>JAPFBE010000003.1:16856859-19356859 GCA_034336665.1 Luscinia megarhynchos
CAGGAATCTTTCCAGGGCATTTGCTAAGTAACTTCTTACTTTTCCATTTGTATAATTTCCATGGTATGCTGTGAACTATGGCTCATGGAAGGGAGCTCTCTGTCTAGAAGCATGTACCCTGGGTCTCTTAAACTTTAGAGCTTCTTTGAAGGATCTTGACTTCCTATTTAAAAATACTTCTGTGAGCAGGGTTGTCTCTGACACTTACCTGAGGAGCACTCCTGGCTGCCATGAAGATCCTAGCTTTTGGTGTCCCTGTGATACTGAGGGATGAGCCAGAATAGGACACAACAAGAATGATGATTGCAGAAAAGAGGGATGGGTCTGAAAGGAAAATTTGAGAAAGGAGATTCTTTTTTTATTTTCTACACAGAATTATTTACTATTTTTTTAAGCAACATGAAAGGCATGATCTCACCTGTCCTTTACCAGGAGCAACAGGAAATGTTATCCTCAGTCAGTCAAGGGCACACACTATGAAATGAGTTTCCCCATTTTGAGTATTTCCAATATTATTATGGCAGTAGATTAAATGTCAAGGGCCCTGAGTGTTTTAGTAGTATCTATAATGAGTTGAAAGACATGAAGTCACTTCATAGCATGGGACTGGGTGGTCTGTAGATAGCACAAGCCTGAATTGCTTTCCTGATGGAAACCAGAAGCAGAGATACAGAAGTTGAGGTCCAATCAGGGATTCATGAAGGCAGTAGAGTTTTCCTGATTTAGTGTAACCATAGATTTGGCCTTGGGGAGGTGGGTCATTTTAAGTTATAGTCTGCTGCCAGTGCTTAAGGATCCCATGAACAGCTGTTTCTTCCTTGAATTTGTGTGATTTAATGAAATACAGCACAGGTTCTTCTGCTAATAAAAGGCATACTTGTCTACTGCTGATTTTGTTTGCTGTGATTACCATCTCTTTCAATTCCATTTGCAGATGACTTAGAGCATTCAGCTTGTTTCCCATAGCTAGTTCAGACACCAAGGAAGGTTTTTCAGCCTCTCACCCATCTGTGTTGACCTACATCTGTTCTCTTACCGTGCCTCAGTCTCACTTTGGACTTGCAGATCTCAGTTTGCCACTCTAAAATTCCCTTATGGTCACTGGAGAGCAGGAGGCACAGTCAGGATCTGAACAGTGTTGGAAATCTGTTGCAGGAGGAGGTGAACACAGGGAATGTGTATTTCACATGGTAATTAAAGATGGCATGAAATAAAAAGAAAACACAGGATTTTCTTTGGTGCTTAACTAAATTACTGCTTTTTATCACACCCAGGAGAGACAAGAGTCAGCTCATGCTCTTGGCTCTTTGGTACCTGTGGTGCCCAAGAATAAACAGCTCAGCTCTCAGAGAGAGTGCCCCAGGGCTAGGCTGTCAGGATTTTCTCTTTACAGAGAAGCATTGTGTCTGTATTTCTAACCAGGAGAGGTAAATTTTGAGCTTTCAGGACCTAGGAAATAGAATGATGCTCTTTGCTGGCTGTGGCTTTTCCAGGCTAGCTCCACCCAACATAATTGCTTTGGCCAGATTCACCTGCTTCATTGCTGTTGTATCCATGATAGTGCTGTCAGCCCTGGACATCACTCAGAAGATGGCAATGGACAACTGAGATCCCACCAAGAAGAGCAGACTGAAGGGCAAGGGGAGGGGTCCAGGACGTGCCTGTTTGCTCCCCTGCTAAATAAACGTTTTATTTACCTTGCTCTGATTATTAATTAGTGCTTAGTGCTATAGGGAAGTGATTCTGGGAGCTGTTCTTCATGGGGAGCACCAGCTGGCCCCACCCCACCCATGCTGTGTGCAAAGGTGAGCCAGGAAGCCCTGTGTCTCTGTGACTGGGAGAAGGGACACAAGTAGCTAAAGCTCAACAGCCTGGGTTGAGGTGTAGGTTAACTTGCTGTGTGGGTAAAGCCTTAGGCATATTCTGAGCTGCTAAATGATTATTTTGGTAGCCACCCTTAGGAGAGGCAGTCTCCTTCAGTGAGCTGTGTCACTGCTTTCCAGGACAGCCAAGGTTTGAAGGCAAATTTGCCATTTTTTCACTTAACAGGGAGTGCTCTGCATAGCCTGGGAAGAAATCCTGTCTGCAGCCTGTGATTTAGGAAGGAGAGTGCTCAGGAGTCACTCCTAAGGCCTGGCTACCTCCACCATAACATGCAGCTACACCACAATGTAGGTACTAGGCAGACAAGATGCTCCAGTGACTTTCTGAGAAGGCTGAAATGTCACTTCATTTTCAAGGGCAGGTTGGATTTCTATGCTGCCTGAGCACTGACAATCATCCAGACTGTTCAGGCAGCTGCAGGCCATGGACCTCAGTGCAGGGACAGAGCACTGATGGACTGCCCCATGCAGGGTGATAGAAGGATGCTTACTCAAGCTAACTGCTGCTCCTCCTCATGAGCAGGAGAAACATGAGACAGTGAAGTTAAGAGTAATGTGGGAATGGAAACAGAACAAAGGAGTGTAACCACAACATGTAAAGAGAAAAATGTGCCTAGGTGATCTGGCAGACTGCTGTGATGTGATCCAGACTTGGACTCTGCAGATGGCTGAAGAGAGCTGGCATTATTAGTCTGTGTGAAGAAGGACCATGTTTTCCAAATCTGACTCGGTGCCTGGCAGCTCTAGGCTGAGTTAGAGATCATTTCTAGTCCTAGAGAGGAAAGCTTGAGGAACAGGCTAAGAGCTAAGTTTCTTCTCAGTTTCTATTCTGTCTGATTCTCCCTGGCTTTTAGCTGATTTCAGCCTGCTTTCCCTGAAATTTTCATAGGTTCTTTAAAAAAAAGTTCTCTTTCTATGCACCAAAGTCATGACTCATTTGAAAAATAACACATGGACAACCAGGTAACCCATCCTCAGGGATCTCACATAGGAGGAGGTTAAATAGACACTGAAAGTGGTTTTCTAGATGGAAATTTTACTTCCTTTCGCATAATTCCACAAGAATCTTTCTTCCAAATAATCTCGGGGTCTTCCCCATCCCCTGGCCTAGGTCCCATCTGAGCCCTCCTCATCTGACACAAGAGGTCAAAGCCCTCACACACCTAAATCCAAGGCAAAGGGAGCTTTACTTTAGGAGGGTACCAATGTAATTCTGTTGTTTGACCAGTGGGAGGCCCTTAAAGACCATCAAGTTTTCAGAGTCTATAAAAATTACACTTGGGACTCCTGTAGCCCTCTTTTACCTGCAGACCTGCAAGTTCTTCAGAGATTTTTGAGGAGCACCTCTGGTCCCAACTTTACAGACTTGACATATAGACAGAAGGGGTCAGAGGACTTTGGAGTAATTGTAAAATAAGGAAATGACAATAATTTGAGAGATTTTATAGAATATGGAAAAGTGTAATATCCTTTCCCTCATAAAAAACCCATCATGTTCATATACTTTTATTGTTGCTTTCCTAAACATTTGGTTTGCCCTCAAAGTTGCTTAAGGAAATTAAACTTTGGAGCAATTTCTTTCATTTGTCCCCATGTTATGTTAAAAAAAAGTCATTGTGATTAATCTCATTCTTTTCTGGCTCCAGACAACCAAATGTTCAACAGAAGTATTTTGTCCCTTTCCTTTGAACAATTTCTTCAAACATTGACCTATTGTAACTTTCTGGATCACCTCCTCTGTTTTCTATTTGTTTTATTGATACAGATTTAAAGCACAAACCCCTCTGTTCAAGGCAATCCTCTCAGCAGCTGTGATTTAACCTGGAAATGTCTCTGCAGCCTTTTGAGCTAATTTATCTTCTAGTAAGAAATGGAAACTGTTGGGAGTTACCATCTTCCATAAATGCACTGAACTTTGGTCTCAGCTGTATCCAAAAAACTTTCCTGTGCTCATATCAGTCTCTCCAAGATCTACAAGCTGCAGAGTATGTCAAACAAGGAAGACACCCTAGGATGGATGCCAGATTTCCTGCTAGACAAAATATCCATATTTCAACTCTCACAGAAATATCTGTTTATCAAGATGATGGTAACATCCACATTGATCTGTTTGCCAAGCTTCAAATGGTACATTTTTATATTATTAGATAAATGGGAAAATGCACAGGAACAGCATTACACACTATGGAAAAATATACCCTGAGTGGAAAAACAAAAAAGGATTGTAATTTTCCAAGACTCCCTCTGAAGGTTTGTGAAATAATTTATGTTAGGAAAGAATACTTTTCCTTACATGTTCAGGTTATGATACAAGAATTCAAAGTGGATGCAAATGTATAGAAACTTATTGATATTTTAATTCCTTACAGTCCTTAAAGCCTCTGTTTGTGGAAAAAGCTCTTAACTATTGGACAGTAATACTGTTTCAGCCTCAGTTTGACCCTGATTCAATGGAATGTTGAATCCCCAAAATTCATTAGCAGAAGGAAAAATGAGTGTTGCTTTTATACTAGCTGAAGTGACTAGTCTGCAATGAATGATCTCTCTGGAAACAAAGATCTGTTTTTATATGGTTATAACCAGTCATGTTTCACTGTTCCCCAACTTTTTCCATTTTGGGGCTAGTGGCATCCAGGCTTTTGTACATACCTGGCAATTGCAGTCTCACCTTTTTGTTACTATGTCCTTATTTTATTAAATGACAGGCTAACCAAGAAAGCTTCTGTTTTCTATAATCCCCCATAAGACTTCAAGAGTCAAAAAGGGTCTTAGAATACCCTGCTGTGTTTTTTATCTTCTTATCTACTAGCTCACTTTACCACCTGTGTTTTTATGAGCTTCTCTTGGGAAATGTAATTCTTTGCAAGTAATGTTTTAACATAAAAGCCAAGAGTTTTTCTGGGGTTTTCGGGTATAATTCTTTGTCAAAAATCTTGCCATATTTGATTCTTTGGTATCACAGAGAGCTTTACTTAGGTCCCCCATGTATGTAAGGGCACATGACTCAGGAGTTCCCAACTATTCTGTTTTATCTGGGTTATCTGCTGGCAGAAAGACAGAGTGATCTTGGTTACACTCAAATCCATCTGGTCCACTTCACATTCAGTCTTACTGACCAAAAACCTAACCACACAAAAAACCAGGTCCTTATATATAAGAATTCAGGTCAGCCATACAGTAAAAATAAGGTCATTAAAAGAGGTCATTAAAAAGAAATCAGGCTTAATAATAGAAAGGCTGTATAATAACTTGTTCTCTTCTCCCTGAAAGTACCCAAGATGTGCCCAGAATTCTGAGCTGTGGTCAGCCCTGCAGCAGCATTGCCCTCTTCTCAATGCTGCCTTTGCTTCTGACAAGCTCATCTCTGCCTTCCCTTCCTCTCAGTCACTTACAATTATGATTTGAGGATACAAGCACCCAAATCCTATCCAGAATGATCTTCTGCAGTGAACATAGGTAATTTCTCCTCGAGCTTCTAGTGAGCTGATGATGTGAGTGCAGGGAATGGTCCTGCTGGGCGTGAGCACTCGGGGTGCCTCATGGCTGTGTGCCTCCATTCTCAGCAGGGTGCATGTCTGCTGACTCCCTACGTACACCAGCCCCCTCCCCAAGATACCTGGGCTTCAAATCTGCCATGAGAGAAATCCTGCTTAATCATGCAGACTTGTGATTTAGATACATTGCCAGATTTCTACAGGTGTGCTCAGTGCACACCAGCAATTGCTTTGCCTGTGGAGTTGTCATTTTTGTCCCAGCTCCTCCTGAGTGTGCCTGGGTTGCTGTGGCAGAGCATCAGCCATGAGCTGCCTTCTGAAATGTCAAACCAGCAGCAGCCACCTTACAGGGATGGAAACCTTTCCTTAAACAGGTGAGAATCCATCGCAGCAATGCATGAAATTTTATCCCAAGATAAAATCAAAACACTTGGCTGCAAAAAAATTTGACAGCAGAAAGAATACATTATGGTGTTTTACTTTTTAACAGAGAGAAAAGGTGAGAAGGCTTTAAAACAAGTATAAACTATGGTTTTAAAATGGATCTTCATCATCTCTTTTCTATTTATCTTCTGCTTAAAGAAATCTAGCCTTTACTTTAAAGAGCTTCTCAGTATGTACTTTCTGTAAAGCATTCAAATCCTAGAGACTGGAAAATGTTCTAAATGAAAAGTTAAGTCTCTTCATCTAACACCCATTTCATGCCAATGAGATAAATTTTGGTGGTTCTTTAAAAACTTGAAATATATTTCAACCGGTAGATTTATATTAGGTGTCTTTAAACAATGTTTCATTTAATTGCCTCCTGATATCTTTTTTATGGGATTGTAATATAGAAAGAAATCAGCTGAATTCTCCAGTCAATATAACTGTTAATTGACAATACATTAGCAAATACCTCACTGAACTCAGCTGCAACAATTGCTTCCCTGAGGTTTTAAAGAAGAAAATCTATTGACTGGGAGAGAGAATGGGCTATTAGGCTATAGATTCTGTTCAAGGACTAATCTGATGCTGAGTTTCTATTCAAATGCTGGGGCTTAAAATCACTTCTCAGAAAATAATTGAGTAAAAGAAAGTTATAGCTCTAAATCTATCAGATAATTTCCTGAGAGCTCTGGGCAATTTCCAGCTTTACATCCTGCAGGCTGTATAAGCAGGAGCCCATAACTCTGCCACTTGAATGAGAAGAGAGTAGCTTCAGCCACATCAGAAGGAGGCCCCAGGAACGCCCCTGTTCATGGAAAAAGAACTGCTGAGGGGCTCCTCCAAACCAAGCAAAAAATGCTTTCTTCATTTCCTGCTTCACACTGACAGAGCTCATCGTGTTTCCTTGTTCCCCCAAGGAAGGAAAAGAGGGACCTACGAGAGCAGACTGTGACACCTGTGACACCTGTGACACCTGTGACACCTGTGACACCTGGCTGGTTCCTGCAGGTGAGGAGGAGGGACCAGTGGCACAGAGGGTGTTTGGAGCAGGTGGCACTGGAGGTGAGGGGAGGTGAGGTGCCTGAGCAGAAATAACTCGATTTAGGAGCTGCAGCACCACACCTGGTGAATGGCTTGTGATTATTGCTTTCTTTTTAGACTTTAGTAACTTTTGTCTATATGTCTATGCATGCTCAGTTTATTGCAAAATCAAGCAGATTACAAGCAGGAGAGCTTTCAACTTTAAGTTAATTTTGCTCTTACATAAGCTGTTGGATCTTGACAGTCTGAAGTAGAGTTCAGTAGTATTTTGGGAGATAAGGGACTTCAGTCTCCCTTTTGAAGGTCTTTTGACAGAAACTTAATCCCTCTTAGAAGTAACTCAAAATGAAGAATAAAAAAGGGCAGAGATTGAAATTATTATTATTATTATTATTTCCTGCTTGTGTTCTGTTTGCCTTTTTCTTTGGTTTCTTAACCCTTCTTTGATAGAAAACCATTTAAAAATGCTACCAGTGTATTTAACTTGTCTTTAATTTTCACAGATGTGGTGAAAAGGCAATACAACAACAACCACAAAAAAGGCAAAACGTTCTATGATTTAGGATTGAAACTTTCATTTTTCTTCCTTTACTTATTTTCTGACAGTGATATGTGTTTACTAAGGAAATTATCTGGCACTCAGAACAGAAAGACCCATTTTAGGCTGCCACAGGAAGATGGAAACAAGTCAACAATTGATTTTTTGGAACAGATTAAGATTCACTTATCACAATATGAAAGGATAACAAATATTGAAAAAAATTAATTTGTGACTCACATTTTATAAGTCAAAATTGTTTAGGCAGTTTCATGCTTGGGTCTTAAAATAAAGTCATTTAACGTTAAGTTTGTGGTTTTTTCCAATGTATTTCTGTGCATACTCAAGGTCAGTATATATCCTTACATATACTGATATATACTGTTTTTGCATATGCCACAGTTTAAATTGTCACATTTAGTTCATGATCAGCATGCTGACATGACACATTTACAATCTAATCACAAGACAAGCAGTCTGTGTAACAGCCAAAAACAGATTAAGGCTTTCTATATTAAATACAGAATTTATTTCTTCACAATTTTTATAACAATTTTCTTGCCTTTATATTTTTACTTTTTCCATTTTTTCCCCAGTTTGTGTTTCAAGCGCACTTATTTGTGCTGTGATTCTTCTGGCAAATTCAGTCTTCTCCGTGCTAGTAATTTCAGAGAATCTTCAAATGCTTAAATCACTGAATCAAAATTCTGTGACAATTTAAAGTGGTTCTGAACGAACCACAAGCAAGTGATTATTACCTGCATACCATTACCTGTATAGGAAAAGAGTGTTAATGCTGGGAGAGCAGCTGCCCCAAGGTGAGAATCATATGATCAAAATAAGCTATAAACATGTTTCAAAATATTTGAAAATTTGGAAAATTACTGCTAGCTTGTGTCCTAATATTCCTTTATGCGCCAGAGATGTTGATAAACACTTTCGATAGAGAAAGAAAACACACAGCAGAAATAAAATATTCTGTAGCTAGGTTACAAAAATGGTCAGAAAAACTAAGACAAATAGTTCTTCACAAGTTAAACTGTTATTTGTATACACAGATTTTGCTCCTCTTCCCTCTTCCCTCATGTATGTGTCTAACCTGTGTTATTGCATGTGCAATTTCCAGATTTGAAAGTGGTGCAATTGTCTTGTGTCTTAAAAAATAACCAGGAAATAGTGGCTGTTCTGCTACTACATAATGTGGAAAATATTTCTCAAAAAGAAGCTTAATCAGATTTGTACAGCTGAGTATGTCAGACATTCATTTATCAACACATGCAGATTTGATTACCTCAGGTGAAATCCCCTACTGGCATGGAATTTACATTGCAGAGTATTTCTCTATTCTGTGTAACTGTCAGGTGGAAATTAGTGTGCAGTTTACTGAGGCTAACCCTAATGCCCCCTAGAAAAGGCTGTTTATGCAACATTGAAGGTGTGTCATTACATCAGCACTGCACCAAGGTACTCTCTGCATCACATTGCAATTTTAGATTATTTTTTACATCTTCCATTATGCCTAAATAAAGATATTCTAGTCTGTTATTTTCTGAAGCACAGGATTGTTAGCTATTCATCTGATGCATCTGTTTTCTGCTTATCAAGAAAAATGCTGCTATACCACCAATGTTGTTTTCAAATCAGTAAAGCTGAAAAATAGCTGATGGCTATCAGCTGCTTTATCTAAGTTACTCATTACTTTTTACTTGTTCTTGTGAGGGTAACATTTTCTTCATAAAGAAAAGGCCAGCATAACTCTTATTTCCAGAATCTGTGCCTATGTGCCAAGATTCAGTGTGTGACCAAGGCAGCTCCTGCAGCCTTTAGAAACCTGCCCAAAGCTGGACCTGCCTCCAGACCCACAGCTGACACAGTTTGTTTTTTTTTTCCCCCTTGTGGTAGAACTCTGTTCTTAGGTCTGTCAAGGCTTCACCTTGGAGACTGATCATAGGCTGACACCCCAGGTGCCTCTCACACAGACATCTTAGAGCACAGAGCTCCAGGTGGGACACTCTGCAGCAGCACCTGGCGCTGTGCTCATCCTCTGGGGGGTTACACTGCTGCTAAAGTGCTGCTTCCCCGGTTCCCACTGCTTTGAATGGGGACCCCTGTCAGGCTTCCTGCTTGGAATAGGGACCCCTGTCAGGCTTCCTCCTCTGCCCTTGTCTCCAAGGGGTTTTGGTCTTTCTGCTCTTCCCTGCCAGCGCCCCAGCCCACACCACTCAATCTCCAAAGGGGGTCCCTGGCCCTGGGATCCCTTGGGTGCCCATCCTTGTCACCCAAGTGCCCATAAGATGCAGAGGCAGGGGACAGTGTGTAGTAGAGGCTCCTGGAGGAGATGCTGGGTACATTTGGGGGCAGGAGTGTGAAGTGTATGAGCACCCAGCCTGCAGGAGAGGCTGGCCATGGGCCCAGGCCAGGGAAAGTGCTTTCCTCTAGGTGAGCAGGCATGAGGCTCCTGCTGGCCCAGCATTATCCTATCCTCACAGAGAAAGGGGTAATTCACAGAAGTGTTTATTTATACAACAATGGGTGCAGATTGGGATGATATTGGGCTTCCCAGGGGGTGAGTAGAATTGAATCACAAGATGAAACACTGTGTGGAAAACATGGTGCTCATGGCACTCCCACCTGCTGCTGCTGCTCAGTTCACAACCATAACCTCTGCCAGTATTTCTGCCTCTTCAAATCACAGCCTTTGCTGTGGGAAGTCAAGTGGCTTTGCTTCCCAAAACTGTACCTCTTCAGAACACCCTCAGCAGCCTCAGCTGGCTCTTGAGTGCTGGCTCACTGATGAAAATGCACCTCAGTACCAGGCACACCCTCCTTTGCAGCTCATGCTGGGTTTGCCCCACCCCTTCCTCTGTTCCAATCCTTAGAGTCATACTTGGCAGATTTTTGCCCTGAAGCTTAATCACACCTATGATACATCATGTATATTTTCTTTTATTAGCCTGCAATTTGCTGCTGCCTGGCTGTGTCCCAGCAGATGATTTATGCCCCAGAAGTGTTATTACCCTTGCTGAGAACTGACATTTCATACTGTTTTAGCATCAGCTCGTTGAGCTGAATTTCATATGTGCTTTAGCTCATCATCATGCCTCAGGCTGAGCTGAACACAGTGAAGGTGTAGATCTGTATCAGATACGAGCCTGGAAACATCTCAGTGGGGTCGCCTCAGGCCACACATCTGCAGGGCCCTCCTATTGCAGGCTCTCCCTCCTTCTGGCTTTTCTGTTTGAGCTCAAGGGCTCTAATTTGCACTTTGGAGCTGCACAGAGCTCCCCTGCTGGGCTGGCTTTGGCTGGAGTAATTTTCTTCATAGTAGCTAGTATGGGGTTGTGTTTTATATTTGGACTGAAAATAGGGTTGTTAATATAGAGATAGTTTTGTTATGGCTGGGAAGAGTTTGCACAGTCAAAGCCTTTTCTGTCCCTCACCCCAACCCAGCAGTGAAAGGGCTGGGGTGCATGAGGATTTGGGAGGGGACACAGCCAGGACAGCTGACCCCAACTGACCACAGGAATATCCCACACCAGAGGGCAGCATGCTCAGTCTAGAGAGTTGGGGGAGAAGGAAGGAGAGATGTTCAGAGATGCAGCATTTGTCTTCCTAAGGCACCCTTACACGGGATGGAGCCCAGCTTTCCTGGATGTGGCTGAACACCTGCCTGCCCATGGGAAGCAGTGAATGGATTCCTTGTTCATCTTTGCTTGTGCAAAGTTTTTGCTGTACCTATTAAACTGTCTTTATCTCAACCTACAAAAAGTTTTCTCACTTTCACCCCTCTGATTTGGCTCCCCATCCCACTGGGGTGGAATGGGCAGCTGGGTGGGGTTGAGCTGGGCTTAAACCACAACACCTGCTCCATTTCCAATTTCTGTGAAAGAGTTCAAGTGTTGGCCTAATACCAAAACTTTAGCTATACAAGTATTATTGCACTGCACTGTACATCAGATGGTGAATTTATGGAGGAGCTCTGTCTCATAAGATAATCCATACCATGAACTGATCTCCCAGAGAATTCTCTCCATTAAACATACTATTACGAGCCAGATAACCACATATCAGTCCTAATCCATGGATTCCCAAACCATGCTCAAACCATGTCACTGACAGTACTTCAAGGTGCACTTGTTTTAGGCTCCAAGCTTGAATGCAGGATACTGCAGTGAAGTTGTTTCAAGATCTCTCCAAAAGTCATTTGTTTCAGTGAAGGTTGGGTTTTCATATATCTCCAAGGAATCTCTTTTGGAATAATTACAAAGCCTGGATAAGCTGAACATATTACACTCTGGAAGCGACACCTTGGAAAGCACATTGTCCTGGTAACTGTCAGGTAGGTCCTGTGCAATTCAGAGTGCCCCAGTTGGCTTTTCTTGAAATTGGACAGGACATATTTTTATCCTAAGCCGGTAAAATTTCAGACTAAAAACACAAACAATGTAAGAATTGATTATTCTTCTCTAAACCAGAGAGAAAATACAAATTATGATACTTCTCAAGAACAGACAATCCATCCTTTTCACTAAAATGTTCAAGTGATTCATCACCCAAATAATTTGATACCAGAGACTTTGCTTCTTATTTAGAATAGTAAATTCACCTTTAAATCCAAAACTTTTGAATTTAATTAAAAGTCTTTATTCAGAGATTGATTCAATTAGGTGTGTGGGCAGTTTCATAATTCTGTAATGTTGTCCAAATGGAAAATTCCACCTTCCCGTTGAAAAGCTTATCTTCATGACAGTATTTTTCTATGAAAAAATATTATGCACAAATTCAAAAAGATTTCATCTATGGTATTTTCTTATATGAAGTTAGGATAGATAAGAGGAACAAACTGCCATTATATTGACTGTGAAACAAATGACCATGTCCAATCTTTGGGGATATTTATGTTTGTATTCTATTTCATTATGTCCAAGTATCATATCTATAAATATACTTGATTACTTTTCTGTCAGAAGAACATTTTACACTGCAAACCAGCATAAAGAATCAAACCAAAACCCACCATTATTAAAGATCTTACTAAGGCTACAGCTGTGGAAACATTTTTTTCCTCATAAATCAGCTAAATAACAAATACAATGCTCAACAAAAAATGTCATATTTTCTGATATTATCTAATGTCTACTCAAAAAATCTACACC
Organism: Luscinia megarhynchos; assembly: GCA_034336665.1. Classification (NCBI taxonomy): domain Eukaryota; kingdom Metazoa; phylum Chordata; class Aves; order Passeriformes; family Muscicapidae; genus Luscinia; species Luscinia megarhynchos. The sequence continues at coordinate 16,869,401 of JAPFBE010000003.1, forward strand.
TCTATAGGACTCTGAAATTGCTTTCTGGTTTTCATGTACTTTTCCAGACCAAAAAATGCATCAACATAAAACAGATGGCAGCACAAGAGTGATTTTCCCAGATATGACTTATTAGGTCTTGATCTTTATAATACAATAAATCTTAGGGCAAAGGAGAATGGTTTTATTTGACATGTTAATTCCTTCTATCAGTAGCTCAGTCCATAGACTGGGCTAGAACATCTTTGGACATGAAGAGTAGAATAGTAATGGATATGTCCCTTCTTATTTCTTCAACAGGTCATAAGCCAATAGAAACACAGACCTGTGGAGAGTTTCACCTGGTCTGTTCCTTGATCCTTTAAGGTATCAGGACAATCTGTTTTGGCTCCCTTCCTTTTGTCAGTGTCTCCCCAGAAACCTCAGAAAAAATGCCAAAGATTTACTTGCAGGCACATCCCTTTCATTGCCCCATCTCCCTTTGGTCTGATGTTGTCAACCCACAAACTTCACAAATTTTATGACATTGCATAAACCATTTTCCATTATATAGGTTTTCACTCTCTTGTTTTTTTTGTAATTATACTTACAGTACCAGTATTCTGTTGTCAGGGTTCTCATATACTGAAACAAGAGACATTTAGAAAAACAAAAATCATGTCTTAAGGCACATGCTCACATTAGTTGGATAAAACCTATAGCAAACCTCTTGTGCTCTTTGCAGGTGAGGAGAGCTGGTATCAATGCTTAGTCCTGCCTAGGAAGCAGGTGCATTTTGTTGCTGTTGGTTGCAGAAAATCTGAAGATTAAAACATGACCCTGAGAGCATCAGACTAGTCGTTGTTCTGGGGCTGAGAGAAAAATCTGTCCTCATGACCAGACCAGTCTAGGAAATTTTTTTATTCCTGCCATCAACCCTGAGATCCAGTGTTGTAATTTTACTATTCATATAATATGTTGAATATATAAAATACTAAACCATACATTATGCCACTCATAGTTACAGACATATTTAGTTATAATGGATTAGATGTTGTCCAGTGGCAAACATTCAACCTGATTTTGACAATTTTGGTTGAGTCTCTTCAAATCAGCTGGTGATATGGACATAATTTCCCCCTTTTTCTTCTTTCGTTCTCTGCTAAAGGAGAGTATGCAAGTCTGGTACTCAAATGAACCATATGAGAAACAGAGGCAGAAAATAAAGCTGGGGCTCCCCAGAGCAAGTTCAGTGAGGTCAGACACTCCTGTGCCTCTGGTATATGTAAGAGAGCTGTCAAAAATAACCAATATAATTCAGTGCTCCAGGACATGCATAAAAACACTGCTCCATTGGAAGATACCAACATGAAAGTTAAGGGCAAAATTAAGACAAATGTCACTAAAATAATACTAAAAAAATTATGTTGAAATAAATGTTAAAATTGTTTTGTTTTTTCCACTTGTCCTTGGTAATTTCCTCATTCACACTGGGAATATGGACTAGGATATAGTGACAGAAACCTGCCAAAGACAGAGTTTGGTTTGGTTTTATGTATTTCCCACAATAATATGACAATATGTTTAAAGTTAATAAAAAGGAGTCAGTAAAAACCCACGGAGAGATGAGATTAAATTTTACAACCTTTGTGAGAAATACAAAACAGAACTCCCCAAAGTGATTCAAAATATTCAAAATACATAATAGGATAAAAAATCCCTTGCTCATGAGAAAAAGCACAAAGCACCCTCCCAAGGTCTCCAGCTCTGACAGCAGGGCTCTGGTGAACTCTTCCCAGTGGATCATGTAAATGTCATAGGAAAGAGGAGATGATCTGGGTCATAGTCTTCACCATGTGTTTAAGAAAATTCTAATGTCCTCTAGCATGTGTGATCTCTCCTTCCTCTTTGCTTTGTGTTTGAGGTGGCAGATTGCTTTCAAAAGCAGATGTTATTCCAGTCTTCCCACTTGCTACTTGTCTCAGGCCCTGTGGTTTGTGCCACATTTTCTCAGAAATACAATTGTCTTCTTCCAAACCAATTGGGGGAGGCAAAACTTAAACTCCAAACATGTTCCTATGGTGCTATTACTCTTGTTTACACAGGGGACTGTCATCCTCCCAGGAATTCACTGTGCAGCGTTCAGGCTTTCTCCCTTTTCTAAGTTTAGGTAAAAGCAGTACCTCTTCTTGTCACAGCAGTGAAAAAATGTAAAAGGAGATGAAGCAGGTAAACTCATCTGCTCCCAACATGTACTGCTAAGCTCCAGTCTTTCTCCTTGATCCAGTGTCCCAGACATCTCCATGAAAGACTGGTACTTGCATCTGCAAGTTATTGTACCTTTGACAATGATCTGAGAAACCAAGTGACACCTGTGAGAGAGCTTTCATGGGAGGAAAAAATCCCACATAGAGGAAAACCTATTTTTCAATCTCAAACCCAGCTGTTTCACACATATTTTTACCAGATAATTTTTTATCTCAATGCTTTTCTCCAGTTCATCTTTCTTCTAGTATTTAAACAACTCGTAAAACAAGCAAAGAGAAAAAAGTCTTGCCCATAGCAGTGATCTGTGTTAAACTGAAAAAGAATATGCTGTCTAAAATGAAAATTGCTGGTTAGTGGTCACGGCTCAAATACTTCTTTGTGGGGAGCATTTGGCATCTTTGTTTAGCTCAGCTGTGTGTAAACACTAATGCTCTCTTTTCTGCCTTTGTATTCCCTGCAGTGCAGTCAATAACCCATATCATTCTCCCACATGACTTCTGTTTTCACATCAATCTGATGCTCAAAAGCAATACAGACCCCAGTCACAGAACCTTCTCTGAGAAAAATGAGCAGTGCTGTCACATACTCCAAGCTCGCTCAATTAGACAGATCTCAAACTGTTACAAGCTAGTTAAATCTGGAGAGCTGTCATCCTGCTCAAGTCACTTAAGCTTCTGGGATGAAATATCAATTTGATAAAACTGAGGCAGCTTTTGCCCTTCAATTGCTCCACTATTTTTTTTTTAAATCTTCTTAGGGAACAACAATCTAAGAGATTCAAATATTTAATTGGCAAACAATACAATGTATAATGTATTATTGCACTGAAATCAAAATAACAGATGTTAAACTTTCTAATTCCTTGCAAAATTAGTAGAAAATAAATTTCTATGATCAGAAGAGATGTCTCAAAGTGGAGTAGTTCAAGAAGTCTTGCAAAAAATTATAGAGGGAATAATAGGCAAACAGGACTAGACAGCATTCTTCCCTTTATTCTCAGTGAGCTCAGATCTGAAAATCCCAAACTAATTCTTCTAGGTGTGTATCTCTCCTAAACCAGTCTTGCTTCAATGAGAATAGAGGGTTCGAAACATGATGACAAATTCTAAAAAACACCAAGAAAAAACAAATTATTGCAGATTGCAGCTTTGATGTTTTCTCTGCCAAGAATTCTAGAATTATAGAATATCCTGAGATGGAAGGGACCCATGAGGATCATTGAGTTAAACTCCTGACCTGTGCAGGACAGCATCAAGGATCCCACCATGTGCCTGAAAGCATTGTTTGAACAATCCTGTAAAGCCTGGTCCATTGGGTGAGTTTAGGGAAGGTAATTTGATTTACTCTTGGTGATGCACGGGAGAAACAAGAGAAATCTCAGGAGGTTCAATAACAAACAACTTTTACTTGCAAACTTTAGAACATCCAGATGGAATAAGGCACTTTGGAAGCTTTCACTTAGCAAACTTTAAAGCATCCAGACAGAACAAGGCATTTAGCAAAGCATTGAATGCATTTTTCATCAGGTTGACAATATATTTTGAGGAGAAGTTGGTACAAAAAGAAAGAGAAAGAAAAAGGAGAGGGAAGGGTAGATAGTCACCACCCTAGGATCCACCATGGTCACATCAGCTTTTAAATCTGGGGTAGCATCTCACTCTCACTGCCCTTCTATGGGGTCTGGTGGCCTGGCATTTCCCCAGGTGCACCCATGCTAATTTCAGCACCAGTCTGGCACCTGCACTTTACACAGAGCAGAATCTTCAGGGCTTGTGGTGCTCCCATGCAGTCAGCCACCCCAAGGATATAGTGGACCTAAACCTCCCCTGACACAGATTAATGCTAGCAAAATTAGTAGACTCTTGGATAAAAACTATAAAATTGGGGAGAGTCAGAATCTTCCAAATGTCAAAATTTTCCACAGCGAAAAATTGCTTTCCTTGCAAGAATAGAGTGTGAGGAGTCACTTTATTTCTGAAGAGATTTTAACAAGTTAGATCCTGAGGTTGGCTCAGCTGGTCAGAGCATGGTGCCAACAACACCAAGGCTGTAGGTTCAATCTCCATACAGACCATTTACTTAAGAGCTAGACTTGATGATCCTTGTGGGTCCCTTCACACTCAGAATATTTTCTGAAATTAGAAACAGTACTGTGAAATCTTCCTCATCAAAGATTCTGAAAAGGGCTGTAAGAGAAAAGTTTATTTCCAGATTAAAAGGTTGTTAAAGGATGGGAATAAAAGGTTAAAAATAAAAATGTGTAAATGGCAACTTCCTTATGAAGTGTTTGAGGAGCCAGCAAGGAGAGGCTCACTGACAGGGAGGAGCTGGTGGGGAATGTAATGCTCCAAGGCAGCCTTGGCTGTGGTGGCCATGAGATGGTGGAGTTTGAGATGCTCAGGGCAGTGAGGAGGGCACACAGCAAGCTCAGGGCCCTGGGCTTCAGGACTGCAGAGTCTGGCCTCTTCAAGAACCTACTCAGAACCCCATGGGATAGAGCCCTGGAGGGAAGAGGAGCCCAAAATGCTTGCTGATATCCAAGGATCACCTCCTCCCAGCTCAGAAGGGATGCATCTGACAAGGAGGAAATTGGGCAGATATTCCAGGAAGGCCCTGTGGATGGATAACCACCTGCTGAGGAAACTCAGAGTGGAAGAGTTGTGGTGCAGCTGCCAGGCTGGAGAGAAGGGATCCAAAGGGAGCTTGATACACTTGAGAGGAGGCAATGCAAACCTCAAGCAGTTCAACAAACTCAAGTGCAAGGTCCTGTTTTGCAGCAGTGCCAGACACACCTACCATGTGTCTTTGGGTGGAGAGGTGGTTGAGAGCAGCTCTGTGGAGAAGGGCTGTGGGGTGATGGTTGACAAAAAGCTCACTATGAGCAGGCAGTGTGCACCTGCAGCAGGTTAAACCTGTGAAAGTTAAACCTGTCCTGTGTTGCATCAAGAGGAGTGTGGCCAGCATGTCATGCTGGAAGGAGGTTATTGCCTCCTGCTACTGCAGGCCGTGGAGGAGATGATTCTCCCCCTCTGCTCTCGTGAGACCCCACCTGAGGCACTGTGTACAGTTCAGGTGTCCCTAACATGAGAAGAACCTGGAACTGTGGGAACAAGTCCAGAGGAGAGCCACAAAGAGGACTGGAGCACCTTCCCTGTGAAGATGGACTGAAAATGTATTTTTTTCATTCTGGAGAAGAGAAGGTCACATGGAGGTCTCATAACAACTTTTCTTTATCTGAAGAGGGCCTACAGAGAAATCAGACAGGGATTTTTCTTCAGAAACTGGTCATAGGACAATAATGGGTACAAAATGAAAGTGGGGAAATTTGGGTTACATATTAGGAAGAAATTAATTTCACTCTCTGCTGTGAGGGTGGTGAGAAGCTAGAACAGGTTGTCTGGGGAGGCTGTGGATGTCCCAAGCCTGGCAGTGCTCCAGGCCATATTGGATAAGTCCTCGAGCAACCTGGTCTAGTGGGAGATGTCCCCATCCATGGCAGAGGAGCTGGAACTAGATGATTTTTGAAGTTCCTTCCAACCCATAACATTCTGTGATTCTGTCATTATTGAGAAATTGGATAATAAAATTGCAAATGAAGTTCAGTGTTGATAGGTTGCAAAGTAAGACACATAAGGAAAATCAACTTTCACTACATTTACAAAGTTTTGAGCTCAAATTAGCTGTTATTATTCTGATTGTGGAGGCAGAAGGAATAGGAGGGCTAAAAGCAGTTTATACAAGGTGTGAAAAGCCACCAGTTCTGATTAAAGACACAAATAGCCATGAGCTCAGGACATCCCTCAGTCATGGGTTATTGAAAGGATGCAGGAGTAGGAAAGCACAATACAGCTCCCCTTTTTCTTACATGGTTTGCTAAAGCTTTTGATATTAGTTTGCTGTACTGACAGAACAATGGAGTAGCTGGAGCTGTACAAATGCACTTGTGCCCATAAATAAATATATTACTAACAGATATAAAAAATCCCTCCAAAACACAGGGAAAAAAAACAAACATGAAAAAGAGTTTGTGGTGTATTGATTCATACAACTTTGTCAACAAATTTCTGGCGTTGTGCTCTGAAGAGGTTACATACACTGCCAGCATTTATCAAAGTACATAATCTCATTAATACATGCAATCTGACAAATATCAAGAAATGGTTGCTTCACTGACACTTACAATTCTGCATCAGCTGGCTATCGGGATGCTTGGCAGAGTGTTTCTGTGATAATTTTTCCCTATAGTGTAGTAATGAATTGGATGCTCAGAATCACTTCATTCAAAGAGAGGCCAGGTGATTTCCAGTGGGGCTGAAAGACAAAAAGTTAATGTTGCAGAAAAGAATAAAAATGGGAACCTTTTAAGTAGACATTCAAGTGCAATGAAGTTCAGAGGGGGCTTTAAATCCAGTCTGACATTCACTTTGCATCCCTGAATTGGCAGATCTGGTACAGTGATGGTTGCTCTGCTCTCACTAATGCTGGAGCTCAGAAGCAATTTGTGTGACTGGGATGGTCCCTCAGCCAGTGTGTGTGTTCAAGTGCTGTGACATTGCTCACAGAAGAGCCCAAAATGCTCCTTCCAACCAGTTTCTTCCTGGCTCCCCATGTAGGAAGGTTTTAAGAAACCACTGCCCCTTTGCAGACAGTGTTGGAGACTAGAGGGCAGTGAAATCACTGTGCCAGTTCAGCAGTGGGGACAAGAGAGGTGTGGGCACCACGTGTGGGCTGAGCTGTCTGCAAAGGACAGGACAGCAGGTGAGCAGTTTGGCACCTGCTCCATCCCTCTGGAGCAGGGGTTTTCCTGGAGGCTTTGCTCACAGGTAAACACTCAGGCATTATGGTTTTGTTTGGCACTCTGTCTTTGATTCTGCTTGAATCCACTCAGGAAGGTCAGGGTCAAATTTCAATATGGATTTCAACCCCTCCTACTGTTGAAACACCTTGGAAAGACTGATGTGATGAGCTGAAAGGCAGCAGAAGTTCAAGACAGACAAATGTTGTGCACTAGGGTTCCTTGGGCACAGGCTGAAAGAGACACAGGCTGGCCCTAATCAAGTAAAGCAAACCCATGGTGCTTGAAGAGACCAAACTAATCCCAGAAGAAACACAGCTGCCAATGCAGTGCTTCATTATAACACATGGACACATTTTAGAAGCGTGTCTGAGTGGAAGAGGTTGAAAACAACAGCTGTATTATTGTGTGGGTGTTATTTTTGATCAAGAAGTAAATGTTCATTGTGCTGAATGTCACTTAATTCTAATTAAATCAGATTCTTGTAAGAAACTGTTGCATCTTCTGGTGCATCAATTGCTAAGTACTCCCCAAGAGGGTTTCTGGGTCCAAAACCCAGACTGAAGTCTCTGTCTGTGGCCAGATATTTCAAGTAACCAGACCAATTCATAAGTGGGGCAAGTGACGCTGAAGTAATTTTATTAAAGATGAAGTGAATGTTGTGTGTTTTATTTTTTGTCACAAAAACAAAATATCCATCAACATTGCTGCAAAGTGCTGGATGGAATTGCAGTCTGATGGAAAGTTGTGGGTGCTTCAGACAAAGTTTGCTAAAGAAGCTCTCTGAGTCTGAAAGAACTCCTTTGTGCATTTTAACTCCTTCCTAGAAAGGGGTTTAAATGAAGGTAAATCCTTCCTTAGCCTTAGGTTATGTAACTTTGTCCCACAAGTTTAGTGATAGCAAATCAGATATATTTCTGAAAGATAAGTTCTTTATTAAGAAAAATGAACATACAGAAGATCTTAATTAAAATTACTTACTGCACAGTATAAAAGCTAAAACCACTAGTTGATATAACATAAAGTGCACTATATTCAAGCAATTACATTAAAGCAATTCTATATTAAAGCTAGAAAAAAAACTCATTAGGTAGAGGTTGATGTATCTCACCACACTCTGGCCATGAAATACTTATTTCTTTCAGTCCCTGAGATGTAACTGTGGAGATATATTTATATATTTCACATCCACAGGAGAAAATCCATGCCCTTCAAGCACATGGAAGAATCTGACTATATGGAAAGTGGCCAAGTAAATAAACATTATTCAGGCAAAGCATCCTGCTACATGGAATGGCCACATGTCCCAGCAATTTGGGAAACACAGGAGCAGCCTGGCTTCTGCCACTGCCTTGGAGATGGATCTGGGGAGTGACAACAGGCATGACTGCCCTGCTCCATGACCTTACCCCTTCAGGGAATGGGGCCTTGGGCTGGGATTTGCCTCACCTTGCTGAAGAAATTCACACTTCAGCTGCTCATCACTAAGGTACCTTGAAGCAACAGAGGGAAAATTGCATGTTTGGGATTTGAATTGTCTGCTTTGTTTTAGCTGTGCATGATAGCATGGGATTATTCTCATGAGAGCTTGCTTTTCTCTGGTGATAAGGGAACTGGAGGGTGAATAATTCAATGCCTTTTCCATGGATATGCCAGTCTGAGCAAATGAGTCCCACTCTCATTTATTTGTCCAGCAACATCCCAATGTCAGTGGTTCTCAAAGTCTGTAACACAAATCATGGAGTGGCTCAGGAATTGGGCTATATTTTTTTTGCAAAACATGAATTTCTCAGTCATGAAACCTTCAGAAAGAATGTACTAGTTGTGGAAACTTGCTTTGAGGATGTTCCTCATGTCCAAGATGACATTCCGGGTAAAAATACTAATGATTAACATAAACACACCAGAACTGACCCCTAGCCCAGGGATCAGCACACTTATCTGGGTGGTTTAAATGAAATTCAAGCCTCAGCTCTGCTGGCCCTTCCACGACATGCAAAGTGCCCTGGTCACCAGACCACTTGATAAACTCTGGTATGTGTGTGTGTGTGTGTGTCTAAAAGCATCAATGAACAAAGTGAGCTTTCCTTTGATCTCTGGCTGCACTTCAATGGGAGTGTTACTTCAATAAATATTGAACTGAAAACTGAACACAAATTTCAGGATTTGACCTTATATTCATGTGGTTAATTCACATACACTTTCTACAGTAAGATAAAAAATAATTAGATGCAGGCTGTTTTATGGGGATCAATAACTGACTTGAAAGAGTCAATACTCCAGAGCACAATTTATACTTATTAACCTGAGTCTGCCTGAAGCATCCTGTTCTTTCATCATTATTGTTTAAGTAAATGAAAATGAGGATCGAAAGTAACAACCTTTCCAGGTTGCTAAAATGTGGCACTTGTGAAGCAAGCCACTTAACCATCTGGTCTTAGAAGAAATGCTATTTAAATGCAATATGCAATAGTGTTTGTGCCATTTAATTGCAGGAAGGTAATTGTATCATACCAGGTTGAAAATTCATGCTGCGTTTTTGGAAAAAAAAAAATCTCTTTTCCCATTCTTTTGCCTGCAGCACCATCATAGGCATATTTCCTACAAATTCCTATTCCTACAAATTTCCTAGTTTTCTGAAAATTGTCTTCTCCATCTTGTGATGCACCAGTGGTCTTGGTTGGTGTGTTTTACAAAGAATGCTTGAGACAAGAGATATCGATTTATTTCTCCCATACAAATTGTTAGTGGAGAATTTGAATCATACTTCTTGCTTGATTTCCTAGGAGAATAGAGCCTGTGGTATTACATTGTTTTCTGCCCTTTTCACCCTTTCCCACAAGCAAACCTGGAATTTGCTGTCAGATTTCAACAAAATTTCACTTTCATTAAAAATCCATATTTGAACCTTGTACTACCATTCTGCTCTTGGGACTCAACATCTGACAAATTTTACTAGGTATTTCCTTTGCCCCTGCCCTGCCTTCTAACCCTGCTGAGACTTCAGGCTTTCCAGGTTTTTCATAAAATATCACTGAGAGAAGAAAAGCACTGAAGAGAAAAAAGATGCTGCAAAGGCAGAACCAAGTAAAACCAAACATGGTGCTTGCCTCTCTCTATGCCAAGACCATAGATTGGTGTGATTTTTTTTCAACCCATTTTATCTGCACAAATAATCCACCTCTAGCCAAATATTTTACAAAAGCTGTACACTGTGTTGCCAGTTTTTTTTCCTGTTTATCCTATCTTTGCCTGGCTGACTTGGTGGGACTGTGAACCGTGTGTGTCTCTTTCTAGACTCTTTGGTTGTGATTCCTCTCATCCAGCCAAAAGTGAAGGTTGAATTGCCCTCTGAAAGTGTCTGTTTTCTAGAGAAGCCCAGGGAATTCAGAGAGCTGGATTAGCCTAGACATGTTGCCCATAGTGACCATGATGCTGAGATGATGCACAGGAAGGAATTCTCTGGGGAAAAAAACCCAAGGGACTGATGTCATTTGAAGACATGTAGGAGTGGAGAATTTAATTTTGTGTTTGCAGAGTCATTTCTTGGTTTCATCTCTGCCACAGAATACCATGGAGCTTAAGGAACAGATCTAGAATATTAAAAAAATATTGAAAATATTAAATTAAAAAGGAAAAAAATATTAATTGCTCTTCTAATCACTTGTTGCACCTGATAATCTTTTGGAAGTGTTAAACTGGCTGAAGAAGAAAGCCTCATCTCTTGCACTGTCAGCTTTCCTCATGAAGGTTAGACAGGGGAGCTATTCCCATGACATGTGCCTGCTTCCTATACAAGGGGCAGTGTTTGGACTCTCCTAATGGCATGACCCTTTTGCCATAGATTTTAGTTGAGGCAGCAAGTTGCCAGCAAAATTTAGAATTTAGAAGGGTTATTTCAATATCCAAGATTAGTTTGATCTCCAGTCTAAAAGACTGAGATTCACAGACATGAATCTCTTCTGTGTGGTTGCCATGGCTGGAAGAAGAGCATTTCCCACTGCCTGTCAGGTTTTCAGTGGGCTCAGAACATCTCTGGCCTGTGCTTTTGTGTTTTGTTTTGGTTTTAATTTTTTTTTTCTGTAATGTTATATTACTTTAAATATACAAAGTATACATGACAATGTGTACATCCCAGCTTACCTGGGACAGTAAGCTACAGAAAAGGCTTAATTGGGAGCCTTTTCCTATTAGGAGAATAGATAATTAATGAAGTTGAGTGCTTACATCAATCATTGAGGTCAGCCAATGTTTTTATGCAGATTTGCAAGAATAATGAACACAGGTAAGAATACATCTATTGAATAGTTTGCAGTCATGCCACAGGCTGACATTTTGTTTCAGAAAACATTCATTAAATTATTTGGCATAGCAACCAAACGAGTAAAAATCAAATTATTTGTGGATACACACCAAAATTTCACTATTCCTGCTGAATGCATGGTTTACTGTGAGTCACTTACATTGAATCCAAATAAGAATTTTTATGATCCAGTGGTAGAAAACAACAGATGTGGCAGAAACGGGTTAAATGAAGAGAAACTAAAATAAGGGGTGTACATGTTGGACAATCTCTAACATTTGAAGGTCTCAGCTCTATTGAAAACTTTCCCACCTTAACTATATCCTTTTCAAACTGACTGGTTCACAACCCAACCTGTCACATTGTATTAACATCAGCCTAAACATTCCTCTTTGAAACTTGGCTCTTTATGATTTGGATTAATGCAGATTTTATAGCTGTCCTGAAATCCTGATTTCCTGTGAGATTTTTGAGTGCTTTATCACAACCATGGTGTGCAAACCTGTAGCATGTGACAAGTTGTGAGCCCAAGCTGTCTCCAGGTCAGTTTTACCTCCGTTTTGGATTCATACACTGTGGCTGAGCTCTGGAAATGAGTGCAGGAGGCAGCCCCCAAAGGGTTTTCCTTCCTCAGGAGATCACAGGCTGAGAGCCTGGCAGGGATAGGTGAGCAGCCTGACAAAGAGAAAAGCTTGTCACACCAACTGGAAATATTTCAATTTGGCATTTCATAGCAGTAGATATTTCATTAGCCTTGTTTGCAGATATTTCTAAATCCCCTTCTCAGATGGAAATTCTTTGTCTGATTGTTACCCAGATGCTGGATCACATCCCCACCACTTGCAGGTGCAGCCCTGCTGGCCATGGTGGTGTTCCAGTCTCCTCTTGTGGGAGTCCAGGGTGTTCCCCTGGCTTCCCTGAATACTTCTAGACCACCCTGGCAGGGTCTCAAAGGTCCTGGCATGGTGTCCAGGGGTCCTGGGGGCTGGACTTGGGTCCCTGGAGAAATTTGCCAACATTGTGGAAAGAAATACAAGTCACAAAAAATAAGTAGAGTATACATTAAACTGTTAGAAGCTAGAAAAAGTGAATTTTTAGAAATCTTTATATTAGGGGGTTTGAAGCTAAGATGGAGGATTTTGGGTGTGGTATGCCTCTTCCTTCTTCTTCTTCATGCCATCCATGTTGGAGTGCCACCTTGGCATCCTTTGATTGGACGGGGACAAAGTTGTACAGTGTAACAAAATTGTAGTGGATTGGAAAATAATTGTAAATATTAGATAAATAATTTAGAGTATAAAATATAAGCCCAGCCCAGAGTCAAGGCTTTTCTTCCATGGACAAAAGCTGGACAGATTGCTGTCAGCTAGAGAAAAATTCCTCAGAGAAGAAACAATAAACAACCATGGAAAACTTCAGAGAACAGCCTCCTGCATTTTTCCTTGGCGCTGGGGGCTGGGAAAAACCTGGACTGTAAACCACCAACATGTCCGGGGATCTCAGGATTGGAGACCCAACAGACAGTGACATCCTCTGAGCCCCTGTTCTCCAAGCCAACACAAACGTGTCTGGTCTGCAAGAGGCATTTCCACCAACATCGTGCTCTTCTGTTCTCTCCTCTCTGCAGAGGCAATGACCCATTACTTAGGCTGTCAGGTCCTACAGGGAGACAAAGCACTTGCTTTATGAACCAGGAGATAGCAAGGCAAAGAAACAGCAGGCAACGTAATGCCTGCCTTTCTCCAGGGCTTACCTCACCTAGCTTGCTGTGAAAACTCCTTTACTTCATGAGGATAACCATGAATATTAATTACCCTGCTTACTCTTTTTTTTTTTTTAAGCCACTGCAAAGGAGGAAAATTTGTTTTGGTCCTTTTGTTTTAAAGAAACTGTGGGAATGTAAATTCTGGAGATTTTACTTCCTTTTGTCTATCCTCTGGTGCTAAACTCCTGCCTGAAAATAAGAATGAGAGCCAGAGCTGCTCTTGCCTTATGAATATGTTAAAAAACTCCAGTGGAGTATCTGAACCATATTCAGGGCTTTCTGAAGAGTGGTGCAAGAGGAGCCTGAGTCAACATTGCTGAACACTTCAGCAAAACATCTGGGAGATTTAAGTGCTCAGTCATTGCTCATCTCAACTTCACTGTCATGGAAGAAAACATTACTTTTATAGCCAGTCTTACTGTTATTGTCCCCATTTACATAGGGAAAGCTGTGACACATATGACTGAATAGAAGATCACTTTGCAAGAGTAAGTTACCTCAGGTAAGAACCAATGCTATTTAATGGGTAAAAAAGACAGTGAGGATTTTCTTTTGTTCAGTGCAAATATTTTATCTCAAACCCCCTGAATGCAGTTGTCAGTGCAAACAATTCTTCATTAAAAATAAGCCCTGGCAGTAACATCAGAAGTTAATGGTTCTTCAAATGCGAAAATAAAGATAAGGATAGTTTCTTTCTATGATTTTAACAGAATTATTTGTTCAATACAAGAAAGATTTTGTCCAGGCTTGTGGTTAAGGTTTGTATCTGTGTACACAAAAAGAAAAGAGAAAGGTTTTGTCTCACTAAACAGCAAACACCACCTGCAAAGCCTTCACTTGGCACTCTAATTCTGTACACAGAAGGGGTGAGAAAATCCACATCTTCATAGAAGGCATGGTCTGTTAGGTCAGCATAGTATCATATCCTCTATCCCCTCAAAAAAAAGACAATTAAAATCAATCAATCTGCACATTATGCCGATTAGAAATTATGTGACCCTGTGGCTGGCAACTGCGGGAAGATTTATAGAGGAGCTGCAGTCAGAGTTTGTTTCCTTTTCCTTGAAATAGTTCTTACTGGGGAAAGCCTGGGGAGGGAGGCTGCACTGCTGCAGCCCTGAGGTCAGAGATCTCCTGAACACAGGGATCATCCTGGTCAGATCAAACCCTATCCAGCCCAATCAGATCAAACCCTGCCAATCCAATATTCTTCCTGGAATGTTTGAAAAAGTCTGTTCTATTTAAGGAGGGAATGCAAGCTCCAGGACTTTCAGTGGCCCAGTGCCTTGATACTGCCCCAGCATCTGAAACTCTTTTATTAAGGTTGTTAAAAGTATGATTAGGTGGAAATTCCATTTGTCTTCCACCTCAAAGATCTTTAAAACCTGAGTCACATTCTCTTGTCCATCTCTCCCTCAAAGAGCCCCAGTCCTTTCAATCTCTTGGAGTCAAGCAGCTGCTTCACAGCCTTGATTTTTTGTTGTTGCCTTTGTTGGCACTGTCTAACTCCACTCCATTTTGAAATATGAAGGCCAGAATAATCCACAGAACTCAGTACAGGACTTGGTTATATAGAGAAGCAAAATGATGCCCTTGATTTTATTCCTAGGTCCCTTCCTGATGATGTTAAATATTTTATTGGCCTTTTTAGCTGCTACTCTTTATTAAGTTATTTTTTGACCTGTCAATGAGCATGCCAAGATATTTTCTCTGTTAGATAGTGGTTGAACATAAAGGAGATAAGTTTCAGATTACTTTTGCATCACTTCATGTTTCTCTGCCTTAAATATATCTGCCACCTTTCTGCCCACATCAGCTCCTTCTGGAGTTACTTGCCTTTGGTATAGCACTGGACCCCTGGAAGAAGCTCAGTACCATCTGTAAACTTTGGAATTTTATTATGAAATAGTTTCTTTAGGTCATTGAGAAAAATGTTTACTTAAACTGGTTCCAGCACTAGTCCCAGCAATGGGACTAGTGATTACTGATTCGTGCTTGTCCTGAATAGTTTCACCTGTTGTTTCCAATTTTTAAATAGTTTTCAACCTGCAGACTGATAGCCTTAATACTTTTTTCCGAGAAGTAGCAAAGCAATTAAGACAAGACAGTTTAACAGAACAAATAATAAGATCAACAGGCACCTTAGGTAGCTATTAAAGATAAAGCTTAGAAACTTGAGAAATTTTCTGTCAGACACTTAGGAAATGGGAAGAGAATAACTTAAGTTAGATTTTCTGCACATTTTTCTGTCTTTTGCTCTTTGTCCTGAAACACTGGATGTTTGGTCGTCATCCATATCACCTTGGACTGGTTCACCAGGCTTTGCTTTCCCTGTTCATTATGAACTGTTGCAAAATTAACATTAAAATTATCTGTTTAGCAATATTGAGGAACATAATATGTGAGTTCTCAGATGATTCTGAGAGCCAGTTATGGCCTATTGTTGCAGTAATTTTATTTTTGGTTTGTGTCTTAAAGATTGTTTTGTTTTTAGCCTTGATTTCTCTGTGGAAGACGACAAAAAAAATGCTAATTAACAAGCCTTAATGATTAACAAAAATCACCAAGCAAATACAAGGGTGATGGACTTGGGTATTTGTGGTGCCAACCCTCAAGAGCTGTAAATGTAGGTCTATTAGCTATTACTATGTGTTTAGTAATTAGCACTAGTCTACTACCAAAGTGGGGAAGTTGCCATGTGCTGATAATGTGAAAAAAGCTCAAAGTGGTTGGGCTCATTGGTAGACTCACATAGATCACAGACTCCATCTAAAGGTTTGAATTCTAACAGCTAACTCCATGTTTTATTCAACTGTTGCTAGATTTCATGAGCAATAAGGGTCAAGCAATTTCTTCTCTTTTGGGTCGTAACAAACCAAAGCCTTTTTTATATTTTCTTTGTGAAAATACAGGTTTTCTTAAACCTGCTGCCACTTGCCAGAAGGACATAAGATAGTACAGAGCAGAGGAACTTCTCTTCTTTTTCCTGAACTTGATGGTACCTGCTTCCAAATGGACACTTGCAGCTCTGCAGAATGCTTTGAGATAACAAACTTATTTTGATTCGCAAGCAGCCTGCAAGGTTTCTCAGAAATACAGTTCTATTTGTATCTATCATTTCAATGAAAAGTATTTTTTTTCTTAGTCATTTTTCCTAAGGCATCTGCTAGCACTAGGCTTTTAAAATTCAACAGGATACTGAAAAGATTCTCTTTAACTGCCCTAATACTACAGCTGATTTGGGGATTTACTTCTCTGTCATGTTCTGGCTTGACTATTAGCCTTCTATGCAGGGTGAATCAGAACAGCTTCTTTCTTTACTCTGATCTCTCTGTGCCACTGTCCTGGCTCCCAGTGTTCTCCCAATCAATACAGGTGCAAGTGGAGCTACACAGAGCTCACCAGCCAGCTGATGTGGGACAAGTTTCTCTTCTCCTGTTCTATGAGATTTGTTGTCTTTTACATCCATTCAAGTTTCTCTTTAGGTATGATTTTATTTTTTTTTTTTAAGTGACTTTGTCCAGTCTTCCTTTCATGCAAATTACCTTTTTGAGGTGCCTTGTAAATCATGCCTTCAATGATCACTGCATGTTCACTTTCCATAGCACAGAGTTTAGCTGTCTTTTGGTATTTCAGACACTGGATGTAATACACACCTGGCATTGCTATTTCTCCTGGTCTCTAAGTCCCATTCTGTCCTCTTCTGACCACTTTTGAAGCTCCTGCCCTCCCAGTCTCTCTATACATTTATAAAGTGCACAATGCTGGCATTTCAGATTTGTTAGCAGAAAAGGTTGCTTGGTTTAGTATTCAGATACCTTCTTTATGCAGACAAATGAAGGAAAGAAAAAAGAATATGTATTCATATTTAAATTTCAATTAGGAACACTTAAAACCCCTAAAACTGGTGCAGGAAGGGAGTAAGTGGACAGGTCAGATAAGAAAAAGGTTGTTGGATTGAGGGTATCAGTTTCTTCTTAAGTAAAATTCAATCAAATTCAACAATACCCTGATAATCAGCCAGAAGATAAAACACTACAAGTCTTACAGTCCATTTAAACTAAATTTACCTTTTTGTTTCAAACAATGGGCATGATTTTGTTTTACACTGCTTGAACTCAAGATTTTACCATCCAGTGGGACAAATTCCATTCACTTACATATGAAGAAATTAGTTTCTGCTTTCTAAAGGTTGTAGATTTATGATTACCATGATCTTTTCAATAGAGTAACGTTCAGAGCATACCAAAATAAAAAAATACCTAGTCTTGTTCACCAAGTGGAAAATTAGAATGAGTTTTTGTAGGTTATTGCTGTCCGTATTTACTGTAGGATTATTTGAATGCTGGTGGAGTAATTTCTGTCTTGATGGGAAAGTAACAAGAAAGACAATTTAGAATGTTTTTCATGCAAATGTGTATTGTTTCATGCATCTTTGTACATAGTAATTACTAGCAATCACTGGTCTGCATGTGGTCAAGAAGAGTGGCTTTAGGAAAGTTGCTTTGTACCCTGACAGTTAATACATTCATTCTTTTCAACTGACTACAATGTTTGCACCTTTCACATCATCACTGTTAGGAGGAAAACATAGCACCCATTCTCCAGAGGCTACCAAAGCTTGATTTGAGAGCTGATTGGATGAGGGAGAGCTGCAAGGCAATGGATACTCTGAAATAAACCCTCATCCTGGGGTGTCAAGGTTATTACCCAGCTGCCTGGAGCCTAAGGGACAGTGAAGTAAGGCTGGGCTAAACTGGTGTGAGCAGGATGAGGGCACAATACCTAGAATGGCAATTTGCAGTGAGGTTTATGTTCTTTTACTCATTATCTAGATGTGCAGAGTTGTGAGGACATAAAGGACTCCAAACTGTGACCCTGAACACGCCATTAAATATGATGGAAAACAATGGATGAGTTTGGTGACAAAACCAGCAGGTCTGAATTCCTCTTTATGGAACATCGGGCACTTGTGCTCAGCAGCTGGGATGAGACAATGACACACTTTTCTATTTGTCACAGTGGGGATATTGCAACTAATAGTGGCCTCTTAAAGATACAATCTGTGCTGTCCTATTTCTCACTCACAGCCCAGCACTTTTGAGTTCTGACCAGTGTTTTAATTGCCCTGAAGACTAGTTAAAAACACCACAGGAGATCTTTGTCACTACTGAGAATCAAAATAAGCTTTTTAGAATCCCAGGGGCACAAGTAGATGCAAGTACAGTGATTCCCTTTCCTCCCTGCTCACTCAATGCTTTGCATATGTCTTGTCCCAGCCCTGTCATGGTACCCACCCCATGCACTTTAGACACCAAATCCCACACCTGGATCCCCATCTCATCTTCTTTTTTATGCTGCTATCCCTCTAATTTTATTCCTCTTTTATTCAAATGGTTTTTCCTTTGTAGATTCCCTTCCCTGCTTCTTCCTGGTCCTCCTGCTCATTCTCACTTGTTTAAGTGAAATCCCTCTATCCCTCCTCATAATTTCTTCTCTGTAAACAGAAACTGGAATTCTCCTTGGAATGACCTTCATGGGCAGATTGATCCTTTTGCAAATAGGAAATGCATGTTACCACTCTGCACCAAACCCTCTGCCTCTACTGTCTGCAGTATCCTTTCAGCTGAGGCTGAACTTAGACTGCACTCCAGCAAATTGGATTCTGCAGCTGGAACTCAGTAACAGAAAACCCGAAACTGGCACCTGGTCAGACTTTAGGCTTGCATAACAGGAGAAAGACCAGTCTGCTTTTCTGATGAAAAGGAAATATATAACAGCAACACTATGCACTTGAAAAATCACATTAGGAAACACGAAAGCATACCTAGCTCTGTACAAATAAATTTGCTGCTCCAAATACTGAATGAAAGCAATAGAGAAGAACAAAAGATCAGCCTTTGATACAGATGAAGATGAAAATCCTTGAGCATAGATTGCTGAAAAAAAAAAAAGCAAAAGTAGAAATTGTGAATCATGTGGCCCAGTTTTAGCCTGAGCTGCTAGCTTTTATCAAAGATATTTCAGATTGTTTCTGTGGAGAGGATAAAACTGATAGACTTGTCTGGCTGGGGTATTTATTTGTTGTGGTCCTGTTTGCTCAGTGGGCAGAGCCTATTTTCCCAGAAAAGCAACAAGCAGGAGACAGCAGCTCAAGCACCCTTCTTACCAGTGCCTCAGAGAGAAAGCTTTCTTGCTCTTATTTCCCCTCAGGCAGCTTCCATCCATTTGGGTGCCATCCCATGGAGCCACACTCTCCTTCCCCAGCACTAGGGACCACGAAGAGTCCCACGTGAGCTCCCTCCTCAGAGCTGCATGCAGGCAGCCTCATTCCACTGCCATGCACCCCTCCTGGGGCTGTTCTCCCTTATCTTCCATCAGTGAAGGACTGAGACCCTCCCCACAACCTCAGTGCCTGGTACCAGAGCCAAGCCCTCAGCACAGGGCATTTAACTTGGGGCTCCTCATTGTTGCACAGCCCTGAGCAGGAACATTTGTGGGGTGCTGGTCATAAGTTACAATTGTGGAGAGCTTGAGATGGCTCCTTGTGCAGCTCCTGAACTTTGTCACTCCACTGTTTGCAAACTGTCAAGTTAAACAGGCATGTGCATTTAAAGCTGTTATCTGTCTCAGCAGTATCCTTCCTCAACCATCTGGAAAAAAACTCCACATTAAAAATCAATCTAAAATACTCAATATAATCCTCAGTAGAGTGTTTAAGAACATTTCTTACTAAAGCTTGTTTCAACACTATACTCTCTTTGGATTTTCAGCATATCTGACACTGAGAGTGTTTTTAACAGGTCTCACTCAGTGTGTAGTTGTTGGTTTGGTTGCCAGTGGTTCTCTTTTTTACAGGAGTGATAATACCCCTATAAAACCCCTCAACAATAAAAAACCTCAAGCCTAAGATCAGAACTGAAAAAAAAAACAAGCCAGTGCAAAAGAGGGTATTTTCAAGTATAATCATAGTATTATAGGTTTAAATGGAAATAATGGAAAAAAAACTGTGACTCTGTTCATTTCCATCCTAGAAATAACATTGTTTTGAGATGCTGAGTCATGAACAGGTGGGATGTTCTGTACCAGGATGGAACAAGGCACTTGGAGCCGTGCACCAGCAAAGATATGCTGCCTATCTTGTGTCAGAGAGCACCTACAGACAGCCAGCCATGAAGCTGGTCTTATTTGCAGAACACAATAAGGAAAAACCCAAGATGAGGGAGAGCAAGATGAGGGGACCTTTGGTTTGTGTGCAAGCACAGCACTCTGTCACTCGTGATGGAGCTGCTAGGACAGACTATGTGACATCCAGCATTAATCTGTGTGCTAATTAACCTCTTACTGCTTTCTGCCACCCAGACTCCTGCTTGTGTGTAGAGGAAGAGTGAAGGAGGAAAAAACTGGGATGGGACAGCACATGTGTCTGTAATGCTTTTGGTGGACTCTCTTAATTCCAAAATTATAATAATTTGGAGGGAGGGGGGTTCTCCATTTCAAAGAGAAGCTCCTGCCTTTCTTTGCAGATGCCTGTCCTCCAAACCAGGACAACCTCCCAGGCTGCCACACTCAAGGGAAATGCTCTCCCTTCTGGGGTCCCCTGAGCCATCTCTTGGGACCCAGCCAAGGCAGGAACACAAAGTAAAACAAAGCCAAAAAAAGTCTTCCTTGAGAGTGGGCTTGTCTAGCCTGGAACGCTCTTCCCAGCTTTTCCCTTGTTCCCTGGGATGTTCTCTGGAGGCATCATGCCACCCCAAACAAGGCCTGAAATGTCAGAACTGTCAATCACAAGTGACAGCCTTGTCATGTGATGATGAAAGCATTTGAGAAATTTGGATTTGACAATCCTTCAGTATCTGACAGGTGAGATTGTCATGATGTTTATTTCTTTCTCTTGAAAGAGCTTGATGCCAACTGCAACTGATAGAAGGCACATCCTCTGCTCCCCAGCACTTCAGGATGGGCTTCCCGTGCTGCTGTGGGCTTATGGACCTTTTAATGCAAACCCAGCCCCAGTGCCCAAGTGGGCTGTGCTGCACTGGCTGGCCACTGGAGAGAGATCTGGTCTTAGAACAGAATTCTGAACATTTACTCCATCAGTGACTGTTGACTTGATGACTTAGTTCTCCAGCTAAATAAGCAAGTGAAATAAACACCTGAAAATAATAGAGTTAGATGTTGTTTTAGCAAACTAACACATGGTCAAGTGCTGAGATCAGTATTACCTGGGGATACATTTAAGTTGCAATTCTCTATTGATAGATTTTCTTCCTGTCTCTGTCAGAAATGAATGTTACAGCTTATTCTTCATCCTGGTCCTCAAAGGAAAATAAGTTTCCTTGTCATCTATGTGTTTGTACATGCCTGTGTGTCTATTCCAGTCTGTTGGCTTTTGAACTGCAGACAATTTTCAAGCCATTTTAGAGAACAGTTTCATGAAAATAAGCACCCAGGTTAAAGCCAGGCAGAAGACAAAGATCAGAGTAGTGTCTCTACAGAGCAGAGGTATTGTCAGCCCAGCAAAATCCAGCTGTATGGGACAGATGGCAATGATGACTGAGCTTTGTTAGCTCTGCTGTTCACGTGATTATTTGTTTTCTGTACTAAAGCTTACAAAAGAGGCCTAAGCTATTTCTTCTTATCTCCACAGTAGATCCTGCTAAAGGGTATTTCCAGGGAATCAATAAGTCAATGAGATGACCTCTTCTGGAATAATGTTAAGGAGTGCTGCTGTGTGCTACCTTCTGACACTGATTCGGTCCTTGGGCAATACTTGTTCTTTCTGCTGTTGTCAGGTGGCATTTTGACCAAAGTGCAGGCCAGTGTTTCCATTGAGAGCTGCTGGATATAAATGACAGATCTTCACTATGCATGGGACAGACATGAGCTCACTTCAGGTAAAATCCATGCTATGTGCAGGTGTCTGGAGACAAATAATGTGATAAGTGTCCAGGTTACCAGGCAGTGACAGAGACAGACAAGTCTGCTGCTTGCTGCCTCTCAAATGAAAATCTCAGCCTTGCTGATTTCTGTCAACTGGGGCTAGAAAAGTGGCTCCAATTTTGCAGTATGTTTTTCCCTGGACTTTCTCCTGTGGAATGGGGCTGGTCTGAGCAGAGTAGGAGTGTGGGGCAGATGCCCTGCTTTGCTACAGCAGGTCTAACCTTCAGAATAAACCAGCTGACCTACCAGTTGTGCCAGGTGAGATTCACACGTGCTCAGTCATTCTGCCCATTTCAGACAAAAGAATTCACTGGGGATTCCCTGGAAAACAATACTACATCATCTCTGCTGCTTTAGCATGCCTAGCTCAAAAGATCTTTGTCTGTTTCAAACCATTTTCTACACACCTACTGTTATTTTTACCTTTGCCTTATATTTACAGAGGTTGTAATGGGCTTTAAATATGTCTAAGCTAAAGACTGCTCCATGTGGCACAGGTATAAATACCTCTGTGGAGAGTTTCCTCCACTGATGACATAAGGATGCTCTTTTCTGCTCAGGAATTGTCATCAGCATGCAGGAGCAGTCCCTGCTCCTTCCTTCTGGGTACCCTTGGCTGGCAGCAAGGTGCCTCCCACACCCTCTTGTAAGCAATTATGGGGTGTCCTTGTCCTCTCTGGAGGACCAGCCTCTGCTCCTCCCAGCTGAATGCCAGCCAGACCACACAGTTACCCACCATCAGGGGAAGGGCTCCTGCATGCCTGAGTGCTGTCACATTGCCCTTGGGTGCTGGGAGAGCAAGGGAAAGCTCAGGGTGATGCTGTGCCATGACAGCTTGGCAATGACTGGCTTTTGCTGACTCCTTTCTCTCATATGTTTTTATTTTCTGTATCTCTCCTTCCAGTGCCAGTCATGCTTCTCTCTGTCTCTATTGTCCTTTTGCCAACCAGCCTTGGCTGCATCCCATGGGTCTTCTGTGTCATCCCTGTTCCTCTGGCCTCTCTGACACTGGGAGGGGGCAGAAGGTACGACCATTTCCTCCAAAATCCTGACATCAGTGTTTTCAGCACACTCTCACACACTCAGCTCCTGTCCCACAGGCAAAAATTCCACTGCTGCCTGTGCTCCCTGCTCCTGGGTCCCTTCTTCACACCTGCACCTGCTGCAGGCAGAGCATCACAGTCCATGCCTGGGGGTGTGAAAACACAGGACACAGCCACCCACAGCATGGTGCAGGCAGCTGAAGGGCTGTTGGGGTGAACATTTTAAATAGTGGATGTTTTGGAAAGCTTCTCTGCTATCACAGGGACAGATGTTCCTCTGTGTGTTGCATCTGTGCCCTGGGCTGCAGGCAGGGAGGCAGCTCCTCCTGCCTCAGGGTGCCTGCAGCTCACCAGGCATCTGCCTCCCCACCTGGGCATGGCAGAGAGGACAGGAGGCTTTAGAAAAGGGCTTTCCTTGGCATAGAGGAAACTCCCTTCCAGACTGTGCTTTTGTTTTCTCCATACTCAATCACTTACACTTTTCCACCATACCATGGAAAGCTCCTTGTGGCATTTCAAAGAATTAGCTTGGTCGTTGCTATAGATTTCTGAGAACCTGATTATAACACAGTATGTCTCAAAAGGTCTTTACTGTCCTTTCACTATTTTTTTGTCCTTTTAAAATAGTGATCTTTCATTTCATCTTTTTCTATGGCCTTATACAAATATGATTTACAAAGAAATGGCCTGATACTACTTGTTCCTATATACATTATCTCCACTTACCAACCTTTGTTACCTCAAATGCTTCCTGTTTCAAAGATATTGGCTAGCTTTCTCCTTACAGATAGAAATCCAGTTTGAATTTTACTTCTATTTAAGGCTTAGTTCCTTTTCATTTTTGTGTAATCCTGACATTCTCTCCTGTGGAAAAATGCTTCTGGCAGCAGCAGACCTACACTGTCTGGCATACAGGCCTTTCATGGCACATAGGCCATTTTTCAATATCTGCTGGAAATTATATGTTTTATGCTTCTCTATGGGGTTTGCAGGGCCAAGCTTTGGTAGCAAGGATGTTACAGGGATGCCTTCTGTGAGAAGCTACCAGAAGCTTCCCCATGTCTGATAAAAACAATCCCTGGCTGCTCTGAGATGTATGTGTTGCTGGCCAAGCCAATTAGAAATGACAGCAACACCTCTGTCATAACAGATATAAGACAGGAAAAAAAAGGATTACTGTGCAGATAGTTGCAGTAGTTGCAACTAGAGAAGAGCAAAGTGAGAACATGTGGAGGAATAACTGCAGACACCAGTAGTAGAGAAGGAGGGGCAGGAGGTGCCCAGATGCTGGAGCTGAGATTCCTCTGCAGCCTGTGGTAAAGATCATGGTGAAGCAGCTGTGCCCCTGCAGCCATGGGGATCCAAAGGGGATGAAGAGATCCACCCACAGCCCATGGGATCCATGGGGGATGCAGAGATCCACCCACAGCCCATGGGGATCAATGGGGGATGCAGAGATCCACCCACAGCCCATGGGGATCCACGGGATGCAGAGATCCACCCACAGCCCATGGGGATCCACGGGATGCAGAGATCCACCCACAGCCCATGGGATCCATGGGGATGCAGAGATCCACCCACAGCCCATGGGGATCCACGGGATGCAGAGATCCACCCACAGCCCATGGGGATCCACAGGGATGCAGAGATCCACCCACAGCCCATGGGATCCATGGGGGTTGCAGAGATCCACCCACAGCCCATGGGATCCATGGGGATGCAGAGATCCACCCACAGCCCATGGGGATCCAGGGGGATGCAGAGATCCACCCACAGCCCATGGGATCCACAGGGGATGCAGAGATCCACCCACAGCCCATGGGGATCCATGGGGATGCAGAGATCCACCCACAGCCCATGGGATCCATGGGGGATGAGAGATCCACCCACAGCCCATGGGGATCCATGGGGGTTGCAGAGATCCACCCACAGCCCATGGGGATGCACAGGATGCAGAGATCCACCCACAGCCCATGGGGATCCACAGGGGATGCAGAGATCCACCCACAGCCCATGGGATCCATGGGGATGCAGAGATCCACCCACAGCCCATGGGGATCCACAGGGGATGCAGAGATCCACCATGCTGGAGCAGGTGGATGCCTGAGAGGAGGCTGTGAACCTGTGGAATGCCTGTGCTGGAACTGGCTCCCAGCAGGGACCTGAAAAGAGAATTCAACTCTGGAATATGCTTCCTTGTAGGATTTGTCATCCCATGGAGGACCCACATTGGAGCAGCCTGTCCTTGAAGGACTGCATCCCATGGAAGTGTGACCCCCTTTGCAGCAGTTTGTGTTGCTCGTGGAATGGAATTAAATGTTGGAGAAGTTCATGGAGAACTGTCTCTGGTGGGAAGAACCCCACACTGGAGCAGGGGAACAACTCCTCTCTCTGAGCAGTGGGAGAAACAACCTGTGATGACCATAATACTCATTCCTGTCTCCCTGGGAGGGGAAGAAGTAGGCCTGGGAAGGAGGGAGGGATGAAGGGAAGGTATTTTTAAGATCTTGTTTTGCTTCTCATTATCCTGCTCTGATTTTGTTAGTAATAAATCCAATTAATATCTCTAATTCGGTCTGGTTTGCCCTCGATGGTTTTTGGTGAGTGATCTCTCCCAGTCTTTAACTCATGAACCTTTTGCTATATTTTCTCTCCACTGTCCATCTGAAGAGGAGTTTTAGAGAGAGGTTGTGGTGGTTGCCTGAAATCCAGCAAGGGTTGACCCTCTACAGCTTCTTATGGAAACATAAAACAAATTATGTCTCTCATTAGTCACTTAGAAGCAAATCTAAGTGTTTACTGCCTGTTGACTAAACAATGCATTTTGGCTATTTGTTTCTTGGGCAAAAATACTCCTTTCTGCAATGACAGAAAACAAATGAGCTCTTAGTAACTCTCTGCACCAGCTTATCTTACACATGAATGGAACCTCAGAGTTTTGCAGACATCCCCACATGTTCTGCCAGCCACCAGATTCAGGGACTGGAGGCCACTGCTGCTGCAGATGTGAGGCAGCTACCACAGCAGTCATAGCATCACATTTCTCCTGCCTTTGGCACCCCTCACAGGGTTTCCTTTCCCAGCTAGCTTGTCTGAAGCTGGCCCAGGATGCCCTACACGAGCTGCAGAGGAGTCAGTGACTGACATGATCACTGAGAAGTTCTTTTGACACATTCTAAATGATTGCACAACGTATGCAATTTTGTGCAATACTTCAAGCAACACTTCTGTGTGATGAGAGCTCCAAAATCTTGCTTCAAGATCAAATTTTGAGAGGCTAAAAATACTGTCAGAAGTAGGAGAGTACTGAGGGTGGAGAAGAAAGGGTTTAATTTTTCTACATTTTATCTGGCATCTCTTGGGGTTTTGAGCCTTTTGATTTAAGATGAGTCCTTGGCTACCAGTAATAACCATGTTATAGCCTGTCATTAGGAGCCAAGCTTCCTTTTGTGCTGCACTAGTTTCTTTGCCTCAGAATGTCTCTTTTAGAAATCTCTTGCTTGACGTTCTTTGAGATTGCATTTGATTTTTTTCCTCCTCAGCTTTCATTGCCCTGATGACTTATAACCACTCTGTGATTGATATGATACATTCAGGTATTTCTTGAACCTTTTTCCAGTGATGACTTCCCAACAGAAGTTCTAGTCAGACTTCCAAAACCTGCAGACCTGTATTTAGCAGAGGTATGATTCAACCCATGCCTGTAACTCCAGCTTTCAAAGTCATCCCATTCATCCTGCATGGTCTTCCAAACCTTCTTTGAACTAATGATGACCCCAAACACCCATTTTTAGTAAACTTCAGTGAAGTTAAAGTCAAGTCTGTTGTGACAACACACAGTAAGAGAAACTTCAAGTTTTCATCCATGCCTTTGAAGCCTTCCCTGGGAAACTCCCAGCATGACAGTATTTACTTTTTCAGTATTAGACAGAATTTCTTCTCTGAAATAATGATGATGACAACAACAAAGTAAGTAAAGGTAGAAAAAAAGAAACAAAAAAATCTATCATTTAATTTTATCATATATTTAATATTTTATTATAATTTTATAGTTCTGTTTATATTTTCTCCTTCAGTTTCAACAATAAACTATGATATGGGATAGTTTGTCACCTCCTTCATGAAAATCCAGATAGATAAGATCCATCCTAGAGTTTTAGATTTTGAAAATCAGCTTTTTACTGAAGAGAGATATTAGGTGCCATGAGCCACATTTGATAGCTCATAGTACATTTTATCCTGTTTTCCTTTTGCTTCACTGGCTTTGTTTCAAAAGTTCAGGATTTGCCCTGGAGCTGTGCATGCAACCAAAGCTGAAATATTTGCCACTGTTGCCCAAGCAATTAATCTGTTTTTCTCTGTTACTATCCCTCTCTGTCTCTTGAATTAGTTTATTTTTTTGCTATTCTTTATAATACCATTTCTCATTTCATAGATTTAGCAGAAAATAGTTAATCTTCTGTCCTTGTTTTCCTCTTCTGTTATGCATCTTAGGGAAGAAATATTTAGGCCTGCCATATTTGCATTTATGAGTTTTTACTCCAAATTTGTTGTAATTTTCATAACTTCATTCCCATTAGCTGTGTGTTTATTTAGAATCCTTAATTTCTCTCTCTCTCTAAAAAAAAATAATCCTTTTGAAGTCAGAATTCTTAATTGTAACATTTAGCTGTGTTTATCTTTCAATTTACTTTAATTTCAATGATCTTGGTTCCCAGAATTCTGGAGTATTTTCTACAGCCACTAGTAACTAAAATCAGCTAAAATAACATTGCCTGTGCCTGATGTCAGGACAGCCACAGCAGCTTTTTGCTGGCAGTGGTAGGCAAGCATGGAACAGATCTGTGCAAATCTGTTTGCATGTGAAGTGAAGGGTGAGATTGCCCAGAGAGAGTGTAAGAAGGGAGAAGAGCAAGCCAAAGACAGACCCTCATGAATAAAATAAGACTCAAAGACTTGCACAGAAGCCCCCAGCGAGACCACAGTATGCTATTGTTGTGGAAATAAATGACACCAAAATCTCTGTAGTGAATATGTGAAAGTAAATAGCAATTTTAGATGACTGCTGATTCTCACTGGTTGATCTGAAAGGTCTGGATAACAAACAAAGCCAACAAATGTCCTCCAGTTGAAAGAAAAGATAAAATTATGGTGCTACTTTAACTTGTGAATATGTTTATATAGCACAGGTTATGTAGTCAGTATTCCCAGAATAAATTCCAAGCTAAATTCTTGTTAATGCTGTGTTACACATCCAGAACAATCTCAGAACTGAATATGAACTATTACTTGTCATATGCTATTGTTTACTTTGGCTTAAGAAAAGATAATGTGCCTTGATTATTTTATTGCACAGGTCTGCATTTGCACACAGCAGGTGTGCTCTGGGCATCCCTCAATTTTGGTACTGCAGCTTAGTTGTGCCTGAGAACTGGAAGCATTAGGCTGAGAACAGCCATGTGTGATACCTGGTGTTGAGATCCCAGAATCCCAGAATTGCTAGTGCTGGAAGGGACCTTGCAGATCATTTAGTGCAAGCCTCTGCCAAGGCAGGGTCACCTGGAGCAGGTGACACAGGAACATGTCCAGGTGGGTTTTGAATGTCTCCAGAGAGACCCCACAACCTCCCTGGGCATCTGTTCCAGTGCTCTGCCACCCTCAGCCTACAGAAGTTCTGCCTCATGTTGGGATTTAACTTCTTATGTTTTACTTTATGGCCACTGCTCCTCATCCTGTTTCTGAGCACCCCTGAGCAGTCTGGCCCCTGCTCAGGACCAAGCTATGAGCATTCTGCTACATTCTTAGTTTCTCAAGCAAAAGCACCACAGCTTTTCAGAAATCATGGTCAGGAACACAAGCATGTCATCATGTGATAAAAAAAGAAACTTTTACCACTTTGCCAAAAAGCCAGCCTTTTCTTTTTAGATTAGAGGGAAAACTGCCACATTGCCTTGCTGAAAGTCAGCTCAGATTGGAACAACCCAAATATATGTTCTTGCTTCACAGTAAGTTAGTTTCTAGGTTAAGAAGCCTAAAATGCCACATTTCCCCCCCTCTTTAATTTATGTATTTAAAAAGTGGCCAGTGGGAATCTAAGTCCTGGATTTCTAGTTAGGGTTGTAGAGATATATTCCTTCAGTCAGTAAGTTCCTTCAGTTCCTTTTAATGACTTCCCTTAATGCTGCTACATTTAGGTGGGAGCAGGAGGAAAAACAGGAAAAGGGACCTGAGTGCTGTTTGACATGCTGGGACACCCTGTCCTTTCTCTGCACAACTCATACCAGTGCTAAGAGTTAAACTCAGTTTTCTGAAGGAAAACTACATATACATATACATCCAGTCAGGAATGCAACTTATGTTACTGATGGTTCACTTGGGGATCCATAAAACTGCACTGGGAGAAGCACTATTTAATATATGGTCAGTATTTAATATATGCTCAGCAGTAGATTTCACTGATGAGAAGGAAGCAAAGATCATCAGAAGTTCATCTGGTTATCAGGTAAGTGTCTGGGGCATCTGTATCACACCTACTGAGGATCCCAACTCTATTCTTTTAAAGTCAGTCTCTTCATATTGTTACTGATTCATACTGTTAAATATGAAGATAACAAATTCCTTGTTGCTATCTTTGTTGCTTTTGTCATTTCCCAACTCAACATACTTTTGAATCCTTATATTTTGTATCTTCAATCTTTTGTTAAAGAAAAAAGTGCATAATTTTAGATCTGCTAGCATTTATTTAATATCTGTTCATGTTTCACATCTAACAGACACGAGGTACAAAAAAAGTGGAGTTAAAAGAAAGATTGGCATTTTATTTTGAGCTCCCCACAAGAAGATTCCGGATCCTTTGGGTGGGGAACTCGAACTAGAACAAAAAGTAACAGCTTCCATTTACTAGATCTTGACAGTTTTATGTTATGCCTGTTCTTGTTGCTTTTGTTTCATGCTGTCCTTATTACTGATGTTTCCATTTTTGATACCTGTGCACAGCAACGACAAAGAAGCCAAAAGAAAAACTGCTCCCTGAGGAATGGATTGCCTTCCTCCAGTGAGTGATAATTAGAAATGTAAACAATATCCTTTAGAGTTTTAAATAGTACTTGGTAGTGGAAAGGGCGTTAAAGCTTCTGTGAATTTTCTGAAAATTCTCTTCCTGTGTAAACAGCCTCCAGAAGTTATTCTGGTTTGGGTTTTCTAAAATAAATGTTCTTTGCTTCATTATGTCTAATCATAATCTAAATATACATCTGATTTTCAACACAGTGTTTGTCAAAAATCAGAGCTCAGATTTTTGCATAGGGTATTAATACACCATTAAAAAATGTGTTAATCTGAAAACAAAGAAGATAAACAACAAAGTAGCAGATCAGAGCAGGTCCTCTCATTTGCACATCATCCATTCTAGTCATCCATTTAGTAAGCATATTTTTATTTCTTCTGCAGAACAAAATTATGATGTCATTATCTTTTTCTCTCCAATGTCATTAACAATGTTATCCATAATTCTCCAAGGTCAGCAGCCTAAAGACAGTGCTTTTTCTCCCCAGCACAGTCCATATGCAGTAGGTACCTTTCGAGTGATTGTCATTGTGAAATCTTCTAGTAAGGATTCCTGGGAAATCATTTGCTACAAGAAAGTATTTCTTTATGCAACTTACTACATGCTCTTTTATAGCAGCATGCAACAACCACAATTTTTTTGCCCATAATTCTCATACCTTGCATAACCTTGAAAATTTCAATATGTAAAGAGCTAATTGCTGTTTCTTCCCTCAGCTTTTTCCTTCTTCATGAAGGTTGCCCTGGCCCAGGTGAAGAACTTTGAGCTTCATTTTTGACCTTCTTGAACTTCATGAAACTGGCTTGGGCAGGCTAGCAGAGTGAAGAGCTCTGGTATCTCTCATGGTGATAGGAGTAAGATCATGAGCTGCATAGCCAGAACCTTCCCAAAAGCCCAGCATAAAGGAGACTTCTCTGAGACTTGATCATTTTTTGAAGTTCATACTCAGTAAAAAGATCTTGAAATAGCAAATACTGTCAATGACTTTGATCTATGCAGTGTAAGCTCCAAGTGAAGCACACTGAAGTTAAAAGAAGGTTTAAGGAGCATTTCACTTTTGGGATGGGCTACCAATGGATGTGGCTGTTCTGCTGGCTATTGCTGGCTCTCATGAAATAACAGATGATCGGGCACCTGAGGCATTAGGCATTTCAGCTCCACCTCAAACCTGGCAGTTCCTCTATCTGGAGGCTGGTCTTCAGGATAGGACTGACTTCAAGGTGCAAAGTTCCATGAGATTCAGTTACTTCCAGTTTCTTTGGTTCAGAAAGGTTTTCCTAGCTGTAAGGATTTGTTAGCACTTGGTACCTCGGGAGAAAACTGATGTTTGATTTGTTGAAGCCCTCTTCTCTTGGCAGAGCAGAAGAAAACTGTGAAAATCTCTCACTGGAGAGCAGAGAAAGGTTTGTATCCAGATGGTAGCACCTGCAGAAGAATTTGTGTTTGAAGCCAACTCAGGCACAGCTATGTGACTCATCTGGCTGCCCAATCTGTTCTCCACTGTGGATTCACATGATTGATCCTCCATCCCAGAAGTGCAGAATGCCTTTTAGTTAGCTCTTGGTTGATGACTTCTTTTTATTCTTCTTGGATACAGTTAATTATCCTTTTGCATTATGATACTTTAAAAGACATATCCTGATATAATTTTGCAATGTTAATTTTCTTTCTGCCATTTCTCTTCTTAATGTTTTTTTTTCCTACTGCCAGAATTCCTTTGAATTAATAACACTGTAGTTATCTAAAATGATGCTACCTATTAGATGCATATGTTTTATTTTTCTTCATCTATTTGCCTTCCTCTGGTCTTGATTTTAGTTTCAGATTCAAATTTGTCTTCAGAGCATTGACTCAGAGACAAAAAATGAGAACCATTCAAACTTCATCAGGAGTGAGGGAAGAATGGAAGAGGGAAAGCTTTTGACACATTTGATTTTTCAACATTTATCCTCAAGCTAATAAGAAAATTTGATGGAGATCAATTTCCATGGCTGAATGGGTTTATTTTGGCTTCAAAAATTCAGTTGAAATCAAGTTTCCTCACAAAGGGGGAGTTTCTGGATGAGTGATACGTTTCACATAAGGATTGCTTAGCTGGGATTAAGCAATGGAGGAGGAAGAAGTGGGTGTTTTAGCTAACAGAATAACTAAATATCCATGTTATGTTAAATAGGATACTGTCAAGAAGTATGTAGGAAGATGAGCTACAAGATTAAACCTTCCATGGAGCTCATTCTCTGATATTAAAAATTATAGAGGCATAGGTACAAAGGGGATATCTGAAGGATCATGAATGCACCTTTTTAGAAGAAAAATGAAAGACTTTTGCTCCTGTTCAGCATAGCACTATGAAGGCTGGACTGTGATTGCTGCCTCTAAAACTTTTGTAAGAGCAAATATCAGGGCAACAAAAGTGGTCTTTAGAGTAAATAAGTAAAATGTCCCAGATGATATATTTGTACAATTTGGGTCTGAGGAGACATTTTCAGCTCAAGGTGGTCAAACAGAGATAGCTGTTCAGAAGGAGGCATTTGAGGCAAGGTACTTAAAAGATTTAAAATAAGAGCTCAAAGAGTTCATAAAAGTTTGTGTGCATGAAGGAAACTGGTGTCTGCAGGAGTGCAGTGACCAGCTCCTGTACTGCCCCAGTGTCAGGATGCCTCAGCCAGAGGAAGGAAGGACTTTGGGTGAGCAGGGAGGACACATTCATGGCAGGGTACCATGGCCACGAGAAACAAATGAACACATCCTAACCCAGACCTGGCTTTTAACTGTTGAGCTGCTGCCTTAAGGGATGTGTCCTCTTGGGCTTGTGTTGTGGCTGTAGTGACACAACTAAATTGGCTAAAAATTGTAGGAAGTTTTGGAGTGACCAGTCCTATGCTTTTGTCATATTCAATATTCATTAAATGAAATCCATTGGCTCTACTCAGATCTTCCAGAAACTCTGACTTAACATGGTGGCATTTAATCAAGGAAAAGCTCTCTTTATCACTGCACATGATAGAAATGATAAAGTGATAACTTCATTTCAACCATCATTGATTTGGTTTGACTTGAGACATGCGGCATTCCAAATTATTTATTAATCAAACATGGCATCTCAGTTCTCTCATCTTACCTGAAAAAATACTACCCAGTCCCAGGCTGTTCATGAAAATGTAACAATGAAATTTGAATTAAAAGTTTTGATAAGAAGCATGGATTTGTTGTGCAAGCAATTCTCTGATCTGACAAGAATGGTACTTATTTACAAGATTTTGTAGAAGAGGGGTTTAAAGCCATTAATTTTCCCAGCTTAAGAACATGTATTGCTTGGAAAAAACCTCAAATCCTGCCAAAAGCCCTTGGCCAGGAGCTGATATGGCATTACCATGTCTTAAAGAGCTATATTTCTAACTTCTTTAGAGTCTGTCTCCTTTGCAGAGCATAATTTGTCCTTTAACTATCAAGTGTCATATATGTGTGATCAAACTCACTGCTATGAGCAGAGCAGGGAGCCAGAGAGAACATTCTGCTGCTGCCAGACTGTACCCATGGTGTTCCTGTTTAATGTCTTGTCAATGACCTGGATAAGGGGATTAAATGCATGCTCAGTAAGTTCACAAACACCAAGTTGAGTGGGAGAGTTCTGCTAGAGGGCAGGAAGGATCCACAGAGGGATCTGGACAGGCTGGATTGATGGGCCTTGGCCAACTCTGTGAGGTTCAGTAGGGCTCAGTAAGGTGAGGCCTCGAGTCCTACACTTGGTTCCCATCAGTGCCATGCAGCACTGCAGCCTGGGGGAAATAGTGTTTGGAAAGCTGCCCTGGGGAAAAGGACCTGGGGGTGCTGGTCAGCAGCAGCTGAACACGAGCCAGGGTGTGCCCAGCTGGCCAAGAAAGCCAATGGCACCTGGCCTGTGTCAGCAGTAGTGTGGCCAGCAGGGCAGGGCAGTGATTGTCTCCTGTACTCAGCACTGGTGATGCTGCACCTCAAATCCTGTGTCCAGTTTTGGGCCCCTCAAATCAGGAAGGACACTGAGGTGCAGGAGCGAGTCCAGAGAAGGGCAACAGAGCTGGGGGAGGGTCTGGAGCACATCTCTGTCCTGTCAAGAGCAGCTGAGGGAGCTGGGGGTGTTCAGCCTGGAAAAGAGGAGGCTCAGGGGTGACCTTACCACTCTCTACAACTCTGAAAGAAGGCTTTAGCCAGGTGGGGGTCAGCACCTTCTGCCAGGCAGCCAGTGACAGGACAAGAGGATATAGATTCAGGCTGGTGCAGGGGAGTTTGAGTTGGAAATCAGGAAAAATTCTTCACTGAAAGGATGGTTAAGCATTGGAATGGCCTGCCCAGGGACATGGTGGAGTCACCATCCCTGTGAGTGTTCAAGAAACAACTGCACCTAGCACTTACTGCTATGGTCTGCTTGACATGTTGGTCTGTCAAAGGCTGGACACAATGATCTTAGGGGTCTTTTTCAACTGTAATCATTGTCAGATTTTTATGGTAGGGCAGTTCTGCAAATACAGTGAAGCTGTCCAAAGGCCTTTCCCTGACAAACACACAAACAAACCAGCTGAGAGTGCTGGTGCTGGAGCTCTACACCTTGGCTCTGCTTCTGTGGTGGTGGCAAGTAGTGTTGGGTGGAAACCTGAAGGGAATTAAAAACCCTTCTACAGCAATTAAATCAATTTTTCTTGCTAGCTTTGTTGAGCTTGAAAACTGATGTCCTTTTCTCATGTTTGTCTCTGCACCCTCTTTTTCCCTGTTTGGCCACAGAGTATTGTAAGCTTTTTGGCAAGGGGATCAATTCCTATTGGCAGAAGTATCAGGACATCTCAGAGAAGAGGATGAACAACTGAGGCAGTTAGTTAACAGGAATTAGAAAGGACTTCTAGTTCCATGAAAGACACAAGGTCAAAAAGTAGCCTAAATTACAGGGTGCTCTTTTATTCTTCGGGTTACACATTGTATCACCCACAGTGTTTTGAAGTTGGCTCTGGAACAAATGACCAGGCTTGCACATATTGTTTGCCGAAAATCCAATTTCTCAGTTAGTTGTTTCCTATGCTAAATAGAAAGTAATTGGTCTTAGAGCTTGTCTAAAACCTTGTCTCATGCAAAAGAACAAATTAGAGAACCATGTGTTGGTGTGTGGGTGTAGTAGAGGAGGAAGGGAAGAGAATGGATTTCTGTTTACTTCATATCCCCAAATGCTCTATTAATTGCTTTCTTTTCTTCTTCCCTCTTCTCTCATTGTGACAGCAGAATCAGCCTGTGTGTATTGCTATAAATTATCCCTGTGTCAAATGAACACATGATAGTTTTAATGTTAGAAATTCAAGGAAGACTTAAAAAAAATCTTCTAAAATATAGGAGAAATTAGTAAGAGATTTCCTGCTTTTGGTAGAAGAAAGGATATTGAGCTTTTCACTGGTCACATATAGTAAGGACAGGTCTCCTGCATGATGAGTTGCAGGGGGGAAGAAGGAGATGTTTATATACACCCTCCTTGAATCCCATTCCCTGACTGAGGGGCTACTACACTGTTGGGCTAATTCCTCTCATGAAATTAACAGAGAAACAAAGCAAAATAAATTCTTTCATCCCTGAATTATCTTAAAGTGAGAGGTCAGTCAGAACCACATATATAAATACACCATTTGACATGGCCAAGTGTGTGCTGTGTAATGTCTGCCACATCATTTGTAAGCAGCTGATGAGATGGCACAATTATTCTCATTTACAGATGTGAAATTAGAGGAAAATATTTTTTTTCACAAAACCACTATTAATACCAGAGGTGTCTGAGATTTTGGGTCTTTTCTGGAAAGCCACCTGAACCCATGCACAGCAGGTGCAGACCTATGACTCTCATTTGTGTGCTGGCAGTGAGCATGGCTGGGTGTTTGCTGTGTCTGCAGGCAGGTTTTGCCCCTCCCTTCTTGATGCATTACAAGAAAAATGCACCAAACTTGAAACCCTTTATCCAGGACTGTGCATGACATCTGTCACAGGGCAGCTTTCCTACCTGTTGATAAGAAAAATCCCTAAGTGAGGGTGTGATGCACTGGGGGAGGGCAGCACTCCATGCTGCATCCCCTGCCTGGGGAGCAGAGCTATCCTGAAAAACCACCCCTGGCATCCCTCCTGCTCCCCAAAACAGGGCACAACTGCAGCAGTTTGTCACTAAAGGAAGAGAAGCAAAGATAAACTATGAGCTGAGGAAGGAAAAAGAGGGAAGGACTCGGTGTTTACTGAGGTATGAGAGAGCCCTGCTATCTTCCACATCTTGCATCCTGGCTTCAGTCACAAGCACTCAGCAGGCAGGCAGACACACTAGTGAGTACCCAGGTGCAGGGAAAGAAATGCAGTTTGCACAGATTGATATTGGTGATAAGAAATTTATTAGAAGTTCATGGGTGGAAAATCTACAGCTTCTGATAGTTTTAGAGTGCCCTGCTATTCTACATGTGAAATACAATTTTTATTTGACAGGCACTGTGTCAACAACTTTTGATTGCCATGTATAATGGAGGAACTTCTCTTTGCAGAATAGTTATTTATCCTAAACCTCATCCCACCAGTTTATTTAAAAACCCCAGAGTTTCTGTTTGCTTATTAATGCTTGCAGAATACAAGCCCTCTAGTATTGCACGCAACATATTTTCTTTTTTTTCACCCTACTTCTCTCTCTCCTGAGGTCAATATTCCTCCCAAAATAATTTGTCCTACTGTATATTTAGAGTGTGCTCAATAGTGGATTAATGGATATGTCTGGGGGCAGATAATCAGCAAATCTCATCCCCCAGCTCATCTAATACAGTGCAATCTTGGAAATGTTATTTTATTCTTCAGCCTCTCTTTCTAGAAGCATTTAGCAGTTCTCATGGTCGTTCTGCCCATCATATGACTGTGAAGACCATATTTAAGCAGAGGAAGCAGTTGTGCTCAGGAGGAATTTTCTGAACTAACTGACTTACTGAGGAGTCCTTGGCACTTGCACAAAATTACTTTGGTAGAAAAATACACATTATTCATGATCACAATTTTTTTTACCATTTACACAAAATATGTACAGATGCAAAGTGCCTCTCCTGTGTTTGCTGCAAGCCATGCCTGACATCATGCCAGCTGATCTGTCAGTTCTGCATTTAAATGATAAAAATATAACTGCAACAGAGTTCCCTTCTTAAAAATATTATTATTTTCTGGCACTCCTTCAATCACAAAATGACTGCCCTGTTTTATGTTCCATCCTGCTGAGAAACAGTCTCTCCTTGCTTGAGATGATGGATGAGTGCCAGTTGGCACACCTTCCTGTCATGATGATGGGCACCTTCTCTCCCAGCCAGCAGCAGCAGGATGGGATCTGCGTGCCCTTTGCACTGCAGATGAAACTGCCTGGCAGATTTTTATGGGGCAAGCAAAAGAAAATGACAGATGCTCCAAGCCACACCCTTCAGTGTCACAAAGGGGGAGTTTTCTTGCTTGTGCACCACTTACAACCTGAGTCAGGGCTTCCTGAAGTGATTCAGCTGCTACTCAGGCTGCTGTTTAGAAGAGCTCTCAGCTAATCAGGCATCAAGTACTTCAAAAGACAACATCATGTGTAACAATCCTTCCTTTTTTTGGTCTCAATTCACCTATGTATTGTTCCAATTTAATTTAATCTATTTTTTGAGGAATTAAAGCAGCATGAGGGCAAAATTAATGAATACTCTCTCTTTTGGTTGGAGGAACAGGACTTTGTTTCAAATGCTGTTCTCCACAGGTTAATATGGTGCATGTTGAATAATAGAGATGTTTCAAAAGCTTGGTAAAAGTGCTGTGGACAATAAAGTTGCACTGGCTTGTTAACGGCACACTATAGAGGTGGCTCAGGAAAATATTTCTGTTTATATTCTGTGGGACTGTGCTGTGGCATGCTCAGTCCTGCCAATACTGGCCCATATGGTCAGCAAAGGTGAGAGTCTGCACCCAGCTGATATCACTGGATGAGTCCAGGCACTTCCACCCCTTGCCTTGGAAAAAGGGCAGCATCCAAAGCACATCTTGTGTCATGCAGACAGTAGGCAAGACTGGTGGGAGGAAGGAATGGGCTCATTTGTCCGTGTGTCTGGGCTATTCTGTCTGTCTGAACAATTTGAGTTAATATTTGGGCCAGAGTCATCTTGCTGTTAGAGACAGATGAAACCAGAATGACGTAGGAGTGAGTAATCCCAGGGTCCCTCAGTAGTTAGTGGGAAGGAATGGGCACTTACAGACTGAATTAATTCTTGTTTGGACAGAGATGAATCATGCTACAGAGATACCTCTTTCTCTTCATTGACCATAGAGGGAAACCAGGGTGCCAACTTCATTGCACATATCTATAATGTAAAAGCCTTCCTTCTGTAAGATGAGACATTCAAGTAGTGTCAGCTCCCAATACTTTAGAAAGAGAAGCTAATTTAAAAGAGAAATGTGCCCTGTGATTTCTGAGAAGAGATTACCTCTTTGCATATCCATGATACTCTTGCTAAGTTACATTTGGTGAGATGAAGAGGCAGATGTGACCAAAAGGAGATGTGGCCAAAAAGAGATAACGTGGGGTCATACTTGATGAGGGTAGGGAAAGACAAGAAACAGAAGTCTACTGACCTTTTCATTGTTTAAAACCAAACCACAAATCAAAGCAAACCAAGGAGTGGGAAATAAGAAATAAAAGACTTGTGATTAATCATGAATTGGGGAGCTTTGATTTCTGCAGAGACCCATCAGGAGTCTGCCATTTGGAGCTGAATCATTCTCTAAAGTCAGGCTATCATTTTCACTGAGTTGATATTGAGCACAATTCAAGGTCTAAACGTGCAATATAAAAAATCCTTCAGCACAGTTACTGTTCAGCTGGCTGAGAGGTATCTATTCAATGGTAAATGGGCAGCTGCTGCTTAATTATGCTTACTCTCCACTTGAGCAAGGATTAGACTGTTTTTTACACCTGCATCACAATTTGTACTGCTTAAACAACAAAAGAAAAGTGTTACCACTCTAAGTCATGCTCCATAAGGAAGCTTTTAGCAGCTCTGCTTCTTCTTTTCTGCTGGAGCTTTGTTTTGTGCAAGCTAAGTGTATCCATCACCTGATGTATTTTTAATAAAATGTCACCTGATCATTTGCTGTTCATCAAGCATGCAATACATTGTGAAAAAGCTGTATTGTGCCCCATCCAAACCCACTTCAATGGCTCCCTAAAAGGTTTTCACAAGACATACAGCATTAGGAGCAGATGCATTGATCTCCCACTGTCTGGGCACCAGTGCTACTTCTGTAGTATTACCTGAGTGATTGAAAAACCTGGGAATAAAATGGAGGTACCCATGCACTTACTTCATCTGTGATCAGAAAAATGCAAATGGAAATTACAATTTCCTTTTCTGTGGGAAGACTTGTGCTGATGTGTCTTAGCTACTCAGGGAAGACTTTCAGGAGGGGAATGTCACAGCTCTGTGCCAGGCACCTGGGTGAGACCCTCCTGAGTGTGACTGCAGGGTGCTGGGATCAGCATTGTCAGACTGTGGTCGAGTGTGTGGCATCCATTGCATGTGGGATCGTGCAGTAAGAGACTAAAGTTCAGTGAGTTCATATTTTTGGGCTTGGGTAGTTTTCAGAAGAGGGCATATGGACTTTTTGAAGACCAATCCTCACTGTGCCACAATGTGGCAGATTTGTCTTCTGCTGAGAAAAAGTAGAATTGTCATCATGACCTTCACAGGAGTGATGGAAGACTGGAGAAGGGGAAATTACTGGAAACAATGAAAAGGAAAAATCTCAGTTCGTGACACAATCAAAAGTCAGAGAATTTTATCAAATATCCAAAAGAAAATGAAGGAAGGGTATTGGCCAATATCCTTGGAAATTATTACTCCAGTAATTGGCAGAAATGCTTTTGGGCTTGTGTAGGCCATTGTGAAGTTTATACATGCTTCAGACTCGATCTGCACAATCTCTCCTGTGTGAATATTTCTTTGCCTAGAGTTTTTAACATGCCTATTTAATAAAATGTTTGGCATTTACAGAGTATTATTTGCCTATGTGGAGAAGTAGTGATTAACACTAATAGACTTGTTCTTGTTACAAGCAGTCCATAGCCTTTAATCAGAACAGGTGCTGGGAGGTCTTTCCAGACAAGCAGTGTCTGAAGAAACCAGACAGAAAAAACAATACATTTGAGGATTTGCCTTTTCCTCCCTTTGCTAGTGTAATTAACTACTTGTTCATTCCAGCCCATACTGTTCTTGTTACTGCCTTTCCCTAATAGCCCATTTCTTTCAGTCTTGCCTGTTAGTGGGTTTTCTTGTCTGTTTCCTCCATTAACCATCTCAGTTATGGGAATTTCAATTTATTTAGCAAGTCCAAGTGGCTCCTTGTCATCATTCAAACAGTCCCACTCCCACAACCACTTCCCTGGGATCCTATGCCTCATGGTTTTTGGGAGCTCCTTCTCACTTCTTGACAACTGCATCTTTGTAATCTGTTATGGCATCATATATTATATGATATATCATACATCATGATGATATATACACATATATTATCAATCCCACTTAAGACATCTTATATCTTCGAGGGTTGACTCTAATCCACACCATTATCCATCTCTGACACAAATATCTTTTCTTCTAGCTAATTCCACTTAATAAATACCCTTCCCCATCATCTGTTTCTCCTCAAGACCTATATTTTCAATTATCTGTTTTCATAGGTCTGTGATACATATTTCAGTTGCAATCAACTTTTATTATTGAACTGCAGCTTCTTTATTCCAGGCTCTGTGGCTTATTTTTTGCAGTTTGGAAAACAGCAATGCTTTTATCTTGAGATTTACTACAAGAACACCATAAAAGAAAACACTTAAATGAAAAATATGAGAGGATTCACAACAATTAAACTGCTTATTGTAAATCTCTCACAACTTCTGTCTTGTTTGGAAAGTGGGTTTTCCTTTTGAGTTATGCTAATTTAGCATTCTGTCTATCTACCTATCTATCTATCTATCTATCTATCTATCTATCTATCTATCTATCTATCTATCTATCTATCTATCTATCTATCTATCTATCCCTTAATTTATGGATCCAACTCCTCACTACAGAGAGATCTGGTATATCTGTTGCTGCCTCCCTAAAGAAATTATCATCTAATCTTTTATTTTCCTTATTCACTTTGCCTAGTCTCTGGTTAGACACAAAAACATATGGGAGAGCTATTGCTTTGAGGACATTTTAGCTCCCTTGAAGTTCCTTTTCTTCCTTCCAGGTTTGAACCAGATAATTTTCTAGAAGGATGACTTTCTGAAGCCAGACGAGTTTGTTTTCTATCTTAAGAAATGTGGTCACCCTTCATTCTGATTTCAGTTCCTTTCTAATGCTCATGGTTCTTGAAGTGTCTCCTTTTCGGTTGCTTTCTTGGCTCTCTGTACACAAAAGCTGTAAAAAGCTGTTTCCAACTTTGAGAAATCCCTGGATTGTCTCTGCCTACCTGTGTTCCTGTCCTGGATACTGGGTTCAACAAAGCTATTGTTCCCTTCTGGAGCACAGAGCTGAAGATCTCAGGCTGTGTTGGCATTGGTGGTGTAGTAAAATGCAGTTTTCTCTCAACCCTCTTTTGTTGCTTCCTTCTTTCTTCCAAGCTTCTGGCACAGAACACCCAAAGCAGCCCACTGGATATCTGGATATTCAGCCCTCTAGGTATTTCCAGCATGATGAAGCCTACTAACAGGTTGTAAGGAGGGCATACTTTTCCCAACAATTTGTTTAACTTGTTAACAGGTTAAAATTGCCATTCAGTGTGTACAGCCATGGCAATGAGCTGGTCAGTGCTTCTGGCAGATCTTAAAGTGCAGAAAAGGGGTGTCTGCTCCCCTGGAAATCCAGAGAGTTTATGTTTATCCAAAACAGCTGAAAACCAACACCAGGATAAGTGAAATCACATAAGGTTCAAGACTTTGAAAGAATTGACACTTTCCAGGTCCAGGTACAGTGCAGCTTGGAGAGTGCATGAGCACTGGGAATAGACACAGTGTCCTGCAGGTATCCAGAAGAGGGGTGCAATTTTGACAGTCCTGTGGCATGTCAGCCTTATTTTCCATGCATCTTCTTGGAAAGACTGAGACTTAGGAACTCATTTTGCCTGTTAATAGATGCTTTCAAAAGGGAGGACAGAGACATGAACAGAAATTTATTAAATCTTGCCAGTGTATCTTATTTACCAGAGAATTTTGTTAGATCAGGATTTATCATGGAGAAGAGGAACTCTGTTTCTACAGTTCTTTGCTCAGAGCTGAATTCTTTGAAGACTCTAGTCTTGGGCTGAAGATTGCAAAATATTTATTGAGGATCTGTGGCTCAGGGACTCTTATGGCAATATGTTATGTACCATAATAGCAAGCAGTAAAATTTGGAGTAACTCAGTGGAGAACAAATATAAAAGTTCCTTTCCCATTTGGCCCATTTAGTCACCCCTAGAGGAAGTTTGAACTGTTGTAGTGAATCCAGCTGAGCACAATTTTCTTTGGGACTCTAACCCACTCATCTGCTTTTACTGTCCTTGGAAAGGAAGGGAAAGGTAATAATTTTCAATTAAAAGTCCAACAAGTTGTTGTGAAATTTTATGCCACATACTCGAGCCACTTCCAAGCTCTTACTGATATTTTCAATCTCCTTTTTTCTCTCAAAGAAGTTAAATGACTGCATGAGAATGACACCAGGAAGAAAACAAAAAGGATTACCGTTATTTTGTTATGAGAGCTCCATTGGGACTTTGAGAGAAGCAATTCAACAAAAAAAACTCCCACAGAACAAATTTGCAGGGCCAGTGGAGAGGAATAATATTCTCATACTCTGGCCATCTGTATCACCATTATTCTTAATGGCCTGTTCCTGCATTTCTGGAATACAGTGTACCTACAGCAGGATGACTAACTGGTCTTTGGGGCTCAGTGCATTTGGATTCAAAGCTGCATTTTTGCTGGATACAGGATGCAAACCTGAGGGAAGCTCATTTCATGAATACATTCTCTCTGTCAATCTTTCTGAAGCAGTCTCATATGTTGTTCATATGCCTTTTTGTGCTCTTTTCCTCTTTTTAAATTTCTGTTGTGGTTTGACACCGGCCAAATGGCAGGCACCCACAAAAGTCACTCACTTCCTCCCTCTACCAGCCTGGGCAGAGGAGAGGGAAAAAATATTAATGAAGGGTTCATGAGTGAGATAAGGACTGAGAGAATACACTCCAAGGGTACAACAGGCTCAACTTAGAAGTACAAAATGAATTTATTACTAACAAAGTCTGAGGAGGACAAGGAAGAAAAATAAGCCCTTAAAAAAACCTTCTTCCCCCAACCCCTCCCTCCTTCCCTGCAGGCAGACAGGGTGTGGGGATATTGGTCACCAAAGGTTCTCTTCCACTGCTCAGGGAAAGGAATCCTGCCCTGTGAGACCATGGGAGACAGCTCTCTGTGACCTTCCCAGTGTGGGTCCACCACACTGCCCCTGCTGCAGATGTGAGTCCCTCCCATGGGCACACAGCCCTCCCAAAACTGCTGTGGTGTGGGTCACTCATCCCATGGGGTTCTGTCCTTCAAGGACAGGCTGTTCCAGCCTGGGAGCAGGGACCCTCTGCACCAGGTCTCCCACTGGATCACAGAGGCATCCACCTGCCCTGGCATGGGGCTCCTCCATGGGCTGTGGGTGGATCTCTGCATCCCCCTGGATCCCCATGGGCTGTGGGTGGATCTCTGCATCCCTGTGCATCCCCATGGGCCGTGGGTGGATCTCTGCATCCCCCATGGATCC
The DNA here is from genome assembly GCA_034336665.1 of Luscinia megarhynchos. Lineage (NCBI taxonomy): Eukaryota > Metazoa > Chordata > Aves > Passeriformes > Muscicapidae > Luscinia > Luscinia megarhynchos. The sequence goes on from JAPFBE010000003.1 coordinate 16,913,359, forward strand.
CATGGGCTGTGGGTGGATCTCTGCAACCCCCATGGATCCCCATGGGCTGTGGGTGGATCTCTGCATCCCCATGGATCCCATGGGCTGTGGGTGGATCTCTGCATCCCTGTGCATCCCCATGGGCCGTGGGTGGATCTCTGCAACCCCCATGGATCCCATGGGCTGTGGGTGGATCTCTGCAACCCCCATGGATCCCATGGGCTGTGGGTGGATCTCTGCATCCCCATGGATCACATGGGCTGTGGGTGGATCTCTGCAACCCCCATGGATCCCATGGGCTGTGGGTGGATCTCTGCATCCCCCCTGGATCCCCATGGGCTGTGGGTGGATCTCTGCATCCCCGTGGATCCCCCATGGGCTGTGGGTGGATCTCTGCAACCCCCGTGGATCCCCCATGGGCTGTGGGTGGATCTCTGCATCCCCCATGGATCCCCATGGGCTGTGGGTGGATCTCTGCATCCCTGTGGATCCCCATGGGTTGTGGGTGGATCTCTGCATCCCCGTGGATCCCCCATGAGCTGTGGGTGGATCTCTGCATCTCCATGGATCCCATGGGTTGTGGGTGGATCTCTGCATCCCGTGGATCCCATGGGCTGTGGGTGGATCTCTGCATCTCCCCTGGATCCCATGGGCTGTGGGTGGATCTCTGCATCCCTGTGGATCCCCATGGGCTGTGGGTGGATCTCTGCATCCCCCATGGATCCCATGGGCTGTGGGTGGATCTCTGCTTCCCATGGATCCCCATGGGCTGTGGGTGGATCTCTGCATCCCCCATGGATCCCCATGGGCTGTGGGTGGATCTCTGCATCCCCCCATGGATCCCCATGGGCTGTGGGTGGATCTCTGCATCCCTGTGGATCCCCCATGGGCTGTGGGTGGATCTCTGCATCCCCCATGGATCCCACGGGCTGTGGGTGGATCTCTGCATCCCCCATGGATCCCCATGGGCTGTGGGTGGATCTCTGCATCCCCATGGATCCCCATGGGGCTGTGGGTGGATCTCTGCATCCCCCCATGGATCCCATGAGCTGTGGGTGGATCTCTCATCCCCCGTGAATCCCCATGGGCTGTGGGTGGATCTCTGCATCCCCATGGATCCCATGGGCTGTGGGTGGATCTCTGCATCCCCGTGGATCCCCCATGGGCTGTGGGTGGATCTCTGCATCCCCATGGATCCCCATGGGCTGTGGGTGGATCTCTGCATCCCCATGGATCCCATGGGCTGTGGGTGGATCTCTGCATCCCCCATGGATCCCATGGGCTGTGGGTGGATCTCTGCATCCCCCATGGATCCCATGGGCTGTGGGTGGATCTCTGCATCCCCATGGATCCCCCATGGGCTGTGGGTGGATCTCTGCATCCCCCATGGATCCCATGGGCTGTGGGTGGATCTCTGCATCCCTGTGGATCCCCATGGGCTGTGGGTGGATCTCTGCATCCCCGTGGATCCCCATGGGCTGTGGGTGGATCTCTGCATCCCCATCGATCCCCCATGGGCTGTGGGTGGATCTCTGCATCCCCATCGATCCCCATGGGCTGTGGGTGGATCTCTGCATCCCTGTGCATCCCATGGGCTGGGATGGATCTCTGCATCCCCCATGGATCCCATGAGCTGTGGGTGGATCTCTCATCCCCCGTGGATCCCCATGGGCTGTGGGTGGATCTCTGCTTCCCCCATGGATCCCATGGGCTGTGGGTGGATCTCTGTATCCTGTGCATCCCCATGGGCTGTGGGTGGATCTCTGCAACCCCCATGGATCCCCATGGGCTGTGGGATGATCTCTGCATCCACGTGGATCCCATGGGCTGTGGGTGGATCTCTGCATCCCCGTGGATCCCCATGGGCTGTGGGTGGATCTCTGCAACCCCCGTGGATCCCCATGGGCTGTGGGTGGATCTCTGCATCCCTGTGGATCCCATGGCTGCAGGACACAGCAGCCTCACCATGGTCTCACAGTGGCCTGCAGGGGAATCTTGGCTCTGGCACCTGGAGCACCTCCTGCCCCTCTTCCTGCTCTGACCTTGGTGTCTCCATGTTGTTTCCCTTATATGTTCTCACCTTCTCCTCTTCTCTGACTAGTAGAAAAAAACTCCACCCCCTTTGTTTTGATTTCCTTCTTAAATATATCATCACCTCTCATTGGCCCAGTTTGGGCCAGCAGCAGGTCCATCTTCAGAGCCATCAGGGATTGGCTCAGCTGGACATGGTGGAAGCTTCCAGCAGCTTCTCACATGAGCCACTTCTGTTCCCCCCCAAAACCAGGCCATGCAAAACCAACACACTTTCCCAATTTGTTAAGGACTGCTGAGGATAACACTGAAACACAGTCTGACTTCTAATGCACCTCTAGAGAACTCCTGGATGAATTGTTTAGTTGTCAACAGAATTTTGTTTCTCCTGCACGTCAAGTAAAATCAACAAATCAAAGCATCTCTATTTCCACATTTTTGTCAGGGTTCAAAACTAGTAGAATACAAGATGCCTCTTTCAGCTTCTGTTTATAACTTTTTAAGCAAAGAAAGAAAGCTCTGCCAAACTGAAAGCAATTGCTGATTTGTAATGCAATCAGCAGATACAACCTGGACACCTGATACCAACCAAAAAGCAAGCCCACATCTTGCTTTTGCTGGGCCAGTTAACTCAAATGTAATAATTCCCCAAGTCCCTTCTTCCCACTCCAAGGGAATAATGCATGAGATTGCAGTGTGAAGTTTTGTACCTGCAACTTTAGAATGTTGCCTGGTATAGAATTTAAACAAAAAGAAGGAGCTTACACCAAGGCAAGGCATGATAAAAAAACATTCCAGAATTTAAAAGATGAAATTAAAAAATCTTTCTTTCTCTAGGGCACTTATTACTTACCAAAAAGAGAAGACTCTCTGGTGAAATGAAAAGTACCCCTTAGACCAGAATCAGCAAATAAAATCCATGTTATTTGTAACATGGAATAATTGTGATTTGCATCTAAGAGTGTGAGAAGAAAAAGGAATCAAAGCATATAGCAGATCTTTTCGTATGAAACACAGCTTTGTATATCCTCCAGTGAATTATTGCACTTACCTGCTGCCTCCTATCCAACCTGGCTGTCATGTCCCCATGTGGGCTTCTGTATGTCCCTATAAACAGACACTTTGAACATGGAGTCACTTGTCACACATGTGGCCATTCTGTGCTTGGCTCTCTTGTGAGAGATGTTCACAATGAGGTTGTGGGAACAGCCTTGGGGGAAGGTGTTCACACCTGGGAGCTGGAGGAAAACAGCTCTGGGAGCAGCTCAGAGACACATCCCCCCTCATGGGACATCACAGATGTGTGGGGTGGGGATTAGGATGACAGCAGCCACATCTTCAGAAGATGCCTCTGTAATGGCACATCTGCAATCAGCATAATTAATACCATTAACTTCAAAGAAACCAGCCAGTCTGCTTTACTTGGTGCTCTGGCTGCTTAGATGAAAGAGGTAATGCTGTGTCTGTTTCTTTCTGTACTCTGTGTCCACATTTCTCTCTAATATCAAAAACTTAAATCTCTATTTCCAATAAATTTCACCTTATATCAATCACAGCTAACATTACCCTGTATCCCTGTGATTAATTCAGACACTTGCACACAATTGTTTGTCTTGGAAGGTTCAGTTCATTCACAGTAACTTATAGCCTGAATTTTGGGAAGCACAAACCATATGTGGAAGTCAGCAAGCACTGCAGTTGCTTCATTACTTGCAGAGTTCAACAGTTAGTTCTGCCAGGCTTCCAAACACCTTTTTCATTCCTTAAAGCACTTCCTTTGCCATCTACCTTCACAAATTGTTTGTGATAACTGTTAGGAAGATGAGCACTCTTAATTAACTAATTAAGAGTCAGACACACATTTAAAAAGCTTAGTATAATTTTCAATGATACAATAATGAATCTGTATTACGCTTGAAACACAGACAATTGCACAAATTGTTACTGCTCCTATTTAGAGCCTTGAACACCCTCCATATAGCAGGAATCCAATACCTCTGCTGGACCAGTAGATAATATAAAGTCCCAGTGTAAGAGAAGATCTCAGCCTGAGTACTTTTTGACTGGTTTACAAGCTGTACAGGCAGTCTGGCTCTCGTGTACCTGCAGACCTGTTTCTCAGCCCCACAAACAGCTTAAGTGCATTCTTCTCATGTCAGTGTCACCCTGATGCCAAGACAAGCTCTTACAGTAGTCATTTTCCTGTGGTGTCCTTCTTTGATTTCCCAGTTGAAAGGTCTGGGTCCAGCTCTCTTTTCTCCAGCTGTTTGCTCTTGCTGCACTTTTCTCCCTAGGGCAGTGGTACTACGAAACAAGTGAATATTGATGTCTCCCAGTTAATTCTCCAGGATAATCTTTTTGTTTACTATTTTTGCCAAAGTATTTTCCACAGAGATTGCTTCTCCCCTGAAAGACCAACACACCTTCCAGACACCCTGGTTTTCTAGGCAGGAATGCCTCTCCCCTCTTGCCTTGGTGCATAGCTGGCATTTAGCTACACTCATGCACTTTTCTCCAAGTGCTCTCTTGCCCCAGCCCCTGGTGCTTCTTGACCTCCCTGCTAACCTCTGCCATGACTGTGGTTTACCAGAAGTGAGTGTATCTGCTTGCAGGTACTGATGAAGATGCTGAGTACCTGGGGCAGTCCATGAGGAATAAATATGTCCCCATCCAGTGACCTCCCTGCTGGGAGAAACTTGAAGTCTGTCAATCAACCAGTTATTTTTCTTTCCAGTCTGGCTTTTTCCTTTTCTATAATTTTACATTTTTAAGCAGAGTACTGTCATTCCTAAAGCCTTTACACAGACTATTATATCAGAAAAGTTATCTTTAATCATTAAATATGTCACCTTATTGAAGAACAAAACCATTATTCATTTGATGAGATTTTTATTATCCAGGACATTGTGCTAAGCAACACTAACTATATTACTATAATTTAGGTTTGTTTTTTTTTTAAAATCAAACTCTTACATAAGCTTTTCTGGTATTTTAACCACAATTTATGTCAGGCTGGACTATGGAAAAATGCTCACTGGATGGAGAAAACAGGAGGTTGTCCTCTGCCATCCACTATTAGGAACTTTGTCCTGTACAGTGTTGTCCAAGGTGATCCAAATTCATTTATAAGAATTGAGGAACTTTTGAAAAATAGCTGAGTAATAATAGAGTTATTTCCCCTCAAAGTAGACGAAGATAGATGAAAGAATAAATTTTTCTCTTAAGAGCACTGAACTGATAAAGCACATTATATTTGAAAGTTGCCAAGAAAATCCCCAAATTGAATTATTAATGAATAATATTGATTTCTATTAGTTTATTTAGATGTATTACTGTAGAACAGTTTCTTGGAAGGAGCCCTGCTTTCACTCAAATATTTATTTTTCAGAGCTCAAACACTTTCAATAACTCTGCTTACCTGCAAGAATTCTGCACATTTCTGGACCTCTTGGCTGTTCTCAGCTTTAAATAAAATGTGCATTTGATAAGCCGAGAATGTAAGCATTCAATTGAATTTTTTCATGTGTCTTTTTGGGAAATATGACTTTCCACCCCACCAAATTTACCAGAAGGTCTCTGGTCAGTAATGGTGCATGTTGCACTAGTGGCTCCCCTTTGAGGCTCAGCTCCCTGAGGATCTGGGACATCTTGCAGCTGTCTGCCCCTGCTGGAATATCTGCTGTGGTGGGAGAGTTCTGGGGATCAGGGTGTCTGGGCCAGCCTTGGAGTGCTGGATGAGCACCTGAGGTGGAGTGATGTCACATCTGGGGAAAGCCCACAAGGCATTCTGCACTGGTTGCCAGCTGTGACCATGGTCAGAGCTGACCTCAGTCCCACAGCTGCAAGCACAGACAGATTCAGGTGGGGCACTGTGCTTCCTGTTCCCCACCTCTCTCCTACGACCCTGGTTTGCACCTGGCAGGCTGACCCTGCAGGCTGGCAGGCAATCTTAGTCATTACTCATCTTAGAAGCTGATAAGGGTTGTCAGCAAGTCAGAGCCTGGTGTTTCAGCTTATGTCACAGCTAATTTTACTTTATTTCCTCCTAACCAATTGGAGTCAACAGTCAACAGCCCCCACAGTGTGTGACAGCCCTGTAGATGTGCTGAAGGCACAAGCACACAGCATGACACAGGAACAAGGAAGTGTTTTATTCAATGTGAAGTACTTTGCTGCCAAGATATTGATGTGCCCTGATCACCATGTGCCTTGTTCCTCCCTCACTCAACGCTTTCTGTCCTTCCACAGGCAGTGACTTGTGAAAGAAGCAGAAAGGCATGTTGACTGTGTACCACAGAGCTGTGTCTCATACCAGCTTAACCCTGTCTAGTCGAGTCTGTGGGCACATTTCTGCAGAAAAAGTGGGAATAACTTGTGTCAGCTTGTCCTGGTTTGGAGAACAAGTGTCTGCCAAGAAAGGCAGGAGCTTCTCTTTAAAATTGAGAATGTAAACCCCTTCCGTCCAAATTATTATAGTTTTGAAATTAAGGGGCTCTTAGGCAAAGATATGGGAACTAGGAATAACAGTTCTTTACTAGGAAAATTAAAATAGAAATACTGTAGTACAATGAACAAACCCAAAACACTGACAGAGTCAGAATACAGCCTGACACCCTGTCAGTCAGTCAGGGTGTTGGTAGCAGACCCATTAAATGGTGGCTGCATCCTCCTGCAGTGGCAGATGTGGTTCAGTTGAAGCAGTGCTCCTGTAGAAGGTGCAGTTCTCCTCTGAAGGTCCAGAGATGATGTGGAAAGGTCCAGTGCTCCTCTGGAATCCAGTGGAAAGAAGGTACCTTGGTGTCCAAAATCTCAGTTTTTATCTAGGTAGGAAATGCTTGGCTGCTCCCCCTGGCTGGAGCATCTCCCAGTGGGATGATGTAATTTTATCAGTCATACAGTGGGAGTGAATGGCCCAGCAGCAGATGATATCTTCCTGGAGGGAGGATGGGCTGTGGAAAAGATAAAGATGACTGCCCGACCTGGTTTTAAAGATGACCCATTAGCAGATAATATGTGCCATGGAGATAAGGGTCACTGCCCCACCCAGCTTCAGCAGATGGTGATAAAATACACATTTCTGGCCACATCCTGTATTGCAACCCAAGACACAGCTCTTGCACAGTTGCTCTTCTGCACTCTCCTTCTTTCTCTTCTTCTCTCTTGCCCACTGCATCCAGCTTCTGTGATGATCTCAGCAGGCCAATCCACACAGCTGACTTCCACCACTGCTGTACTAAGTCCACCTCCCACAACAGATCAGACTTGGCAGGAGTTTGCCTAAAATGCAGAGTGTAAAAAGGCATTGGTTACTCTGTGCCTTTACTGAGGATATGTTTCAGAATTGTCATGTCACAATAAGGAAGTCACCTAGGAATGGTGAGCATCTCATTATTACACTTGACCTGATCTCCTGGTCCAGGATATGAATTTAATAGCAATGATTTTGCTTCCCTCCCCTTCTGAAGAAGCCATCTCAGATCAATGGTAGTGACTCTCCTAATAATCATGAAAAAAGAGGATATGGGGAATTAAATGTCAGTGAGCTTGGAAATAATTTTAATCAAATGATGAACTATTTAGAAAGTACCTGAAAGATAAAGAAAGTTAAGGAGGCAGTGGGGATTTGTAGGAAGCAAATTGTATTACAAAAAAATCTAATTTTCCTCTGCAGCAGAAAGGAAGATCTAGAACCAATCTATAAAACTTCACTTTGGGAACTCTTTTGATTTGATCTCACATGACATTCTTATAAGCAAGCAAAAGAAATACAGCATGGATTATATCACTAAATGGTGAATCCAAAACATGTTCTGTACCTATACTGAAAATTACTTCAATGGCAAAATGTAAAGTGTCAGCAAGGGCTCTTCCAGAGGTCTTTCTGTTCCAGTTCTGCCCATCAATTGCACTGGATCACCAGGGATTGGTGATCCCAACCACACACTTACACATGACACAAAGTTGGGTTGGAGCTCAAGTTCAAGGTACAAAGTTATCTTGGCAATATGGAGAAGGGGCATGAAAACCAAGGAGAGCTGCAAGGGAATGCTGCAAGAGATGAGCACCCAACTGCTTGGGCACAGCACATTTAACAAGTAGCCAGGTTGCTGTTTTGGAGAAGGATCATGAGCAGAACACAACAACACTGTACTGTTATGAAAAAGGCAAACAACATACCGTGATCTATAAACACACGTGGAGTTGGCAAAAAACCCAATGGATCTGTAAGAACCGAGCAGGAATACCTTGTCCAGTTTTGGGCACTGATTTAGTGAAGGTAGAGGCCAACTGGGGACTGTCAGAAGAGCAATGTTAGCACATCTGCACCGTGGAACTATTTTGCCCTCTAAAACTGGCTTTAGACAGACAGCTCCCTGTGCTAACTCCTCAGGTGTGTCCTGCAGCTCCCCAGAGAGTGCAAGCTCTCCCAGGTCCAGCTGGGCCAGTGACTGGTGTCACAGCCTGAAGGGTTAGCCATGGGCATACAGAGATCACAGCCATGGGTTTGCAGGATTTTTTAATACACAAGGACACAAAAGGCTTTATCTTCTAAATTTTTCTATTTTTATTACAGATCACCACAAATGCTATGCAAGGATACATATTATCAATAAAGTTTACATATCTATCTCTCAAACCATTACAAATTACAGCAGCAAGCAGTGGCAGAGCAACAATCAATAGTACAACAGCAATTGATATTATAGCAACCAATAGCCAACCATCACTAACAGCTGTAGGGACTATTACAGGTTACAACACTCATCATTAGTGAAACAAGATTATCAACAACTAGCAGCATGCATGCTTATGACAGATTACTTATATAGATGTATAGTACCTGTAAATGTGGTATCTGCACCGCTTCATTAGTGGCTTGTCTTCATTTTCTTCTGTCTTCACTCAGAGTCAGGATTAAAAACATGAAGGAGACAAATTTTCTTGTGTTCGAACTTGGTTATTAAATATTATCTAAAGTACAGAGAGTTCTGCAACACTTCCAGCTAAAAGCCAGCAAAATGGAGGTGAATTTAGCTAGTTACAAGGTATTTTAAAGTTAAAAAGGTCAATAGAGAATTAACACCTATATTATTTATACTTTTGACCCAATAACCAAACTCCTGTGACCCGTGGTGCAGCACAAACTATCCAACCAAAACTACTACCTGAAATCATGAAGAAGGAAGAAGAAAACAGAAACAACACCCAAAATCCTCCATCTTGTCCTATACCAATTACTATATTCTAAAACCTTCCAATTTAAAACCCTTCACCATGTGAACTCACACACTTCTATTTAACTACACACTTGTGATTTTAACTGCATCACTCAAATTTGGAAGCTTTCTCCAAAGTCTCAAGTCAAAAGCAATGTTCTCCAGGGGATCAGTGCCCAAAAGCACAGAAAGCTCAGAAATCCCAGGTTTCTGGTATCCAACAAATACCCACATCAAATAAGGCAGGCAGATTGCAGAAGGGGCCAAACCATCCCACAGGTGGGAGAACAAACCAAAGTGACTCCAAAAGTGGGTAAGGTGACAGAGAGACTCTTACTTCAGAGATTATCTCACATGGCAGAGCTTGCAGCCAGATCCCCAGTGAGAGTCCAAGATCATGTAGAGAATTCAGCCTGCTTAAGGATGAAAAAATGCAAGCAGCATACATGGTTTCTCAGTTGTTTTACTCATTTTGCATAAAAATTAAGTCCTTTTTGTATCACAGAGTCATAAGAGGATGTAGACATCATCCCTTCAAGCAGCCAATAGGCATTGCAAAACTTGATTTTTCACATATAACAAATGACCAGTGACGTTTTCTGACTTTTTCCAATAAATTTTTATTTTTTTAGGCTATTTTTCACCTTTTCAGATCATAAATGGTCTTTACAGTCCTTTGTTTCCACACTTTTTGGTGGTATCTCAGGATGCCTCTAGTTTCTAGGCACCCTGGGTGTATTTCAAAGAGAGCAGCTGCTGCATTTTTCAAGTGTGTTTCTGGTTCTCAGGCCTGGTTCCCAGGCTCACAGCTCCCAGGCTGGCAGGAATTTTCTCTGTCAATATATTTCAGCAGACATTTAGTTCTGTTCAGTAACTTTCCCCTTCTAGCCAGGTTGCATTTGAGGCTGCTCACATTGCTTGTCCAGAAATAATCTCCGACATTGAATTATAGAAAAAATGCATGATTTTATGGCCTTTATCCTGGTCTGAAATGCCTGGCACCACCACATGAAAGACAACCACCATTTCTTTTAAAGTTTTAAACATGCTGCCTGAGAATTTAATCAGTTGACCTTTACTTATTTTGTTGTGAGAAACAGTGAATACGAGTGCCTATTCTCTGCTACATGCCATTCATGGCTGTATACACATGAAGATACACAGGCTCCTTTCTGAGCCTTTTCTTTCAAAGATGAAAACATTTTAAACCCTTTAACCTCCATACAAAAGCTAACTCAAGGCTTTGACTGCTCTTTCCTTTATATATATATATTCTACTTCTGTTTTCCTGGAGGAGGAAAGAATCTGAACAGCACATAACACTCACAATATGATCATGCAGTGACAGAGGATTATTATTCTGTTTGTTCTCTGCTCCTTTCTCAAGAATTATTAATGTTCTATTTACTTTTTTGATGGCTCCTGAGCATGGCATTGAGATTTTATTGGAATTGTCAACGGCAACTCAAAAATCTTTCTTTTCCTGTTTGCTGAGAGCTAATTTAGAGCTCATCACTGTTATGCATGGTTAAGAATGTTTATTTCCATGTGCAATAGTTCATATTTATCAGCATCTCATCTGTCATTTTTCTCACAATCACTCGGTATTGTGAGCCATCTGCAACTCTTCACAGTTGAATTCCATTTTATTGCCTTAAATAATAGAGTATCATCAGAAAATTTCATTACTTCATTTTTCCAGATGACACATGAACATGTGGGATAACATGAGTTCCAGCACACATCATTTCAAAGAGCTACAAAGCACAAAGCCTGTCCATTAACTTAATGATTTAAGGACATATAATGACAAAAAAGTGATTTCTTAATAGGTGATGAGCAGATGTGTCTCCATCATTCCCTGTGGTGCATTTTTGCCTTTACTAGTGCTATGGGGACTCAGATGAAAGAATACCTACAGAGGATATCACTGAATATTTCTAAAGATTCTGCCTTTTACTCTTTTGACTATTGTGTTGGTTCTACTTTTGCATAATAGTGTGCCCTGCTCTGTAGGGCAGATCTCACCACCCAATGGGTGCTGCTGGTCCTTGCTGTATTGTGCTTAGGCTTTCATCATCTGATACAGAGATGTTTTTAATTTTCATCCTGTACTCTGCATCAGTAATACCACAGCATGAGAAGCCTTCAAGTCATTGTTGTGGGAGCTCCAGGAAAAGTATATTAGAGAAGCCCTGCCACTGAGCCATGAGGTGCAGAAAAGACCCCCTGTGCATTAAACTCTTTCTCAGAGAGGAGCCTGGGGGCAGGTGGATCTGACCTTAGCCACAGACTGTCAGTGGCTTAAGTAACTTTGTCCTGCAGGCTTTAATGATGGCAAATCAGATATATTAATATAAAATTAATTATTATGACAAATGATTAGACAAAATATCTTAATCCGAGTTATTTACTACATAGTATAAAAAGCTAAAACTATAGCAGTGTGTAGTATAGTATGGTGCACTGTAGCAACACAGTTATACTAAAGCCAGCAAAAAGAAACAATTATTAAGTAGAGACTGATGTAACTCACCATACCAGTGCTTGTGGGCAGATCTCTTTCTCTTAACCTCAAGGAGTATCCATGGGGGGGGACCTCTCTTACCCACGGGAGTAAACTTCACACACTCCAAGCAGGAATATGTTGGAAGAACCTAATTCTGGAATTGGACTGGCCTTTTATACTATAAAGTGATTGATTGCCCATCATATGTCTCCAGGCGAGTTTAGTAGCTTATCTGCCAAATCTTTGCCTCACTATCAGAATATTAATTCTGGGTTTTAGCATAATTCAGAGCAGCAAAACCAGCCCATTGCAGCCCCTCTCAATCCACTACTGATAGCTTTACAAACAGGACATGGTCCAAGCTGCTTGGTCACATTCCAGGGCAAAACAACTTGCTACAGTCATTACAGTATTTTCAAACAAATTTTGCAAAATCAATTGTGCTTTCACATCATGCCTTTAGTTTGCTCCAATACTCCATAGCACAGATGAGAATGTCTCCATCCCCATCACCACACCTTTTCCCAAGTAAAGTAAAAGAGTGCATAATAAAGAATTTTCCAGAGGCCACAAGTTAATGGCTTCCTAAACAGCTAATTTGTAGTCATCAGCTATTAAGCTTTCCCAAGCCTTTTGCATTGTATGCAATAGCTTGGTATTTGACCCAGGAGCCTGGTGTACAGTCAACCAAATTCCAGTTTCAATATCTATTCTAAGACATAGACACTTGCAGGTTTTCTCCTTTCTTTCTTTCTTTCTTTCTTTCTTTCTTTCTTTCTTTCTTTCTTTCTTTCTTTCTTTCTTTCTTTCTTTCTTTCTTTCTTTCTTTCTTTCTTTCTTTCTTTCTTTCTTTCTTTCTTTCTTTCTTTCTTTCTTTCTTTCTTTCTTTCTTTCTTTCTTTCTTTCTTTCTTTCTTTCTTTCTTTCTTTCTTTCTTTCTTTCTTTCTTTCTTTCTTTCTTTCTTTCTTTCTTTCTTTCTTTCTTTCTTTCTTTCTTTTCCTCTCCTCTCCTCTCCTCTCCTCTCCTCTCCTCTCCTCTCCTCTCCTCTCCTCTCTCCTCTCCTCTCCTCTCCTCTCCTCTCCTCTCCTCTCCTCTCCTCTCCTCTCCTCTCCTCTCCTCTCCTCTCCTCTCCTCTCCTCTCCTCTCCTCTCCTCTCCTCTCCTCTCCTCTCCTCTCCTCTCCTCTCCTCTCCTCCTCTCCTCTCTCCTCTCCTCTCCTCTCCTCTCCTCTCCTCTCCCTCTCCTTTCTGTCCCTGAAGCCAGAGCTTCAACAATTACCTTTTCCCAGAGCATGAATTGCCACTGCAAGACACAATCTCCAATTTGCATCAAGTAACATCATCAGTAGAGCCTCTAATCCTCCTGCAGAAGAGGATGGTCTCAGTGGGAGTACCCAGCCACAAGAGCATTAATTTCTCACTTTCCTTGGGGCAACTGAGGGAGGATGATATTCATGGCTTTGTTACTTCTCTCTCTCCTTCTCAGTTTGTGGTATTTACAGATCAGGAATGACAGTACATTTATAAAGATACTTGCCTGCATGACTTCCCCCACTCCATTAGATGGTGCAGGGAAAAAAGGTCACATTGAAGCCAGGAATCAGGGCAAAAGAAGCAGCACAATTCTGCACCTTTTCCCCATCATGGCTTTCCACCTCTTACTGGTGCCTGAACACACACACAGAGGGGCAACCAGGATGCCACAGTGGGCTGCTCCCACCTCCTTACACAGGGAATGGAGGCCACTGGAGCCAAGGAGGATCACTGCATGGTTTCCAAGGTCCCCTTGCTCCTGATGAAGCTCTGCCATGGACATGGCACTACATCAAGCCTTTGCATTGCCTAAATCCCTTTGGAAACTTTGGGAATTTGCTTTATCTATTTGCTGACCAAAATGCTCACATTCTGCACTCACAACACTCAGGGAGGATGAAGTATGCATCCCTTTCCACAGAGCAGATATATTGGGGCTCATGTCCTAAAGGGAGGACATTAGGTTGAGTGATGGTTTGGGTGGAAAGGACAGAGGATCACAGCTAAGTGAATTGTGGTGTTTGTTTGGGATATCTGTTGAAGGCATTTGTAGTGGATGAATCCTTCTTCCCTGACAAGCCAGAGTCAGAATGAGCCTCTCACAGGGATTTGGTGTGGGGACTGGTGCTCCTCATGTTTGGTGTGGTGAGAAAAGCCCTCAGCACACAGACATCTCCCTCTTTTCCAGAAGGTGACTGAGATGGCATTACAAAGTGGAGCAGGATGAAGTGTGGATCAAACAGAAATCTTTCACTGAATGAAACTATGCAAGGACTAAATCACAGAGAGACACTTAAGGCTGGATATAGAAAAGAGCAATTCAGAAAGGGGTCTGGCAAAATCTCTGTAATTAGCCACCTGAAACAGCACTGGCTCATGCCTGTGACAGAGAAACTACTCAGACCCCTTCATGCATCTTTCTGAAGTTTGTCGTGTTTCCTAAACTTCTCAGTTGAGCCAGTCACTGCAACAGAGAGTCACTGCAGTTAAAAATCCTTGATCATGATAGTTAATGTGTCTTGTCACATGATAATTCTTGTCCCAGTGCCCCAGCAATACTGTTAATTGAAGCTTGTGGGTCCTATCTTGTAGTAGCAAAGTACACAAGCAGCTAAAATAGTGTATGTGTTGGTTTTAGAGAGAATGGAATAAGGGCTAAATAGGCAAAACATAAGTGAGGAAGGTTCAATTAGCACTCTCAAATTCACTAAGCCAAATCATTATTTGCAGCAGCAAACTGCTTTAGTAGGACTTTACCCCTTGACACTTCCCCATTCCAGTCTCCTGAGTACTCAGCATAGTTCATCTCTAGCTCTCCACAATTTACAGATCTTTACATTAGACTACATGATCCTGTGTTGTCAGATTTCCTTTCTTCCCTTCTCACCCCTGCAGTCAATAACAAAGACTGTCTCCATTCTCTATAGTATATTTCCTTTACATCTGCCATAATTTAATTGGCTCAGAGATAATATATAAACAGCTGGAACAATCAGACAACCAAATATTACATGGAGAAATTTTATATATCTTTCAAAAGCACACAAGAGAACAGAGTGTAATTTATATTTCCAGTAAAGTATGTATGATGGTGGTACAACTTGCATATGGCTCATCAAATACTTAATACATGCAGATCACAGTATTTTCTTGTAAGAAGAGAGAAGGAATGAATTCCCAGGACAGCAAGGGGGAGGAGCAGTGGTTACATGCTGAAATAGCAGTGTGACATCCTCTGCTCCCACTGACAACCCAACCCATGGGCACTGGCTGTGTTTCCTGGGTGAGGTGCTGCAGCAAAGAATTCATTCCTCTCCCTGGTAATGGAGAGGCCAGAACAATGACAGTCCCTTCTCAGACAGCTCCTATTGAGTCAGGGCAGTGGGAACTGCTGCAGGCAACAAGCCCTTTTCATTTCCTGCTCATTCACCTCTCCCTCTGTCACAGCTCTTTAAGTGTCTTGTTTCCTAAGCCTTTTGACCTGGTGAAACAGAGTAATGAAATTTTTGTGAAAGGCTGACTTAGCTCTCAAACATCAGTCACTGTTCATCACTGTGTGAGGTAGAAAAACTTACTGCTAGACCTTTCCTGGAATCAGGGCATGAACTACAGATCACCAAAAGCCAGGGTTATTTTTTTATTAGCTGCAAAAGCCTTCAGATAAAACCGTCACAACCAATTTTCTTTGAAGGGGACCATAAGGGCAGCTGACCCCAGAGAGAGCTGGAGAGGGGTGTGAAGGGGATGTGCAAGCTCCAGAAGCTGGTGTCATACCTTGCAAACTGGATAGCTTTTAGCAGGGAAACTTTTCCTAGAGAGAGAGAGATGTAAAGTTGGATGCTTGATGGGCTGTCCAAAGGGATGTAGTCCAAAATATAAAAAGCAAAGAATAATTTTTATTCTTTTTTCTAGCTTTTGGGGGAGGGTTGTTGGGGAGGGGGGGTCAGGGTGGGAATTGCACCTTTGAACTAAAGAGAACACTGGAGAACCTTTTAAATCATCTTCTACTTCAGCTGGCACAGCGGGAAGAAAACCTTAAATATTTGTGGCTTGGCACCATATCACTAGAGTGGGAAGTTGGGTCTACCTTTCCACCTGTTGCAGGTCACTGAATGACAGCAAGATTTGTGTCCTGCTTTACCCCCAGCTGGCAGCTCAGCCCATGCAGGCAATTCCCATGGGCAGGCAGGTGTTCTGCCATCTCCAGGAAAGACCACCAAAGACCCCTGAAGCCCTTGGACCCATTTCCATCAAGGTCTACAAGAACAAACTGTGTGTGATAACTAATTTGCAGAGAAAGCAAGAAACTTAGCTCCAAGGTGGGGAAACCTTACCCATAAACTGGTATCCCTGTTAAGCTTGTGTGCACACATCCCAGGACTCTGGACATGCCATCAGCTGGATCAAAGCTGGAGCTGTGACTGGTGATCCTCCCTCCCTTCCTTCCCTCCCTCCTTCCCTCCTTTTCTATGATTCTAGACATCTGTGTGTTATCAGCACCCTTTTCAGTGCAAATCAAAACACAGCCCCATGCCAGCTACTATGAAGTAAATTAACTCTATCCCAGCCAAAACCAGCATATTCTGGCAGACAAAACCATAACAAAACAGATTTTTCTCTCACTTCTTTCCAGCAGCTCCAGAGACACCACTATGGCAAGTAATCAAGATAAGAAACAAATTCCCAAAATATTTATCTTGCAGTTGTACATTTATTGAAGGCTTCTTGCTCACTGCTGTTTTCATGTCGTAGTTTTCTGCTAATTGCCTGGATGCTATCCTAGTTTCCTGCTGATTATGAATTATATTAAACTACAGATTAAATCTTATATTTAAAAAGAAATCTCGATATCTATGATACTAAAATAATCTTTCAGGAATGCAGAGAGACTCACAGAACTACTGAAGAATAGAGAATTAACAAGTTCTGAAAGACAATTTAAAAACAGTAATAGAATTTGTGTCTGGAGAGATTCAAGAAAACATTCTGCAAAGACAGGGGGACAGATGCAGAGTATCTAATAAACATTTTATTCATGGCACATGAGTGATGAGCTACCCTGAAAGGTTTGGACATTTTGGGAGGAGGTACCACAGTGTCATGATGAAATTTACTTCTCGTCCTGGGCTCTCACAAAGTGTCTTAGGAGCATGCCTTCAAAACATTAATTAATCTAATGGGAATTTCAGGCTTTGTGATCTATTTCAAGAGCTACAATGAGGCATCTCTTAACTAGGTTTGAAGAATGGATAGATTATCATGGGAATTGAAATTTCCATGGCATAAGCAGTAAGTTATGATTTTATGCAGGGTGCTATTAATGTCAAACACAAACATGTCTCCACTGGAAGATGCCCTTGAATCTCTTAGCTCAGCCAGTGTTTCCTGCTTGGCTTACAAAACTGCCATGCAAGCAAGTTACTGCAAGGAAACCTGGAGTGTGGGTTTGCAGAGCTCTGATGCAGCAGAGCCAGGTCTCTGGGCAAGGAGCTTGTACCAGGGCTGGTGTCCTGATGCCCACACCTGACTGCTGCTGCATGGAAAGGCATTCTCCGAGGTACTGACAGAACCAAGCCTTGGAGCTTCCTCAGGAAAATCCTGGGATGTGCTGGTGCCAGCTGGGCTCTGCACTGAAGGCAGGTGTGCCACCATCAGCTGTAGGCAGACTGGAAGCACTGAGAGACAAAACAGCTGCCACAGTTACATGGGAGTGCTCCAAAGATCCCAGCCTTGTGCAGAATGCAGTACTAGAATTAGACCAGAAAAGCTAGAGATTCAGAGTGGCAGCAAGCCTTGCACTGATAGACTTGCACCCCATCGAGCCTGAATGCTGCTCCCCTGCCCTCTAAATGCTATCAGGGACATGTGTTCACCAAAGCTATGTTGGAAAGAAGGGTGAACCTGTGATCTGACTCTTCAGCCTTGGGGGCACCTTTTCCAAAAATTAAATAGGACTTCAGGGGGAATCTGCCACTTCAAATGGGAGCTGCCTCAGGATGACTAAGGATGGTTTGAAACAAATATCTGTGGCTAAGAAAATTCCCTTTAAGGGGAGAATTTACCATTAACAAACACTCATCACAGGAATTACTCATCTCATACATAGCTAAAATGACAATTAAAAATTGTATTTTGAGAGCCATTTTTTTCAAAAGCATTTCTAAACCCACACATCCATGCCAGACAAACACAAGAACAACCATCAGTAGGCAAGGACCATTCATATAGAGCCAGGAGAAGGCACACACTCACATGCCTCTCCAGTGCTCAAGACAGGCCTGTTTCTCCACTTTAGAAGGTGCAGAAGGCTACAGTCAACCCAAACCAACACCTAACTCCCTGTTTCTTTCTGTAAGAAGTGTCTGACAGATTTTCACAGCTTCTTTGAAGCCAATGGACCATCCAGCCTCAATGCAAGGCAGGAGTGTTCTGTGTTCTATTCTGTGTCCAGATCATAATCATTGCAGCACTCAGGGAAATGATGAACTTTTCATTGGTATTAAAGTTTAAACTGACTGAAAACACTGATAAATGCTTAATCAAATCCTTAATCTGTTATAAAGGAGCTGTCAAGGTTTCCCACAACTCTTCATTTAGAAGCATGAAAATTAACTTTATCTTTTTGTTTCTCTGATACCTGTGCAGATGTAGCTCCTATGGAAATGCTGCACAGGTCAGCTTTTTTCTGGTGTTTGCACTTTGTTTATACTGCATTTAGTTTAGTTATAAAATTCACTGCAATGAGAAGTAAAATCTAAAAACAAAGAGTCATTATTTTGTCTGTACCCATGTGCCTTTGCTTTTTTTGGAAATTATGATTACACCCACCTTGATATCTTCCATATGCTGCCAACACCTATGTTCAGATAGAAAACTGACCATGTGCTCTTAGAAAGTCAGCATAACAATTATACTCTTTAAAATAATGCAATAAAAAGGGTTCAAATGTTTAGCAGGAATGAAATCAGTGTGATTGCCTCTTTTCAATGAACAAAGCTTGGCCTAATATAGGTGAGACTAACTCTCTGCAGTGCCCATGCTAGAGGTCTGAAATGTTTGGAGAAGTGTCTTGGTGTTTTGATCTTCAAGAAGAGTAGGATAACTCTGTTTCCTTCACTGAAAGCAATGCTACCCTGTATGGACAGTCACTTTTTCAAACTTCAGTCTTTCTCTTAGATATCTCTATCCCTTTTTTTTTTCAGTTGTTTCTCCACTCTTTTCACCAGGCACAGTAACTGGGCCAAATTTTATCAAAAAACTTCTTGCATTGCTTGAGAAGACTCACCCCATCCACCTTTGCTGTTTTGTTTGAAGCCTTATTTTCACACAGCATCTAGAAAAAGTCTGCAAAGAAGCCAGTGCTGCAGGTAACACTGTCTCTAACATCTCCAGCATTGGCAAGGTTTCAGTTCAGGTTTCTCAACAGATGAAACACCACAACTCAGATGTTTCATTTGGTTCTTCCTGCACCTCTTGTTCCTGGAAAAGATCTACTGGGCAGACTTTGGAGAGTGTCATTGCAGAAAATTATCCTGAGCTGGTGAGGCAGCAGGGAAAGCACATTTTTCTCTCAGCAAACATTTATTTTTTTCCCCCAATACCACATGCTTTATTTCATTTTTCAGTACAAGAGAATGTGCTTGGACATCCTCTGCCTTAATTTGAATTTTAGAGCCTGTTCTAAGATCTGTTGTGTTTATGTGACTGTATAGTCATTTATTAGAGCTGTTCCCTTCTTACATGGAAACTGCTCTCACAAGTTTACTGGAGTGTTTTCTGAAGCTTAGCAATTCAAGTATGGTTACTACAAATAAATTAAATATTATAATAAAGAAAATAATAATCTACCTTAATCAAAGGCAAATAATCTCTGTTCCAGGAGGACTAGCAAGAAGTTGAGGTTACACAAGAAAGCTTAAGAATGAGTTCTCAATCATATTGATTAAACTGAATTAAGTGGCCTGAGGGACCCTAGAGTAACTCCCAATAAAGATATCCTTATTTACATTTGACCAGCTCTGAATGAGGGTGCAGATAATATTCCTAATATAATATGAAAATAGAAGTTTCATTAACTTCATTTCCTGGCAAGGGTGTCCCTTAAGCCAGTGGCAGAAAACTTAATAAAATCCAGTAAAGTTAATAAACCCAAAATACTTAATAAAACCTACTAGGTAAGAGACTTGATGTATTTTCTTAATGAGCATCTTAATAAATCCCAAAGTCTGATGGTATGAAACAGCAAAGAAATGTATTTTTCCAGTAGAGAGTTCCCAAGATCTCCCATGCAAATAGAAATACAATGTAAATTGGTAATTAATGTCAACATTGGATAAGATGCAGCAGAAACAAAGAGAAGCACAGTTCTGCTCCAGAACATTTCTACTGTCTGGAAGTAATGCCAGGCAGCATAGAGTGATTCTCTCTACCATTCTTTGTATTGTATGACAAAGCTGTTCCAAGAATTGTGGCTGCTGGTGAGAAGGAGCTGAATGTGTGTGCTCACAGCCTGGGGAGCCACCTGTGTGCTCAGCTGCATCAGAGCTGGTGTGGAGGGAAGGGATTCATCCCCCTGCTCTGAGACCTCACCCGGAGCTCTGCATCCAGCTCTGGGGAGCCAGCAGGAGAGGGACAAAGGGCTGGAGCAGCCCTCCTGTGAGGACAGCCTGAGAGCTGGGGCTGTTCAGCCCAGAGAGGAGGCTCTGGGGTGATTGCTCTCAGCCTTCCAGCGCCTAAAGCAGCTGAAATGGAGCTGGAGAGGGACTTGGACAAAGTCTGTAGTGCTGACAAGGGGGGATGGCTTCACACTGAAAGAGCACAGGTTTAAATTAGAGGCCAGGAAGAAGTTCTTGGCTGTGAGATGCTGGAACAGGTTGCCCAGAGAATTTCTTTACTCCTTCGTGTGCTCAAGTCATGAGATTGCTGATGTGCCAGCACAACTCGTGCTGGCATTGTCTGCCTGAGCAGAAAGAAACCAGACTGCAGACTTGTAGAGCTTGCAGTCTCTGGGCACTTCATTGTGTGCAATGCTGTGAGATGTCTTGCAACACTTTTCTCTATAGATTTTCCAGTGAATGTCAAGGATCTTCCAATTTGTGCAAAGTGCCACACTAAAAAAAATTAAACTGATGGGATATTACTGTACTCCATACCTTTTCATGCTAAATGCACAGTGAAAGCTCTGTTTTGTTGCATCCAATCTATGAAAAATACCTACTCAAATGCAGTATTCAGATTATTTCATAGTGTTTAATATTATAATACACAAATCACTTGCAAGGTAAAGCAATATAAGAAGCAGTTTTGTATAACAATATATAACAGAACTGTAGCCAACAGGATAGAAAACAAAATTGAAGTTTTAAATGAGGGATGGCATAAATATGTAAAGAGAACCTTTCCAATAAACAGTCTTTTGTCAGTTGTCTATACTGTTTAAGCTTTAAATAATACTATTAATAGTAAGTCAAACATGGAACAAAGTGTGAGCTGCATTATGAATCCGAATCAAACAATGCCAAGCAAAAGAAATTGAAGTTAGTGTGACATTCTGCCTCCTGCAGCACTCCTACATTCCAATATCTGCATCCAGCTCACAATGTTTGTAATAAGGATAGAAAAGAGCCACCGACTTGGTGGATTGCATTGATGACCCCAAGTGCAATAACTCTCCACAAAAGCCACATGTCCTTCAAGCCATGAGCTGCAATTGATTCTTAGAGGGCCAGAACTGTTGTGTAACAGATGCTCAGAGTGGTATGGAGGGTGAAGCAAAGGTCACTCACAGTTTCTTTCCAGGGAGTCAGACACAAAACCACCAATGCCAACAAATCACAGGAGAGCTTTCACAACATGCCTCTGTATTTTTCCATTAATTAATCAACCTTATGCAGCTGAGTTTCACAGCCAATAACTGTTAGATGTCTCCAATTATTTTAATACAATTGCTCTGAGCCCTTTTTTTTTACAGGCAATGCTGACTGCAGCTTTTCATTGCTCTGTCTGTGGCCTCCTCTCTCCCCTGCTCCCATCACAGCCCCCTGGTTGTGCATCCACATCTCCACCACTGCTGCAGGTCAGTGGTGGCAGAAATGGGAGTTTTAAAACCTCACCCATTTCAAAAAGCTCTGCCAAGCCCTTTGGGTTTGCACACCTTGCTGGTCCAGTGTTACCCACGGGAGCAAACTGGATCTGGGATGAGGATTCTCAGTGGGATTTTTGGTGGCACAGCCTCTGGTGTTGGCTATTTGGTTGCTGGAAGATAACCTTCTCTAATGCTTGAAAATTGTCAAAAAGCGAGTGGATAAAATGCTTATGAAACTTGTGGGCTTTCTTCTAAGTAAAAAGCAACAGGTGTCATCTATGTTGTCTTTCATGCTTTATTAACTGTAAGTTTTGTGCAACTCAGTATTCGTGTTTGACAGAACATGAAAAGTATAGTGTATAAAATTAGAAAATACATCAAAGTCACAGAGAAAAAAAATGCAAATTGCAACGTGTTTTCACTTTCTGACCTATTTTCTTCTGAATTTCCTTCTAAATGCTATTTCAAGAAAGCTGAGACATTGACATTAATGCAAATTTTCTTTTAATAGGGAAATTATTTTTCACTGTTTTTTCTAGCAGATTATACAGCTTCTGGAAAAGGGAAGCAAAGCATATTTCAGATAAAATAAACTGCACTGCCTCTGCAGAGCAATTCAAGATATTTACATTCTATACAGATGGCTAAATGCATGCATACATTACTTTACAGAGCAATAAATAATATTCATAGGAGATATCAAATTTACACACATTTTATAAAATATATACAATCTTGCAGTTTGTAACTAAGGTTTTTGCACACATGCACTTGGAAACTGAAATGAAGTGGACTGAGTCTTCAACTGCTAGTAAAGCCAGTCTGTGGCTTCTCACCTTGCTGTTATAATTTTTATAAAAAGCAAATACTGTGTGGTCTCTTTAAGAAATTTTTAAGTGCATGCCACGGTAATGGATTGCCACATTTCCTGAATCGATTCCTGGCTTGTTCTGGATTGTCAGCAACTGGTCCTGAATGCACATTCAGAAAGATTAGAAGTGCTCAATGATTTTTCCTCCAGGAACAAACAACTGAACTTGAAGTGCCCTCCTGGAGTTTAGTGCTCACCACTAGGGCTCCACTTCGTGTGAGCTCTGCCTGGAGACTGCTAACTGCTGAGTGGGGGCATAAAATTGGACTGTTTTTCAACCTGGACTCCGTCCCTGAGATGGTACTGTGCAGCTTGCCTCTTCCCTGAAACACAACACTATGCTTGCAGGGAGAAGCACACCCAATTTTCACAAGTTTCTTTTTGGTCATCAATAAATTAAGTTTTTCCTACAGATTGTCCCATTCATGGCACATATGAGTGTGTACCAGACCAAGGACCATTGCTCTTGCTCTTTACCTTCAGCCTCTGGCACAGCAAAATTGTATGTAATTTAGGCATGAGATTGGCTTGAGAACTTTCTGGATTTGCTATTACCTCCTTTTGAATGAATCTATGACAAAAAGACATTTTTATTCTGGCTTTTCCTCCCATTCACTCTGCTACATGAGTAACCACATGGCACAGGGGAGACAGGCCTAAGTTAGACTTCTGGTCTAACAGAGCCTGAGCAAGTTGTCTAAAGTTGTCCCACAAGGTCTCTGTGGCCATTGGGAGGGTTTTCACAGCCAATTCCCCTCATCATGCCCGTGGGGAATTTGACAACCCCAGAGGGACAAATGAGCAGACATGGACCACCACCTGAAGAGGTCTCCTACGTGCCTCATTAAGGTGACTCATGGGGAGCAAAAGACCCCTTCTCCTTGTTAAACCCTCCTATGAGCCTGCCTAGGGTGACATGAGATGGTGACAGGGCAGCAGCTGGTAAGAATAGAATAATGGGCATCAGGTGCATGCTTCTGCTGGCCAGCAGGGAGACAGGGCTGGACAGAGAGGGGCCCTGGGCAGAGAGATTCAGGTAAGTGTGATGGGACAGACATCAGCCATTTAAAATTCAGCCCATGTGGTCAGCTAGAGTTGGTCTGGGAGATGGGAAATGGGGCCTCATGCAAAGGGGGGGGTCCAAAACAGGGGCTGTGATGTGCACTGGATGTGCCTGTCCATCTCCATGGACTGGAGAGGACAAGGTGGATGCTCCACAAGGCTGGGTGCTTTTATCAGTGCTATCAGGTAGCAGAGTGGCACCCCACACCTTTGGAACTATGCTCAGCTTTGTTGCTGACCTCCAGGGCCAGTGGGTCACCTATTGACCCATTTCTACCTGCTTTGACTTGGGTTTAGGCCAATCATAAAACACAGATAAAAACTTCAGCTTTGTTGTTTATTTTTCCCTTTTACCTTTTGAAACACTTTGGGCAAGAAGACTCACTCACTAGACAGGTGCTACAGTCTTCCTTCTCTGCCTTAGTGCAGAGCCTGGTGTCAAATCCAGCCCCACTAAAACCCAGCTGCAGGGAGATGGTGGTATGGATAAAACACTGACTCCACAGCTGGGAGTGCTGACACACAGCCCAGATCCATTCACTTCAGAGCAACATACTGGGTGGACCTGACTTGCCTTGAAAACACAAACTAGCACTTACAAAGAGATGTTCAGCATAAAGTAGGCATTTTGCCATTCTGTGTAATTAATTTACAGTAAGATAGATTCAATCTTTTATTTCAAAAGAATTCTAGGATTGATTATCTTTAATTCATATCCACTTAGAATAAAACAGTCAAGCTAATCACAGAAATCATTTGAAGTAGCTATTTCCATAAACAAGCAATTAGGCACTTACAAAATGAGTTTTAGATGTAATTCAAATCTAAAATGAGACATAGTCTTCATTGGTAATCTTAGCATTAAGCAGATGCTGTTCAGTCTCTATTCTTTAAAGATTTTACAATTGCTGTGCTCAATTATTATGAAGTGCAAGGCAGACACATAATATTAATGCAGCTGGCCAGCAGTGAGGGACTTTCCAAGGGGGGACTCTTTCCAGAGGGAACTCTTTTCATCCCTTCTGTGGCATAACCTGCACAGCTGCCCTATCTGTGTGAGGACTCATGGGTTAAGTGCGAATTCTCATGAAACTCCACCAATTTCAAGGTGCTGAGTCCTTCAAGGTGGCCTGTACAATTAAACTTCAGCCTCCCACGGGAAGCTATTACAATGGAGAAATAAGTTACAGGAGATCTGCAGCCTGGGCCCAAGCAAACAGCACCTGGGGTGCCTGAAGCATGATTTGGAGATGTGCTGCACACCTTCCAGGGGGTTCAGCAGGAGGTGTCCAGCTGCTTACAGCCCCAGCTGCAGGCAGGATGGCAGGGGTGGAGCCCTGCCAGCCCTTCTGAGAGGAGAGAGGGGTCAGGGGCAAGGTGGTGAGACCAGAAGGGATGTATGAGCACCAGGCTGGCCCAGGGCTGCTGGCTCTGGGGAGGGTCTGTGACATGGTGTCCTGGGTTGCAATACAGGATGTGGCCAGAAATGTGTGTTTTATCACCATCTGTTGCAGCTGGGTGGGGCAGTGACTCTTATCTCCATGGCACATATTATCTGCTAATGGGCCATCTTTAAAACCAGGTGGGGCAGCCATCTTTATCTTTTCCACAGCCCATCCTCCCTCCAGGAAGATATCATCTGCTGCTGGGCCCATTCACTCCCACTGCATGACTGATAAAATTACATCATCCCACTGGGAGATGCTCCAGCCAGGGGGAGCAGCCAAGCCTTTCCTACCCAGATAAAAACTGAGATTTTGGACACCAAGGTACCTTCTTTCCACTGGATTCCAGAGGAAAACCAGACCTTTCCACATCATCCCTGGACCTCAGAGGAAAACTGCACGTTCTACATGAGCACTGCTTCAGCTGAACCACATCTGCCACTGCAGGAGAATGCAGCCTCCATTTAATGGGACTGCTACCAGCACCCTGACTGACAGGGTGTCAGGCTGTATTCTGACTCAGTCAGTGTTTTGGGATTGTTCTTTGTAATACTGTATTTCTATTTTAATTTTCCCAGTAAAGAACTGCTATCCTAATTCCCATATCTTTGTCTGAGAGCCCCTTAATTTCAAAATTATAATAATTTGGAGGGAAGGGGTTTACATTGTCCATTTCAAAGAGAAGCTCCTGCCTTTCTTGGCAGACACCTGTCCTTCAAACCAGGACACATGGACATATGAGATGTACAGCCCCTGCAAGAAACACCCTGTGCCAGGGAGGGTTGCAGGAACAGCAGCATGTCCAGCTCATCTGCTGAGCCTCCCTGCAGGCTGGCTGAACTCCCCTGGGAGGAGTGTCTGCAGCTACCCAAGCGAAAATACATGTTACAGCCTAAAAACAATTTTCTGTTCCTAAATAAATATCAATTTACGGAAGACCCAAATCAGCTAAAATCAGCTATCTTCCATCCATGATTTTCAGGCTTAAAAGACAGTATCACATACAAAGAGGGTGTAATAGAAATTAAAATTAAAAAAATATGAAATGAAGGTAGCACAAATATTTCAGTAAGGTGCAGAAAATTCTCAGGTTTGAACAATGCCATCTAAACAGTTCCTTGCATCCTTGAACTGCTGCCATCTTCCTCTTGGAAAGGGCAATATTAGTAATCTCAAATGATTTATGGTGAATGATAGAGGCTCATCACCTGCTAAGATCGAGAGGATAAGCTACCCTGTTATCATGGCCCAGCACTAACAATGAGCAGTTAACATTCAGGGGATTTCTCACTGCTCAGATAAGCAGCACTGAGCTTCTTGCCTTTAAAGAAAGGCTGAAAGGCAGGGATTTTTTTTCCAACTGAATACACACAGATGGTTTTCTGCTGTAAAAAAATGTATTTTGTCAGAAAAATGAGGAAGAAGGTACATTATTTCTGCCAAACCATGCATAAAAGTATAATCTTTCTGGGTTTTAACTATAACATTCACTCCACATAAATCAAGCTAATTGGGAAAATCAGTATGACACATATCAGTAACAGGTTTCCTGTTTTCTTGTTAGGTGAATAGAGATGCTTTGAATTTTTGTTTGTTATGTAAAACAAAGAAAAAATCATTACCTTATGTATGATTTGGTGGATTTTAAAAAAATAAATATTTGAGTTCAACAAATATTTTCATAAATAAATATTTGTGTTTAAAAGTAAAGCTCTTTCCACCCTCTGTAATTTTTTCTTGCTTGCTACTATTGTTGTCATGCAGCAGAATCACACAGCTCTGATTTTTCATATTTAAACATTTTCTAAAATGCAATATTTGGAAATACTCCAAGAAAAATGCCTCTCAAAGACAGAGATGAAGAATCTGAATTTTTTACCTGGTGTCAGTATCAGTAAGTTTCTATACTTTTTGATCCTTTTTGGTGATTTTTCAAACCTAGAATAAGTAGTTTTAGAGCCAAACTGCATGGAATAATCCTAAACTAAAGCAAGAACAGCTGAAAGCTGTGATTTACTTGGAATCTCCATCTCCCACCAGGTTCAGGAAGAGAATGCAGGAATTTCAGAAAAATTTAAATTCTTAATGAAGAACAATGTTTTATCCTATTTCATTTCTCCTGAGAAAGCATGTACATTACTCAGTATAAGCATGAACATAACTCAAAATGGAATCAAAAAATGGTTTGCTTTGGAAGGAACCACAAAGACCATCTGGTTCCAACCCCCCTCTCATGGGCTTGAACAGCTTCCCCTAGACCAGGTTGCTCAGAGCCCATCCAACCTGGCCTTGAACACTTTCAGGAATGGGGTATTTACAACAACTTCGCTGGAAAACCTCTTCCAGTGCCTCACCACTCACACAGTAGATAATTTCTTCTGTATGTCTAAACCTAAATTTCCCCTCTTTCAGTCTGAACCCACTGCTCCCTGTCCTATCACCACAGTTCCTGATGAAGAGTGCCTCTCCAGGTTCCATGTAGCCCCCTTCAGATACTGGCTCTATCCCTGTTTAACACTGATCGTGCATTTCACACCGGTTCAGCAAAGGGCAGCCGTGTACCTTCAGTGACTCTGCTGGTAGCACCTGAGCACCTGAGGAAAGCACAGCTGCACTCTGGGGAGCAGCAACACTGCCCTGCAGTGCAGCACACACATTCTGAGCCAGGGACCATTTTTCCCACACCCCCACCCTGCAGACAGCTGAAGTGACACAACTGCCATGGGTCACACAGCACAGGGCAGATTGAACCCAAAGGGCTGCCTGCTTCAAAGGGAATTTCACCTTTCCACTTTTAGATGTGGACCCAGTGTGGAAAATTCCTCAGCAGCCCAGGAACCAGGTATTGCAGGGACATTAAAACATTCCTTAAATAACCTGGTCTGAGCCTGCTCTGCTCCCAGTGCTGATGGAGAGAGCAGAGCTGAAAGGAGGATGGAGAGCCACCCCAGGCTCACAGCCAGGGACTGCAAAGCCTCCCAGGACTGGGCAGTACCTGAGTGCACAGTGCTGGCACTGCCTGCCAGCATTTTATCTTGGGCACAGGTTTTCTTGGGTTATGCTTGGGCACAGGTTTTATCTTCGGCACTTTGAAAGTTTTCCAAACAAACGAAAGGCTGCAGACAACGCTCCAGGTTCAAAGAATCAGCACTGCAGCTGTGCCAGCAAACACTGCAGAGAGAGCCCTGATAAGGGATCAGGCTGCTGCAGCAGGGAAAAGTACACCGTGTTTTTGAAACCAAGGTAATGAGACAAGGAGTGAGACACACATGTAAAAAATTGAAGCTACAAATATTTCAGTTATATGCTGGGATATTTCAGGAAACTTTCTTGAATCTTCCTTCCTTCCCTGATCTCAACTGCTGCATTGATAGTTTTCATTATTTTAATATGAGGATGAAATAGAAATAATTCCAACCTCAGGTTTGGTCTTTCAATGGTATTAAAAAATGAGTGCAAAAGTTCGTGAAATACATTTCAAAATACTTTTTGCAAGGAACTTTTTTCAATTTTTTTTTTCACAGACCCAATGAATTGTCTTAAAGATATTGAAAAGGAAAACAGGGATCTGAATAAAATGAAGAATGTTAATGAAAATTGATATCTGGTTTGAAAATACTTGATCTAATTTTCTAAATATTAAAAAAAACTCATATGCATCTTGGATTCAGATGAAAAGATTGCATTTTGCATGGAACTCCCCATAAATTTATGCTTATCAGATGCAAAAACATAGTTAAAAGGAAACATAGAATCACAAAATCATTAAGATTGGAAAAACCTCTAAGGTCATCGAGTTCAACCAGCAGTGCTAAGTCCATTAGTAAATAATACTGAGAAACTTAGGTAGGAGTGAGGCTGTGACACATGTGGGCAACCTGCAGCTGCATTTCTGGAAAGCACTTTTCAGACCAGAGCTATAACCATTTCTCCTGTCCTTGGAGGAGTCACTAGCTGGTTTGAAGGAAAGTGCATAATCAATAGCACTTATTTAAATCTACAGTGCTAAATCCTCATAGCTCTCCTGTGTTCAAAACAACACCTTTCTCAGGGAGGCAGGGTACTTCATTCAGCATAGCCCTAAGAGAGCTATAACAGTGCTCTTTCCCCCATATTTATGATGTTCTCATTTTTATGATTTATGATTTTATCCCCTTCCCTCAGAAACAAAAAATCAGAAACTTTTGAAGTCTCTTGTAGAACAGTAATCTCTTGTTTGTTACTAAACACAAGGACACATTGTGTAGCACACCTGGTGTGTTTGCTGTTGAAGTATGTAATTCCTGATTGCCTTTGGTTAAATTCTTGCAAGGCTAAAGAAAATATTTAATAAAAATACCTTAGGCTAGATAATTTTTTCTCATTTTGAAATGTCATAAACAGCTCGGAACACAACCAAGCTCTCTGAAATGGTAGTAGACTGAGCTTCTGGTAATGTATGTGGCTTCATAGTAAAGATTAGGGAAAACATTGTAAATTTTAATAAATGAGGACCTCAGATAGCTCAGTAAATTGAAATTAACATTATAGTGACACAGTCAGCCAAGCAAGGGAATTGATTAATCTGTAAAATAACCCTATCCTATTAGTTCTCAGCTTGGTTGGGATGTGGGGACACTGCAGGAGGGGTGACACACAGGTGGCAGTGCCCAGGGCTGCAGGGGGAGCAGGGCAGTGTTATCCTCAGCAGCACACCAGCACAGGGGTACCCCTAGCAGCACATCCTGAGCTCACGTACCTGCGTGTCCAATCTCATCTGGAGGACAAAAGGGAAAATCAGACAAAGTTTTCAGAGCTCTGTCTTTGGCACCAGGGCCTGTTTGAGCCCTTGGAGACAGCAGCTCCCCCCAGCATCCCAAAGCAGCTGCAGGTGCAGGGCTGAGTGCTTTTACACTGCACACATTGCTTTTTCTACAAACACAGAGCAAACCCAGGACAAAGTTTTACCAGCTTTCATTTATCGTTTGGTGTGGTAATGAAAATGATCATCATCAAAGAGGATAAGGGCCATTAAAAACCCAATATTCTGCTACAGTGTTTGGTTTATGGCCTCATTTGGCAGCAGTTTTATTTATCAGGTGTGCAGCTTCATTGCATGCCTTATAGCCCATGCTCTTCAGGAGTTTGTTATCTGCAGGACACTGTGCTCCTGTTCCAGAAGAGATGTACCTGGCACAGGAATTGTTCAGGGCAAACATTACAGTAGACCCGTTTCTTAATCTGTTAGCCAAGTTTTGGCACTCTGTCTCCACAGATTTCCGTGAAGACAGTACGAAAAAGTGGAGGTTGGAGATCACACCTTGCATTGCTGATAGCTTTTGCTGAAAAACTAGTGTTTTACAAAGCACTACCACATGAAAAATGGCTGTACATCAGTTTCTGATATTGCCTGCCCTTAGTTAAACCCAACTAAAGTTTTGTGGTGCCATTTACGTGATTCATTATGTCACACCTTTGAAGACAGGAAGAACTAAACAGTAATGCTTGGAAATTGCCCTGCTATCTCTTCCACAACACAGCAAAAGCTCACACAGTTGAAAGCTGTAAACATATTCCAACTCACATTTATTTACGTTACTGCTTTCACATTGACGTGGTGCAATATACTGCTCATTTCAGATGGGGCCACAGACATGCCCCAGTAAACTCTTGTTATCTTTTAGACCATGAATTAATACTGTACTCAGAACATTAATAAATACTTGAAAAGTCTGTAAATGACCTACATTGAACTCCTCTGTAAAAGTAGTTACCTTATTTAAATTGATTTATTTCTATGTCAAAATACATTACACCATGAAGTGATGGATGCAACTGTTCTGACAAATTGTGTGCACCTGATATGGTCTGTAAGTCTGCATATGTTTGGGATTGAGCAGGAAGCAATGAACACTCTGCAGAGCCAAAAAAGATTTGATCTTGAGGTGCTCATTTTGCTCTCATTGAAAGCACAGCAGCACTGCCCAGGGAGATCCTGTGGGCTGGTGCTCAATGATCTGATGCTCTGGTGATGCCTCAGTCCAGGGTGAAATGCTGGACCCTTCAACCTCAGCCCAAGATGACATGTCGGACGCCTCAAGCTCCTCTGAGCTCTCTGAGCACACTGTTACACGTGGGTGTGCATGTGGGTGTGATGCTCTGCTCGCCACCCCTCGGAGCAAAGTCCAGCAGCCACGCTCAGCAGCCGGTGTCCCTGACTGTGCCCTCAGACACAGCCTTCGTGGCAGATGTGGTTGCCATTGATGAGGCTGAAGGTGGCCAGGGAGTGGTTGGTGCTCTTGAGGGAGGTCATTCTGGTGGTGCTCCTGGCCATGCTGTGGGAGCGGAGGAGCAGGCGAGCTCGGCAGCACAGCAGCTGGCTGTTGAACTGCTTCCGAAAGCTCTTGCTGAGCAGGTAGAGAGCAAAGGGGTTGACACAAGAGTTGGTGAAGGCCAGGATCCGAGCACAGATGCTGGCAACGAAGTGCAGCACGGAGGTGTCCACCTCGGAGTAGTGGTAGGAGCGGTACAGGTAGATGATGTGAGTGGGCAGCCAGCAGAAGGCAAAGAGGCACACGAACACCAGCACGGTCCTGGCCAGGCGCTTACGGGACTCAATCTGCACCGAGAGAAACACACATTAGCTGCTGCTCCATCTCAGACCAGGAGCTGCCTATTTTTGCCAGAGCTGCAGTTTTCCAGCTAACATATGGCAGGTGGCATGTCCAGAGCAGGGAAATATGGACTGCAGGTGAACAGTCAAGGACTCTCCTCATCTCTCCTCAACCCCCTTCCCTAATAAACAAATAACTCTGAAAATTTATTATATAAGTCTTTTCTTTCCTGTTTAGAAATTAAATTCCAATGGTTTGTCACTTTGCAAAATCCCAGCAACAAAAGTGTGGACAATCTGCATTAGTTATCCACACATAATATATACAATCATACGTAATTTTAATAAATTACCTTATTATTATTACTATTATTATAATTAATTATCATATAGGAGTCTGGGATATTTCACAGAGCTCACAGCAGGACATTCTGCCATGGGGCCATGTGGTGTATGTACACAAATGTGCTGTCAACAGCTCACAGCCCTTTGAGACCAAGTGCAGCACTCAGAGTCTGAAGGAGATGGAGAAACAGAGAGAGGATATTCTGTGTCTGGAGGAACACCAAGGCAGCAGCGAGGTGGACCCTTCAGCTGAAAGCACTGGAGCCACCAGGAGAGAGCTACAAGTGGTGAATAGATGGATGAACACCTCATATAATCTGAGCTTTGTCAGGGAAAGGTGCTTTCACAAAACCAGCTAGCACACAGTATAACCTTCATGCAGACTGGCCACACTTTTGTTTTACTCTACTTCTACAGGCTTGGAGTCAACCCAAAAGTATTGCTCAACCAAGGGGAGCTGAGGTAAACCATACCTTGTCTTTTGTCCACAAGTGCTGCACATTAAGATAACAAAGCCACTGAAAAACACATCTCTCTTCCTAATGAATGCAAAAGCTGTGAAGGGGGTTGCCCAAAGTGAGAGGACAGACAGAGTTGCCTAGAAAAACCTGCTAAAATGCACTGCTCCCTGGGAGAGGTGCAGTCAGAGTTTGCAGGATTGGAAAATGTAACACTGCTGACCTTTTAGGGCTCCCTAATGTTTTCCTATGTGGTAATCCCACTAATGGTCCCCAGACACTTCTAGGGAATTAGCTGCATCCCTTACTTAAGTAGGATGTGGATGGCCTGCAACTGGTCCTAGCCTCAGCCCTGCTTGCCCTTGCTCCTACCCCAGTGCAGTCACGGTGCCTGGCCAGGCTCCCAGGACACTGCCCAATCCTCACTCTGCTTCCAAGCTCCACAGGTAAATCAGAAACTGAGCATCTCACACATCTGTTCTCAGGAAAGCTGCAAGCAGGAAGCAGGCAGGAGAGACATGGCAAACCCATTTTGACTTTATTTCATGCCCCTTTAATGGCACTGACTAAAAATCAGCCATTGAGCTCAGGAAGGACTGACATGCATCAGGTGATGATGTCTCCAGTGAGCAGGCTGAAAATTAAATCCTTTGAGAAGGGCTCTCCTTAGCTAAACCATATATTCTTTCAAAATTTATTCTTAATTTGATATAGGGCTATTGAGGCCACATCTGCACTATAAAGAAAGGAAGCAATGCAATAAAGAAATCGATACCAGTTATCTCAGATGGAGACATATCACCCTTGAATGCACTGCAGGACGGAAATGATGGACGGAGGGTTCTAGACCAGCCTGGCCTTTTGCTTTCTTTAGAGCTCTCTCCCCAAAACCCAAGGGGAAAGGGCTGCTTGTCCTGCTCACTTTATTGCCACTAATCAAAACAGCCATTGAATCAGCAGAGAAATGGCCTGCAGGGGAAAAGAGTTACGCACATTCAGAAGGGAAAAAGGATGAGGATTTCAGGGATTGCACACCATTTGATGGGCAAAACCCACGTTTTTCCAGCCTTACTGCTTCAGCATAGCACCTGAAGGCTATGTAAGATGATTGTGTTGGGTCAGCCTGGGGTGGAGGTGTCAGCTGGGTGCAATTGAGTGGACAATTGCTCAGCTACCAATGGCTTGTGTCAGTTTAGCTGAGGGTGAAGCACACCTCAGTTGGAAAAGGTGAGGCAAATAAGATAAATACATCAAGGTAAATTGGCTGTTTAGAAACAGGCAAGGCTTTATCCAAGGCCCTCTCTCTGACAAAGTTACTTTGTGAAGTTTTGATTTTCTCCCATATCACTCCTTGCTTCAATCTGCAAACACTGTATCTGCTCTGCCCCTTTCCCTGCATCCTAGTCAACACCTTCCCAGGCTTTGGCAAGGGTCTCCTGCTATGCTTGCCGTGGAAACCACTCTGCCAGAGTCTCTGAACTTACAAACAGGAGGAGACACAAGCTTTAAACAGGCTTTAACGCTTTAGCCCTGTATCATGGCTTCTTTCATCCATTTTAATTCTTTTACTCCACCTAATCTATTAAAATCAGTGCAACAGACACGGTCTGTCACAGTATAAATTTCCCTGTACTCCCTCTCTCCTCCTAGAGAATATGGATTTTTGAAGAAAGCCAAATCCCTACCTGTTTCCTCACATGCACATTTCCTTCCACGGGGATGTTGTAAGCACTCCGGATCAAATTCTTAGCAATAAAATAATAATACACTGAAATGACAGACAAGGGAATAATATAAAATATGAGAAATGATGCCATTGAGTGAATTTTGGGATGCAGTCCATCTGAATGAGGGTAAGGAGCACAGCTGATAAAGGTTTTATTAGTCTCTTTGTCATGGAAAGGGTGCAGATCTGAAAATACTGCTTCAGGGATGGCAAGCAACATGGATACAATCCAGATTATAGCAGCTCTCACACAAATCTTCATCAGTGCATGGGATGCTTGGATCTCCATTGGCCTTACTATAGCTTTATACCTGAAGAAAAACAAACAAAAAAGAAAATAGTTTATTGAGCTCAACATTCAAGCATAGTATTCCTGCTTTTCCCTTCCATTCAGAAATAAAACACAAAATCATTCTTTACTCAAGACTGGATTTTTTTCTGGAGTTTTCACTTTCAATATTTTCAATAGATTTCTCAATTTAAACCAGAGCCACCTGTCATCAGTTCATTCAGTTTCATGTATCGATCATGAGTTCATTTAATTTGTAATTGACCTGACAAAGCCCAGGGCTCCCTGACATTAACATGTTAATTAGTATTAATGACATTATGTGTCCAAATAGCATTAAGACAGGAAGTGCAATCATAGACTTCTTTCAAAAGTGTGCAGGCAGCTTACACCCCTTCACAGAACAGTGATGAAGGAAACGGGGCTGAGATTTTGCCAGACTTTTCAAGCTGTAAGAATAGTGGGCTCCTGCAAATCTTATTTTTTCTCAAGCTGCAAAGAGCATGTGGCCTGCTTAATTGCTGTTTGGTGGTGTTGCTGGCAAGAGTTTTCCCTAACTCAATGCATTCAGGTTAAGTAGCTAGAACTGCTATTCTAGATACGAAGAGATATTTTTTCATGTGAAATTTTGTCATTCATGATTTCAGCCTTTCAGAAAACTGTACTTTAGAATCCAAGAATATCAAAGAATTAAACTTATTTAAATGGTTGTGTGTAATGAGAGGAGTGGAAAAGGTCTTATCAGAGCTTCATATATGTTGGAGCCTTCTCTGGCAGGATTTGACACTCCAAGCAAGCCACAACTTACATATGCATTTAAGGAACATGGTAGAAGAAAAAAAAAAGAAGGTAATAAGGAAGGAGTATCTACAGGTTTCACAAATTAGCAAATTAGGGTAATGATTATAACAGTTACAAACTGTTGGATATTTCTTCCAGGATCTGCCTCACTCTGCCCATGCTGCACTTGGCTTCCCTTGATTATTCCTGCCTGGGTCCTGGGCTGTCCCAGCCCCCTCAGGCATGGCAGGGTACATCCCATCAGCTGCTCCAGGGTCCATTTCTAAGCTCCTTGCAGCATCCTGGCTCCTTCAGGCGGCTGAACTGGGCTGTGGGGTGGGAGCAGAGGCAGCGAGCACAGCGCCAGGGCCCCTCCACGCACAGCCAGGGACACTCTGCGTGACTCCCACTGCCACAGCCTGCACTGTCCCAAAGCTCTGCACTTGAAAGAGGAGTCCATCAGTCCTGCACCCTTTTACCTGGGCAGTTGCTTTATTTGCAGGGTAAGCATGCATTCAATTCCTGATTGTATGTGTCCTGCTCAGCACACCTAACCTTCCCTCCGTGTGGGTATATATGTGTCTACGTATCTCTGTATGTATTTTAAATATGTACACATATTTATATGCATGTATATTCATACATACATAGCTTCATATATAGTTACATACTTATTTTTATGAAGACTGCATCTAGATATTTTGTCATTTGCAGGTATTTCCTCATACATATGTCTTGTGTAGAGGACTTTTCCTGTTATGTACTACAAACACTGGGCTCAGTAGTTTGCTGTTTTACCACTTATTTTCCAAGCTCTGCAGCTCTCCTTTTTTTCTAGCTTCAGTGGTCAGACACAGTATTTTTAAGGCTTGCTTAGCACCTCTTTAACTTGCACTTTGAAAACTGGGGATTAAGTGGTGTCATACCACAAAGCACAATCTTCCAGCACCAGATCATGAACTCAGGTGAAGAACGTCACAGCTCCTAAACAAATATGATGCTCTGCCTATTGCAGTCATAAAACAGAAGTGCTAGGCAGATTACTAAAGGAGTGCTGTTGAAATAGCTCAATTTATAGTCTCATTGGCCAGATATAGATTATTGACAGAAACATGAGCTCACTGAAAGTCTTCAGTAAACCTTAAAGAAGAGAAATGCAAAAGGGAATTAATAATATATCAAGGTATTAGTATATTTGGTTGATTCAAAGGTTTTTCTGCAGATGTTTACTGTATGCTTACTAACATGACATGTTATCATGATTATTTCAGGGATTGTCTTACAAAATACAGACAGCTGAGAGAACATTTTTCAGTATTATGTTCCAAGAACATAGCTAAGTTAAAGAATATAGAGAAACCATTTAATTTTTATTAACACTAATAGAGTTGGGAGAGCCAGAAAATTACTCCAATTCAAGTTATTGGTACATTTTAATCAGAGGGGGCATTTTAAAGCAATTTAATTTGAACTGAAAATCATTAGAAATGTCCAGGAATGCTGGCACTGACTACTGGACATTTAGTGTATTTTTAAAGCCTCCTAAAGCAGATGTAAGAGAACATGTCAGAGAGGTTTTGCAGGGGCTGCTCCTGGTGAGGGCACAGTGGGTGCTAGGCACGAGGAATTGGCCCCCCAGGCTGGTGCTTGGCTGAGACACCACTGCATTTTCCTCTTGCTAGTGCTCAGGGTGTGAAAAAGCTGCACTTCCCAGCTGGCTTCTGAGTGGGGCTCAGAAATGCCTCCCCTCCTTTACTTTTCCATACTACATTCCTGGCAGGGTCAAGCTTGGGTTTTGTAATGTATTTGACATTCCTTCAGAACTTCATCAAGGTAGACTGGATTTGAGTAGCAGCTTGTTCTGCTTTTCAGCATGAGTATTTCCAGTTTGTATGTCAAATAATATTTCAAGCTTTTCACACCCTTGTCCTCTGCAATTTGTTTTTCAATGAGGCACATAACTTTAATATCCAGCACTGGAATATTTCAATCCACTTTGAAGGGGACATTGATGAATATACCTATACACCTTAGAGGAGCCATGGACCTCATGGAACTGAGCTTTCATGCAAAGCTCTTATTATGGCATTATTTTTAGCCCAGGTTGTAACATGGGCTCTGAGATTATGTGTCCCATTGGATGCTCAACTCTCTGCAGTACATCTAGGCATGGCTTTAAACTGATCAATCTACTGCTTGCACATTCAGTCTCTAATTATTGAATTATTATTTGAGATATATATATTCTTTTCAGCTATCAGCTTTTCAAGAAATTTTAAAAAAATTTTAAGAAACAGAGGTACAATTCATGCACTGCAACAAAGCCCAAGACTTCAATACATGCCTTCTGAAGATTCAGCTGAATAAACACATTTGGGCCAAACAGCCCACATGAAAATGACTGGGTTGCTGATCTGGTTGGAAATATGAAAGAGATGCTGACCTTTACTACTGCTCAGTCTTTGAATTTCTCTGTTCCCACTTGTGAAGCAGCAACCTGCTGTGTCCCTGCAGCTGCCAATGACCTCCCAGCCAGGATGGATGCCAGTCAGCTCCTTGTCTCACAGTCTCACTGAAAGAAGCCCTCAAAATAAATTACTCATGGGGCTATTCTAAGTGTGCTCAATATAAATGCAATTCATGAGGCACTGTGAGGATTCCCTGCTAAGGAAATCCCCACACCAGCCACTGTGACTCTGGTGCTGTCCCTGTTTTCCAGGTCAGAATCCAAGCCTCCAAGAGAAAGTTGGTGATTCAACCCAGAACACCTGATCACTTCTTAACCTAATCCCAAAAATTCATTGTGGATTTGTAGGAGCCCACAGAGCATGTGCATCTCCACTGAATCCTTGAAAATGTCTTTTGCACATCCCTTAGGATCTCTATCATGCTCACTGAGTAATTGTTTCTTACAACTGAAACTACTGAAATGACCATAAACCACTAAAATGTGGCACACCCAAGGTCTTTCTGTGGTAAATACTTTTCCCACTGAGGTTACTATGCCAGGGAAACAGGAAAATGTGTCATTGTCCCTGTGTTAATAATAATGTAACTAATGGTAGTATCACCTAATGCGCTCTAAAGCTTGGAGTATGCAAACATTGGTAAATTCCATCCACTTAGCCCCAAAGCTGCAGCTCCAAATATAAACACAGGAGTAGCTGTAGCATGAAAAACACAGCTAAGGATGCACTGTCCAAAGATACCAACCAGAATACAGCCCCAAATGGATGTCAATGTTTCCTAGGTGTAGTTTCTCCATTGGTACAAAAATATTTTATCCATCTTTGTACTCCTCAGCTGAGGTAAGAAAATACACACCACTTGAAGCACAAACAGGCTTTGCCTTCAAGGCCATACTGCCTATACATTTCTAAGCATAGAAGGGCTGCAATTTTGCTCTCTGGGGAAGAAAGGACCTTATCCACAAAGACTGCAGCCTCAGTGCTTCCTTCACAGCTTTTACCTGTCACCTTCAACTACTTACCTATGCCTGCTACAACAGCCACAAAATTAAATGAAAACAACTAAAGAATGGGGAGAAAAATCAGATGCTTCCCTGGGATTTTAAATTAATTTAGCTCCATATGTCTAAGTCTTTGGTTTTGGTTTTTGGGGGTTTTTCTGGGGGGAAGTAACTTTATGCTGTGTGGAGAAGCTGGTGCTATAGGCAGTCTCAGCTTGCTCTCCTCTTCTATGACTGCTTTGTATTAATGCCTTTCTCCTGTCCCTTAGGCCAGCAAGGAAAGCTAATGTAGATGACCCAGGAGTGTAGGGAGAGAAAATGGCTGGAAAAGGCTCTGCCACAGAGCACTGCCCTTTTCTATCTCAGTCCTTCCAAGTATGTCCATCTTTCTACAGATTAACACTTGCAAGAAATACAAGAGGGGAAAAAGGCCTTCTCATCCTTCCTCCAGAGGAAAGGGACCTCCCAAAAATGAATTTGCAGGGATATTTAAGTGTCAAGGAAGGTTTCCTCCAAGTAGTATCATCTGTTACTATGCCTAACACCATTTACATAAAAAGATCCTGCGCCCCACTCCTGAATTTGTATAATGTTTTAAAACCCAAGTGTGTTAAAACCTGTTCCAACAAGAAACCTGTTCAGAAGCCTTGCCCACCCCTGCTTCATTACTGGTCCCACTATTTAGACTGCATCAGGCTGGTAGGAAGATGTACATATTGCCACTTTCTTTCTCTCTGAAGTGAGAAATCCACTTACAAAGTTTTGAATCTGTTTAAACTGTGCTCTCTTTTGAGATGTTGAGCTAATTTGAAACTCAAATTTAAATAAAAAAGCAGGGATTGGCTGGAATGGACTGACGTCTTGCAGAAACAGTCACGCAACTTGCTGAGAAGTGAAAACACTGAGTTTCTCTCAGTTCTAGAAAATTGCCTGAAATTGCCATGACTTCCTGTGGTAATGATGGAAGAACTGCCTCTCAGTCAGCATGCCTCTCATACTTCTGTTCCCACTTGTAACTGATATAGTGAGAAAAGTGCAATTTGCTGTCCCTCTGATCCCCAATCATCTGTTCCCATTTGTAAGGTTAATGGCACGTTGGTCTGGTCCTTGCCTCAGAACAGACCGAACAAAAATCCTTTCATTAAGATTTTGCAATTATGTTCTATGAGCATCACATTATTGTTTTGCCCACATAATATGAAGGATTGGCTCAATTACCATGCAAAAAAAGCCTCAGGCAACAGAGAAAAATTGATGCTATGGAAAAACTACATAAATGAAGAAGATGGTGTGAAGCTCCACCTGCAAAGCAAGAAAACAATCTTACTAAATATACCAAGAAATTTATGATGAATGCAATGCCAAAAACTTTCTTTATTGTTTTTACCATGGATGTTATGAATATTTATAGCTCTGAAGACAATTCAGTAAATCCACAAAATTGTTAGACTGTCTAACCCATCAACACACTCCGACAACCTATTCTGGGTCTATCTGCTTTCTGCATACTTAGTTAAGATTATCATTATTATGCATGATTCTTGAGTGAACATCTGTTATTAAAATCTTTAGTAAATTGCATACGGGCACAAAGACATCTCTAATGGGCAAATCTTTAAATACATTGGCAGGTACTGCCTACTTTCTCTTTTTATTAATTTAGCATTTAAATGAAAAGAAAAAGGAGGCGTTGATGGAAGTGGCACAGTTCTTAATTTTAAAGCATATGTTAAAAATTCAATCTATATACCTGCATACTGCTATATTATCCTGGAATATGAACAAATAAGAATCTCAGTCTAGGAATGCCTAAATTCAGGACTGAGATAGAGTGTTTTAGAGACCACTGAACTGTACTACATGCTGAGGAAGGAGAGCTTAAACACTAATAATTTGATAGTAAATGTGTTATTCCTAATCATAATCATCCACAGCCTAAAATATTTCAGAAATGTACTCTACATATGAAAAACAATGGATTAAAAGGTTACTGCAGGAAAGCGTGTGAGTCTCATGGACATAATAAAAACCCCCTTTACACCCAGGGTAGTTATTCCCAGAAGGTGAACTTCGGCCTCATGCCAAGGGAAAGATCTCAGTGGGGCCAGCTCCATGGTTGCTTGTGAAGAGATGTGAGAGCTGCTGTCTGAAGCAGGGCTGGGACTCATTCATTGACAGTACCACAAAATATGCTGAGTTGGAAGGGACTCACAAGGATCATTGAGTCCAACTCCTGATCCTGCACAAGACCTGATCCTGCACAAGACCTGAGGGCATTGTCCAAATATCTCTGCAGCTCTGTCAGTCTCAGTGCTGTGACCACTTCCCTGGGGAGCCTGTTCCAGTGCCCACCCACGCTCTGGGTGAAGAATCTGTTCCTGATACCCAGCCTAAACCTCTCCTGACACAGCTTCAGGCCATCCCTTGGATCCTGTGAGGAGATCCCATCCCTTGGTCCCCACAGTGAGGAGATCAGTGCCTGCCCCTCCTCTTCCCCTCACTAAGAAGTTTTAACTGCAGTGAGGTCTTCCCACAGTTTCCTCCAGGCTGAACAGACCAAGTGACCTCAGCTACTCCTCACATGGCTTCACCTCCAGACCCTCCACTATCTTCATTGCTCTCCTTTGGATGCTCTGTAATAGTTTAATATCTTTCCTACATTGTGCTGCCCAAAACTGCCCCCAGCACTCGAGGTGAGGCTGCCCCAGTGCAGATCACAGCAGGACAATCCCCTCCCTTGCCTGGCTGGCCATGTTGTGCCTGATGCCTCCCTGGACACAGTGTGGGAACATCCCTTAATTTGAAAACCAGTGAGATCCTACAGAGCTCTCCAGCACCAGCACACACTCCTATGTGCTGAGTGCCTGGGAGCAGCCAGAGGGATGTGCCTGCTCGTGCCATGTGGCACCAGAACACACACAGGTGTCGGGGTCGCCTTGTGGTGAGCATCTGTGGTGAGCATCTGGAAAACCAGGCATGAGAAGGAGCAAGCCCCAGGGATGCTTTCCACCCCAAGGCTTTACTGCCACAGCCCAAGTCTCCAGGGATGTCAGCAGCCTGGGAGTGGGACATCTGCATGCCTGAGGATTGAACTGAGACCAAGGGCAACTGAAGCTGCTGCCTCTGACATGGACACCTCACTCCACTAGAGAATGTGCCTTATTTCTTCTGAAAGCACCACCTTTGGTGCATAGAGACAGAATCACTGAGTAATCTAAGCAGGTGGCATAACTGCTGGATATCCCACAGAGCCAGCTAAAGAAATTCATTAGAGTTTCTAAAAATGGCAGTTTCCCAACAGAAAAAGTCCTGCCTGTGATGTAAAATAAATCAATATTGCACCTTGTTTTGACAGGGACCTCATCATTGACCTAAAAATTAGCACTTCCATAAGCTATAGCAGCTGCTGTGTGCTTATTTTAATTTCGTGGAAATAGAATAAAAAGCTATCTATATTTACAACCAAAGCCAGGTTGGATGAGGCTTTGGGCATCCTGGTCTACTGGAAGGTTTCCTGCCCACTTCTGGGGAGTTGGAATTAGATGACCATTAAAGTCTCTTCCAACCTAAACCATTCAATGATTCTGTTAACTTTAGAGAAGCAGATTTCCTAAAGTTAACAGTATCTTTCAAATCAACTGACTGAGAAAAAAAAATCTAAAGAGGCATCACTAACTATACATTAGTTGCTGACTTCCAGCCTGCTCCCTGTGTTCTCCCTCCTTGCCGTGAGAAAAGCATGGTAAAAAGCTGCCCTGTATAACAGAAAAGGAGGAGTCATGCTAAAACCTCAAAGAAGTAATTACAAAAATCAATATGCAACAGATGGGAAAAAAAGCAAAAGTAAATGACAGCAAGTATCGGAGTTTTAAAATGTTGGTGACTGATAAGGGAAGCTGAAGGAGCCAACAAATTATCAAAGGTCACTCTGTGACAGACAAATGTGCATTTTTAAATACATTAGGAATAAAAAATATCAGCAAGTTGAGCATACACATAAATAGTGAAGATATGAGCAATAATGAGACCAAGTGAAAAGCAATAACCTGATAATCTTCAGGACCAAATGAGCAGGAGATGCATGTGGTTCTGTACTATGTGTGCAGTACCACACACGTAGCAGAAAACTTGTGAGGTGTATTAAAGAAGATGTGAGCCAATGTCTGCTAATACAAACTAATTTCACACCAACAGGCCTAATAATTTACACCTAGGAGTACTAAAGGAACCAGCTGAGGAAGAACTGGTGCTAACTGATTTTTTTACAAATCTTGAAAAAGTGGTGAATTTCCTCAGAAATGGAGAACTGGCTTCAAATATATGATGTGCAGAAAAGCTGGATGGTGTGACCAAGAAAATTGCAAATATCCATGCTGCCCAAGGCCAGTTGTAGAGGGAATAAGAGACAGGTTAATCCTGCCAACGGGTGATAATTAATATGTCTGTCTTGTTTAACACACAGCAGATGCCAGGGTTTTTTCGTCTCGTCACAACATGATAGGGGATGAAAAAAGGATGTGGGCCATGCTGGTGCACAGAGGAGCTGCAGCTTTTGTGGGCATGCTGGCACAGGTGACCATGCATGTAGATATGTACATATGTGAACCAGGGTGCATGTTGTCCTCCCTCTCCTATCCATGCAATTCCTGTCCCACTCCCACAGGAAAGGGTTAAAATTAGCCCCCTGATCTGGGAAAGGGGGGTTCCAGGTGGGGACCCTGGGCCCCATGCTTCCCTAGCAGGGCATCAAGCATGGCAAAAAGCAGTGTGTGGAACTGTGCATGGCCTGGGTCCTGGGAACTTTCTTTAGCTGCAGTGTTATTTATTGTGTATATCACCTGCCTTGAGCGGGCTATAAAACCTTTGCTGGAAAAGTTTGCACATGACACAGTGGCTAACCAGACTGAGAATGTTGTAGAGTCATTGGGGTAAATGGCCATAGTCTAAAATAAACCATTTGAACTCAGTTATGTGTAAAATAGTAAACACAGCAGCCAAGTGAGCAGGAGATGCAAAAAAATCAATGCTCTGTTAAGGAAAGAGACAAAAGAAGGCATTAGAGTGACTCTTCTGCATGTGACAAAATGAGATATCCTGTGGGATTCTCATCCTGCCATGGCTTTAGAGTAATTCAATATAAAGCTAAGCCAGTTATATGATGCTTAAGTCCTTTCTGTGGTTTCAGTAAACATAGGTGTCATAAGAGATCATCACCACTGTATGAGCCCTCAGCAGCATGTAGGAGCTGAACAATCTATTTTATCCTTGACTGCTCTAATCTTAGAGCCATAGAATAGCTTTGTTAGGAGGGGACCTTTAAAAAATCAACAAGCCCAACCCCCCCACAATAAGCAAGGACATCTTCAGATAAGTCAGGCTGCTCAAAGACCCATCCAGGCTGGCCTTGAACACTTTGAGAGGTGAGGGATCCACCACTTCTCTGGGCAAGCTCCTTCCAGTGCCTCACAACCCTCATCATAAAAAATTTCTTCCTTATGCGTAACTTAAACCCGCTGTCTTTCAGTTTAAAACCACTGCCCCTTGTCCATTACAGACCTTGGTAAAAAATCCCACTCAGTCTTCCTTATAAACCCTTTAAGTATTGAAAGGCTGCAATAAGGTGTCCCCAGAATGTTTTCTTCACCAGGGTGAATGGCTCCAACTCTCTCAGCCTTTCAGGTTTGCTGTGAGTCAGGTTATTATGCAGTGGCTAGAGGTCAGACAAATTTCAATTTGAAACATGACATGAGTTCTAAGCAGAGAGAGTAGCAGAGTGCCAGACACACAAGAGGTGGTAGAGAAATATGTGTGCCTTTAGTCTGAATACTCAGAAAGCAGCCTCATGTCACTGGAAAGATTCTTTTTAAAATCCAAATCCCATGAGATATTCAGTAGCCTCTGTGCACAGGTGTGGGCAAGAAATACTGCTGAGTTGATGGCTAGTGTGGTATCTCCTAGTCCTGTATCCACATCTCTGGTTCTCCCAGGTCATTTGAACATTCATGTCTCAGTCTCATACTTCAGGGTTGCCTGAAGGTGTGAAGAAATATTTTTTTCTCTCAGGGTGTCATGATACTG
The DNA here is from genome assembly GCA_034336665.1 of Luscinia megarhynchos. Taxonomy (NCBI): domain Eukaryota; kingdom Metazoa; phylum Chordata; class Aves; order Passeriformes; family Muscicapidae; genus Luscinia; species Luscinia megarhynchos. The sequence continues at coordinate 16,958,325 of JAPFBE010000003.1, forward strand.
TTTTCTGTCCTGCCTTCCTAGAAAGCTGCAGAGACTGACTGTGGACAGAGGGCAAGTGAGGACAGGATGGCAGAGCTCTGACAATGCTTCTCCCTTTGATTGCCCACAGTTTTCTGCAGCCCAATTAAACTGATCACTAGCCTGGCATCAGGAGGGGAGTTTCTGCAGGCATCTCCAGCTTTCTGCTTTTCTCTACAGCAGAGCATTTGGCTTGCTGCTGGGATGCCTTCAGGTGCCTCAGCACTGTGAGAGGCCCATGGACTGTCCCTGTTTTCTGCCCCATGGCACAGGGATTTTGAAAGCCCTCGCTCTGCCTGAGATCCTATACAGCAGAAACTCTGTGGGTGGCTGCAGAGCCTGCTATGGGCAAAACCTCATGGCTCATGGTGTCCTTGATTGTGTGGGGTGAGGTGGGCACCTGGGGGTCAAACTGCTGAGAAACAAGGTGAGCAGACTCCATAGGGACACCAGTGAACTCACTCTCCAAAATCAAGGAAAACAGGTTATTGCAAGGGTTGTCTCTGAGAAAAGCAATTACTGGATGCTTCACAGTGTGGTTTTGCCTGCTTCTACATTTTCAGCTCAGCTACCTCCTTCTCTTCTCAGCCAGGCTGTTGTCCACATCTGAAAATCAAATAGTAAGGCATGAACTGATGGGTCCACCCTAAGCTCATCTCCCTGCAGTGACAGTGAAATCCCAGCCCACTGCTGGGACACACAGCTGGCAAATTCTCTGCAGCAGGTTGCTCTCCTTAATAACAGCGTGTACAGCACCTCATACTATGAGACCATGACAACTGATTGAGGGTTTTAGGTTTTACTGAAATGTAAACAATAGGTAATCTGACTTTTCTTCCTTTTGATTGCTTAAATATTGACAGTCTCCAGCACATTAGCACTGACTCTAAATTCAGGTTTCCATCCCACTGCTATTAATGGCAGCTCTAATCTTCCTGGTTATAGAAGTGCATCTATTGTGTTTTAGCCATCTGCTCTGGTTAATCAAGACATTCAGAAAGTTTGTGTTGTTTGATCAGTTGCTCCTGGTGCAGATGGATTCAGGGGCCGAGGAAATGAGAGCTAAAACTAAGAGTGTAAAGAGTGTTTATATTATATTGACACAGTGACCAGCAACCGGGATCTAAGACTCTTGTACATCAGCTGAAGGGGATATGTGTCTGTCACCAGTGCATCCATCAGCACGTGAAGGGCAGCAGCACAGACACTGTGCAAGGGTGGAGATGGGGCTGCCTGACTCATTGGGTGTCAGGGAAAGAAAAGGTTTTGGGCTGGGCCCCAAAGTCCCTCCTGTTTTCTTCCCTGGCTTGGAAGGATCAATGTTTTGGCTGAGATCATGAGGTCACATCAGTGGATCCAAACTCTTCATGTGGGATATTGTTTTGCCAACTTACATTGACTGGGTTAGAGGCTGTTTTGGTAGTTCAGAGTGGCTTTCTCTGCCACCTTCTCAAACACTCTGGGGACTGCACAGTAAATTACAGAACAAGCAAAATGCTCCAAAATAGTGCCAAAAGTGTTTCCAAAAAAGTGTTTCGTGAATACTGTGACTAGAATACCCAAAATATATTCTTAATTACTGTGGACTTGGCACTTTACATCCGATGGTGTTTTCAAAAAAAGTGTTGTTATGTAAATCAACTCAGTGGAAATATGGGTTGACTTTTCATAGCTTTTTATTAGGGTGGCATACTTCCCTTAGTCCTCTAGTGGAGATATCAACCAGTGATTGTAAAATAAAATAAATGAACTGGCATGTAGATATTACACCTCCTGTAGTATTGTAGGTAATATTAATAGTAGGGGCTGGAGACATCTAAATCACAGAAGAGATGAGTCCAGTAAACAAAGCCTTTTGCATGTTTAAAAGTGTGTTTTCAGAAATTCTGGATTTGTTTCTTTCCTTGCATTGCTGCTTTTTTTAGGAGTGTAGTTTGAAAGTTTTATTTCTTAGATAAACAAACTGTCACATGAGTACAGAGGAACATTGAAAGTTGTGTTCATGGTGCATTCCAAGGGACCCAGCAGAGCTGGGAGCCCTGCAGCATTCCTGCATACATCCCTGCACACCAAGGCACTGAGGTCACCATTTCCAAATGTATCCTCATTGCAGGTGTCCCACATGACTGCAACCCTGCTGTCTGCAGCTGGTTTAACCACAGTAAGCCGGCTAATCTCCTGTGTAATGTCACTCCACATATCTCACTAGACTGTCACTCCCACCACAGGACTGCAGGCAGCTCTGGCTGGCAGGAGTGCTGCTGTTTTCCAGAACTAGAATCCATATAATCCAAGGTGCTTAAAGTAAAGCTGCTGCTTGTAAACTCCAATTACATTTTACACTTACTCTGCTGTGGGATGGTAAAAACAGCATTGCTTCAGGAAGGTTTCACTGCGTGAGCACCAGGACATTTCGATCTTTTACGATGTCAGCCTAGCAGTGAGGAGCTATGATCAATGCTTGACAGCCTGGTTAATTCAAATGCAAATGTATATACCCTGTCAGTCACGGGAGAAAGCCAATTAAATAAAGACTTCTCCCATGACATGGGCAATTAAATAGTTGCTTTTCCTCTTGCTGTGCAAAGATTTTCCTTAATTTCCTGTCCCTTGCTGAGACAGCCTTGGTTTTCTGCCTGGGCTAGAAGCCCAGGTGTCACTGCTCTCACAGGTGCCTCTGTGCCCCTTATCCTTGCACTGAGGAGGAGGTGAAGGAGAAGGAGGGCAGAACCCAAACTCCCATATTTTTCTGGGATAAACTGCGCAGTAGCTGAAGAAACCACTGGCTTGACAGTGCAGGGCAGCAGGGTAGACAGATGTCCTTCCCCTACCAACCTCATTTAGAGTGTTTCTAAACCACACAAACATCACACACACACACGGGCTGCTTGTTTCTTCGCTCTTGTATACTCAGCACTGGCGCCTTATCACTCGTGGAAGGTGGCTGGAAGCACAGGACATGCCTTAACCCTCTCCTGACTGCTCTGAAAATTTGATATACCTGCAGGAAAACAGTTGTCCCCTGACAATTCCCACTGCTCCTGCAAATGCAGCCAGACAGATGCAAGCATTGTGCAGTCAGTGGAGTGGTCCCAGAGGAAATACATTTGCAATATTGTTAACTCTTTCCTGCCCTTTCTTACATATTTTCTGAAATAATAATTAAATCTGAAGGAAATCTCATGATTGTACACAGACCCATCCTAAGCACCCAGGGACCCTCTGGCTGTCCCTTCCTGCTCACACTGTGCAGGCATGCTCAGCTGTGTCCATATGTACACAGAGCACTTGCAGGCTTGGGGGCTCCCACTGCAGGAAAAGCTGAGGTCAGCAGTTTGTCCCTCTGTTTCTCCTTGAGAAGTTTGCAAGTGAACAGTCAATCCTCTGGACAGCCCCTCATTCTGGTGGTAAAACTACTGAGCAGCTTTAGGTGCTCTGTGCTGGAGACTGGCACTCAGCCAAGTGTTTGCAGTCACTGGCAGATGAGAGATTCCTAACACAGGGCAAAGTGGAAATGGAAAGAATAAAAGTATATCCCAGGAAGGCATATACTCTTGCATGATGATGTGAGTGCAAAAACTTACTAAAACTGGGCCTCTCGTTTTCAGAAGGCAATCCCATGCAGCCAGGATGATTTGTACCATTGTTGTAATGTAGCATAAGTGTCTCTCACACTCTCAATACCCTATCTGCCCATCACACCTACCCACTGCCTTTCACCTCGTGTTTCAATGGTCATGTCTCTGGAAATGACCCTCTTGTATCACACTCCAATGCTTTTCTTTACACATGAGACTTCTGTTCCTTGGGATGTCCCTCTAGGCATCACCATGATATGTTCAGTAATGCCAGCAGTTGTTTCCATTTGCTTTTGGCAACGGAAGGATGCTGAAACCAAGAGGGTTTTATGGTAATTTTTTGCAGATGATGAATTATAGACAAAAGATCTGTAGTACACTGACAAGTTTCCCTTTTCTTGGAGAGAGTGTCATGTAATGTTGTTCAGAGCAGGAGGTTTAGGAGGCTTTTTCTCTCACATGGTCTATGGCTTAGATAAATGAGAACAGAGACATTCACATGCCTCATGTGATTATCTCAGGTAGGATTCACAGCACTGAACATTAATCATCTCACCACCATGCCCCTTTCTTCTGTTTCCCTTCATGCACTGCCATGTCAGTCATCAGAAATGGGTGTCTATGAAACCACCCCAGCTGCCAGGCTCAGCATCTCACCTGCAGCAGGGTGTTGGGCTTCCAGACCCTCCACAGCCCCCAGCCAGCATCACCATGCTGGTTCACATTCAACTCACATTTTGGAAGTTTTCCCTTTACATTTTAAGGTTATTTCCCTAGTGATTCTGACATGATTAATGCTGGGGTCTGGAGCTCAGGGTGACAGCTTTAAGGAAATAGACCAATGGGCTGTGAGTTGACAAAATATAGACTGTATTATTTTGTAACAAAATTAACCCAGCACTACTGTTAATTTATCAAAATAGAAACTTCAGCAAACTTAATAGATAAGGGACACTTGTGTTTCAATGCACAGCATATTAGATTCATAGACCTAACAAAGTTACAAGTTTCATTATCTCCTTCTGCAGCAGACCAAAGATGCATTAGAAGAAGGTAAAATGATCCCTTGGAAATGGAAACATTTGATCATCAGTGCAGCATGATGGTGAACAGGTTCCTGATAAAGCTGAAGTTCAGAACTTGAAGTCACCAAACCCAAAGCTTGGCACAGCTGCTGTTTTCTGTTCTATTCTCTCACTTCAGGCAGAAAGTGTTATTGATGTGCTGCTCAGTAAAAGCATTTGCAATGTTTACTTTATGTAGTATGTGATCAGATAGCAATAAATATCTCTAACATAATCTTCTTTACAATGCATTTTTCTTTTCCTTACACCCCTTAAAACAACTTACATTACAGCTTTAGAGAGATGTATTTTCCTGGAGAGATACTTATTGTTTTCCCAACATTTTCTTCAGAACTGTCAGAAGGGATCCAGACACCACATCAAACTCAGGAGCAAAAGTGCATGTGGTCTTACACTCGTACTGTTTTCCTATTTCCACAGTACTTTAAAGAATATTGCTTTAAGACTTTTATCTACACATAGGTCTGTTTGTCATCTGTTTCTGGGACAGACAGTGCTATTTTTATATATCCCAACATGGAGGAGAGGACAAACATATTGACCATTCTGTCTGAAATGCAGAGGAGTTATCTGCTTTTGTTGAAACTGCAAAAAGTATATTGAAATATGCATGTGAACTACACTGAAATCTGAACAAAAGTAGTCTAATGCTTTAGAGCAGCTTAGCAAGAGGCAGTGGCACTCAGGAGACTACCCAAAGCAAACCGAATTTCATTTATTTGTGAGCAAGGATACAATTCCCACATGTTTTTTGATCACAACAAAACTGAAATAATTTTTCACTCATTACTTCTGTGTCACTTCATCATGGTGACAATGTATTCCTTAATCTCTTTTGGCAGTATCCAGAAAATAAACCAGCATATTTACTACACATTATTTTTCACTAAACATTATTGGAAAATGAAGTTTCTCAACCAACAGCACAGATCAGTTTTGACTGGATAAGGGGCAAACTGTTTAACCAAGGGAAAAACACTGGCTATGGCAACTGTGATTCCTGGCAAGCTTATTTGAATATTTGAAAAATATTTTATGAAATATTACCTCACATATTATTAACTATAAGGAAGCAAGCCACTAGAAAAAATTGATTCTCACTGCACTTTAAATTGCTGCTCCAATGCCTTCACACTTCATGAAGTATGGATCAATTATCTTTTTGGCAAATATGAACATGCTATCTTTTAGCAGAGCTTCATTAATGGCATTTTCTGTCTCTGGTCTTTAGCCTGTTCTCCTCTTGTCTCTCTTTGAATTAATGTAGCCTATTAGCTAAATTGCACAAACATTTCATTTAGAAAAAGTATCCTGTGTTCAGTCTGCATCCTCCTCCTGTATGCTAAAATCCATCAGAAAACACCTGAGGTGATTCTTCTTCCCTCATTACATTAAAAAGAAACATATTACCTGAAAATACAAATTTATAATTGTGCATCTTATGGAGTCATAATTATGCAGGCTTCTTTTCAAGGCAACAGCAGCCAAGCTTACCTGTCAGCTGAGAGAGCAGTGAGAGTAAAGACTGACACCCCTACAGAGGTGAGCTGTATGAAGGGGATAAGTTTGCATCCAGTCCTGCCGAACAGCCACTCGTCAGCAAGGTACCTGCTGGCATCCACAGGCACACAAGTCACTAAAAGCAGCAGGTCTCCCAGGGCCAAACTGGAGATGAACAAATTAGGGACATTTCGCATGGATTTCACAGTACAGAAGATCTTAATCAAAGTGATATTGCCGACAAGGCCTATCAGAATGATGATCCCATAGATGGTGGGGATGGCGTAGAGGAACGCTGGGTAAAACCAGTCTTCCCCAAGGAGGGAGACGTTTGCACTCTGGTTGGCAGAGATGTTATAGAAAATGAAGTTATCTGTGTCTAGGTCTAGCAGAAGGCACTCTCCAGATGCCATCGTCCTACTTTGCTCTTCTTGGAAAACAACTTTCTTCTTTGAAAGTCCTCAAATTCCTCAAATTAATTTCTTGCTTTAATTTTGCTGCTCCTCGCTGGCTTTAACAGTCAGAAGAGTTTAAAAGTCATATTACTTTGTGACACATCTTGTCAATAACCAAATCAAAAAGCACCTGCAGCTTTTTCCATAGTCTGTTTCCATAAGGTGAAAGAAGAATATGTTTTAGCATGGTTTGAATTGTGAAACTTGCCTTTTCCTCCTTGACTTCTCTTGCTGTTAAGTATTCCTCAGCTCTGGAAGATCAATTACCATATTCAAAGCCCAGCAAGTGGCAGGCATTTTCGCAAACGGGGCTCCTTAAACTCCCAGCTTCAGGTCTGCCCGGCAGCTCCGAGTCCGAAAGCAGGGAGTTACAGAAAGCAAGAACTTTCGGGAGTTGCTGCCACGCCGCATCGCCAATCTCTCCCGCTTTGGCGCCTGCCCCCGCCAGCCGGATTTAAAGCGCGGGGGGAAAGCGGGGCTCGGTTGGCAGCTCGGATCCTATAGGCGGGATGTTCTGGACGTCAGTCCTTGCGCTGCTTCCCACGGGGTGCGAGGGCTGCTGGCAGCGCGTCGGGAGCGCCGGGGACACCGGGGACAGCCGGGGAGCGCACGGAGAGCGCACGGAGAGCTCACGGGGAGGGCACGGAGAGCACCGGGGAGCGCTCGGGGAGCAGCGGGGAGCACCGGGCAGCGCTCGGGGAGCACCGGGGAGCACCGGGGAGCGCACGGGGAGCAGCGGGGAGCACCGGGCAGCGCTCGGGGAGCACCGGGGAGCACCGGGGAGCGCACGGGGAGCACTGGAGAGCGCTCGGGGAGCACCGGGGAGCGCTTGGGGAGCACTCGGGGAGCACCGGGGAGCGCTCAGGGAGCACCGGGGAGCTCCGGGGAGCACCGGGGAGCACCGGGCAGCGCTCGGGGAGCACCGGGGAGCTCCGGGGAGCACCGGGGAACACCGGGGAACACCGGGGAGCGCACGGAGAGCACCGGGGAGCACCGGGGAGCGCCAGGGAGCACCGGGGAGCGCTCGGGGAGCACCGGGGAGCTCCGGCCGCCTGCTGGATGCTCCGGGGAGCGCCGCGCGGCGCGGGCGGCCAGCACCGCCCTTAACTCTTTAGCTGAAAAAAATACACATCTGCTCACTTAGGGCTCCCGACGTGCGTCACCGGCTCGCCACCCACCTCCTCCCTGCCGAAAAAAAAGAATAAAAAAAATCCCCAAACCTCCCCCACCCCCCCCCAAAAAAAAAAAAAGAAAGCCCGAAAACAAATCTTCCCCCCAAAAAAACCCTAAACCCCAAATCTTCCCAAAACAAAAACAACCCCAAGTGCCCCCAAACAAACCACAAAACCCCTCAAATACACCAAAACCCCAAACCAAACAGCCCTACCCCAAACAAATCAATCAACCAAACAAAACCCAGCCCAGTTAATTTCATGCTGCAAACGATGTGTTCAGAAAAGCCATCCCACCTTCTTCACTTAAAAGCATAACTATTTCACTTGCAGTCTGGTATTCAATTGTTACAATGAAAGAGAATGATGATATAAGGCCAAATTAATCTTCCCCTGTCCTCCCTGGACAAGTGAAATTAATAAAGCCAATTAGGATAAAACCCAACATTATCATTAAGGTAGGCAAATTAATTTTAGCACTGTGAGAGTGAAGTTATATGGAGAATCCTTAACTCTACACACTTTTATGTTAATTTTTTAAATTTGGAGGTAACCATGCCAAGAGACAAAGTTCACCATTCTATGCAATAATTTCTATTTATGAGGTAGCCACCATACTGGCATCCATAGATAATGAATATTGATATGCAGCAGAAAGAAATTTGCTTGGCTTATAACAGTCTGAAAAAACTTCTTAGAACTGAATTAAGATATAACTATTACTGATGCCTTAATGCTTTGCAAAAGGCTATTTATGAATATATATGAGGACTTTCTGGACTGCAGAGATACATAGTCAATTTGGAAACCAGCCTGCAGAGTTAAATGAAGCTGTACTTTACACTTTCTCTCACAACTGCCCATTTTTGCATGCAAAAGAATGTTTGACCAACTGCTAGAGTTACTTGCAAGTGAGAGGGGAGGCGACTCAAAGCAGGCTTTAAAGTGTGTTCACTGGGTCCTGCATAAAAGAAGCATTTCAGGACACAATCTGGAAAATCTCCAGGGGTTTGAAAGTGGTGTCCCAGGGTGGGATTCGAAGCAGGAGGTTTCTATAGCTGCTTTTCTGCCTCATTCTCGTGACCTGGGTCAGTGTTTTCAGCTGTTTTTCTGCTGTCCACTCTAAGTCAACAAAGGACTTATGTGTACCCTTAACTTCAAGTAGGGCTACTTACATATGTTTTTCAAGCCAAACACCCATGAAAGTGCTGTGCTGAGAGCTTGAGAGTGCAGAGGAGAAGCCAGATTTTCTAGTATTCCTTTCAGCCTGCTTTTAAGAACAGGCTGGAGGTTACCAGCGTTAAAAGCAGAGGACGCAGAGCAACTGTGCACATTCTGATCGGGGCACACGGGCTCGTCTGTGGGTCAGGGCCAGCTCTGGGCAGGGCTCCCAGGCTGGGTGGATGCCACTGGGAGGCTATGCCGTGTTTGGCACAGCAGAACCAAAGGCACAGAGAGGAGCTGTGGAGCTGCTGAAGCAGCCCTGCCACACACCAGGGTGGGACACCTCTCCCAGAATACCCCCTAGCATATCTGGGAGCCTGGTGATAGGGGCTGCATAACAAAGGGCATGCACACCTCCCCCTCCCTCCCCACGCTTTGCTTTCTGAGCATTGGGATAAAGGGGAGAGGACACTTCTGGGAGTGGGAGCAGCCACTTGGTGTAATCCTGATGGACCCCTGTGCCCAGCAGCCTGGTCAGTAGTTGGCAGTGACCTACCCTGTGTAGGAGGTGGGGACTTCTTGTCTCCCTTCCCATTCAAACGAGGTCATCACATTGGGATTTGTGAACCCATCACTCAGAGATATAACATCTCTAGCTCTCATCACAAGCCTTTATTTTTCCAGATGGAAAACAAGGTGATCAGTTGGACAAAAATCCTCTAGTAAAAAAACCAAGTCATCCCTCTTCACCATTTGAGCTCTTCTACACTGAAACTTCTCTTCCCTTTTACATGGCAAACTATGTGGGGTGAGCAAAGGAAGAAATGAGAAGCAATGCTGGAAATCCTGCTGATCTGGCAGCAGACAGTGATGTTGATCACTCTTTTGAGATGGGGCATATCACCATATCCCAGATGTCTCCATCAGTGAAGGAAAGGGCTCCCATGACCTCTGAGAGGATGCACTTCACCTTTATCTTTGCAAGGCTGATAGTTATTCCAGGAAGCACTTCAAGTTTAAACTTACAGCTTTCTCATTTTTAGCTTTTGACAAATCTGGTCTTCAGGTTTAGGACAAATTATTCTGACCACAGAGAATGAGAAACTGAAAAGACAAAAAAAAAATTAAAAAATCAAACTTTAAACTGAACAAAACCAGATCCTATAATGTTTGAAACAATTTAGATTATAAAAAATATTCATTATTTATGTCAAATGTAAATGGACTGTTTCAGGGAAGATGAAGGGCACAGGTTTTATTCATCATTGCCTGGCCTGCAGATGTACCCCAGAAGTAGCTTAAAAATGCTGAGGATATTTCCCAGACATGTTTTTGTCTTGTCATAAATTGCATTTGAGAGGGTTTGTTTATAATAAATGGTGTACCTTTTTAATCATTTCGCTCTAGCATTTATCTTCCCTGAGCAGGCAAGATGTCTGGGCATTTGTATGAGCACACCACCTCTCTGTTCATTTCAAGATCCCAAGCCTCTCTCCAGTGGAAGGTAAGCATCATTACCCCTGCTTCACCACTGGAGTAACCTGCATGAATATTAAAAAAAAAAAAGTGACTGGCACAAAGTTACTTAACAAGCTGTTGGCAGCGTTGTGAGTAGAATAATGCAGGGCTCATGAGCCTGGTCCTGCATTATAATGGTTTTTGGTTGGACACTGAGAGATTCCCACACACATACTTTCATTAGATGCTTTTTTGGTCATCTCTCAACTTTTGTCCAACCTCCAAATGACAGCTGCAGAGGGATAACCTTCTTTTACTCCTTAACTGTGCACAATGGGGAGATTTGTAAAAGTTTGACGGGCAAAATTTTCCAAAGCACTTAAACTTACATGAAAGATAATGAAATTTAGGCCTACAGATTGCTTATGAGCTCACCACCCAGAAGTGCAGCCAGAGTTTCAAACAAATGCAGTCTGCATTGACAAAAGCACACACTTTTCAAAGGTGCTTGGAGATCTGCAGCTGCCACAATCACAATTCCAGAAGATATTCAAAGCCCTAACAGCCAGTCGAGGTCTTTGGAAAGGCACTGATCATATGTTCTACATATCTAAATGGACTGCTTTGGAAAATCTAATTCAGCAAGGGATTCTGAGGCCCTGTGATGTGCCATGGGAAATGATCAGGTGATGGAAGCCTGAGAATGCTGGTGCTGAGGCTGGCCCAGCCATCACCTCTGAGAGCAGGAGCAGCCTGCTGCCCCAGGGTGGCAGCCCACGCAGCACCCCCACACCAGGCACTGCAGCACGGGGGAACGTGGGGGTGACAGGGAACCCTCTCCTTGGAGCATGGCTCTGCCAGGGGTGTCACGGCTGCTTGTGTGACTTTCCTTCGTATCAGCCTCTTCCCAGCTCAGAGGAGATGAATAAACTCGCATCCACAGTCAAGAGTCAGGAGAGGAGTCCCTGTGCTCAGGGTTCTGCTGTTTCCTGATAACTGGATTACTGGGGCTAGGAACCAGTGAACCAGGGATTACTCACTGCTGAGCTCGTGGAGCACAACATCCGCTGATTTACCAAGCATTCTCCTTCTGCAAACTCTTCATCTCCCGGAGGGGACAAAGCAGTGTAAGGCATCCTGCCTATAACCTCTTCAAGCAAATTCTTCATTTTATTGCTGTCACCTCTATGTGCCCAAATCATGCTCTGTGTTCACCACTCCCTTTCAGTCACCAAAGTTAACAGAAACTGTTCACAAAAAAGTGATTTTCCAACCCATTTCATTCCAGGGATCAGATTTATATCAGGGCTTTACAGAGAGTAAATTACATAAACTTTTTATTTTCTTGAGCAAAGATCTGTACTCATACCTGCATGACTGGAGGTCAGAGGGGCTGGGGAAGGAACTGCATATAATTCACAGAGTAAAAGTCCCCTGAGTAGATACAATGTGCTAGTTTCTTGCATATGTAAAAATGGAAATGAAGCATTGTCAAGTTTCCTCCACCCTGCAGCCTTGCTGACGCACAGCCTACAGTGCAAATGAAGATGCAGGCCATACAACATGAAGTGCTCCCACTGTGCCTTTGAAAATAGCTTGTTAATTCTAAATTAGGCAACTCCTTCAGTGTGTTTTTAGCTTCACAAATCCCTTACTTATTCCCAGCGTTTCAACATGACACACAGTCATCAAAAACTGACACAGCTGGAAGGGATGTCTGAACTGTCTAACACACCGGATGTGTGCTCATGGAGAAGGAATTGTTTGAAAGAGACACTTGCAGATATATATTTACAGGAATCTTCTGCCAGGCTTGAAGATTAATACAGCCATAACAGCATCTGAAAACGTAGTAAGTGAGAAAGTAAAGGTTGTGTGGTGGGCCAGCAGGAGCAAGGAATCAGTCTGTACCTGGTAAATGAGGGATGAAAAGGGACTTGAGAATGTAGAAAGCTGCGTGTGTGAGCCACCTTCAAGGAGGGCACATTTGGAAAACATGCACAGAGTGTTGATGCAAGCCCAATGCAAAGAAAAAGATCTGGCAAACCTCCAAGAATCAACAATACATTTTTTGAGAGCAAAGAATGCTATAACAGGAAAGATATTGGCAAGAAATGTTAGCTAAAAAAAGAGGTAGGAAAACTTTTATTTCACACACTTTATACAGGCACACACATCCCCACACCCTGCAAGACAGAAAGACCTGGGGATGCAAGGAGAGCAACAGGTAGGAAGCAGGACTGAGTGAAGAGCAGTCAAGAAAAGTGCTGCCACCTTGGTGCAGAGAAAACCTTAACATCTCTTTTAATCCTACTGAGCTCATGTTGGCAACAAATAGGAGTATTTCCCAAGGAAATATTGCAGGATGAGATTCCCATCCTGATAGATGGATGCAGTCATTGAGATTTGAAAGTAATCTGCATGGAAAGAAGACTCATATTTGTGGATAAAGACAGCTCAGAGGGGCAAGGAAGGGTACAAAGGAAAGATCATCCCACAAACAGCTGAGGGGACACAAAAAGAAACCATCAAAGGTCCTAAAGAAGGGAAACAGCATGCAGAAAAAGTGAAGGCAGATGAGAAAAGCAAGGGAAGCTAAGATTTTGGGTTAAATGTATAATCAAATACATCATCCTAAGTAACTACATGTCCAAGTTAGGTGAAGCAAGCAGCACAGTTTGGGCTAGAGGAGTCTTAAAGAATTATGGACTTTTGTGCATGAAACTCCAGTGCTGCGGAAGGGATGAAGCCAGATTAAAATTTTGGGCTGGAGCTGTAAAAGAAGATGCTCTTTTTCCATGTATCTGTTTTCCAAGATAAAAGGGGAATAAAAGGATCTGGGTGCAAGAAGGTTGGGGACTGCAGCATTAGAAGGGCAAGAAAAGCACACATAACTCATGCTTGTGCTGAGTTTGCTAATTCTTCCTGAAGGGCACCTTGAGCTGGGCACTCTATAGCATTGCACTGTGATCAAACACTCCTGGAAAGCTCCCCTGCTCTTGGCCATCAGCAGAGCCAGCACTTCCCTGACCCTTAGCAGGGATGTGGAAGCATTTGCCTGGCAAGACAGCTGAGGAGAGCAGAGCATGGAATGGCATACACACTGCAAAACAGGTAATGTAACACCACCCTCAATGTTACCAATCCTTCATACTAAAACTTTTTTTTTTTTTTTTTTCAGAACTTACTGCCAGACAGCACTGAGCTCCGTGAGACCCTTGGAGGTACCTCAGACTTTACTTGGTTGGTGAAACCTGGGCAAAGTCAACCTGAGAGTTTATTCAAACGTTAAATCTGGCAAGGTCAGGGAGGAATACCAAAGGCCAGAAGGTCTGTGTTGAGACCTAGAATTGTGAGCATCAGCCCTGTGTGCATCAGCATCCCAGCTGTGCCACTTCACAGGAAATATAGGTGCTGAGCTAACAAGATTAAATCTTCCTGACCCCTGGCTTGCCAGAGGTATCATTTAGGATGTGCCAGCCCTTCCTTAGGCTAAGCAGTGCTGATGGATTCACACCCATTTCTCTCCTTCCTTCCGTGCATCATCCCAGTGTCCTCCTTGGGTAGGAACATTTCTTTTATTTCCATGTTGTCACTGACAAGCAGCTGCTGAAATAAATTATTGCTGAATGCATGCTGTTCCTTTCTTTTTATAAGGTAAGATGCACACTTTTTTTTCACATCTTGATTGTCATGGGGAAGTACAGCTCCCCACCCAAGAGAAAAACACAAAAATGGAAATATTGTTATTATTAATAATAAGAATTGTACTCTTGGAGATTGGAACAAATGAAACAACTCAGTGTCAAACACATACTTTAGAGAAGAAAAATATATTGAAACCCATCATCAACAAGGCTGTTAAAGCTTTTTTTCTAAACAAATGGTTCCAAAGCTTCCTGGCATAACTCACCAAGAAATGTGCTGGAGAAATACAGCAAGGTAATATTACCATTTCCCATCTTCGTATTGTACTTCAGGGATGTTTCAAGAAGAAAATCATGCAATATAGAGTCATGCAGTAATGATAAGTCTAAACAAATCGTTTTTGTCTACATCTGGTATCTGATTTGTTTTGCATTATTGTCCCTAACAGGAGAAAGAGAGCAAATCTCAGATACTTCAGGGCGGTGAATTCCCTTGTAAGTTCCGAGGAGGAGTGGCCGCAGCTGCGACAAGAGGGAGGCCCGGTGATGCTCTGGGCTCAGCCGTGCCGGGCCCCTCCACCAGCCCTGGTGCGCATCCCCGCCCTGGAGCTCTGAGCGCGGTTTTGCTCCAGCAAGTCTTAGGTACTTTTGGGGGGCAGGTGGGATGCGGCCCTGCCGTCCCTTCTGGGGCTGAGCCTCCCGAACCCCCCGAGCCCGTCGAACCCCCCGAGCCCCTGGAACCCACCGAGCCCCTCGAACCCCCGAGCCCCCGGAACCTTCTGAGCCCCCCGAGCCCCCCCGAGTCCCCCAGGGAGCCCACTGAGCCCCCCCGAACCCCCGAGCCCCCGGAACCTTCTGAGACCCCCGAGTCCCCGGGGCCCACTGAGCCCCCCGAACCCGCCGAACCCCCCGAACCCCCCGAGCCCGCCGAGCCCGCCGCTCTCCCGGGCGCTGCGGGGAGCGGCCGCCAGAGGGCGGCGCTGAGCCGGCGGCGCGGCCGGGCGGGGAGGGGGCCGGGAGAGGCCGTGAGGGGCCGTGAGGGGCCACGGCGGGCTAGTGAGGGCTAGTGAGGGGCCATGGAGGGCCAGTGAGGGGCCGGGAGGGTCCGGGAGCACCGTGAAGGACCCTGAGGGACCGCGAGGGCCCGTGGAGGGACCGTGAAGGGCCGTGGAGGGACTGCGGAGGGGCCGTGAGGGACAATGGAGGGGCCGTGGAAGGTCCGTGGAGGGGCTGTGACGGCCAGTGAGGGGTCATGGAGAGGCCGTAAGGGGCCGTGGAGAGGGTGTGAGGGACCATGGAGGGGCAGTGAGGGGCCGTGAGGGGTCATGGAGAGGCCGCAGGGGAGCGCGGACAGGCCATGAGGGGCCCTGAGGGACCATGAAGGGGCCGTGAGGGATCACGGAGGGGCAGTGAGGGGGCGTGGAGGGGCCGCGAGGGACCACGGAGGGGCGGTGAGGGGCCGTGGAGGGGCTGTGAGGGACCATAGACGGGCAGTGAGGGGCAGTGAGGGGCCGTGAGGAGCCGTGGAGAGGTAGGGAGCGTGGAGGGGCCGCTGCCTCCCCACCGGGCACCGACACTGACAGCGGCGAGAGCCGGCCGGGAGCTCCCGCTGCTGCGCTCAGGCCTCCGCAGGGCCAGAAGCCAGCGAGTGACCGATAGGTTTTCTGGAAAGCAAAGCCATCTACCAGTGTAGTTCCGTTTCTTAAAACACCTCCTGTGAATTTTGCAGTGCTGGGTTTGGTGCCAAGTAGTGACTTTGCTCTGACAAGTGGTAGTAGAAGGAAAGGTGATGCAAATATTAGACTGATGTCCAAAAGTGGAGAGAGAGCTAGGGTGCTGCAGGGGACACCTTGCTTCTGGTGTCTGAAGACGACAGCATATTAAAACATAAAATCAATAGGAATGTGAAGAAATACAAAGAGTAGGGGAAAAATCAGCACAACATTCATAGAAGGAAGCCATTGCCCTCAAATCTAATGTTACTTAAGTTAGGAGTCAGTGAGGTTGTAAATAAGGATAGTCAGATGATACATATGTGCTCGTACTCCATGAAAGCTTTCATAAACTTAGGGTTTAATAAAGGTTGCAAAATAGAAGAGTGCTTCATATAAACAACTTCTGAAAATACACAGGTAGATGGGCGTTCAGAATTCTCTGAGCATCTAACAAAAGATAAACTAATGAAGGAAAAAAAGGAGGGAAATCAGTTATTTGCAACAAGCAATTACATTAGCTGCAATGAAGACAGAGGGATAAAAGGCTTTGCAATGCTGAAATAACTGGACTTTTATCCCTGGAAAAATTGTGCATCAGAAGGAAACCTGGAAGTGTGAAATAGGTGAAGCTTAGTCTGATTTGGAGCATTGCTTTGCTTGCAATGAGACAGACAGCCAATTCTGATATCACACTGCTTTTCTAATGGCATAACTTCCCTGAACTCAGTGATTTGTTGTCTTGATTTACCAGAAAAAGACACATAACAGCATTCAGCAAATTCAATTCTGCATTTATAGCAGCTGCAGAGAGAGACAAAATTGAGATGCAGAACTATGAGCACGCTGGAAAAGTCAGCCGTGAACCAGGAGAAGAAAGCTGTCCATCCTACGTAAAGAAGAAAGGCACAGTGTTTAATTCCCACTTCATCTGAGGAGAGTGCATTCATAAACATGTTCCTAAACTTCACTCAGGAATCAGACTGCCAAAGGTTTGCAGAGAATGTGCCAGTGGATATGATTTATTAGGACCTCAATTCAGTTATGTCATTCCGATAAAATACAGCTCTTCCCACGATGGATGTTATCCATATGAAATGAGAGAGCTGGAAGAACCATGGAGTTTACAGCCCTGATGGTTCTCACCATTAATACCATAGGGAAAAAATCTTTCAGAAAGATGCATAAACCCTCAGTTAAAATTAAATCAACGTCAGTGTAAAATACTATCTGTATTCATGAATGTATTGACAGCTCTCAGAACTCATTTCTGTGTCTTGGCAAGTCAGTGTCCTATCTTATTTAACTGAATAAACAAATTATTGGTTTTCTGGGCAGGCAGACAAGTGTGTGAAAAATAAATTACTTTTTGAATAATTTTTTTAGCATATCACTGTGCTTCAGCAAACATCCTATTCATAGAAATCCCAAATAAGGGACTTCTAAAACAACACAAGTATAACTATTGCTTTTTCTGCATTTTGTGGAACTAATCCTATTATCTGTCAGAGTGTACTGTTAGAAGAGAAGAGAGTTCAAGCACTAAGTGAATGTATCATCCTGGAAGTTCAGTGAAAATGTGAATATGGAAAAGACAAAGCATCTGACAACTGCTTTGAGGATCCTGTACCGAGGAATGACTGCAGTCATTCAACTGGAGCTGTAGTTGTGACACTTTGCTTTGATCCCTTTACTTGGGACACGTATACATTTTTAACTTTGGGGTGCTTTTCATCCACCCTGCAATCTAAGTATTAGCATTCTTCTAATGTGCTTGTATGGTTAATTTGGATGCTATTTGCAGCGCTAGAAAAGGCAAAAATACTGTTCCAGCTATCAGTAACTTTGCAGCTGAAACTAAATTATTCATTTCTATTCAGCAATGAAGTTTAAACCTTGGGCAGTATGAACACATTGTGGACTGCATTAAGAACATTGAAGTCCTCAACTTCCACCTTACAAACCTGACAGGAAAGAAAAGATTTTCAGCAGACACTTATTTTGCAAAGATTCTGTCAGTAAAATGAAGGAGATTAGCTAGCCTCAGAAGATCATCTATGCTAGTGGGGTATTGGACACGGATGAAAGTCATCAGAGGACTCTGAATTATCAGCAATTATCTGCAACACACCAATTATGCTGTCACACTGAAAATCCTTTCCAGGAACTTGAGCAGTGACTGAAAACAAGACTATCCTTCACCCACCTTCTGTGAGATTAAACTTTTGTGCCAAATCTAGTCTGCTCTTTCAGGTGTGCCAAAATACAGATATCATATTAATATTTAAAATGCTGGGGAAGAAAGAGTAGAAATAATTAAACCCTTTCCATCCAAATTTGAAAACCATTCTATCCCTTAGATGAAAAAAACCCAGCAGCACTGACAAGACATTTAACAACGGTAACAGTCCAGGCTGCTCTCTGTAATGTGCAATGCAAATGGACCATTTCAGGCATGATAAATATGATGAAGATAAAATGAAACCATGTCCTCTACAGTATCTAAAACAATTTTGAAGAAGACTCAACCCAACACAGCTGTATAGCTTTCAGCCACATCTGAAAACTCAGTACAGATTTTGTGGTTCTTTTCCAAACCTTGGTAGTCAAATAGGAGGTTTTCCATTAATACCAGTAGGCTGCACTGGGAACACTCTTGGCCAATGTCTAACCACAGCCATCTTTCCTGACATAAAAACTTTAACTTAACTGAAAAGTAAAAAATACCAAGATATTTGTACGCAGGAAGGCACTGTGCATTTCCCATCTGAATAGCTCTAAATTGAGACCAAAGAACCAGAAAAGCTAGAAAATGTTACTTTGAAAACTCTGTGAGGGAGCTGATAAATGAAAATACCTTTTTTGACAGTAGGCTCTATGTGTATAAAGGCAATTCCAAGTGCTCTTTGTGCCTGGGTTAACACAGCAGGTGGAGGCACTTCACCTCACCGCCCAAGCTGTTCTTTCACTCAGAATGGTTATTAAGAGTGCTCATTCAGTGTTTCATGAGGATAAACTAAGCCACTGGCCAATAAAAAGCTATGAGCAAAAGTTTTCCACTCTGAAAAATCACCTCTCCATTTGTTAGTGGAGTTCAAAGACTCTTACTTTTTGTTGTTGTCCTATTGACCAGCACCACTGAGAAGAGCCTGACTCCATCCTCTGGCACCCTCCCTTCAGATACTGATAAACATTCTTGAGGTCCTCTTTTAGTCATCTCTCCTTGAGGCTGAGCAGGCACAGTTTCCCCAGCCTTTCCTCATAAGAGAGGTGCTCAGATCCCTTGTTCATCTTTTTTGCCCTCCACTGAACCCACTCCAGGATCTCCAGGTCTCTCTTGCACTGAGCAGCCCAGAACTGGGCACAGAGCGTACTCCAGATATGGCCTCACCAGGGATGTGTAGTGGGGCAGGATCACCTCCCTGGACCTACAGGTAGTGCTTTTCCTTATGCACACCGGGATTCCATTTGCCTTCTTGGCCACCAGGGCACACTGCCAGCTTAGGTGCTTCTGTATTTTGTGCTGTTTGTCCACTGCACACTGAAGGAGTGAACAAGTGGGAAGATGGGGAAGGTAAGCATGTTCTCATGGGGCAGAACTTACACTTCCCTCCCAGAATGAGGGCACAAAGCACACACAGAGCCCCTGCCACACCTGGCCCTCCTTACCTTTCTCATCCTGGCTTCTCATCTCCTTCCCGCTCTTGAGCCTTGCACTCCTTGTCATTCCTTGTGGCTCTGCACCTTCCCCGAGTTCAGCGGTCGTTACTCCAGCCAGCCCATCCATCTTTTCCTTCCTGTACTTAGTTCAATAGAGTAATTAACATTTTCACTGGAGCTGACCCAAATGGCCCTAATCAAGAGGAATTGGCTAACTGGCAAACTCCCTGCAGATGCCTGTCAGGGATGAAGTAAGACCATATTTTCTGCAATAGATACCAGGATTCAAAAAACTGCTCCTCATCTTCCCCGATTTCATCATTTATTAGAAATAGCAGAAAGGATTTCAGATTTTTAGATTAATGCTGTGGGTCCCACCTGTACAGCATAGAGGCTCCTGCATAGATGCAGGATATGTTATATATTCCTTTACGTTGTTTTTGGTTTCTGTCTTCCTCTTAGGTTTAGGCATCACTGCCTAAGGCAAATGGAAGGATGTAAACATCTGATTTCTAATGGTTTACAGTCCTGAAAATTAAGTACCTTCTCTTACAAATGCAATTTTTACCAGATAAAGGAAGAGAAATGCTTAATCATGGGATTGCTGTTATTTACTAAGAATTTATGGGAACACTGGCCTTAGACAGATAAGCATCTCCTTATCAATGCAATCATCCAGCAAATTCATGGCTGTTGGAGCAGAGCCCTATGAAGTATGTAGCAACTCACTTTTCTTTCACTGGAGAGAGAAGCAGACAGTGAGGATGAACTGAGACACAGCTGAAATTTAACCCATTTCCTACAAGACAATTGTCAAGCTTTGGTGTGTTCCACTTGGCGGAAATGCTCTCTCAGAGCATCAGAGTGCTTTGTCTGAGGGACTGACCTTACTACTCTCTACAACTGCCTGTTTGGTCAGACAGGGATCAGCCTCTTTTCCCAGGCAACCCGTGACAGGACGAGAGGACATCATAATTTTAAACTCTGCCAGGGGAAGTTTACGTTGGGCATTAAGAGTTTTTTCACAGAAAAGGTGATTAGATATTGAAATGGGCTGCCCAGGGAGGTGATGGAGTCACTGTCATGCTGGTGTTTAAGGAAAGATTGGATGTGGCATTCAGTGCCCTGATCTAATTGGCAGGTGTTGAGTTATGGGTTGGACTCAGTGATTTCAGAGGTCTTTTCCAACATGATTGATCCTGTGATTCTGTGGTTCAAAGAAAGAAATAGTAGTGAAGTACTGTTATACAGTGGTCAGAATGAAGTAATAAATAAGACTCTTAACCACTCTGGAAGCAAAGATTATTCTCCTTAAAAAGAAGCACAAATGAACAATCATAAACACGATCTACATGCAGTCAAGACTTTCATGTTGTCATGCTCCATCACGAGTGTCTGCCAAGCTTTGTGTCCAGTGACATCCCCTGTTTCAGTGACTCCTTTTCAGCTTGTTGAGTGCTTCTGCTCCTATTTACAAGTGCAGCCATTGTCTCTTGAGGCAGGCTTTAGAGTGCATGGATCTGACTGAGCTGAGACAGTATTTGAATAGACATGTGAAATGAGAATTATGCTTCTTATTGGCTATTTATTTCTCCTTGGAAATGCTGAATTCATTTGAGCTCATGCTGACAATGATCTGTGTTTATGAAGATTCGTAACTGAGTCATAAATACTCTAAAATAGCCTGAAAATCCCACAGCAAGTGTGTAACAAGAACATGTTCAGGAATAAAGGGAATTCGACTGGGAACAATAAGACCTTTCATGCTGACATAATAATATCATGACATTTTTCTGTTCTTTCTGCTATGGCTACCACACACTCAGGACCCTGCTGTACAATCTGTAGTGATTTTGATCTTATTCCATAGGTGAGATTGGTAAGATGTATCTTTAACTCTTTATGTAAGATGCTGCTCCCTCTAAGTAATGGTATTGCAGTCCCTAATGAGTTTATATTGTTTAAATAATGCTCAAAAGACAAATGTCCTGAATACGGTACCAATCAGGGATAATGAGTTAGATTGTGTGTGAGAGGGTAAATATTTTTCTATTTTATAAAGTTAATACATTTATGAATGGAGCTCAAATTATGAATTACTCAGCTGCCTTCTGTATTAGATTTATATCAGATTCTTGTTTCCTCTCTTTTACAGTGTTTTTTAAAGGACAATCTATAAAATGAACAGCCTGGGTAATCTTGGAAAGAATCTTTCCTTTTTCATTAATGAAACAGGATAAAAATCCCAACAGACTCTATAGTACACTTACGTGTGAATTGAGATTAGTTGACAAGTTATCTGGTATTGATTTTACATGCACTATCAACCTGCTAACCTTAGCTTAATGCTGGTCTGGTTTTTTTTTAAAGATAAACAGTAAAATGTTATTAGTGGCAATTTTCACAAAAATGTTTTCATTTTTCACACCTCTCAAAAATACGTGAACAAGTTTGTTCCGTAAGTACTTGTTTGGTAGAAATTATTTTGCACTCAGTTGAGGGAACTCAATCTCCACATTTTCAAGGAAGTAAATAGAACAGTGAGTTTGAAAAGAAGAATGCTTAGCTCTAGCTTTTACTAATGTCTCAGTGATTATCACCAGAACATGATCAAAATGATTCCATTGTCATGTGGGGGATTGTGGTTTATCATTTAGGTTAGTGAATCATAGTATCATAGAATGATTTGGGTTGGAAAGGATCTTAAAGTATCATTGAGTTTCAGCTCCCCTGCCATGGGCAGGGACAATTCCCACTACACCAGGCTTTTGAAAATTTGGGAGTGCTCAACGTCTTGCAGAACAAAGCAAAAAGGTTTTCCTTTAAAAGCCTGCACTAAATATTATCCATGGGCAAATCAAAATGCAATAATCTCTTTTGATTCAAAACAAAATAGGCATGCCATGAATTCCATCTCAGCTGGAAGGTGAGTAGCAGAGCAGTTTTTCTCAGAAAGGAGAGCATTTTACAGGCTATGCAAAACTCACAGGAATATCCCTGTGCCAGTCACATGGAGCTAGCTCTGCCTGGCATCAGGACCTGAAGAACAGGAGAAGGGCTGAGGAATCAGCATGGAGAGCAAGCACAGAGTGCTGTGACAACATCTTTGTGGGAAAAGCAGTCACTTTTCAAGGCCAAAATGAGGCCAGAGGTAGCCTGGAAATAAAACTGCCCTGGATGACAGAAGCAAAGCTGAGCTATAACTTCAGGCTCAGCCTAAAGGCACCCAGCAGCAAGTGCTTGTGCCATGTGTACCCTCTGAGCTCCCAGGCAGTGATCAGCGCAGCCCCCAGGGCTGAGAGTTCACCTGCACAGAACTCTCTGCCAGAGTCTCTGTGTCAGGCTTCTCCAGCCATGAGCTTTGGGCAGCCCTGTCACACTGGTCTAAAGGAGGCTCTTCTCAGTTATCTGCACTCCTCTTCCCCTGAGTGCCAATTTAAATGGCATAAGAAAGTTGTTTTACTGTTGAAGCCTGATACAATCGCAGGCCTTGTGCCTCTCACTGATTTAGCTCTCTTCCCAGCTGGGATCTCTGCAGGGAATGAGGCTGTCGTTCTGCAACTGCTTTAAGCTGCAAAAACGGAGGGGCAGCTGTCCCAAGAGAGGTCCTGCCCTGTCCCTTTACTGGGCTGTGTGTTTTCCACATCCACTGATACCTGAGACCTGGCAGTCTCAAAAAGCAGGTCCAGCTGGCAACAGGAGCAGCAGGAAGTGAAGAAACATTTTTTACATCCAGATTGGTTTTGGTGTGGGAGTTACCAAGCAAAATATGACACATGAGCTAGAGCCCAGGCAGGCAGGCAACTTGGGGAGGTTCAGCAGGGCAAGTGGCTGCTAGTTTACTGTTTAGGATGGAGTGTATATCACCACACATTAGAGCCCTGTGGGGAAAGTCTGTCCTCGTCAGGGTCTTGTGAGATCTGACTCTGGCTGCCTGCAAGGTGCTTTCCTCCTGTTCCCCACAAGGGTACTGGGGAAAAGATGTCCTTGCAGCTCCCCATATAACTGTGCAATAACACGTCCACCTGCAGCTTCTTCCCAGTGTCCAGACTCGTGATGTTCTTACAAGTTTCTTCTTTAACACCAATTATTCCTCTAAGAAAATGCAGAGGTTTAACAACATTTTTTTCACTCCACTGCCTTTAAGGCAGGGCTATAAATCATACTAAATGCCTGCACATTATGCAAATTGACTCCTTTGCAGAACATTTTTCATTCAGTATAAACAGAGCAATTACACCCTTTGATGTTTGCCCAAAATTGCTATTTCTTTTCCCCTTTCCAAAGGGGGACTTTTAATCTGTGTCATCTTTTCTTTTGTGTTATACACTAAATGAGAATGTGCTGCAAATGCTTCATCCCAACTCTCCTTTTTTGAAAAACATCTGTATTTGACCTGCTATCTTCCTAGCCCTCCTTCTGATGTGTGTCCTTTCCACTGGTTCATTTAATCTCCTCCACTCTTTGTGCATTCCCTTCTTGTATTATTAGGTGATACTTTTGGTGCCTTCCCTTCAATTTTCTTTCTCTTTTTTTCAGACCATGTTTCATGTTTCGATAGAGGACATTCAAAAATGTCTTCTTTTGCCATGTCACGGCCAAACATCTTAAGCAGCTTCTTTTATGTCAGTTAATTCATCATTTTGCCAAAACTTCTCTGGGTTTCTATGTTGGTCATGCTAGTGATGCCCTTGACACAAACAGTTGAGTACTTAGAGCACTTTTGCTTCTCTGCAACACTGATGTTGCATTATGTGCTGGCTTTGTGTGTTGCATCAGCTACCTATAACAATCTTGGTTTTATCCAAGAGAACCTGAACAAGTATTATTTGATCCAGTAATAACCTGATCAATGAAAGCAGCAGTTTTCAGGATATGGCCTTTAGAAAAGGCATGGGAGCCTAAAAAATAGAGTAGAGCCAAGTTTTCCCATAAGTATCTAGAGAATGACAGAAATCACAGAATGTTTGGGATTGGAATGAACTTCTGGAGATCATCTGACCCAGATCCCCTGCTAAAGCAGGGTCACCTGGAGCAGGTTGCACAGAACCACATCCAGGTGAGGGAAGGAGATTTCACAGCCTCTCTGCGTAGCCTCTTCCAGTGCTCTGTTATCCTCACAGTAAAGAAGTTTTTCCTCATATTTAGATGGAACTTCAATTTGTGACTGTTGCCCCTAGTCCTATTATTGGGAGCACTGAAGAGTCTGGGCCCATCCTGCTGACAACTGCCCAGACAGAAATACTTCTTATTCTCAGTGATTAATTTCTTTTATCTAGTTAATGACCTAATTAATTACTGAAAATAAAGATAAGGTTTGTGTGCCATTTTTGTAAATTGGAGATGTAAGCTAAGGGATGTCTGGCTTTGAACATCCAGGAATCCTGAGTTGTAGTGCAGTTTAGAAATTCCACCACACTCTCCAATTAGAAGATGAATTTTGGTGTAGTTAAAGTCAGATAGATCTTCTTTATTGCTCTGTTTCAGATAGAAAAATCCATGATGACAGTTTGCTTCTCTGTATCATTTATTTTCTTAATTGTTTTTCCATGGTGCTTCTTTAATAACAGAAACACATGGAGTCAGTCACCCTGACAAAGTGCTCTTTCAGTTAGCAGGTGGAAACTCACACTTGATTTTATCCCTACAAGTGTCATCTTTCCTTTTCTTTCTGTCAGTGTTTTTGAACAAAAAAGTCAATTAATTCATCTGCAGCCATGGTTTCTTTGCAATGCTGTAAACTTTTAGAACTTCTGAAGCTCAAACAATTAAGTGTGCCTGTTTTTTTCTTGGCCAGCATCTCCTTGTGCATGTTTAGCTGATACAGGCTGTAGTGCTGTTTTCTAGGGAATGCTCTTCATAATCTTAGTAGGAAGCTTCTGCCATATAATTATTTAAATGCTTCCTGTCTTAGATGACTTGACCACACTGATTCTCTAGACTTTATTACAGAGAGAATTTTTGCTGCTTCATCTAATCCCTTTTATCTTATCCTTTTTTTTGGAAAAAAAAATCACTGGAGGATGTCTTCATTTTGTCAATCAACATCATAACTTTTGACAAAAATATTGGTATCTCTGCAAAATCAGAGATCTGCTGAAGGAAGTGTTGTTCAGTTAGGTTTAACTGGATGTTGGAAGCTCAGCTGGCTTCCAAACTATGTGAACACTTCCAGGAAGCCCCATTTTTTGCTTTCACATCCTCACCCCCCTCACAGCAGTATTATCTATTACTGAGGCAGTAGCCTCTCCTTAATTTTCTACTAGTTAATTCCTTATCCTTGACTATTCCATCAAATATTCATGACCTCGTTCTTCAAAAGAGCTGGTTTTTTTTCTTCAACAACACACTACTGTGGCAAACTGTCCACAAAACTCTCATGAAAGATACTGGATTATTTTCAGGTAATGGGTACGGCAGACTGGTATGTTTGCAAAATTAGGATCAAGATAATGTTGTTTTCTTATGTATTGCCCCAATTATATGTTCTTTCCTTTCCTTTACCTGGGACAATTTTCTTTGGAGCTGTCTTCCCACTTGAGGTCACTTTCCAAACACAATCTAGTCCCTTAAGAAGTTAAGGCTGTGAGTGACTCAGTTGGAAAACTTCCATTGCAACCAAATTGTTCAAAAATAAACTCTACATATATATTTTTACAAACACTGATCATTCAGTGGCATTTCACTCTAATCTACCCCAAGGGATCTATTAAAAATAAACTGGGTTACTCTCACCTTCTGGGGCAGGTTGTAACAGAGGTGAAGGGCTGGATTTTGCCTCAAGCCGCTAGCAATTGCAGTTGAGGAGCTTTGCTGGAAGTTTTCTTAAAATCTTCAATTACTCTTCTTCAAAATTAAAAATTACTTACCTAGTTACAGTAAAGCTGGAGACATTTAAAGCCACTGTCTGCTTCCATATGAGCCACCCTGTCCATGCTTTCTGGAAGTGTTGTGCGCATGCTTTTCACCTTTGCACTTAAAGGTTTGATATTATATGTTTCCCGTCAGGCTCAGAAGAAGAGTGAAAAAGGAAAAAACTCTGTATTTTAAATGTCTCATAAGCCTGAGCTCACAAACTTAGAAATCATCTTCTGTGAGAGCCACTGTTTACTCTCTCCAGCCACAGAAAATTCCTTGTGACCACAATTGTAAAAAGTGTTTATTTGAATGTTTAGAACCCCTGTCAGTCTTTCATTCCCTGTTAGAGAAGTTTTAGTGCATCCTTTATCTTATTGGAACACGTTGTAGACGAACATCCTTGTTTACCTCCCTTTCTATGGCAACCTCTTCTAGTGTTCCTTTTCAGTCCTTAGAGGGGGAAAGCTTTCTTTCCTTTGCTCTCTGCCAGCCCTGGGCACTGCTTTGACATTGTTCCCAAGTCGTCCTGATTCATTGCTGCCCCACACAGAAGTTGTTGCAGACTGTTCCTGTTGTCCAGGGGCTTCAGATGCAGAAGAGGGGAAAAGTCCTGTTCTGTTTACAGTGAACCATCACCTGCCTTCACCCCACAGGGTTTAATGATGCAGTGACTGCAGTCAGCAGCACTGCAGGACATCAGAGATGTAATCTGCCCTGCTAAAAGCAGTGATGTTAATTTTACTGCTCTCTATGATGCAGGGAAAAAAACCAAAGGACAAATTTATGCTCACATAAGTTTACTCTGCTATTTCAGTATTACTAAGGCACCCTCCAGCCAGGCAGGGGAAAAGGGACAGGTGTGAGCTGGGCATGGGCAGGCTTTCAGCTGGATGATTTGAGAGGAAAGTGCATCTCATGCCTATGGAGCAGGTAGCAATGGAGTTAGAAAATAAAGTAATGAAAGTGTTTCCTGTGGGACTCGCTCTGAATGGGTGCCATGTGGGAAATCTGTGAAGTGCCACAGAGCCAGCATCCCTACTGAGACCGAGACTAGCTGACCTGGCAACTTTCTTTCCCATGCTTGCCCTATAAATCATGCCCATTTCTAAAGTTTTGGCCACTAGCAATGATCCCTAGTGCCAATAGGGATTCTAAGTCTCTGTATCTCTAAGAAGTACAATTTTTCAGAAGAGGAGGATTGCACCAATTTTTCTCAAATGGCAAGAACACCACTTTTATCCAAATTTTTGGTGGGCAAGGGCCATTAATGAGGCCTGAAATTCCATCCTAGACAATGTCTCTGGCAGCAGACAAGAAACATGGGTATTTCATGTCTAAAGTTTAGACACCCTGGGTCTTCTAGACTGTAGAGGTATTTAATCCTGACTCATTACTGCGAGTGATTTGTGAACATCCTGAGGAATAAAAGCTATGATTTAGTTTTCATTTATTTTCATAGCAATATTTATCTTTTGTAGTAACTTGGACAGTTTCCTGCAATTTGGGAAAACCTCCATGTATCCTTACCTAATTTAATGAATCTCCATGGAGCCCATATTGCATTTCAAACACTTGGAGTGAGTGAGTCGTTATTCACCTGCCTCTAGATTTCAATCAATAGCTCTGGGAGGCAGAAAAATGAAAAAAAAAAAACAACTCTTGAAATATAATCAGAGAAATAATTTACTATCGCTTACAGAAATTAAACATGTTTATAGAAAATTGAATGATTCTATAAAGGCTTCTCAACAGAATTTAAATTTACTACCAGTTTGATTTGTAATGATTCAGTCAGCAAATAAATAGAAATAAGCCCTTGATGATAAAAAATTACTGTTATTTAGAAATATGATTCTGCTATGATGCAAAGAGTCTTGATAGAACGACTTGGCTGTTTTGTATTTAAAGTGGGGGAAGGTACTTGGAGATCAAGATCTCTTGGATTTAAAACTTAGTGATTGCATTGAGAATGGGAAGCTTACTATAAAGGTTATTGAAAATAACCTTGCATGCTGAAATAGCAGATCAAGATCTGCAGACACACATGCCTCATAGCACAATGGCACCTCAAAATCCCATGTAAAATTAATGATATTCTCCCAAACTACTCAACACCATTAAGTCTAAATGATGCTATGTATTCAATTTATTTTCTATCTTTCTTTTCAAGATGGAAGACAGTAAATATGGAAATCAAATTTCAGTACAAGTCAGAAGCAGGTGCAGTTTTTTGTTTGATGCTCCGAATATTTTTGTATATGAAACTTGAGCTGAAAAAGGTGTGAGTGAAGGTTGCTGGTGGACATTGTACAGTGTGAAGAAGTGTTGAATAGTTCAAAAAGCCATTACTGTCCCTTGGGCAATCTTTTCAGTGCAGAGTTGGTCTGACTGTACTTATGTGGAAGCTTACACTGCACCAACTTCTGTCACTAAAATACACAAGTGTCTGCTGGCTGTGTGACATGTAAGGGCAGATGGAAGAATGAACTTCAAAGCACTTTAAATAGGCAGAAATTTTGTCTGCACTATTCCTCATCAAAGTTATCCATGCTACTTTTCTGCCCTTCTTTTCTTATGGAAAATTGTCAGCAAACTGTACTGTCTGCCCCAGAAACACCTTTTGTCTTGATTCTTGATTATTAAACAGGTTTTGAAGTGCCAGGCACTTACTGTAGCCATACTGTCGAGTGAGGACAGTGTGATTAGAGTAAAGCTCTAAACAGCTAAATCTCACAACAGAGGTCAGCTGGCTCTGTTTTTCCCCTTGTTTTTGTGCTAGACTTCACCACTTTAGCAAAACATCACTTCAGGCTTTTTTATGATATACCTTCTTCCTTCAGTGAGGGTGTTTATATTTCAGTTACAAGGCAGTGTGATCTCTTTTTGCAATGTTTATGCCTGCTATAGTGTTGCTCCTCTGAGAGCAATCACTTTCAAGGGAAGGATAAGTCTTACTATTTGATAGTCACTTTTAATATTGGTTAGGTGTTAAAGGACTTTGCCATTAATAACATTTTTGCTTTTTACTCAGACCCCCTCGCTACTCAGGCTTCATTTGTTGCTGTCTTTTGAATAATCCTCCTCTGAGGCTGATTAATGAAGAGGCCATCCTTAAGGTGGTTCATGAACCTAGTGAAGGATGCCCCTTACAGGTAGCTATTATTTGTTACTGCCTTAGCATGAAACGTTAAAGAAGGATCAACAGGGGAGACAGGTGACTGATTTTGAAATTCCCTAAGGCTCAACATGGAGCTGGTGAAATCCTCTGAATCTACAGAGTCAGAGGCTATAGAAGTCAATCCACACAACTGAATCTGCAAATCCCCTTCACCCCAAATTTGTGTTTGTATATCTTGAGAGAAATGTCATTTTACCGAGAATATATAGAGAAATAGTCAGCCTTCTAGGTTGTCTCTTCAGCCTTCTGTAAATGTGTCAATGCTTATATATATATTTGAGACAAATATATGTCACTAAGTAAGCTCTCCTGGATGTACCAAGTCACCTCCAAGAGCAGACTAAAGGTGGTGGGAATAATTTTTCGTCTCTCACTAGTATCTGGTAACCTGAGCATCAGATTGATGTAGCTGGAGAGGTAATAAAGAGTAAGGGTCTGTCTGCACTCCACAGGGCAACCTGTTCCCATTACTGCTGTAAGTTCTCACAGGAATTAAAGCAGGATCAAAATTTAGAAGAAATCACTCAAAAAAACATAGAAAATCTAACAAAGATTATTTTGCACTGTTACAAAGAATACCCTTTTAATCAAAGCTTTTCTATTAGTGTTTAGAAAACTGGATTAAGCTTTATAAGTCTTGTGCTGAAGCATCTTCTATAAGCTTTGCATGCTTTTGCACTAATCAGGGAATTCTCTGTTTCCTTTGGTGTAGTGTCAGGTTGTGGGGTTTTTTTGTGGGGTTTTTTGGCCTTTTTTTGGGGGGGTGCAAGGATGTGGAGTCTAGGCAGGTTATTACAGAGTCAAAACCTGCTTCCCTTAGTAGAAAAGCAATTCAAGGAATTTAGCTTGAGGAGGTAGAAATGTAAGTAAACAGGAGCCTGACATTTATGAGCATACAGGCATTTTTGGATTTCAATCCACATATGCAAAAGTTGGCTACTCTGCAACTGACTTGTTCTGCATGTCAGCAGAGAAGGGTGCTATAATGAAAATAATAAGAAGATGGCATGACCACTTATTTTCAGTTTTAAATTCATTGTACTTTTGGAAATGTGAGACATGGTCACTTTAAATGTAAATCACTGCCATTTGAACCCAGCTCA
Source organism: Luscinia megarhynchos (assembly GCA_034336665.1). Taxonomy (NCBI): domain Eukaryota; kingdom Metazoa; phylum Chordata; class Aves; order Passeriformes; family Muscicapidae; genus Luscinia; species Luscinia megarhynchos. Next base: position 16,988,913 of record JAPFBE010000003.1, read on the forward strand.
GGAGAAACACTTCTGAGCAATTGGCTCTGTTCTGTCTCAAAGAGACTGAAAGAAAAAAGTGGGGTTTGTGATTATGAGGTTCCTTACCCATTCAATACATAATATAGACAAAGTTTCAGTCTTTGGGGAAAGATACTGATTTTGCAGGATCATTCTAATATTCTGTGATGTTTTAAAGGCTTCTTATTTACTAAATCTGTTTCAGTATTTTCATAGTATTCATTGTATGTTCATAAAAGTATTAATAGAATAGTTTGTAACGTTATTAATACATGGTTTTCATCAGGACCTTCTAACAATTTGCCAAATGGGATGAACATAACTGAGTTCTTGAAAGCAACCTGGTACTGCTTTAATTTGCAAGAAACTCCCCACAAATCTGGAAACCAATTGTGTTACAAATACAGAGTCTTTTTTTTATTGCAGCTAATACACTCTAACAAAAATATTATTCTTCTTTCTCTGGAGCAGTCATGAACACCATATCTGAGTCTGTCCCACTGGTATTGGTGCCCAAGGGGACTTCTGAACTTGGAAAACAGCTAAATAACTAGAATGTCACAATGCTGTACAACTTTGGGGCCAGAGTATGCATCTGTGGAGCTGTTGTAGCTCACAGTCATTTGCTTTCCTGAGCCTTTCCACGGTTCTCATCATGTCAAGTCGCCTTAAGCAGCTTAAAATGTACTCAGTATCGGGATACATTTTGGACTTCTTCCAAGTGTGCAAAAGTACAATTCCTAATTCTTAAGCCTGACAGAAGTCTAGCTACTTGAAACTGGCAGGGACAGTACAAAATGCTTTTAATGTCAGTGAGAGCCAGGCTGAGCAATTTTGTTTTACCATTAACTCTCTGGGCACAGACTAAGACATAATGTGTTTATTTTAAAGTCAGAGAATGCTCATGGGAATCATTAAATAATTTCTTTAAATTGTGGTATAAACAAAATATCTTTTGTTATAGTGTTTCAAGCAATAACTGCTTCCAGGGAAATTACCTTAATGAAGCTATTTCCCTCATTTCTCTCATTATTCATACATTTCTGTTATTATTCACATCCTCTTGTGGATTTGCTGGCACTAGGATAGTTTTACATAGCTGATTTGTGGCCTTTTGTAGAGAGGAATGATTTATCTGTTTTATCTCATTCCTTAGATTGCAATGAAGCAATAAAATAGGCAGAAAGTAGCTAATATACCTACAAATTCAAAGATGTCAGCTCATTATGGAAGTTACAGCAAAGAACTGAAATAACAAGGACTTTCTTATGCCCCAAAGATGGGTTAACTTGGATGAGAGGATGGGTAGTATCCATGTAGGGATCTCCTGCACTATAACAGCTTTTCCTTAAGCTAAACCATCAACTATTCATCTGTATTTTCACCCTACCCCAGACAGTGCAACACACACTTTCAATTTGGTGTAGTAAATACAGTCTGACAAGCTCCCACATGGCCCAAACACCACTTCAGGTACTTTTAACATTTGGCCTCAGTTGCAGAGATTGTCACTTGATCTTCTCTTTCCTTGGTGTAGACATGTACAAGGATACTCCAGATGCAGGTGGTCCTGAGTCATGCACATTTCCTGGGAAGTAAGAAAAATGCTGTCCACAGTTAAATGAAGCAAAGAACTTCTAAACATATTTTCATTGTCATTATAAAACTTGGTCATAAAACACTTCTCAGGTTTCTTATCTGCCATAAAAATTGCAGTTTTGCATGTCAATATCAGTTGGGCAGCAAGGTAATCTTGTGTGACGGCCTGATCTGGGAATTGGGCTGAGGAGCATGGTGGTGGTCATGGGGAAGCTCTCTGCTGAAGGTGAGTTTCACCTTGCAGAAGACTTGTGATTTAGAATCAAACCAGACTCCATCTGGCCACACAGTCATGTACAAAGCTTACACTTACAGAGAACAATTTAAATTCAGGTTACTTATAGCATACAGTAAACAAAGCCAAAGCAAAACCCCATAGCTGAGAATGACCTAAGATGATACTTCTAGACAGGCTGCTGGGGTAGTGCTAACTGTGTGAGACTGGGCCATTTGGCACTTCCAAAGCATTTCAAACTGTACCAAAATACCCAGGCACTTCACCATAGGCAGTAAGAACCAGAAATAGAACAAGCTGTTGTGTCTAGCAGCTGGTATGTCACAGATATGTAAAGCCAACAGAAGCAAAATTGTAAACTATTGACATGAGAGACATGGTAACTGCCTTAGACCAGATGGTGAATGCAGATTGGTGGTTTCACTGACATGAGTGGTTTTGTGCTGGTTGATCCCAAGTGATGTGCTGAACCAAAAGTATCACTCACTGAACAGGAGTGGGTTGGCTGCAAGTTACACAAAATCAGAAATAGCAACAAGACATCTTGTAATGTACAGATTCCTCAGAAGTGACATAGTGGCATAGTTTTATCTATAGTCTTTCTTGATGCTTCCATAAAGTTTTGGTTGTTTTTTTTTGCATTTTTTACAGTGGCATAAATCATCTGTACTAGCAAATGATATCTACACTTCTACACTGGGCAGTATTTTTGCTTTGTAAGGTCCCTTGCTGTGAAGATATCAGAGCTTTTGCAAACTGGGTTCCAAACCTTTTTCACTTAGATTGCTCTAAATCACAAGCAGCACAAGCCCTGTTTAATGCTTGTAAACTGATATAACCTGATGTCTGCTTAGGAGCCAGAATATGGTGGGCAAAACAAGGACAATAATTGTTTCCATTGAATGTAGCTTAGCATCAGACTGGAAGTACCAAAGCAGCCCTGAGTAGTTAAAGGCAGGAGGCTGGGGGGAGGAAGGGCTCAGGAGTTACCAGTCCTAGGCAGGGACAAGGTGTCTGTCACTCTGCCACCTGCCTCCCTCAGCTTCCCAGCTGCTCTCAGAGCTTGCAAAGTCATTTCAATCCATTTGGTCCAGTTCTATATATCTTAACTCTGTCCCACATGTGTGGTCCTCATTGGTTCCCTCGGTGCCTGTGCAATCCTGCTGCCAAAATGAACCTTATTGCTCCCCTCAATTCCTTGTTCCTGTATGACCCAAGATGCTGGAATAATTTGGGTTAGCAATATCCATGGCAAAATTGCACTTGGTGCTTTTTTTTTCACCACAATGTTTTCCTTTGTGTGCCTCACAAACACGTGGATTACCTTAATTGAAGTGGCAGCAATTAGTCCATAGTAATAGAGCTAAATGTTCAGAGATGAGAACCTCTTCAGCCAGATCCTCAGGAAATAGGGAAATATATCCATCATTCTGCACATTTTTTTGCAAATGAAGGGGAAAAGTTTCACTTCTCTTTTGTATTTGTTGTCACTTTAGTGTCAGATAATTATCCTGGACTGCTGGTCATGATAGGTTAGAACAAAACAGATTTTCATGGGCAGAATATCTCCCACTTATTAAGTATCTATCTTTTCTAGTGATTTAATACATTTAATGTGTATAGACATATACAAACTCTTGCAGATATAGATACACTCATGTATGCACACCTATTCATAGATATAGAAGTCTAGCTGTATATGTATATATATATCTAATATCCTGCTCAATCCTATTGTCTGTAAAATATTGATGACTTATTTCTCCTTTCAAATATCAGTAAAAGACTTAAATTTTTTTTCTTTTGGCAGTATTAGCATTGTCAGTTAATTCTGGATCCGTTTTTGTTGTAACTTTTTTTCCAGATACTTTGTATCATCTCCTTAGAATGAGTAATTAACTGCCAATATAAATAAAATTTTAAAAATTCAATTGACTTTACTGCCAACTAAAGAAAAATCCAAATAATTTAAACTAGAAGGTGAGACCAGGTAACATGAAATAACAAAATACCAGGATGCCTCAGTCCTCTCCCACTTTATCTGCTTTTACAGCTGCTTCTCACAGATTTTTCTCTCAGCAGTGAAGTAGTACCCATATTGTTTGTGCTTATGTAGCCCAGCAGGAGATTTTATTTAGTCTCAGCATCCTTGCTGCACTTACTCAGCTTTGCTTCAGTGACTTGAATTACTACACTGATTATTCAGTGCAGGAAAAAAAACTCCCAAACCAAATCAAACCCCTCAGAAAACCCCACTGGAAGAATGGATAAGTCAAGTTATTTGCTCATTTGGAACAGTAGATTCTGACATTTAAAAAAAGGTATCCTGTAAAGACCCTATAAATTGAACAAGTTTGTTGGGTTTTTTTTCCCCAAGTACCTTTATGTTATTAATTGTTGGGGGGATTCAACTCTTTTTTACAGTTTCAGTGCTGACTTCATTTCCAGATTGCAGAGGGCACACAGACACAGCACTCACTGGTTGTGCTTGCTACATCCTGTTTGCACATCTTGTCAAAATCAGGAGCAGCAGGTAATTTCTGGCTCAGAGAAGGAGAGTTTTCCACCACAACAAGGAGCCCAGCACCAGAGGCTATGACAGACACTTGAACTGTTCTGACTTGGACTCAGGGAAAAAGCAGGAACCTGTGCAAGGAGAGATCATTAGGAAGAGGGACATTAGGAGAAGGTTCTTCACCCAGAGAGTGGCTGGGCACAGGAACAGGTGCTGGTGTTGGAGTGCAGAGCTTGCCAGAGTTCACAAAGTGCTTGCACAGCACTCCAGGCACCTGATGTGAATCCTGGGGGTGTCCTGTGCAGGGGCAGGAGCTGGACTTGGTGATTCCTGTGAGTCCCATCTGGCTCCCATGGGATAAAATCCCATGATTCTATCAGTTTTTGACCAATATCACACAAAAAAGTCTGATAAATTTAAAACTAGATAAATAATCCCAGATATGTAGATACTCTTTCTCTTTTGCTTGTGTTTTTGGTTCATTTGTGTTTCTTTAAAAAAAATTAAATCTCATTACAATAATAAAGTGATAATTTGGTCATATTTATATGATTTATATATAATTTGAGTTATATACAAGTATTATTTTTGTAGCCCACCAGAACACTGAGATATTCTAGTGAGACAAACTCATTACTCAGATTACTCCCATCCCATCTGCAACTGCTGAGATAAGACTAATTTAAACAAACCCATAGAATACCTACTTTTCCTTTTAAGAATAAGACTACCCATAGACACTTTTAGTTGCAATTCATGATTTACCAGATGAAAAAAACCTAGATGCAAAAATACATATGTTTCAATATGGCAATGATTAGTGATTTTATCATTAATTCACACCTAGTGTGTGATGAGCTGTTGTGGTTCAGAGGAAATGAAGTTGCTTGTACAGGGCCCATTATTGCACAAATACAATGAGATGTATCTGAAGAATAAGTGCTAAAGAAAATGCATGTATATTTTCATCCTATCAGACTAGGCAGGGTGAGCAGGTTCTAAGGGAAATCATACTGTTTGTTTTATTGCTAGTCATCTGTAGCACTGATGACAACATTCATTAGTATGTTAGATAAGTGACAGCAAGTATCTGGTGGCAAGTTGGCATTTAAAGTGTGTGCTGCCTGTAGACATTTGCTATGAAAGGTGGTTTTGACTTTTCTTCTTTTGAAATATATCAAGCAGTGTCTGCTAGGACATATGACATATGAATAGGACATATGTTACAGTTTAGAAGCATTGGTGAGAACATTGATCCAGGAAAGAGGTTATATTTTAAATAAATAGTTATGTTTTCAATCTATTCTGGGAACACTGAATGTTGATCTTAAAATTGCAATTATTTAATTCATGAGAGGATCCATGTTTCATCATCTGCACAGAGCAACTCATCACCCTTTAAATTTCTCCTAAGTTAAAAAAGCCATGAAACACCTCCCCACCACCCAACTATCACTGGCTGAGTGAAGAGCTTAAGTCTCTGTGAATGAACTGGTAGGTTTGAATACTTCATAGTCGAAATATATTCAACTGCAGTGCTGAATACTTTGGCAAAGCAGATCTGATAATCCCAATGGCCAGATAATCTGTTAGGAAAAATTCTTCAGGCAGTTAGCACTTGCCATATGTCCTCAAGCACAAAGAAAAATGTCCTCTATAAATGTGTCTTATCAAACAAGTGCAGGTGTTCTTATTATGTGGAACTAACTCTTCTGTGAATCACTGCACTCTTGTTCTCAGCATTATCATCTGGCAGTGAATTCCAGGTGCTGCATGCTCTGTGAAAAGTGTTTCCCTTTAGCCTTTCCATTTCATTTAATGTTGCCTTGTTCATCTTCTGAGAAAGGGCAAACCCTCTCTGGATCATTCATTACAATAGGCAGAGGTGATAGAGCTTCTTATTATTAAATTTGGTATTCCTCTTTGATTTCCTATTACAATACCCAGTTTTCAGTTGCTTTTAACTTTGTCAGACATGAATGCTTCAGGCTGTAAATGTCAGTGCTATGTGCCTACCCTAAGCTGAATATTTTTCAGAGGTTTCAGGCAAAGTGGATTAGCCACTTCTGAGAAGGAAGGAAACAACTCAGAAAAAACCCCGAAAAATACAAAAAGAGAAGCTGTTTAAGAAAAACACTATGATGCAATTTTGATTATTCAGCTATAATCCAGGCCCAATGGCTCAGGATCTTGGGAATTGTGTCTTAATGATCTCTTCTCCTTTGAATATTCACTCTTGTAACAGCTTCTCTGTGCTGCCAGTCTATTTGTCTCCTTCCCTGTGTAGCAACAGAGGTCCCAGATCAGCCTGGGCAGAGTCAGGGATGGGAAACCTCAGTGTGGCTACACTGAGGCTGAAAGGGGGAGTAAGGGAAGAGAAAGTCAGGTCAGGAAGAAATGGTGACTCTGAGGAGACTGGGCACTGGCAGGAGTCAGGCTCCCCCACAGCATCAGGCAGGGCTGAGGAGCTCAGCTGCACCCACCTTGTGCCTCAAGCCAGCAGCTGTGGGGTGATGGCCAGGGTGTGCATGTGGGGACACATGTGGGGCAGGAGTCAGTCCAAGAGCTGCAGCTGAGGTGCCTGCAGTGGATCCAACCCCAGCACCCAGCTCTGATGGGAACAGTGCCCTGTGAATGAACAGAATGGAAAAATGGAAAGTGCTTCAGAACAAAGGAATTCAGCTAGAGCTGGAGTTCAGCTTGTCAGTGCAGTGGGATGACATCTCTCTTGAGCACTCTGTTTTGAAGTCTTCAATTATGTGATTACTTATCATTTTGGCTAAATGTCACCTCCTCAGTCAAAACACAAAATTAAACTTCTTACAGGATAAATATCAGACATGTAGTAGAGAAGATGGCTCCTTGTAAGATCTCAGCACCATTTATTAAAGAGTTGGAGGAGTTGCAGGAACCTCTTGGAGGAAAAATGGCCAAGTGACACTGTGGAGGATCAGCTACAATTATTGCCTCTGCCACCATGTTCCTGTGCAAGGGCATTCAAGGAGTATGGTGAGCTTTTCATATATGGTCAAAATGTTCCTCATTTTCTGTGATATGTGATATGAAACTCTGGGATCAGGTCTGTCAAAGCACTGAGCACTCAGATTTGTTGCTTGAGTTAGAATTTGCAATACAAGGCTTTGAAAAAGTAAGGTTCAAAGTATCTCTAATTGGGTACTCAAAATTAATGCATGTTTTTAACTTCAATAGCTGTGTCTCAGATCCCTCTTTGCAAAGTGGATCCCCACTCATTTGCTGGGTATATAAAAATATGAGTCATTAACAGATCTCACAAAAATAGGCATCATGAGAAGAAGCAAACAGTTCTGCCTCCAGTGTGTAGTTTCAATAGCCTGCAGGAGGTAAAATACAGAGACAAAACTGAGAAAAATATGACAATAAAGAGCTACTAAATATGCACTAAAAGAGATAACATGCCTAGGAAAAAAACAGTTTCATGTAATTACCAATGGTGTTTATGCCTACACTGGGATTGGTCCTGTAAAAGCAGCCAAACAAATGCTCCTGCATTGCCTCTCCAAAAATAAGAGGCTCAGTCTCCACAGTTTGTCCTCACCTGGAATTTCCACCACTGTGATTTTAATGACCCAGTCTTGAGTGACCCCTGTTCCTGACCTACCTGTTGAAACAGATTCTCTGAAGTGAACATTCCAGACAGAACAGCACTGCTCATTTATATTCTCAATTAGTTCACAGTGGCATTGATGCTCACTGAGCTTCTTTCAGTTCTGGTCCCTCTCCTGTGAAATACATCTTTACTTAAACTTTAAAAGACTGTGGCCAAACAGACATAAATTTTCACATCAGTTTTTTTTTTTCTATCAAAATACCAAGGCAAATATCTGAATACTTGGCTTAGAAAAGTTTAAGGGAAAGGAGTGCTGGGAAGTCCATTTAAGCATTCTCTTCCAGTTCAATTCCAAATTAGGCATTTGCATGAAAAATCTGGAGTGAAAGGATTCTTATTTTTTAATTTCTTGTTTCAGGCCTTTGACTGTACTGGTTTTGTCAGGAAAAGGGGATGGTCCTCAGGAAAAAAACTCAACAGAAAGTTATCCTCTATAAACAAGTTTCAGAACAGGAAATGGACACAGTACTGGCTGAACTTTTTCAGCACAACATGGAAAATACAGCACATTTTGGCAGTGATAACTGGTGGCTCTAGAGCCACAGTGACACAGAAGGTCTTCTGAGACATGCCCCAGGCTCCAGGGATATGGGGCCTGAACAGTCTTACCTCTGGGACAGGATTACTTACAAACACTGTGCATGATAGATAATACATGTAGTTTCTGGGAAGTCAAAATGTACCCAATACCAAGCTGTTAACAAAATCTGTTTCTCACATTATATAGAGGCAGTGACTGCCTTTCTCCATCCAAGACTGGGCAGCTGTTGAGTCAAAATTTCTTGGTTCAATTTTTTTCCAGAAAGGATTGGATGGATGGGCTTCCCCAGGTGAACTGATGAAAAGTCTGACTGCCTCTAGGCAGTAGAGAGAAAGACAACAGAGTGAAATTAGTCTGATTACTTTAGGTGGTTGTGTTGAGAGGCAATGGCTCATGTCCTAGAAATTCCTGCTTCTCCACCTTCATTCCTGCTCCTCCACGAGGAACCCACCTAGGGTCAAGGAAGCTGCACACATTTAGATTTAGTGAGATGAAACTCGCCCTGGAAGATGTTGTATTTCCTCTCTCTGATAGGTAAACAAGAAACTTGTGTGCTACACTACATTATACAGGGAGTGAGTGTATTCCTTACAGTACCCAGTTAGTCCACATGGCAGAGCCAGAAAGATGACATGTGGGCAGATGTATTGTTTTTTAAGCTGAGCCAGGCTCAAAAAACACAAGGAAGTGTTTGGGAATGACCCCTGTGCAAGAAGTGTGAGAAAAGACACTTTGCCTGGTTCTAAACTTTTTTGGGTTGGAAGGGACCACCTGAACTTCCTGTAGTGTATCTAAAATTAATGTGCCACATTTTGTGACTGATCATATAGCTAAGTGTGTGTTATTCAGAATTTCATCATTATGATTTTCAGTCACAAAAGACATTGTTCCTTAGCTTGATGAAGGACTCCCATTTGGAGTGGCTTAATGCAGAGAAAGTAGTAGTTATGAGGAGAAAATCAGGAAGTGAATAGTAATTGCACTTGTCTATTCATGATTAAAAAGGATATATTAAAAAAATCATATAATGCTTAAAAGATCATTTAAGAGGGTATTAGTTTTAGTGGTGTGAATTAAGTGAGTCCAGAGAAACATATTCTAAATTATGAATAGTAAGTAAAACCTATTTCTGGTAAATAAACCAATTTCTATTTTGAAAAACTTATTTTCTGCACCATTTAAGACAGCAGGAGCCCAATAGAAACATTAATTTGAATGAACAACTTTCACAGTGTCAATTCAGAGGTTCTAAATGACACTTAAGAGAGTTGTAAACAATCTCCTATTCATGTATAGAAGTGATGAGGGACTATTACAGTTGAAACAATGTTCTTTTTAAGTGAAAGGGATGATCTGTGCCCTTAAAAAATATATTTAAGAGTTGCCATCCTGTAACTAGAGGTGCTGGTGTTCTGTGAAATTCTTCCAGTGGCACAGAAAACAGTGGGACACTTGGAGCTATTCATTAGGGTATGGTATGTTTTTTAACCTAGACATTTATAGGAACAGGATTCTGAGCCCTGAGTACCTTATCTGGGCTACAGACCACAAAAGGTGAAAGCAGGGAGAGTAGGAGGAGGCTGGGAAAACTCTACATGTGCTTTTAGCCAGTAAAAAGATCCTTGGGATAAGATCAATGGTTGGAAATATGGACATCAAAGGAATAGGAAGCACTATAATTTTGAAAGCACAGGAATTAAGGAAATGATGGCATTAGAAACAACTCTTCAGCTAGTAAACAAGTAAGCTCGAGAGACCAGCCAAAATGTATTTTTAAGATAAATGCAAAGACCCTGCAAAACCACCTCAAAAATGAGATAAACTTCTGATTTCTAATGCAAATTATGAAAATGATTTTATAAGGATGAAAAGGGAAGGAGCCTGGTGGAGTGGGTCTAAATGTATCAATCAAGTGATTAAATGACCAGAATATTAATTTTGGGCTTTCCAAGAGGTATCACTACAGACCATGACTAGTGTGTGTGCAGGAAATCCATTGCACAGCCCCAGCCCAGCAGCCTCAGCAGGCTCCCAAGCCCACAGGGAGCAAGGGGAGTCCTCAGGGCAGAGCCCTGGGCTACTGCAGGCAAAAATCGGACCTTTACCCCAGAGACTATGAAAGGAGGACACCAGAAGACAATGCATAACAGCCTGATAATAAAGTATGCTACACTGTTTAAGAGACAATTGAGTCACAGGAGAGGAAAAAAGGAATGCAAAAAGCAAACTGAGTCATCATACTGGGATAGAGAGGGTAGAATGAAGGGCTAAAACATGCCAAAGTGAGCAAATAAAGAAACGTGTTTCTGAGCACAAACTGAAGGAAAAGTAAACAGCTCATTTCCCAAATTCTCCTGTGCACTCAGTACACATCTGCTACCAGCAGCCCCCATCACTGCTCAAGCAAACCAGCTCTGTCCAGTCCTCTGAGCATCCATGCCTGCTAACTGAGCTCTGCTGTTCTTCAGGACAGACAATATCTGGTACTGGGTGAATCTAACATGTCCTTCTCCCTATGGCAACTTTGAGATCTATGTGAAATCAAAGTGAGATAATAGAACTGTCTGTTTTACCCAACACTGCAGCACTATCACCTTTAAATACATGCTCCTGACTTTGTAAAATACAGTAATATTAACTTCAAAAGTTGGCCTACACGGACTGTTTAATATTTTCTTCTTTTCTGTATTAAAAGGTAAGAGTGAAGCAAGATACACAAAGAGAAACATTTAAACTTAAGCCTTACTGGTGGTATAAGCTAGAATTCCATGTATTTTGACATAGGGATTTAGGCTAGAGGACACATCCATACTGTTATAGATTATGAAATTAAAAATGCTTTATAGATCATTTTTATATGTATATATGGTCACACCCCCACAAAGCCATGCCTCACTTGAATATTGGCAAAGTTCAAACATAATTTTTGGGTCTAAGAGTGACAGACTGTAAAAGCAAGCGTATCTTGGGATTTAGTTTTCTTATGAGCTGAAGGACTGATGTTACATGTGTGGAATGCTGATTAAAATGCAAAATTGAAAGAAAAAAATCATGGCAACCAATGTGTGCAACTTAACAGCAATGAAATGCACCAATAAGCAAAATCACCCTGATATATTGGGAGAGATGTAACTAAATACATTAAAGGAAATGGGTGAAAATGTGATTGTGGGATAACTCACGTGAAGAGTGGAGCTTATGAGCAGAAGAAATATGTTCTCTCTCCCAAGGATGTGATCATCCAGAACTTACACAGACCAAATCAAAACTGACATGGTTAAAAAATATTTGCGTAGATAACAAAATGCATGACTATATCATTTAATATTTGCCTTTGCTTGGTAGGTTGATTTTATTACTTATAATAAAATGTCATGTTTTATAAATCTCAGTCCATTTGCAGTTCTGCTTCTTATCCCTTATTTTCTCTGCTGTTGAACAAAGCCCTTGAACAAATTGAAGTAGGGCTATCAGTCAGGGCAAGGGAGGCCTCTGCTAAACTGGTAACCTTCATTAGTGGCCAATTGATCAAAACAGGCAATAAATTCACAACTGTACATGCAGCACATAGGCATTAAGTACTAGAAATTTCCAAATTTTTTTCCCATTATTTTCCATTGAAAAATGTAAATATTCATCTCATTGATTTTATGCTCGCGAAAGGAGCAAAGTGATCAGTTCTCAGATTACAATCCCCAAGTGAGTGTTATGTTGTGATTTGTGACAGTGGCTGAGTGGAGGGTGTGAGAGGGCTGGGAAGGGGATGGTAAAAAGGCACAACAAGGATGATGGTGCTTTCCTTGTGGGACACTGGTCTCCTTCCCTGGAAGCTAAACCAGTCAGACAGCTTAGGACTTGTAAGGAATCTTTAATTGCTGCTTGATCAGCTGTGATAAGAGAGATGAATCCAGCTCTTGGTGACTTAATGATGGCAAGATTTCCATGGGCAGCAAATCATGTTATCCTGCCCTGGAGTTGGCTCTATGGCATTGGAAAGGAGCTGCAAGAGCAGTCCCTCAAATCTAATGGAAAGCTGTGTCAGATTTATGTGAGGGTCCCTGAAATGATGCTCTTTCCTGGCTGAGGAAGTCCATTATCAAGAAATAAATCCCAGAAGTGTTTTATGCTATCTCATAATGATACCCTTAATTCAGCTCTGAACTACTCAGACTCAGATTAATAGGACAAAATATAAAAAACTGTTATTGTAGATGGGTTAAATAAACATACTCTCTTTTCCAGCTGCAGCTGGAAGGATGATTCCAGCTTATGTCACGACAAAATACCCTTAATAACTGTGTGTCCAGATGCTCATCACTGCTTATGATAGCTAGTTATATATGGCTTTTTGGATCATCCTCTGGCTTTATTCTTGGCTCCCCTAGGACTAAAAATACTGAGCTAAAAGAATAAGTTAGCTCATGACTTGATTCCTTTAAAATTTAGTGTTCTTTGGGAATCCTCTTATTTTTGTGTGAAACTGTGTACAGAGAGAGAAAAAAGAAGAAAACCAAGCAGAAATCTGGGAACACAGGAGTGAGAATGTGCAAAGAACAAGGAAACAGGAACAGCAGTTTTACAAGGGTGTGAAAGGCCATAAGGAACGGCATGAAGCACACAAAGGGTAAAAAACAAATAAGAAGAGACAGAATGAACCAGGAACAGGACAGCAGAGTCAGGGTTACATGAGTGAAAGAGAAGAATAGAAACTGTTCACAGTTTTCAGAAGTGATTGTTTGCTCTGCAGTTCTTCTGCCTGCACTGCTCTGCTCCTGCCTAGGAAGCAGCTTTTTTCAGTGACCTCTTCTGAGGGACCTCATCCTTATTTCCAGCACATTCCTTACTTGTGCAAGTGTTTAGCATGACCACAGAAATCTCAACCTCATTCTATGGAGCAACTCTGACTGTTAGAAAAATAAAATTCTTTAAGTTGGAAAAGACCTCTAAGATCATTGAGTCCAGCCATTAACCCTAGCACTGCCAAGCCCACTACTAAATCCTGTCCCCAGGTGCCACATCCACATGTCTTTTGAATATCTCCAGGTATGGTGACTTCACCACCTCCCTGGGCAGCTATTCAGTACTTGATGACCCTTTCAGTGAATAAATATTTTCTAATATCTGATCTAAACCTCCCGTGGCACAACTTGAGTCTGTTCCTCTTGTCCTGTCACTTGTTACTTGGGAGGAGAGACCGACCCCACCTGGTACAGCCTCCTTTCAGGCAGTTGTAGAGGGTGATAAGGTCTGCCCTGAGCCTCCTTTCCTGCTGCTCCTCATCAGACTTGAGCTCCAGTCCCTTCAACATCTCTGTTCCCTCCTTTCTCCAGGCTAAACATCTCCCTCAGCTCCTCATAGACTCACTGCCCAGACCCTTTCCCCAGCTCTGTTGCCCTTCTCTGGACCTGCTCCAGCAGCTCAATGTCTTTCTTATAATGAGGGGCTCAGAACTGAGCAAAGGATTGGTGTAGCCTCACCAGTGGGACAATCACTGCCCCGTCCTGCTGGCCACACTATTGCTGACACAGGCCAGGTGCCACTGAACACCTGGGCACACCCTGGCTCATGTTCAGCCACTGCCAGCCAGCACCCCGTGCCTTTTTCCCCAAGGCAGCTTTCCAGACACTCTTCCCCAAGTCTGGACTGTTTCCTGGGTTGTTGTGGCCCCAGTGCAGGACCTGGCACTTTGTGTTGTTGAGTCACAGAACTGACTCACTGATCCAGCCTGTTCAGATCCCTCTGCAGTGCCTTTCCTGCCCTCAAGCAGAACAACTTGGTGTTGCCTGCAAATTGGCTGAGGGTGCCCTTGATCCCCTCATGCAGACCATTGGTAAAGGATGCTAAACAGGACTGGCCCCAGTACTGAACCCTATGGAACAGTACTGACAGCTGGATGTATTCACCAGCTGTGTTCACCATTCACCTCCCCCAAGGGCCACCAGCCAGATTTTTACCCAGCAAGCAGCACTCACTCATCCAAGCCATGAGCAGCCAGTTTCTCCTGGAGGATGCTGTGGGAAATGAAGTCAAAGGCTTTACTGAAGTACAGACAGACACATCCACAATTTTTCCCTTGTCCACTGAGCAAGTCCCCTGGTCACTGAAGGAGATCAGGTTGGTCAAGCAGGACCTGCTGTTGTATTGCACTGTTCCTGCTGGATCCTAAGCCTCCTCCTGGTCTTGAGCTAGCCTAGAAGCCAGAGAGGAGGCTCAAGTATTCACAGCTACCTGTCTTTCCTAAACCTGTGCTGGCTGGGCCTGACCCCTGGTGCTCCTGTAGGTGCATCACAAAGATCTGCTCCATGCCCTCCCCCAGCACCACAGCCAGACTGACAGGCTCTCCAGTCCTCCTTCCAGCCCTTCTTGGAAATGGGCATCACATTCATTCACCCACAGTCCCCTGGCAACTCCCCAGCTGTCCAGGACTGCTGCTAAATGATGGGAAGTGGCTCAGTGAGCTCTTCCACCAGCTGCCTCAGTAGTTCCAGGTGGATCCCATCCAGCCCCACAGACCTGTTTGTGCCTAAGTGATGTACCAGGTCACCAACCATTTTCTCTTGGATAATGGGCACTTCTGCTCCTCCTCCCTGTCATCCAGCTCAGGGGTCTGGGTACCCAGGGAGCAACTGTCTTACTATTAAACACTGAGGAAAGAAGGCTTGAATTACTTCTGCCTTTTCCTTATCCTTTGTCACTCTTTTCTCCTGCATTCAATAAAGGATGGAGATTTTCCTTAGTCCTCCTTTGCTTGTTAATGCATTTATAGCAAAATTTTTATTGTCCTTTACAGCAATAACCAGATTATGTTCTAATTGGGCCTTGGCTCTTCTGACCTTTTTCCTACATAAACTCACAATATCCTTAGAACTACATTTTAAAAAAAAATTTTTCCTTTATATTTTATACTTATTAACAGAAACCCTGGGGATTAGTGCATAATTTCCAGATTGCATTTATCTGATGATTGCTTTCCCCCTCAATTTACAGATCTTAAGTGATTTTTTTTAAATCAGTGTTTATTTGCAGGTTTTACTAAGTGATAGATACTATGAAATATTGCTTTAGGACAGATTAATACATATCAGCTTCTTATGAAGTCTGGGTGATAAATGACACCATGTGTGAGTGAAAGATGGGCTGACAAATCTCAGAATGATAGCATGTCTCTTTAATGTCTTTGCCACAGCCTGCTCACACATCCTTTTTTGAACACAGCTTGGGATCAGACTCTCTATTCTTCTTTTCAAGTTGAAACCAGAGATCCATTGAGATGATATATATTCTGCTTACATGAAAAAGCATTTGTGATTATGATGCATTCAGCTGGGATCTGTTTCTGCAACACCAAGGATATTCTCTCTTCCATGCAGTCTTATTTGAAAGTTAAATAGCAACAAAGTGAAGTCATGATGCAGTCTGGGAATGGTAATAGCATTCTTTCTTGTACCATTAAAAAAAATACATATATTCAAACCCATGGAAACAATATAATTTAAAGTAATCTTTTTATGATGACCTGAAAGGAATGACTTGCAGAAGAAATTCAGTAGGTTCAGACAATCAATGCTTGGCTGAGTTAATTTTAAAGCTCAGGAGGGGTATTTGCTATTTGGTGCAGTGCCTGCAAAACAGGACAGTGTGAGGGGACATTTCTGCCATTTCCATTTCGAGTTCTGTCTCCCAGACAACGTGAGCAGCAATCTCATCCATCAGAAGGGCAGGTCTGGAAACACTCTCACACCAGGTCACACCAGGTGTCACGGGTGGCTTCAGAAACCAGAGCCCACAGTCCCTGCAGGGCACCCAGCAGCAGGGGACACCCTCAACAGTTTTGATTCCACCAGCTCTGTTCCGTGGATTTGGAGACCTCTTTGTCAGGAATCTGATAAGGACTGTGTAAAGCTTGGAGAATGCTGCTCTTTGTCCTTGCCATGTGGCTTTATTCATTTTAGGAGAACAGTCCCTCTTTAAAATTAAAAAGTCAGGCTCTTCTCAACACTTATCATCTACATTCAGGTTTCCTTCATCAAGGAATTTAGGAAACATGGAGAAAATAGACTATTCACAGTTCTATGTGTTCCAGGCAGAGCTGGTAAAGCTACTATGCAAAATAAATCAGTGTATATGGTAAGAAAAAAAATTAATCTTTATCTCTTGTTTTAGGAGATCTGAAGGTCTAGGATATGCTGTCTTGGCAAGTATGTAGTGTCTGCCAGGTCTGTACACCATATCCAAAAAAATCCTTCTTTTGTCCCTTGAGAAGACTGAGATTAGCACAAAGGGTTTGCAAAAACAGGAAAATATCAGTAATGGCCCTTTGAGCCATGGGCTTTGTCTATTATTTGAGTTCCAATCCGGTGCTGATATATGCCAATGGATCAAGACAATTTCTCTTTAATTTCAGGATCTATATGTGTGATGGTAAAAATAGAGTCTGTTGACCTTAACAAAGCATTAAGCATGAATAAAAAGTTTCACTAAATCCTTAGGGATCAGGTTAAGGATTTTACTTGTACTAAATGTTGAACTGTTCCAAATCATCACTCTTTTCATTGTAAGAAAAGTCCCTTCGAGATTTTCTGATACAGAAGAGAAGGTGAATAAAAACAGCAACTGCCACCCAAGAATTGTGGAGGGTGCTTCTCCTTGATGTGGTGTGGGTAAAACAAGGACCATTGCACAGAGCAAAAAAAAATAACCTGTGTCAGTCCTGCTCTTGATACAATCCAGTTTCAGTCACAAGCTGCCAAAAGCAGCAAATTCTGTTTTTGATTTTCTGAATGTTTGACCCCAGGATGAATTAATGTATTAATTCAGCAACAAAACAAATGTCACTCATCTGGTCAGACTGGCCAACTAGAGAAACAAATTTCCCTGTGCAAACCAGAATTTGGGCTGTCAGAAACTTCTCTGGGTGCATCTCGGGCTCCTTGGAAAAAGGTTTAATCTTATTTTTCCTAATGCTCAATGCATGGGAAGAGATGATTGATTTCTCAATGTCACAGTGCCCCATCCAAATGTGCTAACAGACCATTTAGTCCAGCACATGAAAAGAGATGCAGGAACCATGTATCATTTATCTTTCTCCAATAAACGACTGCAAGGGTAAAAGTAGGAAAAAGCAGAAATCAGGAAACATTGTGGAGGGGTCAGGCAAGGAAAAGAGCACACTGACAGCCAGAACAGGACTCCTGGGTTATGGGGGAGCTCTTTTAGAGCAGCTCTGCTGCCCTGAGGGACCATCCCAGCATGGGGATGCTCTTGGAAAAGTAAAGCAGAAAAGCAGCGTTAAAGTATTGCCTATTTGATACCTGCAGCCCCTGTCTGGGCTTTTATTCGAGAGTGTCACTGGTAAGTGCCCTCAGGAAAGCTGCTGGGCCAGAAAGGTGTAATTAGCCCTGAATCTCCTGTCCCTTGCTCGCCCTGTCCTGCGCTGGGAGCAGGTGGCCGTAAACAGCTTGGCGTAGGCGGCTCTCTTTTATTACCTACCTGGAAATGAGGCGACACAGGAAAAAAGAAAGAGTTCCCAAGCTGAGAATTAAGCCAAAAACATCAATTGAATGTGAGGCTGGAAAATGGCAGTAGTGCCATAGTGAGGAGAGCAAACAGCAGCTCGTTCCAGTGCGGGTAAACTCTCATTGTTCCCTCGCAGCTGAGTCACTGCTTTCATTGCTGGGTGTTAAATGAATCATTCCTCTCATTTTCCACTTTGTTATAATTTGAGGTTGTGTTTTCAACCCCTTTTAACCAGTGTAGAGGAATGCTGAGCTGGTCTATTTGCAGAAAATCGAGCAGATACGAAGTTTCTGTTTCCCTGCCTTTGCTGTCGGGTGAGAAATGTAAGGAAGGTGAAAGGCAATGACCACAAGCAGTAAGTACCATATATATAACTCAGTCTGAGGGGTGAGAATGGCTGTTCCCTGATGGGGCACACCTGCAGCACGGCACTCTGCTTCCAAGTGTGTGCAAAAAATAGGAGAGCCTTGCCTTGCCTGTCCTACATGAAATCAGGAGCTTTTCTAATGGGACCCATCAGGTAATGGCAATTATTTCAGTCAAGACGTGCCTCAGAATTGAACTAATTAATTAAGAGTTTGGGTCATGATCAAGCCAAAAGACATACAATTTGCTGATTAAATTGACTGAAGACACAGCTGCTCAATGTGCTAAAATATTAGTATGAACCTCAGGGCTGTTTTCAAGAAGTGCTGTAATTTCCTTACCAGCACAAGCTACACTAAAGTACTGCTCACACTCCTGTGATAGTAGCATTGCCTTCAGCTTACCTGAAAGAATCAATTTCACTTCGAGTGGACTTGAGGGTTGAGTACCTGTAGTAATTAGAGCCCTGAAGGGCCCATCATTGAGGAGCTTTCAAAAGTTTTGCTTTGATTGCCTGCTTTCTGGTAAAACAGTATAACTCTTCAATATTTGAGTTACACTTTTCTGTGTTCTGATAACTTCAAAACACCACTATAAGAAAATTTTCTCACAAGCCAAATACCATCTCTAGTATCACAGGTGTCAGTGTAGCAGCAAAGGCATTAATTATTTGACATTTTTAAAGCTGAATATTTACTGCTAAATTAATGTCCTAATAAAATAGTTCTGTTCTTTGAATTAAATACTACATTTCTGTCAGAAATTTATGTGGAAGAATAACTCATAGATATGTTTCTTACATTATGAAATGAAGAACTTAAATTAACTGATGTTGCATATAATTATACTACTAGAAGTTTAATTCTGTATCTTGAAAGAGTAAATATATTATCTGAGTTTTTATAGTGGTGCTATGTCAAAAAGAGCATTTTCAGCTAAATTATATGAATTAACATATCTTCAAAAATCAATCCATACAACTCACATGAAGCTCAACTGCTCAATTCAGATAGAACATTTGGCAAAGATTAGAGGACAATAGAGATGATTGACGTTACAGACCAGATTTAAAAGGAAGAGCAATCAAATAAATTAGTCGCCCTCCATTTCCAAAGGATGTGCCTGAAGTGGATGCAGCAGTTCTTTATGAAGCTGTGAGTAGCTCTAAGTTTGTGACTTACACTGGGCAGTGACTGCACACTCTTCCCTAGTGTTAAAAGAAAGGCATCAAACAAACTTATCAGGATGCTGATTCAAAATTAGCAAAATCATTTTTTTCTTCCCACATTGCATAATTATACTGCCACACTCATTGACTTATGATGCTGTGGATGCTAAAAGTTTAAATGTGTTGGAAACAAAAACCCCTTAAGGGTTGCTAAATACAAAGATACTGATTAAGATTTAGGATCTGAACAACTGCTGGAGAGTAGATAACACATAAGGAGGTATTGCTGTGTGCTTGGTCTGTCCTGACAGTCTTTTGTAAACATGCACATGTAGTCACTGTCAGACGCAGGATTTGGAGACAGCTCAACCTCTGATGAGCACAGCTATTCTCAGATTTTATGTTTGTTAGAGTCAGGGATTTTTACTATCTGTGTATAACTGACATCTGACACTGCAGGTCTTATGAGGAGCTCCTGGTCAGGCACACACAACTGAAAAATGCAATGATGGGATACAACCCTGTGTCTCACAAAGCAACCCAGCAATTCAAAATAAATCAGGGATCTCTATAGGTCTTAAGTGATGCTGAGTGTGAGCTGTTTCAGCGAGGTGTGATGAAGTGAGAGGGTGAAGGGAGGGAATTTGAATCTGCAAGGATGAATAATCTTCCTTGTCTGTCTGACTGCATAGCTTAGAGGATCAAACAGCTTCTGAGATGCATCATGTAATGGAGGCTCAGCAGTCTAAATATTGGAAAATCAGTCTATTTCCAGCCTAGACTTCTGGTTACTAGGGAACTGCACCATTTTGTTCTCTTGGTCTCCTCAATGAGTCCAAGCTTTTCAGCAGCTGTAATTCCTTGACTCTGTCTTAGATTCAAAAGCTGATTCCTAAGTTGCCCTTTTCACATGCCACTCTTTCACAGTAGAGACATAATGTATATTTCATGTCTTAATACACAAAGTTAAACAAGTCATCAATATAGAGCCCTATCCTTGCTCTGTAGTCAACTGTTCTCCTCCCAAATCTTCAGAGAGTTCTTTGAGAAACACTCTATATGTGGAACAGGTTTTTTAATTGACTACCCAGAAGGTTGTTTTTCCCTATCTGTATGTTCAGAGGTACTTTAGAGAAGAAGCATTAATAGAGTCTATTTAGTAAGGAGACCACTGGCTGCTCCCAATACGCTCAAGGCTTGCATTCCTCCTGTCCTGAAAAATCTGTTGGACAAAAATCTCTCCTGGCAAATGCCTGCATGTGAGCATTCAGCTCCAGGTGTTCCACTGCAAGACACCCCAGTAAAGCTGCTCTGCCCAAGGACCTAAGGACTCTGTGTGCACATCTGAAGCCTCCCTGCTTAAGCCAAAGATGAAAGCTGCTGTTGACCATGAGGCAATGCCCTGTGCCCAGTGCAGAATGACAGCCCCCAAGGCAAAGGCGTGCGCAGGACCTTAACAGAGTTTTTTGACACAGCAGGCTGTAGTTTTCTGTGCAGTATTTACAAGGTTTTCCAGGGGTTTCATTAGAGGGAGCAAGCCCTGAAAAGCATGTGCTATGTGCTGTGCTGCTCTTGTTTGAAGTGCCTGCAAAGACTGTGATAATTGCTGTAATGGCTCTGACCTGCAGGAAGGCACACAGGCATGTTCTAGAGTGACAGGTGGGAGCTGGTTCTCACTGCAGGCTTTTGTGGACAATGACTAATACTTCACTTGCCTGGATTACTCACTCTTTTCTGTAAAAACCTTGATTTCAAAAGGTAATTAAATTTTGCAACTGCATAGTTTGTCAGCCCAGCCATCCCTTCTCCTGTTCCCTCTCCAGTACCTACTGAGCTGCTCAGCAGGAATGAAGATTAGAAGAGAGGGTCTCAAGGACACAAGTGCTCCCTTTTACCACAGCCAGGTAAAAGGAAAATCAGGTTTGAATCCCCCTTGACAGCACACAGCCTGATCCCATCAGGATCTGGCTGGGATGTCAGCACCCACCTACTGACTCACTGGCATGACATGGTCCCTCCATCCCAAGCACTATTTCCTCATCCTTGATGTGGCATCCTATGGGGAATAGGGGACTGGTGAGGGAGTACCAAGGAGGGACCATTGCTGGAACAGGAGCAAAAGCAGGGGAGCTCTGCTGCTCATCCCAAACTGTGTTTTTTTCCCTGATTTTTTGCTCTAGCTGTCTGCCACTGAGCACTGCTGCAACAGCTCACTGGCCTGCTGCAGGCATGTGAGTGCCACCCAGGTGCTGGTTTAAAGTCAGTGCTGTTGAAATTTAGGATCTGAGCCCGAAGTGCTGCTTAGGAAAGATGGCAGTGCAGAAGCCCATAGGTCTGTATGGATGAGAGCAGAACAGGGGGACCTGAGCCTCACTGCTGGCACCTCCACAAATCTACCAGTGATCAGGCACAGCTCCAGCAATACTGTGCATTCAGACAGGGCTCAACAGGGTGCAGACAGCATCCACGGAGAGCTGGTGTGTTCATGGTGATGGCCAACAGAAAGGCTGAGAGAGGATGTGGTGTGGGCTCACAAAAACATTGAGGTGATGAATGGAGTGGCTGCCAGAGCTGTTATTCACCAAACTCTACAATCCCAGAAGAGGATTTGTAAGTAACTGAGTTTCTGGAATGTGCTACCCTGAGGAGGAGTCAGGCTGAAAAGGGTTTGGACAAATTTGGACAAGATGTCCATGAACAGGCAGCAAAGGGAGTAGGCAAGGATGTGGCTTCCAGCATCCCAAATCCAAGGGGGGTGCTGGGAGCAGAAGAGAACACCCTGCAGAAGGTGGGCTCGAGCTCTCCCAGGCTCATGTGCAGAGAAGCAGAAGGCAGAGCTAGAGGGGACCCTGCTCTGACCCTCACACCTTTCCTCTTCCTCTGCCCTAACTGCAACAGCTACACTCAGAAACACTCCACAATGCTCCATAAATTCCTAGGTGGTGTTTCCCACTTAACAACTTTATGACTTCAGTGATTATGATACTCCTCAAAGCTTTCTTTGAGAGCATGGTTTTCCCTCTCACCATGTATTTTTAACTATTTTTTTCCTATGGCTTTAACAGTCCAGAAATTCCCTTTCCTCTTGGAGGACATTTTACAATCCCCTCTTCAAAAAATAATAGAAGGGAGAAATGATTAATAGTTATTTCTTTGCCTCAACCTTGGGCAGAATCTCAATAAATGAGGAATAGAAAAGACCATATACATATCTTCAGTATTTGCAGAAGGCCAAATGTTAGCAAGCACTTTGCAACAAGAAAAAAAAAGAAAAGTTCTGGTTTGATCTCATTATCTGTGTTCCAGCTTATTACAAATGTCATGTAATAAAGAATGATTTTCACTATGAATTTTATTTCCTCTGAAAAGAAAATTAAGAATCATTAGCAAGGAAAAAATGATTCAATCTTTTGAGAGATCTAGTTATGTTGCAGAGCTCAGCTGCCAAATTACGATAAAAATCCCTGGGAGGTTCTTTCTGTGCTGTGTGGAGAAATAACCTGTAACAGTCAAGATGCTCAAATAGAATTTAAAACAAAGCCTTGAAAATATCTAACTTAAGATACAGCAAGCTCCTACTTGTATTACTGGATGCAGACTAGAGGATTTTAACAAGAAAAGTGAATACTTACAGGAATGGTTGTGCTCTTCAGAAGCTTCCCAATCAAATTTGCTACTCTTACTTCTTATATAAATATTTTTAATGAAGTACCCAATAGCATTCAAGAGAGGCTGGTGTGATTCTTGGACTAGTCAAGTGCAGGACCAAGAGTTGGACTTGATGATCTTCGTGGGTCTCTTCAAACTCACAAAATTCTATGAGGGGCTAAAATGAGGATCTGCAGATTTGGTGCAGGAAATACCTTCCAGAACTGCCTCAGGTTTTTTCCCTCAGTTCAGTGAACATTATTCTGAAAGCAGGGAAATCATGCAAAGGCAAACCCAGCTACAGCTCCTCTGACATAGATAACAATATTACATATTCATGTAGTCCACAGAGCAAGATGTTTGTACATGAATCCATTCTAGGGTTTTATGATAAAAGCTACCTTTGAACCTAGCTATTTATTACTTTTATTTCTATTTACCAGATAAAACATTGATATTATTTTGGCTTGCTTGTTTGTTTTTGTTTTTGTTTTGTTTTGATTTTTGTGTTTTAGTTGAAGCGCTTCCTAAGTAATTTGCTTTTCTATCAATTTTGGTTTCAGTCATAATTTCAATTTCCAGTCAGTGCACTAAATCAACACTCTTTTTGTTATTTTTTCCCCTTAATAATATCTTTATCTGCTCCATGGACCTTGACAGTCCAGTTTTCTAGAACAATCTCATTAAGGAGGAGAATTGAGTTAAACTCATAGTTTCCACTGTGGCTGCTATTTGAAGTTTCTGCTTCTGACCATACTGATGGTAACTTGTTCACTTTTCTAGCTCTATTGTTAAGATTCCCCTCCTCCTATGCCTCACAGGGTTTTCCTGATGCAGATTTTTTTCTTGCAGGTGGTTATCCCACTGTAGAACCATCATCCAGTCTGAGCCTCTGCCTGACACCAGCACCAGAGCTCTGCACTGTCCTTAGCATACTAACCCCATGTATAAAGCTTGAGTTATGGCAGCATGATAAGAAGAAATTTAGGGTGTAATTCAGTTTTTACACGAATTCCATTTCTTTACAGTCAGTGGGGGGAAATGGCCACTTTCTCTTACAATTCATGTGACCACTTGCACTGTCCACTTTGGACTGACACAGACTGGGTCCCCAGTGTGTCTCCCTCTCCACATTGCCTGTTCAGAGAAAAGAAGATGACTGGCTCACATTGGCACTGCCAGGATGTGATCAGATTGGTCCCATCCTCATGGTCAAGTGCTAGAAATCCATCATGATTCCAAGAAAATTGTTCCAGTGCTTGAGCACCCACTCTGTCTTGAAAAATTCTGACTTATTCCAGCTTTGGGCTTTCAGCACAGTCTTTTCCACTCGATTAAGGAGAAAATCTACTGTCAGGCACATTTTGCCTCATCTGCCCTGAAAGCATAGCCAGTGTTTAAAATCATAAATGAGTATAACCTCCATTATCTACAAGAAGTGACTGCAGCAATGCTTCATATGACATTTGTAACAAGAACTAGCTGGCCAAGCAGCAAGAGTCAGGATTCCTAGGTGTGGTCAGAGTAGAGCAACCTGGATTTGAGTGCAGACACCACAGACTTTTCTGCTCCAAACCCATGCACCAAGAGCATTTGATCCAAAGCCCTGCAGCTGTGTCCATCTTAGTTTATAAATGAGGCAAGTGATAGTCATGGCAGAGAGGATTCAGGAGATTTTCAAGCATCTGAAAAGACACAGAGAAAGCAATTGTTTATTTTGCTTGTCACAGTTAGAATAGGGATGTCCTAGTAACACCTGAGTTGTCTCTTGGAGTCCATTTCCTCCAGGAGCTGCTGCTTCACCTTATGGGGACAAGCTTCCCAAAGTCCCCTGCACAGAGCCCTGGCTCCATTGGGAGCTACACCTTCATAAAAAACCCACTCTGTCCTATTGTTGCCACAGTTTTCCTTCCCTCTTCCATCATCTCTAGTTTAGGGAAGAAGATCACACCTATATTTAGAGTTTAAACATCAAGGAGGCAGCTTGTTCCTTTACTTTTTGGATTAAAGCATTTAAAAACAGTTTTGGTGTTAGTTATGTAAAAGTAACAATCTGACCTGCTAAATCAGGTAAAATACAGCCAAATAAAAGGACGTTGAATCCAATCAAGTTCATAATGGAAGCTATTATTTGGCAGCTAAACACTAACACTTCACCAGCACTTTTCACTGCAGAGCTGCCAGTTACATCTGCAGCTGTGTCATTACATGGTTTGAAAGTGCAAAACTGTGGTACTTGTAAATGTTACAAAATGTGTAACATTTGCTCATTTTGCTGGTAATAAATGAGCTTTTATTTCAAAATAAAACTCTCCTTAAAACAGTTAAATAAGATGAGGAAATCTCATTCAGAATAAATTTAGGGTAATCATTGCCTACAAGTTTTTACAAATATCTTTTGTTAAGCGTTTTCCTGGCATAAAAAAGGATAATTAAGTGGGCAAGCTTTGCAACCTACAGGTACTTGGTGGGTAATTCCCCCAGGATGGACACACCTGGGGCTTCCCTCCTCTCTCCATGTGGTCTGACAGGAGGCCAGGTGAGACAGCTAAATCAGAGATGATTCCTCTTCTGAGTGGCTACACCCAGAAGCACACAGGAAACCCAAACAGGAGCAAACGAGTGCCCTTCTACACACATGACATGATTGTCATACATAAAGGAAAAATCTCAGTCTGTTGAGAGAGCTGCTTGTCTAAAACCCCCCAGGTGAGACAGTTGTGTAACCAAGAGTGATGCCAGGGATGAGCCAAAGGCTTTGAAGGGGAGAACAAAGCAATGTGTATCTTGTCTGTGGCTGTCACTTCCTTCGACAGCCCTGGCCTGTCTCCTCTGTCTTTGTTAGAAATCATGTCAAACCATTTATTTTTATCCTTAGCTCTAAGCATCTGAGACAATGTGAAAGGAGGAAAATAATAAATCCAGATGTGATTAATGTAAATACCATTTGATGAGTACCTTCTTATGTGAAGGGAGACAGAATTCAGCCCATAAAAAGATATTAATGAGGAAAATGATGTACAGTAGAGGGCAAACAAAAGGCAAAAAGTGCTAATAGGAAAGAACCCCCAAAAAATCCAACCTAAACCCCACTAAAATATTTTGATTTAACTCCTAAGCTCCCACTTGTGAACAGCTGAAGCTAAATTTCGTTTTGTTTACTGCTGTGGGATGACAACTCTTTCTTCAGAGCTATGAATTGTAATTTTCTAGATGCGAATCACTTCATTTCATTAACAAGCAGAAGCAGATTGCTGCCATCTTTATTGTAGCCAAAATATTATTTTCAGTAACTGCAAATAACAGGGTCTGTTGACTTGCAGAGAAATGTGACATGCTCAGGATTTCTAAATTATAAATAGAAGAAAGAGAGAAAATATACTGGAGTGACATAGCTAAACTCAGTGTTATTTTTCTAAACAAGACTCAGGGTTGTATTATTGTAAATAGATAATGAGAGTTTCTGTTGAAAATTGAACCCACTCACTCTTCAAATAAACATAAATTAGTGCATAAATCACTGATTAACTTCATCTGAACAAGCTGTACAACCACCCAGAAGCACCAAAAGACCTCAGGGAGGTTTCTCCATCACTCTTCTCAGAATACCTGCCAGTGCTTTACCAGGTTGTAAAGGTTCAGACAACAACTCTTTTCACTGCCTCACAGTAAAAACCTGTCCTGTTTTAGCCTCCTCATGTGGTTCCCTTTTCTCTTTGACCTTCACATGGGAAAGTTGCAGGTTTGGGGGAAATGAATAATTTTCTCTTGGATCTGAGATCCAGAGGACCACAGCTGCTGGATGCAGGAGTCAGAGCAAACCTGGTAGGAAGACCAGCAGCACAGAGCAAGGGCTAAAATCCTTTTTGGTCACAAAATAGAAGCTATCAGGAGAAAACAAAGACAGAGGCATCTGCACATTGGTCAGCAGCCAAGATTTGGCAGGTGACTCCATGACAGTGTAGGACAGTGTATGGAGGAACATCTGCTGATTTCAGGATCAGCATCACCCACAAAGCCTCCATCACTTTTTGTTTTGGGATTGCTTTAGGGAGAAATAAAATCATTGAAGTTACTGGAAATGCATAATGCAAACAGCAGCTGCACACAGGCCATGGGGACTTTATTAAACACTGATGGAAATGGACAAACCAGGGAAAATACACCACAATTTTTGGAAACAAGAAAAGGACTTAAACGTCTGACTGCTAGCAAAACACAAGACTTCTGCTGTTAATTTCAGTTTTTAGAGGAGCTCTTGGAACAGAGTAAACAGAGCCTCCAGGTTTTATTTTAACAATATCGTTACTCTTAAAACTTCTTGAACAATTTTAAACTAACCATAATATTGAATTGTGATGGGAAAAGGCAAAGGCAAGGTACAGCAAGGCAAAATACAAGGCAAGGAAAGGACAGGCATTTGATGCACTGTGATAAAAGTGCAATTATTAATCTCAGCCTGTGTGCAATTAGAAAGGAAAGGGAATAATAAGATCTATATGCAGACAGTTGATACTCTGGGGGATGCATGCCTTTTGTGCCTGCTCAATGTGATTGCCCAACACACATAACTAAAATTGTCCCTGTGTCCTTTCTCTTAGCAAAAATACATTTTTGTATCAAGTCACAGCTCCCTGACTCCGTCTGACTCGGTCCTGCTGAAATCAATCTGGTTACTCAGGGAGAAAAGCTTCAATTTTTAGCAAATTTTCTGTACTTGAAAATGCATTATATTTGGTTTAAGGGGTGGGATGTAGTCTGGGACCAACTTTTATCTTCTGGAGATGAGTTTATTCATCCTAATGAAAAAAGATGAGTCACTTCTTCCCTCCCTGAGATGATAAGACAGACTGTGATGAAAGTCACTTAGAATTTAGCTTCATAGCTACTAACAGTAGCATAATTAAATCTGGTTTTAGTAGGAGGGAGTAAAAGAATGCACAGTAGATAAATTACAGGAAGACAGGAAAAAAAATAAATAGAATATAAATTGCTTTTTATTCTTTAAGGTATGTGTTGTCATAAAACCAAGTTTTTTCTCATCAAGTGTTTTTTTCTCCCAAAGCAGAAAATAGCAACAGAGTGGAGACCACGTAGGTTTGTTTGTGCACCAATTGGTGTGCCCTGGCTCATGATCAGGTAGGTATGTACAAAGTGAACTGTGCCTCAAATCTGCCCATCATGAGTCTGACATCACACAGACTTGAAGCAGAACTGCACTTCCACTGAAGTCCTGCTCTGGGAGTTTTATTATTTTAGGTAAGCTGTAAATACATTCTGCAGCAAGCAGGCCTGTTACCTGAGAGTTGGCTGAGAGTTTCTGGCAAGAGCAGTTGAATAACAACTTTATTTCCAGCAGAAAATTAATTCTGCTTTCCCACCCTTTTCCACTGGACTTGCCACTGACAAGGTGCTGTGACTATATAAATTCTGCAGAAAATATGCAGAAATTGCTTAATTACATTTTTTTAAACATTAAGCTCTCCCTGCCTTGGGGAAATTTATTTTTTTTTTCCAAAAGGTTTAGCTGGAAATAGTTCTACAAAGGGTATCTTCCTATCACAGTACTACAATATTCAGAATTCTGTATGGGGAAGCTTTACTTGTTTTTGGTAATTTGGCCTGCTTTATTTTCTCTATCCTTCAGAAGAGCTCAAGTAGCTAAGAATGAATCAGCTTGGGTGTTTCTGAGATCACCTGCTTTAGTGTGGGCCCATCCTTCTCACTGAGAGCTGAAGAAGCCTCTTGGATGGAACAAGGTGTTTTTGGAGGGGAATAAGGTGTTTTTGGAGGGGAATAAGGTGTTTTTGCAGGCAGTGCTTTGAAAGGATCATTCCAACACAGCAGAGGTCTTCAGGCCATGGTGACACAGCCCCACCAGAAACACACCACAGCTTTGCTTTCACTACTTAGCTTTTTAACACCTCTATGCCTGCAAATTAGAAAAGCTTTGATTTATTTCTGTCCCCAAATAACCATCAACAGCTCAAGTGAGATGAACACATGCCAGCCCACAATGGTTAAATTTCATTTGCTTTTTTTGCCACAGATAATTTCTGCTCATTCATCCAGAGCTGAACTTTTCTTCATCACCAGGAACTTTGTTTTCACTTAGTTATTGCTAATATTCTATTTTAATTGGAAAAAAAATCCAAAATTTCCTCCAAACAAAATCTTGGTGAACCTTGAAGTCAATGGAAGAAGCTAAGACTAAAGAAATGGTCCCTGCTTTGAGGTACATGATATTGCCAAAAGGCTGAGAACCTCTGTTTCAGGAGCCCAGGTGCAGACCTGGCCTGCTTGGACATATGGATGTCCCAGAGAAAAGGTGCTGGCTCTGGCAGATAGGGCAGGGATCTGCTGGAATTCTGCTTGACCTTCAGGCTAAACTGAGGTGACCTTTTGCTCATTTACAGCCAGCTCTAAAATACCTGGCACAAATTATCACCCTTTTGCACTTAATGGCTCTATCACCAAATGTCCCCCTCAATTTACTGTTCTCTAAAATTCAATTCTACTTATCAGTCATATCATCTACAGAAAAACAGTGCATTTTATGTGAAGAGTTTAAATTTAATAGGCAGCTTCAGGACCATGTGGTATTTCACTAAATGTGGCCTGGGAAAGAGCCTTGTATTATTCACAGGAAGTAAAGATTTAGGAAATGAATTTTTGGGATGGATGGATGGATGGATGGATGGATGGATGGATGGATGGACTGAAAGACAGCTTTGGAGGGCAGGAAATGGTATAGAAATCTATGAGTCACTGGCTAGAAGTCCTAAGAGAAGCTCTGTGGGAAAGACCTGATTTTTATTCATTTATGCAGAGAAGAGAAACTACTAGTTTCTTGAGGGAGAATTCCACTGTTAACTCCAGCCTCTGTAACAAAAATGTTCATTGCACTCTTGGGAAGGGAGAGGAAATTGAATTTAGCCTAACTGTAGTCCATAAATGCAGTGCCTAGTTGTATTTAACAGCAGATCTTAACAGGCTAATGCATTGAATAGCTCTAGATGTAAAGGCCACTAAACTGTGGTTAAAATCATATCTCAGTAAGGAAATTCATAAGGAAAGAGAGAATGAAAAGCACTATAACAAATCAGTGAAGCAGCTGTGATTGATGCTAAAAGCAGAGTGGGAAGAACAGTGCTGCAGAGAGCATCCATGTGGCACCAAGGCAGCAGAAATCCCTGCAGCTGCAGCTGAGAGACACCAACGTGACTGACACTGCCCTGAACAGATCCATGCACAGCCAGCTGTGGCCATGACCACCCTGCCTGAGGCAGGACCTTGTGAAAGAGAGTGACATCCACAGATTCCTACATCTTCTAAGACTGGGACACAGGGCTGTTCATATTATTGGGTATCTATACAGCATTTTCCTTGCAAGTGAAATGCATGGGTCTCGATTGCCAATCTGATTTGCCTGGGTTTTTCAATGCAATAGGCAGCCAAGTAGGAAAAAACTTCAACCAACCAAAAAAAAACCCCAAACCACCCAAAAAAAAAAAAAAAAAACCAGAAAAGCAACATCATCACTTAAAATTGCAAGCCAAAGCTAGTAAATTTAATTCAGACAAACTATTCACTTTATCCAGACACTACTTGCCTCTTCATCTCAGCTGTCACCTTTATTCTCCCTTTCCTTTATTCTCCTTTTCCTCTATTTCCACCAGCCTCCAGGCTCTCTTTTTCTTCTCCTGTCCCTGCAAGGCACAAGGTATTTTTTCTTTTAACCCCTTCTCTGCAACTGGTTTTACTGATTTAAAATTGATTAGCATTTATTAGCAACCTGAATACCACTTATCACTTATCTTTGAATCCTCTCTGTCTGAAGAGGAAATGAAGTGACTTTCATGATCCTTGTTTGCAAACTCTAACCTAAAGGCAGCTGCACAAAATGAGTCAGACCTTCCTAGGCAAGCAGCTCACTTCAGGAAGGTGAGCAAGACCTAAAACATTTGCAGCTGCTTGGGTAAGGCAGCTGCAGGAGGAAAGGGATTGAGACTCACACCATGCTTAGCACATTCTATGGGAGCTCTTTGTCAAGAACACGAGATACTTACAGGATCCCAATGCTCACCAGGGACTGCTGACAAGTCTTGGACATTTCAAGTCAGTTGTAGGATCCTGCTGGAACTCAATAATTTAGCTGCTGGGTTCAGAGGTATACAGAATATGCACGTCACCTGTGCAGATAAGGAAGAAGTATCATAGAGGAGAGAAAGAAAAATGCAGAAAAATGAAGTGGGGACAGGAAAAGTAGAGGTAGAAACCTTCAGTAGGTCCAGTATGAGTGGAATAATGAGTAGTATTGGTTGAAAGAGCAAATTAAGGTGAAAATATGAAGGTAAGAGAAGATATTTTCTCTAATGATAGCAACAGGGGATTTTGGACTTTGAAGATCATTTTTTTCTGAAAAGAGATGCTCTTCAAATGAAGCTGGCTGAATGGCCAGGCTCTCTTGTAAGAGACTGGATGAACCACAGAGTTATAAGGGAACATGCAAACAAAAAGCTTCTCATATGAAATCTTGTCCAATATAATCAAATCGTGGAGAGTGAAAAACATATGCTCTCTGTAGCTGTGCAATCAATCTGTTCTCTTGTCTGAGGCCAACAAGTTCTGCTATCTGCTGGCCATTGGCAAGCACCTATGTAATTAACTACAACCATCATCCAATTGGGGATCCACTCTTTTAATTAACTCAGTGTGGTATTTCGGCTGCATCTGTTTATGTCCAAAAGAGATTCTCATTTGTTGTTACTTGCTACAAAACTATTACTCCATTGTAGGAAAATTATTGCACTTGAATGATTGTGCTCAGTTCTCTTCTAAGTGAGAAATACAAGTGAGAGATAAAAATAAAGGCATCTGAGGATGCATAACAGTAAATATGATATTTTTCCTGATTAAAACAAACTGAGATTTGCCTCTTACTGTCTAACTCCAAACTCACAGGACCACTCATGCCTTAGAAGTATTCCTGAGAGTAGTAATTTTCACAAGCTCTTGCCAGATTTCTCTCAGTTGACAGCATGTTGAAAAGAGCTTTGTTAAGGAGATCAGTAAGTAAAGCCCAAGGCATTTATAGTGTGATGCATTTAAGCAGGTGTAAAATTCTGGTATCTGCACCCGGGTTTGTTCAGATTATTGTTGTTTTCAGCTGTGCACATATGGAAATGTGCAGAAGGGACTGGCTCTGTTCTAGTTTGGCCTTTCTGTTATTGCAGAATTAAGCAGCTGGAAAACAAGGCTTGAATGTGATGAGGTGAGGATGGCTCAGGGCTGAGGGGGCCAAAGAGAACTGAAAATGCTGGAAAGTGACAGAAGCTGCTGGTGGGCAAGGTAAGTCCCAGGCTCAAGTCTTGCCCCTCCTGAGGTCAGGAAGACTGGGTAGTACCTGTGACCTTTGGGAGGATCACCTCTGACTAATCACACTGACATTCTCACAAACACTTGCAGCCTTAGAAAAGCAGAACTCAAAAAAAGATGCGAGTATTTTATTACCAAAACCAAATTGTGTTTTCTTCCATCAAAGCTTTAGCCTGTTTTCTTTTTCACCTTGTTTATCTTCAGCACCATCTGGCAAAGCAGAATGTTTCTGCTGTCTCCAGAAACATCACCTTAGGGACAGTGCCAAGAAACAACCTTTTAAGCCTTATTTTATCTGTATTACATACTGGTTTGAAAGCATTTCTTAATTTTATCGATTAAAATATTAGGGTATCCAATTATTATTGAAAACACAAATACTTTTGTTATGTCAAACTTTCATCAATATTTATTATCAAGTTACCAACACTTCTACACTTATTATTACAATTTAACCTTGCATACTAATTAATAAAAAAGAATTTCAGTAAACAACACAAGCAATTTAGCTCAAAATTTCTTCTAATGTATGCCAATAACATACTGTTACTGTTCTGTTGAAATTTTCTCATTCAGCCTGTTCCCCTTCTTGTATGTAAAGTCTAATAATAAAATATATCCCTAAATCTGAATGAGGGAGGGAGGGAGGAAGGAAGGGAAGGAAGGGAAGGAAGGGAGGGAAGGAAGGAAGGACGGACAAGATTTCTTGTAGTGAGGGGCCCAGAACTGGACACAGGATATGAGATGTGGCCTTGCCATTGCTGAGTACAGGGGACAATCCCTGCCCTGTCCTGCTGGCCACACTATTGCTGACACAGGCCAGGTGCCATTGCCCTTCTTGGCCACCTGGGCACAGCTGGCTCATGTTCAGCCACTCTCAACCAACACCCCCAGGTCCTTTTCCCCAGGGCAGCTTTCCAGACACAGCTCCCCAAGCCTGGAGCACTGCCTGCAGTGCAAGAGCAGCTCTTGGCCTTGTTGCATCTCACAATTGCTTCCTAGATCAAATTTGTATTTCATCTGGTGAATATCTGAGACCCAAAGAGTTTCATTACACATTTACTATCTGCTATAATAATGGGTTTCAGCTTAGAGGATCTCCTACTGTGCACTTAGTCTCCTGACTAAATTTCAGTGGAATGGTAATCCCAGTATGCTGTGCTGCATAGATAAGAGAGACTATCAAAGGATGGATATAATTAATTTCCAGGATCACATATTTTCCTTCTTGTTTAATTATTACATAATTACTCTTTATTTTATGTATTTCAAATAGCAAATAATAGCGTTGTGCCAGTACCAAGATAAAAATGGCTTAGTAACTTATTAATGTATGTCCAAGACTATGTGGCTTACTACAAAGAAAATATAAGAGTATTTAAATTTTTCCTGTGTCTGTGTAAAAAGATATTAGATCCTGGATAGCTGTAATATACTCTGAATCACACTCCAGCTAGAATACAAGAACTGATTACCATTCCCCTTACTTGGTATACTGTTAAAAGTTAGATCTTGTCTCTGCTTTTTCTTCTGCATTGTCTCCTTGTTGCTTCCCAGCTATACATTTTAAATTTATATTTCTGAACTTTATTAAAATTCTCTGAAGTGGTTCTTACATAACTTCATGTCTTTAAAAAAAAAAGGCAGGAAAGGCCAAGAGTCATTGTGCCTGTAATTTAAATACATCTTTTGACTTAGAATGATGGTAATTCATATAGGCATTTTAACAGAAATAGGAACGAGTAAGGTAGTGAAGCATAAAACAGCAACATATCTAAATAAATTTATTTTTTTCCCCCTCATAACAGAGCATCAGTAGCACATAAAATGCATCCATGTGGAGCAGGAAGAGAACACGAGGAAAAGCAGCCACACAGCACCCGTTTGCAGCTCCCTGTGCGGGAGGGGAGCTGCCCCACACTGGCAGCCCCCAGTGCTGTGCTGCTGCTTTGCTGTCCTGAGACGATGCTGAGGCTGGGGAGGGGCAGGGCAGCAGCCAGGGCAGGGATGCAGCAGTGAGAGGGTACCACACACCCAGCAGAGCCAGCTGGTAGCTTGGAAGGGCTTGTGCCCAGTGTGGAAGGCACTAGTTTTGCTTATCCAGATTTGGAATTTGCCTGGTCAGTTGGATCCTGGTGGGTGGGAAGGGCCTTGAAAGGACCCCTGCATCTGTGAGGCACAATCAGCTAGAAGAGAAATCTGCCTTAAAAAGCCTCCACTTGGAAAACAACAAATTACCTTGTGAGCAGGTAGGAGCACAGGCTGTTTTCTATCAATAAATGGGGTATGTTTTCTGTAAATTCTATCTATTCTCCTAAACACTGTTTTGCTCTAAGGAAGCTCTTCAGTCACCAATTACAACTTTTCTTGTAGCCAGAGAGAACAAAATTACCAAATGGGAAGCTAAATCAGATTCACCAAGATAACCATGTTTTACCCCAGGGAACAGCACACTCCATCCAGCTCTCACAGGGGCAGAATCAAGTAATGCTGCTCTCAGAAAAAACGCAGTAGCTGAGGGGCGAAGAGCAGCAGGATAAGGCAGAGAAGAGGAAACAATCACCTGGTGATTATAACAATTTGGTTTGAGGACATGAAGAAAACCTACATTTGGGTTGTTTCCCGTGTGATTACAATTGCATTTTGGTGGCAGGAGATGGGCAAAGCACGGTGTCCAGCATTGCCCTGCTGCACAGAGCCCCAGGGCCACAGCTGTGACTAACAGTTCACAGAGCAGATTAAAAGGGCTGATCCCAGGGGAAAGGAGGCACCTCAGCTCTGCTCCTCCTGGCCAAACAACCACAGCAGCACAAGGTTATCGGCTCAAATGGATGCCAAGGAGCAAATGGAAGCCTGTGTAGACCCCTCCTGTTTAAGGTATTGCTGGAGCCTCCAAGACTGATCAGCCAAAGTAATTGGGAGAAGAATACAGCTCCTCTCAAGCAAGGCAGGAGCAGGGCAGGTGTTGTGTTGGGAATCTTTGCAGCATGTTACTCTGTCACTTCTTACTGGATCTCCCGATTACTCGTCCCTGTTCAGGTCTAAACACTGAACCATACATTAAAACTGCCTTTCCTCTTCCCCCTCCCTCTCCAGGCAGCCTGTGAAGGAGCCACAGATGCAGTCTAAGTGCCTGTAATCTCACATTGCCAAGCCTCCAAACACTGCCAGATTTCTCAGCGGGAAGCCAAGATGTGACGTGGCATTTGGAATGATTAAGTTGCCTTTGTGCACCACAAAGGGCACAAATGCCATTAGGGACATGAGTGATGTGATGCATTTACAAACCATTTTTTAAAGCAATATTCGTGGAACAGAGTGCTAACAGAGCTACTCCAAAATGTGTGAAAATGAGTCCAAGTGAAAGTGTTGTGGGTGGATACAGTGTGTGTTATCACTCAGAAGATAAACCCCTCTTAGGCCCATAAACAGCAGACAGGCTTAAGCAAAACAGTCATTTATCTTAGTTTTTACAGCCTTGGCACTTCATCTTAGCTGCTGATGTCTGATGCTTCTGCAGCCCTTTCTGGGAGAGATTAATAGTCCTGGCCAGATGCAAAGCATTAAATTTTTCTTTCAGGACCTAATTATTTTGTTTAATTGTAACTTATTTATGGGAGTTACTCTTAAAATAATAGATAAATATAATATAAAGTTCAGAGCATCAAAATTAGAGCTGGGGAAAGGAAAGCACAAAAGCAGGACTGCCATTTCACAGATATAAAGAGCTCTTTCTTGGTGACATTAAACTGCAGGAAATGGATGGTTTTGAAGCTTTAAAGGTGCTTCTAAACATCACCACATTCAAGGGACAATGGTCAGCAGTGCTCCAAAGATGTTCCCCAGCCTGCAGATGTGTTGATCTTGAACATCCCATTAATAAAGCCCTTTATGAATAAATCACGGAGATCTCAAGATAAAAGCAGAATGAGCAAACTTATCTTGCTCATTTCAAACCCAAATTTATAGAAGACCTAAACGGTGTAGTCTTCCTACACACTGATAATCAATTTAAGTTACCCTGGCAGTTTTCTCTCTGTGATCATGGCATGTCATTTGTATGCAAGATAAAGGTTCCCCATAGGGTTATTTTCAGAGCTCTTCTTTTTAAATGAAAAAACACAAACAAAACCCTAAAAGTGTTAAAAATCATCAAACATTGAGTATTTGTTAAAAACCCCACTTAGTAATAGTGTGACCACGTCCAGTAAGAGGTTAATTAAGTAATTTCTGCTCTGTGAACACCACTTGCTGCAGTGAAAGTAGAAAGAGTTAAAACAATCTAGGAAGACAATCAATATTTCATTTCTTTGGAGCTAAGTAGCAGCAAAGATAAACACTCTGATGAAGATGTTTGTCGGACCAGTGCTTTTCAGTTTTACAAGGACATCCTGATGAATCCTCCCCAAATCCAATGGGAATGCTTAAATTTATTCTCATCATTTTATAGGAAGCAGCATTGAAACACAGGCATAAAGGCTGATATTTCAAATGTGCCTGCCTTAAATTAGGATTTAATCCATCTTTTGATTTATAAACAAAGGTCTGGATAAGGGTTTGCTGAAGCCATTTAAGTTTTCATTGAGTATCAAAAGTCGTTTCAGATTGGTCATATGGCAAAATGGAACACACAAAATTCATAAACCTTTTATGAAAACAGGCATAGACTTTGTAGAAATTCTGGTGTTAGAACCCAAATGTTTCTTGTTTATATTTCCTATTTTGTATTTCTGGCATAGACAATTCAATTAAACAATACTAATACACATTCACTTTTTATTCTAAATTGCTACAGGAATTTGCTGCAAGCCCCAAACTGGTTTTGGAAAAGGATCAATAATGTTAATTGTGAATTATATTATGTTCAGTTAGAAATATTTACTTCTTCATTTATTTATTATTCAACCAGTTCTAAATGGACAACATTGAAAGGAATTTCTGCAGAGAAAACTAGCAAGTTATTTTTCAAGACACATTTGCAGAAAAGAGTGCTGTGTTATTTAAACCCTTGAATTCTGACTACAGGGTTCTGCTGCCTCATCTGGTAAATCTGATCCTATTTCTAACAAAGAGTGGAATTTAATTACAAAGCCTTGTGAGTACATCATACATAATGATATACTCACAGATGCTGAGTCCATAAACAGCTTTCTCTGAAAATTAACAACACATAGCAATGCACTCAGGGGAAAATAGCAGCCTCACCAGTTTACTGATGTGTATATGGGCTTTTCTAAGGCAACAAAATGCTTTTGTTAGATTTTAGACAATAAAAAAATAAGTTCAGGTCTGTACAAACAATAATAGCTTTTAATTCCTGATTTTACACATCTAGTTGATCATATTTTCAAAGGGTTGTTGAGCACTTCAGAAAAATACTGAAAACCTTGTAATTAAAATGCAATATAAGAATGAATTTAATGCATTTTTGTAATATTTAACTGTACATAAGCTGACAATCTAGACAATCCTTTCTGAGATAGATAGATAGATAGATAGATAGATAGATAGATAGATAGATAGATAGATAGATAGATAGATAGATAGATAGATAGATAGATAGATAGATTTGAAGAAACACTGCTCCAGTACAAAGGCAAATAATAAAAAAACTGACATGCTCATTCTTCTGCATTGTTATATGCACATTGGAGTTTGGTGATAGACTCTTGCAATAGTTTAACTCTGTTGTTACAAGACACTTTAGAATCTTTATTCTGCAATAGTACCATCATCTCAAGGTAAAAATTCTTCCTGATACAAGGAAGTAAAACTCTTCAGTTTTAGCATCTCAAGGAAGCCTTTGCAAATAAGCCCCCATAAAGCACTTGTAAATAAAAATGTATCCTTCAAGCCCAGAAAAGAGAGAGTTCAGCTGTGCCATTATGAACTTCATAAAATCACAATGGTGTAGAGGAGGTGAACAGAAATATGATATAATTTAAGAACTGGCAAGAATTCTAAAACAAACAAACAGAAACACTTAGACCAAATCATTCAACATTAAACTGAAAAACTTGGAGATAATTTTGCAGGCAAAAAACTTCAGTGAATTCAAAAATTATTCAGATGAAGAAAGAAAAAATCCGTTATCAGTATCTCAGCATGAAGGTGCAGCTGGAACCTGTGCTTCTGGAGGATCATGAACTGCTGTGAAGCTGGAAGATTATATCAAGGATATGTTGTTCCATTCTTAAAATGTAGCCCTTTTTCTTCTGTTGCACATCATTACACAAATAAGGCTAGAAGGACCACTGGTTTAACTCAACAGGGAGGTTCATTTATACTGTTCAGCACGAGGTGCACCACTGTTCAACAAAACAACTCCAGGTCACAGCCAGTTATTTTGAGCACTTCATTCCTGCTGTTTTCTTGCTAGCAGTTTTGGAAGATCTACCCTTCTGTTATAAATTGCACTTGCAGAGGAATTTTTTTAGACAACAGAGGTAAACAAATGGACATACAACAAACCATTCCAAGAAACAAGTCTGTCAGGGGCAGAAGGTCAGATTATAATGTTGGCCTATCCAGAGTGCCCACAGAAAGGGAATCCCTGGTGCAGCTCTGAGATCATTAGAAAGATCTCCAGAGCCTTCAGGAGGGACAAAGACCAGCCTTCCTATATGGACTAGAGGGCTCCAAGGAGCCTGGGCTGCGAGCTGAGGTGAATGACACCCTGGGGGACGGGGTAGGCTGGTACAAACACTCAGCTGTGTTTTCCATCTGAGGTCAGTGCCATCATTCACTTGAGAGAGGAGCTGGTAAGACTGTGGAATCACTTATGCTATTTCATACCAAGGGATAGCAGTGGGTACAATAACAGCAGTAACAACAGCAGAAGGCTGAAGCTTTGCTCGTCGTTTGGTACAGCTCTGCCTCTCTCCTGGCTGACACCTCCCACAGGAAAGGGCTGTGGTAAACCAGGAGCAAACAGCTGGAGAGTGGAGCTCAGATGCATAGGACAGTGTAAAAGCCTGATTCAAACACTACTGCCTAAAGCAATATAGCTGTGGCTCAAACAGATGAGATCTTTCTTGATAAACATCTGCTCCTGTGCAATCTTCACCATGTTGAACCAAAGATACCAGCAGGGAATGCAAAGGAAAGTTTCCAAAATAAATATGGGATATTCCAGATCACACTTGTCTAAAAATGGGCACTGTGCATAAGGACAGTGAAAAAAAAAGGACAGTTGCCTGATTTATGAAATTAAGTGAAGTCTGACAGTAAGAGTGACTCACTACTCCAAAAACTGTCTGGGAAGAAAATATTTCCATATATATACCAAAATATATGGATGTCCAGGAAGGGCAATGGACAGAAAGAAATTACTACACATATGTAGAGGGTCCCTCAGAGATTGTTTGGCAGACAGTTCCTGTTTCTCCTGTCCCTGCAAGTGTACCACAGTACAAGGAGCAATGGGAATGGCTGTGGTGACTGACTAAAAAGACCTTGTGAA
Source organism: Luscinia megarhynchos (assembly GCA_034336665.1). Classification (NCBI taxonomy): domain Eukaryota; kingdom Metazoa; phylum Chordata; class Aves; order Passeriformes; family Muscicapidae; genus Luscinia; species Luscinia megarhynchos. The sequence goes on from JAPFBE010000003.1 coordinate 17,028,990, forward strand.
AGTTTCAGGTCCAACAACAGTATTCTCCCTTAGAAGCAAGTTCAATTATCTTAACATTGTGAAGTGCACAATGCAAAGAAGCATTGACAAGGGAAATGACAGTATTTGAAGTGTAAATTAGTCAGTATACCAGCAGATGTGCAATGACCCAGTCAAAAAATATCACAAGTGGATTTTGATGCTCATTGCTTCTGTCCATCTGCAGTGGCTTAAGCACTCCCTGTATGTCAAAGTATAGAGGGAGTGTCACTTGATCTCTTTCTCCTGCTGCAAATCTCTATGGGTACCTGTATCTACCAAAAATGTCTCACCTCTAGTAATGGGACCAGTCTTGGACTAAGGGGTCAACTTTTCCTTTTCCTTTTTTTCCTTTTCCTTTTCCTTTTCCTTTTCCTTTTCCTTTTCCTTTTCCTTTTCCATGACTTGCATAGATGGAGTTTTTAGCCATTTCTAGACCTGAAATAAATCTTTCCAAAAGGCTGTGGACTAGGTTCTGAACAGTCAAACTTCCCAGCAATTGCACTGGTTTAATTTAGTTTCTCTGTCAGCCTATTCTAGGTAAAATAATTTGTTTCAAGGAAAAGGATTTGTTGTTAGAGCTCTGAAATATCTTACTCAGAAGGTATGAGGAGCAATCACTGCACAAAACTTGGCTTGCAAAGAAGAGCAAGTTCTCAAGACACTTGAAAGGTATACTGCTGTTAAGGTTGGTATAAGTAATAATCAATAAATACACTTAAACCCAAAGCAATATTTTTTCTTATGTCACCTCTGTTCTCTCTCAGTTGTGAGATCATCCAATAAGCACAACTGTTTATTTGCTTGCACATGTACTTCTTTAAATCTCTTTTGCTGTTTAAAAGCATGTTAGCTGGAATTCCCTAGGTGCTCTAATTCCCAAATAAGAGCAGGTATTAGGTACTTTGGGTCTCTGATCCAGAATGCTTTGTAATGTTTAATTGATTGTGGGAAGTAAATATTAGATTGATGATGTAGAGGTATTTTTTAAAATAGTAAATCTTAAATATCATGAACTCATGCCTGTGTGTCACAGGATAAAAGCCAGAATTTTTGAAACATCCTCTCAGTAACACTCAGTACCAGGCAAATCCCTATACTGTTTGTGATTTTAATATGGTACTTAAATTTATAATACCAGGGTGGCAGAATACAGAGCTCATAAACACCACAATAGAATCCTACTTAAACAGAATGACAGGAAAATTATAATGAAAATTTGCAACAAATAAATGGAAATATAGAATCATTGTTCTAATCTTGTGAGCTCTAATTACATGTTTACATGAGAAAATATGGGCAAACAATATAGAAATCCATTAGTGGAGGTGGTTAAGTCAACCTTTAGCTGAAGTTCTGGCCTATAAAGCACTTTTTGATGCTGCCTAGTCTGTGGCTATGAATAAGAAAGAAAGGCTACCTTTGTTATTAAACCAAATCTATTTTTAAAACTATATTAACAGCATTGAAATGCTGAGACATGCATGAAAAACATTACTCTGGAGCCAAATTTGTTAATTTTATATGAAAAGAATAATTCACTACATGTTTTAATAGATCTGTGGGTTTTAAAATCTGATTTAAAGGTATCTTAATGTATTTCTTATTTCATTCTTGCAGAATTTTAATAAGAAATTGGAGAAATACACAATTCCCTGAAAGTGCATAAAACCGAATTCAGACAAAAGAGCCCAGAAGGCAAATTGCCAGTTTCCAAGACTTCATCCAAAGCCAGCCAAAACATTTCACTTGATCTGTTCTCATTACATTACCTTTCCTGGGCAAATACCATAATTTATTCTCTCTTGGAAGAAGATGTTCCAGGAACACAGGACACAGCTCCTCAAGCAGGTCTGAGGTCAGCATCTGCTGGCACCTTTCTGATGCTGCTGATTGCATGGTGACCATGCACCTGCCTCCACACCAAGTACGAGGCTGATAACACCCAACATGTCTGGTTTTCACCCTTCTCCCTCCTTCCTGTCCTTTATGTAATTATCTCCTTTTCTGATTTCAAATTATTATTGAATGTAGCAGGCTTGCCATTCCTGCAGAAGCAGTGTTGGCAGGGAGCTCTAGGACACACTTGGCAAACACAGCTAGTAATCTGACTGGTGTCCATAGCAATATGTGGTTGTTAGACTTGTTTTTGATTTACTGTTGACAACATAAAAATGTATTATGACTGTTAGTGTTGCAGAAGAATTTTTGATCAAGTTGTTTTGAAATGAACAGTGAAAATCCATCAATCTCTGCAGACTCTCATCATCATTCACTTCCAGCTTTTGAGACAAACTGATAACAGATATAGACCTTGTCCATTAAGCCCTCAACCTGCAAACATTGATGTAACACACAAATAATTCAGTGGACGATTAGGTGACTATTTCCCTGTGCACAAGGACTCTCAGGATGGGCACCCAGAGATGAAGAAAGGAAATAAATAGTATTACTTCACCTCTTTGTGCTCAGTATACCTCTCCAAGGCAGTTATTCTTGCCCAGTTCATGCCTAAAGCTCTTTGTATTTGCAAAACTAACATGGTTCAGTAAAAGCAGATATCCCCTTGCTGTACATGTGTTCAAGTAATTTTAGGTAAGTGCTGCAGTGTCGAGACTGCAGTGATAGCACCATTTTGCTGTCTTAACTTCTCCTTCCCTATCTGCTACTGAACAGCCCCCCCTCTCAAACTCTGTCCTTTACTTAAGATCTTTACTTACCATTTGTAACCCATCTGTGGTTTCTCAGCTAAAGCCATAATATCAAAAGCAGTGCCAAGAGCTGTTTGTGTTGTTGATACCTAAAGAGGCATCAGTCCCATGTCTTTCTCAACTTAACTACAAACATCAAAACCCCCTCCCAGTCCCAAGAGAGCTTGCAGTCAATATAAGGTCGTGTGGGCAAAATCACACTGAATTACACTGAACTCTGAGAGGGGTGCTGGGCAGTGGTGGTCCTGTCATGCAAACGTCCTGATGCACTGCTGGGCTTTAATTGCATACCTATCTTCTAAGAGACACTTTAAGAAAAGTTTACAGGGCTGTTTTGATGTAACTAAGGTACTCAAGAGGCCCTGGTGTATGCAATTTGTTTTCTCAAAATGTTCTCACAGTCAAATAAAACAATTTGTTTGAAAGAAGCCTTGATCCATTCCTTTATAGTTCTTCCAGGTAATATTTTCCTTGACTTAGACCATAGAAAAGTAAAAACAGTTCTGAGTTGTTCTTTCAGCCCCTACTACACTATGTTTTTCAGTCTCAGTAATTAGTATCTCTGAGAGATTTAATCTTTATTTTTCAAGCTTAGTATTTTAGATACTAACATTTTATTTCCAGAGTTGTAGAGCTTTTGTTCATAAATAATGCATAATACACACAGAAGCACAAGAAGGCATATTTAAAGTATATAAGTTGGGGGGTAAAAAAATTTTGACAATTACTTTTTTGAGATAATTTGAATTCTGTTCTTCAAATCATTATGCTTTCATGGCTCGTGAGTGACATATTGTAAAGACAGAAATACTTCTAAAGACATCAGATGTGAGAGTGAGTCAAAATTTTCTAATGCTAAGGGTCAGTAAACACATTATGGAAATACTGCTCAAACTCAGAAGAAACTATATTTGATAGTGAGTTTTATCATAGGTTTCAGACAAGAAAGAACTGGATATGCTGAGTGGATAAAGACTTAGGAAAAAATTCCTATTCAATTGTAATAGCTGTAAAACTTCCTCTCACTTTTAATAAAGCTGGGTAGAGCATTAGAAATTATGGCAATGGAAATGCACATTTAGCAATGCTGCCACTCTGCTAGTGAAGCAGCTCTATTTTAAATTCCCTAAACCAGCAGAAAAGTGACTATGGTTTCAAAGATACACACCAAGGAAGGGCTGAGCACAAATTTGATAGGAATAACAGAAAAAATATCAGAGAATTTAAAATAAAATATACAAATAAATACTCATCATTTTCCACTGTGGATGTATTTAATCCACAGGAACATAGTACTTTACATTATAATTCTGAGAGTTTTTTTCAATGACTCTAAATTAATCTCTGGAACTATCAAAAGATATTGAGCTTCAGCTGTCAGGTATTAAGACTTAGTGTGATGAATACAAATCTCTCTCACTGAAGGAGGGAGGCAAAAAGAGCCCACCTTTACTTAATCAGAGATTTAATGTATTAAAATATCATTAACATTCTGGACTCTACCTCAAGGTAATTAAAATGCATGAAGACTTAGAGTGGAGGTAGTTTGGAAAAACACCCATACAGGGGCATGAAGAAGGAGGCTGGCTGGAAAAAGAGAAGCAAGACATTTTAAGGAGAAAGGAAAATGCTTGTTGACTCAGAGGCCCAAAAATACCCTCAGAGAGCCTTGATTGAGGAGACATCAATATCTACACATTTTTATAAAGCATATTTTATTTGAGTTCTCTGTACAAAAGCTCCCTGACACATCACCAGCACTTTGAGGCCAGTTTTCAGTAAAGTGTTCTTTATACAAACACTTCTGTTGGGCTCTCTTGTGCTTTGTTTAAATTTTAACTGTGCTTAAGAAAGCATTCAGTGCAGTCCACAAGCAGTTCAGGCTTTCTGAAAGGGAAGTTGGCTGGTCAACCTCGTTGAAAACTTGAACAAGTTTGCTTCTACAGCAGGTAACACAAATGCCTTCTCCTTGTTTCCTTCAAATGCTGACCATTTCTCAAATTTTATTTATTTTTTTTAATACCTAGATCTCAAATTCAGTTTACTCAGTCCTAAAATTTCCATTTTATGTCCCTCTGACTCTCATCACTTGAAGTCAATACTTAGATAAATGAGAAATTATTTTCCTGCAGGACCATTTCCTGAGATTAGAATAATTAAAATTTCTTTGGCTAAAAAAAAAAAAGTTAAGTATCTTATGAGACAGTGGCAGATTTAGCAGGCACATTTGGCTCAATGCTGTATGACATAGTGGTGCATCTGAAGGAAAAACATTGACCAACATGGTCAGTAAGTGAAAAGGACAGTGATGACAGTCCTACATAATCTTCTGTAGTTTTTCTTCTACATTTAGCTTGTTTTTTTCAAAAAAACATTTAATTTGTTTAAGTCCTCAGTATGAAAAGAAAGGACAGCCTTGTGATTAAGACATTTGATTTGCATTTCAATTTTAGTCCTGCTTCTGTCTTTTTCTAGCATCCTAGTGCCTTCCTTAATTTGCTTACTTCTTAATTTTCCCTTCCATAAAGTAAAAACCTTGGTTTTGCCTTTTTAGACAGGGTTTCCTTGGGTTTGCTTATTTAGACTGTGTGTTTCCAAAGCAGAAATATGGACTGGAGGCTCATAGGACTTTTTTGTTCTGAAAATTGCCACATCTCAGCTGCTGAAAAGTGAAGTTTTCCTGTTCAGCCATCCGAGCCTCCACGGTTTTGAGGTTAATTATTTATTCTTTTTTTTAATCCCATCTATACATTTTAGTTATTCAAAGAGTTGAAGTAAACTAAATAATAGCATTAGGTTTAAGTGTTATGCCCTGTATTTGTGGCATGATATCAGGGGAGAAAATACTTGAAATAAACTTTATTGGATTAATTCAGGTGTAGGAGATGTTGCAATTTGGGTAGCAGGATGTAGATTGCCTGATAAAATAAAGTGCAGTAACAGAAAATGCTTCAAGTTGCTGAAGAAAGTTGCTAGTATGTGAACAGGAAAAGGCAGGATGCTAGTGACTGAAGGACTACCCAAGCAGGGGATTGATTTATAGTTCACAGATTAGCCCCAAGACATTCCTGAGAGGCAAAATTTTCCCATGATACCATCATGGAGCTTCTAGGGAGAATTCTTCTTCCATCCTCCCACAGGAGAGATGGATTCACAGAGAGCAGAGAGCTCATGAGTTACTGGGTACCAGCAGAGCAGATCTGAACTGTGGTGCTGCTAAGGCTTCCTGAGGGCCAAAGAGGAATGACAGCTGTTTGTAGCCTGTGTACATTTCTGCTGCAGGCAATGGCCACCCAAAACCACGTAATGGCAAATCTGCACCACTTGGGAGTGCGTGTGGTCTAGGGCAGGTATGGGGATGATCACTGAGCTTAGCCCATCTGGGGATGATGGCTGCTAAGCTGGGGTCCCAGAGGGAGCATGCCTGCATCAGTTAAACCTTTCAGAGAGCTGGCATCTGTCTACCCATGTTGTTCTGGACTTTTTTTTTCTTTTTTTTCTGCCACTGTCAGCATTTCACAGTAGTGTATTTTCTAAGCCTGTATTTCCTGGATAAAACACCCAAAATAAGATACAAAGGCAAACTGCACCACCATCCCTGGTGCTTGCTCTCTTGGAACATCACTTTCTGCTCTTTTGTCACTGTCTGTACCTGAACTGGAAACTGAAATGGTCATCAAACATAGGCTCCAGTACTAGACTAAGTACAGGTTTCATACCAGCACATACAGAAGCAACACACAGCTCTCCCTTTCCTTTCCTTTCAGCAGCACTGCCTCTGAAGGGATTGAGCTCACAGAAGACAATCAGCTGTTCTACACAAATGGGCAAAACTGAGATGATGCTCTTCACTCCAGGACTTGTAGTCATGTGGACATGAAGCTTGTCTAATCTAATAAATGCCAAATAACAACCCATGCAGCAGCATCTTAGAGGATGTGTGTTTCATGGCACCACTGGTTTCACGTGCCATAAAACTCATCCCATAGCAAGCACTGTGCACAGATCTCCAATCTCACCACCTCCAGGCAAGTTCCCCAGGCATGGCATTGCTCTGTTCAGGGTACTTGCTCGGGCACTGAAGCTACACGTCTGGAAACTGCTGGGCAGGTTCCTCTGGCTCAGCCCAGCAGTGCAGCACAGCTGTGCTGCTTCTGGCACCAGCAGCTCTCTGCAGAAGCAGTTCAAGTGCTTCTGCACTGTGTTGCCAGTGCTCCACTTTCCAAGTTTACCTCATCTGGTATTTGGAGAAGTATTTGCAGCTACTTTGTTTTCTGTTACTGTGATGTTAAGCATGGTATAAAAAACATTTAGAATAGAATCCAAAATCACTGCTTTTTGGACAACAGTAATCTTAAGTATCTAAACCTTGTGAAATGTTTGCAGTGGTTTTCTTAAGTTTATGTTCCTTCCTAAAGTCCTTCAAAATTCTGTGCAAAAAAGCCTTTTTCTAACAGCTTCTGTTGACAATTCTATTGCAAGCAGGAACATGACCTTTACAAAAGATAAACAGAAGTGGAGCAAGAGCTGCCAAGCAGTCCAACAGTGCTAATACCTCGCTGTGAAAAGCAAACTGTAATGCTAATTTACAGAGTTGAAGAGGAAAGGAGATGCATCCACACTTAGGCTATTCAAGTCTGGCAATTACTTTCAGATCTAAAATGGAGCTTTCCCTTAAACCAAGCAGCTAACTCTCCTCCCTCACTGTGAGGAAGATTTGGCTTGTTTTGCAGAAAATCGGTACTTTTAGAAAGTGGAAACTGAGTTTAGATCTTGTATCTCTGCATACAAGGACTAATATTTCATTTTAGAGGTGCCTTCACAACTGATTGAGGACACTGGAAGTGTGCCAGCCACCACTGTTAAATAGTATTATTGTATTTGATGAGAGATCAGTTCTGCACATCAGAGTATGCTGTAAAGGTGCACAAGTTAATGGAAGTCATCTTTGTGGTAAACAGTAGGAAACATTATTAGGAGTGTATCAGCTTTGGAATAAAATGTGTGGTTTCCTCTGGGTCCATGGCAGCTAGAAGATCTGCTCTCTAGTGCCAGTGTTAAGAGTCTAATACTTTTCCTTTCTAACATGAAAGTGGGCAGTTATTTCAGGGGGGAGCATGATGAATTTCACTGTCTCTCTGGCTAATATAACTGTCTTACACTTCCAACATCCACACCACAGGACAACCAGAGGATTTAAGTCAATTAGTGATTGTTTGTAAAGTTCCTTACAATTTAAAAAGCTAAATGCAAGCTATTAATACCTTCTTGTTATAATTCTGCTATCATTAATCATGCTTTTTAGGGGGAGGACAGCTGACAACCTCTGTAAAATTTGAATAATTTGTATTAATCAGAATTATTATCTAAACCTTTCCTGGAGTGAATACATTAAATACTGCCAAAACCTAATTGTTACATTTTCCACATTACTATTCCTTTTTGACCTGGTTGGTTAACAGAGGTTCGGGGTCCTCTAGGTTATTTCTTTGTCAGCAAAGCCATGGATGGTAAAGTCCCATGCCCCAGAAGAAGTATGTGCACTGTTCTCTTGCACACAAGGGCAGCCCTTGCCACTAAGAGAAGGTGGATATTTATTTGCTCACTGCTACATACTGCTTCCAGCCAAGGCTCAAAACAGATGACTCCTGGTGCACTTTTACTGTACAGTGCTGCCCATGCTGTTTCACAGTGGGCCCAGTGTTTTTTGATCTCTTTACCCACTTTCCTGGCATTTCTCTTTTTCTTCTCCTTAATGAACAATCATCTCCAGGCTACAATCACCCATTTTTCTCCATCATGCTCTTTCCTCCTCCACACTGTTCCTATCTGTGATTTAGTTCAGGCCCATGCCTGGTTTTCACCAGTGGTCCATACTTGGCTTGTATTGCACTAATGCTGGTTGGACAAGAGCAGAGACTGCTGAGAGGCAGAGAAATCAGACAGACAGGTCTCACATGGAACAGTAACAAGACTCTTGGTAAGGACTGAAATGTCTGACTTTTATTAAAAAGATGCTGGACTAACAACACGAATATGTCATCAGTCCTTCTTTTCAGGAATGAAGCAGCAAGGCAAACATGGTTGACAAATCCTTTTAATTTCTGGGTTTCTAAGTTCTGTATTTTTGTTTGTTTGAGAGTTTTGCTTTAATAAATTTAGTTTTCCCATTTGATTTCCTCCCCTCCCCCCAGAGTTCTTTACTTTAGGGAAAAGATTCATGCAGATCCACATCAAAGTTCTCACTACAGGGGAGTATTTATGGTGTGGTCTGGGGATTAATTTTGTAAGAAATTTGTATTCAGAAAACTTGAGCAGGCACAGCACAAGAGTTGGCCAGGACTTAATAACTTTTCACTGTAATTATCTTGATGTCTATGCTCAATTGCCCTAGATGACTGACTCCAAAAGGACTTCCATGAGAGAAGTGAAACCGCCCTTTCTGGCAAAGCAGGCTATAAACAGAAGCTGATGGAAAGGTGGGACTGAGCTTTTGGTGTGGGAGAAAAATGGATGTTCTTGCCCTTTTTGCAGACTGTGTCTGAAACATTCCTGTCACCCTGCCAGCTTGTCTGTCATCTGTTACTTTTCCAATTTGCCTGTCAGCAACACAGAAGGAAATTGCTTTGAATGAAAGTTATTGACTGTGTCTTGAGAAATCTGAATTCAATCCACAGCTCTGTCCCAGGATCTCAGGATGATGCCCTGATAATTTTAAAATAGCTTCTGTAAAGGCATCTCAGGCTGCCCTCTGCCAGCCCACTCACTGAAGGGAAAGAAAACATCACTTTTGTGGGTGCTTTCATCTGCTGTCACTTCAGAGAACACAGTTCATGCTGTGCTTACGCCTCCTAACAAATGCAGCAGAATCTGATCTCCATAGGAGACCTCAGGTGTTTCTGTATTGCAAATAATTATGGCACAAAGCTATGGAAAGCATGTATTTTCTCTCCATTTTGCATGTGGACTGTGGAATCTTTAAGCTGGTGGTTTTGGCAGCATGGTCTAAGAGTGTTGGAAAGTTTGGATGTGTGCTGCATGCAACCCCACAGCCATGGAGGCAGCCTGTGAGGGGGGATACCTCTTGTCCTGGAGTGTAGTCAACCCCAGAGGTGTAAACAGATACTGAAAATGAAAAGAAATCAAAACATACGAGAGCTTTAGTAGTGTCTTAAAAGAAGCTGCAGTAGTACTCAGAAAACACTCACTACATTCATATTCCTGAAACTAAAGCCATGTGTGCCAAGTGTTCGGGAGCTCTGTGAGCCAGGGCACTTGTCCATGCAGGGATGAGCTAAGATAGTGGCCAATGAATTTAAATGATAATTTCAGCCTTTGCAGCAGTCAGGATAAAGCCTGACACCAACATGATTGTGACTGGAAAGAGGTGGGTTTCTTTCTCTCTCTCTTCACTTTCTCAAAATTAGAAAAAGTTCTGTTGTTGAACTAGTAGGACAGGTGGATACCAGTACCAGTTTGTCCTGCACTACATTTAACTTGGTGCTACCAAAGGGCATGAAAGATAGACTCGTGGCAATGTGTGTCATTCCTGAACCTCTTGGAGACATGACATCTTTGGGGACTTCAACTTACCAGGGTGTCTGCTGAAAGTATAACACAGCAGAGACAAAACTCAGTGAGAAGATGATCTGACACTGGTGAGGGAGCCAACCAGGGGAGGTGCCCTGCAGAGCTGCTGTTTGTGAACAGAGGACTGGTAGCAACCACAGAACAATAGAGCTTTCAGTTCTCAGAGAAGTAAGGAGGGGGGTCAGCAGAGCTGCCACTTTGTGATTCCAGGAGCAGACTTTGGCCTGTTTAGGAGGCTGGTTGACAGAATCCCTTGGGAAGGAGTCCTGAAGGGTAAAGGGGACCAGGAAGGATGGACCTGCTTTAAGGATGAAATTCTGAAGTTGTATGAGCAGGCCACACCCATGTGTCAAATGATGAGCTGGTGAGGAAGAACACTGGCCTGGCTGAACAGAGAGCCTTAACAGGAGAAAAATGAGAGCTTATCATCTCTAGAAAACAGGGCAGACAACTCATGAGGGCTACAAAGATGTTGTGAAGTTATGCAGGGAGAAAATTAGAAGGGCTGAAGCCCAGCTACATTTTATCTGGCCACTGCTGTAAAACACAACAGAAAGTATTTCTACAAATACACATTTCTTACCTCCTCTTCTTCATACTCAAAATAATAACTTTCTGACTCACTGTTATTATATTCCAAACTCCAAAATCATATTGGCAGGCTAAACAATCTGTCTGCATATTTTCTTCAGTCTCATAACACTTTGTTTCTTAACACATAAAAGAAAAAATTGAAGACCTTTGAAAATACCTTCCATTAGCAATTTTTCCTGATTTCAATTATGACATTCTTAATCCTGTTGCTTTCCTTAGTGCACATGGTGCTTATTGGAAGCACATAAGTGCATATGTAATTTTAAAGTAAAGTAGCACCTTTAGATCACTAATTTATTTTGATTTAGTCAAAAGATGAAATTTTGAGAGTTCTTAGCTCCTTTCTTGACAATCTGAACAACATCTGAGTGATAAGATACTGCTACATTAGATCCCAGGGCTGTGAAAGCTGAGGCTGTGGATGTGGAGCAGACTGTGCCAGGAGGGGAAGGGAGCATTTTAATATCCTATTCTTTGTCTTTCATGAACTGCCAGGATTTTTTTGTTGGAGACAGCTGACACAGCCCACCTTTGATATAACCACTCACCGTGGCTCCAATCTGATTACAGTGTGGTATGTTGTGTCTATATGTCTGTACAGCCCTTTTTGAAATGGTATCAAAATATTTCATGGGCAAATTAGGTCTACAGTGTTTCCTGGTGGACATAAGGATCTTCTGAAGCTTTTCTGGAGAAGAAGACATTATTTGTCACATCGTTGTTCTCCCTTCTCCTTTCCAGTGTATTAACACATATTTCTTAAGAAACAGAATGGTTTTGCAAGATGCTCTGAAAAGAAGGTTAACCCAGTGCCTGGATTATCCTCTGAAAGTTTAGCTTGTAGCTCAAGAACAGTGCCTGTAACTCACATTCCTTGGACTGGGTCATAAACAACTCATGAATGACAATGAGACCAGTAATGCAACTATACCCAGAGAAGTGACCAGTAGTCTTGGAAGCTGGAACTAGGATTTAGAAGTGATTGCGAACATGGATGAGAAAAATTTAATCCAAGAATAAATCAATAGGAGAAGACCATGGGAACTGTTGCATTCTCCTTTATAGTACAATAGTTACCCATGGTTGAACTTCTTGCCTGTATATGTAGTATCTGTACTATGGACCATCTTATCTTATTAGTATGAAAGGAATTTTGGCACTCTTAAAGCCTTGTTGGGGTATGCAGTGAGAAGAGGCACATCCTTGATGTGGATCATGTTTAGCTTTTTCTAATTAGAAGATAGGGCAATAAGCCTTGTGATGCTAATTTTTTAGAGTTGGCATCTGTTTTTTTTGAATAAGCAGGAAAGAGAAGTTGCTTAATTCTTAGAATGGGTAAGACATATAATGAGAAAAGTTTAATTTTAAAATATTTGACATCTGTGTGTAATATGCTGCCATGACATAAATGCAAATGAAATTAAATCAAAACAAGACAGGACACTAAGTTCATTGCCAGGTGATATATATAATCTTTAGCTAATAAACTTGTCAATTAAGCAGGCTGAGAATAAAGAATATGTCAAAGAATAAATTTTTGGAAAGAGTTCTCAAGATTATTTCATCATGGCAATCATCTATCTTGTTTCTACCCCACTGGGTGGAAGTATGGAGAAAATCCTGTGTTTGGTAACATTATTTTAGATTTTAGCAGTAAATATGGTTATTTCATTTGACTGTTAAAGAGGCAAATCTCACACAAGCTGCAAACATCAGAAGTCAGAAACTTCACTAAACAAGAGGATTAGTATATGAGAACCTCAAAGAAGATAAAGAAAATGCAGGGGTAAGATATTAGGAGTATTGTTTACAACTGAGTCATAAGTTAAATTTAGTCCTCACCATGTTGAGAAAGAAGCAGCAAGTGGAGCTGTCCTCTTGTGGGAGAAAACAGCAGTCCCTCAAAATATTGCTCCCTGCTTATCGGATTGATCTCAGTGGTTCTTGGACTGAGGGAGGTGTCCATGTTTCAGTGCCAGTCTCTCCTCAGAACGAGAATGGCTTTGTACAGTAACACACTGAAATGGAAACAGTGGTTCCAGCAGCAGAACTGACAGCACCTGCTCAACACTGAGGTGCCAGGGTTCAAGGTGTAGAGCTTGGCCCGGGGATGGGCAGGCTCTCTGAGTAGCTTTTTGTGCAGATGAGACCCAAACTCGACTTGCACAAGCCCTCCATGACTAACTGTGCCACAGGCAAGGCTTGGCAGCAGGGATTTTTCACCAGGGATCTCTTTATGATGGGCTTTCCCCAGGAAAACCCTGTGTGAGGCACATGTTTATGGACCTCCAGCAGGGATCTCAGCTCTGCTCTGCCTCAGCACTGACCTGGCATGACTGGTGTGGGAGCAGCATGGAAAAGAGACCAAATATGTTTATTAACGTGATTGTTGGATAAAAATAATATCAGCTCCCAAACTAAGTAATATGAGGAGGCTTGAGAGGGCATTATGTGTACCTGCATGAAGAGAAGCATGAAAGAGACACTCCACTTGTTAGAGTGGAGTGCTACACATACCCTACCAGCTCCAGCCAGCTCAGAAGGAAACACTCAATCCATACTCATCCTGCAGGTGATTACAATTAGGGTAGAGGAGCACGTGTCCATGTGGGCTGCCCACACTCCTTAGGAGGGGCTGCAGCACTGCAGGCTGCCTGTGCTTGTGATGGGGCTGGCACATCCACTTTCTGCCATGTGTGTAAACACCTGGGCAGCCCTTGTGTGAGGCCCTATGCAACCAGCCTTGAAGCAGGTGGTGATTTAGCTCCTACCCAGCTCTTTTAAAGGATTGTCTCTCTCTTAGGACATGTTCAGCATTTGGGATAGGCTGGAATAGGTAGTTCCTTTGCTAACCTGTCTTAGTCCTAATGGAGAAAAACAGATGAGCAAAGGGATTTCCTGTGGCTGGGCTAGCTGCTCCTAAAGGAGCAGGAGGTATGGACTGGCTCCACTCTGTCTGGGGGACATCTGGAGTCGAGATGAAGGAACCTATGGCTTAGGGCACATTTATTAGAGAGAGGTGGCCAGGATGAAAGGCAAGGATTCCCCACACTTTTTATAGCATTTACCATGACCTTTTTTTTTTTTTAAATTTTTATTCTGTTTCCTAAAATTAACATCAGCAGCAGATGTTAGGGAAGACGTCTCTTCCATCCCTCTGTGACATGACAATGTGCCACTGTTTCTCTGCAGTCAGCCTCCTGCCAGCTCCGGTGCCTTTGCAGTTAAGCCTCTACCAGCGTGCTTGGCCGGGGCAGGGCGCGGGGGCGCTGCCGGGGCTGGGTGGCCCTCTCCTGGCCACAGCTGTCACACAGCTGGCAGCTGTCACACAGCTGGCAGCAGCCCCGCGCCAGCCCTGCCCTGCGCGGCAGCAGCGCACCGCGCACGTCCGAAATAAAGCAACGGGCTCAATCTGGTTGCTTTGGATTAAACAAGCCATCTTCGTGTTTTTATATAAAACCATTTTGTCTTGTGGCATGCTAAATAAATGACCAAAGCTCCCTTATCACCTGCAAGGTGAGGCACTGTTTGTCACAAATCAATGTATAGCAGTATGTTGAACGTGGCAAGTAGGATCCAACTCACATGACTTTGGTCCCTCAGGTGCTTTGACTCCTGTTCCATGTTAGCATCCTTTACTGTCATTCTCTTGGCCTCCTTCACGTTGAGATGCTTTCTAAGGGTGACTTTCTCAGCACCTCAGAGATACAGCAGAGTACAGACAGGTGACTTTCCTCCTTCCTTGTGAAAGCCTGGTTGTCCTCTCGTTTTCCACAGAACAGCTATCCCAGAGAAGGTCACACTGCTTTAGAGTGGAAAATGGTGTAGGTAATAGAAGAAGTGGGCCCCAAATCTATATAAAGATAGAAAGAGATTTTTGTCACTGTTGGAATTCTTTTCTCTTTCTTCCTCTCTCCCCTTTCTCCTCCTCCTGTACTTCCACCATTTCACTGAGTCAGCACCATTCAGGGCTTGTAACCTTTCTCTCTTTTGTGGAAGCATGGCAAACTCTTCATGACTTGATTTTAAATATTTAAGATGAAAATATTTGAAATACAGTGCTCTGTCACCATATCTTTCATAAAGGCTGATGAGTCACACAGCAGAAAAAAGAAATCAAAACACTCACACACACAGAATCACAAGGTTGGAAGAGACCTCCAAGGTCGAGTCCAACCCAGCTCAACACCTCAACTAGATCATGGCACCAAGTGTCACATCCAGTCTTTTTTTAAACACATCCAGGGGTGGTGACTCCACCACTTCCCCGGGCAGACCATTGCAGTACTTGATCATCCTTCCTGTAAAAACCTTTTTCCTGATATCCAACCCATATTTCCCTTGGCACAGCTTAAGACTGTGTCCTTTCATTCTGTCAGTTGCTGCCTGGTAAAAGAGACCAACTCTACCTGGCTACAGCCACCTTTCAGGGGTTGTAGAGATTGATTAGGTCAGCCCTGAGTCTCCTTTTCTCCAGGCTAACACCCCCAGCTCCCTCAGCCATTCCTCACAGGGTTTGTGTTCCAAGCCCCTCACCAGCCTTGTTGCCTCCTCTGGATGTGCTCAAGCTCCAGGTCCTTCCTGGACTGAGGGGACAGAACTGGACACAGCACTCAGGGTGTGGCCTCACCAGTGCTGAGCACAGGGGCAGAATGACCTCCCTGCTCCTGTGCCACTCTGTTCCTGACACAGGCCAGGGGCCCTTGGCCTTCTTGGCCACCAGGGCACACTCTGGCTCACGTTCACTCGGCTGTCCATCCCCAGGTCCCTTTCTGCCTGGGCACTGTCCAGCCACACCATCCCCAGCCTGTAATGCTGCAGGGGGTTATTGTGGCCAAAATGCAGGACTCAGCACTTGGACTTGTTAAACTGCATCCCATTGGACTCTGCCCATCCATCCAACCATTCCAAGTCTTTCTGCAGAGCCCTCCTGCCTTCCAGCAGATCAACACGTGCTCCCAGCTTAGTGTCATCTGCAAATTTGCTAACAAAAGACTCAATACCCTCATCCACATTGTTAACAAAATCTCATCAATGATAAACTGCTGATAGAATATGCAGGTGACAGAAAATATTGTGCAGGGCTAAATAATGGAAAGTGTAGGTCACTGTTCACTACTGGTTGGTGAAGTGATGAAATTCAGAGGTTTCTGTTTCCTAACACTACATGTCATATGTGTGTAAGAACACAGGAATCATCACAGCATGAACCTAGGAGCTGTGACTGTTCCCTGTTTTTTAGCCAGGTGCACTTATTCAGTGCAGCCATAGAGTCAAAAGAACTGACATGGCTCACCAACTATGAGATGAAATAATCTCTCCTTCTCTGGCCTGAGGAGTGATATGTGTACAATTCCACACCCAGTCTTGCTGCCCCTGGCTCCATAGAGGGATGGGAAAATAAAGCAGAAATTAAAAGGGAAAAAAAAAAAAAAAGGAACGTGCTTTCCTGATGAAAAACAGGTGTCAGTTCACATCTCTTCTACAACAAAGGGCTAAAGTTGTGAACAAAATTTCTACATGAGAACAAAACTTGAAGAGCTCTCAGACCTATAGGATATAATGAGCTGCACAGATTGGAAGGGGAAGTTAAAAACACTCATATTGAAATAAAAAGACAAATGACATGGCTGGAAAAAAGAGGAGCTATAAAGGAATACCTTACCATGAGATTGTTAAAGGCTGGCTGATACCTAGGAGCAAGAATCAGCTTTTCTTGAGCGTTTCAGAAGTGTGTGGTGCCAGCTCTCACTAATTTGTCAGTCACATTTTTACACTTGAAGTTAACTATGAATACACAGCATAAATGGATAGCTGATGTGAACCTTTGTTAGCATTGCAGTCTCTTGGTAAGCCTAGGACAGACAGAGCTTTGGGAGCACTAATGAGCTGAATGTATCACTCTTATTCTCAGCAAGGTGATTACTCCCCACAGAGTAGGCTCACGATATGAAAGGACTGACAGTATAAACAGGCCAGATTGATCTTGATCAAGAGCCAAGCCCTTAATCCAGGTTTAAAAAACGCATGTATGTGCTCCCTGTGAAAGGCAATTCCAGAGTGCCTTGGCAGCAGCCACCACCACTCAGCTGCAGGGCTGCCCCAGGCTGAGCCATCACATCTCCTTGGCTGCAACGCTGCCACAGCTCTTGGCTGTCACAGGGCACCCCTGAGAAGAACCACATCAGCTAACAGCAGGTTAAAATGACTCCACAGCACTCTGCAGCCTTGGAAAAACAATATCAGGCTGGCTGATGGTGACTAGAACCTGGCAGAGGAATATGCTTACATTTTCAAGTTAGAACAATATTCTGCTGTAAACATTTAATAGTACTAAATTCTAATAGCCACTGCTACAATGAGAAACAAATTATAGAACTTGAATATTTATCACAATGCTTTTTTAAAATATATGCTAGTATCTGTGGACTTCTTCTGAGATTAGTACAGCTATTAGAGGTCCCTTTATATTTCTTCATATTTACCTTCAGAAGAGGGCCATGAGACTCTCAAGATGATGGGATCTTCCCAATACTGCCATGTGTTCCTTACATGTTTGTTTGCTCCAGATGGAATCTACAGGCAGAACTATCCTACTGCTGACTTCTCTAGACTCTTGCTGCTGGAGGAAAAGGCAATTTTGAAAGTCCTGAATTTTTTACTCAGTGAAAGACATGTACTTGCTTCACAGACTCTCTTGCTTTTCTACTTCTCTCATCACCTATTCAGTAAAACAAAACTCTGTTTCTCTCTGAGACAAAGAATGAAGAGAGCTGTCAAATGCCAAAACAGAAGAAATCTTTGGAAAGTGAGGACAAAGAAATAAGCTGCCAAAATATGCATTACTTACCTATAGGCAAAGAATCTGAGATCCAAGAAGAATGAAAAAAAATCATTTAACTGCCATGGCAAATCATTTTAGCCATTTCAAAATTACATTTAGGTGAAGTCTAAAACAAAACTCCTCTTTGAAATTTAAAAAAAAATCAGTATTTTATTTAAGGGTTCGAAAAAGTTCCTAGTGTTTCTACTTTTCATTTTTTCAGTACTCTGAATGATTCTGTCAAATTTACTAGAACTTGAAGATAATTTCAGCCAATTATCAGATGTCCTTTTTTGTTTGTTTGTGGGGGTTTTTTAGGTTTTGTTTTTGGTTTTTGTTTGTTTTTGGTTTTTTGTGGGGTTTTTTGTTGGTTTTGTGGGTTTGAGTTATTTTGCAAATGATATGGCTTCTTTTTATCTTTAAAGCAAGACCTGAAATGGTTCTATCTTGGTGAGACCTCATTGCCTGCATATGTATGGGCAGACAGTACTGTGCATGATCCTTTGGAGAGAGAAGGCTAATAATTCCTTCATCCTCAGAAACAGAGAGATGAATACGAATAAGCTGCTAGGACATCCTTTCCCTGACTCTCTCACTTTTTGTAACCCATTGGGATGTACACAAACTTGGTTGCTATGGAGAAAATAACTTTCCTATTTCACCCTAAGCAACTGCATCTGTTACAGGTAAATCTATCATACTCTACTTTTACACATGGAGAGAATTAGTTGGCTATTTCTAACTCCAAAACACTGGATTAGACAGACTAAGGGTTCAACTGGAAACAGCCCCTCTGCTGCAGTCCTTAGTAATAACTTTGGCAAAACATGAATTCCATGCTAGTGCTAACAAAGAGAACTGCAGATTATGTTTTCCCTAACACCTTTAATTTCCCAGAGTCTGACTCCCTGTGGAATTTCACATCACTACCAAAAGAAGCTTCAATAAAGCTGTTCAGACACAGCTGCTGGATCTATTGGTACTGTCAGAATACAGGTTTTTGAAATAAAGTTCATTATGAAAACATCAGTTTTAGGATGACAGTACAGAAAAGATGAGGTGTAATGGGTACAAGTGGCTCCCAGGGAGATTCCAATTGCACACAAGATGAAAAGTTTTCACAACACAAACAGTCACTGAAATAATCTCCCCAGGAAAGTCGTGGATTCCCCAGCATTGTAAACTTTTAGGATTCACCTGGACAAGGTACTGGGCCATCTGGACTGGTTTTTTTGCCAAGAAAGGTTGGACCACAGGATCCTTGAGGTCACTTCCAGCCTGGAATTCTATGATTTTCATGACGTGCACTTACAGCAGAATTATTTTGCTATCACTTCAACATCCTTAAATACCAGCCTTGGGTCTGATTTCCATTCTGCATGTTGGAATAAGCCACAGGGGTTGCATGGACCATAATGTTTGCAAGGCTTCCTAGATTAACAAATCTGCCTTAAAATATCCTTAAGACAGCCAAAATAGAGTGCCCTCTTTGATGGTGGATGAAACATTTGGCCTTAACTACCTTTAAATAATTTTAAGAGCTGAAAAGTTTAGTGATGCTGAGTAGGCCTAAGGCACTCACTTATCTAAACAAGATTCCAAGGGAACTCCTATAGTGTTTTCTGCCTCATTAGGATAGAAATGCAATTTTTCTCCTATTTCAGACAACGCCTCCTCAACAACCAATAAAATGTGCAAGCTGGAAGTTAAAGACTGGTTAATGGTCCCTTGACAAGATCCTAATGAAGTAAAAGAGTAAAACCAGCATATGCTGTGTACACAAAAGAGGTATTTCAGCTTAGAAGTTATATTTTAAAGAAAACATACTGAAGGCCATGAAGAGCTCTGTATCTCCATGGATGTCAATTAAAAAGTTTTTTTCAGCATCCATTTTTGTTTGTGATGTAGTTCCTAGTACTGGATTTCCTATCACTCAAAGGCAAATGAGATGCTGTAAATCAAATTAATACAAAGCTTTTCTCAAGCAGTATATGAAGCACTTACTTTACTGCATATGCTCATACCAGCTATATGAATTTCTTCACCCAAGCATGCAATGATCCATGGATTTTCATTCCACCTGTTACTATTTACTATTATTTACTAGTCTTTATTGTGGCTGGTTACAAAAACTTATCATGCACTTTTTATAAAAAGACTGACAACTAAACAGAGTTTGTGAGGGAAAGTCTCATTTGACTTTTCTTTTTTAATTTATTGAAAGCATCTCCAGAAACAGTGGACACCAGCTCTTGAGTTCCCAGCCTCCAGACTATAGGAGAGCTGGGTACCAGGGACAGTGTCTATTTATTGCCCTCTGCTGGTATCATCCCTAAATTTAATGCTTCAAACCTGACTTCTCCACCATTTGTCTCATTAATTATTTGCAATTTGCTGTCAGTGCAAACAGTATTCTAGAGGAAAGGCAGATCTAAAGATCATTACTGGTAGGATGAAATGCAATGTGCTTAACTGTAAACAAATGAGGATTTTCACAAATGAAGTCCTGAAAACCTGAATCTCTCAGGCTGTTTCCTTAAAATGGTCTTCAAACATGAGAAAGAATATGCAGAGAAGGCAAGGGAGGACCTTATTGTTCTCTACAACTCCCTGAAAGGGTTTGTAGCAAGGGGGGAGTCGGCTTCTTCTCCCAGATATCAAGTGATGGGTCTAGAGAAAATTGCCTCATGTTGCACCAGAGAAGGTTTAAATTGGCTATTAGGGAAAATGTTTCACTGAAATAATTGTCAAGCATAGGAACAGACTGCTCAGGAGAGTGAGCATAAATAAATAATACCTCTCTGGATGTCTTTAAAAAACATGTAGATGTGGCACTTAGGGACATGGTTTAGTGGTGGAATGGGCAGTGCTGGGTTAAAAATAGAACTCCATGGTCTGAACAACATTTTCCAAATGAAACTATTCTGAGTCTATGAAAACATCTTCACAGAAATAGACTCCTGAGAAAGGCAATCATAATTTGAAGAAACTGAAGAAACTCCTGCTGATTTTCTTTTAATAGAAAGTTTGAAGCAGTAAAACTGAAGTCAAGGTTTGCTGTTTTAAAGTGTTCATTGATTCACTACATCATAAGAAGAATGTTTGAGATAAGAAAAGATAAAAACTTAACAAATGGACTGAAAATGTAGCATTCTATTAAACATTTGTGTAGATAATATTTATGTTCTTTCTTACATCATATAACCAATGATTAAGCCATTTTGGAGAGAAACTATATCCTTCACTTTTAAAAACAAATGTACTCAGCCACAGTAGTATCTACCACAATAGTATGTGATGCAATTGCTGGAAATATTAGGAAAAAAAAAGTTAATTTGTGGGGTATTTCTGTTCCTAAAACAAGAAGCAAGAAGAACTGGCTTAAATAGTGATGGTTTCTGGGAAATCTTAGGTCATGCAGTCTACCTGTTTCCTCTCTGGTTTATGATCTAATAATCCAACCACACAGCTGAGATCCAAGTGCCTCCCATATTGTTCCTGTCCCTCATCATTCACCTCCTTCACACATTCCTTCTTTTCTCCTCATCCTTTCCTCTTTCTCAGCTCGTATCTTCATCTGTCCCTACCACTTCTCCACTTGGCACATTCAAAGGCTTCAAGAATAAAAGACATCAGTTCTTACTTAATGTATAAAACTAGCTCTACACTGTCACCTGAAAAAATACAGGAAGCCCAAGATACTGTAGTGGTCAAAGCACACACATTGGAGACAGCAAGCCTGGATAAGATACCAAAAGCAGTACACTTTTAAGTAAATTTATTGCTTCTTTTAGGAATTTATTTCAGTGTTTTTCACTTCCTTTCTCAACATCTCTGCCTAATCTCTTATTTGAATCCAGTCTTTATCATATGTTGTTATAGTACACCACTCAGTCTTTCTCTCAAGAAACAAAGACTGTGTTAGTACCTAGCATTTTCCTCCTATTAAAATAATCAGAGAAATCACATCACCCACGAACTTGCTTTTTAGATAAAATCAGTGGGTTGAAAGAGTTGAACATCTCATTATACCACATTTTCTCCAGACCCTCTTTTTGCCTTTCTCTTCTGTCCTCCAGCCTCTTTTGCTACATATTGTTGCCACTAATCTTCTTTTGGTAGTGGGTGAATTGAGGATGCTGCCCCTGTGATACCAGCCCAATTTCAGCTCTGAGAAGCAGGAACACACTTGGGCTGGATAGATTTCAGAGGAGACAGCTGAAAAGCCTCCAGCATTTGAAAATTTATACCAGTTTAAATGTTGCTATTCCACAATTGTAGGTGATTTTTCAATAAAAGAAAAACGGGAGAGTTCCAGGGAGAGTTCTCTGCTCTTGGAAAAGTCCAAGTTCCTGCTCCAAAACAGGAAGATGCCCACTGACGATGCTGAAAGCAATCACTTATAAAACCATTTTGACTCAGTAGAACAATCCATTCTTTTCTAATTTTAGTACTGAAAATGGCCAGACCACTTTTTTGAAACTCTCTTTCTCTTGAGTCTCCAGCCTGCCATCCCTCAAAAATGCCAAGCCTGAACAGTAAACAGCCTGAAAACATTCAGCATGTACACTGAAAGAGCAGCAGAGTAGCAATATAATATCCATGGAAGTCCCAAAGATGCATTACACCTTGCTTTTTGCACCATCCACTTGTCTTCTCCTAGAACTACTCTTCCACCAGACTTCTGTATACCTCCTTTTATTTTAGTGCTGATCATCTCAGTGTTAGTGAGTGGAGTTAAGGCAATGTATTTATGTATTAAAAAAACCCCAAAATCAACAACCCATCTTGTATTTCTTTATATATGAGCCCAAGTTTGTACAATCTATCTGTGCAGGTGTTCTGCTGTTACTTTTAATTAGGCAGCTACCTTTGCTTCTTGCTTTTCACAAGTATCAGTAACTCTAAAACTGTACAGAGAAATTAGGTTCTGAAATGCCCTTGCTAGTATTTCAAAGGCATTTCTAAAAAGTTTCTAAAAAATCTTGCAAAAAGCATTATGTGCATTTATGTTGTTTACACGTATACATGTGTTTATGTATTATGTTACTATTTATGATTTAATTAATAATCTGTTTAAATGGTTCTTGTAACATCTTTATCCATCAATGAATATTGCACAGTACTGAATGAACAAGAAATTGCTGAGTGCAGTGGAAATTCTGTATGACTTTCCTTTATTCTAGCTCCTCTTTTGCTTGCAATGGAAGCAAGTTATTGAGGTCTGCAAGCAGCTGGTTCACTTGGTGCCACAGAGGAATACATCAGTCCTAACTGGCAAAGCAGAACATGGACTGTGCTGGATAATGAAGGCTGGACTTGAGCAAAGTCATGTTAAATTAATGGGTAAAGCTTTCAGAAATACCATTTTATACATGGAGCTCTGCTACTTTCACAAGCTGCCCAAAGCAAAACTCAGTCGAATTATTCACTGAGGGCAGAGTGAACTTTCTCCCCTGAGAATGGATTTCTAACTTCCATCAAGGATGCATAATCTTCAGCTATGGTATTCTGTGGTGTATGAGGTTGGGTTGATGCTCTGCAGCCACTGTGCTCCCTGGTAAATTTTGCCCAGGACAATTCTGACAGCAATGAGGTTTGGCCTGTATTTTCCAGATGCTTGGCTCATCTACATTTTCTAGGAGATACCAGATTTGCACAACTCGTCATCAGCTTTTCACAGACTGGTGCTAAACACAGAATAATTTCCTGCCCATTAATCTTTGTGAACCAGACAAATTCAAACAGGAGGCAGGTGCCAACCTCTCCCAGAGCACCAGTTAGCACTGAACACAAGTAATATGGATGCCCAGTGCCACAGGTTGAGAAAGACTCAAGGCACCCAGCATGTGCTGGATGTAAGCTCTAACCTGAACGAAGAAGATCCATAGCCCCACTTATGTTTACCATAATGACACCTCTAGTATTCAAGAAGCCCCCAGGAGCTCTGCTGGTTAACTTGACTCCTTGGAAGTGCTGTGGAGCAAAACTGGTCAAAAAGGCTCTGCTTCTTATGGCAGCAGGATATCACCAACACAAGAATCCCTGGTACCTCCCCCCACTGGGGTTTTGTTCTTCAAGTGCCTTGCACAGAGCTCTACAAGGTGAAAAACCTCCCCACATAGGGCCACAGTTAGTGGCAGGATTTGGCTGGAGAAGTTGCATGCATCTTTCTCCCAGAACCAGCAGGATTTGCCACCTACAGGATTTGGCATTCCTGACTCCCTGCTCTTATGAAGCTCCTGCCTGGGATCATCACATCCCCCTTTCTCACAACTCTGCACCTTCAGGAAGCAGCTGCTCAGAAGCAGTTCTGCCAGCAGTATCAGCAGATCTCCAGAGCCTGAGTCCTGCTCTGTACAGCCACTGAAGCTCAGGAGGGATTTTCCAATTATAAAACATAAAACGAACTTTTAAAGCCAGTGAAAGGTGAAGGGAGAAAAGGGACCTGCTGGAAAAGCTGGATAGTTCCATTTGAATTATGAGCCTGTCGCCCCAGTCACTAATTTCTCACCTGTACCCTTGGCAATGTGTTAGCACTGAGCCAGAGGTTGTGGATATAATCAGGTATCAGCACTGTGAAATAGCATTTTTGTCATAGCACAGGCTTTATAAAGTGCTGTAGGTATCCTGAAAATTATGAGAAGCAGAAAGGCTCTTTAAGCAGGAAACATCTTCTGGGTAATGGCTGCAGCATCAGTGCATGTGCAGAGGAGCTTCCAGGATTGGAATATATCCCGTTTAAAGCCTTTGTAGCTTGTATATCTGAACCCAGTTCCAGTGGGGAGGGGAGAGGAGGATGAGTCCCTCTGCTCAGGAGGGAAAATCTATAAATGATCACAGGCAGGTGGGATAGAAGAGCTTGGTGATGTTAAAACTGTGCTAGAGAATGGAAGAAAAGGTGGGAAGGGCATCCTGCAGGCTGACAAGATGGGTAGGGAGAAGACTGCATGTTGAACAAAGAGAGAAAATCCAGCCACAAAGGACAGTCCTCAGTGTGGGAGGAGTCGAGTGCCAGGCCCTCAGGTTACCTGAGATGTGGGAGCAGTTCAAATTGCTAAACATCATGGAGAACTGCACTTCATAGATTTTCCCTTTCATTCATTTTAATACCCATTTCTGTAATCAAAGGTCATAATACTTTTATAGCATAAATTTCCTTTTTCTTCTGAAGTTTATCTCTTATCAAGGCTAAGTCCCTCTTGACACAATTAGTGACCAACCAGTAAGCTATGGCATCAGAAAAGCCACATGGTATAATGTGCCTTATAAAACAAAAACAAAAACAACCAAACCCAAACCTTCATTCTGTTCCTTAGGGGAAGAGGCAGACATACAACTGCACATCTACATAGGAGTGGAGCTGTTAGAAGCTTTGATGACCTCTAACTATAAGTGTTGCCATTTCTAGTAAGACTTCTACACAAATATCACTTGATCAATAGGCCTTTATCTGTGCAAAAGCTTTCTAGAAAATCCTTTAATTTTGTCATTTTTCATATCATCCCAATTTTGTTTCCAGCTGTGCCGGCAAGATGCAAGTTTGCCTGATTTTCAGAAAGTTGATGGGGAAATATTTCAATCCTGATTTCCACATCAAACAGCTTAATAATCAAAAGATAATTTTAAAAGAAAATAAGTAGCTTTAGTCAACTAGGCAAGTTCATCACTGTGACAGACACCTTCTTTTACCTCAGTTCATAATTATAGCATATGGAATTGTCTATCTGGATTTTATGCCTTCAACAGTTTCACTGAGTAACTCGGGAAGATGCCATGCAGAGGGTGTCCTTTGAGAAACAGTAATTATTTCCTGAGGTCTCTCTGTTAACCTTTATAGCTTCATCCAGGGTTTAGGAGCATACAGAAAGCCCCAAGAAAAAATAGTTCAGACTTGGCAAGCTTTCCCCAACAGCAGCCTGTGAAAGAACCTATTACAGAATTCAATGATGATGAACAAGAGTTCATCAACCACAAATTATATCAATCTAAAAGCTGGCAGAGGTTCCACTTAATGTATTAAAATACTTTTGCCCTCATGAATGGATCATGGGGCCAGGTCACAGAAGAATGAGGAATATAATACCTACTCTTATTGAGCAATCTTTGCACAGCTATTAGGCTTCAAGTGTCAGTTGTCAATGGTGTTTGTATTTTTCCCAAATTGACTGACTTGACCTCAAAAACTCCTGCTAATTGGACTAAGTAAGAGAAGAGAGGTTGATGTGAAAAGGTGTCTTGGAAGCACAATACAGCTTCTTGTCAGGCTGACAGGAAAAAGCTGCTCCTGCAAACCCTCAGCAACACTAAGGTGGTGATTGCCCTTCCCCAGGATTGAGCTGTTCTTTCCTGCATTCAGGGCAACATGCTGCCCTCTCAGTCCTACCAAACAAGCAGTTCAGCTTTAGACAAAATATAACCCATGTTCTCAGCCTCGACCTGGGCTGTTTCAGTGATCCAGGCACAGCTCAGACCTTGGCTGGCAGAGACAGCAGGGGCTGGGGTGGGCAGGCAGGAGGCTGAGGGGGTGGCTCTCTTCCATAAGTGTTGTGGATCAATAGGAGCAGATGTCTGGAGTGGAACATTTGTGCTGAGGACCTGGTGGCTATACTACACCCATCCCATATGGGCAGTGTTTCCAGCTCTAGCCCAGCTTTGTAAACTGAAAGCACACCTACAGCTGTGACACATTGACTGCACCCCTGAAGCAGCACCAACCCTCCACTATTTCCAAGGAAATACAGACCCTGCAACCCAAAAGTGCTTTATGACTTCTGAAGTTCTGGGCTGAAGGGGTGTCTGGGTTGGGATATTTGCTGTAACACCTCCCCCCCGAGCTGAACTAGTGCAGGAACACCGTGCAGTGCAGCCATAGCCCTGTCCAGCCTCAGCTGCTGCCAGCAGAGTGAACATCCTCTCTGATGGAGAATCTTTCAGCCCAGCTGCTGATTCACACTAGTGGCCTCCTGGGCATGGGTCCAGGGCCACCACTGGTCTCTAACCCTATCCCTCAGCTGCACCAGCAGCAGAGCAAGGTAGACATTGACTAATTTATACTTTTCACTACTGCAGAGGGCTCCTCACACCTTGCCCATCTTCCTTGGTGAAAGGTAGTCAGCTCTCCAACCAGATCTCTGAGGTGAGACAGTGCTGCCTATGGCAGCATCTGGCAGCAGAGGTGAGAAGTGGGCCAGGAAGGCTCCACAAATGAAGCCACCCAAGGCACCTTGTTCTCTTGCCCAAACATCCTGTGGTGGGTACTCCACTTCTCCCATCATCAGGCAGGGTCCATAACCCTGTTTCTTCCACTCTAGGTGGAAGAAAGGATACATCACTACTCTTTGTCCTCCACCTTAAGGGCTAGAGTCAAAACTCACCCTCCCTACTAACAGCAGGGGGGAATGCACCTTTGTTTATCCTCTAACTTTTAGGTAATAACCTATTCACATCATTCCCTTCCAAGACCAGAGAAAGAGACAGGACACAGGAAAAGAAAGAAAGAACATATTAAGGGACTGGATGCCACAGCTGCAGGTTCAGGTTCCATAAAAAGCCTAAAGACAGATGTATGGCATAGTTAATTAGCAGATTGTTTGTTTGTTTGTTTGGTTGGTTTTTTTGTTTGTTTGTTTGTTTCACAGGACACATAAATGACAACCAGATAAACATAAATGCCTTTAGTTTTTGTGAAAATGCGCTGAAGAATAGAGAGATTCTCTTCTCACTGTCACATTTTGGATGCTGTGCAATTCCTATGATATAGCTACCTGGGAGCTTCTGCAGCATTACCAAGCAAATTTACTGAGATTATCATTTTTATAATGCATAAACCAAGAATGCATTTAAATTATGAGCCTGACATGAATACAGTATTTAAGTATATTTAAAATTGGAAAAGTAGTCTGAGACTTTCTTTATCTCTGTTTTAGTTCATGTCTTATTGCAAGAAATAAATTGTGATGTTTAATTATTTAAAGTCCTAATGGTGTTACTTGCCATTAATTGCTGAATACAGATAATATTTTATTTATAGATTAAAATATCTTATGTTTGTTCAGGGGTGGTAGAAAGCAATAATTAAGTAAACACAAAATATTAAAAAAAAAGTAAAATAAATAAATTAATAATAACTGAAGGATAATATTATGTTAATATTAGTAGAAGAATTATCTCCTATTTGTGACTAAATTCTGCCAAATTATATATTACTACCGTCTTCATATTTTGCATTGCAAAATTAACTATCCACTTCTGCAGTAATTCTTTACGAAAGATATTAAGGTCATGTCAGAATTTCTAAGTAATCAAAGATATTTCACAATGGCAATGATTAAGCATTAGGAATTTAAAAAAATCTAGCTACAGGATGACTTTACAAGAGCCAGTTTTGGTCACTGAATCCAGAGTGTTGGAGCCTGTTAAATATTAATAGACAAGTGCTACAAAAGGATTAGCTCGGACTGTGAGCAGGTACAGTGAGAGACAAGCCCTTCATGCTGGGTCTGAGTAGAACTGACAGTGTTTGTTATTCTTCTGAGGTGAAAGCAGAGAAGTGGATGCCTATTTGATATTTGAAATGGTCAGACGTTTTGTCAGAACATAAAAGAAGTAGGAATAACAGGAGATTTTCCAGTTTGCAAGAAGTATCCCACATTTGGCAGTTTTAACACTGTAGATAAACATTATTGAATAAGTCTTTCAAAATACACTTAAAAAAAATTACTTAACAAAAAGCTGAAAACTAATTTGTGATGGCTTTTTTGCCCAAGAAATCTAACCAGTGGGAGCAAGAAGTCTGTTCTAGCTTGTGGGAGGATGGTAATAGCTTCATGAGTTTTCAATTAATTGTTGTCTGTTTTGATCTTTCTAGGAGTGTCACTTCAGAGTTACTGAGATGCTACAGTGGTGTCTTGTTAATATCATCCATGCTGTTAGAGCTGCAAAACAATCCTGACTGGCTTCTAAAAACTAAACTGTGAGCAGGGAAGTGGGGCTGGGTCTGGTACAAATTCTGTGACTGTACTCACACGGGTTATTTGGCCACAGGAATCTCCCATGAGAGCTTTGTCTGGGTGCAAGAGGCTGTGGTTTCTCCAAGCTGCTGTGTGCTGGTGGCACCCAGATTAAGTATTTCTCTCCATTTTTTGACTGTTAAAAACTTCTTAAGTCACTTAATAGGGCTCATGCAACTTTCCATATATCATAGAATCACAGAATGGTTTGAGCTGGAGGGGACCTTCAGAGGTCATCTAATGCAACCCTCCTGCACTTGGTAGGGACAACTTTCACTAGATCAGGCTGCTCTGAGCTCCATCCAGCATGGCCTCTAACAATTCAGGGGTGGGGCATCCACAGCTTTTCTGGGCAGCTTGTTCTAGTGCTTCACCACCTTCAGAGTTAGGAATTTCCTCTTAATATAAATGTGTAAGTGTGAACTCATAATCAGTGATGGGACATTGGGATTCAGAGAGAAGCAGAAATGCAAGCTTCAGCAGAAACATCTGAGGGGCTTCACCTGTTAAGAGACCACCAGGGACCAAAGCCTGCACTCACAGCTCTGCATGACCAGCCAAGGAAGGACTGAAGGTGTCACAGCATGAGAAGAACTCCAGGCCTGGCCTGGGCACAACCACCCTGCTACAAGGCAGGAGAGTCTGTCTTTGGAGAGACTTTGCACCCACCCCTGCTGGTGATATGGCCACATATCTGTGTCAGCTGAGGGAACAGACTGCTTCTCATGAAAAGCAGGGAGCTGGGAAAGGGCTTAGTGGTGGCTGTAACACAGAAAAATCAGCATAGAAAGAAATGTCAGGCTAGGGCTGGAAGGTTATATTGGTTCTGTACGTGGCAATTGAAAGACTGCTACTAGAATAGTGTGCTGCCAAGGAGGGTGTTGGAGAGGGGAGATTCAAAGAAAGGACACAAAAAAGGATCCAGAATGAGGAAGGGATTCTTAGAACTGAGTTATTCAGCTTGTTTGAGAAAGGATAAGAGGCCTTACAATCTTTTCAGATAGATACCTACACATGAAAAAGTGCTGGTTTGAGGGTTACTTTTACAGGTATGAATTAATGAAAAGGGACAAGGAAAACTTTAATAGGGTTGCAGTCTGCTATCAGCACAGTCTGGGGCTACCATTTGCTTTTTTTTAGTGATACAGAAGCAACACCCACACATTTCCCCTTCTCCCCTGGGAAAATGGTGCAGCTCCTCCCTCCTGGCTCCTCCGTTCTGCAGACAGCAGGTTACCAGGACTCAGTAGCTAAAAGCTGAACTCTGTCAGAGAAATTTAGACATGAAATAGGACAGAATTTCCCTGAAATAAAGTAATTAACAGCTGGAATGATTTGTCAGAGGAAATGCACAGGCTCCTAAAATGAAATTAAGTGTCCTTCAAAACAAGCTGTAATCCAGTTGGAGAGAACAGCTTTATGCTCTGTTTATGCAGAAGAACAGAGTAAAAAAATGCAGGGCTTCCTTTCACCTCTACAGTCTATGAAAAAATACACCTGATCTTTATAGACACTTCAGTTCCTGATCATGCTGACTTTGCAGTAGTGTGTGTTCCCGAGCTGACTCGAGGCAGGATGTGGTGCTGCTCTATTTGCTACTTGTCAAATTTGACAGTTATAGGGAGGAGGGGAATGGATTACTTGCAAAAACATAAAAATGCATTTTCTTCACTTCTATTTTCTAATACCAATCAGTGTAGCAGCTAGTTAAATTAAAAAAAAATAATTTAAAAGAACAGAGAGGAAAAAACAACATCCAGTACAAAATTTCATGCCTGTTTGATAAAAATTTCCAAATAAATGTGTGGATGTAAAGAAATTCTACAGAAGAAAGAGGTCAATCAGATCTCAATAACCCAGCTCTGGCTTTTGCATTTGCTTTGGTTCCATCCCCTTCCATGTGACATGTCTCAGCAAAGCCCAGAGTGCCGTGGCTGTGCCTTGGCTGACACTGATGAGAATGCACCCAGGAGAAATGGAACTGCTATCGTGTCCTCCACTTTCTTCTCTGATCCTGATGCCTGCTGGCTATGAAATGGTGCTGTAGCTCTTCTGTTTTACATATACACTGGCCAAGCCTTAATGTGCATTCAGAGCAAGCTGTTTTCCTTGGTCATGCCAGCTGCAATGCAGAGTAAAAGGAAAGGCAAACAGGCACTTAAATGGGCTTTGAAGCCCTCATTGCGATGCAGTGAGAATAAAAGCCTCTTTGCTGCCAAAAAAAAAAAAAAAAAATCAATTTGCAGCAGTATAGAGGCTCTTTCTTCACTGTATCCTCAGCTTACACTCACACTTTTACTTGTTATGTTCCTCCACAAATTGTCACCAGCTAAGATGTGGCAGCACATGTTGTCTGGCGCTATTACATGGCTAGTCAGGGAGAGCATCCCACTCCTCCACTCTCCTAACTTGCCTTGATCACCCACCTTCCAACATGGAGGTGGATATGACATGAAAGTGGCAAGACTTTCCTGCATCCTCTGCTCAGCTGGAGCATGAGGCCAGGTGCTGATTGGGTCAGGAGCACAAGCAGGAGCTGGCTGCAGGTTCCACTTTGCACAGGTGGGTTTTGGTCACAGCACTGCTGAAGGCTCTCTTGGCAGCTTTGGTCAGGCATTTCCATCCCTAAGCCTTTGCCTTTCTCCCCTCATCCTGCAAGCTTCTCAGGTCTGGGGGTCTTTTCCTGTGCAATGCACAGAATTACACAAAATAACAAATAAACAGTCTATAACAATCCGTGTTGCTCTGTTCCTTCCCCTGGCTGCACACGCAGCTCCTCTACTACCTGATGTTTGTGCACCTAATCAATCCAAGCAGGTTCCTGAGCACAGGACCACAAATGTCTACCCCAACCTGTCCCAGACCCCATGGTGGCTCCCCAGAGCTGCTTCCAGGCACAGCCTGGCAGCGAAGGCAGCAGGGTGGCCCTGGCTGGCAGGCAGTGTGCCTACAGCCGCCTCCATCTGCCAGCCAGATGGTGAGCTGGCACAGACACGGGCTGTCCCACAGCAGGCACTCCTCACTCCCAGGGAAGTTTCTGGGCATGCTTCATTTCTGAGTAGAGACACGTGTCCATGGTCAGCATGTCCCTCAGTCCATTTAGCCCCAACACAGGCAGTGTCTGTCTGCAGCCTATGTGCAGCTGCACCCTGAGAGCAGGTCTAAAAGATGTAAACTGTACTTTAGAACTGAGCTGGACTAAACTCATAGCCCAAAAGGAGTGGGAG
Source organism: Luscinia megarhynchos (assembly GCA_034336665.1). Classification (NCBI taxonomy): domain Eukaryota; kingdom Metazoa; phylum Chordata; class Aves; order Passeriformes; family Muscicapidae; genus Luscinia; species Luscinia megarhynchos. The sequence goes on from JAPFBE010000003.1 coordinate 17,060,965, forward strand.
GTAGAGCAGTATTATATCCATATTATTGCTTTCATTCCACAGCTGTTCCAGAGACTGGAGATGTTTGTGACATTATTAGGGCTCTACTGCTCTGCCTACAGAGCCCATGGTACAGTCCTTGTGAAGAAACCCTGATAGCAGTTATCCTCAATTGCTAGAGGATTTCTGCAATCATACCCTTGGCTCTTCCTTCATTTGCTGAAGAAGATGGAATCAGAGAGTGGATCTTTATATTGTATAAAATGTGTCAGAGCACTGGGAGTAGCATCTCAAAAGCAATAGATTTAACTTTATGGGGAATATTTGAATAACCAACTGGACAAAAATCAGTATTTAAGTAATCATTCCCAAAGTCTATAAAATTTGTACTCCAGGCAGATTTTGCTTTTTGGTATTCTTATTTTACTCAGCTTTGTACCTGAGGTTGAGAAGCTAGGTGGAAAATATGAGGTAGACCTAACTGCTATTTATATCTTTCTAAATTATGGAAAACATAAGTTTTCTCTTGAATAATGCTTGCACCACCTTTTTCCAAGTAGCTGCACAAAATCATTACACTTTCCAAAATTAGTATGTTTGCTCGACTTTGGAAAAAAAGAATTTGCCCATATCAGCATTTTGTTTCAGTAACTTAAAAATTATTATCTCCAAATGTCCAATTCTACATAATGATTAATAGCAGGCAATTTTCCCTCGAAACTGTCCAATTTTTATTGTAAAAGTCTGTAGGTCTTAGTATAGGACTTGAGCTCATAATGAAATCAAAAAATGTAGGTTTGCTTATTTTGCATTCTCAAGGTGTCAAGACAGTTGAGCTAGTTTCTTGGGAAAAGCAAGCTCAGGTTTGGGAGATGAAAATCCAACCACAAGATGGCATCTCGTTCTCACAGGAACACCCGGCAATGGGCAGGAATATTGCTGAAAACAAAACGAAGCAGTGACAGGCATTTCAGTAAAACCAAACCATTTTAGACAGAACATTTGCTCATAGTGCTGCCCAGAATAGGGCTGGCATGAGAATGAAGTAAAATGTGGAGCATATCTTCCTCTCACCCCACTCAAACTGTGGTTGTGATCTAATGTTTTTAATTGCTGCAATTGAAATAGAAAAAAAAGTCTGAATCCACCATGAACATAAAGCAAGCATTTTGGGGCTATTAATGGGAAGGTGGATCACTAACACTGGCTTGAGAACCTTTTGAGTGTGAATTACTCCAAAAGACAGTTTGTGGCTGATGTTCTTAACAGGAAAATACTTTGTCACTCTCATGGCTGAGACAACCCTTTCCTATAATTCTTCATTTCCAGTACATGCATAATATCTGTGGTATGTTTCCAGTTATCAAAGTGATGAAACATAAAATAAAGCTATGGGCTCAGCTGAGAATCACTTTAGTAATATTAACACAGGGAAAATGTGACTTGCTCTGGAATTGATACAGTATAAAAGCTAAATTTAAAAATAATACGTTTTATCCGACACTGCAGTTTAAAACAGAAGGCTCTAGAACAAAAATGTCTTTTATTTTTATGTGTCCTATTAAAGTCGAACCTTTGCAGTCTCCAAGCACTGGACATGAGTGTGGGTCCTCTCTGGCCTCAGACATTGGTTTTACCCTGAGCAACACCACATGTGCCTACACCAGAAGCAGTATCCCAGGGACCCCTGAGCAAGGTTCCCTCCAGACTGCCCTCAGCTTCATGGCAGCAGCAGCAGCAGCACACTCACGACCATCTGGTTTCAGCTAGGGTTAAACAGGAGCCATGGGATGAGGGGCATGATAGGGAAGAAGCTGTTGCCTGCTTAGCCAGAAGCTTCCTGAATTCTTCCTCTTGGCCTGGGTCAAGCCTCTGTGTGTTGGTGGTGGATGAGGTTACAGGCAGCCCCAAGAGCAGGGGAGTGGAGCAAAGCAGACAGAAAGCAGATGAGCTGAAAGGGGGATAGAGTGGCCTGTGATACCTCCAAAAACAGCAGCCTATTTGGGCAAGAGAGTGTTTTGCAAACCGTGGTCCTTCCAAAGGCTGTTCCTGTAAGGCTGCATGCATACAAGACCTTGCTGAGGCACACTGCCTACTTGCAGTTCTGCTTGCTCTGAAGTGAAATATCTTGTAAATGTCCTGTAAATCATAATCTAAGACAATACTGCATCTGGCTGAAACTACACTGAGAGTTTCAAGAGTCAGGCTGCTGTCATCTGTATTGGATTGACAGTACTTCTTCACAAAATTTTAGATGGGCCCTCTAATGACCATGAGAGGTCACGAACCCCCACAATGGCTCATTAGGCAGACAGCACCATGTTCCCCAGTAAAAGACTGAGGCTTCAGCTCATCTACTCAGCCGTGAATATTGACTGCTGAAGCACCTTTGTCCTACTGAAGGCTTTCACAAATGCATTGGACAAGTACCCTGCTGCAATTAGCATCAGAAGCAAAAGTGCAGCTCTCTTCATCTGTGGCTTGGAGAAATGCCTTATCAAAGTTCTCCCAAGTTTTGCCTCTTTTGTAGCTGGGTAAGATATAAAACATCAAGTGAGTGATTGTGTATTATTTCCATGTTTATTAATGTGAGGAAACACTTTCCAAAGCTTTGCCTGCTCTTGAATAGAAAGAACCATGCAACAAAAAAAAAAAACCCCAACAAAACAATTAGGACAAGAGTTCAGGAAATATCAGGGAAAATATAATGGAAATTGTCCTTTTTTTCCCACATTGAATTCTGTGTCATTTTTATCCAGCCTGTTTAAAAATGGATCTGTTCTGTTTGCAGTGGGAAAACAATAGCGTAGACAATTTACTTAGAACAATCACTTATTTGAGATCTGTTATAGTCAGAGAGCTCCAGCAAAACCTGTGTCATCACAGAACCTTATGAATGTTATTACACATCTGCACACACAGAATGTGACATTCCTGACACTCCACTGCCATCTGAATAGAGGAAAAAATATTTTAGAGGACACACTTCAGAGCTGAGAGCATCTTGCAAGAGCTTCCACAATTTAAAACACTGAATCAAAGGGGTTTTTTTAAATTAATTGTGAAAATTGTACTCAGATCTATTCATATTTTTGTTTCTAGTACTGTGGCTTAATTTCAGCTTTCTCCTCAGCACTGCTTTCACCCAAGAGAGCTATGCACCAAGTCCCTGACACTTGGAGAAAAGCCCACACGGAATGCCACTATGCTAGCAAGAGCTCCCCAGAACTAAATTTGCTCAGGTAGACATGAATGCTATGCCTACATACCGTGAGTCTGAGCTTCCTTCCCAAGCTAGAGAGGAAGCACAAATGAGCCAGATTCGAGATTTTTGCCCATGGCCTTGCCAACAGTTGCTCCACTTACTAATACTTGAGGCTGGGATTTCACAATAAAACTGTTTAGCCCTGAAGATTACCCCTTCTTCCATGTCTGTTACCAAATCTGGGAGCACACTGGAGTCCTGGTGCCTGAACCAGAGCAAGCACCAATGATTAATTGGTGTCTGTCTTCCACTCCCACAGACAGAATGTTCCAATGAGAGTTGCAGTGTACCTGCAGGTAAATACAGGTGCTATATCAGCTTAAATAGCTTACATGGAATGTTTTCCCAAAGGTTCAATAATATGAACCCACGTTCTAAAAGGTGTCACACACACGTGCAGATTCCAAAATGAGTGGATCTTCGCTACAGTTATCCAAATAATTCAAAGAGATAGATTAAATAACAAATGCAACGTCTTCCCTGACTTAGTATGTCTTCAAATTTAAACCGGATCATTTTAGATATTCATACAAGTCCCATAGCTCCCTTTCTGACCATTATGCTTCTTTTGCCATTGAACATCAGCCTTCCTGACATGGTGAGTTCTGTGGTTAAAAGATCTTCCCATTCATCACAACTCTGGCCAAAAGAGCCCTCCTGATTCTCCCTTTATCCCCAAACTCCTCATGTGGCTCTACATGCCTCAATCTTCTATAGAGCTGTGACAAGCACACAACCAAGAGTATGCAAAATGAGAACTCCCAGGGCTCAATGCAGTCATGACATCCAGCCTCTGCCTTGAGCCAGAGCTAGGTCTGATCTGGCAGTTGTCAGAGGGAAGGGAAGGGAAGGGAAGGGAAGGGAAGGGAAGGGAAGGGAAGGGAAGGGAAGGGAAGGGGAGGGGAGGAAGGGAAGGGAAGGGGAAGGGAAGGGAAGGGAAGGGAAGGGAAGGGAAGGGAAGGGAAGGGAAGGGAAGGGAAGGGAAGGGAAGGGAAGGGAAGGGAAGGGGAAGGGAAGGGAAGGGAAGGGAAGGGAAGGGAAGGGAAGGGAAGGGAAGGGAAGGGAAGGGAAGGAAGGGGAAGGGAAGGGAAGGGAAGGGAAGGGAAGGGAAGGGAAGGGAAGGAAGGGAAGGGAAGGGAAGGGAAGGGAAGGGAAGGGAAGGGAAGGGAAGGGAAGGGAAGGGAAGGGAAGGGAAGGGAAGGGAAGGGAAGGGAAGGGAAGGGAAGGGAAGGGAAGGGAAGGGAAGGGAAGGGAAGGGAAGGGAAGGGAAGGCATACATGTAACTCCCCATTTCATACTGGTATCACATCAGTACTGTTACAGATTATAGTGAAAATCTCAGAAGCAGCAGACCAGAAGATGACCTTTCCTGCTCATGGCAGTAGCCTGTCAACATATACTTATTTAATGGGGCTTCAGCTTCTCACCTAAAAAGCTACCCTCCAGACACATTTTCCCTTATATATGCTTTGTCCAGACACTTCTTCCTAGACAGAGCTTGTATTTTCCCCTTCCTTATGCATTTACTCATTTGTAGTATAAGACTTGCAAAGGTTTTAATATTTGTTCTATTTTTACATGGTCCATAAGCACATTACTGTGACACAGAAGAAGTGTTTCAGTTCCAAATGTGTACAGCCTGGGGAAAGATCATGGACACAGATGCGTCTAGAAATACACTAGAGACTGGCAACATTTACTGTGTGGCTAGCAAGAAAATTTTCTACTTAGAGTAGATCCTTCCTAACTTTGCTGCAAAATGTATTAGAAGAGTAGGATTTAGGAGATGGTACAAATGCAATTGTTATGATCAAGGAACATCTTTAAGCCTTATAGTGCTTGAGGATTGCTCTGGCTCCACAATGAGTGGATCTAATCAATTAGTAAAATCACTAACATCTCTTCAAAAGGATGTAAGGAACACTTATCAAATGAGTATTGGTGGTACTATACATCAATTGGCCTATAATCTTCTCTCTTCCCTGCAGAACAGGAAAGGGAGCATCACAGTGCCAATGATAGAAATATTAATCCAATGCTGAGACTGCTTTGCCGTGTCCACAACATACAGTTAAGGAGAGAAAATTATGTCAAAAGATCATTTTAGATAGAAAAGAAGAGAGCTTCTTTCTGGTTCACTTCCAGCTGCCACTTCTATGTCTTCATTTTAGTGTTCAGAAAGCAGTTTTCAATTCAAGGTGCAGGTGTTACACCAAAGTGGTGATGAGGATGTCGTGTATAACACCCAAGGGATGGAAGCAGGGACAGCTAACTGCAGACTTCTGCACTTGCAAAGCCAGCCTGGGTCCACTGAACACCACTGGATACAAAAGGAAGGAGACCATAAAGCCCAGTGCTCTCATATCTGAAAGCAAAGTATGAAGACATTTCATTGAAACTCTTATTTGGCCTGTAAACTTCCAGATTGTATTTGCACAGTGCCTAGCACACTAGGTTTTGGAAGGTCTAGGGACCAGAAAGTAACACTGCTTTTTTTCTAAGTAGGATTTAAATAAATCCTTTAGCAAATAAATTTATTTATTTGTTTATTTACTTGGCATTAATGTGCTGGGTAGTTTCCTTGACTAAATCAAAATTACCTAATAGAAACATCCAAATGTTTCAGATAACTCTGTGGGCCTTAAAGGAGGATTATCATGTGACAGTATTATTTAAGCATTTTTCAGGCACAATTAAGAAAACAGTGATTGGAAAAGTATCCCAACTGGAACAGATAATATTTATATGGTATGTGGGCTGATGGGAGATTTAAAAGTGCTGTTTGTTACGCTACAGACAGTTACGAAACAAATGATCTGGCTATAACATAAACTGTTAAACTGAAAACATGCCAGAAGGAGACAGCTGTCAGTACATTAAAAAGTAATTTTCTCAGAAAACAAAGACTTAAAGCAATCATTTTATAAACATATTTCTTTGCCCAACCAGATTTTGGTAATTCTAATGGTTTGCCTACTGCATGATGAAACAAAGTAAGCTTTTGCTCATATGATTTGTCAGGAATTTCCAATTTGGAAGAACAGATGGTGCTAAAAAACTGAACAAGGATAACAGAATTATCAGGCTTTCAACTACAAAATCCATTCTTTCTACGCAGGTTTAAAATGGAAGCAATGCATATCACAAACCTCTGACCACAGCCAACCCACAGTTTGCATTCACATGATAATGGTTCCCATTTTGAGGATCAAAGTTTGGAGTAATTTTCTCCAGATTTGTGACAAGGATTTTGGATTATAAATTAAAGACATGGTCGAACTTGCTATTGGTGCAAATTTGGATATCCCTATTAAATTGCTGGATGTAGGGATTTACACAACATAAAGACTCAATGACACACTTTCCAAACAATCTATGCCATATTTCATGCTGACCCAAGTGACTGCCTGAACAAGTGTTAGGGAAATTGGGCACCCAGACAAAGATCAGAGCACTCTTTTACCCAAAATTATTATTTTGTACTTTCATAGCATCACCCAAACAATTATTCCTGAATTCTGCACTCCACTTCTGATATCACATCTGTTACCCTCAGCCAGCTAGGGAAGCCAGGGAACCCAAATTACTCTGTCCTTCTGCATATTCAATAGATAAGAAAGTAAAGGTAGGACTTGATTGTAAAAATCTGAATTCCCAGCTCTCATTTCAGAAATAAATAAATAAATAAATAAGTTTTTAAAAATAAAATAAAATATAAAATAAAATAAAATAAAATAAAATAAAATAAAATAAAATAAAATAAAATAAAATAAAATAAAATAAAATAAAATTCAACACCAATGCAACCCATTACTAGACTGTTGTGAGTCTCAAGAATCATGAGTGCTGAGGGGACAAGAAATCTCAAGTTCACTAATTTGAGCCATGGAATTAATGAGGAGGGAATGGGGTGGGCTCTACAGCCCTGTTAATGTCCATAATTTGCTAGATAATGTATATTCATTTACTTTGCCTTTCACACTTGTTCAGTGAGCCACGTTCTGACTGAACTACTGTCTCTGGTTTTATGAGAGACTTATTTTACCAGTTACTTTTCTAAAAGGTACAGTTCCTGGCACTATCCTGTAGAAATTATTTTTCTTTTCTTATTTTTCTTGCTTGCTATTCTTCTCTTTCTCCCTTCCCTTCTCAACTTCTTCCCTTCTCATCTTCTTCCCCTTCTTCCGTCCTTTTCTTAATTTCTTCAATTCTTTCTTCTCCTCTTCTCCCCTTCCTTTCCTTCTTCCTGTAACTAAAATCTTAGCCTAATGTCAAAAGAAAAATGAAAAATTGCCTGTGTGGATTATAAAGACCCAGAGGCCAAACCATATGGCAAACCTCTTTTGCATTTATTTCTAAATTCCATAATTTGGCTCCATAATTTCTATGGGCTTTGAAAACATGGAACTGATAACCAGGTCATCGCTAGGATTTAAATGCAGAGCTCTCTTTACAGCACAGTACTGAGAGTGACAGGTGGCAGCCATGAACACACACAATCGATTAAAGCAATAATAATGATCACCACTTGGCATTCCTCTCTCACTAGAAGTGGCAACACTAGTGAAAATGTAATCTGATGTATTTTAAATATGTCATTACCAGGAACTCCTAAGACAAGCCTAACAGCACTGGCTGCATCCACCAGCAACAATGTCCACAGCTTCTGCTTCCCAAGAGATGGCAAGGCACTGGCTCTGGTCTGCAGCAAAGGGAGAAAAGGGCAGCCATGTAAGTCTAGTGTCTGGTGAATCTGCTTTTTTCTGATATGGACACAGCATGTCTGGCTCTGCCTGGTTCTGGAGGATTCTGGCCTGTGTGGGTTAGAGAGTGTCTGTGCTCCCATCCAGGGGTCCAAAAGTCCAAAATTCACCCTGAACCTCAGAGCTCAGCCTGAGCCCCAGTCAGAGACAGCCCCTTAGCACAGTGGCATCCCTGGCATCCCTCTCCTGGCCAGGTGCTTCTCATTCCAGCTGAGCAGGATGATTCAGCACTCCACTTCAGAAGGTAAGCGGAGATGCTGCCAAAATCTCCAAAGCATTGATGTCTACACTGGAGAGTTATTCAGGGCTCCCAGCCAGTTTTCATCCTGCACACATCCATCATCCTCAGTCTGGTAATTTCAGTCTGGAGCTGCTTTAAGACCCAAAACTAATGTGGTGCCTATCTGTTTCTAGGACTGGTGGATCTGCAGTGAGGGTTCAGGCAAGCCAGTGTCAGTAGTCCTGCATCCCTGACCCACAGCCCTGTCATTCCCAGGCACGCCAGGGCTCCCGTGGGTGGCACAATGGCAGGTCCTGGCACACAGAGCTACTGGCTCAATGCTCCAGTACACACGAAAGGGTACAGCAAGAATGAGTCAATGGGAGCATCAGTCAAGCTGTGACATGGAAATGTTCCCACGTTGGGCTAATGTGTAAGCTCAGAGCTCCTCAGCTCTGAGGGGGGCCTCAGCAAAGGGCACAGTGGGCAAGCATTGGATTTAAACATATACACCTTGGTCTTAAATGAAACTTGCTGTGGAATGTGCCTAGTCACACAAAAACGACCTTTTAAAGCACATCACTCCTAATTGAGGAGATTTTCTCATAAAAGTTGCTTTGAGCACACATATAAATGAAAGATAGAAAAGGAAAAAAAACCCAAAACTTTTATTCTCAGCATTTTAATCTAATCAATTAAATCAGCATAAACTCCAACTACTTCTAGTTCAGATTCCACGTGGCTTGTATGAGGTTGCACATTGCCACTGTAGATAGAATCTTCCTAGGAAGGAGCAAGTGAGTGCAAATGTGGGGTCAGTAAGACTTGCTCAGACAGCGATGTGCGCCCACACTCTGAGCTCTTGCTGAGCATGGGTTTGACACCAGGCAGCCCCCGAGGCCGAGCCACACAGGCAAATGATGGTGGTACACTCTGCTCTGAGCCATCTGCAGTGGCATTCTCCTGAACCAGCGACTACCCTTTTCCTTACCACTTTCTAGAAAAGAAACAGGAAAGTCAGCTTCACAATAAATGTTTACAAAACAAGCATTCCTGTTTCCATTTCAAAATCACTGTTTACTCATACTGCCCATCCTTTTTATAGTGATAAAATTGATGTTTTCCTCTATCTACACTGGCATCACAAGGAGTTTCCTCCAGCTGCCTACGAAAAGATAATCTGTTATCAATTAGGTATCTAAGAGAGAGCAGCCCAGCTCTCTGTTTCATTAGGAGGTATAGAAATCTATATATTCTATACAGTAATTCTAAATGCAATATTCTTAGGTGTGAGGCCTTTGGGGAAAATTAAGCTGAGACCCTAATTTCTATCTCTTTTATTCAGACAGTATTTTTTAACCAATATATATCATTGACACCCATTTGAGTAGCCACCTTCACCTGTCAGCCATCACCTCATCCAACGTTGGCTGTTGTAAGAAAATGAGGGTAATGTGCAGAAAGAGCAGACTAACTTAGTTCATCTGCTAAATGTGCTCTCTTAAAAAGAAAGTGGAGAGGTAAATTATACCTAACTAGCACCTAAGGTAACGTCTGCATCTGTAGTCTCTACAAACCGTAATAACTGAGGTAACAATGTGTACATAGAAGAGTGAGAAATCTGAAAACTGTTGTGCACAGAAGTATCTCTGAAAGCAGGCATCTGTGATGGGGAAACCACTGATCTCTAGCTTTGGACAACCATGCTGCTTTCCTGGTTTTGCACTATTTCCTTTTTCAGCTACTTAGCTGTGATGAATTGTAATGGGAGCCATTCTGGGAAACGCAAGTGAGAGTGGGCTAAAGCAGGCGAGCTGCTACATAAATTGGGCTGTTTGTTACAGCTTTTAAGTTGCTTTAACAGTTTAAACAGCTACACTGATGAAATGTTGGTAACCATCTGCTACAGGCATTTGTAAATAAATATACACCAACCTAAATATTTTCTAGTTTGTTGCTCTGTTTCAGGCATGAGTCTCTTGTCTAAAGAATTTTTTTAAATTTACCTGTAGTTTATGCACAGGCTTAATTTTTTCAGACTATTCAACTACCTGAGGGTGATTTCACTGCACTGTTCTTTCATACCCCCTCCATGCAAATTACTCATGACTGAATGGAGAAGGAAGATGTGTAATTCTGAAGACAATGATTATTATTGATATTATTTATCAGTGTCAAACCAAACCATTAAACTTTGAATTCTTCATGGAAGACTGGTTAGAGAGATTAGTTCTAAGCTTTTTTTACATCAATTTATTCTGTGAATCTGAGCAAGTGGACAGACTTGATCTCCTTACAGAAGGAAGAGATTATAAAGTATTTAGGAGCCCTATCTAAAGCTCAGCTGTGTTTGGCTCTATAGAAATAAGAAATGGAATTTTGAAGTCTAAATCTTTAGTTTTGGCATTACATCAGGGTTGACTGTGTTATACACAGCACTCATCAATTCAATGCATCCTATTCAATGCTTCCTCTCTGGCTTGTGATCATATAATATCTCTTTGTTTCCATAACAGATGCTTAATGGGAAAAATATTATTATTAAAACAGTACTAGAAATCAGCTATTGGATACTTCTTCAAGCATCTACCACAATAAATGTTATTTGTTGACTGCCACTATCATTTTGCACCAGACTGCCCCAAGGAAACAAATGCTGCTCACTCTCAGATCCACTTTCCTTTCTGACACCTTTGTCTCTGCAACAAAAACTGCCTCCAAGTTAAGAGTGCTCTAAGCAAAACACACAGCTTGTGGAGAGTGTTTAAAATATTATGAAGAAATGAAAGAACTTCCTGAAAGCTAGATTTTCCTGTTAGAGTGTTACTTTCTGGCAAGGGGTAGTTAAGGTTTACAACATGATTTTACAACTCCTCCAACACACCAAAGACTGTGCTCATTTTAGACATTTTTTCTCTTTTATTTATGATCTACAATGAGTTATCTTTTATGTGAACAAGACTTTGAAATTGACTGGTGAGATGTAATGTAGCAGAAATGTCTTTTAGTTAAAAAAAAAAATTCAATTATTCTTTTTCCACTAGAAAATTAGATCAAATTTGAGCATAGTTGTATTATTTTGCACAAACCAGTGATCTTTTTATTTCTTTTCCTGCTTCCACATGATTGCAATGCTTCTGAAAGCTGCCAGGACGCATTAAAATCATTCATGAATTTGTAATAAGGGTCTTGGGTTCCACACGGCAAGTATTTTGCAGTAGAAAGGATACACTGCCAAAGGATTCATCCTTGTTAATAGCATGCTCTGTAGCTGTGGAACACTGGCCTTTCAGACTTGAGCAAATAATTGAATGTCCTTTTGGCTCTGTTCCACTAATGACCCTCTGGAATAGCACAGAATCCTGAAGTCAGAGAGTAAATGGGGTCGCTTCTTACTGGGACAGTCTTCTAAGTGTATTTGATATCCTGCTGCATTAAACAAATCCTGATTAAATAAAAAATAAGGCTTGCACTTGAATAAAGTGTTCAGGGAGGTAGGAGGAGCTACTTGTTTCTTTTACAGTGATTTGGAAAAAAAATATTAAGATTGCCATTAACGGAGTGAAAGTGCCTCTGTCTGTGTGTGTGAAAGTACCAGAAGAAGCAGCTGGATGTGCTAAAAAGTTATGTAGACTGAGAAGAAGAACATACTGACCTAAAGATAAGGTATCAAACAAGACAAAGAACAAGTCCAGGGCCAAAAAATACACAAAGACAACAAACATTAATGAAATTCACTGATTTGTGAAGAGTGAAACAAAATAGTGAGGTGAAGTATCCCAAACACCACTCCCTCCCAGAGAATATAAAAAGCAAGTTCAAAATCAGTTCACTCGCCAACCAAGAAACCCAGTGACATAATGAGGAATTACAGACAGCATCCCTACTCTCTGCGTGATCATACACATGATTTTGGCCAGACCAATTAAACATACACACTTCTGGTATTTCCCAGTATGCGGGTTTGAGGGCATAAAAAGAAACAGTCAACAGTTTACAGAGATTTTGTTTATAAAATCACATTCCCATTCCATGAGACACATTACTGAGTTTTATCACACTCATTTCATATGCACTCTAGTTCTTCAAAATCTGTCAAAACCTCAAGTTCCCAGGTAGGTGATGCACATATCCCCCTGGCAGAGGTGTTTGCTGTCATTGCTGTTCTGCAGCTTTGTGGAAGGTCAAGGGTTGCATGGCAAAGATTGGCTTCACAAAACCACGGCAATAAGGCAGTCTAGGCAGCTTGAATGAGAATTCACACGGATAAAACTGTCACAAGTGGACACAGACAGCACAATATCTATGCATTATTTAAATTCTTCTTGAGCCTTTAAAACTAGACAGTAAACGGATTACAGGCCTTAACTTCCCCAGTTTCATCATCTTAAAACACTGCAGCCAAAGAAAAAAATAGCAGGAAATGAAGACCTTACAGATTGTGTGATCCGTTTATGGTAGTGGCAGAACATGCCTATATTTTCCTTAAAACAGAGGAAGTTGTACTGAGTCTTCCAGAATGATTTGAAAAGAAAGCTTAGTGTAATACTGTAGAATCACTGTGAAAGTTTGGGAGATTTATGAGTTTGATTATAAGATGAAAAATTCTGGTTTCAGGTTGCCACCTCAGAGTCAGAGCAGTTTCCAAGTTTTCATGAAAAGTTCCTACGTGCTGAAAATTAAGACACTTGCTGTGGAAGTCTGTACTTCCTGCTACAAAAAGCAATGTGCCAATCCAGGAAAGTCAGAAGGTGGAAAGTGAATTATCTCCTTGGTGCAAAAGGCAGTGCCTCCTAAGGTATGCTAGGTATGCTAGATCATTCTCCACACACAGATCAAGAGGCCTTACAGGATCACCAGTTTGGCCTGTCTCAAAGCAAGGACAGAAGTGGACACAGATGCCTAAATGAGGACTTCAGTGCATTTAAGATGACCAAACTGTATACCAGAAAACTTATTGCAGTATTTTCCTCTGAATGTGTCTGATTTCCCAGGTGTCCTATCCAAAGTCATGCCCTGATATATTAAAAAAATGTCTTCATCCTGGGAAATATTGAGTAGTTCTGCACAAGCCTGTCCAGATACTCCTTCATAAGAGGGGATGGATACAGCAAGCACATTAACCTGCAGTATCAGCCACTTCAGAAACAGCAGTGGCAGCAACTGCTTTCTTAAGATTGCCAAAGGATGAGCCAGATACACGTGAGATGCGGTATTGAACAACTCTTTAAAGTATTCATGCAGTCTCAGAAATCCCAGCCTCCTCTCCTTTCCTCTCTCCATTTCTCCCAGCCACTTCCTTGTGAGACTCAAAATTCAGGTTTCCTCACACACTTCCTTCAGAAACTGTTCAGTTCTTTGCTGCACTATGGCAAAGTTTGTAGCAGTGGAGCAGGAAGAAGCATTAGCAGTCGTAACAGCTTCTTCATAAATATCTGCAGTGCAGTTATTTTCTTCACTTCTCAGTGCCTCTGAGCACTACTCCAATACGAACATGGACAAGCAAAAGAGAAGAACATGACCTAAGTAAGAGAGAAATCTGCTGCTCACTAGCCCAACACAGCCAATGCTGCCAGCTGGTTCATGTGTGCTCTATTCAAATGGCTGCCGTGTCTTGCACCAGGCTGAGGCTAATAAATATGGTAGCTAGGAGGAAGCCCTCTCACTGACTGGCATCTACTATACTCTTGCATTGCCTCATGTCTCCATATCCAGATACTTTCAAAAGCATGTTTTTATTTTCCAAAGCACAACATGGTTTAGACTGCAATTCTCATAACTAGGCTGCATACTTCAGCTTCAAACTATTCCTTCAGCTCTGAAAATTCAGCTTCAAGGATAAACCTCCATGAGGATCATTTTGGAGCTGTGCCTATCACACATGTGACCTGACATCTGTGTTCCTGAGAGCCATATGTGTCTGTTGAAAATCAACAGTGTTTAAGAGAAGACAGGCAAACCTGTGACCCCTACAAAGAAAAGACAGAGGAGTAAGGACACCAGCCATGATCTGATGATTTAATAGCACCAAGCAATCAGGCTACTAGATTGCACTTAATAGTATTTAATCAAGAGGGATTGCTCCATGAAAAAAAAGAAAAAATCTGGTCTCATTTATACTTCCATTGGTTCCACTGGGATTAGTGTTCTGTATGAATCATAATGGGACACTGATAGCTTGGCCAGTGCTCAGACAGCACATCAGGGAAGGGAACTGCATATAGCAACGTCACGTCCTGATTGGAGGCTTAAGAGGCAAAACCCAGCAGTAATCACTTCCAAGGGTAGTAACTCAGTTCTTATTGCCTTCATAATGACTTCACAGTTATTCAGTCAATGCAAATGTAGTCTGATATTGAGCATCAAGAAGATAAATTAACAGTAAAATGAGTCGTACTTACACATCCATGCCCTACTTCAGTAGAGGACTGCAAAAACACAGCATGTACTCTTAAAGTACGTTGCCCTCCTCTGTAGGGTGCTGAGATGGCTGAAAAAGAGGCAGGAGCAAACCTTTCTTTACTAAATACTGTGTGAAGAAAAAAAAAAGATATTAAAATTTAGTAAGCAAATTTTCCATTGGAATTAATGAGTAGTTCATGTTATAAAGTTCATGTTACCCATCATTTTGGCTGAGAGTGAAACAAAACAAAATTATTTTATGAGCTTCAGATTTGGCAATAACAACATGCATGAAGTGCCAAATTCCAGGAAGCTGGCCTTATTAATTTTTGTATAAGACCCACTATTCCAGACAAAACAACTATAGTCTAATTAACTAAAAGCAAACAAACAAACAAACCCATCAAAACTGGCATAAACCATAGCAGTCAAACCCAAGCAGACTTAATCTTGCTTGATGTAAGCTTCCTTCCTGCCTCTCTCCCCAGCTCCAGGCAGTTCTCTTCTGTGTCTCAAGTCATGCTGGAAATAACTTATAAAGAAAACTCTTGGCTGAGGACCCCAAATGTCTTATGGTCAATGAACATATCCCCCAAAGACTTGCCTTACATCCAAAATGGAATACAACTATACAAAGGATTCTACAACAATAGCAGCTTAAAAAAATCCATCCAAAATAAATAAAGGGATTATCATCAAGCTGGATATAAGACAATGAACAAAAGCTAATGAACAGAAGACTCACTGTGTCATGTCTAAAATTAGACTGCATTGACATTTGCACTGTCACGAGTTTGTGGAATACTCAAAGACATATTATTGTTGTTAGCATCATATATATCTTTAACAATTTAATAATTAGAGCTAGCTCAGTACATTGCTAGTTCAATGGGTGCTGTGATAATTTCATAGAGGAACAAATGATGGAGTCATTATTAAGATGGACAATTAGTGCAAATTGTAACACTGAAAAAAAAAAGTGAACAGCAAGTCCTCTGAAGTTCCTGAAAGTAACAGCCTGAACAGAAGGGACAGCATCACCTCTGTCACTGTCCCCTGATACAAATGCTCAGTCCTAAAGCCAACTCCCTCAATCACCTGTACAGCCAAAACCAGCCTTGTTGGCAATACAAGATGCAGCAAAGTGCCAGCACAGGGAAAGAGATGGGAACACAGCAGTGGGGATGGAATGAGAGGGTGGGAGGAGTTGGTGTTTCACCAAACTGACATGGAATCACGCCTTAAACTGCTTAAAATAAGCAGGGTCATTTTGAGAGAAATGAGTAAAGGAGTGATCATATGAGTGGCAATCCCAGCAGACTTGAGAACATCGCAGCCTCTGTCTGAAATAGGGATGAGGAGGCAGGACAGCTGTGCAAGACAGAAAGTTTCTGCCAAGTTGCACCTGGCTAGAGTTTCCACCAGTGCTTCCACCACGTAGCACTGGTCTCACATGCCTTACTTATCACAGCATCTGAAACTGCACACAGCAGAGTGATTCTGCCCAGGAGATGTAATGAAGAAACTCCAGGTTAGAGTCTGAAGAAATCCAGCCAAATAAAAGAGAGAAGAGAGAAAAGTAGTGGAACAATTGCCCTTGTATCACTGTATGAAATTGTACACTGCAAATGAGCAGTAAAATCTGGCAAAAGAAAACCAAAAAACCAAAAAAACCAAAAAAACAAAAAATGAAAAATATACAGGATTGGAAAAAAGCAAAAAAGCATCTGAAGCTGAAGCTTTGAGACATCATGCCACAAAACACACACATTTCTTGAACCATCTGGGTAGTTTGATTTCAATCAACTGTGTGTTTGCAAAATGTGTGGTTTGATTCATATGCAGAAATATTTCACTGAGCTGGGAAGTGACAAATCATAACACAGGTCTGGTGTAGTTCCTTCAGAAATTCATTTTGGAGCTCTCTACCATAACGATGCTAATAAACTGGAAGTTGCACAGATGAAGAGAAATAAAAGTTAGTTGCTAGCTTAAATTATGGTTTAGAAGGTCTCAAAGAAGTGTACATGCACTCAGAGAATCACCAAACACATGATGCTGAATTCAAAGATGAGCAAAGTGCTGATTAGGAAAGAGATTGTTTATGAAAGTTTCCTGAAAAACGGGGTATTTTAGACCATGGAATAATCTCACAGGAAAGAAGAACTGCAAAGCCTGGCAACTGCGGAGGACAAAGTAACATCCTGGTGTAAGGGCAGACTCTGAGGTAACAGACCCGGAACGCTCAACTGCTCCTGTGCTTGATGAAAGCCAGGTTAACATGAGAACAGGACAGCTGCTCAACGAACATTAAATGTGACAGGAACAAGCCCCTACATCAGTAGCTCTCATTTTCAACACGACCTCTAATACTGCAATTGCCTGATCCATTTAGCTTGGCTTCACACACACCTCCTTGTCTTCATGCCACTTCACTTTTACAATTATAACCTCTTTTACAAAATCAGGAATATATCTGCAGTTTTCCTCAAGTACAATTGACTATAGCATTCCTTGAAACGCCAGCAAATTGGCTTTCCTTTCAGACCAGGCACATTTTTACACAAAAGCATTTCCAGCCCCAGTTTCTGCTGCCACAGCCGTTTCGTAGCCAGAAGAATGGGCGCTTATTTAAAGTGTCAATAATAGAAAGTAACACAAGCGTGACACATCCCGAGGCGCTGTGAGCTGCTCCTGACGGAGCTGCTTTGGGAGCACGACCCTTCCCCGGGTTCCGTCGGTCACTGTCACACCATTATCGGATCAGCCCGGCCGGGGCAGCTCCGCTGTTCATTTAGTGCTGGGGGTGGTGGCAAGCAGCGACGACGCTCACAGCTTTAGGGGTTTGAAACATTTTTTTACAATGAGGCGTTCCGGCTTCGGCTTGCAGAGACACCGCTCTGTTTCTTTCAATTAACTAATGTGTTTTCAGCCCACCTCCACTAGAATTTTAACACCAAACCAATCCACAACAAATCAGACCAACCAAACGCCCAAACTGCGCTGTTTCAGCACGCAAAGCCTCTGCAGAAACATATGAATGATAATTTTAAAACCAAGCATTAATGAAACACAACACCGCTAAGTCCATGTCCGCAGCTGGTCCTGCCAATCTAACTGCAGCTTGCAATCAAGGTGACTTCCACTTGCAGGGAAAATCCCCTCACAGGCTCGGTCCCCTCAGGGGGACAATCCCCTCACTGGCTCAGTCCCCTCCGAAGGACAATCCCCTCACAGGCTCGGTCCCCTCAGAGGGACAATCCCCTCACAGGCTCGGTCCCCTCAGAAGGACAATCCCCACACAGGCTCGGTCCCCTCAGAAGGACAATCCCCTCACAGGTTCGGTCCCCTCAGGGGCAGCCCCTTCACAGGCTCGGTCCCCTCAGAGAGACAACCCCCACACAGGCTCGGTCCCCTCAGAGGGACACCTCCCTCACTGGCTCGGTCCCCTCAGAAGGACAGTCCCCTCACAGACTGAGTCCCCTCAGAGGGACCCTCCCCTCACTGCCCCGGTCCCCTCACAGACATGCCCGCCCCTCCCTCCCGGCGCGCGCCCCCTCAGCCTCCGCCCCCCTCCCTCCCTCCCCGCCTCCCGGGCGCGCACGTGCTGGAAGCAAACACCGCCCGGCGCATGCGCGGCCCGGCCGCCCCGCCCTTACCCCCCCGCTCGGGGCCGGCGGGGCCGGGGAGGAGCCTCAGTCTCCGGGCGCCTGATTGACTGATGTCATTTCCCCGGCTCCGTGCCGCGCCCGCCTATTGGCTGCTCACGGACCGCTATCTGCACCGCGCCGCCTGGTTGGCTGTTGCCGCGCCGGCCGTTGCCCTATCGCAATTCGGGCCACGCGGATTAGGGCATCTAAACCCCGCCTCCCTCTCCAGCCCCTCCTGCCGCCAAACAGAAGCTCCGCCTTCCCCGCCTTTTCCTGGCCCCCATTGGTCCAGAGCGGTGTGGCTCCTCCCTCCCGCCCGCGCGCTGAGCTCTCCGATTGGGTGACGGCCGCGCTCGCTCCGCTCCCCCCTCCGCGGCGCCTGATAAAGTTTTTTTGGGAGGCGCTCGGGCCCCGCCCCCGCGGTCCCGGCCCCGCCCCTGACCTGCCCGAAGCGGGGCGGCCGTTGAGGCGCGCGCGCGCTCGCGGCGGCGGCACCTCCCGTCCCCTCCCTCAGTCCCGCTCGGCGGCCGCGGCGGCAGCACCGGGGGTGCCGCTCTGGGCAGAGCTGTCTCCTTCTCCGCCTCAGCTCCGCTATTCCCGGGCACGGTGAGCACAGCCGCGCGGAGCCGGGCTCTCCTCCCGAGCCGCCCGCTCCGCGGCGGGGGAGCCGGGGCGGCGCTGGGGCCGCGGGGAGGCAGGCGCGGTGTTGGGGTGCGGGGGGCTGCGGGGCTCTGCCCCCGCCCCGGCCCCGCCGAGCCGCTGCGGACGCGGCCGCCGCTCGTCGCGCCTGGCGCTGGTCGCGCTTCTCACCCGGGACCGGGCTGGGCTTTAGCATCGTATTTCGTGTCTGTCGTATTGCCTGGGAAACTTCCCCAGCCCGGTGCAACTTCGAGCAAAAAGGCAAAAGAAAGAAGCCCGAGTAATTTCATTTAATGTTACAGCTGCTGGAAAACAGAGCCCGGCAAGTTCCTCTTAAAATATAATTGCAACATCACTCCTTTAGAGGAAGCGAGACCTGGAACATAGGACCGCAGGGAAAGCACTTAATCTCTCCTTTTGTGTAACGTGGGAAAAGATTGGGCTTTTCTGTGCCGTCGGACTCTCCGCTGGGAGGTTTGATGTATTTTAAAGTGTTCCGAGGTTTTTCAGAAAGATTTTAAGTGCAAATTGCTCCTGTAGGGCTCTAATCCGGTGAATTGGAAATGAGGTTGGGTATTGGAAGTCTGCTGTGCTGTTTTTCTGTCATTTTGGATGGAAAACGCGAATGAAAACATACTGGTGCTGGACGTGGCTGGTCTGAAATTGGGGTGTATTCACTCGCCAGCCGATGGTTCTGACCCCCCTTTCTGAAACTTGTGTGCGCTTTCTTCTGCCTTTGGCTTGACTGACCTTGCTCAGCAGAATCCTTTGTATCGCTGCTACTTCCAAATCTTGTGTAACATCTGCCGGTGCTACAGAAATACATAATGTAGTTAGGGTTTTGGATGCCCGTCTTGCTTCCTGTTTGGTTTTTCTCAGAGAGATCTTCTTGAAAGTCAAAGACTGAGATTAATGCTTTGCTTTTTTCCCCTCCTTCCAATTCAACAGATGCAGTTTATGTTGCTTTTTAGTCGCCAGGGGAAACTGAGACTCCAGAAGTGGTATGTCCCATTATCTGACAAAGAAAAGAAGAAAATCACAAGGGAACTTGTTCAAACAGTATTAGCCCGCAAACCGAAAATGTGCAGCTTCCTGGAATGGAGAGACCTGAAGATTGTCTACAAAAGGTGGTTCTGTCTCACTAACCTCGTAATTGCCATGCATTACAAACCGTGTATTAAGTAGCAAGAAGATAATGAAGGTTGTTTTTATTTTGTTGGGGTTTTTTTCCCTTCCCTCTGCTGGTTACAGAGGAGACTGACTTTTCTCTTGAATCTAATTTGATAACCAAGCAGGAGCCATTCATGTGTGGAAAATCACTCATGCATTTAGAAATGTACTGAAGAGATGAGCTTTCTTCCTACTTTCATAAGGAGTGGCAGTTCTTCTTGGTGCTCTGTTTAGGTTCACACAGTACATACATGCTTCTTATTTGTATGCATTTCAGATTTAAATAAGTGATAAAAAATTTTATAAATATTTACCTCATGCAGTGGCTTCATAAATCACCTGAAAATGTAACTTGCTTTTAAAGGCTCATAGAAATAGTTTTTCAAAGTACTTGGTTTGGTTGGTTTTTTTGTTTGCTTTATTTTGTTTGTTTGTTTCGTGTTTGTTTCAATTTTGTTTTGTTTTGTTGTTCCTCTTAAGTACAAAAAGGGATTTTTCAGAATTGAAAAAGTCATGGCTGGCTTTCTTTTGGTGGAAGTACTGTGATTTTCTTCGCAATAATTTCATTTTTCAGTTGTTCCCTAACCTTTCTAGGAGTGTTTGGGGAGCATTTTTTTAGCTTTGTGCTGATCTTCAGAATGTATCACAGTGTAGTGGTGTGACCACAATTCTTCTCCAGACTTAACATTAATCCTCCTCCTGATGTGGTAGTCTGCATCTCTTCCAGCTAAAGGTGGTGCTACGTAGCCTTGAGTTGTTTCTCTTCCCTAGTTAGTTGTAAACCTGAGAAGGTTTATGCATTCCTGTTTACTCATGGAGATATTAGGTAGTTTGTGCCCCACAGTAAACGTTGTATTCCCTGTAGATAGGAGAGGAAGGACTGGACCAGAAGTGAGGAGTTTGTAACTCTTTTCCAGGATAACAAATGGGTAGTATCAAATATGTTTAGATGTTTTAAGTGCTGCTCTCATATATACCTTGGTTTCTGTGAAGACATGCATGTGAATATTGCTGGTCTGCCTAATGCATGCAGTTCTTCAACATGAGGAGGAAAGATGAACAATGCATGAGGCTGTGCTAATAGCATCCACAGTTTCTTCTGCCTCTTGATTTCCTCACAAAACTCCTTGAACATGTCTGTAGACAAGCGTGCTCAAACACTTGCTGTGCTTTCTTCTGTATTAATGCCTGCAAGTGCCTTTTCAGCTGGGCATTCATGGGACTAAATCAGAAAAATGAAGCATTAGTAGGCTATTTCCTTCCTTACAAAGTCTTGAACAGCAATAGCTGTTCTGGGGATGGTGCCACAGAGCTGCTTTGCCCCCCATGTTTGTTGCTGTCAACAACTACTTGCCATGTCCTTTTGTGTCTGGGGAGCTGGTGGAAATTTGGGTAGGACTGTTTGAGTTGCTGAATGTTGTGGTGTTTTTGCATCACAGTGGTGTGTTGTGGGTCCTGTGGTCAAGGAGAATGAAGAAATTTTCTGGGAGATCTACGTCTGGCTAAAAATGATCTAAACTGCAGTCTGTCTGCTGGACTGCTGGTGTGCACAGCTGACTGCAGTAGCTTATTTCACTCTCTGCAGACCAGTCTGGCACAGAGAGCCTATGAAACTGCTAAAGATGAGCTTGTACCAAGCTAATGAACATCTCAATTTTTTTTTTTTAACTGAAACATCACCTGAAGGACTAGGTATAAGAGGTGATAGGTTTAATATCTGTATGTGGTAACACTAACAGCTCTTAGGTTTGTGGGACTTGTTCCCAACATTGCACTGTAATTAAAGATGGTGAGCACCAGCTAGTATGATTTCTTTCTAAAGGGTGACTTTTCATAGCTGAAAATGTGGTGGCTAAAAGGGACACACCAGAAGGAGCTCTGTGGCACGTGAAATTGCAAAAGGTGCTCCCAGTTCCTCTTGAGCATCTCTAGAGGATCTCTGCTCAGATTTGTTCTTGTCTGATCTATTGCTGGGAAGGATCTGAACCTACTGGTGCAAATGTTTTTCAATATAAGTTATAAAAGTATGTACCTATTGCTATTTTGAGTCTTAAATTACTGAAATTTCAGTGCTGTTTTTGTTTTTGGGGTTTGTTTATTGTTCACATATAGGAGAATTGAACCTAGATATTGCAGCTCAAAGAATGATTGGCAGTATCAGAATTACATTCAAGGATCTCATCATACCTTTTTGCAGAAACAAAATGAACTCAAACGCAGAAGTTGGCAAGACAGTAGCTTAGCTTCCTTATGACACCTAACATTTATTAAGACTGCTGGACTTTTTTCATTAGCCTCCTTAGCTCTGTAGCATTTCATCTTTATAGGATTTTTTTCTGAATCTTCAAGGAAATAGATCTTAAAATTGTAAGAACTGTAGCTTTTATTTCCCTCTGGTTTCATACATGTAGCATTTATAATGGTTGCAACATAGGCTCAGTCACTGCCTCCTTAAGTTTTTTTCCTTCAGCACTACAAAACACGGACAGAAAGGTGCCCAGCTTTTGTTGTGGTGTGTGAATTGGCTTATATGTATTCTGTAGCTGGTTTGGAAGATAGTTTTTCAGGCTGATAGACACCAAAAGATTAAAAAGAGGATGTGAGCTTCTAACTTCAAGAAGCGTAGAGATTTGAAGTGACTTGCTGGGAAAATAAAAAATTAAATATGGGAAGCCAGCAACAATTACGCTTTACGAAAATAGAGGGGGAGTCATCTGCAGACAGCTGATTAGAAACCTAACAAACACAACTGATATGTTTGCTCTTCACATTTTTGTTATTCAAAAAGTAGCAGTGGTTTTGGAGCATATAGGGTAGAAGTTCATGCAGCTTTTTCCCTGTGGCAGAAAAAAATGCTTTAAATGTTAAAATTTCTGATTTTGCTAAAGAAGGAACTTCAGATGTGATTTTTTTTTAATTTGAAAACTTCTTCTGTTCACTATTTTAGCTTCTGGCAATATTAGTTATTTTCATTGTGTAGTATACTGCAGTCAAAATCAGAACTTGGAGAAAAACGTATAAATTTTATTTTGTTAGCATTTGGTTAACTGCATTCATGGGACTTAGTTATTGTTGATTAGTTATTTGATTAAGGATTGTGCTTTGCTTTTGTGTGTCAGTTTGGAACTGTATTTGGAATATGATATGATGAAACTACCATAGCATTTGCTGCTCTTGATGTGGCAGCTGTCTTTTACTTTTGCACAACATAACCAGAATCAGAGGTTATGTTAAAGCCTTACATCAGAGTAAGTTTTAAAACTTACTTTCTACCCTCCCTCTGCTGAAAGAAGCAATGAAAGAGCCCATTGTGCAGGTATTGTGCCTCTTAAAGTATTGAGAACTGAAGGTACAGCCGTGTGGCCAGTGGGATGTGCCAGTTGGCGTGATCCCTCTTTTTCCTCATGTATGACTTAGCCAGATGTACCTCTTAGGAGTATTACTGTGGTGTTGATTAGGTAGCTTTGTAAAATTGACTGAATGCAATGATTATAGTGAATTAGATATTTGGGGTTGATAATTTTAATTAGATCAGGTCTTCTTTGTACAGGGTTCTAATTTGTTTGGCACTAGGAGGACCTCAGTATCAAGAAGCAACGGCTTTTTCTTAGAGAATTAGCAGTATCAAATTCTTGTTCATTTTGAAACTGCTGGGGGCTATAGCCTTGCTGAAATAAGAAACTGGAAAAGTGCTTTACTTTGGTAGACTCTGTCCTGGAGCCTCAGAAGTTCATGTTTTATTAAAGAAATGTGTGAAGTTGTGGGACAAGAAAAAAACTTTAGTTAAGCACAGCTTATTAGTGGTCCCAATTTTCATTGGGTCAGCTATCAGCAAACCAGAGATTCTTGGGCTCATTAAGCACTTGTCTGCCTCCTGGTTATCATTTAGAGTTTAGTTCTGTTTGTACCAAACTTTGTAAGCTTTAAACTTCTGCAGTTAGGATCTACATGCAAGGTGACTTAGATGCTGACAGTCTGTCAGCTTGTTTGCAGGCTTACCTGGTGACAGACTTTCAGGGATGACTTCAAGCAGGTATTCCCTTCTCTAGAAGGAGAACACCTCTGAGTTGGTAGGATTTGCAAGTTGTGCTCTGCCCAGCAGTTGCTGAACCTGGCTGTGAGAGCAGAAGAGAAGAATTTTGCTGAAGCACTGCCTGGCTGTTTTGAGGCTTCCCACTACTGAATTATTGCAAATCTTGAGGGCAAGATGCATTGCTTTGTTTCCTGTAAAAAAAATTCTGAGGCCATCTATCTGAAGGCAGGAATTTGCATAAGTATTATATTTACTGTATTGCCTTTTTGTTCTTTAATCCTGTATTACATTTTCACGTGATTTTGTCCAAACAGTTTTTGGTGTCTCTGGTTTTGGTCCCCTTTCTGATAAGTGGAGGATATTTATCATAAAATATTTTCCTATATGAGGGTAAGCAGCTGAATTGAGTCTGAAGATTATTTTAGTAATATTTAGTGAGATAAAAAAAGGCCAGAACTACAGTGGGAATAAAAAAGGCAGAATGTTTCTTACAGGCTGCACTTTATTTACTTTTGGGTATGTACTTTTCTATCAAGGTTTGCCTTTTCATTGGGTGCATATGAAAGGTTTCTGTCAGACTCATTAGAAAAAGCTGTTTCTGCAGAGGAGAAATCTTTTTGAGCCCGAGTAATCTGCTTGTCTTTTTGTGGCTACTGTTCCTGGTAACTTCTACACTTGGCAAAACTTCCAAGTGTCTGCTGTGGATTATAAGTGAACAATTTTTCTGAAGTCCTTCCTGCAGGGGAAAATATTGAAATAATGCCTCTGAGAATTTGGATCTGAAGCATTCCTTTGTAGTATGCTCGTGCCCTTCGGTATGACTTGTTTATACTCTTCTGCCATTTGCCATTCAGACTTATTAAATCTGCATTTGTTTTCTTTTGTTGAGTAGTGATCCATTAGTCATGGTTCCTATTTATAAAATAAATACCAAAATATTCTCTGCATATGATAATAGATACCCAGACCTCCATTTTGTGTTGATACCCACTGAGTAATTTTTGTTTCTTGGTCTTATTTCTCCAGAACTGCAGTTGGCAGAGCTTGAATGTGCAGTCTACTCACTAGCTGCTTAATACGGTCTTTCGAAAGTATGTTACTTTCCTCTTTTAATTGAGGACGCTGAGAGTAGACCATTTTTTGAGAAAGTGTTTTATGTTGGTCTCACTCTCTCCCCTCCCCTCCCCTCTTCTTTTTCCATAAAATAGCTCTGTGCATCAAGAGAGACTCTTAAGTACTAGGGGAGCAGAGAGGGACTGTCCCATGTCAATAAACTTAAAATATTTGAATCAAATTTGATTTGATAAGGTCTGCTTCTATGTAGTTCAACTTGTGTTTAAGCACTGCAAGGAAACAGTTTAACTGCACTTCATCATAATCACTGCTGCTCATCTGAAGGTGATGAAAAGCTTTGTTTAGATGCATTTGGCCTGGAGTGTTGGTGATTAGTGTAAATGTCAAATAATGTGTCAATGTTCTTTTTTGCTACAATGAAATATGATAACGTGGAGCTTGGCTTACAAATTCCTCAATAGGTTTGAAAGCATGCTTTTTCTTCATAATATTTCTTTGCAATACTTTTAAAAATAGTTTAGGTTCCTTATACAGACTGAATATTGCAAGCTACTACAATGACTATAAATGTCCGTGAGAAATTAGTGAGGCATAAACATAACAATGTAAATTCAAAAGAACTGTGCTCAGATAGGACTTCTGATGAGCTGATGAATCCCTGTGGTGAAGAGATGAAAGAGAGAGGGAATGAAGGTGTCCTTCAATGAAGGTATCCTTCTCTTCCACCATCATGTTTTGTGGTAGGATAGGCAATAATATTTTATAGTAGTTTAAAGATTTTGTATAAAAGCTATTCCGATTAATCTTTCACGTTGATGTTGTAGCAGTATGATTTGGAGCAGAGTGGGAGAAAGGAGGACATTTTCAGATCATAAATGGTACTCGATAGTGTCTAGGAGACAAATTTCAACATAGCTGAAAATAAAGCAGGGTTTTTATCAGACTTCTAGCCAGAAAGTCTGAGAAGTCCCAGCTGATAAAATGTGTAATGATTAAAAAGACGCATGGATTTTCTCTGTATGGGAAACAACTATGCATCTTAAACTAGGTATTCACATCCTAATGACTTCTTTTTCAGTAGGGCTGGCTGCTCGGGAGTGCTTAATGTTGCCAGTTGTCCCCTCTAAAGAGGCAGACAAAAGTTGTTTTTGGTTAATGCAAATTAGCAGTTACAACAGGTGGTACTTGAAATCTAGTTTGTGCCATGTGTGACTGAAAGGCGTATGGCTTTGGCATGTTAGAAAAGACTAAATGGTGTTTTCAGCTTTCATTCCTGCTTTGTTGTTTTTTGTTTTGTTTTTTAAATCAGCATTCTTTAAACGTGACTTGCACAAATGTATGTAGAGCACAGTAGAATTGTATGGTCTTTTTGTTAAGGTGGAACTTGATCATATCTGACATTATGACTTCCCTGTCTTCCAAGATGGAAGTGGATTGCTAGAAACTATTTGATATCCTCTCGTCAGTCTGATGTCAGGACAGTTAGTAGGGATTGAGTTGTTGACTTAGTAATAATTGGGGTGGATGACTGTGGTGTTGATTTTAGAGTTTTTTTTATTTTTGTAATTCTCTATGAAGACCAAACCTAATTGCCAATTCAGTTTATCCATCTTGAGGCATTTACTATGGTTTTTAGTATCTGTGTATAGCTTACATGATGAAAGTTTAACATTGAATTAATTGATTAATATACTGGTGTATGGATGTTACAGAGGGAAAAGAAAGTATGGCATCTCAGAACTCCCCCATGACACCACAAAATCAAATGTGTTTAGCTTTCCAACCAGCTCTTTGGCTGTTTTAGTTCTGTCAGCTAAAGCATGGCAAAGAGTGAAGTCTCCCTTGTACACGTGTGTGTCTTCTGGTCTTTCAGCCATTCTTTAGTAGGACTTGCTTGGTTGTGATTTGGAATACCAATATGCTGAACTTGAGTAAGAAAGACTGCTGAGAATGTGATACTCCTCAAGTGCATTCATTTTGTTTATGTTTGTATGCTAACAACAGGATTATTTTGTTATTACAGATATGCAAGTCTCTATTTCTGCTGTGCTATTGAAGATCAGGACAATGAACTAATAACTCTGGAAATAATTCATCGCTATGTAGAACTTCTTGACAAGTATTTTGGCAGTGTGAGTTAGTTTCTTTAAATTTTGTCATTTTGTTTTATGTCCACAGCACTTTTGCAAGAACATAACCAACTAGTAATTGAAACTAGTGCATTTAATAAATTTTGTGAGGCTTGCTTGGCAAACAAAACCCCTGGTTGCCTCTATTAAAATACAAAATTAAATCATTGATTTGGAGAACTGTTATTAATCTGGTGTTAATTGCCTGTATTTGTTTCATTTCATAGTAGTCTCACTTCGGGTCAGATAAAATGTTACTCTTAGCAGGAAGCTTTTCTTCTCCCTGGCACTGCTCTAGAGTGAGCACTTCTTACATCTGCTTCCAAAGGAGACAGTTGTGAAGTGGCAGGAATGGTAAGGAAAGACGAGGGAGACATCTGCAAACACAAACAGCTGTAGTAATGTACATGAACACTCCTAGAAAAACTGGTGCTCATTCTGCCTTCCTTCATAGTCCTTCTGACTATGAAATGCACAGACTGAACAAGAAATATGAGATTGTTTTCATATCTTTCTGTAAGATGGCATGAGCTGCCTTTGCATACTGCAGGCAACAAGAGAACTTTTATAGGGAATATTCTCTTGTGTCTTGAAGAGCTGTGCCTTACAGACTGCTGTGAATTGAATCCTTTTTAACAGTGAAAGCTTTTTTCAGAGATTGCTGTAGCTGTTTTTAACTCAAGCAAAAAATATGATGGTCTTTTTTTTTTTTCCTCCAAGATGTGATTTTTATTGTTGCCCCAGTCCTCACAAGGTTACAGCCTTAGGCTAACGATTTGGTAAAGTTTGGTGAAGCTGTGAACAAGTAAAGTTTTGTGAGAGGATGTACCTCAAGTGAGAGTATCCTCCCACGTTGCAGTAATGCTTGATGTTCTTTTTAGGTCTGTGAACTTGATATCATCTTCAATTTTGAAAAAGCCTATTTCATTCTGGATGAGTTCCTTTTAGGAGGGGAAGTTCAGGAGACATCCAAGAAAAATGTTCTTAAAGCCATCGAACAAGCAGATCTTTTACAGGAGGTAAGCAAATCCTACTTCTCTGGCCAAAGTGCCAGCATGGTAGGCTGTGACTCAAAAACCTCCTGTTCCTCTAAGCCTCTAGAAGGTATTTTTTAGCATGCTTAGCATGTAGTTTTAACTAGTTGTCCTAAGTGTGCAATAGGATGATGTTAGCTGCTCTTTTTGTTTGGTTTGGCATGTGTGCATTGTAACCTGTGACTTAGTGTTCTGCTAGTAAATGCAAGTGACTGTTTTGTGTTTATACCTAGATAAGTGTGGATCATGCTAATTTAACTTAGTGCTGTTCATGTGTCTTCCATTCCTTCTTTTTGTTTATTAACCATTAGTTTTTTTGTCATACCTGATGCATGTTCACCTCTTTACTGTTTCATTGCTGAAATCCAGAAGCTAGACTCTCTTTGAGACTCATTCAGGTATAGTTCTAATTAGTTCTTAGACCTGCTTTTCTGCTGTAGGCTGCTTATTGTGGAGCATTTCTGAGCTGACAAAGCAGAACTAGTAGTGCCATAGAAACATAGAATAAAGTATAAGAACATTGTTTTTTCACGTTGAATGCTTTTGTTATTTACTGTTATCATTGAAGAATGACTGCATGTCTGCCATTTTTTAAAAAAAACATTTCATGTTGGAGGGATTCAATAGTATAAAAAAAGTTAATATAATTTCTCCATATTTTTCCATCCTAGGCTAGTTACTTTGAGTTTATTTGATTTAGTTTGGTTTTCTTTCTTACTGAAATGTACACTGTTAAGGTCCTTGAATGTCTAAATGGGAATGAAAAGTTCTGGTGTGCTGGGGGAATCATCAGTCTTGTCTGCAAGTCAGTGGAACATAGGGTTTAACAGGGATGGTTCACCTTTGTATTTTAGAGTGGGCTGAAGTTTACTGCCTAGATTCTATATAGATCCAAGCTGCTCTATTTTTCCCCCTATGCAAACTGTCAGTTTGTTATTTTCTCCTGTTAATTAATTGCTTAATTCTCTTACAAGCCTTCTGTGTTCCACTTGGTAGTCTTTTGTTGGACATAATATCAGTAGGATGGGGAAAACACGTGGTGTTCTTTACCCTGGTAGCTGTGTTAGTAATCCCTTCAGAGCACAGGCAGATCCATTGCACGTTTAAAGTTCTTGTCATGAGCAAGGTCAGCCATTACACACAGATTTGCTACCCTAGTTTTCTAGAAAGGAAATATATGCACTTACTTACTACTTGTGCTCTGATTCAAGTCCTTCTTTACTCTTTGTAGGAATTATCCTAACCTGAAGTACTGTTGCAGTTTCCAAAGAGGGGAGAAAAATAATCAGTTTATTCTCTTAAAATCATTTGCTCTCTATGGAAAAGATATAACAGATTAGTTATATGTTCTAGTTTCTCTCCTGCAAATGCTATTAATAGTACATAAAGTGGAATAACTGCATTCTTTCTCGTTGTTACTATCTTTGACCTTTCTTTTTGCTATTTTCTGTTCTAAAGAAAAAATGTATTCTAGGAATTCATTACTATTTTTCTTTCCAAGAAACGAAAAATCTCTTTTTACAGCGATATAATTTCATATTAATATAACTTAAGCTAAAAACCTTATGCAAAGGGAAATACCACATTTGAAATGTGAGACTTTTCTCTAGCCCTGGTAGCTTTCCTCTGATCCCCCTTCCTTTCCCCATCTTTAGGAGATTTTCAATTGTCCGTGTTTATTAAATAATTCTGATTAACTTGAGATGTAGCAGTTTATCACAGCACCACTGGAGTCCTATGTTGGGCTTTTATGTTTTTCATTCTTAGTTTTATTGACTATTGATCAATTATAAAACTACTACCTGTATCTGCATTTTAGTTTAGAAACTCTCTAAAACTCTGGGTTCGTGTTAATTGAGCTTCCAATAAATTTGGAATCTTCTGTAGAAGCTTGGTTTTGTATCAGCTGCTTGCTATGTAAATGCTGGGTTTGATGAAGAGAGTTGTTAAAATAACAGTTTCTTACATATGGAGAATTTCTGGCACTTTGAGTTAATATCTGCTTCCTAGAATACTTCAGAACTACCAGCCTGAAATATAATGTGATTCCAAATGCAAAACATATTTCTAGCAGGGTCGTCATGTGTTTGTTTTTGACCATGTCAGATTTTAATTATGTGCAACAAAGTGATTTTTATTTTGTCCTGAATATTCATATAGCCAAACATATATATATACATACATACATACATATAATTGAATACACAATATTATTAATTGAATACACAACATTAATTAGTAATGCATTGGTATATGAAGTACCTTAAAGATGAAGAGCTGTATGGAATACTTATACAAAAGAAAATCATTATGGATACATTAAGTGACTGTTTGTGTAATGTTAAGAGGAAATAATAATAAGGCACAAATTGCTGAGTAGTAAATTAGTTCTTAATAGCCTTGCCTACTTGTATTTTCTGTGGAAGTTTTCCAGGATGTACTTCTATGTCTGAGAGTTTGTCTAAAAGTTTTTGCTGCTGTGAGGTCCCTTTACTAACTGGTACAGTTTGTGTGATTGAAACACACTAACTTTTTAAGTCCCTCTCACCTTCACATTCTTGTTAGTTCTTCAGGAGTGTACGTAGTTCAAGTATTCATTCCCTACCCCCTCCCCCATATTTATTACCACCTGATAAGTTATCAACAGTCAGTCATCAATACTGGCACTGGTACCCAGATGAAGGGTAGTAAAAGGTCATTAACTCCAGTGCTTGCATTCTTCCTTGCCACTCTATTGTAGAAATGCTTCTGTTCAAAAGAATGCTGTTACGTGTTGCTGATCATTTTATGTCTTGTTTGCTAGAGAGATTTTAATACTTAACTAGTGATTACAAAGGCATGCACTGCTGAAAAGGTGGTTTTTGCTTGTGTGAACAACTCAGTTATACTCAAAGAAGTTGGTAGATGCAGTGTGTTGTTGCATGAATTAAATATACTCGTGTGGCGTGTGGAACTGCCAAAAGATAAGTCTTGGTAAGTTGCAACACTTGAGTTTAAGGCATGAAACTAACAACGATAGATGTTCTATATAAAAGAGAGGATTTGATTCTCTCAGAAGTCTAATTGCTCTGGTTTTATTTGATGGCTTGAGTAATTAAGTATGGTGCTTGGAAGTTTGTGGTCATTTACTGTGCTAAAATGATAAAATCAAGGAGAAAATAATTTGAATATTTAAACTGAGCAGTCATGTATGTATTTGAAAGCAAATCTGTACAGACTCGCTCATCTTCATTTGAAGAAGGAAACCTTTCCTAAACATTGGCTATGAATGAAAATGTTTTTTTGATTATCCTATGTAAATTTTAGAAAAGTATTTGAAAATAATCTCCATTTTGTCCACCACTATTCTTTTGTAGGATTTTTGTGTAGTTTTTTAGTATTTGGTTGCAGAACATCTGAATACTTAAATATACATATATTTTTTAAAATTTTTTTAAAGTAGTATCTAAATGAAAAGGCCAGTGAGTCTGTCCACAAATAGCACTTGATTGTTTGTGTCACTACTTCAGTAATGATCAAAAACCTAAAAGCTATGTGAATGTGTTTTTTTCTTAGGCTCTTGCAGTTTGGCCTCAGGCAGTATTTACTAGTCCTTCCACATGAAGAATTAGAGATAAGCTATCAATTAACCTTATTTTCTTTGCTGTTTCCAACCCTTGCCTCATCCTTTTTTCAGAAGGGTGCTAGCAGTGTTCATGTTGACTGACTTGCCTTAAATGCTTAGGGCTGCTGCATAGATTTAAGCTTTTGGTTTTAGAGTGAGCCTCTTTGGAAATAAAACTGGTGAATTTCTTGCATGTGCAATGAGAATTTTCTTCCTGGACATGAAATGTGCTTAATGGGAACCATAGGTTTGAAGTATGCATAATAGCAAGTATTAGGTTGCTCTTGAGATACACCAAAACTCCTTTATTTTGTCATTAGCACTGGCAAAAGAAAATTAGGCCTCCAGTGGGTAGAAGTATAAGTGATT
Source organism: Luscinia megarhynchos (assembly GCA_034336665.1). Classification (NCBI taxonomy): domain Eukaryota; kingdom Metazoa; phylum Chordata; class Aves; order Passeriformes; family Muscicapidae; genus Luscinia; species Luscinia megarhynchos. The sequence continues at coordinate 17,093,296 of JAPFBE010000003.1, forward strand.
TTGTCTGGTTTAGGAAACAGCCTTTGTAAGCACTTGTTTATTACCGTTTGCCTGAGAAACTTACCACAATGAATGCAATTAATTCAGTCTTCACTTAATGTTCTTTCTTAAATATGGACTATTGAAATAGACTGCCTTCCTAAGTTGGCAGTGGCATTATTTGCCTTGGCTGTACCTGTGTTCCCCTGAATGTGAAACAAGAATGAATAATGGAATTACCTTATTATCATGAAGATCCAACTGCCTTGACTGCCATCTGCTCTTCATCTGTAACTTCCATCTCAGTTTCAGGTGGTCAGCTTCATTGGTCTGTTGGTCACTGCAATTTTAAGATGTGTATCTGCTTGATTTTAGGCACAGATAATGATCTACAATTATATTTTAGAAGATATATATATATATGGGGACCTGTGAGAGTTACTGTGAATGTGAAATGATAGTTCATTATTTAGGGATTAGGAAATAGCTATGACTTTTATGGATTTGGAATCTCTCCCAGCTTACAGAAGAACAAGTTGTAGTGTTTTGGTAGCTGATGCTTTTGTAAAATGGGTTTCAGAACTCAGTCTCTGGAGATGTATTTATAGGAGAAAGGGGTTATATTGCTGTTAGAGTGTTTGCCACTCTCCATGGTACTCAAAAAGTCATGGCAGTCATGCAGTCCCAGGTGACTGGGAAGATGGAAGCTTTGTGCCCATTTTTAAAGGGGTAGAAAGGAGGACTCTGGAAACTACCAACCTATCATCCTGACTGCTGTCTGTACCTGGAAAGATGATGGAACAGATCCTCCTAGGAGCTGTGCTAGGGCACAGGGAGTGTTAGGGAAGACAGGGAGTGATTTGGGACAGCCGTGAGGCTCCACCAAGGGCAAGTCCTGCCAACCCTGACTATGGGCTGGTCTTCTGTAATGGAGTAACTACATCAGTGGGCCAAGGGAGGGCTACAGACATCATTTATAGGGACACAGTTCCCCATAACATTGTTCTCTCTAAATTCAAGAGTGATAGATTTGGTGGCTGGACAGTTGCATCCAAAGGACAGTGGTCAATGGCTGGGTGTCCCAGTGAATTTCAGTGGTGTTCCTCAGGGGTCAGTAATGGGACCAGTGCTGTTTAGTGCCTTGGTTAATGACACAGAGGGATTGAGTGCACCCTCAGTAAATTTGAAGGTGACACCAAGCTGAATGGTGCAGCTGACACACGTGAAGGATGGAATGGCATCCAGAGGACATAGCTGGAGAAGGGGGCCCATAGCAGTCTCACAAAGCTCCACAAAATCGAGTACAAGATGCTGCACCTGGCTCAAGGCAGCCCCTGCTATCTGTACAGGCTGGAGGGTGAGCAGGTCAAGAGCACTGACAAGGGCTTGGGGGTGCTGGTGGATGAGACCTGGCAGTGTGTGTTTGCAGCCCAGAAAGCCAGTTCTGCCAGGGCTGCATCAGTAGCAGTGTCCCTGCAGGTCACAGGAGGGGATTCTGCCCTTCTGCCCTGCTCTGGTGAGACCCCACCTAGAGTGCTGCATGCAGCTCTTAGAAATGAACCCCTAAAAACTGTGAATTTAATTGTAGCAGACAGCTCTGTAAACCTTGGTATTTCTGTATTTTTAATAGACATTTTTAAACTGTCCTTCTTGTGCTGTGGAGTAGGCTTTCCTGCAAATACTTACCAAGTCATACTCTCATATTTAATGCAATATGAAGTATTCCACAAAGTGAATAGTAGAACCTGCATCTCTTTTTCCAAAATAATAATGGGGAAGAGGAGGTTAACGCTTCCAGATTTAAATACCTTCTTGAACAAGTGGCATTTGAGTATCCAGGAAGTTAGCATATCATGCTTTCACCTCTTCCCATGCTCAGTCTGTTTTTATTTATTTTTTTTTTTTGGGTCGTTGTTACTTTGTTAAGTGTGTGTGCATGTAAGATGTGACTAATTCTATTACATCAAAGAAATCAAAATTAGAAGATCTTAAGACTCAACAAGTTGACAGAGGAGTCTTAAAAGTTTTAAATATGCATTCATCATGCTTTGCAAATTGAAACATCAGAAAGTTTCAATTAAAAATAAGATAAATTTTAGCATAACCAGTCCTTAGGTTCTCATAGCTTTTCAGTACCCTCTCTGATACTGTGAATTCCAATAATGATCAGTTTGCAAGCTGTGAACTTTGTCATTTATTGATATAAGCAATTCTTGTAGAACTGTTGAGGGTATTTTAACAATACACTGAGCTCTTTGTAGATTTTAGTTCTAATAAGGGTGTATTTATTCTGAACATTGAACTGATAGATTCTTTTCTCCTGTCCTTAGCAATAGAAGCACTGTGTCAGGGTGATGCAGTGAAAATTTTAGCACTGCTGCATGTGGAGTTTAGTCGTGTGCTGCTTGTCAATTAACATAGTAAATTCAATAAACAATTGCAGAAGGCTGCTTGAGAGTAAGGAGTATCTTATCTTCAAAATCAGGTGCTCTTTCTGAACACTCACATTAATCTGCATTTTAATAGAGCAAGTTCATTGGATGTGGCAGAATGTTGAAAAGAGCAGTGTTAGTATTTGGATCTTGAGATTGTGAGGAGAAAATTCCATTTTTACTCTGCTGTCTGAGATGGTGTGTCATGTTGCAATGCTGCTACCCTTTCCTTGAATTTTCACTACCTGTGAGATGGTCTTAGAGTGCCAGAAAATATTAGGTGAAAAGAATACAAATGTCCCCAGGAGGCATCCTGTTGTGTTTTGTTTTATATTCTCATTTCTTTGTGGTCTTCTCTGTGTGTTGTACAGATGTTGGGGCACATTGCTGGTATGTGTTTTAGGGCTTTTATTTATTTTTAAGGGAGAAACTGTATTTTTTGTTGCCAAGCTTTCTAGCAACGCTGTTAATTCTGGTGATGGATATCAAGATACAAGAAAAGTGTGCATATTAAATTTTATAAAGGCCAAAAATTTGATATTAAAAGACAGAAAAAAGGTCTGAGAAGACCTATTGTTTACAACTCTGAGAATTCTAAGTTTGTTTGATTAAGAGATGGCTTGATTAAAGTGAAAATGTTGGACTTTTTGCACTAAACAGTACAACGTGAAAGTGATTACTCAGCAAATAACAATGGTGACTTAATAAATATGAATTATGAATTAAGTTACTTCAAGGATGATAGGTTGAATGAAACTTAGTTTTCTTCATGAAGCAAGTCTTATTTTAATATTAATGTTAGTAATAATACTGTGTGACAGTTAATCACTGAATGAAATATATGTAAATTTGGTATCATCCTATTCCATTACTCTCTCAATCTGTTCCAGTAATGAATAACTGCTTTTAAGTCTCTTGAAAAAAAATAAAATCTTTGAATTAATATGCCTTCATGCACAACTGAAGTTTTCTAAAGAACTCTCCACAACTTACTCTTTTAAGGTTCCAATGTTCTTTACATGGTTAAGAAATGAAAAATAAACTTTAGAGTTTTTTTTAATGTATCTACTTGAAGTCTTTGAACAGATGTTTTCTTCTGATGTATTTCTATTTGCTTTCTTAACAGTGGACTTTTAGGAAAACCTATTAAAATTGTATTAACCTAAAGAATAACAATAGTTGAAACAGATTTAAGTGAAATAACTGAATTTACTTTTGTATTTAATTTAGAATATTTTTAAGTCTTATTTTAAATGTAAATAAGCTGTACATGATTGAGTGGATGTTGGGTTTTTATTTGCTTTTTTTTAATTTAGTAGTTACTATATTTTCACTGCTGCTTGATTTTGTTTGTAGAGCCAGAATGAAGACTGGGGAGGTTTGTCTGAGGATATCTTATGATTAAGAGCAATCTAAGGCATTAGCCCTTTTGACCCCATCTAAATGATTGGTAACTACCAAGTTTACCATTTTGGTGGCATGGATTAAATGGGTGCTATGCAAAGAGTGCTGCACGTGTAATTAAGTCCTTGCAAGGGTAAACAGAAAATGGGTGATGGGCTTAACTTTCTGCAACACTTGCATGATGGTCTTTGAAGAGTGCTTTGAGTGTTTCCTTTTATTTTCCTTTTATGTACTAACCGCATCAACTTGAGATCTCTGACTTCTACTGGCTTTCTTTGGTGGTTGATAATTAGTGGGATAATGCAAGTTAGAGAAATGGATACCAAAGCTAATAACTAAACAGATGTTTGGCTTTGTTTACTTACAATCAGCCCATATAAACATGTATTTATTGGAAAATGAGCTGTTTACATCTGCTATGCAAAGGAAAATGGGCCCTAAAAAGACTGGGTGCTGCTGCAATTGACTGTGTATCAAAATGCCGGATGCTGCATGACAGAACAAAGCTTATTTGCATATATAGTGCATTGCAACATATTTTTGTCCAAAGCAAAAGTGGAATACGTTGTGGCAGTCCTACTAATAAAGGTAAGATTTAATTTGCATAAAGCAAGTTTAAAACACACATGAAAATGATTTGCTGGAGAAAACCTAATTAGTCTTCTGCTTACTTGATATAATGATAAACAAGTAGTTCAGTAAACAAATTGGCTTTTGTAATGTGGAACTGTGGTAATAGATCTAATTTCATATGCAGCTTTATAAATATCAGGATTTAGTTTCCAGATGAAAGAAAATAATTATAGTAGACAAAAGTATTTGTAACATGTTCAAAACTAAATTTACAATTGGTGTACGGATATTTTTACCATTTGAGTTTCCTAGTATATGATAGAGCCACTGATTCGTGTTTGGAAGAGGGGAGCAGCCAATGATCTGCTTGCATAATAGACCTGAAGAATTAGGGCAACCAACAAGTCATTTGTTGAAAACAATTTCTTTATGAGCTTGGACGTATTCTAAAACAGCTGTAAGAAAAACCTAAGTGCTCCAGCTTAATATTTTCCACATTTTACCCCCAATTTTATTGCTTTTTCTATGCTCTTCATGATAAGTTAATATACAAAGAATGTGATTCTCATGGTGAAGTTAGAATTGAAACTGTGCCTGTAAAACTTTCCTTGCTATTAGAACTTTAAAAAGTTACCTATACTGTTTGGCACCTGTGCTGTGAAGAGAGCTTAGGAGTCCTAATCTTTTTCGTTTGTTTGTCTCAGATGGCTACAAAGACCACATACTGGCACATACAAGCTCAGGCTTAGATCATTCTGTGTGATTCCAATTTACTTTACTACAGTATGTCCCTGGATGAATTCTATGTATGGGCATAGTTTTAGTTGAGGAAATGTGCTTTGTCCCCATTAAATTAAACACAGTGGCATTGTCTGATGCACATGGAATGCTACTGCTTGGCCTGTACTGTTCCTGGGAAGGAATGAAGGAATAGTTGCTGTGTTCAGACCCTAATTTACAAGGTTGTCATGGTTCCTCAGAATATGGAGAAATAGAAATGGCATCTTCTGAGTTGACTGGAGAGAGACAGAGAGATGGCTGCACATAATAAGGGATGGGGAATAGTTTGCCTGCAGTAAGGAGCTGCAGCTTGTAAATAGCAATGAAGATCATCTGGGTTAAAGAAAGATCTGAGGTTAAGGAGGTTGCCTTTGGGCAAGGGGAGGAGTTTGATTCATAGCTTTGGTGTTTGGATTATCCTGATGTTTAACTAATTGGTTATACAACTTGAAATTACGTTAATTCTTGTTACTCTTTGAGGCATAGCCAAGCCCAGAATGAGTAGAACTTGATTTTATTGTTGGCTGTTTCAGAGGTTTTCTTGTAAATGAGGGTGTTGAGTACTATGTGTTCCATGTGGCATATATTCAGAAGTAGTCGGTTCCATAGAGAGTGTGGTGAAATTTATGGTAAGCCTTGCATAATATTGAAAAAACAGGTGAAATCTTGATATACATTCACATTTTGTTCTTTGTGGAAATTCTGCTTTCTACTGAGAGCATTTTACAGTGGTAAAGTCATGGTCTTGAGTCAGGATGTGGTTTGCTCATCACCCAAACTCATGCTGACAGATCTTATTGAAAAAGCCAGATCCATTCCTACTGCCACCTTTGTGTTGATCTGCCTGCCCTGCGGTTCTGGGGCTCCTAGCTTGTTAGCCAAAACTTGAACTCATGCAGAGGGAGCAGGAGGGAAGTGCCAGGAGGAAGAAAGCAGTGCCATTGAAAAGGGAAGTAAAAAGCAGCTGCTTTTGGCAAGCCAGGGCTTTTACTGAAGTTGATAGTACAGCTTAACTTACATCTATTAAAAAAAAAAATAAATCACAGTATCTAAGTGCTTTAAAAAGCCAGTGTTCCACACATTTTGTCCTGACTCACTCTCTGCTGTGAACCCCCAAGTCGCTTGCATGGGTAGGGTCTAATTTACTTGTCATATGCTGCACCCCTGCTGTTGGCCTGAGTCATAGGAGTGTAGCAAAGAGCTTCAGCAGCAGTATTGACTTTTGGAGTTTTCAGCTGTCCTTGTTCTCTCTCTTTCCTTTATGCCAGAAAAACCATTTATACAACCATTCTAGAACTGGATTTCAGATCCATTTAAACTGATCCAATGCAAATTGCTCATTTTTAAAAACATATAGTCAGCAGCTTTTCTGTGTTTACAACTTGTACTTGCAAACATTTGTCCAAACAATTGTAAGAACGCACAGTGCTGCAGGACCAGGAAAGAAGGGGGATGCTTAAATGCCATTGCCATGGAAGCTGAACAGTATTGGACGTGACATGGCTTGTTGCAGCAGTATATTCTGGCCAGCCCTTCAAAGATAACAGCCCTGCAGTTTAAGAAATGCTTCCTTAAGCAAAGGAGAATAAGCAATGCAAACTCGTATCTGCAGTGCTGGAAGAAAATGTCACTGAATCCTTACCTGCATGGTTGGGCAGTTTGCCAAACATACAAACACTGTCGGATTATCTGATGGAGAACTCACTGATTTTTAATAATTTTGGCTCTAACTTCACAATACAAAATATTCAGCTGTAATATGTGCTTAAAGCGTTTTTGTGGTGGCAAGGAGGAGCCCCTGATGGATTCTTAGAACCATGCTTACTGCTAAAGGCTGGCCTCTGGATTGTTCCTGGCTCGCTGCATAGCAACTGATTGGCACATGTGAAGCAGAGCCTCCCAGAGCGATTATCACCTCTGAGCTGGCAGATCAGAGCAGCAGCTAAGAGGCAGGAAGCACCTACTATTATCTGGTTATAGTACACAAAGCTCTGCTGATCTTTGTGCTGCTTTTGGGAGCCAGGCAGGCAGCTGCTGTCCTGCCCTTCTGCTCTGCTCAGTTCAGAGGATGTTTTAGAGCCGAAGTCTGTGCATATGCTCTGATGTTCTGCTGAATAACATTTGCAGGACAGCTTGCTGTTTCATACTCTAGTTGAGAATTCCGTTGACTGGTTTGCATCGATCTTGAAGATTTTTTTTCCTCTATTTAGAAAGCTGCAGACAAGATCTTGACTAGGAGTTGACATTGATGGCACACTTTCTTCTTTTTATTTGTTTGCTTATGTTTTTGGGTTTTTGTAAGAGCATTATAGTTAATACTTTTCTTTGAAGATGTTGAAGACCTTATAAGTGTTCTTAGGTTCTCTGAGAAAACATTTGTCTCATCTTTGAAACTACAAATAGAATTTCATTATAAAAATGCCCTGGTGGGAAATATCACGGCCAGGCTAGATGGGCCCTGAGCAGCCTGGCCTTTTGGAAGGTATCTCTGCCCATGGCACAAGGGTTGGAAATAAAACCCATCTATCTAATGGATGTTTCTGAACAGTTAGCTAACCCAAGATTGGGAAACAGTTATTCCCCTGTTTTGAAATCCTTGAAAAGACAAGTGAACAGCAGCAATTTCCTAAAGCAGCCGTTCGTTAAAAATATTTCCTAATAACAGTTCAGAAGTAGAGAGTGTAAAAGCAATTGCTTTTAAAGCATTGCAAAGGAAGTGCTTGTTAAATGTGAATCTTTTCCTACTGCAAAAACTTCATGTTTCTAAACAGAAACCCTCGTCCTCTGCTCTCAATTTCCCCATAGCCTGCTTCTGTAGAATTCTTCCCAAACTTCCATACACTCCATGAACCCACATCTTGTTTGTTCAAGCTAGGATTTTGTTAGATGCTGAGTGAGGAAAAAAGCCAAGTTTTTATCAAAAGGTGGCAGTTGTAATTTTTGTCTGCAGTTCAACGTGGCTTGCCTTCACAGGCTTTGTGCTGGTTTTGATGGAGAAGAAGTTAAAATCATTAACCTAAGCAAACTTTCCCTGAAAAATAAGTTGTGCCAGGAACTGATGAAGTCTGTCACTGCCCTAAGATGTCATCGGTAAAATGGCAGCCCTGAAACAGGCTGAACTTGAGACAATTTGGCATAGACATAAATAATTCTTTTCTCTCTCTTGCCTGAGGAAATAACAGTTTTCTTGTCTGCTACAGACATAAAATACCTTAGATTGCAGCAAGAAAATAATTCAAGGTAGATGTTAGGCAAATTTTCTAGTGGAGGTGATAATGTTGCATTTAAGTAGATTGCCTGGGGCACAATACAAAAAGGCATCACTGGATGCTTTTAATAGATGAAATATCTCTCAGGGAAGTTATAGATGTGCTGTTGGGGGATTGGATTAAATTAAGCCCCTTCTAATTTTATTTTGGTTACAATTTTTAATTAGTTTGGGTCGTGACAGAGTTGGCTGAGAAAATGTCAGTTGGGTTGGACTAAATAGTTCTGTTTACTCAGATAAACTCTATCATTTTTCTAATTTAAAAAATCTCCAATGTCTCAGGCTGACAATTTCAGACAGTATTATTAGCTTTTTAAAATGAGTTGTAAACACAGATGTCGTTTTGAAAAAGTTTAATTCTAGTAACTTTAAAATATTGCAATTCCACAATGTGCAACTTGTTTTGTAGAACTATTACTTTTCTGGCAGTGCTAGGAGCTAAGACCTGTGTGAAAGTCAGATAAATGGTTTACATCCAAAGTTTTAAGTGATGATTTCTCAGAGGACTGCTCTGAAAGCACACCTGGTAGGATACCATTGCATCTTCCCTAGTTCCAGATGAACTAATTTATAAACTCACTAGATGTAGATTGTTTCCTTAGACAACATCTGAGCCTGTGAAGCATGTCCTTGAGGTCTGCAGACTTGCACCAAAGGAAAGCAAGGTAGTATAGGTATTGATAGTGGAATTTGACAGCTGTCCTTTCCCCATACTGTCTTTTTCTGGTATTCAGACCAACAGGCCAGCTGCTCTGCAGACAGTGTAGTAGGGAACAAAAAAAAGTCAGTCATAGCTCAAACTTGAGATGCTGTAGTTCTGTGATGGCAAATAATTTGTCAGAACTTCATTTTGCTTTCAGTTGTTTGTCAGGCTGCCCACAGTGCCAGGCCCTCTGTGTGGGACAGTCCTGGATGTCCTTGGTGAGGTACAGAGGCCTCACTGGAACACTAGTTTTCCTTCTCAATATTGCTGTGTTATCACTTTGTATCTTCCATTTAATCCTTTAGTTTCACCTCTACAAGGTCAGTTCATTGCTAGTCTAGTTGTAAGTGGTGGTTACATGTTCTGTAAACTAAAAAGCCACCAGGAGTGAAAAAACCCACTTTTTTCCTATTGTTATCTGACAATCTATCTTGCTTTATCAGTAAACTGTAAGTTTCTGTGCATGAGGCACTAATCCCACACCAGTAATGTGAGTCAATCATCTAATTTTGTGTACCATGATTTTAACATCAAAGACAGCAAATTCCTCAAGGTATAAACCACTGAAAATACAAACAGGGTGGGGAATACCCCAGGACTGTGTGGGACTGTGCAGGCTGGGAAAGTACATGAAACGAGCACTTCCATGTCCTTATTTGTTGATGCTTACAGTTATGTAAAATGGGACATGGTCAGTGTTTCCAGGCCAAAGAGAGTGCTTAGGAATGTGTACACACAGAATCCTTGAATACAACAACAGTGGATTGCAATCAGCTTCAAAGGAAGACTGCCAGAAAATAAGCTGCTCTCATTCTTCTTTCTGTCCAGAGGGCTAATGTAAAATTAAGGAGAAAGCTGTTAGGAGATTTGACAGGCATTTCAGTGAAGACACCAACTCTGATGGCTCACATCACATTTTCAATGGTGAACACTGGAACACGTGAGTTTTTTTCAAGGAAGAGGGGAATCATGTATATGCATATATTTCCCAAATAAAAATTGGGCATTTTGGATTATTACAGTATGCCTGTTCTTCAGTTGTCTTCATGGACAGTCACCAGTGTAAGTAGAGCAGAAGATTTCCCTAGGGACCTTTCTGAGAATATTTGTCTAAATATTCTGAATTCTAAAGTTAGTATTTTCTTCTTTTTAGCCAAAACTTCTACTCCCTAATAACATATGCTGTTATCATGCACTGCCTTTTCCAGTCAGGAATATGCCTCAGCATTTTGTTTTTAATGTAGACTGTTGCTTTTTACTTATGCCATGTGAGAGGTGTTAAGTGTTGAAATTCACATTTGTAGTTCTTTATTATATACCAGATTCTTTTGAATCTGAAAATTATAGCATGCATCATATAATTGATTTGTAACTGTCACAGAGTTACATAGGTGCTATTATTTTGTGAACTACTGGATTTGTAGTTAGGTTGGTCAGAATAATTCAAACTACTGTGACATGATCTTCAAATTACTGATACTGAAAAACAATATAAAAACTGTAAAGCTTCTAGAATATTTTTGTTGTGCCTTTTTTGTAATTTGAGAATAGAATTTAAAAACATGCAAGCTTGGACATGTGAATAAATGAGATGGCACAGAGGAGACAGTTTTAGAAGTCCATGGAAACTCTCTCAATTCTGCTTTAAAACTTCTGTCATTCTGGGCAGTGGGATACTAAAATAGATTGAAGATTGTAATTGGTACAGGATCAAAGTGATCTGACATGCAGAGAGTTGAGCTTTGTGTGTTTTCACCCCAGAAAAAGTTTAATCGGCATATGTGGGGCTGATGCTCCTAAATTGCTCTAACTCCATTATTAAAATTGAGTGTTGCTTTCTTTCTAGCTCATCTTTCAGCAAATTGAATACTAACGTTCATGCCAATCATACAAGAATGTATTGAGTTCAGCAGCATAATCCAAAAGCAAAGAAAACTTTGCCTGCTTTGAGAGGTGTGTCAGAGGCCTCATTTTTCTAAACAGACCCTCTTTTCTACAAAATGCAGTTACTGGTGACAAAAATTACACCACTGTACTACTCTGGCATGGTGTGCTCACAGCCATTTTCTGGAGGCCAGGTACCTCTAAATATGTGTTTTATTAGAGCAGATGTGGGTGATGTCAGATGCCACTTAGCCCAGTGCCTGTCTCTGACAGCAGCCAACCATTGATGCCTGATGCAGAGACAAGTAATAGATAGAGTGGTCCTTCTCTGGAGCTTCAAACTTCTTCTGGCTAAGAAGAAACTCTGAGCTTATGTAATAAAGTATTTATGATGTGAAGTTATGTCTGTTGTTGGACACAGCATGCAAGTATGGAGGGGTATAATTATGATTCTCACCACTACCTTCATCCCCTGGAAATCTAGAGTAGTCTAAAACACAACATTGTATTTCTGTATCAAATGTCCTTTTAATGTCATTGAGATACATCTTGTCAGAGATACAATAGCAAGATAATATTGTTTTCTTGCATATTTGTCCACCTTTCTATTATGTATAAGAATATGTACATTTCTTTTGTAGCCACGCCATGAATACTTTAATGTACCAGTGTACTAAATGGCTTCATTCATCATGCATGCAGAATTTCAGAGGAGATAGACCTGTGACTTACTCATGACAGAACATTATCATCAGCTTGCTGAATCCAGCCATCCTGAATCTAATAGAATGCCACAACCATTCTCTGCTGCTGTACTTTCCTCTTCCCCCTCTGTTTTACAGTGTTGTCTCTTCACATGTCTCGTTTCAACAAAACTTGTGCTTGTTGGCATATGGTTTAACTTTTTTATTGTGTGTAACCTTGAAGTCTTATGCTTAAAAGTTCTGTAGCATTTTCTGAGCTAATCATCTATATACTGCAACACCTATTCTGTAACATTACTCAAGCCACATTTATCTTTTAAATAGGTTGTGGTGGTATTTAAACATATGCTTAAAGTCTGTAGCTGAAGTTAAGACTTACAGAGAAAGTAGTGAAGAAGTATCATGTGAAATGTGTGTACACACAAGTATTAAATGATGCTGAATGAAATTCTTTGTAGACCATGCATCTTAATTAAAGGTGCAAATAACACTATCCCTTTCTGAAGACTGGCACAATGGTGTGACTGACCTTACAAAAAAGAGGGACCCAGAATTGATTAGGTCAAAGAGAATGATGGGTAAATCTGAAATTAAAACACTTGTATTTAAATGTGCAGAACGCTCTTGTGAGTAATTTAACAGTTACTGCCACTGAGAATAATATCATTGCTTTACAAATGAATAATGGAATCATAGAATCATTAAGGTTGGAAAAGACTTCTAGGCTTATTGAGCCCAACCATTAATGGTTAGGGTTGGAAAGATCTAAGTCCATTAACAGTATGCTTGCAATATGCCTTCTTAAATTGGCATTCCCAGTTCTAAATGCAGGCTGCCTTGTGTATTGGAGCACTGCCACGAGGGTGAATATAAGTGCTTTCAGTTGAAAAGTGGGCAGAGTGAGAGAGCATGTAATGCATCCTGTTTGTAACCTAAAACCAGTGCTGATTCTGAAAATTGTTTCCATGAATTATCAAGGAGGCAGTTACTAAAACAAACCACAAACAAGCTAGTTCCATGTTCTATATGTGGTAATGCACTACTTACCAAGTGTTAAACTGACATAGAAATGAGGAGATTTAGGGGATTAGACAAAAGATTTGGATTGGATTTGCAGCATTCTGAAATCCTAGAAAACAAGATCATAGGAGTGGTTTTCCATTTCCAAGTTTGCCTTTTTTTCTGTAAGCCATTAACAATGTGTTTGGATGTCTGGGTAATGCTGCTTTAGCCTGCATTATTTCATGCCTGTTGGCTTAAAATGCTGTGCATTGAGCTGTAATGAGATGCTGTTTTTCTTGTTATCTGTACACAGCTGCTTGCTTCTAAATGACTAGGTAATGAATTAGCTTTTCTGGCATGTTTGAAATAAAGTATTGCATGCACTTTTGTCTCATGTGAATGACTTTTTTTCCTCATCTGTGTTCTGATATTTCAAATTTGTTTTGTTTGCCTTGGGTGATTCTGAGCTGCAGATAGTATGTAACACTGCAGAATGTTTTATATAAGAATTGGATAAAATGTTTGACACTTAGTAAAACAAATAATGTGAGCAAAACATAATATAATTCTATTTGTTTCTTAAAAGTAATAATTAATGAATTTATATCTCTAGCAAAAGACATTGGCCTTTAGGTGTTCCTTGAGATTATATTGTTGATGAGCACATAAGAAGGCACATCTGTCTCAAGGTTACTGCTTTAGTAATAGAAAAAATTAAAATATGTCTGAGTTCTGTGGGTGATATATATGTGGACAAGTAGCTAATGTCCTTGAAATAGGTTGCTTTTAATGGTTAGTCAGTGACCTACCTGAAGAAATTAAGTGTTTAAGTATATGCCTGCTGAAAATCATCTCAGACTTTGAATTGGCAGGGAAAACAACAATACTAAATTGTTCTCAAAACAGTGGCACCACTGCTCTGTGTTTCTTCATAGCTATAAAGAACTTTGTTTTCAGGTAACTTTGTAAATATTCTGCTGCAATCCTGAGTAACTCTTTAAGTGCCCACTGCTGTCTAATCGATTTAAGAATGAAAAGTTTATTTCAAATATTCTGAAGACCTTGAAATGCTTGAGAAGTTAAATTCTTGTAGAATTCTCTGGAATTCTGGTGCCATAGTTAACAGTATAGGATTTCTTGAATAAAATGCCTTACCTTGGTGGATAGGGGCGGTGTGTGTCTTCTAAAATGAATGCAACAAAGTAATCTGGGAACATAATACAAAAAGTTTTATTAAAAATGCTACATAGCCATTTCTTCAGCCTCCTTTTGGGGATTTGTTAAAATACACATGTAAATCTTTAATTCTGCCATTCTGTCTGGCTTTGCCAAGGTCATTGCAGTTCTAAGAATAGGTAAATATTGCATCGCTGAGGGGAAAAAAACAAGCCAACACTACATCTTTAATACACGGAGTATCTTGTTTTCAGATTTAACTTGCCTTTGCATTACAATTTTTTATTTGCTGCTGGATTTTAGAAGCCATCTCTAAGTGCTGAGAGATGGCCTGTTCCAAGCTCTGACTGATTTTTGAATGAAGTTGCCTTGAAGTATCATAGCTTGTTCCTTCACTGCTGAATCACCTTATACATGAGCTGAATGATGATAGTAGAGTCAAGGCTGATAGAGACAATGTTCTGATGTTATTTGCAAAGTTTGAGGTATTTCATTTTGTATTTTACTGACATTATTTTTCTAATAAATATTTGAAAAGCAGTTGAAAAATAATTTGTTGGCTGCCTTAACTGTTATCTGCCTTTTTTTTCTGCTGCATGACATGTCTTGTTTTAGGATGCTAAAGTAAGTTTATTTATACTCTTGATATTAAAGCTTTTGTTTCGATATGGACACAGTATCCCCTTTTATTTAGGATTGCTAATAGTTATGGAAAAGCTCAGCTCAGCTGTTTCTAGTTTAAACCATTTTTTTTCAGATGTTATGGAAGTAATGAATATAAAACTGATGATAATTCTTTGGAATTTGGTATTAAACAACCTCTTCTGAATCTAAAAAAAGCTTTCTAAGATTAGAATTAACCTAAAACTTTATGCCTGGTATGGAATAATAAAATTCCTGTCCTAAAAACCACTCCCTCTTTGAAAGGGATCAATTTAACACCAGGCATATCAAGGTACCTTGACCTGATTTTATTAATTAAGCATGGGATCACTGTATAAAAAAACAAACCAAAACTCTTTTATAAAGATCTTAAGGGATACTGTATCTTAGTTGCATCAGTAGTTTAATTCACCCATTTATTTGTTATTCCTGAACAGATTTTTGAGGCCCTTGAAACAATTCACCACAAAATTCACTGACTCCATTGCAAGATCCTTCCCATCCCTCCCCAGTTCCTATCTGTTACTTAGTTGTGATTTGTTCCCTGCTGGTACATCTGAATTGTTTTATTTTTATTATTCTTAAGGGCAATAAAACCTACTAGCTATTCCTGTGAACCACAGCAATCTAATTAACAGCTCTGTGAAAAGTGCATCTAATCCCGTGTTTGCAAACTGCAGTGCTTCCATGTTTTCATGTCTTTTCAGCTTTTTTTTAATTCAGCATCTTCCATACTAACTCATGTACAGCACCACTCAGTAGAAAGTGTTCATTTACTACTGTCTCAAATTTTCCCTCCGTAGGAAGCAGAGACCCCACGTAGTGTACTTGAAGAAATTGGATTGACATAAATCTTCTCTTCAGCTGATGCCATCTCAGTGTTCCATACTGTAAATGTTCACTGCCTTCATTGTAATGTTTAGCTAATGGTGTAAGATGCTGTTTGTCAGTATTACTGTTTTGCTAAGCTGCTTCATTCAGGCCTACAAGAAAAATACTTTTTTTTTTTTTTAAAAGGGAACAAGAAACCTAAGTTCAAAATTTATAAATGAAAGGGAATTAAATTGAGTCAGTATTTCCCTTCACTGCATTTATAGGAAAATTGCATTTGACTTCGATAAGTACTGTTTTTTATAAGCAAACTTGACTTCAGGAAATAAATATATTATTATGACATAAGCATGGTCTACCTAAATGAAATGAAACTACTTGGACAACTCCAAATATGAAACCTTATGGTGTAGAAATTGTGTTTATGCAACCAAAGAATTTGTTCATCTACATTTTTGTCACCACTCGTGATTATTCTGCTTATTTCAGTTGTTGCATAAAGATTGGAAATACCTGTTTACTACTGAATTTGTCATTATACCAAAGAATCCTGCCAGGATCTGCATATCAAACTGGTAAAAAACTGTTAAGGTGATAACTTCTTTTTTTAAGAAAACTGATCAACTCACTAGATACGAAGATGTATTTTAGTGTAGCTTAAACTCTGCAAGTTACTATACTCCAAAGGGAATGCATGTAGGAGAAAAGGAAAACCAACCCAGACTGAGTAAGGAAACTGGTTTTAGGTCTGATATTAGCTTGCTTTGACCATGAAGACACGAAAAGAGGTCAGCTTTCTAACTGAACAGAGAGATGCATAATGAAAACTGAATACTTTGAAAGATGGGAAAGAAGCTTTACAGAAGGGACCTTTTACTATTTTCTTTCAAAGTCCACCAATTAATTTGTATTTATTGGTGTTTTATAGTTATGCTTTATTGGGTGTATAGTTACCTTTAGGACACACTAAGTATCAAAGTGATTTAACTGCTTTTCTTGATCAACATGTTGAACATATGACACATCCCTTACAATACTCCTGTGTGGTGTTGTTGAACCAACTAATTTGCAGTGAGAGCTCTTACACATTAGATTTGTATAGTATGTTCACTACACATCATGCAAACTGCTATCCAGTAATATTTTGACACTTTGAGCAGACTCTCAGTAATTATGAACTGAGCCTGTTCCACTTGTGGAAATGTGATCCATGTGTGGTTTTGAGGAGGCAGTGGGAGTCACACCTGAGAGTAGCCGAGTTCTGTTGCCTGTCCCCACTTAGTGGGTTGTCCCCTCCCTCTCCACCCAGACATCTTTCCCTGGGAGTTTTGAATTGTTCACCTGAGTAGTGCCATGTTTTCACAAAGCTTAGCTCAGGCAGTGCTGCTGGCAGCAGCACTTCTGTGGCCAGCTGGAGACTGGGTTGAGTGGTACCCAGCCAAAGGAGAAGTGTGGTGTTGCCAATTCTGCGGCCCCTGATCCAGACCCCAGCACCAACACTTGAGGCAATGGAGTGGCCAGCCAGGGCTGGGCTGTGTGCCACTCCTGTGGCAGTACCAGGGTGGTGCCTGTGAACTCAAGCCATTAGAACTTGTCCATGGATGCTCCTTCTAGGATTTACATACAGATTCCAAATGACCATACAGACTGTTTTTGTCCCAGGGCTTTTCCCCAGTGTACAGCAGGCAGGGATAGATGAGGGTAGAGGGGTAGCAAAAGGACCCTGAGAGTGAGATTGAAATGGTAAAATGCATTTAAGTAAAACCAGAAGCAATTTTCTATGTATTAAACATGTTTTTAAAGTTTTACACTGTCACTTGTATGTGCTTGGCTGGATTAAGCTTTGTTGTGATTGTGACAAACTGTTTGACCTCTGTCTGTCACATTGGTTTAGTTGTAATAAATGTCCATTTTTACACCATTGCTGTGTTTATATGTAATTAGTGTCTGTATTCTCAGAGGAAAGAAGAGGCCACTCAGTGCTGGTTTAAAAAAAGGGAAAATTTTATTACAGTGCTTAACCTGTTCTTGAGCACTTCATTAAAAAATGTTGAGGATACTGTGTCCGAGTTTAGTTATTTACATCCATTTAAATTGTAGAGAAAGCAATGAATTAGCAAGTTTTTGAAAAGCTTGCCACATTAAACATGAAGTTTATTTAAGTGGATGTTAAAATGATGGGGTAGTACCACTTCATTTGAAAATTAATCCACACGTTGAGAGAGATTCTTGGATAATACAGACTGAATATTCAGTTCTTTTCATAGAATTCTGAGCAAGTCAATGCAATGTTTACAATCCTAGTCTCAACCCAAACCACGTCAGATGAATCTGTTCACCTTTCAGAAAGAACTGAACTTCTTGATGCTACCAGCAAAAGCATGAGGAGAAATTAACCTATTCGAGCATTTCTGAAATTAATTTGAAATGAAATTCTGGTTTTTGGATTTCCTGTCTTGTGGAGAAGGGCTGGGGGGAGCTAAAGAATAAGTAGGAATTTCTGGATTGTTCAGGCAAGTTGATTGTTGTCTTGAGTGTCTTCAACTTCACTGGCTTAAGTCTTTAACTCGAAGAGGCCCTTCCTAAACATTGGCTGTTGCTTTTGGGGTAAGGCCACAGAGATGGTCACCCTGTGGCTGCCTCTGTCAAGCTCCCCAGTACCATGGGTTGGGCTTGTCCAGCTTGCTTTGCAGTCTGTCCCATGGCTCAACAAAGTGTTACCTGTCCATGTCACATCAGTTCTGGTTTTCAGCCACAGATACTCAATCCATCTGATACATCAGTGCTGAGCAGGAGTGTTGTGGAATAATTGGGGTTTATTTTAAGCTTACAGTGGAAGCAAAATGAGCTGCACTCTTTGGATGATGTAAGAAAGTAAATTAAGCTTTTACATTATTAACTATCATAAACTTCCATCTTTCATGTTTTGTAAGAAGTGCTGATCCAGGACAGGAAGCAATAGCATTTTTTAGCAGGCTCTTGCATGTCTTTAGGAAAAAACCAAGTTACTTAGCGCACAGGAATGTCACTGGTAAACTGGAGGGCAGTTTCCAATACACTGAACGTGCTAATGCAAAATTGGATGCAAAACAGCCATGCTGCCATCACAGGGCATAAAAGTGGGAGAGGAGTCACGTGGATGCATTTTGGACAATGCTCCTTGTACACAAGGGCTGGGGCCAGAGGGGGAAGGCCTTGGTGGGTGTCCATAAGTGCCTTGCATTGAACACAGACACGTGCCACCCCTCAGCCCGATGGGGGTTTGCCATTCTGGACAGGCAGACAGGGAATGAAATCCCAGAAGTGGCCACCAGCCACAGCTGGAGGGAAGGCACTCTGCTGCGAGGGGCAAGCCCAGGTCCCTGATGCCTTAATTCTGCTGTGCCTACAGGGGTTCCCACTGCACTGCCACTGCCCCTTTGTGCTGCTGAACAAGGCAGCACTGCTGCCTGCCTGGGCTGGTCCTGTTCCTCTGAAGGGCAGGAGCAGCACCTGCTCCCCATCCTGACTGGAGCAGCTCGTCTGGCAGGCCCTGGCACTGCCACCTCAACCTCTGTGTAAAAGCCAGGATTACTCCAAAGCACCTCCGTCATCCCTGCTGAATTCACAACTGAAAAATGTATTTTGAAAGCTGCTGCTTTTAAGTAGTCATTAAAGACAAAACAAAACTTGGCCCATATTAAGTCACTTTATAAGGTCCTTTTCTGTGGAATATGCAGAAAAACACCAATGGGAATAGGCTGTTCTTTAAAATTTAAATCCCTTCTGTGTTCTTCTGGGGCTTTTTCCCTTTGGGAAAGAAAATAATTAAGCCTATAATTAAAAAAACTTCTAGTCTGTTTGTCTCTCCAGAATAAAACAGCTCACTCAGACAATAATAAGGAAACACAAAACCATGCATATAACACTACTTAAGGTTATGAATCAGAGAAACAATACTGAAAAATACAAACTCCAAAGTTAGAAAACTGGTGGAATCCCATGTTTGATGCTAACAAATGCAAGCTAAATGTCAGATCTACAGCACTCAGATTCTGTCTAATAAACAGATGGTGTGTGAAAGTGAAGGGCAGTCAGAGTTAGCAGTCCTACACTGCACAGGTACAGCCAGCACATCTGGGTCCACACCTCAAGAAAAACAAGCTGAAGCTTCAGCATTGTAGCAGCAGAAATAAAGTATATTTAAATTTTTACATGCATTTCTGTGCAAGTTTGTTTTTTTGGGTTTTTTTTTCCTTTTATTTATTTTTTTTTTAAATATAACCACTTCCCAAATCCTTTTACAAAACTGTGGGGACAAGGAGCCTAATCACCCATGGAATTTTCACGTGGTTGTTAGTGGGTACTTAGTTTCTAATCACATGGAGGCCTGATTTACTTATTTCACCTGACTGGTCACAGGTTCCCACCACCCACTCCACTACTTTTACTTGAGCTGGACAGCTGATTGTGCTGGGAAAATGCTCCGTGTGGCACAGGGGGCAGAGTGTCTGCACAGGGACAAGCCAGCTCTCCCACCAGAGCTGTGGGAAGCAGGGCAGCCAGGGAATGGAGGATGGAACTGGCCTGCTGGTGGCCAACTCAACCAGAGCTTGCCACATGTGGTGCAAGCGACCCAGAGAGACAACTGAGCAGCTATAAAAAAGTAGAAACCTCAGGGAAAATTTGTCTCTAAGGTGTGGTGAGAAAAAGGTACATTATAAGAAACTGGCAGTAACAAATTTCTCAAATGGAGTTAAAAACTTAGTGCTGTCTATCCTTTGAAATATGCCTTTAAAAAATTTACTATTTCAAAAGTTATGCTAATTAATTACAATTCCTACACTGTTAATAACTAAAACATTAAATTAACTAAGCTACAGCTCTGCCTACAGTTATGACAATATATAAAGTCAGGTTTGAACTGAACACCACTTTTGTTGTATTACTCCATATTGGACAAGTTACACATGAAGAAAGAAGGAAAAATGTATAATCAGCATGCTAGGTGCACTATGCATTTAGAAAAGCAAAAATACATATATATATGTATATATCATGTCCAGAGCAATGTCCACTCGATCTTAACTAACCTGGAGAAAAATGTTCGTGCTGTGAGGAATACTGTTGGTAAAGTTCAGATACCCAGATTTTCTAAGGGAGTTTTATGTTACATTGCTGGGAGTTGTAATGAATTCCTATTTGGGAACATTTCATGCCTGCTTTAGGCTTCCAGCTCATGGGGTCTGATGGGTTCTCTGAAGGCAGGAGCCCAGTTCTTTGGAGAGGCTAAAGCCAGGGAGGCATCTCTACAGACCATTAGGGCACTTTGAACCTTTGGTGCCACAAGCTCTCTCCAAGTGTCTGAGGACACTGAGGTGCCCAAGTTAAAATCTGAAGATAAGCCATGTGAAATACAGTACATCTAACAGCATAAATCTTTTAAATAAAAGTGAAAAAATATTGCTAATAGTTTATCTAACTGCAGGTACTGTGCTAATGTAGCTGTCATTTCAAGAAGGTTTTGTCCCAATAATTTAATTTTTATGTACTCTACTCTTCACCTTGGCTGTAGGAAAGCAAGGCAGTAGGGTGCCTTAAACTATTTGTAAAATAGACCTAAAAAGTCAAGTCCTCCTCTCCCAAAACCATAAAGTATCCTTTCATGTATAAACCCTTCAGTTTCTTCAGCCACACTGCAGCCATCTTGACTGAGCCTTCACAATTGTCTTTGGTTCCCAAATGGACACTTTCCACCCCTCCAGCATAAGTTAGGCAGGTTGTTTTCACCTACAAAGGGTGTGCAACCAAGAGGTATGCAAAGTATTTCTAGCCTCACTCGAGGATTGCAGTTGCATGGTCTCCACTCTTACTTGGGGAATAAGGTACTGAGTAAACTGATTGTTTCTCTGTGTATTTGCTACTTGGTTTTCAGTCTACTGCAATCCCTACAAGCAATCAGCTCAACAGCTCAGTCAGGGCAGAGAAAAATCCAACACTCATGACCAAAAAGCTCCTACTGGGCAAGTACTGTACAATCAAACAATGATGTCTTTGAGATCCCATTTCGCCAACTCATAAAATGATTATATTTTCTTTGTCTAGAAAGCAATTTCCAATAAACAGATGAAAAATACAAATGGCAGTCATGTACACAGACCTGGATCTGCAGGGGTGTGAATTTACTGCACACCAGCTGTTCTGTACTAACTCCTTACAGGAACAGTAAACACTTAACATCCACATAACAGAAATAAGCATATACCAAAGAGGCTTCACTTCTCTATTTGTACTCAGTGTGCATCCAAGTGTTGCAGCAGTTCAGAGGGACAAAGTAGCTAGAGTACTTGACATTCACACCTTCTATAGGACTTAAAACTTTTAATTTTCTCAAGCTTCGCACACAGTAAACTACGTTCCTTTATTAGGAAGAAACATTTTAATGTGCAAGAACACTTTATTTGAAATTCAAATATATCTGGTGCCCTATTGGGAAGATTTCTTTGTCAGCTCTATTTTTATCAATTAGTGATTTCTGAAAGTAATTCTCACTTTGTTTTGGGAGTTTCACTATTTTTTCCTCTGCTGCTTGACCTCTTTTTACCCCTGCTCCTGGATCGCGAGGAACTCCTGCTCCTGCTCCTGCTGCGTGTCCGACTGTGGCTGCGGCTGCGGCCTCTCCTCTTCCTGCCCCTGCTGTGGGATCTCCTCCTCTCACGGCTGCGGGAGCGCCCCGAGCGGCGCCGCCTCTTGTTCTTGCGGCGGCTCTTTTTCCTCTCGGATTCCCCGTTCCTGCGGTACGAGTGCTCGGGGCTCGGGCTGCCCCTCCTCCTGGACCGGCTGTAATAGTCGTCACGGTGGCTCGATCTGTTTCTCCTCTCAGAGTTTTTAGACAACTGGTGAGTCCGTTCAGGAGAAATACGTATGTCTCTATTGGCCTCCCAAAACTCGTTGTTTGGATTTTTGAATACATGAAGAAAGTTGCAGTGTTTCCCTCTTGGACACTTCTGCCTTTCAAATAAGCCTGCAACAGATTAGGGTTGCTTTTTTATGAAGCAGACCTGTTAAACCTCTCTCCTCATTATGTACCAACTGGAAGAAATGTAATAAACTGAATTTTGCTTCTCCAAACAGAAGAACATGCATCTGACCATCTATCAATTTAACTCATACAAGATTTATTTTCACTGTGTACTTTTCTTGGAATTAGCTTTGTAATATCTACAAAGATTTGGTTTTAGCTTAGAACAAACTTAATTTTTCATTTACTTTTATTGAATTTTATTTACCTTAATGTAAGAAGGTATATCTAGATAAGTCACACGTTATATTTACTGCTCAGAACTTCTGACAGTCAGAAACTGCTGTTGCTTCTCAAGAGATAAATTAGTACTTCCTGGAGTTTCACCTTAAGATTATTATTTCCAACCCTAGAATCCAAACCTTTTTTTCTAGACCATGGTAAATGCACTAGAACAATTCTGACACCTACATGACATGGTAAAATACTCCCTTTCTTTCCTGGATCTACACAAGCAAGTTAACACATTTGTCTTCCAAACAGAAATGAATACAACATTAGGAAGATGTGAAAGCTACACCCTAATTCCTCTTTTTCACTTCCATGAGTGAGTACCCTTCAGTAACACATATTCTCTTTTCCAAGACTCACCACATATGGCAGTTTTCCACCTTGTCACAGGACAGAACTCACAATGAAGCTGTCTGCCTGCATACCATCGTCCACTGAACAGAGCCAGAGCTGCCTGACAGTCCTTCTCCCTTTAAAAAGTAAAAATAACAGATGGCATTACCATCACACAATCATTTCAGACACCCCTTACCAATTCTGGGCTCCCACTACAGTATGAGAATGAGCTGCATGGACGATACAAACATTTCTTATTCAGGACTCAGCTCTGGAATTTAGTTCTACCACTTGGTAAGACTGTGAGTACTTACGACTGGTACTGGACGTACACATTTCCTCGCAGGTGAGGCTCATAGTTGCAACTGACCTGAGGGGATGGAAACATGAACTTAGGGCAGTGGAAGGTTTATGCTGTAAAGCAGCTCACACAATCTCAAATGGGCAAATCTCATTTATGACAGTTCATCCATATCAAATTAGAGGTTATGTTTTTCTGAACACTTAGGGTTAACCAAAAAAAAACAACAAACCAACCAAACCAAATGAAAACAAAACAAAAAAAAAAACCAAAACCAAAACAAAAACCCTCCAAAAAACCCTTTCTGGCTAATGTTTGACTGTTTCCCTGCATTATGCTTTGATTTACTCTGGGATCTTGACTTTACTTAGTCCACAAGAAAGCTTATACTCCATTGTCTTGCACTTGTCTGGGCCAACCCTACTGTGCAACAGCCAAATCCTGCTCTGACAATTATTAGTAGTATCCTCAAGTGAAATGAGGGATTCATTACAGTAAGAGACTCTAGAGCAATGTATCTTCACAGCATCCCTGTGAAATGGGTTCAAAAAACTGAAGACACCATCTTTCACTGTACAATTGTGAAAAATCTTTTCTTGTATTGATTTAGCATTCAAAGTATATCTAAAGCTTTCAAAAATACACAAATTACCTTTGAAAAAACTTGCTGCTAGTTACAAAAGATTCTGAGACAGGCAGATCCAAGCAGGTGGAACCCAGTTCTCCAGGGCAAACTGTGATTCCAGCCTCTGTTGCCCACAGACCTCTTCCAATATCTGCAGCAAACGGGGTTAGTGGCTGCTTGCATCCCTGAATCATGACTGACCCTCAGGGAATACCTCTTGTATGCTGGGTCAGCAAAGGGCTTCAGCCACAATAATAAGCACTATAATTATTACAGGAACAGGAGTCAAACTATTTGAGATAAACAGTGTCAATACAAGAAAAAGTGAGAATGATTTTGCCATAGACATTTTTGGGTAGGAAAAACCCTAGTGTTCTAGGGTAGAGTTTTATCAGGACCTTCCAGATTCTGGAGCAGCTTCCCAGAAAAACAGCCAGAATAAAACCTTGGGCTACACTGGAAAAGGAACTCAGCTGAACGAGGGGTGTGTATAATCTGATTGGAAATGGTCACAGAGTCTCAGCTCATTCCCAGTTAAGATCCCAACATGTCATCCCAAAGCATCTCTAATGTAGCAGAAACATGCATGAGAATCATCTTGCTGTTGCAGATGCTCAGAAGCCAAGGAATGCCACACTAACAGTAACAGGGACCCAAGCAGGTGCATCTTAGCACACCTGCACAGAACAATGGTACAAAGCCAAGGACCTGACTTTGCTGGTAAGATTTTTCAAGCCATGCTTCATAGGGATTCTGCATCCTGTTTTCTAGTAGAGGACAGCCAGCTATTATTCCATGAGTCAAAATACAGAGGGGATGCTCCAACTCCTTCAAACAAGTGAAGGTTT
This sequence comes from Luscinia megarhynchos, assembly GCA_034336665.1. Classification (NCBI taxonomy): domain Eukaryota; kingdom Metazoa; phylum Chordata; class Aves; order Passeriformes; family Muscicapidae; genus Luscinia; species Luscinia megarhynchos. The sequence continues at coordinate 17,118,096 of JAPFBE010000003.1, forward strand.
CTTACCTATAAAGTTCATTATACAACTATAGAAAACTCACTCTTTCTACTCTCCTCTTGCTTGAAATGCTAATGTCACCTCAGTCCTGAGGCAGCTGTCAGTAGATGAACACAAAAGAAGAAAAGGCACTGTGTGCCTCCTGGTGACTGCAGGAAAACACTTAGGAATGGCAAGCAGAAAGGGATGCTGCAATAGATTCTTATACAAGGAGATTGCACCATCCAAGCTGCATATTTTGGGGCAACATGGGACTGTTAACACACATCACTGATCTCAGGCCTCCATTTACAGATCCCTCTTTATCCCGTAAGCAAATAACAATATAAATGGGAAAAAATCAGTACAAAACACTGAGCAAACCAAATGCACAAACTAAGGATGGATGACGAATCTCAAGATCATTTACATAACTTACCTTTCTATAATTCTTCCTACTGAAATACCTGCTATATTTTCAGTTCATTGTAATCTGATTTTATTTTATTCAGTCCAGTCCTAAAATGACACTGTTTGGGTGTACACCCCAAATACATTTCATACCCCCAAATACAGTAGCTCAGATGTATTTATATTGTCTAACAGTCTTAATGGACCCTCTGGGGGTTAGCACAGGATATGAAAAGAAAGGACTATGAGATAAGTGGACTGTTGAGCAGTGTAACTTGCAATATAGAAGCACAACCTTTTGTAACACTTCAGGGGAATGGGAGAGAAGATTCACCCAGAGTAAGATGGTGCTCTGTAAGAGCAGTGCCAAGTTTACAGGTGACATGAGAGATGCACAATTTGCTGAAAGGACACTGCATAGTTCCCTAGTGCACACAGAATTCCTCTTAAGGTTCATAAACCGCACTTAGCTGCATACCTTGAATTGAACCACCTTCCCCACATTCTGAAATTCAGGGAGCACATCCTCATAGAACTCCAGGAACTGCTGGTAGGTCTCCTCATCACTGTACTCCAGACTGGCATCTGTGTCGTAGTCGTCTCTCCGGCACTGCTCCATGCCAAAGGTGATGAACATCCCTCGCACGAGCAGGGTCTTGCTGGACGTGGGGTAGTTGTGCTTGCGAGAGCACCTGGGCAGTTTAGTGAAGAAAGGAAAGTGGAAAGATTGGCACTTTCAGCAGAAAACTTGTTGAAACTTCAAACATTTGTTATTTTCAGTTACAGTTATTATAAAAGAAAATCCATTAGTGGAAAGATCAAGATGTTTCAATTAGTAAACCAAATCTTTCGGAGGGAGTTTGTACATAACCTTAATGCTTCCTTAATGCCATTAACAAACACATTCTTGCTTAAGAAAGCAGAACTACAAAAGCTATAGATAAAAGTGTCACAATGAGAGCAAGTAATTTCTTTTATAGGCTACTGGGGTTAATGCATTCCCATTTTCTGAAGGGCTTAATAGATTGTCAGGAGTCTTTCTACAAAGACATTTTAAAGTATGTACCCAATCTTTTAGCAAACTGAACAACTTTTACTGAAGTTGGTCTCATCACATGGGGGTGGAAAGCAGGAATGAGGAAAGAACAGCACATTTAGACCTGCACCTGGATGAGTACAAGACTGGTATTTTTTCATTTCTAACAAAAAAAGTCCCAAACCAAGACAAACAAAAAAAACCCCCCAAAAATCTAAACCCCTCCCCCCCAAAAAAACAACAAGAAAGATTCTTCTAAAACAGTTGAATTGTAATCTGCATCTTCTTGGCAGCCATAAAAGTGTTAGATGTCTCTCACCATCCATCATATTCAGGCTACTTTGGCTAACATGCTGAAATACAGTTCTCCCCTAGACATAGTCAGATTTAGAAAGAACACAGATGTTCTCCATCTTTATTTCATGTGCTTTATGATTCCCATTCAATACATCTCCAAGCAACTGGGTCATGCACTCTTCAACACATTTCTCCTTTTCAAATGACATGATGAGAAAAACATCCAGACTAGTCTAGTCTCTTTATGTCACTGGACAGCACAGACAAACTGCAGGGAGGTCAGGTCTCAAAATGGACAATTACAACCCAGACTTCAGCTAGGAAGTTCTTCTGTACCCAGTCAGTCAGAAATGGACTCTCACCTTCTGCTTGACCCCTTAGACTTCAAAAAGCAAACAACAACAACAAAAAAATCCTATCTCCCAACCCAAAATTAAACCATGAAACAATTAATTTATTATATTTTTTTACATTTTAGAAACTTCCTCCTTTTGCTGTTCAATTTCAGTAATATAACACAAAATATTAAATTCACCTAATATCTCTGTACACAAAATTATATATTCACAGACATAAAAAAAAAGGAAACCCAAGGAAAATGAATGACCCAGGAATCCCATATTACTGCAAAATCTTAGGGTTTGAATTACCAGGGAAATTGGTAGTAGCAAACTCAGCCAGTTTTAGCCTCTTCAAGACATAGTGATCTTTGACAAGATTCAACAGTTGTTTGTTGATAACACTGGCTCTTAGTTTTTCACAACTCCTTCCAACCCATCCTTCCAGTCCTGCCCTAGCTGTACCAGTCCTACTTACAGACAGCACCAGATGTTGAAATGACTAGATTATGAAGGAAGCAGGTATGTGAGGAAAAAGAAGGAAGATGAAAGAGAGGTAGCTGAGATCAACCACGGTGAAAAAAGAGGAAGGGCAGAATATGATGTTTCTCAGTATTTATTTTCCAAGGGTTATTAATAGTTCAAATGCAAAGTTCAAAGCAAAACTGAATTTTATGCAATCCATAGAGGTCATCTCCATTAAAGACCACAAAAATACTGCAAAGATTACAAAAACACAGGCATTAGAAAAAAATGCTGTGTGAAGTGGCATAGCTGGTGAAATTTTTACTATGGAATTCAACACGTATTTCAGAATAGAAAAAAAAAAAGTGAACTTGAAGCTTCCATTTAGTTGAGTTATCTTATAATTATCCACAGTATACATCACACTGGAACAAATTACTCCCCGGACAAAGAAAACTACAATAGTTAGACCACATGTTTCAGTGATACAAGTTAGTAAAATGATCTCATAAGTTTTTGCTGAAGATTCATGTAATAAATATCAGAGTCCTTCCCTGCTAAGCTGTTGTTTCTCCTTAGCACAAAAAAAACAAAACTCCAGAATTTTCAAGCCAGAAGCTGCATTTGGGTCATCATTGTTTGTGGTCACCAGTGAACATAAACTCATTTATACTTCTGGCTTCCTCTACATCCTCTGGGAACAAGTTTGCCATTTGTTTCATATGATACAATATTTTCTTTTTGAAAGCTGGTAAACATTCTGAGACACCCGATTAAACTGCAAATAATCATTCCAACCCTACTCCTAAGATGCTGCTCATCTACCACAGGCATCTTCCATCCCCCTCATTGAAAGCAGAGTCTGGACTTGCCAGCCACTTCTACAGAGGTGTTGAGCTTCTCTGTTTTTGCCTTTTAAAACACTTCCCTCCTGAGATAGGGGCACCCTGTCAGTGTACCAGATTCACAACTGAATGTATCACACATTTAAATAGTGAGAACTCTGGAAGCTATCTGACAATTTTCCCCAAATGTGCATGATTTACCTTAATTTACTTTAGCCCATTTGGGATTTGAACATAAGCAAATTAAAAAATATAAAAAACGAGCATCTGACATACCAGACCTGTATTAACAGCAGACCATACACATTCTGTCAGAATATATCTATGCATGAGTCTAAGCTAAGGAAAACTCAAGTCTGATCAATGTAAACAGAATGCACCATCAATAATAGGCCATAACAATAAATAGCTCAATTCCAGCAAGGCAATGCTCTGCTCTCAACCCACATCCAAATACACAGAAGTATTTTATGTAGCAATTCTTCCTCGGTTTGCTTATGACCTAATTAAGTTGCCTCCATTTTATCTCCCCAACACATTTCTATCCTGGTAAATGCTCAATGGATTACCTGTCTCCAAACCGGCAGGAACCTGTTTTAATATAAAATGGGCAATTCGCTCTGTCCTTCTCTGTTCCCAGGTTCTCTGGGGGCTCTGGGTTATGCCAACTCACACCATTCTCCAGCTGTAAAAGAAACATTAAATTGACAAAAGTTAGAAAACAGTAATGAAACGGAGTGTCAAAAATAAAACTTAACAACTGAGTAACATGCAAAAAAATAACAAGTGAATTCACATGCACTGTGTTTCTACAAGGCAAGCTGAACCTATTGAAAGCACTGTTTTTCGAAGTTGCCCTGTGCCTTGGGTCTCACTTTACAGACCTGTGCCATGGTTTAACCCCAGACAGCAGCCAAGCCCCACAGAGCCACCTTCTCACAGCCCCACCAAGCAAGATCAGGGAGAGAATGAAAGGGTAAAAGATACACAATTCATGTGTTGAAGTAAAGACAGTTTAAGAGGGAAAGCAAAAGCCAGGCACACAAGCAAAGCAAAATCAGGAATTGATTCACTGCTTCCCATGGGCAGGCAGGTGTTCAGCCATCTCCAGGAGAGCAGGGCCCACCACGTGTAACAGTGACTTGGGAAGACAAACTCCATCACTCAAATTATCTCCTGTAGCTGTTTTTAAAGTTGGAGCTTTCCAACTTCGGGCTCTGCAGCTCTAAGTCCAGATATCTCTGAACTCTGGCTGTTGAGCTCACAGCTACTCACTAGCAAAGTACTGAAAGGCTGAGACTGTGCAGCACAGGTTCCGAAGATAACTATTTCTTCAAAGGGAAGGTACTACAACAGTCTGCTTACATCAGATAACAAAGGGTTTTTTATAGGTTTACAGAGGATTCAATTTTCTACCAATAAGAACTACAGCTTACAAACTAACCAATTATCTTAAAACTCTAAGTAAAAAAGAACCAATAACCTGGTGACTTTAAGAGACAATAAGAATTCCGAGAGATAACAGGGTTTTCGATAAGGGAGAGGGGATCTTGTTTCCAGGCATTCAGTAATTATGGGATGGAATCCCAGGGATACATTTTAGGGGGAGTAACATTTTCTACAATCTCTCCTTTCCTTCTTCTTCCCCTGCACTTTATGTACTGAGCATGATGTCAGATGGTCTGGAATATTCCTTTGGTCAGCTGGGGTCACCTGTCCCAGCTGTATCTTCTCCTGACAAACCATGCACCCTCTGGCTCTTCAGCAGAGTGGCAGTATGAGAAGCAGAAAAGGCCTTGGGTCTGTGTAGGCCCTGCTCAGCAATAACAAAAGTGTCTCCACATTTTCAACCCTATTTTAAGTGTAAATGCAAAATGAAGCCACATACCAGCCACTATGAAAAAATATAACTCTATCCCAGTCAAAACCACTACAACCTAGCAGAGAGAAAGCTAGGACTATTTACTTATTTTTCTCTGCAACAGCCTAAAGCTCAGCAAGCTCATTATTATCACTGTTAGGTGCATCTAGAAAAGGCTAAAATAAAAAGTAATCTGCCAAAGGCCAGAATTTTAAAAAATTATAGTTAGCAATGGAAGTAAAAGTGCCCATACTGATCATCTTGGGTCACTAAGATTTTTATACTTCAAAATGGCTTCACCAAGTTGTAAGCCTTGAATGACTACAACCAAGACACATATTTAAAAAGCAATTTTCATTCTAACCAATCTGTAAAGCTGAATGCCTAAGTTATCGTTTTAAATCAACTGAAAATTCTTTTTATTCACAAGCAACGTTTGACCCAGCTACTAATTCTGTTCATGACTTGCAGCCATAATTTTCTATCACCAGAACAGCCCTGTTATGTCAGCAGTAACTGAACCCTGAACTGATGCTCTAATGCAGTCTCTAACATACCACATTTCTGACTATTCCTTTGCAGACATGAGTGCTAATGGATCTTGAGCTCTGGGCAGGCAGCAGTTCAAAGCAGTTTCCTACCCATTTTATGAAACAGATTTCCTACCTAAAAACTGTTTAAACATGATTTGGAATCAAATATAACTCCAGTGTAGCTATGGCAATCAATAAACGGTGGATAATTAGGTTAAAACTTATTTTTCAAATTCATGCAATGGTTTAAACAAAGCAAGAATCTTCAAAGCGAGAATCTTAAAAGTTTAACCATGTGACAGAGATAAAAAGCCAAATCATTCTTTAAGGCAACCTCTAATATTCAAATGAAAACTGCAGTTTTCTACACACTACCAGCTCGAGATCCCTGCTCTTCGAGGCATCCAAGCAGTCAAGCTTCTCCCTCCCCCACTTTTTCTATTTTCCTTAAGGATCTGTGCCCTCCTCCACCACTGAATCCTCTTATTTAGAGCCTGACATCTGCTTAAAAAGACAGGTTTATCTTGCCACCCAGGACTGACAGATTTATTTAGAGTTACAATTCACAAATAAACCACCATGCATAGTGTTTTTTAACAGCACACAGCAGTATTTCCAGGTTCATTTTGACTCAGACCTCCTGAACAGTCATCAGCATGCACAACTGCACTGCCACCAACCAGCCAGAAATATGCTTAATTATGTTCCACCCAGTAAATAATTGTTTACAGCTCATGCAAGCCACTATATATTAAATTTATTCAGGCCATTAGGTTCTCGAGAGCAGATGGACAGCATGCTAGAAGGCAAACACCGGATGGAAATTAAATTACTTTTCAGTTCTTTTTTCAGAAAGTCTCTGAGCATACCTGGCTTTCAGCTTGATCCAGCATCCTCTGCACAGCTGCCTATAAATGGTGCAAACACAGGACTAGTGAAAACCCTGAGGACACACAAAACATCTGGTTTCTTTAGTTAAGAATCTAATTTACAATGCTTAGCAATTATGCATAATGAAAGTGTCATGAGGTTTGCTTTAAAAACAGGAGATTTACTTTGGCTCTGTAGCAATTCATATACTACAAAGCTGTTAAAGGATACATCAGACAAGACCCTCACATAGATGATTTTCTAAACTAAATTATAGAATTTAAGCATCAATAGTTCATTGATAGTTTTAAAAAAGAAAATTAAACTTTTATGTTGTCTATCTCCTGCTCTAGTACACAGCCTGGTTACAGGCAAGTCCATAAAATTGTTTAGTTGCATGAAATGTTTTAACTTACACATTTCATGGAACACACAGAAAAATTGAATGCTCAGTGAGCCTCTTAAAGCAAGAGATGTAATTGGTAAGAAACTTAAACGTCATAAGTTAACCACATCTAGCCTTCCAAATACAGGAAAGCAATGAGGATATTCTTTCCCTTTCTTTTTCTAAGTGGGCTGAGCAAAACAATATCACTCTTCAAAACTAGCTGGACACTACTTCTAATAAATTGTTCTATAAAGTTCCCAGAAAAAAGAGACACTTAAACATAATCAATACAAGAAAATATACTAGGATTGGTTTAATTTGGAAAGGAATTAATTAAATTTAAAAAAGAACAAACAAAAATTTGAAAATGCAATTCAAGATGAGGATTCAGACAGCATCTGGTACTGATCAGCAAGGATATCAGATATAAAGAAAACATACAAAAACGAAACATTAAAAACAAGCAAAACTCCCCGAACCACACAAACAGCAACAACAAAAAAAAGGCCTGAAGTCAAAACTACACCTTCCAAAAAAGCCTCAAACCACCATCACCCATCAAACTAGAAAATCGATTTCTTCATTTTAGGGAAGGAAATTAGGGTTTTTTTGTATCACTATTTGAATAAACTGCTAAAATGGGTGGCTCTGCTCCTAGCTGGGTAATCAGTTTCCCTCTGGGTGACGGTCACTGCCCTCTATGAGCCAATTTAGCTCACTATCCCCATAAATAATAACCCAGAAAAACACAAAGGAAATAATCCAATAACCAAACAAAAAAGAAAGCTGCTTCCAGGGACACCAGTTCAGGGGCACCAGTTATCTCACTGAGGGCTTAGGCAAACCCAGACACAAGGACAGAGGGAGGAATAAAATCCTGCTGTTGTCATGGTTCAACTCTCTCCAAACTGTATCTCAACCCTAAATAAAGGGTATGAGCATCGTTTTCTCTCCCTATTCCACAAAGAAACAAATGGACACTTGAACACCAGAGGAAGTAAGACAGGAAATACAATAACTGCTGTTCTTTGGCATCCCTTATTCAAGTGTTACATAATCAGTGGCACGACCAACTATTAACTGCAGAGCCAGAACTGTCTGCTCATGACTCTTCTCTGCTGTGGTTATCAGACACAGCTGCAAGACACCTCCCAGTGAAATGACTGGCAACTTTGTGATTGTGGAGAATCTAAAATGACCAGATCCCAGAAAGCTGTGGTCACTCTTCAGTGGCAGTAAGAGGCCAGTCCTCACACTGGATTACTGTATAGGACATTTTACATTCAGGTCACTGAACTTCTAAAACTTAAGAATGTATAATTAACAGAAATGTTATCAATGACTTGTATCTTCAATATAATTTTTTTATTCCACCCAAGGAGCTCTGAAAAAAGATACATCCTGTTGGATGAGTCAGGTAAAGAACAGCAGTAACACATCTTTTGATTAAGAACTGTGTTAAGGAACAGCAGCAATGTACTTCTATATTCCATATCCTCTTTGGGCACTTTTCTTTAGCACTGACTGTGTTCAGCCAGGACATTAAGGAAGGACTGTCTTTAACATACGATGCAGAAAGTGCACTTATCAGAACCTGCATTAGAGCAGTACCTTCTTATTTACCTGATGTAAACAATTACATACTGTGAACAACCAGATGCATTAACAAGAGTTACACTTCAGTATATAAACCCCCTGGATGCTCTTTAACACTGACTAATGGTTTAGGAACTTAGAATGGGTTAACTAATGCATTTGCTAACTATAACTAAAATCCCTCTTCAACATGCATAACTGTTGCATCTGATCATGTCACAGGATACAGAACATGTACATCCTCCCACCACCAAGAATCACCTCTCTCTCTCTCTTCTCTTGTTGCTTCTGCTGTGCTGCTTCTCTCTCTTTTCTTTGCTGCTCTTCCCATTCTTCTTTGATCTTTCTCTTTATAATAATAATAAAAATAAAAAAAAAGGAACAATGCTTTACAATCAGTCAAAATCAACGCTACCATGTTGCATTACAACTCCTTAACCATTAAATTTTCATCCAGTCAGAAGCAACTAAATCTCTGACAAAAACTTTTTTAAGAGTTGTTTTCTTCTCAGAGAATCTATGCTTTCAAGCACACCAGTATCAAGAACAACGGGTCCATCACAAAATAATAACAGTTATTACACTAAGTCTACCTTGTTGCCAAACACAACTGTAAGGTTTTACATCTTTATACCTCTTCTTCTTCCTGACGCTTTCTTGCAGCCTCTTCTTTTTCTTTCTTTAGTTTGAACTCTTCTTGGGCCTTTTCTTCTCTCAGCAACCACTGCTCATGTAGTTTTTGTCTACCAAAGAAACCAGACACCACTTAGGCCACCAGCTTAAGGACTACCCATGACTGATGCAACTGTCATAAATACAATTCAAATTTTATTACTACAGTAACAACTGCAACTTATCTAACCTTATTTAAAAGAGGAAAATTCCATAGGAGTCACTCAGGCTTTAGAGGACAGGACTGTGTAGCCTGACATCTTCAATAAAAACTGTATTTCACAGAATATATTCAAACTTTTCAAAATATTAAAATTAAATTGATTACAAAAGTGCTTATTGCATATATGCCATTTTCTAGATTTCTCACCTTTCTGCCTCAAGTTTTTTTTCTTCCTCTTCTTCCTCCTCTTCTTCCACTTCTTCCTCTTCCTCCTCAGACATAGATTCATCTTTTTCTGCAGCTTCTGAGAAAAAAAACCACAATTCAATGCATCTACAGCCAACACAGATACACAAAATGCTATCTTTAAAAATAAATAAAAGCCCAAACCAAATAACTTCTAGTTCCACTGACAAAACCAAATACTTCAGTACCTGAGTCCCTTAGTTTGGCAAGTGCCTGCCGCTTTTTTTTCCTCTTCTCCTTCTTCAGAATAGCTCTGTACTTTTGATGGCTGAAGATGAGAGAACATTACTTACATTAAAACTGCCAAACAAATAATTTTTACTGTCAAACAAACAATAACTTATTGTAATGTAAATTATACATGCACTAAATTTCCTTCAACAATACAAAGTCCCACAAACTGCAAAATTAACAGGCGATTATATGAAACAGTAACTCCACAGCAGCATCTGATGTGACAATGAAATCTGTGGCTGTGCTGTTCAGACTTGCTGGGCAGCAGCAAGAAGACACCACACACGGAGGGTCTCATCTTTTTTGAGCTCTGCAGTATTTGACATCATCACCAACTCCATGAAATGTCCTTCAGATCCTGAAACTTGGTCACTAAATAAGATATGGGAGAAAAAAATTGGGATCCCCTACCCTACAATTTTGGTACACCTTTCAGCACATTCTAGTCTTTCTTTTATCTGACATTTCATGTCCTGTCCTTTCTTTTGTCCTTTGATATTCTCCACAGGCAGCAGTCAATGTACAGCTAACAAAACACACTCACAGCCCCCACGGACAATGCCCAGCACTGCTCTTCTGCTACACAAGCTCAGCCAGACTCTTCCTTGCTTGTCTGACAGCTTTGAACAGCTGCCTACAAGCAGCACCATATTTTCTCTAAGGTTAAAATGCCTCTAATGTCTAAAAGCCTTTTCACATCAAGCTCTTTTCTGTCAAGTTTCATTCTATCTTTCTTCTTCCTAGCCAGGTCATAATGCAGAAATAGGAAGGAGGGACGATCTTCAGGTCTTTGTCATTGTGCCACACCAAATGCTGATGGGACATTAAAACCTTCCCCTTTTGGAGCGTGTAATTTTAAAAGATTCCACAAGTGTAACTCAGCCAGAACTTCACCCACATTTCCAATCCTGTGCAGGACTGCTCACATCCTCAGCACCTGCACAGCTGCGTGTGCTGAGGTGGCCCCACGCTGCTTGTCCCGGCAGCAGTGCCCGCCGCACAGACCCGTGTCTCACCCGAGCTCTGTGCCTCGGAGCCGCCAGCCTGCCTGAAACGGACCGCACCCCTCAGCGGCCTGCCCGGCGCTGACAAGCGAGCAGCTCCTGCCCAGTTCCCCGGGAGCGTCTGTTCCTTGGAACGCAAGGAAGGAAGGAGCGGAGGAGCTCCCCTTACTCTCAGGCCAGTGCACCAGGAGGCGGGCGCGCAGCCGACGCCAAGGAGCAGCGGGCTCGCCTCTCCCTCCCGCCGCCGGCAGCGGAGCAAGGCTTGGCAGCACCTGGAGACCCGCCGGGGAATCCCGCCGCGGGGGCTGGACGGGCTCAGCCCGGGCACGCACTCCCCGCCGCCGCCTGCCCGCGCCGCGGCCGCGCCGCTCCCCACAGCGCCCGAGCCGCCCCGTCCCGCCCCGCCACGCTCGGGCGGGCGGGCACGGCGGCCCCGCTCCCCCAGCGCGGCCGCGCTCCCGTCCCGCGACCCGCCGAGCCCAGTCCCCCGTCCCGCCGAGGGCACGGCCGCGCGGAGCTGCGCCACTGCCGGGCCCGGCCACGGGGCGGCCTCAGCCGCGGCCGCCGTGCGCTCGGGCGGTCCCGGCCCGGACGGGGCCGCGACTCTCCGCAGGGACCCGCGGGCCCTTCCCCTTGCCCCGGGGGGTCCCGGCCCCGGCCCGGCCGCAGCCTCACCTCGGCTTCCCCAGGGGGGGCTCGGGCACCAATATGGGCGCCGCCATCTTGCGGTACCGACGGGACGTCACGTGACCCCGCGGCGGAAGGGCGCGCAATCGGTTCCGGCGGGCGCGCGGGGTGCGGGGCTGAGGGGCGGCGGGGACGGCGCGGCACCGGGGCTCCGACAGGCCCGATTCACCGAACTCTCCCAAAGACCGCGAGCGAGGGAGCGCGCAGAACCTTCCCTTGTCACGGAAGGGACCGCAGTGGATCGGTGCTCCGAGCTCCCTGCTCAAACGGGGCCATCACAGGGCGCAGGGCTGCGTCCCGACGGTTCCTGAGTATCTCCAGTGAGGAGGCTGCACACCCTCTCTGGGCGATCTCCTCCGGTGCTTGGTCACACACAGTAAAGAACTTCTTGCTCATGTTTAGGTAGAATTTCCTGTGCATTAGTTTCTGCCCGTTGCCTCGTCCTACTGCTCGGCAGCACCAAGAACACGATCGCGGGACCCATCCTCTGACACCCCCTTTTGATGTTAGCATGTGTTGAGGTCTCCTCTGAGCTGTCTCCTCAAGGCTGGACAGGCCCAATTCCCTCAGCCTTTCCTGACTGTGTGAAGTCCTCAGCCCTGCTGGGTGCCCGTGCAGTGGTGTCTGAGCTTGCCTGGGGGCACGGCAGTACCCGAGCGATGCTCCGGGCAGTGACTGCGGCCCACAGCCTGTGCCCTGTGCGTGAGCTGCCCTGGCTGTGTTGGGAATTGTGTGTGCTGCCTGCCATGAGGTGAACTTCCACTGGCTGCTGGGAGTGTGGCTGCCCTGCCCCACAGCCTCTCGGAGCTGAGGGGAGTCACAGTTCCAGTCACAGCTCCAGCAGCAGCACACCAGTGTAGTACATTGATCAATTTAGCTCACACTGCTGGTGTATTCCCATCATCGTCTCTGAGGCATAGTACCTGATCTGATTATAAACGCATTTCATGGCAGGAAACTACTCCTCACAGACCCTCATGGGTATGATGGGTGGAAATATGCAAGTTGCCAGTAGTCAATTCCTCTGTGACAGGAGTGATAGATTGCAGCCTTCAGAGGCAGTGTGTTTGTAGCTTTCATTTGGGCATGTTTTGCATAGCTATTAATAATGTACGTTGTTGATTAAGGTCTAAATTATCCTCCTAAACCACAATGTAGAGCTTATTTCCTGTATCCTGGAGGTAGTACACTGCAGAAACAGCCGGGGCTGCTGACGGTGAGGCACACCACAGCAGGCTCTGTCAAAATCTGACTAATTGACTGTGCTGTTCATTAGCAGCATAATGAGTATCCTCTTTCTTACTCTGAAGCTCATGAAGTTATTCAAAGCAAGCCTGTGACTGCTATAGTCAGCAGTTGCATTTGCCATTTGACCAATGAATATTCAGCCCATGACCTCTCTGCTGTTACTTAAACGTGTGGCAGATCCTAGACTCTCTTAAAATGAAGGAGTTGTCATCAGTAGTACTTTCAGTGTTCCATGTGCAGAACATACATGTAAAATGACACATAATTTACTGTTTCTTGTATACAGAAGATGGCAGTATTGTGCATTTAACAACTGATGAACTATTGACACCCATGAAAGTTTTGGAAAAAACAACCAAATGTGTTTCATAATCTTATTTCATTAGGAAATTATAACTGTAACTTTAACCCTCCCATCAACAGAGGAAGTGCCATAATATCAACCTTCCTTTAAACTATTTATGAGTCTAAATGGAGAAATTCTATAATTTATTTCTTTGGAATGCTACATTTCAACATGGCGTTTTTCCAATGTTCTTGGGAAAGGCACCATCTTAAGCTTATATATTTCAGCAATTTAAAGTAGGATCTCATTTTAAGGAAACAAAAAACATAACAGCTATTACAGATATTCGTAATGATTCTGGAAAAATCTGTCATTCTCTTCAAAACAAGAATACAATAGTTGCATTTTTCTCCATTTTGTTTGCTTTTATTAATTTATACATATATAGCAGCTTGATCTTCAAGTCCAGGTGCAGACTTGCATACAATTTAATTGATAGTGTCAGAAAGAATTCCAGGCAAGAGCCTTTCACATACCCAAAGTAAGACTGCATTCCAGTCAGTAGCTGTTATTCTGTACACTGGAATTATAGACCACAGGCCTTCACAAGCATTGTTTATTTTTGTGGCAGCCTTCAGGTTGTGGAACTCACTCTTCCATATTTTCTAAAGAAAAATACTCCTTCATGGTCCAGTACCAGTGAACCCCGTTATGAGGTCAATACTGGATGCACAGACTAGCCCAGGACAGAGAAACTTTTATCTTACAACTTGTAGTTGCGTGCAGTAAATTCCATGCATGTTCCACATTGCACTGTAAATCTCTGTGTGTCTTTTAAAGTGTATGCACAGAACTGTGCATGCACGGTGGAGCAGCTCTGCATTGAAGTGCAGTGACTCTGTTTGGCCACACATTAGAAGTTCCTTTCCCTGTGGCTCTTCTGGTTTCCATTTCTTATATTTTCTGCCATTGTAGACTAGCATAAGCAGATAAGAAAGGTTCACTCTCTTTGCTGTATGTCCAAGCCCTCTGTGGAAAAAAGAAAGATACATTTAATGAGCATACAGATTATGTAAAAGTTTTCCTTACCATAGTATTTGCTATATGCTCCAGGAGAAGAGTGGTACCTTTCCTCATGGAATTGTACATCTCTTTTTTATTTCCCCTGGATGATGCAAATGGAAATAAGAGAACACAAGGGAAATGGCACTCAGATCACTAGCTTAGATTTGTTGGACCCACAAAATGTGTTCTAAGTAGGAGACATCCAGGAAGTGTGGGTTTGGGATGGGTCAGTTTTCATTGACACTTCTTGGCGTGTTGTTTGTATAATAAAAGTGATGATGAAGTGGTGGCAGCAGCACCATCCTCCCATCCCCTCCGTGCTGGAAGTCTCTGCTCATTCTCAGTGCCAGCCTTCTGTGGGTTGTCCTTGGTGCTTCCCTCTGCAAAGTGCCCATTCCAAGGCGATATATGGGAATGCTGGGGAGTGCATCCTTCCCACACCTGCACGACTGTCTCGAGAGCTAAATGATTTCTCACACACTGTCTGCTTCTGTGAGCACTGATAAAAACTTGGTGACAACCAAGTCACTTCTGCATGTTACAGTGATGACTGTGGTGGCAGTCCTCATTCAGCACCCTGTTCCCCCACATCTTCTGGAAAAGACATGCAGTGTTTGCCATTTCCACTGCACCCAGGGAACTGCACAGCACTGTGCACAACTGCAGTTCGGGTCTGTAGTTCACCAGGTACATTTCCATGAATGGCAAATGCTGACAGTCACACATTGACTCTTTCCTCGTAAGAGTTGGACACAACTATTTGAGACTAAAGATTAACTTCCTCAGAGTTTAAAACTGTTAATTTGTCAGATTTGAAAACTGAAGTTAAGTTTAGCCATAGCTGTTAATTAACTTATACAATAGCTATCAATATTTTACTTCCCTGGGATTTTCCATTTCAAAGGCATTGAAAAGAGCAGAAAAAGTACATTGCTAATCACATGGAGAATATGGAGGAGGTTTGTTTGTTTTATCAAGTCATATGCTTTCTTGAAATTTCACTCCTCTCCTGATTTGTTTGGTAGTCCAAATTGTAATGTATTTTTAAATATGTGCATACAGATTATACATGAACTTCTGTAGATCAAAAGCACTGAAAAAAATAGAGATACTCTTATTTCAACCAGGCAGACAAATTCATTTGGTACAATAAGAGAAATATTGCTTTGCACTTGTTGAGTGATA
This sequence comes from Luscinia megarhynchos, assembly GCA_034336665.1. NCBI lineage: Eukaryota > Metazoa > Chordata > Aves > Passeriformes > Muscicapidae > Luscinia > Luscinia megarhynchos. The sequence goes on from JAPFBE010000003.1 coordinate 17,133,502, forward strand.
TTTCTGGAATGCAGATTGTGCATGAAATTCTTCATGGCTATGACCTGTAGCTCCACAGTAGTTAAGAAAAATAAAGATAATATAAAAGAGGAACTCCTTAGAAATCTAGCACCTCATAAAGTAATCAGTTAAGAACATACCTTGCATGATAGTAATTTATTCGAGCAAATTGATGTCTGACTGATTGATCAGTGGCAAACAAATGCAGACATACTTAAACGGTGCTGGGTACCTGGCCAAAATGGGAGCAGAGAAGCTGGGCAGAAGGTTATCCATGCATATAGATTTGTTACAGAGATACAAAATGACAAAATGTCTGTCTGTCTTTTAGGATATACAGATATACTCAATTTGTGAACTGAAAAGTTGCAGTGTTTTTTAGGACAGTATTTAAAAATACCAGTAATTTGAAGCAGTTATCTTCCTACTAATACCTGGTGTAGTCTTGCATGCCCACCTGGCTTATTTAAAAAACGTGCTGGCTTTGGGAGAAGATTTACAGATGTGTAGCAATTGGTTGCTTGCGTGCAGCACTCTGCGTGTACAACTGGATACTCACATGGGCCTTCAGCTGGGTGCATTTGGCACACATCCATGTTGCTGTGCACGTATACAGCAACTGCACGATGCTCCCCCTGTGAGCTCTGAGCTGGGGTGCTTATCACACTGCTGTTTCTGCTGGCCTCCTCCCCTCTCTGCTGGAAAAAAATCATTTGTCTTGCTTCTTGCCAGCAAGACAAATAGGGAAAATCAGCCATCCTGGCTGGAGTTCAGCAGCTCTGATCAAGGGAATCCAGTCATGTCCTCTGAGTTTGTTCCTGCTGGGTGTCGTGTGCCTTCATGGTACTTTGACACCAGCTGTGTGCAATTCTGAGGGGAAGAACTGATTTGTGGTGTTCTACAGCAGGGAGAAGTGGTTATGCTGTGCATCACACTCAGTTCCATCTGCCTTCTGGCAGCAGGGAAAGAGTGCTTGGCTTTTCTTCTCTCTTCCCAAGTTCTTCAGTGTTTCCCACAAAGGTGCAGAAAGGTTCATGCGTTTGCTCTTGAAGCAATGCACATGAATTTACCATGAAACTGACTGCATTCACATTCTTTTAAGATTTTTTTAAAGTTACAAATCCTACAGAAACCTGATAGACCTTCATACATCTGTACATTTTCAGTGTGCTTCTTTTGATGTGCATATATAACCTGTTAATTTAAGCTGTCATTAGAAATGAATGCATCACTTTTTTGTTTTCATAGGCATAGACTGAACATCTAAGCAGATAATGTATCCAACAGTTTTGTACCCAGACTGGGTTGCCTAGTGAGAGTAAAGAGGTGCCTGGGAGTCAGCTTGGTGAATGACTTTTAAAGATGGACTAATAAGTCCTTTAACAGTGGCTCCTGAAAATAGTTTAAAGTTCTGAAAAAGGAAGTTCTCTGTTACCAGAAAGTCCAAGTATCTAATGCAGTAAATATTGGTTATTGTTTTTAATAAGTTCAGCCCCACAGTTAAGTCAGATTTTCTCACTGTTTGTCATTTGTGTGAAGCTCTTTAGGTGTGCAATCTCAAGACATACTTCTTGGTGCTAGAGGAGCAACCGAAAGTAATTCTGGAGCGATCTTCAAGCTAGGAACTAACCATTAATCAGAATGGCTACAGGGGGAGTACAGCAACAGAATGAAATAAATTAATCCTGTCTTGCTGCCTAGATTGCAGAGACTGTTCAAATACCTGCAATACATTTCAGTTTCTGAATTGTTTTTCCTCCACATTTATTTATTTGTCTTGGTGAACATTTGACTAATAATGCTGAGTACATTAAAATATTTCCACACGTGTGTGTACACGTATACACAGTGGGCCATGTCTACCAAACAAGAATATGTTCCTTTTCAGCATGCTTCCTGCTCAGTCCTTCATTGCACCTCTGCTTATCCTAGTTGCTTCCATAACAAGCAACCTCTGACAGGAAAAAAGTATTTCTCCCTACATGTAACAGTTCTTTTCATACAAAGCAATGCCTCAGATGTGGGATGTTTTTGTGTAGAACAAGGCATTTGCTCTGCTGGGCTTGAGGCAGGACTCAGGAGTGGGGCTGGGGTGGGGCTGGGGGGACACGGTGCTGTGCCCATCAGGGTAGCCCTTCCCAACTGCTGTGAGTTCAAAGGCAAGTCAGGGGCAATGCCTGAGCCCTGGTTTTTGGGTTCAGGTACTCTGTATTCATCACACATTTTTTGGTGGGGTGAAAAGTATCCCCAGTCTTACTTTATTCTCAAGGACTCTCAGTGGGGCCAGACAGTTTCCCATGGAAGACAGGTGGCAGCTTCCTTTGGGATCTAGTTGCAGCCAAGCTTCAGATTCGCCTGCTGAGCATAACAGTTGGCAGCTGCTCTGGTGTGACATCCCACAGACACCTCGTGTGTCTGACACCTCACCTGTGAGGAAAAAAGATTGGCCTGGAGCGCTCTGTAAAATGTTATATTTTTCTAAAAAGGAAGAAGGAAAATTAAGTACTTGTTGCAGCTTTTTTTTTTTTGTTGTTTTTTTTTTTTTTTTTTTTTTTTTTGTAATACAGAGAAAGGTAGTAAATAACTAACAGAAGACAGTTGTTTCTAGTGCCTGTTTTTAGCTTAAATAACGGGGGTTAATTATTAAACCTTTTACTTGGTTGCTCACTTGTGCTGCTGATGCTTTAATCCTGGGTCACACAAAGTTTAAGAGTGCTTTACAGGGGAGACTCACTTCTTTTTGCCTCAACCTTTCCATGCTGACGGGATGTTACGGGCTTTGCTGCTTACACTCTCTGTAGTTGCCTTTGCTCACGCTGAGCTCTGCAAGCCAGGTAAGATTTGGAGCTGATTCCCATCCTTCTTAAGTTAAAGTAGCTATTGGTTTAGACTACAGAGCTGCCAGCTTCTAAGATTTTTATTTTAACTGGTTGTCTTCAGTTTGAAGATTGAAATGCTGAGAATTCAGTTCTTTTATGAGTTTGCAAATTAATCATGGAAGTTGGTCTCCTTAAAGAGGTAGACCTCATTGAGACTCTGTAGGGCATTTTTTCATGCAAGTAACTTCTGTTCTGCTAAGTGGGTGATTTCTTAAGATCGATTTAGAAACTGACATTTGTGAAATAAATGATTTAAAATCCAATTTTGAGTGACTATCAATATATGTTTGCTTTTTTCTCTTTGTGTCAGATGCACAGAATGCTTTCAAAGTACGGATTAGTATCAAAACAGCTTTGGGAGATAATGCAGTAAGTAAAATATCTTCACATATTCTTCCTAATTCAATATCAGCCAAAATAGAAGTAATATATACTATAAAATTTCTGAATGCCACACAAGCGATTTGTTCTGCAGTGTTAATTGTAACAGTTTGCTGAAGTTGTGATCCAGGCATCCATTTCTTGACATTTGACTGGCCCACTCCTTAAAATGGCATCTTTTAGGAGAAATATAAAGCTTTCGTGTTCATAAAGAAAATTTTCTGTCAAAGTTTTTTTTTTTTTTTCCACTTGGAAAAGTGGTAAGGATGTTACACTTTATGCATGAGAAGTTCTGCATAAATGTAAGTTTGTATTTTGGGAAAAGCACTTCTGCTCAAGAGTCCTAATTGTAAAGTCAAGCATGTCTAGGAAGGGAAGCAGAAAAAGATTTTTAGGTCTTTATGAAATGGGACTTTATATTAGGCTCTCAGACAAGCATTAACTGTAGAGATCATTCAAGCATGTCTCATCAATTCCCTGCTAATGGAGGGCATCAGATAGTGGCCATTCTTCTCTGCCTGTGGTGCACAGGCTTGTCTCATGAGGACTGAAAGGCTATGGCTTAATTCAGATCTTTGGGCTTAATGTAGAAATACTGGTGTGAGCAATGAGAGATGCATAAGAGATTGGGACATTAGATGACATTAGATTAGAAGGCACTTTGTATTGCTAGAAAAAAGCAATAACTGAGTAGTCCACTGGTTTTTTGTAATTGTTTATGTCATTTAACAAAGTGTGTGAAAACTCAAGGAAAGAGACAATACATAAAAGATTGGGACGTTAGATCAGGTCCTGCCTGATCTAAGGCACTATTTAATGTGTCAAGAGCCCAGTATTTTTTTAGTACTTTTGAATACTTAGAGCAAATCTGCAGTTGTTAACAGGGCTCAGCAGATAATTAGGTATGAAACATCCTGGACAGTCACATCCACTGTAAGTCTGGTGTCTGATGATGTTATGAGCCCTGGGAAAGAAAAAGCAGTAGGTTACATGTTTTAAAAGACTAGTGGTATGAGAAACTCCCTGTGACTGCAGAAGCTGTTCTAAAATTACCCTGAAAGATCAGGTAATTTAAACTAACATTAGCAGGGACCTACCTTTCACTGGTAATCTCATAAACCAGACAAAGTACAAAGAAGTATTCAAGATACCTGCTGAAGTAAATGTCTCAAAATTCATAGTGTAGTCAGTTCTCTTGGGTGAAAGACTTTAATTAAACAGTAGTGTAAGCCTAGGTTTTTTTCTTTGTAATTATTATTAAAAATAGTGTAATATTATGGCTGAACATATGTCAATATAATTATTAAAACTCCTCTTGTTGATAACTGCTAATATTTTAATATAATCTTGGTTCAACATAGAAGGAAAGAACAAAAATTGCATTTCCCAGTAATGCTGTTTTTTACTACCTTTCCTTTTCCAGCTGTAGTAAAATAAAGGGAGGTTGTTTGATCTTTTTTTTCTGTTTGTTTTTTATTCAAAAAGTATGAGGACAAATCATTACCCTCTAAGGCACTTTGTATTGCTAGAAAAAAAGCAAAAACTGTGGATTCTATTGTTTTTTTGTAGTAGTTTATGTCATATAACAAAGTGTGTGAAAGCTGAAAGAATGGGACAATCAAGAGCAGCATTTTAGAACAACAGCTTGCTGAAATTGGTATGATGCCAATTTCAGAAAATCATCCAAAAATGATAAACAATTTACTAAGTACACAGGTAGTAGTAGTTCCTTTTCACAGCCACTGCAGTCTTCTCTGTGAATGACTGAAAATGAAAACTGAAACTACTATGAAACTGAAATTAATTTTCATTAAAGAATTTGGGGCACTTCTTTGGGCTATTAATTTATTTTAGCAAAGAAAAGTGTAATATTGTCATTGTCACAGTAGGACACGGTCAGCCTGGTTCATTTCCAGGTCACTTCAAGCTCCATGATAACAGAAAGCCCTGATACTGTGGGAATTTTTCTCTAGGAATGGCAGGATAATTCCAGTGTACATTCAGGGGCATAGGAAATAGGTTGGTGCAGCTTTTCACATGGTGTAGTGCATGTCATCCCCTATGTGTGAGGTGATGAAAACAGGACATCATTTTTTAACTTGTTTACCAGGTAAGCTGTACTCTGAGGCATGAAGTTCCATTTAGTGTATTTATTTAGTTCTTATCACAATGGAGCTGAAAAGAGCAGCTCTGATGCAGTAGGTGTTCAGCCATTACCATTTTATTTGCAAATAATGGGTGTACTTGATAGAGATGATGTTTGCTAATCCATGGGAGGAAACACAGTGCCTGTGGGCTGAAATGGAAGGTGATTTATGAGTCTCCCTGAGGGTGGTTTTGACTTTATGAGTGGCTTCTGGAATAGCTGCTAGTCACTAGCTGCTTTCTGTTCATGGGGCCAGTAGAGGGATAGAGAGTTAATTCAGACGAGGCAGAGGCAACTAGAGAGTGAGAAGAAGTGATGGGCACTGACAAGTCTGTGTAACTTGGTGTCACCACTCATTTTAGCCATAAGAGTCATAGAGTTGGCACCTCAGGGACTGCAGCCAGCTGAAGTAGGCAGTGTACTTCCCTTCTGGCTCATGTATTCAGGCTGCTTCCAGGGTACAGGATGAAGAGGTTGAAGGCTGACATACACCTTGTGTTTGGTCACCAGATGGGATCCAGAAGTGTGTCTGTAGCCACTCTGCAGTCTGAATGGCTGTATAGTTAAGCACAGAACCATTCAGGAGGGAAGAGCTTTTGGATGGTCCCTGGTCCTCTCCTGCTCAAAGCTGGCTCAACACTGAAATCAGGTCAGGTTGCTCAGAGCAACCTTCTGATAATATATTCTCATATCTTAAAATTTGTCTTTTTTCACCCCCATCAGCAATCTGAAGATGAAGATGTTAAATTTAAAAGTACTAATACCATCATGTAGTGTTTAATTGATAACAGTTATGTTTACAGCATGTGGTTGAAAATTATATTTAAATGTGGTTGCAAATGATACTTAATGATTCCCCTAGAGTAGCAGAAAGTGTGCATCAATAACTGCACTGCATAGAGACATCCTCAGTCATCAGCTGCACTCCCTCTGATGCATTTGGAGGATAAAGATGAAGATGATAAAGCCCCACACTAGAATGAATCAGGACTAGTGGAGGGTGCCCATGGCAGGAGAGTTTGAGCTAGATGATCTTTAGAGGCCCTTCCAATCCAAATCATTCAAGGTTTCTTTGCACCTCTGATTAGAGAAAGCTGCTCATTAGAAACTGTTTTCTGGAAATTCATGCCCACCTGTCCTGAGCTCATACAGTTTGTTAGCTTAAAGTTGTTCTTGCCTTACTTTTCATCCTCATTATGTTGCTTCCCCCTTGTATATTTCTGTATGCAGTCTAGTACAGAGGTTCTTGTTCACCTGGAGCCCACAGCCATCTCCATCTCCTTTACTTCCTGTTTACTCTCCGTTTTCTTGGGGCTTCTTGCCCTTCTGCCCAGAAGGTTTTCTGCAGTATCTTCTCCTGACTCAGGCAGACGCCTGATTTCTGCTGAGCTTTCTCTGCCAGTCTCCTCCCCCTCTTTCTTACAGTTTTCTGTTTATTCTGTCTCTTTTCAAGTGTCTACTCTTTCAACTGGGCCTGGAATTCCTCAGAACAAGTTATCTTCTCTGATTTGAGATACCCTTTTGTTACTCTCACTTAAAGATGTGCTAGGCTACTGCATTATTTATGAGAGCTGTGCTGAATCGTGCATTTGTAGATGCATTGCACTAAACATAAACATACTGAGTACATGTACTTGGTAGTGCTGCATTGTATTTGTGTCCATGTGAGCATGAAATGGATTGTGCTTCACCATTATCCATTTCTACAACAAATTATGTCTACAGCTGGTTTAATCCACTGGCTGACAAATGACATTTTTTCTGTCCTTTTGAACCTGTTCTTAAAGACTGCACATGACATGTAGGGATTCAGTCAATAGTGCCACACACAGAAAAAAGATCTTCCCTTTTAGTATTGCAAATTGTGCTTCATGGTTTAAATACAGATGTCTTTAAAATGATGAAAAATAGTTCTATGGCTCTGATTTGTATTAATTCCTTTACTACATGATCTCTTTTTCTTTCAGTTCTAGTTGCTCTCATTACTGTCACGTTTTTATCAGTGCAGTGGGATCAAAACACAAACTTTTACAATTTTTTTCCCAGAGTTTCTCAATTTTTTTTTTTTCAGTTTAGGGTCTCAGGTTGGAAAACATTATCACATTATGCTCACAACCCCCTTCATTCACGAGGCAAGAGTGATGAGTCAGAATCCAAGTTCTCAGCAGTGCAGCTGCACTTTAATGCTGCTCAAGTTGTCTGCTGCTTCAGCTTTGTTGTCCCTGTCCTACCTCATCTCAGAGAGCCCATTTCACTCAACATAAATCTAGGGATGATAAACAAGATCACTTTCTGTCCTTCAAATGACTGCATCCTTCCCTGTTTGATTTCCCAGGATGCTAGTACAACATAAGGGCTGCAGATACCTAGAAGTTGGATTCTTTTTTTTTTTTTTTTTTTTGAGGTACATTGCTGTTTTTTGAATGGACCTTGAAGAAGTAGGTCCAAGTTGACAGCCAAGTGAAGTGTCCAGACCACTGGGTTTCTGGTTTGGATGATTAGGCAGATTTTTTTAATGTAGAAAGTTAAAGATTAGATTTGTGTTCTGACTGACTGAAGAAAGCTGTTTCTAACCTCCCTGAATATAATTCCAAAAAACTAATAATCTTTGTAATCTGCTGAAAGGGGGAAAAATTTAATCAGTATGCCTCAGTCACAGCTCCTGTTATAAAAATGTAATAGGTGCAGTTCTTACAGGTCATTAGAATTGCATATGTGAATGAAAGCCCAGGGGAACCTAGTGAAGCTGTCTCAGAAAACTTAAATTATGAAAACATGGTTTTCCATCAAGACAACAGAGAACAGTTTTTGGAGCCTACATTCATCTTCTTATTGAAATAGTAAGGATGCTATTTTCTTTCTTTTGTCTCACATGCAGTATAATAATTTGTAGTATAGTTGAGTCTTCGTGTAATCAGGACAGTGTGCAGCAATAAGGCTGCAGTCTCAGTTTGTTTCCTGGTGTCCTAATGTCCAACTCCCAGAGACCACCTTAAACATTAGGGTTTTTTTTACTATTATTTTTGGCCAGAGCCAAATAGTCTTTGAGGGTGGATTAAACCTTCTACTTTAACTCAGTTTCTCCAGCAAAAGAGGCAAGGCCATGAGTGCAGCTGCATGGGGAGAATTCTAGTAATATGCCTAGTCTTTGGTATAATAAACTTTACGTCTCCATTTTGGTCAGCTTTCAGAAATATTCAGTTAATTCAATTTTTGGAAACGTTCTTTGCAGTTTATATTGTACTTTTTTCCCCCCCATTAGACAAAGTCCTTTGTTCATACCAAAGAATGGGAATTTGTTTTCTTAGCACAACCAGAGAATTTATTCATTTTCTTGATCAATACAGCATTTCAAGTTCAGCAACTCTTTTCCCTCTCTGTACTGCCAACACTGGTGTTGAAACTAATTATTTTCCATCTTCCTTTACAGTATGCCTGGGATGCTAATGAAGAGTATCTCTTCAAAGCAATGGTAGCTTTTGCAATGAGAAGATATTCCAGCAAGAGCACAACTCAGTAAGCATCTGCTTGGATTTGCCTTATACATATTAACAATGCTGCATGTAGTGACCTGTCCTCTGCTGTGCTGAGCTGTAGAAATCATTATGTAGAGATTCTAAAAGCAGGCTGTTCCAGTGTACTTCTGACACCCAGATACATATTCAACATCACACTGTCTCCATCTTAAGCAATGCTCAGTCTTTGAACCAGATCCCTGTGGATGTGAAGTGACACAGCTGTGGATCTCAGGGGATGGTGCCAGTTCACGCTCAGCAGAATGCAGCAGGAAGATTTGACACCTTCTGGAGACCATACTGGGAGGAGGTGAAGGGACACACTGGGAGGTCAAGAAAGGCAGCACAGATCTTTGAGTAAGCAGCTCTGGTGCATGTTTCCATAGAGCTCAGCTTCAGCAGTGTGCTGAGGATGAGCTGACTCAGAGCCCTGGGAGGTGGATAGCTGTGCCAGTGCTGTGCTCTGCTGGGTGTTCCTATCCCTGATATCACAGCAGTTGAGTTACCTACCATCAAGAAGTTTCAGATGTTGCAGTGCAGATAGAAATCAGCCTTTAATTGGTTTTGGGATTAAATCTACCCTGAGGTATTGAATATTCTTTTCAGGTTGCTGATCCTTGCTACTCTATGAAATCAGATACCAGATTAGACAGAGCACTTAGCAAGCTGTATTTCCACGATGTTCTTGTCTTTCTTAAATGCAAAACCTTGTAAGTGCATTTCCATAGGCCTATTATTTTTTTCATTGTTTTTAAATCTGAAATGAAAGATTGATGGTTCTGGTAGGCTAACAAAGATAGGGTTTTCAATTGACTTAAAAATAAAACTGCCTCAGGCTGTCATTGCATCAAGTGAAGCATATGCCACATTTGAAAATATATTAGTTAACTTCAGTCACATGATGATTATTGTGGCTACAGTACTTCTTTTAGTGAAAGGGGATTTCCCCCTCTATGTGACAGGAGTGTTTGATTCCTGCTGTTTCATTTTTATTCCTCAGAAGTGGTCTCCTCTGAGCAAAAGAGCTGTTACATCAAGCTTAACAAAAACAGTCAAGTGTGCTACTCAACCCAATTAAAATGGCACTTTAAAAAATGAGTTCAAGATACAAGCTAATTACAGATGATTATGTAGGACTTTTTCTCAGGTTTTCAAGACAGCAGAGTTTTCATTCAGCATCTGATCCATAAAGATTCAGTTTTGTATACTTACTGTAGTCCTGGATCCTTTTTTAAAATTATTATTCTCTTCCTTCAAAGTCATGCTGCTTTCACACAGCAAAAATCCTGTGTCAGAAGCAAGTGATCTTTTTCCTGTTCAAGCTCTTTGGTTTTCTGCATATTAAATAAGATTGCTGCAGGAATGGAAAAAAATCAAGCCAGTATGGAAGGAGTATAAGTTTTAATGGTATTTATCTGTTCCCACTATGGGCAATCATAGAATTTATACTCATTAATTCAGTTTCCTATCTAGAGAGTTTTCCTTATGGACAGATATGATGATGCCAGTGTTACTCCAGTTTGGAGGTGGTGTTGCATGCAGGAGGCATGGAGGAGCCAGCATCCCAAAGGGAACAGCAGCATGCTGTACACAGGAACAGCACCCAGGCAGAGCTGGTGAAGAGACTTCACTGTGGTGAACAGGGAGGCACAAGCAGGAGCTTGTAGCAAATAAATTACATTGCACTGCTGGCAAATAAATTGCATTTCCCTGCATGAGCTTTTGCAGGAAAATGTCAACAGATTTTCTTCAGGAGATATGAAAGACCAATGACCAATTATTCTGTCATATAAGAGCAAACAAATTGCCTGTGACTGTGTTCTGGTAGCATCTAAACTTACGGAAATTTTGCATCTGATTAATTGCAGTTTTTTGTCAAAATAAAACCTATGAAAAAAATCTACTATCATTTTACATAACTAAGTACTGGTTCACCAGAGTATAAATTAGGCACGTGGCCATAGCCAGGATGTGACAGACCTCCCCTTTAAAATCCCATTAATTTCGAACACACCCACAGCCTGAAGTAACTCACAGCCACGACTAACTTCCACATGAGACACTTCAGCAAGCTGTATCAGGCACCAAAATAATTTGTCTGGTGGATCAAGATAACCATTGTTGCAGTCTACACCATAATTTTTGATACTCGAAGTCACCTCTTGTTAGGTTTCTGAAGCTGGATAAAAGCCAGCCTGTGATGACAAACATTTCAATGTGCTGCTGCAAATAGCAGTTGATGCTGTTGTTGCCCTTGTGTAACCACTGAGTGACCCAGCACAGAATGGGGAGGATTGCATCTCACATCTCGAGTTCTCCAAAGTTAATTTCCAAACTGAAATTTAATAAATCATGGAGCAGTGTTTAATGTTTGAAAGGCTTGTCAGATTTTCAAGTTTGCACAAAACAAAAGAAAGGTACAATCAATCAAATTACTCAGTAACTATTAATATAGATACAAATAAATACTTCTTTTTCAGTGGAGAATTAATACCCCATTATTTCCTGCTTTATATATGGGCTTTCAATTGATTCTCAATACATATGGTCATGAACTACGTAAGCCAACCTTTGATCTCTCAGTGTTAAAAAATTATTATTGAGGCCTGTGTTAATAATCCTGGTTTCTCTAATCTGTGACTCATTTGAAATAATATGCATCTCTTTTGGGCCTGAGACTGGTTAATCTTTAGAGCAGAAAGAATGTCAACACATTTGTTTTCATTCAAATAACAGGATCTACGTTTGGTACATCTTCCCCCCGTTTATAGATAAAAAAAGCTGAAATTTTCCTTACAAAGTGACCAGAAAAAAATTCATCAACATTATCCATCTTCTTAAGACAGGCTATTTTGATACTAAATATATTGTGACCATTTAGAACAACAAAATAAGAGTCTGGAGTAAAGCTGTTAAATCAAGGTGATCCCATGGTTGCTAGGAAGAAAATAATGTTCCTTTGCAGGAGCAGCTGCAGAGTCTGGTGTTGGAAGAGGCACGATGCTTTTGGGAGAGCTGGAGATAGGCACCTGGGACTTGGGGACTGTGGTTCCTTCATGAGCTAACAGCCATTGTGGCACTCAGCTCCTCTCTGACAGCTTTCTTACCCCTAAACAATCATTTAAATCTCCCTAAGGAGCAATGATGGTGTTTCAGGCCAAGGAATTTCCAGGGTTTCCTCCACTCTTCTCACCGGTATATTAAAGGAAATGCAGTTTTGGACTTTTGCCATAGTGCCATAAGGCCAAACCAGGATCTTGTCATTTTGATGATAACAGTCTCCTATAATCCCATGTCAAAAGTCTATCAACTGCTAAGGAAAGGAAAAAATGTCCACATATATATTTACACATACACTTTGTCAGTGCCTGGAGAAGCCAGGTTTGTCAGATTCATACAGTGTGATGGCATAGTTGCAATGGCTCTCTGTGTTGTGAATCAAACCTGCAAGCAAATGGCATGGGAGAAAAAAAAGTGCACCACTGCACAGAAGTTGCCACATTGGTGCTTGTTGAATCAGTCTGTTGTGGTATTTACTCATCCCCTTTGAACTTGTCATGAGTGGGATTATTCTCTTTGGAGCCTGGAAGGGTTTGTGGCATTTGTAATCCACTGATGAAAAAGTGGCAACGGTGAAACCAGAGTTTGGATGCTTGTAACTGAGAGGGATTTTAGAAACAACAGGGAAAATAAAAGAAGCCAAATTTACATATCCTAATGCAATCCTTGCTGCCCCTTGTTTCAGTGCTGGTTGTTCTACAGAGAGATACTACCCCTGTGGTGACTGACTGCTTTGTCTGTTAAAAACCTGGCACTTTAGGGAAGCCCCTAGCTTGAAGAGTCTTTGAATGAGGGTATGAAAGTCAGGGTGTTCTGGCAGTCCTTGTCTGCCTTTATCATTCTCTTTGGGGATCAATCTTTCTTACCCCATTTCAAGAACATCTGTAGGGCAACACCAACTCAGATATTCCACCTGGCTCTATTTTTGATTAAACCACTGAAACTGCAGCTTTAGGAACTTTGGCAACATGAAGTTTTGGGTCCTACTGTTATAAACACTCAGAAAACTTTCTCTGCAGTTATAATTTTAGATATTCTGTGAAGTCAGCAAGAGTTTGTCAGCCACCAGCCAAAAGTAGGCATTTTCCCCCCTCTCCTGTAAATTTTGTGCTTTCTTTTTGTTTAGCAAAGAATAAATCTGCTTTCATCTTCTGACTGTTGCCAGCAAACTGATGTGAACATCTTTTCAAATTCTAGAGGATGGCTTTTCTCTTTTATCCATAAAAATTCTCTTTAAAAAGAGATTTCTCTGTAAAATTGATACTGTTCTAGAGAGGTAAAAGTGGTCATTTTGGCTCTGCAAAATCATTGCTTTCCATTTTATTGCATATCTCTCTGGAATGGATGCTTATAGCGCAGAAACCCAACTGTAGCCTGGGCTGCATCCAAAGCAGTGTGGCCAGCAGGGCAAGAGAGGGGATTCTGCCCCTTCTGCTCTTGCTCTGCTGTGCCCTGGTGAGACCCCATCTGGAGTGCTGCAAACAGCTCTGGGGTGCCCAGCACAGGAAGGACATGAACCTGTTGGAGCAAGCTCCGAAGAGCCAAAATGAAAGCAGCTCAGTTGGTCAGAGCGTGGTGCTAATAATGCCAAGGCTGTGAATTTGATCCCTGTGTGGATCACTCCCATAAGAGCTGGACTTAATGGCTCTCGTGGGTCCCTTCCAACTCAGAATATGCTGTGATTAGAGCACCTCTCCTTCCAGGAAAAGATGAGACAATTTGGTTTGCTTAGCCCAGAAAAGAGAGTCCTGACATGACCTCATAGCACCTTCCAGTACCTAAAGGGAGCCCACAAGAAGGATGGAAAGAGACTTTGATGAGAGCAAGTGATGGGACAAATGGAATGTCTTCAAAGTGAAAGAGTAGGTTTAGATCAGATACTAGTAAGAAATTCTTTCCTGGTGGTGACTCACTGGCACAGGTTGCCCAGAGAAGCTGCGGATGCCCCATCTGTGGCAGTATGCAAAGCCAGATGGATGGAGCTCTGAGCAGCCTGGTCTAGTGGGAGGTTCACTGCCCATGGCATGAGGGTTGGAACAAATCTCTAAGGTCCTTTTCAGGTGAAGCCATTCTGTGATTCATGAGATAGATAGATAGATAGATAGATAGATAGATAGATAGATAGATAGATAGATAGATAGATAGATAGATAGACACATAGATAGATACACACATAGATAGATACACACATAGATAGATAGATAGACCCTTTTAAAATTATACATTGCACTACCCCGGGCACCCAAAACATCACTCAAACCAAGTTTTCATTGGGAAATAAAGCATTTCTATAATATATCCATAATGAGGCACTGTGATCTACCTTACAAGCAGATCTCTGGCTGGATGGGAATGCCCAGGCCAGGGCGTTCTTGCTCCCTCCCATCCCTCTCACCCCCAGTCCCACCAGTCCCAGAAATCCCACTAATCCCACCAGTCCCCCAGTTCTCCCAGTCCCATCAGTCCCCCTAGTCCCACTAATCCCCGTAGTCTCACCAGTCTCCCCCAGTTCCCCCGATTCCCCCAGTCCCCCCAGTCTCCCCAGTCCCCCCAGTCCCAGTCCCAGTCCCGGGGCCGGGGCGGTGCTGCCGGCGGCCGGCAGATGGCGCTGCCCAGCAGAGTCCGGGTCCTGGATGGGATGGGGTTTAATTTTCCTTCGCCTAAATACTCGTGATTGTGTCATTCCAGAAGGGCTCTCTGATGTTCCCACCATTTACTAACAGGAGTCTGAAAAGAAATGGCGTTTAAAAGGCATTTCGCACATGACTTACATACTATGCCATGAGAAGCCGCCTGCCTGTGCCCCTCCACACTTAACTTCACATAAAACTGAACAATCTTCCTTTAAAATAGATAATAGATTAGTAGATAAAGAGATAAAGAGATAAATAGATAAATAGATAAATATTTGACATAGCATAAGCTAAAAGGGAGAGGCCAGTGCCAGTGGAATGACTAAATTTAGCTTCTTCCTTCCACTCTGTGCCTGGGTCTGTGAACGAAGATGTCAAAAAGAATAACATCACTTCCACTGATCTTCCCTCCAACAAATGTAGAACTGCTCTCACTTGACAGTCATGTGGGCAATTCTTAATGACTGGTTCCTGTGGTATTTGCTGGCAAAACCAGAATTCTTAGTTCAACAATGCACTTGCTCCATTGCATGGCCTTTGTCACAGCCAATGGTGATTGTTATTCAAATATGTATTTTTCCATTTGATTACACTAAATGTATGTCCAAGACCATGCAAGTCTGTAATAGATTTAGAAATTTGTTTGAAGGCTCATTTGATCTTTATAAGCTTGATTTCTTTAAAATCATATGGGAAATGCTGTGAGTGGTATTTCTTTCTTGACTATTAACTGTTAACTTTTTTAAAAATAAGACATTTTTATGCCTTAGTTGAGAGCAATGTTTTAAGAAAATATAAAATATTTCAATAATTCCTTCCATACTTCTTTAGTGATTATTTTTGTTTTAACTGTCTGCAGAATTTCCAATGTGCTGCTCTGCAATGTGACAGACCGGGTGTCCTTTTGGTTTGTGGTCACAGATTCTTCCAAAAATGTGACAACTGTTCCTGGAAGTGAGGTAGAAGCAGCCATCAGGTACAGTCACTGCTTTTGCAATGTTTTCTTCCTTGTTTACTGAGGATGTTTTCTCTCTTTGGGCCTTGTATGAATGAGCACTCTGCCTCTTTAAGGATGAACTAATCCAAGCTGCTAAAACACTGAGGGTGACCCTTTAATGAATGTAAGATTAGGGGATTTTAACAGTCCCACAGAATGAAAAGCATGTGAACCTTGGAATTATAAGTTTGGAAAGAGTCTCTGTTGATGCTGGAGACTCAGAAGAAATCTAGGTCCTTTCCAGAGCCTTACCTGTGGTGTGCTGCCCAGTGTGTGGCACACTGCTCTCATCCAGTTGCTGCATTTCCCAGTGAAACAGCCTTCTTCCTCAGGTGATGGAAGGGCACACTTTCTGGGTGGGACTAATACAATCTAGCTTTCACTGCTACATGCACATCTACATCTGAGCTAATGACCATAGGCTCCCTTTCAGCTTCTCACCAACAGTTCATCTGACTTAATTTAGAGCCAGCTTCTTTCACATGGGAAGAGCTCGTGTGGACTCCTCATGAGCACAGCTGGCTGTGTCCCAGCTTGGTTTAAGCAATCTTATGCTCACATTCTTTTCATACTGGCTTGTTCTACAATGCCAGTCAGTATCACAGCTAAGCATTGCTTGTACAAAGTACAGTGCACTAGAAATCACTTTGCCTTCAACTATCACATTCTGTAGCAAGTAAAAGGAAGAATGTGGAGCTGACAAGGAAAAAATAAAAAATTGGATTATCTGACTTCAGTGGTACAAAAAAACCTGCACCAGGGGTTTATAGGGATGAGTCCCTCATGCAGTATAATGCATATATAGCAAAGCATATATATATTTCTCAGGCATGGAGTGGAAAATGAATCTCTTTGTTTTCAGGCATTCTGTGCTTGTCTTTGAAAATTTGCGTTATCTCTGTGGAGGTATAATGCCTAATTCCTGATGAATGAGTGTGCGTTCTTTTGGAAAGATTAATTTAAGCTTATGAGCAGATTAAACTATTTCCTACAGAGACACCAAACAATAGCTTCCTAGCATTAGTGGAGGAAGCAGATTATTTATTCACTGAAGCTCTCTGTAAGATTGCTGGAATGTGGGGGTTTTGCATTTCTGTTATTCTTTGATACATTCAGTAGCATAAGCTGATTTATTTAAGTCTTTAATGTGCCCTATTTGGCACAGAAATTGGATGCTGTTATTGTTTGGTTTTTAACTGTTGTCTGTCACCTGATAAAGAATATGGTATTTATGAAAAGTTTTAATTCCTACCTAAATTAAAAACAAGAAACAAAATGGTCTATAAAACTGCAATGCTTTTTTGTTTAATTGCTTCTGATTGCAGGCCAAAACCTTTATTATAATTCTTCATGCTAGGGTAGCACATAACACTAGTCATGAACTAGAATTTTGTTGTATGAGATTCCTACAAAGTAAGAATAAAGAGGAAGGTAAACCATGTCAGAGCTCTGTATGATACTCAGAATTTTGCATAAATATACACGAGATACAGTTATGCATACACAAACATGAAATGCACTTGTAGCTGTGTAGCTTATGTAGCACATAATTCTGAAACTCAAGCCATTAGATTAAACAATGCTTATTTCAGCTATTCACAATGATCCTTTCACATCAGTAAGGAAATCTTTTCTAAATGGCAGACAGCTTATGGAATTATGAGTCTTAAAACATGCCATGGCTTTCAGTCCTGTCCAGGAATGCTGACTTTCCATTAAGGCTAAGAACTTCCTGTTTATGGGACAGCCAAACATTCTGATTTCCAAGAAGAGAAATTTGTTAAATCTTACCTGTATTTCCCATGCATCTTTTCTTAGGAAATACTTGCTCTGTGGTAAATAAGTTGAATTGTATGCAAAAAAAGAGCTGCATTAATTCTTACAACTGCTATCAAAAATAATCTCCCAAGACCAATATATGTAATTCATTTGCTTAAAAAGTTTTAATATTTTGAAAAAGCTAATGAAAATACTTCTAAAAGCCTCTTAAAGCCTGCTTAGATTTAGATCCAGAAATATCTTACAGACAGTGAAACGCTGACAGGCAGTGGAAATGGGTGAAGATAATCACTAAAGGATAGCAGTTGTACTATTTTTGTGAAGAAGCACATTTCTCAGACTTACAGTTTCTTGTATGGAAATGGAAAAAACGTGGAAAGTGCAAATCCTTTCAGCTGCATCCTGCAGGGAAGCAGGACATATTGGCAATAGGCATGGATTCTTCCAGACCACATTGTATCCTGTGCTTGACAGGTCTAAGAAAATCTACAGCAGCAGGGGAGATGTACCAGCCCATAACATGCAGGATGGTTCAGTTTGAGGGACTAGGAAGCCACTTTAAGTAAATCCTGCAAGCATTGAAGGGTAGATCTGCCCCTCCTGTGCTAATCTTGAATGCACGAGGACAGCAGCGGAGCCAGCCTTACAGCTTACAACCTGCTATGTCTTCAGGACATGGTTCACACCATAAATAAATAACAATACTGTACCTCAGGTCTCCACTGTATTTCCCAGTTTTTCAGATAAATGCATATGAAAGTCTGGTGTTCAAAATGGTGTTCTAAGTGTGTGGGTGGGAGTGTGTGGATTACTGAGGTCTCTGTTATAGTCAAGGTCTGTGTAATCCTGCCAACATCATAGAATCACAGAATCGTAAAATCATAGAATCACAGAATCATTTAGGTGGGAAAAGGCCTCCAAGGTCATCAAGTTCAATCTTTGACTGAATCACTACCACTGTGTCAAACAGACCATGGCACTAAATGCCACATACAGTTGTGTCTTGAGCACCTCCAGGGATGGTGACTGCACCACTCCCTGGGCAGCCTTTTCCAATGCTTAACCACCCTTGCAGTAAAGAGTATTCTTCCTGTTGACCAACCTGTCCTCCCCTGGTGCAGTTTGAGGCTATGTCCTCTTGTCCTGTTGTCTGAGAAAAGAGGATGATCCCCACTAAAGCTAGACAACATCCTTTTCTTCATCATGCTGGATGACATTCAGCTCTACCTAACTTGCAGCACATTCATAAAAAGTTCTTTTATTTTCTAATATATTTTAACTTTCAAAATACCTTTATAAATAGTTATGATGTTTTTTCTGGTTTTCTATTTTTTTTTCCTGAAGGATGAACCGGAACAGAATCAACAATGCCTTCCTACTGAGTGACAAAACACTGCAGTTCCTGAAGATAACCTCAACCTTATCACCTCCTGTTGAACCCTCTACGCCTGTCTGGCTTATTGTATTTGGTGTTGTTCTTTGTCTCATTGTGGCTGGGATTGTTTTCCTCATTATTTCAGGGATTCGGAAACACAAGAAGTAAGCAGCCTAGCCTTTCTTCTGTTTTAATGGCTACTGATTAGCTAGGTCAGCTGAGCTGGTTTTGTGTTTCTGAGCAGCCTTAGACAGATTAATGCTGTGCATCCTTTCCTAACTAGGTTAGGATAACCCATCGCTCTTTTTCTGAGGAAAACACTTCAGATTTTTAACTGTAAAGTATAGATGCCTTAGTAATTTTGGGATGTAATGAAGAAATGGAGAGTGTAAGAATATGATCCTGGAGGCCACCTAACTAGACATGAGCTTCAAAAAGACGACTGATGTCATTCTTGTGAAGGTTTATTTTGCCACAGGTGAGTCTCCTCTCACAGACCACCTGCATAGCTACCAAGACTGGCAGTGACTGTGTCCCTTCCAGGGCAGTGGTGTTGAAAACCTGGTAGGGCTAAAAAAGCTATGGCTAGGGCTAAAAGCTGCTGCAGCTTGAGGAAGACTCAGGAGAGCTCACAGTAATGATTAATGTAGGGCTGAAGAGGGCCTGCTCACTGGAACAGAGCAAGGTTTCACTTGCCATTCATGACCTGATGAGCCCAAAATACCCAGCCCTCCACAGGGTCATGGACAGATCTCCCCATGAGCTTAGGAGTTTTTCTGGTGGTAGGATAAGAGAGATACTCTCTTTTCCTCTTCAGTTCTGACCTGGTGGCACTGGTGAAAAAGAGAAGGGTATTCATGTGTGAGCAACACAGACAGCAGGTGGAGTTTTGATCCTGCCATCTCTGCTGGCTCTGAGTTGAGCTTAAGGAGTAGAAATTTTTCAGCTGACTTGAGATTCTGGTGTAGAAGTTCAGTTTCTACCCTGCTTTTGGCTGCCACAGAGTTTAGGTTTACACAGAATTATTACTTTGGCAATAGATTCATACAGGAACAGCAGAAGAACTGAAAAAGCATGAAGTGATAACCAGTAATATAAAATTATTGACTGTATAATGGATTGTATCCCCAAATATATCAGAACAAGGAATTAATATATAACAAGTGGTATGCTACAGAGACTTCTCCTTTCTGCTTTTTTATTACCTTGAAGAATGTTAAAAGACCTCAGAAGAACAACACTTGTGAAGGTTAAGGACTTCTCATAGAGAACCTTTAGTCATATTTTGCAATCAGAGGAGAACATGAATTTCTAAAACTCCTTTCTGTTTCCAGAAAAAAAGCCCACAAAATTCAGCAAACAATAGATGAAAGATGCTGTTGGAGAGTCTGGGAAGGTATTTGGAATCTGTGGATAGTTAAAGCCCTATCACAACCATGTTGTTTGGACTGAATTATTTCATGCCCTAAACAGAGGCAGCCTCTTCTGTAAAACTGAATGATGTTGCTACCTGAAGCCCATATCTGCCCCCTGTGGCATCATGGTTTTGTGTTTCTTTATAGTGCCTAACTTTAAGGGGGTCTTTGAACATTTCACATAAGTGTAATATAAATAAACTATGATAAATAGCTGTGATTTTCTTTTAGCTAAAATAATCAGTTGTGCTTCATATCATGCTAAAAGACAGGATTTTCCCCCTGTATTTTCAAAATAACTCAGCTGAGCTTGAGCAGTTCCCTTCAATATGGTGTTAACTGGATGCTCTCATCATCACACTGCCATTAATATGGGTTGTTGCTGCCTGCCTGTGCTCACTTGGCACCCTCTCTGTCTCTTGCTCTTGTCCTTTCAGTTGCTATGCTTTTTTCACTGCTCCCTCTGTTTCCCTACTCTACCTTTACATATAACCTTTCCTCAGAGCAGTTTCATCTGTGGCTGCACTCTAACCCTCCATTCACATCAATAACATCTGTAGGCAGGGGCAGGGAAGTAGGAGAGAGAGTAAACCAAGCATATATTTCTTCTATGTACTGTTGCAAGGACTGGAAAGGTAAAAGGGATGCTCTGGGTTATTTGGCTTCTTGGGGAAAGAAAAAGCCAGAAATCAGAGAAAAGAGTTTCAGAAGCACTGATCTCTGTCAGACAGTGAAGTAAGTGACCAGGTTTTCAAAGACTTCAGCATGTCCAATAATTAATTTTCTTAGAAGTCTGTCCAGAGCTTGTGTAATGGGAGCCCTGTTGCCTAGTGAGCTCTGTTGGAAATCTGGCCCCTAGGATGGTGTTGGCTTCTCATCAATCTGGCATTTTGTCTTTAAAGGCCTTTAAAATACCATTTAAATATCTCAGTTCAGATAAGACCAAAAGCACGTGCTCAGGGTGTCAGGGAAAGGGAGCTGGCCTACAGAGGAGTGTCAGTATTGAGTTAGACTCATGCATCATTTATTGAACTGAGAGATTTGCTGAATTCAGTGTCTACAGTGAGCTGGGTCAGACTCACTGTCTCCCAGCCTTGTGTTTGTTCTCCTATCCTTGCAGCAATAGGACACCTCCCCCTAAAGCAACAGATTTGCTACATGCCCAGGGCAGGATCATCCTCTACAATCTATCCTGAACTAGCCCAAAATCTCCCCTTATCCCCCAAAATCCCATCTGCAGCAGGGGCCATAAACATTTGCCTTGGGAAGAGTGAAAACAGAGTAAGCAGAGTCTTTTCCCTGTATTAGTTCTCCCAGGAATTAATTTGCAGCTGTGGACCTTCCTGAGCTGGATTTGGTCTTCTTGTATTGGGTAACTCACAATGTTTTCTATTCCCTTAACTTGTTGAGCCACCCCTTGGATTCATGGGAATTTTTAGCTTCACTGAATTCCTCTGGTAATGAGTTTCACACTCCTCTCATTTCTTTTGAACCTCCTTCGTAGTAACTTTTATGTTCTGCCCCCACAGTTTTGTATTAAAAGAACACACCTTTTTATCAGTGTAGGAGCAGCCAGAGGTCAGAGGTTTCCACTACTACACCCCAAGTTTATTTTAACAAGTTTGTAATGCCAAGAATCTCCCAAAGGCAAATAAAATTTTATTATTGTTAATATCTCTGTCATTAGCAGTTACCCTGAGTCAGATTTTTACAGTTGTCCTGAGTCAGATTGTTACAGTGCAGGTTGTGAGATAGGAAGAAGCAGTGCAGCTGACCTTTGAGTTTCTTGTCCTCTGAAACCGCTGATGCTGCAGGCCATAAAGTACAGCAGGTTTTTCAACTATGAACTAATTGTTCTCAAGGTCAGAATAAATCTGGAATTAAAGGAACATCATGTTGACCTGTTGACTGATACTAGTTTATTACATCTTCTCGTGATTGTATTTTAGATAATATTTTTTAGTTTGTTTGGTTTTTTTAATGTAGATAATTTCGCTCAACTGCTCTATTTGACATATTGTAATATGTTTTTGGGACAACTAGAGTCTGGAAAAGTGAAAGTGATGTAATTGTTTGATCTAGAAAACAAAACTGTAAAATACTGGGTAGGAAGATGGCTGCTAATGAAATTTGAAGAAAAAAAATGCAGATTTGCAGCACTGAGATTACTGAAGAAAGTAATTATGAAAGTTCTGAAGAATGTCATCATGGATGTGAGGGCACCCAAGTCTCCACATTTGGAGGCTATAGTTAGTCTAAGACTGATTTGTTTCTAAAAAATATGTTTTATTTTGTAGAGATCATGGGGTGAGATCTATGACATACATTGCAGGGTCAAACTGCATGCTTAGTGTAGACCTTCCTGATATTAAAAAACCCAGACAGATTTAGAGAGTTTTTCAAATTTTGTTTTGTCCCAGCTTTTTTTTTGCACCTTCTAGTAATCTTGCAGAATAAGAAGGTGAAATAATATTTAAAACATACTTGCAACATGTCTACTTCAGGTTTTCTGGTCTCCAATTCTGAGCTCAAACTGCTCAACTAGGGCTTCCAATCTGTGGGTCCCCCATCTATTGTGTTTAGATACACCCATCTGGTGTATTTACTACAGCAAGGAAGTATGCCAACCAGATTGTGCCTTTAGGAGCTTAACCTAGGACAAACTTCTAACTAAATATGCAGTTTTCTTCCTGTGGAATCATGGTGGGGTGCTGCAGGTCAACAGAGTAAGATGATCTTTTCTTTCTTGTTTTTAGAAAGAATAAGGAGTCAACAGAGAGAGAAAATTTAGAAGAGAAAGTTGAAGTGACACTAGAAAATGGGATTCCTTGTGAAGCACTGGATATAAAAGCAGGCCACGTTAACGGAGTCTTTGCAGCAGATGATGAACGGTTCACATCCCTATGAAATGCTGCCACGGCTCTGGTGGTTTTCTGACAGACTCCTGTGCCTGCCTTCCCTCGTCACTACTCCTGAGTGTCAAACATGAAGACAAGAAAAATGTCCTTTCACGTAATTTCCCTTGAGAGAACCTTTTGCTGATAACACATACACTTGAACCTCCACTACAGTTCTTTTTCATGAGCAACGCAAATAAGAAGGCCTCAGATAATATCCAGAAAAGATTTCCAGAAGTGTGGCAGAACAGGGTTGGAACCTGCCTTGTGCCAGGCATCTCATCTTTAATACATCCATTGTTTTTCCCCAGACATAAATGTGAAACTGCATGATTCCTGAATGTCACTGGGGAAATAATCTGTAATTGTCAATTCTTGATGGGCTTTTCTTTCAAGCCATATGCAAAAGTTCTCTGTAAAATTACTCTGTTTGCTGCTATGTAGTATACCTTTGGATAGAACAGTAAGCAGTGCATGAAAGTTCTCATTTATTGAGAAAAAAAAAACTTTCACAGCCTTTGTAGGACCAGGTCAAAATACCTGGATCATCTATAGCTCTGGGGTTAGCAAAAATCTGGTACTAGAAGCATTTTTCATTTAACTGTCAAAGTTACAGATTTTGAGCTGGAAATTAAAAGTTGCAAAACTCTAAAATTTGTTGAAATTAAAAGTTGCAACAAAGGGCAGATTTTCCACGGGTGCAGTCAGTGTTTAGTGGCCCAGCTCTCATTAAATCACAGAATCACAGGCCAGCCTGGGTTGGAAGGGGTCTTAAGATCATCTAGTTCTAACCCCCCTGTCAAGGGCAGGGACACCTTCCACTAGACCAAGTTGCTCAGAGCCCCATCCAGTCCAGCCTTGAACAGTTTCAGGGATGGGGCATCCACAGCTTCTCTGGGCACTCTGTTTCAGTGCCTCAACATCTGCACAGTAAAGGATTTTTTCCAAATATCTAAACCTGCCCTCTTTCAATTTGAAGCTGTTCCCCCATGTCTGGTCACTACATGCCCTTGTAAATAGTCTTTCACAGCTCTCTGGAAAAGTCTTGCTTACAGTTTTTAATAATAAAGTTAGAGTAGATTTCCAACATAGCCAGCCTGGGGTCAGATGAACGTTCATGTGATAGGTGGATAACTTTTGAAAGAATTTAAGGTGTGAAACACCAGCGTCTGGGCTTGGTGCACCTAACTTGGATAAGGGATAAAATTCTGCCTGTCTTTACAGCACTGGTCCACAGAAAAGGGGAGTTCTGTGTGTGGTAACTGTAAAAACAGATCAAAACGTGTTGAAGCAAAATATGGTATCTGCAGTCATCAAGCATCTGCCCATATCACTGGAGGTGGGATTTGACCATTATCCATCCTGTTTCCAGTGTCATTTTTAGAGGCAATATTAGCAAAGCTCTTTGCTTATTAGGATTATTTCATCAGGCTCCTCACTAACAGGAACAGGCTTAAACAGAGTAAAAGCTGCTGTAAAGGACCATCCAGTGTCCTGAAGGATACAAAGGAGTTCCCAGGGTGGAAATCCTTCAGCCTTTTGGCTGTATTGAGCACCTTTGACTTGTCTTGATACTGGTTATTAGGACCAGTGTCAGCAGAAAGGGAGGAATGGGAAGGGGAAGAGAAAGCAGCAGGATGAAAGGAGAAAGCTGAGCAGGGGAGGCAAGAGAGAGGAAGGCTAAATACAAAATAAAATTCTGGAACCCACTAATGATTTGCATCATGTGGTCTCCTTTGTCACAGTTGTGTTTGATGTCCTGCTTATGGGTCCCTCTGGACAAGGACTGCATCATGTCTGTGTCCCAGTGTGGGCTACTCCATTCTGAAAAGGATTAATAAAGTTGGTTATCAGTGATAATATCTCAGTGTTTCAAAATTACCATCCACAACATGTGGATGTATTTCTCACAGGAATGTCGAAGATGAAGCTTGCCACTGTTGGAGGGGAAATATAGAGTACAGTGTTATTACTGCCTCAGTTGTTGCTCCAAGGTCTCTCATGCAGGCAAAGTTTTATGGAAGTAATTCAGATCCCATAATTTCTAAACATTCACACTTTTCCCATTCTTTGCATGACAGATAGCTACACCTCAGTGTGACTACAATGGATTGCTGTGACTGCAGCATCTCTGCAAGAACCTGTGAAAGATTTTGGTGAGAACAGCTTAGTGGTGCAAGAGCAACCTCAAGCTACAGATTAAGAATTGCTGTTATCCTGTATTATACTATATGATACTAAAATAAAATTCTCTTGAGATGCAAAAGGGCCAAGCTTATCTGAGCATACTTCTCAAGGCCTGAGTGAAGGTTCAGTCCAGCCCATGGCACTGGCCACCAATTTGAAAGCAGGTTGAAATCCTCTAAACAAGACATTATGCAATGTGGGCTGACTGTGGTGGTAAGTGTTTAATCAGTGTCTTCCTTACAGCTCACCTTTTAGCTGCATAATTACTTTACAGCAGTTTGGCTTAATTTTCTGCTAATGATGATGGGAATCACCCAGAGCATACATCTAGCTTGCCTCTGCTGACAGAAAATGGCTTGAGAGAAGCAAATGATACATGAGCAGCCATATACCACATTTAGCAACACTTTGAAGTCAGTGTAGGTATTAGCTCTTTCACTGAAATAGATACCACAAATGAGACTAATCAAGGTCACAGTGCTACAGAAGAAATAAAGCTCTTTTCTAGTCTGTGCAGTAGGATCATATTGGAAAACAAAGAACACTTTGATTTGGTACACCCTGTCTTCCAGAGCCTGCAAACGGTACAACAACAATTTATATCCCTTGAGGATCTGGCCCAGATGTTTTATGTTACTTCCACTTCTTTTTTCTCTAAACCACCCTCATCCAACCGGTGATAATAAAGAGGAAAGTGAGTAACAAGCAATATAGACTATATGGTGAACTGCTTTCTAAAACAATGAGCTAGTTCTGCTTTCAGTTACATTTGTATGTGCCAATTAATTTTAAAAAAAGGTACATGGTGTGCCCAAGACTCAACTATTTCATTTTCAAGAGCTGCATTTGAGAAAAGAGAGGAGAAAGGAAAATTCAATTAAATGAAGCAATAAACCCAGAGAAGTTCTGTTTGAAGAAAATCTGCAACGTTTATCACTAGCTCCACATCCCTGGCAAGTCGACATTTCAGAAAGGACATTTAGAGTTCTGTTCAGCTTACTTGAGAGAGAGCACTGATGTCCACACTAGAATGAGCACAAATCATGCACGAGTAAGTTGTTTACACTGTCAGTCATTAGCTACACATTGGGAGTGCTGAGGAACTTCGGTATAAGAGTCTGTGGTACTCAGCCCTAAACATCTCTATCAGCCCACCTTGCAGCCTGCTGCTCACACCTGGACCTGGTGTTCCCCTGGGGCTCTGCCAGTGCTGAAGGGCCTGCAGGGATGAGCTCATGGGCCTCAGACACACTATATGCTCCTGTTTGTCTGTCCAGGTGCAACATTTGCTCCTGTCATATTGATCATGGAGAACTCTTTCCTGGCTGAGCCTTCATAAAGTAGCAATTTTATTTTACATTTTGAGGGAAGTCAGTCCATTGTTTCTGCTGTTGTTCACAAAACAGATAGGTGAAGTGGGCTCAAGAAGTCTCAGGAAGAATTCAAGTCCCGTTCCTTCATCACTGTAAGTATGAAATAATTCCCAAATTAATACAAATCAAAGTATTAGCACAAGAGCTTTTGGTTTGATGATTTCTTTCAAGAACTCGGTGCCAGTTTTGACCAAGCAAGGAGAGTTATCACATCTTGACAGAAAGACGTTTTCATGTGTAAACCCCCACATTTGGGAAAACAAAAGAAATTACTTTCAAGCTCAGGGAAGAAGTGCAACAAAGGGGTGAAACAACTCAGTGAAAAGTGGGAGTCTGTGATTCTAGATACTTAAAACATGGCTCAGATGATTCCCTCACAAATGTGGTCAGTTCATCAGTGCAGTAACCCATGACTCATGAAATGAGCTGCTTTAAATATGCCAAGTTTATAGAAAATGCATTGCCCAGCTGTCCACAATCCATTAGCAATGAGAAGGCTGTGCTTGGCTTTCTATGAGCAGCTCCTTTTGGCCTCTCATGGTTTTTGTTTCCTTTTAATGTGGTGTGCAGGAAGGGATGTGTGCAATGGAGTGACACCACAGCTTCCTATGCAAACAGACAATTGCTAATGAAAAATTTGCACAGTTAGATATGCCCAATATGACAGACTGAACTTGCTATTTTTCAAACCACATAAAGCTAAAGTACATCGACAGTGATGAGTGGTTCACTCTCACCAGCACAAATGTGTCAGTGTGTTCAGTTTTGTGAATACATTAAGCACTGTGGATGCACTCTGCATAAAAGACTTGTGTTCTAACTGGATATTTTGTGTCTGCATTGATGTTTGCATCAGTCCAAAGCAATTTTGCCCTTATAGTCCAAATTCGGCTTTGTTCTGAGCAAAGTAAGCAGGTTCAGTAGGAACTGAATTTTGTCCTCTTCTTTCCTACCATGTTTCCCTTTCTCCTCAGAGGTGGCAATTTGAAGCTGTCAAAGCATCTTGCAAGCTACAGCAATAGCTAAATGGAAAGCATTTAATTTTTAGGAAACTGCAAGTGTTCTTGCATTATTTCTCTCTCATCTTTGCTTTTCTCCTATAATTTGAATTATAATTACTACGAATTACAGTATGTAGCTTTTATCAGTTGTGGAGCAACAGGAATTTTAGACTTTGGACTAACATTCTTGATGACATAGTATCTAAACAACTTTGCAGGTGCAGATGTGTGAGCACGTGGTCACTCTATAATGAGCTGGGACGACTTCGCTTAGTAAAACTAAGTGAGAAACACATGTTGCCTGGATGCACAGCCATGTTTCAGAGGATCAGTACCTTTCCACTCATAATTAGGGCAAGATTTTTTTTGTAAAGGGTAAGGTGAAAGGGGTGCAGAATATTGTGCCCCTGAGTGGTTGCCTCTCCTCTGCCTTTATAGTGTATGGTTTTGATTTTTACTGTAGCCTTCAAGGTAACACTTTATGATATTAATTTAACCTGCCGGTTTGTACACTCATCTTCCTAAAAATCATTCAGCTTCTAAGCTTTCTCCTAAAGTTTGTAAAAACAGTTTAGTTTCCTGATTCTTCAGAAAACTGACAGCATCTTTACACAGCTCCTGATGTCCCCAGTTCTGAGGCTGGCCCTGTGCACGGGGCACTGTCCCCTTGGCAATGCTGAGCACTTGGGAAACAGCCTGTGGCAACGTTGGAGTGCAATGGAGCTCTGTGGAGGTGACAGCTTTGTTTAGGTATGAAAAAGAAAAACAGAGAGCAAATCAGCCTGTCTTGGGACAGGAGGGTGTGGAGAGGTATGGATTAGTTGTTCCAAGGCATTGGTGCCAGGCTCGGAGCAGTGGGGCACAAACCCCTCTGTGCTCTGGGAGGTCACTGGGCAGTGGCTGGGCAGTGGAAAGAGCTGCAGGAGGTGGGTGCTGTCCAGGCAGCACTTTCCCTGGGCTCTTCCCTGCAGAGACAGAGGTCCTGCAGGTGGCACATCAGGTGGGAGTCCTCTGTACTTGCTGCCTTTACCTCCATTCCTGCTGGGCAACAGGGAATTAATCCAGCCAGCCATTCAGCTGCCCTTTCTCTTTCCTGCAGAGGAAGAGACCAAACTAAGCTAAGCCCAAACTGCTGATGCTGAGCTGAGGCTTTGTGCTGGTCCATGCCTGTGGTGGCTCAGATGTCGAGCTGGCCAGGCACAGGGAGGAGAGATGCCCACCCTCCTCTCTGTCACACAGCTCTGGTCCCCCTGAGAGAGAGGACATGAGGATCTCATGAAAGCCTCCTCTTGTCACAGGGATGTGTCCCAGCCCTATAGCATGGGCTGAAGCTCACAGCTGGGGAGCCGGGGAGCCAGGGAGTCAGGGATTCAGGGAGCCAGAAGTCAGGGAGCCAGGGAACCAGGGAGCCGGGGAGCCAGGGAATCAGGGAGCCAGGGAGTCAAAGAGTCAGGGAGCCAGGGAGCCGGGGATTCAGGGATTCAGGGAGTCAGGGATTCAGGGACTCAGTTTTCCAGCATCCCAGTGCAGCCCTGGCAGGAGGCTTTCATCTGAGAAAGGGCGGATGTCACGCATGCAGAAGAGTTAGTCATGTGGGAAAAAGGCTGCTCAGGGGATTAAAAGGAGTATTTGCCCAGCACCCAGCTGGAAGCACGAGGAAGAGGAGAGGATGGGGGATGCCCCCCCAGTGACGCCCGGCCCCTCCCAGGCATCACTGCAGGGAGATGTGTGGAGGGGCTGAAGCCACCCCTGGGCTGTTCACTGCCTCCACACTTTCCAGGAGCCCTCAGAGCAAGGATTTGCCAGGTACTTAACTGAAGAGAGCTGCTCTTCGGCAGAGGGCACAGCAGTGGCACAGTGGGGTGGCCACAGCCTTGTGCAGGCTCCTTCTCCCTAGGGATGCTCCAGGACAGGCATCCCTGCAGCCACAGCCTTTCAGAGCCCTTCTTCACAAAGTGGCCACTGAGGAACGCTTCTGTCCAATCTTGATGCACTAGGCAGAATGACAAAGTGTAACAGAGAGCTTAAACAGTGCTCCTGTGTGGAAAAATTGTCCTGATAATGGTATTGAAAGCCATTTTAAGGGTGTGTGGTGTCCAATACACAACACAGAGGGTTTTTATTGGGGCATGTCCTAACTGCAATTCTCTGTTATTGCAGTCCTACTTTCATAGCACAGTACAGCCAACAACATGAGTGGTGAGGCAGAAAACTGCTCTGACAGAGCCAGAGTACAGATGAACGTCGGTGGGCAGCTCTTTCAGCAGATGTCAGACCACTCGTGCCCTGGGGACAGGACTGGGACACTCAGGTAGGAGCTGGGAGGGTGGAGGGGAGAACTGGCACCCGGAGGAGAAGGAGCCTGTGTCAGCTTGTCGGGTTACAGGCAGCCTTTGTGCTGTGGCAGTGGCAAACTGACACAGCCCTTTGCTCCTGCCAAGCAGGCTGGCTGCCATGGCACACAGCACTGGATTTCACTGACACACGGTTTAACCCCCCAGCTGCTCCTCTAACCCAAACCCACGGCTGCTGCCTTGCTGCCCCTGCAGGTCTGAATTTCCTGAAAAGGCTCGAGGTGCTTCCCCTTTCTCAGATGTTTACTATTTCCTTTTTGCTGTGGTCTAACTGACTTCGTGGTCTCATCAGCTCTCCAGACCAGCATGAAGGTCCAGCACAAGGAATGCTCCTCACCCAAGCATGGATGGCCATCACTCTCTCTGGCTATATAAATCACTGCCAGCTAAGAGCTGGCCAGCCTGCAGAAAGCCTGCTGTGCTAGTAAGGCTGACACAATCAAGTCCTTATCAGCCCAGAGGGTGGTTGGGCACTGGAACAGGCTTTCCAGGGAAATTATCACAGTACCAACCCTTCAGAGTTCAAGAAATACTTGGATAACACTCTCAGGTACATGAAGTGGGCCTTGGAGCTGTCCTGTGCAGGGCCAGGAGTTGATGATCCTTGTGAATCCCTTCCAACTCAGGATATTCTAGGATTCTATGATCCTACAAATCCAATGTGTCTGCCATATGTCTTCTCAATAGGAGCAAATCCATCCATGAAGGTTTGATGTGCTTGAGGCTCAGTGACTCCTCACTGTTCCAACACAGTTTTTCAAAATATAGTTTTATGCTAATTCATCTCACAGCTTATTTTTTCTCATGTGTAAAGGCAATGGCAGGAAAGGTGGAGTGTGATTATTGTATTATTCCTCAGATATGATATCAAGGTTTGCATTTAGGTATGCAATAGAAAAGAACTTAGAAACAGGGCTGAGAATTTGCAGAATAATTCAACATGACTCTGCCTGCTCCATTTCCAGCTCACTGCAATGCTTGTACACACATTTAAATGCAGGTGCAGAGGCAAGCCCTATATGAAAGGAGGTGACACCCTTCTCTGCCCTGCTTCTAGGGCATCCCCTAGAAGTATCCTGCTCTCTGGGGGCTCCTGGGTCGTGCATGCAGCCCTTGGGGTTTCAGGCTGTGCACAGAGCAGCAGCAGCTGGGAGTGAGGAGCAGAAGTGACCCTGCCTCAGAGCAGGGAGGTGACAGCTACCAGGGCTGCCTCTGGACAAGCAGAGCACTGTAAAGGGAGAAAAATAACACCTGCATATAAAACAGGGAGTTGTGAATCAGCCAGCCCTGTTTCAATACCCTAAAAAGTACCCAGTTCAGTGATTGTGCAATTAACTTGCCAGCATAGAAGAGAATATAGGAGAGTTGAAGGGAAGGGTCAGCATAGTGCCAGCTCTCTACTGAAGAAGAAGTAATCAAGGTAATAATAGGCATAATTCTCTGCTCTGACAGACAGCAGCTGAAACAACAGCACAAAAACCTTTCATCATTTCACCATGTGACAGTCTCACTGGCAAACTGAGAAGTGATGAGCAAGACAAGAATCACAAAAGGCACATAATTACTTAGAAAACAGGCTTTGTGGTTCTCAGTCAAGAAGAGAGGTCATTTTAATACCTCTCCTGGGCTTTACTGTATCCCATATCATCTGGATGTTGGAAGAGAATATCTATCTATTAACAGGCTTTTGGGCATTGCCAAGCACTGCTAAGGGAGTCCTTCAAAGGATTACAATTCCAAATGATCATAATATTTTGAAAAATTGACTGAAATCAGTGCAATGAGCTTCAGCACAGACAAATTTACAATGCAGTAATTGGTGCCACCCTAGAAGCAGATGTAGAGACAAAAAAAAAGAATGGCTGAGCAAGCAGCCCTACCAGAAAGGTCTCAGTTGGAATAAGAGTTGATGCTGGCTAATGTTGCCAGAAAGAAGGTGTGTATCAGTGAGGCACCACATGTAAAATGTTCCAGCGATTGGATTCCTTGTCACAGCTGCAGTTGTTTGCAGATATGGACACCATCACCAAGGAAGGACAAAACATGGCAAGTCTGGATGGCACCAAGAAGAGCAATAAGAAATTTAGGGAACATGACCTTTGGGGAGGGGTTGAGTGAATGTTGTTAACTTGTTGTTGGAGAGATCAGTCACCCCTGGTCCACAGGATGTGGGTACCACAGGATGCTGCAGCCAGGTGTTTCCTCAAGGTCCCTGGCTCCTGGCTGTCCTTGCCAGATGCTGATTGCTAGTGGCCCTGCTGTGCTGGGTTCCCAAGGGCTCCTGAGGGCTGGACCTCCTCTCCAGGGTTTGGCAATGAAGGGGCTGATTCCTGCTGCTCCCATGGAGGCAGACTCATGGTGTTTTCAGAGAAACTCTGCTAGGAATGGGGAACCAACCCTGTGGATGTGGCTTCAGAGCTGCATCTCAAAACAAACCCCCACAAGACACAAAACAAAACCAACCGAGTGATCCTGAGCAAAAATTAGGCTAATTTAAAAAATACTAAGGCATTTTCTGATCTATAACAACCCAAGCTGCATTTCCAGAGTTAATTCATGCATTGATTTTCCCATTGATTTGCAGCAACTGCTGGGTTCATAGCTAGATTAGCAAAGGTATTTAAATATTAAGATGGAGTCATTTTAGAAGCCTTAGTCACCTTAGTACTTAAATCCAGTTGATTTATAGTTCAGATTAGGTCTCTGCACAAGATGCTGTGATCCCACAAAGTCTCTTGCTGCTTTTTGAAGGCTCAGTGAGCACATTTAAAATTCAGGTTTTATATGTCCTGATTGCTTTGAAAATGAGGTCTGTTCCCCAAATCACCTGGGCTTTGCAAAGCCTTTAAAAACATGGCCCTAAGCACCCAACCAGGTACCCTATCTCAGTCTAACTGGGGTTTCTTCCTGCCTGAGAGTTAAGGCTCTTGGCTTGGTATTTCAGTGAAGTTTCTAAATATTTTTACAGCTTATCACCAACCTGTTAAAGGATTGACAGATTCTGAGCTACCAGAGACATGGGTAGGCTATAGATAAAGTGACCAGCTGTATCATTGACAGCACATTTGGGAAACATTAACCAAAAGTAAAAGCCTTTTATAAGAAGGCCATAAAATGGCAGGAGTAATTATGTTTTTCCAAAGTTAATCATTGACTTTTGTTTATTTGGCTTTTTATAAAAAACTTTTTCCTTTCTCTCCTATAATGAATAAAGCCTATAAAAGGTCCAGCAAATTGGATTCAGCCTTTCTTCTTCACAGTGGCCATGCTTGAAGGCCGATGAGGCAGAGGCCAACAGAGAAGCTTACCTGAGGAAACCTACTTAGTTGAGAGGTTCTCATCCTGAACATGAATAAGTTGGTCCACTTCTGGCTTCTCTGCCACCTGAGTGCTGTTGTGACCCCTCAGGATGTCACACAAGAAGCCCAAATTTTTTTAGAAGAGTTTAACAGGAGGGCAGAAGATATCAGCTATGAGAACTCCATTGCCTCATGGAACTACAACACCAACATCACTGAGGAGAATGCCAATAAAATGGTAAGTGCTCCATCCTGTTGTCCTAGGATTCTGACACCTGGTGTGTTTTGGTTCCACCAGGCTTGGCTGAAATTGGAGTGTTACTTCTCTGGTAGCTGTGGTTCATTCTGGGGAGGACAGAGGAGGTTGCTGTAAGGTAGCAATGCTCACTGGATGTGCTGGGCCACTACCAGCCTCTACAGCCTTGGGTTAGTGCCTGCACTGCATGCCCTGCACAGGGGTGTCCAGAAGCTGGACTGTCCCAGGCCATCACTTCAGGTCACTCCAGTGAGGGAAAAGGCAAGGCAGCACTGCATGTTCATCCTCAAAATCTGTGTTGGATGGAGAGAGAAGCTTCCTTCTGCTGGGTCCAACATCTCCAGTGCCTCCTGGTGTAGTGCTTCTCTCAGCAAAGCATTTCCCTTTCCTCTTGGAGAGGGCATACCCTGAGGGTGAAGATCCTCTCCAAGGGCCTGGGGTAGGTGCTGTCTGTGGTGCAAGGAAACAAGATTTGAATCTTGCACCTGCAAGTCTCCCACTCTCCCTAAGACCAGACAAACACTGGGCATTTCACTGACACAGGCAGTTGTTTTACTTCTCAGTGAACATGCAAATATCTTCTGGATGCAGGCATTCTGTTAAATGTTTGCTGATGGATTTATATAGTGGCCCACAGCAGTTAGCCAGTGGTGGACCTTTCCCCCTGCCCCCATCACTCTTCTCACAGTCAGGGCTGTTGGTAGACTGCCTGGAGGAATTAGACCAGGAAAAATGAAGTGAGATCACAGACTAGCAAATGCCAGCAGTGGAGTTTCTATTACAGTGGTCTTGTTGGTTTGAAAGTCCATTTCTATCTGCAGGAAGAACCAAAGCATTTTACTTGTTCTGTCTTCCAGCACAGTTCTTGCCTCTCCACACCAGCCCGTCTGCCCCAGCCCCTGGGGTCTCTAGGCAAGAACTTGTCAAGAGCAGGCAGCCATGGTCTGGCTGGTTACTGATATTGCCATGCCTCAGCTCAGTATCTTGTAAGCTCAAAGCCTTTCAAAATGAACAAAATCACCTTGAATTTTGCTTTGTTTTGAAGTGCCATCCTTTTAAAAGTTAACTCTAGCCTTAGAGAAAACAATTCAGAGCATAAAAATGAAGCTGAATATCCTACATCTATTTTTGCCTAATGGCTGGTCTTTCACTTTGTGGTCATATAACTTAATTAAAACGTGTTTTAATTATCATATTTCTTAATTAAAGCAAGGAGACTGGTTGCTGGAAGAAATCCTAATGACTAATCATTGTCAATCTGGAATTTTTTCCGAGGCACCAGATACTTACACTGTAATGTTTCCAAACACATAAAATGAAAGCCCTATATAGTATTTTCAGCATTAATGAGATGATAATAAAATACATGAGGAGATATCTGCAATAAAAAACAATTAGTCTAGTGTTCAGAGAGAACTTTTTCCCTTTCTTGATCTCTTCAGCAGTGCTGGTAATAAACCCACTGATTCCCCTCCTCCTGTTCTTCTGGAGAAGAGTTAATGAGTGCTGTCCCTTATGGCTCCTTCACATCCATTTTCCTTGTAAATTGTGTCACAAACCCTACAACTGTTCCTCTGATTTGTCAACCAATTCCTCTAATTGTGGAAATATCAGTCAGAAAGATAACTGCTTTCCCCTGGCTTTTGTAGCCAACGAGCCCCCTCTCCTGCCCTGCCCCTCCAGAGGCACCTCTCTGTTCTGCTCAGGGAAGGAGCTCAGGAACACAGGCACAGGGATGCTCTTCCTCTGGGGTTTTCAAGCTCTGCCAGCTGCTGAGGAGTGCCAGGACTGTTTGCTCCCATGAAGGGGAGACTTTGGGAAGCCTCCCAAATGTGATGGCTGCTCTCCTGCAGCTGGGATGGAGGAGGTGTGGGGATGGGATTACCATGGGCTGCCATCTGCCCCCACCCCTCTCTGCTGGAGTGGGTGCTGCACCCCTGTCACACCTGGGGCTGAACTGGCACAGCCCTGCACAAAGTGCTGGCCTTACTGGAATGTCTGCACAGGGGTGAAGGTGCCTGAAGGAGCTTTTCAGACACAATATGACACCTCAGCAGGGCGAGAGGGGTGTTACAGGTGCCCTGTGCACAAGCTGGGAATCTCTGGCATAAGCACAATTAAATAAACTCTCCCAAGGACCCAGGTTAATTAGTACTGCTTTTATGGCCATTTGGTGCTGATGTGTCAAACTGTGTAAAAACACATTAGAAAAAGGTGAATAAGACAGTCCCAAGTCCAAATTGTGTTTTAATGCTGCTACTTTGTGCACTGAAATTTGGGAGTTTCACATATCATGGTCTGTAATTGCAGAAGTGTTAAAAGCAGTCTCATGCAAAATGTTGAGATTTTGCACGCCCAGTTTGGGCACCTGTTTAGAGCTTTCTTTGCCTAAGTATAATCTTTTATTTGCCAGCATTTCAGAATAAAGTGGTATTTGCCTTTAAAACAGCCTCACTATCACTACCTTGCCTGGTGAGTGTTCCTGCTACTGCAGCAGAAATGGGGATTGACATCTGGGTCACAGATCTCTTTGTGCCCTTATTCCTTCACAGGTGGGTGAAGAAAAGCACTGAGGGAAGAAATATGATTTAGAGTAGCAGGAGACACAGCAAAGTGATGCTGGATCAATTATACCAAGCTAGGTGTGAATAGACAGTCATGCTTTTTGCTGTTCAGAAAGAAAGATGGGTATCTGGATGTGTGAATAAAACAAAGCCGAAAAGCTCTCTAGCATTTCACCGTGGTGCAAGTGCTCACCCACAATCCATGGGTGCCCTTCACAAATGGAGTTCTTCCTAGAAGTGATGTTCTTGTCCAGAGTGCCCCAGGCCACCCCCCTCCTCTGGGGGATTAATTCAGGGCTGTGTGACCCTGCAGAGCGAGGCGGGCGCCAGGTGGTCGGCGTTTTACGAGGCGGCCTCGGGGAACGCCAGCAGATTCCCAGCAGACAGCATCACAGACGACCTCACCAAGCTCCAGATCCAGATTCTCCAGGAAAGAGGATCATCTGTGCTGTCGCCAGAAAAGTATAACAGAGTAAGTTGTTGAATGCAGTTCATTATTTTTGGTGGGTGAGTTCAGCTGCCTCCCACAACACCCTCAAGGCAGGGCGTGGTGCTGTCACCTCCCTGCTTGATTTTGGGATGATGCAGTGTTGGTATGGAAGTGTTCTGAACACCTGTTCTAGGTGTTCACAGCAATACAGAACTGTGGGAGAGTCTGGCCTGGGAACTGGTTGCTATTTCTGTCAGCAGTTTTGCCATGGGATAAATTTCAAACACGCCTCAGAGCAGTCCTTGCACTTACAGCTGGATTAGCCATAAAACCGAGAAAGGACACATGATAAGTGCTTGGTGAAGTCCAGATGTAGGGCAATGAGCAGAAAGAGATGGGTAAAAGGCCATTCAATGAGTCAAATAGGTGGAGATGGAGGAAGTCTTTCTTTCTCTGAGCATGGTACATTATCACACTGTGAAAAAGAACGAAGGTTTCATTGCATTGGGCACCCTGGGATGCCTGAAAATGGGGAAGGTTCCACAGAAAGCTGCTGAGGGCCAGCAAGATTTGGCAGGAATCATAATGAGACTTGACATTTACACTGACAAGTTCACCTAAGAGGCAGGTGTATAGCTAATGACTATACATGAAATTGGAGTGAGCAGCTATGCAGACTCAAAAGGGATTTATAACTGAACACCTGAGAGTTAAATTACTTTCCCTTTGCTGAAGATCATGTTGAAACATAGCATTGAGTCATGGGAACCTGCAGTCTTAACTACAGAAAAATCCTGAGATGTTTCTGCTAATTTCAGCAGTGCTAATCATATGCAAGGGAAGCAGCAGACTGGCTGGATCTCTTGTCTGATCCAAATAAGATACATTTCTGAAAAACAGATTGTGTTGGTGGGAATGCTGGCAGTTCATACAAACATATTGATTTTTGATCACAACAGTGCACCAATGGTAATGTTTTCCTGTTGTGGAGGTATGTTCTTCAGCACCCTCCCTGTTTAGACAATTAGAATTTCCTAGGTAATGACCTTTGGGGCTGAAGTTCACATTTGAAAAGTGATTTTTATACAGTCTGTTGGGGTTCCATAGGAATATCTAAGTATTCTTCACTGACACAAAAATTTGCCTGGGCACTGATTTATTTTAATGCTGACAGAGGTAAAGTTAGAGCTACTCACAAACTACCCCTCCCACTGACAGCTCTTCAGAGTTCTGATTTAAAGCTCTAAGTGAGAAATTGCACAGACCTAAAGGGAAAGCTAAAAGTGGTACATGTTTTTCTTGAGGCATGAAGATGTGAAAACATTAAAAAAATATTTAGAACAAAGCTATGTAGCGTAGGTTCTGAGATAGAGCTGGATGATTTCAGGTGCATTTTGGCCTTCAGCAGGCCCAAGACAAGAGCCACAGCTTCTCTGTGATGGAGTCCAAGCAGATCCATGCAATCAGTGTGATGTGGTGTCAACACCCAGAGGCAACAGTCAGGCTGGCAGCACCTGCCAAAGGGGCCCTTTTTGTTGCCACTCAAAGCCACAACCTCCCTGCAAAGTTTATGTGGGTTCATGCTTATGGAAGCACATTGATAAACTTTATTTTTTTATTGCTGCTGTGTATTGACAGCTCTCTCGTGACAGTCAGTGCTCACTGAATCCAGAGCTCTGGCTGGCTGGCTATTAAGAACCTGTAGGTTCTGTCATATATTTGGGAGATTATCTGTCTTTTCCAGCTAGGTCTAGTTCAGTAATGCATTTAGGCAAATTCTTTCATTAATCTCTTGAGCTCAAACATACACTTTAATATTAAGCTGGTGGGTGAAGTGTTGATTCTAGCTCTTAAGGAATTAGCATAATTGGCTGTTATTTTGCACAGAGTGGGTTTCTAACAGGCTATCTTGCATCTAACTTGCAGCTGGGAACGGTGCTAAATACAATGAGTACCATCTACAGCACTGGGACCGTCTGTAAAATCAACAATCCATCTGAGTGTTTGGTGCTGGAGCCAGGTATGACACCAACCACTGCCCCTACTGTGTTCTTCACCCTGAGGGTGCAAAAAGAGAAAGCCAAAGGGTGGCTCCTGACTGCAAAAGAACAGGCTGTAATTTCAACAGATATTTCCTGCTATCTAAAGCTTAGTCATAATTTAATTGGACCTTGCAGTTCAGGGACCTGCATTGGACCTTCTGCCCACGAGACATACTGTCTCCTGTTTGTAGCAAAAGAAATTGAGGAGGGCTGCTAGCTTGTGTGGCAGCCTGCCTGTCACCTGGGGTTTGCCTGTCTCACAGAAAATCTATTTTTTATTCCCTACCATCAGTCGTGTTGGACTCAATGTTGTGTTGAGGCCAGTCATGAGAATTCTACCAATTTAAGGGAAGCTAATGTGGAGAGAGCATGTAAGAGACTCATGATGTGCTCCATGCTTCTTAAAGACAAGGAGAAAACCTTAAATTGTGAAAGGATGCAATGAAATAATGGGATCTTTCTGTATATCAAATACAAAGTGTTTTCTTCTCTATTCATGAATTTCTTTCACTTTGGTTTGTTTGCCTACTGTGAAAGAAAAATTCTACTTTTTCAAAGCCTAGTACCTACTTTTTTGTTCTGACAGGTCTGGATGCTATTATGGCTGACAGCACTGATTATTATGAGAGACTGTGGGCCTGGGAAGGCTGGAGAGCTGATGTTGGCAAAATGATGAGACCATTATATGAAGAGTATGTTGACCTTGAAAATGAGGTTGCAAGGCTTAATGGTAAGTCTCCTTTTCTCTTTTTCTTTTCTTTTCTTTTCTTTTCTTTTCTTTTCTTTTCTTTTCTTTTCTTTTCTTTTCTTTTCTTTTCTTTTCTTTTCTTTTCTTTTCTTTTCTTTTCTTTTCTTTTCTTTTCTTTTCTTTTCTTTTCTTTTTCTTTTTCCTTTTCTTTTCTTTTTCTTTTTCTTTTCTTTTCCTTTTCTTTTCTTTTCTTTTTCTTTTCTTTTCTTTTTCTCCTTTGGTCTGGCTTCCAGAAACTAGTAAACATACTGCAGTCTCACACAATTTTCTCAGGAATTCCAAAACACACATACATAATTTGGGGTCTCTAAGATAGCTTCTGAAGTAGCTACATCATCTATTTCTTGGCCAGACTGCAGCTGTATCACTTGCTTTCCCATCCTCCTTGTTTTGCAAAAACTGTCCAGCTGGAGCTGGATAAGAAACTATAGCCCAAATAGTAAGACAAGGAAAAAAGCCAAACACTAAGAAATGGTCATTATGGCCTTCCTCTGTAGCACTAAGGAAGAGACTTGAGCTGGGAGCTTTTTTACTCCAGGCTTGATAGTGCTCAGTCTACATCACTGGAAGACTTAGTGGAACTGGGAACTGAATTTTACTTCTGGTGTCTGCAGTGTCCTGGTGATTTAGTTTCTGGAAGAGGGGGTGTGTATTCAATTTATGCCTTCTGTGAGACCCCCTCAGCATCCAGCCCGAGCAGAGGTTGCTGTCCCTCATAGCAGCAGGAGCTCCAGTCAGGATTCCTGATTTCCTTTGACCTCCACCTCCAAACAGAATGACCCTAACTAGCAGATAACCATGACATCAATTTCTGATTTTCTAGAAATCTTCCATACCTTCATGTTCATGAGACAGACCCTCAGGGAGGCTTTTTCCTCTCTGCCAAACCCAACCCAATCTTGCATTTTGCTGCTTTGCTTTGGGGGAAGGCTGCAGGTCTGCATGGGATCTGCAGGGAGCTGCACTGCTGCAGACCTAAGCAGTGCCACATGTGGTGTCCTCATGTGATGCATCCATGCTTTACAGGTTATTCTGACTATGGAGACTACTGGAGAGCAAATTACGAAGCACAGTCTCCAGAAAATTACAAATACAGTCGTGACCAGCTGATTGAAGATGTGGAGAAGACATTTGAGCAGGTAGAAGCAGGAAAAGCTCTCCCCTGGGCTGCAGGGCTGTGTTTGGAAATGGTGGGATCACATGCTGGTGTTATGAACGAAGATGAACCTTTAAACTGTCTGATCTCCGTCTACATGGGTTTAACAGAAACAGATGTGAGGAGACATACATGACATTTCTACCTCTGCAGCCATTCAAGGGCCAGCTTGGTCCCCAAGGCTGGGAAAGAGGGAGCTGTGCAGGTCCATGTGTCTCCTCCAGGCAGGGTCCATGGGCTAGATGCATCCTTGATACTCCAGCTCTAAAGCTAGCAATGCTCCCTCCCTCACACCTGAGCAGGACTGGAATCTGGACTCAGTGCCTGAGGCAGGGGGCAAAGCTCAGCTGCAGGTTTGGGGTGCAGCTGCCTGCCAGGAGCTTTTTGTCAGAGAGAGCTTCAAGGCTCTCTGTTCAACAATAATGAGTGTAATAGAGCAAAGTGAAAATAAAAACTAAATAAAATTGTTTCCTTCTCCTCCTCTGCCTCCAGATAAAACCTCTGTACGAGCAGCTGCATGCCTATGTGAGACACCAGCTGGGGAAAGTGTACGGCCCCAAGCTCATCAGCCCCACAGGAGGCCTCCCTGCTCACCTCCTGGGTATGGCAACACCCATGTGTGCAGCCTGACTTCACACACAGGACAGCCACCTTCAAGGCACATGGCTGGGGAGTAATCTGGCTGTTCAATCAGGGCATTAACAAAGGGGTTACAGATAAGAGAAGGGTAGAGGAGACGTGGATGAACTCCTAGCAGAGATGACACAAGTGGCAGGAAGGGAAGGCATGTGTTCTCATCCTCACCAAACCTCACACAGCACAAAACTCTAGCACTTGTCTTCCTTAGAAATGAGAGTTTCAGAGAGACATGTTTTTCCTTTCAAATTTTACTCTAAGATCCCACATTTCATGACTTGGCTTTCAAATCATGCAACATTAAACTGCTATAACTGTTGAGTACCTGAACATGGCACAACAATCATGTGGACTAACAAAAAGGATGTTCAGTTTTCATACACCTTTTGTGATCAGTCTTGAAACTGTATTATCCAAGAATTGCTGATATTGGGTAATAAAAGGATCCTTGACCCAAGTTTGACCTATGCATGACTTTCCAGAACTGCTCCTCTCCACATCTGGATCAGGCCTGGTTAGATGAATAGGAGTCCCTATTTTTGACACTGCACAATTTATAGACCTGTCTGGCACCTTTGAGCAATACATAATAAATAATTTAAAGCATTTTTTTGTTTCTCTCTTTTTATGAAGGTGATATGTGGGGTAGATTCTGGACAAATCTGTATGCCTTGACTGTTCCCTATCCAGACAAACCAAACATTGATGTAACTTCTGCAATGGTTCAAAAGGTAAGACATGTCTTTATGCAATATGCATTATGTAACAAATCTAGAAGGCATAGAAATTATGCACCACATATCAGCTGCTCTCTAGAAATCCATGGCTGCCCTCAGGCATACACACTGCCAACAAACTATTGCTTTTTGCATCCTTTTTTCCTTTCCACCTTTAAGTGCTTATGCATTTTTCACTGTACCTATCCCCTTAGCTGTTCTCTGTTTTCCTCCACCCTCTTTGACCCCCTTAATCTTGTCTCCAAGTCTATTTTCCTCAGAGACACTTATCCATTAAGAGATATATTTTGTAGTTATAAATATTTCAGGACTCCTGGAGTGGGCTAGTATCAAATATGACCTTTGCCAGCCATTACCATAATCAAATAGTTTGTATATCACAGTTTATTTTTGTCAGTCTTGTTTATTTGGATATGGCTAGAGAAACTGTAGTGCTGCCTCTTATCTTTTGATAACTGCATAGCACCCTAAGGTCTGTGCTTGAGATCCGTAGAGCTAACAGCTGTGACAGCACCTTTACCAGACCAAGAACATGGCTGAAGATAATTCCCTCTAGTCCTGCCAAAGCCTGACTCCTTTTCTAAACTAAAAAGTTATAGATGGAATTTGGTTTCTGAAATGCAATTATTCACCTGAAAACTACCCTCCTCTCATAGGCAGCACTCCATGAAAATGTTTCGCTGGGAAGAGAAGGAATAGTTGAATTTGACTCATTAGCAGTTTGCACAAGTCTGCATTAATCACACCTCTGCTTTACACTTCTGACCCCCTTGTAGTCATAAATTTGTGTCTGTTGAAGTACCACTGCAAGAAGGGAAGCATTATTTACAGAGCCTTTGAGCATTGGGTGGGCTCATATTTGTTGGTGGGTGTGCCCATGCTTGTTGGTGGGTGTGCCCCATTTGGGATTTTCAGCCAAATGAGCTGTTTGCCACCCAGGTCTCTCTGAGAGCTCAGCCCGGTAAATGCAGAGCTCCTGGTGGGTAGAATAATAAAAACTGCTGAATGACAAGATTATCCTGAACATAACCATGCAGTTCTCATCTGATAAGCAACTCCCATAGATACATTTGCCAGGTTTTATGGTTATGGCTGAAATCTCTCAGGCTCATCTGCTGGGAATGCAGCTCCATTTCCTCAAATGGGTTGTCCCCCAGTTGACTGAAAGGTGGGATCACAGATCTGACATACTACTGTCAGGAATGCATATTTTATCTTACCTTTTATTGAGAGCTTCTCTGGTCTGCGTCAGGTGCTATCTGTTGAACCTCAGTGCAGAGACCTATTTTGTTTGCAAGAAAAACACTTAATTCCAGCTTCCCAGCAGAATGCAGAGAAGTGCCAAAGGTAGACACTACTCTCAACTTACTCTCAACAGGCCAGGTGCAGGTGTGAAACTCCTGGGAAAGAAATATGAAGCCAGCTGCCCTGCATTAAGGAGGGTATTGGGAACAGGCTGCATGCAGAAGCAGAGGGTAATGGTGGCATTGTCTCTTTCAGAATTGGGATGCAATTAAAATATTCGAATCTGCTGAGGACTTCTTTGTTTCCATTGGCCTTTATAACATGACTGAGGGCTTCTGGAAGAACTCCATGCTCACAGAGCCTACTGACAACAGGAAGGTTGTCTGCCATCCCACAGCATGGGACATGGGCAAAAATGATTACAGGTACTGAAATTGCTATGACCTCTTTTTGACCACCTCCTAGAACAATTGTATTTTCACTAATGGTGCACCATGCTGTCTTAAGCTATAATTTCTCCTATTTTTTTTTTTCTGGCTGAAAAGAGGGGGAAGGAAGACAAGAGGGCAAGGATCTTGTGGGACTGTAAACCTTTCTATGTAACTTTTCCTGTGAAGATCTATTCAAATTTACAAGTAGATCTCAAGGTCTACTCTCAAATTTTAGCTGAGAATTGACTAATATTTTTATGAATTAGAGAAATAATGACTCTGTTCTAGGGCTTAAGGAATAAGCAGAAAATCAGGCGAGCTTTGTGGACAACTGCACATTTTGCAACAATGGTAGTGGGTCCTCAGGTAGCAAGGGAAAATCTCCTGAGAGGCTGCTGTCTATCTTTAGCAGAGTTATCCAGTTTAATGAAAGTCCATCAGTCTCTTCTATATTTTGGAAAGGAGTGGGACAGCAAGTTCCCACACAATGAATACTTCTTGCAGGAATTCTGACCCCTGTTGCAGTCCCCACAGCTGCCCAGGGGAAGAAGCTGGTCACAGCAGAGCCTTGTGAAACACATCAGTGTCCCACCTCAGCAGTCTGGGGAAGGGGAAAAGAAACCCTATTTGGGAGACATTCCTGTAGTAAATAGTACCTACACGAGGATGAAGTAGCAGGATTCACCAACACACAGGGTTTTATACATTACAATCTTCCTAAGGTTGGTGGTGGTTACTCACTCCCACACATACAGTGAGTGCATTGGCAGGTTTTAGGGAACAGCTGTTCTGACAAAACAGCAGTTTTCTCTTATTCCCTGGACAATTTCAAGGTGGCTGAAGGTGTTTTGCTGAGTTCCCCGTGACGCCTTGCTGTAGCAGGCGGATCTGCCCTGCGCACCAGGCCGTGGCTGCCCAGGTTTTGCGAGGGAGGCATT
The DNA here is from genome assembly GCA_034336665.1 of Luscinia megarhynchos. Lineage (NCBI taxonomy): Eukaryota > Metazoa > Chordata > Aves > Passeriformes > Muscicapidae > Luscinia > Luscinia megarhynchos. The sequence goes on from JAPFBE010000003.1 coordinate 17,177,976, forward strand.
TGCAAGCCCTGGGCCGCTCTAACCAAGACCCTTTGCTGTGGTGTGCAGGATCAAGATGTGCACCAAGGTGACCATGGACGACTTCCTGACGGCGCACCACGAGATGGGGCACATCGAGTACGACATGGCGTACGCGGCGCGGCCCTTCCTGCTGCGCGGCGGCGCCAACGAGGGCTTCCACGAGGCTGTCGGCGAGATCATGTCCCTCTCGGCCGCCACGCCGCGGCACCTCAAAGCTCTCGGCCTCCTGGAGCCCACCTTCCAGGATGATGAAGGTAAATCAGTGCATAAATGCTGTGTGTTTATGTGACAGCACTCGCTGGCCTCATTTTGTAGCAGAGGATTGTGCCTGCAAACTCAGCAATCGACCGACAGGCTTCTGATAATCTTACTCCTCTAATTTACCAGAAATACTGGGGTTTTTTCCCCCAAATCACATTGTGAAGCAAGGATCTCTGCTTTACAATGCTGTTACATAATTTAAAAAGAAATAGCTAGCATTTCACTACTTTCAGTACTGAACAACTCTTCCTAAAATCTTCATAGTTCATTTAGATGAGTCTCCAAAACTCTTTTCAGTCTCTGTTGCATGAATCCATACATATCTCTATCAAGATATGTATTTTGCAGTTCAAATGAAACTGGAACCTTGAGATTTCCATCTCCCACTTAAGTGGATATTGAGTGACAATATGGGTAGGCTCTCATTACAATGCAGTTCATCTGGCTTCTGAGCACTGCCTTAGATGGATGAAGATGTACATTTTATACATTTTGAGATGTCTTCAGCTCAAAATTCCTCGGAGACTGGTTCTGCCAAAGGGCTAGGTTATTTAAGAGTTTGGGGGAAAGAAAGAGAGACAAAACTCTACAATCTACTCTACAATTCCTAAATGATCTTATCTCATGTTTTTTTCAGTAGTATTCTTCCTTCCACTTTTTCTTTAGTGAAAATCTGTATTTCAAACAAGATGTAAGCAGTGGCTTAAATGTAAAGGGAAGCAACTTTAGCCATCTAATCAGATACTAATTGCTACCATAACCATTACCTTAATGCTTCTCTCTCCAGAAACTGAAATCAACTTTCTGCTCAAACAAGCACTAACGATTGTTGGAACAATGCCTTTTACTTACATGCTGGAGAAGTGGAGGTGGATGGTGTTTAGGGGTGAGATTACAAAGGAGGAATGGACCAAACGGTGGTGGGAGATGAAGTAAGTCTGAGAACAAAGGGGATGTTTTTCGTATGAACCTGCAAACTCAACTCTAGTTACTCAAGAAACTGAGGTGTTTGTGCCCCCATAGGGCAGGATCTGTGTGTCTGGGTGTTTCTGTTAATGCCAGTAGAGTGCCAGGTAGAAATGCCCAGCTGTGGTGCAGACAGTATCTCACAAGCCATGTGTCCCCATTAACTCTTTGTACAGCCCCTAGCAGTTTACCCATCCCTCTCTAAAAGACTTTCTCCCTGTTTCTAATGTCTGCTTCCTGATAAAGACAGCCCATGGCCTTTGCATGGCTTGTTCCAGATCCACATTGCTGTCCCCCTGACACATTCCCCAAGACACCTTCACAGCTGAAGTACAGCCCTTCTCTAAGTATCATCTGTCATGTGCTCTGGTTTGCTCCCCACATCCTTAAGGACAAGTGGAAAGTGAAGTTCACTGTACTTGCCAGCCAGAGAAGCATGCAGATCTCAATCCACCAAGTATCTGAGCACACTTCTCTACTTTGTGTTTCCTCCCCACCATATAGTGATTTTGGAGGCAAACTGAAAGATTTCAGACTGAATCTTTCCTTTCTTGTGCATTAAGATATCACTTTTCTCAGTAAAGAAAATACAGTTCCCTTGGCAAGTAACAGGTGTCTTTTCAGATTATGCCCATCAATCAATCTATTTTCAGCACCTTGGTGCACAGGATTAAAAATAAGTATGATTCAGACTGGAGTTTGTAATTTCCCGAGTTGGTTTTAATATGAGGACAGAAAAATGCAAAGAAACCAAACAAGCCCCACATTGAAAATGGAGCCTGAACTCTAGCATGAACATGAACAGTAAGCTTCCATCAGCAAACAGAATCTATAATAAAACTTGATATATGCAAGCCTCCTGACCCACTGTAAAAATCAATCAGCTTCAATGTATTCAAAAGTAGCAGAGATGTCAGAGAAATAGAGAATGACAAATTGTTCAGGGAATTTTATCACGTCTGTTGCAGTGGCACTGCATAGCTCTCTGCTTGAAATACAGGTTTATGAAAAATATTTCCATGGAAGCTTATTACCATTTTCAGAACTCAAGGCATGGGTTTGTTTCTGTAGTACTTCTCAGGAGAGGAAAATAAAGAGAAAGCTCATCTCCATCCCAGTGGCACAGGAGGCCATCTGCCTTTTGGGTTGCCCAGTCTCTGCATGCCCTTGCCTGGAACAAAATGCAGATCTCTAAACTTGGGATGGCCCAGGGCAGGAGGTGGTTGTGTGAAGCTCATGTCTTCAGATTATTCCATACCACTAACTGATACCTGCACAGCCTGCTATCATACAAATCCCTTCCTTGCACTATGAGTCTCCAAAGATCTTCCTCTCTGTGGTCTCCAGCTGTGGAGCAGAACTCGCTTGGGGTCACTGAGAGGTGTAAGGAATTCTTCTGTTTGCAAGTGAGAGGTGTCCATATGTATCAGACAAAACAGAAGAAAAGCTGAGTCAGATTACTTCTGCTTATTGTCTATAAACAGAAACTCTGTGTTTTTCCTTCATCTCCAGGAGATCCATAGTTGGTGTTGTGGAACCAATCCCTCATGATGAAACCTATTGTGACCCTGCCTCACTGTTTCATGTGGCCAATGATTACTCCTTCATAAGGTACTGCAGTGTTTAATTCATTACTTAGGTTTTGTCTACAGAACCACCCCAACTACCTAAAATATTTGCTGGAAAGTCTCAGGACCAAATCTTATTTTGTTTAAAACCCAGACTGAAGGTTGCAGATTTCAATGGGAGTGTTTCTCTGCACGTCAGGGGTTGTTCCATAATAATCTCTGAGCACTGAGGAGGCTGCTGACCTTCTTGCTGAACAGAAAAGTTTCATGCTGCCATCAAACCAGCAGGAGCACTTCTGTATGAGGTGTTTGCCTCCTGGGGAATAACTGTGCCCTGTGTCACTTGGGCCACGAACATGCAGCCCTGGATATCCACTGTGTCCCAGCCTCCTCATTTTAGAGGGCTTAAAGCAGAGAGCTGGACCTTAAAAACTTCACTTCTCCTGATTTATGTGGCAACAAACAGATTTGGGGCTCTTCTAGTCCATTTGATCTTGGCATTTTGCTGAATTTGAGTTAGCTTATCCTATAAATATCAGCTGGCCTCTGTCCCTGAAGTGCGGTCTCCCGAGCAGGAGTGACAGCTGATGCAGCAGAGCTTTCCAAAGGCCAAAGGCTTGCAGGTTTCCTTGACAGACAACTAATAAAACCTGTGCCTCCCTTTTCCTTGCCCTTCCTTTAGGTATTACACCCGCACCATCTATCAGTTCCAGTTTCAGGAGGCACTTTGCAGGGAAGCTAACCATACTGGCCCTCTTCACAAATGTGACATTACCAACTCCACTGCAGCTGGGGAGAAACTCAGGTAATGAAGCAAATTTCTCACCTGCAATAAATCAGAGTATAACAAAGCTTTTGGAGTAAATGAGGCTGCATCAAGAAGAAAACTAGATTGGGAATTTAGCCTATACCTGCTCAATTCATTTTGACAAGTTGACCCAATTTATGTACACTAAGATTCTAAACATCAAAGGTTTAATTACTTGTTTGTGGGAATAAAATATTTTTATTAATAGGAATAATGGGAGAAAGGAGTGAATTCAGAAGCAAAGCAGAACACTTTTATATTGATCACAGAGTGTTTTTGTTGTCTAGATGGAACATGGCAATAACACATTACTTCTTGCTCCACATATACAGTAAATTGCTGGCATTAGGGAGATCGAAGCCCTGGACTCAAGCACTGGAAAGTGTAACAGGAGAAAAATACATGAATGCAACTCCCTTGCTCCACTACTTTGAACCTTTATATGAGTGGCTGAAGAAAAACAATTCTGGCAGATTCGTTGGCTGGAAAACAGACTGGGCTCCATGTATGTATGGCTTGAGGGTGATTTAAAGACACTAGTTATTCTTCACAGCCCTTGGTTAGCAAAGTCCCTCTCTCATATAGCTGTTGGAGGCTATTTTCCCTAGAAAAGCAGGGTTATGGGAAATAAACACTGAGCTGTAAGTTTTATGCACAGGAAAACAGACTGGCTTCCTCATGGCCAGAGCTGGGGAAGTCAGCAGTGGATTTGTCAGAGTCCCACCCAGTTCTCAGAAACAGAGGTGTCATTTTTCTCAAAATGGCAGCACTCAAGAGTGTGGGATGGCTCTACAGAAGGAAGAAAGATTCAGAAGCTTGGTCTTGTGTGGCACTTTTCTGAGAGCAGTGTACCTGTGTTGCAGAGCTGGGAGCCACTGGTCCTGGGAGCCAGGTGTAGGGGCAAACCAGTACAAAAAATTACTGCTATGCCTTTTGCTGACATGTGTTAGTCAAAGAGCTCAAGGGAAGGAAAAGGAGGAGGCTGTGGAAAAATGCATTTTTCAGCTCATTGTGACACTGAGTGATGAACCAGCCAGGTTATATTTGTGTAATCATTGCTGGCACTGGAGAGCTCTTACAGCCCTGTGCCAGTCTCTGATAGTGGGATTCACCTAATGAGGCACCAGCATCTGCATCTAAGCTACTCATTGCCAGTGGTGGGAGAGAGGAATTTTCCTTCTATCTGCTACAAAACCAGACTTGGGAACTGACAGCTCAGAGTGTTTGCAGTAGAGGTGACTGAAGAGAAACAAAATCTGTCCCACCAAGCTCTCCAAGGGGAGCAAGGGAACCTGTAAGTAAACTTTAGCCACTTCCACATTTCCCAGGAGCAAAGTTTTAGTTGCTGCAGCTCTAACATGGCCCTTGTTTCTCTTTAAACCAGATTCTAGCGATGCCATCAAAGTGCGCATCAGCCTGAAGTCAGCCCTGGGGAGCGAGGCGGTGAGTGTGTTTGTCCTGGGGCACCCTTCTTATTCCTTGGGCAGCAGAGGTGTTGTGATAATGGCTCAGAAAATGAGTCAGGGTATGGCTGATCTTTGTGGCTGAAGGGTGGCATCAGCTCAGGTGAAGGCTATCACATACAAGATGTCTTGTCTAAGTTTGTGGTCAAGGTTCCCTCTAGAATTAGTGGAGGAACTTCTCCAGGGAGTGAGCCCACCCATTTTAGAAAAGGCATCTCAGCTAGATGAGTTATTCTCTAGAGATACCAATCATGATTTTTTCCCTCCTCCAGAACAGGCCTGGAGGGCTAACATAGAGGAATCTGTGTACCTGAAAATGGCTGTATTTTCCCCAGATTTGCTGATGTGTCCACATAAAACTTCTACCGAATTTCTTCTAATTGTCATTATCATGGGTATGGTGGCTGCTTTCAGAAGTCATTAGAGCAGCTAACTTCACATTTAAAAGCAGGCTGGTGGGTCCCTCTCTGTCCTTAAGTGCTCTTGATTTCAATCTGAAACACATCTGTTAGCATTTCTCTGTAGATTTTTGTTTGGCTGTTTACAGTAGTATTTCCAGGCCCTGATATAATCAGCTGCCTCTCTGCCCTCCAACCCTGATGCAGAGGCAGCTTTGTTATTGAGATTGCAGGGGACAGAGCAGTGCAGCTGCTTCTGTTTCAGATGAGGAGAAGGGCTTTCATTCCCAAGAGCTTGTCTGCTTTCCCCAATTATACCAGCTGGTCCAATAAAATGTATTACAGCAATGAAAAAATTCTCATCAAAGCCGAAGATGGCTTTTACGATTTTAAACAGAGCATTGGCTTAGCCCATCTGCTTAACCCAGGCTGAAAATTCACTCCTTATTCTAACTCTTCCTCTTTATGCTAATCTCGTGGAGGCAGTGTAGAAGGTTTAAGTGCAGACACTTCATTTCTGTTAATAGCCATTTTCACCTTGCAGGACATTAGTAATTTTCCAAGTATGTCATCAGGCAGGTCATTTAGACCTGCATGTTGGAGCCTATAGCACTAGCAAGGACACAAACCACGGGCTCATTTTTCATATGAATTGATGCTCTTGCTTCTATCACTCTCTCACACGCAAGCCCCACTGAATTTTATTGCTTCCTAGACTGCCTAGTCGAGTTAGATACAATTCAAAACTGATATCAACAGCATAAAAAGGTTCCATATTACAAGGCGTTTATTAGTCATTATGGTTAATGTTTAGCTTAATATCATTTTTATGCTTGCCTTTAGCCATCATAGTCTTTTGTTGTGCAATTGAGCAGCTGTAAAACAATCTCATATGGATTACTTAATTTGAATTATTGTATGGACAGTAGGTTCCTAAGCTCTGAAGAGCAGGCCATACATTTTCCTCTCAAAAGCAGTTCACATCACTAGCTTGCAAGAAACCTTTTCTGTTTGGTTGCTTTCTGCCTCCCCACAAATTTCCCTTTTGCTGAGCCCCCAGGGACATGGCTGAATGTTGGTATGGCGGCAGCAGGTAATGGTACATGCATGAGCTGGCATAGAGGAAAGGCAGGGGGAATCTCAGCCCAGCTGCACAGAGCAAGGTGTCTTGGGTGCTTTGCACAACTCAAGTGCACAGAAGCTGTGGGACCCATGCACTTGTTTGTTTAAGGCGTATTTTGAGTTGCTTTGCACTGACCTAAGAGCACAAAGCACTGTGAGTGTGCCAGCGAACAGTTTTGCACTGGTGCTGTTATCTCAGGAGAGAGCAGGCAGGCACAGACTCCAGCTCTTGTACAGGTACAGCTGTGCTGGAGGCGCAGCTGGGCTCTCAGGCTCCCAGCCCTGACTCAGCCCTGCCTGTTCAATAGCCCCGAGCTCTGGCAAATTAAGCATCCAGACTCTGGGACGGGCTCCACGCCAGCTGTACCAGAGCGTGCACTGCCGCAATTACCCTGCTAATTGTTTTCAGGCTGATGAGATTAGAGCTGCAGCCGCAGCATCGCTGGATCGCCAGTGCAGCTGATGAGGCTGAAACATCCCCAGCTCTCCTTCAGCTGGGGCTTTATTAAAAGTGTCCACACAAGGGAAAGTGCTACAAGATCTCCACTGAATCCTTGGGGTTAAATAAAGGGTTCCAGGAGAGCCAGTCTGTGACTGCAACTTGAAAACTGGACCCATCTCCAAACATTAATTCAAAATTCTCTAGCAGGTCAATGCCTTATGTGTGATCACATTGTAAAGGGCTGTCACACAAGACAGTGTTAGGGAACTGAGAGCTGTCAGCCTGCAGGCATTTAGATGTATTTTACCGTGAAAAATGCCTTTTGTATCAAAGGCCACACTTACATTGTCTTTCAAATCAATATGGGATCTTGGAGTGAATGCACTGTAACAGAGCAGAGGTGCTTGGCAGAGTTCATTTCTCTCTGAAAGTTCTGTAAGGTGGGTGCCTGAGATGCCTGGGGAAGCCTTGTGGGTAGTCATGACTCAAGCACATATCAGAAGCCAGCCAGGTACTTCCCATCCACACAGCCAGTGGATAATAAATACTATTGTATTTATAAAGGCAATTGAGAGGCACAGTGGAAATTAAAATACATTAGACTGAAAAAGACAAAATATAAGCTAGAGAAATGAATAATTGATAAAAAGTTAATATGCTAAGTACAGAACGCATCAGTAGAGAAATCAAGCTCAATTGGATCCTGGTAAAAATAATAACAATAAAAAAGCAGCACGGCAAGCCTAAAGATGTTGGGCATAAAATTGAGAAACTCCAACAGCCTCTCAGCTGTGATGGTGAACAGTGCCAGCTGCTGGAGGCAGCAGCAGTAACAAGAAGAGGTGCTTCAGTGCAGGGCTGTGCAAGCAGCACAAAGCCAGGGGCAGTTTCCTCGCCAAGGGGACTCAGCCTCAGCCTTTCCTGGTGGGAACAGCCAGGGCTGGCACAGCCCCTGCTCTCCAAATGCCCTGGGCACTGCTCTGAGTGCCGTGGCTTTGGGTACCTGCTCTGAATGGGCTGACAGCAGTGGGCTCTTTCTGCCCTTTCCTCCCCTTTATTAATAGAATCAGGGCTCTTTAGGTTGTGAGGGAGCTTTAAAGATGAGCTAGCCCAACCCCACTGCAATGAGCAGAAACATCTTCAGCTAGATCAAGTTGCTGTAAGCCTCACCCAGCCTCGTCTGGAATGTTTCCAGAAACTCAGTATCTACCACCTCTCTGGGCAACCTGTTCCAATGCTTCACGACCTTCAAAGTAAAGAATTTCTTACTAGTAACTAATCTAAATCAACTCTCTTTAGGTCTAAAACCATTACCCCTTGTCCCATTGCAACAGACCCAGCTAAAACAGTTTATCCCTGGCTATCCCTGTCTTCCACATAGATATTACATTATTATAAACATATCTTTCATTTTACATCAGTGTCAAGAGGTGGACACATTTGAAAAATGAAGCTGGGTTTTATAAAGCCTGTTGAAACAGAGCTGCCTTCTACCACACCTTCCTGAATAATACTCAAGAAAGTCAGGAGCTGATTTTCTATCCCTGACAGCATTTATAGGCTTTCCTGCCCAGGTACCATAAACACAATCAAATCTATGCCTGAGGGGAATAAAAAGATATTGCCATAGAGTTCAGCTGGAGATTTTCCCTTCGTGCACACATGCTATTTCACAACAGACCAGGCTGCTTTATCACCTCCTGTGGTGTTTTTTGCCCCCTGTACAGTTCTTGGTTCCTGCCCCAGAGAAGCTGTTTTTGTCTTCCACTGCAAATACCTTTGGACTCATAAGGCAGGCCAGGAGAAGCCTGCACACAGGCAATGCATTTTTTTAATATCACCTATCTATTCTTCAGGGAAAAAAAATAAATATGTTCTTGGTGCAGAAGTATTGATGCAAAGAGATTTTTACCAAAACAGACAAGAAACAAAAATCCTAGCTCATCAAGGAAATAAATTAGCCACCTTCACACAACAACTCTACCACAAAGGTTCTCCTCCTTAATAGAACAGGTCTGCTGCCAGAAATACAACAGTCTGCAAATAAAATTATGTGATTAAAACAAGATCTAAATCACAAAATCTGTAAACTTCAAAGAGAAGGCACAATATTTAGTAGGAATAGCCTTGCTGATGCCTTTTCTCCCTGTAAGGCAGGGAGGTGTGCTGGGACTGCAGCATCTTCAGCAGTCCCATGTAAAGGTGCCAGAGATTGCAGAGGGACAGCATGATGTCTGGCAGCAGGGCTGCCTCCTTGCTTATTCTCCTGACAGTGCCCAGATTAACAGATTTAAAGGGTTTGGGTTGTTTTCTGATGTGGTATCATGGCACAAATAAATAATACTGAAGTGCATGCCCAGCATTACAGTTGCTATTACTTTTGAGAAGGATGTCTTAATGTGTCTGATTTCTTGATGTCTCTGAGGAATTTCTCTTGTGCTGTTTCTGCAGTATGAATGGGACGACAGTGAGCTCTTCTTGTTCAAGTCATCCATTGCCTATGCCATGAGAAAAAGCTTTGCAAAGTGGAAGAAACAGGATGTTGAATTCGAGTGAGTGGATTGCTTAATTGTGGCAGCTATGCCTGCATTGCTTCTGTTTGGCTAATGGCATGAATTGGTGGGATTGTGCCTTCTGTCAATTGTAAAGTGACAGAAACAATGTCAAACATCAGCTGTTTGTAAAAGGCAAGGTGCCAGCTTGGGTGTAAGGTGTCTTTCCCCTCAAGAGCCTGAAGTTTAGGAATAATGTGCTAAAGTTAGGTAAGAAGGCTTTGTCTTCCACAGCTTATCAGTGATGGAGATGAACCGTGTCAATTTGTGCCCAACACATATATAGGAATATCATGGGAAGGTACACTGATTAGAAATAAACATTTCTAGCAATGTGTATCATACTGAGGTTTGGAGCCAAGGAAAGACAAACATGTTGACTATAAAGCACTAGAATCTGGTACACACTTACTAATCTTATCTACGTTCAGTTACAAGCATAAAATCTTTCACCTGAAAGTGATTTTGGTAAGAAAAACAACCCTTTTGATTAGGTATCTTCAATAATGTTCTGAAACTATCTACTCAAGATATTAGATACTGCTTTGTAGAACATCAGCTATGTAATATCTAGAAGCTAATGAGGAAGAAATTATTCTTTTTCCACTTTGTACTTCATACATCACCTCATTCATGAGACCAAGCCCAAACACTCTCTGTTCTGCAAGTGTTGTGGAAAATTACCCCAAGACTTAGGTATGAGAAAGACTCTCTCCAGCTCCTGCTGAGTTACAAATTAGCACATAGAAGAAGGAATTCTTGCAGGAAAATTGATTTCACTTCCCAGCTGATTTCACTAGAAAGCATTCCCCCAAAGTAAATTAAATCTCTGGCAATGCCAATCAAACACAACTGTTCATTTGCCCGAATTCAAAGCTAATGTCATCTCAACAATTAAAATATCCTTTTTCTTCTCTTTCTCCTTCAGAATTAAAGACATACATGTAGGACAACTGACAGACAGGATCTCCTTCTACATTACTGTCAGCATGCCGGGTAATGTCACTGATACTGTGCCCAAAGCTGATGTGGAAAGGGCCATCAGGTGAGAATTTGCTCTCTGGGGAAAAAAAACAAAATCACAACCAACCAACCAGATGGAAGGCTGGAAGGGAAAGCAGTGCTTAAGCCAGCTGAGGCAGAAGCAGGGACAAGAAAGTAAGTTCTGCATTTAAAATGGAAATAGTGGGATGAGAGACTAGGATGAAAACTATTATGACAGAAGGAAAACAGTCCATCTATCAGATGGTATCCTGGACAACAGCCAAAGTGAAAATGCTTCAGGGTGCTTGTAAAATTGCCAAAGCACATCTCATTGTATCATACCTTGCCAGCAGATCTAATTGCTCAAACTTTAACAGGAGCTATTTTATACCCTGAAATATGGTATACAGTAATAATATGTGCATGCACACGTGTGTTCTTCCTCTCATTTTTGAACAGCAAGTGCAATAATTATTGTTAACAAGGACTCCAGAATAATGGTGTACTGGAAAGACAGCCAGATGTATTTGATTATATAGAAGAGGTCAGAGCAGGAGCTAGTTCCTGCTTACAGGTCGATGAACAGATCTGTTATAGCCTGGTGTGACACCACTGTAAGTCATTGCTATAAAAATGATAAGTAAAACTGCAGCTCTGCAGAAGATCATGGGTAATGTGCAGTGGGAAATGAAGAGGGCACAAATCTAAAAGCAGCATCAACATGAGATGGGGTTGAAGAAGTAGTGAGATAAATTGGTGAACTAAGGGAGAAAAATATGGCTGTGAAAGGGTTAGCACTCAATAGCAGATGTGGAACATTAAGGAAAAACAAGGCACAGATGATACACCAGGAGAGGGTTTCCAGGGCAGTGAGAAACATACTAATCAAAATTGTGTAAGATTGTAGGAGGGAAAGAGGTAAGAAGTCAAAGCTGAGGTTTTATGTGGATTAACTAAGAAAATTTCAATAGACAAGAAATGGTAAAGAGAATGAAGGGCAAAATACAAAGAGAGAAAGAGATTGGAAGGTTCATTTGGTAAATGTTAAGACTGAGTTTGAGTCCATACAGTGTCTGAACATGTCACTCTGCAGCCTTTTCAACTGAGCAGTTCAGGGGAAGCTTGGCATGCTGGAGATTTATATAACAGCTGAAAACTGTTCCTTTTCCTCCAATAAACGTGTGAAACTCTTTGAATTTACATTTGATGGCAGCGAGTCTCGAGGACGAATCAATGAGGCTTTCAGACTGGATGATAATACACTGGAGTTTGTGGGAATAGTGCCAACCCTGGCTGCACCTTATGAACCACCAGTAACCATCTGGCTCATTGTGTTTGGGGTGGTCATTGGTCTGGTTGTCGTTGGAATTATTGCCTTGATCGTCACTGGGCAAAGAGATCGCAAAAAGTGAGTAAATATTTTTTGATACGATGATCAAAACTACTGGGAGATGTCCCAATAATTGAATCATCAGGATTTTTACAAATTAGGCTTCAGTTTACCTGAAGCAAGTTAAGGAATGAAAGGCTGTTATCCCTTTCCCATCAGCAGTGATAGCTAAAGGTTCATCTCACTGTCTCTCAGTACGTGACAGTTTTGCAGTTTAATGCAATTTCCCCATCACCACCAGTTTAATCAATGCCTTGGCCACGGGGAGCTGCAGGTGCCAACCCTGCTGCAAGGAGGAGGGATGTCCTGCTGGGAACATGGTGCCTTCTCCAACAGCAGAGCTGCCCACATTCATCAGCACCTACCTGCAGTTCTCTGTAATCTGATTGTAGGCTGCACAGTTTTCCTTAAATATTACTGCATTAACAAGTACAGCTTGGTTGGTTTTCTATGTCCCTCCACCAATAGGGTTTCTAAGAACATAGCAGATTTGCTACAGTACTTCTTAAACATAACTCCATTTCTTTTATATAAATATTTCCAGTTAAACACAGTATTATTTACAGTCAGGGATTCTGGGGACCCAGAAGGACATGAACAGAACAAGGACCTTCTAATACAAAATGAATTTTTGTTACAGGAGAGCAAGAGAAAGCAGAGATGAAGCAGGATCAAATCATGAAGTGAACCCTTATGGTGAAGAGGGAAGAAGCAACCTGGGCTTTGAGCCAGCTGAGGAGACACAAACATCATTTTAAAAGGTGTGGGTACACTAAGGGCCTCTGGATTTTTTTCATTTCACTTTTAACAATAGTGCCTCAAAAAGGAGAAAAACACTGTGGATATTATCAAACAATGGCTTCTGGTTGACCATTAATCTACTGGTTCATGGCCAAAGCAACTAAATCTGCTGTCAGTGTGGTAACTAGAAAACATGCATGGCTTTTGTACGAATTATGTGCATAACATGACACACCATTTGTGCTGCTTTCATATGTGTGCTGCATCCATCTTCTGTTTCCTGTGTAAAGAGATACAAAAACTTGGAAGTATACAGTTGTATACAGACCCCAAGACATACAATACATTAAAATTACTCACATATTCCTGAAGAACATCTTGGTCTTTCCAGATGGAAACCTCAAAATGGTTTCTAAAGACAGTGATGAAAAACCCTTGACTATCAGAAGAACTTTTGTGATAAAGAACTCAATTTGATATGAGATAACTGCAATTTTTTGCACCTTCAAGAAATCTGTATCAATGTAAAATGGATACTGGATGAAGACTAACAAGAACTGAAGGTTTATTAGAAAATTATAAGTTATTTTTCTACCTCTTTGCTTGATAAGTATTGTAGAGATGAACCAGCATATGCTCCCTAAAAAAATATATATATACTTTATGTTGACATTAAAAATGGAAACTTCCTTAATACTAAATGATCACAGTGGTTTTGGTTATTTTTCCCCTATACCTTGGCCATTGCCTATACCATTACAAATAGTGCATTACAAATGATGCATACAACAAATACAGTTGTGCTATTACATACAAGGGGCAGTAGATTGAGGCTTGGGAAATTCTGGTTGCACCTGAAAAACAAAATTTGTTCACATGGAGGTTAGATCAGCACTGGACCAGGCTGCCTGTTCTGTACTCTGGGAGAGGCTGTGGGATCTCCACCTTTGGAATTGTTCAGAGATGAGGTAGATGAAGGTATGGATAATGGAGCAGTGGGGATAATTCCATCCTGACTGAGAAGTTTGGCTAGATGACCTCCAGAGGATTTTTTCAGTCAGATTTTCTGACTCAGTCTTGCAGGTCCCCCACCATAGCTGCAACCATGCCAGTGTGGTTTTGTCCTGAACACACCCAGTCACTGGAAACCATGAGGTTTTCTCATACTCAGTCCTGGATTGTGACAAAGAGCCACTAGCAAAAATGATCCTGCAGGAAAAATGCTCAGAAGATGCATGGACTCTAAAAATCAAGGGCCTCCAAAATGATCACAATCTGTAAAAAGCAGCCAGACTTATATCTGAAAAGTACATCTGGGCTCTACAGGTTCACAACACTGTTATAATGCTCCACATTCATTTCCTATTTAAGAGACAAGACCCTTAAATGAAGCAGTTCAAAATGGTAAGCAGATGATACTAATTAACTGCAAACTAGACAATAATGCAAAAGAATGAAAATGCTTTTTTAAAGTTGGTTATCTGTACCACATATTCCACTGCCATATAGGCCCCAAACGTTAGCGCTTTAGGATAAATAAATCAACTATTTTTGGTCTTTCTACTTATGTGCAATAACACATAAAAAGGAATGGCAATTCTGGAAACAATCAAATAAAGCAATTAGTCGTGCCAGCCATCTTCAGACCTGTTGTAAGAGTAACTTTTTCATTATGACAAAGCTTTAACTTCAATATAATTAATTTTAAAAGCTGTGCTATGAATCAAAAAACACCATTCAGAATTGTTAACACATAAAGCCACTCTAAGAATATAAAGGGTGTTGGAAGAACATATAAAAAGACAATGTTTATATGAAAAAAAAATCACCTGTATGCATTAGGCTCACCAATAGCTCACAGCTTCTGTGCTGGGGGAGCCTCTCCTCCTTTCTCAGTGTGTGCATTCCTTCCTGACCCTTTCTCTGAGGCAGCACTCCTTGGCACAGGTTGGTTCCCTGGGCAGCACTATCCCAACCCTACCCCTCTCTCCTGTGCAGCCTCCGTGGTCCCCAGGACCAGATCCCCAAGGTGGTTTGCATGACCCAAATTCGGCTTTCCCTCAAACACACCTGCAGCTGCCCAGGCAGACAAGGATGTGCTCTCCAAGCCAGCTTCCAGTGCTGGAACCAAGCAATGCTGGCAGCACAGGTGTGGGAGCCTCTGTCTGCCCAGAGACCTTCATTTCTTTCTCCTCTCTCCCCACGTGTCTGCACCCTGCATTTCTTACTCCTCAGGCTCAGGTGAGCTCCAGCTAGAGCTGCAGAGAGGTCCCTGTTAGGGCTGGGCCAGCTCCATCAGGGAAGAGGCAAGCAGACATCACTTGGACTCTCATGGGCATCACATGCTGACCTAGCTCAGATATGGGGAGAGAGAAAAGGATTTATTTCAGAAATTATTTTAAAACCTCTTTATACATATTAGATCAGCATTTTACAGCTGTCAGTGTCTAGGTTTAGTGCCTCTGTTATGTAGCTTCAGATGTGTCTGTATCTCAAGATTTGCTTTAGTTAGCACTAATTTTTGTAGTGCTGTGCACATTTGAAAGTTGGGTGCTCCTATTCAAGCACAAAAGATGCCAAATTTCAGTGCCTCAGTAGTAAAATATTTGGCTAAGCAATTATATTAATAGCATTTTCATTTATCTTCAAATTTTTGCTTCTCAAGTTTTATAGAGATCAGCAAATTTACCATTTACTGTTGCAATGACTATAGAATTCTGCATAAAACATTATTTTCTTTATTTCTACCTGTTATTGCAGGAAGCAATAACACTCTACTAGATGGCTTGTATGTTGCTAAATTGAAAATATCCTAAATATGCAGCTTAGAATGAATTCCAAATTAAATATATACCCTGAGGGCCAAAACTAGAGTCAATAATACTGGTGAGAAAACAGATATAATATTTTACCTGTAGTAATTTCTAAGTAATTGGAAGTGAGACTACATCTATTTACATTGCTGTCACTTGCAGTAGTTTTAAATTCAACTTTAGGTGTCAGCTTCAAATGATAACGAAGAAAAAACACATTCAGATGACTTATGATAATCAGAAAAACTACCAAGCATATATTTCCCTTTTTACTTTTCCAGTTAAGGCCAAATAATGAGAGTTTGGAGGCACTGAAGGAGTGCACATAATTGGTATATATATCTCAGTGTCTGAAAAGCCTTGAAAAAATGCTAACAAAATTAATTATATTCTTCCACAGTATCCTTCCAAATTCTGTCACCCACAGAGTGTCAGAAACGCTTTCTCCATTTGCTTCTTGGTCAAGCCCCTGATTAAATGAGAAGAACACTAAAATACAGAATAATAAGGGTGGCTGATGTCAGGCAGGTTTCAGGTTCAGCTCCTGTATAGCAGACAGGTGATGTGGAGCCAGCATGCACAGTCATCTGTTTCTGAACCTTATTTTTCAAGCTCTGTTGCCTTCTCTCAATGCCTCAAAAGAATGGCAACAGCTGATAAAAGGCAGGGGGCTGTTCTGGTAGCTAAATGAAGCAAAGATGATAGGTATAGTTATTTAATTTTAAAATAATGCAGAAACTGTAATTTGCATTTGTTTTTCTTGATTTTAGCATGCAGAAATTCATAGACAGCGATGTCGCTACAAATTTCTGCATGCTAAAATAAAGTTGGAGGAGGTAAATAAAATTTAACTTCTTTTTTTATACCTATCTTACATTTTGATAGTTTAAGCTTCTTTCTTTGCATTAATATGTCCTCTAATATGTCACTTTACTCATACTCATTTTCCTGGCAATTATATTAAAAAGCCCAAGAGAACATCACAGTCATTCCATGGTGTCATCGATAACGTGCAAAACAGTTCTTTGTTGCTGGTGAGAAACAAATCCTGGTCTACAGACAGCTGGTCAAAATTTAGGTGTAGAGGAACAGCAAATTGGTAAATTTGATAAAATTTTCTGCACAGAAGATGCAGATCTCAAAAGAAAATGAGCATGAGCAGCATTTGATTTACAGCAAGACTCATGGATGGGGTAACACATCCTTCTGTTGTAAGGGCACACTGTGTAATCACACAGATTTAACTGTCTATAAAACTGGAGGTTTCCTCTATGTCTGCTGTTTAAAATCTCTGTACAGGAAGGCAAATACCTTTTATTCTGTGGCTGCTAAGAGAGAAAAGGCAAATGACCAGGAGGTACCAGTAATGGTCCTGTAGTCTTGGAAGAAATTTAGAGAGTTAGTTTAGCTCAGCACATAATTTTTAAACTGTTAAAATTAGGTGAGAGGAATATTATCCTGTGTTTGTTGATGTTGAAAGGTGTTATGCTTAAATACATGCTTCTGAAAAGAAGGGAGCCAAACTGCCTTTGTGCCTCATTTCCTGTATTAACCATGTCCTGAACTAGATAATATACAATGCATTACTTACAAGCAATGGCTTTTATTAAAGGATATTTGCATTATGAGCATCAGTTTAGCTATCAGCAGGGACTCTTAGTGACTCCTATTATTTTGTTTTCTCCAGTTTGCATGTGGAGATGTACATACATAGCTCATACCAGCAGTTGTCTGTTACCTGGTAGGTGATGTTTGAAACCTGCTGTGGTCTGTAAGGTCTGTATCCATTAGAAACTTTCTGCAATCATCATGAAGCTCATAGGGCTGCTTTCTCCCAAAGTGAAACACATCCCACGTTAAGACATGAAACCAAAGTCAAGATACACAAGGTAAGTCCTTTTTCATGGAACAAGATACACATACAACATAAAAATTGGTCAGACTATGAGAATATTGTCTGAAAAAATAGACTGACAAGTGTGATTCTGTACCTGAATGTAAGACAACTCCTACTGCATTAGAACATTAATTTCAGTGATAAATTTAGGTACAAAATCATATTTAATGGGGACAATGTTGAGCTGAATTTTTTGCAGAACACATGCAAACATCCTCTAATGTATGTGTGTGTACACAGAGGCAAGGAAAAACAAAATGACAACTATAAGTATCTATGTATTTATAAAATAATAAGAAAAAAATTACTGATTTTTCTGAGTGGAAGATACATTTCTTTGGTATCAGAAAAATTCCCAAATATTTTAAAGTGTTAGCTGTATACATACCTTTAAAACTGGGAGTACACAGGAGCAATAGACACACTGAATGATATCATAATCACTAGTTCATAATTATAGCCTTGCAAGAAACAATTTTGCTTGTAACTTCTAAATTTGCCTACCCCAAAGTAAAAAAATAATTGGGAAATATTTATTTCACAATGATATATAATATTTGCTGTAATTTTTTTAAAAGAAATTTATGGGTCTTTGATTTCACTCCAGCTTGAAGACTGGAGCATTGTAGTGTCACAGTGACACTAAAATGGCATCCAAATCCCAGATTTCCTTGATGAGAACATTAAAAAAACAGGATTCTTTGTTCTCTGATGTCTGCTTTTGGGATATGAATACATCAGTTCTGTTCTTTAGCTCTTTAAAGGCTCATTGGTTAAAAGCAATCAAACAAGAACTGACTGATCCCATCTCCCTTTGCTTCCACTGCATCAATGGATAGTGTTAAAATGAGAAAAACATCTTCTAAGGAAAAATAAAATTTCTCATTGAAGTTAATGCCAATATTGAAGTTAATGACAGTAAAGCCTGGGGCCAGGATTTAATCAATAGGAGCAAAAAGAAAAGTATCACCACAAAATCCAACTTCTGATTTAATTGTATATATTATAAACAACTTGTAAAGGGCATGAATGAGCTGTTTTTGTGCCAGAGTGGGTAACCCTGGGAGACTAGCTGAGGTTAAAGATAAGAAGCAACCCAACATTCAGAAACACTTTTATCTCCTTTGTTCACTGTGATTCAATGCCAAGAACAGTGGGCTGCCAATCTTTTATCAATTTGACAGCTGCCAAAATTTTCCTGCTGGAGGAGCAGACACAGATAAGTGGAATTCAAGCCTGTTCACAAAAGGCTCCCTTTCCTTTGACACCTTTTGCAGACTTTTAGAAACACTGAACAGACTCCAGGGATTTGGAAATCACAGCTTGAAACCACTGAAGCAGAAGTTCAAATGTTTGAAATTCCTAGTGGAAAGTGATCTGCAAACAAATATAATTTTTGCTGAATACAGTCCCAGTTCACAGAGGCTCTTCCACAGCTGGGCAACACTGATTTATGGTCTAGACAGACTAAAGATTCAACTTGATCTCCACTGCCAAAGTTTGCCATATTAAGCACAAATGTAGCAAATGTGGAGTGGGCAGAGTTTCTGCTTGCCTAAAAGAAGAATCCTAGGGCTAAAAAAATCCAACTATGATAGATCTTGTTTGCATAGAAATATTGATCAAGATCACAAACTATAACTGCTATTTATAGCCCTTCAGTGTGTTAACAACAAGCTGATGAAATCCAAATGTAATGACATATATACATACAAAATCATATGTCCAATTCCATGCATAACAAAGGCCCGTGCATCTGACTTGCTGCTAAATTTGATGTGATGGAAAACTCCTGGTGCTGAGCACTTCACTGGAAAACTTATGTTCTAGAGAACTTATACACAGGTTATCCAAAACACACAAAAAAAAGCACAAACCAGACTTGGTTGTGACCAAGTTACAGTGAAATACTATTCACTGCTTCTTCCTTGAGCATCATAAGGTTCCTACAATAAGCCTAGACAGAATCTCAGATTTTCTAAAGGATACCTGATAGAGGCATTACCTATAATCTAGAACAGATCATTGCTATCAGCTGATCAGGGAAATAATGCAGAATCACAAACAGCTGTTGTCAGGCCAATCTAGCCCACTTTCTGCTTGAGTAGGGTTACTCCCAACATCAGGGCAGGTCAGCCACAGCTCTGTGTTGTTAGGTCTTAAAGGCCCCTAAGGACTGCCCTGTCCCTGAACAGCAGGGTTCACTGTTCCACCACCCTCCTGGAGAAACAACTTCTCTTACTATCCAGTTTAAACTCCCCACGTTGCAGCCTGTGGCCAATGACCTGGCACAGATAAGACTTCCTTGGCTCCCTCAGCTTTCTAACTGTAAATGGCTGTAGGCAGGTTTTAAATCCCCTTTTGTGCTCCTCTTCTCCAAGCTAAGCAGCTCTCAGCCTCTTCTCAGAGGACATGCTCCATAGGCTGCTCATCCTCTCCAGCTTCTCTTCTCTGAGGCCACTGATTAAGATGCTTGGTCCCCAAATCAGGTGCAAACCTTGCTCTCAAAGTAAACTTGGGGATTTCTTTACAAACATGACTAGTGAAATCTTTCAGCTGTGATTTGCCTTTAAGCCTTAACTTTTTGAGACAGCTGTGTGACTCTATTCTCTATTTTTTATTTTGATTTATGGTCATTAATGGAAAGAAAACACGAAAGTGCTGTATCACACCCTGTATCTCAAGTTCCCTGACAGCCAGCTGCAGCTGATCAAAGCCAGCAAACTGCATATACACCAACATCAGAGCTTCTAATTGTTAGGCTCCCAATTCTTTCACCTATCTTGTCATCCCAAGGTCAGATACTTTCACAGTAAGTTTGCTGTCAATCAAAAGGTTCTTAGCAGCCTTTAGTAGAGAAACAAAAATAGTTGAGTGGAAAGAGCACAAAGAGGACCAAATAACATCAGGTGTTTGCTAATAATTAGTGTCCTCTAACATTTCAGTGAATAATGACATCTTTGATGCAATTAAGTTTGAAACTGTTGCTGTCTTGTTTCACTCCTTGACTGTTGAATGAAGAACATTCTGTGCCATTTTCCCAGCTTTAAAAAAATGGAAATTGAAGGATGAGAAACCCACATTCATCTAGAAAAACAGCAACAGTGCAAGAAACTAAACCCTGTCTTAAAAGGCTTCCTACTCCAGGACCTTTTCAGTAGACTCAGAATTTACTAAGGCACCAAAAAGTGAAAAGCATTGACTGAATTATTGGCAATCCACTACAAACAGAGTGAAAGGCAATTTAAACAGCTTGATTTATGCAAAGTTCAATAGAAGCCCGTTTCTGCAAACGATCACTTGAGAACATTTATCTAGGGCTGTATTCTGTGTGCATGCTCACCAACTTGTGTGATACTGTTTGCATCCACAGTTCTCAATCTGAAATCAAGCTCAAGTTTTGTTTCTGCTTTCCCATGGTGCACAGCCAGTTTTTAGGAAACTGACTTTATATTTACAGCTTGAATTCTGCTACTTAAGTTGTCTGATATTACTGATTTCTGAATCAGTTTGTGAAAACTGGTGAAGTATGGATTCAACAACTTTGTTTACACAGAAAGACAATTCTTTGAAAGCATCAACAATACAACTAAAATGCTACCTGAGGGGACTGCACCCCTATTGAAAAATGAACAAATCTGGTACATAAATTGCCAAAAATTTTGCAGCATGTTTTTTTTAAAGTTAGAAGGCAAAATACTGCTACAGACTGAGGTGTAATGCACCAAAAATTTGGTTGCATTCACTGTTATGAAGTCAATAAAATAAAAGCTTATTTCCCCCATGAATGACAGCATTTTTAAAAGCTAAGTTTTCCATAAACTTTATGTATAAGTCCTTGAAAGGACTGATCCTCTCATCAAAAACAACTTGAAATATTTGCTTGCAAACTGGCAGATAAATGTGGGGGGTTCCCACCATTAAGGCCACACTTTAGTGCTGCTAAGTCTTGTTTCAGATTTTGGTTATAAGAGTGTAATTTCATCAATACTGAGTCTTCTTTTGATTGTCATCAATACCAAGTTTCAAAGTAATGAGCAGAAGGGCACTCAATCCTTTTTGAAATTGAGTATTTGAAGTCTGAGATGGGACTGTATCCAGTTTCAACAATTTCTTTCAGTAAATTGTATTGATATTTGAAGAACAAAACTTAGAGAGATGTGCAATAATTTCTATTGATTCTTTGGTTTTGGGGGATTTTTTTGGGGGGAAATTTATTCATTCCAAACATTTTGTGTTGTACAGTGTTTGCTCAGAATTATATTTCATCTATTTATTCACTGAATACTTGTCTAATGGCTGTTTGGTCAGCTACCTAGGGAGTCCTGGGAAGGGCCCTTCCCACCCTTTACCTTTCTGGAGTGTGTTGGGTGTCTGTGGTGTGAAGTGGTGCATTAATCCCTGAGCCTGGAGCCCACAAGGGCAGGCAGCACAGTGTGCAGGGCTGTAGATGGTCAGCTCCACTCTGAAGCAGAGTGCCTTAGAATGTGGGATACCCTGCACTGGGAGGGACCCACAGGGATGGTGGGGCAGTGCTGGTCACACGTGGCTTTGGTGCTTCCCCCAGAGCTGCCCTGTGCTGAGCCAGCTGGGTGTGTGTGTCCCTGGTGAGAGCCAAGGCTGTGCCCTCCTGGCTGGTCCCAAGGGGCACAACTGACCAGTGTCATGTCCCTGCCTTCCAAGCACCACTTCTGTGGGATACCTCACAAGATCTCCCTGCCTGAACTGACAGCTCTCCAGAAACAGCACCAGAAACATCCCAATGTACTTACAGAATGCTAAGGTGTGATGTGGTAGTGTATAAGTTTGGGCATTGATTCAAAGCAGTAATTTTCAGGGAGGTAGTACTTCTTCTCAGGGGTTTGTACACATTTAATGCTTAAAAACATCACCAAATGCAGTACATGTCAAAACCTTGCAAAGTGCCTTCCAGCCCTTGTGTTAGTAGGTTGGTTAGTTGTTGCATGAGCTGCAATGCTCCAGCTGGCCAATAACAAAATATGTAGTAGGTGTCATCAGGAAAAATCTGACATTTGCCTTAGCTAGCTTTTCCCTCCTTAGCACCTGGGATGTGCAGTACAGGCTCACAGCCCACAGGAGGTTCCTGCAGCATATTCTAATGAAATCTGATGGTTAGTACTTGTCCCCCAACAGTTACATCTGGAGCAAAAGACTTTCACATTCTGCCCTTGCAATGGTTCTATATCCAATTTTTAACACCTTCCTTTCCTCCTCTTCCTTTTCCCCTTCCCTTCTCCCTTCCCCCTCTTTCCATTCCAGCTCCCATTCCCATTCCCATTCCCTTCCTTCTCTCACTCTTGAGACTCCTCTATTCCCCTAGATGATGTGCCTGCTGCATGCCATTGTTTAGATGAGACAGTTCTGGACTCCTTTTTCCCCATTCAGGGAGCCACTGTCATGTTCAAATTCAAAGAATGAATATAACCTAAATGTGCCCCAGGTTCATTCTTAACACAATGTAGGAACTTTGTTGTTGAGCAGTCACACCAAGCAGCATGTCCATGGCACACTCACAGAAATGCTGCACATTCTCTGGACACTTTGTAAGGAACCTTGTTGAATACAGACACTGGGTACATTCCTGCCTAGCTAGACTGAAACACTACAGTACCTTCCTTTTCCTAATTAAAAAAACAAAAAAAAAAAAACCAAAAAAAAACCCCCAAAAAAACCTTACAAGAAACAAAGAATCAACAAGGTTGGGATTCATTTCAGTAAGCTTTAGGCTTTTACAGCATTATGCCCAGAAAGAAGGAGACATAAATCATCTGAACTCCTTAAAGAACTACATTAAGATGTGATGAATGATGCCTGAGAAACACTTCTTTCCAGTAAAGAGAGGATCTAGGAAAGTGGTTGTGGTATTCCACTATAAATATTTAAAATTAGATGGTTCGATCCCAGTTCAGACATGAAGCAGGTTGTCTCCAATTTTGTTTTGTTGCACAGATACAGATTTCTAAGTGGGAGATGTCATGTTTCCTAACCTCATGTCTCCTCCAGAGTTATAAGACCCAAACACTGTCATATATACAAAAGCCCTATCCACCACATTTAGTTTCCTTACATTAAGAATTACATTTATGTATTTTCTGTTGTCCAAGCATTTCTGAAATTCTGAGTAAGTAAAATAGATTCTTGCTGTACTAGTCTTTATATGGTACTGCAATCCTAACTTTTGCTATCCAGTTTTTACTTCTGTTAATGGTTTGCCATACTGGCCTGGAAATTCTGGTTTTCAGAGTTAAATCATTTAACAGCTACACCTCTGTATTGCAGGGAGGAAAGAAGAAAGCTAGAAGTTCATTGCTGTGGAGTTTGAAGGAAATTTTCTGTCCCCTGAAGTTAAATAGAACCAGTGGTATCCGGCATCTTTGGGGACTGGGACATAACTGCCTTTCCAAGCTTTTGGCCACACTTGAATTTCATTCTGAACCTCTTGTGCAGCTCTAAAGGAAAAGGACAGTGAGCCAAGGCTCCAAAGGATCAAGTTCCATAAAGGTTCTCAGTGGCTGAGCACCATCAAGACTGAGTGAGAGCAAGTAGCAAGCCACAAGAGGAAAACATCTTTACACAGCGTATCCAAGAGGAAAGCATGGATGAGGTTGTGTCTCTTGCAGAAATTCCATGGACAAGCATTCCTGCAGCCACCTCCCTGTGCACCTGACTAGTCCTGTGGTGCTGCTCATGTTTGCTCCCAGTCAGCTGCATCCAGGCAGCACTCACTGAGCACAGAGCTGAGTCTGCTCAGAGATGTGTCCTTGTCTGGGTGAGCTGCTTTCACTCCACATTTGGTATATTGTGGAACTGTCTCAGAGGATTCCTCTAGTCTGACCTGCAGAAAAAGCCACACTGGGAGCAAAGAACATAGGACTAGAGGTGAAAACAACAACAACAACAACAACAACAAAACCAGCTTGAGAGAAAACACACTCAGTGTGGCTTTGTTCCTGTTTTAGAGGCACAAAATTTGCTCATTTATGTAGGAGAGGCATGTTTTTGAAGTATGACTATTAATACCAAGTCAGCACAGGAATTTCCAACACTTTATAATACTACAGCTATTTGAAGAGCATCAGCATCCTCTAGCTACACAGCAGAGCAAAGACGAGACAGAAACTGTTCCGTGGTTGTTCATGCAGAGGCAATAAAGGAGATACAGAACCTTCTGGCACAGCAGCTGTTCAGACTGGGCAGGGGAGATATTACCTGCACACCAACTACAAAAAGAAATATTTGGTATTTATTTAACAGGCTAGTTTCTGAATAAAGTGCAGCAGACTCACCAAAAAAAAAAAAAAAAAAAAAAAAAAGTCAGACATTGTAAATATTTTCAAAACCGCTTTTACAAGTCAGAGTGTAGATCTGGGACTTATCCTGCATATGTCATTATTTGCCATGAGATTACAGGGAAACCACTAGTTCCCATCTGCTCTCCCTCATTAGTGTCTTTCCTTGTCCTAAATATCTGGGTCAATCTTGTGACCTTAAGTTTTTAGGGCAACTCCTCTAAGTTCTAAGCTCTATGGGAAGCAGTTTGCTCTGTCTCCTGCAGACCATGACACAGCTCTCTGTCTGCCTTAAACCTGGGAGGTACATAGTTCTCTCATCTTAATATTATTATGTAACATCTGGTTACATAATATTTAAGTAAAATAAATAAACTGAGAGGTGCCAAAGAGATAAACAATCCAGACACATTCTGTCAGATCAGTTCAGGAAGCACCAATTTTTCAATAGCAGCTCCCTTTCATGAAGCATCACTTTAATCTACAGGACTCATTTGTCTAACTGACTTGCTCTTTCCCAGAAAACAAACACCTTCATGCCTTCAGAAATCTGTGGGCAGTGATGTTCCTGATTACAATATCTATATTTATTGTCATTATTATGAGAGCCATACTTAGGATACCACTGCTGTAGGTACAGTGGACATGTAGAGTGGAAATGCAAGCTCTGCCAAAAAAATCTTCTGGTTTTTATGAAGATGGGTTCTATGAATTCACTCATGCTTAGCAATACTCTGCTCCTCTGCCAATGTCAGTTTGCTGACATTGGAATTCTCCCTGCAATGGAAAAAAAAAAAAAAAGATGCTAAAATTGTGAAAAACTTGTGGCCTCTCAATACTTAAAATGGCTTATCAGAAAGATGGAGACAGACTTTGTACTAAAGCCTGTAGTAGTGAGGCAAGAAGTAACGGTTTTAAATTGGATGAGGGTAAATTTAAACTGGACATAAGGAAGATTTTTCACTAGGAGGGTGGTGAGATGCTGGAACTCTTTGCCCAGAGAATTTATGAATGCCTCATCCCTGGAAGTGTTTGAAGTCATGTTGGATGGGGCTTTGAGCAACCTGAGCTAATGAAAAACATCCCTTTCCATGGCAGAGACAAAATGATCTTTAAAGGTCCCTTCAAACACAAACCACTATAAAATTCAACTACTCTCTGGAAAATTCCTTTCTTGGGTTAAAAGTAATGCTACATATACATTTTTTGAATAGTTATGCCATGGTCTAAAGGTGAATATTTGAAAAAATTGACACATATGTAATTGTCTGGATGTTTTTATCACTTGGTGAACAATTAAACAGCCTTACTCCTCCACTGTGCAGAAAGCCAAATATTCTCGGTGCAAGCCCTAGCAGGCAATGACACTACATATCCCTTGAGTGACCTTAGAAGGAGATTGAATCTACCTTTTCAAACATTACAGGGAAGCTTTCCAAAATTGCACAACCCCAGACTTTCCAAACAAATGTCCTTAGCATGACAGATGACAGGAGTTTCGTGTGACAGAGGCCTCTAAAATAACCTCTTTTGGAGAAATAATAAAGATTGTTATTTATGATTCCTTTCACAGGGTAAGAGAAGAGTAGAGATTTTTCAAGGAAATCTCTGAATTTTGTCCAGTATGGTTTATTACGAGAAAATCTGTTCTGTTTCATTCAAATAGTTTGGCATACATCTAATGCTTAAAATGTCATCTTACTAAAAAGGGAAAGACGGATCTGATCTGGACTCCTTTTATCTTGCATTGGACTACTCAAATACATACATACAAAAGCACAGGAGTGCTAGCAAGGCAGATTTAAAGTTGAAGTAAAACTACAAAGATTGAAATCCCAGCATCATTGAAGTCAGTGAAAAAACCCCTCTGATTTAAGTGAAACCAGGATGGTTTTTATTAATGTATGAATCAAGAAGATAAATTTCAGGAATCTGATTCTAAGCATTTCAAGAAACTTTATGCTTAATACTCAGAAGATTATTTAAAGAGAAAAAATATTCCAGAAATATTGCCTAATCTTTACTAGACTGGTGTGGAAAACATTTAAGCAGCAGATGGCTGTATATTGATTACCCTTGGCTTATCATCATTCCAAGGCAGCTTTCTCAAGTAAGTACTTGGTACAAATCCTTCATTCCCACCAGATAAGCAGTTCCCAGTTTAGGTATCACACATGACTGCATCTTAAATTGGTCACTTAAAACAGGAAAAGGGATTAATTGGAGAGCCCCTTTTTAGAACACCACTTAAAGAAATGCTCATGGTTAAAACATTCTGCTTTTACTTACCATGCATAAAAATTGCACAAGTAATTTGTTTTAGGAAACTGTGCTTCAATGGGTCTCTCTGAAAGCAGCCTGAGCTTTCAGAGCCCAGGAGCACGCTTGCTTAGAACAGAAAATGGCTGATAAAAAAGTCAAAGGATACATCTTTGTAGGGAAATCCAAGGTGAAGGGACACCCTGGTCTGAGGGCACAGGGTTAAATACAGGGAAGAAGGGGTGGCTCTGAGGGTCCAGGGCCAATGGGAACAGGGGAAAGCGGTGCAGAGGAGGGGCAGCCAGTGGGATAACAGGGGTGGAGCACTGTGACAAACCAGGACCAGCAGGGATCAGGAGAGTGAGAACATTCTAGGGTGAATACAAATAAGGTGAATGGGGCGGAGCAGGGGCGGAACAACTGTGCAGACCAATCAAACTCAAGGTATTAACATGTGCCTGCAAAGGCCCATGGGAGGGAGTCACTTCTCACCATGACCTGGAGGGGTGTTTCTCTCTGCTTGTTTCTGCCTCTTGAGGCCTGGAGCCTGATAGTACTAGTGACAAAACTGTGGGTGCCATGGTAGTGAATGAGATGTTTATTTTATTTTTTATTTTTTTATTTTTTTTAATTTTATTTTTGGTCATTGTGGTTGGTTTCATCAAGTGGGAGGTTGGAGGAGCTCCTTGGGGATGTTTTTGTGTGGCATCTTGGGGTCTGTGATGGACACCAGTGACTAATAGCTGCTTGCTGAGTGTCTGAGACTGCCACAGAGTCAGTAGGTAGGCTCAGCTCTCCTCCTTGCACAATGCAAGATGAAATTGAGAAGCCAAGTGAATATGGACCAGCTGGCATGATGGCTCTATGTTAGAGGGCCAACAGGCACCCATATATTTAAGGTGGTGGACTGGATGTTTTGCTCACCAGAAAAATAAATGAGGGGTATAAACTGTGTATTTGAATATGGGTAGGCACAGAGGGAAGAGTTCCTTTGACACAGATCTCAGAAGCACAAGAAACTGATAGTTCCTAAAAACAGGTGAAACAGGTAACTCCTGATGTTTGTTTTTACTACATTCAAGAAATTGAGATCTTCATTAGTTTTTTTCAAGCAGAATTTAAAGATTTTTTTCATGGTGTGTATGCAACTTTTCCTTATACAATCAAGACTGCAAAAGTCTCAGTTTCTCAACCCAAAGGAGAAGAACTGTAAATGTCCTGCCTTTCTCTAGATGTCTCTCTGCTCTTTCATCCTTCTCAGAGCCCTCTAATCAGGCTCCATAAGCAAAGTTGTTTGTATCATATATTTTTACAAAACCATAAATGAAGGTGTTTAGGAGCATATCTCCCATGCTGTCTTTGCTACTGCAATTGTAATGGTGCTGATCTAAAACTGGTTTTCACACACACACGAGGCAGCACTTGTTAGGAGAGATTTTACCTTTCTATTCACATGGACTAAATAATTGGAAAAAATATATGTGTTCTGCATAGACAAGTCCTTCTTCAGGCACATACAAAAAACATAAGGCCACTGTTGCACTAGGCAGTGACTGCTGTAAATTTTATTCGGCCTGCTAGCCAAGGATGGTAATGAAAATGGAGTTGTACAGGAGACAACGAAGCTTGTAGAGCAGTGTTTAAATCTTCTGAGGTAGTTCTAACATATATCCTGGAAGGTGCCAGGGCTGTCTGCAGTCTTGTCTTTGAAGATGAGGCATGTGAAAGACTTTGGTCATGGAACAAAAGTATTCTGCAGGGTATACATGCCCTTCCCAATCCCTTATTTCCAACCGTCAGAATGATTTCCTTGTGATGCACTGTATTTATTGCTTCTGACAAACTGCATAGCTGAATTTCCTCTGTGTTCATGGCTGCATTAAGCCACAGCCATATTCAGGGCTGACTTGTCTGGTGGCAGCCCCTGGGGCAGGACAGGCTTCTGCACTTCTGATTTTGAAGAGAGAAGAAATAAATGGTAAGGTGATGCAGCACAGGCTGCAATAAGAATTAACACATGACATGTACATGGTTACTTATATCTTCAACATATGTAATGATTAATCAAATTAATCAAAGCTCAAAAGATGGGCACAGGCATGCAGTTTTTTCCTTTATCCAGTTAGAGTGGATAAGTAAAACAGCCACTGTTGTCTACATGTGAGAGACAGGCAAGGACAAAACCATGGTCCATGATAATGACACCAGAAGCAATTAACTCAGAGTGGAGACTGACACTGCTGTAATGGGAAGCTCTTGTTACCAGAATTACAGGATAGACCTGACTTGTGTCACAATCCTGCCACCTCTCTGAACTGCTGCAGTTCCTGCACCCTGGACACCACTTGACCAAGTTTTGCTGTACTATAACTGTGATGGGGTACTCTTGTATCAAAAAATACCATCAGAGTATTTTAAAATAAGTTTAGGATTCTTTTTTAATGGCTTTTGATCAATAGCAATGTTATCATTGAGCACAACAAGCATTAATCAACTGTTTATTACTAATCACTGAGAGCAAAAAGCTATGCTAATTCTAAATTGCTTCTTTTCCTTTACACGCTTTTTTGATGTTTCTCTGCCAAGCATGTTGGATATAAGGAATGTCACTCCTTGGTGCCTAACTTTGCCTGGGCAGAGCTGAATGTAATTGGTATGTGATTATGGGATTCATCTTATGAGATTTTGACCCATATCTTCACATGAAATATGTCGTCCTACAGAAGTGTCTACCTCTCATCAGGGATTGTTGATGATGTCTGCACAAATGACTTGGATGAGAAGCCTGGCATTAAAGTTAGGTGACATCAATCAAATAATGGGCAAAAGCCAGTCTAAAATGAAGGCACTGAAATGCATTTAGAAATCAGGGAAATGTCAGACATCACAATTCTTTAATTAAGAGCAGAGAAAACTACACTCGAAAGACTGACAGCTAAAGATGAGAGAAAATAAGAATGACTTAGGAGAAAAGGCTGCAAATGCCACCCATTCATTTATTTATCACCAAAAAACCACTGTAATGCAATGTCAGGAAATAAGTGTCCTTCAGCAGGTTGTGATTCCTTTAAATCAAGTCCAAGTGACCATGGCATTGTATGTATGCTTATTTTCTAGTTCTTGACATTTCTTAATTTAAACAAGAAGAAACCACAGAACTGTGTTGAATCCACTGAGCCAGAAGACACAGATAATCTCTTCTGCAAACAACAAATCTCAGCCTCATCTCACAGTATCTCCAGTGAGATGCTCATTCTTTACAGAGGTATCACTCACAGAAGAGTGAGTGCTCTTCTCTTGACTAGATCTGTTACTCAGTGAGTAATGCTACTTGGTGGTTCCTACTGGCCATATCTGACTTTAGTGGAAAGGACCTTCTAGCTGAGGGCCTTAGACTGCCTTTGTGGCTTTGTGGAATAATGATCTAGAGTTGCCCACAATTGTCAGCAAGATGGGAAAAAATATAGTACAGGGATTAAACTGTTGGCTCTTTGGGACACCTAGTGACATTAGAGAAAATTGATATTCAGTAGTCATGTTTATGAGCTTATGTGCTCCTCTGATATTAAGCCTTTGTAATTTTTGAAGTTTTGAAATTGCTCCTTGAATTTCCTGTGGGGGTTTTTTTGGACCTGAAAAGAGTGTCTTCCTCAGATGGAACTTCCATCTTTTTGTGTGAGCAGAAGAAACTAGAAAGCATTGGGAAAAGTAAAAGATGTATAGAATTATTATAGTGGAAACTAATTTTTCTTAGTTCAACCTGCCAGGGAAAAGAACCAGTCCAAGATGAGCACATCTGTGCTTCACTGCTGGATATATATTTGACTGCTGCAATATTCTGGACAGACTTTATCTGTAATCTGGTAGAGATTCATGTCCTGATTTGTGTCCATATATGCAGCTTTCCATGTCCAAAACTGGCTGGAAGCCCCAGAGCATTTCCTGAGTAACTGAGGGGATCTTATTGTTTCCTTTATGCTTGCAGAGGTATGATTGTGGTTTTCATAATGATGACTGTGCCACTGCCATCCACAGAGATGACAGTCTGAGATTCAGCTCTGATGTGCATATGAGGAATGATTGTTATCTGCAGAACTGCATTCCTATTGTACATCTGGAAGTGTGTGCTGGATCATTTCAGCTTCCATAGGGCTTGTCCAACGCATCACAATGAGAAGAATTGTGTGTTCACTCTGAACTTCCCTGTGCTGTACTGCAGCCGTGGTCTGACCTACAGGAGCCATTGTCACTGCAAAGACTGTGCATGCCAGGCAGCAGCAGAGCTCAAAGTGTTCCTCAGGCAGGAAGCTCCTGCTTGCTGTGGTTATCAAAGCACAGAGAAAGTGCCCTCTGGCTCCCACGAGGGGACCTTCTGCTCCCCACATTCTTTGTAATGGCATCACTCTCTGGGCAGCAGCTCCTCTGTGGGAGATGAGAGGTACAGTGCTGAACCAACAAAAGAAACAGAGGCATCAAAGGTGCAGGATGGAAAGGTGATGCCTTGTACAAAATAGCACCTCAGGTCACTTGGGAAGAAAGCAAGGGAGAAAGGCCTGCAGAGGCTGGAGAGCTGAGGGACATGAATGGAGGTAGGCAGAAAGAAGGCTGGGAGGTGGTGACACCTCTGATGATCAAACTGAAGAGATGAAAGGGCAAAGTAAAAATGTGCTGAGAGCTTATAGAAATAGCTCTGTCTAAATATAGACTGTCCCTCACCATGAAAAGCCAATATTAGCTTTCTTAACCTGATTATATCATATGGCTTTGGAAAATACAGTCAATTTGTTCTACCCAGATGTGGTAATTATTATAGCTTCATCTACTGAACCTGTTGTAGAAGTACCCATAAGAAAAAGTAATGTCCCTGCTTTTTAAATTTCTCTTTCAACATATCTTCTCTGAACTCAGGCAGATAGTAGAAATGAATCATAAAAACTTAGCAGAATCCAGAATGTTCAGCAACAGATTTGCATGGCTGGTGATCTCTCCAGACAGACAAAGCATCTCCTGATGGAGCCCAGGCATAACAGACCACGAAATTCAAAACAAGTTATGCTGCTACATGTTCACAATGCTATTGCTTTCAAATCTATTAGAAAAAAAATATCAAAAGCTTCTTTGTTCATAGCTTCCCTCTTAAGGCTTTATTATTATTTCTTCTCAAAGGTCTATTTAACAGCTCTTGTGATTTTTATCTTCTGACTCTTGACAATCTGTGTGTCTCTTAAAGGCCTGGCTGTTCATATCAACCACATAAATAAAAATTCCAGCTCTCTTTTTTCCTTACATTACTTTTTGATTAACAGAGAATCTGAGAAACAAATCCAAATCTAAATATATCAAAGACAAATTTTTAAAAGTGCAGGAAATACAGATTTAAAAATCCCATGATTTGAAGCACAACCTGGTTAAATTTGTTGGAGTCTTTGTAACAATGTATGAATTCACAGCCAGACCCTTCTGTTAGTCCTTTTTATTTAAGAGATAAAAACATTATAACTTAAGACACTTTGGTCTCTTCTCTTGTTATTGTTACTTCATTCCCACCTACAAATGTCAACAATTAAGTTGGGCAGTAAAACAAAGATATCACTATTGCTGTAGCATTTGTCCAGGAGCAGGAGATGAGGAAATAAACAAAGAAGAAAATCTTCAACTTTACTTCTATTCTTAACTCTGTCAGCTCTTGACCTTCTTGTTGGTATCATTAATTTCAATTTTCAAAATTGATACAGGCAGTCTCACAATCATAAATCAAGTTCCCAACAGCTCACATATACATTTTTGGATTAACTTTTAATTTTGGGTTCATGCTTTTTTATTTTTGAGTGTAAATGCTTAAGACAAATCAATCCACCAGCGTCCTGCAATTTCAAATAATCAAACTTTAGAAGCCTGAAGCCCAAATGTCCATAAACTGCTATTCCCTCTACCAAACATGGACTTTCACTGTTAAGCAAATACACAGACATGAGAGAATTCCCTTCTGAAAAAATGTGGCACCTAGGAGGGTACTGTTGTACAAATCTTCCTCTCTAGGTCAATACTGATTAAAACTGAAATCCTGAAATAACTGTAACTAAATTGTACAGAAAATATGTCACAAAAGCCTGTTAAAGTAAGTTATACAAATGAAATCACATTGTTTAGAGAAAAGTATATTAACATAAGAGTTTAGCTTCTAAAACTGTGTTGTTTTACACTCACCCATACATTCTCTTGCTCAGTTTCTGTTGCTCCTACCTGTCCAGTTTGTGGGACATCACCACTAAAAGGGTCTTACAGCCAAAGACTAGGATTTAACTAGAGATATTAAGAATAAAGACAAAAATAACTCCGTCTGATTTATTTGGTAGGTAAAAATGTTACTAACTTTTTGATCAAAAAGGGCAGATATAATTTAGTGTTTTATTTCCCCTGGTTATACTAAAAGCTACATTTTATAGCAGTTATGATGTTGGAAAAAAGCTTAACACACATATGAAAAGATGTAAATTTAAATAATATAAATGTGTTCTGTCTTAGCCAAAGTGTCCCTTAAGGACAGTTGCAGAAAAAAAGGATGACATCAAATATTTCTGGATATTCCCATCATCTGTGTACAAAACACAGTCCATATGCAAAGTCTTTCTTTCCACTTCAGTTTTTCCACATTCATCCTCCAGCTTCTGGCTGGTGTTACACTAGGCAAAATCAAACACTCATCAGGTCCAGGAACCTGTCACTGGAGCATCCAGTAACAAATACTGAGGAAAAATACCTGCTCCAGGCAGCTGTACAGTGTCAGAGAATCCTGATCCAAAGGTGGTGCAGTTATACCTAATGCCCCTTGAGAGATATATTTCTACTCTGAATTCATTGTTACCTTTCTGAGCAAATAACTAGAATCTATAGCATCCTTCAGTGAGTATTCCTACAGCTTAACCATTACTAACAATATGAACAATCAGCTTGTTTGGCCTGATTTCAGCCTATCTTCCTTCAGTGCCTACCTGGTAATTACATCTGCTTTGTTTTTTAGATCCTCTTTAGCACTGGGCTGTCTCTGTGTGTGTCTGTGTTAGGTCAGGGTTTCATTTCCATTGAGTACATTGCTGTTCAGTCATCTGCACAGAATTTCAAATGCCACTGTTCTGCTTTTGTGTGTTAGCCCAAAGAGCTCTTGTTAAATGTTTGCTCCCACATTGATTGATGAGCTGCCTGTCTCCTTGTGCAGTGGAGTGCTGGAGCCCTGTGACTTTCCTCTTGGACATGTTATCCATCCAATCTATTAGTCATTGCCAGGCCTCTCCTTGGACATCTGTTCAGTTCTCAACATCCTCCTTCAATTACAGTCACCAGACTAGACACAATATTCTCTTGGTGCTCACAGCAGTGTCAAAACATGTTTTCACTCAGTCCAAGAGGCCATTAGCTGCTCTGGGCACAGCATCACAGCAGGAATTTATGTTCAACTATCAGGATCCTAAAGTCTCTTTTAGAAACAGTTATCCAGTCCCCCATCCTGAATCTATACCATACACTTTTCCTACTTTACTGAGTTATGCACTCCTGACATAAATACACTAATTTAATATAAATATGTCATTTGGTGTCACAACATTGTGGGAGGGAGAAGGAAAAAGGAAGATTGGAATGACACCTAGGATCAACCATGCAGATAAATGTTAAGTGTCTGTCATGGGCTCATCTTGGGCAAAGCAATTGTTGCAGGGTCATGAATTAATGCACTCTTCAGTAACCTGTTGCTCACTGTAGCAGGCTGCTCGTGTGGGGCAGTCTATCCCTCCAGCAAGGAATCTGTCATCACTTCCACATCTGCTTGTCCCACTGCCCATGGAATTGGGATTGATGGAGGCTCCAGGAGGAGGCTGAGCCAGGTACCTGAAACTGGTGAAAGGCAGTAAATTTGAAGTTATGCTTTTCCCATGACATTTAGCTTTAGAACAAATATGTTTTGTGCAGCTGCATCTTCTTGGATTTCCTGCATGTGGCACCTATGAATGGTGATCAGCAAGTCAGGGGGCACATCCTGCTCTTGGCATCGAGGCCAAAACAGAGGAATGGAATTAGACAGAGAGAATTAAAATAAGAATTTTATATGCTCAGTTCTGCTTTAAAATAAATGCTAATCACACACGTATATTACAAATAAAATCAAAGCAAATATCTGATAGATTTGTGAACATAAAGAAATAAGACTTGATCTAAATTCCATGATAGTCAGTTAAAATATTTCAGGAAAGTTGCAGCTTTACTAATAGGGACTGGCTCTTTCTTTGCTGTAAATATCTTAGAATCACAGAATTGCCTAGGTTGGAAAAGGATGATATCAGGTATCAGCAATATCAGGTTAGGACAGGGACACAAATAAGTGGCATATTTCACAAGAACATAAATGAAAGAAATGTCATGGCTAACCTGAAAAGAATATTGTCTTGCAGGAGCTATTGTTTCCTCAATATTCACTATCCTAACAAATTGGATTTTCTCAACCCTAATTGGGCCAATTCACTTCCTTCTTCCCAAGGGAGACAAAAAAGCAGCAGATTGTGCACTAATGTTAACACAGTATAAAGTATTACAGCTGGAAGATGTTGTATAATGTTGTGCTTCAAGATGTATAAGCCATAGCTTCAGGTTTGTTGAATTTTACGAGAAAGGTAGTAAGAAATGTCCTTGATGCCCTACCTGCATCTAATATATGGATGAAAATCCTTTCTAAGTCAGTTGCAAGACTCAGCCCTACACTGAGAAGCATCTGCTTCAGCTGCAGGAGTGCAGGGCAAAAGGTGGGGATAGGAGGAAAACAAGGAGGAATTAAGGGGAAAACACCTGAAATGCAAGCAGAAGCCTAGCTGTGGCATTCATAATTCTGGCAAGGTAATGGAGTTTATTCTCAAGGAGCTTCCCTGCAGTTATTTAATAGGATGTAACTCACAGCAGGAGTTCAAATCTATGAAAAGGTACAAAAAATTTAAAATAAGTTGCCTGGAACACATATTCCCAATGAGGAATCTTTTGAGTGAAAAGCCACCCTTTTGTGATATACAGTCATTCCTTAGGAAGCAAGGATAGTTTAACCATCTGCTTTGTGTAGCTGAGGGATGAGATTCTGCACTAATTAGGCCTCATACAGGTAAATTCTGAATCCAGTTATTCACATCAGCTGAGAGCAAAGCCTCAACAGGCAAAACATCCCTATCCAAGGCAGTGTGTAAACATATGTCAATGCTAATTACTTGCTGAAGTTCTCCTTGGAAGGACACAAGCAGATGCTCAATGGTAAGCACAACTGTAGGGGTTGTTTTGAGTATAAACACTCTTAAGCCTGCTGATAAATGTTTTCCTGAAGTGAAACTAGGATTTGATACCCTATAATTCAACTCAAAACAAAATACACCTGTTTTTCTAACACATAATATCTAATTAAGTTTCAAAGAAGAAAAGGAGAGTGACACTGGAAAATCTTAAAATAGCTTATTTTAGAATATATTTAATATGTATGTCATATTCATAATCAGAATTGTTTGATTTTGTCAGAACTAAGAACCTTTTCTTGTAATTGATTGGTGATATTTTACTTCTGTTGTGACTTCTTTAAAAGTTCTTCTAGAATTGTTGTCCTCTCCATTATATTTCCCTACAATAAGATCATAATTACTTTTATTGTCATTATTAACTAACACTATTTATTACTACTATTTTGTTACCACTATTAAGTGAAAACAACAGCTGTAGAAACTGTGATAATGAAAATATAATCATTTTCCCCTACATGTTTTATATGTGGGCAAAGAAGGAATAGCAACCCCCCTTCAGGGAGTTACAGGGCAAGTACTTGCTCTGACTGACTGCAGGAATAAATGGTATGAAGTTGTAAGTTAGTTCATCACAGCTTAGAGAAGCTGCCATTGCAATTAAAATACCAGGTTTGAAAGAAAATGTAAAAAGCCTTGTCATTCCCACTGAAATTCATGGGGCTCACAGGGGTGCAAGAGGCCAGGAAAAAGGATGGGGGAGATGGAACTTCAGCTGCTTTATTTTAAAGCAGTACTTGCAGGTCCTCTTTCCTGGGATTGTCACTGTGTGATCTTTACAAAACTTCTTAGCCTAGTGGTGCTTGAATTAATCAGATCAGCTGCTGGAACTGCCTGGGCTGATAACATTGTGCATGTGAGACCAGGTGCCTAATCCACATCAGCTCTAACACTGTGACCACTGACAGCCCAGACAGGTCAGCTGAAGCCACATGGAATGACTATAACCTGCTCTGAGTGGGGCTTAGAAAATAGGCCAAGTACTTTCATTTTAGAAACACTAGCAAAACAATCTCTGGGTTTGACAGAGCTGTGCCAAGAAATGAGTAGAAACAAAAGGATTTATCATTATTTGTAATTTCATTTAAATATCAGAACCTTATGTTCTTTAAACTGTACCTTGCAACACTTACTTGTTAATGTCAATTAAAATGCAGGGTGATATGTTAAATGTATCAAATAAAAGTTATGAAATAGTAAAATCCTACAAGATTCATGAGATATATTTACGTAATAAAAATTATAAGTACAGTTAAATATAATAGTTAAAATTTTGTTTTCTTGATAAAAGACACGTGCTCTTCATTCTAAGGTAATTAGCTGTAAAAATATTCTGTTCATTTTAGGTACTTGGTGTCTGTGGATAAGCCCTTGCACAGTAAATGACATACTGGCCACCCTGTGATGCCTTCTGCCTCTTTATCTGTGGGCCTGTGGCAAAAACATGACCTAGTTCTAACAGTGCAACAGAAGGTTAAAGGTACAGGTTAAAAGAAACACCTGAAAGACTCAAAAAAGCCCATACCTCCCTTGTTTCTCTGAAACAGAATACAGAGCATTCAGCCTTTGAAGGAGCAGCTGCTTACCTTGCAACGTATATAAAACCTTTATTACTACAGTGCTCTGGCTGAAGTTTAAAAAAATGTTACCCAGATTTCAACTTCTCATTACAATTCAAGAAAGAAAACAATTTCAATCTCTAAAAAAAACCTTGACAGCAAAAGAGAACTATTTCCTGTCCAGATACACTGCACAATTATCTTCTTTTTTCACTTGTGGAAAAGAAACCACAACAGCAGAAATTATGCCAGATGAAATGTTCAACTTTTCTTTCTCTCTTCTTTTTCTTTTTTAAAAACAAGGTTAGAGGTCCAGGAATAAAATATGTCTGTGTTGCAGCCTTTTTCTGCACAGGCTGCCCTTCCTCTGTGAGCAGTCTCTTGTGCTGAGTCAGGTTGTGCTTGCAGGGGTGTGCTGAAGGGGATGGATGATTCTTCAGGGCAGAAAGTGCAAAGAGTGGCTTGTGCTGTGTACAAATTTCTGCAAGGTATGATAACCTCCCTTTTTTTTCTGAATGTAGCTCAATTCCTTCAACTGTGAAATCTAATTTCTCCCTGGAAGAAAATAAAAAGCCATGTGGAATCAGCTGTAAACATTTGTTCTCTCATGATTTGAAGAAACATGAAAGATCTAAGGAGCTCTGATTATTTTTCCAAACTTGAAATTGTGCATGTAGTGAGGAGAGTTGCATTTTCTTCGCCTTCTGTAACACAAGGACAAACATAAAAGGTTTGTTCCCCCAACAGACCTCAGAAGCTGAGCTTGGAAATTTGCCCCGTCCTTCAGAAATGTGGTTGTTGTAAGACAATTTCATGGAGTCATGGAATCATAGAACAGCCTGAGTTGGAAGGAGCACACAGGAATCTCTGAGCCAGCTCCTGGAAACTGGCAGCAGGGCCC
This sequence comes from Luscinia megarhynchos, assembly GCA_034336665.1. Classification (NCBI taxonomy): domain Eukaryota; kingdom Metazoa; phylum Chordata; class Aves; order Passeriformes; family Muscicapidae; genus Luscinia; species Luscinia megarhynchos. The sequence goes on from JAPFBE010000003.1 coordinate 17,216,751, forward strand.
AGGACATCCTGGAGGTTAGAGGAGCTTTCCTTAGCATTCTCCAGCTGCTGCTCCTGTTTCCTTCTCTGGCACAGAGGTTGGTGAGGTGGCCACCTACAGCATTTTCTGGTGGGTGTGGGGTACCCTGGCTCCTTCCTCCTGGGAACCTCTTTGTTCAGGAGAGTGGGCGGCTGGAAAACAAAGATGGAAAGGGACAGCAGGCATGAGAGGGGAAGCTTGGAGAAGAGTGAGACTAATCTGTGGTGGCTGGAGAAACAGCCATGCCAAAGATCAGAAATGGTGAGTTCAAGGTGAAGCTCCTGACCCCCAACACGTAGAAACACCACCCAGATGAAGTAAACAAACTAGAAGAATTCAGGTTTAGAGAGAGCTTTTTCCTTCATTTCAGTGAGCTATTGCATCTAACTGAGCTGTTTATTCAGAGCTCTGAAACAACACAGAACTTGGAATAATACAAATTTTCTTTTCAGTTCCAAATAAAATAGATGTAGAGGGCAAGAGCTACTAATTCTATGACTTCCAAGTTGTGGATAGACCTGCAAATCCAAGCACCTCTCATTATTTACGAATTCTATTCACCTTGCTGATGAGACATAAAATTTTAAAGTTTGAGTGTTTTGATAAACTGACCTTTTTTCAATCCACCACACTTGAAGTACATTTTAGTTAATTAAACCAGTTGCAAAACACTATCTTGGTGTTTATAATTTATGATTAAGGTGATTCTAACACAAACAGTGGATGAAAAGCCATCTGAAATGAGGCAGGTAATTTATTTTAATATGATAAAAATGTAAACATAAAAAATTTGAACATATTTTCATCAGAACACAGTATTTAAAGATAGATGTCTATAATGCATCTTCCTGGTATTCATTTGAGCAAGTCTTATTTAGGTTAAGGGATGGAATATGTTCCTGATCCTCATGTAATGGAAACCAGTGAAAGAGACAATTCAAGTACACATGGAAAATAGTCCTAACAATCTTAATGTTTTCTGCCTTCTAATTTTAGAACATAATTTTAAAATAGTGTTTTAAATTATCCTGCATTTCAGCCCTCACTCTTCAGTATACAGGATATAATGTATTTTTCCTCACATGACAAGACTTACAAAACCTTTGCAATATTGCACTTACTGGTTTGTATGTTAAGTGGCAGTCCAATTTCACTCCATGCAGCAAACTCATCTGCCCCCCTTCCCCCAAAGCTCTCTTGTTCCATCAGTCTTTTGTTCTGGGCAATTAAAAAATTGCTTAGGGACAGAACTTATGTATACAGGGTATAAAACCAGAGGTACTTTGTGGGGATCTGACACAATAGTTAATCATTTATGAGAGGGGTATTAGTGGGATCTAGCCTCAAATCCCTTAAAATATGATGGCCAAAGTGTATTTAAACATGCATTTAATTTAGTCTGGTTTAGGATTAGCCATTTGTTTACAATGTGCCAGATGAGTTCTGTGTGAAATGGGATATTACTCCACAGGGTGACCAACTGCAATCCTCCCTGATGGGGTCATGGTTGGGCTGCCCAGAGCTGGACCTGTGCTTTGGGTAGAAGGTTGAGTTCAATGGCTCCTGGAAGTCTCTTTTAAACTGGACTGTTCTGTTCTGCTTTTGGTGGTTGCTAGCATTATGCAAACAGTACATCCTGCAGGAATAGGTGAGAATTAATTTCTTGTCTGAAGGTCTCATCAGCCCTGCATTTGGTGGCACAAAGCTGCAGCTGAGGGCCAGACTGGCCTCACAGACATTAGGAAGCAGAACAGTCTGGTACTCTCATGAGCACTATTCTACTGTTTTTGTGACCTGAGCTCCCTCTGAAAGCAAGATGGACTTAACATATCTGTTACTCTGTTAACCTGTCTTTAAATCACTGAGGGGTTTTTTTCAGAATTTCTTTAGCAGTCACCTAGACAGTAAAGCTAACAATGTAAATTAAATTCATTTGTATATATGAGGTGTGAAATAATGTCTTTATATTATTGCCAAGCAAAGTAATAGATGTCAAATGACCATAATATTGAAGCCAAAAATCATTGTAAGGCTTTTTTTCAGATCACTTGCATTTTTTTTACACAGACTTGAAAGCTGGTTTTAATGTTAATGAGAACAGATTATTTTTACATACTTGCCTGGTTTCAGTAGCAGGAGATGAAGCAAATCACAAAATGACTTGGAGTTGCTCTATCAAAGTTTTAAATAAAGTATTTCTGACAGACCTGTGTATGTGTAGGCACCAGCACTGGCTCTGTGCTAAAGAGCAGGGCTGGAACAGCACACCAGCAATAGTAGTATCAAGCTGATTGTGGATTGTCTGTACAAACTAGAGATTAATATGGAAGAAAAAGATTTGTGGGCCCTGACTGGGTTTATTTCAGAGTGCTGAGAACTTGCTAATATAATTGCAAACATACCTAATCCTTTTGAAAAGTCACAGAAATCAGAGGATTGTCCTCTGGAAGAGAGGAGAGGAGAGGAGAGGAGAGGAGAGGAGAGGAGAGGAGAGGAGAGGAGAGGAGAGGAGAGGAGAGGAGAGGAGAGGGAGAGGAGAGGAGAGGAGAGGAGAGGAGAGAGAGGAGAGGAGAGGAGAGGAGAGGAGAGGAGAGGAGAGGAGAGGAGAGGAGAGGAGAGGAGAGGAGAGGAGAGGAGAGGAGAGGAGAGGAGAGGAGAGGAGAGGAGAGGAGAGGAGAGGAGATTTGGGGGGGGAACTAGTTCCATTCTTCAAATACTAAATTAATCAAACATTAAATATCAAATATTAAGATGCATTTCTGGAGAAGGTGGAAAACCCTCTTCCCAAAGATGCACAAGGACAGGGCAAGAGGCAGCAGACAAGTTGCTTCGGGAAATTCTGTCTGTATACAAGGAAAAAATTCTTCACTGTGGGAAGAGGTATTACTGAACTTGTCCATAGTCGGGTGGAAGCCCTCGAGACGCGCACAGGCAGGGATTTTGGGCTCCGAGGCGCTCCTGTGTTCCCCGGCAGAGCCGGAGGGTGGCACGGCTCAGCAGCGCAGCAGCTGCCGGGCCCGGGCTGCCGCGCACTGCGGGCAGCGCTGGAGAACCTCGGAAAAGGGAAAGGGGCTCATTAGAGCCAGCTCCACTTCAGAGACGGTAAGTAAGCATAGTTTAAGAGAGAAGTTTACTTTTTGGACAGTTTTGTATCAAAGGTCTGTTCTGTGCCTGCGTACCCAAGCCAGGTAACACTGCTCTGTTCTGGTAGCCCTTCCTGGCTTGAGTTATCCTGCAGCTTAATGGTGACCTTCCTTGGCTCCCCTTTCCTGGAAGGCCATTTGACAGGTTAAGGAACACCTAACAGCACCTATAGGTGCTTTACAGGCAGGCAGTTTCAGTTTCATGTTGCAAATGTGTCTAATGAATGCAAGGCATCGTCCTCCAACACAGCAGGGCATTAGAGGCTCATCATCAGCAAAGTGCATCACCAGTCACCAAAGGGACTAGAACTTGGATCCCTAAGGAGAGAAGGCATTTGAGACCTTGCTGCTTAGCTGTCCAGCCCATATTTCACTCCTGATATGTGTCTGAGGAGTCCCTGGGAAGCACACAGGCAGCAAGCAGGCTGCACTGTGTAAAATTATCTTCCAGTGAACAGAAGCAGGTGCTAGAGATGATTAGGCTCCATCTAATTTTCTTGGTTTGTTCTGCTGTTGGTGTTACTGTGCTCTGATAGAAGCCATGAATATATCACAACCAATGTAACAAGATTGTTTCTGTTGGTGCAAAAGAGTTCTGGTTGAGCAATATTTGCCTTGGTAAACAGAGGTGGATGAAAAAGTGAGTGAATGATCACAATGTGCCATGTTCAGCTACATCCAGCACAAGTGAATATTGGAGCTGAGAGGTTTTCCCAGGCTCTTTTCAGCTTGTATGGATACATTACCTTAATCTCAGGAGGAACTCACGGAAATGAGCAGACATGTAATGTAAACGTTTTGTATAAGCTGATGACTACTCACACCTGAGGGCTTTGGGATTACTGTCAGTTTAAAAAAAAAAATTTAGCTGAGTGCTTGAAGTAAAAGCTGATTTATCTTTTTAGTGATGGATTTATAGTATTGAAATGTCATTGCTCCTAATTACAGGACAAAGAGGCAGGTCCAAACCAAGCAGTTGGAAGGTGCTTAATATGATGACATAGAATATATTTGTATGAATGTTCGAGGAGAACAGTGTGATTTCACAGAAATGGTATTTGATAGATTAATGGTAGTAGTGGGATTAATTTGATGAAACTTGTTTAAAATTAATTCAGAAACAAATTTTAAAGGACTTAGTGTTAGCCCTGGAAGCCCATCCTTGTAACACAGTGGTAAGAGTATTTATTTTGAGGAGTGGGAGAAAAAGGGAACACCTTTCCTTAAGTTATTTCTTTGCCAGGTTTGGGAGAGAATGTGAAACGTGGTCCTGTGGAGCTTGTTTTGCTGTAGGCTGCAGGGAATTCAGGGTGGTTTCTTCTGGTCTTTGAAACTGCTTCTGTAAAATATGTACTGGATTAAGAGATGAAACCAAAACCTCCCCAAAGAATTTGTTAATCACCATCCCAATGTCAGTCTCTATCTCTGTGGCCAGTTGTTGTCTGGGTACTGAAACTGGTGGAAAAGGGTGAATGTAAGGGTTCTCCTTTGCTCAGAGCAAGAGACAAAGCTTTGGTTCAAACTTTTACTCACAGTGAAGCAGAGAAAGAGAGTGAGCTGCACTCTTCTGCACAGCTGCCAAGACTGCTATGCAGGACATTAGAGAGATTTCGGGTTTGTTTCTGCATCCTAATTAGTTTGGCCTTGTGTATTGCAGAAAGTAACTGCAGTAACAAGCTTAAGGGGATGGTGTCTGGGGTTTTTAATGTTGTCTTTTGCAAAAATCACTATTTAAAAAGTTTTGCATTAAGAGAAACTAATTTTTTATTTGATTTAGCCACAAACCCAGGGATCTTGCATCGTGGAAATACCATAACTGCATTAATATGGTGCTTCTCAGCAAGGGTAATTAGCCCACAAATAATGAGGTTCTGGTGTTGCTACATTGCTGCTTGTTCTGGAGCTCATTTATTGTGTGACAGTTTGAAGATCTTTGTGCCATACTCCACTGCTCAGTGTAAGGGTGCCCTCAGTCATCTTAAATGTCTTCCTTATGTTCTTTTCATGCTTTCACTCTGAAAAAAAAAAAGAATGCTCCCTTTCCTCTTAATTTTTAGTGCTTACTGAGTTAAGCAGACAAGGTGGAGCTTTAAAATTCAGTCAGTTAAATTAATTGGTGGAAATTTGCAGCAGCAGAGGCTGTCTGGTGGCCAGAAATGAAGGTGAAGTGGAGAAGAACAGAACATTTCATTCTATCTTCATCAGAAGACAGCCTGTAAAGTCTGTTGGGTCACTTAACTGTGTGCTGAAGTAGGGAGCTCTTTGCCCTGGGGGTTCTGGAATTTCAAAAGGTTTGTTTGTCATCAGGTTGATAATGTCAGAGCTCTGACACCAGGACCCAGCCATAGCAAAGGGCTGTGTAGAGTAACATATGGTTATTTTCAGTCTGAATTCCCTTTGAAGTAAAAAAACTGCCATCAAATAGGGCTCAGAGTGAGGACAGAAAAGGGGGAGGAGGGGAAATACGATGCTCAGAGGTGATTCAGGGCACAGGAAACACACTCCCTGTGGATGCATACACTCCTCCTGTGTGTGCATCCTCGTGTAAGGATGGCAGCAGGTGTGCACAGCAGCACCCCTTCCTGGAGGAAGAAAAAAGTCTTAGTCTGTCCTTTAACTTACCTGTGTTTGCCCTCATCTTTAAGCCATGTGAAATGGCAAAGTAGTTGATAGGGCTCAGATGTGCTGCCTGTTTACTGAATTGAGTCTTTGGATGTGAACTTAGTGCAGACAGGACACATTGGTATAACCTGTGCAAATGAGGGGATGATGGCACCTCAATAAAATGCTCAAAGAGCTCAGAGTTGGGCTCAGGGTTGCTCAGGGCTAGGTGAGGTACTATATAACCATAAAGTAGTCCAACAGAACTCTTAACCCTAAAACTACAGCAAGGAACTCCATTACTGCTCAGTTATTGCTCTGCAAAATGCAGTGTATATCCCTGGAATGATACTGCTGGTTTTGCTCCATTCCTTTATGAAACACCAGTTGAAGAGGTTAAAAGCTTAGATTTCAATTTATGGTATTCATGTTTTTACAGACTTTCTGTGCATGTTAACAATCAAATTTTATCATTCTCATTGACTCTCCCTGGACTACATCAATGTCCTTTTTCAAAAAGGCTGCCAAATATTTCAAAGAGGATTATAAATGTTTAAAAAAAACCAGATTTAGCTCTCCCTTCATGTTTATTTGTAGTCATTTGTTGGTGTTGATGGTTTCATGAGTCTTCCTCGTACCCAGGCCCTCCCTGGGTATTTTGTGTAATATAAGAGGTTCAGCTTTCATGATGTGTGTAGCAAATTTAGGAAGCAATTCTGCAGCTGTACTGAAATTCTAAATGAGGTTCAGCAGGTACAAACCCATATGAAGTTGAGAGAAGAAAACGTGCTACACACACATACAAATGAGAACTATGCAGCGAAGCACAATTGTTTTTAATGAGGTTTGAAAGTGCAACATCCCACTAGCTGGCTTATTTGAACTTGAATTGTGTTTAAGAGTTGAGCCTAAGCTGCATTTTCAAAACAAAATGTTTGCATTTGCAAATTTGTCCTGTGGAAGAATCCCTGCCATATTCTGCATTGCACAAGTTCCAACCAAAATGCTGAAATACGTGGAATTAGTGCTTCAAACGAAAGCAACTTTTATGACCTACTCTGAGTCAAGTATGAGCCTTATGATTCAGAGCTCTGAAACTGTGAAAGATATATTGAGCAAGGGGCCAGCCACTAATGTATCAGGCCATGCATTCTTTGTATCCAAGACAACCTTAGTTATTCAGATATGTCTGCTTTATGTGAAGGGCTGCAGTAAGGTTAAATGTTAAATCTCAAGATTCAGAGATGATAGCGAGAAAAAAAATTTAGAAAGGGTTTCTTGATTTTATTTTTAACTATAGTGGAATTGTGTAATCTCTTCTTATCATTTGAATAACTTATCAATGACTGGTCAAATTGCAGTTCTTATATAACAAAAATACTAGCAGTCTGATACCTCTGCATCTGAAGTGTACAGATTTCACCTAAAAGGAATATTTTCACTTAGGAGATGAAAACCAGATTCTGTGTAGAGAGCAGCCTTTGCTATTGACTGATCTCAACACGTCCTGGTGCACATCCTGAAAACACACAGAGCATTGGTGGAGAGAGCCTTGGTTGTAACTGCTAAAGACTTTGATAATACTTCCTAGAATCTGAAAGGTTTCATATTTTTCAGGAAGTGGTGGTTTCAAATGAGGAGTTTCTTAGCATATCAGGCTTCCAACTTAAACCAGGGGACCTTGAGAAAGGTGCCAAGTGCAAGGCCAGGAGCCAGATTTCCACTCTTATCACACATCTATCCCACTTCCAAAGATCCAAATTGGTTTAAATTTGTCATTGTAAAAGTGCTGATTCTGTCTGAGACCTAAACAGCATGTAAATAAAATTTACTTGCATTCAAAATCCATTCCAAGGCGTTCAATTTCAGCTGTGGGGGAGAATGCTGAGCTGGTTCTCAGTTCCCATCTCCTGAAGCAATGTTGTGCCCAAACCTTGTGCAGGTTTACACAGCAGAGGGGTAGCTCTGTGTTGGAAGAGCTTTAGGCCAGCTGTGCAGAGGCTGATTCAGCCCCAGAGCAGATGTAGTGCTGGATGCAGTTGTTATAAATTACTCACCACAATCGGGTAGGTCAATCAATAAGGCAATTTATCAGTTTGTTAATAAGGAACAGGCAGGCAGTGCTGGGGACGTGGGGAGTTTGTGCCAACATGTCTGTCCTACCCCTGGTCACTGCCCCTTTTATAGGCAGTGTCTTGGTGGGCTGTGACATGCCCACTGTGCTGGGGTACAAGTCTGAACAAGCCCAAACATGTTGGCTAGCACTCCAGCAGCAGTGGCCACAAGCCCCCACCAGGTCTGGACAAGGCTCAAACATGTTCTGCTCATGTCTAAGCAAGCTTGTATTTTCCTTATACATAAAAGTGGATACAATTCATAATTGTAGTGACAAAATAATAAAAATACATAAAACCACAAAACTAACAATTTACAGCAAAGTGATTTAAAGAAATATAATGAAATAATTAGATTTTCCTGTGTCTCATGTCCATGCTTTGCTTTGGATTTAGTACTCTTGTTTATATTGATTGTAATGACACGAATCACCATGTAGCATCTCACACAGTTCCAGTTGATGTGCTGAGCAGATGCTGTGCAGTGCTGGCTGGAGCCTTGAGTGCTGGAGCAGCTCCCTGCTGGTCTTACCTCTTCCTGCTTAGCCTCCAGTTGACAAGTAACTGGCTTCTGGTGAGCTGCAGGAAACTGAAAACATGGGAAAACAAAAACAAGTCTGGCCAAAACAACCGGTGAACATTCAGAACGAAAACACCACTTCTAATAGCAGGCCTTTGTGGAAATGACTCTCATTTCTGAAAAAGGCAGCTGAGGTAAAGGACAGACTGATCTCTGCAGTTTCTCCCAGGCTGTCCCCGCGGTTGCGAGAGGCGCGCCGGCTCCGGGAGCTCCGAGGGGCAGCACCAGGCCTGTCACAAACAGGGCAGCAGGGAGTGTGCAGCTGGCAAGGACAGGCTCTCGTGTGGCTCACCACGTGTCATGGCACTGCTGCTGACAGTGCTGGTGGCAGGGCATGGCAGAGGGGGGCAGGTGTTCTCACACTTCATTAATCTGTTCTCTCCGGGAGGAGATAAAGCCAATGGCCTCCCTTTTCATTCCATAATCTTTTGCTGTGTTGTGGACATGTGTGTGGATAGAGAGAAAACCCCCTCTATTCTTTGAGTTGCTTTCACATTATATTGACCAGAGCAAGCTGATTATCTTTGGGGGAAACCATGGACAAATCGGAGGAAATCAACCCTGTGTCCTACCTACTCAAATTCACACAGGAGTATTGCAGGTATTTGTGCTATAGTATCGATCCATAAATATGTGAAATCAGCCCATTAACAAATGATTATGCATCATTTATTATGATCATGCAGCATTTTTGCTTCTAGATATATCAAGTCATCAGGGTTCACATAATCAAACTTGTCTTTCATAGCACAATTTTTTTGTTTGTTTTTTAATGTACGAGTGGGGTTTTTTTATAGCAGAGCAGAAGGGCTATCAGAAAACAGTATTGTGAAATTCACATTACTATGGCAAACGCAGCTGATGCCGAGAGGGAGCAGATGTGCTGGGCCAAGGCCTGGGAAGTAGCTCTGGAGAGCCAGGAGCCTGGCTGAAGCCAGCCAAGCTCTCAGGAGGGTGCTCTGCAGTGTGTTTTCTTTGGAGACAAGAAGTTTTTGCCCTTTCTCATCTCCTGGCTGCTCTCTCCTGTTCCTGCAACCCTCTCAGTTGCACTAACATAACTGTGGTGTTCTCCATAAGCTCATTGCTATGTGCCAAAAAGAAGGTTCATTTCCTTGATAAGGGCTGGGGATTTTGGTGCAGAGTGAGACACAGGAATCTGAGTAGGGAGGAGATGGTTCCTTCTCTCTGTCCTGCTCAAAACCCATCCCGAGGAGCTGTTCCCATCAGAGCAGACTCTCTAATCCTGCTGGCTCCTGCTCTGTGCCTCCACAGCCCAGCCACGCTTTCTAAAAGCAAATACAGTCAGAGCTGTATTAGTGTGAGGCACATTGATTGGATTCTTCCACAGGAAAATAAATCTCACGGAATTAGTCTCGCTTCATTTGTGCCCAGAGCCTTGTGTTGTTTCAGAGCAGCAGTATGTGTTTGTAGGAGGATGGTCATGGGAGCAGCAACCTTTAGTTGGAAATATTGCAGTGTGCCTTCATCCCTTGCCTCAGGACAACAGCTTTCTTCTTCTTTTTTTTTTTTCTTTTTCCATTCCTCTGAGGAGGATCTGGTTTCAAATTATGTTAAAAGACTTAGGGTTTCTTTTTTTTCTCTTTGACACTGCCCCAAACAAATATTTTCCATTGGCAAAAACACTCTTAATTTTTTGGTTACTATTGAAGTGGTTTTTATTCCTCCTTCTCCACCTTTTTTAATATGGCAGAATCTCCAAGGCAGAAAATGAAAGTCTGGTTGGACCTATAAATCTTCTTGTGGGCAGAGCATTCAGAGTTGCTGGGACACAGTTATCTGATGTCTGTATCAGATTTGGCTATTGTGTAACAGAATCTGTGTAAAACTTTATTCAACTATTAAATGAATAGCAGTCTCCCGTTGGAGGTTAAGCTCATTCATTGCAGTAAATGCTATGGTTAAAACCAAGCACTGTTTCAGGGTGAGGAATTGGCTCTATCTGACAATCTTCACATGGCACTTGCTTTAAACTTGGCAGAGGTTTCGCTGACAAGAGTAAGTGGTGACTAATGCATCTGCAAGTTGGACTAGTTGTGCATTGCATTTTAAAATGCCTGAGCACAGCCAGGAGTAACTCTTCTGCAGAGCTAACACTTGTGGAGCAGCAATGGGTGCTTGGTGTCACCTTATAAAGTTTTGAATGCCTCTGCAAAAGAGAGGTAAAATTAGGCTCTTACTGTGAGATCTGTCTCTGCTGTTGTATCTCAGTAATACCTCATTTCAGCCAGAGATGCTCAGAGGCATGAGGGAGTGCCTTTTTCTGGGCTTCTGTAGCATTCAGGCTTGCATGGGCAGCCCCTCTGCCAGTGGCAGCTCTCTGAAGGGAGTGACCCAAAGGTAACTTCACTGCCCACAGCTCCAACACCTGGCAGCTCTTGCTTTTGAATTTATGCACATCTCTAGCCTAATAGTTAGCTTTAGTTTGAAATCACGCTAGATCTTTCAAAGAAAAATTTCTGTAAAGGTGTTGCAATAAATTCTAAAGCAGCTTTAATTGAACTTTTTCATATAACAGATTGAAAAAGGTGAAACAAAATCTGTACAGCAGTACTTGTCACAGACTAATCCATAGAACTTCTCTCTTGTGTGCATCCATTCAGGTGCCTGATACAACATCAGTTTTGTAGTGATGTAACACTGCTGACTTTTTCCACTGCAAAATTTCATGCATAAGTAAAAGAATAGCTCTCCTTGTGCCTTGGGAGAAATAATAAAATGCTGATTTTAGTGGACAGTTGATGATTAAATCATTCAAACATCTAAGGAAGCACATATTAACTATGTCTCAGTAAATTTAAGGACAAATAAATTTTTATACGAAATGGACAAGACATAGCATCCAAAATTCAGATGGAAAAAGGTGGAAAATCACTGGAGAAATGAGATTACTAGGGTGGCACTGAATAAAGATGGAATATTACAGATTACAATACATAATGATAAACCATTGTTTTAACTGGGAGATGATAAACACAGATTATTTTTTGTGTTGAAACAGTGCTTTTTGGTCTTACTGCACAATCCAAGTTTGAAGTAGTGGTGTGTACTGAAAACAGGAAAAGAATTAGATGGAAATTTCCAAGTTCTATCTAAAATAATACATATCATGAAAAAATTACATTTCACTTGATTAATTTTGTAGTGCAAACACCATAAACCACAAAATTCTAACTTTAGAGAATTAAAAATGTTAGCACCACTCCTGCAATTGAGTTATACTTTAAAGTAACTTCTTATATATTCTGGATAAATATTAGAAGTAATTCAAGTTGAAGCTCTTCAATAAAAAGGAAAGAAGGTTTTACTATAACTTTATACATGAGTTGAGTAAGAATTTTAATGTATATGTAATTCTGGAGATGGATTAACTGTCCTTAAAATTTGACATTCAGCAACCTTCTTTTATGCAAATGCTGAAATGAAGTCATGGCCGTACAAAATACTTCTGCATTGTAGCACATAAACAAATGCATGTCTATAAAAAGTTACAGATGTTTTTGTTGAGGTTGTGATCATTTAGCAGACATCTTGCAGAAACTGCTTTTTAATATTTTGAAAGAACTTTTCTTCATCTTCATAAATAAAAAGAAAGTTATTCTGGACCAAATTCACTCATCCCATAAGTGAGCAGTGAGTGTATAATTATTCTTCTCTGTGACAAGTATCTGATTTTAGTCCAGTGATACTGTGACTTGTCCCTAATTTGCATGTAATTTCCTTATTCCTGACCTGCATCTCAGTTTTTATTTCTTCATTCAAAATAACTGCATGGATCCATCACTTTTGGTGGAGTCAGAATGGCAGGATGGCTGTCATTTATTTTACTCACTTAAAGGCATTCACAACTTATTTTAAAAAAAAACTGAAACAAAACAACCAAACAAAGAACACAAAAAATAAAACCTCATTCTGGAGATGTGATGAGTGGGATGTAGTGTGAGAGGGATGAGGTAATGCAGGTGTGTAGACAGACTGAGGAGATGGAGGAGGGGGTATGAGAAGGTGCATGGCATAGAACAGATGAGATTGGAGGATACAGGAGATTTGCCTAAAATACCCACCTGCCTGATGTGGGGAATTTAGGTGTGTCAGCTGGAGCTGTCCTCAAATGGATGAGTAGGGACTGTTGTTTGCTGCTTCCCTTTTGTAGTGACTGTTGAACTGTTCACTTACACACTGAGGCTGGGAACTCCCTGGAAAAATAATCGGACACAGAATGCAATGTCTGAAAATGCACATATATTTATTAGAGCAGGATGATTTCTGGAGGCCTGAACTGTGGTTGGTAAGTGTTTTGGATGGGCTGTACTGAGGCTTTCACTTGGAGTGGACAGAGGCTTTTTGATAACCCATTGTGTCAGTTTTTGCATGGGAGATTGTATTTGGTTTAACTGGCTCTTTATTCTGGGTGCTTCTAGGTGCCCATATACACTCCTTTAAATTTGACTTCTGATCCCCTCCTCTCCCATTTAATTATACTCATGCACTTTCTCAATTCTTGGCTTTATTGTCCCAGATCTGTAACTCATTCAACCAAAGTTTTCCTCAAACTACAACTTTTTTTTGGAAGCTGAGCCAGAGAGAAGATAGCACAGCACCATTTTTTTAGCTTTGGAGGGTGGGGCTCATCTGAGGTGAGCAAAAGCAGGTGGAGAGATGTGTGAGCCTATGCCCAGCTGGCAGCTGGGGCCCAGAGATGCTGGGCCAGTGGAAGGTATTTCTTGCCTCAGCAGTTGCAATCCAGCTCACCAGCCAGTTCAGCAGCTGGTTCACTCAGATTTAATTTGCAGTTCTTTGAAAACCTCAAAATGAGTTTTATGTGCTTGTAGGAACAGCCAGATCTGCACACTCCTCTGCAGATGTCTTGGCATGCTCTCTTTAATATGCTGCTGCAGGAAAAATTGACCATGGCTTTTGCTGTGGCGCTTCTCCTTCTGCTTTCCTCATTGAGGACAGTCTTAGGAAAATGTGCGAGTTTTGCACTAACATTGTAACAAAAACTGTTAAACTGTGGGGTTTAAGGTCCTTGCTATGTTTCTCCTGTCCTCTAAACAAAACAAAACAGAACAAAAAGAGGAAAGTTTAAAGATGTAAGAATAAGAAAGCAGAAAAGGTGGAATAGGCTTAATAAAAAGAAAAGAAATGAGGAAATGAGAGAACTAAGGAAAGCCAACCCAAAATATGTGAAGAACCACACAAATTGATTTCAGCTGTTTGCTGCAAAGGAATAAACTATTTCTTTTATACCCTGCCTTTTCTATTGAAATACGTATTTTTAATCTTAGTGCAAAGTATTAGAGTTTGTGATCATTCTGAATGTAAGTAGCAGTCATTGAGTTTATCTTGATCTTCAAGGTTACTTAACCATTAGAGATTTTATGGCTTATGAAAATTTTGGTGGACATGTAACTAAACTGAAGCTAAGCTTTTTACAGGTAAGGGAATCTTGACTGACAGAAGCACTTGATATTTAAGAGGCTCCATCTTCCTCATGTGAATTGATTAAGACATTGCAGCCTAAAAAATTGCAAGTCTTTATTACCATATCTCCCTTGTGTGTGGCAAACAGCTGTTGAAGTCAGCCAAAGTATTGTATTCTGCCCTCACAAATGTAGCAGGTTTCTATTCCAGATGAATTCTCAACATGACTTGCTTTACTGAAAATCTTTCTATCTGAGCAGCTTAAATGTCCACCAGCAGTGCATTGTCATGCTTGCTTGATCTGCTAAACCTCATTAACATTTCACTGGTATTTTTCCATGCACCGTTCCAACACAGAAAAATCAAGAGATAATAGATATGAAGTGATTGTATACCTAATTTACCTTGAAATCAGGTGAAAGCCTCACCTGTTTCTCACATCAAATACAATTCTAGTGTTTATTCTTCTCCACCTGCTTCCTTTAATGTGCTCTCTACAGTTGAAGGAGCATAGAATGTTTATGATGCCTTTAACACTGTGAGTTTTCTACCTCTGTCACCACACCATATTTTTAGTATTTTATCATGAGTTTCTTCTTACATTGCAAAATGTTTAATGGCATTTCTCCACTTCTGCCTTCTAAAATTCATGGCTGATTGATGACCCCAGAGGTGGATGCAGTGCTCCAGGTGAGGTCTCACAAGAGTGGTGTAGAGGGGGAGAATCCCTCTCTTGCTGCAGCCCAGGATGTGTTTGGCTTTCCAGGCTGCAAGCACCCATTGCTGTGTCGTGTCCAAACTTTTTGCCTCAGGGTTGATCCTTTCTGGGTGCAGAATTTGCCTTCCCCTGGCTGACATTCACAAAGTTCCTGTTGGCTCATTTCTCTCACCCCTCTGGAAGGTGACAAAACCACCTGGTGTCAAACACTTCATGTTTCTTTACATGTTTTTTGTTTCCTTAAGAAGTATAAAGGCTGATTATAGACAATGTAAAGACTTAACACCCAGATTAGAAGATTTCAGAAGTATAAATTCCCTTCCACTGAGCCTTAGGAGAATTTTTCTTTCTTAATACATACTTGTAACTCATAGTAAGGAAAGTTATGGGCATCAGAAAGAAAGCAACCTTATATGCTTCTTGTTGAAGTTAAAAAAAGCCCCACACATTTTTTTCCAAATGTCTGGTCAAATAGGAACTTGTCATGGAAAAATTTCAGTGGTGTACTAGGGTAGTATGAAATGGAAAAATTTAAATAATAGCAAAGAGAAAAGAACTTTTAAGTTCACCTGTTTATGTAATTTCCTATCCTAGTAACTTTCTTGCAGCAAAGTGTGCCTTTTGTCAAAAGAAAGGAAGCACTACAAAAAATTCTTTTTTCATGTTTTACTTGCTGTTTCTGAGCAATTAAAATGAATAATTCAGTCTTTCCTGTCTTTTGGGTAAGAGGTTTTGAATGTGAATGAGCCAAGATGCTTATTTTCACTCAAAAATTTGGGATTAGAATGCAATCTCCTATTAGGGATTGATTGCACAGATCTAGACAGAAAAGTCACTTTCTTTATTATAAGGTTTATAGGCAGGAAAAAATGCCTTTGTGATCTACAGAAATGTGTCTCGCCATAGAAAAGTGAGATTTTGTCCTTGCTGTGAGCCAGAAGGATATTTTTACCAGAAAAACTTGGGAAGGAAAAACAAATATTTCAGGACAGCCTGCCAGTACCCATGCTCCTGCTCCACCCTCCTACTCCCATCTTCAGCCCTGACTTGGCCTCTGCATCCATCCCTCCTTTTATGCCAGCAGTTGCAGCAGGTCAAGGGTGTGCAAGCATCTCTGTGTGCTGTACACATCTGCAGGGTCCAGCAAGGGGAGCCCAGCCCAGGTGTGCAAGCATCTCTGTGTGCTGTACACATCTGCAGGGTCCAGCAAGGGGAGCCCAGCCCAGGTGTGCAAGCATCTCTGTGTGCTGTACACATCTGCAGGGTCCAGCCAAGGGGAGCCCAGCCCAGGTGTGCAAACATCTCTGTGTGCTGTACACATCTGCAGGGTCCAGCCAAGGGGAGCCCAGCCCAGGTGTGCAAACATCTCTGTGTGCTGTACACATCTGCAGGGTGCAGCCAAGGGGAGCCCAGCCCAGGTGTGCAAGCATCTCTGTGTGCTGTACACATCTGCAGGGTCCAGCCAAGGGGAGCCCAGCCCAGGTGTGCAAACATCTCTGTGTGCTGTACACATCTGCAGGGACCAGCCAAGGGGAGCCCAGCCCAGGTGTGCAAGCATCTCTGTGTGATGTACACATCTGCAGGGTCCAGCAAGGGGAGCCCAGCCCAGGTGTGCAAGCATCTCTGTGTGATGTACACATCTGCAGGGTCCAGCCAAGGGGAGCCCAGCCCAGGTGTGCAAGCATCTCTGTGTGATGTACACATCTGCAGGGTGCAGCCAAGGGGAGCCCAGCCCAGGTGTGCAAGCATCTCTGTGTGCTGTACACATCTGCAGGGTCCAGCAAGGGGAGCCCAGCCCAGGTGTGCAAGCATCTCTGTGTGATGTACACATCTGCAGGGACCAGCCAAGGGGAGCCCAGCCCAGGTGCCCCTTCAGGCACTGGCTTCAGAGGAGACAGCCTGCAGAACTAGAAAGAGGATCTGTGCAAAATGAATAACATGTGTAAGGAAATGTGCTCATCACATTACACCTTCTCATAAATCCTTTTGCTTTCCTCCTTCCCACGGCTTGCAGGTGAAGCTGTCTGTGTAATTTGAGTGCCCTAAATCACTGCCTGTGTCTTACTGTTCAGTGAGGATGGATAAGAGGTATTCTACAGACAAATGGTGTCTCCAGGCTGTAATTTTATCCAGTCAGAAAGCTTGTTGGCTTTGTATGTTTCCTGTAAAGCTGGTAGGGTTCTACAGAAATTAGCTGAGCATCTGGAGATCTCTAAGCAATTGATAAGGAAAGAAGAGTTCTCTCTCTATTTTAGATGTTCTTCCAACCAGAGAGACTGTCTGTCCAGGTGCTTTTCTTTCTCCACTATCCTTAGAGAAAAGTAAGGCAGCAAAACCTTTTATGTAAAACCCACAGGCCTGATGTAGTATTTTGGAGGCTGGCATTAGGCTGGGGGTAAATAATGCAGTGTTGAAAGAAAATAAAGCTGTATAGGAAGAAATAAACTGTAAACATGTAAGTAACAGGACATCAAATTATCTATCAAGTCTCTGCTCACAAAAAAAAATTGTATCAAGGGGCACATCTACCCAGTGTTTTCAGACTGATGTGTGATGTATGAGCTGGCTCAGATCTGGAGCTGGGGAGCTGTGCTCTGCAGTTTGGGGCTGTGGTCAGGCTCAGGTATTTTTTTGGGTATCCATGGCTTTATCCATAAGACATAGCTGGCTTACATTTGACTTGCTTGCAACAGGGGCAGAATTCAGTGGTAACTGTTTGGATAAATGTACCCAAGTGATCTGAGGAGCAGTACAAACTGTACAAAGGGGCCATTTCCTAACTGAGGAAGTGGATGGTAATGGGTTCCATCTGTAATTGCAGGCAGATAAATGAAGAGAAGAAAAACCAGAGTCATTTCAGGAATGTTTAGATATTTTGGCTGTTCTAATTTGTTTCTGATAGGCTGTGGATCAGAAGAGATCCATTATTTTTTGCTGCACACTGTGGCTTGGACAGGATATTCCTTCCTCTTCAAGAGAGATAATAAGAGTGTATACAGAGAAAAAAATGCTCAAGTTTTTTCTCACTTGACATCAAGAGCATTAAGGATGATATATTAGAGTTAATGAAAGTAGACCTATCTCTGCTGCAAATCTGATGGTACAACAAATATGAATTTGCAGTAAGGTTATGCCACAAAAACAGCAGAAGCCAGAACTGCTTTTAAGAGATGCAACCTGGGAGTAGATGCTAGATTACCTCAAAGGGAATAGAGTTTCAGAGGTTCTCTGAACATGTAGTAAAATAAAGAACAGGCCTGCATTCGTTGTGATTTTAGCTGCTTACTGTCACTATTTAGCAATTTCTATTCCTCATAGCCTTTCTCAGGTGAGATAAAGAGGCACCTCCCAACTGCTGTGCAGCCTTGATAACCCCAAGAATACTCTTTCTGTATTGTCTGGGTAGGGTGGCTGGAGTTACAAGGCTTTAAAACCTCAGCTGGGCATATAAATGAGTCTCAGGCTTGCAGATCTGCAGCTCATATGAAATGCTGTGACTGAATTTCTTGCATTAATGGTGCCTTTAGAAATAAGCAAGCTGGTTAGGAAATTATTTGATTCCATCTCTGCTATTGGTAGATGAATAGGGAGGATTCCTTTAACCACAGAAGACTCAACCAAGAAAGGCAGAAAGGATCAAGATTTCAGGAATAGACTGAATATCCTTCAAGGACTACTTCCAATCCATGTCTGTACTTCTGCAAAAACAAACAATTTTTTTTATTTCACTGGCTTCAGTCTTAAAAAACAATTTTTTTCTTGACTTTTCTCTTTTAAAGAGAAAAAACAACTAACCAGACTTAAAATTATAGACAACTGAATATCTTCTGGTGAACATGTAGTGAGTATATAATGATCACCTCGTTGTGGGAATAGACAAATGGCAGATAAAAGGACAAATTGCAGGATCAGGGTCTATTGCTACATCCAGAAGACTGGACAGATGAGTGCTTGCTTGGCAAAACCTCTTCTGAGAAAAAAAAAGAGAAATTCCAACTGCTGGTCATATCCATGAATGGTCTATGTTTAGGGCAGTTGATTGGGGCACAAAACCCCATTGCATCTAAAATGGAAATTAATTGAAGATTATTTTTAATCTATATTGTTACATTAGTTTTTGTAAAGGGAATTTGCAAGTAGAATTTTTGTTTGGTTTTTAGTACCACAGGTAAGTCTCATATGTCACACTGAATGTGTTGTTCCATTTGAACAGCAGGGAGTTAGAGAAAAATGAAAAGTAATCAAGGATTTTTTTACATATAGAAGATTAAAAATTATATACAGAGCTACTAGAAGTGAGCAAATAGTGGGAACTAATTTGTTTTTTAAATAGAGTATGGCACTTCACTAGATCCAGGAACACTTGGTTTTCTGATGTTAAGGGACAAGAAGGGGCCATTTGGTGCAGATCTGAAGGTTGCAAATTGGAGACTGATATAAGCTAATGTACTTTTTTGGACCAAAAATTTATTTATTTACAGATTTGGAACTCAGGCTGTAGGAGGTTGTTGATGTTGAGAATTTGATTTAAGAGTCATAAACCATTTGACAGAATTACAGGGTTAATAAACTTTCGGGGATTGTGGTGATTATTTATTTCTAAAAAAATAAAGTATCAAATGCTATTAAACCACATCCTTCTGAGTTTTAGACAGTCTCTGATAGAAAACAGAAACACTTAATCTGTCTGATGTGAGGTTTATTATTATGTTTCCTCTGGAGTGCCTAATGATTGTTGCTACTTGAAAAAATGATTCTGAGCAATTGGATAGATGCTGGACTGATTGATTTAATAATTCCCTTTCCTAATGCTCTACACACACATCTATTTGAAAAGACCCCTTGAAAGGGTCCAAGGCAGAAGGTTTGAGTCTTTTGGTTTCCTCTGAGCATTTACATATGGGTAGGTAATGCTCCTGTGATGTTCCTGTTAGCATCCTGTTCTTTGCCAGGCCACTGGCACAGTAAATCAAAAAGCAGAGCTCATCTTGTATGCAAAGATCAGAGCAGTGCAAAACCCAGATGTCTGTCTGAATTCTGCCCCTTATTTCTTCTGTCTCCACTTCCAACAAATTCCTGAGAAATTATTGATTGGTACAGATCCAGCTATTTCATAGATGCCCAAATGCTATGAGAAGCAGGTTTCTCTGTAATGAAAATAGTGATGAGAACAATTTAATGGGGAGTGTAAAAGGCTTTAATGATTGAATTTATCTCAAACACTGATGATTTCTAACAGAAGCCTCAGGTGCAGGCTTACTCCTCAGATGGTTCTGTACATTTTTATGGCTTTGAAACTCCTGTGAATTACAGTCTCAAAGTCCAGGAAGCTGAAAGAGGCTCTGCTTCTGTGGACTCTCACAACCTATCTCTGCCTTTGCTTCTGCTGTGTCCATGGAGTAGCCAACACAGCATAGACAGATGATTTTCCAGAGGAACCTGGAGAAACCAACATCTCCTTGTCTTGCCTCCTTCTCCCAGCCCTTGGTGCCCTGCAGTGTCCCCGTGAGCACATAGGGGAGGGGAGGGTGTGTGTGGAGACCTCTCTGCACATGGAACTCCAAATTGCATCTTGTGTCATTTTGGCTACCACAGTGTAATAGGAAGAGCTCTCTACTTTGCTATTCTCACTATCTATTTGTGCCATTCTGCACCACTGTCACTGTGTCTCTCTCTTCTCATTGTCTGCATCAGTTTTTCAGATTCCTTCCTTTTCCCCAAGATTTATATTTCTCCCACACATGGTTTCACAAACTTCTCACCCTCTGCTTTTGATGAAAGACTCTTTGTAGGATCTCTCCCTTCTTACTGATGGTTGACATTCTTCCATTTTAATTACAATTAATTAGAAATTACATTTATGTAGAAAGCCCTTGGTCTTTCTGATGGTAAATGCATACCTTAAGTAAAACCAGATTTACATTGATGCCTAAATCTTCCATTAGCTGTCTCCCCTGAGTTATGTACTTTGATATTCATCATTGCCCTCTGCTTACAGGCATGGATGTTTTGAGTCCATGTGACTGTCCCATGCTAGCTGGCTCACATTAATTTTGCAAGTGAGGCTTTGTAAGGCAGATTGGTGTAATGGTGGTATTTGCTGCATTCTTTTCCTCCACTGATCTTGTGTTTCTGGCTGAAAGCCATCATAAAGAGACAGTAAAAGCAGTGCTGAGAGACAGAAGGTGCAGCTGAGTTCAAGATGTGCAGCATCATGAATTTAAAGACTAATAGAGGAGAAATACTGCTTGTAGATGAGACTTCTATTTATATGTGTACAGAAGTGTTTTTCTTCTGCCATTTGTCTAAATACACCCCATCTGTGTGAACTACTGCAGAAATGCCAGAATAGCCAGTAGAGTCAAGGGAGATTTATGGCTCTCCTTGCCAGATGGAGCAAGTACATGTTTACAGAAAGGGAAAGAAGAAAGAAAAGGGTGTAACTGAAGTTTCAAAGACCACAGATGGATGTTGAATAGGAGGACTCTGGCCTTGATGCTCTATCATTTTTTTACAAACATAGTAAGTGGAATTATTTTCCTGATTTTGAAGGTCTCAGCTATCTTCTTTTAAACTTAGATTTCCCTTTTAGCTCAATCTGAATCAGGCCTGTTGACCTCAGGAAGTAGTTTAAATGGAAATGTCTGCATTTTATATGACTGCTTTTTGATCAAAAGAAACTGTTTCCTATGCCAGAACAGAGAGGAAAGGCAGGCTCCCTTTTTCATACATACCATTCTACAGGTCACTTTCCACATTAAGAACAGCTGTTGGCTTATAGATGTCACTTCAAAGTGCTCCCCAAATGCTTCTTCCTGTGCTAGGGAATGGTTCATGGCCTGGCTGTCACCTCCTTCTTCTCCTGAAGTGTGAGATAGGGCTGGAAACTTGTTTCCCTGCACTTTCACAGGTCCTGGAAACAGAACTGGGGCTGCAGTTGCCACCAATATGAAAACACTTTAAAATATTTCTCATGACAATGGATAAAACAAGAGGTGAAGCTTGGGAACTCATGTTCTTCATGGATTTGTTGGATACCACTAAAAATTAGTTTAAGGAAACTGTGTTCTCTAGCTCCTTTCCTTCTGCAGGCAGTATTGCCAGCTTGTGTAGCCTTACCACGAGAGCGTAGACAGCTTGATTTTTCCTTTAATGCCAAACTTCTGATGCTGTTTTGTCCATCCAAAACAAAATTTTAAATGCTTTCTGACTGTTCTGCCAATATTTTGGAGGCCAGAGACTGAAGCTTATAAAGAATTCAGTAAATTAAGATAAGAATCAACTATTTGTTACCAACAGAATGAAGCCAGATTTTTAGCACAAGTGCCATGGGAATTGTTCATTGCCAGAAGATAATTGTTGCTTTCACTCAAGTGCTCATGGCATTTTGCTTTTTTCGTAGTTGAACAGGCCACTGCAATTTAGGCTGTTGTCTCAGTCAAAGGACAGAATTAATGCTTATTAATTAACCAGCCCCAGTTAATAACTCCCTAAAACTGGACATCCCATTACCTCTGACATAAGCACATTTCAGGCACTCTTGCTGCATGACATAAGGCAGTTTTATGTAGCTCCTCCATTATTAGTTGTTTTGCAGAGATATATGGCTCTGTGGTTCTATTATCTTTATTTAGATTAACATTTATGGGCAAAAGGTGCATGCATATTGCAGTAACATTTCTATACATACTACTACCATTGAAATCAGATGCCTTATTTTTTCATTGGCTCTCTAGGTATGATGATTAGGCACACACTTCTCATTGCTTCTGCAGCTCTGATGTTTGTCCTTATCTATGGGAAAGGATCCATGGGAAGGGTTGGATGTGGAACAGTTCAGTCCTCTTGATCTTTGTGGTCAAGCTGGCAGCACATTTCCAGTTGACAGTAGTTGGATGTTGTTGGTTTCTTTCCTGCTTTTATTTACTCACGCCAAAACACCCTCAAAAAACCAGAATTGTTGATAGAGCCAGTGAAAATCTAAACCCCTAAATGCCAGGGAAAGCACAAGTTCTGTGATAGAGATCCTCTGGGGTAAAAGTAGTGAAGAAATAGCAGTGGGCAAGGCAGCAAAGACAGCATTAACTTGGCTGCATTACATTCACCTTGTATCTTTTCTTTTATAGTCCTTTTTTTTTTATTTTTTCCCCAGGGTAGTGATAAAGTGCATTACACCTCAGTCTTTCATCAGGGGACAGTGTCTGTGTGCAGTTACAGTGTGTTGAATATTTAGGGACTGTCTCCTGTACTGTCTGCTAGATAATTTGTTTTGACTTTGAGGAAAATCACTTTGGCTGCCTACCTCTCAAATGGTCATGGTCCATGCAACTTCACCTATTGCACTTTATTACAAAATACAGGATAACACTATGATGTTTCACCAAGCTCTGTTATGCATGATCCTTCCCTGTCTTGCTCTGCAGTCCCTCTGGATGCTGGTGAGTGGGGCACAGATAAGGGCAGGAATCTGTGCAGTCAGATTTAAATTCAGCTGGTGCTAAACCAGTAGTGGTAGGCAGTTCTGGTTACATTAATAATTTTGCTCCCAGTAAGAATTATATTATATTATATTATATATACTGGGGCAGAGCAGTGAAGAATTTGTAGATATATTTTTTAAAACCCGCTCAGACTTCTGTCTGCTTCTGCTGTTGAGATTTCACATCCCTGCTCCCTTTCCAAGGCCAGATGCTTGTTCTCAATGGGTGTCTTTGAACCAGTGAAGGAAAACAGCAGCTGCCCGGGCTGCAATTAGAGCTTGAGCTGTGGGATGGCCCTGAGCACCTCTGACAAACCCCACTGCAGGGTGGCTCTTTGTACCCAGCCTCAGCAGTTTGTTTGCTCAGCGCTCTTGCTGGTACTATTAAGAAAGGAATAAATGAGAGCAAACAAACATTTGGGCAGGACATGCATTTTTATGAGGTTAACTCATCCTTGGGGAAAGAAGGAAGGCTCTGATCAAAGCGTGGCCTCCCTGCAGCAGCCTGGCTGCAGGGGCACTTGTGCTGGTTCAGGACTGGGGCTCCAGCAGCCTGGAATGATTTAAGAGCTCTGCCCAGCAGAAAGACAACAGGCAGGAAGGGGTTACCACTGCTGGGACGTTTAATAGTTCTGAAGTAAACTGGTTCATTTTCAAAACAGGAAATATACTACAGTGTTGACATTTACTGCCCTCTGGCAAAAACGTAGTAGGTCCATGTGGTAGGGTTGGGATGTTTTTCCTGGGTTTTCTTCCCTCCCTAGCAAAAAAGGGAGGAAACCTTCTGCTTTTTTTTCCTTACTTTTTTTTTTTTTTTTTTTTTTTTTTTAAATATCGTTTGTTTGTCTTTCCCAGTAATGGGGAGAAAATGATTGGAAAATCACAAAAAAGGGAGTAAATGAGGGACACTACCCCAATTATTAGGTCTGTTAATGGATAAGGCAGTGTCTACCCAACCAGATAACTGGCAGAAAGGCTGGATATGGAAACTGATGTCCTGATTTGCTGTCCATAGTTTTCAGAGCAACTCTCTTACTGCACTAGCATTGCATCTTGCTGTTTTGCAAAATACCCTCACCTAGGCTGTCTTAAAGGGATACTAAGTTACACAACAACCCTACATACAAATCAATATTTTACATTATTATCAATAACATCAATTGAGGAAATATTGTTGTTAGGGCTTTTTGGGTTTTGGTTTTTTTTTTCATAATATGATTTCTAATGACACAAATTATCAGAAAAATTTTGGGGTGAAGTTCTGGCCTTTCTGACGTCAGCAGATATTTTGCCATCAACAGATGGAGAGAATGTTCTGTATGTACTGCCTGCCTCAGGTGGGTAACATTCATACAGCATGACTGTATTGTGTCTAACTTATTAGAAGTTGGAAACCAAGTCATGATCCCTCATTATAAAAATTAAGTTTCTGTCATTGCTACTGTGCATACAGGAGCACTTTCTAATTCTCTGCAGTGAACCCTGTAAGACATCTGTACCCTGTAACTGGCAGGCTCTCTTTGCTAAAAATGGGGTGAGGTAATCAAGTAGTGGGAAAACCTTATTGCTCCCCAGAACAGGCCTGGCAGGGCACAAACAGAAGAAAAGAGTACAAATCACTAGAAAAAGGAGCTAAATGAAAGTTTGTGTTGTACATCTGGGCATGATAAGTCATTGCTATATAGGACATTCAGGAGCCTGTTCTGAGCTTGTTAGAAGTTATTTTGATATTAGCACACCATTGTAGAGTGCCTGGAATAAAAGAAAGCCTTTCCTTTCCAACTGACTTATTTTGCTCCAAGGAAATCATCCATGACTTTCTCTCTTGTGCTGAGGGGCAGCTCCCTATGAAAGAGGCAACCTGGATTCCACTGTTCACTCTGGACTGGTGAGCTCAGCCAAATGCTGTGTCAATACACACTGGGCTGCTGGAGTGTACTGTGGCCATTCTGTGTTTATTTCAGAGAGGCATCTTGACAAAAGTTAAATTAAAGTGCTGAGATTACACTTAGTGGCTACCCAACCTGCTTGCCCAGGTTTTTGTGCACACTTTCAATTTCTCATAAATTGATGATTAGTTTAAGACCTTGCCATAGTGGTATCCAGAATTATTAATTTGCACATGTTCTCATTACTACAAAGTCCTTCACTCCTTTTTCATAAACCATCTGTTTTCAGGCACTTTTAGAATGATTCCTTTTTGGGGAATTTCTTTCTTGTTTTTTTCTGTGCTTCAGAAAGCACCTAAGAATCTTTGGCATTTCTGGGGATATTAATTTTTCTACCTCTAGTTCAGTTTTTTGGTTGTGGTTTTGTTTTGTTTTATTTTGTTTTTTTTAATAATTCCATTGCTTCCCTAGGAAAGCATCAGCAAACATGTTACAAATATAATCTGCCATAGTAAAATAATACAGGAAAAAGGAAGACATTATTAAAAATCTTCTCTTTTCCAAGAAGACAGCTTTGACCCAGTCAGACAAGGCCTCTCCAAACTTTTAGCTTGTCTATGCATCTGTTGGGAATGTATTTTAGCATATTCAGGATAGTAACCTCAGGGAAAATGCAATTCATGGTGTGCAGGTAAGAAAACTTTGGTGGTAGCTCCTCTAAAGCACAACTGAGTGTTATAATAAATTTCATCTCTCGCAGTATTATATATCAGAACTCTCAAAATGGGTAAGCTTGGCTGCAGCATCAACCTCATAGGTTGTAGGGAGAAAGCCTTGTAGCACCAGCACCAAACGAGCAATTGGCAGAGTTTTATTTTGCAGAAAATCCCATGAGTTTTTCACTAGACTTTCCAAGTTAAGGGTTAATATGCCCTTTGTGCAAAATGTGTTGCAAAAATACTAACTAAGCTTGGCAAAGATAGGGTGAGACTGTTCCTCCTATCTTTTTCAGAAAAGGATTGGCTGATGACCAAGGAATATTTGTGTTTGTTGTTAAAACTGGTAAAACACCTCTAGATATGTTCACTGGGTGCTTTTGAGGACAGATAACCTTAATTGTGCTACCCTTTAGTTATCTTGGTTTAGGGACATTAGCAGTTATTTTCCCCTAATTAATTAATAACTTCACAAATAGTTCCTTTTTCAGTTCATAAATATTCATACATTTGTTCACATATATATGAAGACTCATGGAAAGTATTTTCAGAGATAGGTTAATCCAGCTTTAACTCTGGAGACTTTTTAATAAATAGAGCTCTAGTTATTTGTGGGTTCTTCAGTTAAATTTACTACACAGCTCTGTAAACAGCCAGAGTAGTTATGTGTATATACAGCACATGATTCTGTGAACTATGGTTCTGTAGGAAACTACATAAATCATAGTAAATTACATATAACATAGTATATATAGACTATAGTATAGTATAGTCTATACAGTAAACTATATTTAAACTATAGCAAACTACAGTGTTTGGAGATTAGTTGGAAGAAACATATGTTGGTGCCATAAAACAAAAGGGTTGTGCTTTCTTCACTTGGAATTTTTCTCTTAGTCCTCTTAATACTGGTAAAGTAACCTAATCTCGACAGTCACATACTTTTTGGACATCTTAGCAGGGAAACCATTAGTTGATTTGGCAGGGAGACTGACCTTTCACCCCTTGGGGTGGTCCCTTCAGGACACAGAGGAGGCACATAAGTGGATTAGTGTGTGGAGCTTATGCTGCTGACAGTGATTTCCATGAGACCACATTCTCACAGTCCCAGCAATGCAGCCCTGCTCAAGAGAAACTATCCATCTATTTCAGCTCTGTGTTTGGTGTGTTGTCTGTTAAAACTAAGGGTTTCTGCTGAATTCATATCCTTAGTGACCATCATGAGAATATAACTAATGAAGAGCAGTACCCTAATGGTGTTTAGACACTAATGGCCAACAAGTTGGCTATTTCCTGGCAGTTAATGGCCATCTGGAGGAGATCTTGATCTGTCTGGTCATTAACTGACAGGAAATTATTGACTTGGAAGTTGCTATTGCTCTTAAAAATGAAATAATTTTTTCCTTCTCTCTCTCCCTACCATCCTGCTTGCAGTCCTTAATTACTGTCTTCAGTGGCAGTTCTTTTCTTGATTGCAGAAGTTTTTAAGATTTTCAAAGTGTTTTCTATCTTCCCTGCCTGAAACTGTCTATAATGTGGAGCTACTATTTTGCATTTGTATCTACATTGGAAGAACCTTGAACTGGTGTGAAATTCAGTTTAGCTGGAGGGAGTTGTATGTTCAAAAAGAGGTTTTGATCTTTCAGATGCAACTGGTACATACCAAGATAGATTTGAGCAGAAGGAATATCTGTGTAAGAGCAGAAACCAGAAACCAACAGGAGAATGATAGCAACAAAATGGTTACTAAGATCTGTCTTAAGAAAGAGAAAAATTAACATGGCTAAAACGAAGAGCTGCCTTGTCCATCTTTGCCTGACTTTTTATATTTGCTATGTATTTAGATACAACCCATTGTACCATTTAAAAATTTGTTTGTTAAGTATAGTAGTCATTTAGTGAAATCTACATTTCTAAATCTCTCCATAAGAACTAGCTTTCCCAGGCTGTCTGTGGCAAGCTTGATAATAACTTGAGTTTGTGCTGAGCCCACTCTCTGTCATCACCAGATTGCCTCACTGCTTCTCTCTCTAATTTGTCTCTGGTGTTTTCTGCCATAAAGATCATCCTTAAGTCTTTCAGTTTGTGTTTGCACAGCTCATGACATGTGAGCTGCCTGAGGAGACACTGATGTTAAACTACTGCAAAGCTGTTTGAGTAAAGTTGGGCTCAAGACTTAAAGGATTTAGGGAAAGAGCTTAGGAGTTAAAAATAGAGGGTGGTTGTGGAATGGCACCTTTGGGTCACGATTCATTGATGCTGAAGGAAGGAGAAGAGGAGAAAGGGAAAGGCTTAAATGGATGAGATGTACAAGAGAAAAACAAAGGTAGGTAAAGCAAGGTGTTGGGTAAAAAAAGTTAATTCTGCAATGTATGAATAAAAACAAAACACAGATTGTTATCAACATATTTTACTAACAAACAGCAATTATTCTAGAAAATGCATTGATCTGAGTGAGTCCCACAGAACAGCTGTTCACAGAGTGAGTATGGCCAATACACAGCATTTTAAGAAGCAAAAACTGAACAAAGTCTTGGCTGATTCCCATGCAAAGCACAGCTTATAGTGTTCCTGCAACTATGAGTAACTGATTTTTCCATCCCAACTATGGTTGTAATACAGATTCTGTATGCAAACTATTTGGTTGCTTTGTTCTGTTAGGAAAGTATTACTAGAATAAAAGAAAAAATCCAGGGAGGAAAACTAATTAATTTTTTAGAATGTCTTAGGACATGGTGTTTCATACCTCAGTTCCAAATTATACTTGGGGCAGGAAATTGAATGCAATACTCTGCAGAAATGTTTAAAATTGATCAAGCTTGAAGAAAATATTAAATAAAATATCTTTAAAATATAACAGTAAAATAGTTATGGATACATTTGAAGCCACGTGTTGGAAAAATTTATGACTGCTCTGGTATGCAGACCTCACTGTGTTTCAGCCTCTCCTTGATTTCATGTTTTATATTTTGGTTCACTTTAGCAATAAAATGGATATATTAAAAAAGGTTCATAAATGATTTCTAATTTGCAGGAGGGGAATTTGGTGTGGACATACATATTCCTGCCTCTTGTACTTTTCTCATTCAGTAGGAACTCCAGTGCCTCTCTGTTGGAGCAGCTGTGATTTCAATAGGCAGCATAGCTTATGTGTGGCAATGTTTTTTTCTTATAATTAAGAACACATTTACAAATAAAACCCAGGAAAGGAAGGAAAGAATGTTAGGAGTGATCAAATTAAAGACTTCTGAATGGAAACTCTTTGAAGGGCACACAATATAGGAAATTCTTCATTTCAGAAAGGGAATTTATAAGTTCATTTTAGTTCTGATTTGCATGTTTTCTGCACCAAGACAGGGCATTTGGTTACAATGTGAGACTACTTGCTAAAGGCCAGTTTCTCCACTGGTTCATTCCTTCATTAGGGAACTATCCAATGGTGGTGACAGAGACTGGATTGGCAAAATTGCAGGAAGGGAAAAAACATCAAAGAGTTTCAATTTTTAACATTATTTACCACTTTGTTAGGGAGGTGGAGAGCTCACCACCTGCCTGGACCCAGGGTATTCTGTGGCCTCTTCTGTTCCTCAGCAGACTCTCCAGTTTTGAATGGTCACCCAAGACCAAGGAGACTGGGAGAACTTGTCAGCAATGGGAAGTCCATCTCTCATCCTCATCCCCCAAAACAAATGTTCTGGGAAGTCTATGAATCACAGGAGAAGGGAACAAACCTCAGCCTGAAAGGAGATCTGTAAGACTACAGCCTAATCTTCTGGTGTTTTCACTGTTAAAAATGCAAGTCTTTCTTTCTTTGGTCTGCACATAAAATTAAGTCTTAGGGTGTGTAATAAAATGTGGGAAATACAGACAGGTCAATCTCACCTTGGTGCCAGGCAGGATCATAAAGCAGATTCTCCTGGAAGCTATGCTAAGACCCATGGGAAATGAGGTGAGTGGTGACAGCCAACACAGCTTCACTAACAGCAAATTGTGACTGGCAGATTTGGTGGCCTTCTCTGAGGAGGGGGTTAGAGGGAGGGATGAATGACATGACCTGCCTGGAGTATTTGGGATGGTCTCACGTGATATCCTTGTCTCAAAACTGGAGACATGGATTTGATAGGTGGACACTGAGTGGATAAGGAACCTGCTGGATGGTCACATCCAGTGAGAGCTGTGGTCAATGTCCTGATGTCAAAGTGGAAAGCAGTGAAGATTTTTTTCCTCAGGGGTCAGTAGTGGGGCCAGCACTATTCAACATCCTTGTTGGAGACATGGACAGTGGATTGACCTTTGTATGAACTGCACAGGCTGCCCAGAGTTGTGCTGGAATCTGCATCCTTGGAGATACTCAAAATCTGACTGGATGTGGCTGCCCCTGCTTGGGCAGCCTGCAAAGGTGCCTCCAACCTCAAAGACTCTGATCCATTGTGTGCTGTAAAGCAGATGTTCAATCTCATTTCTCTTCAGCTTTTTCCCCTGTTTTCTTTGATGATTTCCATTGTCAAACTTCCATTTAAACACGTGTAGACTATGCTCAAATGTAACATATCCAGTAAAACTAGGATGGTATTTGTCTTCCCAAACCTTAGAAGTCTGTAGCAGAGCACGTACTGCAGAGTTGGTTGCCATAGATGCTCCTTGAAGTATGTGAGAGATTTTTTGGATTATGTTCACAGGAGTATTTTTGTTGTTTAAGAGAAGATGAATAACACTTGGAAATCTCTGTTTCTCTCCACCAGCCAGAAAGGCAGCCAAAGGTGACCATCTCAGACAATTCAAGCTATTGGAACATTTTGCATTGATTCTTTGAGGGTTTTTTTCCCAGTATCTTTTTCCAAAGTTTCAATGGTTTCTCCTTGCCATTAGTATCCAAACTTCATATGCTGAATGAGCCAGGTGAGTAATGTACAGTAATAATTTTTTTATATTTTTTATTTTGTTATTTCAGTGGTGTACAAGCACTGTGTTATTTCTTAGTAATAACTCATCTTCTGAGGCTTTGACACCCAGAATATTTCTGAAATCTCTGGGTTTTGTGGGCACTATTTTTTAATGGAAAAAGTAGACAGACATTAAGCATTGTTTACATATTTTGGAATATAACAAACCCTACATAAGAGAACTGGAATGCAGTGCATACATTTATTTTATAGTTGCAGCACTAGATTAAGTCTCAGTTTCACAGAGCATTGCCAATGTGAATACTGAACTCAATTTACTCCATTTTTTGCCCAATGCATATAAATAAAGAATGCTGCAGGCTAGGTCTACAAGAAATTATCTACAATAAGTGTTATGTCATTTTGGTTTTGTGATTTCACTGAAATTATCAATTCAGTATTTTGATGACATAGTTGATGAAAAGGCAATTCAAAGCAACTGTGATATGA
Organism: Luscinia megarhynchos; assembly: GCA_034336665.1. NCBI lineage: Eukaryota > Metazoa > Chordata > Aves > Passeriformes > Muscicapidae > Luscinia > Luscinia megarhynchos. Next base: position 17,247,844 of record JAPFBE010000003.1, read on the forward strand.
CCAAGCATATAACTTAGCTCAGGAATTTGCCACTATCTGGTCAGAGTGTCCAACCTGTCCTGTCTAGGCAAAGCACAGGTGCTGAAAGAGGATTTCTTGCACATTTTCTGTAACTGCTGTGCAGCCTGGCACCCCCACAGGTCCAGTTTGCTTGTTGGCAGGTGACTTTCAGATGGACATAGCAGCTGAAATCTGTCATCAGAGAGCAGGACAGGTCATGTCTGTGACCATGCAGTATGTATTTGAATAATCTCTGTGAGCACAGGGGAAGGCTGGGCTCCTGCTTTATTGCTGTCCAACAACAATAAGGGTTGTTGGACAGTTCAATATCTGCTTTTCATTGTGGCTGTGGATGGACAGAATACAGTCTTGAGAGCATGAGGAGCTGGGAGTTCTCTGAAAAGCTCCTGGAGCTTTGAGTAGCTTTCAGTTTTTTTCTAGAAATCTTAAGAAGAAATTTAATTCTCTATTAAGATACTTCAACTTTTCTCAGGAATTTACTCTTGGTTTTGCTTTGCACGTTAGAGTCAATTGGTCGTCAGAAAAGGACATCATCTCAGCAGCATTTCCAGGAATAATCCCTAAATTGTTAACTTTGGAAAGAAGAAAGCTCTACAAGAATTAGAAGGTGATCAAGTGCAGCAGCATTCCACTGAGGAAGAGGTGACAGAGAAATGTCTGTCAGCATTTAAACCTCTTCTGTTGACCTCCTAACCCTGTTCATTACAGCTGAGTGGACTAATTCTGCCACAGTCCCTCCCAACAGCACCTGGGCTTCTTTCATTCTGCTGCAGGGGAGAAGGCAGGAGTGCCTGGGGCTGTTATACAGCACTCCAGGAAGTTCCAAAGAGTTCTTACTGCTTTTCTTTTGGGGAGGGCTGATGTATATTTTGGAAAACATCAATGTCTAACTTCAGTGTGCTTACACTGTCTTTTTATTTGGCAGAGGGAGGGAAATAAAAGGCTTTTTAAAATGTACATCTGGATTTGCCTCTTAACTAGAAATATTTCCAAATTATGGTAAGCCAATTAAACATGCACTGGAAAAAAAATACTTCATTGCTATTCCTAATGTATATTTTAATTGATTTATTTATTCAAGTTCTAGTCATATCACTTGCATGCCTGATATTTCACAACTGCTATTGATTTCTGTAAAGAAATTTATTTGTTATAAAACTGTGTGATGTAACACTTTGAACATTTTTGCCAGTGAATATCAGTCCAAGGGTGGTGATTCCTCCAGTTTGCCAGTAATCTCTAAAGACAAGCATGACATTTTCAGTGAAGTGTAATATTGGTTAGAATTTCAATTTTTGTAAGTTTCCCTTAATTTGCTTCACTGTCTCAATGGTGATAGTAACAAGTCATTTCTTCATACATACTATTAATTTCACTCTTGTTTCAAGTTCCCTCTTTTCTTCTGAAGAGTTAATAGTTATATAAATACTTCAAGAATACAGAGAAGAATGAGGTAATGCAGGAGCTGTCAAGCAGAAAGAAGATAAAACTACTGTGTATGACCTATTCCTTCATAGTGGAATTATATACTTCTATTTAGTGTATTGAGGAAGTGTATTGAATATTAACCTCAGCCAGATTTCCTTTTTTTTCCTCCCTATTTGCTACCTTGGCTTTTCCTTTTACAATTGTTTTTTCTCTGTTTCCACATTATGTTTATACAGCTGCCATTAAAGCTTCTGTTACTACAGGCATTCTGCTAAAAATGTAGAAACCTTCCTGAACTCCTATTCCATTTACCTAAGATATTACAGCTGACTTCCAAAGAATAAAGGAAAGTGATTTTGAATAGTGACCCTAGACATCTTACAAATTACAAACTAGCTTTTAGGTATATAAACAACATTTTCCTTCCCTGCTTGTTTATCCTTAGCCCCACATGCAAGTACCTGGGCTTCAGGCTGGACAAAGAAATCAAGCACACACAACTTTCTTGTAGGGAAGAAGGTTATTGGTTTTGTGGGAGGAGGAAAGTGGGAGAAGAAGAATACAATGAACTGGGTGTGATTCATAACGTGATAAAATATTTCACTTTTATAGGGTGAAAAGCATGCTAAGTTTGCAGAGTTCTGCATTCTGAGTGTTTGGTAACATTAATGAAAAAGGCAGTTACCTGTTCCCAAATTCTGTTTTCAGGAGAGAGCTGCATGGTGTTTGATGGGAGCTGCCTGGGAGTGGAATGTCTCTATTGATCTAAAGCTGCACTCCAGAGCAGCTCAAATTCCACTGACAGAAAATCAACAGGAATTGAAAGATGTAATCCCTGCCTGCTAAGTGTGACTTTGAGGTGCTGGACTGGAGCATAGGAACATACTTTTTATAAACTAGAGGTGGCTTGTTTGAAAAGAGCTTGTTTCCTTGGAAGGGAATTGTGGATTAACACCAGAGCTGATTTTGTAAGATCTTCATTCCTTTCTGGATAACAAAAGGTCAAAGCTCAAGACTGAATTTCTTTGTCTCAGCTCATGATGGACAGGATGAGGGAAGGAACTTTGTCTTCTGCATAGAAAAGTATGCACTTGATGGTTCAAAACACCCTCAAGTGAGAGTATGAGCTTGTAATGCCTTCAGTGAATGAAAACTGTTTAATTCATGCTGATTAATCAGTTTAATAGTTTCACTTGGTGTGAATTAAAAAAAAAAAAAAAGAAGAAGCAGAAGTGTAGCTGTTAGCTATATAAACTTATGAAGAGGCATTCCAAATGCTTTTATACATACCAGCTGTATTAATGTGAGAACAGATGAAGAGTTGGGAGAAAGATTTAAACACAGACAGCTCAAACAGTAACTTTTCATGTGGTATTTCAAGTGTGTTGTTTTATTGTTCCTTCATTTTTTGGCTTCTGTAGATTTCTTAATTGTCAGACTGCAACTGGAAGATTAACTACAGATGTTAATGGCAATCAGATGTTTTCATGTATTAATCTACTTCAGACAGACTTTTGAAAGGGAAGCAGAGCAAAATTGCAAAGTCTATTTACTTCAGTTTGGAGTACTAAGAATATATCCAAACAGTGTATGGCAGACAATACCTTTCCTTTTTTTTCAGGTAGCAAGGGAAGACCTTACTATGTGAATGTACCTTTGGTGTCAGTCAGGTCACAAAAGGAGATTGCTCATGAACAATTATTCACATGATAATGCAAATTTACTGCAAATGGGAAGGATGGAGGCTCCATTTAGACCCCTGTGCTGAGGAAGGCAGCAGTTGGACTCCACTCTTACCCACCCTGTGAGAGAGGGTGTTGCAGGTGCCCCAGAGACCTCAGGAAGATGTCACTTGTAATCTGCACTTCATCAACATCTGAGAATTCACATAGGAGTGAAAGGAAAAAATAAATAAAAGTCAACACACATCCGTTAGAGATGAATTTTGCTTTTAATTGCCTGGATGATTCCTTTAAACTAGCACATCTAAGAGTTAAACAGTCGGTCAGTGCTTTTGGTCTCATGGAAAACAGATGTTTCAGCAGAGCAGGGGTTTGAAAGCAGCTCATTCTGCATGGCTTGGAGAGAACCCAAGGCCACATCCTGCAGCCTGCACCCATCTGATAAGCCTTCCTCTTGGGAGTAGTTCCCCAGGCAGCATGCACCAGTCTCAGCAGGCAGTGGTTGCCCTCAGGATTAGCAGAATCTCAGCATTACATAATTCCTTCACATTTCTAACACATTTCTTCCTGCTAGTTGTATAAAAGGGAATTCCTTGCTATCTATGACAGTGGATTTGGTTTGCACCAGAAATCGATTTCATTTGTAGTACAAAATACAGTTTTTAGCTGCTTTCAAATAAAACAGGTCAGATGAGCAATAATGTTAATCATTATGAGCATGTAACATGTCCAAATAAAATTTTTGTCTTTATGGTCATGGGTTACAAATTACTTACACATTAGAAGAACAATAAAGATGGGAAGCTGGGTGTAGTGAATCACCCCAAATTACACATTAAATGCATCACACAGGTGTATGAACAGGCCTGTAGTTGAGTGGTCAGGGCTGTGTTCAGTTGCTGTAATCAGCATGTTGGATCTTGGTGCTGGATTGCTAGAAGGATGGCTGGAGATGGTCATGGCATGTGAAGTAACAGGAACCAATGAGCAAATATTTCACATTAGCAAAGGGTTAGGGTAACAAGGTGATCCATGAATGACCTCAAGCTGTGTATGAGTTAGGAGATGGTGGCTCTGATTTAGCAGCTTGCTTTAATCACAATACACTTATTTTTTCTTGCACGATGACAACTCCATGCATATTTGTAAACAGAGAGAGTTGCTAACCCAGCCCTCTGTGAATGCATGCATGCACTAAGTGGAGGTAGCTCACTGGTATTCTAGTTTCCATAAAACAAGTCACTTTTGACCTGTTGTTTTTGAGGTAAGTTCATTATCATGGGGATTTTGAATTTAATAACATGTAGGTACACCTCATCTTTTTAAAAAGAGTCACCCTGTGTTTCTTCTGTCTCTGCATATATCCACAAGAGATAATTGCTTTCAAAGTGCTGAGTAAGAATTGGTGTAAGGTTTTACCTTAATGAAACCCAAAATAGGGTTAGGTTTGATTTGCTTGACAATTTCTTGTGAGATGCTCTTGTATATTCTAGCTAAAATTATAGTTATTTTAGCTAAAGTGTCTTTAAAAGAAGTGCATCCCAATGTTATTTATAGTGCAGCTTCACAGCAGGGTGACTTTTTTTTTGTTACCTTTGGTCAAATTTTTCACCAGGTGTTTTATCACTTCTTCTGGCTGATTTGTTAGTTTGATAGTGGGCATGATATATTGGAGGGAAGCATTTTGCATTCCATTTGCCTCAAGCACACTTTGGTGAACAATGTAATGAAAAATTTAGTCACAGGATTTTATTGATTTTAAAAATAATTTCTTTAAACACTTTAAAGCACTGAACATGGTCCCATAAATTTTAGAAATTATGGTAGGATGATTGTCCTACCTCTTTGCAGCCAAAATATATTAATTTGCAGTTAACTTATGATAATTCAGAATTGCAGATAAGAACACAAATAGAAGCCAAACCAGATAAGGTTGATATATTGTCATTGCTCAAGGTGAGAGAAAAGAAAAATTAAGAAATGCCATGCAAAACAAATAGGTCAAGTGCTTTCAGTTTTCACAATCAACAGTTCATCTGATAGAGAAGCTGGAAGATATTTCTTTATCCTGAAGTACCTTTTTAAGAATAAATCATCTGGGAGGATGCAGAGCTCTGCTGTAGGGTTATATTATCCTTGGAGATCTGAGTTGCTGTAACATTCTCCAGTGACTCTGGAGAATGGCATCAGCCAAATGTATTGAGCCACGAGTGCACTCTGGCTTCAGGTGCTGATGGTGTGAGATCCAGTCAGCTTGTAAGGTGAGCATGAAAGGAGTGCATTAGACCTGCTGTCAGCAATGCTCACAAATGAGGGATTTAGAGTCCACAGGGCTATTCAGGAATCAGGACTTGATTTAGGAGTTAACTGCAGTTGGAGATAAGTAGCTTTTAAAGGGTCATGGAGTTTATGTATTTCTAGCCTTAAAAGTGTGTGAGCTGGGGAAAAAAATTAGAGGTATGCCCTTCATTTTTATTAATGATGAACTCTAATCATAAAAAATGGATGGAATGGGAAAAAATAGGGGTGTGAAAGGTATGAGATGGCATTTTTGAGAATTTCAGGACTTAAGGACTACACCCCTCTCCCTGCTGTCAGAGGTGATCACCAAGAAAAATGATTCCTTGCACATAGCAAGTGAAGGGAATGTAGAAAATGTGGTCAGTGTAATGTAGTGGGATTCCCATCAGCTGATTTACTGCAGATATATTCCTGATACCAAACGTATTCCAAAACAGAACTGGGTTGTTTGTTGGCTTGTTAAGTACTTAGTGAATGTGTGTGCATTTTTTACACATGAACGTTTCTCACTGTGGTACTAATTGGAAATTTGACACATCAAAAATCCTTTCCACGCAAAGTTATGATTTGATTGCAAGATTAACTCACCTGCAGGGAAAAATGTGCAAAGGACACTCAGCTTAAGAATTTGATTAATATTTGAAAAGAAGCTACTTTTAAAGTGCTCTGATACTAGAAAAAGTACTCCAGTTGTGGAGTATTGGAATTTAACTGCTGTGTATGTACTTTTTGGAATAGCATCTCCAGTAAGACTACTCTATCTACTACTATCTCAGATAGTAAAGCATACTTTCTACTGAATGTAGTAATTTCTTAGAGAAGTAGTGCAGCATTGTTCAATACAGAACAAAAGCTGTTTCCTTACTTTTAAGGTATCTTTGTTGCAGCCTGCATACCTTGAAAAAAAAGTGGTAAGAATAATGGAGGGAAGCTTTCAAAGGTGAAAACAATGTTATAATAAAACAAACTGATTGAATAAAATAAGGAGTAAACTGATCTAAAGGGAAATCTTTTACTAAAGTTGAATGATACAGGATAGTAACTAAGGCATAAAGAGTTATTAGTTATTAGTCTGAAGTTATTTAAGAAATGGACAGAATGTCTGAAAGCCTAAGGGACCTGCAGAAAATTTTGGAAGACCTCATTTCACCTTGAGGAAAGAAAGACACAAATATTTCAATTTGCACGAAGCAACAACCCCAGATGGGATATGTTGTGGATTCTGCAAGTGGTAAGTTTTGACTTGTGACATAATAATTTAAAATGTTTCTAGGAAATTGACATTTTCCAGGCAGTATATGAGAGGCAGAAGAATAATATATCTGGAAAATACTGTGATTTTATTACAAGGCTGAACTACAGCTGAAGGAGTTGCTTGTGACTGTGAAGACTGAATCCAGCCACACCTGAGCCAGGCTCCCTGGACCCACTGCAGGGTCAGTGGGGGCAAACAGGCTCCCTAGAACACCATCCTCATTTCAAAGCACATGCATGTACTTGGTCTGATAAACCCATCCTCTTCTTTGTAAAAACCCAGAGTTGGAGGAAACGAATCCAGCCACAGGTACCAGTAAGTCCCTTGAATAGTGAGTGATTTGGCACAGTGCAAGCAGTTTCAGAGGCTAAGTTAGGCTTCAGATTTTCAGTGCACAGGACTGTTAGCCCCCCCAGCTAAAACTGGAAAGACTGTGTTGATATTTGCCCTGGTGCTTGTTCAGAGAACGTTTGTGCAAGGTTACATGTGCACAAAACTGAGAAGCAGCTGTCTGGTAGGGCTGACACAGGAAGGCAATCATTGTCCCAAATTACCTTCCTGACTGCAAGTGAGTCTAAGGCAACATTAAGAACACTCCCAGACTGTTACACTGCTTTGTTTGTGTCTGTGGGGTTGGAAACAAGGAGAAAAGACACTTTATTAAATCCCTTCTTGCTGTCTGTCCCTCAGATGGCCACAGTACCCAAGGCTTACAGACTTTAACCACAAACCCATCTATGCATAAACAGCTCACTGACCAAGTCTATGAAACCCCTCAGTTCAGTTGGGTGTTATCCTTCCCATCTGATTCCTAAAACTGCATATTAAACTTGGGTTTTGTGTCTCATTGGGTTTTGTGTCCAGTGCTGATAACCTTCATGCACACCACGCCTGGCACTGTGTATGGCTGGTAAATCTGCATTCAAATCTCCCTGCAGCTTCTGTTCAGCTCTCCAAAAGCAGCGCTCTGGCTCACGCCAAGATGACAAGATTTGTGGCAAACGGCAGGATGACAAGATTTGCAAGTATGTGAGATGCTGCACTTAATAAAAACAACAAAAGTCTGTGGCTGAGCAGAGCAACGTGCTGGTGTTTTGACAGCTTACTGCTTTCATTTCCTCCTCAGTGTCTGAGCACTGTTGACACCACCGTGCTTTAGAGAAAAATGCCCACAGAAGAGGTCTGTATTATGAGATTATTATTTACATGCTCAGTGTTGGCTATCAGATCTGCTTTCCCACCTGCTGGAACTGATTTAGGACCCAGTGCTCTCCACCCTTTTATCTCCGTGGGGCTGCGTGCCTGCACATTGCTGGGGAAGGCAGGGGCCACCCACAGAGAGCAGCCCAGAGGGAAAACGTGCCCCTGACAGTCACAGAGTGACCAAGATGCTGTATTGCAGCATCTGACTGCTCAGCTCTCCTTCCTGAATGCACTCTCTTCCTAAATGGACCAACAGGATGATCCGAGCTCAGGGGCAGCTCTTCCATGTTCAGGTCTGCAGTTCTTGCTCCCTTTCTAAGAGATTCAGGGCAATCTGTAAGTCTGCTCAATATTTCCAACCAAAATATGAAGCAGTAATCAGAATCTCAATATGTGTGCTACAGTTTAATTGGTCTGGTCTGTGTGCCTCAAGATGGTGGGAATTATTGCTTAATCCTCAGTACTAGAAGAAAGGAAGCAGAGTCAATGGGGATTAAATGTGGTAGCCAATAAAAGTCATACCCTATGAAAATATTACAATTAGAAATGAAAGATAGCCTTTCCAGATAGCTTTCCTTGAGCTCTTACAAATGTTTAGACAGCCTAATCTAACCACATATTTAGAACAGCTATTTTCAGAGAGACCCTTGTGAACTGTGCTGTTAGTTAGCATTCTTGGCCCAGGTTAGCAATGGAAAATATTTCTTATCTGATTTGGCTGTATTTGTAAGTGAAAGACATGTAAGATGTATTTTGTCTTTTGAAACATTTTTGATTTACAAAAAAATAACAGTGTTCATAATGTATCAAAAAAATTGCCTGTGAACATTTATGTACTTGTCTTTGATGTTACGCTGCAAATCTTTTGTAAGCAATTTATGTATCAAGAGCAACATCTTTTACATATGTAATCTATCTTTGTACAGCTGGCTTTCCCCATTTTTATAAACTGACTTCAGTGTCTGGGACTATAGACTAAGCTGTGTCATTTAACCATGAAGACAGCAATTGACAGTCCAGCAGCAGGCCATAGAAACTATATTTATGTGTAATTTGAAATGATCTTTCATATCACAACATTGCTGTTTCCAACCATCCCTTTGAAAACTGAGGAAAGGAAAAATGATCTCATATAAAGTCAGAAGTTCAATATTTTGGCAAACTTGTACTAATGATGTACACCTTAGAATTCTCAGAAATGACAGGAGAAAATAAATTCTCCAAGGAGTATATATGCCCTTCATGAAAAGGGCACTCTTGATATATTCAAATTTCAGATTTACTACATAAAAAATCCTATATGTGACTTTGAAAAATGGTATTTAATGTTTAAATGGAGACAGAGTGACAGTGAAGATGGATAGTCCATACAATAACAGAAGGTTTTGGGCCATCCTTTATATCCAGTGTTTGAGAAATGGTTGCACATATCTGTCTTAAAAGTAGAGGGAAAATAGCCTTCTTCCAGTCAACACTAAGAAAGAATGAATATGAATGTATACAAGGGAAAAAAACCACCTTCTTGTAAGGATTTAAAATGGATTGTAAGGGTAACATAAATATTTCTGAGGGAAAAAAATAAATTCAGAAGTGTTTAGCAAGAGCATACAGCCTGGTTCCTGTATTTATTTTCTTATTTAAATGCTTTATTCAGAGACCCTGATGATGCTAAACAAAAACTTAAATTTCATCACAGTGTATTGACTGACAATGAGAGCTCAGTTTGAGGACAAGGTATTTCTGCCCTAATGACTGCAGTCTGAAGGACGTTTCTGCAAAAGATTTAAGATGAGAGTTGCTGACATTGTCGCCATAAGTCACAACTGTTGGCTCATCAACTTCCTGGCACTTCCTTGCAGCCTTTGAAGTATAAATTTACAAACCTATTCTCAGTATTTTAGATCAGAAAGCTCCTAAATATTTCATAATGGTCGTGTCTTTCATTAGTTGGTCAAAATGTTTCTTAATTTTTATGATACACAACAATCCTTCAGCCTCTGCATTAATTTTGAAGTTGGAATTGTAAAGGGGACCTTTTCTTTGACATCATCAGGATTAGTTTCACCTGGACTGATCATTTCTTTTAAATGTTTTTTGACATTATAAAAACTTAACTATCCCAGAACAAAGTCCCTTTTCCCAAAAATAGGAGAAAAGGACAACAATAATAGATCTGTAATTACATTTAGCATGCTAACTATTCTCCAGATGAGGTTTTATTGTGTCTGGGCTACTTTTCCAGCCTTGGGGATCTCCTGTGAGACTGTAACAGGAAAATAATGTCTCTTTGGAGAAGCAAAGTGGACAGCCTCAGTCAGCCATTATTCTTCATGAATCTACATCATGATGGGATCCTCTCACCCTCTGTCTCATCTGATCTTCTGCTGTGCTCTGCTTCCTTTTATGCTTATTGTAGGCAGAAAAATGGTGGGTGGGTGTTGTACATGTCAGAGAAATATTCTGACTGTGAAGTCCAGCTTGGCAGAAAGAGTCCTTAATAATTGTCTACTGAAATGTGTATTTGCTTTTGTCCCTCAATGGCAGAAGGTAGTTAAAATCAGGGAAGTATCATCAAGTATCCTGGCTTGTATCAAAGGCCAGTGAAGATTCAGATCTGCCCAGAACAGAGCACTTGTAATAACACATATTTTATAAGCCTCAGGTAGCAATACAATAATAATCCTTGGACTATTTGTAGGAATTTTGGATAAAAGAAGGACAGGCTCTCTCTCTGAAGACAAGACATTTTTCTTCAAGGCCACCCCATCAGGATTGAGGGCAGCTTGTCTGAATCTGGGCTATGGAGCATTTGGCCAGACATCTCCTCTAAGCTTCATGTGATATTCCTGTGGCTTTAAGCAATAATTATCCATTTTTAAAGACTTTTTAAACATTATTATCCTTAATGACTTAATTATTATATCATAATTATGCATGTACCATGCCTTGGGGCATGGCAGGAAGACACTTGTGCATGTTTGAAGAAGCAAAGCCTGCTTGTAAAGCTCTGTGTGAGGGGAACCAGGGAATCCCCTTGCTTCAGTCTTGGAAAGAGATCTCTGGAGTGATCTATTGCCAGAACCATACTTGGGTGCTGCCTTGGAGTGAGCTAACTGGAGTGGCCCAAAACAGGACCATGGAGCAAGGTAACCATGACTTATGGCAGAGGAAAACTGTCACTGCCTCTCTTACATTTAATAGTCTAGAGATATTCTTAGTTCCCAGTCAATACTGAAAGAATAAATTGATTAAAACCTGCTAACTGGATTAAAATCTACTTTTTACTGTCTTTTATGGAGCCTGAAAAGATTTTGCAATATCTTCTGCTCTTTAAAATCTTGTCTGCTTGAAGGCTGCTACTGAAAATTTTCTGTCAAACTGAAGGGATCAGAACAGCTAGAACTGAAGATTTAGGTACATTTAGGTAGAGCACATCTTGGGGCTTCTTTTCAGTGTTTTAGAACTTGTTGAAAATTTTGATATTAAATTATCAATTACTCTTTTTTAACATCTGTTCCCAGAGAGCTTTTGAGTAATTAAGGTTTAATTTACTTTGGACTTATGTCTGCCTTATTTCTTTGCTGATTTATTTATTTATTTATTTATTTATTTATTTATTTATTTAAATAAGTAATTCCTGTTTCAGTGTCTAAATAGTGTTCACTTTTCTTTTAATTGGAAATTTTCCTATAAAATTTCTCCACTGTGTTTAAAAGAATAATACAGCAGTTGATATGGACTTAAGAATAAATATATCAATATTACACTTGTTTCTTGTCTTTCCTCTTTTCTTTTAAGCAGCATAGGTTTGCTTTCTGTTCCCTGGCTTCCCTCCTGAACCTGGAGGATTTTGTTATGAACACAATGGCCAAAAGGGAGTGCTGGAGTTTTGAGTTCACAGTTATTCATCAAAAACCATCAAGAAGGTAATTCTCAGATGGATGAGGAGGAATCTCCGAGCTCTTGTGACATTATAAAACACTCTGCTTAAAACCTTACAGTTTATAATGGCCAAGTGAACTCTTCTTCTCTTCACCACTGCTACTGGTGGGGGACTGTCCTTGTTTGAAGGAGACAGTTATCTGCCAATAAAGGCAGAAGCTTCTCGTTGAAAATGGAGAATGTAAACCCCCTCCCTCCAAATTATTATTATTTTGAAATTAAGGGGCTCTCAGACAAAGATATGGGAATTAGGAATAACAGTTCTTTACTAGGAAAATTAAAATAGAAATACAGTATTACAATGAACAATCCCAAAACCCTGACAGAGTCAGAATACAGCCTGACACCCTGTCAGTCAGGGTGTTGGTAGCAGACCCATTAAATGGTGGCTGCATCCTCCTGCAGTGGCAGATGTGGTTCAGCTGAAGCAGTGCTCATGTAGAAGGTGCAGATTTCCTCTGAAGGTCCAGTGATGATGTGGAAAGGTCCGGCTTTCCTCTGGAATTCAGTGGAAAGAAGGTACCTTGGTGTCCAAAATCTCAGTTTTTATCTGGGTAGGAAAGGCTTGGCTGCTCCCCCTGGCTGGAGCATCTCCCAGTGGGATGATGTAATTTTATCAGTCATGCAGTGGGAGTGAGTGGCCCAGCAGCAGATGATATCTTCCTGGAGGGAGGATGGGTTGTGGAGAAGATAAAGATGATTGCCCCACCTGGTTTTAAAGATGGCCCATTAGCAGGTGGTATGTGCCACGGAGATAAGGGTCACTGCCCCACCCAGCTGCAACAGATGGTGATAAAACACACATTTCTGGTCACATCCTGTATTGCAACCCAAGACAGGGACCCACCAAGCTTTCTGTGTTAGCTGAACACAAGTAAAGACTCCTACACCTGTGAGCAGATGTGGGGGCAGCAGTCTCATCCACAGAAAAATCAGTTTGCATTGGGTGTGAGACCAGCAGGCTCCAAGGTGAATGAATGTCAGGGCACTCTGAGCTGCTTCAGGACACCTCCTGTCCTTTGAGAAGCCTTGATGGCCCCTGGTGCTGCAGTGGATGGGCATTAGAGATAACTTCACACAGGTGCCTGGCCAGATGATGGATCTGAAATGTTCATTGGCTCTTGTATGCAGGCAGAGCTGGAGCAGCACTAACAACGTGGGGATGAAAACTCTGTAGGAGAGTCAGTTAGCCAGGCCATCTTTTATTTTGTCTTCAATAGGAAATATATGGGGTGAGACTGACAAACTGTGTTTATGCTTACACATTATTGATAGCAATAGGATGTAATAAAAATAGGAAATGGTGGATTTCTTGTAAAAACACAGAACTGCTTCTAAGTGTCAAAAAATCATCCTATTAGAGCCAGAGATGAGCTTTGCAGTATACACACTTTGAAGAATACATTTGCTTATCTAAACATTCAACAGAGATTTCATCTATTCTCCCCTGCGGATGTCAGGGAGCTGACTTGTCCTTTCATTGCCCTAGTATCTGTGAGTGTCAAAGCAGCAAAACAAAACATAAATAATACCCATTTTATCCTCAAACTCCAAGTGGCACCAGAAGGGGTTTATTATCATATTACTGAGCTGTTGTTACTCTGAAATGGCCTCATGTAGGTGCAAGTCCTGAAGTTAGCTGTCAGTGCTTTGCTACAGCTGTGTGCACACTTTTGGGGTGTTCCCTGCAGGGAGAATTATGCCAAACCCTGTACTGGTTCTCTGACCATCTGCTATGTATGTACATATTGCTCCAAGCATGTCACTTCAGGGTGCTACAGAAGTAGGTAGGGAAATCACCTGTAGAAAATAAAGGTATAAATCCCTTTATTATCACCTCCTTGCTGTCCTATTTCCCACAATGTCATTTCAATTATCCTCAGACTTGTAACAAACTTTTCTGCCTCTGAACGTTTTAACTTCCCTGCCTAATTTATCTGATCACTTAGTAACCTTTATTTGTGAAAATATTTATATGAGGAGCAGAAGTCTCTGTTCAGGAGAAATTCTGGGCAAAGGCAGTTGTTCCTAAGACTTTTTAATGCTGAAAGGTCCTACAAAAAGCTGCTTTGTGTTCACTGAATACAGAAAGAGGCAGGGAGGGTGACTAAGGTATCTTTAAGCTGTCTTGTGTGGGGCTTAGCCTTGGAGTTCCTTGCTGGCCTTGAGGGGCAGGATGTTTTCACAGAATGCTCTGGCTCTACCCACTGGGTCAAGAGTCTGAGACTCCGGCACAGAAACTGTTCCCAGGGGGCTGTTTCTTCTTATTTCAAGGCCACATCTCCCTGACAGCACATCAGAACTAGGAAACAAGAAAAAGCTGAGTCCTGGAATTTGGCCAGGCACTTGAACTTGAGGCATTCTGTATTGCATTTAACCAAGAACTTTTTTAAAGCAGACTGGATATGATTATAAAGTCCAGAAAAAGGCCAAAAGCTGATTGTAAATAGATGTGGCTGTGAGACTATTTATATTGTTCTGTTCTGATACACAAAGTTGCACCTACAGTTCCACCAGCTGCTTATGGGAGCCTCTGGAAAATTCTGGCTTGGTGTCTGAAGTGCAAAGATGAAACTAATCTTACATTTTCCATTCCTGTCTCAAAGTGTTGGGATGAGATGGATGAAGCTCTCCAGGAGCACTTGAAGGTGGTTGTGTGGCAATGACTGCTTCAGATGTTCTTGCACAAATTTGCTTTAACTCTCCAATCCCATAACATACAGTTGCTTTTTGACCCCTGAGAATGCAACAGTCACTAGAATAAAGGAGTATTTTCTCATGTAAAAGACATTTCCTTGATGTCTTGTAGCTGCTCTTCTGCCACCACCCACTCTGCAGTCACTTGAGTTATATTGCTGGGAGACTCTACTGGATGAGAAGTAAATGTTTGAAGCACAAGCTGTAATGTTGCTCTGCCATGTGGACTTGCTCAAGATGTTAGCAGAGACTTCAAGGTTAAGGATGTTGGTATCACCTGCAGTCACATCTTTCTCTTGAGAAATTCTGGGCTTCATGTGCACACTGCAGCAAATGTCTGTTCAGTTACACAAGTTGGTGCAAGCTGTGCATACCTTAATTCCCAGGGTAATTTAGCAACAGTGCCACGTGTGCTGGAGAAAATGAGAATGTATTATTAATTTCTTCCTCATGAGAACCCATGAGTTCATCTGCTCTGCTTGCAACACCTTCAGGATTCAGTAATCTGGATATTTACTGTGCCTTGCAGTTACCTTCCCCTTTTTTACTGTACAGCAGCTGGGGATGAAGCCTCAGACTGGATGCAGCCATTGAGCTCTGGATGTCGAATCCATCCTCTCTGTGTCTGCTTCCTGCCTTGGCCTTGTGAGCTGCTTCAGAGCTGATCCTCACATGTGCCTGGACACCAGCCAGTGCTTCACAGCCAGTCTGAGGCAAGGCTGGCTACAGCCAGTGGTAGGAGTGAAGGATTTCATCTGGTCAGAGTCCCTCCTCTCCTGTTTCACCTATCCCCTGCCTCCCCACCTTTTCCTTTTCCTTCTCCTTAACTGTTTTATCTTTACGTTCAGCTTCTCCCGCTTCTCTGTAGAAAGAAATGAGAACTTATAAAATAATAAGTGAAATGAAGGCTTGTGAAAGGTATCACACACCTTTTTAATTAAAGTTTGATCATTGTTTCAGTTGTGCCCTCATTAACAGGTATGTAAACACAGATGGAGGTGAAGACAAGCAGACACAGAGCTCCCATTATTGAAGATAAATATGAATTATAGGAATCCACAGAGAGCTCTTGCTCTCTGGAGCAGGTATCTCTGTGTAGGTTAGGCTTCTTAGAAGTTGGAGTTACACAAACAGACACAAAGCAAGCACTGAAACAAAAGAAGCACAAATTTCTTCATACTTGATATACAGCTGTTGCTCATCACTGCAGAGAGATTTTCTGTCTTTCCGTGCAATAAACATTACAAATGTGAACTAGTGAAGGGTAACAAAGCAGCTGTGCTCCTCATGAGGCTGAGCAGAGCCTGTTCCCAAAGAGAGCAGCTACACGGTGCTCACACCTCCCAGGAGCTCCACAGCAGCGTTTGTGGGTGATCCGTATCTGCCTTTGGCTCCTCCCGGAGCAGGGGATGCTGTGGGGAGCCGGGAGCATGCCTGCCCTCCGGCCAAGGGCGTGCTTGCAGCCTGTGCAGACATTCCCTGCTGAACTTTCAGCCAGTAGATGAAGGTGTGGGCAGAGCTCAGCCACTGCAGCCTGGAGCACAGCACCCAGTGGGATTTCCCCTCTTCCAGCCCGTTTTGCATCCTGCTGGAAGCTCCAGGTTTGCTGCAGCAAGCAATTACACGGCCTAATTTAAAGGCAGCTCAGGAATAACCTGAGGAGATGAAGCAGTGTTGTGGTGAGAGGGATGGTGCTGTCCCCATCACTCCACTAGCCCAGAGCCTTCTCTGAATCTGAGATTCTGTGCATGGCATTTTGCTTGGTTTTTTTCCCCCCTAAATTCTATCAATCCATCTTAGCATTAGTGTGATGTTTCAAGAATTCTGCTATTTCACAGAAATTTCTGCTATAACTGCTATGTCGTGAGTGCTTTATTAAATCTAACTTAGATCTTTGTTTGCAATATTTTATAAACTGTGCCAATTTTTCTTTTTCAAGAAAACAAGTTCCTCCGTGTATGGATTGATTAGAGGGAATGTACAGATCTGCTTATGGAACCGTCTTGAAAATACTTAATGACCTTATTGGGAATTATGTTATCCTGAACATTTTGCCATACTGAAACTTCTAATGGTGTGGAGTTTTTAAGTCTGAAGTAGCTGGTGAAAGAATACTTTATTTAAAATAAAGGCTATGAACTGCCTTTATTTATCTCCAATTTCAACTTTGCAAACTAATCAATTTAATTGGAATTTATTAAGGGCATATGCTCACAAACATTCCCTGATCTGAGTAATCCTATTAATTTATGGTTTACTCTCATGTTAAAAGCCTGAAATATCTTCCTTTGTTGTTTTGTTACATTTTTCCAAATGAAGGTTTTGTTTTTTTTTGAGTTATTCCCTTTAGTTTTTTCTGGCTAGTAGTGACACTAGTATGGGCCTATCTGGAGGTCTAGGTCCTTATCAGATTACTGAAGGAATTTACTGTCTCACCTGAAAGGATTTCAGCTTGAAGAACACGAGTTGTTCAGCACAGTCAGGAAATCCTTCTGTTCCTTGGGTGTGCACTCATGCAAGAAATCCACGCTTTAAATATGGTGCTGTTTTTTTTAGTTTTAGTCATCTGTACTGGCCTTTTTTCTCTTTATGTGCTGTGAAGTTCCAAATATAGAACCCTCAATGCATCATGGGGAGGAGTTCTAGTAAATAAACTGCACTTGGTCTGCATAGCCTATCATAAAAGTACCAAGAAATTATGATTAATGCATTCATTTACCAAGTTCTGGGTAATTTATATGTTTTCTTCCATCACAAAAGCAGAGAATAGGAATCAGTGAATCAGGGTTTCTGTGCAATGTATGTGAGACTATTACTTTGGAAGAAAGGCTCCTACTCCAAATGTTATTGAAACAATCATATATAATGCTTGTAGATAAATAGATTTAAGTTTTAATCTGAGTTGTTCATCAATTTCAGACATCAGTGTTGATCAATATTAGAAAGAGGTTTAACTAAACAAAATGTTAAGCTCTTCTTGCAAAGAGCTGACTCATTGCCACAGTATTAAAGTATTAGCTGCTTACCCAAAGGTGGCATAAATGTTTGAAATTTCAGTTCATTATGCAGTATTTAGTGCTGCTGATGTCTGTGGAGCTGATTATTCAGTTACAAAAGTAATTTAAATAGTCATATAAATTTTATTTAAGCCTCTTTCTAGACAGTGTTAGACTTTAAAAAAAGTACAAACCCCAAACCCTGCACAGAACTGAGCAGGTGGTTCTACAACAGTTAACTGAGATCAAAGAAGAAACTAGAGTGTATGTATTGTTAACTTATGTTCATAAATTAAATGAAAACAGAGGTGTCTGGCCAGACAGCAAGTCTGTTCACTGCTGTTTCAGGCAGTCTGCAATATAATCTCACCATACTTCTGAGATTTGAGCTCCAACACAGAAGTATTTAAATTGTTCTCAAACACTAGGCAGGAAAAATCACAAGTAAGCTGTGTAAGGAGCAGAGCTGAGGTGGTGCTGAAGGGAGAACTGATTCTTGTTCAGAATTGAGGAAAGAGATGAACTACAGGGAATGGGATGAGCACAGTGATACAGATGGTGAAAACAGCTTCCCAGAAATTCATTATCTGAGTTGTTCTGCTGTCCTGTCAGCTGGTTTCTCTTGCATTGCCTTTGCTTTCACTAACAGCTTTAATCCTGCTTTGGAGTCCTCTGCAGTTAACAAGAGCTATTTTTCTTTATTTGCTAGTCTTTGTGCCTGAATCCTGAGGGAGAGGCTGGGTACTTGTTGTGTTCTGCCTGGAGCATCCAACTTGCTCGTGGATAAATCAGTTTGATTCAGTGCCTGAGGGTCAGTTCAATCTTCCTGCCAAAAAGCCCCCTGAAGCCAGAGGTGGGTGACCTTTTCTGATGAATGGCTTACTTTGAGAAAGATGCAGGCCTGGTCTTTCCAAATGTATTTGTAATTCAGAGCTGAATTTGGTAAGCAACAGCAATGAACTACAACATACAGAAAATATTACTGAGGTGTTTTCCTCCAACATTTCCAAACCAAACAGCCTTAATTTTCTGCTGCTGGACTGCTCAGAGTCCCTCAGGGGCAGTTTGTGGGCATTTGGCAGCAGCTCCACCAGGGAACAGAGCAGCTCATCCCAGGCTGTGCTGGGCACAGGCAGGGCAGGGACCCACTCCCCAGGATTCCAGGAGGGGAGGCACACACTGCTTCTTGATTCCCTGTGGCTCTGGGTCTGTGCTCCAAATGACAGAAATGGCAGGTGAGTATGGCCAGACACTCCCTCCAGGTCGACAGAAAGTTATTCCCATGTAGTCCTGAGCCCACAGAGGTTATTTTTGGTTGGATCCCTTGCTCGGAAGCTGTGCATCCGAGGCTGAGGCATATCCATTTCTTTTAGCAGCTTTCAGCTCCTGCAAGGAGATGGATATTAGTATCAGAAGCAACCAGAGACATTAAATAAGGTCAAGGTGACTGTACATAGGTGTTAGATAGCACAATAATTTAAAATGATGAATGAAATAGTTCAAGAATTTTAATTATAACCCACGGTACAGACACAGGATGACCCTGCAGTGTACAAAACTGTGAGTATCTCTGGCAGCTGGGTGCAGGGGAGGTATGAGGGGGAGCAGCAGATATACTGACAAGCACCTTTTCCACTCTCATTTCAAAGAGGTGAAATTCCTGCTGTTCTTGTACTAACCAGTGTGGGGTGGTGGGGGAGGAAGCAAAAAGAAAAAAGAGAAATAGATTGCTTTCACAAAACAAGTGGGAAAAGTCAAAGCTAAAAAATAATCGAGTTATATATGTTTTTTTCAAAACATGATGACAGTTAAAGACAACAACTAGAAAGACTGGATTAAAATAATTTTCTTGCTAAGGCCCATTTGTGGTCAATACTGAAGAATAAATTATTCAACCTAATGGTAGGTAGAGAAGTGTAACTTGTATTTAAGACAGCACTTGTTTGGACATCAGAGGTAGGAAACCAGGACTCTGAAGTATTATATACTTGACTGTTTTATGTTAACTGTGGAGTCTGATTCTGCAAAACACTAAAACATGTGAGAGTGGAACTATTCTCTTGAACACAATATATACGAGTACAGAAATACAGATTTAACATTCATAATTATTGGAGTCTTTGTCCCTGCTATAATTTTCAATGATTGATGTCTGTTTTTAAATCTCTGTTTTAAACTGTAGAAATATCAGAGAAAATACTTATTTTGGAGCAGAAATGCTGATTGTCTTTAGTTGCAATAAAAAGAGGTTTTGTCCTTTTTTGTCTGTAGCTTTATGAGCTTTCTTTTAAAAAATCAAAATCTTGTTTGTTGTCAGAGATAGTTCTTAACTCTGTTTTTTTAAAATTTGTCCAGAAACCCCTATGACACATAAGATAAAGCACATGAAAGAAAGTCAGTCTTTCTCTTTTTTTTCCTCCCTCTTTTTTTTTTTTTTTTCCAGAGAAGTAACATAAAATATGTGTGTGGTGTAAGAATGTGTGCTGAAGTTTCATGTTTCAGGTAATCTTCTTTAAAATAATGGGAGTCTAGATTGCATCAGTTAGTTTAAAAAGTGCTATGCTATTGGTAGGAAGAAAATGGGATTTGAGCCAAAATTTGCCTGTGTTGCTGCCAAAGTCTGTATCAGATTTAAGACACATGCTTCTGCAAGCTTCCATGAAGGTTGTGAAAAAAGTTTTCATACCGAGTTGGATTACAGCTCTCGGCTCAAAACACTGGCCATTACTCTACCATCTTAAAAGCCTGCTGTAACACAGAGCACAGAATCGAGCAGATTTCTCACATTTTCTGGACCACAGATGGATTTTGAATGTTTCTTTGTGTCCTGATGGAAGATATATTTACTTCATTAACTGGAATCCATACCTGATTGCTTGTGAGTGTGTATGTGTATACATACAGATATATATCTATTTAACACCTTATCATGATTTTATTTCAAGTGTATCTAAGATCTGCTCCAAAAAATTGCATTCTCTAGAGGAACTTACAATTGTTTTGAGCAGCAAAGAGACAGATATTTACTCTCAGATGTTGGAATCCTTTGTGAGTTTATGAGAGAAATTCTGGAAGCTTTTCTGTGTTGGTGGTAGAGAAATGCCTTTTGAAACAGACCCTTCCAGCTGTACGACTGCGTAGCAACCTGTGGATTTTAAACATCAGAATGTACAAACCGTGGGCAACTGTGAACATTTTCATAGTTTCTTTTCTGCATCTGCTGCAAGGATCTGACTATGAGAATGGATCTGTGAAGGTAAGTGAACTTTATTTATTGTTATTCTTAATAACACAAATTTCCAGAATTAGCTACATTTAATGTGCAAGGTAGTGGGTTTCTTGCTATTTTGGTAATGGGTTGTTGTTTTTTTCTTTGGTGATGGTTAAGTTGCAGAGATTTTTAGCAACCATAGGGGAAAATGAATCTACAAGGAATTTAAATTAATATTCTCTATTTGATACTTTATTACTTTTTTTGCTAGTTATTAAGTACTTGTATGCTTTGTTCTTGAGTTAAAATTTTAGTTTCAGTCATGCAAAATAAAAGAAAAAATCTGAAAAAGAAGCATGAGTCAGAGTATTTAGAATATTTGGCAAATACACTTTTTTATTTCAGGTATTTATAATTGCAGGAATTAGTACGCTGGCATTGAAATTTTCCCTGTAAAAACACGTGTTCATCAGTTGTTCACTTATTTCCCAGATATCAGAGAAGCGTTTTTCTTTTCCTTCACTAGAAAAAGTTATATAGGATTTTAAAATAAACAGCAACTAGTAGTAATAGAGCACATTGCCTGGAAATTAACTTTTCTTCTGAATATAGTACATGAAACAAAATTTAAACTGGAGCCTCACCATGAGGGTAGGATTTTTCAGATCTGACTTTGAGACAATGTGAGAACATCCAGGACAATCATTTAGAAAAGTCAGAACAAAAACTGGAACAAGTTTCTACACATGCAGTCTATCCAAAAATGATTAATTCAGTGTGTGGTCCAGAACAAATTATTTGTTTTTCACTAGCAGAGCAAAACAAGCTAATATTTTTGTTTTCACTTCAGAAAACCTCCTGCTTGCAAGCGATGACCACACACTAGTCTGTGAGCTGGCTGCATGCTGACCTGTGCTTTAGAGAAGAAATGCTCTTGTGTGCCTAATTGCAGCCTGCTGTTGCCAGCCCAATAAGTCAGTGGTGAGCAATGTGTGCCCCAGGATGACTGATGCCTGCTGACTGCTCACAAGCTTCTAATTTACAACCCCAGCAATCAATTCTTTGAAGGCATTAGGACCAGAGTAATGAGCCTTGTTTAATACATCAACTTTGTGCACTGCATAACAAATCACTTTATTTAAACCAGAGCATGCTTTCTCCTACAGAATAGTCACCATTTTATAATTGGCAGGGCTGATAATTCTATCCACATGTGGGACACAAGTTAATTCAGCACAATAGTCAAACCACTAGAAAGCCCTTTCATTGTCAGCTTTGAATCCATATCCCCTTTGCCTGGAGTAAATGCAAGAGCTCTTCTTGCTAGCTTAAACTGGCTTACAGCTCATTCACTGTGATAGGATTGTCCATCCAACACAGGTACAACTGGGATTGTTTTCACTGAAATTTGGTTACACCACCATGCAGCCAGCTTAGCCACAGGCTACTGCTCTTGAAACAACTCACTGAGTTTCTTGGACACTGATAGAGCTTCCAAGAGTATCCTAAAGGAATCTTATAGGTCACACTCAAAAAGGTATCACACTCAAATGCTGTATTTCACTTGCATTGGCTGCTGATTGCCAAAAGGAAAAGACTGGCTTTCAGCTTGTTCTCTTGGTATAGACAGAGGGTTTTGGCTAAACCATCTGTTTTTATCTTTAGTGTTTTACATACAGTGTTAGCTTTCTGGGTTGTTTTCTCCTGTATGACCTGTGGGCTTCTTTGTGTGTACATATGTGGATATACACCACAAAACTTCCTTCATCTCACAGTGCTGGATGGCACACTGGGTTATTTTTACCATTTGCACCTCAAACTGAATTTGCAGTACACAGAAATGATGTATTGCATTCACCCACCCTACCTTATTATTCTAAAGTTCCCAAAGAGCAGCAACAGCATTGCCTGGATAAAACCCACAAGGTCAGGATGCAGGTAATACACAACTAATGAGATCTAGGCAGGGTTAAGCTCCAGCAAGCTGCTCTGCCCCTGTTAAATGGATCCAAGTGAGGTGAGCTCTCCCCAGGACACCTGAAATTTTAAACCTGTTTGTGCTTTAAACCATCAGGTGGCGTCAGTGTGGCGTCATGCAATAGAGTTTCAGGGGGCTGAGGGTTTAAATACTCTCTTTTCACCCTTCAGATATCCTGATTAAAGGCATGACTGCTAAAAAGCTTATGTACAAGCTGCCACGATCCAGCATCTCCATGGCAGTTGGCTTTTCCTAACCCTTCAAAACCTCCATCCTCTTCTGAGCACATGAATCCCTTTTCCCCACCATGTGCATGGATTCCTCCTCTGGCAGAGCTCTTCCTTCCTCTCTCCATTCCTGACTCATTCTATTCCCAGTATTTGACTTGTGTTCTCTCACATCCATGACTCAGGGGCTCAATTTTCTGATTGGTCTCTTTTTTGTGCTATCCAAGGGTCACCCTCCTTCCCACTCACTTCCTCCTGGATGGGGACACCCTTCTTCTCTTGCAGACCTTCAGGAGTTTTGTCCAAGTTCCTCAGAGACAGCTCTAAAGGACATTTTCATTTTCCAGCCATATCTAACCATGGTTCCCCTTTCCCTTCTCCATCCATAGTTTCCTTCTTTGTCCCTGTGGTTTTAACTGCCCCAACTTTCCTTTTCCTGACCCATTTCTCACTCTGATCTCCAAAGGTGATCTCAGCCTCCTTGGCCAGGTCTTGCCCTTCTCCATGAGTATTCACCTGCTCCCCCTCCAGCAGCCAAATCCAGCAGCTTTCTGCCCCTGCCTGCCAGACCCTGAGTCCTGAGGGGAAGAAGGGCAGATCCTGGGCTCTCAGCCCCATGGGTGGCCTGCACCCATGTCCTGCTCTGCTCTCAGATGGACTGGAACCAGCACAGGACCTGACTGCTGCAAAGCCCTGGGAAGACTATGCTGCTGCTCCTGGAGGCTTTCACATCTGGGTAGATTTTTTTCAAAGATACCAGTAGACCCATCTGAGCCAGAAAAAAAGATTCCTCAGGTGTCAAAGATTTGCATCTGTGATTCATGGTAGGGAAACAGAAAAAAAATTTGCATGGATAAAGGAGGAGCTTCATCCTCCACTGTGGTCAAACCATTATGACAGAGAAAAACAAAAAAAGTTATTAAAATAATTTTGAGGCAACACCTGGTATGGAAAGTTTCAGCCTGAACATCGAATGTCTGGCAGTCAGAAGCACAACTGGAGCACAGGCTCATGGTGGGAAGCAGTGGGCAGCCCCAGGCAAGGGCCACAGGTGTCCAGCAGGGCTTGGCTCCAGAGCTGAACTGATGTCAAGGCTGGTCCTTGCCCTCCAGTGGCTTGGTTCAGGATCCCAACACAACACAAGAAGTACTCATGGAAGAATTAGATTTCCATGTGGGATTTTCTGTAGACTGAGAGTTATTTTTTAAAGTTTTATTTCATCAGGAAATGCTTTTAAAATTCCTTATTGAAGTTCTTGTCCCGACAGTCTGTTGCGTTTTGGAACCTCTCAGCTAGAGAACCGCAAATTTCGCTGTCTCTCTTTCTGTCTCTCCCCCTCAAATTTTTCCTCTCCTAGAGCAGAAACAGACATAAACTATTTTTTCCAGAATTTTAAAATTAGATGTGAAGAGCTATGTCCTATATTCATCAGAGCTGAGGCAATTTTTTTGCCAAGAAAAGCCAACGATCCATCATCCATGTTCTGCCTTCCAACACGAGAGCTGCCTCTCTAATGAGGCTGCAAGTTTTGATCTCAGAGTTAAAATCTCATTGCTTTCCTCCTCAATTCTGCTGCTTCACATTATTAATAAAAAGCATTGGGGGACAGGCAAGAGAAAGGAGCAGCTGGTCACTTCCAAGTTAAACAGACTCAGAGCCCTTTTCCTTTTGCAGAGGTGTTCTCCCCACACTGAGCCCTCCTTTGGTTTTGTTAGAGAGGAGCCCACAGTGGACAGGCCTGAGGAGTGTCCCTGAACTATAAAGCTGCTTTCTGATCAAAAAACTAACTTCTAACCAAGAGGTTAGGTGGGCTTAGCTGGAGGTAAACATGAATGCTCTCTGTTATATGCACTAATTTTCCACAACTCTGCACTAAGCATTAAAGTGGTTGTTCTTGCTCAAACAGATCTTCTTATTCTCCTATTGTCACTGTGTGGGAAGCCATTTCCCAAATACAGCTGGTACATAGTCCTTGTCCACTGGTGAGAGTGAGGCAGCACCTCCCCATCCTCCTGAGGCCCTGGACCACCTAAGTGGAAAATGCCTTGCCCTTGGGAAGGCATGGAAATACTGGAAGAAATCAGGGAGCTCTTTACATCTCCTTTCCGAGAGGCAGCTGCAGTCTGTCTGTCTGTACAGCTGAAACAGAGCTCTGAGGGGAAACCCGAGCAGCAGAGCTGGCTGTAAGCTTTTGTCCATGTAATTAGAACTGACACTGGCTTTCAGATAGATCTACACAGCTTTCGAAAATCTGCTTGCAAATGTTGCTCTGTTTCTAGAAAACTAGATTCTAACAAATCTTCCGTGTCATAGATTGTCTTCCTCAAAGGCAACTCCTGAAATTCCAGCAGTGCTCAAATGCTAGAAAAAGCAACTTGAAATGTCATTGGGAACAATTTCTCTGTTTAAACTAGGCTTTTTATCCTCAAATCCAGCTTCCTTTCAAAGTTAGGAAACACTTCTGAACAAATGTTACGAGATTGTGGTTTTCAGAAGTATTTCATTCTCCCAGTTTTGTCTGCTGCTTTTGATTCTCTGTGATTACCATCTCTGATAGGCATGATGAGCCAAAAATGTGTGAAAAATAGAGTATTCCTGCAGAAATTACTGTTTGTGTTTCCCTTCAGAAGTGAGAAGCTATCAGGGAACTTGTGAGGAAAGCCAATTTGTTCTGACTTATCTGCTACTGTCTTGACAAGGTGCACTGCAGGCAAACAGAACAATCCTGTATTATTATCATGCCACAGAGCATCCGTCCTTGGCTCTTATCAATTTGGAAAGGCAACTACTAACACCCTGCTGCTTTATCAAGAACAGTTCTCACTCATGAGAAATAGCAAAAAAATCCCTCCCAGCTGCTGATCCAATCCATCTCAGCTAGGATTTAATGTCTGAGGATAGAGAAGAGCTTGGAAAAATACACCAGCCTGCATAGATTAATCAGATGCAGTGTTTGAGAAATCAAATTATCAGATATTTGAAATTAAACTTTGCCATCAGTTGTACTCACATCTGAAAGGCCATGAAACCAAGGGGAGGCAGGAAGGCAGGTTCAGAGGGCAGTGGGCCATCTTTTTGCTAAAACACCCATCAGCTCAGGCTCAGCAAGTGTTGCTTGTTTCTGTTTTCTGCAGCCTGCTGGTGCTTTCTCCCCACAGGCATTGGTGGTGTGTGGTGGTATCAATGTAGGCTCCCACAGGAGGCAAGCAGAGAAAAGTTGTGCCTGAAAACAGGAAAAATAACTGGTGCAAACTCTGGCTTGTGGGACGTCTGCCATGATGTCTGCAGTTTTTGTTGTGATCAACACTGCCCTATTCCAGATAAGGTTTACTTGTATCTTATCTCCAGTGGACACCATACTAGCATTTGGGAAAAATAAATAAGGTACAGTTGTAGGTGATAACTCATTTATTCTTATTCCCACTAAAAAAAAACTTGTACAATACTTTTTATAGTTATCACGCAGTGAGATCTGTAATTCTTTTAGGCCTTTCTCTAAGGGCAAGTAAGTCTAGTTACAAAACTGGCCTTTGCCCTTTCTTGGACTTGGCTTTGAGACCATAGTGCTGAGGGGGAAAAACGACCTGAGCTGTGCTGCTGCAGGGAAGCAAATCTGATATGGTAACTTTCCTTCAGAAACACTTACTCCTAAGAAAGTTCCCATTCCTCTCACTATGTGCAATTCCCTTATCTACTTCTCCACCTGCTTCCTGCCTCCCCAGCGTGCTTTGCCAATCGTCATACATCTTGCTGGGGTTTGAGGAATGGAAACAAAATGCTGAGTGCCCCCACTACAGACCCTCTTTGCTTTGGGAAGACCAAGCAGAATATCTTTTTTAACATCCTGGTGATATGTGGGCTTCTGTACCAATGAACAGCAGAACAATTGCACATTGCATTAAGAAAGATTCAGGTTCCTTTCTTTGTGAAGGACAGCTGTGTATTTTTTTTTAATATTCTTTTCCCAGATGTGATTTAAGGTGTGGGACCATTCAGCTGGTGGTAGGACGCCATCTAGGGTCCTTCTGCTTCCCCAAAGTCAGTCCTGAGCAGGAACATCGTGGAGCTGGAGTCACGGCAATCCCGTGTGGGCACCACATGAATGGGCTCACTCCCGGGATGCCAGGATTTGCCTGAGCCGTGATTTCATGGAAACGGGCTGTGCTGGCTTTGACAATTCATGTCACTGACTGCAGTGGTCACTGCTGAGTGCAGCTGGGGAGGGAATTCTATCTGAGTCACGCTGAATTGCAAAAAGTTGCATCATGTTACTGGATCGTATGTCACTTTGCACACAGAGAATGTGCCACAAAGACAGGCAAAACTTTTCACTTTAATTAGCAACGTGACTCAGAAACCATGCTAGGATGCTTTTCTGAATTGCTAGGGAAATATTACTCAAGAAAAACTACAGTTCCAGGAAAATGTGTGCATGTGATTGAGGTAACATAAGTTCATTCAGTGTTGGCAATGGCTTTGCTTTGTGAGTGACATTTTGAAACCCAGCTGTCCAACTGGCTACTCATACTTCCAAAACATTTATTAAAGTGTCTTGGGGAAAACCCAAAAACCAACAAAAGCTCTAACTGAAGGACCCTTCATCACATTAAAAAATATTTTCAAGTATTGAAAGAATACATAGTCATCTGATTTCATGCAGGTCTCTGTTACTGAGCCATTCCAAACTCACTCTCAAAACCCCAGTGACTTCCAAAGAATGGACAAATATCAAGAGACAGTGACTACAGCCTGGGCACGCTCATGTAAACACATTCAATATGCTATTTCTGATGTGTGCACCCTGTCTTAGTGTTGGGCCAGTACCTAACCTGGTGTACAGTGAACTGATAATGTCCTGGCTGAGCTCTGTATTGAGCAGCACATCTGCCTCAATGCATTGCAGCAATGCAAGACCATGTAAGGAGAAGCTCGGAAAATGTACTGTAAGACTCCCAAAGTCATCAGCAGAATTTAGGATATATCAGTGAGTTACCACACTGGACATTCATGACAGATCACCTGTGTTTTTTCACTCACCAAATTAATGTACTTTGTCTGATCACTGTTGGAGGGACCTAAAGATAAACTCTCAATGTAGCTGACTAGACTTGAAGAGGAAGAAAATCCATGCCTTAGCAGACCAACTCTTTTCTGTCATCTGCCACTCCAGCTTTTCCATTACTGCCAGCAAACTGATGCACAGTGAATGTTGTTACCTTCAAAATCTCAACTGGAGGATGTTTCCCATAAGAGCCAAAAGACCTGGCTGTGGGAAGAAGGATCTGTTTAATGAGAACTGGAGCTGATGCTCAAAATGTTTGCTGGCTGAGAAAAAGTGCCTCATTTTGATGTAAAGACCTAACTGGCTAAAAGTATATAGTTCTGAGAGGTATTTTGATAAAATATTATCAGTCTCTGCTTTGGACATGAAAAATTATATGAAATATTATGAGATTCATGCTTCCACAAAACCATGTCCAACTCTGATGTTTTCAGTTATTTGCTTTCAGTATTTTGGTTTATTCAAGAGAGAATACAGCATCCAAAATGTCTCATCTCCAAGGATTTTTATAATGTAAGCATGCTACTAAAGTGCAAGAAGTCTGATTTGTTTGCTGTAGTACCACAAAAGATCTATTCTAGTTCAAAAGGCCATTCAAAATACAAAACAGCTGTTCTCTTGAAGCCCCAGGGAAGTTAATATGATTTACTTGTGAAAGCATATCATCTTCAGCTAAAGTAGAAGCTGTTTTATCACCACCTTTGCCACCAGTTTTAGAAAACAGGTAATTAGGTCTCCTTCTTCAGTGGAAGTTAAACTGGAGACCAAGAAGACAGATTCTCAAGGAGTGTCTGGAGGAAGTTTTTACCACATTGAACATGGGGTGGAGCAGTCTAGAGCTGCCTCCTCCTCTGGTTTTGTATCTCAATCAGACAATGTACTGACAAGGTTTCAGCAAAAGAGGCCCTCAGACATCACCAGTGTATCAGTGAGAGATGTGACAGTCCCAGGTCAGTGTCTCCCTGTCAGCCCAGACTATCAGTTTGACTACTTTTGTTCCTCCCAAATTCACAAGTAACACATCTGTCAGTCCTTTCTGTGCTCTGGCAACTGCACACTGCTCTTCTCACAGCCCAGGGCTCCCTGCAGGTTCCCTCCACAGCTGTGGCACACAGGATGGAGTGCTGGGATCACAGTCACCCTCCCTGAGAGGATGCCTGGCAAGGCCAGCACTCTCAACTCTCCAGGCAGACTGCAGAGACGTTTTGCACAGATTGTGGGTGAGGGAAGTAAAATTTTCCTGTGCTGCTCTTCAGCCCTTGAGCTTGTTCAGGGAAGAAGTTCTGTCCCTTTGCATATTTTTTGCTATATACTTGGACAACATTGCTGTATGCTTTCAATACAGCTCTCACTAGAGAAAACACCCTTTTTAAAAAGTGACAGCTGGAAATTTGTCTCAAAAGGGCCTAAACTTGTCCCCACTATAAACACAATGCCCCTTCAGGTTATTAATGCTGTAACTGTGATGATCAAGTGAATGTTCAGTCTGGACAAGGCAGTGCACCAAGAGAGATGAAACATTTTTAGAAGAGATTTGAGTATTTGTTTACAACATTTTGAAGGTTGAGTGAAGTACTGCGTGCTCCTGAAATTTCATCCATGCTTCTGAGGTGACAAAGACTGTAATAGCCACTTCAAGCCCATCATGTTTCAGAGAACAATTTTAGTAGGAAGTCAAAATACCTAATTGTTTTGTCTCCCTGTGGCCATGTTCTCTGCAATTAAAAATATCATATTTGTGCACTGATAGTGTACAATGATGCTTCCAGAACAAATATAGTCAGGGATGCAACTTCATATATCAGAAGTTCATAGCTGACAGAGAATCAAAATTATGATTTTACTGGAGCTGTTGAAAAGCAAATGCTCTTCCTCTCCTCAGAAATGAAATACAATGTGATGATAAAATTACTGCATGCTAATACATGTCAGACATGTGCAGGGTTAGATTCCTCATGATAGATATTTATGGGGTGATGCAGTTGCTTGTTGATAGGGCAGTAAGTCACTCCTCCAAGCCTCATGTTTTCAAGCTGCAAAAGACTCTCATTATTTTATGACCTATTATGCAACACCCCAAGGATACAAGATGCTGTCTTACAGACAACATTTGTTATGATAACATTGGGCAATGGTTGAGCCCCTGCTACCTCAAAACTGTGGCCTGTCACTCTGAGCAGCATCTTCTGTGTTTCCTTGGTACTTCCTTTGGATGAATGCCTTCCTCTCTTTTCTCCTATCTTTAGCTTTGGCTACAGACACCAGGTTAGCTATCATGTCTTCATTTCATGTTTTTACCTGGCTCCAAACTCTTAGGAGACACAATAATGCTAAAAATACTACTAATAATGATGAAAACCCTCATAAGAGTTTTTCTCACTGGAAAAACTCCACACAAGCTTGTTATTCTTACCAGGAAAATGTAGTTCTTTGTGTTGGCATCATCATGGCAGGAGCTGCTTCATTTTCCTGCCAAGAGAGAACCAACCATTTCCATGGGAACTCTTCTGCAGTTCCTTGGCCACACCATTTCAGAGTCTGTGTGCTGTGAGCCACACGTGGCTGGGCAATGCAGCATGGCTTTGAGGCAGGGAATGGGGGCCTTTCCTCTGCCCCTGCAGCCAGACCCAGCTCCTTCTGACCCTGCTGCACTCACACTTCTGGATGGTTAGATTTGTGTACCTCATAAATTGCTTCTGCTTTGCATTAGGAGAGGTTATTTAATCTCATTTGATACTCTCAGTTGAGGGATTCAGACCCTCTCCCTACAGCTAAGCTGCTGATCTCCCAATTCATCCTTCAGCATCAGTGGAGAGGAAGAGGCATTTTGGAGGCACAGTTAATTCAATAGGCTTTAGAATAGGATGAATGTTCACCCACTGGCCCTATTTTGCTCCATTATCTATGAGAGGACTCTCAGATAAATAGTTCATATTCATTCAGGTAAATAGAATCATAGAATCAGGGTATTTTGTATTTTTTATAATTTTGCGGTGGCAGGGAGCTGTAGGCACTCTATCTCCACAAGATAAGCCTGCAACTATAATCAGTTTATACACTGTGGTAAAATCACCTTGGGGAATGCATCATGGAAGAGAAAGAGAGTTTGTTTTCAGGTGTAGCATACAGAGAAGCAACATTCCTTGGTATTTTCTTGTGGTGATGAATCACCTACTTAGTATTTAAACTGGTTTGAGTCTAGTTCTGAGATTAGCCTTCAAGCAGCACTGGAGCAGGGGGAATTCACCTTCTGGTTGCTTCAAGTCTTTGTCTTTACCTAACTTCTCTTGAACTGAATGCAGCTGCTGCAGCTGTGTGAAGCTCAAAATGTCCTCACAATGTGCTGCCAGTACTCTTTGTGCTCAGGTGCCCTCATTTTGAGACAAAACTTCCACCCCACAGATTGGTTAATTTTGAAAGCTTTAGTCTGACTTTATCTTAAGCCTGTTTGGCCAAGTTTGTGCTACAATGGCATTAAGAGAATCATCGCTGTGCTATGCAGCTACAATCTGCTTTCACTGGCAAGATTCATCTGTTACCTTCTTTCTATTGTTTAGCTGCTGAGAGGAGGGATGATTAAACAGTGCAAGGTTATCAAGAGGTTCCTTAATCATTTGTCCTGGCCCCAGACACAGTGGTAATGTTGAAAATTTCCATTGGTATTTATGCAGTACTAGCCATGATAGAGTCTGTGACCCTAACTCAGAAAAACATTCCTTATCAGAGGAATTCTTACATGTGTTTAGCTTTAAGCAGAGGTTTATGTCCTACTGTAGAGAAAGACTGTGAGGCTGAGGATTAAGGAAAGTAATCATATGTGTAAAGCTTTCAGGATGCATTTCCTGGGTCTGTGAGCATTCTTGAGTACAGAGTGAAATGCAGGCAGATTGAGCAAAATACAAATTTCAATCAATTTTTATTTTTGCCTTCTCACACAAAATATTATTCATCTGCATCAATGCAGATTATTCATTCATCTGTTTTCTTAAATACAACCTCACATGTTTTTATGCCATAGGTCTTCAAATAAACTTAGGACCTTACCAGGCCTTTTTTTTTACTGTTGTACTACACCTTTCCTCTGTTGTTCAAAATTCCTCCAGGAGGTCTTGAAACACAGCCTTAATGCTGCTGCAAAGAGCAGCACATGCCAAAAAAAAAAAAAAAAAAAAAAAAGTGTACTGCAAAGGTGAGTTCTGCTAGCTTTCTTAGACATAACTTTGATTTGCTGTTCCTAAGCAGGAAATCTAGGAGCTTGTCAAGGATGGAGAAAAGGTGCAAACTGCAGAGCTCAGCCCCTGGCAGGGTATGGCCAGTACCAATAATCCAGAAAGAGCCACTTTGATCAGTGCAGGCTGTCTGTGGGACTGTGCATCTGCATGACATGGTGCATAAACACTGGACTGGCATAAATCAGTGGGGAAATGAACTCAGTGTCTGATTTTAGGCAGTGTCCAAGGTGGGAAAGGCCACTGAATGTATCACTGCTTTTTCTCTTGTTCCTTTCCAATGCTGACTACTTTTAGGGTTTCTCTGGCATCTAAGATAACTGGGGAAAAGATAGATAGCCCATTATGGTTTCTTTTGGAAGGAGAAGAGTTGTAATTATCCAAAAATCACAATGCTAACTTGCCTTATCATTTCCTGATGATTGTTCATAGCCAAAATAGAGGAAAACAGATATTCCTCTTTGAACTGAAGAATAATTTTGGAACATATGAGAGGTCAGTGTTTAAAAAAACATGTGACTTCAGTTCATTATGAATCTGGTTTTTATCTTGGGATGTGGGATCCATTTTTAGATAAAGTCCTTAGAAAAATGACACAAAGAGCAGTAGCAAGCTGAGGAGATAAGAATGAACTACTTAAACCTGCTACTTTGATATCAGTTATTGATGAATTCTGCTCCAACATTTCTCACAGAGAATAGCATTATGTCTTTGGTGGACTCTGGGGTGTACATTGATGAGTACTGAAAGTTGAGAGCATTTTGAGCTTTGCAGTGCTATGGCTCCACAGGTAATTTTTTCATTTTGGGAGCATTGAAATTACATTGCCATGGTCCTTTCCCAATGTCTCCTTGTCTAATTTGTTTTTCTATTCAATCTTAATGCATATTTTAAGCTTTCTGGGGCCAGAGTTCATGATTTTGCTCCCTATGTGTACCATGCCAAGTGCAGTGAAGTTCTGCTCCTCATCTTGGTTGCAACCACTACAACCAACACAATGGTGACAGCTCACCTCAGCTGACTACTGAATGCTGTGTCAATGTAAAGGAAATTTGGAGGAGAGCAAGGAAGGGAAAAAATTGATGCTTCTCTGGACCAGGAGGCTGAGCAGCTCAGCCTGAGACAGTTTTCACTAGACTCCCACCTAGCAAAATATGGAGAAAGAAGTGAAAATAAACAACATACAAGCATAGTGGGATCCAAGCTTTTCAAGATGTTGAGAGCAAAGTGGAGAATGGGAGGGGAATCTGGAAGGAAGGAATGTAGTTAGCAGAGAAAGACTGCAAAAGGGAGGTAGGGATATCTGAAAAATGTGAAACAGCACGTGCAGATGGCTGCAGTCAATTGTTCTGTTCTTCTTTTGCTTTTTGTGAGGAGCTGATCTCCCAGAAATGTCTGTTAAATGTCAGTCTGACATCTATGTCTTTCCTCTCCTCTGTGGCTGAGTGAAGAGCTCCCCTCCTCTTGAAATGCTAGTTTTAACTGCTTTCCACTTGCTATCAAGGTGAGAAGGAATAAAGTCCTAAATCACATGACAGGAAAGTTTGGGACTCTGTTGAATCTAACACCCTCCCCCAGTTACACATTTTGAAAGATTTATTCACATTTCTGTACAAATCTTCACTCTTCTAAGTAGGTCTTTTCATTCAGCCAGAGTATGTCTATATCTAAACAGAACTTGAATTTAAACAGCAGCCTATGAAAGAAGTATCCAGACCTGTGTGGTGCCCTATGGCAACATGGTGTTATCTGAGAACATAAGAGGTTCTGTGTTTTTGTTTGGTGCTGTCCTTTTCAAAATAGTATAAGCAGAAATGAATGCTTTGGAAAGATTTCATGACAATGCTCTATTTGTGCTGTAGGAAGAGGTTTGCCAGCAGAAGCAGTTCAGGCTGTAGGGCTTTGTCCTGCTGATGGAGCTGATGCACCTT
The DNA here is from genome assembly GCA_034336665.1 of Luscinia megarhynchos. NCBI lineage: Eukaryota > Metazoa > Chordata > Aves > Passeriformes > Muscicapidae > Luscinia > Luscinia megarhynchos. The sequence goes on from JAPFBE010000003.1 coordinate 17,282,007, forward strand.
CTACACTTTTCATTTTTTAAGCTTTTACTTTTGAATGCTCTTAAGCTTTGGGCAGCCATCTATATGGTCAAAGTGTATTATGATGAAGATGTCCTTCTGGTTGCTTAACTGTCTGCTGTGTGCTCTAGCAAGCATTTAGAACAATGTTTTAGATAAGAGAATTGTAGTAGTCTCACACAAATCAAAAGAAACACATAAGGGGTTTTTCACTGTTCATGTTTCAACACTTAGCAAGATTGGAACAAAATTTGGTGCTTCTCTTCACATGTTTTATACCCCAGATAGCAGTGTTGAGATATGTCTGACCAAAGATGGACCATACTGATACCTCTTGTGATCTGGTGAGCCTGGCCTTGCTGGTCACCCAGCAAGAAGACTTTCAGTGTGATTTCAAATGAATCATGCTCTAAAAGAGTCTATGCTCTGTCTTTGCTACAGAAGGAGCTCAGGGCAACTAGCCCACAAAAAAAAATAGATGTCCCCACTATAAAATCCTATAACTACTTGAGATTCAGACTTCCCTTAAATGCCATCAGTGCCTTCAGCTCACCATCTTGCCTAGTGTCAGAAATGCTCAGAGGCAAAGACCACACTTTATCTCAGTGCTGTTGTTATGGGAAAGGGCACCAGGAAGTTCTGTACTGAACAGGGAGTCCTGTGAAGAAGTTAAAAAGTCAGCTGTGAAATCTATTCCCTGTAGGAAGAAGTCGAATATAAGAAGCAGGAATGCAATTATTCCTGTGTTGTTATGGTAGGCAACAGGCAATCCCACCAAGCTGCAGAGCTTGGACTGGTGTTGATGAAGAAGGGGCAACAGATTCCCTTTGGGGTTGGATAGCTTAGGCAATGTTGAGCAGAGTTGGATCTGACAGAGAAGTGCTAACTCTGTGTGAGTTTTGGATGATCATGGTTAGGTTAATTAGGATACATTTCTGATAATAATTCTACAATGAGCACTGCTCCTCCCATTTCCTTTGACCATACCCTCCAATTTCCAAAATATGAAAAGCAGTAAGAGAAGAAACTATCTGAATACATAGGCAGGTTTTGTTAGTGCCACTATTATGCATCAACATCAGAGGTTTTTTTTTAATTGACAGAATTCAAATTCTATTGGAGATGCATTTTTTGGTATAGAAATGGCCTCTACTAATGACCCTTCTACACAAAAGTACTTGTGATGGCATAAAGTTTGTTAATTTCAGTTTATTGTGTCCACATTATGGAATTTGTATACCTTTAAAAATTAAAAAGTCCTTAAAACAGTAAAAATTCTTGCTTTAGATAAAATCAGTGATCTTTGCTTACCATGACAAGGCATTGCTACTTTTTCTCTTTCATCTTAGGTTTAAATCTCATTTTGCTCATATAATAATGAGGGCTTGGTTTAGTGGTGAACAAAGTGGTGGTGTTGAGTTGATGGTTGGACTTGATGATCTTAGAGGCCTTTTCCAACCTTAACAATTCTATGATTCTATGACTAATAAAAATCTCTTGACACAGGAGTAAGAGAAATTGAGAAGTTAGTCATCCAAACTGCTGACTCTTACAAGAAGTGCAGAGATATATCTGCTAAGTCCCAGAATGCTATCTTCTCATTTTACAGGTTCTCTGTAAATTCAGTCTAGTTTAAAAGTCTTGGATGCTGATTCAGCTAGAATGTATTTTATACTGCAAAGAGAGTGGAAAAAAGTCAATGCTTAACAGAGTTCAGTTTTGATATCTTTGATCCCATTACCATGCCAGTGCTGGTCCTACACTTGCATGTTTTGCAAGACCAAGGAGACAGTTTGTGAATGGGAGTGAACATAAGCTGTGGTTCTTAGAACAAATAAGTCTTGACGCATTGACCTCAAGCTGAATTTCAGCTTTCCTGGATCAGCAAAATTCTGGGTATCTTGTTTGTAAAGCTGTCTAGAAATTCAGTTACTGGTGCTAAGTATTCACATTCCTTCTGAGCTATTTGTCCATAAGTATTGAGATGGGGTTTCCAGTTTTTACCACATATGAAGTGCATGAGAAATCATTCACCTATGAAGCAGCCCTCTCTGTAATGAACTATGGCAACTTGCTACAGCACAATATAATGTTCTGTATGGGCATAAAAGGAAAGAAAACAACTTTTTTTCTGAGTTAACTACTTAAGGAATTTTAGGTCGGTGGAAGGTAATTACCCAAAAATTAACTTGGCCCATGTGCACAGGCTAACATCTGTATTGTTGCAAAATAAATGCCACAGATGTCTTTATAACAAGTAACAGATGCACTCAGTGCTTGGATTTCAGATCTCATCTAAAATCTTCTAAAAGGTGACCCTTTTCCTCCCCCTTCCCCTGCTCTATACAGAGCACTTGCCTGCTACTGGTTCAGACTGCTGTCTGCTACACACCTCACCAACAGCCTCTTGTACTACAGCTTTGCTTTAAAGAGCTGGAATGTTATTTGTGACAGCTGGCACTGCAGCCCTTTGTTTGCAAGTCAAAAAATACAGTTCACTGTATGACCAGAGAGAACAGCTGAGAGAGCACCAGCCCAGTGCAACACAGACATTTACAAAGATAACCTCTTACTTGTGTTGGAGACAATGTTTTCAGCAGATCTGGTGAGTCAGTGGAAATAAATATTCAGTGCCTTGATAAAGGCACAAACACAGATGTCAGAAAGCAGCAGCCAAAGAAAGCAGTATTGTTATGAGATGCTGTGCAATATTAAGTATTAAACAGCTATTTTTAAAGTTAATATTAACTTCAAACTGATGGTACAGGTCTTTGTAGAGAGCTTTCTCCAATGGAAGCAGAGTGGTCATGAACGTCACACAGGTGGAAAATGCAGGCTGGACGTGGGCATGACCCAAGTGTAGCCGCAGTGGGAGATGGCAGATGCATCCTGCCCTCTGCAGCATGCTGAATGAAGTGCTTGCCTGCCACATGGATGGGCCCTTGCTCCTAGTGCAGCTTCCAGCTGTAGCACCTGGCCCTGCAGTGGTGGAACCAGGGTTCTGGCACCTGAGGTGGGCTGGGCTCAGCAGCTGAACTGAGTCAGGTTATCTGAAGGGTGGCCTGGGGCTCACTCTGGCACGACTGGCCAGCTCAGGCACAGCAGTGATGTGATCAGTGTCTACCAGGGACACAGTGAAGTCTGCATTTATCAAACAGCTCTGAGGGCTGTGATGAAGAGGGTGAAGAAGGGGGAACCTCCCCTTCCTAATCTATGTGGGCACAAATCCTGCAGGTAAGTCTGGTGCTGGGCACTGTCAAGGCCTGGGAGATCTCTGTTTTCCCAGGCACACTCAGGTGTCCCCAGTGATGTGCTGCCTCTCGGACCCAGTGCTCCACGTGCTGCTCTGCGTGTGAAGCACTGGCTTTCTGACCTCCCCTTTCCTTCCAGAGGACATCCCTGTCAGCCCTGGAGCGGTCAGAGCAGCAGATTAGGAGAGCATCCAGCCTGGAGGAGCTGCTTCACATCACTCACTCTGAGGACTGGAAGCTGTGGAAATGCAGGCTAAAACTCAAGAGCCTGGCCAACCTCGACTCGCGCTCTGCTTCACATCGCTCCACCAGATTTGCTGCTGCTTTCTATGACATTGACACACTGAAAGGTGGGTGCAGGTCTGTGGCCAAGTCTGCCCTCAGCTTCAAGACCCCTCCCTGATCCTTGTGCAGTAAGCTGTGAAGTAAGTAAGGGTTTGCTAGCATATACCCATACTGGAAACAATGGGGCATTACTGGAAAATGACTTTGTATAAAAAGTGCCAGACAACAGCCTGAGCACACCTCCCTGTTTTGTGGCCAAAATCAGGTTTATTTTCTCTGCATACTCTCCAAAGGGAAGATGCACTGTCCAGGGTTTCCTCAGTGCACAAAAGAAAGAGAAGCCATGTACAATGTCCCTCCAGCTGAGGGGCTGGACAGCAGCATTGTGGTACAACTCAGACCCTGCCTGCAGGCATAGAAATTCCTTTTTTATTAGGTGTGCTCTGATACCAGGCACTGCACCAGCAGCAGTGTCCGTGTGGGAATTGAGGGAAAGAAGGTGCTGTCCTAACCTCCATCTGTTTAAGGAAGTTTCTCCAGAGAAAAGCAGACCTGAGGCAACACACCAGAAACTAAGAGTGGAGAATCACAACCTACTCCCTCCATCTGGAAGAAGTATGAATATTGTTCCTTGCAGCTGTGATGCTCAGGAGGCATTACATATTCATGGATGTAAAACAAAGGATCAGTTATTCTATTTTGGTCCAGCAAATAGACAACATACAGCAAAGCTAAACTGTAGCCTAATGAAGGACAGGCTGAGATAATCTCTTTGTTGTCTTTATCCTGATGTGATATTATCATATCACTTTCCTTTTGGGAAATCAGATATTGCTGATCCTGTTCCAATACCACTTTTACAACAACCCCAGCCACATTCACACACCATTACTCAGCTAAATTATGTCTGAGCCAGGCCCTTAAATTGCTTCTCTGAGCCACAGAAATGTGTATACAAGTGCCTGTTTGAAGAGGGTTTTCATACAACAGGCATGGTTTTACACTTTGCACAGAAATTTTGTACAGAAAAAAAGTTAAAATAAATAAACACACGAAGAACAATTAAGACAGCTTTTAATAGCAATAAACATTTTTGCATATATGACCTTATAATTCTACTCAGAAACACTAAAAATCCATAGAGTTATTAGGAGTACTCAGAGTCAAGTGCTGCAATGCAATACTCACTGTTGCTCATTTAGTGAACACCAACATTTCTGCAAAAATAAAATATCCCTTTTGTCATAACAGCATGAAAACAGGGGACTTTATTAAATGTTACTGAGGCAGGGAACATTGAAATGGGCATTTTTCAATGGCAGAGTCATGTAACTCAATATTTATAACATAAATAATGTTCAGATTATAAGGTCACTAGGTCATTTGGTGTGCTGTGACTAATTTGAGATGGTGACAGGGCTGGAGCACCTCTCCTATGAAGTCAGGCCAAGAGAGTTGGGGCTGTTCAGCTGGAAAAGAGAAGGCTCCATGGAGATCAAACTGCAGCCTTCCAGTACCTAAGAGGGAGCTGTAAGAGAGCTGGAGAGGGACTTCTCCCTCTTTTTTAGTGAAGTAAAAGAGGGTAAGTTTAGATTCGGTGTTGGGAGGACACTGGAGCAGGTTTCCCAGAGAAGCTGTGGATGACCCATCCCTGGAAGTGTTCCAGGCCTGGCTGGACTGAACAGTAGCATCCTGGTCTAGAGGAAGGTGTTCCTGCCCACAGCAGTGGGGCTGGAATTAGGTGATCTTCAAGGCCCCTCCCAAACTGAGCTGCTCTGTGGTTCTATTTCACTATGGTCATATAGATACAGTTTTCTGCTGGGAACAGCTATTAGGTTGCTTCCTATTTTCCCTTTGAAAGTCTAACTTTAGACACAGAGATGTCAGCTTTGTCATTAATAGTCAGGTTGCTGAAATTCAAAAAAGTTTAAAAAGTTAAAAAAATCCCATTGGGCCATCTTCTCAATTCTTCCATTCAAACTGGAATAATCCCAGGACAGAAAGTACTACTTTTGTTCCAATATATTCATATGTTCAAGGTACTAAAGCTCTTTTTAAAAAAACACAAGCCCATAAACATGTATTTCTTTCCCACACCCTTTCCAGTCATTAAACAGTGACCTTGCTGCCAAGGGAATCTGTTTTGTTTTAATAAAATGTTTTGATGAGAGGGCTGGGTCAAGACTTACCATTGTTTCACTAGGAGTATCTTCCACAGCACTCCAAACTCCACTGGGGAAAATTCAGAACTTTGTTCCTCCTTTCTAAAGCTTTAACAGAATTGCCTGAAAGTTTGTGTCACTTCATCTAACCACAGTCTCCCCTGAGCTGCTGTCACTAAGCACTCTCAAGCTGGAGACACTATCACAGACAAATTTCTCAGAAGCTGCTCTGTGCTTGGTCACAGAAGTGACCAGGGGACCCTGGGGATTTGGAACAAGGTGTGACACCCACTTGCTTGGCAGCCAGCTCCTGCAATAGCCCTTCTGCTGAAGAAATGGTTAATAAAGTGAGGATGTGTGTAGCTGGAAAGGTCATTGCTGCTTATACTCATTGAAGTGACACCTGAAGTGATGTCATATACATGTACATACCTTAATGAATTTGGCACTTTATTTTCTATTTTAATGTTAGGATTAGATTGGTGTTTTGAACTAACATTACTCTAGAAAATTCTATTGATTTTAATGATTATTGTTCTCTTAATTTATGCCTCTTCTTCAAAATTCAGACACCAAAATCTTACTTTCTGTACTCTTTGCATGACTGAAAAATGGAGTAAATCAACCCTGTCAAAGGACCTTGCAGAAATAAACAAAATTATTTAAATGTACAAAGACAGATGAAGAAAGAGTTAAAATTGACAAAAGGAGAGTCAGGAATGAGAAAAATAGATCTTCATCTGAAGGCAAGGTATAGCATGTAGGTTAAAAGTATTTCAGAATTTGTTCTTTCTCAGAAGTTCACTGTAAATATAGGCACTGCTTTTACAATAGGAGGGAGGTGTACTGTATTGGAAGAAAGAGCATTTTTTAATAGTATAAAAGTTGCTTTTCATCTTTCACAAGCCTGATGTAGGGGGTAAAGAGGCAAAATGTTTTTCAGCATTTTAAGAAGAACTTAAAGCATAAGCACTGATAATGCATAAGCAATTCCATATCTTGAATCAAGTCAGCAAAAGGCAAAAACAGGAGAGCCACCTGTTGACAACACTCAAGACTGTATTATGTATATTATGTACATGACACTATTTTCTCTGCCTGATTCAAGCAGTTAATGTGTTATTCCCCCTCAAAGTCAGAATTTGACAAATCAGTCAAGCCTGGTCTACTAGCCTACAGCAATTCAGAATTTGAAAGGTGCTTTGAATAGACGACTCATGCTTGAATTCATATTCCTGTTATTCAGCCTTGAACCCCCTGGTGGCACTGAGGTGTGAGACTGTTTGTCTTGGATTTCACTGGGCATTTTGGAAACAGTGCTCTCTGGCTGACATCCACCAGGAGTACTCACACCCTCTGACCAGAATCTGGGAATCATTAATGTGCTTCTGCACTAAGGCCAGGCTCTGCTGAGTCTGTGGTGGGGAGAGGATAAAATGACAATAAGGAAGGCTACCCTGGACCAAAGGGCAACAAGGTGTGGGGCAGCTTTGTCAGATAGACACTGTGGAGCTGGGGACTCTCAGCTAAGGGAAATCAATGCAGCTCTACCTCATCTGCTGGAATTAACAGATTCTGGTCATTTGCATTGAAAGCAAAAGGGAGATAAATGCAACAACTCTCTGCCGGTGCAGCTGGTGTAAGCTACTGGGATAATTTTGTACTCAGACTCCCTCTGGTCATTAGATTGGTACAAATAAGTGCAAATTGATCCAAGTAAATGGCCTGCCAGTGCTTCATTTTTATTTATATAATGCTTCTGCTTCACTAATCAAGAGGTTTAACTTTGCCATGATTGCTCATAAAAATTGTGTTTTCTCCAGTCATAGATGAAGAATGGCAAAAGACTCAGTGTGTGCCAAGGGAAACCTGTGTGGAAGTTGCCAAAGAGCTGGGTACAACAACCAACAAATTTTTCAAGCCTCCCTGTGTGAATGTGTTCAGGTGTGGGGGCTGCTGCAACGAGGAGAGTCTCAGCTGCATGAATACAAGCACAACTTACGTGTCAAAAACGGTAAATGAGGCTGTTCATCTGTTTTCTTTCTACCCTGGCTCACCAAAAAGGGAGGGGAAGGAGGATGTTTGGTTTCTGAGATCCTGTTATGAAAGATCTGTCTGCACTATCATAACAAACAGGGGAATTAATTTTTTATCCATGTGGAGAGAATGCAGGAGTGTGCAATAGAATTATACATTCATGTTGCATTATTAAAAATTGTTTATATATGTGTAGAGATGCAAAATCAGGCCCTGAGAAAGTGACTGCAGGCTCATGACCATCAGAAGTTAGATCCTTCTTTAATATATTGTTACTTGGACTGGGAACTCCTTGAGAGCATTGTCTCCTAGGAATCCTCTGTATCCAAGGTTTAACCCCAGAAATTTTGTTGTGTTGGGCCACTGCATTTCAACATTATAGTCTGTGCCAAGAAAGCTGGTTAATAATTTTGGACATGCAATTTTGCAAGCCAAAAAAAGCAGACATATTAATCAGGTGAGACCAGATGCTCTTAATTAGCATGGCTCAGGATCTGAATGTCCCAAATCACACACCTCTTATGGGAAAGACAGGCATTAACCAGTAGTCAATTACTAAATAGGTGCATACCCAAGTTTTAATGACCAAGTCCCAAAAACCAAGCATAAAGTTGCCAGACAGATTCTTTCTCTAGACTCCCACTAGAGGCTATGTACAGAGATATCTTGCTCCAGTGGGTGACTGAGCAGAGCTCCAAGTTTAGTACTTCAGATCCACTCTGTGGATGAAACCATCCATTGTCCATCAGCACTCTAGTGGGTGGCACCCCTGCCCATGGGAAGGGGTAAGGGGTTGGAACTGACCTTTAAGGTCCCTTCCAACCCAGCCTTTCTATGATTCTATGATTCATACCCACAGATGAAGCACAGGAGACTGATCCTTTTTGATGAACCTTCACCTTGTGCACTCCTATTTCCCTTGGCCTAATAAATGAAATTGTACTTCTGGAAAAGGCTTTTCTTTAAATCATAATAAAGATCAAGGGCAGTTATTTCAAAAAGAAAATTGAAGCCCTTATGGGGAACAGCTCCAATTGACTTCTGTATTTATTTTGTGTTTGTTGGAATGTAATTCCACTGTGTCTGGTTGTGCTGGAATATAGCTGGAGTAAAATAAATCAGGGCCTGTCCTTCTTGCGTCAATGCTCATTAATTGCTTTCATTCCACACCAGAAGGAGAAAGCTGTTATGAGCTGTTGGCCACACACAAAAGACATCTGATCAGCTCAGGGAGCTAGGTCAGGAAAAGAGATATTTATTTATTTATGTGTTTTTTGAGCAACAGTTCATAAGTTTGTTGAAAAACCGCAATTTTGCAGAGTGCAACATTCCTTCAGCATCCTTCAAAATAAGCATTCCTTCAAAAGTCCCCAGATAAGTTCCATTTCTGGATATCAGTTCAGATTTATTCATCTAGTGGAATTATTCCCATATTCCCATATAAGTGGGAGGATTTTTTCCCTTGGTATAAAATATTGACTGGAGAATGTTGATGCCACCTGAAGTTAGACACTGCAACATGTAAGTTTTAATGCCTGAGCAGATCTGCTTAGGAATGCTCAGGTGGATGCAGCTTTAAGCCAAGACAAGCTGGCACCCCAAGACGTGTCCAGTGCTTTGGTTTCCAAGGGAAGGAAGCTGGTTTGAGGGGCAGAGGGAGTGTGGATCACTTCAGCAGCTCCTACAGACAGCTGCCCAAGGAACCAGAGCCTCCACAGGCCGACCCAGAGATGACTTTTAGCAATTTGGATGCACTGACAGCAGCCTGCTTTGCTCCTAAAGCTCCTGTTATAGCTCAACAGAGAGACATTTCCAGCATGATTCCCTGCAGAAACCCAGCTGAAGCAGAATGAACTTTCCTCTATTTACTCCTGTTTCTTCCCTCTCTGAGGAGGCTCTGGGGTTTGAGTTAGGTCATACTGTGATTATACCCAAGGACAGTTAAGTAGCTGCCTCTGCAAGTGGCAGAGACTCAACTGATGGTACAACCAAGAGCAAAGTTCTCAACACCTACCTCTTTCCCATTTGGCCCTAGCATCCAAAAGAGGTTTTTGTGTTTGCTTGCAAATAATGTTGAGTAGTCTTGGGTGTTTAATAGTTGTAATACAGCACTAGGATGCCCATTTTGGCAAGTTCCTACCTTGGTGGGCATGGCTTACTCTTCAAAACCCTCAGTGCACTTCTGCTCATTTATATTTATGGCAACCATCCCTAGATAGGAGCAAAAGTGGGGAAAATGGTGGGAAATAATAGAGATTTTTAAATTATTAATTACTATTTAATTAGTAACTATTAATAACTGAAGGGTAGAAACTGAAAAATAAATGTTATCTGTCCCATCTAGCTCTTTGAGATCTCAGTTCCCTTGACAAGTGTTCCTGAGCCTGTGCCCATCAAAATTGCCAATCACACAGCCTGTAAGTGCACATCAAACACCCAGCGCCAGCAGTACACCATCATACGAAGATCTGTCCAGTACCCAGAAGAAGATGGGTAAGTTCCCTCATTTGCTAACTTCTACACGTGTTGAAATTGTTTTGTCCTGATTTGCATGTTATAATGGTCCATTCTTTTATCCCAATAGTTTTTCCAAATAACTTGGTTATCACTCAGGGTTAGAAAGTTCACCCAAACTACGTGAATTTTAAGTGAATGGTCATCAGAATCCCACAAACTGCAGGCCAGTTCAGCAGCTTCTGGAGTCACTAAGATATTTAGGCTCTTGAGTGCTCATACTGGCACTATGCTCCACTGCAGCTATTTGAGAATGTGTGCACAGATGTTTTCAGCCTGACACAGCAGCTCTGCTCGTGCATTATTTAGCCAGGGCACACTGAGTTCTGTGCTCAAGCTAAAGCCCTCTGTCATACTTGACAGAGCATGTTGGGTCAGAATCAATGTGAATCTTGGCTTTCTACTTTTTGATCCAGGCTTGGTTTGCATCTGTTGAGTTCGTGGATGGGAGAAAAGTGACCTCACATCTCACTCCTGTGGCATAATGTAGCACAAAATACCAGTACTCCTGGTGAGAAAAGGCTACATAAATTAAGCAAAGACTCTAGAAACTCAAATAATTTGAGTGACTCACTGGGAAGTCAGCTCGAAATTCTCTGTCAAGCCCTGCACTTGGCTTGTCCCCATCACTGCCCTTCAGCTGGACATTGGGGTGGGTAGAGGTGTCACAGCAAACCACTCCAGCCCTCCCTCAACCTGCTGGCCACTCCAAATCCTCTCTCTTGACAAGTACAGAAGAACCTCAGTCTTTTTTCAGTTTGTGACTTCCCCTCCCAGAGCAAAGTCAATCTGTCCCTCTGACACTGAAATAGCTCCCTGTGCATCCATGAACATGGGCAAATAAACTGGAACTGAACCTCCTGACAGCAAGGCAAAATTGAGTAAAATTACACAACATGAATACTGCAGGACAAAGACACCCTGCCTGGGGAAAAGCTGTTTTGTGGAAAAGTGGAGCTGCAAAACTGTAGCTTTTTCCTGAGGCTGTAATCTGAAATAGGTGCTGTTGCTGTGTCCTGCGTCACTGGGAGCCAGAGAGCTCTGCCCTATCAGCAGAACCACCCAGACCCCATCCTCTGCTGGCAGCAGTAAGGCACACAGGTGCCAGACCTTTCCTGTACAGCTGGCACACCCAGCACACCAGCACCTCATTCTGCCAAATGCATACTCTGACGCCCTAATTACTTTTCTTAATTCCTATCTCAATTTCTTTTTCTTCTAGATGCCCCTTTACCAACAAATTTTGCCATAATGGATGGATCTGGGATAGTGACAAATGTGAATGTGTGATAGACACACAGCACTCCAGCAGACGAGAAGGTAAAGAGGGAATGACAGAGACACTTTTGAATATTACATCCAAGCTCTTTGCCTCTCATTCTGTTCTTCTTCACACTTTTTTTTTCATTGGGAGAGTTAAGGTTTTTTATTTCACATCCCTAAACGGACTTGGATTATGAAAACTCACCTGAAAATAAGCATACATATATGCTTCCCCCATCTCATATTTTTTTGCTTGGATGTTTTACTCTCTCTATATTAGCAACCTGAGTAAGACATAGGAATGTATTTATAAGACTTTATGAAGTAGGCATTCTGGACAAATTTTTATTTTGCATGTGCCTTAATTTGTATGATGGGCATTAAGGAAACTTCTTAACTTAGAAAAAAATGCCCTAGAATACATTACATGGGGCAGGTACTGATTTTATTATTTTATTTTATTTTTAGTTCTTAAGAATTAATAAGGAATAAGATAGACAAAACCAGTCCTGCATGTTAGCTGTACTCAGTGCAAAAAATTATACAACCTTTCAAAATATTTGAGTACTTTTAATGCTAATCTTAAATTAGTCAGGAATCTTTCAAACTGATATGCCCTACATACTTAAGGAGTATGTATGTACACTTCTTCAAGTCTGTGGGAGGAAATGGAAGAGGATAAAATTTGTAGAAGAATAGTAACTGCCTTTCTTCCTCTGCTTCTCCTGTAAAATCTTAATTTGTTAAAGAAAATTGCAGGAAATATTCTGAGTGGTAGTTGTGTAAACATATTTATAAACAATAAATATTAAGAGAAATTAAATTTTCTCCAAGTCCTGCGTAAAGTTTTAAAAAATTGTTTTTCTCAAGAAATTGTATTGGTCAAAATAACATGATCATAGCACTAAAGGAAACAGACAGAGAAGGATACCTTGTCTTTGTGCTTCAAGCTACATTCAGCAAGAGAAAGAATAAACCATTCAAGACAACAATAAATCGATCTGGAGAATAATTCCTAGACTAGCAAACTAAAGTAAAGCTCAATAACCTCATAAACTGGTTAACTGATTACAATCACCTCATGTTAATAAGCAAGAAATAATTTGTATAGTGGTTTCTGTTGGATCTTTTCTCACTCTGGGTAAGATCCTCTGACCAGCAGGTTAGGCAGTCAAACACAAGTTAGATTGTTCAGTCCAGAAAAGATCAGAACCCTCAGGCTGAGTCCAAAGGACTGAGAATAGGCAGAGCCCCCTTAACTCAGAGTCTTTGTAAAGTCAGCTTGGAGCATTAAAATCTGTGGCTTGTTGAATTATGGCCTTTATTGACATAGACTCAATACTTCCTCAGAAAAAATATCATTCTCTGAAGTACATTGTGTTTGGCAAGTGGCTGGGACAAAATAACTTTAAATCTGTCTTTGAGGTTGGAACAAAGTGAGATCGAAACACTCTGCACCACCTCACACATGCCAAGCTTTGTCACCCCAAGGAAAGGGTTTGTCTTCCAAGAATTTTGGGCAGACTCCCTCCTCCCTTTCAACAGGCCTTAGGTTTTAGTCTGACAAGATACTGGTTTTTCAGCATTGAGTAAATAATAATGAAAATTTCTTTCAAGTAATGTGCAAGTCTTTTCTGGCCACTGAGATCAGGGATCAGATGGCAGAGGTGCAGGTTACATTTCACATTCCATAGGTTATATCCAAGAGCTAATTGTAAAGCTACAGGAAATTACCTTCCCAATGACACCTTATATGCCATGACCTTTGACCAGGGATGTGCTGCTTGCATTTTAATAAAGCCTTCACAAAATGTGTTCCCTTTTTGCTAGGATTAGCTCCATATTGTACTCCAGATGTGCACTTTCAAGGAAGATATTAGGCAGCGAGTTCCCTTGGCTATTTTGGCTTTTTTTTTCCGAAATGAAGTATTTTCTTTCATCTTTGACAAATATGAATGCGCTCCTTGTTGAAGTGCTAGGCCAGCTTGCCCCCTAGCAGACATAGCACTACTCCCTAAAAATTCCTGCAGTGACTCTGTAGTGAAGTACATGTGGTGGGTGTGGTAGTTTGCATGGATGTGCCTTTTTATAGACCAAATCCTTTTTGAGATTATCTTTTTAAAACTTTCTGTCCAGTAAATATTTGTGCATTCCAAAATATAACACTAGGCTCTTGCAATATACATCCCACAAAACTTTTTTATCCTAAATTGAACCCACAAGAAATGGCAGTATGAGAATAAAGTGAAATAATCAGCTCAGTCCTCTTCAGTCCTTCTCTGCATGGGAGGTTGCAACAGAACTTGTGAAGTCTAGAATCTATCAGAAAGTACATGTGTGAGTCCTAATGAACAGAGAATATAAAGAGTCTCCTCAAAAGCAGGATTTAATCATGTAAAGCTGACTGCTAAAAGATGTATGTGCTATTGCAGGACTCCCTCCTCTTGCTGAGCTGGCTATGTGTGGACAACATATGGAATTTGATGAAGAAAATTGTGAATGCATCTGTAGACATAAGTGTCCCACAGATTTCTTTCAAAGTAAAGAGAACTGCAGCTGCTATTTGTGTAGGGAGAGCCAGGAGAGCTGTGCTCTAAAACACAAGATATTTCATGCTGAAACCTGCAGGTAAGTAATCCTTGCCATTCAGTGTCTACACTGCAAGAGCTGAATTAGAGGTGCAAGTGCTTAATTGGCTGGGAGGTCCACTTGGGATAAAATATCCTGCTGAAGTTAGGGAGATAATAATAATAATAATAATAATAATAATAATAATAATAATAATAATAATAATAATAATAATAATAGAGGTTATATTTGCAACACTTACTGTATAAAATGAATCTAAGTTTTATTTGTATTTTTAAGAAATTTGAACATGGCCACTAAACTGTCAATACTTACTACTTATTTTTTTGCTAATCTTTAGGGAATGATGATTAAAACTGTACTACAACTGATATTAGGTTTTGCAGTGAGATACTGAATCTTGTAGGTAGGCAGAACCCATCCTGTGCCAGCTGTTCTCTGTGCCAGCTGAAGGCAATCTCATGGATGGTTAGGGACAAAGGCTCCCTAAATTTGCACACAGAGCACACAGCACATTCCTTATCCAGTTGGTCCTCAGAGCAAGTAATTTTCTAACCCTAATGCAATTTTGTACACATATAAATCTACTCAACCAGCTCTGACTCCACTGAGAAGCAGGAAAATTGTTCTGGGGCTACTACACTCCATGAATTTCCATAATCTGTTTGCATTATTAGTTTTGAGGTTTCTGTGCCAAATCACAGACAGAAAATTCCCTCTTATAACACCTGTTCTCATGGATTAGTTAATTTTTTAAATTTTTTAGAAAGCTTTGGTCCCCTGTAGAGACCCAGGAGCATGCAGTAATTTAGTCTCAAAGTTTATATAAGGAAAGTCAGCATCCAGTTTCCGTGGGTACCTTGGCAGAGCTGTAGCTCACTGAGTGGTGACCCAGAGTCCATTCTCAGTGGCTTCATAGGTTCATTCACAGGGAAAATGCTGTGGAAGAATTAATGTTTGCATCTTCAGATTCAGCTTTGAAAACAAGGACAAACACAAAATAATGGGCAAGTATAAAAATAGCTAAAACAACCAGCAGAGCTAAAAATGAGCATGAAAGAATTGTTTATTTATATGTTTCAGACAGGTGGGAGGGGGGCAATGTCATAATTTGTTTACATTAATTTGGCTTCCAGAAATTCCTGTAATCTGGACACAGGACCTTAATGCCAGACTTCCATGTGCAGTATTTCTGGAGGAGCAAAGCTGAATGGTGAAGTGAGATAAGCTACTTTGCAGATTCCAAGGGCAGCACTGTCCAGGGCTGACCCTCAGGACTTCACTGGCCTCAAGAAAGGAAAACATCACTTAAGTTGTGAATCTGGACAAATGGACCACTGCAAGATATGTTGCTGTAGACAAAAATTGTGAGGCAGCAAATTCTTGTCTCCCTGCGTTGTAGGATGTCAACACTTTCCCAAACAGTGTGTAGGGAGCATTGCAGTGTTCAGGGATGAAAAAGCTGGGGAATATGACAGTGAAAAATTTTCATATTAAAATGCTTTTACTCTTTTGTATTCTTTCTCCTTTATCAAACAGTTGTGAAGACAGATGTCCATCCCAACCCAGAACATGCCCAACTGCCAAACCAGTGTGTTCCAGGCACTGTCGTTGTCCAAAGGAGAAGAGAGGTTCTCATGGGTCCCAGAGCAGAGAAACTCCTTGACTGAGCTTCCCCTATTCTTCAAAAATCCACTGCTTTGCAAAGTAGCTGTCACTGACTTTCAAACAATAGTAAACATGAACATTTTCCACATTAATAGCAGAAGAATTAATCCAGTCTGCATTTATTTATAAGAGTAATCACTAACTGCAAGTGAATCCTTTGGAACATTGGTAATTGTTCTCTAAGAGGTAAAAACAGCTGATGAATTTCTGGCTGCATGGAAGAAAGATTGGAAAGTACCAGTTCAATGTCACGTTATGGAAGATGAAACTGTGTATTGGAAACAGAGTCACAGTCTCCAGCCAGTCATTCAGACATTGAGACTTGATAATCTTAGCCTCTGAATCCTTAGCTAATGCAGCTCCTGGGTAAAACTTTCTTCAGAAATTCAGTGTACAGGATTTGGCTTCTAATAGGTTCAGCACTGAGTTATTTGATCTACTGTCCAGCTTCGATTATCATTTTGTGTTTATTGTACAACTACTGTCAGATGTGCCATATTTAAGTGTATATAAGAAAATAAATACATCAGTTATTCGAGTGGATTTGATTTTTATCTGTTACTTTAAGACTCTGCCCAACAAAAAGAAAATAAGAAAAAAACCCCAAAGCCATTTCAAGTACAGTTTTTCTACATTTGTTCCACAGGGACTGGATTCTGCCCAAACCCAAGTCGAAACAAGGTCACTTGACCCAATAGTTTCAGTAAAAAAGAAGCATTTTTTCCCATCTCTGCCTGACAGCATGTGTGATTTATTTATTTGTTGCTGGTAGAGTGTGTTAATCTCCTAAGGGGATAACACCACACTAGTACTAACTCTTCAGTGATTTTTTAGAAGAGCACTGTTCACTAGAAGATGGTTTTCCTTTTAGCCTACCACACAATGAAAATATCTCCTTTGCACTGAAATTCCTCTCCCCAGTGTGAGGCCTGAGTAACAGTGCTTTAACAAGATCAGGTAAAAGGGCACTATTATTTTCTGAGCCACTGAAGTCTGGTGTGAGCTAGTCCAGAGAAAATATTATAAACAATAATTCTGAACTGGAAGCAATATTCTTGACATCTAAATGATTTTTTCCCAGTTGCTGAATTCTCCAATTCTACACTGCACTGTGAAAAAAGGGAATAAAGTGTATGAAACAAATGTTACAGAGATGGAACGTTTGACACAACACAGGGAACAGGAAATGGATTTCTGATGTGCAACTAACTTTTATTCATATAGGAAAAATAGATTGCTTTATAATAAAATTAGAGCCAAATGCTATAAGATTGATTAAATGGCTGGACAAAGCACCAAACAATTTAACATGCCTTTAGTCTCAGTAAGGCAAACCTGACACTTAACTGGTAGCACCAGAGGTATATGGAGTAAAAATACACCTTTATGCAAGACCACACAGAAGTAAAGCTAAATTCTGTGGAAAGAAATCAAGCTTTTACATTTCCTACCTTATCTTGGAGTTTAGCAACTGGAATGCTGTATTAATGACATCTGTGTCTGTCAGTGTTGACCTGTAAAGGCTTCCTTGGTTTTCTGTCCTGACCAGAATATGTAACTTCATTTTTCAAAACTGAATGCTCTTGCCAGAGAGACAAGTAAGTCTGCTTCAACCCTGGAAGACTCCTAGATAAAGCAGAGGGGCTGAAAACCACAAAGCTTTCCTCACAGAGACAGAGAGGGATTTGAACATGAACCACCTAACCTCCAGGAGCTGGCAATGGCCATTAGAATACCTAGCCTGGAGAGGAACCAGCACTGACCACCACTGTGAACCCTGCTCTGAGCTTTGCACATTTCCCCATTCCAAAAAGAGACCTGTGCCTGATGCCCAGTGCAGGACTGAAGGTCTCAGTGGGATGGAGTGAGATGAGACAGGCTTCTTTCAGTTTAAGCCTCTGGCTGAATTTAACCTTTAACCTCAAAATTTTGCTCTTAAATCTTGTGGATCACTTTGTTAAATATTTAGGCAAATATTTTTGATAGTGTTGTGGTTTAACCCCAGCTGGTAACTAAGTACCCCACAACTCACTTGCCCTACCACCATCCTAGTGGGGAGATTTGGAAAGGAAAAGTAAACCTCACGGGTTGAATTAAGAGCAATTTGATAATCGATAGAAAATATAACAACTACAACAACTAATGCTGCTAGGAGTAGTAGCTGTAATAGAAAGGGGGGAGAGAGGAATAAAACCCCATAAACACAAAAGAAGTACAACACAACTGTCCAGCACCCACAGTCCATCCCAGGGGTGATGGACTCCCCTCACTCCCTCATGCCCAGTTCATACACTGTTATGTCATGTTTATATCATGTTCTATGGGATATCAGTTTGGCCCACTGAGGTCATGGCTGTGCTTCCTCACAGCTTCTTGTGCATCTGCTCTCTGTCAGAGCATGGGAAATTGAAAAGCCCTTGATTTAGAGTAAGCACTACTTAATAGCCAAAACATCAGTGTGTTATCAGTATTATTCTCATACTGAAAACGAGACACAGCACTGTCCCAGCCACTCAGAAGAAAGTTAACTCTATCCCAGCCCAAACCAGGACAGATACAGACATGCAATAGAGACTATGTGACCACCAAAAATACACCTGGAGGTCAATGTAAAATTCTAGTGCTATTTTCACTGAATTTAACCCCCTACAGGTTCTTCTACCTGTGAGGGATTTCTGTTTTGCAGGAGCAACGTGCCTGAAAGCTTGTGGATTAAGAATGGTTCCTAGGCTTGCTGTGAAGATGGAAAAGGAAACTGCTTGTGGTGGCATGCTCTAGCAAGCACAACCTAAGCAGCCAACAGGTTTTTATCCAGTTTATAACTTCCATTCTCCTCAGAGGTTCTCAGCCCTAGTTTCCAGAAGCCTTATGAATGTATTTCTGTGTGCTTCAAGCAGGGCTGTCAGCCCTGGTGCAACCCCCCAGGCATCCTACAGCCTATTTCTTTTACACTAAATTCCTACCCCAGCAGATCATCTGCTGCTAAGGCCCTGTGCCAGTCTATTGTAGGGTGCTGCTCTTTGTTGCCCTGCTCACCTAATTATTAGAAAATTACCAAAGCTAGAGCAGGTAGTGCAAATCTGTAACATTCACTGAAACACTGTGTGGAAAAGCTCATTAATTTAACCATAGTGCTGTGAATGACAGTGCAGTGTGATGGTCTTCACTGCCTCAGCCCCAGGAGTACCTGGATGTCACTAACCCTGTGGCATAGCCATAAATCCTCTATGTGGAAGACCAGGACTAAAAGGAGGGTCTAGGTGAAGATGCAAACACATGGAGATAATTAGATTTTGGTGAGAATCTATAAAAGTTCAATGCTATTTTGTAGGTGAAATTCTGGACTTTTCATTTTTAAAAATTTCAACAAACTTTAAAATAGAAATGCTTTTTGTTATCTTTCATATCAATACATCAGATTGACTTTTAATTAGGATATTTAATATAACAATTCAGAAGAATTAAATTAGGTATGTAAAATTCATAGCAGATCTGGTTTTTGACTGATGTCATTAACTCAACCTATGACTAAATGACCTCAGAGAGAGGAGGTTATTGAGCAGTGGAATGTTCTCTTTGAAGTTTGAAAGGCCTTTTATTACTGTGTTCAGCATGATTTGCTTTTTAGGCATATGGACATGATTTGCAGATTTCACAGGCAGAATAACAGTGCTGAAAAATTCCTATTGTGGTGTGTCTTAATTTTTATATAGTGAGGGATGTCTTTAATGTGATATTTGTGTTATGTGTGTAATAGGAATGACAGTAGTTAAATAATTGCTAATTCTAAATAAACACACATGAAGTTTCTCTAGCCATCAGTTTTTAAGAGTAGTTAGCTTCTACTTATATGTGCTTTCTTGCTGGAAGGGGACAAGGAAGGATATGAATCAGAGTAACAGCTAAATATGCACACTGCACTGAAAGAGTCAGGAAATATTCATCTACTTACAAAAACTGTACTTGACTTCCAGAAGGACAGAGGTACATGTGCTCTTACCAAATGCTGGTGACATGGAAGAAATCAAAGCATGTCTTGAAAGTACTGCTCTCATTTACTTCAAAAGCCACCACAGGTCATATGCTGTGACATTGCTTACAGCAAGAATTATTCATGGGAGGGTTGGCAGAGCACGTATAAATCCTGTCATACTCATGCACCCTGCAAACATATAAATCTGAATGTATCCTTTGGGCATCAACTCCAGCTGACTCCTAAGGTCCCTTCCTGTATTGCACTGAAAACAAGTGTGAGTCTGCTTAGGTTTATTTGCTGTTTTCTTGTACCACTGCAAGTCAGGATTTATGCGAATAAAGTTATTTTGCTTTACGGTAGTGTAAAAAAAAGGAAAGGAAAATCTTGAGAACCCACAACTGAATCAGAGTTTTGCTCAGATCAGCTGCCTGTTTCCTTTGTATTTTCTAAATAACTGGTAAATGCATTTTAACTTTAAAATATGAAAGAAGTTGTCAACTTCTACTTCTGGACTTGTGGAGTGAATTGTTCTTTCTGGAACTACAAGGTAAAAACCAGGCCAAGTAAATCTATCTTCTCATTTATTAAAGTCTACATTTAAAAAAAACAAACAAGCAGGGGTTACAAGTGATGTACTGCCATTCATTTTATTTATCAAGATCCTACATCAGCAGTTATTTAAAAACCTCACTAGAAACTTTTAACTCAGGCGTAAAAATCTGTTTTAAATTAAGATAAAAGGAAAGTGCTCCTTTGGCCAATAAAACAAAATGAGTACACAAAATGATGTGTCAGGGCTTGGTCTGCATTTTGACTTCAATGCCATTAACACACTTCTTTGTTTCCACTTTTATTGTATTTTACAACACTACTCAATGTGAAAGGTCATTCCAGGCTGAGAGCAGTGGGGAATCCATAATTTAGCATGAACTCTTTCCTTTTTTAAATATCTAAAGGTACCTTTAAAAAGTTTATGGTTGAATAATCAATTATTTAATTCTAGTCTGCATTGGTTTATGCTATGTATTTAAGAATACAACCGTAGTTATACAAAAAATATCTAGTTATGGAGTGTGATTACAAATTAAGTGCCAAAAAAATAACAAAGCAGGAAGCATTTCACTTTGCCTTTTGCCCCACCTTCTTATGCTAAGTGGTATTTTTAATTGGTGAAGACTGTCTCTGATGTGTGGCTTAGGGTCACAGGTCCAGCTGAAAAGGTAATGCAAGACACCCAGACTAACCCATCAGTTTCTGTTAGGTGACTCACTGGCAAGGCATTTATCCAAAACTTCCCCTTGACCCCAGATCCCACTGTCTATGCACACTCATGTGCCTCCTTTGGTCTTTTTTCTGGGGAAAGTGTATCTTCATTCCTACTAATGGACTAACCTTTCAGAATTGTGTTTAAACATTTAAATACAGTTGCACAGAGGTTATTGTAATTCGGTCCTCAGAATAAAATCACCAATACAACTGATGAAACACAAAGGAGAGCTTAACACATCCACAAGAACCATGCAATGCTTCTTATCAATATTGTCTTTGCAGCAAACATTGATATTTTCCTGTAGCTGATTATGAAAGCATATAATGAAAATCCCTTGAGTCATCCAGTCTCTCAGTCCCTCCATTTCCCTGTGCATCCCATTTTAAATCTCCCCACAGCTCACTCCTAAAAGTTTTCAGAGCTGAGAATGCCTGCATTTCTCTACCTGTCCCCTGGAGCACAGTCACCTTTCACCTTGCCCTGCTCCACATCAATTAAATTAACCTCAGAGCAGCACTTTCCAGCCTGCACAAAGCTTGAAATCTGTGGCTTCTGTTTCACATCTAGGTATGAAAGGTTACAATTCAAGCTACAGTAGCAGTATCAATTTAAAGAAACCCTTGTCTCATTTAATGGATTTTAGAGTACAATTAAAATTAATTATTCTTGATTTACAGTTTAAATCTGGATTCAAACTATCAATATGTAGTTAATTATAGTATCAATATATAAAACTATAGATAGTTCATGCTTATTTTTTATAAGAAACTCAGTTTTCTTTAAATTCAAACTATAGAATGCAGGCAGGTACTACTCTATTTGGTATAATGACTACAGAGAACAGGGCTAAAAAAGTTCTGGAGCATTTGTGTAGTAGGGACAGAGATACTTTGCAGCACCACAAGGAGGAACACACTTTAAGTTTCCAACAGCTCCATCTACTGTTGTCACTGCACCTTTTTATCTCCACCAATAAGTGCTCACACACACTCAGCTTTCAGTTAAACACATTTTGTTAGCATTTTAAAAGCTGAAACTCACTCGACAGTTCTGCCATTCCACTTTGTGCCAACTCACAGAATAATACAATGTAGAACTGTACTACATAAATTGTCAGTTTTTAAGAGTTGGTCAAGTACAATTTTAAAGATACAAACAGAAGACCTCTAGGACAGGCAGTCTCCTCTAGCACAGCTGACACATCAGTGTTAAAGTACTCTGATGTGGCCTCAAAGCTGCAAAAGCAGAAACAAGTCTGCAACTAAATAGACAGTAAAATCTAGTAAAGCTTGGGGGAAAAAAAAAAGGAAAAGAAAGAAAGAAAAGAAAGAAAGAAAAGAAGGAAGAAAAGAAGGAAGGAAGGAAGGAAGGAAGGAAGGAAGGAAGAAAGAAAGAAAGAAAGAAAGAAAGAAAGAAAGGAAGAAAGAAAGAAAGGAAGAAAGGAAGAAAGGAAGAAAGGAAGAAAGGAAGAAAGGAAGAAAGGAAGAAAGGAAGAAAGGAAGAAAGGAAGAAAGGAAGAAAGGAAGAAAGGAAGAAAGGAAGAAAGGAAGAAAGGAAGAAAGGAAGAAAGGAAGAAAGGAAGAAAGGAAGAAAGGAAGAAAGGAAGAAAGGAAGAAAGGAAGAAAGGAAGAAAGGAAGAAAGGAAGAAAGGAAGAAAGGAAGAAAGGAAGAAAGGAAGAAAGGAAGAAAGGAAGAAAGGAAGAAAGGAAGAAAGGAAGAAAGGAAGAAAGGAAGAAAGGAAGAAAGGAAGAAAGGAAGAAAGGAAGAAAGGAAGAAAGGAAGAAAGGAAGAAAGGAAGAAAGGAAGAAAGGAAGAAAGGAAGAAAGGAAGAAAGAAAGAAAGGAAGAAAGGAAGAAAGGAAGAAAGAAGAAAGGAAGAAAGAAAGAAAGAAAGAAAGAAAGAAAGAAAGAAAGAAAGAAAGAAAGAAAGAAAGAAAGAAAGAAAGAAAGAAAGAAAGAAAGAAAGAAAGAAAGAAAGAAAGAAAGAAAGAAAGAAAGAAAGAAAGAAAGAAAGAAAGAAAGAAAGAAAGAAAGAAAGAAAGAAAGAAAGAAAGAAAGAAAGAAAGAAAGAAAGAAAGAAAGAAAGAAAGAATAGAACAACAGCTAGTGTGGTCAACATGCTGTGGCTTCATAACTGACACCAGACCTGTGTGTTACTGTAAATAATTTCAGCCAAATCAGACACAGGCTGAACTGTATTTCTGTCAAATTAGTCAGAAGGCTAGTTAGAGAGTGGATAGTAGTGGTATGCTGGCTGCAGGACAGATTCCCTGGGTCTTCCACCACAAAAGCAACCAGTACTTCTGACAGACTTAAAATGCCAGGATAAGCACAGACACCACCTTGCATTGTGTGCTCAGGAATCTTTTCCTGCTCTATTTGAGGAGTACCTAAGCTGGATCACTGACTTGCTGGGAAGCCCTCCAGGCTTTGTTTGCCATGACTGCCCCTGCCAGAGACCAGGAAGGACCAGGGACCAAGTGCTCAGGTACTGGAATGGGTCCTGCATGGCAGTGTGAGTGACTCACAGGTGGTTGTAAAAGAGGATTCTTCCCAATAACAGCCAGTGCACTGCAAGCAGCTGTCCTGTGGCCTGCTAAGAGGTTTGTTGGTTTGGGGATATTTTTTCTTTTATTTTATATTTACATACATATACAAGCATGTATATACATATACATACATGTATATATGTATATATATATATATATATATATATACATACATATATACAAACAACAGGATGGGTCTGCTGGAGCAGCTGACCTGCTCTGTCTGCAACCTATCTCTACACAACCCATAAATCTATTATTTCCTAACCTTGTATCCCCAATTTTCTTACACTTTACTCTAAAATTTGCTTTCCCACAGCTTTCTAAAAATCTTGTACCTATTCTATTCCCCACAAGATGTAACCTGTTTACTAGCCCAGAGGACTGGAGGCTACTCCTGGTATATATCCTCTGACTGCTCCCAAGCCCTCATGCTCTTCTTCACCCTCACTGATCTGATTTGACAGGGAAGGGAATGCTCTGGGCTCTGGAGTGGAAGAGCATTGTGTTACTCAGAGGATGACCAAGTGACTGAGACCTCAGGGCATGCATGAGAGGCACAGATCACACATGTGAGAGCTAACATGCACAGCCTTCACCCTTGCCAATCAACTCCCCCTTCTGTTAGAAAATTCATGTCCCACAGATGGATTCCAAACTGCTTGGAAGGGAGAAGTGTCCGTAAAATGGAAAAGCAACTTATTTTCTGGCATCTAAGAGAGAAATTTGGCTTCAAGAAAAGAAGCCCTTTCTCCAGTTTGTGTTTAATGATAATTTCTTTCACAGACAGCACTGTGGTTTGTTAAGCCTTCAACTTGAAACCTGTATTTTAGAAGTACATTAACATGTAATTTCAGCCAGCTTCTGTGGGATTCTATGAAATGGAAGACCCAGGTACTTGAATGGGAGAAAACCATGATTTTTTTCTGGCTGCTTTATGGGAGGTATTCAGCCAGGTAATGAGATTGGCCATATGCAGCAGAAACCAGGCAAAACCAACCTTTCTAAGGTATTACAGAAATCTATTAGATCCTGTTGCTATTTCCTAGCAGCAAAAAACAACTGCTGAGGTAGACAGTTGGACACTCTTTCTATGCAGGAATCCTTGAAGGCTCTCCAGCCTAACCCTGTAAAAGTAAACTAAATGGAAGGACAAATAGTCCTCTTCATTCAGAGGAACAATTCCAAATACTGCTTTCCTCTTTGTTTTGGAGCCTATTTAATTCCAGCAGGATCAAAACCTGCAAGCACTGTCATTTTTCAAACAAGGTGTTGGGCTGTCTGATGGTCCTGCTTGGTTTCACTAATACATCTATAGGCCACAATTCTCCATTCAGCAGTACTGTTTTTCAGTGATGTACTTCATTTGTGGCTTCCAACAGTTTCTGCTTTCCTGAATCATGAAAAGAAAATGTTCTTCAACCCAGTTATGCAGTCTCACACCACTATTCCACATCACAAGATTTCTTTTCCAGGAGCACCATGGCTCCCTTGCCACAGCATCAAGCTCTAGAGCAGCTCTTGTGTGAAGTACTCTGTGAATAACTGATAGCTTGTTTTTGTCAATTACTACTGTTTTTAATAATAAATGTGCATGCTTATTGAGTGCAAATAAATGCATTAATTTAATACACCAGCTTATAACACACAGCAAAGCCATTTCACCAAATAGTGATAGTCTTTGCCCCATGGAATAAGAGCAATGTCATCCAACAGGCTGGGGGATAGAGTGGCAAATTCAGCCTGAGAGGAGGCTGAGTGGGAGCTGAAAGCACAGAGTATCTGGCAGAAACTTTTCCTATATTTTCAAGAACACTGAAGAGGCCTCCTTGGGGCACAATGACATCTGCTACCTGAACAAAGACACAGGAGTCTCTTTGAGTGTCCTCCATCTTCTCTCTCCATTAACTCAATTTATGAGATGTTTTAGAGAGCATTCAAGGACCAGGCTTGGAAGTGGCAATTACTCTGCTGTCACAGGTTCTACATTTTTACTCTCTACTCTATTTATTCCACAGTCTCACTCTGACCTTGTATGTATTCTGAGGGAGTGAATATACTGAGTGCAGGATTTAGAAAGTAAGAAAATTTGATTCTTTCTTCAGCTTCACCTCAGATCAGGGCAGGATAGACTGGATATGACCAGGGTCTGTGACACTTTTATGAATACACAACACAACAGCACAGCCAGTGAAGAGTGAATGTTATCCCATCCTTGTGAACCAGCTGTGGAGACAAAATTTAGCAACACCTTTTTCAACTTGGCAGTGGCAAAGATTCCTTTCCATTCAGGTTTTTCCTAGGCTTCTTGGTCGACAAATTTTTCAAGTTCCCTTGAACATGACAACAGGATAAGGCTGCTGATACAGGGGGATTTACTGGACCACTGACAGGAATGACATTAAGCCTAACTAGACACATTTAATGAAGAACACAGATGTCAGAGCACCAAAGCCAACATGCCAGGCCAAAGGCATGAAGGTTGGCCACCATCCCTGATCTCCTTCAGAAAGACATCCAGAGCCTATGAACAACTGCTGAGAAGGTAAAGGAGCTGTTATGTCATATACCAGTTGTGATTTCTCTTCAGATTTTTAAAGTTTGCATACCAAGAATTGCAACATCTCTAGAGAACACATATGAAGAACTAATCTAAAAAAAATAATTTTCCAAATAGATAAAACCATAAGCTTTGTTTTCCTGACAGCTAAAATTGGAGTGATGTGACAGCTTGATTTTTCAGGGCAGTGTGACAGCAAGGGAGGTCACCACCACCACTTACCAGAGCTCACAAGGGGTGCTGCAGTGGAGACCTCCCGAGTGCATTTCTCCTTCCCCTGGCACTACTTTGGTGGGTTTTTCCTCGATGCAAATTCAAGGCCACAGGTTTACACTCAGGCTACAGTTTCTTCTGAGAACTTCTAAGATCCCTACAAACTCCTGCTTCTCAAACTCTTCTTTCACACCTTGCTGTTGCTGGTGAGAAGCTTCCCCTCTTCTGGCCTCACACTTATCTTCTCATCCTGAAATTCAGGTTCTTGACATGCCAGAGAAGCACCTGATGATGAAATCCAATTTGCCAGTGCTAGTCCCACCTTTCTGAACACATTCGATCAGAGAAAAATTAAATCAGTGAACATGCTTTTCTTATTCAACACAGTAAGAGTTTTTCACATCTTTCAGTCCCCAGAATTAAGTTCCATATTTCCTCCTTAGTCCCTCCTGGGATCAGTGCCTCCAAACCACATCTGTCCAAGCTGCAGTCTAACAGGAATCCAGCTAGCACTCCAGCCTAGGTCAGCTTGTACTGTCACTCACAACAAGCACATTTGCATAGGAATCATGACAGCCTCAGATCTGATAAAATTCATATCAGAAATCTTGGCAGGAAAAATGAGCTGCCAAACATAATTTTGGGAACATACAGGAAAGGCACGAACACCCTTCTTGGCAGCCAGCAGCAGCCAGGACAGGCTGGAGCTGCAGAAGAGGCTGATGGTAAGGCTCCTTGAGAAGACCAAGATTACACAGCCAAATGATGCCAACCCAGCTCCTTTCCCAGTGTTCAAGCTCCTGGACCGTCTATAAAAACCCATGGTTTTAAAAACATTATTTGCATTTAGAAAAACATCTATTTCCATTTAGAGAGAACAAGCTTTCAGCATTTGTGGCAGAAGAGTCTAGAACATTTCGGGAGCTCCATCTGTAACTAGGCCAAACACACCAGAAGAGCTTCTCCACCGAGGGGCACAGCAAAACCTTTGGAATTCTGAGGCAATCCCATCCCTATAAGACATTTAGGTCACTTTTCCTCAGTAGCTCCGTACTACACTTATTTGACAACAACCGCCCGGGACGGGATTCCCAGTACAGCACGGACACCGCGGCTGCGTTAGCGCGGGGCCCTCGGAGCCGGGAGCGGGACCCCGGGATACGGAGCTGGGAGAGGGGCGGGACCCCGGGATACAGAGCTGGGAATGGGGCGGGACCCCGGGATATAGAGCTGGGAATGGGGCGGGACCCCGGGATACAGAGCTGGGAATGGGGCGGGACCCCGGGACAGGGAGCTGGGAGAGGGGCGGGATCCCGGGATACAGAGCTGGGAATGGGGCGGGATCCCGGGATACGGAGCTGGGAGAGGGGCGGGATCCCGGGATAGGGAGATGGGAGAGGGGCGGGATACCGGGATACAGAGCTGGGAGAGGGGCGGGATACCGGGATACAGAGCTGGGAGACGAGCGGGATCCCTGGATAGGGAGCTGGGAGTGGGGCGGGATCCCGGGATACAGATCTGGGAATGGGGCGGGATACCGGGATAGGGAGCTGGGAGTGGGGCGAGATACCGGGATACAGAGCTGGGAATGTGGCGGGATACTGGGACAGGGAGCTGGGAATGGGGCGGGATACCGGGATACAGAGCTGGGAGAGGGGCGGGATACCGGGATACAGACCTGGGAATGGGGCGGGATCCCGGGACAGGGAGCTGGGAGTGGGGCGGGATCCCGGGATAGGGAGCTGGGAGAGGGGCGGGATCCCGGGATACAGAGCTGGGAATGGGGCGCGATAGCGGGATAGGGAGCTGGGAGAGGGGCGAGAGCGGGCAGGGATCCCAGGATAGAGGGCTGGGGCGGGATCCCTGGAACCGGGGCGGATCCCGGGATAAGGAGCCGGGGCGGATCCCTGGAGCCGGGGCGGATCCCGGGATAAGGAGCCGGGGCTGATCCCAGGGGCAGGGGCGGATCCCGTGAGCCGGGGCGGATCCGGGATAAAGAGCCGGGGCGGATCCCTGGGGCCGGGGCGGATCCCGGGGGCAGGGGCGGATCCCTGGAGCCGGGGCGGATCCCGGGATAAGGAGCAGGGGCGGATCCCGGGGGGCCGGGGCGGATCCCGGGATAAGGAGCCGGAGCGGATCCCTGGGGGCCGGGGCGGATCCCTGGAGCCGGGGCGGATCCCGGGATAAGGAGCCGGGGCGGATCCCGGGGGCCGGGGCGGATCCCGGGGGCAGGGGCGGATCCCGGGATAAGGAGCCGGGGCGGATCCCGGGGGCCGGGGTGGATCCCCGTGAGCCGGGGTGGATCCCTGGATAAGGAGCCGGGGCGGATCCCGGGATAAGGAGCCGGGGCGGATCCCGGGATAAGGAGCCGGGGCGGATCCCTGGGGCCGGGGCGGATCCCGGGATAAGGAGCAGGGGCGGATCCCGTGGGGCAGGGGCGGATCCCGGGATAAGGAGCCGGGGCGGATCCCTGGATAAGGAGCCGGGGCGGATCCCGGGATAAGGAGCCGGGGCGGATCCCTGGGGCCGGGGCGGATCCCTGGGGCCGGGGCGGATCCCGGGATAAGGAGCCGGGGCGGATCCCTGGGGCCGGGGCGGATCCCTGGGGCCGGGGCGGATCCCGGGATAAGGAGCCGGGGCGGATCCCTGGGGCCGGGGCGGATCCCGGGCGCTGAGGCGCATCCCGTTGGGCGGGGCAGGGGCGGGGCCGCAGCCAATCCCCGCCCGGCGCAGCGATTGGCGCTGTTTTCCCGCGTGACGCAGCGGCGGGCGCTGATTGGCTGCGGCGGCGCGGCGACCGGGAAATGGGGCCCATGGCGCCGGGCAGCGCGCAGGGAGCGCCGGCCGCCGGCAGGTACGTGCACGGTCCCCCCGCCCTCCCCGCCCCCGCGCTCCCCGAGCGGCCGCCGCCGCGACTGGGCTCCTCACGGGGCCGCGGCGCCGCCCCTCCGCGCGTGCGGCCTGCGCGGGCCGCATGGCGGGCCCGGCGGCGCCGCCGGCACTCAGGGGGCCGCGGGTCGTCGCGGGCCGTAGCCGGCGAGTGATGGCGCCTTGTTGTGCTCCTTCCCCCGGCAGGAGCGGGCCCGGCACGGAGGGCGGAGGCGCGGCGGCGCACAGCGTGTGCATGGTGTCGGACTTCTTCTACCCCAACATGGGGGGCGTGGAGAGCCACGTGTACCAGCTGTCACAGTGCCTCATCGAGCGCGGCCACAAGGTGCTGGTGGTCACCCACGCCTACGGGCAGCGCAAGGGCGTCCGCTACCTCACTAGCGGCCTCAAGGTCTACTACCTGCCGCTGAGGGTGATGTACAACCAGTCCACGGCCACGACGCTGTTCCACAGCCTGCCCCTGCTCAGGGACATCTTCGTGCGGGAGCGGGTGACCATCGTGCACGCCCACAGCTCCTTCTCGGCCATGGCGCACGACGCCCTGTTCCACGCCAAGACCATGGGGCTGCGCACCGTCTTCACCGACCACTCGCTCTTCGGCTTCGCCGACGTCAGCTCGGTGCTGACCAACAAGCTGCTGACGGTGTCCCTGTGCGACACCAACCACATCATCTGCGTCTCCTACACCAGCAAGGAGAACACGGTGCTGCGGGCAGCCTTGGACCCTCGCATCGTCTCTGTCATCCCCAACGCTGTGGATCCCACGGACTTCACTCCAGACCCCTCGAGGAGGGATGACAGTACGATAACAATTGTTGTTGTCAGCAGACTTGTTTACAGAAAAGGTAATGAGGGATCAAATATAAGCTTGTTTTGGTTGTTTTCTTCCTTTGGAAAGGTCTTGGTCAAGTATCACTTAGGCTGTATCTGTGGTATGGATGGAATTTTCACTGGGAGTCGTGAGGTGGCTGTTCCAAGCTTTTGTATTTGTCAGCTCAAGAAGAAGAAATGTGCATTTGTTTTTGTACTTGTTGGGTTCAGGGATATGTTTCCATTGTAATACTGAAGATACTGAAAACTGCAGTTTATAAAATAGAAGGTTTGGCTCATGTTGGACATATTTAGGCCCTAATCTATATATTCTGTTAGAAATATTTTAATTGTTTTTTACTTACTCAAGTGACAGCAACTTAAGTAATTTTTTTCTGTATTTGTCTCCTAAGAGGTCACAAGTTGGTTTTTTTTTCATATTTTTGTGTACAGCAGTTTAACTGTCTTTAAGAGACTTCTTTTTCCCCTTCTTCTGCTCTTCAATATAGTTGTAGATGTGGGCTGCATCGTGAGGAGTTCTGAAATTGAATACAGTAATGGCTTGCCCTACATTTTCTGTTCCTAGGTATTGATTTGCTTAGTGGTATCATTCCTGAGCTGTGTCAGAAATACCCAGAGTTGCATTTCCTAGTTGGAGGAGAGGGACCGAAGCGAATCATACTGGAGGAAGTCCGGGAGAGATACCAGCTACATGACAGGTTTGTTCTGTGGATGGCTGTGACCCCTCAAGGTACTTCAGCATTGGGGAACTGCCTGCCTCCCTCCCCCTGATAAACCCCAAAATTTGAAGCTGGAGACCTAAAGGCAAGGCAGAGAAACCAGACACTGAAGACTTTGAGAGCTGGACTATTATCCAGGAAGTTAATCCATATTTCTCTGAATAGGCCCTGAATGAGCCTTCACTCAAGCCACAGAAAGCTGACTTAGACATAAATTTATCATGCTCCTCTCTGCAACTGTGCTGTTTGGATCTCATATGGCATCAGGTGTTAACAGCTCATTTGTGCCATTGCATGTGATGATGACTCTAATTTATTACTTCAGTATGAAACTCTTAAGCACAGTGATTGTCTCAGGTGTTCTTGTAGGACTACAAGCATGTTCCCTGGTGCTACCATGTTACCAGAATGTTGCCATGATACATATCCATTTATGTATTTCTCTGGGGTTTTCTTGATCAAGAACAGTTTTGTGTTCTCAATTGTTCATTTTCTTTTCTAGGTTTATTATTGCCTGTTTTGTCCTTTAGTCAGTGATTCCCCCAATTAAAATTGTCAGTATCATTCTCATTTTAACCTTTATTGTTTTCCAATATCTCTTCAAGATGATAGGTCCTGACCATTGTATCTTGTCAAACTCAGATTGGTCAGACCTCACATTGAAAATTCAGATAATGCATTTGACAAATCTTAATTATTAAGTGAATTAAACAATTTTGTCTTGCAGAATTAGAAGGCTCAGTAGCAATGTTCTGGAGGCAAATGTCATTAAAACAGCAACTTCTCCCACCAACTTTATTTTCAGAAGTCTCTTTCAGTGTGGCAATAAAAAACCAGAATCTCATATTTCTCCATTGCTGGAAAAAATTAGAGAAAACTAAATGGAGGTGCCAGTCTTTGTTCTCTCACTATATAACTGTGAACCATAGGTACCTTTTTCAGAATGTGCATAACACTATACAGCATTATTATGGTTCAAATCTAGTGTTTATCTCTTTTTTTTGTTGTTGTTTGTTTTGTTTTGTTTTTGTTTTGATTTGTTTTCCTCTTGGATGCAGGGTGCGTCTTCTAGGAGGCTTGGAACACCAGGATGTTAGAAATGTCCTGGTCCAGGGGCACATTTTTCTCAACACTTCCCTCACTGAGGCCTTTTGTATGGCTATTGTGGAGGCAGCAAGCTGTGGTTTACAGGTAAAAATAAAATCTCAATATCTAGAAAGCATGTATCCATTTTAAACAAATTTCACAGTGAAATAATATGTGCTTATAACATTTGATTCCATCTGAGGGTCTGTCTTGATAGAGGTAAGCAAACATTGTCCCCATTTACAGATCACCTGGAAGCTGGGACAGAAGGGTTAACTGAAACTGCTTAAGCTCTGAGAAGAATTTTGTACAGAGTTGGGAATAACATGTAGATGTGCTCTCAGTTCTCTGAACTAGCCAGACTGCCTCTCCAAAATACTATTTTGTATTTACTCCTTTACAGAGTTTTGGGGTAGTTGATGTTCACAAAAGTTTACTTTGACAGTACTTTGAAAGGAGCTGCAGAAAAATTGCCGTATTATGTAGGAATTCAAGATAAGCTGGGAAGAGAGGAAAAAGTAAAAGCCCTTTCTAACTAATTTACAACTCAGATTGACAGCTTAAAAAGAAGTTAAGTCAATAGCCATAAAGAATTAGTTTCACCTTAAAATGTAAAGAAATCTTATTAAAAAGACAGACTGATAATAGTACCTAATTTACAGTAAGTATAGAAAATGTGAGTGACTTCAGTTTTATCTTTACTTCAGTATCCATTGACAGCAAACTACCTAGTTGCAGTTATTTTCTTGCCATCTCTTTTCTTCTCTAGAGGTGAGGAGTTCTGCAGTTTCTTATTGCCCAATGTTTAGAGATGATTGCATCTTAGAGTCTTAGTAACTTCTGATTTCCCTTTAAAATAATAATTCAGATTAATATAAATAAGTTTTTGCAAGTGTTCAGTAACCTAGGAAGCTGAAATTTTAAGTATGTGGTAAAATTATTCTCTGCAAATAGAGGTAACAGTTTTTTGAGATATACTATGGGGGAAATGTCCAGCATCTGGTTACACAGGTTTGGTTGTGTACTGTGGCAAGCACCTTCAGGAGAGGTGTCTCCTAACAACTCATTAGACCATGTTTTCTGTTTTATCATGGCACCAAAGCATCATTCTGGACAATGCTCAAGCTAATCTGCTGAGCTCTGTCTTCTCTTGGGTTTACACCTTTAGTTCATATACAGATCAATTTCTCAAACCATAGTATTTTTCTGCTTTTTTAAATAGCTGCATCTAAGTAATGTAATAGCATTGTCATTACACAGTTTCATTTTTTATGTTGCATATGTGCTGTTTTTGTTTGTTTTGAAGGTGGTGAGTACAAGAGTTGGTGGGATTCCAGAGGTACTTCCAGAAAATCTCATCATTTTGTGTGAGCCCTCTGTGAAATCCCTGTGTGATGGACTGGAAAAAGCTATTGCCCAGCTCAGATCAGGAGCTCTGCCATCTCCAGAAACTGTTCATAACGAAGTAAAGACCTTTTATACATGGAGGAATGTAGCAGAGAGAACTGAGAAAGTATGTATAATCACTTCTTTCAAATTCTCTGAAAGTGCATTTCTGAAACAATTCTTGCTTTGAAATATTACTATGCACATTCACCATGTAATATTCCAGTGTAATTTTTCAGCATATTTCCTGTCAAACATACATGGTTTTAAAAGGTTCAGAAAATGTTTTTTTTTTCCCCCGAATACATTCCTGGAGAGGTGATTTTTTTTCTATTTGAATTTTCCAACATGCCATAATTGCTGGTAGATATTGTGAAGAAAAATCTAGATCTTTAGCTAGATTCCTACTTATTTATTTATTCAAGTCTTCACATGAAGCAAGTTTTCTGGCATAACTGGAAAACGTGCTACATCAGGTGTATGACAAGGTAAGGACAGTTCATGACAAAGTTTGCCATGTGCTAGCAAGTAGATTAAAATTTTGAGGGGTAGTTTAGTGCTGGAAGGCTGAACACAGCTGGGCTTGCATAAGCTGTGGTTGAAATGACAATTTATTTTCATAGTTTTGTAATCATATTTCAGAACTAGAACTGCACTTCAGTATAAAAACTCTGCCTTTTCACGAAGAATATTGGCTGCAGTGTTACATGTTATGTTATACAAGTAATGTTACAAACACCTGTGGAGATGTCTCTTCCGACTTCACCCCCCTGTGTTTTAGGGAGGAGAGGGCAGCTGAACCCCATGCCCTTAGATTATACTGCACTCAACTATATTTCTCTCACAAGCCTCCTCAAAGTGCCATGTACAACCAGTTTATTTTATTATTTCAAGTGCCATCAGTATCATTCATTTTATGATTTTGTAACAGCAAGCAGCATTTAAATTGCAAAGTTTTTACAGACGTTAGCCTAGATTTGAGTTTGCTTTATATAGTCTTCTCTTAAAAAAATCCACCAGTACTTCATGAAGGAAAATGGTTATAGAATTGGTAGATGTATTCATAGATGTTAAATTGTACAGAAGACAGTTGTTAGCAAATTATTAAGTTGCCATTCTTAAGGAAAAAACTGTGTCCTTCAAGCCTTTTTGGAGTGGTTTGTCGTTGGCTACAATAAGTTACTAGTAGCATGTATTTGCTTTGTGCAGTAATTGAACTAGTATTTCTTTAAACAAAAAGCAGGAGCCTATTATGATTTGCTTCATTGTTTAAATACAGAGTTTGGAATAGTGCCAAACTCACCTATGAGTTCATCCATCTTTATGTTTAAAATACAGTAATTGCATGTTCAGGCCCTTCCTGGGGCTAATGTGAATATGAGATTAGAAATCATTCAATTAATTAAAACCCCCAACCCTTTCTGTATAATATTATATGGGAGACAAATCATACAGCCTTCCTAGTTAATGAAATACTTTTGAAGTGTGTAAAAGAGAATGTTTTGTGTTTCTCCTTAAATAAATGATTGAAATATCAAGAACAAGACTCATAAATCAGCACTTAGGATCTGCAAAGCTTTTGGGGGGTAATATTTGTCCATCTGGTAGCTGAGAACAGATCATTTATTTTGTGCAGTGATGGCAAAGCACTGCCTGATTTTTGAGGTAGAAGCAATGTGTTTTTAAGATGTTACTTTCTGTCTCCTCTCTGTTTAGGTGTATGACAGAGTTGCAGATGAGGTGGTTTTACCAATGAAGGAGCGACTTGACCGACTAATGACTCACTGTGGCCCAGTGACTGGGTGTATTTTTGCTTTTTTTGCTGTTCTGAACTTCCTTCTCTTGGCGTTTCTGAGGTGGATGACTCCAGATTCCATGATTGATGTTGCAATAGATGCTACAGGACCTAAGGGTGCATGGACTAAACAGTATTTTTTTGGGAAAAAAAGAAGAGTTAAAGAAGGACTTCCAAACTCTTACACTGCTCAAGTGGAGAGGGAAGAATGTGTCGGGCACTAACAGTTTTAATGATTGCTAACAGAGGCACTACTCTTTAAACTCTTTAGTTTCTTTCTGAAGTTCTTGGAAAGAAACTTAGTTCAATGTGCTACCTCAATTTAGGATGATGTTCTTAGTTCAGTTTTGGATTCATGCAAATTTATAGGCATCTCTTTTGCACTTCAAGCTGGGAGGAGAACATGGGTTTTTATATAAGTCAGAAGTCTTGGAAACAAAAATAAAAGATTTTTCTTGATAACTTGAACATTGCAGAAAGGGACTTAAGTGTCCCTTTGGCACCACGTAAGGTGTTTGGGAAAGCAAAACACAAGGATTATTAGCTTACTTTAGTTCCTGCTAATCCCTGATATTTACAGTGATTTTTATTTTAAGACCTCTTTCAAAATAATTAAAAACTCAACAAAATACGCTTTTTTTTCTCCTAAGATGAAAATAGCACTTGAAATTAGTCTTGAAGTCCATTACCATGTAAATTTCAGACTTAGTTCTAGCAGTTGTGTCCCAGTGGCAGCGTTTTGCCTGCTTAGCATTATTATTTTGAAGCTTTTCCCTAGTCAGAGGTGCTCATCCTGTTGCTAAAACACAATTCCATAATGATTTTCTGATATTTTCAGAGGTGCTAAATTTGTCCTGTTCTCTTACATGTGTTCAAGTGATACAGAGCTTATAGTGGTTTTGGGTTTTGTTTTTGTTATTCGGTACATAGGCAAAGAAATAGTATTCTTTGGAGATAATACAGCCTTCAGAAACATCTCAGGCCTGAAAAACTTCCAGCAGACTGTGCCAAAGTGTGAAGTAACGTGTGAGAGAGCAAAAACTGAAGGGCTTAACAAGCACACTTGTGCTTACTTGCTCTCTCATACCTCCCACCCACCCATCCCTTTTTTCCCCCCACTCTCCTTCTGCTTGCCCTTATGACCAAAGTGGCATTTCAGTCCATCTCTGGGGGGGACAGCGTTCAGGGTGAATGATTTCACCTCATCCACAGCAGAGACACTGGCTGGCAGGTTCTGCACGTGAAATCTTGGGAAGGTATCCCTTAAGGGGAAATACCCAATGGCCGTGCTTTTCATGGAGAGACAGAGAGAGAAGAGGCATCTGAGAGGAGTCCCTGGGGCAAGAGCAGCACAGCATTGTGCCAATGTGTGTGAGAAGAGGCATTTATTTCATTCAGCCACCTCTACAATTGCCCCTTGTCTGATGCACTGGGTTAATTTCTTTTTCAAGCATCACTAATGATGACAAGCTTACTATTTTATGACTGGAGTATTGTGTGCTGTTAGACACTGTATTAATATTAAAACTGTGCAATATGAAAATACTGTTTCCAAACCCTTGAAGGGTACTATTTAACACATTAATTCTGCCAAATTCATGTTGTTTTGGTAGAGATGTAATTACACAAGCATTTTATAATTTCATTGAGCATATTTTCATGAAACACAAAGATAATGTAAATAATTGCCATATATAAAGTCTATTTTCTTTTACTAGAATTTTTAGCCTTTGATATGTAACATACAATGTCTAATATTATAATTTGAGGTTTTCAAACTCTGCATTAAATATAAAGTCATCCAAAATGGTGCCACAAGTTTTAGGATTAAATGGGTGGAATTAGGCTAATATTTTACTTTTCTAAGTTATTCTTTTTTTTTTTTTTTTTTTTTTTTTTTTTTATTCAAGCATTCAGATTTCTAACCTTTTGAAAATACTGATTGTCACTCCAGGGAAATGTTATACATATATACATATACATACATACATATATATATATATATATATATTCTCTTTTATTTCTATTTGGTTTCCTGCAACATCTACAAACACTAAGGACTGTGTGTATCTGTTCAGAATACTTTTTTCTTTTGTGGAACATTGTGTACTTATGAATAACATAATAAAACCTTGTTATGGTCTTGTTTACAAGACCAATGTAAAGTTTATCTAGAGGTTTATTTACATTTTCATAAAGAATGGATACATTTCATTAATATGGGGAACATATAATTAGAAAATACAGAACTATAAAGCATAATGCTGCTTTTCACCACTGGTTGTTAGAGTTCTTATGAGAATGTTTTTTGTTTTTTTTCATAATCATCTTTCTGTAAATGTTGCCCTACAAACTTAACCCACAGCTGGTTTCTCCAATAACACCACTTTTATTATGCAGAACTCTGTGAGAATGATTTGCTCACTTGCCTTGTGCAGTGGAGTAAAGGGTGTTGCCATAGAAATGTTTCCAGTTTTACAAAACATCACTGGGTAAAATGAAAAAGATTAAATAAAATAAGCAGACTACTAAAAAAAAATTACTGAGATAATGAGTGTGGTTAGAAATTAATAAAACAACTTGTTAAAAAATTTAAAAGCTTCAATTGTGCTTGTAGGTAACATTTGATTGTTGTGAAATACTGGGGAAATGTTAGCAAAGAGAGTAACACTAATTAAGCAATGTCTTGCACAGAGCAGAGCCTTCCTCCAGGGTGTAGGAGGAGCAGGAAGACCTGCATAGAAGGTACCCCCCAAACTGCAATAAAATTTCATCCCCAGGCACAAGGAGCAATGTTGTTTCCAATACATTATGTGCAGACACTGAATTAAGGTGTTTATAATTGAAAATTGTAGGTTAAACCATGCAATACACCATACAAGCATCAAGTAAAATATGGATATAAGATTAGTCTTTCACACTGTGTTTTACTGAGTGGGGAGAGATCTGTAAGAAGGTAAATACTTTAATTTACTCTTTTTGTGGTCAAGTTTTTCTGCATCTGTTTATATTTTTCCCTATTTTTCACTAATCCCTTTTTTTCATATGCTTAGACTTTTAAAAAATTAATTGTAAAAGTCTTTCCAGTGCTTTCTGCTTCAGTAAAATACAGTCTTTTTGTAAATAGATAAAAGAATAACCAATCTCAAATGGGTTTAATATTTTGATTTTTTTTAATTAAAAAGTATTTCAGTATTTTAGTGTTTTAATTGCTATAATTAAAAAAACTTCTCTCATTATATTTGCTGTTCATCATGACACTCGGTTGTATGTTGACTTCCACAGTTTTCCCTGATGACTTGAGCATTGACATAGATAACAGTTGTCTTTCTTTGATTGAATACATTTGATATTCTAATCCCAACTGCATACATTAGAAATGCACTGCTGTAATTCAAATTACTGCAAGAATAAGAACAGACCAATATCTCCTTGAAGTTCTTTGAGATGAGGATCCCTCAAATTTTTCTTTCCCTTGCCAAATTCTTCAGGTCACATCTGATATTTCTCCCCTAAAAGCTGGATAAAGTTAAGGTGAACTTTACTGTTTTCTAAGATGGATTGCCTCTTTTTTCCTGCTTATTTATTCCTTGCATGTTTATAAACTGAGCATATATATACACTGCCTTTTCATTCTTTTGGAGATTCTAGCTAAACTTCTTCTATTTATCATCTCATGATAATTTTTTTGAAGGATTAATGTAAATTTTGGGATATTTTGATTTTAAAAATTTAGTAATTATGCTAGAGTTAAGAGTGGTTCATGGAGTAATTTAGGCATCTAGCAGAAGGTCTCAGTGAGGTGTGTTTTTCCTGACTTGTTCACTCATGTCTGTCATGGAGTTGCATAACCCACCTCGCTCAGCTCACAGCAGTGACTCTCAAAAGAGCAAGGGAGGAGCGATGACAATCCTGTGTCTGCACTGCCACTGCTCCTGTTCTCACGCCCACAGTGCTGCTCATCTCTCTCGTTTCAAAAATACCAGGGATTTCTGAGTGATCACACCCAGTCTTCTTGTGGTTTGCCTATCACCTTCACCAGTATTCATACTTTCCACCGTGCTGTTCAGCTCTCTTCCTCAGGATGATTTTCTTTTACATCCACTGCAGTAATTTTCTCAGTGCTCTTGTACACTAAGAGGAGATTAAGAGATTACACAAATTTTTCTCAAATGACTCACTCAATAATTTAACTGAAAATCTTTATTTGTCTTATTCTGAAGCCAGGAGGGTGATTTTGTTGCTTAACAAATAGAATTGGTTTTTCTGGGAGAGTCATGTTCCAGTGACTCCTTCCAAGCAGTCAAACTTTCTCAAGGTTTTCTACAACACTTGGAGAGCTCTTTGGTATCATTCCACTAAAAATAAGAGAATTTCAGTGGAATCACCTGATTTTCAATTTATTTCATTTTTCTGGGTTTTATGGGCATGTACAATTCTACATAACATCTAGCAGGCTGGTTATGAAAGAAATCAATCAATCTCCTTTGCAACCAATAGCCAGTTTTCTGGTTTTTTCTCTTTAAAAGTGCTTTTCCTTCTTATGTCCTGTTGAGAGGCAGTTTTGTAAATCCTACATGAGAAAAATTTCTCCTTCATTTAGGCTGAGTTTACTTTGTAATGGTCTTAATATTTTTTATATGTTCTTTTTCTTTGCATCTTATATTTTGTTCTTTACAGCTTTTACTATTCCTCTGGCTTCAGGAGGAGTGTTTACATTATCAGATTTTTCTGGGCTGACCATTCCTTTTTTGGTCCACCTGTGTTTGCTAACTTCTCTTTGTTCCTCAGCTGAGCAGCCAATAAGCCAATATGTTTTTCTGTGATTCCTTAACTGAAATTCTCTTGTCCTGTAATCTCTATGTTCAGCTGTCTTGTCCTGTGACAAACTGTATTAAAGTGATTAAAAAGAAGAAATTTTCCTGTTTTGGATTCATAAGTATTATAGTTTTAACAGGTATATGATATTACTGTGTAAGGAAAGGTAGATGTAATGCTTTTATAAGAAGTTAAGTTATATAAGGTTGTAATAATTCAGAATTTTAGAAAAATTGGTTCACTTGAGAAAATTGCTTGGGGTGTTTTATCTCTGCATATATATAGCATTTATATAGGATTTTAGTGCTCCTGGGAGAGCTGAGCATTGGAGACAGCAAGGTACTAAACCAACTGTATTTTGATAAACCAAAAGAAATTACATCTAAAATGCCCAGAGAAATAATTTGCTGTATAATTTCTGTGTGCATATCCACCATCACTTTGGGATCTCTAAGAGAGGAATCATCCTGCTCTTTTCCTTGACAGATTTTGGAACTGAAAGCTAAGAGAACCTGGGCAAAGAGGGGAATCAAGTAAGAAATAAAACCTCCTCCTGTGGTACATATATGAAAATAGGAATAAATAAAAGTTTAAAATAAAAAGAGATGGCGTGTTCTACATAGATTCAAATAACTACATGCAGAAAATACAACTTTGTTCTCTATGGAAGCCATTTGCCTTCAGAAAGTAATAAGGACAGTTAAAGAAAGGGTGCATCATGTTCCCTTTCAAATATTACACCTTTAAATCAATGAACAATAGTGTAAAAATATTTCTGAAACAGAGAATGCTTTTTGGAAAAGATATCAGTGAACACCATGCTATCCCTGAGTAATGGAAAAAATTGACATGTTACCATGTGTTTATTTTTGTGCAATTTCTATGTATTTTTCTCCTCCTAGAATAACTTTGACTACTTAGCCCTGGCTTTGGCCATGTGGGTTTATTTCAAATTCTTTCATGATAATGCTTTTCTTTGACATTTGCCTTTGTTCTGTGTCTGAGTAGCAGCAAGGCCTGTTCTCAAGGGGGAAAAGACAGAAAAGTGTTATTTTTTGCAGCACCTCTGAACAATTTATGCAACTTTATCTGTGCAGTCTTTGTAAATGGAACTGCTACCTCAAAGACTAGATCTAATGTGGATGTATAAGCTTCCAGATGGTATGGAGAGCATCTGTCTGAAAATTTATTCTCATTTATGTAGGTTTGGAAACAATTTTCTCATTTATTTTCTGTCTGCAGAGATGTTTGAAACACCTTATCTTTGATATTGTTATTTAGTATCAAATACCTCATACCAAATAGAACCAGGATGTATTTTTGGTAACTGGAGAACAGCAGGTCCTGAAGGGTTTAAAATAGATGACATATGATACCAAGAATAGCCCAGTGCAACTTGGCCAACCTGAGAAATTATTCAAAGAGCAAACCAAAATGGAGGGCACTTCTATACTCCATTCTTTCACTAACATTTATTTTGCCATTTTTGCTTTGTTTTGCTTCAAGCTTTTAATTAAGATTTCCTTGGCTTTGCTGACCCATTTCTATATTGTTAAAGGCAACAGAAAAGAAGCTGCCAGGATAGCAGAAGAGATCTATGGAATAGTCCCAGGTAAAGTAAAAACATGGACTTTTTAACATTTAAAAGTTTTATTTGTCACATTTTTGTAATTTGAGGATTTAAATCAGTGAGTTGCCATGAAATGAGGGATTTTTTGCTAAATGCATGGATAAATGTTTAACCTGAAGTGCTTCCCATTTCTGGGGTCTTTGCAGTGTTAGTATGTGTTGGCATGATTTAGGTGTGCAAAATATGAGACTCCAACAATTACCCAGCTAGAATGAGGACAACATTTGCTCAAGGCACCATGGTAAATAAAAATATTTTTCTCAGATGCAAGGTGTTCTTTATCAGTGGTTACAGATGGTTTTACTAAACATCCAGTTTTATTGCCAGAGAATATTTAGGGAAAAGTTTTAGCACATTGATTTTCTGAAAGGAAATGCTAGGAGGATATAACTAATGACTTTATGAATCCAAGCCAAGAATCCTTGTTCTGTTAAATCAGATGATAAAAACGAATGCAGCTATAATAGTTCTGAAAAATACACAGCACAAGAATACATTGTATTTCCTTGGTTACTTGGTAGTTCATGGTTTAGTTTTTTTCCTAGTGATTTTAGTCATTCACATCACTGCTGTAATAATGAGTAGGCATGCGTTTGCATTCCTGTTAATTCCACTAATTAAAATGACTCACTGTTTTCAATTTACTGCTAACGAGGGCTTATTTTCCTAGCTGAAGATTCTTATCACATTGTGACATCACACATTTCTATGTGACTCATTCCTTGGGCACTTAACTTCCTGATTGTGCCATCATGAACAGGCATAGGAAGGCATCACAGCACAGGTGGTGTGGGGTGGCCACCCAAAGCAGGGAGATTAAGATCTGGCCAAGAGAAATACTGCAGCCAAGCATTTTTGACAAAGCCTTTATGAAGCCTGTATATATGTGGGCAGGTCTTGGTTATTAATCTATTTTTTATTCTCTAGAATATAATTCTAATCATTTATTACTGTAATTTTTTTTCCAAGCACCTTTTTGCAATCATAATCTGACACGTGGTGAACAGCAGTCTTTGCATCAAGCAGGTTCTTATTGAGGTGCCTGGAAATTCAACAGGCTGTGACATATTTTTATCTGCAAGTTTCCATTTGCAGAAAGCCATTAAGGATAATCTTACAAAATGTAAGATCACGTGATGTTGTTGTTGGGGCACTATATCATATTACAGTCAGAGCTCCACAACTTTTCCCTTTGCAGTGAACAGCACAGCAGCAGCAGCAGCAGGGCTGTGTAACTCCTCTGTAGGCATTAAAAAAGAGCATTTTCAGTCATGTCGCTCCCAGCTGAGAGGGGAAGATGTGCCCCATATGGGAACTATATTTGCCACACGTTTCAGGGAGGTAGGTTGTGGTGGCTGGTGTGCAGCAGTGTGTGTTGTCCTGAGGCTGTGTGTGCATCCACATGCATTGGAAATGCCCTGCAAATGCATGTGAGAACACGCACTCACACGTGTTGTACTCTGCAGAAAAGGTTAAATAAGGTTCTGTAGCTCTCTCTGAATAACTCCTGAATCTTCTGGGTGTATAACAGCTCTGGGCTTTGACACTTGCAATGTCTTCTGACTTTCTGAACCCAGCTTGCCTATTTCAGTCACCAGCATGATGGGTGGGGTATTTGGAATGTTTTCAGGAAGATGTTCCTTGGTCCCTACTTGGTTCCTGTTTCCAGAATTTTGACTGATCTGTCATTCAGAGCCTTGCCATATATTGTGCCAGCTGGTCTTTCCATGCCAGTTTCCTGCCTTAGGAGCCCAGGAAGTGCTAATAAATAAATGGAAACAAAAGTAGTAACTGTAGTTAAAACTGTAACTCCCATAGCTGAAGTGCATCCTGGTCCTCGGGTAACAAAAGGAGAATCCTCTGGCCAAGGGTAAAACTGCTGCTGTGTCCTTGGCCTCAAGTCCCCATGGATGTGTCTGTGCCTCTCTCTGGTTCCTCCCTGCCTTGGATAGCATTTGAAATGGAGATAAATCACCCTTTCCATTCTCTCTGGTGTGCAGCATAGCTGAAAAAATTAAACAGGACAAGGGTTTCAAATACAGTGCCCATGGGTTTGCTGTACAACAGAGCATGAATGCAAACACTGGTATTGCTTCTGTCCTGTGGCACTGGAAAGGCAGCTGGCCTTTGGAGAAATACTTATGGCACACTGTGTCACAGTATGGTCATAAATTTTAGTATAGGACAAGTAAATTTGCTCTCTACTTGAGTGGCAGGGGTTTAACCTGAGCTCAATGTCTATGCCTGTAGGTATTAGCTAGGCTAAAGAATTATTTTTCTTGGCACATAAATAGATTATGGTAAGAAAAAAGGCAAGCAAGCCTACGTGAAGGAGTCTGAACAGTTCAGCATCTCAAAATTATTAAAGAAGAAAAGTAAAGCCTTCAGGCAGAATTTGTTTTTCCATGTACTTTCTAACATTTTTCAGTGAAGAAAATGATTCAACCTGTTACATGGTAGTCTGAGAGGGAGGATGTTATTTATGAAATTGTCAGTTCAGGAAATAAAACTGCCAAGGACATGCCAGAATTCATTTGATGGACAAGACAACCCTGCTATGAGGCTCTTAACAAAGTGTCAGAGAAGCTGGGATGCAATTTGTGACAAGAGCTCCCGAGGAAAGGTGGAGGCTGTTATGGTTTTGAGTAGGAGAATTGCAGGGTTCTGAAGTCTCCCTGTGAGACCCAGTAGCATTAAACTCGTGATCTTTGCTGAAACACGTTTTTAGCTGTTCATTTAAAAGTTCTGCCAAGAAGCTTTCGTTCAGGTCCCTTAGTGAGCAGCCAGCTTTCTCAGGATTGCTGGCCCCTCAGCTGCTCTGCTGAAATTAATTCATCAAACAGTTTCACCACTGAGCCCACATTGATTTGAGTCCTGATCTGCTTCTACACATGGCTGTGCTTCCCCTGTCCTCCCCAGATCTGCTTGTGCTGCATACCTGAATGAGCTTCCATGCATTTGCTGTTTCAGGCAGCTGGGCAGACCGATCCCCTCTCCATGATGCTGCCTTCCAGGGACGCCTTCTCTCTCTGAAAACCTTGATTGCACAGGTAAAAGCCCACAGGTAAAGAAA
Organism: Luscinia megarhynchos; assembly: GCA_034336665.1. Lineage (NCBI taxonomy): Eukaryota > Metazoa > Chordata > Aves > Passeriformes > Muscicapidae > Luscinia > Luscinia megarhynchos. The sequence goes on from JAPFBE010000003.1 coordinate 17,326,567, forward strand.
GGCTGGGAAGCAAGGTGGTTTCACATGAATTGCATTTGTGGGATGGTGAGCTGGTAATAGACTGCAACAGGGCATAAGAAATATGGCTGTATGAATAAATATATCAGCACAAACACCTCTGGGCATGTATTAGTTTGCTCAGCTAAGAAGCTGGGGAGAAGCCTGGGACACAGGCTATCACAGCTTGCAGCTTGCTGTATAATAAGCAATGATCCTTGTGCTCTTTCTCAATGATGAACCATGTAACCAGGCTTGAGAATAGGGACAATAAATATATGTATGTAGGCTATTTAAAAGAAACTCCAAAGAGTAAAAAGCTGTGGCAAAAGGAAGAGAGGAGGAGAGAATACACGAGAAGGAAAATAAGCTGGATATGGAAAGAGGTTATGGCTCTTTGTGCTCTGCCAATCATCTTCCTTACCACTTTTGCCTAAACTCAGCATCCTCATCGAGCACAAATAGGTAACTGTCCCCCTCTCCCTCTTGCCCCCAAGTCAACTGCAGGGAAATTAATTCCCTGAATGTAAAGCTTTTGACTTGGCTGTCAGACTTTTTATAGCCAAGGTAAATAATTTTTACCAGAGGCCAAAGCTCTAATGGACAGCATCCTCGAGGAGTGGAGCTGCCAGTGTGAAAGCCTCCTCTCCAGACATCTCTTGTGGCATAGCTGCAGCTAAAAAAAGATGCTGCTTACAGACACTATTCACCCTCCCATTTTCTCATCCCTTTTTCCTTCACCTGCTGACATTAAGTGATTTTTATGGAAAAGGAAGTGATGGAGGTTAGAGACAAAAAGAAAGAGGCTTTATTCATTTAGGGATTGGATGGTTTTCTGACCCCTCTATCTCCATTTATGCTGACCTTACACCACGTTGTGGTTATTCAGCAGATGACCTGGTTATGCACTGGTCATGGCTGTAAACTGAGGAAGAACCCAATGGTGTGGTTATATCATTTAGTTAATTCACCCTTTCTACTTTCCCTAAGACATTTAATTCTGGGAGTAAAGGTGAAGGTCCTTGCTCATGAAAAGAGATCAAGGCAGCAATGTCTGTAGAGCCTGAATTGGAGCTGAGTCACCACAATAAATGTAGGGATGAAGTTGTTCATGGAGCAACAAAATAATTGCTCACTGCTTCCAAAATAGTTACACTACTGGTCTGAAATGAACTGTGGGACTGTACCTATCTGTGGGACACTCAGAAGTCTCTACTGCAGCACCGTGGCTTTCAAGAAAGCTGCTGAGGCTGTGGCAGCACAGGGAATGCCTGGACACAGGGAGGTGATGTAGTGCTGCAGATTAAAAATGGCTCAAGAACTCACCAACACCTGTTTCAATGCCTGAAAGAAGAGATTGATTTTTCATGTACATTGAAAACAAGGTTTCTCATGAGTGATGATTGGCAAACAACCATTGTAAGATCTACAACTTATCCTCCATTTTGTATTGGAAGGAATTGCTGTTTTTTCCAAAATATCAGTGCTTTTTCTTTAACTTGCTATGACTGAGTTTTATTTGTTAAATATATATATATATATATACATGGATGTATGAATGATGATTGAGAATAGGTCTCCTTATTAGGAGTCTCTAGAAGAAATTCATCTGGAAGGAATATGCTGATCACAAAGTATGAAACAACCATACAACTGGAAAATTGAATAATCTCTATATTTTCAAGGCTTTATCTATTCCCCTAGCACCATTGTAATGCATGAGAAATTTTACCAACAACTTTTACATTAATAATATTTTCACATGACTGAAAAACATTGTTTTTCTATAATGCTTAGCCTGAAGTGTTTGCAGTGCTTTTAATACTCACAGCATCAGGACTGCTGACTTTTTTTGCCATAAGAGGTTGCTCTCAGGTGGTCCTTCCTGCCCATTGCATTGGGTACTGTGTACCAAAAAGTGCATTGCTGCCATCTCGTGAGCTCCCCTGTCTATAGCACATCAGGCAGACACAACTGTGCTTCAAAATATTGCAGCAAGTGGAAAGTGGGACTGCTTCCAGGTTCTCACACATGCTTGTAAGATTCTAATTACCAGGAGATTTAGTTGCATTCAGAGGAAAACACATACGACTGTTTTCCCTTTGTGAATATGTCTGGTTTGTCTTTGTGCAGGGATATAGCAACTGTCAGTTAGGGAAATACCTGAAATAAGGCATTTGTAAATCACTGTTCTTTCTTCCAGTGTAGAACATTTCCTGGATGGTCAGATAAGAGGAACTGATTTGTGGGTGGGATTTGACTCATCTCTCTTATAGGTTTACCAACTGCTTATTACCTCTGAGTGAAACACACTTGGGTACCCCATGTAGTGAATAAAAGAACTTTCAGGATAAAATTGATCTGCCCTACTGGAAACAGCTGCTTTAGCACAGGATGAATCATATCCTAGGGAATCCAGTTTTTCCCCACTGAGGGAGCTGCCAGCTCCAGCTGAGCTGCAGATACCTGTCTGTGCCAGAAGCATCCTCATTCAGGGAGGTGAATCCCTTCAGCTGTGGCTCCTGGTGCAGGACTTATTAGGAAAGGGAATGCCACCCTTATAAGTTAAAGAAATATGATGGGGTTGTCCCCTCACGCTGTCCTGCCTTGCAGGGTTTCAACGTGAACCTGGTGACCACAGACCGGGTGTCAGCCCTGCACGAGGCCTGCCTGGGCGGCCACGCGGCCTGTGCCAAGGTGCTGCTGGAGAACGGGGCCCAGGTAAGAGCTGGGGTGCCACTGGGACACGGGCACCTGCGAGTGGATATCACACATCAAAGGGGGTGCTGCACCTGCTGTCCGTGTGGCAGGGCCCAGATGCAGGTGGGCATCTCAGACAGAAATGTGGAAAATCATCACAGTGTTCTGTTTCCCAGGGTGATGGATTTGTCTTCCCCTTGTATCACCCCTTTATTTTCTTTCGTTTTTCCTTTGCGTGTGAAACACACTCACCATTGATGGAAAATGAAAGATGCTGAGTGAAATAACCTTGAAGAAAGTAACTCACATCTTTACTCTCCCCCCTTGTGAGGTTACTGCCCTCCAGTGCTCTCAGCACCAACTTTGTCAGGTTACCTTAAATAAGCAAAGCAGCTAATAGTTGCTATAAAGGTTATTTATTACAAAGCACATCTCATTACAAAGCACATCAGTCTCAAAGGCACGCAGAAAAGCAATGGCAAAAGCAGTAGCAAAAGCAAAAGCTCAGAAGCAAATGGCTGAAAAGCAGATGGCTAAAAACACCAACTCTCCCCAATACATACTCTTATATATAATTTTCCCAACAAGCTAAGACACAAACTCAGACCACCACTCCTTAACCTATTAGAATTCTGGTTTCTTAACATGCCGATACAACCTATCTGGTTCTATCTGAAAAATGTAAGCAATATTCTTACTATAGCTCTATTATGTCTAAGCACTGTCTGCAGCCATGGTCCTGGAGCCTCTACTGAAAACAACAGTATGTTTGCAGCCTTCACTAGAACTTGCACTGCAACTTTGGCATTTGAAACCTTTCACTTACCAAAAGCATTAGAGCTCACCCTAAAATTTACTAACTTACTTCTACTTAAACATCTACTTTATGGCTTAATGTACTTCAACCCATCCACATGCTTTAATTCAATTCGTGCACTCTGATCTCTCTCTGAAGAATTCAGAGTGACCCCTGACTCACCAACTCCAACACCCCCTCAGCAACGATCACTGGAATTACATCTGGTTTTCTATGGGAAGGTTTGGGAATCTCTTTTAAGTAAAAATGAATGTGCTTGAAGCAATGGAACATTTTATCTGCTAATAAAATGACAATTCCCACAGCTGTACCTAAGGCAGAATACATGCTCACAAAAGAGATTAAGGAATGGATGAAATATATAAGAATATTTTAATGTCAGCTGGGTTTTCAAGTAAAGTTTATATGGCAAAAAAACCCCAAGCAGCTCCAAAAGAGTTAATAGACCTCCAGTGCCTCCAGCAGCTCCAGCCACACCTGCCTGACAGCACCGGGAGAGGGTGAGGGCAGTGGAAATTTTACAAATTGGGACATGCTTGCATAATCCATTGCTCTTCTCCAGTGTGCCACAGAGTTAAAGACATGCAAATTTGCTTCAAAAATTGGCCCTGAGGGCTTGCTACCTAGTTAAACATAGCATAGACAGGGATGTGGTGTAATTCTTGGGTGTCCTGTGCAAGGCAGGAGTTGGACTCCATGATCCCGATGGGTCCCTTCCAACTCAGCAGATTCTGGGATTCTGTAATTCTGGGATTCTGTGATCCTGTGATTCTGTAATTCTGTGATTCTAGGATCTACAGCTCTGCTGTCCCAATGGATTATGGCAACAGAAGTTCTTGCCAGGTCTTTACATCAGAAGTTGGGGAAGAAAATTTCTGTTTTGCATAGACACACATTCATATCCAACTCCTTCAAGCTCATTTTCTGTTTGGGATTATGTTTCTGTGAAAATTTCTTTTGCTGGAAGTGTGTTTTCAGGTGAAAGTATTAAACAGAAAGTAAATGTTTTCATTTAGACAGCAAAGCCATTTTCTTTTGAGGGTGTTCCACCCTGAGGCTGGTGCAAAAAGAATCTTGAAACTACTCAACTTCTTCACATTAAAAATAAGAAAGAATAAAAAATTGCACTTTTTAGCAGGTTCAGCAGGAGCATTCATAGCAGGCAGGGTTTCTGCCTTATGGCACTCACTATCTGGGAAAGGGGGCAGATATCAAAGGAGAATGTTTATATGTTATGTCCCAAGATACAGCCCAGAAAGCTGTCAATAAATAATTGCTGCAGCTACAGAGGACAAGTCTCACTGCGTGAGTGCAGGGGCGCTCCCCTGGAGCAGGCTGACCTGGCTGTGTGCTGCCTGGCAGGTGAACGCAGCCACCATCGACGGGGTGACTCCTCTGTTCAACGCCTGCTGCAGCGGCACCGCAGCCTGTGTCAGCGTGCTGCTGGAATTCGGGGCCAAGGCACAGCTGGGGAGCCACCTGCCCTCGCCCATCCACGAAGCAGTCAAGAGAGGTAATGTCCTGGGTGGGAGGGTGTGAGCCAGGCCAACAATAGCTGCTGACAAACCTGTCTTTGGTCTTGTCAAAGCATTTCAATATTATTTCCAGATCAGTGAAGATAAACAGGCTCAGCTTTTTCACAGCTCTTGTGGCTCGGGGCTGTATCTGGGTGTGTCCTGCTCTGCAGCAATTCAGTGAGAGCTCTTCCCTCCACAGGTCACAGGGAGTGCATGGAGACCCTCCTGGCCCATGAGGTTGACATTGACCAAGAAGACCCTCAGCACGGCACCCCTCTCTACGTGGCCTGCACCTACCAGAGAACAGAATGTGTCAAGAAGCTTTTGGAGCTAGGTGCACCTGGAAAAGGGGCTGGGGGAGAGCTATGGTGGTGTGAGCCAATGCTGCTGGTCTCTCTGAGCTGCCTCTCTACGTAAAACACCATGAGTTGTTTCCACAAGAGTTGTTTGGGAGCCTGACCCTCTCAGACTCATTTGAGGCCATTAAAAAACTTCCCCTGTGTTGATAAAGAAATTATGATTTCCTAAGTGAAAAGCCTTCTTAATTACAGACACCTCCCTGAGGCTACCTGAATGTGAAAACAGAATTCTTTTAGTTTTCCAGCATGATAACAGGAAGCACAGAAAATACTGGCTAATATTACTGACCAAGATAAACTCTTGCTTAACATAGCAGTTTATCAGAACCATTGACTTCACCTCCTCCTCAGTGGATGATGAGGGCAGCAGTAAAGCTGCTTGGAAGAATAATCACTGCAAGTACAGGCACAGGCTATGAGCTAGCATAAATTGTTGCTGTTAGTGTGCATTAGCTGACTTACACCTGCTCAAAGTGTGGCCCTGCTGTGCCCAGCCAGCCTGGGGCAAGCATTTTGCTTGCTGTGCTCCCAGAGTTATTACAATGAAATACTGAAAGATTTTATTGGGTTTTTTTTCCCCCTAGAAATTAAATAAACGTAATCCATGTTAGGTTTTATGCCATTAACAATTTGAAAGAGCATATGTTAGGCTTTGAATATGTATTGGGTTGAAGGCCAAGCTGCTCAAGGCTGAGCACTGCAGACATGGTTTGGTGGCCCAGAGCACTCTTACAGAGCAGTGCCTGACCTGGTGAGCTCTGCACAGCTGCTGCTGAGAGATAGGGAAGTCCTGTGTGCCATCCACCCCTTCATTTGTTGAGGCTCCTGGTGGAAACCAGTGTGGTGCAGGCTCAGACAGCCCCTGCTGCCCACCAGATCTAACCATGAGTTCTTGTTCCCCAAGGAGCCAGTGTGAACGTGGGGAAGAGACTGGACACCCCCCTGCATGCAGCAGCAAGGAAATCCAGCGTGGAGATAGTTGTCCTGCTGGCAGACTATGGTGCTAACCCAAAATGCAGAAATGCTGACCTCAAATGTGCCCTGGATCTTGCCACGCCCCACAGCAAAGTGGAGCAGGCACTCCTGCTCCGGGAAGGTAATGGTTTCCTTTCTTCTCCTTTTTTAAGTAAGGCAGTATTTATATCCTTTACCTAAGTGGGTTTTCTTAACTGCTTTTATAAGTAATGCTCTATATAAATTCTCTTACTTTCTCTGCTGCCTTCAAACCTCCAACACATGACACAGAAATCTGTTTCGTTGCTAGAGCAGCCACCTGGTGCTATGCTTTTAGCAAGTAAATCAGTTATTCTGTGCTTTCTTTTCCTGTCTACTGAAGGAAAATCATATGTATCTACCTAGTGGGACTCCTAGGGTTAAAAAATACCATGAAAGTTTATTAATAGACAATATTTTAGTATCACCATCCAGTGTTCAGCTTTGCACCATGGCTCAATGAGTGAGTGTGTCCCCTGTTGCTAGGAGAAAGCAGAGCTCTTTGCCAGACAACTCTTCAGCTTCACAGCTCTTCCATGTGGCTCCTGGGGCTGCAATCCCAGCACAGATCAGAACTTTGCTGTTCATCTCCAGCCTTCCTGCAATTAATTATCTTTCCAGTTTACTGGAAGAAACCTCTGAGCAGAAATTAATCAGGATCCTCTTGTGCCATTTTCACCTGCACAACATTTGGCCAGAACTTGATGCATCCAAGAGCAATATCCCTGTGCTATGGGCTTGCTGAATTAGTTCCCCCCTCCTCTAATCTCTGTGTTTCCCAGCTCACTGGTACCCTGTTACCCTGAGGCTCCTCTGACTCAGAGAGTGAATTGTGCTCCCCCCATGCAAGGCAGCCTCTCACCTTCCTGAGCCTGCTCCAGGGACCAAAATATGATGTGCACAAAAAAAAACAAAAAACCAAAAACCAAAAACCAAAAAACAAACCAAAAAACCCAACACTTCTAGACAGTAAATTAATAAATGTCAGTGGTGCACATAGGCTGTGTGCCAGCCCTCTGAATACAGGAGGGCTTTATGCAAGAAATGAAACATTGGCTTAATATCCTTCTGTCCTGTTCCCTTTCTCCATGGCTTTTCATGCAGAGCTTTAATTTGTCATATCTAAAACCTTCTGGGAGGAATTTTGTTTGAATGCTTCTCACCTTGTGTGACTTCTGTCCCCACACCTGAGTTGCCCAGAGCTCAGTGGGACTGTGGGAAGTAAAGGCAGTGCTGCCAAGTGTCCTGCTACCATTGCCCTGCATGAATCAGAGTTTGTGTAGATAAAGAAATATCCTTAATATAAGGATAATAAATAATTATTATATTTATCTACTAAATAATTTTCTCTTCTTGAACTTTCCTTCTGATTTCCACTTTTAGCTTGTCACCCTCTTCTCCCATATGGTCAGAAAGGTTCTAAAGGCATTTCAGATCTTGCTGACTCTTTGTTTTTCAGGCATGAAGTTTTCTCAGTTTCCTCACATTTGGGTCCACTTTCAGATATTTTGCTATGCTTAACATGCAACTACTCCTTCCCCCTACTTCTTCTTTTCTGAGGTCTTCTGTTTGAAATAAGAACCCTAGGCTAAAGAGTTTCTCTATCCCTAACTACTCTCTGAGGTTACTTAGATGGGTCCCTTTAATTGCTCCTCTCCCTGGCTATTAAGTGATGTGAAATATAAAATTTGTCTGTTTTCCAAAGTGCTTTAGGAGATGGTTCCTTTCTTCACTTCCAGTGACAGTGCTACAAATGTTCTTTTTTATAGATCCCATATTTTTCTATTAATTTCTTCTCAGAGGTGAAGCTCCTAAATTTTCCCATAGTAAAAGCACAGATCATGTAGCTTACCTGTAAAATACAAGTACAGGCCTTCAGACCTACCTATTCCTTGTCAAACTCTGCTGTGATTGCTACTGTTAGGACAGAAACTGGAAGGGAAGGGCAAGAGAGGGTTCAAAAGCCGAGCACCTCTGGGCAGGTGAAAAGGTTGCACCTGGAGCAGCTCTGATGACAGGAAAATGAAGGGGAGGCAGGGACACACTCACTAGCAGGGTGCATTTGCACATGCAAGCTTGTAGTTGCAGAAGCAAGGCAGCCTCATATGCAGGGGGTTTGTGCCTGTGCCCCTCACCTGATCCGTGGTGGGGTGTGCTGGGGACAGCTCCTGGTCACCCTGCAGGGAAAACACCCGGGCAGCAGCACAGGAGCCCTCTGACAGCTTTCCAGCCACTCGACCCTCTCATGTTTAACAGGAGTTCTCACATGCAGCAAGGGGAGGGCAAAAGGGCTTCTCATCTTCTCATCTTGTTTTTTGTTATTGCTTCTTTTCTTTCTTATAGTTTTTTTTTTATCCTCAATTTCTTTTTGAAAAAATTTTGAAGACTTTCTATCTTTGAGATCTTTCTTCAAAAGTTCTCCCTTCAGTCAGACTTAGCTAAAATTAGATGACACAGTCAGAAATGTTTTGAGGAGCACTGGTGGACTGACAAATATATGTATTCTGAGACATAAAAATATAAATATAAAAAATAGAAATAGAAATAGAAATAGAAATAGAAATAGAAATAGAAATAGAAATAGAAATAGAAATAGAAATTCTGGTCATGTAAAAAGGCTAAGTTGCAGTGACTACTTGTGCAGGTACCTGATGAGATGCCAGTAGTTGAAAAAAGTGTGTTCTGTGTGTATGAACAATTAAGTGTACTTATCAAAACTGCTGGGGACTATCTTATATCCTGAGCAAGGGCTATGCATTCCAGAGCTCTCCAGCGCAGACACTTTATGGTATTTTAGGTGTTTGCTCAAGAAAAGATACCAAACAGCCTAGCTGTGCATACAGAAAAAGGTGTTTGGTGCTCACAGTTTTCAAATTGCTGAACCAACTCTGAGAACACAACTTAAATAGGAGCAATAATGTACCTAACTGTCCCTGACGTGAGCAAGTGCTTGGTCTGGGTGGCAGCTCTTGCTGTGCTGCCGCCGTGGCTCGCCCTGGTGCGGGTGTGAGGGTGCCCACTTGTAGGTACTCGCTGTGTCTTTGTATCCAACAGACGAATAGGGACAAAACTCATTAAACCTGTATTTGGTAAAAGTTACTGTAGCATTTATTAAGTGGGTAAGAAATAGAGGGTTTTACAAAGGGTAGCTCTTTAGCAGCCCAGAGTAAAACAACACGTGGGTTTGAGCAATGGGGTAAGGAGGAGGGGGGAGGGGGAGAAGGCAGAGAGGGAGAAAAGAGAGAGAGCAAAAGAGAAAGAGAGAAAAGAGAGAAAGAGAAAAGAGAGGGAAAGAGGAGAGAAGAAGCAAGAAAGAGGAAACAAGAGAGAGTGCAAGAGAGCGATTTCCTGTTTGCAATACAGTAAAACATCTTCCATAATGAATATTCTAATTTTCACTAACCAATGTACTACAAGATGCAAATTCTATAGCATTTACATGGAGCCTATAGGAATCATGATATTAGCATAGTATGTTGCATTTTAAACTCTAAGATCTAATCTATGGGCGGGGGCAAGTCTTTTGTGAGCTTTTGGGTTGCTCTCTGGCCGAGACCATTGTTTAATCAAGAAGGGATTGCCTTCAGGGGCTATCCTATTGTTTCATGGTAATTCAGTAACTAAGGCTTTTCTGCCACATCCTCCCCAACACCCACGGCTGCCTTTGTCTCCCCAGGTCCTGCCAGGCTGGCCCAGCTGTGCCGGCTGTGCATCCGGCGGCGCCTGGGCCGCTCCTGCCCTCGCACCGTGCCCAGGCTGCGCCTGCCCGAGCCCCTGGAGAGCTTCCTCCTGCACCGCTAGGGCTGCTGCAGAGAAACGGCACAAATGGCTGCTGTACAAAGAAAATGATTCACAGGCATCATTTACTGTCTCCCGTGGCTACCAAACACTGGCTGCTCTGTGACAGTGAAAATTGGAAACTCCTTTTCACATGGATACAGGTCCCTCACAACCTATTGCCACATCGACTTACACCAGCCTGGGAAGCTCCATAAACAGCTCACTTGACACGTTTGTAGATGCATATGCACATGTCCACTCACCCATATACAGAGATTTCCTCTGCATTTAGGGCTGTGTTTATTTGTGCAGTGTCTTTCTTCCCTTTGTCTATCCAATCTCAATGCTAAAATCAAGGCCGTGGATGTTTTTCTTCCATTAGTATGTGAAAATGAAAGCTTTCAGCGATGAACCTCAGACATACACAATGTACTGCATGTCTTTTATCAGCTTTGATTTTGCATCCTTTCATCTCCTCCCTGTTGTCTACTGGAGCCCTATCAATTTCCAGCAGTGTCTGGCTGCCCAGCCACTGTATATCCCTGAGCACATCTATCCCCAATGCTAACACATCTTGTCCTTGGAGGTACAAGTGATGTTATGAGAGCAAGTGCAGGGTTTTCAAGTAAACCCACAAAAAATGTGTCAAAGTCTTAAAAAACCCTTTTGTCTCTTCTAGAAAAAAAATCCCTCCAAAGTTATATCGCCTGAGATCTGGCTTCATTCATTACATGAACATTTTTTCATAGCTTAATTTCATGACAGAACTGCAAATATTTTTATAGGCATAGTAGGTGATATTTCAATGTCCATCCTTTGCAAGGTTTAAAGAAAAGCAGAGGAGTTCTCCTTCTTTTGGCTTTGCATGCTTGACATTTCTCAAGGTAAGTCCTTGGACTGTGGAGCTGGAGAGAAGCAAGGCCACTAAAGACAACTGTGCATCACCCAAATGTTGTCCTTTTGGGATTGGATTGTTAATGGATAAATGTTGGATTTTCCTCACCAGGAGTGGTTTGTAGGCTTGTCTGCTCACTCACTCCCTATTCTAGAGGTTTGAATTACCTCCCTAGGACAAAGGATTTCTTAGAGTGTTATAACCTTGTCCATTGTGTATTAGTTTAAATAATGTGGGGATTAGTAACTTGGAAACAGCAGGGCTGAAAGCACACACCTTTTTGACTTAAGAAATGTGGGATCCAGTGATAGTTGCTGATCCTGTTTGACTTCATAAAAGTTTATTTTGTTTTTCCTGGGGAGGTTCTTCCAGGGGATGAAACATTTCAGAGCCAGGTTTTGGTAAACTTCTGCCATGAGACAGGCAATAGTATTTCACTGGCTGTAGTAAACTGAGAAGCAGAATTAAAAGCAGTCTGTCTCCATTTTGCTCAACTTCACAGGTTCAAGAGCTGCTGACACATTTTCAGGCTGTGAAATGTAGTGGTTTCTTTATGAGTTAGGCACACTGGCACCAATTTTCAGTGCCCATACATCTTAATTCAGAGGGAATTGGCCTGCTGGAGCCTGGGCACAGGACTGGCTTCCAGCAGCATTCAAGCTCCTGCCCCTGCTCCAGCAGCAGCAGTCTCTGGCTCAGTGCTAGTCCCTTAATGTCACCATGACAGTTTCTCTGAGATGGAGGTCTAATGTTTCCCATACTTCTTTATGATTAATTCAGCACAAGTAAGATAAATTGAGCTCTCAGCAGCTCATGAGACTGGACCTTCAACATCACAGCCAAAAATGGATGCAGTTTTCAGCCTGTGTTTGCACATATTGAATGTTATCTGATGGCAAGAGCTATTGCCCATAAAGCTGTCAGTGACATCAATGACCTTGTATGGTATAAAACTTCATGAATCTCAGAGGTTTGAACACTGAATTCTCAAGAGCCTTTGAAAATCAAATACTATCAAGAAAGAAATATCTGTATTAATCTGATGTCAGCAGATCTCTCAGTTCTGTGTTTACTGCAAACTCACCTGCTCTGCTAAGAGGGTGGCAGTGAGAATACCACCTGCTTTCTAAATGGAGAGACAGAGCCTCAGATGTGTGAGCTGCCAGACTTGCACTGCAATCAAGGGACTAAGGCAATTTATGGGATCTATTTCAGAATGTGTAATGCTGAATTGATATCCTTCTGCAATCATCAATGAAAGCAGTATTTCACTTGCATAGGATTTTAAATTGAAAAAATACATCTCCATTAAGAAAATGCAAAGTCTTTTCAGCCTTTCAGAAAATTTTATCTCAAGAAGCAGGAGAAAGTGCCCTATATTTATTCCTGATATTAGCTTCCTATGAAAAAAAATCACCTTACCTTTCCTTCCTGGAGACATCATTCTCTCTGAAATTCTGTAAATCAGACAGTCTGACAGCCTTAATAAATCAGAGGTGAAGTTCAGAAGTCCTGAGATAAAGAAATTTAATTAGAAACTTTACCTACACTTCCTTGCTCTTACTTCCAAATGTGAAGCCACCCATTTAATTCTCATGGACTGTGCTTTGTGTCATAACAATGCATGGAAATACTGAGGAAATAGCTGGAGGAAGTATTTAAATTTTTTTTTTCAAAAATGCCATCTCATGTGAGGATAAGAAAAGACTGGGACAATTTTCTATGAGGTTATTGACTCTCGGTGATTTTTCAAAATGAGTTTGGAAAACATCTGTCAGCTGCTTTTCTGAAGGTAAGTGAAGAGAAACTAATCTCACAAGGTCTCTTTTCCTTAGAACAAGTGGTGTCTTCTCTGTCATTCCATGATGATTGACTGAAATCAGTTATTTGGGTAAGGTATGGTTTTCCTGGGGATACAGACATTTTAATGTGCTGCAATTCCACTGCTGTACAGTGCTGTCAGTCTCTTGCCAAAATCTGGCTCCACAGGTTTCCCTGTAGCTTGAGATTTATTTTTCCCAGTTTTCTCTGCAAGCATTCTGGTCAATGGGCCACATCCTCAGGGACATACAACACTGGGTATACACATTTTGGGAGGGCTTAATAAACAATACTTCTTAAGGTAGCTAGGAAAAGAAGTTTCACTCTGATTTGGCTCCAAAAAGATCTCTGTTTTGACCTCCTGATGAGCCTGCTGGGTTCAAGGTGACCTCTGTTCCTACAGTGCAACTCTGTTATTGGCATTAAACAATCCTCCATCCTCTCCAGGACTCAACTCTCACAGCAGATCTGCCAGTCCCTGAATTTCTGTCTGTCCAGTTAAATCTGTCATTCAGAGAGTGAAATTAAAAAGTGTGGGGAAATGCTGGACTGTTGAAACTTGGTGTACTGTAGGAGCTGAAATTCCCCTCATCTGCCTTGAGGTGCCAACACCCCACCTTCCCAGGCAGATGCAGGCTGTGAGAGAGGCTGTCTGTCTGTCTGTCTGTCTGCCCACCTGTGTGCTCTCTCTTTTCGTGATGGGACTTGCCTGTGTCACTTTGGGCAGTGGGACAGGAGGATTTTCTCCTCCTGACTCTGTCTTCCCCCAGGCCAAAGTCCTCCTCAAGGCACTGAGATTTCTTCTCTCCACACATGCTAGAAATAAACGTTGTGTTTCCCCTGTGCAAACCCCTGCACACAGGGTCAGTGTCCCCTTGGTGCCACTCCCTGCCCTGCTCTGCAGGACAGGGCACAGGGGCTGCCCAGCACCTTTCTGTCCCAAGCCTGACCTTCTCCTGCAGCACAGCCCTGCTGTTGGCATTTAACACCCCTACAGCCTTTACTGGATGCAAAATATTGGTGGTGTGTCCCAGCATGGCATTAGGGTAAGTCTGATAAGAACGAAAATGAAATACATTCACTGACTCTTAGCTGAAAAATCTGTCTGACCTGGGGTGATGGTTCTTGATGCCTTTGTGTAATTATTTTTTTTAGAAATTAGCATTTCCCACATGCCAATTGCTCCTCACTGTTTTCTTTTAATGTTCTGAGTGAGATGTATAATATATTATTGTCAAATATAGATTATTCCACACAGAATTTCTACCTAATTTGATTTTTATTTCTTGAAAATTCCTTTATTATTTAATTTTATACTATTTGTAGAAACTATGTACATTGCAGCAAATGAAAAACCATGTCAGGTTTAAAATTGAAAAATCTTCAATAAAGGGTATCAGGAGTTGCAGAATAAAGCATAATCTGCATATTCAGTTGAGAGCAACATCTGGAAGGGGGGAGACAGATGAATCACAGAGCATGTCCTGCTGCAGGGCTGTGATCTCACTGTCATCATGGAGATGTGGGATGGCTCCTGTGACTGGAATGTTAGAGTGGAGGACACAGGATCTTGGGGAAGGGCAGGCAGAGATGTGGAGGAGCTGCCTCCCTCTCTGTCAAGGACCAGCTGGGGTGCATGGATCTCATCCCATCATGGGTGTGGATGAGTTCTCTGGGGTTAAAGGGAGGGTGGGGTCTGCCACAGGCACCTGGCCAGGAGGGCTGAGTGCATGGGGCCCTTACAGACAGCCTCACATGCACGAGCCCTGTCCTCATGGGGAGCTTCTGCTACCCCAGTATTTGCTGGAAGGCCAAGACAGTGGGGCATAGGCAAACCAGGAATTTCCTGGAATAATAAAACTTCCTTCTCCAATGAGGAGAGGTGCTGTGCTGGACTCTGTTCTTCCCAACAAGGGGATGCTGTGGGGAAGGTGAAGCTCAAGGGAAGCCTTGGCTGCAGTAACCATGGGATGCTGGAGCTCCTTAGGGCACCTGGAATTGTTGAAGGCCAGGCTGGATGGAGCTTTGAGCAGCCTGGTCTGATGGAAGATGTCCCTGCCCATGGCAGGGAGTTTGGAACTAGATCACAAGTAAGGTCTCTTGCAACCCAAACCATTCTATGATTCTGTGAATTTTGCAGCATCCTGCCATATTTTTATCTGTTTGTTACCAGGGACTTGCTAGCAGTACACTTTTGTGGTGAATGGTTCCTTTTTTGCCAGGTCTACCTGCTGACTATGGAAGTTAACATGTCCTAACAGAGTAGAAATTAGACAGAATGGGAAGGGAAGGAGATGTAGAGATTTCTAGAGAAAACTTGTTCTAACTTTGATTTTTTTTGTCCTAGGAATGTGAGTGAAATGTGGGAGTTTTTGTCTTAGAGAGAGAAGAATTACAGACTCCACAGACTTACTCATTTTATGTTACCCATATAATTCTCCAGCAGCTTCACATACATGCTAATATATTTTTTAATTATTTTCTTTTAATTTTTTTAGTGGGGGAGGGATGAGGTATTGTTCTCTGCACTTTTCTTGCATTAGATGCTGACTAAATACCTATTTTACTCTGGTCACAATGAACAAATTGTTATGGGCAGTGGCAGTAGCCCTGAATTTCTTGGAAGGCTGGTTTACCAATCCCCATGGGGGTGATAGGGTTTACTAACAGTGAAAACAAGGCTTTCTTTTTTTTTTTTTTTAATGTGTTCTGCATCAAAAAAGAAAAAAAAGTGTACTCATCAAACTATGTAGAAACTAGAAACTTCATTCTGTCTCTATCACAAGTAAGTAAATGAAAATATTTTTAAGGACATTGGCCCAGAGGGTCATTCTTTGCATATTATTTATATCTCATTATCCTACAAGGAAATGCTTACTCTTAACTGTTTCAGAGGGTGAGTTCCTGCTGCCTGGAGCCTGATGTGTATAAAAATACTTTGACTTTGTCCCAGCAGCTTTGTGCCTTTCATTACTGAGTACCTGTTGAAGACCACTTATCCTCAAATATCCCAGAGTAGCCACTAACTAATGAATGTGGTAATTTTTCTTTGCTACTTGTGCTTTCAGGGTCACCACAGATTTACATCAAGACGAATTTATTAAACATGGCATGCTGAATAATTACAGTGACTGTAATTGAACACATTTTTTGGGTTGGGAATTTCCAAGACTTCAATGAAAACTTTCCTCTAAATCAATGCCAACAAGGAAAAGTAATTCCAGCTCGCTTCCACAGGCAGGTTCCTACAGGCTGTTGGTGTAGAGAGGGCCAGACATTTCCCCCTGAGCTGACACTACTCTTTTTCTCTAAGTTTTACCCCCAAAACCCACTCACTGTGAGCAGCCACTGTTACAGGGCACCACAGCTGCTCTGCTGGGTGTCTGGCAGGATGACACCTCTTTTGATATTTATGAAAGTCTTTGATTTACTGTGCAGAAAATGTCCCTGTCTGCTATTTATCCATTGTCAATGGCTGAGAAATACCTGGGCTTTTCATGCTTGCAGCAGCTTGGATAAAAATCTGGTTTTGCCACTGACCATCAGCATTGTGAATCAGCATCCATTGGCTGTTTCAGAGGATTTCCAGCCTCATGCAAATCAAAAGCCAGGCTGTGTTCAGGGAAGCAAAGGAAACTTCCACCAAGGCACACTACTGCTGTAGCTGGCTGCTTACTGCAGTCCCAACTTTGCATTTTCAACAAAGAAAACATGGATAGCTCCCTGTTCAAGCAGCTAATCTGTCCAACACCAGGTGAGTGGATTTCTTAGAATCAAAGATAATGTTAGGAACAGTTCAGATCCTCTGGGCTGGAGTATTCCACACACCCTCTTCTCCACTGCACCAAATGCCATCCTCCAGGAGCAGGGCAGGGACACAAGTGTGTTGTTCAGGAGAGCTGAGTAATTTCACCCACCTTGGTAATATGCTAACAATCCTTGCCAAAAGAGAATGGGAGCACCTGCAATGCCTGGGATGCTGGAGGGAGCAGTCCCAGATGTAGGGTCTGGGGACATTTCCTTTGGATGCCATTATTGCTCAAGCAATGTTGCTTTCTGAAGCCCGTTTTTAGAAGCCAAGGGACAAGGAGATAATGGACAAGGGTTTAGGAGATAATGGAGTGTCTCTTGTGTGAGTCCACAAACTGCATTTTGTGGAAGTGATGATGTGCTGGCAGCTTTCCCCAAGGAGAGCTCCTGGGAGGTCAAGCCATGAGAAGAGCTGGAACGTGCTGGCTATTCCCATCACGTGCAGAGGTGTGAAAGGATGTGCCAGATGAGGGAAATTTCTAGAGGTGGACTCCAAGGCCTGGAAAGCAGCCTGTGAGTGTGGGTGGAAGAGCTTACTAAAATGTAACATGCTCAATAAGCAGTGAACACCTAACCCCAGTGAGACTGGGGAAGAGAAGCACCAGGGCAGGGGAGGCTCTCTCTTCTTTAGACACCTCCACCCCATGACCCTCTTTTCACCATTCCATCTGCCTTTCCAGTCCTCCTCAGCTGTCACTGCTGCTGCCTCCTGGTACTGATAAGCAGTGGGAAGAGACAGAGACTAGGGAAAGGCATGGAAAGTTGCTTTATTTGGGAAGACCCACCCTGCAGGAAACATGCTCTGAGTTTGTTTGTGCTACATTTGGGTTTTCTCCACATTGGTCTAACCATCAGGGATTAGTGGAAAACTTTTTTTTTTTTGGTTTTTTTGGTTTTTTGTTTTTTTTAATTTTTAAGTTTCCGACAAAATTAATATCTTTTAGGAAGCAATTTATCTCTCTTCAGAAATGGCTATTTTGCACTAGAAAGTTTGGGAACCAAAAAGATTTGCCAGCAAACCAAAGAATTCCCGCTGCTTTTCAAAACTAATAATGAACAGTTAAAAAAGGGGGAAGAAACAAATTGGAATCTGCTCTATGCCTGGATTTGGGTTTCACTTAAAAGTTGGTATTGGACAAGAAAGACTGCCTTACAGTTTGCCAGATGATGGCAGATTCTGCTGAAAAACCCTCACAGCTCTCAAGGACTGGGTTAACACTTCAGCTGTTGTTGAACCTACTGTCTGCTGCTGATGTGTACTTGTCACATGAGATGTTTCACCAACCATTCACCTGGCACTGTGGGCAAACCATGACTGCAGCCCATGAGAGAGGACAAAAGCCATCCCAGGAATGACAGAAATCACACCGATTTGGGAAAGAAAAAAAACCCCACAAAACCCCACAAAACCCAAATCAAATTTAAACCCACCATCTATCAGGGTTTGGATTCTTTTTTCCTGAGCAGGAGTACAAACACATATTTTAAATCCAGTTCAGAAAGCAATGTCAAGATACATTTTGTAACATATGAAGATGCTTACACAGATGTTCACTGAGAGACAACTGGCACCAGGTGGTGAAAAATGGATTTTTGTTGCTTTTCTCTCTGTGGGGAGAAAGCCCCTCATCCCCTTTTTGCCAAATTAAACATACAATAACTTTGCTTGCAAGCTCTCATGCAAAGTTTGTCCTGCTCCTTGGGAAATCTTGGTGCCTCTGCACATCTGCAATGAATTAAAGCACAGATCCAGGTACTGCTGATGTAACCAAGATGCCTTTGATGCTTTCTTCAGGGGTTTTTTGTTTGTTTTGATTTAGAGTCTCTCTTGCTAAGTAAATTGGCCATCCTGCAAAAAGAAACAGTTACTTGCAGAAGTTTGTCTGGTCCCCAGCCAGGCTGATGGGATGTTTTCAAAGGGAAGTTTTTGTGAGGGTGAGAGGAAGGAAAATGAAAACATTTCATGATAGAAAAACTGGAAAAGAAGGAAAGCCTCTGGAGGAGAGGCTTGATTTGAGGACAGGAAATTAAGGATACAAGAACCAGAGAGTATTATTAATTTCTGCAAGGAAGAACTTCCCACTTTGTGTCAGCTCTAGGATTTCACAGCAAGTTTCCAAAGAAAACCCAGGTACCTCTGGAAATGATGCCAGTGCTTTAGCACTCCTGCAGGCAAACTCTGGCAGATTTTACTGCTGTGATTTAAAACACAGCTGTCCCAGATGTTTGCCTTGCTTACTGACTGGCAATTACTGCCTTAGAGGAGGATGGGGCATGTGCTATGGTCTCAGGGCTTGAGTTTACAGGCTGGAGAAGAAAATTGCTTTTACAGCTTTTGAGCTGACACAATGGACCCAGTTCTGAGTGAGACACTTGCAGCATCAGCTTGTGGCCAGTGCTGCCATCCCTTGTGTTGGGTAATCTCTGCTGAGGGTCAGGAGCCAGGCAGGGAGAAACAGCTTAGATCAATGCAGATAAATCTGGCTGAACTGTCTGTCAAAAACCTGCTCTCTGAGATAGAGACACCCCAAAGCTGAGGCTCCTAGAGGAGCTGGAACACAGGCTAGACAGAGTTCAGAGCAATAAAGTGGATATTTATTGTTTCATCCTCCTTGCTTGCTTGCCCACTCTTCTCTTTTCACATTGTTTAGCTCAGGGCATGAAGTTTGAAGAGATTACCCTTGAGTCCTCAGCTGGAATAGGACTGAAAGGGAATGACTGATATTATACAATCAGCAGTGAGTAAATGTGAAATCTGCTGTAAAAACAACCCTGACATGAGAAGGAGAGTTGTGTTAGGAGTAACAAAGGCAGGGGATCTTCCTGGAATTACTGGCAAATAGATTTTGTGGAGTTGCCAGGCAAAAGGGATACTGGTACATACTGGTATTGATTGACACCTTCAGTGGATAGCCAGACTTACCCTTGTGGCACTAACACAGCCAAGGAAGGCGTGAAAGTTTTAATCACATCATTCTGAGGTTTGGGGTTCCCTTGGGGATAGCATCAGACAGGGGACCACTCTTTGTTGCTATAGTGATTTTGGGAATTACTTGGGATCTCCACACACCCTAAAGACCCCAGGAGAGTGGTAAAGTTGAACATATGAATGGGATTCTCAAAACACAAATTAGTAAAATTTGTCAGGAAACATCCATGACACAGGTTCGAGGCCTTACCTGTAGCTTTACTGAGAACTGGCATGCAACCCAGACAGAGGGATAACATCAGTCCCTATGAAATACTGAATGACAGACCATATCAAATCCCACATATTCCAGGTGAAATTCACACAAAGGGGAAACATGATTTGCAGAGTTATTTAATGGCTTTAAGTTCCACTTTGCAGAAGCTCCAGAGGTACATGGTGCTATCCAGACCCATAGGATGGACACACCTGCACATCCACTCCAGCCTGGAGGCTGGGTCTATGTGATAGTGGTGGGACAGTGATCCTCTGCAAGCCAAGTGGAAAGGACCATTTAAAGTCCTGCTGACAACCTTCACTGTGGTCAAAGTTGCTGGCAGAGGTACCCTGGATTCACTACTCCAGAATTAAGAAAGCTTCTGCTTCTGAACAATTGTAACAACAAAGACTGATGCAAATGATAATATATTTTAAATTATTCCTCTTCTGTGTCCAATTACTATTCTTTTTCATATGATACTTGATTGTGTAAGATATTCTTGTTAGATGCTTATTGTTATTAGGTTTATGTTTATCATTAAGTATGTATTTACTATTAGATATTTATCTAGTGTTAGATATTTATTATTGTTAGACACTTATCTGTCATTAAATACTTATTACCAGTAAATATTTACTATAGACTTGACAAGGTAGAGGCTTTGTCAAGCCTCTAAAGGGGAGAAATTCGATGCCTTAAGTTTCAATTTTTTCTGTTTTACTTTGGTGTGCATCTTCTAGTTTTTTTAGATCTCTTCACAAGGTGATGAAGACAAAACAGTCCTATTCCAGCTGTGGACTCAAGGACATCCTTGTCAAACTTCAGGCCCTAAGCATAAACATGAAAAGAGGAGGGTGGGCAAGCAGCAAGCAAGGAGGATAAAACTTCATGATTTGAGGCTATTAATTGGACAGTTGACTTCTGTATGCAAATGGACTAAAACCTACAAAAGGTGTGAGATCTCGTGGCCAAGCTCTCTTGTGCTTCTATCTTGGAGCCATCTGGGCAGGGCCACGACTGTGGCACTGGTGCTGCCAGGGTGTGGCCCTTGGAGGCCCCTCAAAAAATATCCACTTCATTGCTCTGAACTCTATCTAGTCTCTGTTCCAGCTCCTCGAGGTGTCAGTTTCTGGCGAGCCAGGCATCTGGAAAACCCCTGGACCGAAGCCCTGCCAGCAGTCCTGGAAAGGTCCAGAGCCAAGAATCCTGGGAACAAAGGTGTGGAGATCCAAAAGAAGTTTTCCCAGCTAAGAATTGTAACCCCTGTTCTCTTCCCTAAGCCCTCTCACTGTCTGTTAACCCTTAGGTCACTCCCACCCTAATTCCCTGTTGGTCTTTTACTCTAGCCCACCCCTGTGTAATTTAGTAATTGGTCCCTGGGGCTTTCCCCGCCCTGCTTATCCCATGTACTTTAGCCTGGACCCTCAGAGCTCCGGGGCCTTTGTTCCCTGAAACCCAAACCATGTGTGGCTGAAATAAACATCTTTGAAAACCCTGCAAAGGCCTTCCTGCTCTTTCACCCCAAGCAACATCATAAAAGCAACACAAAGGCACATGAGTGACCAAATAAAAGGGTATTCTGTTTAGCATCTGGGTTAGGTGCTAAGAGCTTCTGTAGATTGTAATTTTGTAAGTTTGTTTGGGGAATCTTAGGCTCTGGCCTTGAACACTTCCAGGGATGGGGCATTCACAGCCTCCCAGAGCAACATATCCAGAGCCTCACCAGTTTCTGAGCAAAGAATTTCTTCCTAACATCTAATATAAATCTGTCCTCTTGCAATCTAAACCCATTGACATTTCATCTGGCACTATCTGCCCATATAAAATGGGCCTCTCCCTCCTTTTGATAAGCACTGGAAGCCCTCCCAGAGCCTTCTCTTCTCCAGGCTGATCAACCCCAGCTCTCTCAGCCTGCCTTCATGGGAGAGGAGCTCCAGCCTTCTGATCATCTTTGTGGTCCTCCTTTGGACCTGATCCATCAAGTCCATGGTTTTCTGGTGCTGAGGACCCCAGAGCTGGATGCAGCACTCCTGGTGGGGTCTCAGAGGGCAAAGCAGAGCGGGACAATCCCCTCCCTCGACTTGCTGGCTACGCTGCTTTTGATGCAGCCCAGGGTGCCCTGGGCCTTCTGGGCTGTAAGCACACACTGCTGGCTTCATGTCCAGCTTTTCACCCACAGGAACCCCCAAGCCCTTCTCTGCAGGGCTGCTCTCTGTGACTTCTCCCAGTCTGTGCTCATGTCTGGGATTGCCCTGACCCAGGTGCAGCACCTTGCACTTATTGAATCTCATGAGGTTCCTGCAGGCTCACACCTCAAGCTTGTCCAGGTCCCCAGCGATTGCATCCTGCCCTTAAGGAGTGTCAACTGCACCATTCAAATTCGTGTCATCTGCAAACTTCCTGAGGCACTCAGTCTTGCTGGTCATTTGTAAGAGCCGAAATCAGGGATGTGATGCAGGACTCCAGACTGGCCCTTTAAAATGCTGTATATTGTACCCAGATGATACAGCAATTCACGGGTCATGGATGACAAGAGCCAAGCCCACAGCTGGTCAGCCTCAGCTGCAGGTTCATATGAAGCCACTCTAGCTCTGGTTACAATGCATTATATACTTTTCTTTGCTGAACATTCTAATACATAACAGCCAATCGATACCTTTACTATTGCCTATAGCCTATCATAACTACTAACATTACCATATTCATGTTACTACTTTCCAATCACAAAAAGTTAGTATGTTACAGTTTAAGCCAGAAGTTGTTTCTCAGGTTTCTTGAAGTGGAAAATTCCGAGACCTTTTTTCTACTCGCAGCATTGGCTTCCTGGTTTGCCTGTGCAAATCTTTTTGCTTGGTAGAAACGTCTTCTGTTTGAGGTGGATTTATCCTTTGCTCTGAGCTATAAAAACCCCTTCCAACTCACACACTAATATAGTCTTTGCTTTCTAGTTATCCAGTAAACTGGCTCAACAATTCTTTTCTTCTATACCAAAACTTGTTTTCATTTCTATTCCTTCTTCAACTTCTACATTCAAAGATCTTTCTGTTATACATACATATCCGTGAGACTTTCTTGTCAAATTTCTATCCATCCCAACAGTCATTAATGTATTTATCTTCTTGGTCATCAGAGAAGATGAAAACATAGCTCTGAGCTTGCACATTTGGATGCATACGCTGATTTCTTTTGGTGGTGGAATTGTTGACACAATTGCATAGTAATTAAGTTGAGATGGACACGACTGGCACTATCACTAGTCTTTCATTTAAAACTTTTCATGCCTTCTGTCAATGAACTTCTCTTAGGAAACTCTGACTCCTTTCCTCACAGGCAGCTCCACACAGCACTGACTGATTTTCCTACAGGCAGCTCCACACAGCATCGACTCCTTCTTTCCTCTGTGCAAGTTTCTTTCTTCCTTCTGCATGACTGGCTAACCCCAAGCTGTCCCTCACCCGGTCACCTAACCCTGTCTGTCCCTCACACAGCATCTTCTTACCTTATCTGTCCCTTGCACGACCACATGTCCCTTACTGCTCACAGCACAGCCAGCAGATTCCATCCCAAACTGCGGCAGACTCTGAATCTCAAGCTCCAACTCCACCTGTAACTTGTAGCCAGCTGCCCCACTCTTTTATAACACCCAGACTCATTGGGCAGGCACAGATGTTTCCACTCCTTAGTAATCAGTACAGCTGTAATTCATTGGGAAAGACTGCCTCCTGCACTGTCCTTACAAAACATTTTCCTACATGGTTATTAATACTAGATCTGCCAGAGATATGATCATACATGAGAAGTGGCAACCTAACCTCTAAACTCAAGAAACACTAATGGGGGAAAATTGTTTTTTCATTCCTTTTACATGTTAATGCTCAGAAGCCATACCTACATACACCACTTTCTCTGTTTACACATTTTTCCCCACAATAGTTTTAGTGTGGAAACAGCTAAGACACAAATGAAATTTCCAAGCAGATCAAAGTGTCAGCTTGCATCCAGCATGGGAGGCCAGGCTGCATTCAGCAGGGAGAGCCATGGAAAGGGCTGGCCCTGCCCTCACCTGTGCCCAGGCTGCTGTCACAGATTCCCTGCTGGCAAGGTTTGTGCATGATGTTCAACTGCTGTTTGCATCTTTCACTATAAATTATTACTTTTAAAGATATGGACAAAGAAACACTAAATATAATTCCAGAGCTCTTGCATCCATTATGGAAAGAAACAAAATTAAAATCAAGTTTCTTAGGATCAGCTGACTTAGGATCAGAATTAGACTAGTATTAACAACTTTGAATCCGCAAATACACAAGTACAAATTTTGCTCTAATAGCCATACAGAAGAAAAAAAACCCAAAAACCAAAAACAAAAACATTACATGATTTAGAATTTGGATGGAAGTTCTGCCTACTTCTTTTGTACACAAATGGGCAAATATTCAGTAACAGAGAAAGGATTTTGTGTTTGTAAGTATACTAAATTGGGAAGGAAAATAGTGGAAGTAGAGGTGATCTGTGAGAATAGAACTTTTGCAAAACAGACCCGGAGAAATGAGGCAGAGTCCACCTTTGAAAAAGTAATGATGTTTTTTCCCTTTTTTTACTCCCCAATGCTGTCTGGTTGTCTGGTTTGTGATGGTTTGTTTAACCTGAGAAATGTTTTAAAAATATAAGCACGCTCTCTTGGTAGAAAACTGCTGATGTGATTGTGACCCATTGAACTCAGCTGAGCAGGGTAGAGGGACGCGAGTCCCGCTGCCGTTTCCTCCCCAGGCTCCGCAGAGATGCGGAATGTGCGGGACGGGCAGCGAACAGAGCCGGGCAGCAGCAGCAGCAATGCCCAGAACCGGGCAGCAGCAGCAGCAGCAGCAGCAGCAGCAGCAGCAGGAGCAGCAGCAATGCCCAGAGCCGGGCAGCAGCAGCAGCAGCAGCAGCAGCAGCAATGCCCAGAGCCGGGCAGCAGCAGCAGCACCTCTGCCTCGCCGTGCCCCAGCCCATCCCATCCCATCCCATCCCAGCCCGTCCCAGCCCAGCCCCTGGCCGGGGAGCGGAGCACAGCTGTCCCTGCTCGTGGCTCTGCGGCTCTCTCTGCCCATCCCCTGCAGGCAGAGTTTGCCCAACTAGTTGAACTGGCTGTTTCTGTCCTGTTTTTTTGGCAAACTAAGAATTTCCTTCCTGATAAAAAAGAGCTGCGGGCGCCCCGATTGGGCGCCGCGTTGGAGAGGATGTGACATCAGGCACATCTCTGGCTTGGCCGGATCGCTGTTCGCCGGCCAGGGCAGCCCGGGAGTGTTTCGGTAAGCCCCAGCCAGGGCTGGGTTTGTGCCCAGAGCTGCTGGCGCTGCAGGGTCCGCTCGGAGAGCGCTGCGGCCGCCGGGGGCTCTGCGGGGACCATGGAGTCTGAACTCTGGAAACCAACCACAGAGTGAGAAACGGCGGCGGGGCACCCGGGGCTGAGATGGGCGATGAGAGAACGGATCCAAATGCCAGCAAGCGGCAGGGAGCTGGAGGCCGGGCGGCTGCCCGGAGCCCGCAGATGAGCGGTAGGTGCCGGGCCGGGCTGCGGTGCCGCCGCTCCGGCCCCGCTGCAGCGCAGCCTCGCCCGCCGAGCGCGCCCGCTGCCTCTCCACGGCGCAGCGGGCTTAGAAAAGCTGGTTCTGTTTGATACTGAAATTTGGGTTGCTCTTCTCTTGTGTCATAGAAGAGAGTGGTTGATTTTGTACTGCACTTTGTGAAGGCACAAACAAATGAGCACTCGGACTGCAGCACACTGAAAAATAAGTTGAAATGTGGCATGTTTGATTTAAATTAGTGCCAGCAGGAAGCTCAGCACTGGCTCAATTGCTCTTTTTCTTTGTTTTTTATTTTTCCTTTTTCTTTTTCTTTTTTTTCTTTTTCTTTTTTCTTTTTCTTTTTCTTTTTCTTTTTCTTTTTCTTTTTCTTTTTTTTCTTTTTTTTCTTTTTCTTTTTCTTTTTCTCCTTCTTTCTCCTTTCTTCTTTCTTCTTTCTTCTTTCTTCTTTCTTCTTTCTTCTTTCTTCTTTCTTCTTTCTTCTTTCTTCTTTCTCCTTTCTCCTTTCTCCTTTCTCCTTTCTTCTTTCTTCTTTCTTCTTCCTTCTTCTTCGTTTTCTTTTTCTTCTTCTTTTTCTTCCTTTTCATTCCCTTCCTCCTTACCTTCCTTCTTTCTTTTCTCCTTTCTTTTGATTATTTTAATTTTTGCTTTTCATTTTTGTCTTCCCTTTCTTCTTCTTTTTACTTTTTTCCTTTATCTTTTATCCTTTTCCCTTGTCTTTAAGATGAAAAGAACTAAGTGTTATTTGGGCTGAGCCTACTGGGTTCTTCTGCAATGGCATTGCTGTGACCAGTGCAGTTGTGGGCACATAATAGTGAGCAGCTACTCAGACAAATGGCCTCAGTCTGCTCTGTGTCTGGCCTAGAGCCACTGAAAATACGACATGGTTTAAAAAGACAAGTAATTTAACTTCATATCCTTAGCTGGATGTGTTCCATGTAACTTGTTTCTGTGAAGTTACTCCCTCATCTAATGGTGAGTGCAGAGGGAATGAGGTAAATTCAAAAAATGTGACTTTATGCTGTTCTTACTCCTTTCCTGAGCTGTTCAGGATGTTTCCATTAATACCAAATTTAAAATTAAGGCCATAAAACCAGAATGCAAGGCTGACCAGTCTATCTGCAGTGTAGTCTGCCTGACTCGTGTGTGTCACATATGCACAGCCCGAGGCTGGGGTGAGAGGGAAGGCACAGTGATACCATTAACAGTGTGAATAGAACCAGTCCACACTGGAGATGAGCTCCATAAAAATTGAGGTGGAAGGAGAGAGTCCCACAGGGCACAGTGCTGGACAAAGGCCAATTGGTCCTTTGAAAATCAAAATTTAATCTGTTCCTTTTGTGTCAGCCTGTTTCTTAACAGAGTCAGTAAGCTCTGCTGGCAATTTCCAGTGGGAATATATCACAAACTTTAAGGGACAGCCTTTAAGTATGAAAAATACCATTTGTAATACTGTTATATATCATGCCTTAGGATTTTATACCTGCAAATATGCATGCAAGATCATATCTTCACTGGAAGAACTTCAGAGCCCCTTTCCAGCTGCTCTGTGTGTGAGAGGCATGGAAGGAAACCAGCCTGGGCACAGGCACGGGGGGTGCAATGCCCTCCCATGGTCAGAGGTTGGGAAAAGTTGCTTCAGCCATCACCACAAAAGCCAGTGCTCTAGAAAGGTCCTGTGAGGGCTCTGTTGTGCACAGGGAGCAGTCAGAATTTGCATGGTTATTGCTATGAGGCTCCCTCTGCACACACCACCCTGCCAGTGTCATGTGCCTGAGTGATGGCAGTGCAGTCAAATATGACCAGAGGTTTAATTTGTAACCTCTGGGCTGGCTGGAGTTTTCTGCAGTGGAAGGGGAGCTGGGTGACCCAAAGCCACTGAAAGCCAGTGGGATTTGGATGTCTAGATGCTGAACTACTGGGGTCTGACTCAACCTCCCTGAGGTAGATTTCAAATTTGGACAAATTATCTTGTTTCTTTGTGAAAGAGCAGTTGCACATATTTTTGACCATCAGGAATCCTTGTTGCAGTGGTGGTACATACAATGAACACAGCTGTCCCCCCCACATACACCAGCCTTGCTACTTCATGTGTTAGCTCTGGTGGGCAGAGAGTTTGAGCACATCCATAAAAGTTCAGGATTTTGAAAGCCCATGGTCAGCTGGAACTGACATTTGCATGGGCCTTAATCAAATGCAATATAGATATTTCATATTCTGACAGTGTGTCTCCTGTGAAGTGTAAAACAGGGCAGTGAGACATGGAATTCCACTATTGCCTTTCTCCTCTTCCAGGCAAGAAGCAAGTTCCAGCCTGGAGCAGGCGTTTGCTGCAGATGGAGATAGGGCAGGAGAGACATCAGCCTGGGGCTGTGCAGTTCATGGCAGCAGATCTGGAATTATGCCATTGCAATTAGTCATCAGTCAGGCCTTTAGTACTGCTCTTCCCAAGGTATCCAAGGCTGGTGTGATGGACTCCATAGGACTCCACCTAGGAAAACACTCTCAGTTTCTCTCTTCTCTTTACAGAACTCCCAGACAGATTATGTGTTAGCACGTGTCTCTTTTATTTTTCACTGACACTTATTTTTGATGCTGATATGGTCAATCTTTTCATTAATTGTTAAGACTGGAAAATGGCAAGCTAATGGCCAGTTCACAGATGGCTGGTCTGGCTCTTTTTAGAGTTTCAGTAGAAACCTGTCTTTTCTCAAGCAAGGACTGAATGGATAAAATCTGCACATGGATATGTCCCTCCTAGTAACCAGAACTCTGACAGGATGATATAACAAGTTGGTACAATGCACAGGTTGGTACAGGCACAAATGCCTGCCAATATTTGTGTGGCCAAAAAAAGTTCAAGTTGCAGCTTGAAAAACTTGTACTTCAATCTAGATTTTTAGAATTTCTATAAACATACTTCCCTTACAACCCATGCAATTTAAGCAATGACATTGGTTTCTAAATGGGGAAAAGCTTTTTATGTACCCTGGAAACACAACTGACTGTAACACAAGCAGGATCAGCAGGAATAACAGCACAGTCAGATAAGCATCAATTTGACACACATGACTTAGAGCAAAGCTGTTTTAGTTAGTTAATAATTCTGTTCTTTAATAGTTGCAGCCTGTTTTTGCTATCCTTATGAACCAGAATCACAGCTTCCAGAATTGGCTGTCCTGTCCATTTGCTAAAGCTGAAGGATGTTTGGGGATGAAATGAGACTGTAACTGTTGTGGGATGCAGCCCATGGAATATAGAAGGAGACAGGCTGAGCTCAAATAATGCTGATAACAAAGAATACAAATTTCTTTAAAAGCTAATTCATAGACTCATAGCCAGGTTTACATTGCAAGGGACCTTTAAAGGTTTTCCAGTCTAACACCCCTGCAATGAGCTCAGAGCCCCATCCAACTTGACCTTAAATCTTTCCAGGAATGGGAACATTTACCACCTCTCTAGGACACCTGTTCCATTATTTCACCACCTCATTTTTATGTCTGGTTTAAATATACCTTCTTTTTATTTAAGACCTTTACAATCATCAGCTTGTGTGTAATCATTCTTTTAAAGAATTATAGTGGCTTATTAGGGTTTTTTTTCTGAAGGCAGACTTCCTGCCGTTAGGGATTCCATTCCATACATGTGGTCTGTTATAGCTCCTGAGAACCTCAGCAGCTCAGGCAGCAAGCAGCTTGGTCACTGGAGTATTCTCTTAGTCAGTGGAAGAGAGTGGGAAATCTCCAGAGAGCAGTAAAATGTCTTTCCATGGGAAGTTGTGTGAAGTGCCCTCTGTAAAGACTTCCCTTCCTTCCCAGGGGAACCTGGGACATTGACATAGAGCAGACACTGGGTTTTGAATGCTGGATGTAAATATCTCCCAGAGGGATTATTGCTGTCCTTTGGCTCTGAGCCATAGAATCTAATGCTGAAGATCTCCCTCTGTTAACACTTGCACGGTATATACGTGCTGTACCTCACTTTGTGGTTTCAGCAAAGAACACAGCTATAACTTGAAATGCACCCCTCCACCAAACTGCAAGCTGAGACTGAATCAACAGGTAGCACAATTTGCCTCCTTGTACTTTGGTCCCTTCTCTTGCCAAGTGCTGTTGACTTAAGTCCAGCTCTGCGCAGGGGTAAATGACTGATCAGCCAAACCCTCTTCAAAACATATTCCTTTTGAGGTAATTGGTAAAATGTAATAGGTTTGTGAGGAAAAAAAGGCCCTGGAAATAATTGAGAGGGAGAGGGACAAGCTCAGCCAGAGCCAGGTGATGCTCTGCAAATCCCTCTCCTGTCCTCTGAAGGGGAGCACAGCTGTGCAGTGCAAACATGGGATGAGTTAGAAATGCACCCAGAGAGAAACCATCTTCTTGTCTGTCTCCCTCACAGCATCTGTGCCAAACAAATCTTGGCAGCTCAAATAAAGTAGAAGGGAGGTCACACAGTTGAAGTAAAGTATGCTAGTGAAATAGAATTTTTAGCCTTTTCCCTGTCTTTGTTTTTATGCAGACTTTGTTTCAGACTGGTCTCCTTTACATGAAGCCTCCATCCACGGGCGCCTGCTTTCTCTGAAGAAGCTCATTGAACAGGTACCTCTCCACTGGGTCCATGTGCTCTCTGCAGGCTTTGTTCAGTGGGTGGATGCAGTCTGTGTTTTACTGTGAGACTTCCAGGGTGAGAAAATCATGTTAACCAGGCCACAGTGAAATCTGCATGAACAGGCTTTTTTCTCCTACAATCATTCCTTGCCCAGCACAAGCTTTGTGCACTAATTTGATGATGTACTGCACTCTCCTGGGTGATGTTAACTCTGGCAGAGGTAATGGGACCCTGACCACTGGGATCTCTGGATGGCCAAGGGCAGCTCCTCTGCAGCTCCTGTGTGTGCCTGTGAGCAGTTTTTGGTGCCCCAGCTGAGGGCCAGCTCTGGACCCAGGCATGGGTCTGGTTGAGGCTTCAATTCAGTTGCCCAGACATTTCTGTCTGAAGTGCCTGAGCATATCCCAGGGCCCTGGTCTTGCTCCAGAAGGTCAGGGATAGGTAGAAGTGATTTCTGAACCTCACCACTGTATTTCTTCAAAATCCCTGTGTTTAACCTGTGAAGGAGCTGATGGAAAGGGAAGGAGCACTGGAGACTCTTCCAGCTTAGTCTTCTGGAGCACCAAGATCTAAAACCAAAAGATCTTGTAGAATCCAAC
The DNA here is from genome assembly GCA_034336665.1 of Luscinia megarhynchos. Classification (NCBI taxonomy): domain Eukaryota; kingdom Metazoa; phylum Chordata; class Aves; order Passeriformes; family Muscicapidae; genus Luscinia; species Luscinia megarhynchos. The sequence goes on from JAPFBE010000003.1 coordinate 17,357,215, forward strand.
CAGTGTTTCTAATGCATTTCTTTCCTTCAGCAGAAAATATTTCAAGAGCATTTCAGGGCTCGACCCAGTCAAACAACCACAGATTGGGTGGGCAGAAGGTCAGAAGGCTTGAGCAGTGATAGAAATAGGCAGCAGTCATAACCCTGCCAAAAACTCTAGTAGCAACTTTCATAATTTTCTTTTATTTCAGGTTTTACTATCCACAATGTAGTAGAAACCAAATCACACTGAGTTCCTGACAGGATGTATTGTTCCACTGCACAGTCCACTAAGCTTTCTGTGCTGGTTTTCACTGTGTGCAAGGCATGACCTGGGGTACACTGTGCCAGTGTCCACTCCAGCCAAAACATCACATCCCTCTTCATCCCCTTCATCTGCTTACTTTTTGAGATGAATAGATAGCTCCAGGCAGTTGAGGAAGGTCTAGTTACATAAAGCTTTTAAAGAAGGTTGTTATTTTTTTTCTATTGTTGGTTTTTGTATGGAGGTTTCAGTAGTTGGCTGTAATGGTATTTTCCATTATCTTATCAGGGGAATGATGTCAATCTTGTGACAGCAGACCAGGTGTCTCCTCTCCATGAAGCCTGCCTGGGGGGTCACGCTGCCTGTGCCAGTGTCCTGCTAAAACATGGTGCTCAGGTGGGCACATGATGGACAGACCACTGTCTCTAGTGTTAATATGTTGTATTGCCACACTTTAATGCTATGTGATGTCATGGCAGAGCATCTCTGTGATTTGCACTCTACTTAGCTCTGCTTAAGGTACTTATGAAATGCACTTCCTAATAAAGCAATCCAAAAAGCACAGATACGAGCAGCAGTTATTATTGTTCTTTAGATGAGGATGAAATGTTCTCATCTTTCAAAAGAACAAGGGGCAGTTCATCTTGCAAAGTGTTTATAATGCTGCAGCAGTTAAGGGTGTGTTTTATGCACACATTAATTTTATTTGTATCAATATGCAGAGGTCTTAAGTAGAGGCATAAGAATGTTAGGATCAACTGACAATAAAATGGGAAGAAAATGGAAACAAGATGCAAGTAAAATGGTGAAATGGTATCTCACAGCCTCTACTTTTCAAGCTAATGTCAAAATAAAAATGAATAAGAAAATTAATTCCTGCATACATTACCTTATCAGATATTAACTTTCAGTTTAAAATAAAATAAAAAAAGCTGCACACTTTCAGCCAAAACTGGACTGTTTCAGGAGAGGGCTATGGGTAGGTGTATTTCAGCTAAAGACAACTGAGAAATGGTCATACATTTAGCTTGGTAACTTCTGAGAGACCCTGGAGTGACCCTGATGATTTATTTTTTTTTTCAGTAGGAGAGACTTAGGACAATTTATAAAAAGACTTTTTTAATGATAATTTTAATGAAAAGTTTTAGTCTTTAGAAGCACCGGGGAGTTTTGGCATGGAATGAAATAAAAAATACCAAAACCCCTATTTTCTGCTGAGAAACTGGTTAGTTGTCATGAATTCTGAAATACCAAGATGACAAAAATCTTGCTGGATTGTGCTATTTCCCCCAGGTGAATGGAGTGACTGTTGACTGGCACACACCACTGTTCAACACCTGTGTCAGTGGCAGTGTGGCTTGCTTGAATTTGCTGCTGGAGCATGGAGCCAGCCTCCACCCAGCCTGTGAGCTGGCCTCCCCCATCCACGAAGCTGCTAAGAGAGGTAACCCCCAGGCACCTGCCCTCCTTTCCATGTCCCTAGCAGCCTGCTGAGGTGCAGGGAGAGAGATAAAGAAGATAATTTTCACGGTTTGGGTCATGTAAAATACCTTGAGGGGTGCAGTTCTTCCCACCCCTGTTGCTCATCAAGGGCAGGTCAGCTCAGCTGTCAGATCCTCTGAGTTCATGCCATGACACCTGGAAGGGAATGCATTGCCCAAGTCAGCTGCCTACAATGTGGACATTTGAGGCAAACATCTGGCTGTTTTCTAAAGGAGTGGAGAGAAACATGGAGTGATTCATCTCTTCTTCAGTAGACATCTGAAATGAGTCAGATAAAATGTGAGGGCTTTAGCCTGAAAGGCTTTAGTCTGTTTTGCTGAACGTGGCTTTTCAGCTCCTGTTTGGCTGGCTGGATCCGTTGGAGTGGATGAAAGTATTACACTACCACCTCTTGATAAAACATTGAATCTTTGCCAAACTACACTGCTGCAACAGAGAATTTGCTGGAGAAAAAGGTCTGATCTTTGTGAGTTGACTCTTTCCTTTATCCCTTTTAAGGTCATGTGCAATGTGTGGAGCTCCTTGCATCCCGTGGGGCAAATATAGATCACAAAATCAAGCACCTGGGTACTCCTCTGTATGTAGCATGTGAGAACCAGCAACTGAACTGTGCCAAGAAGCTGCTTGAGTCAGGTAAAAACAAAAATAAAGAATGGTGTACTTTTGTTTCCTGCAGCATCTGTCTTTGGATTATCTTTGCGTCAAAGATTTAGAGGAGCTCCTGCTTTGGGAGCAGGAGATGTTTCACTCCTGATAGCAGCCCTGGCTGAATGTGGTAGCAGGCTGATCAGGGTCTTCTTGACCCAAGAATTCAGCTTGATAGCTCCCAACAAAATGATGGGTGATTCTGGATTTCACGTGGCTGACTGTGCCTGGAACAAGCTATCCTTTCCAGTTCATGTGATGCTGCAGTTATTTGAAGTGGACAGGATGAAATTTCATTTTTATATTTTTTTTACCTCCTCTTTAAACCAAAACAATTGACTCAGCCACTTTTGCATAGTATTTCTGCAAACATGTTTTAATTTCCAATAAGTTCAGTAAAAGTTTGAGACATTTCCAACACAAAAGAAGGTTCAGCACTATATCCTTTGCATCACACAAATCTAGCTGTAAGTCTAAATGCTTGATAATTACACAAAACCATTTCCTGCTATCTATAGTAGTACAGGTCTTCTAGCCAAAGGGGCCATATAACCTAAAGTAGCCACATAGCTGGTACAAAAATGATGGACCAACAAAGCTACTTTAGAAAAAACAAGCAAAAATCATATATATGACATTTTGGGTAGTAAAGTGATACCTTTTGAGAAGAAGTCAAATACAAATTAATCTAAATACTAAATATTTGGCAACTATTTTCTTTTTTCTGCTAATTTTTTTTCTGCTGCCTCCTGTATATGGGAATGTGTACTATAAAAACATTATAGTTTTGAATTAGTTTTGGAGCTCACCTTTCTTAGGGTGTTTTAGGAGCCATTAATCCAGGGTAATGAATGGGGGAACTCTCATCAGGGATGCCTACACCCTCTTCTACCAAGGACATCTAGAACTTTCCCATCCTTGCATTTTTTCCCTAACTGATACTTTAGTATTGGAAGTGCCACCAGTTTAAGCCCCCAGTACAGAGCATGTTGAAATCCTGTGTTTATTTCAGGGGTGGGAAGCAGAGGTGGGCCATAGGTGAACTACATCTTTGTCTTGAAGCAAGATATCCACGGGCTGGGCTGTGGGGGAAGGAATTCCCCATGCACCATTCCTCTGGGATCATTTTCAGAGTCACAGCCCCACTCCTCAACCAGCAAGAGTTGTGCACCAAGCCCCAGTGTAAAGGAGTCCAGCTCTGAGTGCAGGCTACAGCATTTGGGTGTTATTCAGTGAAATAGCAGCTAGTGGAGTGAATGAAATTAGGGTATTGTATAGTCATTGTTCTTTTCATTGTTTTTTCGCCCCTCTTGCTGTTCAGGAGCGAATGTGAACAGTGGCAAGGGCCTGGACTCCCCTCTGCACACAGCTGCCAGGAACTGCAGTGTGGAGCTGGTGAAGCTGCTGATGGACTTTGGAGCAGATGTTTGGGTGAAGAATGCTGAAAACAAGAGGCCAGTGGAGCTGGTCCCACCTGGCTGCCCTGTGGGCCAGCTGCTCCTGCAGAGAGAAGGTGCCCCTTAGAACTTGTTTTAGGGGAAACCCACACAGGCTTGCACAAGGCTGTGCTATTCCAGGCTGCTAGCACTAGAGAACTGGGAATAACTGAGCTGGCCTCCATTTGCTGGCATAGGGACATTGTTCAAGTGCCAGAATATAGTGGTGAACTAACAGTGAAAATGGTAAGAAAAAACCCCCATCCTGAACCTCCAGATTGTGAATTTACTGCATCAGGAAGCAATCACATGGAGCTTGCCATAAAATACAAAATAGAGTTTAGGGTGAATAAACAAGCAAAAGACTCCTTAAAAGAATTAATGGTAGCTTTTTTCATTACCTAAAACCTTGAATTTAGTGAGAATCTCTCAGTTCCCTTGTGTCAGACAGTAGCAGACCCAGGAGTGTTCTATAGAGTGTGCTGACAAATGCAGGCAGCAAATCACCTCTGATGGGAATTGAGGGTAGGTAGTGAGGATGAGGTTTGGGATCTCTGGTTATGCAGTAGATGGCCAGGTTTGTGCATCTCAGCACAAATGCATAAATGGAGATTTGCAACCCCCAAAAATTTTAATGCATGTAATAATAAAAAAAAAGTGCATTGAGTAACTTGTTTTCTAATTCCTTGCCCTTTACTTTTATTCTTGGGCCAAGCTTTACATAGATGCAAAAGTATCTTTAAAATGAAAGATTATGTGACTTTTTTTGTGGACAGGAATGATATATGGAATTATATACTTATATTCATTTATACACTAGATTTCTCTAGAGACCAACTTTATATACTGAATAATAACAGTGTCAAAATACCAATCCATAAGCTTAAATTTTAGGAAGAGTCCATTTCGCACTTGTAAATTTAATAGTTCCAGGTAAATTAATTTTATTTTATTGATTATGAAATCTTCAGTGAAGCATGGAGAGAAATGTTATTTATTATTATTGAGGGAAATTAGAATAAGATCTCTAGTGTCTATTCATTTTTGTACTTGTCATTTACCTTAGATTTTCTCATTCAGCCAGCAAGGTATAAACATTACTAAATAATCTCCATTTTCATTGTTTTAAACAAGTTGGTGATGGTGGAGTCCATGCCAATTGATGAGATTATTGCCATAGAAATATTTACACTCAGGTATAAAATTGGAATGACAAAATGATGAATCAGGCCCTTCTAAAACATGAAAATAGCATGGAAACACCTGGAAGAGATATTTGGTTTCCCAGCCTAATCTGTGGCACACAGAGCAGTGATCTTTTTGAGTTCCAGTCCCTGCTGCATTGGGTTCCTGACTCCTGTGGCTCTGCAGGTGTCCTGTTTATTTGAGATAGGAAAACATTTCAGGCACGCCCTGTGGAGCTGGCCTGGAGACACTGCTCAGGCTGAGCTGGCAGCATGGCAGTGAGGAGCTGTTCTAAGTGAAACCCAGCAATCAAAATCAGAAACAATAAATGCCTGAAGGGGATGTTCCTGTGGAATAGTGGCTTTTCTGATGCTCTCCCCTGTGCCCTTCTCTGCGTGGGCTCGTGCCTGTGGACAGCTGCTGTCTGGCTCTTGGGCTGGCTGGGCAGTTGTGATCTGAGAGTGGTGCAAGAGCTGCTGCCGTGCAAGGCTCCTCTCCCCAGTCCCCAGCTGCTGGAGCCCTGCAGCCCATGGCCAGGCAGGCTGCAGGGAGCATGTGGCCACCAGAAATGAGTTTTTGGGCGTGCTGACCCAGTCCCCCTGCCAGGACCAGCCCAGAGCAGGTGCAGTATGTGGTGGTTCCCTTCCTAGCAGTTCACTGTGCTGCTGGAGCATCCCATACCCTGCTTACATCTCAGGGACAGTCCTGTGTGGGTGGGAGACTTAGAGAATGCTCCAAAAATGTACTGTGTTTTTGAAGAGCTCATGTTTGCAAAATATTTTCCAGTGCAGTGTCACTGCTTGTGTTTTGATAAGTCTTCATGTTTTGGGTTTGGTTGTTTTTTCTTTTAATGGAAGCTTTTGTTTTTTTAGTGAGATGTTTTCAGGCAGAGCATTTATCTGTGGGGTCAGAGTCAAGCACAAGTGCAGTGTGATACTGCAATGGTTGAACTAGCTTGCCTTGTTTGTAGCCAAGAGCAGGGTAACAGCCCATATGCAGGCTCCTAGCAGAAGGGTGCAGCCCTTTGCAGGGCCCTTGTGATAGCATGCAGCTTTCAGCCTTGCAGAGCTGCTGGAAATGTGGTGTCCTGCCTGAGGGGAGTCTCAAAAGCTGATCAGAGCTGCCCCCTCCCTGCATTTTTGTTGCTGGCTGCCTTCCTTCCCTTGCTCTGCAGGAAGGAGGGCACCTGAACTGTCCCTTCCCAGCTCACTCACCTCCCTCTCACCTTCTGCAGTGTCCCTTCTCAATTCCCTGCATTTAACCCCCTCTTCTGAGCTGCCCTCCCACTGCCCCTGCCACCCTGCACACTCATCACTGCTGTGCAAACGTGCTCTGGAGGGCTGAACACTGACAGGTGCTGCAGGTGAGACTCCACAGAGGCTCTTCCTCTTCCTGAAAAGGATAAGTGACCCAAACAAGAGTGTAATGCTATTATACTTACATTTTTAATGAAGTGACAAAGATTCTCCAACACATCTCCCATCTATCGATATGGGACTGGTTAACCTGGAAGGTTTAAATAAAGAACTGTATAGTGTTTCTTTTGCTTTGTGTTCATCACTGTTATGAAATAGCCTCAAGAAAGCAGTGGACTGAAATCTTTCATCTCACTGGGGAGAGTGAGGGAAGGGCTTTTAAAGTAGCACCAATGAGCTCTTCTCAGGCAGTACAAACATTTGCAAAGCTTGAGAGGGAAAGGCTGATGCTGCTGATGCAAGTTGAGTAATGACAGAGTGACTAGGCATGGACTGGATTGCAGGTGGGCAGGTGTCCTTTGGGGGATGCAGGTTTGACTTTTCACTGGTGAGAGCTGGGTTGCAGGGGTGGGTTGCACAGTGCTGTTTCAGGTTTGTAGTCCTGGCATTCTAAAGCCATGTGTGTAACCTCTTCCCTGGATCTTTCTCCAGGGCCACTGTCCTTGATGCAGCTGTGCCGCCTGTGCATCAGGAGGTGCTTTGGATACAAGCAGCAGCAAAAAATAACTGGACTTCTCCTCCCAGATGAGCTGAAACATTTCCTTCTACACATCTGAGCCTTTTCATGCTCAGAACAGTGCCTTTAATAGCACAGCAAGGTTTGTTGACTTTTTTCATCACTAGTGTTGCCAGTGTTTGCAGTGATAATTTATGGCAATTTTTGAACTTCAGTAAAGCCTGGGTCTAGGAAACACAGGACTGACCAACTTGCTCAGTCCTCACTGCATCACCCCCACCAAATCCTTTTGGAAAGAAACACTCCTGTGTGGTTGCATGGTGAAGCTTGGAAATGTGATGTGAGAACCCCCTTGAAAGCACAGAAAATTAGTGTAACCTTTAAAAATAGATCCCTTGATTCTCTGGCACAGTTTCAGAGGTTGACAGCCCCTTACAAAGAAAGCACACATCCCAGCCCAGCAGTAAGAGCATTCCATGTGAACATCAGGCACACCAGGAGGGCTACAGAGAGCTTTCTCTGAGAGCAGTGCTCATGTGCCTGTCATCTGTGGGGCTGTGCCCACACCACCACGAGTGATGGAGGGAACCCAACTGAGCCCACTTGCCAAGCAAGGAAGGGCCTCTGGCAGAAGTTATTTATTTTCTAAGGGTACCACACTGCAGACAGATAAGCACCAACCAACAATCATTTGCATTTGGACCAGCATCTGAAACAAGCCTTTCTGCCATGACAGCAAATGGGTCACTGCTAATGGCAGCTCCTTCATAGTGCAATAACAGTAGGGCTAAAAGTTTTTAATCTTCCCTTAAAGGCAATTACTCCTGGTACTTTGAGACATAGAAGAGTTACATTTCAGAACTACCCCTTTTTCTCCTTGTATCATGTTGTTTCCCAAGGACACAGGCTATCAATAGCAGGCATTGAGTGCTCCCCTTTTCTGCCCCAAAAATTAGGTATATTTCCTAAGTGTTTTTCAACATGCATCAGAAAAACAACACCTTCTCCACCCCTTCTCCACCCAAAAAAAATATTAAGAGTAGAGATAATATTTTTTCCTGGGAGAGTTGCTAACTCATTCATAGCATTTTCCATGGGAGTGGTAATAATAATGCCTCTAATGTGTGGTCATAAAATGAACAATGAAATCAAAGTCCATTCCAGATTTTAAAAACAGTGGACAATTACTGCCCCCTGCTCAGTTGCTGAGCAGTTGATTCAGTGTATAACTGTATATAGTTCTTATTCCACTTAAGAACAAATATTTCTAGCTAAACATTAACACTGGGCATTTTTCTTTCCCTTTCAGAAATGGGTCCTGCTGCCACAAACCAAAGTGCATTTGTGACCACTCTGCTCCCTTGGGTGCTCCCCTGGGGAGATCAGCTGCCTGATTCTTGTGGGAGCAAGGATGCTGAGACTCCAGCTCTTCTTCCCCTTGCCCTGTTTCCTTCTGAGCTCTAAACCAAAGTGATCTGCATCACCTGGGAGCAGCGGCATCCCCTCTCCCTGAGGGGCTGCTGTGTCACCCTGAGCTGAAGGAGCTTGTCACCCCATGCACTTCTGTGCTTCTGGAGAGCATTTCTCACTTGGCTGTGTACTCTGTAAGAGTGGGCTGGGAGTGCAGAAACTGCTGGCATCACTGACACCAGCAGTGAGAGATACAGAGCCCTCATCTCACAAGTGGAGAGACTGGCAGCCTTCAAATCTGTGAAAGCTGATTTTGGTGTTCACCAGTGTGAGCCATCCCAGCCTGCTGTGTGCAAGTGGAAGGTTAGAGAGGGCAGATCAAATGCTACCTGGATACTGGTATTTGATATAAATCACAATTCAAATCCTTGTCTGCACAACATGACTGCTGGCTGTAGGTATCCAGTGTGATAGTTTGTTGTGCTGACCAAACACAGCACAGTTCTGTGGGACACTACATTGAACCCTAATGGGACAGAATTACAAACACAGCTAGGTCTGTAACTCTGGTGATAGAGACACTTGGGAATGTGTCCCTTATCTGATCCAATTCATCACACATATTTGAGCCATGTAAAAATTTACTGGCTGGTTTAAGATGGCCTTCTAGATGGTTTCCCTCATGCCCAGGAAGAAAAGTAGACATCTGTCTTCACAGAGGTTGAATAAAAGCAATTATCTGGGATGGGAAAGGTATATTCTTCTAAAATCAGTGTCTTGTTTAAGCTGAATCTGCATTGAGCAGTCAAGGAATGGACAATGGACCTAGTGTTTAACTTTTGGACATTAATGTGTGAAGAATCTCTGCTTTGGTGACAGTGGCAAGCTGGAGATGCATCTCATTAAATTGTAGATGATGAAGAACATTTTTATACATGCTAATTTTACTTTTGCCTTTAGACATCTTATTTTGTAACTTCAACTGATGGGTTTATAGGAGTAATGATAATACCAGGAGGAAATTGCTCAGAGAACCAGGTGAGAGTGTTGCTTCTAGTTTGCTTTTCTTATGAAAATTTCATGGTATGACTGTTTGCTTGAATTTCTCTGCCCAAGTGTAATTAGGATGAATTCTGTATGCTCAGCTTGTATCATCTCAGTGTGTTTACTTATTTATTTTCATAAAAATTGTGGTCAACACTGGTGAATTACAGCTTTATGCATCAACACTTATCCAGATATAAACAGTAAAAGTACAAGATGCAAACTGAATAAGCTCATTATAGGTAAGGTTTGGATTTTCTTTTCTATATTTGAAACCATTCAAAATGTAATGCAGGACTTTAAATGATTGTCAGGAATATATTTTATCAGATTCATTGCTATTTTTATATTAACAGTTTAATGGTAGTTAAGCCACGATTTTGTAGAATATTTTTCAGAAATAAATAGTTCGTACTCTTTTGCTTGTTAGTTTGTTTTCATTCAGTTTTTAAATGATGGCACTAATTTTGTGGATTGACTGATACGGAGTTTTGAATTCCAATTTCTTGCAATCCCACCCACAGGCAGGTAGCGAACAGAAGATTTCCTCCAAATAAAACTGTAGTAAAGATGAGACTAAAATGCACAAAGACCAGCTCAGAGAGCGAGGGCAGTGCCAGCAAATTGCTTTACAAGGTGTTTTTTCTGATGGATAAAGAGCTGCTTATGGAAACTGTGGAAAATGAAAGCACCTCAACAAAGGGAAACAATGGGTTTAAGCAAGACAAGGATCTTTTATTTTACTGAAATATATCTGATGCAATAAATCTTTGCAGTAGCTAGGTGGGATCAGCCACACTCTGGGACACAGCTCTTCTTTCTGCAGTTGTGTGCAAAGGTCCACAGCTGTCTTGTCCATTTCTTCTTGTTTTAGATTTTCTCTTAGCTGGAAACCACAGACATGCAAATCCAGTAAATGTAACATACAGCTTTGGAGGACATTCACAGAATGTCCTCTTTACTGTCCACTGACATGAATTCTCTTCAAGATGACTAAGAAGGAAATAAATTTTACTTTACTAGCTTAACAAAATGGGACAGAATAGCTGAAAAATAGTAGATTAGTGGTGAAAAAAGAGAGTACTTTTATGCCTAATATAGGATATACTCAATTCCCATCAGACTCATGCTCTTGAGAATCATGGGTCTGAGACTTGATGCTCCTGAATTCACTTTTTCTTGTTTAACACATGCACTGTATTTGTCAAAATGGAGGCTGCCATGCTGTGCAGTTCCAGCCTGAACTCCGCTGGCTTTGGACAAAAGTTTCCAGGAGTTATTTCTATGCATATTGAGCAATTATTTGTCGTTCCTTGACACATTGCTCAGCTCACTGCTCCAAGGGATACTCACTTTCATGCACCAGGCAACATTTGATGCAAAACTGCTCTCTAGGATACCTAGGGGAGTCCACCTTTCTTTAAAATGACAGCAGTGAACTATTGCTGGGAAGAGAAATGTTTCAAATTCTTGTATCATTCAGCAGAGTAACCCTCACTGCACACCTTCCTCAGTGCTGGAGAAAACCTGGCTCATGTCACTGTGCAGCAAGGTCTTGTCTCTTCTGAGCCAGGTGAAGCCTTTCCTTTCTGAACCACTTCCCTTTGCACTTTTAGAGGTCTTGAAACTCATTAATCATCACTGATTCAAGTGACACAGCAGTAGATTTGTGGCTTTAGTGGCTGTGAAGTGAAATTGAGTTTGTAATCTGTCAGCTGTCTCACTTCACAAATTAAACTCTGGAATCTCTGCCGAGCCTACAGCTTTTGAAATCCCTGCAGGTTTTCTTTCTGTGGTTTGTAAAATGCAGAGGTAGCAGCTCTTTGTCTCATGAAAGCACTGACTGAATCACAGAGGTTCATACAGACCTTGGAAAGATGCTATGAATAGGACTAGTGTGGGGTTGTCTCATTGTCATCGAGACTGAACTTTTTATTATCTTATTTTGAGGACAGGGAGCTGCATTTTTTCCCCTCTGATTAAATATTTGTACCAAAACAGGAACAGTTGGTGTTGGGAATTTCTGCATGGGGGGGCAAAGCTCCTGGCAACTGCTTTACTCTCCCCAGGCCTCTCTGAAGGAGCATCCCCCCTGTGTTTGACTCTGCTTTTTCCCCCTCTGTCAGACATGGGCACTGAGACTGACAAACTCTTTGTTCCTTCCAACTCTTTATATATAACTTTTCCTACAAGTTTGTAGGCAGAACCTCTGCCTCTCCAAGTCTCTTCAATGAGGACTATGGACATCCCTTTTCTGAAATAACTCCATTGATACCCATTGGTTCAGAATAGGTGACCAGAGCATTTCTGCTCCTCAGATAATCATAATGGTGAGCACAAGCTGTGAGCATGTCCTGACTTCACTGGGATTATTTCTAGTCCCTTGTCCCACAGAAAAGATGGAACACTGCTCCAGTTCTGGAAGTACCAGCTCGAGTCTCTTTGTTCACTGACTGATAGGAAGGGGGTGGTTTTGTTCTACAGTTCCAAATCGTTTTTTCAGTCAGCCAAACAACCCTAAACAAAACCTTTCCCTCATAGAGCAAAAGTTAAGAAGTAGTTTTTTTTATTTTCCAAGCTATAATTACTTTTATTATTTCTCAGAGTAGAAAACAAACAAGCACAACCCCAAACAGTTCAATCCAAGTCAAGGAAATTGCTCATTTTTCTTGCAGGAACAGAAGAAAACACATGAAAAATATTATCTACCAGTTGGGCTATTTGGGACTATACTATTTGTCAGAGGTGATGGAAGCAAGTTCAGAATGAAACAAATTCTTTCTCTATATTTGCTATCCCTGGTGCTTTGGAGCTATATCCTCCTTGATTTTGGTGACTCTAAGCTTTCTGTTGTATGCCTTATCCCCCCTCCCCTCTTTGTTCTACAAGAGTTTCCAGTTAGTTTCACCTAAGAAAATGAAGAATTGTTTCTTAATTAAAGAGAGAGAGAGAGCCCAGAGCCACCTAATGCTTCTGGCTTCTTTACCTGAATGTCCCTTACTGTTTTTGAGATACTTGTCTCTTCTTGGCTCATGTAATCAGACGTCTTAGTCCAAAAGAAATACCCAGTAAAAACACCCTGAGCTCAGTTCCTGAAGGTGTTTTGCATATGCTCTCTACTTTCAGTTATCTCATTCCATAAAAATTGTCATAGTTGTTTTGAATGCCTATCCTGTGTTAAAAGGAGGCTGCTATGTGCAGAGCTCCAACAAAGGACATAGCACAGAGAGCCCTTCTTTTCCTGAGATATGAAGAAAGGGCTGTGCCTGATCCCTGTGCACAGTCAGGACTTTTTGTCTGTTATTCCATGTGCCTGGACAGAAGTGAGCAGGCAAGGCATCTCTTTTAAGCATGACAAAGAAAATCCAGGACTGAACGACAGAACATTGAGAGACATATGGGATAGTGTAAATGGGTTAACTGCACCACCTAATTTAGTGGCTTGTCTCCATTTTCTTCTGCCTTCACTCAGAGTCAGGATTAAAAGCACGAAGGAGATGAATTTCTAGTGTTTGGACTTGGTTGTTTATTAAATCTTATCTGAAGTACAGGGAGTTCTGCAGCACTTCCAGCTGCCAGCTAAAAGCCAGCAAAATGGAGGTGAATCTAGCTAGTTACAAGGTCTTTTAAAGCCGAACAGTCCAATAGAGAATTAACACCTATATTATTTATACTTTTGACCCAATAACCAAACTCCTGTGACCCGTGGTGCAGCACTAACTATCCAACCAAAAACTACTGCCTGAAATCGTGCCCCAGGCACAGGAGCCCTCCTGGGGCAGGTGGCTGCCCTGGGGACTTTTCCCTGCTCTGCACAGTGCCGGCTTCAGCCAGCAGATGGTACCGCCGGCACACGTCTCTGCAGAAAAGTTTTCCAGAGGAACAATCGGTGAAAAAATCGAGCTAGAAAAGATGTGGTGCTGGGAGTGAGCGCAACCTCAGGCTCACACAGACCAGGGAATCTCCCATCATCGCCATTTCCATCTGCAAGTGGTGTAACTTTTCTATTCTACTAACAGCCCAACCTTTCTACATCCATGTCTGAAAGTGGCAGGATGCATACAATGCTCAGAGTTTGCCTTAACTGATAGGTTAACTGTACTTAATGCTTATCTCCTTTTCTTTCTTCTTTTTTTTTTTTTTCCCTTCTGTTTGGTTTCATTTGGTTGGGTTGGATTTTTTGTTTTTTTGGTTTTTTTTTGTTTGTTTGTTTGTTTATTTGTTTTTTGTTTGTTTGTTTTCACCATTTATACACCTGTGAAGAAAGCACTGGAAAAGTCAAAAACATGAATGTAAGCTCTCAGTCACTGCTTGCCAGTGACCTGTAATTAGAGGTACCCTGCAGCACTCCCAGTCTTTGAAGGGTCTGCTTAGTCTTTTACATAGCAGCTTGCTTAATATATTTTTCTTCTAACCTCCATTAGCACTTGACAGAAAAAAGATCAGTTCCAGAAAATGGAACAAGCGTACCTATTGAAATTACATATAATTAACCAATTAGAAACAGAAATCTGTCTCAGTTTTCAGAACGAGTGCTTACTGGTGTATAATGCCTTTCAAAACCCCTTCTCTCTTCTAGGCACATAATTACTGTTGCTGGCTTCCTAATTTCACAGGCTGGCTGTTCTCACTTCCTAGACAGTAGCTCTAAGCAAGAGTCCTTCTCCTAATTATTTTGGGTGAGAGTGATCCTTGGAGTCTTCTCCTAAAAACATGTAGCACAGAGCTCTACAAAGCCATTTGGTGTCACAGCCAGGACTTGCCACATCTGTGCCCTTTCTGTGCAGTGACTGATTTCAGGGAAATGTCTTATTTCCATGTCTTCTCTGTATGTTTTGTTTATCCCACTTCCCACAGCATACAGCCCAGGAGATGCATGCATTGCAGATGACAATCTAATTCAGCTCCATGCCATAGAAATAAATGCCTCCACACCCTGCCTGCAGATAGGCTAGGGCTCTTAAGTGTAATACATGCTGTGAGTTGTCATGGCAGACTTTCACACGTCCTTGCAGATAGGGTAATTTAGTAAGACTTCCAAGTGACTGCCTGGAGATGTGCATTTGCCTTTGCACAAGTGGAGGCAGCTTCTTTGACAGTGCTCTCATTTCCTTCAAGCTTCTACAGGAGCTGCCTAGAAAATTGCAGCAATCAGTGAGTAAAACATTAGGGGGTAGGAATGGCATCACAAACTTGATGTGCTTGTGCTACTTCTGTTCTGCAAATTGGTGTAAATATATAGGGAGCACAGCTCCTTCACCTGTCTCTTCTGGCTCCACAAAAGCCATGAAGAAAGGACATGCTCTGCTTTGCTCCCTGCCATCTGTGCACCTCTGGAATGCTTCTGTGAGAGGAGAAATGCAAGCACTGGAGAGCTACTGGTTCATTTAATACTGGTCCCATCTCAAACTGATACATATTTTGAGGCAAAACTCCAGCTATGATCATCCTGAGGCTGCTGTTTTTTCAGCAGAGCTGTATTTTGTGTGCTGGTTGGTAAAGCTGTGCATGAAGTGTGGCAACCTCACTTCATATCACACATCAGACTTTGAAGATATTTCGGCTGACAGTAAAAACACAGTGGCTTAGCTACCATTTTGGCCTTTCCAGACTTCTGTTGAAGTACATACATTCAAATACAACCTGAGGGGAAAAAAAAGATATTTTGGTGGAGTTTTGTACAAATTGCTACTCTTCTCATTTATGATAATTTTAAGCAATTTTCTCTCCAAGATCCCATTGTTCCTTTCACTAACGCACTTGTTGACTCACATCTAAGGAAGCACCTTGCCTCCTGGCTTCTTTTGCTGCTCATTACTTGTATTTATTGCTGCATTTCTCTGAAGCAGTTTCATTAAATTCTGCTTTATGGTTATCACAGAAATCTGCTATTAGGATACAGTGCCCTTTCATGTTCATAGGAAGTGCAAGCTCATTCTGTCCCCTGAATTTTATTAATCTCTTTCAATCATTTAAAAATGAAAAAAACAAAAAAAAACCCAAAACAGTTAAGTTACTGCAGGATTTTGCCTCGTTCCATTAACAGCAAAATAAAGCTAATTTCCTGCAGCTTTCTGCTTTAAGCTATAAAGCTTTGGTGTGGATTACTTTTTTGAGAGCTGTTATGATTGTCCAGAGGCAGAACAAGTTCAGTAAAATATCAGCTTCAGAATCTCCAAAGAAACATTCATTGGGGAAAAACTTTGAGCTTTTTGTTTGGAGCATTTTGTAGTTAGTTAAGAGGCATTTATGTAACCTTCATCTCATGAAGGGCATTAGTATTTTTAAAGTGCCACACAATTATGAGGCATGAATGTGAGCACTGCTGAGGGAATTTGAAAACACTTTTGAAAGAAAAAAGAAAAAATTAAAAAAAAATAACAAACCTAAAATTAAAGAAAAAAAGCTTCACAAATCTGAGAATTATACATTGGCTCAAAGCTGCTTTTACATCCACATCCAGGACAAAAAAACCAAACCCAAAATAGATACCTGTAATTTTTGAATAGCTATTCTTGATGTTCCAAATGACACTGTCACAAAACTTCCCTTGACAACCAGGTCCTCAAAGTTATTCAGATGCCATAGTACAGAAATTTTATTTGGGCCAGGGTGTGAAGAAAAGGCTCCATGGTCTCATGGGTGGGCATCCCTTAGAGTAGTGGCATGTACACTACCTTATGAAATCCTGCTGCATTTTCAAACACCTCTCTTTAATTAGTTTCAAAGAAATCCCCACATCCTCTTACTCCCCAGTGCAAGGTGTACAAGTGCATCCTGCATGTCCCTGGTAGCTCCTGGATGCCCACAGCCAGCTTCAGGGGAAGCCTACAGGGAACCTCTCCCCTCCCATGTGTGGGTGACTGAGGGTTTGGAGTCACACACCTGCCCCTGCATGGCAGCATCTCATCATCTGCAAAGGCAGTGCACAGTGAAACTGGAATTAAGGACTCCCTCCAGGTTTTTCATATTTGCTAAAAAGAAGCCCGTGGTTGATTTGGCATCACTAAGGCTGAACAACATCTGGGTGCCACAGCACAACCTGGTTTCTGCTCCACACATTGCCAACATCAGGGACCAGACTAGAGAATAATTTTTCTTCCTTCAGACCACTGTGACTGGATGTATTTTCCATAAGGAGGAAGGGGTTACAAAGTGGAGATAGTATTTACCTGAATCTCACCCACCCACCATTTGTGCACACCTGGAACAGCAGGATGGGCAGATGGCCAGACTGTAGATGTTATTCCAACACTGACAATCATAGGATATTGTTCACAGCCCTTACCTATCTAAAGGGTTCAAAGGTTTTGAAACTTATTTATCCAATAAGTGGGTAAGCAAGAAAAGGGTGTCAGAGGGCTGTTAAAGGAATCAGAACAATTTGGCAGTTTTGTTTCATCAATTATTAGATAACATGCTTCCCCCAGAGAGAAGAAGTGAAAATATCTAAGCTGTCCTGCAGAAAGGGTGTCTTGCATTGCCTTTACCAACTGCTCTGTACATTCTGCCAGGCAAGATACATAAATGGGGCATTTAAAAAGAAGCAGCCATGCTGGGTGTATTTTGTCTACATTCATTTTGATTATCAATAACTTTCTCACAGTTATAACTGAAATGAAAATCAGCTGCATATTAAGTATCTACAGTGTTATTTAACTTCAAACAGTTACAGAAGAAAATTACACCATAAACCTCAAATGGGCATCCAAAATTAGGAATCTGGCTGTGACTCTGCTCCTTGATTGTACAGCAGAGACTCCTTGCTGAGGAGCCACAACAATGCATTGACTAATCCTTTTGTCACAGCAGTGATCAGCCCTAAAGAAAAGCACTGGGTGAATTGAATAACCTTATCACCAGGGCACGGCTTGAATAGCCCAGGATGAATGAGGCAGAGTGTCAACACACTGAGCAGTGAGAGGGAACCTCATAGCACCACAGGTCTGCAGTGACAATGCAGGGTCTAGGGGAAGAACAGCTGTCCTACAGTTAAAGACCACAGCTGGATTAGTAGGTCTAAGGAGACTGAACTGAAGCTAAAGGGAGAGCATTATTCCTGGCACTGCCCAGACTTATAGGGATTCATCATGAAGCTTTAGTTGTTGTGATTGGAATTAGTTGGGTTAGTATGAAATGTACTAAAAAGGAGAAAAAAAATTATTTCAGATTATTCATCGTGCCTTATGTGTGTTTAAATAAAGATAGACTTAAAGGAAAGAATAGGGATCATGAAGTTTTGGTGCTGACTCTCACAGCAATATTCAGGTAAAGTCCAGTTAACTTCCCATCACTAACATCCAAAGTTCTCATCATAACTATGTCTCCTAGAACTTGGTCCTTTGCTAAGGGAGACCAGCCCTGAGGGTGACTGGTCCCAGTGCCTGGCTGGGTGGTTGATCTGGGTGCTGGCCACAGCTCACAGAGAAGGGCAGGAGAACCTCAACACATCTGGTTAATGGCCCACAGTCCCTCCCTTTCTTTATCCTTGGCCCATCTCTCCTCTGTTGTTTTGGCACCTGAGATATCTCAAGGATGTGCACACTCCATGCAGTCCATGACTTCTGAAGTGGATGAAAACATATGGCATCTTTCAGATGCTATTTAATTTAATAGTTAACAATTAAGCAAATCCCAATAATGTTGTGATGATTGTTGCAAAGACAGACTCATTTTCTAAATCTTTAAAAGCATTACCTGGGTTTTTGCATTCTGTCCCTTTACTGGACTGTCAGGAAGGAGTGACAGATGGTCTGTAAACTCAGCAAGTCTGTTGTACATTACAATTTCCCATGCAGGTAAGCTTTGAAAGAGTTTAGTGCAAAAGTCTGCAAACCTTTTCATAGCTTTCCTTTTATTGTTCTCCTTGAATGACATGAAAAAAATTTGGGCTGAGGTGATTTCAATACCCAGAGATATTAATGTCCTCGTGTCAGGGGGGAGATCACCTCTTCCCCAATAAACTGGAATACTCACTGTCAGAAGTTCTAAGACTTCTATCAAGGATAGATAGGAGTCATTTAACTGGAGAATTGCTGACACTGCACCTATCTTCAAAAAGCAGAAAAGTGCAATCTGGGCAACAAAACATGTCCTCCCCCCTCCAAACAACTGTTCTTGATATTACCTGAAAATTGCATGGGGAGATGCTTTAGTGGATGAGGAGGTAGAACATAAAACACACTGATTGTCTCAGTTGCCCTGTGTTTTTCTCCAACCATTGCTTCTTGTCCCTGGCAGCAAGGTGACATCATTACCATTGGGAAGTCTGGGCTCTCTGAGCAGTTTGAGATCTGAGTCATCCTGTGGGATGAAGAGCTTGCTGAGTAACATCGTATCTGAAGGGCATCCTTCTTTGTAGGAAAAGGATTTTGTGATTGTGTAAGATGACCAGTCATGAAAGAGACTCTGGAAGGTGGCATCCCCAAAGGCAAAGTGTGAGTCACACTGGTTCCTCTGCTGATATCAGTGCCATAGCCATATCCCTTTGGAAAACTGATCTATGTTTAGGTGAGTGTGATGCATGGGGTTGTTCAAAAAGGTGGGATGACTTTTTTCCTTCTCTTCCTGTGAGACATACATTAGATAATGCCAACTGAGGCAAATGCAGAAGGGAATTTCCAAAATTTGCATTATTTTTAATAGCAGTCCTCAAAGGTTTCCTTTGCAGTTTATCAGGAAACATGAAATATTTGTGGTATAGAGCACCTT
The DNA here is from genome assembly GCA_034336665.1 of Luscinia megarhynchos. Lineage (NCBI taxonomy): Eukaryota > Metazoa > Chordata > Aves > Passeriformes > Muscicapidae > Luscinia > Luscinia megarhynchos. The sequence continues at coordinate 17,376,324 of JAPFBE010000003.1, forward strand.
GCAGTGCTTGCACCCACTATTCATTCTGAATTCTCTGCTTTTGGGAAAACAGACAATTATATGCTGGTCCATCACTCTGCAACAATAGCAATAAAGAGACATAATTCTAAAGAAAACCCAAGAACTGTACATTGAGACTTCAAGAGACTTCAAGTTTCTCATTGCAAGCTAGGAAAAAAGATAATTTATAGATTAAACAAATACCTACAGTCAGGATTGTTTCTTAGCAGTTATTCCTCTTGGTGCCCACTTTCTCTCATACTCTCAGGATGCTCCCTGACCAAAAGAGTTTAGTACCAATGGCAAGAGCTTCCCTTCTGAATATTGCCCTCTGTTCTTATTTTAGGGGTTCCTCCAGGACAGCCACTTCAGCATTTTCTCTCCATTTTATTATTCAGAATTTGAATATTAATTCAAATGCATTTGGTGGCTCTGCTGGGAGGTTTGGATTTTGGGTTCTTTATTCAAAGATTTCAGGTTCATCCCCAAAAGAGCACTGTTTATATGGACTGTGAAAATGATGTGAAGTGGGATGTGATGCTGATGAGCTCACACCAAATGTTATACAGGCTGCTGGTTATAAATGTCTTCAAGTAACCTTACAGTTCCTGTTATGTTATTAGGTTTCTAGACAGAATGCAACCAGGCATTAATGACAGATTATTAATTACTCTGACTGAGCCCCTCTGTAGGAGGTCAAGCACCCTCTGCTTTTGACTGCTATTTCATGGGCTCCTATGTCTTGCCAACGTATTTGCTTTAATATTGAGCCTCCACAATCCAGTTTCTTAATCTGAGAATAAGAAAAAGGGCCCAAAATACAGAGAATCTGAGGCTAAAGAATTATGGGGAAACAGAGTTACCCTGGAATATGTTGCAGAGGTGCCCATTCAAACAGTCCTTGCTCTTTTTGATCCCTTGGTCTGTCTTTTCATTCCCAGGCTCTTCACATGCATGGCCAGGTTGATACTCTTGAAAGAAGCGCCTGTATCCCACTGCTGTGGAGATAATTGTCCTTGAAATTCTGAAAATAAGGAGGATTAATTACTTTTCTGTACCTTCCACTCACTTTTGTGAGGAATCTTGCCTTCAGAAGTCTCACATTTTGCCTTTCATAAGAAAAACTATACTCCTAAATAGTTTAGAGGCATCATTTATCATGGCTGCTATCCTTATGTTTGAAGATTATTCTGTGAATCAACAGACCTCAGTATTCAGACAACTTCTTTGTATCAGGCCTGTTTTCTTTTCCTGCATTTTGCCTCATTAGCCCAGGATTTATTTTTCTACCTTCTCAGCCTGCACATGAATAGTCACCTATGAAAGTAGGGGAAAATATAACCTGCATCAAAGGGGTCTCCAGCAAAGGTCTGAGACCATGCCTATTCCCAAAAAGAAAAGAGGGAAAAAGTAAAAGGGGCTTTGCTACGTGGCAAAACCAATTTCTAGAAAAAAAAAAATATCTGAAGCATGCCAATGTTTTTACTGGGATGTCTAATAGTGACTTTAGCTGTTGGATGGTGAATAAAGCAATATTTGCCTGGAAGGGAATACTCTGAGAGGCCAAAAAGAGAGTTGAAAATCAACACTGAATATTGATGGTACAGAAGGCTGTAATTCTTAAAAACAACTGTATGCTCAAGAATTTGAGTGTCTCAGTGACAATAAAGCTGGCAAGGTAGGATGAATTTTACAAGGAAAAGCAGAGCTGTATAAGCATGACTTATGAACCACTATCCTAGTAAGAGACTGGAACAGTCACAAAAAGAATTTTCAAATATCCGTGAAGGTTTGGGGTTTTTCCCAGTATAAACACAACAAGTTACACAGCTGAGCTGTACATTAGTGGTTATGGACTGAGAAAACACTAAAGCATTGATATGACAAATGTGTTGGCAAATGTGGTGTCAGGCAGCCATGCAAGAGCTATACACATGGCTTCTTTCCTGTCCCATTAAATCTAGCCTTCAGGGTGGGTTTTGAGCTGTATTGAAGAGAATCATGACTGATAAGGGATAGTTACCAAGCCATTAGGCAAACAGTTTTACAGTCAGCCTCACCTGAATTACAGTGAGTGCATGTGCTGTGAGGGTAGCTGGTGTTAGGCAGCCTCTTTTTTGGGAAAGTACACAGTTGTTCCTAGCCTTGAAATACAAGTAACTGGCAAGGATGAGTGGTCTTCACCGCTGAACACAGGCAGCACTCTGCATCTGCTGAGACTCAGATTTTTTTTTAAACCTCTACATTATATGCAGAATTCAAAGAGAAGTGCCCACTAAGAGGGAACATAAAAGTTATTGCTCTGCAGGGGACACCTACTGGGCATACTCTCCTCTAAATGATCCTTTTGCTATGAGGAAGATTTTTGCATACAGGATATGGCAAAGCAGGCTTAAAGGATCTTTATTTCTCAAACTATCATCCAAGGGCTGTCATTCTGCTTTATCTGCAACACACATTTATAAAAAACAAAGGATCCCAAAGACTCCAGCTAGGTTTTGAAGATGGTCACCATTATTTTGGTCACTGTTTGGGAGAACATAAATTGTAGCAGGCAAATACAAGGAATCTGGCTTTGTAAGATACACATTAATATTTTGAATTATGGAGCATATGCAATATCCTGCTAAGAATTTTTATGAAAGGACAATAAATTTCTACTTAGAGATGTGCACAAATCCAGCTGCCAAGGGAAAGAATAATTAATGGAGAAACTAAAGAGCTGGCCTCCCTGCCACACCAAAGAGGTCAATGTCTTCTGAAGTGGCAGCAAAATACTGCATTCACAGGCAGTCCCACTGTGTTGAAAGGTTTTATTTGAAGAGCTGCAAGTTAATTAGAGGAAACTTGAAGGGCTGTCAGATAATGCTAAGCTTCATTAAACACTGGCTTCCTGGCAAAAAAACCTAAGAGAGAGACAGGATACATTTATTTTAATTGCTTTGTGCTTTTACCACGTCTTGGCCCCCTTAAATACCAACTTCCTCCACAGATGTAACTGGTCAGGCAAAAGGGAGAGGACAGCAAGGGTGCATCACTTGCTTGGCAGGCATTACAGTAAGCCAAAAAATAGAAGAAATTAGTGAATGTATTTTTGTTTGTATCAGTCTGGCAGACAATGTAACAACAAAGTATCTTTGGTACACACCGGAGCTTTTATAGAGCTAGGAAATGAGACATATAAATGTGACAAGCAGAGTTAAGCAGAATGAATTTTTCCCTCCAATTTGAATAAAATCACCTAATTTTGCCTTCTGTAGGCTTATTGGGATATTTTTGCTCTCTTTACAAGATGTTCTCTGTTGTATGAATAAAACTTTAAGATTTCAGAGAATCTAATAGGATTTGAATTAAATTTGTAGTATGTGGGCAAATATAGATGCCTGTTGAAGATTAAAGAGAGTAGCAGAACAGAAATGGGACATGAACAGTTATGGGATCAGAAAAAAGTCATTCTGTGCAGTGGTTTTGAGGACACTCAGATCCACAAAGCCATTCATGTCTGTTTCTACAGTATACAGATATGATCATCCAAAAAGCAATCCATTCCCAAGCAAGCTGCAGAGAGGCTGACAGGAAAGCCTGTCGGGGTTTGCAGGTGAAAAAAGGTTACAAACCACATATCTAGTCCAGGCTAACAAGCAAAGCAAGAGTTCATGAGTGTCTGGGGTCCTTTACACGCTTGTGGCTCTGATTCTGAATGCCTGACCATACACATACTGTGGTGACCTTACACATGCACTGTGCTCAGCCCTGATGCTCCTGTGATTTACAGAGTAAATCTTTGTGGGATTTCATGCACTGCTTTTAGAAAAATAATATTTCTAAATCTACAAAATCTATGGTCATTTAACAGGACTAACCATATTGAGTATTTACTCAAAAACTCCTGCATGAAAAATCTTGACTTGAATTCACCAAGTTATCTCTTCCAGAGAGATTTGAAACACGAGAGAAAAATTTCAAATTGCGGACGTCTCTGAGTTGTTGCAATGCCTCACTGATGATTAATTACACTTCAATTTCAAGTTGAATTTGCCTAGCTTCTGCATTCAGAAGAATGTGTTTTTCCAAGGCCTTTTTCTCCCATACTTTCCAGACACCATCCACTACTTATTTCAGGAAACAGTGCAAAAGACTTCTTCAAAATGATGAGATTTGGAGGGGATGAGAAGCAACCAATACTGTGTGCTTTGGGAGGAAAATGATCTCCAGGAATGGTGCAGGCACTCTCGCCTCTCCCAGTTTGTGCAGCACTTTACTTGCTACACTGGTATCATTATCAACGACAACCTGACTTGCTATAACCCCCTGTGAAAATGCACTTTTCCTTTATCTGCTTTTCTTATTAAGAGGATGAATATATGTGTGAATTTATCCAGCTGCATATTTCTTTGGGGGGTTTTTGACCTGTTTTGTGATGTCCTTCTCTTCCCTTCTTCTGTCTTTAATTCCTTTTTTCCTGGGTGTTATGTTATTTATTCAGTCTATGGTTTTCCCCAGGCTTTATTATCTGGAGAAGATCTTGAAGATAAGTTTTCTTGTAGACCTCTGTGAATGCACAGGGAAGAGATTTGTTTAAGGGTATTATATTGCAAAAAAAGGACAGTGTAGATTATTTGTTATCAGGATGAATCTAGCAAGCCAAGAGTATTCTGGTTCTATATTGAAAAATGGAAAAATGGATAATACCTTGTAAAATACCTTGTAACTGTCTCTTTGCATGTCCCCTTGCTTGCTTAACCTGAGTTGTTTGCTTCTGTCAGGTTGAGGATAGCCACTGAAATCTCCACTGAGGGTTGCTCAGCAGGCACATACACATCCTTTTATTTTGCTGATGTCCTGTTTCAGCACATTCTGGTGTCCAGCTTGGATGGAAATAAAGCTCAGAAAGATGTTGCCAGGGAGTTTTCTCCAGGATAAGAGCTGCCTTTGTTCAATATGAGAAATTACTTGTGGGATTTTTTTGTTTAAAAAACTTTAATAACTTTGTTTTGATTCAGAAAATTCCTTTTCTGTCTTTTCCTCACCTATTTGAACAATCATAGCAGACTACTTCTTTGTGAGCTTGTGTTCATCAGAGATGATGTTTTATTAGATAACCTTCAATCAAGTTGCATCCAGGGTTGTGGATGAATGCAGCTCCTCTCTACCCCTCAATTTCCACTTTGTGAAGACACCAGCAGTGAAACAATGAGAAAGTTTGAGTGTCTCAGGGCTGTGTGCTCTTCTGCCTGATTTTTTGCATGCCTGACCACTCAGAATGGGGTGTACTACTCCATAAAGCAGAAGAGAGAAAAAATGAGAGGTCTCAGAACCAGTCAGGAATTAGTGTGTTGAGAATGAGGCATTTAATAACCTACCATGGGATATGGGAACCTACCTCTACAAAGCCCCACCTGTCAGTTCTGTACTGAGCCCATCCCTCCACTATTTCCCTCTCCCCAAGTAAATGCTCAGCAGAGATTTGCCATAAGAACTCAGCTGAATGATTAAGGTTTAATCTTTTTCTCCAAGGCAATAAAACTAATTCAGGTTGTTAGTTAAAGAGTATTCAAAGTTATTCAGGGTATTGGGGTTGGTTTTCTATTTTGGTCTGTTGGACCCTCCAAACAGAGTGTTCTAATCATAAAGCTAAAGCTAAATGAAATCTGAAAAGTGCTTTGGACATGAAGGGACATATGCCTGTTGAAACTCCTCCCTGTTGGGGAAGCCTTAGCAGATGTGGGATCGAGTGTCTGGACAGCTGCTTTTGGAGAGGGAGGCTGTAGGAAGAGTGAAGAGAACACAGCTGACTGTCACTGTGCTGGGACAATCTTGGGCTGGTGTGGTGTAAAGACACCTGCTGCTCCACCAAAACAGAGACACCTAACTTGTGGGTGCCAGGAGGATGCAAGAGAGGGGCACACAGGATTTCTAGGCTTGGAAACATAATTTCTGCTTGGAATATTTAAATCTAGCTCCAGTTCATATGAATGCTGCACTAGATATCCACATGCACTTCCAGGCTTTCAGCACTGATGAGACAGGGTTTAAAAGATCACAACTTCAGGTTTAGGCAAGATTTGAGTACCAAAAGCCTTTTGTGGTTCTATTCCCAAGTCATTTGGAGTAATTAGCTGCATATTTTCCAGGGAAAAAGAAGAGCATAAGAGGAGGAGTATAGAAGGCCAGCAGTTCCCCTTTAATCACTCTCAGTAAGGATTGTAGATAGAAGAAAAGCTGAGCATCATCCTGTCTTCATTTCTCTGCATGCTGACTGCATCTGCAGACTGACTTGGTCTCCACTGCACTTCCCAGGTCTTGCTGGGAGCACATCCCACAGGAAATCTTCTGCATTAAGTACAGATCTCTTCTTGTTATGTGCTTCCAATCTTGCTGACTGCCCACAAGAGACATTTGGGACATCACCTAACATGGTCCTGTGGAGCTTCAGACATGAACCACCTGGAGAAGAACACCACTACTAGAAAAAAAAAACACCTAAAACACTTGCTGCCACAGGAAAAGTATGGTTCCCTCTAAAAGAGACTGAACACAGCACAGAATGTCTTTGGTGCAGCTGGATTGGCTTCAGCTGTGTTGCTCAATTCACTTCAAATTCACTTATGCAAAAGGCAAACAAGGAGAGGTGAAGCCAAACATTTATTCAAATTAATCTCCTGCTCTTTTCTATTGGAAATATACATTTGGTCTGGAAGAAAAATAAAGCAACCCCAGCCCAGAACCCTTATGAAAATTTTTAATTGTTTATTTCTAATACTTGTATCTCTTGGCCTTTATCATCCAGTGTACCCAGAGGCCTTAAATTTAATCCAAAGATGTTGTAATGCTGAATAAATTAATCAAACAAGGTACTTCCAGGTTGAGTTTTAACCAGTGGGTAAAGCCAAATTGTCCTTTAAAAATTATTTTCATTAAGGTACTCTGGATTTAACATTAATGTAAATACACTTGTGCAAGTATGATCATTATTTCAGAAGAGACTCAAGTAAATCCAGTGAAACTCCTTTTCAACTCCTTCAGGTCTTAAGTAAGTAACTCCTCCTGCACTGAAAATTCTTGTAAGTGGGGAGGGCAAAAAAAAAAAATAATTTAAAATAAAAAATAAAATAGAATGAATAAAACATAAGTAGAAAGTAATATTTTAATATTAAAAACAATATTTTAATAATAAAATTATTTAAAATATTTTTAAATAACGAAAAATAAAATAAATAAAATATAAGTAGGAAGTATGCAATATTTCAGGTTATTTTAGAGAACTGCTCTGTATTAAAGCACTGAAAAGCATAAAAAGCAGATAAATCATCCAGCCTGAGTTGATTAGAACGTGTTTTGATGCAGTAAAAATTCATTGCCTACTAAAGAACTTACAGTTTTTATAGGCTTCTAGATTGAGATAGAAGAAAATTCCAGTTATTGAACCTGTTATTTAAATAAATTTATTATAATACTAGTCTCTTCCTAATTTTTAGTGTGGTATTCATTCAGATGTGATGATAACCTGCAGATGTTTAAACACCATCAGTTTTACATGACTGCATCAAACTGCCAATGATTACAAGATGCTACTTTTGTTACAAGGACTGTTTAGAAAGTCTTGATAGAGCTAGAACATGTCAAGAATTACTAAGAGCTCTCTTGGCAACAGCTGAATTCACAGCTGGAAGAAAGGCTTTAAATGAGTCTATTGAGTGCCACGGAATGGCAACTGAAGTTGTTCTTCATGAGAGATCACAAGATCTACCTGTGAGATCCACTGATCTCTTGAATTCAGTTCTCACTCAAATAAAACAAACTGTCTGCCATTTTCCCTCTGGAAAATTGAATGTGGCAGAATTCTGCTGCTGTCATTCCTTGATACTGCCAGAGAAGGCCCTGTTCTAGCCAAAACTGGAATAATAACTTTAAAAAAATTAGCCCAATGCAAAACTATATTTCCATTAGATAAACAAATACTTTGTGGTAGTGTCAAATTAGTTTAAGTTTAAAGTTAAAATGTTTTGCTATAACTTATCTGCAGCGACCTTGAAAGGAAAAAAATGTTTAAAACTATTTAAGGTGCTTATTTTGGTAGCTTCAATTCTCCTTTTCATTGTTTTGCTATGAAACTAAACCTTGGCAGAAAGTGATAACTTCCTAAGAAACTTCAGTTCCCACAAGTCACAGTGGAAGATTCAAGCAAAGTTTTCTTGAGTCCTTAGCTTTCCACATAGATTGTATTTCAATGCATGTGTCAGTACAGATGTGCAACCAGAATTATAAAAACTGTCTCCTCAAAATCCACTTCCAGTGAAAAGCAGAGTGAAATTTTTTTCCCCTGATCTGACACTTCATGTCCCTTGTACTTGAACTGATCACTGCAGTTTGGTGTAGGAAAGGACATAAATAATATAAATAATTATCTAAATTAAAATTAATCTAAATAATTTTAAACCCTATTCTTCATCTCAATAAGACTTTTATTACTAAGCCTACTTACTCCAGCAAAGGAAGCAGGTAAGCCCTTGTTTACTATCACATGCTGATTGCTCCATCACAATTGTGAAATAAAACTGAAGGATTGATGTAACTTTGCTTTTTCTGTTACTTGAGATTCTCTCATTTATCAGCGGTCTGGAGGAAGGTACATGCCCTTGCTGAAAATCAGTTTCATCAGACCCCTTTGACTTTTATGCTTTTTGAAGAAGCAATGTGTTCAGACAGTGATACTGCCAGGGGTTGCAGTCCATCCTGAGCTGAAAATTTTCAAAGGTCAGTGAATCAATGGTGGGTCCTGGTGAGTGTTTAGGGTTTGTGTGACATGGGTTTGGTAGCAGAGGTACTGCAGAAGTGTGTTCTGTAAGAAGAGCCAGGAGCTTGCCCCATTTCTGATGGGGCCAATGCCAGCAGGCTCCAAGCTGGACCCACTGCTGGCCAAGGCTGAGCTCATCAGCAAAGGTGGGATAATTGATTTCAGACGGGGAAAAGAGTTACAGAAATAACAACATGTGACACAAAACCACCTTGTTTGTGAGCATTGTTCAACATACTAATTCCTGACTGTCTGCCTCAGACCTCTCCTTTTTTCTCTCTTCGGGCTGTGCCTGAAGGAGCAGCACCTGCCCAAGGAGCCACGCTGGAGCAGTTTGTGAAGCTCCTGTGAGGAGCAGTCAGCTGAGGGAGGTCATGGAGGGCTGTGTCCTGTGAGAGGAGCCCCAGGGTGGAAGGAGCAGCAGCAGGGACAAGCTGTGATGAGCTGGCCACAGCCCCCATCCCTGTCCCCCTGCACTGCTGCAGGGAAGGAGGGAGGAACCTGGCAGTGAGGCTGAGCCTGGGGAGAAGGGAGGGAAGGTTTTTTATGATTTATTTCTCACTACCCTGCTCTGATTGGATTAGTAATAAATACAATTAATTTCCCCACGTCAGACCTGTTTTGCCCATGGCAGGAAATGATCTCTCCCTGCTCTTCTCTGGAGCCATGAGACTGTCACTGTGCTTTGAGTGACAAGAGTGGCTTTTGTGGGCACCTGTCATCCAGCCAGGGCCAAACCACAGTGACCCAGGTCTTGATGGAATTTCTGTCATGTAATTTCACTCTTTGGACAGATGAAAATCATTCTTATATTGTGGTTATGTTATACCCCATCAAAATTCAGGAGGAATCAAATTCTGCCTTCTTGGTGCTTATGTCCAGTATATGGTGTGCTGAAAATCAGGGCAATAAATTGATGTGATGGGCAGATAAGACTGTCAGGACAGGACTTACTGTTTCCAGAGTTCTTCACTTGTAATTAAAAGCCATGGCTGCTATTAATACCTGCCAAAGTCATTAGTGTGTACCTGTGTGCTTTAGTACCTGTGCATCAGTCATATTTGCTTCTTACCTTACCTGAAGGTTGTTTTGTCTCTGTCATGGATGTTGATTTCAAACCACATGAGAAGCAAATGAGAAGATTTGAGCTATTTTCCAGTGAAGGGATGTGATAATTTATGGATCTGAGATTCATGTGAAACATTATATTCTTAATAAGAGAACTTATTGAAAAGATAAACATTGTATTTTATAATTGCTGCACACTCATATTGGAGAATAAATGAGTTTCCTACCCCTCAAGCTGCCTCTGACTTCTACTGGATAATTTCTCTCTCTCAACATACTCAATTTTTCTTATCACTATCAACTAACATGAGACCCCTCTGGCTTTTCCTAGGCTGCTTTCCTAATGGAGTTTTAAAAATTAGTTTGTAGGTTTCTGTCCTAATTTTTCTTCACTTCTTTGGTTGTACTTGTTTTAAATAAGCTCTGGGTCTTTCTAGAGCTTATGTGTTAAAATAAAAAGCATAACCTTAGATAGGAATTTTTTAAACTACTTGATTGTATTCCCATATAAGATACAAAGTAAAATAAAAATTAGAGTAATAACACATAGTAAGTGTTCCAAATAGAGGTTAAGGATCATTGAAAGATATAAAAAGAGGTCAGTAAATATATTCAATACCGGATAAATTCTGTCAGCCTCATTTGAAGAATGCACATTGTAGAACTACAATTTTTTTTTCCAGAAAAATGGTATCTTTCTTGGGCTTCAAAGACTTTTATGTGGAGGAAAAAATTGGAAATTAAATGATAATTGCTAGAATGGAAATTATTTTGTCAGCCAATACACTTCAAGATTTTTTGAGTAAATTTGTTGAGTGCTGACTCTCAAATACTTGTATGGAATAGATTCATCCCACAGTGATTTCTTCACCCTACAAGGATTTTCTGTCCAGATGAAAAAATAATTTTGCATGTATGATTTGACAAATTCTGGTTCTGCAACCACATGCAGAAAATGTTCGAAAATAAATATGTACATAATGAATGAAAATGAAAACAATCTTAAAATGAGAAAGGTAGATATATAAATCAGGGATATCTGATTCAGAAATTAAAAAGAAGGAAAAATATATATAGGCAGAAATCTTACACCTCTTATTTAACTTCACTAGTTAATATTGGTGATGATATCTGCAGATGAAAACTTCTGAATGAAAACAAGTTCAGGGACAGAGGAATGAAAATGGCTTTTGGTCCTCTCATTATCTCAATCAGCATTTTCATAAGGTAATTGGATGTGATCAAGCAATTTCATCTTAGTCTAAAAAGGTAAATATTGGCTACTTGGTATTCAGAACATTTCTTTTAATCTACTGCCCATAAACAATGATGGCTCATAATTTTCTCACTCCTCTATAATATATTCATTCTGTAATCACCACTTTATGTAAGTATGGATAGATTGATGGATGCTTCCTCTAGAAGGTAAAGAAAAACTTTTAAACCACTCATGCTCTCATTTATTGAATAGTGGTTCTCATAGCAATTTCCTGCATTATCTCGTGTTAAATATTATCTCTTGTTTGACTGAAGGAGAAAGGCTACTTTTGTTTTCCCTGAGCACCAGGAGAATGAATCAGCCAGTGTAAACTAGGGGATCCACAATGAGGACTTCAGTCTAAGCCCCTGCATCACACCTATCAATCAATCTATCTATCTATCTATCTATCTATCTATCTATCTATCTATCTATCTATCTATCTATCTATCTATCTATCTATCTATCTATCTATCTATCTATCTATCCATCTGTATGTATGTATGTATTTGGGATTGTTTATAGGGAGAGAGAGGCTGGCAAATCAGTAAGGAGACAGGGAAGGGAATAATCATTGTTGGTCTCTTGGTGTCCCCATGATTCTCCCATCACTGAAGGTTTTTTCTTGTTGGGTGCACTTTTTTGGCCAGCAGAAGTTGGCAAATAGAAACTTTGCCTGTACCTGAGGATTCAGAGATTTTTTTCTAGGGCCAGGGTCAGAAATCAACAACAAATTTGTGCAGTTGGAGAAGAGAGACCTGTTTGCCAAAGGACATGTTCACTAGCCAATGAACCTTCCAGGTTCCATGTCCTGCAGCACTGACAGGGAGCACGAGAGTGCTGCCAGCCTCCTGATCTAATGCTTGCTGTGTCCACTCAGTGGCAATGCCAAGGCTGGCAACACATCACTGTGGCCAGAGCACACTGTCAGCAAACCAAACATGCTTTATTGGGTTGTGAAAATGTTGGTTGACAGTGGGAGAGAGGATTATGGAGTGCAGCACAACACAATACACGCAGGCAGAGCTTTTCATGAGTGAAGGAGCTCATTTATGTTATGACCCTTGTCTGAATGATTCAGAAGATGGAATTTAATGATGAGTGAATCAGACATGTTTATACAGGAAGGGATTGCCATGCCCTGAAAATAACTCCATTTAATACAGTTACAGATAGTGGTGAGGTTTCAAAATGAAAAAGGGAAGGAATTGATCATAGCCTGGAAGTACCCAAGGGCTATCCTTGCTGCAGTAAAAAGAGAGGAGAAAATCCTGAGCAAAGATTTGAGAAAAGGGATAAAAACCTTGAATCTACATGCAATAGGTGTCTACTTCTTCAATTAATAAGATCCAAGATACTGGCAAGAGTTTTAATTATCTTGTAACCTTTGTTAAGGAGCTGCAGATAAAAACGTTTGCTTGTGATTCAAAGGGGCCTGATTCTGTACATTTCAAACAAAGTTGGAAGTTCGGATCAGACAACAGAAACATGGTTTCTTCACCAGAAAGAAGCAGAGGAGGTAGCGTGCCTCTTGCACACAGTTTCCATGTATCAGCAGGTCTTGTCTCTCATCGTGGAACTACTGAGTGGGACCGTCCCTTGCTCCGGTAAACTTGATACAAATGAGTTTCTCAATGAAAAGCTACTTTAATTTCCTAGGGCTTGTTTTTTTCTTTTTATGAAAATGTTAACTTTGTCAAACCGAAATATTTTCTGATAAGAAACCATTCCAGCAAAATGCTTCCCCAAGTTTGCATACTACACATTCTTAGTTTTAAACATAACCTTTTCTGGAGGCACAAACTTTAACAAAAGCAATCCAGCTTTTTTTCTGTTAGCCTGCATCACACACCTTACTGGAAAAGATTGGGTCATGCATATTGCATGTATTTTGCTCATAGCTTTACTTTTCAGTATATAAGTATTTGGATTAATACTTATACACATTAATACATTCGATGTCCAAACCACTTATGTCACCTAACTCTGCATTTAGTGCATTTATCGCATTTTACATCACTTATTCATAAATCATTGGTTATTGTTCCACTTTCTGGATTTCTGCCCAGGTCCTTCTCAGACCATGGACATTGTTTAGGCTGAAGATATACATGCACTTGGACAAACTCTCTCTAGACATCCACCAGTTTATTCTAAAGACAGGCTGTGAGAGAAGGAGCAAGATGTGATGTAAAATGAAAGATCCTATTTGCATTTTGCAGCAAATTTTCAAATTGCAGTATAAACCTTCATGAAGAACTCAATCTAGTCTGAAGGTTTTGCCACCACAATTCCAAAAAATTTGTCCCATTGAGTACATTAAAAGAGCAAAAAGGATTGTAACTGGCTTCAGTTCAGGTGTTACTGGAGCACTGCATTTCTGTTCTGTGCTCCTTGCAGGGTGAGTGCTAGTTTGTGGTGGCTGGAGGGATAATTTTCTCCCCACAGGTCAGTACTCAGCAGCACCAGCCCTCCACCCAATTTGAAGATGGACAGCAAATGGCCTCCAGCTCCTTCCAGATCATCTTTATTTTCATTCTCTGCCCATGGGGAGACAATGCATTCACCTTCATTAATTTCACAGTGATTCCCCTTGTCTCCTCTCTCACTCATCTCTGAACACAGGAATGCTTAATGGTAAAGAAAAAGTCAATATTCATTTACCAAATCTGAAGGGCAATTATTTTGGAGGGAAAATTAAGATTGCATATGAACTGTTTCTGTGCAAGCTTGAAGTCTTGCCTCATTCCCTATCTCCTGTCTGTGGTTTGTTCAGTACTTGCTAAATGAAAAAGTTGTGAGAGTATATAAAATGTCTCTTCACTTGCTTTTTCTGTACCCTGAGCCTCTCTGTTTGGTTTAAATCTCTGAAGTTCAGGATCACTGCTAAATGGAGGAGGATTGGAAGGAACACCTCCTGCAACCTGAAGGGATCAAAAGTTGTTTTCTTGGACGTGCCTATAAATCCCTTGCCTTCTTCCTCACCCATCAACACTCAACAAGTCCATGGTCTCAAAGAAAACAAAAAACAATATAAAGAGAGTATAAGCTGAACAGGAGAAGGTATATTTTTGTCAAAGACATGAACCACAAAATCTGAAAATCCTGAATATTTCACCCCTTCATTTCACCAGACTTTTTTTTTTTCCATCTTCTCCACAAGCAGGTCAGTAGAGACAGTAGATTTAAAATAAATTCCAATGTATTTTCCCATCTTTACTCCAAAGAAAGGACAATCAGTCTTGTTCATTGTTTTTTGATTGTTGAGGTTTTTTATTGTGGTTGATTAGTTGGTTTTGGTGTGGTCTTTTCATTTTGTTGTCTATTTTTCATTTTGTTGTCTATTTTTTTGGTAAGCACAGATCGCCTAAGATAGTTTTTCTTTCAAAAGTTCATGCAAATTTAGTTCAATTTCAGTAAATCCCTATGCAAATATTCTTCCTTCAGGATGGAAGTCATCCCAATGGACTTAGTTAAGTCACTTTCAAAATGTATTATACTAAACTAAATTAATTCTACTTTAGGCCTGTCAGTACCATAGGCAATCCAGTGATAGGTTGGGGCATACTTGGGTGCTGGAATATATGTAAGACATCAGCATGGAGCTCTGTCCCAGATGATTAGTTTCACTGGGAAGCAGCATCAGCATGAGGGAACTGCTGTAGGAGTGCTGCAATATTGCTGCTGGCTCCTGAGCCTGGCTGAGGAATTCTGTGTGCCCACACTCTGGGCACAGGGACATGTACCCCCTTAGTTCTGAGAAAGAGTCTCCAACTGGTGTTTAATGAAGTTTAGCTCTGCAGTCCTCAAACTCTGAAGATTTGCTTCTTTGCAGTAATTGCTTCATCTCCATAGTGGGGAATGAGGGCATCACCCCAGTATAAGAATGTCTGATTACACTCAGCCAGCTTAAATTCCAATTTAATTTTACTCTCACTACTAATTTGTATCAGCTTTCCCAAGTGTTCTTCAAGTCCACTGTAAAAGAAATGAGGTTTGTGTTCAAAGGGAGCAACTCTGCTCTAGACAAGGTAGCTAATATCTCCATCATATTGATCTTCATACAGAGTGTGAATGAATCCAGGAAGGAATGAATAGAGCAACTCTGTGTGGACAGAGTGCAAGACTGCTCCATAGTCTACCTGCCTGATGAAAAATTAATGAGCACTAACTTGTTGCCCCTTTACTTGAATAGGTTTGGAACATGGCAATCACAAAGTCTTCCAGTCAGGCACTCTCAGCACGTGGCTAGCCTGCCAAAGCAGCTCACCTCTCTCCAGAGCTAGTTAAAGGGCAGGCTGCTCCCTCATTCTGAACTGGAAAAAACACTAATTTGTTTCAAGAAATATTCTGTTGGAAAGACACAGAAGTTAAGCCTGAGAAGATGCTTTCTTTTGAAACAGACTTGATCTCAGAACAGCAAAGCCAAATCACACAGGTGAGCAGACACATGGCCAGGAACCTGGCAGCTGATACCACTGGGAATCCCAGTGCTCCCGAACCACGGGCTGGCCCTGGGCACATCCTACCTGCTACCAGGCATCTCCCCTGGTGCCAGATTAATGGTACAGAGCCTGGCTGAGCCAGGATTGACCACACAGCAGCGCAGACACTTCAGAAACCCTGCAGGGGAGCTGCAGGAAGGCAGGGCACAGCTCTCTCCCAGCACCATGGGTGCTTTCACGGGTGATTTATCTTCACACCATGAACTTCTGGGAAGTCCCAGCGTGACTCATCCAGAGTGGGAGGACGCTGATTCCATGTGCCATGGGGCCCCTTCCGAGCTTCCTGGGAGCACCTATGGGAGTAAAAACTGCTCTTTGATGCCTGTACTTGCTTTGCTTTCTGCCAGTCCCTGTGCAGTGAAATGAAGCAGAATGGAATTTATCCTGTGTTGAGGGAAAATCTTGTCAGTGCCTATTTACCTGTAGCTTGGAATTAGCTGATTGAGGGCTGAGGGACCTCCTCCCTACCCTGGCTTTTTGCCTTGTTTAGAGGGAGGATTAATCTTGCTTTGGCTCACTGCATCAACTGAGGGAAAAACATAAATTTGTAAACCCATAGGATCAGGATTCTCCTCTTCTCTCACTGAATTGTCATATGACTGAGAGAGTAAATCAGTCAGACTCTTTCTTTTTCTCCTACTTTTCTTCCTTCAAAAATTATCAACTCTGCCTCATAATTCAACAGTAATAAATGCATAAACCTTCAAATATCCTCCAAGGAGCCTGTGACCTACACAGGGTGAGATGTTATTTTCTATTTCCCTTTTTCTAGTCTCCTGTGAAATGCACAGATTTCATAAACAGGCCACAAACTGCACATTGTGTTATTAGCTACTTGGCACATTTATTATATATTTCCTATGTTTTCACTCCTTACTCTTGCTCCTTATCAGTTGCTCTTTGTGTCTGAGATTATGCTGGGTTATTTTTCTCTTTCCTCTAATAATCTTTGTATTTGTAATTTTCTTCATTTGATGTATTTGCTTGTATCCTCAGAATCCCCACCTCCTTCACGTTTCTATGCCCTTATTCTTTGTGTCCTCTATTACAAATGGACAACTTCCTCTCTTCCCTTTTCCTCCACATGTCTTGGTGTTCACACTAACACTACCCCTGAGTGGTTGTACAACCTTTGTGGTGCTGTCACTGGATCCTCCAGCCTGATAACCCCTGGGGACACGACACCCAGTGTCCTCCCACTGTGAATTGGTGCTGTGGAAGACTCTTGTACACATACAAGCATTACTTCCCAAGCCATCAGCACTCAAAAAGTGAAAAAATACAGTTTGTGCAGGTGCTGTGATCAGCACATTCAGTCAAGAGCTTAGCCTTCATGATGTGGTGTTCTTGATAACAGTAACATCAGTATGAAATAGGTAGAACTGGGGGAAAAATTCAGTGTGAGATGGCACAGAAGAGAAGAAGGTATTTATTTACCAACTCCTTAATCTGGTTGACTTTGTGAATCTGCACTCTTTCACTCTTGGAGTTCATTTTCCTCTGCTGCCAGAGCCCCATCAAGCAAGCAGCAAAGTGTGTGTGTGGGTGTGGGTGTGTGTGGGTGTGTGTGTGTGGGTGGGTGTGGGTGTGTGTGTTTGTGTGTGTGTGTGTGTGTGTTTGTGTGTGTGTGGGTGTGGGTGTGTATGGGTGTTTGTGTGTGTGTGTGGGTGTGTGTGGGTGTGTGTGTGGGTGTGGGTGTTTGTGTGTGTGTGTTAGTGTGTGCACCAGTGGGCTGCATTCAGAGGGAAGCACTGAGGCTCTCAGCTCCTCTTGAGTGTGTCTCTGGGCTTTCTTCTGCCTGGGGACAGCCAGTGGCAGTCTGGGCAGACCCCTCATGCCCCTTCAGAGCTGTGAGCTCCTGTGGAGCAGTGCCGACCCCCAGCATGGCTCTGGCTTTATGTCTCAGCTGGGGTCGCTGCCCACTCGCTGTTTTTCTTTGCTTGGGGAAAATCTGTTTTCCTGCTAGGCTGGTGGTAAAGGGCACAGTGTGATCTGTTGCCATGTTGGTGCCACCCTCCTGTTGCTGAGATGCAGAGTTTGCTGGGCTGGGGTCTTCTCATAGTGCAGAATTCCTGTGTTTGGTGTGACAGTGGGTCACCATTTGCTGCTGGAAACAGGGTCCTGGGCATGGTAAGCTAAGCACAGTGCACTTTGTTGTCCTTACAGACCTTCTTAAAAATCCTCATTCAGATGCTTCTCTTCCTGCTTACACACAAAACTTTTCATTCATCAGCCTACACAACAATCTTAATATTTTTGTTACAAAACTCTAGAAAATCACCAATACAACAAATTGATCAACAGAGCAACAGATTCTAGAAACAAATTACAAGAAATATGGCACTGTACAAAACACCATAGAACAAGTCTTTATAGGTATTTAGAAACCTGGCTCTGATGTAATTAATTGGTATTAATTAGTGTACTTTCTGTACTATTTCACTGACTCAAGGCACTTGTGTCATTCAGCAGAATAAAAAGATGTAAGTACATGAGTGTAACATAGTACTGCATGACTGGACAGAGCTTGACAGGTCTTAGACTGAGAAGACCAAGAAGTTTTTCTAGGAACTGAACACTGACTGTAAACCATTGGACTGAACAATAAATGCAATTGACTTCTCAGTGTAGTTCAGGAACAAATTGAAATTTCCTCCTGTTGAAACTGAGGATCCTGCCAGCTGTTTTGACAGGAAGAGGATGTACTTCTAACTGTGCAGATTTTTGGAATCTGCCTTCAATACTGAAAATGTAAAGACATTTTACACCTGTCCTGGCAAAATTCAATCATACTGTTCTAGAAATATATATCCAATATATACTGATGAGTAGATGTATGCTTATATTTTTCTATTATTAACCATTGCCATGTATCAGAAAATACTTTAATTTAGTACTGTTTTATCTTCACTGTTTCATATCTTCTAAGAGTAAAATACTCCATTATTTGTTTTAGTGGCATTTCAGGGTAGAGCAACAGCTGTTGAGATTGCAGGATGTAAAGAATCCTTAGAAAGTTCTTCATTATGTCCTGAATCCTAAGTGCAGTGAGAAATAGACTGTGATTTAATTTCTTAATGAAGAGACAGAATAATTCTAGAAACAGAATAGTCTCCCTATCAAACACATTGCATATGCAGGTCTATTGGGTTTTTTCCTACTTCACACATTTTAAAAGGTCAGAAAAAATCTGATGAAAAGAAGCAAATGTCAGTAGGAAAAAAGGACCCAAAATTTAAAATATTTTCTCATTTGCAAAGGAAAAATCTTGGAAATGCAAAGACACAGTGAAGACAGCAGAAGTGTAATCCCCATCAATACTTTCTTTGATGCAAAATTGGATAAAAAAAATAAAGAGAAATCTGGCTTTAGTCCGATATATTGATTTTGTCTGGGATAGAGTTAATCTTCTTAATAGTATCTGATATGGGGTTGTGTTGTGGATTTGTGACCAAATTACTGTTGATAATCCAGGGATATTTTAGCTATTGATAAGCAGCACTTGCACAGAGTCAAGACCTTTCCTGCCCCTCACCCCAAGCAGTGAAAGGACTGGGGATGTACAAGGATTTGGGAGGGACACAGCCAGGACAGCTGACCCCAGCTGAGCACAGGAATATCCCACACCAGAGGGCAGCATGTTCAGCCTGGAGAGCTGGGAGAGGAGAGAGGGCATTCAGAGATGCAGTGTTTGTCTTCCCAAGGCACCCTTACACAGGATGGAGCTTTCCTGAGGGTGGCTGAACACCTGCCTGCCCATGGGATGGGAGTTAATGAATTCCTTGCTCTGCTTTGCTGTGAGCAGCTTTTGCTTTATGTATTAAACTGTCTTTATCTCAACCCACAAGTTTTCTGTTTTACCCTTCTGACTTCCTTCCCCACCCCACTGGGTGAGGGTGAGGGAACAGCTGTGTGTGGCTGAGATGCCCACCAGGGTTAAGCCATGACATCCAAGAAAAAAAAAAGCAAACTGTTCAGATAGCAGATGGTTTAGGATGGGAAAGGATTTTGAAGCATTAAGCATAGGTTATGGTGCTTACTGGACACCAGATATTTTTTATGCAGGTGATTATAATTTCAAATAATGACATGACTAATTCCAGTAAAGGGAAGTCCACCATCATACAGGAGCAATGGGGACAGAAAACTGCTTGCCCTCTCAAGCTAGAGTGGCGAAACTACAGGCAGCACACAGCATAGCATAAATGCTCTGGAAACTGAGATACATTGAGATACTCCCTGACTGCAACTGGGTCTCATTAAATAATGCTTCCCTTTGATTTTGTTTTATTTTCTTTATTTTTCTAAAGACTGAGGTTAAAATATCAGCTCTTTTTGCACTAGTACAGCAGTATGAGCTAGGGCACAAGGCAGAAGATCTCAGCTGTTC
The DNA here is from genome assembly GCA_034336665.1 of Luscinia megarhynchos. Classification (NCBI taxonomy): domain Eukaryota; kingdom Metazoa; phylum Chordata; class Aves; order Passeriformes; family Muscicapidae; genus Luscinia; species Luscinia megarhynchos. The sequence continues at coordinate 17,396,342 of JAPFBE010000003.1, forward strand.
TTTGCAAATCACACACGTTCAGATTTCCTCAGGACTCTTCTTCTCTCCAGCCTGGCTCTGTCACTTGAGGAATTTTAAAAGGAGGGTAAGCAGATCTGTGTGTTTTTTCACTTACTTAGAAAGGGCATTTGAGCCATATTAAGAGGGAGGGCATCACCAACTAACAGAAATGAAGAGAGCAAAACCTCCAAAAAAAGCATCCAAAAAACATCCCCAAGCCCAAAAGCCCCAAAGAAAGCTGCAGGGATCTGACTTCCCTGCAGCTTGATTGGTGTTGGTGCTGCAGGTATTTCAGAAAGCTGGTGGGCTGATAGCTCTGTGGAAACTATCCCTTCACCTGCTGTTCAACCTGTCTCCCAACACAGCAGCAGCAGGAGCAGCATAATTGCTGCAATTCTTCAGGCTTATGCAGTATTAACACAGTGGGAGTTTTTTTAATTTCTATCTTTTTTTTTCTAAATTAGACAGTCTCAGAGCTTATCTGCCCAGTGATCCCACTACTAAATGATGACACTAACAAATTCCCCCCTTCCCCCGCTAGAATCAGCATTATCCACTAATTGCACAATGGCTTTTGCACAGCTGCCTCCGATGTGCCCGTGCCAGGATGGGCACATGCAGATTTCCCAGAGCAGCCCAGGCCCAGGAGATGGCACTGTTTCACAGCTCTTGTGCACACCTGGTGCGTGCTACAGCTGCTAATACAGCAGTTGGAGTAAATAACTTCCCTTCAGAAGTGATAATTTTCTGGTAAAATGATCAGCAAATGGAATCCTCCGAGTTCAGAAGTCTTAGTGGAAAAATACCAGATGAGTCTGAAGCTTTACCCTCCAATGCCAGCATATGAAAACTGTTCCCTGACTGACCAAATCAATTCCTTTGCTAACTAGTGGTGTAGAAATAGCTTTTTTATTTATTGGCAAATAATTCCCTCAGCTGCTAGTTTCAGTCCAACGCCCAAGGTTGGCTGCTGCAAAAATATTCTTGCAGATAGAAGAAAAATGTAGAATTTGACCTCTCACATAAGACACAGAGAGTGATAAACAAAAGTAAAAGTATGTTGTCTGATTCCTACGTGCATCGTTGCCTGGAGTTCACTGGGATTTACTCAGCCAATCCCCACGCTGGTTTTGTCATTGTGCCACTGCAGGGACAGTGTTCAGGCAAGTCTGCAAAAGCAGAGGACAAGGCAGTCCCTGAAGGAGAGGGGCAGAGCACAGGAGCTGAGCTCCTGTCCATGGTTAAGGGTGGCACTGGGGACAGGTACCTCTGTCTTACTCATGATGGCCTGGGGTCTGGGAGATGGGCAGAGAATCCTGCTGTGGGCTCATGTAGGGTAAGAGAAAAAGATATTTGTTTTCTTTGCTTATTCTCCCTCAGGGGTAGGAGCTCTGTTTACCAGCCCAGAGCATCCCTGCCAGCCCAAAGCACTCCTGCCCAGCCACAGCAGCATACACACCTCTGCAGGCATGCACCCTCCCATTTTGTGGCCAGGCACTGCAGATCTGTATGGAAAATGTAGGTCTGAGCACGCATGAAGCCTGTCCTGTTGGCCCAGGCAGGCCAGTGTCACAGCTCAGGAGGGAGGGCTGGTTACCACCACCTCACCCTGAGCTCTGTGAGGAGCTCAGATCCCATACATGTGCCACAAGCACTGGCCTTTGTGCTTTCCAAAACCTCCACCCACCTCAACCCGTCAACATCTTGTGCCAAAGCACAGCACACTGCCAGAAGCTTGTGAGAGACCCCACATCATCATCCAGGACCTCATCCTGCCCCATGCCACCCCAAGGCAGCTCACTCAGCTTGTCTGACAGAGCCTTGCCACCAGACACTTGAGAGAGGAACCCCCACAGGGCACAGCACCACAGCAAAAAGAATGACAAGCTGCCTCCCTCTCCAAATGCTTGTGCCAATGTAGAAATTAACAAAATTGCTCTTTTGCTAAAAGCCAATATTGGGCACATTTTGAATGAAACCATCTGCATCATTACTGAATTAGATGGCAGTTTTGCAATTGGGAAAGAATTATCCACTGGGATAGAAGTCTTTCCTCTGGAGCAGTTTCCTTCCATCTTGTATACTGTTGAGTATTATAACAGAGCTTGTTGCCATACTGTCTCTAGCTTCTGAACCAGCTGAAATCATCCATTAAAGAGGAATATTAGCCTTATTCTTTACTACTCCTAAGTTTCATGGGAAACTGCTGTTGCTTGTACCCTGCCTCCTGAAAGAGAAGGAGCATACAGGAAAATTAATATGGGGCAACCCTAACTTCAGTTGAGTAATACAAGACTAATGATGTGACTGTTTACCTTTTTATTTCTTTCTTTTAATTAACCTCTATTTTAATATGAATTTCTAAAGAAAACTGAAAATAAGATTTTTGAGGACAGACAAGGAGTCCTGGTTTACAGGAATTGATTTTTTCTGATTCAGCATCAGAGGAGACATAAGTTACCAAGAATATGTTTGCAATACAATCGAATCTCATTTCTGCACACATCACATTCAATACTGCTTTACAAGAGTGCTTTCCCAGACCTTGACAACTTTTTCCAAGGCTACAGGAACTGAAGCAGTGTCATTGCTCCTGAGCTACTGAGCCCAGAAAATACTACTGCATTTTCTGTTCTGTTTTGTATTTGTTTCCCCCAGGATGTTTTAGTGAGCTGATGTGGTTGTCAGTCCACTGCCTTCACATTTAAGAATCAGATTTATAAACACCAGCAGAGATGACCAGTGACCAGGTGAGCAAACTCATTGTTTTGAGCATCTGATTAGGATATTGTGCAAGGTGGGATCCCCTAGAAAGCCTGTAGTAGATCTTTGTGGCAGAGACCTCTCTTTCTTGCATCAAAGTCTGCTCCTTGGAAAGTAAATTTTAAATCCATCTCTTTGGTTACTGCCAGGGCTTGGGCTTTTTTATTATGACTAAGCAGACCCACCCTTTTCATCTTCTTCTGTTTCTCCATAAACTACACATACCTGTTATAAAATTTGCTTACCAGTTCTCTGCCTCTGCACCTGCTGGCTTTCTCATCTCCTTTTCTGACTCACTCCCCAGTGTTTTTAACAGAGCACCATGCCCTGCTAATCAGAGGCTGCAGAGTAAATGCACCTTAAAGAGCAGTCACTGCCATTTGGGCACAAGTGAAGGCAGCCTGGGAATGGCAGTAGTTATGCAGGCAGGGAATCCAAACCTATGCAGACAAACTCTTAAAAATCTAGTGGCAGTCACTGTGTTATTTCTGCTGCTAAAGCTTCCAATTAAAAAACTATTAAACATCGATCAATTCATAATTTGAGTCCCCTAGATTGTTTCTGATAAAATTAACATTTCAGTTGCATGAAGGATCTGTTAATGAACAAGAATATCTCTCTAATTAACTCAATGTCTCTAAAACAACAAGGCAATCTTTGGAACAGTTTTCTCTTATCCTGCATCAATTATGCTTGAAACTGTGATTTTGTAAGATTTGTCATGCCTGTTAGAAAATAAGAAAAAATTGTCAGAGATAAAAAGAAAAATTGTATTAAGGTTCACTTGTCTTTAATACTTTGCTGTTGAGTCTGAAATAATGTGCAGTATTTGTGGGGAGCAAAAGTTTTAGATAAAAAATTAAAGGGATTTTCAACCAAACTAGAAATTTACACTTTGGCAGAAGAACACCCTTGTCAGAAGGGTTCAAGAGGCTGGAACGCCTCTGGGCAGCCCATCCTCGTGTGCTCAACAGCTTCCAGGCTGACAGAATGCTTCTGAGTTGGAGTGCTGAGGAATCTGCAAGGCTTGATGCAGCCCCCAGGTGCTTCACCAGTTTAGATGGAAGGGAAATACAACCATAGATTGGTCTCTAACTTGAGATCCCTCCTGGAAATCCATCAGTCTAGGACTGTGATCCATTCCCTTTCTGGAGCAGAGCTCACACCCAGTTCATGTCCAGATGCCCTCCCAGACTGACACTAATCCACCAGGCTGATGATAGTTAAGATTTTAAACCTCAGAGGTTTTGGAGAAGTAGGCAATGTTCACACAGCTGAAGAAAAGCAAGCTGGCATGGAGATTTGTTTTCCCACCAAGACTTACTTCAAATTGAAGGGGGAATAAACAACAATCCTCAACTTCTTGTTCATTCCCCAGAAAAAGATCACCATTTCCATCTTAGCACCTTGATGCTTTGATCTTGAAATTATGTAATCTATGGGGCTTATATCATCAAAGACATTTAGTCATCTAAACAGAACTTTATGTAGACATTGCTGACCACTCAAGACCTACTTTAAATGTAATTAATCCTGCCTTGAAATGACATGCACTTCCTTTGATAAGCCCTCTTTAACAGACAGGTTTTAGCTGATGCTGTGGCAGCCATGGGGTTATTTGATTACAAAAGATGGGGAGAATAACACACCCTTTCCCCACTGGCTCACACAGCTGCATCCCTTCACAGCAGAAAGCAGCAAGAAATAAAGGCAATGTAATAAAAATTCCTACATGCACTGCTTGAATATGGCATGCATTACAGCTAGATGAAGTCTATATCCATACAATCACCTGGTTATTTTCAAGCTTCTCTTCAAAATCACTACAACCAATTCCTAAGTAAATCAAGGTCTGCTTTTACACAGACTACCTAAAACTGCTTGTCCATTATCCAAATACTCTTAAAGGCCTGTATTTGAAAAAAATCCCCCAAATTCCCAGCTTCGCTTATCTCAGAGTTATTATCATTGCTTGGAGAATAAGATTGTAAGGACAAGAGTTTTACTTTTGCAGGACACTTATTGAAGGTAGATCAAATGTACCAGGGAAAGGTGCCTCTTTTACCAACCTCCATTTTTTTCCTTTCCTTTTTTAAGCCACAGTGGGGCTTACACATTATACATAGATCACATTTTTCACAGTTAAACTCTATTTGCAAACAGATGCATCAAAATATTGTAGTAGCTGACTTATATGTAATAGAAATAGAATGAAATAGAATTTAAATGAAATAAAAAACATCCAAGCAATATAAGGACTATGTCTAAAAGCAGAAAAACAACAAGATATCTATTCCCAATTCCCATATTGTGTACTTCTCTACCTCCTCCTTCCCACTCAGTCTGATAACTTCTGCTTTTTCACAGGAAAATAAATCTAAACAACTATGGTAAAAGTAGCATGAGGAAGCAGGTAAATAACAGAAATCCTTGAATGCTGTGGAAAATCTTCCAATTTTTGCCAGGTTGCAATAAATGTGAGCCTCCCCTGATGGTTTCTTTTGCTGGGGTGCTATGCACAAAAAATAATCTGCTTGAAACCTGAGGGCCACCTCCTCACAGCCTGGCTACCTGGTCTCAGGTCCTTGAGAGCTCAAGTGGCCACTGATGGTCCAGTTTTATGTCTTTCTTAAATAATGAGCACTGAAGACTGGTGTGTTGTACCATCTCTCTGAAAAGTCTACAAACACACCTGATTAGATGGGCTGTCTAGACCACAGTGTGGTGATTAAGCTCCAAGAGAGCTCTTGTTCACTTTTACTGCAATTATTTATTTAATTATTTACCTGAGGCTATATTTAATTACCTGAGTCTTCAGCCCCTACTGCATTCAGCATTGATACTTCCCCATGATCTGGTGTTTATTTCCTTTCAGCTGTTGTGACAGAGAGGTTTTTGGGATTGCCATCAGCAGTTCTCTGACTGTCATGTAAGCATCTAAATATTTTTATCACATCTTTATAAGCTTACACTGGGGCAGCAACAGCAGGTAGCAGAATGGCAGGAAGTGGTTTAGCACAGGCTGGGAGAAAGCAGAGGCAGGCAGGGAGAGGCAGAGCCTTTCCTTTGCCTCAGACTGTGAGATACATAGGGATACATGTAGATTTATGTTAGTTTGTATTTTGGGTTTTTTTGCAGAATGGCTTTCCACGGGTGCAGTGATAATCTACACATGTTCTTTCCCTTTCATTTGTGGCAAACCTGCCTTTTTTCCTTAATGAAATATGTGAAGAATCAGTTTTAATTTTATTTCAAACACTATCTCTAAGTCAAAAGTTTCTCTGTGAACAGGGTACTTACCTGGCACTGAGACAGCTGATTGAAATGGGATGGGAACAACTGATAGCAGGCTCCTTTTCTGTCTCCTGCACAGAGTTTCAGTGCAGCCTTTCACAGATTGCACCATCAGTACCCTATGATGGGTATGCTCAGGATTCTCTCTGTCTGGCTCTGCTGTGCTTTGCCCTTGCTCTGATGCTGCAGGCTGCCAGGGCTGCCAGAGGCGACTGAGGAAGAGATCAGTTCCTTATCTTCTTAGAATAAACAAGATCAAGGGTAGGCCTTTTCAGAAAGGGCCTTTAGATTCTCTGTTCACGTGACTGGAAACTTGAAAAATCATTTTTATATTATTTGTGTGTTTCAGTTTTCTAAGCACACATCCTGCTCTACAAATAGTGTGAAATCAAAGTGAGTGCAATGAAATGCATGAAATTTATTGTTAATATGTGAAGAACAATTGATTTAGCGTTATTTAGATTTGTATAACCCCCTCAAATTTCAAAGGCTTTGCAATGTAGTATATAAATGCTGATACAAGGAAACTGACATCTTTATTTTTCAGCTATTTTTCCTTTTTCCCTTTTCCCTTTTACTGTAAATGAGATAGGACTCTATAAGACTTTATTATGATAGTAAGATGCAAAATGAAGAGTCAGGGAAATAATTCATTGATTTAGCTGTGAAAAGGAGAAACAAAGTGAATACAAGTTCTCTTTCATATGAATTTAACTAAACAGAAACTTCAGAATTTGTTATAAATAATTTGTCCTGGAAGATTCCTTCAGCACCAGAAAGATCCTTCATGTGCTGATGACAGCTGCAAGGTGGGTTTGCTGAATCTATTCAGTTTGGAAGAAGTCTTTAGGAAATGCTGGAATTCATAGTCCAGCTGTCCTGCTGTGTCTGTCCTGCTGTTGGGAAGAGACATAAGGATGGGGGCTTGGCCCTTTGCAGCTGGGAGGAGTGAGGGCACTCAGAGAGGATGATCATCTCTGAGTGTCTGCAGCCTGTGCACTTCATAAATCTGGTGGTGTTTAGGTTTGAGGCATCAGGTAGAGAGAAAGGTTTGGGAGTTCCCACCGTGCCAGTGGACTCCCAGTGGTGGGGAGCTCTCTGTGCACAGGGCAGCTGGACCAGCTCAACCCCACAGCAGACTGAAGCACGGCCAGAACACTGGAAATGCCCAGTAACACATCACAGATCACACTGCAGCTGTGTCCAGGATCTCAAGCAATACCTTTTCTAACTTAAACATTGCCTAACTTAAATCTGACTTAAACATTGATGTTTGAACCCTAACTATGGCAGGAGAGGCTGTTGTTCAAACCCAGTGAATCCTTGTGTGTGCAAAACTGTAATAAGGCATTTCATTCTGACCTGGCATTTCTTCTCAGGCACCCAAACAAGCCTGTGTTTTGTGATGGATGTAGTTGGGTGCTTACACTGCTCAATGGGAGATTGTCTCCTTTTGCTGTGACAGCACAAAGGCTGAAAAAATAGCAAGTGAACCATATTCTTCAGACACACAGTGCTGACACTTCCTTTGTTCAAAAACCACAGGCTCAGCTGGGATATTTTGATGGTTTTCAACCATGGGCTTTCTCTTGAGTACTTTTTTTGAACCTTTTGCCCTGAGTCATAAGGGAGAAAATCTTACCCTTTCAAACAGAAGTGCCTCATTTAAGAATTGGACTTAGAGAAACAAATCAGATGTCGTAATTTTGTAAGACTTGTGACTTTGAAGCTGGAGCTGCAACACAGCAGAAGAGAAAATTGCAGAAGCAGACAAGTGCAGCTGGGTTCTGCTTCTTACTGCTGGGAGGGGTGAACACCTGTTATTCTTAAATACAGAAACACCTCAACCAGCCTTGCATGGACTAGTTTGGCTACAAGGAGCAGGGCAGCCATGGGGCAATCACACTGTCCTTGTGGTCCAAACCCCAGGAAGTTAACCCAGGAAGAACACCACACAAGGAGGATTTCTTCCAAGATCCAGGCTACCTTCAGTCTGGGTATTGGCATGTGGCTCTGTAGGGCCTTGAGCTTTCTCCTGGAGACCAGAAAACACACATTTAATGAGGACAGCAGGGATTCACTGCCCAGGCTTCCCCTTTTGTGAGAGAAGATGGAGAAAATCCTATGGTGGGATACCCTTTGGTTCTTGATCCTGCTTCCCTGAAGGTCCCTTTGTGACTCTGAAATGGTGACACAATAGTAGTCAATCATAGAATCATAGAATAATTTGGATTAGAAGGGACCTTAAAATGTCACCTAATCCAATAACCCTGCAGTAAGCAGAGGCATCTTCAAGTAAATCAGGTTGCTCAGACCATCACCCAGCCTGACTTTGAAAGCTTCCAGTGATGGGGCATCCCATCACCCCTCTGAGCAACCTGTTTCATTGTTTCATCATCCTCATTGTAAAATTTTTTTTCCTCATATGTAGTGTAAATCTACTTTCTTTTATTTTAAAACCATTACCCCATTTTCTATCACTACCCCTCCCTGATAAAGTCCCCTCTCCACCTTTCCTGTCAGCCCCCTCTAAGTACTGGGTTGCTGTAAGCTCTCCCCAAAGCCTTCTCCTCTCAGGGCTGAACAGCCCTTGGAGGTGCTGCCAAAGCCCAGCTTTAGGTAGGACTGGCATGTGAAAACTGAGGTTACCTGCTTCCTGCATCAGAAAGGGGGATGGGGCTCAGGAGCTCTGGAAATGATTCCAGATCCTGGCCTGGTATTGGTGGCAACTCTTATTCTAACTGCACATCCCCTTGCCAGGTGGAACAGTTGCACTGGTGAAATTCCTTATTAATCCAACATGAGTTGTAACAAAGCCAGGTCACAGGAACAGATAAATGCTTTAAACATGACATAATTCTGTTAAAAGTTCTTCCAAGATCCATTTTTCAGCTTGTGGAGAATGTAGCAATTAAGTTTGAAGTTGCTAAGAAAAAAAGAGACAGGAACTTTTCAGCCATTATAATCAAGTCATTACTGAAAGTTCATTACTTACCAGAACTGTGCTTCCTGTAAAATTTGAGCAAGCAGTGAACACTTTGAGCAGACTCTGGCTGATCCTGCATTACCTGTGGCTGAGAACAAAAGGAGGGGAGGACACAGGTTTGGCTTTCTAGCCTGCTTATCCAGCTGGTAGGCATTTTCCTTATGGTGCTCAGAGACTGGGATGATGCAATCCCATCAAAATCCTTTTAAAAGCTTAGAAATACATTGTAATAATAGTTAAAGGGTGATATGGCTATCAATCTAAAACTACAAATCCTTCAAAAAATACTTTCTTTTGGGGAATTCTGTCATATGTTTGTTATATAGGACATAAATTACTTGGAACTCTTCTTAAAATATAGCATGGGATTAAAGTAGTGAAAGGCCATTGAATGTTTGTATTTGGGTGATCTTATGGATGTTTATTATCTTGTTTATTATTTGCTTGTGTATGGTGCTCCTTTCAGGCATAAGATGATGACATGTGCTCTTTAAAACAAAAGCTTTTTGAGTTTTATGAAATTATGTGGACTGAGGCTGTCCAAAGTATTTTAAAAAAATCTCTCTATCAGCTCAGCCTTTTCCCCCTGAAAAACAATACACTTTTAGTTAAGAATTACAGATATCAAGAATTCTCTTTTGGCATTTTTTAAAGAATAATTTCCATTTTTTTCAGCTAAAATAAGTTTTAGTTAATTTTAGTAAAGAAAAGTTCTGCAGATAAAGGAATTCAAAAGAAGTGGAAAATACATAACGAAATTAATACTGCTCAACACAAAGTACTGTGCTTTTAACCCTTCTTTTCAAATACCAATATTGAAAAAATAATTGCTGAGTAAAAGCTTGATTTTCTTCATGGTTTCTGAGGCAACAGTAAAGAAAAAATACAATAAAATAATAAAAAAACCTGCGAAACAAAGAGACAAACCCCAGCTGCTTGTATAGTTTTAGTAAAGTGATAGCTCATTTAAAGAAGGATGTGAAGGTACTCAAATGGGTTCAGAGGAGAGCAGCAAAGCTGGTGAAAAGACTGGAAGGAATGTCCTGTGAGGAGTGGCTGAGAATTTTGGGCTTCTCTGGTTTGGAGAGAAGGATGCTGAGGGACAAACTGATTGCTCTCTACAGCTCCCCAAGAGGGGGAAGCTGAAAGGAAGGTGCTGATCTCTTCTTCTTGGGATCCAGTGACAGGATGTGTGGGAATGGCTCAAAGCTGTGCTGGGGAGCTTTAGACTGGATATTAGGAAGATTTCTTTTACTGAAAGGGTGGTCAGACACTGGAACAGGCTTCCTGGAGAGTGGTGGATGCCTCAAGACTCAGTGTTTAGGGAGCTTTATTGTACAAGGTCACTAACAACATTCTTTAACTTTTGGTCAGCCCTGAAGTGGTCAGGCAGTTGGACTGGATGATGCTTGATCCCTTCCAACTGAAATCTATTGTTCTATTCTATTCTATTCTATTCTATTCTATTCTATTCTATTCTATTCTATTCTATTCTATTCTATTCTATTCTATTCTATTCTATTCTATTCTATTCTATTCTATTCTATTCTATTCTATTCTATTCTATTCTATTCTATTCTATTCTATTCTATTCTATTCTATTCTATTCTATTCTATTCTATTCTATTCTATTCTATTCTATTCTATTCTATTCTATTCTTATTCTATTCTATTCTAATTTGGAAGGTGAATTGTCTTTATCCATAGGAAGAACAGAAACTGAGAGAGGTGATCCCTTCCAAATTTAAAATACCATAAAAATAGTGTGTTCTTTTCACAAAAGAAAATTATTTGTATTAGCAACTTTTCCCCTGTCTTTTACAGACTTTGGCATGATTGCCTTTTTTGTAGTCTAGTTTGAAATCAAGACATTAACCTTACAGAAGTTAGTGTTTTAGCCCAGTCAGTAGCTCGCTTTTCCACTTTGACAATGTAGATGCTAACACCTTCAGGTGACCTTCTCTAAATCCTTCAGGAGGTACATTAGAAACATTCTCTTTCCAAGCTGAAGGCTTTTACCAGGGTCCAGAGCTGGCCCAGAGCCTGCCAGCAGCTGCCTTTGGCTCCAAGCCTGCTATAAGCCTGTTTATTTGCACTCTATATCAAAAGCTATAGATGTGCCAGAATAAACTATGAGGGCTTCCTCCAGCATCAAAGAAATACTACAAACTAAAACTAGAAATAGCTGGGAATAGACAAGGATTTCATTCCTTCAGTGGCCCATATGAAGCCGTGGCACAGCTACAGAGGATGGCTAAAACATCCAAGGGAAGAAAATCCATTCTGTTTCACAAGGTTAAGTGGAAACGTCAGTCTGATTGACTGATGCTTTTAAGAGAGAGACTCAGGATCTGGTAGAGGATCCCAAATTGGCTTTTACACTTCATCTGTTCCCATCCTTTGGACAGCAGCATGTCTGTGAGGGCAGAGTTTCCCTCCCCTCCTCAGTGAGACTGTGAGGACTGTCTCTGAAAGACACCTTGCCATTAATGCTCTGGGGGAAATTATACCCCATGTTAAGATCACTGGCTTAATGAACTTACATGTAGGATGAATTTAACTAACAGTTCCCATATGAAGGATTACCAGAAGACCTGCTGTCCTTGTGTATTTTATAGACACATATTTTATACAGAGAGTGATCTAAGCTTGGGTCTCAGCTGTGACCAAAGTAACCAACAGGTTTTCTTGGACTAAATGCTATATAAAAGCCCTTCCTGTGTAATAGTCTCACTTTTCACTTATATACACAAAGCTGATGAGTGGAGAATATAAACCTAATTGAGAAATAGCTGATGTACTTTTTAATTTATTGCCTTACCATCACTGCAAGTGCATTCAATAATCTGTTGCTAAAGGAAGCCTCCTATTTTTTCTGCAGTGACAGTGTGTAATGCACATCTATTCTTAATTTAAATGGAGATAGCAAGAGTAATTGTTGCCAAATTTATTAGATGGCTTTGGCTGTTCTTTTTCTCATGGTCTAGTTGATTTTAGACCTGCTAAAACAAATTAATCTGTGCACAACTATGGCACACACCCTGAGCAATCACTTTCAGTAGTGTGTATGCATGTCTTGTGTGAGACAATTTGAATGAAGGAAAAAATATGGGTGGAGGAGATAAGAATTTTCTGATAAAAGTCTCATATCTCACATTGCTCCAGATTTTGTCACTTATTTCATCTTTTCCATAGATGTAAAATTTCCATCTTTCAAGGTAGTTTTTTCAATAAAGATTGTTGATTTAAGGCAGGTAGACATAGAGTTTAATGACATGACACAGCCATCTGCTAGGTAAGATGCTGAAACATCAGAGATATTTCTATCTCTAATATAATAGAAAAAATAAAAGAAAAAATCTTCATACTTGACCTCTAAGATCATTTTCATGCCAAGCTTTTGTATTTTTACCTAACTGCTGAGCTTAGCAGAACATCACTGATTGCATGAAAAGGTTGAAGTAAAGCTGCTGCATTTAGTTCAGTTTAAAGCATTGATATTTCCTTCTCACAAAGATATATTTTATGTTGTGTCCCTCTAATCCATACTGCCATTGCAAATCTACATACACAAGCACATTTTTCCTTTATCATGGAATTGAATTGAAAATAAACACATTCCAGTATGGTAAGCTACGTGAGAGTTATTTGTTATTTAATGTATTCTGCTTGCATCCAGATATTTACTGTTTGGAGCTGGATGTGGTAGCTGAATTTTTTAAATTTAATAGAGGGGGAAGAAAGGTTCTCCTTGGAAAGTGAGGCTTTACCTTTACATATCCTCAGGGAAGAGCCAGCAAACGGGAACAGCATCATTACTGCCTCATGACAAATGCTTTGCACGTCCAATGATGCTTCTGATGAGACCATTTCTGAAGCCACCACTCTGCAGGAGCGAGTGCCCATTATGTGACACACCAAATTAATGCTCTCCATTTATAGGCTGACCCCATGAGTTGAAGAGCACTGTATAATGCATGATGCTGCATAATTGAAGCAGGAAAACTGGAGCACAAAGTATGGACAAGAGCAAATCACTGGCAAAGGAAAAGAGCTCTTCCAATTTTTGCTTATATTTATGTCCTTAGAAATGTGACCTCAACTTAATTAGTATTTCAAAAGCATTGTACAACTGGCCAGTCCATGATACTGAGGAGGGGGTGATTATACATTGCTGTACAAAGTTATCACCTTGTCATTAAGCTGCATGGACCTGTCAGGGTCACCAAGTGATTTTTAGACTCACAATAGCTCTAGTAACTTTCTTGGTAGGGAATCGAGGTACAAGTTTGTAATAGTGGCATAGCCACACTCTTTCTTATTTACATCTTTCTTGAGCAATATATTGAAGAGTCACAGAGCAGGCCATGCAGAGCTGCAATTAGAAGACTTGCATAATTCTTCCTATAGAGATGTGACTTTGTATGCTTTTAAACTGGTCAAGCTGACTTGACCATCTCTTGCTGAAAGGAAAAGGAAGGAAAAGGAAAGGAAAAGGAAAAGGAAAAGGAAAAGGAAAAGGAAAAGGAAAAGGAAAAGGAAAAGGAAAAGGAAAAGGAAAAGGAAAAGGAAAAGGAAAAGGAAAAGGAAAAGGAAAAGGAAAAGGAAAAGGAAAAGGAAAAGGAAAAGGAAAAGGAAAAGGAAAGTCTATTTTTTACCAAATTTTTTTTGTCAGTCTACTAAGCCAAGAATATATCAAAATACCACTCAGCATCTCAGTGAGTTTTTGGCCAGAAGCTCAGTTGGGTTTCACGGGACGGTGAGTTTCCTTCTTCTCACCTCTTTTTGTGGTCCTGAGTCCCCAAGACAGTCTGATCAGCAGAGAGTGAAAGCAACTCCCAGTGAAAGGGAGGTGAGCATTGAAGTCTGAGCAGAAGTTTTGACCATTGCTCTTCGCCTTTTCTTCATAATAGATGTCACAGAAAATTTAAAAAAACAGGTCTAAAAGTGAATGTCAGTCTTAACAAAGATATATTTAACATCATCTCAGTAACTTCCAATGAGAAAGATCCCCTACCTCCCCAGAAAATCTGTTCCACATCATTCTGTTTTCTTTAAATTGGCTTTTTCAGTAGTCTAAAGAAAATCTCATACACTCTATGTTAGGTTCATGACTTTTTGTTCCATTCATGGGGGACATGGAAACCAGTTCAATTAATTTCTCTCTTTCAGCAGCTTTTTCATACAGAAAGAATGACTTGGAGTCTCCATTCAGCCTATTTCCTACCTGCAACCTCTATTTTTTCTAACTGCCCTCAGACTTTTACTTGAAGAACTGAGCTTTTATTTTTTTCTTTTCTCTCATTTGTGTCTTTTCTGAAGCCTAAGACTCCAGAGTGTTTTGGATTATGTTTAGCTAGTGTTAACCAGAGTCAAGGAATACTTTTTTGTGTTCTTTACACACTTATGCTCAGATATGTTCTCCATGGAAAGTTTACCTATTTCAGGATGTCTGTAGCACTGTGTCATGGTGTGACTTGGGTTTTGCCAATTTTAATATATTTAATTTCTTTTAGAGATAGGATTTAGGAGTAGAGACAAGGCAGGCTCAAAACTTAAAAAGGTACAAGAAGAAATTTATTAATAACACAAACAGAACTCAGAATAAGATTCCTAGACTGTTCCCTCCTCCTTTCATTCCACATCCCTTAACAACATCATACAGAAAACACTTCAGTCAGTTAGCCACCCAAACAATCATTTCAGTTCACTTAAGAGAGAAAAGTTGCTTTTTTAGTTATGGCTTAGGGGGTGTCTTCACCTTCACAATCTACATTCACCCGGGAAAATATTGCAGATTATGACTCTCCTCCCATCTCCACAGTCCTTCCAGAGCTGTGCTATGGGTTATGTTACACACTTGGGGTACCACTTTTAAAGGCAGGCTGCTGAAAACCAAAATTCTCTTCATCTCTTTCTCTATCAAATGTCTCTGTTCATATTCCAGTCCCAGAACAGAGCGAGCTCCATTTTCCCGAGGCAAAAAGTCTTCTTCTCAAGCACCCCAAATCTCCCCAAATTTATTTCACAGTTTAAAGGAATTTTAGTGAAGTCACAATCCCCTTAGCCCACAAAAAAGGTTTTCAGCTACTTATCAGTTGCATCTTTTCAATCTCTTCCCACCAGGAACTTTATCTTCATTCTGCTGACCTCTGTAGTCTCCATGCTTCATTTCTTCTCATCCAGGGGAGCTCGGGAGATCGAGAATCTTATCAAGGCATTAAGAAGTTAAAATTGTATCCAGATTGTGAAGAAACCACATGGGCAGCTGGAGGCCTCTGCTGCCACGTGGAGAGCTGAGCCAAGCCGGGGGCCAGCAGGGCTGGAGCCATGCAGAGCCACGGCCCCGGCGGGGTTGTTATTGCCTGGTGGCCAGATGGCCAAAAAGCACAAATTAGCCTTAGCAATGTGATTTATGAAAGTGAAATAACTTTTAATTGGTTTCCTGAGCTGTCCATCACCAAATCAGCTCTCTGATTGGTCCCAGCAGCTCACAGGGGAAGCTCCCAGAGACAGGACAGCCCCTCCATTCCCTGGCCTCGTGGAGCTTTCCCTGAGGCGAATCCACCCCTCCCCCTAGCACGTGAAACCGACACACTGTCATCTCGTTTTCAGCTTCTTATTCACTAAAAGTAGCGCTCATTTCTGCAGGGTGCCATTCTCCCACCTTCTCTTTGCAGCTGCATAAATCAGAGTGGAATTTCACCCAATATTTTGGGACCATGAGTCCAAATAGTCATCATTATTTTAAATTCTAATCCTGTTCTTCAATATAGGGTCAGCTTAGAATACTCTTAAAGGAGAAAGCTTTTTATCTCATCCTTTGTGTTTCATCTTCTACATAGCTAGTGAAAATAATGAATAGTTCACAAGTGCTGCCCAATACTTCTGTTTTGTACTGTGGTGACCTATTGCTGTCTATTCCCTACATATATTTAAACAGTTTTGAACCCCTTTATATTAGTTCCACGTAGACTGTGTTTCTTACTTAGCTTGGAAGAAAGTCAGGCAGAAGAGTTGGAATAGGCTTCCTGGAGTCCAGTGATGTCATATTACTGATTCTTCCCTTTTCATTAGTCTGGTATTACATGCTATTTAGAATTTCATCTTGGCCTTTTCTCAAATCCTTCTTGTTTTCCCAGCATCTGCAGTTGTTTGTTGAGTAACTCTTTCCAACAGTTTTCCTGGCTCTGAAGTTGAGCACAGCATCTCCCAGCTCCCCAGCAGTTCCTGTGTCTCCTGTTGGAAGATGGTGCTATAATTATTCATCTTCCACCTTCTGAAGTGTCACCTGTCCTCAGCAAGCATTCTCAAAGATGACCTCTGATTGCTGTGAGATTAGTTCAGCCCATTCTTTAAATCTTACATTAATTTTCACCAGGCTCAGCTGAGCTGAAAAAAACACAGCTACACTGTCTTTCCTAAACTTTCTCTTTTATATTCTAACCTAACTTCTTGCCTTTTGATGCTGATGTTAATTCAGTTAGAAACTCTCTTACAGCCACATTTTATGGTGAAGAACAGTGGAAAAAGAGGTACTAAAACATTTCTGCCCTTTTCTTGCTACCCACCCATAGCTTTAGCTTTGCTGTTTAGAGCCATTCCCCTACAGGGAAGCCAAAGAGAAAAGGACAAGGGTCCACACTGGATACCTGCCAGTGTCTTTCTACTCACTCTGTTAGACTGGTACAAAATAAGGTGATATTCATCCACATAGAAACCAAATAAAGACCTTAACAAGCATAAATGAAAATTATAGGGATTCTGTAGAAACCTCACTTTTGAGGGTAGAAATGTTAATGCACATTTATAAACAGCTGTCTCTTTGCTATTTCATTTTCAAAGCTGGATTAAAAAAGGCACCTTTTTTCTCTTCCCATAATTAGAAAGTTGCCAGAAAGGAACTAGAAGGTTTGATTTCCATGACATTATACTTTCTATAAGAAAATAAAAGGAAGATAGAAGATGAGCATCTTCTTCCACTGTTGTAATCAAAGCTTATAGCTCTTCTTCATTTTGAAAGAGAAAGGAATTAAGTGTAAGTAAGTGCACTCAAATGATATATTCCAACTAATTTTAGACCCCTAGACCATGGCAGGGTGAGTAATGCTAGAAAATTAGCTGATGCTAGTGACAAAATTTCCCAGAAATGAGCTATGAAATGTGATACCTGGAATATAATTTCAAGCAGGCTGCTTATTTGTCTTCAAAATGTCCTTCCAACTGAGAAGTAGTTTAACTCTGTCACTTCTTAGTGTGCATGCAATAACCAAAATATGACAGCCTTCCCTAATTAATTTTTCAAACCTGTATCTGTTATATAATCCACTGGAAATCCATCTGACTCACTATGTCTTGGGCTGGTTGAGAAGGTGATAATCAGTACTCAGTTAACAACAATTGAATTAAAACAAAATTAAGCTATAATTATTTACTGGTTCTTAAAGGTTAATAATAGAGGTCTGTGCATCCTCAGGGATCAAAACTGTTGCCAAAATGTATGCAGGGAAAATTTAGGCTGAAAATATTTGCCTGGTATCAGCAAAAGAATTACAAGCATGAAATGCATGTAATAACAAGTTAGGCAGAAGCAATTATACTTACACCATGATTTTCCATTAGAAAAGCAAAGGCATAATTATCTACTAAATTAAAACTTCTGCTTTCTCACTAATAATCAAAAGAAACATTATTATTTGTGTAATAATGTCACAAACATGACAATAAAATAACTAGAAGCAATATAGGTTTGATATAATCATAAATAAATGTCAGCTGCAGCCAATAAGAATTAGAGAGCCTATTGAATTTGCCAAATGAAGGAAAATTAGTAAAGTACATAAAATTTGAGATGAAGGCATGTTAAGGAGAGGATTATTCCAAAGCACTAGCCCAGGACTCTGTTGCAGGATAGCAATTAGTATTTATCTTTCTCCCCTGCTATAATTTGAGCTTGCTGGGTTAAATCTGTGGGATGGACTTTTCAGGAACAAGTCTGGCAAAACCATCGAGTGCTCCCATAGTTCTCTCTGATCTGAGGCATCAGGTGTGTGCAGGTGGCAGAACCTCCTGCACCCAGAGGAAGAGCAGGCAGCCCCAGCTCTGCTTGAGGAGCCTGCACTGCAGCTGCTGCTCACCAGGCACTACACACGCCCACCTGAAGGAGGCTGCTTTTCCTTGGGGGGGTTTGTGTGGGAGGATAGGTTGTAAGGATAGTGCAGGAGGCGATCTTTCCCAATGAATTACAGCTGTACGGATTGCCAAGAAGTGGAGACAGCCTTGCCTGCCCGGTTAGGATGGGGGTTATAAAAGAGTGGATCAGCCAGTCCAGAGTCAGGTTGTACTTGCAGCTGGAGATCCAGAGCCTTCTTTCTGTGCTGTAAGCAGGCAAGGGACAAGTGGCTGTACAAGATAAAGAAAGAAGATGCTGTGTGAGGGACAGACAAGGGTTAGGTGGCTGGGTAAGGGACAGGCTGGGGTTTAGCCAGTAGTGGAGAAGGAAGCTCACAGAGAGAAGGAGTCAGAGCTGTGTGGAGCTGCCTGTAAGAAAAGGAATCAGAAGCAGCTAATGAGGAAAGGAGTCAGAGTTGCCTGGAAGAAGTCCACTAACAGAAGGCATGTAAAATTTTTAATAAAAGACTGGTGTTGGTGCCAGTTGTCTGTCTTGATGTAACTGCAACAGGTTTAGGCTACAAGCCTCCTTTTCCAGTTGCAGCCCACCACTCCACTGGGCCTCCCTGGCCCAGTTCAAAGCTATCTTAACAGGAACTGCAGTGCATATTTAGAGAAAATACCTATTTGTGGAACCAAGACTTTAAGCAAGGGTGGCAATTAATATAAAGCTGGAGTTTACAGTATGCTAGATATGATTCCACTGGGAAATGAACTGAGTGAGAAATTATTAATTTCATATGGCCCACCTGATGCTCAACACTGAGTTTCTTTTTTCTGTCAGATGCACAAAATTTATACATTTTAATGCAGTACACTCTTCAAGAAATCTGCAAAGAATATTCCCTCAGAGTTGTACATTACGCATACTGTCACATCCAATGAAGGAATCCAAAAACTTTACAGCTTAATATTCAAAAGGTAAGAGGCTAAAAGACATTGCTGTTTATGACATGCAATGAGGAAAAAAAAATTCTTATGCAAGGTGCCTAGATGGAACTGGCAGGCAGATCAATGTGTTATCCAGCAGTTGAATGGAGAGGTATATTTGTTTCCTACAGCACTGCAATTGCAAAAATGAGTCACAGAATCAGACTATCCATAATTTTATGAATATTTATTATCTTGCCATATGGGTCTTGCTTCTATTTATAATATCTTTTAAATATTCAATACTCTCTAAAGATGCCCATAGAAATGTAGAGGCAAGCTCTTTTTACATATCTCATTTTATTGTAAGAAATATATTTTTCATAATAAAATAGAAAATTAGAATAATATGTTAATTGGAAGTGGTATAAAGACAAAGAAATAAATGACAAATGAACTGGTACCTTAAACCCAGTCCTTTTCTATACTTAGTTATCTCTAGAAACTTCTGCAAACCAGCTTTAAATGAAAATGGATTGCACTTTTATAGGCTGTGCTTCTGACTTTTTTTCATGAAACCTTGGAGGAAAGATTTGATACAAAACCATGTTCTCAGTTTGAAAGTTCAGTTACTCTTTGATTGAAAACAAGACCTTTTGGTTGCTTATGTGTCCTAGTTTCCTTATGAAACACCTGTAAGTACTACAGATGGTGTCAAGAGCCCAAGCTACAATGGAGCATGTCTGACTCACTTCACTGAAATATTGTAAGAAAAATTTTGAGCTCTGGGTGAATCCAGACCCATTGGTCAGCCTTGTTGTTGGAATCATTTTTCTCATCACTGAGTTTGAGATTTGGTCACTTCAACTTTTACAGTGTTTCAGAGCTGAGGGCAGTTATTGGTCTGTGTCCTGGTCTAATTGTAGTTTGGGTAGCTCATGCTCTGTCCCCCTAGACCTTCCATGATCACTTACATGCACTTCAGAATCCATGGATGAGGCTTTCACTTGCTGCACTGAGTTCCACACAAGTTTTATTTCAGTAGTGGGTAATGGACATCTTATTCAAAGCAGATAGAAGTAATTTCTTCTAGGAAAAAAAAAATACTTCTGTGAAGTCTGATGTTAATTGGTGCCATCCTAATTAATTAATAAGCATACACTCACAGCTTATCAGAGAAGTCAGATTACTTAAAAGCCACTCCACAACAGTATTTCTAGATAAGATACTGTTAGTTAGATCTGGGGATGATGATGTTCAGAGGCTTTATGCTGATTTGTATCAGCTTAGGGATCTTGTCCTTTGGAAGGCTTCCATTGTACATCAGAGAAAGGTACTAATTTTCCCAGGAGTTTGCTCAACTGAAAGCTATAGATCAAATAATGCATACTTTTAAAAGCAGTACTTTTACCTCTGGTTTCAACTGAAGAACTAACAGGAAGAATTTTTTTTCTATATTCAATTGTCCCTTAATTTAAACCTCAGTAATTCACCCCAATTGCAGAACACTTTGAGTTTAAGGCTAAATCAAATCCCCTAGGTACAGAACTCTAAATTACTACAGGTCTTTAAAGAAACTACCTCTTGCTTTTCTAGCTATATCTGTAAGTCCAAATTAAAGAACATAAAAGAGTAAATACTGCTTTTTTTTTCTTTTCTCTTGCTTGCACTATTTTATAACAGCATAACTTCAGTTTTTCTTGGAGCTGCTTTATCATTTATACTGGTGAGAGATAAGGATTATCTCAGTTCATCTGCAGATATATCAGGAAGGGAACAGGTGAAGAAAATGTACAGCTTTGATTGCATCCAGAGCTGGACTAAAAGGAATCTATTTTTCCAAAATAAAAACCTCTATCAAACAACTATCTAACAAACAATTACATTGTTTTATACACTTTTCTGCCTGTCAGCTTTTGATTTAACCCCTCTAGTAGCTGCTGTGACTTGACTTCAAGAATAGATGAAAAGAACTGTTCCTGGGAGGGAAGAGCTTGGAGATACCTCCCAGGTACCCCACCAGCAGTGGGGTATAGCAGATTACTTTAAATTGGATTAATTCTGGCTCCTGAATTTCAGTGCCCATATGGGAATCTGGTGTTTCAGCTCCTCTTACAGGCAGTGAAGTCAGCTGGAGCCTGCCAAACTCTTCAGCTGATACCCAGACTCAGTTCAGCTGTCTACATGTAGGCACCTAGCTCTGTGCCAGGCATCCTGTCTGGCTTAGCTGCTGGACTGGGCTGTGCCTGAGAGTCAGCTGGGGGCACTTCAAACAGCACTGGACACTCATGTGTGGTCAGCTGAATCACCCTCCTCTGCCTGAATTGCCCTCCTGACTCCTGTGGATCCATCAGCTGTGGCACTCACAGGTGTGCAGGGTGCTTGTGATGCCTTGGACTGTCCCCAGGGGCTGGCAAGCAGGACAAGGACATGTGCCCTTCTGAAACTAAAACTGCAGGGGAGGGTGACCCTGTGACCCTTGACTGATGCAGCTGAGGGCACCTGGCTCATCCCCTGCATCTCCCCAGAGGCACCAGGGACACCTGTAAGCTGTGATAAAGCACCTCCACTTCAGTGCCCAAACCTGAGGAGGAACCTCTCCCTATCCATCATCTAAGAAACCAAATCTGTTTGCCAGGGAGTCCTTTTAACTGCATCCTCAATCAGGGCTGGAAAAGTTGGGAACATGAGTATGGACAGCTACTAGATATGTCCTCATCTGTCAAGTGGCTTTTTAGGACAGTGTTTTCCTGTTATGCTGTGAACTTCAGCTCTGTCTAGAGTCTCTCTGAAGTCTCTATAGGCTGTGGTCACACAAAAACAATGGAGTAGTTATTAAACAGCTTTAAACCCTTAAATTTGTCATTTCAAAGTCATAGAGAAGACAGGAAATTGCTTAATGCTAAGCAGGGACTCCAGTCTGGAAGGTATGACTTTAGAAAATAAGCACAGGCAAAGAAAGAAGGAAAAACTCATATCAGCTTAGTACTGGGATATGCATTCTCATATTTTAAACAAATAAAACACAAAGTTTGTAAGGACTAAAATAAAATATTAATTTAAAAAATAATCCTCACAGGGTAATTAAAGTTGGGTAACATCCCAAGAACCTGAACATTTTAATAGCTCTCATTACACAGTCTCTGAAGAATCCATGACAAATTAATTCTTACCAACCCCTCCTTTCATGGAAGAAGAAATGTTAGAGTCAAGAGCATTTAAGACCTCATAAGGAGCTTTCTGACAAGAATGCTTTAATGTCAGAAATTTTATCATGAGTGAGAGCTATATAGAAATGTTGTTTTTTTTTTTTTTTTTTTTTCCCAAATGGTTGTTTAAAATACCAGCCTCATTAAAACAGCTGCAGACGTCTTGTGAATCCATACTGAAGTGACTCCCAGGCCAATTTGTCATTTGAATCCCCCAAACTGACACTTTTCCAGAGAGACTGCAAAGTCTGCATGATATTTTTTCATTTTTAGTTTTTATGTTGGCATCATTGCTTGGAAATGCAAAATGACAATATAGGGGCATGTGGTTGTTAATTGCAGTGTGTCAAATCTAGGTTTTCATAAGATGAAGGAAAGGGGGCTTGAGCATCCTTATGTACCTTCATAGACTCATAGAATAATGTGGGTTGGAAGGGGCCTTAAAATCATCAAGTTCCACCCCTTCTGCCAGGGGCAGAGAACCTTTCACTAGACCAGATTGCTCATAGCCTTGCCCAACGTTTCCAACGATGGGGCATCCACAATTTCCCTGGAAAATCTGTTTCAGTGCCTCATCCTCACAGTAAAGAATTTCTTCCTAATATCTAACATAAACTTACTCTCAGTTTGAAGCCATTCCCCCTTGTCCTGCCACTATATGCCTTGTAGAAAGTCTCTCTTTGCCTTTCTCATAGGCTTCCCTCAGGTACTGGAAAGCCACAATTAGATCACCCCACCAAATCCCTCTCTTTCCTAGGGTGAAAAATCCTGATTCTCTCAGGATTTCCTCCACAGAAGTGCTGTTAGTTTCAAGATGCTGAAATTATATTTTACCATTTGTTAGCATGATGTTACCTCCACTGGAGAGCTGACAGCTTCAAAATATGATGTGTGATTTACTTTGGAAATTTTAAAAATGTCAGTCACGTGTAAGTATAAAAAAAAATTGAAATTTAATATATTTTTTCTGGCCAAGTGTTTTAATATAATTATGGCTTTATATAATAGTTTTCTACTCTCATATGTTGTTATGACTAGTAAATCTCTGGTTTTGATATAAAACAATATAGTGTTGATAGACATTAGTAGTTCAGGTTGGGAAAAAGGTAGTGGCACACAATGCCTTTTCCCTCAAACATAATGATTTGAAATCCTGGGTAGAATTCTACAGTGGGAATTGTCAAATGTCTTTGGAAAGTAATGGCTGTGCTTGTCTTTAAATTATTATGGTGGGTTTAGCCCAGGCACAGCATTCACGTCTCAGGTATCTGGTTCTAGCAGAAAAAAAAAAATGGAATGACATTTTTTAAAAGACAAATAGGTCATTTTGAATGTCCAGAGCTGATTTAATGAGGACTGCTTTCACGAGGTTCCAGTGGGTAAGGGAAGATGACAGTTCAGATGAGACTGTACCTGCAACAATGCTCTCAGACACTTGCTCAGATCTCATGTTGCTTCTCTTTCCCATTACAGTGAGAAAAGTTTCTTAACATGAGAGATACAGGACAGATTCCAAGTGTAAAATACTGGAAAGTTCAGCCAGATCCTTATGTCCATTTCAAGACTGTTTACATGATTAGGATTGTGGAAATGAATTCTGAAATCACTCACAGTGTTCTTGAAGTGAGTATATAAATTTTTTTCTCATTTGAGGTTGGAACTAGATGATCTTTAAGGTCTATTCCAATGCAAGACTTTACGTGATTCTAGACTTTATATGATCATATTCTATGATTGTGAGAACTGCAAAAAAATGAGTAACATGTCTGAGAGCACTTGCAAAGGCTCTTGCTCCCCAGAGTTCCTCCTTAGAGGGAAATAAATCTGTTTAGATTCCCTATTAGCAGCAGACTGCCAGCCAGCTGCATGAGGTGGCTTTGACCTGGAAGATGCTTGTAACAGGAAAAGCAGTCTGGGAAGGAAAGTTTTGGATGTAGTCCTGATCCTAACCTTACCACCAGCCCTAACCATGCCCTCCTTTGCAGAGCTGAGGGAGGAGTCATGCCTTCTGCTGCTGCAAAGGAAAAAACAGAAAGCACGCTGCCACAATCAGCTGGGTTTGCATTCTGGATGTATATAAACTCCCAGACCATTCACCAGAAGCACAGAGGGGCTGTGACAGCACTGAGCCACACAGAGGGTAGGAGGAGAAACACCATACAGGTAGGAGCCCCTGACTGCTGGGTAGGTTTCTGAACAGCAGAGTGGCACAGCAGGACAGCTTCCATGTGAATTTGTTTTCGTGGCAACATGTTCTTGGCATGCAAGATAACAGTGCAACAGGCTCTGCTGCTGAGTGGAGTGTTTAGATTTGGCCACGTTGACTCTAATCACTTCACTGCTTTTATATCAGATGAGGCTCGAGGATGAAGAAGTACATAGGTGCTTTTTGAGAGTAGAGAGAATATATCCTGAGAGATGGCTTTGGATTTGATAATAGCAGCAGGCTTTTCTTGAGGTAATTTATAGCAATATTAGAAGAAAAAGGAAGACTTAGTATTATGAAGGTCAAGTTTCTCCTCCTGTTTTTCTGTGCTAGCATACTGAAGATTCTTTCATTCTGTATGCTATTCAGTCCAAGGACTGATTTAATTGTCAGAATTTGAAGTATTGATTAGAGTTGATGAAAAAGAGTTCCCTGATATCAGAAAGCTTTGAATAACAGCATAATATGAATTCCAGTCATGCATGTGCCCTTTCACAAGTCACTGCAGGCTTGATGGTAGCTGTATCCCCTAAATGTGCATTGATCACCTGTTAGACAGGCACATGTGATACCTTTAATTGAGATAAAAGACAGCTTTTTCCAATTCTTTTCCTCTCCTATGGTAATTAGGAATAATGCTATTGAGTGTTCACAGATCAAACAGACGTGAAAGATGCAAGAGAGGATTGATATTTTTCTTTGGATTTATTTTAGCTGATAATCAACAGTGCATATTACTATCTTTCTCTGATGCACTTCTCCCTCTTTCTCTTCATTTCCCAGAGCAGACATTCAGATGATTTCTGCATACAGTATTAATTTAAACTTACATTTGTGACTCTTCAGTGGTAAGCACCTTTTTGCTGCACCACCTCAAGTTTCTAGCTCTGTTTAACACAGGCATATGGAGCCAGGATTTTGTTGATTCCTGATGCAAACATCACTAAACATTTAACTCTCCATACAAAGTAGCTGTAAGGCTGAATTATTTCTATCATATGAATGGAGACTCATACTGTCATGCTAGCTTACACTTTAACAATTACAGTGAAATGAAGTTAACACCATTTCATCTTACTCCTGTTAAGGTGTAGGTCCACTTTCACCTTTTGTATTCAGCACTGCTTTGTGTGAAAGATATGCTGGAGGTCATCTCAGAAAATTTCAAGCTGGTACAGACAAGTAATTTACATCTGGGCTAGTCATTGTCAGGCTCCTTTTTGGTCAGCAGAGAGGGGGAGACAGTTTTGGAGATGATCCATGTGACAGACATTTGCTTTAGGATGTGAGGATCCAGTGTCTTGAGGTTGTGTCCACAGTAGCCATAGATGCAAACATCAGCAATTATGTGGCAAAACCCATCATCATATTTTATTTTGTTGTAGGCAGACAGACTGCTTGTGCTGTAAGAGTCCTGATGAAGCAAATGTGTGAAGAAAACCATTCCCCAGAGACACTGAAGATCTCAATAATGTGAGAGGGCTACAGATGGCTTAATAAGTTACTCATGTTTACTGTCAGATGTTGATGTCTTATTTAGCCACGGAAATAAAGCAAACTGCAAACTGTCCCACTGGAAGACAGGCATTTCTGCAGATGAGATACGTTTCTAGGTAGAAAAGTCAGTATCATAAAAAGCCCCACCCTTAAACTTGTTATATGTATTTATACTGGTAAGGAACTGGGGGCAGCACTTCTTTTATACTCATAAAATGAAAACTCGTTAGCTGGGCTCCCAGGGGAAAGCTAGGCTCTGTCTGGATGATGCTTCTCCTAGAAACACTGAGATGCACCAAGTTTGAGATTTAGCAGTAATATAGCTGACCACTCCTGCAATTAACTTGACAGTGAAATATTGGAATGATTGTTTCTTTCAGTGATCCATATAATGAAAGGCATAAAGCATCAATCCTTAAATTGCTTAAGGAGGAAAGAAGACATTTCTTCTATAATTCAACACCTGCCAACTTGGTCTTTACATGTGAAAAAACTTTATGCATTCAATACTCTTGATGAGCACCTTAGATTTAAAAGCAGTGCCCTTTTCAGTCAGCCACAAACCTGAATTTATGGCTGCCACTGCAGAGGATGAATCTAACCAGAGAAACAGGATGAGAATTAATGCATTAGCCTTATGTTGTTCATCTGTGCTCCTTTATTCATTCTCAGATCACTCACTCACCTTCTTGACATTCCTCTCAATTCAACTTGGAAAGTGTCTTCACTTCTTTTGCCAAAGTACACTTTAAGTAGACTTTCAGACATACTTTGAAATGTATTGCTTTTCTTTTGGACTTCTTTTGTTTTGGCTTTTGTTCCTTAAGTTGACACAATTAATCTGTTTCACTGTGAAGTCAGAATATTTCATTATCTTGTTTATTTATAGTTCTCTTATCCTAATAAAGCACTCTGCCTTTGCAAGGATGTCTAGGCTACTTCAGAAATATATCCATTTTTGCAATTGAATGATACCATTCCACTACAAACTTAAATACAGTTTAAAAATAGAGATATGGATTTATGAATCTCCAGTTAGATTACATTGCCAAACGAGATGCCTTCCAGTGCATGGCATGTCAAATAGGAGCAGCTGAGAATGGCAGTGGAGGAAGCCATTCCTTTTTTCCAGGGAAAAGCAGTAGGTAGCTCTAAGAAAATGATTGTTTTTTCTGTCAGACTGAACCCATGAGATTTTACCCTGTAACAGACCAAAGCAGACCGTGCTGTGGCTGTTCCAGACAGAGATGCAACAAGCTCATTGATTTGCATGCAAACACACTAAACCAAGTCCTCCAGGAAAACTCACTAATATATTGCATAGAAAGATAATAAAGTAAAGGATAGGTTGATAAATGAAAGTGAATTATCTTAAAAACATTGGGTATCAGAGCTGTTACCTTGGTTCCCACACAGTACAATTAAAAAAAAACAACCTTGTTAACTGTTCTGTGTCCTTTCTGACCTTAGTTAATAGGCTGAGGCTCAGTGGGGAGCTCTTACCACAAAGAAGAAAGGGATTTATGCATTGCTGATGTGATCAAAGATTTTCAGTTGCAAAAAAAAAAAAATTATGTTGGGACCCATTTTCTCTGGCCATAGCAGCAATCAAAGGACAAGCATTGTGCTCCTAGTCTCCCACAAAAATTGTCCTTTATCTCTTCCTCAGACCAGACTGCTGTTAATGCACCCAGTGCTTTTTTGCTACCATTTTCCTCATAGGCACCTTTCCTCTCTCTGTCACAGATGGTAGGCAATCACAATTTCAGCAATCAGTTCTTACATGCTTGCATTTGTCTTGTCCTTCTCCACTACCAAATGATTCATCTTGTTCTCAGACTTTGAAATGTGCAAGCCAATGATTGTGACAGCTTTCCTATCATTTCTGCTACCTGGTTGCACAGAGCACTTGAATGTCCCCTTTTACATTTACCTGGAGTAAAAGGCAGCTCTTACACTAAGCAGCTTCAACAACATTTAGCTCAACTCAAGAACTTCTTATTTCACAGTTGAAAATGACACAGGCAGGCCCTAATGCCTCTCCCACTTAAATGAGCTAGATCCCTTTGCCTTTGATTGGGACAGAAATATATTTGAATATGTGAAAGTTCTCCTCTGAGGTGAGATGAGCTATTTTGAAGCAATTTTTAAATCTTCCCAGTTTAATCAGGGAATATGACTCAATTTTGCTGCTCTCATTCTCCACTGCCAGATTCTGAACCCATAGTGTAAATCTGCTGTCAGATTACTTTCTCAAATATTGAAACTCTAAAAACACTGAGGTGGGTGCTTAAGCTGAGCTTGTAAGGGATAAATTTTATTTTAATTACTTTTGTATTGTTATCAAATACTAAGCATTACTGTAGTAGTGAATATATATCTACCGAGGATTTTTACTAAAAATCAAGTCTGTATCAGCACTTTCCCTTGCAGTTACAGAGGCATATCTATGGTAGTAAAATGATTAATGATTTTATAAAACAGTAACCTATTTTTTATAGTTTTTATTACTCTATGCTGACTATTCTGCTTTAGTCACACTAGGATTAACAGGCTAATTTAAATTGTCAGTGACAAAGGAAGCTGTTTAATTTCATCTATGCTATGTATCTCTGGTTTTGTAAAGAAACTAGCTCTAAATTAAATCTTGCCGTCAGCTGAGGGCTCCCATTAAGTAGAATGCTATAAGAGAAATAAATTAGTAGAAAATATATTCTAGATGCAGTCCTGGTGTGCAAGGTTCATGATAAAAAATTTTAAAAATTAAAACCTTTGTTGCATTTCCAAAATAATTTTCTATGGAGGAAACTGACAGCACAGAAATTACCTTCAATACATGGAAAGGCTGACACTTCTTTTTTCAGGTAGTTTCATAATTAGATGTGCTTATAACCTTATCAAAAGCTAATTACTACTTTGTTTTTCATTATCAAAATAGTGTTCCTTGTGACGTTAATACAAATTTTAAAGAACATCTTGTTAGGCAAAAAGACAGCAGGACTTCAGCAATTGAATGCAGGCTTGTTTATATCTAATAAAAGCAGATTTGATAAAATTCTTGAAAGAGTTCTATCTTTCCACTCTCAGCATCTTACTGAACGTCCTGTGTTATTGAACTTTGTGTAAGCTCTACAAACAGGGCAAAGTCACCAAATCTGAGTTATTAGTTTGATATTTGACATAAAATTAGTTACACTTTTATAGTTTTCCTGTTTCTATGGCTTCATCTTGCTAACTGTCCAAGGAAAGACGGTTCCCTAAAACTTGTTCTGTTTTTCTGAAACCCACATTCACAAGTACAGCAGCACATAGTTGCTGTATGTAGCCAAATGCAGCCCACTGGTGCACAGTCATGAAAACACTTGCCAAACCTTTATAATGCATAAAACAAAAAATGCCTACTGTTTTCTGCAGTTCCCTGTACCTGAAGAACAGGTGATGCACAATTTATAGGCTTTGGTTTGGTTAAAACTTGCTAATGTGTCAGGCAGACTCAGTCTCAAAAATACTTCTTGTATTGATCACTACAAATAAATGTGAGCATGTTGACTTTCCTCCAACTGCAGAGGACTACTGCAGTAAGTCAGAAACAAGTTACCATAGTGACCTATTACAAATACAGAAAGTAAATTTCTCTGCAATTATTTTTGGAGTTTTCTGTAAGGTTATGCTGCAAACAAAACACCAGCCTTGAAACTATTGCACTTCTTCGTTGTGCAATGGAGAAAGGCAAGCATGTGTAGGATGTAACAGGGCATCTCAGTGAGACAACTGCACTTTGGTGTTTAACTCAGTGTGCCATTGGTACCAAGCAAGCTGCAGCTCACTTTTAGGCCTTAAGCACAAATTATGCACCTAAATGCTTGTTCTTCTCTCTCCTTTCTTGATCTCACATCAAATACAATCACAGAATCTCACATTTTGCCAACACTTCTTGTATTTCTTTGGGTAGCTTTCAGTATCAGTTAGGAATTAAATCTTCCATCTCTATCCTGGCCTCTATAGTTGAGTTCACAGTGAGTTCCAGCCTCCATGGAGCTTTCCCAATCAGTACCAGAATCCAACAACTTTCTGACTGAGATGAAAACAGTGAGGTAGATATGTATTCCCTCAGAGAAGTTGGAGGCTACAAAGAACTGTCTGGGAAGAATCTATTGGCCAAGAGCTTTCTGAAGGGGAAGGCTCTGCTGGCCAGGAGTTCTCCAAAGGGAATGAACGGTAAGAGACCATCCATCCAGTCCAGCTGGGGAGATGACAGTGACAATGAGCTTGCTGAGAACAGCTGGGAACACGTGAGCATCCAGAGCGTTCAAGCCTTGCTGCAGGAGGAGGATGACTGGGATGAACCGAGTTTCCTCAAGCTGTGTGAAGTAGAAGACAGGGAGCAAAGACTGGCACACTTTGCAGAGGATGGGCTCCAGTTCCTGTCCCTCAGGAGCCCTGAGTTTAGGGCCCAGCACCTGAGCTGTGCCCCCAAGTGCCATTCAGTGCCTGGCCTCCCCACAACCCAGTCCCGGCCCCACAGCTGCTCCAGCCTCAGCTCCCCGCTGGGAGCCAAGGGTCCCCACAAGAAGTGTCTGTCCCAAGTCAGGCAGGCACTGTGGGTGCTGTGCAGCCTCTTCTGCTGCCCCTGGACTTGCCTGGCACCACTGCCCGAGGATGAGTGCCTGCTGCCAGCACCAGCCCGACCCCGCAGAGGGCGGATGGCACGGAGCCTGCCCAGCTCCTGAGGGAGCCACACTGGCTTCCTGGGCCTGGAAACAAAAGAAAAGAATAAGAATAAGAATAAGAATAAGAATAAGAATAAGAATAAGAATAAGAATAAGAATAAGAATAAGAATAAGAATAATAAGTACTGCCATCCCAAGGGACGTGGACAGGGTGTCCCGTGCAAGGGGAAAAGGGAAAGAGGAGCAGAGGCTGAACATGGCAGTTCATCTCAGAGCATGATTTTGAACTTTGCTCTGTTCCCAGCCAACTGCTAGGGAGTGTAAGACAAGTCCATTGCTTTTCTCACATTGTTTTCTCTGGCTTCTTGGGTTTTAAAGCTGGGTGTGAGAGCTGGATATTTTGGTTTAACTCCCAGCCAGCAAGCCCTATACTAGCTTCTGTGAAGAAAATTAACTCTACCCCAGGCCAAATCAGCACATTGAATAAAGATCTACCTTATTTATTTTCTTTGTTTTGTCCTTTGTACAGCAACAAGGACATTGCTTGACCATTAGCATAGGTGCAAAGACTAGGAATAGTCACTTATTTATTACCAGTTTTTTACCCTAACATCTTGTTCTTCCTGTAAGATAAGTATCTGCCTACAAATAAAGGCATCCCTCAAAGCTCATTCACCTGTAAGCTGTGAATCTTTGTACATCTTTGGAGTTCTGGAAAGATGGTCTATGTTTTCTGTCTTGCTAGCTGCCTTTTTCTTTTAATTCAGATTCAAATTTCTGGCAGGTCATGTCAACTGTCCTGGTTTGAAGGACAGTTATCTGCCAATAAAGGCAGACGCTTCTCTTTGAAAATGGAGAATGCAAACCCCCTCCCTCCAAATTATTATAAATTTAAAATTAAGGGGCTCTCAGGCAAAGCTATGGGAATTAGGAATAATAGTTCTTTACTGGGAAAATTAAAATAGAAATACAGTATTACAAAAAAAAAATTCCCAACCCTGACAGAGTCAGAATACAACCTGACACCCCGTCAGTCAGGGTGTTGGTAGCAGACCCATTAAATGGTAGCTGCATCCTCCTGCAGTGGCAGATGTGATTCTGTTGAAGCAGTGCTCCTGTAGAAGAGTACAGCCTTCCTCCAAAAGTCCAGGGATGATGTAGAAAGGTCCAGCTTCTCCTCTGGAATCCAGTAGAAAAAAGGATAACTTGCTGTCCAACAGCTCAGTTTTTATCTAGGTAGGAAATGCTTGGCTCCTCCCCCTGGCTGAAGCATCTCCCAGTGGGATGATGTAATTTTATCAGTCATACTGTGGGACTGAATGGCCCAGCAGCAGATGATATCTTCCTGGAGGGAGGATGGGTTGTCAAAAAGATAAAGGTGATTGCCCCATCTTGTCTAAAAAATGGCCCATTGGCAGATATGTGCCATGGAGATAAGGGTCACTGCCCCACCCGGCTTTCAACAGATGGTGATAGAATACACATTTCTGGCCACATCAACCAACACATCAACTTATAAAAATTACTGCCATTATACCTTCTGCTATGGCTTCCTGGCAAAGATGGCTGGTAAAGCCACCATTCCCATAGCTAACTTGTCAAAGCCAGTCTCTCTCTCTCCACATGTCTGTCTCTACTATAAGAGACCATGGATGTTTGTAGCCTCTATAAGAGCAATATGGGTTGACAAATACCGCCTAGCATTTCCATTAAAGCACTACAGCTGGTATCCCAAATTCCTGCGAGTACACCTCTATTGTGGTGGCCAACAGCTGGCCTGAAGGCCTCACAATTATAATTAATCTCCGTTTTATAACTGAAAGGTAACTAATTCTATGAGTGCCTTAATTATATAACTTGAGCAGTGTGCACCATTGCAGAGCAGGCCTGGGCTGCTGGGGACATGAGCAGCTGTTGGCTGGTTGGCCAGGTGGCAACTGGTTCAGCCGGGGGGGATTGACCACATAAACCCTCAGATCTTTATAAGAAAGAGAGTACTCAATGAAGCTGGCACTTGCCACATGAACCCAGTGTGTTTTGTCACTTGTCTGACCCCAAAACTGCAACACACCTCCTGCTGGAACCCCTGAAACTGAGAATTTTGGGGTTTCTGTGCTGACAGGCACTGACCCTCAAGAAAACACAGCTTTTCATGTGAGTTCTTGGAGTAGGCTTCCAAAATTGAATGATAGAGCTAGAGTTACTGGTGTGTAGTTTGGATAGAAGTGTGTAATATCACATGGTGGAAAATTTAGAATTTAAAGTTATATCTATATAGCACTATATAGAGGGCAAAATGGAGGTTTAAGGGCAAAGGTTTCTTTCTTCTTCACCTTCTTTTTAATGGGTCTAGGTGGGATCTTTTTTAATGGGACAGAAAATTTCACATTGCAGGCTACGGGTGTTTGGTTATTGGGTCAAAAGTAAAAATAATTTAGGTGGCTTTTCTTAATTGGACAATTAGACCTTAAAAGACCTTGTAACAAGAGAGATAGGTGGCCATTTTGTCATTTTGAGCTTGTTACCTAGAAGTGCTGTAGTACTCACTGTAACATAAATAAGAATTAATAAACATCGGAGTCCGAACACGAAATACTGTCTCTCAAGCTTTTAATCCCAACTCTGGCAAAGAAGGAAAAACAAGATAAAATGCAATAACCTCCCACAGGCTTCAGCCACAGGTGCTAGGGTGGGAGCTGTGTACATTAATTTTGCAATGACACTTGCCTTTCAGTTAAGAAGGGAACATCATTGTCTTCTCTGCTTCTGTCACTTCTCAATCCCTTTCCATAAGGTCAGTAATAAAAATCCACAAAACCTGACATTTTATTTCTACTTTTCAATGATGGAGACATTTTCTGAGAAAGGGTCAGAAGTTTGAAGGTTCATTTTTCACTCCCACAAATCACTGTGAAGAAAACTGCCCCTTTTTGATCTTGGTGAGGTCCTCTCACTTAACGTAATTAACCACATCAGAAACAAACAAAGAGCTTTCACATTAAATTAAATGTCTTCGACACATAGCAGTGCTATCCATAGATGGAAGATTCACACTGAGTCAAACAGCTGTCAATTTGAGAAGCATTCTTTCTGAGGTGTGCATAACTTTGTTGCATTCGTGTCACTTTAGTCACACGTGTGACAGTGACTTTGTCGATCACTGCTGTAACCATCACAAGATACAGCCATTGTCTCTGCAACCTTGCAATCAAATTGGTCAGCAATTTTACTCAGTAGAACTGATTTTTCAACGGTTGCAAATCAAATGAACTGATTCTTGAATACATATTGGTATCTTGTTACTCCACAATGAAGCATGATAAACTTAGTAAAGCCATATATGATTAGTCAAAAGACAGAGTGAATATGCAGAATAAAGTCTATATAATTTGGATTTCAATTTGTTAAACAGATTTCCAACCTCTTATTTAAAGACTTATTTTTCAACAGACTTACCACATTTCATGAAAAACTGTCCTATGCAGCCATATGAGCGTCCAAATCTGTGTTTTGTTTCTTACAAATTGCAAAACAGAGCAAATAGTAAATGAAATTAACTTCAAAGAAGAGTACAGTACCAGCTGCATTAATATAAAGGAAACTCAATTGTAAAAAATTTGTCAGAAAACAAAATGAGATTAGTCTACAATGGATAAGCTTGTGTAGGTGAGGATTAAAAACTCAACCCCCTTCAGTATGCTGTGAAGATGCCATGGGATCTTTTAATTTCTATTTTAATGACATAATGACAGAATTATTAGAAATAATAGGCAATATCATGACATCAAGTTCCTGTCTACTGATGGCCAGGGTTTTAACTTAGGATCAGGTCCTCGTACCTGGCCAAGAACCAGGAGTGGGAAAGCTTTCACTGCCCTTTGCACTAGCAAACACTCTTAGGTCAGACTGCTGACTGTGATCCCAGTGAGGCAGACAGACACTGTTACTTCTTTACATGAGAGGGATGGGCCAGAACTATTGTAAAAATCAGTTTTTCTTTTCACCTTAAATGAGCTGTGTAAAATCTGAACTTTTAAATTTTTCATAAAAGAAGCTTGCAAGAGATGATTCATTCTGTGTGCATTAATCTCTCACTCCTAATGCTAAGGTGAGATGAATCAGCTTTTATAGGTCACTATATTTCTATAAGGATTACTGCATTTTCCTGACTGACTATTTGGTGCTTTTAGTGCATGCTATTTGCCTAATTTGATTAACTCTCAAACTCTTTTAAATGGCTAAAGTTAGGACATTTGAAGTTCACTTAATGAAACAGGGGTC
Source organism: Luscinia megarhynchos (assembly GCA_034336665.1). Lineage (NCBI taxonomy): Eukaryota > Metazoa > Chordata > Aves > Passeriformes > Muscicapidae > Luscinia > Luscinia megarhynchos. The sequence continues at coordinate 17,431,289 of JAPFBE010000003.1, forward strand.
TGCTTTGTTCAGAAGCAGAAAAACTGAATGCCTCTCTTTATTTTGAGACTCCTGGCAAGCCTGCTCTTCAGCATACTGAGCAAAACACCTCTGAATTCTTTCATCCTGTGCCATGAATGAAAATCTTATCCTGCACATTCAAATTCAGAGCTTTGTTAAATTTTAAATATGAAATACATCACATGAAAAAGACAAATGAGAATTATAGTCCAGGCACAGCAAAGTTTTTATATGTGCATAATATTACTAGTTTATTTGTCTCCTTGCTTAAATACTAGCATGTTATAGGCAGATATTTCAATCAAGAATACACTGCAATAACGCTTCAGAACTCTTCTTTTGCACAGAAAAACACCACTGAAAATGTCCTATTATGCAGGAGGCATTTAAATTTATGGAAGAAAATCTAACTAACAGTAAGACAATAGTCACTTGTAGACCCTCTAGAGATTCTGTGAAGAAAAGTGACCACAGAGATTTGGAACATGTCATGCTGTGCCATTCTCTACTACAGTGTGTGCTTTGCGAGGTAAGAGATTGAAACCTCACATGGGCCTGTCATCTCACCAGTCCCCTTGGTTTGCTCATTTCTTTGTCCATGAGAGAGGGCATGAAGGTTATACACTGAACAAAGAAGCCTTGTTAATTCTAGCCTCAGTACTACAAGTGTATGATGCAGAAGAAGTTGATTGAATAGGCACAGGGTCCCACTACAACACAGCTCAGAACAGTTTCCCTTAGCTCATTCTGTACTATAAACTATGAATCTAAAATTCGTAGCAGTAGTTCTAGTAAGAACTATCTGCTGCTCTCAATTATCCATTCTGTATTTATAGAAAGGAGAGTGGACACTGGTCCATCAAGAAGAAATGGAAGGAAGACATTGTCAAGTTTTTCCAGGATCTGTTGGCAAGACCTAGTTATGTTTCTTCTCTCTTTATATCCATAATATTTAAAGCCATGATGTCTTATAAGCTTGCTAAGTAGCAGCTTCTCAGTGACAATTGTATTCTAACAATTCAGTTCAGACTTAAATACTTAAACAATACTTTAAACACAGTTTTCTTGGGGCTTAAAACTCGTAAAACTCAAGTAGAGAGTATTGCCTATGCAGTAGAAAAGCTAAGAAAAGTTTATAACCAGGAGAAGGACTCAAAACCACACTAATAAAGCCATTGCTGTGTACCCCACTAAAGGCCAGAAGCAACATGTAAAAGAGTACTTGGTTTGCCTGCCTCATTAAGTGGCTGAGCAAATGTAGGAGATTATTTATAAAGACTGTAGCCAGAAGGTCTTATTTCCTTCCTTCTGCAATGGTCTCCTGAGAACATAAGAATGCATTTAACTGTAGTTACTTTCAATACCCTTTTAGTCCAGGACTCATTCTTTCCACACAGGCTACAGAGACAGCTCAAGGCATTACTTCTGCAAAATAGCTCGCAAATTTTTAAACACCATCCTTACCTAAGGAGGTACTTCCATCTTACTTCAAATGTTTGTGAAGGAATGAGAAGGCAGGATAGGGCCTTGAAACCTGTAGCAATGGGGAACAAAGATACACGGACCTCTTCATACATCTGAAGAATATAATTTTATTGTAGCAAACCAGGTATTTTTATACTTTAAACTCAACAGAACTTAAGAGAACTTAACTGAAACCTTGCTGAGAAAGGCGCTCATTAGCTGCTGCAGCTGCAGTGTTGTCCCTACATCCAATCAGCTTCCCATTCATATAGTCAAAGCTTCTCCCCAGCCAACCACTGCCTCACTAACAACCAACACTCAACTGACTCAACCAACTCTCAACCTGATCTGCAGCTCAGCTCTTCCCCGAGTGCCTTTTGATGAACAGAATTTAGCAATTTTAATATATTTAACAAAGGTACAAAATAGTCTTATCTCCTACAGAAATTCATGACTTTTCACACTTGTGAAATTTTCGAAGTTTTCTTCCATAATTTGCATGTTTTCTAATGAATTTTAATGTGGAAATGAGAATTCAGTTACAGTGCTGTTTGACATGGACATTACAAAGCACAGTGAAGCACTGCAGAAAAAACAGTAATTTGTCTCTCAGAGCAAGTATTTGGGATGATTGGGAAATGAAGGTACAGACACTGATTTGTCACATTCTCTTGAAGATCCATCCATTTGCATATGTGCACTTGACACACACACGGCACAAACAAGCTTTGCCCACAGTCCAAGAGAAGTGCTCTGCCAAGATGCATTTTAGGGCTGAGCCTATGACAGTGTCTTCTACTTCTCACCAAGCCTTACAGACCTGGGCTTAGCACCTGGGTTTAACACCATGCTTATCAAAGCAATACAGCTTATATAAATACTGTTAACAATACTTTTATAGTAAAAAATTATTGAATGTCAGTCATATGTTTCTAGGCTGGCCGTGCCAGCTCAGGAGCTTCTAGCTCAGCAGCTTTAGATAAATTATCAGTACTGCTATTTGTTGGTTTCTTTATCTTCCACATCCTCATCAGTGCCAGTTTCTGTCAGGAAACATTGGCTTTCACATCCTCAGAGTGTTTAACTTCGGGGTTGTTGAGTCAGCCTGGTCTCAGCACTCCTCAACGCCACAAGCAACGTGACTCCCCTCTCCACCCATCCCTGATAACTTTGAGCTGAGCCACTCAGGCACAGCATCCTGCTAGATTTGTTAGTGTTTGGCTGATCAGTGAGTAGAAAACTTCAGAAGTTCAGAACCAACCGTGCACCTCATTCTTCAGAAGCAGGAGCCTAAAAATAATTAATTTCAAGCTGTCTGTGCAGATAAAAGGAATATAGCCAAGCAATATCCATACACTCTCTATATAGGTTTTGAGGGCACTATTATTTCAGTGGAAATATCTAGATATAGATATGAAAAATTAGTAAAAATAAGGTAACAAATCCAATTATTTTAGAATCTGATTATATGTAGCATGAAAATACATCAGATTTACTGATCTTTGGCACAAGTCCTCTCCTCTTTTCATAAGCTATCATAGATACCTGTAATTTTATCAAAAGTTCACATGGCCTCAAATTACTGGTATTTACAAGTGTATAAAACCTTTTACATAACTTTAATAGCTCAAAACTACTTTCCTAAAACTGAGCATTACCAGGCTATCATCAGTTAAGTTAAACAGTATTAGATTCTTGTTTTAAGCACCTGAACTGAGCCCTAGCTCTCTAAAGTGCCATGTATATATTTCATATCTTCCTCCCCACTTACCAGCATCTTAATTTGATATATAGGATTATCCATCTCTCTTATACTGTATACAGATTAGGACAGGTTTCTCAGATAATAGTATGAACTATTTACTTTTATTTCCCACACAAGTGAAAAATTTATATTTTTGGTACCTCATATTGATTCCATAAATAGTTTGCAAATTTTCTTTATTAATTTTTCTGCAAGATATTTTGTTCTGATTCTAATAAATGCTAATAGAAAGGAACGTGTGTAATGCTATATAGAAATCAAGTCTAGGTGTCCTGTGTCTTTTGAATTTGGCATTTAAAATGGCTAGTACTTCATAGTATTGTTCAGGTCTCTTTCAGCATAGTGCATAAATACGAAGGGGAGGAAACTAAAACTAATCACTCATGATTAGATGAGTGCAAGAACAAGTATTCAAGTCAGTCCCGACAGCTGGCATTATTTTTTTTATAAATTTATTTACATTATGACAGACATGACAGCAGATTTTCACTTTCCATCATTGCAAAGGGATGTGGCAGCAGTGTTGAAGAGAGGTGAGTAATGTAATAGTTAGTCCACAAATAATGCAGCCTGACAAATGCTGGTGACAAATCTCATTTTGGAAATGTGCTTCACATCAGCATGCAGGAGAGCCACTGTTTCTCTGAAGGTTATCCAAGCACTTCCACAGGTCTGCTCTGGAAATCATGTGTCTTGTTTGAAAGGACAGGTGTCTGCCAAGGAAGGCAAGAACCTCCCTTGGAATGGAAAATGCGACCCTCTTCCCTCCAAATTATTATAACTTTGAAATTATGGGGCTTTCAGGCAAAGATACAGGAAAAGGAATAATTTACTAGTATGTGTATGTATAATAAGTCTAACGAACAACCACAAGCAGAACCACAGACCCAGGGACAGCCTTCTCTCGGCCGCAGGCACTTTCCCCTTGGTGCAGTTCCGGGCACAGCCAGCAGGGGCGCTTCTGGCTCCCGGCCGGGCAGGGTGGGTGCGATGGTTCCTCCGTGCCTGCAGGGGGCGCTGTGGCGCCAGCTCGGCCGCCTCTCTCCACACGGGAATGGCGGGTGCAGTAGGTGAGAGGGAGAGAGAGGGAGAAGAGGCTTCATTGGCACACCTCAGATCCACTCGGGAAACTGAACGGACTGCAGCAGGAGCAACGGGCTGGAACAGCACAGGCAGGCACACCGGGGTGACAAACAACACGTAGCAGAACCTCCACAGCCCAGCAGGAGCCACAGAGGTGGGACAAGGGAAGTCGAGTTAAAGTGTAGCGAAATATCCAAAGCAGAGCAGAAAAACCAGCAGGGTGTTGGGATCACACGCTGCCTGGGCAGCTCACCAGGCCTGAGATTGGGCGGGGCACGGAAGGTTCTGGGTGCCTCACACCTCAGTGCTCTCAGGATCCTGGGCTCGCCCTCACGCATCGCCATACTCCCAGAGCCAGACAAGGTGCACAGAGTGCAATGACCATTCCTGACACAGGACAAAAATCGAGCAACAAAAATGGATATGTGATAAAAACCATCCCAAAGACACCATGAAAACCAAGTTTCTTTCCGGACAGCTGGTGCTTCTCAAATTTATCTGTGGAGAAAAGGTAGAAATAGTTATTTCTTAAAACTGACACTCACAGATGGAGTACTAATTATAATTTTAATTTTTATTTAGTCAGTGTCAGATAAAATTTATATGGATTGTAAGATAATTTGGGGTAGGAGCCAGGGCTGGACTGTGCTTTACACAACAGGGCTTCTCCATAAAACAAGACCGAGAACATACAGTCAAGGTCAATTTACTGTGTGCAAACCCATTCCTAACTAGGCTGTCAACAGATAAATGCAGAAGAAGATGTGGTTACACTTCAGTGGTTTTTAACTTCTTTTCCCCATGCATCTGTAAAATGTCAAGGAGATTGTAGAAACCTATCCAGTAAATTCTCCTGCTAAGCTGCTCTTGTTTCCATAGCAGTTCTGATTCCCTGCTGTGTGGCAGGAGGCTGCTTATATTCTCTGCTCCCTCACTCCTGCCTTGAGAGCAGTTACAAAGATGTTGACATGAAGAACATGTAGAAGAGAATCAAGTTATGCCATCTCTGAGCAGGGTCTGGCTGTCATGCCAGCTACTGCTCACCAAGGCAATTAAACTAGGTGCTACTTCTTTCCTCAAACCTAGGTGACCTATTTGAGGCTTGAATGATATTTAGACACAGTCCCTCCATCACTTTCAGACAGAGATAGTGACATCAGCCAAAACCCTGACACAGCTGTGAATATTTACTGCCTCTTTAATAAACTGATGGGAAGTCCTGAATGCACTGCAGAGTGCTGAGGGCTTGGGTTTGGAGGAATTTTATTCAAAGAGGTGGGGGAGTTAACTTTTTTTCCTTGAAACGTTGAATAATAGTATGTAATCTGATTTAAAAGAGTTGTCGGAGTGCCTCTGAAGCAGAAAAACATTTTTCTGTAATATGTAATTCTATTTGACAATCCAAATAACCTATATTTGCCATAATTTGCAGGGAAAAAAATGAATCCAGGAAGATTATTGGGAAGATGAGTCATGCCAATCAAGAGTCACATGTATTGTTGGCATCAACTCCAGTTTTAAAAGATCTCACTCACTTCTAAAATTAAGTGGTGTACTAACACTGGACTATAACACTGGATTGCACATTCAGTTTCTCAACTCTTTATTATTTACATTAAAATATAACTATGTCTTTTCTAGGGCAGTCAGGTGCCATAACTGGAGGAAAAAAATTCCAGGACTGATTAATTGCTTGGTGTCCAGATACCTCATTAAACAGAAGAGAATAAAGGGATTTTTTCCCTTCCTTATCCCTCAGAAAGCTTAGAACTAGAATGTGTGTCAAAACAGACATTTTTCTTCCTGCTGCATGGATCCAGGTCTACTATTTGCAGTCTACTATTTTGCAGAGTACTGAGATGTTGGCACTGATGCTTTCTTAAAGAAACAAGAAACTCAAAGCAATTTATTCGCTGAAGAAAAGGGAGAGAGTCAGAAATTTAATGAGTGCAGGTACAGGAAAAAACCCACAGTAATCACAATGTCTGGGCTTTATGCTTTCAAAATATTCTTATTTTTAATGTAATTAAAAAAACTAATATTTAGCACTCTGTTCTTGCTGACAAGTGACTTTATCAGCTTTCTCTTAAAGCCAGAATTTTTTGCTATTTTGCAGAGGAAAATGGTTGCAAACACAGGTCACACTGTGCTTTAGTGATTAAAAGCTGGGCAGATGATTGCATAGACAAGTAACCACGACTTACAGGCGAGAATTTACAATTAGTTGAGTGCTGATGGAGTTTCTGACCCTTATGGTCTGCTGTTTAACCATTTTAAGCAGATCATTTCAGAATAAAAAGCAGCTATAAAAAGGGAATTACATCAGACTACAAAGCCAGCCCGTCAGCCTTCATCATTCTATTCTTGTTTGCACCAGCTGAAGATCCAGCTGTTGATTTTAGCTCCTTTTCAAGTTTTCAAAGACTTCACTACTTGTTTTATTTTGGCCACAAGCCCAGAGCTAGCTTTAGGGAAATTAGGCTATTTTCCAGTCTCTACCAGCACAAAAGTTTCAAAGCTTGGATGTTATATTGCATGAATTTTGCTGTGTTTCAGGAGCAATAAGAGCAGTGCTAAGAACACATCTTTAGTGAAGTCATTAAGGTTCTACTTCACCATCCCAAAGTTCACTTCCACAGATGTCCTGCCAAAGGCATTGCAGTAGCCCATTATAGAATATTTCAATAAAAATAATTAATTTTCTTTTCTCAAAACTCTTCCACTGCAAACTAACTAAAACAGGATTAGGGTCAATAACAAAAGTCATTGGACCATACAAAACAACACCAGAGTCAGTGGAGGAGTAGCAGGTAAATATGAAGTTCTCCATTAAGCTTGGAGTCACGCACTCTGGGTCTGAAATTACCAGACAGACTTTCCCAAGTCTATGTCAGGTTTGGCTGACTTGAAAATTTAGTATTGACTCAACACTAGATTTCAGCAACTGAAAATTTAAGTCATTATTGGAAAACTGGGATATTTTGGGTATGTAAAACAAATAAATTCCTTCACCTGTAAGGAACTACAAATAAAACTCAAAAGAATTTGTCACTTGACTTTTCTTTTTCATAGCAGGCATTTGTCATGTATCACTTTGCTAATTACTGCACATACATAACCTGCATAACAATGTAGTTCCACCTCCTGATTCTTTCTTCAATTAAACATCCCAATGTATTTTAAACATTTGTTAAATGAGAAAGGAAAAAGTATTTTTTCTTAATCTTTCGGAGCACAAAATAAAGAATAATTCTGTAATAGAACAAGAAAAGTGAAATTTTCAAAAATCATCTGGGCCCTGTAAACTCAAAATGAGAAATGATGCAAAAATACCATGGCTTTTTTTTTTTTTTTTTTTTAAATTAGAATGGATCACTTTGCTGGAAGAAAGATTTTTCAGGGAAACACATCAAGTTTTGTGAAAAGCTTAATGCATACATTGATTTTCTCATTTCATTTCAACAATGTCATTTTGTTGCAACTGAGTAAAAATATTTCTTCAACATGGTAATTTTAGCAGTTCCATTAAAGTGCTTAATTTTGCATATATAATTTAACTTTCTTTTCTGATATTTTCAGAAGTTCCATTAACTATGTCAATACTATCTTTGGTAGCTTTATTGGAAAGTGTTTTCCACAGTCTCCCAAATGACCATCGATGGCTCAAGCTGCACCACAGATAAGGGTCATACCCAAATGTGCATTACTCTCCCATCTATCTGCATATAACTTGCTACCCTACTTAATTTTCTCTGTGGACAATTGAGCAAGAGCGAAGAAGTAGCCACTCAAATGCCAAAGTGAGTGCCTTCATACGTTTAAAGACTTGGGCTTAGTTGAGAAACTCATTCAGATGTTGGATCTTATAATTATGCTGGTTTAGATTTGACAGCAGTTCTATCTATCTGTGAAATATGTGTGAAAGGAATGGAGGAACAGAGGTTTGAGAGAACTAGAGTGAGAGTTTTATACCATACCATGAATGAAACACCCTTATTTCACTTTCACATTATGCTCAAGTAACACAGAAACCCAGCCAGTTCCTGATATGGGTTCATAGCAATGTTTTATTGCTTTTCTATTCAGTTTCAGTAATGTAGCTTCTACTCCTGGTGTGCACTCAGTAAAAGTGCAGAAACAGTACCCATCTGCAGGGAAGGCTTTGCTTTGGGAGGACAAGGCTGGCTGATGGTGCATAGAGAGACTCCTGGTGCCACTGATGATGCTGGATCTGGCACCATGGGGCAATCATCCCCTAAGCCAGGATTGCACACAGGGCAGGGCAGGGGAACCTGCACCATCTGAAATGTGCTAACTATATATACATATATACATAGATACATAGATACATATATACATATATACATATATGTGTGTGTGTGTATATGTATATATATATACTGGAAAAAAAACCCTGTACCTATCAGGGAAGGGTTAAGGAAACAAAATAGATTCAGCTTCTAGAAAAGGCAAAATTTCTTGATGAATTAGCTTTTTTTACCCTGATGGATATTAGCCTTATGAAATTGCTGTCTCTAGTTTTATTTGAGTTCAAATCAGTTCCCATTGCTAATGAAGTAGAAATGCAAAGAACAACGTGTAAGTTTGGAGACTTTGTGTGTTCGTGCCCCAGCAATAATAAACAAAATAAAAAGGGTATAAAAAGGGTTTCCATGATACTTCACTTGACACAGACATGAAAGGACACTCCTTTGTATCTCGGCTGAAGCAAACATTTTGTACAAAGGGAAAGGAGCAATTGCTTGCACAGAGCCAAAGTGAAAGCAAATTTTCCTTCCTTATCTTAATTCCTGAGGGAAAAAAGATGTCAGAGAGGGCAGCAGAGTCTTACAGTTTCAGAGGAAAGACCAGTGCTCCCCTGGGCACTGGATCCTCCTTTGGGCTGCAAAGTCAGCAGGAAATCTTCAACCACTGTATATCAGCCTGTTTATGCACTTTGGAGCATTGTCCTTCAGCATTACCTGGCTTTTCTTCTGTTTAAGATACCACTTGAAAGCTCAAAGAGAATATGCAGACTATTCAAGAGCTTGCTTCAGCTCTGTACCCTAGATCCCAAATGATTGGGTTCTTTTCTCATTCACTTCTCTGTCAGTTTGTCAGAGGAGATGTGAAGTAGCTTCAAGTAAGAGTCAGTCTGCAGAGTGGGGTGCCTGAAAATTCTCCTGCACACTCAGCATCTGCTGCACCACATCTTAATGCTGAGTAATGACATCCAGACCACAGAAGAAATAGTCATCTCTCATTTCTGAGAAGGTTGTACCTCTGGCATCTATTATGTAGCCTTTACATAAATATGCACATTGCCTTTTTTGACAAACCTCAATTAGTAGCATCAAATTATAGAGGAAGAAACAAGAGGAGAAAGAAGTTTGTCACCTCTGCAAAACTCTCAAAATCAGTTTCTAAAAGAGAGAACAGAAATTTCTTTGCACAAATGTCAGTCCCACAAACTTGCTGGTTGGTGATTCTGAAAACAATAACAACAGACCAGAGGCACAGTTTTAAGCACTTAAATATAACCTGTAACACCAGATAGAACTGGTAACCAAGGTTTTACAAATTTCCTAGTCTAGGGAGAAATAGAAAGATGTGCTAGACAGTGTTGGTACCTTAGGTTCTGGATTTTTTTAAAAGCAATTTCTTATGTATAGACTATGGCTGTTCTAGGATAATGAGGATGCAGACAGCTTGATCTCTGTGCTGTGGTCATTTTTGAATCAGAGCTGAATTTGGGAAGGACCTCTTGAACATCCTTCATTCCATAACATATGTAAGCAATAAAACAAAATTGCATTTGGAATATACTTGAATACATTGCTGTTTTTTCTTCCTGTGGGGCATCAGCATAGCTGGCCTGAATGTCTGCAGCTGAATATTAAAAGCTAACAGTAGTGAGAAAACAAAACACGCTTGTCAAGAGGAGGTGACCCATCTATCCAACAATATGAAATGTTTATCCCCTTGCTCAAAATTAGTTTAAGAACTTTCATTATCTGAATCCAATCTGTTTTCAGAAACTCCTTTATAAAACCATTGTAAAAAGATCATGCACTCCTAGGTATGCCTGCCAGTTGCAGAGAAGGCTTTTATTTCAAATGAAATGGGACAAAATTCCATGGCAATAGGTCCACAGACATTTGTTCAACAGGAAAAGGAACTGAGTTCTCTTTCAGATGATATCTTATGAATTTGAAACAGCTAGAAGATAATGTATGAAAATAAGTGGCCTTCCAGACAGTATCTTTCTGAACATTGTTTCTTTTACACTGAGGAACCTATAGGCCAATATAGATTACACAGGTTATGAGATACTGTTACCAACCAAGGGAAGTTACTAACAATTTGTAAGAGGTATGAGGCAAATGGAGCAGGAGATTGCAAGTCCTGATGTATCTGAATTTTCTTATTTAAAACTCCAGGTGTTACAGACAAATTTGCAAAATGTTATCATTTTCACTGGAACAAATGTAAGTGTTTTTGCATTATGTTTTAAACATCCTATCCTAAGGCCATAATTGTCTGGGCTTGACTTCATGTTTTATCATGAGAAATTACTGCAGAATAATATTTTAGGCTTTAGCCATAAAAATTACAAGTCAGGTGTTCCCAGTCAGGGGCTGTGCTGGTGTTTGGCACTAGCAGTGATATTCCATGGTGCTATCTTAAGTGCCACAGTGGCAGGTATTATGTACAATTGACTTTTGTTGTAGGTTCACTGTTATTCTCACAGCACTAGAAGAAGTTCTAAATGTTTTTAGGGTATTGCTGCTGGTGTGACAAGTTTGGGTGGATGACACTAACAATCTTCACAGCGAAGAAAATTGTCTCTCACTGACATTTCTCTAGGCAGACATTGAGAAGAGTTTATTATTGACTGTTTCTCCAGTCACACAGTTACTCCATGCTTAAAAGAAGAATACAGTAAGAAAAGTCCTTTAAATTTAGGGGTTTTTGTTACTTTTGGAACAGCCCTGAGATACAATGCTGAGAACAAAGGGAGTTCTACATCTGCTGCAGGGGTGCATTGAGGGGCTCAGCTTCCCCCAAGCTCACCCAGAGTAGTTGCTTGTGGAGGTTTTTGTCGAGTGGGATGGTCATTAGGACAGGCTCAGGAGCTTTCTATATTCTGGTTTTGAAGTTTGTAGTTTATTATTAGGGAGTGGCTATATGAGGGAGAGAGTGTAAGAGAGAATAAGAGAGTAGAAAGAATAGAGCATAGAGAGAATAAGAGCAGAGAGGATAAGAGAGAACAGAGCATAGAGAGTAAAGAGGATAAGAAAGAATAGAGAGTGATTTCCCATTTACAATACAATAAGTATTCTTCTATGTTGAATATTCTAATTTCCATTAACCAATCTACTACAAAATACTAATTTCCTAATATTTGCATTTAACCTATAGGAATCGCCATATTACCATGTTTTATGGCTTTCTTATCTATGAACCTTATCTCTAAACCTTTCCTGCCATACTTGGAACAGGATGTCTGTTGGTTCTTTGGTATTTGTGGCATTTGACATTATGTAAACAAAGGAAGAGGCCTTAAACCTTCACATGGTTGCTTTCAGACCCATAATCAAAAAATTGTTATCATTTCTATTTCACTTATGGTTTCAAAATCTTTCTCCATGCACTCATATTTATAAGGTTTTTCTATTTCCTCGTTCCCAACAGTTGCTCACAGTGGGCAAAGCATCACTGGGAGAGCTCCCAGTCTCAGGACAGGAGTACATGATCATATACACATGGCATGACCATGTTCATTGAGTCAGAACATTACTTTTAGGTGAAGAAAGTCCTGATAAATATCTTTATCCAAGGGATAGATAGTAAGACAGTCTGCTTCACACATTGAGAATTGTAAAAATCTTGCAATGAATGAAGGTAAGAGACTTTTCATAGAATTGTTGAATCATAGAATGGTTTGGGTTGGAAGGGACATCAAAGATCATCTAGTTTCAACATCCTTGCCATGGGCAGAGAACCTTCCAATAGACCAGTTTACTCAGAGCCCCATCCAACCTGTCTTGAAGAGCTCCAGGGGGAGAACTCCACAATCTTTCAGGGCAATGTGTTTCTGCCTCAGCACCTTCATAACAAAGAATTTCCTCCTAATATCTAATCTAAACTATCCTCCTTCGGTTTACAGCCAATCCCCTCCTGTCCTAGCACTACAGGCCCTTGTGAAAAGTCCTTCTCCAGCCTCCTTGTAAACCTGTTTAGGTAATGAAAAATGCTATAGGACATCCCCAAAGCCTTCTCTTCTCCAGTCTTCATAGAGAGGTGTTTCAAACCTGTGATCAGCTTAGTGACTCTGCTCTGGCTTTGTTCCAACAAGTTTTCTTTCACTCTGCTGTTGCCTCAAATGGTGTCTCTGAATTGCTCACAGCTGTAGCTTGCTGCTGCAGCTGATGTTCCCCACTGTCACCAGCTCTCCACATCTTTCACTTTGGCCAGAAGCACTGGCCAAACCCACTGGAGTGACTCCCACTACTGGGCTCCTCCAGGACTGCTGCAGCTGGCACAAACACATTCACAGGCAGATGAGCACCAAGTGATAGCCATAGCTGATTAAGTTTTGATCACATAACAACCATGTATTTCCTGCTGTTTCCCTGCTTGAGGTTAATGCTTCAGTAACAGAGCTGCCATAATCAGTGTGGGGCTTGTTGGGAGAGTTCACACCTGGCATGTATTTCCATGGTATAGATAAATATTCTCACATATCCCATAGCCTCACACCTGAGAAACTATTTTGTCTTTTTCCCTACTGGGCTCTTGCTAGAGGAGGTTTGCATTGGAATCTCCAGTCATCAGTTTTTGAGTTTACATAATTTTCTTTGAGGCCCTGGAGGCATTTAAGGAAGGGGTTTTCTATTTGTTATCTTCCCCCAGAAGTGAGTAATTACCCTATATAGTGCAGATTTGCTGATATCCTACTCAGCCTTGGCAGGTTTGCCTCTGCAGCTGTTTTCCATTAAGGCAGAAAACACTCCTCAACTGAGCTCCCAACATGTAACTGACCTCCTAAGGCTCATCTGATGAGAAGCAGCAGTGTCATTTATCAGAAAGTGTCAGAGCATTTTAGAGTTCTTGTTCATAAGTTTACAAAGAAACCCCAGCCAATTCAGTCAGAGAATGGTAGAATTGAATCCTTCTCGAAGCACTCCTTAGTGTAAGCCCACAGATTTCCATAAAATCCCACAACAGATTCCAGTCTTCTTCCAAGTTATGCTTCCATCAGTGATGTTCTATGCCAATGGAGTTCTTATTAAAATTGAGGAAGAGAAGATGGTTGTGAGGGGAAGGAGGTAATAAGGCATGTAAGAGCAGATTTTAGCATGACTGGTTCTACTTTCAAACCTGTATAAATAATTTGTCCTGTTAATTGCCTATTGGCAGTGTCTTTTTCCCTGTGAATCACACTGCAAAAGCAATGCCTGCAATTCCAACTGCACATGAAATCCCATGCCCGTAGATTTTTATGCTTGCAATCCAAGAGCTACATAAAATAAGGAAAATCTTGAATTATAGACAATTCTTTGGAAGAAACTTTTAAATTTCTCCCAGGCAGGCCCCGGGCAGCAGGGTGTGACCATTTTATCGTTTGTAGGGGGTAAAAGCAAACCAAAACTATTTCCAGAATGAGATATTCCCTTTTTATTTCTTTCCCAATTGTGACAGGGTGGGTCAAAGGGTCCACATTTGCCCTTATAACAACATAATACAAACAAAAAGCAGTTGCAGGAGCTTTTCAGTGCCCTGCTGACTTGTGATTTGCTGCCTTCTGTCATCTCAAGCAGCGTGGAGCCAAAGGAGTGATCACAGCATCCTGGCACAGCATGGTCCCCTGCCCTGTGGTCTCCCACCAGCAACTCAGACAACAGATAGCAGGAGAGGAACCCTTTTAATTACATTTCAACACCTCAGGGTGGCCATAAGCTTCTGTTTTGTCTGACTGTAGCCACCTGGATCCATTCACATTTGGAATCTGTCTGATATATGGTTCCCCCAGCAGGGTATTAGTAAAGTATCAAAGGTGGCAGGGTTGATCAACAAAGGGAAAACAAATCCAAGTAATGCACAAAAGGCAAAGGACTTCTTAAATAATTGCTGCCTGAGTAAAAAGCTGTCCAGTGGCTCCTCAGACTGATCAGCATTTTATGTCCTGTTAGAGGCCTTGCCAGCTCAGTCAAGTAAGTGGGCAAAAGTCAGTAAATTCCTTTTTTTTTGTAAAGACCACACATCTGACATGTGTATCCCTAATCTGGGGCTTTTCAAACCCTGGAAAGTTTGTCACTACTTTCCTGAAACAGGCAAATGTTTCATTTCTTTGCAGTGCTCCCAGTCAGTATATCTGAAATATGTATCTTCATTTGTGTACATTTCTAAGATGGATACTGGAGATTTTTTGGAAAAGATCTAAACTTATAAATATTTCCTTTCAGTGTTTATGACAAGTAAATAAGTCAACATGACAATATAAATTATCTCAAAGCTATTCCATCCTGCAAGACATAATTTTCTAAGATGCCATGGGAGCCTCTAAGCTGTGATTGGCACTTGTATCTACAGGGCTCACACAAAATTCAGGATTCATTAAATCTTTGTAAACTGGGGGAAACTACAACTCTCCTTAGAATAGAGGTATCTCTGCTCCTGATTTTGGTGCTTCAGGTGTCATCCTTATGAGTTTTCATGAAAGCTTCTCCTTGTGTAGACCTCATAACCAGATAAGCCCAGAAGGGTTCTGGTTCCTAACACACTTGCTCCAGCTCTGTGCTTCATGTAATTATTTAAGCTAATGCTTTCCAGCAAGAAATGTTCATAGGAAGGATTAATAAAAAATAGAACTCTTTCTGATACGAGATACAATACCTACTTGGGCAGAGATACAGCTTAGCTCCCTTCACAGTCTGTGGAGAGCAAGAGATACCTATTTTCTCTCTATTGATTGTTAAAGGAAACTAATGTGCAGGCACTGATAAAGCTGAGTTGCATATGAAATATGTTGCAGCAGTCCCAAGTTGCTAGTTACTGCCTGAAAACCAACACCAAGGAAATATTAAAAGAGCAAAATGTTCAAATTAACACAACCACAGTGAAGTCACAAGCAGTGACGGGTGAGGATCAGCAGTTATTTTGGAAGTTCCTAGACTGCTACTCAAAAGGATTCTAGGATAGGAACCATCAGTGTTATATTGCAGTATTGCACATGTTAGCAGGAAACAGTGGAACAGAAAATGGCTTTGTGGGATAATTGTCTGGTATTAATTTTGAGCTAGTGTTTTTGCCTGTAAAACACAGGAACTGAGAGTACTGCATTCTACTACAATAGGCCACACACCACAGAATACTAGAGCTCCTTTTGGTGGAAACCCATTGTCAACAAACCCTGTAATACAAGATGGTCTTAATACACTCTGGCTGCTTAAGTTCCCTTGCCTGCACAGTGAATATTATAGAATATTATAGGCTCTTTATTTCAAGCTCAGTTTCTTGGCTGTGAAAGATGGAGCTGGATGTTGCACTGCACCACTGGATAATTACAAAATAAAAGAAAAAACTAGTTACTCATATTCATTGTCCATGCTTTCATGCTTCTGTGGTTTTTTACATAATCAGTGGTAGATTAGACAAAGCTCCCAAAGATTACTGGTCCTGTTTTGAGGTATTTAATATTGTTTGCTTGGTGGTGTGTAGTGATATTCAGCTATTTCCCATTTTGCCTCTGACCCAGGTGTTGCCTAGCCTTTTAAATTGTATCCAATGTATATGCTGCTTATGCTGATGTTGACTGGGATGTCAGGAGGGCTGGAACGAGATGATCTTTGTCTCTGCAACCCAAGCTGTTTTATGAATCTGTGCCAGTGGGAATTTGCGAGACCCTGCCAGAGTGGTGGCTACTAATGTGAATCCACCATAAATCTGCATTGTAACTAACTCATGAGCTGACAAAGACACCATTTCACTTTGCCAAAGCACTCTACTGTCCATTAAAGGAGGACATCACACTAGCATTGGGGTATCTGCCTTATTGCAGAAGGGAGAAAGTTGTGGGCACCTCCTGTGCTCCTCCCTTAGTTGCTGTTCCTGCAGCCACCTATGGTCTGCTGGCAGAATCAAAAGTTTTCCCTGTTTAGAAGTTATGTGCCATCTACACAGAAAGTTCTGCGAGTAGGAGCAAATTGTGTGGGATGGTTATTTGTGTTTGCTGTTGCTGAGAGGCTGAGAATTGCAGACATGTTCATCAGTAAGACAAAGGCCCTTAGTCATGCATCTGCTACTGAAAACCCATCTCTGTTCTGCAGTTGTCATGACAACGCTGGTTATATAAAGAGACATATCAGAAGAAAGATCATTTGCTCTGTGCCCTATATTTCAGTGTAGCAATACATCCTGTCTATAGAAAAAACCTGATATTTCTGGCAAGATAAGAAATGCTTCAGAAAGCTGCCTAATGACACAAAAGTTTATGGTGCAAAAATGGCTTACAAACCAATGAAACACTCGCATGAAGGCAATTTCCATAATTTGAAGATCAGTGGAACCAAGTTCCACTGAATGTGGAGGTGATTCCAAATGTTTAAATAAATTTCAAGACAAAGGTATCACTTTTGGGAATAAAGATTATCACTGACTTAGTAGCTTCACAGGATTTAATAAAGTGAAGGGAAAGTGTTAGTCTCAAAATGCCTTTAAAACTACATCACCTTAAAAGTTTCAGCACAATCATATGCCAGGCCTGAAGTTGAGAAACACAGACTATATCTCCTGCTCAGCCAAAGACAGCAAGAAAATCAGCCTGTGACTCTGCAACCTACTCACCTTGCTAAAAGCTGAAAATGGCAGGCCAGTTTCATGGCAGTGTCTGGTCTTGTGGTATTATGTTAAATGGCATTTTCAAAGCAAAGAAACCTGGGCAAAAAACAGTAACTCCCCCACTAGTTTCAGAAATATTTCTTCTTCCTGCAATTATATTCTTCATTATTGATGAAGTGTTTGCAGTCCTCAGAGAGGCCAACAATGATGTGATTGGTGTGATGTGATGTGATGTGATGTGATGTGATGTGATGTGATGTGATGTGATGTGATGTGATGTGATGTGAGGAATTGTAAATCTGTAACTCCCATGTGAGCCAAAAGAATTGCAAGTTAATTTTGAGAACTAAAATTCTCAAAACTGCATGCAAAAATGTAGTCATGCAACTTTGAAAAATCTTTTCAGGTGTGCACTCTTTTCCTGCAATTAATCTAGCCAAGTTGTGAAGCAAGCAACATTACACTAATTTTTCCATCAGCAACAATGCCTCTAACAGTTGAATCTGCACAAGTTCTGTGATCTCACTTGTAACTCCAAAGGAAAGTTTCTGGGACTCAGGGTGTTGTGAATGAAACCCATATCCAACTACTATTGGTAGGAGTCATTTCACCCACAACAGATATAGATTGTTCCTTCAAAGTCCATTGTTTATGTAACAACTGAGTTTTACCCAAGTTCTCTGGCCATATGAAAGATTTAGGCATCATATTCCAGTACTGAATTTCCTTCTCTTGCCCCATGTTGCTCTTTTGCCATGTGTGCTGTCCCAGAAATCTCACACCTGTGTCCTTTTTAAACCACAAACACAGTGCCCAATTATTTTCTCTGTGTGGTTTTCTCCACAGTGACCACCTGGTATGCCCTTTTCTCCACTATTTATTCCTGAAAGGCTGGCAGAACAGAAGACAGAAGGCAGAACAGGATGATTCCCTGTAAAATGATTAAATAGGACTGCAGTGCACTGCCTTGATAGAAAGAAAATGGAGTAACAAATGGGTTTGGAAAAGAAGTAAATACATTATTCCCTTTAACTTGACTGAATCAATTTAACTCTTAAAATGAGAAACCCCCAGCAGGTTTCATAAGGCAAATTATTAGAGAGTCAGTTGAACAAATTGTGTGTTTGAAGAGTGAACTTCATGAACTCGCCTCTGTCACATGTACTGTGCCCAGCAAACAAAGGGAGATATTACTGCTAAAGCTTTAGTGTACACAGCAATAAGATCTCTAGGACATATTTAGAAGCTGATGGACTGAAGTGACTCCAGTGTTTTTTCTCTGCCTGCCTGTAATAATTCTCCTTGTCACATTAAAGCACTTGATGGAAATGCCAGCCATTAACTGCACAACATTCCTGTGGATGCTGGCAGGATTAGCTGCTCCCAATCTGGTATAGGGGAAAAATTAAGCACAAAGAGTAAATGCCCCTTGTAAGGGCTCCTTTGAAATTCAGGTGCTCATAAGGAATAAGAAACTAGGAAACTAAATACAGTCTGGGCATAAGAGTCTCTTCCTGTGTCATAAAATAAGCTTTTAGGAGGTCCAGAAACCAATTTGATGAATCTTAGGAACTGTCTGTGTTCTTAACCAAAATCTTCCCTTTTCTAAAGAAACCCATACCTCCAAGGATTTCTTAGTAATTGCTCTTCTCCTTTTATAGTTTCTAGCTCATATCACGCAGTATTTCCCACTTTCTATCCTGCAAGAATGGAAACAGAGATAAAATAGCTTATGTTTCTGCTGTGATGAGGGAGAAGGCTGTTGAAAGATTTCCTGCCTATCACCTGTGTGAGGAGTCCTCTCTGCTTTGAAAACCACAGGCTGAGATTTTAAAAAGTCATGAAATTTTTAACCTCGAGGTGAGGCTTGCCAGAAGCATTTCACACAGCTCTCACCACAAGGATTTTAACTGTTCACCAGAGAAACACCAGACAAATCTGTGGAGTGGTGTCAGTAACTAACTTCTCCTCTCATTCACCTTCACAATGACCCTCTGTATTATCATAAATGGTGCCCTCAGCTTCGTGTTATAAAGTATGCAAGAAAAGTATGTCTTAATCTTGCAGGAAATGTGGAGCTTAACGACTTCATTCACCTATATTTATCAATCTGACATAGCTCTTCATTTGGAATTATTTAAAAGGGGAATAGAAGAATGGGAAATAACAACTGTTTCATGCTGAAGTTACTGTATTTTGTGTCTCTTGAACAAAAATATGACTTAACTAGAATATACCTGAGAAACACTAGAACTGTAAATGTAAATCTAATTTTCAATATAGTCAAAGCAAGATATTAGGGGGGAAAAAAGGCAAGAATAAAGCAACTCTTATCAGAATGTTCTGAAGATATAAAAAAAACCCCTCAGACTTTCTGGAAAAAATTATATCCTGGATTCAAATGTGCTTTGTTCTCATTACCTTGAACCTTTCATCTTCCATTAGACTTCTGCAAAGTGAAAGAAGAGTTTGAATGAACCTTTTAAATCAAAGTGGTAACCTTTTACATACACTCAGAATAGCTGTGAACACCTGCTAAATTACTGCAGACACTGCTTTATTATTGCCACTATGAAAATCAGAGCAGTTCACTGCATACTCAAATCAATTCAGCAATTATATCAGGTAATGAAATCCTGTTGTTTTCATAAATTTCCATGCATATTAAAGCATCAATTTCATTGCTTTCCAGACATTTCCAGGAAACATAAAAATAAGAGAGAACTCATGCAGGTTCATGAAACTCATGCTTTTTCCATTGTTCCAAGTGAATCATAGTACAGCCTAGTGAGTTAAAAAATAAAGAAATGAAAGATGTACTGGAGTGCTGTGGAAGTCCTTGCAGGTCATGTCTGAGCCAGCAGCCTTTGTATGTGCATCTCAGTTGGTGATTTACTTCCACACTGTACATTGCTAAATCCCTTTTAGTTGACCAGGATTTTTCTGTGGTGACCTGAAGTGCACACGCTGTCTCTGTGCCCATTGCCTGGCAAATCCCCATGGCTTTCCAGGGTACCAAGGGCTGTAGCAGTCCTGACCTTGTCAGCACCCAGCAGCTCCACTGCCTCTGCTGTTGCTGGTGACTGGGTGAAAGCTGCCCCAGGATCTCCACACACACGTGATGACAGCTCTGGGTGGAGCAGGACTGCTTGTGCAGGGGCTCCTGAGAGAAAGAACAAAATTGGTGTCTGTCCTGCCCTTCCCTAATGTCCTATCCCTCACAAATTATTGCCATCTGTATGATTTAATAAGCATATTATCCTTCACCTTTCAGGCCATTATTCAAAACATTAAAAAGTACCAGATCCAAAACAAGATAGGCCACTATTGCCCTGTATATGATATTGTACCCCTGAGGGTTAGTCTGTAAACAGAATTGTGTACCTATGCCAGAGAAGTTTCTTCCAAGCCATGGCTCTCTAGGCTCCTTCTGAAAAGGATCTCCATCTGAGATTCTTGTCTTCAGTCTTCAGGAGCTGTATATTCAAAGTCACAGGATACAGGATTTACTGGCTGTATGTTGCTGTAGCAATACACGTGTCCTATCCGTGTCCTATCCCTCAATGTAGTTTACAAACCCTGCCAAAGTGCAAGCCTGACCTTCTGTCCTCTTCCATGGATTGGTATTTCTTGAAATTTTGGGGAAGTCTTTTTTTGTATTACTGAGTTTTTTGCCATTTAATGCTTTTTCAGTGCAGGCCTTGGAAACTCATGAAACTTGGAAACTTTTCTAACTCCATAAGCAGTGGAGGTCTGTATTTCTGTAAGCTGTGTGTACATTAGGATTAATCCATGATGCAAAGACATGTCCAGGGCTCATCCAGATCCTATCTATCTTTGTTCTGCAGCCCTCTCCTCCTTGCACCTATATTTCTAGGAGAAAGTAGCCTTGGCAAGCAGGGCAGAAAAATGTTAAAATTACTTCTACCAGTTCCTTGACCTGGAAAATCAAAGGACTGGGATCCTATAGGACTTCCCAGAAGATGATTCTAGATGCAATCTCTGGGTATACAGCATGGATTAAACCCTATTGTGCCAATTCTGCACAAACACATGATATAAACAGAATCTCTTCCACAACTTTATCTAAAGTCTTCCATTACTGTATTTTGTAACATACTAGTAAGAGAATATTTATGTCTATAGCCTGCTTTTCTTGCTGCAATTAATTCACAGCTTTTGCTTCAATGGTTGTTTTTTTTTGTGCTATTGGATTTTTTTCAGCTCAGAGTTGGTAACTTGTGTCCTAGCACCAAATATTTTTTTATTTCTAAAAGCACATTGTCTGTAAGACATCTGACAGACATCCCTCAGGATGAAAACTGCCACAATGGTCTGATCCATCCCAAACTTTTCCTGCAAATCATTTATTCCAGATAATTCCCTTTTCATCTCTTATAAAGCAGAGGCAGTCTTCTTTTAAAGATCAGCCAAAATAATGTTAAATTGGGTTTTTCAGCATTTATTGATGTGTAATGTAGCAGACAAATGACTCCACTAGTCTCTGCTGGAAGTGAATGCCCTTGAAGTACTTTTGCAGATACACATAAGGACCCTAAAAACAAATGAACAGTAATGCTGCAAAGACATCCTGGGCCACCATGGAAATGAGGGCACTGAATAGATAAAAACAACAAAAGTAAGGATGGTACTGAATAGATAAAAGTGAGTATGAAAATGGAATTAAACCTCATCTTGAGCAATGGGAGTTTCTTTACTAATCAGAACAAATACTGACCTAGATGACAGAGATCTGTTGTGTTTTAATCTTTTTGCTGTTACTTGTTTGTTTGGGCTTTTTTTCCTGAAATATTTGGGAATTGAAACTTCTTGATTGTATGGAAGGAGATTAGGTGTATCCTCTCCAAGGAAGATCCCACAAGTCTACAGGTGCCCGAGGCTGGGGATGCTCCATGCCACTTCCAGTGGGTTCAGCTGTTCCAGTGCATTCAGAAGGAGTGCTGGGTGTGGCCCAGAAAAAGAAGAATAGGAATAAGAATGACTAAGACATAGAAGAAGAAATTGTAGCAGTTATAAATTCTAATAAAAAGAATAATATTAAAAAGGTGAAATTGTAGTAGTACTTGTAATAATGATGTCAAACTAGAATGCACATCTACACATCTTCCAGAATCACAGAATAAAGGGAAGGGCCTTTAAAGATCATCTAATTCCTATTGATATACTATACTGAAAAGGAATGTCACAGAAATAAAGAATTCTGCAACTTTGATTTACTATCCAAATACAATTTTGTTCCTTGTTCACAAACCTCCTGCTGATAAGAACAGTTGTCCAGCATGCTTTTCAGAAAGTACTTAGCTCTGAATGGATCTTGTAGGATGCAGACACCATGAAACATGGAATGGGCTTTCTCCTCCTTCTGGTTCCTTTGACATCCTCAGCAGAGGAAGCACCAGGTAGAAAAGGGCAGCTTGTGTTCATCCTTCAATAGGACGTGGAGGGGCAGAAAGGTCTCATCCCCTCTGTGGCTGTTCCCACAGGGATGGGGAGGTTGTTGCCAGATCCCCAAGGGCCACAGGAAGGGGCTGCCTTCACACAGTGCTCAGCTGGTTTAGAGGTGCAGAGTGGCAGCTTTAGTCACTGGGCTTTGAAATTCTGCCACAAGCCAGGTGAGTCAGCCTTGACCTCCTGGACACAAAGATTCTGTGATCTTTCTTTTTTGGAGCAGAAAGCCAGGCCCTTTGGCAGTCAAATCCCAGTGCCCACAGGTGACATTAACAGGGTTCTCTATTGCACAAAATGAAGTGTGGGGCTGTTCACATAACCCTTTGCAGTTGTTGCTTAGTGTGCAAACAACATCCCTCAGTAACACCGAGGGAAAGGAAACCTTTTGTTGTTTCAAAACCAATAAAACCTCTGAGTCTGAGTCTGTTTGCCACTGGGTCAAAATCAAACAATATATTTATCCCTCATCCTTGAAGAAGGAACATTCTGCTTTACTGATGACAAAGCTTGAATCAGCCCCTTTTCAGCCATCATGGTCCATGTTGCTCCTCCCCTAGAGGAGCTGCCCTTATTGCTCTTATAAACTCTCCCCATCTGGTTGCCACTTCAGATTCTGCTGTAATTCCCCTTATGGGAATATAAAATATCAGGAGTAGTAAGCTACTGCCCAGGCCTCCCTCTAGCCCCTTCTCAAAAAGCTAATTTACCTTGCAAAAAGTGGTGATGATACTGAGAGTCCAGCTCAAGGACTAATTCACTGAGGAGAACATGTTTCCTTTTAATGTTATGGCATTTGAGAAACATTTAAATCTGATGCCATATACATGTAAAGTATACTCTAAATTGAAATTACTTACACATTTCACACAGTAGAAGTGAAAAGACAGTTATGACATGTTTCATATACACACAAAAATGTGGAGATTAAAGTAACCCTAGGGCAGCAATTATGCTCTTTGAAGGGATACCTAACTAATCAGCTGAAATTCTTATCTGTAGCAGACACTGGTGCCAATCTGGATGTCTTGTTACAATTGGATATAATAATGGTGCCACAGTAATGAAGGGCAGTTCAGTTAGACACATCAGATGAGTTGCTGGAGCATGTGACTCATCATATTGTGACTAGAGAACCCTGTGAACATCTTGTATTAATTTTAGTAACTTAGAATTTCTCCACATTAAAAAAAAAAGGATTTTTTGAGTTCTGATATAGTCTAATGGCTCTTTCAGTAATTTTGGGATTTGCTTAAAAGCTTATTGAGCTCCTCTGTGTTTCAAAGACTACATGTGTTCAATTGAATGTGAACCCAAGAACAAGACCTTCAGAAAAAATTGTGACTTTGATGTGTAAGTGAAACAAAATTCAACCCAGTGAAATAATTTGTCATTCACACCTCCTTTAATGTACTCAGAATTAGGTCCTCTGTCCTTAAAAGTTAATATAAGAAAGTGAAAGAAGCCAGCCTCTGAAAAAAAAATTTTTTTTAAAGAAATAAGGCTGTGCTTTAAATTTAACCTCCTCATCAGTAACAGCTTCCTGACTGTGTGTTTCTGGGTGCTTGCCTGAGCACGTGGTGTGTGTATAACCAGACATGGTTTGCCCTTAAATGAATGAAACAGCCTAAAACTCACAGTCCTCTGTGAGAGTATGTCTCACTTCCACTCTTGGGGGATTGTTTTGAGTTAGGTTTTAGCTTGTTTTTATTTACACATCAGAACACTGTGCAGCACTGATAATTCTGGTTTTGCACCCTCTTGCCCCATGAAACTCCCAGCTCTGGTGAAGCTTACCAAAACTGGTTTGGGAAAAGACTGTTTCCTTCCTCATGCCAATGAAGAACATGTCCTTAAAACTGTCCTGTTGTTGGGTAACTGCAACAGTCTAATCACAAAAGAAGATAGTCTTCAATTATTTCAGCACTATTTTATATGTCTGTTGATATTTGTGATATCCACATGGGAAGAAATTTGATAAATAATCTCTGGCAGACTTGGACATTTCTGGAATACAACCTGAGAAAGATGTAAAATAACACTGGGTTTTTAATATAGCATCAGAAACTTATGTGGAGGCAACTGAATCTTATACACAGAATAACAGGTTTACATTGCCTCTAGTATTTGTTTCACAATGCAGCAGAAATTTTATACAGCCTTTTTGAGTAGTAACAGAAGTAACATGGCTAGAATTCCTCTTCTGCTAGAAAGATTTTAAATTTCTCACGTGCCTTAAGCATTGGGATACATCAAGGTCTTAGCATGATGTATGCCTGAATTCCCCAGCCAAAGTTACAGCACTTTATTTTATTGTCCAGGGATCAATTGTTGGCATTAGCTACTGTTCATCCAGTGCAATATCCCTCAGTAGCAGATAACTCATGACAGTCAAGTCTTCCATGTCTCCTTGGAGTCTGGCCATCAGCTGGAGCAAGTTCTCTGTGACCTGCACCTTCTTCAAAAACCCCAGATGGACTGGAGTGCAGAATTAGTGCAAAGGACACCTGAAGAATAAAATAAATGGGAAGACTCTTTACACTCTCTGATATAATAGCAATTTCATATAAAATTCTTGAAATCCCCTGAAACATGGGAATGGAGCAATGATGAATAAAATGGGCTGATAAAAGCCTCACTGCTGGTTTAGCAAAGCCAGATGGGCAGGTGACATGTTCAAACCCCTGAAGAAGAGGCTGGCCAGGAACTCTTAAATATCAATGTGAGAATGAACATCTTAATTTCTGGGCTGAAGAATATCCTTTTGTGGAGTCTCACCATTTTTGTTTTGCCCTAAGTCTGACTGGGAGGGAGCACAAGTCTCAGTGAGAGGAGATTTAGGAAGCTACTGCCTTACAGGCAATATGGCAGCAGCAGGAGTGATGTAAACCTGTGCTATTATATCATATGTGATAAAATACCAAGCACCCCATGAATTCACTGATTGGTGTATCTCACTTAACAGGTCTTTCCACACTTCTGGATTTGGGGTGATTTCATCTTTCCAGGTCATGGCTGAACACAAGGCTGAGATTTCCAGGTGTGAGTTTAACACTAAAAACAAGTGAGGCACATCTCTGCTCCCTTAGAAATTTTGCTCTTTCACCTGTGCTCTGCCCCCTTTTTCTTGTTGTCTGATGCCACTGAACTACTGAAAAAAAAATGAAACCAAGCTGAAATTACCCTTAACTAGGGCTTATCAAACTACAGGGAGCTTTAAGGTCTATGACCTCTTCTGTTTGTTCCTTTTTGTAGATGTTTAATGTGAAAAAATAAATTTTAAATTTTCTTTGGTTGATTTTTAATGAAATCCATTACTTTCACACTGGGGAGAGGCAGACATTTTAGTGAGTTTGCTTGGTGGTATATGGCCATACAGGAGAATGGTCACAGATTTACAGATGTTGTCTACATTCCAAAGTCCAAGGGAGTCTTCTCTTACATAGGGACTGAAACAAGATCCGTTTGGTGCATGGGCAAAATAAAATGTGACAAAGTAAAGAATTCAGTTGTCAGTGTGGGGTCCCTTAGTGGGATATGTTCTTGGTTTTGGATTTCAATTCAGTGAGAGCTTTTTGTTCTGTAGATACAGTCTTCATCAGTCAAAACCTGCATCTTTACAAGCACTCTGAAGCAGTAACATAACATAAATAAATATCAATTATAGGATAGTATTTGGAAACCTAAATCTAAAAAATCCTTCAACAAGCATTATGTACCTGAACATATAAAAAGTCTTCTAGAAATGCTTTGTTCATCCAGGGTCGAGAGACTTAACCCTAAATCCATTGGAATCAGTAGGACTCTTTCCAACAACCTCATTAAAGCATTTTAACTTTGTGTGGAAATAAAAGTGTACTCTGGTCTTGAGTGATGGAACCATTGAAAAAATTAGGGCGAGGGAAAAATTAGTTGCAGCTCTCCCTTGTTTAAGCACTTACTGGTAGCAGTCTTGGACAGGGCCATTACTGTGTTATTTTGCAATTAATTACTTATAGTCAGGGTTCATGTCACTGTGGTTTCAGCTCCATTAGAAGACTTTTTTATAGACATCCAATTAGTTGTTATACTTTATCTTAGAAAAAGCAGCTGTATTTGCAGAGGATTTCTGAAGAGACCTTTACAAAATGTACCTGATAAATGGGAAAATAAATCTAAATCGCTAGCTCATCTTCTTTAAGCAGAACTCCTTGTGCAGATCAGTATCCTAAAAACATGTCTGAGCTTCCAGTATAAGCCACCTGTTTTAAAATCTCATTTTGAAAGGGAAGATTACATTGTTTGTGTATATACTTCACATCACATCACATCACACATGAATTGTAAATGTATTCAAAGTAGTGTGATTTAGACATATGTGAGGAGTAAAATATGCTCATGGGTGTGGAAAGAAGAGCATGTAGTGAGAGGTTAGGATGGTTATCTCACATTTCAATTGTGTAAAACATTCTGAAGTTGTCACAGATGAATATTTATTCTCAGATACTGTGCCATATATACCCCAGAAGAGATCTCAAAGCCTAAATGTGGTATGTTTATGTCAAATCTTGTGTGTATTCCTGTCATCTGTGCTAACACAGCACTTACAAACCTCATTCCACTCTTGCACAGGACTTAAATAAGTTGTTAGGCACTGCTCAAATACACAACAGGCTGGACTCTTTCCCAAACCATCTGTCCAATGTGTGGCCTAATTTAATCTCATTTAATTTAGGCTTCTCTATCTAGTTTGGAAAGACTGACACATTAGAAGACAAAGAATGATATTCACATACAAAGACACAAATTCCATCCACTTTCCAGGAAATCAGCAACTCTATTATTATGGGATGAGCATCAAATTCTACCAAGTTTTTCCTGAGAAGGTGGGTATCTGCAACAGGGCTCTTGACTGCCTAACCTGCCACTTCTGTGTTTTTTTCATCTGTACATACTTTATTCACTCAAATGTGGAATGCAGAGATTTATTTTTATTTTATTTTTTTTCTTCTTCTTTTTTTTTAATTCATTAAATTTAGCTATTCATTTTGTCCAGATCTAGAGGAAGGCAAGAGAAGGCTGATTTGAAAATCTAGTGCCCTTGAGACAGGAGATGAATAGGCAAGTTACTGGTTTGGACAGATAGGGAAAGGATGGATTTCAGGGGGTGGAAAGGAGGCGAGAGATGACAAATGACAGGGGAGTAAAAAACCATTGCAGCATATTTTTTATGCCAGCAAAGAACAAAAGTAGTCAGTGGGGTTTTGCACAGCACAAATCTGTGAGAGATAAGGTCAGCAATAACACTGAGTGGTCCAGAAGTTAAATATCAATACATTTTCCTCCTCAGCTCTACCATAACTTGAGCATAGTCCCCAGAGAAAAATCCCTTCATTTGACTTGTGAATAAGGTTTTTTTCCTGAGGATTTGAGTACAGCTTAAATGAAGGGTTTGAAACAATACAAACCGTGATCTGAATTGCAAGAAAAAGAAGAAACAAACAAAATCTTACTCTTCTTATGCCAAAAAGCAAGACCTGTGTCTACCACTGATTTCCAAAGCAGTGCTGTGAATGCACATTTCTGCCCTGTGAGGAGTCTTATGGATATCAGTAACACTTGCACAGGCAAGAAGACTGCACAGCAAATGTAAAGCCCTGAAGTATTTTCTATAAATCAAATTTCTGATACAAAGGATCTGTAACAGCACCCAGGGTAAATTATAGCTGTAGTACTGAAACTGCTCTCCATCTTTTACTTTGAAATGTCAATGCAAAATGAATCCAGATTCAAATCAAGATTTTTTTTAAAAAAATCAAAGAATAAGGAAAATTGTTTAATGACATTTGGTGATGCAAAGCACAGAGCAAGTTTGCCACAGATGGCAATTTTCTAGTTTAAAATATTATCATTATAGCATTTGTGACCCAATATAGGGTCTTTTTCTCTAAAATGTAGATTTAGATACTACTTAAGGAGACTGAAAGGCATCTGGTGCTCTCATTTCCTTAGGTTAGGACAAGAGAACCTGAAAATGAAAAGGACAGATAGCAAATAATATATTTCAAATGAAATAGAGATGGCTAGAAGGGAAGAAGTAAGACATGAGGTCACTGATTTCTACAGTCATAGTTTAGACATAGAAATGTCTCCTTAAAACAGCACCTTGCTTGCCTGTGACTTCTCCATATATGTGCAACTGAAAAAAACAAAGAGGCAAGGAAATCTCTAACACTTTGAAGACAATGGCTTGATAGAACCACAGTGTGGCAAGGGGGGCTGCAGAGGAGCACTCTGCCTGTCAAAGCAAAGTTCTGCATCTGTGTGCCTCCCAGATTGCCTTTTCTGGGGGGCAACTCTTTTATAATTATTTTTTAAACTCCCATACTAAGTCCCCGTTGCCATTTGAGTGGCTGGCAGCACAGAGGCACTCATTATCCCTGTGCTCAGTCCTGAGGCATTTGTGAGTGAACAGTGGGCCTTTCTGCAGTCACAAAATGTTGTTTTATCCAGCAATTCATAGGTTTATACCATAAACACACAACTCTGCTCTGCCCTCTGTTCCCTCCTCTTTCACCCAAAAGGTCCCCAGCCAGCTGATGGGGAATAGAAAAAGCTCCCAGTTAGTGAGTGACAGAAGAGCCAAAGCAAAGATTTTGCAGATGCCCTGGAAGATGACATGCTCACACAAATATTACCTGTAGAGACACCACTAGATGAAGATGTATTACAGAAGAGAAAAAAGAAACCTAAATTTCAATTTGCAGCCAGTTGTATGATTGCCAATAGCACTCCCTGTCTGTGAAAAAATTACTGGGAGTAGGATCCAGTTGTTTAAGGAACCCTAGAGAACCCCAGGTGAGCTGCACCTGCCTTTCCAGGTCTGCTTTGGTGCAGATGTGACATGGATGTGTAACTTCTTGCATCTGTATAAGCAGGACTCAGAGCTACCTGTTGAGCTTGCTGGGAGACTGTCTTTATAAAATGATTACACTTCTGAAAGAGTGCACCAAGCATCAGATTTTAAGGGTTTTTTCTTTTCTGAAATGACACAGGAAGCTTACTCCTAATTTGCCATTGAAAAGTTAGTGGAGGAGAAGGAACAGTAATTTGAGAACTGGAAAAATTTAAGACATGATCTATATATGTCTTAAAGTGTCTCATATAAAAAGGGCCATTTTGGAAGCAACTTAGGATTTTCCTTTATTCACTGAAGAACAGATTTTCCAAATTATTCCAGAGAAGAAATATTAGCAGTGAAGGAAGAAAATCCCTTGGCAAAACTGCATTTGCTGCTGTACATTTGCTTTTGTTTTTAGAAAGTTATTACTTTTTATTAGACAGTAATACACTCTCTCTTACTGGAGAACACTTCAAGCAAATGATCAGCCATGAGCATAAGAAATATTTCATGAGACATGGTGTGTTTGGCATAGTAGACTACCTCCCTTCTGGCAATTTAAGCAGAGACCAGGAAGATTCCTGGGTTGTGTAACTCTCTACAGTAAAATTATTGCATGTGTACATTGCTGGCTCATGGTCAACCTGACCTCCAGCAGGACCCCAGAGCCATTTTCTGGCAAGCTGCACTGCAGCTGATCAGCCCCCAGCATGTCCTGGTGCCTGGGGTATTTTCTGCCATTTGCCTTTGTTGAGCTTTGGGATATTCCTCACTGGCCAGCATTCAAGGCTGAATCTGCTGCAATGGTCACTCCTCCCAGGCTTTCATCATCTGCAAACTTTGGGAGATGCACTCTGACCCTTCATCCAGGTCATTAATGAAGTTATTAAATGGTATTTTTCCCAATGCTGACCCCTGAGAGGAACCAATAGTGACTGCTCACTGCTTGGACTTCGTGCTGCTGATCAGAAACCTCTGAGCTCAGCAGCTCAGCCAGTTTTCAGTCCACCTCACTTACCTATGTATCTAGTCTCTACTTCATTAATTTTCACCATAAGAATGGTATGGGAAGCAGTGTTAAAAGCCTTCTAAAATCAAGATAAACATCCACTGTTCTCTTGTCCATCAAGCTTGGCAGGTTGTCAGAGAAGTCTACCGGGTTGGTCAGGAGTGATTTTGTGTTCACAAAGGCCAACCAGCTGCTGCCTTTGGACCATTCTACTTTTGGAAATAACAGTTTCAGAGTTTACCTATCATTGCAATTGTTGCAGAATGAAGTGGTTCTGTATTTAGCAACGCTGCCTGAAAGAAGGGGATCAGTGAAATAAGGGTCAGAAACCCATTTTGGTCAATAGCATCACAACTGCTATGGAGTTTTGGGGGTTCAAGGCCATTTATAAAGTCCTTGATTTGGCAAAGCCAATCCTCAGCACTTGTGACAGCATTATGTGCTTTCTGCTGTAAAACAGTCAAGTGGAACCTGAAACCTAGCCATAAAACCGAACAGGAGTGGGTGCTTCTGTTTGTTTGTGCATGGTGGGATACACCAGCAGTCAGAGTGCCTTTAATCTGACACCTCGTGGAAGCCAAGCCAAGCAGTGAGGTAGAGTCAGTTCTTCCACAGCCAAGGCAACACAGGGAGCTAACACCAGGAATGCAGCAGCACTTGCTAGGCAGGCTTCTTGCTATGCACAGGAAGAGTGGACACACTCCAGAGTGCTCTTGTGTCTTCTGCAGCTGACTGAATAACTTTTCATTATGTGGATGCTCAGTTTCCTCATATAAAGTATGGTGCAGAGTGCAGGAAGGCAGACATGCCTTCAGCTGAGGAGGGTGTGATTTTCAGTGTTTAAATGGGCATGAGTAAACAGTGTGAGCTGGGCCTTGTGTGGGTAACATAGGAACAAGGATACACAGGCTTTCTGCTCTTGAGTTTATTTTTGATCAGAGGAACAGCACTGATGATTTAATCCATCATGTCAAAAGTCTTCAGAGTCAATACAGAAAGAATAGTAATTTAGATCTGTCACTGACAACTGCCCATTTTCAGCTTTAGCCAACAGTGCAGCTTAGAAAAGAAAAGGAAGCTATACTGACATGAAAGGAGATGTCTTCTGTAAATTCCTGATAACCACCTGCCTCTCACTAGAAAGGACTCATATTTGTTTTCAGACGTGTTCACCACTGCAGTGACTAATGTAGATTTAATTTCATCATTTTCTTTAATAGCAAGTGGTTGTATTTTCCTTGCCATGATAATGTTATTAGAGTTTATTCAATAACAGAAAGACAAAATGGACCAGCTTGGGAGAGTTTCTAGGTCTAATGGGCTTGAATTTGCTGTCAGAAGAATCTGTAGTAACCTACAGCTTCCACTGGATAAAAGCTGAACTGTTGACTAAGCTATGCCTGTTCAGCAGTCAGCTCTGTGACTACAAGGATTGCAGCCAGAGCTAATAATTAGCTAGATGCAGTCAGCAAAAGCCATCAGTGCTGCTGCATAGACATCAGCATGGTCTAAGTGCCCAAGTGTGGGCTCAGGGTGTGCTCAGTATTTCCCACATCACTGCAGTTTCCTGGCTACCACCCCTCCAGGACGCTGGAGTAACTCAGATGTGAGACTGCAGTCACAGCAGGGGTGAGAGCACAACCTGGCACAGACATTTGCCAGCCTCGGGCTCAGCAAGGGTTTAACATTAGCACTCCATAAAACATTTGAATACAGTGGTAAATGTTTGTGAAAACACTAAAGAACTTTGGCTCAAAACTCTCTTAACACAGATGTCAATCCAGAACTATTGCCAGGCTGTGCTGGGAGCCACAGACCCTGCCTTCTGCTCTGGTGCTCTGATGGTCCCTCCAAGACCTCTGTCTCCACATGTGTGAGGGAGGAATGGAATTTAGTGCCACAAAGCAGCTTTTGTGTAGCTTAATTCCCTCGAGAGCTGTGGGCTCTAGACGTGCCTTGTGAAATCCCTGCAGAAATACGGTTTTGTTTCTGTACAGCATCTGAATGATACTGTCAGGCAGGGAGATATTATCTGTTTCTAGTCTGAATGTGAAGAAACAAAGGGTATTACCCAACAGCAAATACTGATTTACCAGCAGACAGCACTGTCAAAAATTTGGCAGATGAGTGTAATGAAACCAGTAGTATGTTACCCAGATTTATAGAGAACTAGATCATGGTAGAAAATAAACCCCTTACTGGCTATTTGATTCTTTAAGAGCACATCTTTTACATATGTATTCTTCTAGTTATATCACCCAAAACTGTTTTCCTGCAGAAATGATTTCTAGGGACCAGAGCTTATTTTCATGCCTTTACTACTGTTGTGATTCATAACACACTTTAAGCAGTTTTTTCTTACAGAGTTTCCTCACCCCAAGCAACAAAGACAGGCATACAGGGCATGTTCAGGACTATTGGTTCTGGGTGCCAAAGTGAAATGGTGCAACGTTTACAAGGTATACATTAATATTTGGCAAAATATTTCAGAGAACTTACATTAAGCATCCTTGTTACCTTATTATCCTTCAAAGCAAGTAAGAACTTTTACAGAGTAAGGTGTAGACCCTAGATGCAAGCTCAGGAATGTGTTATCTGTCTTGCCTTTTGTACATGACTCAGGGATGTCCCTGTCATATCAAAATCTTGATTGTGGAATCCTCTTTAGGGGAAAAACGCAAACTGAGCACATTTTATCCAGATAAATTTAATGTTACAGAAATGGAAACAAAGTTGTTTCTTAGTGTGAATGTGTGTGAGTTCTCATCACATTCTGGGTTCTCAGTCTTGTCCATATTAGGCTTTTCTATTTTCAGATTGATTGTTTCTGAAAAAAGAGCTTTTACAGGACTTAAAAGTATTTCCTCAGTCTGTAGATGGCATCCTTAATACAGCCCTAAAGGTACTGAGTGTAAGCTGCATTAGACAAGTTTAAAAGTACTGAAAACAGAAGAAATAGCACAGTTTTATGTCATGATCTAGAAACATCTTCCAGCTTTCACAGACATCAGTTCTGTACTCATGGAGTAAATTGAACTGAAATTCAGAACATGTTTCATACAGTGGTTCAATAATTATTTATTGTCAAACTTACCTTATGATGACAACAGACTGAACAAAAATAGTTTCAACTTTCATTGGAAGAATATAACAGAACTCTGCAGAGATGCACATACTACCCCATGAAAATATCCCTAACACAGCCCTGAAGATGAAGTGAAACATGCACAGATCAATATTGTGTGCACGAAAAGATTATTTGCTATAAGAAGTATTTTAATTCCTCTACGACTGGCATATGTCTGGGGTTTTTTTGTATGCAAGATGTCATATGCTACTCCAGCAGGATGTGCACTAGAGCTTGCAAACCTCACCAGGTGCTGACAGGTAGTACATGGAATAATGTGAGCACACATACACGAGGTGGTGCTGCTGGGCTGACACAGCGAATGTCCTGCTCCTCCACTCAGACCAGCTTGTGAGAGAAAAGACCACCCTGGGAAATCTTTCTTTGCTTTTCCACTTTCTGAGTACTCCACCCTTCACATGTCAGCTGACCAGGAAATAGTGGTCTTGTTTCACAGAGATGGTGCAAGTCTGACTTTTGTCTTTGTCTTTTTCGGCATTTTTGGCATTATTTTCAATCGTGTCCTAGACACCTGATTCAGTGGACTACAAATATCACACAGATATCACACAGCTCTTTCACCAAAACCTGGGTCAGAATGACCTAAGGTAAAATTTCAAAGTGCCTTTGTGAATGTCACAGGGTGCAGGATACATACCAAATAACTTTTTTCCTAAATAACTGAAGTGCAAATTCCTAGGCCATCTAGATACCTTTGCAAATGTTATGAAGTCTCTAATTTAACTTCATGGGATCAAAACAGAAGACACGTTAAACCCCTTTATCTCTTGAGGATGGAATTCACACTTGTGTTTTTAATAAGCAGTTACATAATACACACTGAGATTTAAATACAATAAAAGACTGAACAAGCAAATTTATTTGATACAAAGTGTTGATACAAGCAAATACGGAAATGTAACATCTCACAATGCAAACATTTGTGGAAATCTTGTATCTGTGGGTATGCTGTAGTAGTATTTCACGCCAACTGATTTACTTTCTGTAAATTCACAGATGCTAAGGGTTGAATTCTGTAGGTTTATGTTGATGTGAGCTGAAATAATTCTGGAGTTTCTTAAGGTTTACAACAGTAATACAGGTAAGATAGCCAAACTGTTTTGTTAGCCATTAAAAATTAAATGAAAGCATGAATTAGAATAGCAATGAATATGTGTAGAATGGCTCCTTATCTGAAGGAAAATTCTCAGCAAAATTTGAAGCACAGAGGGAAGCTTGAAATATGAATTATGTCCTCTAAAGATAGGTTTTCCTACATGATTTCCTCTGGACTGACTGTACTGGCTCTATTGTTGAGCAGTCATTCTGCCCAGAGCAACCTTTAGGTCTCTTAAGGACAGCCAGTGTTTTGATAATCACAAAATAATTAAGGTTTCCCTAACCATCAAATGGATTGTTCTTTGAAGACACAAAGTTGCTGTACTTACAGGATGGTTGCATACACTGGCAAAACTAAATAGGCATCACTTTGCTGGAGAAAAAGCCCTGTGCTGCCTGTCATCAGCTCAACACAACTTGTTTGAAAATTTCATCACAAGAGCTCTCTTCCTTAATTAGCACAGTGGGCAGGGCAGGACACTTGCTGTGATTGTGAAGAGAGCCTCTCCTCTTTCTAAAGATTTTGACATGAGTGGTCAATTTGTGATCACTGTAGTGGTGGCATAAAAATCTGCAATAATTCTTCAGTGTCACCAGGATTCATTAGGTAAACCACTGTTCTTATTCCTAACTCACATTCCAGATGATGAGATCAAAATCTGGATCCTAGCAACTGTATCTTGAATTTTGGTTGGCTGATTGCTCAAAATATATTTCCTTCCTTCACTGTTTCTCTCTAAAACCAGACTCTCCCTGCAACAGTTGTCACTTTATTGTATAATTAGAAAGACAAAAATTCCTGCTGCTTTATTTAAGCAGCAATCTCTCTTTCTTTTTGAACTACATTTATATTTTACAGAGATATCCCTTGTAGCTCACTTGCTTCTCTGAATAGAGTCTGCCTTTTAATTTGTTGTGCTGCAACACCACATGAGCTTTTTTAATATTGTGTTGAGTGCTAAGTTCCCTGTTGATTCTCACTTTGAAACACTGGCACCTCCTTTATATTTTTGAAGCAAAGAAATAGCAACATTTGAAAATGTCTCTTTATTTCTCCCAGGCTGTGCATTTTTCCAGTGTCATTGGGCTTTTTACTACAATTCCTACTGTAAATTTCCATTGTAAATCCAAACATGTACTGTAGATGGAGCTTTAAGGTTTTACCAAGAAGAAATCCATTCACTAAGCCACAGAGATGTCCCAGTGATGGAAGGAGGGGAACACTCACAAAAGACTCAGGGAGTCAGGTGATGCTACGTATGTTTTGATTTGGATTTGTACTCTTCGAATTTGCCTCTAACAGGGTAGCACAGAAAACACAAGCTCAGAAAAATCCTGTCTTTATCCCCTCTGTAATCCTCAGAAAATAATGGAAGATTGATTGGAGGTCCCCTTAGAGCAGGGAACCAAAGTATATCCTGCAGAAAGGAGTGACAACTTTTCAGCTGCTGTGTTGAAAGGAACAACACAGCCATCACAAAGCAGAATTATAATGTAATAAGTGAGAAAGATTCCTTCAAGCCACAATTCATGTAAAAGTGAAAGGTCAATGCAAATTCTAATTAACATAACATTTTAAATGGGATTAGTCCTAACCATATGTATCAGCAGCAGATGCAGTCTTGCAAAAGGAAAAACTGAAATGGGCAAGAGGTTAATTATGTAGGTAGACATCACAGAATCACTTTTAGCAATATCCAGGAAGAAAAAAAACTACTGTGAAAGAGTAAAATTGTCCTATTAATTTAAGAGTATATTTTTCCAGTTTCTCCCTGTTCAGTTGGAAAATCCAGAGAATCAGGAGCTGCTGTGTTCTAGGAGTGTGACAGTGATCCAGGCTACCATAGCCTGTTTCCCTCTGCCCATATTTCCCTTTCCTCTCTACCCCATAAACACACACATTCCTCACTTTCCCTATAGCTAACAGTCCTACCCTGTGACATGCAGGAAATAAGTACACCTAGAAACCAAGAAAACTGGATTTAATCTAGGGAGGTGATTTCATCTGAGCAGCACTACTGCTGACCTGGTACTGTGGGCACTGTAGGATGCAGAGCCAGAGCAGCCCCATGGCAAAGGAGGGCTGCATCTGCTCATTTTTAAGATATGGCTGAAAACACTTTGAAAGCCCTGTGTTGTCTAGTGTGGAGCCACAGAGATTAGGACATTAAACCCTGAATTGAAATGTCTTCCAAAGCTAATGAAAACTGAGTAAGACTTTGCTCTTCTTGCCTTTTACAAGTGTCTTTGCACACGCTAGAAAAAGTGGATTCAGGCTCATCCTCACCCTCGGGCAGCTCACATCCACATCTCTTATCCTCAAAGGAGCAGACAGTCAGAGGCTGTTTGGTGGTAAGTGCATCCACCCTT
Organism: Luscinia megarhynchos; assembly: GCA_034336665.1. NCBI lineage: Eukaryota > Metazoa > Chordata > Aves > Passeriformes > Muscicapidae > Luscinia > Luscinia megarhynchos. The sequence continues at coordinate 17,468,415 of JAPFBE010000003.1, forward strand.
TCTCCTGCTGTATCTCACTACAGCTCACCTGGGCTAGGGAAAGGGAGAATATGTCTGTACTCTGGTGATGCAGGGACTGACTGAAGTGCCTGCTGCCATAGCTCCATGAACTGCCCATCAATTTTCATCACCCATAATACTGCACCAGCCCAGAGACCAGAAGCCAGTGCTCCAACAGAGCCTTGGCACAGATCAGAACACCAAAAGACCTTTGTGTTCATGGACCTGAGCACTTGCAGCCCATTTCTCCAGCAGGTCACCTGTGCTTGCCCTCTGCTTTTCCAGCAGCAGCCCTGGCACCCCTGCCAGGTGACCTGACTTTTACTCCCAGCTCACACTGAAGGGATCCAAACCTCTGTAGGGAATGCTGCAGTCAGCTGGAGTATATAAATTTAGCTTACATCAATCTACATTATTAATAAATTGTTGTAGCCAACTGGAGCAAGACCATCAGGTGAACAGGCTGTCTAAAACACTATCTCATCCCTGCCTGCTGCCTTCTGTTGGGGGGCATGTATCTATCCATTTATGTCTGTAACATGCTGGTAACACTAATTAACCCTCCATAAACTATTTATAGGTGCTCCTTTTATATAGGAGTGTCATCTGAAATGCAAACACGGGTTTATCACCCTCCACCACACTCCTGGTGTGCAACAGCCCATGCCTCAAAGATTAGATTGACAGCTGGTCTCCTTTTAAGCACACCAGGGCATGAACCCCCCTTTCTTTCAGGATTATTCAAGTCACTCAGAAGGAAGTTTTCAAATCAACTCCATGTGGCTGAGAATCAAAGTGGTAGTTTCTGTGTGCAATAGGTACATTGATTAAATGTGTCAGTGCATAATGAAATTACAATGTCAGCACTGCATTAGGAAAAGGATCCATAAAAGTCAGCCAGTGCATTATTCTAAGGGCACTTTTATCTGGAAAACCCCTACTCTTTTCAGATTTTGTAATATCATTAATAGTACCTACTGCAGCCTTTATTTGCAGTTAACACAAGTTTTTTTAACTTCCAGTCAGAAAAGAAAAAAATCCAATAAATTAGATGTCTCACTTTCTTCCTGTGAAATGTGGTCTCTATTTTATTATTACCTGTAGAATCTATAATGAAAACATATGTTTTCCCCAGTGTCCAAATGAGATGCAATATCAACTCATTTCTATCTATTAGATGTAAACACTTTGTGGTATCTTACCAATGATCCACTTTAAATCACCCTCATCTTCTGAAATCCTCTTTATTCAGATTACTGCACAAGCATGACAGAAAACACAATAAAGTAACTCTGAAATCCTTCTTTGATCTACTTTCAAAGCCAGTTTGCATTAAGTTAGCTCCAAATTGATTTCAGAAGTTAATCATCAAATAGCAAACTGCATCAGTCAATACTACATATAAGAAAAACTTCCCAATCTAATGGTTAAAAAGACTAAGAGTTCAGAAACACTCTCATTTCATTTAACATTTGACATTATGAATCATAAATGATAATAAAAAATAAACTACAAAACCTACTTTTCCACTATAAATAGGAAACTTTATAACAAGAACTTTAAGTCAGGGTTTGCAGTGTTGAGTACACACCAGAAGACTGCCAGTTCCCTTTAAAAAGGCTGCTTCTGGTTCTAATTTTTGTTTCTCTTCTGCAGTGCTAATTAGACAAAGCCAACTTTTCATCTTGATGACACACACAGCCAGACAGCTTTTTAGCATCACCTGGTTAGTTGTCCAAAATGCAGCTATGATCAGATAATTTTGTACCAACTTTGAGAGGGCTTTATGGGTGTTTAGATTATGTTTATTTGTGTGAGTGGGTGTTGTGACCCTGTGGTTTTTTAATACACCAGTAGCATCTGCAGCTGCAGCATTATTTAAAAAATGCAGCTCAGACAATGAAATGTTATCTTAACAACAACAGATTGTGCAATGTAACATAATGTAAAGAAAATTAGATGTCAGAGACTCCATCCAGCCACCATTGTACCAGTGAACTAAAAGCTTTAAGCACCAGTCAAGATTTTGGCATGCATCTGTGAGACTATTTCTCTGGCTCATTTTTAAATAAGATAAGGGTTTCTCCTTCTGCTTGTGGCCTGTGTTTTTTTATCTGCCTAGCTGATAGACCAAACCTTCTCTTTTTAAAATCTGCAGAGCTCCTCCCTCCACGGGGATGGTCTAGCAAAATTACATTTGCACTATCATGGTGTCATGTGGAATGATACAGATCAGATTATGCAATAAGAGGAGAAATAGAAATAAATTGTATGTTAGTATCACACCCCAAATGCAGACTGGACTTTGTGGTGCTTCACATACATCTGATTCTTCATAAGAAAACCAGGAAGCAGTTCCATCATGACTATTCATATTTCAAAACTTTTTATGTCAATACAGTGTGTTCACTGCAAGTTCTTACACTGGATCCACCACATGGCACTGCAGTGCCTGGCACTGCTTATTTCAGCACCACACAGAGTCCTCAGCCCTGCCCTGGGTGTCCAAAGTTCACAAAATCAAACACCCCAACCCGGGGGTAGATCTGGTATCCCAGAAGGATTTATCTTAGATAAGCAAATGGAATAAATGAGAAAACTGGTTGAAAGAAGAAAGGTGGCAAGGAGGAATGTAGCTCCCAAGGCTCATGGCCCTACTACAGACACTTGTGACTTTGCAACCCAAGACAAGTCTGTACATTATGCAGCCCTGGTCACAAAACACAGCTGAAGGAGACACAAATTTTACAATATTAACCAAAGATGTGGGGATTGCAGCTGGATCTCTGTGAGATAACATTTAGGATCAGATCCTCATTCTCATCCATAAGCAAGACCAGGGTTTCATGGCTGCAACTTTACTAAGGAACAAAAGTATCTAAAACCTGGCGTAGCAGAGCTCCAGAGTTCACACCTACACTCTCCAATCTTTCCATGGACAGGGTTGCTACATCCAAAATGTGCATGGATAAGGTCCTTGGAAAATCAGCTCCCTGTCCCTGACTAGTTTGTCAACATAGCTCTTGTCCAAGTGAGCAGGCATTCAGGAAAATCTAGTCCAAAGTTTACCCTGCTAATGCTAATCTGCTGTGTGGAAAAGGTTACCTTTAGTCTGAGTCAGAGAAAAGGACTGCAGATTCCAGAGCCTGGCTGCTAGAAGAAGATGGAAGATGAAGTTTATAGCCTCTCACTCCTTTGGAGATTAAATTATTAAGACACTAATATTAAATGTGACTATTTCATTCTAAATATTTATCTCTGCTGGGGCTGTGCTCCAGATCTCACCTTTCCTAGGTGGGCACTCTGACTGCATTTACTTAATGTCTTATTAATAACAGAGAAGAGACAGGACATGGACAATTCCATGCATTAAATATGCAAGCTGTAAATAAGGCTACTGAATATAAACATATTATTTTTGGGGCACCTGACAATGAAAGTTTAAGTCACCTGAATAAGAGAGTGGGCATTAGTAGAATTTGCTATTGTAGTTTGTGTAATACATTGGTAAAGGACCACACTTGAGCCACAATGAAGTCATTGATATATTGGTATGACCTCTAAGATATAGTTCAACTTTTCAAGTGATTAATGCATTCTATTTACGAATTCTTTATGTATATGTCACACGTTCCCTTCACATCCCTGTCATTGTTAAGTGTTAGCTAAATACAGTACCTTTCCAGTAAGAATGTTCATTCTTGTAAATGTATTTTTGCAGGCTCAAAAAAGTATTCATTTATACCCAAATAACTTACTCCAGTTGAAGAAAAAGCCACAAAACATCAAAAGTTAGAGTCAAATTTCCAGGAGAGAAACTGTTTGTTTTCCCTACGTGCTAATGATTTAGCACAGCTGAGCGGTGCTCAAATGGTTTCAGACACAGAAAACATAAAGGTGCAGAACACAGAAAACCAAATGTTTCTTAGTTTCTTAGCACACACACATATGGCACATTTGCCTATCTCTAAATTTTATTGCAGTGATTTACAGAAGAAGAAGTAACTGTATGTCATCTTTATAGTTTCCTGTCTTTAATATAGATCTCTACTAGAACAGCTTTTCCCAAAGGTAGCTTTCCAGTGGGATGTACAGAGCTTGGATAATAATTTATCTGCTTTTTACTACATATGCAGCTTGGTGTCAGAGCTTACAATGGGATTTGATTTGCAAGGTAATGCCTCACTGATGAGCAGTAACACTTGCAGGCAAGTCACAGGGCTGTGGGCGACTTGCTGCACAGCTGAGAAAGGATTTCAAAGAAAACCTGCCACCCCACTGCTCAGTGGGAAGAAGAGTCCCTGCTTTTTTTTTGAAAGGAAGAAAATGTCTTGTCCCACATTTTTCTGGAAAAGGGGGGCATTCTCTCTACTTCCCCCTGTAAAGGAGGTCAGGCTGTTCTGCCTTGGCTATGATTTGGAGCAGGCTGATAACAATTTCTTTGTCTTCTATGTCTTGCTGTGGTCTGGGTTTCCTGCAGGAAACAAAAAAAGGTCATGCAGCATGCTCATACTTTCTATGTGGGATTCCACACCTCTATGAAATGGTGTTTCAGCACCCAATAATGGAAAAAAGTTTCAAAATCTACTCTTCCAGTGTACTTAATAGAATGAGCATTCCTTGACTGGCCAGAACCAACAAGACTGGTTTTATTTTCTATCCTATAAGTGTTCATTGCCTTCATGTCAGGACAACTGAAGATCAAGAGTCCAATTACAACCTCATGGAAAACAAGCAAATTCTTACCTCTCACTCCAGTGTGTGCTGTGGGTCCCAAGTACTTTAGAGCTCTATTTCACAAGCTTTGTGCTCTTGTGCTGCACTCAGTGTTTCTCAGTAAATATTAGGCTGAAATTTCTGAGCCTATGAGCACTCAAGAGCCACTTTTTGGGAAGCTTTTGCTTTATCTTTAAACACAGAGTGAGGACTCCATGTTTTAAGAGTAATTCATAGCAAGAACATAAATGACAGCAGCATTGCTGCCAACATACAGTATTTCCAACACACCACTTCTGCCATGGATTCTATCTGATGTCCACTGTCTGACTGATATTATTAGTCATTATCATGTAAATAACATAATGCCCACTAACCCTGGCACGTTCTTGTATCCTTGTTCCAACTACAATTTGGGACACTATTCTTTTTCATTTGAATTTTAAAAGCAGAGTGGTTGGGAAGTCCTCCAAGTAAACATGTGTCATTTCAGCCATCAGTTTAGGGACATGATAATATCTGTTAAATTAAATTACTACTACTACTACTACTTCTACTATTATTGTTATTGTTACTATCATTATTATTATTGCTATTTTCATCATCATCATCATCATATCAAAATTGCAGATTCCTTATTTCCAATTTAAATACCCTCCCTAATCTGCATTTACCTTAAATATGAATCAGTAGCAACTTTTACCACTTCTTAACCTGTGACATGGACTTCTTTTGAAGCAGCTACTCCTACCTGTGAAAGTGTTGATTTCATGGCATGCATCTAACCTTCATTTTTCAACAGGAAAGTCCATGCTATGCAGAAATCTGTGAGATTTATATTCTGTGCTCAATTTATTCAGCAGAGTGGATGTTCTAGCACATTTCAAGTGGAAACTGTAGGATATAATGCAAAAATAATATGCTGGTTTGCAGTTAGTAGGCATCTTGTAGGGTCCCTAATAGCTTCTGATTTAGCCTCTTTGGGAAATTGCAAATAGTACCATTCTTTATGGACTTTCTGTTGTAACTACAAAATGAAGAAAAGGGATAAGTTTTCTAATATAGCTCAGTAAATTTAATTTTAGGTACATTGTTATCAAGGGAATTAACTAGAAGAAATAAGTACATTTGTCTTTTCAAATGTGCTTTCTAACACACATTCAATATATCTGAGAGGATATAGATAAGATCCAAAGAATATATATATATATGCTGTAACCTCTATTATTTAACCAAGGATTGAGAAATTATATAGGAATCCACTGCTTTTGTGTCTTTCTGGACCTGCCTTACAGACCTGAGTATTTTCATAGAATCATAGAATAATTTGGCTTGGAAGGGATCCCTCCTTCCAGCCCCCCTGCCATGGACAGGAACACTTCCCTCTATCCCAGGCTGCTCAATGCCCCATCCAGCCTGGCCTCTGACACTGCCAGGGATGGGGCACCCACAACTTCCCTGGGCAGCATTCTGTGAGAAGTGGGTACAGGTGAAGGAAAACTGTGTGTCCTGTGGTGTACAACTAGACACATAAGGACCCATTCACATTCAACTTCTTCCTTTTAGATTTCTCCAACAGTGAAGGTCAAAGCCTTCCTCATTCTCAGTCCCCTCCCACAAGCCCATCTCCTATGTCTGCCCTTGTTGGCCACCCCAGAAAGGGCTGTGCTGATTATTTAGGCATTAGGAGGAGTCTCTTGACAGGAAATGTGGGTACCTGCCCTTATCTTAGCTGTCACATTGAGGGCTGTCAGTGATCTGCCTGTCATAACAGCACTGATGGATTTGAGGTTGCTGTTAGAAACAGCTCTTTGGGTACACTTGACCTTGCAAAGCAATGTTATGGATCTTCCCTGATTAGCTGATGCCATGCAAAAGACAATTTACTCTGGCATAGTTGATATTGGGACATTGATACAATGATTAAATGCAAATTCTAAGCATGAAAAAGCTTTCAGATGTAATTTTTGAGTGACATTCATCTACTGTGCTCTCCATGAGCAGTCAGCTAGGTTCATACAGCACTCTTCTGTAATTCTCTATGAATCTGTGCTTAGTCAGCCTGAATAATTAGAAACATCAAGCTTTGTCCAGTCTTTGCCAGGTGAACTCAAAATAGCACTTAAAAGCACATTTCCTTAATTAAAATATTTCCTAGTTAAACACTAAATATTTGCAGGTCAAATCAGACCCCAGTATAAATATTAATGAGGTGTAAATTTTAAACACACAGAATTTCAGAAAGCAGTTGTGACTTTCAAATTACCCAGTGCACTGTCTGGTACACAATACTGATGTATTCATCTGCAGACAGTCCTCCTGGGTTTGCAAAGTTATTTTTGCATCTAATAAACTGTTAGAGGCTTAGACCATATAAGCTCATGTTATATACATCCTTCATGCTCTTACTCAAACCTCACCTTAACCTCATTAATGCAGTGTCAGGTTAGTATGCTGTCTCAAGATTACTTTAAATGATCTGTTCAAAATAAAGTGCAAAATCCTGAATCCAAAAATTTCCTAAGAGAATTGACTTAAAATTAAAAACAATTAAACACATAAAATCATGGAGTTCTCTGAATTCATTAACTTTCCAAGTTCCTAAAGCATATTATATCTGTCACCTGTTTTCCTACTGTTTCAAAGATGTCTGGAGTATAAATCCATAACATGGAAAGCACATTATAGGAGAATTTACTTTGGTTAATGAGAAAGCCCTTCTGCCTGAATTCTCTGTTTTGTTTTGTTGTGTTCATTTTTTCCCAAGACTTGTGAAGAGAGCAGACTGCAGTCACAATCTGGTGGATGTTGTCACCTCCTCTGATATTTTTTCTACTCACTGAAGGAAATAAAAATGTTTAAAACATGCAAATCTGATTTTGTATAATAGTGATCCTGTTTGCAGAAGTGTTTGATTCTAGAGTACTGTAGGATTCACACTGGTGCTTCATGTGTAGCTCACAGGTTTGGCCATGAGCCAGTTGTGTTCCCATGAAATTCCACATTGCCACATGCACCACATTCAGATGTTGAGCATCACGTGCCACTGAAACCAGGCTTTGCAATTTTCTCAGGTGCTGGGTAAGTCCAGCAGAGATGTACAGGTTTATCAGTGTCCACCATGCACAGATGGAGCTGCAGGGTGACATTTGGCACCCCATGGCCACACCCCCTCTCCCTTCCAAATCCACCGTTTCAGATGTGCCCCCTCCCTGCACTGCTTTCTGGGATCACCCACACACATTGCTTCCCTAACCTTGCACCTCCTGGAAGGGAAGTTCCACTGAGCCTCCCTGCCCTCTCAGAGAAATTATTAAATACATTTTTCAAATGGTCGGTTTGTTTTTATCTTTCTAAAGAATTTAAAAATCGTAATTTTTAGTTAAACTAGCTTAGCAGTCCATTGACTGAGAATTTTTTCGAGATGTCAGATCCCAGCAAGTCACCTACAGTTTGATGTTTGGACATTTTGTCAAAAAAAGAAGCATACAAATGGCGAGAAACAAATGGAAATTGTTGAGACGAACATTAGAATTAAGTATGAAAATGTCCAGAGCTCTTCTTAATTTCACTTTTTTTAGTGCTCTTCTAATAAAAGATTTAATTCTGTTTTCAAGAACAAGATGATTCCAGTTATTCTTTATATCTTATTCTGGCCCAACCAACTGCTCAACTTTGTGAGAGCAAGAATGACTTTTCAAGCTACTTAACCTGCCACATCTACAACCACAGTCCTAACCTGTAGAAGCTTGACGTGTTGTGTATATTATTTTTTAAAATTAAGCCACCTAAAAAGTCCAGCCTAAAATTCTATGACTGTAAAATTCTTATTAAGTTTTAAAACATAAAGTAGAATGTAATTTTTTAAAAAATTAGCTTTCCACTGAATTTAAGCACAGACACTGAGCATTTCTGAACAGGAGGATATAAGAAGGTGTGAATGCTGCCCCCAGACTCAAAAACCACATGCATGTCACACATAGATTTGAGGGGCAGTAATCCTTGTGTACTTTCCATGCCCAAATCAAACTTGTTCTAGTTTACCTGCCAGTGAAAGGTTTAGCCTCCAATTACTGTGTGTTTTCCCTGAGATGGGAGGTGTGGGGTGGTTCAAGGCATGTTTGGTAACTTCAGACCTGGAAGCTGGAAAAAGCAGAGATTCTTTTCTGAGCAATGATGCATCCCCTGGTAAATGTCTCCAGGCTTCCAGCAGCACCTGATAGCAAATGGCTTTTGCAAGTCAGAAGTGATTGTAACAAATATGTCACTGAGAGAGCAACTTGAGAAACTACCTTCCAAGTAGAAAACCATTTGCCTGTATAAAAATTCCCTCCATGCCATCTTGGATGCTTGCCCAGGTGTATCTGTGCCTATGCAGCTTTACTGGAAAGTGATCTTCATATCTTTTGTATCTAGAATTCTAAGGAGAGACTCACAGGATCATTCATGCTGGGAGGGGTTTGACGGCTGGGTAGTCCAACCCTCTGCTCACAATGGTAAAACCCAGATCAGATTTCTGAGAGGCTTGTCCTGGCATGTTTTGACAGTCTCTTTGGGAGGATCGATGCAAACTGTCTGGAAACCCTTGTGGTGCAAAACACTTCTTCCTGCCCAATCAGAATTTCTTTTGCTGCAAGTTGTGCTCAGTGCCTCTCATCCCACCACCATGCAGAGTCTGGCTCAGTCTTGTCTGTAATTTCCCATTAGAGGGTTACAGGCAGCAGCAAGACCTTTCCACACCCCTTGCCCTTCTCTTAGCAAGACACAAGGAACCCAGCTCTCCCAGGTGCTCTGATAATCACAGATTTCTGTCCTAAAAACAGAAACCTGTACTGAAATACCTTGGCTGCAGTCAGCAGCTGGGCACAGCAACACACTGTGTCCCCACAGCAGCTGTAATTTCTGCTCAGCACAGTCTTTCTTTAAGCAAGATGTTACAGCAGTCAATGGATGTTTCTCCAGAGGATAAAAAGTGGAAATAATTCAGCTGTGCTAAAACCAAGCAACAAACAAGATAAAAAGCAGGTATAAACAAAAAAGAAATATCCATCTGTCACTGGGCATAGTCAAGCTCTGGCTGAGGTCTCTATCAGGTCAATGCTTCAGGCTCAAGTCTGCTCAAGTGTTTACACCTTAGATGTATATTTCCTGTAGTAAAGCAGAGGTGAAATGGAAGCCAGAGCAGGTTTGCCAGAGTGGGAGGAAGCTTCCCATTCCAGGTCCATCCACAGCCCAGCTGTGAATGGCTTATCAGTGCTTATTGCTGCTGTGCAGGGAAAGGTGATAAATTAGAGCCCTGGCAACCCCAGGGATGTCTTCAGCTTTGCTGTTCCAACACACACATGCACACACTCACACTTGTCAGACTTTCTGCCCTATTTTCTTCTGCAGACACAAGGGCAAGGAATCCAGGCAGTTCAGAATCCAGTAATGACTTCTTGCTGCTTAGGCTGGGTTTATATTTACTTCTGTGGACAGAAGTGTGTTGGCTGTTCTGTGCTTTAGCTCTGCCTAGAATCCAAGGCTGCTGGAAAAGGAAAAGGAGGGTTTGGTGTGGCTGCCAGTTAAAACAGTGCCTGCTCACCTCAGAAAGGCCAGGCAGAGGAAATGTACTCATGTTGCTATTCTTTTTGTCACTAGGAGCTGCTGCCTTTAATGAAGAGGAAGCTGTGTCCATCAGAGTATCTTTACCACTCTCCATGGGCTGGCAAAGTAGAGCTTTGCCTTCTGGCATGTCTGGAAGTAGGAGCCTGCAACATGCATCTGGCATCCAGTATTGAGAAATAGCTGCTTTAGCAGTGCTAGCAGTAAGAGCTCTTTAACACTAAAAATCAGACGAGTTAACTCAGTGCTCAGAGCTCCTGAGTGCCGAGGGAGGATCACAAAGAGCCATCAGCCAGCTGGATGCCCTGCCATGGTCCATGCCAGCAGCCACTGCTCCCAGCCCGTCCCTGGACCCAGCAGGGCTGGCTGCCTGTGCCCTGTGGCCACCAGCCCGTGGCTCTGCTGCTCTCCCGGGGCTCTGCAGGATTGGGAGCCCCAGGCCACCACTGTCAAGGGTGCCAGGACACTTCCACTTCAGATTTTAGCACGGCTTTTTCACCTTTTTTTTTGTCTTGAAGATTTGTATACAGGGCCCTAATCTGAAGCAGGAGGCATTGAATATAGGTGCTTTTTTGTTTTGGTTTGGTTTTTTTTGTTGTTGGTTTTTTTTCCCCCAGTTTCTAGTTAGTCTTTTATTCAGGGCTGAATTTCTATGAAGTAATGAATAACAGAGAGAGGAAATGTGTTTTGCTGTCATTTTTATGAGTGAATCCCATCTAGCCAGCAACAGAGTATCTGAATGTTAATGCATCCTTAAAATGTTCAAATCTGGTTTTCCACTAATAATCTGTATCCCCTCCTTAATCAAACATGTAACATTTTGGTCTCTTATTTTAAACTATAGTATAAAATGAGCAGAAAGCACCAAGACAGTAATTGCCATACATGGGAGAATATGAAACGACCTTTGATTGCAAATATCTCTCATTTCTGCACTCCTGGGCTGTAATGTGCATCTACATTTTATGCCACAAGGAACAGTGAGGTGAACTGAGTGTAAAATCATCAAATTAATACAGTGTGTAAACATGGCCAGAAATAGACCTGTGTCCCATCCAAGTGCAGGAACACCAGTATCTGTTTTTCAGATTAATATTTCTGCTGAACAAACATGCAGTCCTGGTCAGTGCTGGTGCTGGACTCACTCTTTGGCAGTTCTTGGATATATCTTTTTGTGACCAGTGACACTTCTCTCTAAATGGATGGCCAAAAATAATCCTGGTAGTCATTCTCTGTATTGGTTTTTTCCCTCTCTTTCAGGCTCTAAAGCAATTTAGTGAGAGCTTTTCTGAAGTGTTGCAATGGTGATTTTCAATGAGAGCTGTCTAGAAAAGGACCAAGTTTTGTTATGTAGGGACCAAAAAATATTTTCAAGAGTGCCTATGTTTCAAACTCTCCAAGGTGCCCATGGAAATTAGGCATCTGAGGCCCTTAGCACTTGGAAAGTGAGATTTTGGTTTCAGTCAACTTTGCAAAACTTTAAATCATATTCATTTATTTTCCTCCATAATCCCAACTCCAATCTCTAATCTCCAAATGACATCTGGGCACTCCTTGGCACTAGAGATTTGGAAGTTTATTTTTTTCTAAATAGCTTCCAAAAGGGCAGCTGATATATCTTTTTTTAAGTCACACCTTTCACCAATTCATCCATTCTCTTCTGCAATGTTTTGTCACTGCTGTCTTGAATTTCACTCTGGGAAGTCTTGCCTTAGCTGTACTCAAAGATAATGTTTTTGTCTTGCAGATATCAAGATTCCAGTGTGTGTATCTACTTGACACTTGACCCAATCTCAGCTGGGATTCCCAGGTGCTATCAATGTTTTCAGCTACTGCTCCATGATCATCAGATTGGAAGAGAAGTAGAACTAAGAAGTGTATAAATCTCCACAGTCAGGTTGCTTTGAAGGATCAGAAGCATACAACCCACACCTGAGCACTGCCTTTCTGAAATGGAGAAGTTCACATTCAGAGCTGGATCACTGGGAATGACTTGCCTGTATTTCATGCCTGGCTTTCATTCAAAGAGATGCTTTGCTAATAATGCAATAAAGCATTATTATTTATATAGCCCAAGTGTTTAAAAACACTTCTCACAGAGGAGGACTTCACTGTGATAAATGCTAGACTAACAAAGATAGGAAAGAGCTTAGATCTAGCCCAAGGACAATTTAACATGGGAGAAGTGATGTAGACAGTCTGGAGAATACCAAGATAAAATAAGTCAGTATTGGTCAGCACATCAGACAACTATCCTAGCACACTGGTGGTCTAAGATACATCAAGAATTTCTGAGTAGTTCTAGACACAACAAAGAATTAAGCAGGGATTTCTAGGAGAAGGTTAATGTGGCTTGGCACAAAGAGAGCATCCCACACCTGGAAAGTTCTGTAGGTAAAAGAAAAAAGTATGGCTTAAAATTGTAATAATAATAATAATAATAATAATAATAATAATAATAATAATAATAATAATAGTAACTGAGAGAAGCTCAGGGACCTTTAATTTTGGGCAAAAATGCTGTTCTCTGTATCTGAGAAAAAGCTTCAAGAAAAGGGGCATGGACTCCTCTACAGAAGCTGTGATTTGGTTCTGGGACTTGCCCAGGTCCTGCCTAAGCCTGGCAACCTTGACCATGTGCCTTATCTCGTGTCCTGTTCATTCCCAGCCCTCTGCACCTTGTCAGGTTGGGCAACAAGGTCCAAATATGGGCTAAAGTTACTGTTGTTCTGCATTTCTGTGTGCACAGACAGAGCAAGGATGGGATGTGAGAGTCAGGGGAGCATCCTGCAGCTGTGGGGAAAGGAGAGCAGCATCAGCCACGTGGGTGGGCACCAGCAGCCAAGTTCAGGTGGCTTGCAACAATGCTGAAATAAAGCTGGCAGCAAGAACCTCGGGTGAGATTTGGCTTGCAGAAGCTAGCAGGTAACTGGATTATCTGCTGTAACATAATAACTGGGAAGGAAATTTTGGAGGAGGACTCAGGAGGGAGGGTTGGATTTAGCCACACTGAGCAAGAGCTAATAATTGAACATCCAAAGGATTGGACAGACAAACACTGGAGATGTTCTTCAGGCATGTGAAGGCAAGTCCAAAACTGAGGTTTGGTGATCAGACTATCATTAAGCTACATTATTTATATCCAGGAAAAGTTCTTGAAAAATTAATTGTATCTCTTCACCAGAAATCAAATAATTTCATTATTCCCTGGAAGTAAATTATTTTTCTGGAATTAACTTTCTGTGTTGACTGTTCTTTCTTCTGAGAATATAAATGCATGTATTTAAGTGGTTTTTATTTCAATGAAAATGTATTACCTACATCAAAGTGAGGTTCTATACTCATCTCCTGCTGTTACTAATTTCTGTCTCAACAGTTGCTCATCTGATCCTCATCTTTTTATTTTCCTAAATTCAGTGAGCAGAGAGGATCAAACATGTTTGGTAGAATTTTACTCAGTAGAAGAGAATCACATTATGCCTTGTTTATTAGATTTTGTTTGAAATGAAAAATGAATTTTAGCATCCTTAGCCTCAGTAGGCAGCACACTGTTGTGGTTTACTTTCCTCTGAGTCAGTAGAATTATAAAATCATGGAACAGGTCAGGCTAGAAGGAATCTTGGATATCATCATTGGGAAGGAAGCCTAGATGGCATTAACTATTGCCCTGTCCAAAGGCATCTTGAAAACCTGCAGTGACAGGGTCTCAACCACACCCCTGGGGTTGTTGCTCCAGTCAGTGGTTACTCTCACAGTAAAAAAATTTTCATATTGAGATGAAACCTTTCCCTGGGCAACTTCTACTGCTGCCCCTTCCCTTCACCACGTGGTGCCTTGTGTCCAGAGATCCTCCATCCCCTTTGTGGTCACCCAAGTACCAGAATTCTGTAGCTGTACTATAAACTGCAGAAAAGAAAACAACAAAAGGAAACAAAATTAAACTCTCCTTACATTAATCCATTTTGCAAAGGAGCAAGTTGTTGCTTTCCTTGTTAGGAATTTTGCTATGCTTCACCTAGGTATTTCATTCTTTACAAAATTTCTAGGAAAAAAAGAAGTTTGGGAAATCACTGTATGACTCTTGAAAATATTTTGCTTTACATTGTCAAATGGGTGAATTATGGTTGGTTCCTACTGACGAAATGTTTTACCTGGATTCATGCAGTTGCTTCAGAAGTAGGCATAGGCATTTTCTTTGAAATATTGCCTTCATATTTTTTAATAATATCTTGCTCCAGATTTTGAATTGTTAGTATCTGCCAGCAGACAGATATTCACAGACATTTAATTATCATCTGAATTTCTTACCTCCTCAAGGGAGTGTAAAGTGAATTCAATCTATTTCTTATATGGGCCTGTTGTCAGGACACAGGGTGATTTCTGGTCCAGGCATTTATTTAGGATTTGTAGTTTTCTGAGGAGGGGAAGAAGGGGAAAATATTAACTGCTGATAGAAGACATTCGGATATTGAGATAAGATGAAATTCTTAACATTTCATTATTAGCATACAAAGGATGTGTGAAATTGTCATCCTATCCTGCTCCCTCTACCTCTCAAAGCACAAAGGAAAAGGATACTTTGCAAGGAACTATTCAGACAGGGAGATGCTAAAATCTATCAGCAAACAAGCAAAGGCCAGAGGGTAAGTCTTGTGTAAGTATTTCACCATTCCAGCATTGCAGTGGCTGGCAGGCACTGCCCAAGGTGCAGGCCAGGTCCAGGAATCATGTTTTCACCCAGTGCACGACTGAGGCCATTCCAGCAGCATATTCATGCCTGCTGACCACAGAGCAAAGGTGTGATGAGCAGCAGGGAGGGTGTCTGCTGCCACTGCTCAGCTGGGCTGATGGCTGTGGAGCAGTGCTGGATACTGCTGCTGCCAGCAGGCTAGGACAGACAACTCACCACTCAGATGACTCAAGCCTTCTCTGCAGTCAGCTGTATACATTTTTGCCAGCTATCAGAAAGATCAGAGATAATTTTCAAACTGGTGCAGGTCTGGGAATGGCAAACACATGATGAGGGCATGAGCATTTATACAGGTGTTTAACAAGTGGGTGTTTAAGGCATCACTATGCATTAAATCATCAAACACTCAGTGAAATAATTTAGAATACACGAAACCATTACACTGAGAGTATGTGTGGGTGTGCATAAATAAATAATAAAATTACAGAAAGATTAATTTTGGAAGGAACCTCCTGGGGTGAAAAAGTCCATCTGCCTGCTTAAAGCAGGGCCAACTTCAAAGTTGTCAGGCTGCTTAGAGCCTTCTCCAAGTGAGGTATGCAAATCTTCAGGGATGGAGATGACACAACTCCACTGCATAAGCTGATTCAGTTTTAAGCTGTTGTAAACACTTTTCTCCTTATACCCAGATGGAATTTTCTTTTGTTGCAACCTGTGAGTTTTACATCTTCACCATCCACCATGATCTGTCCTTTCAAGAGGTAGAAGACTACAACCATTCCTCTTCCCTCAGCCTGCTCTTTTTCCTAAGCTGCCCAAACCCCTTTCCCTCAGCCTCTTCTCACCATCACATGCTGCTGTTCCCAGCCCTCCTGCTCAGTGTGTGACACACAGATATTGCCTAGGGAGGCACTGTGGTGAGGGCACCTGCAGAACCTGCTGCTGGAGACTGAAGCCCCACTTGTTGTTTGTGGCCAGCACTGTGGTTGTGCTGACACCTTTTTTTTTTTGCCCACTGTGTGTATAAAAGGATCGTGGGCAGGAGCTGAGGTGCTGTGCTGAGGTGTGAGGCAGTGCCTGGCAGGTGGCACAGTGGTGTTCATGTTAACTGCAGCCACAAGACACTGTGAAAATCACATCCCTGTCTCTGAAGGGTGCCCTAATCAGAGCCTGTGCTGAGCACAGCATCCAGTGACTGCAAATTTCAGTCTGTCATTTTCTCTGCACTGCAGGTGGCTGATTAGACACAGCCTAAATTCTATCTGATGAGACACAACATCCCACTTCAGCTAAAGCTAAATCTGGGGATGTTAATACCAAACAGATTAATTCAACTTAATTATACTCTGAATTTCCTACCTCCTCAAAGGAATGTAAAGTGAATCCAATTATGTTTCCTGCACGGGCCAATTGTCGTGACATTGGGTCACTTCTGGTCCAGGCATATATTTAGGATTTGTAGTTCTCTGAGGTGGGGAATTCAGGGAAAAATATAAACTGCTGATAGAAGAATATATCAAGAACTCTAATATTATGAACATATTTCAGGTCTTTTTACAAACCAGAGAGGGATTTTTTTTGTCCTCTGAATTTAAGAATTAAAACAGGCTGATGACAATATTCATCCATCTGCCAGACCTATTCTCAAAATAAACTCCCTCCACACAAAGTTAACACAGGAGTTAACCTGCAGCAAGATCTATGTCTGACCTTTGGTATATAATGAATATAGAAAAGCTTAAAAATGTCCTGACAAGTCAACTTTGGCTATTTTTTAAGGCTTGCTGTGCTTCTCTGCAATTCCTGGCACATGTGCCCCCCATTAAATATTCTGAGACTGAAGTGGACAAAAACTGCTCTTTATCTGGAGAAGGTGAGCTGGTGTGGGTCTCTGTACATGGCACCCATCTATGCTGTCTTCAGATTGGGTAGAGCATGTCTCTTGCTTCAGGGCACAGAGGAACAATGCCAGAGTGGCTGGCATAGGTGGAGGGGAATGGATCATCCTTCTAAACCCAGACATCCAATTGGGGCAGCTCTAGGGTGTCTGAGACATCTCTGCTAAGCCAGCAGATATGGCCAGGACATTCACAGCCCCTTTGACAGTCTGGAGCAACAGCAGGAGACCTCTCTGGACATGTGGTCTCATAGAGCACCTCAAGTGCCACGGGACACCTTGGTGTAGCAGCTGGCTCTCATTCTGTGTCACACAAAATGCACAGACCACAGCATTTGCACAGGTGCCAGGTGCTGTTGTTCTGCTTGAGTGTCATCTCCTGGAGATGTTCATCTCCTGGGTAGGAGAGATTTGCACAGGGATCTGGACAGGCTTGATCAACAGGCTGAGGCCAGTTGTATGAGGGTCAATAAAGCCAAATGCCAGGTCCTGCACTTCAGTCACAGCAGCCCCATGCAGTGCTGCAGGCTGGGGCAGAGTGGCTGGGAAGCTGCCTGGAGATGCTGGTCAACAGCCAGTGTGTGCCCTGGTGGCCAAGGCCAATGACATCCTGGCTTGGACCAGAAATCGTGTGACCAAAGGGTCAGGACAGTGATTTTCCCTGTGTATGGCAGTGATGAGGCCACACATCAGATCTTGTGTCCAGTTCTGGGTCCTTCAGAGCAAGGGAGACATGGAGGTGCTGGAGCATGAGCTTGTCAGAGAAGGGCAGTGGGGCTGGTGAAGGGTCTGGAGCAAAGTCTGACGTGGAGCAGCTGAGAGAGCTGGGGATGTTTAGCCTGGAGATGAGGCAGCTCGGGGGTGGCCTTATCAATCCCCACAATGACATGAAAGGAGGCTGCAGCAAGGTGAGGGGTCAGTCTCTTCTCCCAAGTAACAAGCGATATGAGGAGAAAAAATGACCTCAGGTTGTGCTAGGGGAGGTTTTGAGTGCATATTAAAAAAAATGTCTTCACCAAAAGGGTAAAAAGTGTTAAATGTTGTAGTGGACTGTTCAGGGAAATGGTTGAGTCACTGTCCCTGGAGGTGTTCAAAAGATGTGTAGAGGTGGCACTTAGGGACAAGGTGGACCTGGCAGTGCTGGGTTAATTTGGGTTCATTGGATGCAGTCACTGTCTCTGTCTCTGTGCCAGTGGACATTTGTCAGAGATGCCAAGCAGGCTCTGATTTGTGGAGAGAGAATATCAGCTGAAGCCAAAAAGAAGAAAAACAATCATTGCCACTGGTGAGGATTTTCTGTGACTCCTGATCCTCACAGATAACTTCAGAACCTGATGCTGCCTGAACATGTCTGCTCCATTGCCAATATTGAATTGACAGTTCTTGACCTTCTTTAATCCTTTAGGTTTAACGTTATTTACAGTTCATTTAAATTTAATGGCTTCAGGCAACCATGGGCAGTCATGCCTTACTCTCTTTAGAGTTTTAGTTATGTGTAAGGACTCCCTGTCTCCCACTGTTACAGCCTTCCAAGCCCAAAGGCCCCTCAGAAGGATCACGAGTTTTGACTTCAGTCAGAGCTGCTCATTGTAGCCACAGTCTGGAAAAACACAAAGTAGCTCCAACCAATTTAGCTTGCACAGATCTGTGTTTGTTTTTTTAATGGACTCTCAAGCTTGACTACTCATCCTTGTCATTGACTATACATGAATAATACATGTTGCTTGAACTGGGTGAGAGGAATTCCCAGCTGCATTCAGTCATCATCTACCTGCTTCATGCCTTGGAATATAAAATATGCCCATCTAATTTCAACTATTCAAGACCAAGAACAATACAATTATATATGTACAGACTGGGGATTCATTTGCCCTGATTGCCTGTATTAATGGAGATGGGGGTTGTCACTACTAAATAAAGTATTGTTGGCTGAGATGGAAGTCAATGCCAAAGCCATCTCTTATCAATAGAACTTGGACTATTTCTATTTGGCCTTGAGCCCTCGGGCTGGTTCCTAACCTTTTTATCTTTTTTTTTTCATATATTTGTAGCTTTGTAGATTGCTAATGCATGATTGTAACTCCAGTACTTTTCCTACCCTTTTCCTCTAGATTTTAGAAAAATAAGCTCACCCTGTAATACATTCCTGAAATACTGGTTGGTCTTATTGTTAAGAAGAAGACCTACAAGAAGAACATTTTGTTTTCCAACCAGAATTTGAGAAGTCATACCAAGAAGGGGGGCAAAGAAGCCCTTGGACCAACTTCAAAGGGTAGAACCAGGGGTGGGTTACTGAGGCAACTGAATCTCCCATTAGATGTACCTGTTAGATATCTTAAATAATTAACCTTATAAAATTGTAGAAATTCAGTGCTGTCTGTGCCCATCACCACTGGGACATCTGGAAGCTTCCAATAAAGGTCTGCCTTTTACTTTATTATTCTAACACTGTTGCAAGGGTTTTATCTCTTTTGATTTTAGGCAACAGAGCACATAGGAGCCTGTGTGAAAAGCCTGCAGCCTGAGTATCAGGGTCCATCTCCTTGGAGGTAATCCCTTGTGCCACCCCCAGGGGTATCTGGTTTGGGGTATTCTGAGTATTGTGTACACCAGCACATACACCATGTGGTGTGTGTGAGCACGTGTGCTCCTCTGGGGTATTGATATATCCAGTCTGGGTGTGCAGACCCACATACTTCCATGGCAGAGAGAGGTCACTGAACAGAGTGCAAGACTTACACTAATAAATCACTTCCCTGTGAAAAGACAAAAGGGTGATGCAGTGCTTCTGTCCTTTCAGGAGTACACTGTACTTGGTTCCTCTGCAGGTTTCAGTTTGTCTTTCTTTGTTACAGATCAATAAGGGTATTTTCAGAACAAGAAGACCCTTTCCTTTATAAGTTTTCTGCATTTTTCTGTTACATTTCTGAGTTGGTAGTGGCAGGTTCATAGCATATTTCATTTATTGGTAGATGGGCTGGAGACAGTAAAAGTATTTTAAAAGTCCTCTAGTTTATTACAGAGGACACTTTTACAAGCAGCAACTACAGAAAATATCAGAGAAGCTGCTGTCACAGGACCTCCTCTCAAACCTGGTATAAACTGGGGCTGGAGACTTTGGTGTGCTAGGGAAAAGGTGCAACAGCTCTCTGGACCCAGGGAGCCAAAATAACACCAAAAAGGAGGCTGTGGTCTTCACAGGAGAGTCTCAAATCTCACTACAAGTGCTCTCTTTTTGCCTGTATTCATGACCTGCAAGTTCCATGCTGGGCATCTCAGAGGAAAATAAACCATCATAAATTGAGATTAGCAATGTTGAGAGAGGAATGAACAAGAGGAATGGAAGAATTCTTGAGCAAAATGTGAGCAATATTGGGGTGAGATGAAAGGCAGCATTGGGCACAAAAACCTGCATAGTCCCCAGCTCTCCCTGGTCTGAGGAGGACTTTCTACTTCAGTAAAGGCAAAAAGAATCCTGATTGTTTCCCTAAAAGCAGGAAGATTATTTCATTTTAAATAGTTTCCAGTTGCCAGGACTGCTTTGAGCAGCAGGGGCAGCTCTGGGGGAGCACACATGCTGGGCTGCACTGCCCTGGGAGTGCAGGGACACAGGGGGGATGGCAGAGGCAAGGTCAGCTGTGCTGGAGGCAGATAAAGCTGGAAATGGTCCCCTGGCTGTGATGTACCTGAGTGCTTGGCATCTTCTGGGGACCCCTATGGCTGGTAAGGTGGAGCCCACGATCAGGGCAGCTCCACTGCATAGCTCCAAGCCAGTAACACCTCATTTCCCAGCCAGCAGCCCTGCCTCACTGACAGGATGCCACCAGCTAAGGGCAGTAACAGTGGTGGCATGCAAGGAGGTAAGGCCTTCCAAGCAGAACAGCAGAGACATTTTCCAGATGACTGTGCTGCTGGCAGACCTGCAGGTTGAAGGTCTGACTGCCTTAGCATCACTGCAAGGCAAACATTCCAGGCTGTCAATAAGTGAGGAGGTGGAACCTGCAAGAATATTGACCCAGTTCCCTGTGGGCAGTGACTCCCCAACCTTGCCTGGGTCCTATTGACTCTGGAGTGCCTGCCAAGTCAACAGTGAACAGTCTGGGGGGTGGTCCTGTCTACTCATCCTTTGCATCAACCTATTGCCTTCTTCTCAAAAGATACTTCACGTGGGAAATCATTAGAGGCAATTTCGTGAGCTGTATGGATGGTATCCTTATTCACCCACTCCAAGCTTGGAGTCCCTTTTCAGTAGAACAGTGCAAGTGCTCATTATTTTCACAGGCTCTGCCAGTTATCTAACAGCAGGGACCTCTTTCATCTTCAAGGATCTCAATTTGTTGTGAGATCAAAAGTACTTCAACTACAAATTAAGAACATTCATTACTAACACTTTCTAAGTTATATAGGTTCAGGAAAACTTTTCCAGTGAAAATAAATTGACTGGTTTATGTATTGAGCTGCCACACAGGAGGTTTCAACAAGTGCTAACAGACTTCTAAAAACTCTGAATCTATTGATCTGATCTATCTGGACCCAGCTGACAAATGGAATAATGGTTTTGTTTGTTGCTATGCTTGTAGGCCATTTTCTTAGTAATGCTGGTGTTATTATATGCTTAGGTCTGGAAAGTTTTGCCTCTACCAGAGAATGAGTTTTAGCATAAATTAATGTGATTTCTGTAATAACAACTGATAAGATCTGAAAAAGCAAAACCAAAATGCACAGATAACAGGAGGAAGTGTGTCTGAAATAAACTTCAGTGTGACATAGTCACACTCTCTCAGACTTTCAGTGGAATAAATTTGTGCAGCATCGTTTATTCTGTGGCTAAAATGCTGTACTGGGCATGTACAGCCACAAAATGAGCTGTCTGTACACTGTACTGCAGTGTGCAAGATGGATGCATTCAAAGGAAAAGTTTCACTTAAATAAAATTAAATTGAATTTATGCAGACCCCAGCTGAAAAAAAAGTATTTATAGAAGAAAATATTTTAAAACATGTTAGAGTTTGTCAAAAAGAGGTAAGTGGTACAAAGCCTATTTATCTGAGTCTGTGGAAGACTATGTATGCCATCTATAGAAATTAGTTGTTTGGGTTGAAAGGGGAAGTGTTTGACACTGCTGTGGAATTCCCCAACACACAACACCCAGGCTTAGGGGAGATGATCCCAGGTCCCTCACTTGGCCTCAAAAACCATCCCAGAGCATCACATTTGTCTTAAGCCATTGCCCAAAGACTGCTGATATTTCCTGACATGTGTTATTCACACAAAATGCTCCACTTTTGATGCTAATGCATCATGATGCTAACTCCACAATGTTATCAGGTTGGTTAACTCCATCCTTTGGAGCTCAGTGAGTTTCTAAGTCCTTACTGGAGTTGTTCTTCACCAAAGGCAGAATTTTGTTCTGGAGAAAAAATGATGAAGCATGGGGTTTAAAACCACTCATCATTAAATTATCCTAAATATCATCATCTAGGTGAGGCCTTGAGGAGAAAAACAAACATTTCAGAGAAGAGAAATAACTTCCCAGTGCTGACCAGTAGTTTGCTGGGAGCTCAGCAATAGAAGACATCTTACTCTTGTGTAATCAATACACCAGTCCCTGTCTATACCCTCAAGTATGTGGATATACAATAGTATGTATTACCACAAAAATGTGCTTATGGACCATATATCATTTCTATCCTTTTTTGAGAGAAGATACCACAAGTTATTAAATGCATTTTTGATTATTGCTAGCACTTATTAGACTTATAGGGAGAAAAAAATAAAAAAAGGAAGAAAGAAGTCTTTTAGAGTCTTCTTTAAAATTGGAAATGTTGCCCTAACTTCTTTCATAGCAGCAATGTATGAGTGCCTAGCACTGACTGTCACAACACAACATTAAAGAATCTTTTCACATTAAAACAGCAGATAATTATTTTGGCAGTGGGCTACCTGGTTGCAGTGCAAGTAAAACTATTTATAAAGCTACACAGTGGCAAATCACTGGTGTCTGGTGCTTCAGTGTCTCCTGTCTGGCTGAGCCATGTCATGCAAACTGAGTATTTGCCCTAGTGAGTGGGGACAGGAGTTCATGTCACCTGAGTCCTGGTCCAAGGTTTTGTAACAGGATCATTCCCTACCTTGTCCTGACCTTTGACTTTGACAGTCTCTCTTCCATTCAACTCCAGTGGGAATTTCCTCTGGGTCGGAACCAACTACAGCACATCAGTTCAGTGTTCAGCAAAATAAACCTTTCAGTGCCAGAGGCCCAGAGCTGTTTTTCACGTTTCAAAGGCACAGCATGACATCTCAATGCTGAGGCACATCTGCATGGCTGCAGCCACCCAACCTGACAGGCTGAGGACCAGGGACCTGCAGAGGAATGCCCAGCCCCATGACAGGCACACGCTTGGGCTGCTGGATCTGTTCCCTTTTCTCTGTCTGTCCAGCAGCCAGTAAGTCTCTGTACCAGGAAGACATTATCATAGTAGATTTTTTTGTGCTGGAGGATTCAGGTGCTCCTCTTCCCATACAGCCTAGTGCTCTCTGATTTGGACACAGCACAAATGCAGACCTGCCTTACACCATCTCAAA
This sequence comes from Luscinia megarhynchos, assembly GCA_034336665.1. Lineage (NCBI taxonomy): Eukaryota > Metazoa > Chordata > Aves > Passeriformes > Muscicapidae > Luscinia > Luscinia megarhynchos. Next base: position 17,491,907 of record JAPFBE010000003.1, read on the forward strand.
AAAACCCATGTGCACATAGAAACCTTTCTACCAGAAGACATCCCTTATCCCAGGCATGCCAGGAGCTCAGTATTAGACTCAGTTAAACAGTCTTCAAAATAATCTGTCAGGGAAAGGAATCCAGAGCAGCTGGATGCTCTATTTAATTGAAGTTATCCAGGGAATCACTACTCCTTTATGGATGCATTTTTCTCCTTAAGACGTCAAGGAAGTAAATATTGTTTATGGATACATCAGCACTTTTTATAAACATCCTTTGAGAAGTCAGCCTAATATATGACATTTCCACATCTGCCGGATGAGGAGGCTGTGAATCCATATCTGCATTCATCTTGGAGTAAAGATGCCTTTATCTCCATCCCTCACTAGCCTCAGGAGTAATGCCACTGGAGTCAATTGAATTGCAACTGTGTAAAGCCAGCATAAGCAAAGCCAAGCACAGAATGCAAAGCAGCATGAGTCACTAGCTGGGGGAGCAGACATGTGAAAACGAGTGAGGAATCGAGAGCCTTGAGCTGATTCCCAAACCGGTTTGTGTGGTGGGAGCAGCTTGCTGTGGAGCAGAGAAAATGGACCAGAAAGGAGCCCTGTCCTACAGCAGGGACTCTCCTACAGCTTCTGGCACTCAGTGCCCTTGCTGGGAGCAGGCTGGGGGTCCCTGCATCAGCCACTGCCAGGGATTTGCCACAACAGGAGAGTGGGAGGGGAAGTGGAGTAAGCTTCTCTCCACTCTGGGATTCAGGAGTTGGCTATTTTTTTTCAGTTTTATCTCTATATCCAGAATGAATGATAAGGCAAAGCACAATCCAGTCTTTAGGGCATCTTTCTTTAAGTATCTTCCAGCATTTCTTCTGACCTAGAAAGTGAAAAAGAACAAAGTAGAACCAACAATCCCCACTGCACAAGACTGTAATTTAGTTGAAACTATCTCTGTTCCAAGGCATTCAGCTGAGAACAATAATATATGAAGTAAGAGAAATAAGAAGAGAACACAGCTTCTCACATCTTTCACTATATGAAACTCTGACATTTTGCATTACATTTTTAATTAGCTGGTTTTAAATATTTATGTTTAATACCAGATCTGGATTTTGGAACAGCTCATTTAAAAATCAGCTTCAAATTACCTCATAAAATAAATAGTGATGTAATATAAATTCTGCATCTCCCTGAAAGTTCTTTGTAATTACAGGGAAAAAGAACCCACACATGTTCTCCTGAAAAAATGCAAAATTTGTTTGCTTTTGGAAGGCAGAAACCCTCTCTGCTTATTAAGGGACCTTGTAGAAACACTTAGACAGGGCACATGCTCCGTGATGGATTATGCCACTGCACCAGAGCATCATCAGCTCCATGGCATTCTGATAATGGATTGGTGCTGTAAGACACTGGCACTTACGTGCAGATTTTCCTTTGCAAAAATGAAGATCCAAAGTATGGTATCAGGAAGGATATAAAGGTTACCATTGAAAGTATGTTAGGAAGAAAGCCCTTCACACTGTGCTAATGTTTTCTGATATATCTTTGACTTCCTATTCTAGGAAGCCTTTTTAAACTGCCAGTTTCCCTGAAGCTATGATAAACATATAATAGAGCCAAATCAGGAAAGCAAAATATGTTATTGCTCTTAGCTGGCATGATTCATATATTTTACAGCAGACTAAGGAGTTTGAAAAAAAATAAATTACCATTTCATGCCTGTATATGAAAAAAAATCCATTGATTTACATATGATCATTTCACAATCTGTACTGTGTGTTTACCAGGAAACACTGTTTTTGTGTTGCCAGCACTGAATGGCTGCCTTTGACTTGTCTGAGATGCTGGGGTGAGGTGGCTTCAGCAGCATCACCTTATCCTGCCACCAGCTTCTTGCCCAGGCCCGCACACCTCTCCTATGTGTTGTTCCCTTTCTGTACTGGAGACATAGTTTCAGAGTCTTTTATCACTAATAGGCTTCAGCAGCTCAGTTTTTCTCTGGGTTAATTAGCATTAAAAGCAACAACTTATCAGCCACTATATAGTAAAAAGGGTTGTGGGACAGTGCAACTAACTTTGTTGAGCTCTATGTTTTCATAGCAGGCTTCCCCCTGAAGAGTTAGCACAGTAAAACTATTGGGGAGACTGATCAGCTGCCCAAAGGATTGTTTTAATGGCTAAGACAAGATGAATAACTGGGAAAGTGTTATCCTGTAATAACCTGTATTGAGCTACATGCTGATCTCATGCTGCTGAGGAATAACCTGAGGAACAGCAGGGGAACCAAACTCAGATCTGTTTCCTCAAAAACATACTCTAAAATTCAAGTCTGGCCCTCTTTCTTCCAGCTGAAGATGATTCTGAAGGCACACCTTCCCTGAGGAAACAAGAAATATCTTTTAGGAAGACTAACAAAAGATGCTGGCACTCTGTGTGTGTGCAGCAGCAGCCTGGCCAGTGATTGGCACGCAGATCTTTTACCAGAGGAAGGAGAAGGGAATAATTTCATCACTAGTCCTGTTTGGCTACTCTAGGGAGAACATGAAGGAGCTGTGGATTCAAATTCCAGTTTAACCAACACTCATGGTTTCAGGCAAATTCCAAATTTTCAGCCAGGTGAGATTTCTGTGTTACTTGATAAAAGATGTGACTCAGTACACCTGGACAGACAGCACAAGTGTAGGCAGAGAAATGGGCACTACCATGGATGACAACAAGGAAGGAATCAGCACTGGGTTGCTGGAAGCTTTAGTAGTAGTCAGCTAATGTGCCATGATTCCTGGCCTACAGCTGGTATTAAATGAGACCTGATGGAACAGCTTTCCTCCTGTCTGAATCAAGAAGAAATTAGGTACTTTTTTTTTCTTCTGGAGTCTGGATTGGAGAACAGCCACAAGGGGTTGAGCACAAAGTGTCTTGGGGAGCAGGACAGGAACCTCTTCAAGCCCCAGCTGTGGAAGTTTGGATGGAGCCATGTGCAGAGTGGTCACCAAGAGAGGACAGGCAAAGAACTGGGAGAGGACCCAAAGGCCCAACAGAGCTGTTCCAGGCACAGCTGCAGAGGCTGACTCTGACTTGAGGAGCAAGGAAACTGTCCTGGCTTGGTTCAGTCGTGCTCAGGGGAAAGGATAGGATTTTTAAAAGCAAGATACTTCCTCAAGAAATCCCTGACAGCTGTTAACTTCCAAAAGAATCAGATGGGACACACAACAAAAGTCAATAAGCTACAGCATCATAGCACTTGCTAAATCTTGTATATTTTAGCAACATCTACAATGTTAGCTTTTGTGTTTTCTAAATGTGTCTTTGATGCCACAGCTTCTGGAACTATTTAAGCACTGGCTTCCATGATAACATACACGCTTAGACTGCTATGCAGCTTGACTATGAATTTAGGTGTCAGATTTTAGTTTGTATTAATGGACAATGTTTTATGAAAATCAATAGAACTGCACAGCTTTGCACAACCTGAAAGTGTTGCCCTTTACTGTCAGTTTTTAAATAGAAAGAACAGTGCTTTGGCATGAAAAAATGTCATACATGGGCTTTTTACTTATTGCTTTCTAATATTTTAGAAATATGTGGTAAGGAAAAAATGATTTCTAGAATAACCAAGGTTATTTATGTACTCTAGCATTAAAGATTTGACAATACTGAAAAAGGCCTTTTTTTCTATCGTAATCAAAATAGGTGTCTTAAGCCTCAAGGGAGAAAAAAACCTCAAGAATGATGACATGCAAGCCCAACTATGCAATGAAGACCCTCTGTTTGCCATAATAGAAATACAGAAGTCTCAAACTTATCTGTGTGCACAGATCCCTTTTAACAGTGCAAGGAGCTAATCAGGGAAACCATAGGGACCCTTTCTCTTTCTCAGTGAGTTTCTTACTGAGAAAGTTTTATTTCTAGAAACAAGTTTTTTTCAAACACTGCTAGTATCTTCCTGTGGATAATGACGCCTTGCCAAGAGAATTTGCTTTGATGTTGCACCAAGGAGAAATATGGTCCACAAGGAGGAACACTACTTCATAGTGTGCACCTTAGCAATACCAAACTTGTACTTGCCTTACAAACTCTATAAAAAAGGTTTTTTCAAAACCTTGCTATGTTCCTCACACGTTTATGCCAAGAATCAAGGTGTTCTGAAACAGTTCTCTGGCAGGGCAAAAAAAGGTGTGCAAACCCTGAGTACTAATGGACCTATGGAAAAGATTGTGAAATTCTGCAAAAAAATGCATGTATCTTGTAGTTCATGAATTTTTGTGCAGCAAATTTAGCTGACAAAAAAAGAAAGCTAAAACATTAGGCACAAGGAAATTTATTTTCCCAAAATATAAAAGTATATTTGATATGGGAGCATATATGTCGTAGGGATTTCTACCCTGCTAATTCAATATTATTTTCCTGTATACATTTTAGGATAGTGTATTAAAAAGTTGACATCTGCTTACCAAGTTTCTACTCTATTTCAAAATAATCTGATACAATGCCAGTGAAGAACACTCCATCATACCTATATTTCACACAGGATAACCTGGCAGGGTGGCATAAATTAGAATCCAGACCTCTTTGAAATGCCAGTGAGCTGTTCTTTTTATCCAGATCAGTGGAAGAGTCTAATTAATTTGGCAGAATTCTTGTGTCCTCGATTACAACATCTGCTCTGCTGTGGAATGATCCAACACAACCATCTGTCTTTCACCATGCAAAGCAAGTGGCTGAGGGAAGATTTAATATTTTTCGACAGCAAAGGTTAGAAATGAACACAATATCAAATTTAAAGCCGTGTTCTTTAGACAGTCAAGGTTAACTACTGGAGTTATGCATAGAGCAGCATATTGGACTGGGGAGAAGTGGTTTGTGCCAGCACGTCATTGGAGAAGGACGAGCAGCAAAGGCACTCCATTGAGCTCACAGGGCTCATTACTATTTTTGTCTCGACTGGTTAATCAGCATCAATCCCAATATTATGCCTGAGGCATCCTTTTTGAGGCTCTCTCAAGCAGAGTATAATCTTGCAATCCTAAATGTGCTCTTCACTTTGAAATTAGACAAATGCTCAGTATCAATGAAAACAGCAGGGGGGAAAAGACTTCCTTCTCCCCATCATGACAGCCATGCCAGCAAAACCCACAGTGTATATCAAATTATGCAGGCAAACAAGTAGTTCTGTCAGCTTAAATATTCTTTTTTTTTAGAGACAGCTTTACCAGTTTATGGGGAATCTCCTGCAGCTGCCAGGGCTGCATTGCCCAGCAGAGCTGCATGTCCATGGAGAGAACATGCCTGAGATGAGCCAGTGCCCTTCATAGCTGTGCCCTCCATCAGGCCTTGCTCTGGCTCCCTCACAGCCAGGAGTGAGTGGCCAGGTGTGCAGTTTAATTGCCCCTGTCAGAATGAACCTGTGTGCTTAGCTTCTTCTTTTAGAGGGACAAATCCTGGTTTTCAGAAGCTATCAGTCATTTCTGGTGGGAAAAAATAATGGAACATTTTTATTGTAAAATTACTGGTGCAAAATACCTCTCTGACTGACATGAAAGGTTCTTGCAGTCTGCAGGGATAAAGTGGGGTGGATCCATTCATTTATTCATCCAAAGGGCAGCAGCATCACAGACAGGTGCTCTGCAATCATTCCATGGCTTGCAGATCCAGTTGGGCACTGGTCATGCAAAATGCATTAGCCATATGAAACTGCATCTTGTTCTGCCTGTCCACTAAAGGTAAAGAAAAGCTTTAGCAATAGAACCTACCATTAATAACAGTGTTTTCTTACCACATCAGACTGCCAGCTGTGAAGACACTCTGCTGTGATTGCAAAAGAGGTAAATTTGGGTTTAAGATAAAACAATCCAGCATTGCTCACTGGTGTATCCATGCCTAAAGTAAAGCACTGGTATGGAAGGGCAGCCTGTGGCCTGTTTTGTCCCTAGATTCAGTATTGCAACCTGTTCTGCAGGAATATAGGTCCTCCATCCTACTCTGATTTTCTTCCTGTCACACTCAATTTGCAGCAAAGTTTTACCCATTCAGTCCATTGGACTTTTTCCACACATCTCATTTTCTTTCCTCTTCTCATTTCACAGTTTTGCCTCTCTGTATTTTACTCTTTTACGTTGTGAGAGTTCTTTGATTTTGCTGGGGTTGTTGGAGTTTTTGTTTATTTATTTATTTGGCTTCTAAGGAGTGCCAGTGGCTTTCCTCAGTGGCTGCATTGGAAGCAACATGAGGAGATGAAGGCAGCAGCCTGCTATGCAGTGATTACAGAAAGAATCTGGGTTTGTTTACTATTTAGTCCCCAACTTTCATATCTTTTGGCTCCAAAACAGCAGTTCTATCTGCCAGCTGCTGCTGCCCAGACTAATGAGAGAGACTATCTGGCATTTATTGTACCTTTCCTAGTCCTACCAGAGATGCCACCCAAAGCCACTGAACTCGGTTCCTACTGACTTCACTGCTCTTCAGGGAGCATGGCAAGGTCTTCACACCCAACAGCAGCAGATATTGTACATGTACCCCCTACAGAACCTGCATCAATTTTCTCCTCCCCTTCCCAAATGGGGTGGCAGTGCAGACCTTGCTCTGTGTTAAAGCTCTGAGTTAACATTCCGTGGTAATTTGTTGGCCTGAAAGGTAGCTACAGTGTTAAATGTGTTAGTGGGAACAAGCTTCTTTTATTCCTTCCCTCCCCAATGCCTCTGTAAAGCTGCGGTTTGCACAGACTTTAATTAGACAAGAGGAATTTTGCATGCTTTCCAGCTGAGCTTTCTTGGATTTAATTGTCCTTTTAGCTTTTATTTTCATTGAATTTGTAACAAAACAAATTGGTGTAATCCTCCAATCCAAAATAGATATAATCCTCCAAGCCAAAAGGGAATGTAGTAATAGAAAGAGAGCTATGATAAAAATAACCCACTTCACTCTGGCAAATATCTAAACATCATTCAACAGAAGCTGCCTGCTGTCAAGTTCTTTATTCCCACAGCACTATTTTGATTTCTTGAATTTCTGAGTTTACTAAAACTGTTTGAATGACACATTTTATCTATCTTTAATTTATTTTTCAAAAAAAGTAATAACATTGGTTTCAGTCCACAGTTCAGGGTCCTTGCTGACAGCCACAGACTTCAGCAAGAATAGGGCTTAGCTGTTTTCTTCATTCTGAGGTAATGAAAATCTGCTTTATCCAGGATGATCATTCCTCTTCAACATCAGGCTGCCTCAGTGCAAGGGTCTGATGCCTGCATCAGTGACCCATCTGGCAGGAATGAATGGGCTTCATTAAGGAGCACCATCTGACAGGTGACATGCCAGAGCCATGACACAGAGATTACTCGTGGCCAATGTCAATTCTTTACCCTGCCAGCTCAAATTCATGTCCTGCTCGGGATGTGGGTGATGCACATGGACACCTGGCATATGGCAACAAAGCCTCTGCATCTCCACGGAGGGAAAGGTGAAAACATTTATGTCAGCTATGGTGGAGGTAATCAAAACTCTTGCAACAAAGTGAATTAACTTGTTTTTCCAATGTGGATGACAGACACAGGTTTAGGCGCAGAGGTTAAGATCTTGCTTAACAAAATTTCCCCCTATGGTGGGGCTTAGGAAAAATTTAGTCATCTAGGCCACAGGCAGCTTTCTAAACCACCCTAAATAACCCCCTTTAAGCACTGTGTGCCATGGTGCACACACACAGAGTCATCCATCTATCTGCCTTGCAGCCCTGGGTGCTTGATGTCCCAAGTTCAGGTGAAGTGTCCTGTGTCCCAACAGCCCCAAGCCTGCAGACTGAACTGCTGGGTGTGGGATCTGAGCCTGCTTTGGTTAAGGATCACCTTGGTCATAGCATCACATGCCTCACAAATCCTGCAGTTTCCCCACCAGGGTATTATGTGTGAGATCATTGCTAATACAGATTTGTGCTTAGGTAGTCACTTATTCCCCTTTTACCTGCTCTGGACCCAGAGAACCTGGTGGCCACAGATGGTGACCTGGGCATGTGTGCATACTTACATTAGGTGTGAAGGGCTTTGGTGCCACTAGGGACATGTCAGCTCTCCTAACTGCATCACCTACAGTGATCTAAATCCTAGATCCTGTACCACCTGCTGCTGCTGCCAAGCCAGGAACCAGTGAGACCTGAATTTGCATTTAGAGCACCCAGTGGTTCTTTTTACAGTCCTACAGAACTAGTAAGAGCCAAAAGCCTGTGCTGTTAGTACTAGCACTGGCTGGGGCTCAGACAGGTGGAGGAGCCCAGCTCATTGCTGGGGTGGAATAAGTTCTGGCCTGTGAGCAGTGCAGGGATTCTGCACCACTGTTATGCCCAAAGTGAAGGCTAGGGTTAGAATGAGGATGATGGCCAGAAAAAGATAGAAAGAGTAACATTGGTGCTGGACCCTGAATGGTCAGCAGGCCTACTACAAGATCTGCTGCCAGCACAGTAAATGATGTGTTCAACCTCAAGAAGGGGTTGGAGATAAGGCAGTGACACAGTGACATGTGTCAAAATTAGAGTGCAAGCTACCATGAAATGGTGACATAAATTTGTTGACCAACCATCAGCAGTTCACTATGTTTGGAAGGGATTATTTCCAGAAATATATTACTTACATTTAGATGTCTGGTGAACTCATACAAAGTTAAGTCAGAGAGTGTTTCAGTGTGAGTTTAGATTAGTTTAGCCTTAGGGGCAACACAGCCAGAGAACTTTTTGATAGAATTTGAAAGGTCTGCAGAGACAAGGTGATGTTGGGCAATGACAAATAAAAGTAACTTTTTGTTGATTCCAAGATGGGCTGTGGCTAAGACTGGAGCTGGGGCTGCATCATTGTCCCCATCCTGCTTTCAGGCAGTAAAAGACTGAAGGAGGATATGATTGAATCACTTAGGTTTGTGAGAATGCCTGTCACTTGCTCTAATATTAAAGGTAGATTTGATTTGGGACAAGACTAGGCTCTGGACTAGAGAAAATTTAAAGCTAGGTTTGCAGCTGCATTACCATGGAAAATGGAAGGTGGGTAAAGCTAGGATGAGGTGTGATGTGGGTGAATTAAATGGTGTTAACAAGAGTCACTGGAGTGTTAAAGAACAGGTCAGGAAAGGCATTTAAGAGCACATGTAGTTATAAAAGGGCCGAGCCACCAGATTTGTCACTGGGTTTTCCAGTGACAGATGAAAAGAGCTTTGTGTTAGGTTGGTTTAATGAAAGGTCAGCCTTATATCTTTACATCTAAAGTTAGGACTAGAGGGAGAATTTTAATGGCAAAGACAGAGGATGCAGTTATATTTGAGCTCTACATTGTCCATTAATGTGTCTGAGCTTAATAAAATTTTATTGTTAAATTTTAAGTTATTTTCCTTTTTTTTTTTTGCAAGGATTGCCTGACTCTGATGTTAGAGGAAAGGTTAGATTTAGCTTCAAAAGCAAAGGTTTAGACCAGCAGAATTGCAGAACACAGTTTATAGCTTGGTCCCAAGAGAAGTGATCAACTGCAGTGAGATTCTTTCTGGGTGCACAACTTCACAGCCATTGCAGGATGTTGTTGGGTTTTGAGAGAGCAAAGGTAAAGGAGTGAGATTTGGTGCAGATATTGACAGGCAAAAATGGCATCATCTTAGCACTGAAGATGGTCACTGGAATGTAAAGGATAGGGCTGGTTTAGAGTGAAGACTTGCCAGGAAGTTTACTATCAGCAGGGGAATTGGGAAATGCAAAGTTGTGTGATAAATGTGGATGATGATGAGATGAACAAACATCCAGAATCTGCTAGAGGCCACTGGGTCAGAATGAGAACCAGTTGCAGTAGGATCAACTGGGGTAGAAATACTTTTGAAGCTGTTGGATTCAGGATAGATAAGTTTTGAAAATTTTAATATTTGAAAAAATGTTAGGACTCAGTTTTATTGTTTTAGGGGTTCCTAGAGCATTCACTGGGATATATTATATATAGGCTTATTACAAATGAGGTTAAAAAGCAAGGTGGTTTTGTGTCTGCTGACCCTCACACTACACAAAGACTATAGCCCCAAATAAAACCTCTCCTAAGACTAACCATGGGACCCTGTTAACTAACCTACTCAACCTCTTCCACCTCTATCCTCACTGGAGTCTAAAGACTCATTATCCAGGGTGTCCAGACACCTATTGTAAGCCTTACAGTGTCAAGGATTTGGAAAAGATCTCAGAGTCTGCAAGACCAGCTTGTTTTCTTTTTTCTGGTGGAATTCTGAAAGGTTGGTTGACCAATGATATCAGCTTTTCTCAATTTTTTTCAGTAGTGTTTCAAAGATACTGAGCCTGGAGCCTTCAATGATTTATGGCTGTTTCTCACTTCAGTCCATGGAGGTTATAGCACTGCTTTTTTATGAGAACATTTGAAACTGCTATTACCAGGCCTGGGAAAAATGTCTTGACTTTTGTGGGATTTAGGTCAGTACTCAGGATAAAAGGACTTGAAGAACAATTTCCTTCATGACTCCTCACACTCTGGCAGCATAACAAATTGAATAGTGTTGGGCTTGAGGTTGCCAGCCAAACAGTAAAATTGCAAGATTTCAAAATGGAGAGAAGGGTTCAGTACAAAGGTGCTGAGCCAGATTAGGGTCTGTACCTGAAGGCTGATTAAAAGCATTCTTTGAGAAAGCAGTTCTGATTGTTCAACATTGTTCAGTCCATTAGGGCAGCCAGGGGATTAATTTTCTGTAGCTCACAATAGAAACTTTATTTTAGGGTGAAACAGTTTTCAGATTCATTTTTAGAATTGGCTTTGTTTAAACAAAACACATCAATATTTTTTTGTGACAAGGATGAACAATATTTTGGTAACCTGGCATGAACCATAATATTGGTTTTGCAGTTAGGTTTAGATAAAACTTGAGATATGCTACTCACCCATGATGGTATCATGTCACACACTGCCCTGATGATCTAGGAGAACAAGCTCCTGAACACTCCCCCAACCCTGAGTCCAGTGGAACTGCAGGCCTGGGCTGATATAGCAATACAATTTACTCTTCAGTTTTCTCTTGCCCTTATAGCTTATTCCCTCCCCTTGTGCAAAGTCTAAAAATAAGGCTAGGCTAATATCTCAATTTTCCTAATTTTAGTCCTAATCCCAAAGATGACTCAGTTGCAAGATCCACTTCTGCTGCAGAGCTGCCCATTGGCAATTCTTCCCCTCTTGCATCAAACTTCACTCTGGCTCCACAGGACCCTAAACCAAATAGATGAAAGGTATGGTTGATATCAATACTAAACTCAGCCCTAAACATGAATTCAAACCTCACCCATGTCTGCTGCACTGGGCATATTAGGATTTCATATAAAGTCTAGATTTTGACATGCACTCATTATTCCTCCTTATGCACTCATTATTCCTCCTTATTCTCATTCCCCATTGGTGGTACTATGGGATAGGCAGTCTAAACCAGATTATGGCCAAACCCTGAATGTAGATGAATAGGAGTCCAGATCTGTAACAAAAAAAAAAAAAAAAAAAAAAAATAGCCATGGAGCTTTCCACCTTTCTTATCAATTAGAATTCAGGTAAAGTCCTGGTCCCTGTTTAAGCTTCAATGATTTTTCAGTGGCTAATTATTATGGAAACAGTATTTTTTCTTTCTGCCTTATAAAAGATAGGATACTGGATAGACACAGAGTCCAACCTGTGAGGAGCAGCTCAGCAGCTAGCTGGATGCAAATGTGACATACAGTGTAGGAGTCCCAGCATCCCAAGTTAACTTCAGGTGAACATAGTGAAGGACAGGATGTGAAGAAAAAAGGTGAAGGAGAAGGAGAAACAGAAACCTTCCAAGTTCTACTGGTTCAACAATATTAGGATGTTTGAGCTCAGTTCAGTGTTTTGCTCATATCCAAAAATCATATTCCAAAAATGTGAGTCGGAAGCTACTGGGCATTTCCATGGTGCCATGCTTGAACAAGGCTGGTCACCTTATTTTGAAAATATTATTCTTTCTCCCAGGATGGAAAGGGGAGAACCTTTGAAAGAGAAGCTACATAAACCTTGCTGCACATCTTGCTCAGAGATATTATTACAGGCAATGTTAGATGGTTGCAATTGATAACACAGCCTTTGCTGCACATGAACTAATATGAATTTTTGGAAGTGCAGAGGATGTAAAGAGAAAAAAACACATTAACTAACGTGAAGAGAAAAAAACACATTTACTCGTGTCAAAGATGAGAGGATTTGGGGTCAAAATTGGTACAAAACCTAAGTTAGGTTTCCAAAAAAAGCCTTTCCAAAAGGAATACATGAAATTTTCTATCCATCCTGTTTTGATAGTATTTGAGTTTTGAATGTCTGTTGACTTCTTTGTGTTACATCATCCTGAAAATCCTTACTCCCTTATGCATGTATAACCAACAGCAAAACTTCCACTTGCCCCAACATATAATTTGCATTGTAAAGTTCTATCTATATCTAGCCCCTTAAGACCAAAGCAGGAATGGATTTGTGGGTCCTGTTGTAAGCATCCTGTTAGATAATGCTGTCCTAGGCACAATATCCCCAAAAGTTCTGTCACCATCTGCCGAAACCAGGTGGGGCAGTGATTCTTATCTCTGTGGGAGATATCCTCTGCTAATGGGCCATTTGTTAAAAATCAGATGGGACAATGTTCTTTATCATTCCCATGACCCATCCTTCCTCCAGGAAGATATCTCCTGTTAATGGCCATTGAGCCCCACTTCATGACTGATAAAATTACATCCCATTGTGAGATGCTCCACCCAGGGGGAGGAGCCAAACATTTCCTACCTAGATAAAAACTGAGATTTGGAGCACCAAAGCAGCCCTTACCCACTGGTTTCCAGAGGACAGGACCTGCCAGGATCACTGCCAGGATTTCTATAAGACCACTGCTTCAACAAGACCACTTCATCTGGACTGCTACCACCACCCTAACTAGCGGGATGTCAGGTTGTGTTCTGACTCTGTCAGTGGTTTTCCCTTGTACTATTGCATGTATTTTCTTTTTCTTATTTTTTTCCCCCTATTAAATTGTATTTCTGACTTGGAGTCTCGCACTGGTTTTGCTTTCAAAGCCATCACAAATGCTTAAGAAAGCCCTTTGCCTTTCAACAGAAGGGGAACCAGTTCAAGGATACAAATGAAGGATGTGCTGCTGCACTTACCTAGCCTGGATGCTCATTTCCCAGGTGAATAAGAGGCTGAATAATTGTCCACATTGCCTGATAGCAGCTGGGTAACAGGCCTAGGGCCTGTATAATTTAGCAAATATTTAAATTTTCATCTTTTCACCCATTTTTGGGACAAAGGACTGCTGCACAGCTAATGTGGAGAATATTCAAGAAAAAGCTATTTAAGTATTCTGCCTTAAATGCAATTTTTGAAAGCCCAGAGGGAGTCCCTGTGAATTGGAGGCCAGGTGCATGAGTGGCTGGAGTGCATGGCAGCCTTGGGGTATTGAAAGAATATGTATGATACCAAGAGGGACTGCTTTTCTGTGTCTTTCAAATGGAACTCTCACTGCACCTTCCAAATGTAAGACACAACAGAGACTTCTTCTCAATCCAGCTCACGTGCAGGACGATTCCAGGTGGATATTTTCTTTCCCTTGAGATGCTTTGCATTTTCTCTTCGCTTGCTAACTTTATGACTTTGAAACAAAGGCTGTATTTTGTTCTGCACATCTCAGACAGGAAACAATACTGCTTTGTGAGGAGTCATAGAAAATCTCCCTGGAGGACAAGACAGGCTCCTCTCCTTTGTGGCCTTTGTGGCAGACTGTGTGCCAAGGGATGGTGAGGGGTGCTGCTGTTCTGGCTGCTGCTGCAGTGATAAGCTGTACCTGCACAGAACTCTCCTGGCTCAGGGAAGGGTGTATCCTCAGGGGTGCTGGAGGGCACCAGCAGTACACCCTGCACTGCTCTGCTACCTCAGACAAAAGCTCTTTATGGACAAACCATGGTGCCTTTTCCTGCTGGTAGTTTTAAGCTGTTGCACACCACCTCAGCTCCTGCATGGTGGGAAGCCAAATAATTCATTATATAGTTAATGTAAGTCTGACACTCATGGGAGAAACACTGTAATTAATTGGGAGTAATGCTTCTGTTATGCTACAGAGGAGAAATTAGGAATGTTTTGTCACTTAGTGTAAAGAATTATCAGAGGGCAACTTATTACCATGCTAACTACTTCATTTAGTTATGAAGTCACCAAATGTCTGCAGCATGATTTAGACTGTCCAGATGCCAAATACTGTTTTGAAACTTTTTAGATGAAATTCTTCATAAGTCCTCAGATGACATTATCATTGAGACTCTGTCAAACATAGTTTTCTCAAGATGACAAATTGTTTTAATGACATTTTCTCTGACTAGGAGAATTGATCAGAGTTCATTTTTATAAAAGGGATGCATTCAGATATTGGGACAATTACTGCACACAAGCAGGCATTACTCAAATTCCACCTTTTCTGGATTTACTGTTCCAAGGATAGTTAGGTGAAGACATGGATATTTCATCACATCCACAGAAGCTTTCACTCCCATGTATTACTTTAGCTAGCTTTGAAATGAAGTTTATTGGTATGTACACTAATGCTGGCATGGCTGAAGGTGATGGTAACTGATGAGAAACAGTCCATCTCTGCAGTAAGTGTTCAGTAAATGTGAGGTCAGCTCGCCAGCTCTGCAAAATAGATAAAAGGGAAAAATAAAGAGGAAGGAAAACAAGGAGTCACATGGCACTATGCAGAGCTGAAGGTGGGAGCACTCACCCCTGCTCTCCCCTGGGCCATCCCAGACTGCTTCAGCCACTGGAAAAGCTTCTGTTGGTTGATAAGATTTATTTGTTGTTCTCCTGGTTATGCTCTTCCTCTCAGTCAAGGCTCTAATAATCAAACATCTTCTGATATAGGAAATATTAGAGAAGGCAGAAGCCTGTAAATGAGTAAAGCCTTGCAGACAAGAGCAGTGGCACTCAGTCCTAATGTTTCCACTTTATCACCATGGTATCCTGTTGTGCCTAGTTATTGCAGTGTGTCAATAGATGTGCCAGGAAGAACTCTAGCTGCTGCAAGCATGAGCATGCTACCACACTTTTAAAAAACCTTTGTTCCATATGTTCTCTTTGTATTTTTAAAAGCCCATTTTTCATCCCTCCTCACAAAACCCTGTGCAGGTAGGAGACCCAGGAGGTCAGCTGCCTGTAAGAAGACATAATTTCTCATGTCTGTCTTTAGCAACTTGTCCAAATTCACTACTCTGATTAGCAGTGCTTGAAATTAATATTCAGATGTACAAGGCAAAATTTAGCTGCCAAAACATGGGGGTTTCTGCTTTACCCTTAATGCTTCATGTGGACATGGCTGTCCCACAGGCCTTGTGTCATACCCACTTTATGGCACCAAATCCTGGATATCTTGGCTCATCTCCAAGGCAAAAGTCATCTCCATGTAGGCAATGGACTCTTACCAAGGGTTTGGTGTCCCTGGCTGGTGATACCAAAGCCATGAGCAGCAGATGCTGCTGGGATCACTGCCCAGCCTTGCTGGGCAGCTTTGCCACTTGAATGGCAGAAGTCCTGGTGTCCTTGGATGGCCTGTGCTTGCCTGGCCCCACAGCTTTGCCTTCCAAATGCTGCTTCCATGGCAGGCAGCTGTGCCACAGCCCCAGCTCCCTGTGCTTCCCCAGGGAAGGCCCTGGGAGGGGCTGGGAATGACAGGAGATCTCACAATGCTGCTCCATGGCCTGGGCACTTTGTCATCTCTGCCCCAGTTACACCAGAGTGCTTCAAAGAGACTCCCTGCATATGACTGTGTTGTACCTCATAGCACAATCAAAACCAAAGCATCACCACAATAATATGTGTTAAAAAACCCCAAACAAACCAATTACCAATCGTGTCGTTAAGAGTTGTGGTGGTTAAGAGTAAAGTTTAATATTTTTAGATCAATTCAATTAAAAGCAATGACAATATGAATACATAAATACAAAAAAAAAATTCTATTATCTTTCAGAGTCTTAAATATGTCTTTACCCATGAATTTCCTTTCTAAAAGTTAGCTGTAATTCTTCTCAAGCCCAGTAGTTCATTTTGGCATGCATTTTCTATTGTTCTTTCCATGACTTGATGCCTGCACATTGAGGAAAATATCCAAACTTAACAAAATTTTTATGCTCCTGGTTGTGCTTATCAGATATTATTTCTGCTGGTCATGGAATATGTGTCTACCATTGCATGCTACTAATGATCCTGTTGTTTGTCCAACAGGATCAAAGGGCTCACAACACTTTTTTAAGTTACTGAAGCATCCTTTGGACCTCTCAGGAATATTAATGAGTCAGGAATGGGTGTGACCTTTGTCTCTCCATTCTCAAATTGGGCTCATGTAATGACTGTGTGGATTTTTTAAGATATCAGTATATAAAAAATATTTTTTGCTTAGCATTTAGATGCACGAACATGTGATAAATGGTGCATGAGGTTTCCAATATTTGGCATTAGAGAAGACATTGTTTTTTGTTATTACATATGAGCAATTGGCAAGTTAATTAATCTAGTCCAAAGTGTCACAGTTTGCTCCTTGCTCTTTCTCTGTCTCCTTTTCTTTATCCTCAGCATTCAGCAGTTACTTGAAGGTGTTTTCACTGAAGTCATGAAGGCTTTCCACAAGCATGGTTTTGTGATGACAAGAACCTGTAGTCAAGAAACACCAACATTACAGTGAGGAGTCATTGTTATTTATCATGTCTGCTGTAGACCTGCGTAAAGCAGCTCCTAAAAATGAGAGCAGTGTTGCTACAGAAATCAGTGACATACCCCACAGTGAACAGCCCAGGAAAACTCTCCCTTTGATCCTGCTAATACAAATCAACCTGACAATCAATGTCAAGGATGACTGTCAGCCACAAACTAGCATATAAAGGAAGAAAAGGCTTCTTTGGAAAAAAAAAAAAAAAAGAGATAATATCAACAATTCAGCTAAGGACAGTAATTTATAAGTCTAAGGTCAGACATTTGAGTATAAAATATTAGGAAATTCGGCTTTTATTGTTTGTATCAAATCCTGCTTTTTTCTTTAGGGAGTAAACAAATTTTCACACATAGAGTTAAAACTGCATGAAATGTGGGAAGTAGCAAAGTCTTTGTTTATATTACCCTGGGTTATTTGGTGTTCTTATTGCTAGTTATATAATAAAATAATGAAGTGATATTGCTTTGTTTATGTTCAGTTGTCAAGGAGAAGGAACAATACTCTCTGAGCTATCCAACATGCCTCCAGCCTTTTTGATTAAAAAAGACAATTGCTCAAAATTTGTGGAAGCACCTCACCACCTGTATTAGGAAATATCTCTCTCTAAAAAATTCCATTATGAAACAATTTCCACAAAGAAACAGATTCTCTCTCTTCCCCAAAGAGGCAGTGTGGCTGTAAGGAGCACATGTTGCCACCTTGCTCTGCACCTTGTGCACTGGCTCTGGTCCCAAAGGTTTTGACTTCCAGTTGTGATGCTGTTTATGGCTCATGAGCCAGGTCACTCCATTGCAGCACAAATTAGCCTTTGTTATCTCTCAATAATATAAAAATTAATATTCTTGTTTTGGACAATTGTTCCTGGACTTGCAATACTGCCAATGATTTATTGTGACTCTCAGTAGAGATTAATCCAGGTGTAGGACAGCAGATATCCCCAAGCAGCACATCACAAAAGGTAAAAAATTACAAAGAGGAAATTATGGCATTTTTTCACAGTATAGCTATAAACACAGGGTAAAGTTTTGAGCTTTGAGATTTTCATTTCCATGACATTATTGGAAATCTAATGGCTGATGCTTGTATGTGCCTGCTTTTTCAGATTATGGGTTTGCCTTTTGGGCTGTCACTGCAGAAGACATTGAACCAATTGTCTGTGTAAACAATGAGAGGCAAAGGCAGCCTGGTGTTCAGAACAATGTGGTGAGCAGAGCTCTAGTCCAGGGACAATCTGCAATATGGTGAGCAGAGCTCTAGTCCAGGGACAATCTGCAAGTATGCATCTCCTCAAGGCTGTTCCTGCCTCTCCCTTTGATCTGGGACAAAGGGTGTCACTTCTTTATTGCCGAGAGGGCAAAGCACATCCTGGGGCACAGGAGCACACCATGAACAGCCAGTTAAGAGATGATCATCCCACTGTGGTCAGGGCTGGAGCAGCCTCACCTGTGTGCTGTGTGGAGCTCTGGGCCCCACAGTTTAAGAAGGATGAGAAGGAATTCAAATGGGTTCAGAGGAGTGCAGCACAGATGTTTAAGAGGCTGGAAGAAATGTCCTGTGTGTCATGGCTGAAGGCTTTGGGCATGTCTAGTTTGGAGAGAAGGATGCTGAGGGACAAACTGATTGCTCTCTTCAGCTCCCCAAGAAGGGGAAGCAGAGAGGGAGGTGATTTCTTCTTCCTGGGATCCAGTGACAGGATGCATGGGAAGGGTTCAAAACTGCCCAGGAGAGGTTCAGACTGAATATTAGGAAGTGTTTCTTTACAGACACTGGGACAGGATTCCTAGAGAGATGGTCAATGCTCCAGACCTGTCAATGCTTAAGAGACACTTAGACAATGCCCTTAAAAACATGCTTGCTGCTTTTGGATCACCCTGAAGAGGTCTTGCAGTTGGATTAGATCATCCTTGTAGGTCCCTTCCAACTGAGTTATTCTATTCTATTCTATTCTATTCTATTCTATTCTATTCTATTCTATTCTATTCTATTCTATTCTATTCTATTCTATTCTATTCTATTCTATTCTATTCTATTCTATTCTATTCTATTCTATTCTATTCTATTCTATTCTATTCTATTCTATTCTATTCTATTCTATTCTATTCTATTCTATTCTATTCTATTCTATTCCTAAAATTATCTGAGTTTTGCATTTGACCAAGTAGTCTGCAGCATCTTGCACAACAGTTTTTCTCCTACTTGATGAAAGAGAGCAGTGCTGATGTTAGAAATGTTTAGTATGCTTTTTTTTTGTGGTGCCATCAAGTCAGTAAGTCTAGATTTCACTCAGTGTTTGAAACTCTATTATTGTACACAATACATAAGTACAAAATTTTGTACACAATATACAGAACATAATTTCGCAGAGTTCCTACATTTTAAGATTTTGTATTTATTTGGATCTTATACAATTTAGTAAGTCATAAAAATACTTTGTACAACTAACATTCTCACTTGTTTCAAGGTTAGAAAGACTTAATGCTGCTTTATCCCCTACCACAGCCATCTGCACCTTCTCCATGCCAGCAGGACACTGAGTGGACTAGACTGGCATCCTCATAAAAGGTTGGGAGATCCACCTCAAGTAGTAACTGAAAATGGAATTAAGTTATAAATTACTTCAGGCTTGTGCATCTAAAAATTATCAATGACTAATATGCCTCAGCAGTTTGTAGAGCAGAGCCCAAAGTCCTTTTCCTGGGAAAATTAGTGGAGTTGTGACAGTTCTTTTACCATCAAGCTGCTGGCAAAGACTTTGGAAATGTTTCTCCTCTTTTTTTTATAACACACAGCTGGATATAGCTACTCTTGGTATGACCAGGGAACTTTCCTTGGCATCCCAGGAATTTGGAGACCCTGCTTTGTAGATCTTGGTAACCTGAAATAAATCTTGAAATAGTGACTGACTAGCCTTTACCATCTCTCACAATATGTGTCCTAAAAGAGAGGAGTTCTTATCAAGTTTCAATCAGCTAAAGTTCTGCACTTTCCAAAGTGTTTCAGCACGATCTGCTGACAAAGGTGATATCCGGGAAAAGTGGAATTCAGAACACGGAGATGAAATGAGCTCAGCGAGGTCTCACAAGAAGTCACAGTAATAGATGCAGAGGTTTCTGATGTGCAGCCCTCTGCTCTGATCTCTTGATGACATTGCCTTCATCTTTCTTGACCCAGTGTTGTTTTCAAAGTGTCCTGTGAGCTCCTTCTCTTCCAAAATTGAAAACTATCGTATCCTACAGAAATCAATAAAATTAAGACAGGAACCCAAGACAAAGCCTTACTGATACCTGGTCTCTTTTCTTTTTTTCACAAGGATTCTGTTATGCCCAGGGACTTTTCACTCAGTTTTCCTGTTATTTTAAAAATGGTGTGTAAAACCATCTTAACCATTAGTCTCAAAAATGCTGCCCCAGCCTCTAGCACTGTCAGCAATGTTGATTGCATGGCCTTTTTGGCAGTCCAGCCCTTATATCAATGGCAAAGGAAAACCCTGGATTTCTTTCCTCATCTTTCTCTAATTATACACATAATTATGCTTGTGTAAAATACCCAGGTATTTTCAATATTTCCACACATGTTGTTTGTAGGGTACCCAGAGTACTCTATTCCCCCACATTTTGTGACCAGATGGGTTTATACACATCCGTGTAATAACAAAAATTTTTTTCTACAATCCCCTTTTCTCTTGTAGGCAACTGTTTTTCTCATATTATTCCTCTCTGATTTTGGATCTGTTATCTGGTAACGTGCATCAAAACCAGCATTTTTAAAAAGCTGTGAGATGTCTGAAGTAGGAGTTACATACATCAGGATATGGAATTTTTCGCAGTTTTAGGAAAAATAAAAGAAAAAAGAAAACGTGTGTTACATGATTTATATCACTTTGTTCCTATTTTAGCCATATTTACTCTCTCCTTTTAGCTCTGTAATAGATTTTGTTACCTCTGATTTCCCTCTGAACATAGTGTGGACATTGAAGAAAGGTAATACATTATCAGATTCAGTCGTGTAATTACAAGTTACAGTTAGCCAGCCAATCCAAATACTGAAGGATCATTAAAACAATCATTAGGAGTATAATTTCAAACAAGCTCAAGTAAGCACCAGAATTGTGTGTTTATAGTAAAATTCACATTTTGAATATTCTTCTTATCCAAGAGAGACTTACCATGTCTTTTTTTATTAATTTGATTCGTCTGTCAGTGACAAATATTTCTGAACATGAAATCAAATACACTTTGCTTTCACTTGCTAACATCAAATTCTGCCACATTATGAGTACCAGCAAGGGAGCAGCTGTCCTTGTTCCCACTGCATTTGACACAGTTGTCATTTTGCCTCTCTGCTTCCCCTCCACACACAGAGACACACACACACACACACTTTTTCTATTTCTTTTCTTCTTTTCCCATCAAGTCTGAGCCCAGGGGCTGCTTTTAGCACTGCTTTTAATGACTGCTTTGAAGTCTGACACTTCTGTTATAAGAACCAAATTAGAAGGCATTTAACATCCCTATTTTATTTTCACTATAAAAAATAAAGTATTAAATGCAGAGAAGCACCAAAGAAAATCACACTCAGATCCACTTGGGGCTGATTTAACTGAGGGTGGCTCTGTGGGATGTCTGTGAGTTTAGGGCTCCATCTCCTTCCCAATCTGGGGGACACAGGAGGCAGCTCTGGCCTTACCTGCTGCCCTCCTGAGGCTGCTGTGCTGTGTTTTGTTCACATTAATATTAAACATGATTTCCAGTTAGACTTGTTCCATCCCAGGAGACAGATCATTTGACTCCTTCCCTATCTCACACTTCCTCCCACAGCATCCCAGCCTGCAGGGGAGCGTCCTCCTTGGAGCAGTCAGGCTCCACACCTGGCTCATCCCTGGAGTCAGCCTGTGGAGAGATGGCTGCACTCCAGCACCCTGTGGAGAGCAGCTCTTCAGCTGACAGATTGTCTGTGTTCAGTTCAAATATTTGATGCTCAGAGTTTCCCAGTAAATCCTCTCTTTAGGGGGGAAAATGAACAGCTGTAGTGATAATCCTGCAACTGCCTTATCCAGAGAACACTAATGGGATTGTAAATGGAAAACAAAAGCAGTGCAAAAATATATTGAATGGCCACTAGTTTCACAAAAAATACTGTAAGACACAGCCTTTATTATTACAGCAAGCAAGAGGGAAACCCTTACTGAAGATTTTTAAAACATCAGCAAGTTGCTTCTGAAGCCAACCTCAGAAGCAAATCTGTCTAGGAAATATTAAAGATTTCCAGGGAGCAGAAAATATCTGACAAGGATGGCAGAGGCTATTCCCAAAGACAACAAACTTTATGTTTCTGAAGTCCAAGTGATAAAGAATCCACTGGAACAGTAATGTGAAATAACTTCCAAGTGTCAGTGCAAAGGTATCTGCTGTAATTTTCCTATCACTTGCCAGGCTTAGATAGAATCATTATGCTGTTATAAACACTCTTGTTTAAGAAGCAGGTTTGAACACAACCTTTAAGGGAAATTGCACAAGGAGGCAGAGGAAATCACAACCTGTATTCAGTTTGTTTTTAGCTGGAAAATGGCTCTTCTCAAAGTACCGCTCTTGCCAGCCAAGGGCAAAGTACTGCAGGGCAATCAGAGAGAGAACAGTCATGACCCTGTTCAGCCAACAGAAGCAAGACAGACCTGAGCTATAAATTATGGGAAACACAGGTTGGTTTCCTTTGCTTAGTTGACTATTTCTTATATATGTTTACAGTTACTGATTGGACCCCCCTGTGTCTGATTAGGATTGTCAAGTAACCAGAGCATCCGAATATATTTACATAAAATATATGTACATAACCTTGCAAAAAATTATGTCAAGTTTTCAGAGGAGAGATCATAACCCCTAGTACTGAAATATTGCCCTTTCTCAACATTTTGATTTTTATTTTCCCTCCGCACTGTACATTAATTTCATATGAACTTGAATGATATTTCAATTTGGTGAAAACTTATATTATAAATGAGTCTGTGCAGCTGGAAGACAATTATCCCATATAAGTGTCATGTTTGAGGTGTTGAAACAAGGGAATTTGAACCTGCTCTCAAATGAGAAAAAATTATCGAGATATGTTCAGCAGTGTTTGTAGCACACACTGATGTGAAGCAGCTCTGTGTGGCTCAGGCCTTTCCTCACAGGGCTGGAATCTCCCTCCTTGGATCCCATGTAAATGCTTTTGGATCATCCTGTGGAAAGAAAGCCCCATAGCTCTGCTCACCCCCACATACCAGACTGATCCATTGAGCTGAATTCACTTTCTGATCTCCAGGTGTCTCTTTCAGCTCTTGCCCTCTCAGAGCTGTCAGTTCCAGCTGCCTCCCTGTGTCCAGAAGCGCCTCTCCCTGGCTCCTGCTGTGATTCCCTCTCCCCACTCTGCCCTCCATTTCACCCTTTGAAGAAACAGTATTCTCCCTTTCATTTAACACCATCACCACCTCACCCAAGGCCTTGGAGCCTGTCTCATTGCTAAAGCTGTCCTGCTCAGGATGTTCTCTCCCTAGCAATCAGGTTGTCCTTGATGCCTCTTGAAACAGCAGAACATGAAATGAAGGGCTTCAGCTGCAGTCAGAATCACGAAAGGAGTGAGAACTGTGAGTGTCTCCAGAGGCCCTGGCATTGTTTGATTCCCTGTCATCACTGCAACCCTGCTAGATTTAAAATGCTGAAGGGCCCTGTTCCCACCAGCCTCGCCCTGGGCTCCCAGGAGAACAGCACAGACAAGCACAAACCTGCTCAAGCTGGTGACACACATTTCTGAGCTGCCCTACAAAGCTCTCCAGCTGCTTGGGGGGAGGCTGGTTTGCATTTGACAAGAGCAAGAAAAGGTCATGTTTTGTGTCTGGTGCACTCTGCATATTTCTGCACCTCCTAACAGCAGCAAGACACTGTGAGTCTCAATTATGAGTATCTTGAAAAGGGATTTGAATGCTTTTCTCATATAATAACAGCAGAACTAGAGTGGTGTCATGGCAAAAGCATTTTCAGAGAGACAGCTATTTCACAATTTTTCTTTTTCTGCTGATAGACAATGCCAGAAATCCCTGACATTTATGCTGTAGAGACTGTTGAAATGGTTAAAAACAATTTATACAAATTGAAGTGCACATATAAATAGAGACAGAATACAGATGTATGCATATGTACCTGTACAATCATGAACAGAATGGATGCAACAGCCCCAGTGTTACTCCTGATTTCTGCAAAACTGTGAGCTGATATGAGAAGAGCAAGGTTTGTTCAGGGTCTGGGGAAGAGGAGAGTCCTTGGGTGTCAGATGCAGGAAAGGATAAGCAGGATTACTGGGAGGTGCTGAGCATCCCCAGATGCAGCAGCAATAAACGTGCTGAGATGTGTCAGCCTCCATCCTGGGCCCCAAGACCTTCGTGTGCTGCTCTGTGCTGGCACAAGCACCAGCAGTGCTGGTCACAGGTCATGCTGCTTAGAGGGATAATGGGAGCTCCTCTTGCCTCCTGTCTCCATGGGGGAGCACAGCAGACATCTGGCATGGGAAGAGGTGTGGATCTCCTGTGAGTTTGGGCTGAGAATTTCCACTCTTTTCCCCTGCTCTCTCAGTTGCTGTTTCACAGCCCGACTCCTGCCCTGCAGAACTTCAGCTCCTGCCAGCTCTGGAAGCAGCAGGACAGGCAGTGAGCACTGAACTGTCTGTGGCATGGCAGCACAGCCTGCAGCAGCATGAAGAAAATCCCTCACTTCTTGTGTGTATACTGGGAGTCTCCCCTCCGAGCAGATGCACAGTGTCTGGGGGGAACTGCAGTCCCTCTGGAATGGAGCATGGACTTTAATCTGGTCTCCACAGACTGAGGACCAGTGCCTTTGCTGGATGGGCCAGCCTTCCATGCAGAAAAACCTGCAGATACTCACTCCTGATGTTGTAGCCCAATTTCTACCAGCCACGCCAGGTCAGACAGGTCCATCCGTCCCAGCACTCTGCATCTGTGAGCGCCCATGTCTGAGGCAGTGAACAGAAACTGTTCTTTTCTGCCTCAGAATTCTCAGGCTTGGATCTGGATGAGTTTAAGAGGAAGAAGTTTCATTTCCTAAAGTTTGTGGGGGAAAAAGAAAAAGTGGTTTATATGCTATGTGGAAGTATACATGTTTTCATGAGAGAAGAAAGTATGTTATGCAGCACTGCAAAAGGCAATCTTTCCCCTGGAGTTTCATACTGAGCTCACAAAGATAAAAAACAAATATCTGTGAGGAAAGCCAGCTTGCTTATCCACTCTTCATCTTCAAGTAGCCTGCAGTCTTCAGCAGATTCACTCTCCATCACAAAATTTAGCACTGGTTTTCTTAGTTGCTAGACTTTCCAAGAGCTTTTCTCTTTGACAGCCAACAAGGATTGCAAAGGAGCACTCATTTCCCCCAGCTTGTCATTTTTGCAAATCTCTCTGAAATGAAATGCCTTCACACAGACTTTGTTGATACAACAGAGAACAGTATTTAAAGCGTCCGTGAAAGTCACTTGGCACAAAGAGTCTCCTGGTGGATATGGCAAGAGCACTACCCAGCTTTGAGTTTAAACATTTCCAGTAAAGCAACTGAGTAATTTTTGCCAATGACACTGGGTATTCCATCTGTGCAAATCCCATCTGTCTAATTTAGATCAATCCAGTTAAAGAACATTACTGGCTGTCATGCCTTTGAGAGATTTTCTCCCTTCTTCACACTCAGAGCCTGCGGTCAGAGTGCTGAGCAATGGGAGACCCAACAGCTCTTCATCATTCCAGAGTTTTCAGTCTCACACTGAACAATAAACAAGTCTGCATTCAGCAGCCTTGTGGTTGTTATAAATTATGAATAGTGTTTATCTACAGCCAAGAAGTCTCTGATTTGTGCTGACAGACCACTCGACATCTCTATATCACTAGTGTATGTGCAAGTGTAATCCCAGTTGTTTACCAGGCTTGTGGGAAAGGAAGCACTAAAACTGGGAGGTTCTTCTTCACTCCTTGAAAATTTAGTCATCTGCATAAGTATTTTCTCTTTTGTGGCAGTAAAATTACTATTATATACAGTATCTACATAGAGTGTTTCCAGATAGGGTATTAATAGAGCTCAGTCCTGTCTCCTCTGGGTTTTTTGTTAAGACTTAGACTTTTAGTGTTTCTTCTTCCTACAATCAGATTGCAAAGCAGACCTGATAGGGCAGTTCAGATCTGTTTCAGCGTGGATTTTGGAGAGTTGCTGCTTTTGTCTACAGCACTGCTGTGATGTAGCTGTCTGGAACTGCTCCCTTTTTCCAACAGGCACTGGCTTTCCCAGGCAGGGTAAATCACTTCCTGGTAATGCCAGCCTTGTATTTTTAAGCTGATACATTTAATCACCTAGCAATTATAGTACAATTTACATAGGTATGATGCAGAGCTGTTAGAAAAGAAGACTGCAGGCAGCTCCCTGCCTGCTGGGCTCCTTGTTCCACACAGCCTCCTGCTTTCTGAGTTTGGCAGGCCAGCAAAATGCACCCAGGGCCACTAGTCCCCATCCTCCCTGGGAGCCTTCCCTTCACTTCAGCATCACCAAGTGCCCCTTGGCTGAGAGACATGGAACAGTGGTGCTTATTATTTTCATTTCAGCTGCTAAACAATTTGTCCTTTACATTCAGTAACCTAAAATTGCTTTCCAACCACCAGAATTCTTGGAGTACCTATCACCTTTACACAGGGCCCTTGAGGTCTAAATCCTAGCAGCATACTGCCTTTAACAATCAAATATTTTCTATATCTCCATAATATTTTGATTCCCTTATCCTCCAACACTATGTTGCAAACGATATTGGGAATTGCCTATCAGTTTCTCCTGCAGCTTCTGGCAGAGTTGCTGTGAGTTATCAGACGTGTTCTGGAAGGAAATCCAATTGTAAATAAAAGCACAATATATCCCTAACTTCAAAGAAGACACAGATCCCTGCTCCAAAAAAGAATGTCTCTAGATAGAGAGTTGACAACTCATTTTCCTGATACAAAACTCTATACATTTCCTAGAGAAGAAATACACAAATTTAGAAATTTTACTCACAATCCCCCCCCAAAACAACAACAAAAACAACAACAAAACACACACACACAAAAAAAACCCACCAACCCTAAAAATATTTAAGATATTTATTTATATGAGGTTAAGATTACTTTTTTGGTATCAAGTTCTTTACTTAAGAAGAGCATCAGTTTCAGGCATATCTCCCTTTCTAGCAATTGAGGCATTTCTGTAGTTTATTTTCCCTTGCTATAAAATTGAAAACTCCCCATTCATATCATAGCTTCATGTGAATAACATCAATACAGGCACCACCAGCTCTGCTAGTTACTACTAAATGCTACTATTTTCTTTTTAGCTGAGCTAGATAGAAGTGTCATACAAATTGCAGTACTTACAGTTTTTAGATGATTTATCTTTTCTTCCAACTAAAATTGTAGTCCTCTACAGATAGGTTTAGGATCTAGTTATTGCCTGCACTGATATCAGGGAAATACTAAAAAAAAGGCAATTTTGTCACTAAATAGTCCCTTATTTCTCCTTTTGCTTCTCTTGAGGATCAATCCACTATTCAGCCTAAAAATTGTCCAGTATAACACATGTATGAAGGCCATTTTTGCTTGTGTGATTGAGCTTAATTTGAAGCACCATCCCACTCCCAGTCTGAAATTTGTTTGGGAGAAAGCACAAGAGCAGCTCTTTCCCTGGTAAAGCCAGGCTGTGTTTTGGGAGCATTGTAAGCCAGGTGTCCTTCCCAACTGGTCCAGACAGGTTGGCAAGAAAGATCCTTGTATTGATGAATATGGTTGTAAACCCTAACATTATTTTGCTTTGAGAGATAACAAATTTACCTGAAAGGGAATTCACATGGACACCTGCCCATCACTACACAGAGATGACTTTGCTGGTCAAGACAGCATTTTCACAGCATGGATCAAAACAATTTTCAGTTTGGCTACCAAAGCAATTTCCAGGTTGTTTTTTTTTTTATTTTGTTTTGTTTTGGTTTTTTTGTTTTGGTTTTTTTGTTGTTGTTGCTGTTGTTTTGTTTTGTTTTTTGTTTTGGGGGTTTTTTGAGGGTTTTTTTTTTGTGACTACTTCTTCCTGGAGAGTATTTGGTTTGCTCCACAAGGATAACAAAGCTATTTCATGCTTGCACACAGCAAACATGAGAATGTGTCTATCTTTCTTGCACCCCCCTTGGGCAAGTTTGAAAGCCTCTGCCTCAGTCCTGCACGAGGCCAGCAAACACAGGGCACACTCTGCCTGGGCAGGGATTTTCATTAGCAGGACAGACTAGGACATCTGCTACTGGGTACCTTCCCAGTGGAAATTTCACACATGCTGGGAAAACAGTGCTTGGAAAGGTTTCTGCAGGCTGTAAGGAAAGTGGGAGTCTCCCTGCACTGTGATATTGCATGTCATGACCGAATTCCAAACTACCCAGAGCTTGATGCAAATCTGTGTGTCTCCTCTCTGTGGCCACTCTTCCAAGAACATTGTTTTCACTATTTTCAGCCTCTATTGGTGTATTATAACCTAAACAGAAGAGGAAGAGGTTTTAGGTGAGACAGGTGGAAACAAAAGTTTCAGCAATAACTCCCTGCTCTGTGTCACTGGATTGCAGGTCAGGGCATTTCCTCCAGTCTGTCTCTAACTGGTGCAACTTTTTTCATGGTTTTCTTTTCATCACATCAAGCAAGGGAAATTCAGCTTCCTCTCCCCAGAGACTCCAGTTCCTGCTCTTTCCCTCCAAGCCTGTCCCTTTCTGCAGCCCCCTGAGGCACACACACTGCAACTATCAGAGTGGTGCCACCCCTCTGCAGGCTCCCCCTGCCCCAGTGAGCAGCAGTCAAGCAAAACACTAAATAATGTACTAAAGTACGTTATGTGCATCTTTCCAAATTAGTTACTTTGGGTTTGCTCATCATGTGATATGCTCCACTTACACTTTTGCTGTGAGATGGCATCTATGTGATTAATGAATTTCAGATATTTTTCCAAGGTAAAATGGTTAATGGAAGGTAAATCTCAGTGAGAATGGGCAAAGCATAACATCAACTTCTCAATGTGTCAGTGTGTCTTTTCAATGTGCAGCTTAGAGCAGGCAACTCCTTGCCTATTTGACCTTTTGTTTATCATGTAATTCTTCAAGTTTTCCAGTAGATGCACTTAGACAAGCAAAATGAAGTAGTTTCTCTTTCTCGGGTGCTTTTGCAATTTCTCCTCAATCTGGGAACTTGTTGGAGTGAATGCTCTCTCTGAAAACTCTCAGAACAGAGTGGCTGTACCAGTTTCCCATATTCCTCATCCATATACCAGTAAGGGACAGCCAGCAGAGGAATACTGGAGTCTACTTTCAGTATGGGCTAGGAACATACAATTTAACAGTTTACTTTAACTTCAACACACATCCAGTGTGACTGGTAAGAAGACACATCACAGTGTGATGGAAGAGCAGTATCTGGGATTATATACACACCAACACATATTTGTTCAGGATTGCAGTTAAAATTTGCAACAGATTAGCATGAGTGAGCACTGCTGCCTGAGGTGTCCCACCGAATCCCAGACTGCACTCAGGAGCCAGGTTTATGCATCCTCTTTGCAGAAAAAGCTACTTTCTTTAGAATGCACTAAAAAATCTTTTTGTAAATCATCACAATCAGCTGCAAGTTTAAATTGCAAACAAAATTGTAAGAAAAAAAGAAAATATGATAAATGCTACTTGGGTACAGGAAAGTGCACAGCAGGGCATGGAAATTATAGTAATTCAGATGCCAGGAGGTCAAGCATCAATCTGTGAGTTTTAGTTGCACCAGATTAATGAAGCATCTGTGGTGTTTGCCCAGATTCACCTTTCTGTTCAGCAATTTATCACTTGTAGCATTCTAGACAAAAAAAAAAAAAAATTAACTATTAACGAGTCTTTTCCACACTACCTTTATAATCTATATTTATTTAAATGGTGTTTCTTATTTTTGTATTTTCTCTGAATACCTAAAGAACAGGTGTTCAGATATAGCTCCAAGCTGTCAAAAATAAAACTGGCAATGACTTTAACAGACACAGGGCCGAGGAAATATAAGAAAGTTGTAATTTTGAAAAATTAAATGCCACAGGGGATTTGTTACACTGCATCATGGTCACCCAGAGGATATTTTAATTTAGATTTCATCATAACACAAACTGGGATTCTGGTTATTGTGGGACTGATTGTGGAGACTTGGACTTTGGTCTCTTGTTTCGCATTTCTTTATAAACTTAAGGAAAACACAGTGGATGAGAACCTGTCAAGATTGATTTTGATCCCTTTCCTGCAGCCTAATTAGGAGGGGCACTTAGTTTAGAGAGACCCCTTAAATAGCCTGCTGGGGGAAGACCATATCCTTATGTAGCATTTTTCCACTTGGCCCTCCTGACTGTCTGGATCACATTGATGTATGGGGTCAATTTCCTCATTGAGCAGCAATGCAAGTTTATTGTGCAGCTACTTCTCAGTATCCTACAGACATGTATTTACTGGACCACTATGAGTAGATGAACCCTGATATTTGTAGCTGGGTCTATAACAGAATAACAGAAAGTACATATCAAACTATCTGTTCTTTCTGGGAAATTCCCACAGACCAAGTTTTCCACTCCTCAGTTGAGTAAATTTGTGTAGATTCAGGAGGAAGTTCAGGACTAAAGAAAAGAGAAGCACAGTGAGTTGTGTTGGCAAAAATGAAAGAAAAAGAAAGCGTTTGAGTACTTTCAAAGAAATCACTGCTTCTTGCCAGCTAAATCACCATCGAGTGCTGGCCTATTTTATGGAATAATCAAGAAGAATGAAACTCATTTTACCACCATTCTAACAAGGTATTTTTAAGAGAAAGAAAAACCTTCAAAAATAATTTGTGTGAAACCACCAAGTGACAGTAAAATAATGAGTTCATTCTATTGCCGCCTAAAGAAAATGAAAGATAAATAACCAAAAACTACACACTGTTTCATGTCCAGGTTTTCCAGCATTTCAACAGCTCCAATACAGTATAGCACTGTATAACTAGTATTAAGAGAATTAGAACTAAATAATTACTGACAGATCAAGAGACCCTGAACTCTATGAGAATGACTGTAGCAGTCCTTTTGGGTGGGCTACACTCAGGCTGTGGTGAAAACAACAACCATGGGCAACTGATAGTTGTGGTTTTTTTCTTTTAAAGGGCTTTGTATAAGGACTTCATTACTAACATAGAAAGAACTGCCTAATGCCATCTGAAAATAAACAAGTGCTATCAGCTGCAATGATACAGCAATAATTGAGCACACAGTGCTTTTTTCGGTGTTTAGGAAAACAGAAGTGACTTAGAACATGATAAACAGATAGGCTGATGCACCACACTGGGGAATAAAGAAAGCCAGGAGATACCTACTGGCAAAAATCTGTCCAGCTGCTTATTTTTGCTCATATAACTTGTGAATTTCAGTGCTTCTGCTCAGAAGTAGTAAAGCAGTAACTGCACAGATGTACCAGGAAGCTGACTGTATCAGGCCCAGAAAAGGCCAGCAAATGGAACTTCAGTCAGTTCCTCCACAAAGAAAGAAAACTCATCCCTGCCATGCTCCTGAAGATGGATTTCCTGTGCTTTGTTTTGTCTCTCTGCATTCTATGTATATTGTGTTAATGTGTGCAACCACTATAAAAGTGTCAAAAACACGAATAGTGAGGTTCCAACTGAAAAGTGGCACTGAAACTATTGAGAAAATTGAACGAGGGAGGCTATGTTTCTGGCACAGAGCCAGAAGCTGCTGATGCTGAAATGTGCCAAGGAAACAGGGATACTGAAAAGCCTAATTGGAATCATCACTTACCATCACATACCTGTGCTAGTGCAAACATAATGGAAATGTAGCAACTGCACACCAGGCTGGTAATTCCTCAGTGAGCCATCTTCCAGGGAAAATCAGACATGCACTGCAGAAACTGACTGAAATGTCTTATTTAACCTCAGAAATGAGGACACAACCTGCTCTTCCTGGCTGACTAGAAGTGATTAGCTCTTTCCTGAATCAATACACATACTGTAGACATCCTCATGTCTTGACCACAACACCCTAGGGGCTTATACCAGACCCAAACCAGTGAATTCCTACAGCCAGCTGTGATGGGCTTTGCAGAATGTTCTTATTCTGATTGAATGCCCACTTTCATAACAAAGCTATAGAACATGAGTGAATTAACCCTGTGCTCATCAACAGAACAGTGTTTACATATTCATGCTGCCAGTGCAATACACAGGACCACCAAGACACTGCATAAACTTAAAATGTTCTCCCATAAAACACCACACAGTCAAAAAACCCCACATGAACTAACAGCCTCTGGAAACAGGGACAAACTGAGGTTCTGAAGGCAAACAAGAGACAAATTAGTTACAGCAGGGAACCACTGATGGAATACAAATGTAATCTAAAACCTCTGCTCCTGCCCCTGCTGCCCCTCGTCCCCCAGTTTTTTGGGTTTTTTTTCCTCTTTTACAAAATGTCTTTTACACAAGGAAGTAGAACAATGAAGCTCAGAAGAGGGTATAAAAAATCCTTGCTAGGAAAAAGAGTATGTGCTCTTTTGGAGGACAAATTGCTAACTTTTAGGATTACAATCTTTGTAATCTCTTATCTGTAAAAGCCAAAATTAACTGCCAATCTACAATGAGGGAAAGGAAAACTAAATCTTATATTTGGATAGTTCATGTAATCAAATCCTATTTTGTGAATTGTCTAAATTCTAAAATGCCTCCCTTTTATAAACTGAGTTTTCCATGGTGTGAAAAAAAAGTTTATTTTGTTTTATCTCTTGATTTTGGGTATCAAGTCATGTTACTCTGTAACTTCAGCGTTAAGCATACTGTTAAAACTTTCCACAGTGAGATCTGTTTCCAAGGGCTGTCAAACAACATCTGAAACCACTAACAACTGAAAGCAACGAAAATACTGGGAAAATACTCTGTGATGATGGAAACAATGATGTTCTTGAAGAAGAAAAATACAAATTGACTGTTGTCCATTTCAAGTTTAAAACCACTACTGTCAGTTTGCCCCTTTTTTTTTTTTCTGTTACACATATTTTTCCATTTTCTGTGTGATGTTTGAACAGTAGATCATTTTACCAAGATCCATATATATGTTAGCATTGTGTGGACTTGCATCCCTTGTGCCACAGTACCACTGACATGCCAGTACCACATCTATGTGATCATGTCATGAATTCTTTCCAAGAAGCCATTATCACCTATTTTACATTTGTCTGACAGGTACCACCACAACTTCTGTTCCACATCAGACTATGGGTCATCACCATATTGATCCCTCCCATATTAAGTATCTGCAGAGTAACAAGAAAACAAAAACCTCAGGAGATACACCTGTTTTTAAAAGACTAAACATTCAAGACTATGTATTTCCTCATATTTATTTTTAACTGTATTTTTCTAAAACATATTAAAATAGAAAAGATGTTCATCTGATTCATACAAAGAAAATACCAATAATAAAATAAGTAATAAAATACTGAAAATATATGAAAGCACCAAAACATTAAAATATTCATATTGGCAAAAACTCTACTAATATATTTCTGGCAATTTTACAGTAAAGTGCTATTCAATCCACTCAAATTAAGGAATTGGCATTTTTATAGCATGGTTATTATTATTTTAAGGTTAAAAATTACTTTGTTACTTTTCTTACTAAGATAAGAACCCATTTTGTTGGAAGCAAAGCATTTGAGTTGCATGCACATAAAAATAACCCATGTAACAGCTTAATTATAAGCAGTTAACAATATAAAATGCCAAATCATTAGGAATACAAAATACTGAGAAACAAAGTAGGCAGAAATGAGATTAGTGAAAAATTAAGATAAAGCAGATGTGGTAAACAATTGTATTAATTAAAAGAGGACAGAAGACTGTGCACCAAACATTTCTGTAGCCTTGCTTTTTACATGGCATTATTTTAGTAATCATATTGCTGGCTTTATTAGTTAATCTGTTTATTATTTTAAACTGCCTTTTTCTATTTCCTAGAAATGATCCTACATCACCAACACACTGTAAGCAAAAAGACAGAAGCAGAGTATGACCTTTATTTTTCCTTAATAATGATTTCTCATCTATTGAAGTCAGCAGACAAAACTAATAAATCTGTTACAAAGCCAATTTGTAGCAAAAATTAATTGAAGTAACATAATTATTTTAAATTTTTAAATCTCTTAAAGAGTGAAAATTTTAAATGTATGAAAGATACCATCAGTCTGCTTTTATCATTTTGATATACATATTTACAGCAATGAGTACAAAGAATCCTTGTTAGAAAAGCTCTTTCTAGCTTCATGCACCATTTACACAACAATTTCTGTGAAATGGCAGATATAATACTTTTATGTTGCCTTCAGATTTATTTAATCTTTCTGATTTGACTTGCTTTTTTCATAATTTCATATATAATTTAACCGTATTGCACAACTCAAAGTAAGTTCTTATGCTGAATATTTAATAACCTTTTAATGAACCAATAATAGGCCATCACAGTAAAGAAGTCAGCTCCCACACTCCTTCTGTGGTTTGAATACAAGTTGCTTTAAAAAAAAAAGAGAATAGGAATAGTTAGGAATAGTGTCTTGTCTTGTGCGTATGTTACTTGGTAAGAAATGTTTACAATAACTTTTCATTTAGAAGAAGCACAAAAATAAGGAATTTAACCAATGAAAGCAATGAGTGAATAATCAAAATCAAATTACTGACAACAAATGTCTTCCTTTATGTGCATGTACATACACAGATTATATTAAAAAATCCACCCGTACTATGGAATTTCTGAAAATTTTCCTGGATGAACAGATCAGCTTTGGAATATACTAAGTTGACTGCTTGCATCTTCTATGGGAGTGATTCAGAATGTAAGAATGAATATGATGAAAACAAATGAAATATTGCATTTAAAGTAGTTGAATAGAGGAAAGAAAAGGACAACAGTCTTAAATAATGTTGTATTTGATTTCCTCCTTCCAGTTCAGTAGTTTTTATTGAGCTGTACAGTGAAAATAGGCCCTAGTTTTAACATCTTCCTCTATTGTAAGTATCAAGTTAGACAATAATTTCTGTAATTTTGTTTGCTGGTCATTCATTTCTTCTATCTTTTTTTTCCCAAGTAAACTGTTCCTTGTTCATTGCTGTAGGCCCACAAACCCCATTTTGGCAGTTCCAGAATCCAAGTGCAGCACTGCAATCTTTTTGACTCCAATGAACCATGACAGGCAGCAGCACATCCAGGGCACAGCAATTCTTTTTAGCTTCTCTGGGCATACGCCAGGTAGAAGCAGAAGGCAGCAACAGTAACTGACAGCAGTGATAAAACAACTGACAGCTGCTGGAACCAGAGGCAGCGATTCATCTGCTCCTCAAGTCTTCTATTAATCTGCAGTAAATGAGTTAGCTGGAAATAGAACAGTTTCATTAAGTTAGAATTACTGCACTTGAAAGTACTTGGCAATTTTGAGCTATTTTGGCAATAAGTATAACCACAGACAAGAAAATAAAAAGCCTTCTCTCAGTGGTCTCTCAGCAATACCTTTCTATCACTACATACTTCAGGAATCTGTTCTACTACAAGAGCTTCAAATCTTGAGTTAAGGATAATCAATATGGCCTGCATCAAGCAGATGACATCTTTACACTCAGAAGCAAAAGATATCACTGATGCTCATTGACATGTCAGATCTGTATATTCACAAGAAAAATGAGCAAACTGCATTGAAAATTTAATGATTATTAAATCATTAAGCAAAATAATTAAATCAGTATCACTGATGTAGTTAGTTTCAATTGCTGAGATAATGAAATAATATAATTTACAAAATACCAAAAAGGTTCATTAAAATTCTTTTTATCTCTTGCATATTCTATAATTTTGCTGAATATTCAGAACGAAGGAATCCCCTATTACCTGTATATGTAAATCTTCATTAGTTTTTGCTGGAATATTAAATGCATTGTCTTTTAATGTCAGAGAAGAGGGCTTACTACTTTCTATGACGTGACACCTGAGCCTGTAAAAGGAAACAAGCACATACACCAAAAATCACAAATTTAATGCAACATTGTATAATTAAGAGTAAACAATCCAGCTTAAGGGGATAAAGTCCCTGCACTTTTAAAATTTAAGAGACAACAATTACACTACATCTAGTCTTTTAGGCTTACCAAAAAGTAAAGGTCAGGCTTGTATTTATCAGTAAATAATGTACACAGCACACTTGTAATCAAATAACCTCTCTTTATTGTTTCAGGGTCTGTCTTAAAAAACCTCAAATAAATTCCACCACTTACACAAGGAAGCTTAAGGTGACTCACATGATGGAGATTTTATTCAAAAGGGAAGTAAGGGATAAGCCCTTGAAGCAAAAACAGAACAAGATTTAGGCATCAAGACTCACAAAATACTTTTCCCACTGTAATTTTGGCCATGAGGGGGTTGGGTAAAAGCAGCTCCAAAAACAACAGCGCCCCCCAAACCAGGAACTAGAAGAATCCCAGGAACAATCTAAGGCAAAAAACCAGTCAAAACTGCAGGGAACTTTTCCTAGACACGTTCAGTGATACCACACAATATGACTGAATGAAAGAGCAACAGATGCATTTAAAAACGTGTATGAGGAAATGTATTTTTCTAGTGATTTTTCTAGATGACTTTTTCACCACTAAATATCAAAAATACACATACAAAAACACACGACAGGTTTTATAGAAATTTTCTACAAAATTCTGATTTTCCCTGGTAGAAAGGGAACATTTTTAATATTGCCTAGAAAACAGTTTTGCATTTAATATGTCTCCTTTTCTTGATTGCTTCCTTTTAGAAAACTTAAGTGACACATTCTTATTAAAAAATCAAACCCCCGATTGTCCATATGTATTGTCACATGCATTCCTATTTTTACACTTAACTCTTAATCAGCACAAGAACAACAAGAAGAAAAAAAAGGAAACCATGTGTAGAATACCATTTTATACATTAAATCCACATGTAATCAGTTAAAACTGAGCAAAAGTCTCAGTAATGTGTTTTGGTCAGTAACCACACAAGCGAGTTCGGAGAATCCTCCTTTGATTATGATTACACAAGTGCTATAAATCAGCTAAATAATAAAGGTTAAAAAAACCCCAAACCCCAGAACCTGTTACCAGAAAACCATATGCTCACCTATGTTCCATCACTTTGGTCCTAGGGACTTCTTTCCAAAACTGAGTCAGTTCTGGCACACCTGCTCCAGAAGGCTGGTCCATTTCTGCCGCCATTATAAGGAAACGATCCTGCAAAGAAGCTGCAAAACCTGCCCTCAAGGAAGACAAAAAGAAACCAACAATGTGCTTAGATAAAATGACAATATTACAAAGAGGATAGAAGTATTTTGGACAAAAGTGCCATAAAATGAGAAATTGTTTATTGCAGGACACCAGACACTCACTTACTAAAAGCAAACATAAGGAAATTATTTTCTTAAGCTCAACAATTCTAATTACAGTTTTCCCAAAATTATACAGGTTAATTTTAACAGAACTAATTTCATCTGAATAACTCAATCCAAAATTTTGAAAAAAATGTATTCTCCAGCAAATTCACCTGTCCTTGCAATGATTTAGGAAACTGATTTACTGCAGATAAACTCTCATGGTAGTAATGAACCAGCAAGACAACTGCCACTCAGACTTTTTGTTTTTTAAGACAAGAAACAAAATGGGTTGCAGACAACAGCTGCCTATGCCTGAGTGGAGCAGTAAATCAGTACAGGGAGTTACTCAAATCCTTTCTGACATCCATGTTTTTTTAACAAATGGTACCATTCTCATACAAGAGCCATGTAGAAATGGACATCAGTCAGTCCTACACGTCAGCAAGCACATACAACCATCAGTGCCTACACATGTCTAGTAACACTTGTTGCCCAGATTTCTTACAAACTCTGTTCCACATTCTTACCACCATGAAGAGAAACTATTATATCTAATGATGTGCCAGGTTCACAGCTGCTGTTACTGGGTTTAACCCTGTATTTTTCAGGTGCAGTTGTTCTCACCTATAAATAAGAAATATGAAGGATACAGTAAGTGCATGCACAAACTACGATTTTTTCATAACTTGTCTCATTCTGTAATAACTAAATCCCCAAAAGATGGACTATTAGGACAAATGTCTAAAATACATCATTTTGTAGGCATAATAGGACTCTTGCATACTCCTTTTTCCTCCCTCTCAACTGTTTATCCTTTGTTTTCTTGCATTTGCTATTTTTCTTTTGCATACACATTTAAAACCAACCAAGAACATGTTAAAATAAATATGAAAATAATAAAACTTTAAGTTATTTTAATGTGCAGAGAATGCAAAAGATGGAAAAAAGGCCACAAAGATGCAACTCTGTATTTCTGACGCAAATATAAATACTAATTCCTTTAATGGTGCATTTGCAGATGGATCTGCATAATTTTGGAGCATTATTAACTTGTTTCCAGATATTACTTTAAAAGAAACATTCTAAAAATATGACTTTTCAATGCTCAAGCCTTACTTTTTCAATAAATATTACTCTCACTAAAAAACTAACCATCACTTTAGCTCTTTTTTAGTCAGTGCTCCAAAGTTTTGTTATACTAATTATTCCCTTTGAGGTGGTACATTGTAGGCATAAATTCAGTCAGATTTCTTTGATCTGCCACAAACATCACTACACAATAAAAAAAAATTGTCTGTAAAATGGATTTAATAGTATTCTTCCTCCTTACAGAAAACAAGAAAAAGTTACACAGTTAGTAAACCAGGCCACAAACAAATAAAACACTTACTTTAAAAGCCACTACATTTTTAGTGACGTTTGTGAGAACTATCAAACATTTTTTCTCTCCAGTTTCTTTGGATCCAAAATACAGCTCTTCTGCTGGGCTAATAGGAAATTTTAAAAGAATTAGTTTCTTCAAATTATCTCTATAATAGATCATAGTAAAAACTTGACCACACCTCCACAAAAATAATACACTTTCTACCCTGCAGCTACAGTCAGCACAAACAGATTTTCATTTAAAAAAGCTATGAAAACAAAAGCAGAAACTTTGTAGTGAAGTTCAGAGTTGACTCATGACAAGTGGAACTGGCTGCCTCAGCTGATCACTGCCCTTAGCTTCTGCCATCTGTGACAGCAGGAATAGATACAAGGAGTCAGCCTCTGCATCTTTGGGCAGTGTGTTACAGGAAAGCATGGCTGACTTTAATTTATGGTCATGCTAACGAATATAAGGTGTCACAAACAGGGAGTAATTTCCACTTCAAACTATCCTTGTCTTGGATATAGTGCACACATAAGAGAAGGCAGATATCCACAACTGGCAATCATTTCAACCACGACAGCTGAATTCACTTGTACTTATGAGTCAGTCTTCACATACTTGTGGTACCACATGCATAAATAAAGTTATTGCTTGTTTTTAATATTCTTGTGCAATTAAGAGAGTCATGCATGAGATATTTTAAACCACATCAAACTAACACAACTCATTTTGGATAAGCATTCAAATGAACAGTGATAGGTAAAAGGTAGGGAGGGCATGCTCATAATACAAGTTGAAAGGAAACCTGAGTAGCAAGTGAAGAACTTTTCTTTCATTATGTCACATGAGGAGCACGCAAAGAACTGCTGTTCTACTCTGTACTACTGAAGTGCACATTCTTTTTCTAGACACATGATTTTTTTTCCCATGTCCTCTTTTTGGAATGCCAATTTCATGTTAATTTGACCTCCTCCTCAACAGACTTCCTTTTATGGTACCAGTACTTCCTTCTTCCCCCCTAAAGCAGCGTATGAGCTGAGAAAACCCATTGGTGCTTAGGGCCAGCGTGAACGCCCATGCCGGAAGCAGACTCTGGTGGTGGCTGTGATGTTGGGCTGCTGCTGTTTTACATTGCATTAGTCAGTCCACATGACAAGACTACTTCTGTGGAGGGGATAAGGAAGTGTGCCAAATAAGGTAAAAAGCCAAAAAACTGATGTGTTAAAAACAGCTTCATTGGGTAATCCTCTCCACCTCTCAGTATTCTTTCATTTGCAAATTGTCAATTTAACCTGTGCTAGGGAAGGATTGTAGCTACAACATAGTTTAGCTATCTTAATACTGCACTACTGTAGCTGTGCTTAACAGCGATTGCAAGATGAACTATAAATGAAACAAGATAACATTAACCAGCCTCAAAACAAGCCACAGACGTGATCAAGGGAAGGAACATTCTGCCAGAGCCTGATCTTTCTTGTTCTACCACCTATGGCCATTGAGCAAAGAGGGGAGGGGGGGAAAAAAAAAAAAAAAAAAAGCTTGAGGACCACAGCTGTATGGCTCTTGTCAGTGAAATCAAGTTCCACAGGATTGGGGGTAGGTGGTGTGTAGCTACAAGGAGGGTGGATTGTTTAAACAAACACCCAAGCTTTTTAATTTTTACAGATGCAGGAATTTCTTTACCCTGATGTGTGTGATATAACCAGCTTGTACTAGGAATTCTTGTACCACAACAGATCATGAGTTGCTCTTCCACCAGACAGTTCAAGGAAACTGCTGCTTTTCATCTAACCAAATAAATTCATTTATTGAGGAGGAATGTCAGAGGCAGCCTTTCATTGTAAGGTATACAAGACAAATAAAATTGTGGTCTAAATATGTGAGACAGCTGACTCATGAGCATGACTTAAAATATAAGAAACAAAAGAGCACAAGGAGCCAGCTTTGGTCCATGACTTTATGGTGCCAGAGCTGCAGTGCCTCAGCTGTGTGCTCAGGCTCCAGGCTGCTCCATTCACAGAGCAATGCTGGGAGATGAGCAAGGATGCAAGTTAACCATGGTGGCAGAGCTTATGGTCTTCTGTGAGAGGTGCCTAAAACTGATTATGAATGGCACTATGGAGTATTGGTTCAATCACCTTCAGTTCAGTGGTCTGAGAATCAGTGGAAGAATATGAAAACTAGTTCTAGCTTCTCCAGAGAAAGAGCATTAATGAAGAGCAACAGCTGCACTCAGGATTGATTTTTTCTTTAAAAACAAAACAAACAGCAAGGACAATGGAGACACCAGTATTTTATTTTCCATGACATCAAGACTACAAGTATTAACACCTCTATACTTGACTAAGTTTACTCTTCCATGTGTTGCAGTCCATGTAAGTTACTTCTATTCAACAAAAGCTTGAAGTATTTTAAGAGAAATAAAAAAAATAAAAAAAAAAAAAGATGTTTCTGGGGGTGCCAGGGGTGTTTTTGTTTGTTTGGATTTTTTTGTTGTTGTTGTCTTGTGATTTGTGCCCCTTTCTTTTTTAATTAAAAACTAGTTAGAAAAACACATCTAGCATTTGTGATTGTCACAGAAAATGTTTAACATTCTTTTGTAATCACAATTCTGCAGTCTATGCCTTTGTCTTGACGTACAAGAAATTAAGGCTATACAGAGGAGGCTCTTCATTTCAAAATTAGGAAAAATTTACACATACAAAATAAATTTATGCTAATGAGCATGTCATTATTCAAATTCATTCCAGCACTTAAAAAGTTAGCTAAGAAATTACCTAAAAATTAGATATTTTCTTCATTCATCTAATAGCACACTGAAAGTGAAAATAAAAGTTAACATCTAAATCAAATTCTAAACAAGCATCTTAACCTAAAAGGCAGTGATAAGAAAAGGTGATATTGGCTAACTGATTTCTTTATTCTAGTTCAGTGATAAAAATAACCGTGAGATGTAGCATCTTGGATGACAAAACCTTCTGAGTAGATATGTCATTATAGAGCCCTTTCCACACAAAATAAATTGGACCCATTCATTAGGTTTAACTGGTGGAAACTATTAGTGTTGACATTTATACCATCATAAGCCAAAAGAATTGAAGAAAGATTTAACAGTGAAAACTGTATTGAAAAAACGTTTTTTCTTGAGATAATGAAATCCAAGTGTCAAACCACTGCTCTTATTACAGATAAGGACAGGCTTAATTTAGGTGGCTTCTCAATACAAACAAAACCCTTCTACAATTCTGTGGAATATACACCTAGTAGTAAAAAAGTATGCCAAACTTGATGACACCAGAAGATTCACTAAAAACTTTTAAAACCAGAAAAACTCTTTGAGCTTTGTAAAAATCCTTCTTAAAAAGTTGCTTGTAATTTGTTTTCCTCTAACAGTCTGAAAAAAGTTTATTTTGAAAACCAACTAATTCAGTACTCAAGTGTCCAAGGCACACTGGAAAAAGAAAATTAAAGAAAATTTTTATTACCTGATATGTAATAAAGGTCCTTTAAAAGTGGTTAATGCTTTCTTTGCATTTTTTGGTTTGACCTCTGTTTTGTCAGTTTCCTCTGATTTGGAAATTTGTTCTACAGAATTCATCTGAGTAAAAATGATAGTTATAATGAATACCTAGAAACCTGTATTACATGTTACATAATCATGCAGGTATTTCAAAGAATATGATGAGGCTTATTTCAACAGTTTACATATTACATCCCAAGCTTTATACATATTCATTCCCTGAAGGTGCTTGAAGTCCACTGAATAAAATGAATAAACATGTATGAAACAAAACTTAGGGTTTTTTTTTTTTTTCCCACGTATTTTCCTGCTCTTCAGGTTGGTTTTTGAAAACTCCAGACATACTAAGTTGTAGCACTTCAAATATCTAAGAGTATAAAGCATTATAAAGTATTATTCATCCACTGCAAATTAAAATTAAAACAGATGCACCAATACAATCACTGTAGCACTGTAACAGAAAACACAGTACCAATTCCACACTTCATTGCATTGCAGGGTAGCTAAACATATCTTCATTGCTCTTAGATGAAACTCTGAAGTATTTCAGAATATAAATAATGCTGATTGAATTGGTGCTTTCAAAACTGCAGGTACATCTTAGGTTCAGAGGGTTTTCTTCTATAACATTAAGAAAATACATGCAAAACACGGCAGGTGCAGGGGTGGTACAGAAGACTGAAAGAATTAGTGAGTGACATCATGATTGCAGATCAGCTGACTGAAGAGTTTGCTTAGCCTCCAATTTTATTCCACTTTTAATACAGAGAAAACACATGAAGAGAATTCAGTTCATGCAAGTTCGAAGAATAGGAATGAAGGGAATACAAAACTTTATATGAAATAGTCGGTATAAAAATAACCCACATAGCAACATTTTTTTTATAATTATATAAAAGTGGTAGAAAAAGGTTAGTGTATAAATACACTGCACTAGTTATATGTTAGACTTTGTTCTACATAAACTGCCAGAAAAAAATATTACTATGGAACGCAAGAGTGGAAGCACCTACAGACAGGCACTTACTAACCAAGTTTATTCATGATTCCCTGTACTGAAAAAAAATTGAGTAGCACCTTGGTTACACTGAATAAAAGTGAAAAAAGTTATATGCTTTATGGTATTCCAAGAATAAAAAAGTAAAAAAATTAAAATACCTTAAGTAGAAAGCTAAGTCACCCAAGCAAATTAAAAGCCAACAAACACTGAGGCTTATTAAGCACCAAAGGTAACTCACACATTGAGCAGAAATTCTCCATGTTTCTGTATGAGAATCATGGCTTGCAAAATGTGCCCAAGGCAAAAGAAGCTACTGAGTCTAACCATGATTATGTAATGTTTTCTTCTGAACTTAAGGTCAGTGAAATTATCTTTTTTTTTGAAAAGCTAGCTAAGTTGCAAATAACAGCTGGACTAGTGAGATGCATGTGTCAAATTATTCTGACAAACCTGGAACAATAAATAAAACTGTATTCTACTCCATTAAACAAAAGTTTTGCAAGTAATATTCCAAATTTTATTATGGTAATAAAGTAGTGAAATTCAAATTTTTTTCTTCTATTTTCAAGAGCAATATCCCCCGTTACTATCACTGCATATTCCTAACTTGTGTAAAACGATGCCTTTATTTCTGGATAAACAACACTGCAGGAAGATTATGTTGCAAAACATGATTGATGGAGTAGGAATACAATTTCTCCTGAGAACAAACTAAAACATTTATATCTTGAGATTTTATCAATAATTTAAGAAAACAAATTAACATCCAGTAGTGCATAAATATTTAACCTAATATTTTTTCACGTACATACTGATTCAAGCATTGGAGAAAACTAGATCTATTTTTAAATGGTCACCAGTAGATATAACAAGATTAAAAAGAAACCAACTAGAAAGAAAACCTTTGAAAACAAAATACAGAACCCTCCTTCCTTTTACTTATACTTCCTTATACTTCACTATATTCCAAGAGATAGACTAAATACCTGCTGAACATTTTATGCATTCTGAAGCATGAAACTTGACTAACAGACCAAGAATCAAGGTTGAAACTGCAACTATAATTTTTCAGTTTCTTTTGCTAAATTAGAAGACAGAAAAACTTTTAAAAATACAACACAAAGACAAGTAACCAAAATTATTTGCCTTTTGTCCCCCCTTGTAACCATCTAGCTGGTCTTGCCTAAATCTTCACTTAGATACCTTTTTCTGATTAAGATTTTGTGCTTCATTCATGTCCCCAGCCTCCTTGGTGTCTGCATCTATCTCTTCTTTACTTTCAT
Source organism: Luscinia megarhynchos (assembly GCA_034336665.1). Lineage (NCBI taxonomy): Eukaryota > Metazoa > Chordata > Aves > Passeriformes > Muscicapidae > Luscinia > Luscinia megarhynchos. Next base: position 17,536,324 of record JAPFBE010000003.1, read on the forward strand.
GCTCATCTTCACTCGTAATGGGCCCATTTTCACATAAAGGAGTTTGAAAATCATCATCAACCAATGGAGGATAACTGTACTTGAAAGAATCCTGAAAAATAAGGAGATTTATAAAAGATGAGTTATCTGAGTGGATTAGAAGTGCCTTCTCTAGGGTCTTTAAAATGGAAATATTGCCATTGTTCCTTGTTTCACACTACTTTTATGTTTAATTTATCCATTTCAAGTTGCACCCCTGCACAGAAAGCTGACACCAAGAGTTTCTATTTTATCATCAATAGACAAAGAAATAGAGTCATCCAATGAAGCCAGTAAAGAGTAACTTTTCTTTATAGTCACAGCAGAAACTGCAGAATCTGGTCTATCAAGGATTAGCATTCAGACTCTTATTGTTGAAGTTCTCTTCTTAGTTCTCAAAAATGTGGTTTAAAATTTATGACAGCTATTTCTAAAAATATTTCAAAAGTGATGAAAAACATCAGTTGTTCCTCGTATGTTAGTTTCATAATGGCCAGTTTAAAAAAAGGAAATAAACCCCAAAACCATAAAACAATCCCAAATAATCCCTTAAGTTTAAGATAATGTGTGGACCTTTAGCATATTTAGCAATTCAGACCTCTAGTATTTGGAATGCCAAATCAATTTAAAGACCATCTGAGTAATGCAGCAGCAGAATACTTAAGTTCTCAAAGACTCTACAATAAAGGTAACTTCTCCATTGGAAGACCAGTATAAACCAATTTTTGCTAACTAGAAATTCTCTTAACATTCTCCAAATCATTTTGTTACATGTAATTTTAGAGGCAGTGTTTGAACAGGGATCTCTGCTCCTACCACATTTTCAAGTGGTTTTAAGCATCAAGTAAACTGAATTAGTCTGTCAGCTTTTTCAATGGAGAAAAATAACATAGCTTTGCTCCATTTTGCCTCACAGGAGTCAATGTCCCTGCCTCCCAAATGATGCCTCCCTCAGCAGGGAGCTACAAAAAGGTGTTTCAAAAGAGTTCTCCATAAGCAAGTACATTTTTTCAAAACAAGGAACAATGTCACGTTAATGTAATGTTAAGAAAGATTAAAAGGCAAAAGTCTTAGATGGAACCATGTAAAGAAAACACAAATAAAACAGCATACTTCCTGCTCATCTATAATCAAGGTCCAAATCTCATCTACTCTTCAGGCTGTAGCAACACTCAAAGACCTCTAGGTGAATGAAACAGGTATTCCCTGGCTCAAACAATATCCTATTAAGGGCCTGAAAAACAAGCTTTAAGTATCAGTTATAAACAAAATCACTATTAGAAGAAAAGACTACAGCCTGCTAGAAATATCACAGTAGTCTTACAAAATACTGACATCCCACATTGGAGAGAAACATCCAGCTTCTCCTTATCCAGACCAACAAAGCCTTGTCACTCCTTTCCAGCACAGGATGAAGGGCATATAACGAAGTGACCTTAATAGAGGGAAATTAATTTTGCTGCACACCTTACTTGGCCTTGTTAATCTGTGCTGCTAGATAGCTTCAAGAGCTGAACAAAATCTCATTAGTGGACAACTTAAAGTGCCACACTTCATAGACACAGTGCCTAAGTTTCAGTGCCATGGGTATATCTACTAACAGGGTGAAAACCTCAGCCAGGTAAACAAGACAGATTTATTCAATGCCTGATAGAGCCATTCTATAGACTTATGGCTCTTTATTATAGCAGATCTAGAGAATTCATACTACTATTTTTGGCAGTTTTTGAAGAGGTGTCTTAATCATAGTAGTGATATTTTCTAAGATTACATGTGCAGTGGCCATGAAGCCATATGCAAGCTTAGCCACATCTTAACTTCAGGCCACTGACCTACAAAAGGTACTTCCAAGAAAACCTGTGGGCTATCAATTTAGATGCCCAGGTAAAGAGCACAGCAGCTGCACACTGAACAATATTGCTCAATATTGGCACCAGTTGAGAGAATCTTGATCAATTCATCCTTGTTAAATCCATCTTCTGACAAAGAAAGACTGGGCAAAACAACAAATCAAAACCCTACTGTGTGTACATGTCTTGCATCAAAGTGTATACTGTACACTGTATGCACATCAGTCTTGCAGAAGGTATTACTGAAGAGACAACAAATCTCCTTGCCCAGTCAGAAATGTGTATGCTTTAAGAACTGGACTGTTCCAACAGCTGGAAATGGCAGAATGTGTGATACAAAATATAGGAAACCCAGAAAACACTGAGTAAGTATACATTTATTACTAAATGAAAACTATTACCAAGTGGGTCTTGAGCACCTAACCCTGATTTTCCAGGCTGGCTAGCATTAGCTTGCTCCTAGATCTGTCTTGGGCAATTTTGACAAACTCCAAAATAAACCTGCTATAAAGAAAATTACTTCTGTGCACAATGGACAAGAACAACTCAAAGCCACATCCGTGGTATGCACCATGCATGGATTAGCAATATGATAACAGCCACAGCCAACAGACTGATGAGGACTTAAATGGAATTTAGACCAAATCATATCCCAAAGTCCTGCAAAACCCAAGTTTCTGTTTTCCATAACTAGTTTTAATGCCTTCAGTCCTCGGGAGACACCTTTGCCCACTAGTTGTCTAAAATCAAGGAAGTAATATTCCTCCTTTCACAGCTGGCTGACAGTCAATCAAAGGATTTTAAAGCTATGGAAAGTTTCTGATTCACCTTTTGAGTGACCTTGAGACAGACTTAAAACGTGGTTAAAAATAACTTCACTGAGACACTGAAGCTTAGAGGCTTCCAACAGAGACAGAGAACAGCATCCTTAGTTAAGCAAAGTAATCACTGACTCCAAGTTCAACATCATTAATTCTATGGATCTTTTTTGGTACTTCCAGAACTAGTCTCTAAAATGCTTCTGGAATACAAAGAACCTAAGTGCAGAGGAATCTAGGTATCTCCCCAAATTAACCTGCCAAATGATCTGCTCCACTAGTTGCTTACATCTGGCAAGACCTGGCTTCTCGAAGTTGGATCCTAGAGGACACAGCAAAGGATGCACAGATAGGCTGTGCTCTTCACTGGCATTATGCTCATTGCAAATATGAAGATCTGTAACTAAATATGTGGAAGTCAAAGATGACAAAGAGAAAATCAAAAGGAGGCAAAAAAAAATAAGTCCCCCACAAACAAAACCAAACACTTGAGAGAAATCAATTTGTGCAGATTACACAAGTCAGATACTGCATTTATTGTCAGGCCTGACAATACTAGTAATGGTGAATTGTACTCTAGCTAGCTGCCTCAAGAGAAGTCAAGGTTAATCACATCAAGAAAAGTTAAATTCTGAGAAAGGGCATTAAGTTGTCTGTTGTCTAGTAAGTGGAAAAATCCCCTGCTATCAGAGATGCAAAGATCCTGCTTTACTGTGTACACTGAAAAAATCTTGGGAAGAAAGATTTGGAGCACAATTTTAGAGTCTTGGTATTTGCTAACAATTCTTCCAAATTATGACAGTTCTGAGGTTAAAAGCTCAAAACACCCACCAAGTGAAACTCAGCAGTTAGACCAAAGCCTGTGCTGGTTCAAAATACAAGGCTCTTAATATGCAGAGATAAAGCTGTTTTTCTGAAATTGTCAGAACCTCTAGACTCTTTGTCAGGCAAGTTAATTATTGTTCTACTGCTTCATTTCTGCCACTGGAACTTTTGACCCCAGACATATGATTTGGATAAGTGGTCTCCACGATTGTAAAACTTGTTCATGACCTCAGAAGATGGACAACATGGAGACAGCTGGATCAACAGTCACTAACCAGCAATGAGACCTCTCAGGCCCAAGGCAGGATTACAGATAACTCTAAGACTGTGGTTCCATCAAATGCTTCAGGAGGATATTTAGCAAAACCACAGTTTTTTTCTTTAAAGACATAATGAACTATTTAGGTAAGACAGTCTAAAAAGCAGATGGGAAATACTCAGCTTTAAAAAAAAAATCTTGCCCCTCTATTGCAACAATAGGACAATACCACAGGAGCCAGGCCCAGAATCACTGCTAAACAACATTCACTCCCTTACTGAAGCCATTTCAGACATCATCAGTCCTTCCTCTCAATGCCCACTCCTGCAGTGCAGCAATTTCAGCTTTCCTCCATATGAGAAAGTTCTTACATGAGATTGGGGCAGCAGTTTTCCATGGAGAAAAAGGGTATCTTTTCTTCAGGAGTCATGCACTTTTTAAAATCTGCTAATCTCAGTCAAATGAAAATCCAGGTAACATTCTTTTATGTTCCACAAACAAGTTTCTTATGTTCCAGTCACAATAACCTGCCCTGAACTAATATACAAAGGAATATGGCCTTCCTACAATTGCTGAAAGACAACCCTCCTTTTCTCCACATTGTTTGAGATATACTCCAAAAATACTACCATAAATGGCCTATTAACATTTTAAAGCATAATTTTCATGCAAATTTATTTTAAAGATTATGCAACACTGATGTACTAGCCTTGTGAAAAGTGAAACCTGTTGTGCAAGATGCTTGTGCTGTTTCACTCTTTAGATTGCACTAGAACTGGATTCTGGTTCTGTTAAACTGATGCTGCTTGTGCTTGGAGCTCCACTATACTCTTTGAAAAAAAATCTTCTACAGCCATGTCTTAAAATGCAGCCCTGGAGATGGCAAAGGAAAAACAGCCACAATCTTTAGTGTCTTTAGTGAATCATAGTTTTGGAGCAGAACTAGAACTCTCAGAGGACAATGAAACCTACTTTCTGTTCACAGGACTTGTTTCATAAGGAAACACCATCTCTAATTCATCAGGGAAGAAAAAAAGTACAGGCAACAATTATACTTAAATAATTTTTCTTGAAGGTCTGAAAAACTAAGTGGTTTTCAGTGACTTATAAGGGGATCAATGATTCAGAAAAAATAGTTCTGTAGTTAAGAATGTACTTAAGAATGCAGATACCAAATTCTCGTGAAGTTAACCTGCTTTATAATACTGGGATTTTGAAATCATTGGCAACACAATTTCAAGAAATCTCCCATCTGTGAAGAGCCAACCCTCAACTGCACATATGGAATTTATATAAGTGTCTCAATCTATCACAACAGGAACCTGAAATTTCATACTTACAGTTCCACCCATGTGAGGTGGCAGATACTCTCCACTGATGTATTCCTGCACGTCACTCTTGTTTGTGAACTTTAACATGCTTATTGCATCTGGGCCAAGCCAACCCTTCACAATTTTAAAAGCAGCTTTAAAAAAACGAAACAAAACAAAGGTATACATGAGTTAACAGGAAAGAAGTTTTGTAATTTTGTTTTTGAAGGTTTTTTTTCAGTGAATTGGTAGATCTTACATAACACAAGCGAGTTACATCCCTCAAGATATTGCAGAACCTGCTCTGAAAGTATCTATAATTGGAATGAGCAATGCAAGGGAAAAAAGGTATTATTTACAGAGACAATGGAAAGAGTATCTTTGATTTAATAACTGGCAACTCTGTTGTCTTGGAATTTAGTCCTTGAAGTACTGAGGGGGTAAAACCAATTGTGTTTCCAAATCTCAGTGAGGGAGTGTGGGGGAAGATAAGTATACAATCTTACTTGCTGAAATGTTTTGCTGATTTAAAGGGTATTTTTTTGTATCTCTGAAGCATTTACAAAGACCATTGTTAATTCAGTGACAGTAAAACATGAATATGCAGGAAAATATAAAGCTAACATAAAAATATATATTCATATGGCAACAATAGAGGAATAGAGTATTTACCCTGCACATTATAGTTACAGATAATTATTGAAGTACCCATATCAGAACAAATGTAACCACATCAGCATCCAGTGTCAGGCATCTACCTTAAACTGTGCATTCTAGTTTTGAGCTGGTTCTAAGTCACCATCACTGCTAATGATAGGATTCCTGTTACAAGCATTCAAGGAATGGACTATTTATCAAGGATGCCTAATCTTTGAAAACAACAGGATGAATACAGACATACTTCATGTAAAGTACGATCCAAAATACAATGATAAAAGGAAAAATAAAAAGTATGCAACCTTTAAACTGACAGACTTAAAGAAGTATGTTTAAAAAACTCTATTATTCAGCTACTCTGTATCTACACAGAGCAGAAAAATGCTTCTTATTTATGCTGCTAAATTTAAGTTATCACAATTTGAAAACACAAAAAAGAAATCGAAAACTTACCATTCATTATCCATGGCATTTCAAATATTACTATCTTTGCTGAAAAGAAGAAAAAAATCTGAATTCCGAGTGCTAGGAATTTCTCTATTTAAGAGCAAGTACAGCAATAATATTCATGTAAAAAGTAAATATTCACTTTTACAAACCTCCATGTTCACCTCCCCTGTAAAAGCAATTTTGTACAAGCTTATTGCCAATTAGAAACATTAACTGATTGCTTGGAAAACAGGGTAATAAAATTCCAAGTTATACATTGTTTATGTACTTCCTGGGGTATTTCTTATCTGAGATACTGTTACTAATAACTCATCTCACAAATAAGGCAAAGAAAGGCAGGATCTCAACCTGACCTAGAAAAGCAGCTACTGAACAGAAGAAAGTTGAACAAGTATATTCAGCACCCCCGACTTCACAAAGAAACAAGTAACCATAAATCCTGTAAATCTATGTTTTCCAAATAGTCCTTACTTAACCACAGAAGTTTGAAAATCCTTAAATCTCCCATTTTTTTTTCTCTTGAATGTCAAAGTACAAAAAACAATGTTGCACTTGCCTTTAAGTTTGATATTTGATCAAAGCTTTGAACTTTGATCAGCAAGCCAAATTCTAATATTCAGAGTTTAAGCAGTTGCTGTATGGAATTTCAACATTCACAGACATTTTCACCTAAAATTTACAACACATTTAAGATGAAATAGCATAAACTATGCAGTGTTTGCCTATGCATAAAAAAATAGGAGGCAAGTATGCAGGGTTTTCTAAGTGTGCACAAAAAATGCCTTTTCAGAATAAACCATTGCCTCCCATAAATTTCTAGAGCCAATTATTCTTTGACCCCTGAAGACTCCTAAAGGATACAAGTTTGTAAAGCTTCTACCCATCCAAGTAGCAAAGAAAACAAGTCAATTCCTTTCTATGATATGCTTACAATAGTTCTTACTGTGTATAAACATAGTAAGAACTATTACTTAGCAATAGCAATAAACATTACTTCACAAAAAGAAAGCTGATTTTTGATGAAAGTAAAGTTTATTCACAAAACAAAGGTGTACTAAGGACAAGAATATCCTAACCCTGTAACACTGACATGTTTCATGGTTACCCCAGAAAACATGTGAAAAAAACACCTTTATCTTCCCCATCTTCTGTCATATTATGAAATGCTCTTGTTACACAAGTCTACAATGCTTAATATTTAATATACAATACTTACTGAGGAAGTTTGGGTAATAATCTGTAAAACAGTTGACAATAAACCTGACAAAATCCAAGTCCTAAATAAAAATAAAAAAAAAACCACAGCATAAATGCCAAAACATTAAAAAATACAGGCCTAGTTAAAGCACTTAATGAAAAGCACAAGATAGATATACTGTAGTCAACTATGTTCAAATTTTACATACACTATCAATATCCTCAAAACATAATGCAAGGCTTTTTCCTCCATTAAACTGCTGCAGGATTGTTGTCACACTTTCCTGTATAATCTCAGAAAGAAGCCAATAGACCTCTGATCAGAGCAATAACTAAAATATCTAAAGTACTACAGAGTACCAACAGGACTTAAGATGTGCAGGAAAGACAGAGGAAAAATAAACCTTTAGCACTAGAGAAGCTTGACAGATGGAAGTGTACTCAATATTTTGAAATTTCCCTTCAGTAATTATCCTACATACTGTCCAATACACTACTGCACTCAGTATTATATTTCCAAAGGAAAAAAAATAGGTTTTCCTTTGAAGAGAATTGTTAGGTTGAATGTTAGTTGGTGGCATGCAGGGAAATTGTGGGCAGAGACAGGACTCAAAAGAGCTGCTTCTACACCACCCATTTTCAGGATGCCTCTATCCAATGAGCAACTGTAGAAAAATAGTACAGTCAGTCTCCTTTGCAAAATTCAGGTATAATCGAACTGACTACACAGTAAAGGGCAAAGAAGGCCTTTTATGAAACTTTATTTTAGAAATAAAGTAAGAGATACCTTACCACGATAAGGTACTCAAGTGGGAAGCCTGCCATGAGTGCTTTCCCCAGTCCTTTTAGCAGAAGTGACCAGCACTACTACTACTTTTAGAAATAGTACAGAGCGTTTCTGGCTGAGGATCCAAAGTCTGTCATAACAGTAAGAATGGGGAAGGAGGTCCTAGCGTGATGCAAACACACTACCAAAACATTTATGGAACAGAGTGAAAAAAGTCCCCCAAAAAATACACTAAGTAAGAGGACTACCCACAACCTGAAAGCTTTTTAAGTGGCTTCAGCAACTAGAAACTAACTGAAAGCTTGACATCTTTACTGGCAGAAGGTGGCCTCTAACAGAAGCATTTATCTCAACTGTCTATTGCTTGTACCAAACACATTATCTTTCATTTAACAGCACAAACACAATGATAGATTCAAATGATTAGGATCTCCATTAATCAGGATGCTGCTCTCTATTCTGCTGCCTGTCCAAAAGCAGTACTATCAAATAGCAGAAGAATAGAACCATTGTTTTGATGAAAGTCTGGAATTACAAGTGAAGATTTCACAGACCATTCAATAACTGCATCTATTCTAGTTACCTGACCTGGTGTGACACACCCTGAGCTATCAGAATTATCTCCAGCATAACAGTGATAAAAGTGATATAGCAGATGTCCATAGCAACAGAACAAACAAATGAGGCATGCTCCTCATGAGATCCAACTCCTTTTTCTTTTAGGATAGATTTATCAATTACTCCACATGCCTACAAACAGCCATCAAAAATATTCCTGTTCTGTGATAAACATACTAACTATAAAGCAAGACTGTATAAAGGGACAGTTACAGAGTTACAGACAGCACTTGCTGAGATTTGGTCTCTGGGAGTCTCAAAGATAGAGGGGAATAAAGCTGCTTCAAGACATAATCCATAAAATCCAAAGCAAACTAGTCTTTCATATCAAGGAAATTATTACAATCTTTTACTCCTGTTATATAAAACTGTGGTTCCAGTATTATCTTTAGGAACATGAACAGACAGCTCTCACTGTACAGATAAGAGCACCAACCTTGCAAAACAGAATCACACCATATTTATTTGTCAAATTACCTTCTTATAAACTGCTGGCCATGTACTGCACAGTTGCAAGGTCCCAATGCAACATTAACAATCTTGCCTATGCTTGATATAAAGAAGCTTTTGGAGTTGGGTTTGGGAGTTGTGGTTTTTTGCTTACATTAATTCTTGCCATACCAACACAACCAAAAAAAAAAAAAATCAAGGAGAAAGATACAAGTTTCAGCCATTCTTGTAATAACAGGATAGCATGGCACTCTGTAAGGAAAATGTAATTATTCTATAGAAATTAATTTTATTTTTTAACTTATAGACAATCTGTGAGATTTTTAGTTATTAGATTAAACCAATAAATAATGTACTGATAAGCAAGATCTCAACCTTGCAGTCTAAACCAGCCACTAAACTAAAAGCAAGTTCCCAGCAGGTTGCAGAAGACAAAGTTTAATATGTAACAAAAGATTTTGGAAACTGCTCATGTCATGTGAAAAAGCTCTACCACATCACTGGTCTCAGGGACTATTATTTATGTGTCAAGGACTATTCAGTGACTTCACTTTTTCTGGAAACACAGGTTAAATAATTCCAAAAGCAATCAAGACAGTAAAAATACTTACTATGTGACTGATTCCAGTTTCAGCCATGTCAAATACCACTGTCAAGGGCTTTCCATGATCTCTCTTGGCATAATGTTCTAACCAAAAAGCAACCAGTTTCTTTTTTTCAAGTTGTTGTTTAGGATCTCTTGTATGATGTTTCACTTTGAACCAAACTTGGACAAAAACACACACAGAAGTTGAAAGGAATGATCCAAGCAAACAGAAAACATAATGCAAATAATTATAGAGGATGCACTGAAATGTATTAAGACCTCTGAATTTGTATTTTACATTTGTCCTGATTTTGTGACCATTAAACAGCCAGAAAAAAACCAGCACACCTCGTCACATACCCCACACTTCTTACATTTTTTTATTGTAACTTTTTAGAAATTGAAAATACAAAGAATTACATCCCAGAAGAAACAATAAAGGGGAAAACCACTTTTTGTATATTTAAAGACTATTTACCTAGACTAACATTTCATAATTTAAAATTAAATCACATGGTCTTCAGCCAATATTATGTTCAGCACATAGTCTAAGTATTGCTGTAAAATTAATGCTTCCTTTTCTGCTTAGGTTTCCTACAGCAGTTGATGTGTTTTGAAAAACTATTTATACACACATTAAGAATTATATAAAAAGCAACAGATCTTTCTAAAACAAAATATTCCAGGAGGTGAGCAACACTGTATAAATGAAAGCTTAGTATATATTCTTCTGGAATTTAAAAAAAAAAAAAAAAGCCATAGAGAGACCTGTTTTTCCATGGGGGAAAAAAACAAAACAAAAGAACAAACCCACAAGCATTATTCAAAGTAAAAGACTTTATAAAATGTCTGAAACCAAGTACTGATTATGCAATAAGTGAGAAAAGAAATATTCAGGACAGTAATGTGAAGAGTAGCTTTCATTTTTACTACCATCTTTATAATATCAAAGTTAGACAAGCCTGAAAATAACTTTAGATATGCTCAATATTCTTCTCCCCGAAACTTGTACAGTTCTAGTAAAAACCAGATTTCTTCTCCATGTCTTTTACTTCCAATTGCAAAACTGAAGTAAAAAGTATTGTTTCATGTAAAGAAACAAATGTTTTTAAATATAGCATGTTAGCTAGACTGTGTATTTCAAGATTAAATTCAAACACAGAGCATACATTAAACTATTACATTCTTGTTTAAGACAGTGACCACATCACTAAGCCTGTCAGAGTCAGCCCCATGGTGTGATTCTGAGGCTGTCCTGTGCAGGGTCAGGAGTTGGACTCCATCCTCCTGCTGGATCCCTCCCAAATCAGTGGATTCTACAATAAATAAAAAAATTTATTACCCATTTAGCTTTTAAAGTAAAAACAGTAGCCAATAGATACTTATGTCTGTTCTTAAAATGCTTATTTTACAAGATGATAAAATGGTGGAAACAAAATAACGATCAAAAGGCTGAAAATATTCTATTCTGTGTCACTTACATAACTTATAGCCCTCTTTATCATATCCATGCAGAAAGAGAGCACCAATTTCAAATAACCATTTTGGAAGGACAGATTCTGAAAGGTCTGAAAAACCAAGTGAAATATTATTTCAGTAATCATATTAATAATCACATTGTAACTTAACAGAAGTCACTAAAAAAATGCAAAAGTTTAGCAAAAAAAACCCCAAAAACATCTTTATAAGCCACTTTCCAAGGCATTTATTAAACATGCAAATATTGAGATAATTTCACATCTTTACTATCTTCTTCTCATGCCATAGAGTAGGGTGTATTCATGAACTAAGAATAATTGAAAAAACCTATGTAAGAAAATGCTGCAAATGTTTATTTTTTTTCATATTTGAAGCCTCCCCCACCATCCTCTATTATTTAATTCAGTGTCAAGACCTGTAGATAGAGTTCACTTTCAAAATATTTTCACAGCACAAAAATGAGATCTCCTTTATTTGATGTACCAGACCAGTGCTATTATAATGAACAAGAGAGCTTTGTTTGTTGTGGGTTTTTTTTGTTATTTGCCTTTTCTTTCAGATTCTATGATGCAAAGAGACAAAACAACAGATAGCTGCCTGCCTGCCTTCCTTCCTTCCTCTTAAACACCCTTTCAATAGACATGGAACCACAACAAAACAGACACTACTGGTCCACATGAAAAGCAATACTTTTTATCTTTTTTCCTTTTTTGAAAGTTCTTGCTCAGCTCTCTGTGGTACTTGCAAACCTTCAAGAGGTTCTTAATGAAGCAATATATAGAGGTCAGTGGTAGTTCAATAGGAAAGCAACACACACCTTCAAAATCCCTGTATAACACAGCTTACCATTAACTGTGTATTCTTTCCTCCACTGGAAGCTTTCATCAATCATCTTTAAAGTATCGTCCACAACATCGTGACGCCAAATCAAGTAGTTTTCAACCCATTTATCATCTTGCTGAAGTCTTTCCACATCTCTAGAATCATATTTATCTGATTTATCTAGAAAATAAATAAGTTAGTGTCTACAGCATTTGCTACAAAAACGTGAAGAGATTTGTCAAGTGTATGTCTACAAGCATCTACTTGGTACATAAGATTTCTCTTGCAGTTTCAAATTTAAGCAAACAAAGCACAGCACGATAAATTAATGAAAACCATCTATCTGCTGCAACGATATTCAGAGACACTACAAGATTACTCTCACTAGAAAAATATCTTCTGTGATCCTTACACAAAGAAAAAAAAATGGTTCATTTGGGACAGGTGTAATTTTCCTAAAACCAGTTTTCTGTAATTAACATGATTTAGTATACAGTCTTATAGTCTGTGTACCGATGAATGTACATATTAAAAATCACAAGTACATGCTTGAGTTTTCAAACTTACAGGTATCAGCAAGTTAGACCATAAAATGTCTGACAATAAATACAAAAGTCATGGTTTTGAGCATGCACTACACATAATTGCATTAAACAAAATTTCTTTCTTAAAAAAAAAATAAAATCACAGTTTACACTTGTTGTAAATTATTACCCTACCCAATAAAAACTTCACGTAACTCTAGGGCAGCACAAAAGCCTTCAAGGCTTCTTGTATCACATTAGCAATACAGTAACAGGCTTACATGCTTCTGGAAGTACTTCAGATGAAACAAGACTTGATGACTCTCTGGGTTTATTTTATTTTTAAACAGGAAAGTAAAACACAAATGCTAAGCAGACCTATTTCTACTGTAGATATGCTTAAACAAAAGCTCAGTTTTTAGATCAATGATCCTCTGAGAAATTGGTAAAAATAGAATGTAAATCAAGAGCCCATAATAGAAGCAGACTTCTGAAAGCAACAGACATTGATGCACATTTCTGCCAACTACTAAAACAAACATAAATTTTTAAGCTATTCACTAAATTCATGATTACCATCATTACCATTAAAACTGTTAATAAAAGAGATTTAATTTTCCCATACTGGAAAGACTATTCCTCTATCAACAGCAACAAACTGCTTACAGAGCCATTTACAAATAACTAGAACTGTGACAGGATAGCTTGGAAATGTGTATTTCAGTCAGAAAACTCTGAGGAAGGATTTAAGAAAGACACCATTAAACTCTACTAATATTTTTTGTTTTATGGCCTACATACAAAAAATATCATCTATTTTACTTGGTTTTCAATTTATACCCTGTTATAAATTAGTCAGCGTAACCCTAAGAATATATCAGCTTCAACGTGTCCATTCACTAAATTATAGTTGCACTCCTCAACGCATCTCTTCACATCTGCTTCTCACATCATCCACCACGTTCCCTTCTTCATTAGGCTTCAAATTTGTCCTTCCCTTGATCCTACTCCCCTATTTTACTTTGTTCCATAGATAACCCTAGAATTTAATCCCATTTTTCTTAATCTTAGTCCCCTACTTTCTTCTCTGTCCAAAAGCCTTAATCCACTAAAATCATTTTAACTGTTGAAGTCCCTTTTCTCATCATTTTGATACTTGCACTGGACAGCTGATTTCCTATATTCTGACTAAGCCCAGTGAAGTGATCACTCAGCATCAGACTGAAATGTTTAACTTCTCTGTGGCTCTAGAGGAACTACAGATGAACTGCAAAAATCCAGGGCATGAAATTTAGTAGTCTCAACTGCTCATCTGAAATTTGTAGTTCCCCCCAATGATTTAGGAAGTTTTGTTTGAGAAAAGCTAACAGCACTTAGTTTCAAGTAAATTACTTCACCTTGGTTTAATAATGTCTAACACATACTGGCTTCCAGCTATGAGTGACTGCAGTTAATCAATCAAGTACTTTGCTGAGATCAGTCCCACATGTATCTCATATAAATAAGGGATTAGGGTACTGTGTAAATAAAGAAAAAACCCACCACCAAGTAAAAACTAAGAGCCAACATTTCACACCACTTTCTGAGGCTCTCTCCTCTCAGTATCTGTCTGAGACCACAACTGTCAAAATGAGAGAATTGTGCACCTTGTATCAAACTATAATTTAAACCCATTAACATACCATTACATGGAACAATCCTCAGAACACATTTCTCAGCCACTAACAAGTTTTCCCAAACACTAAACTCAGTAAATACTTTTAAAAACATAGACATTTAACTTTGCGAGTATTTTAAGAAAGTGAAAGAGAAACAGAGAAAAATGTTTAACCCAAACTTTCAACATCAATGGAAAGCAAGCTGCATTCAGAGACAAGGATAGTTGAAAAAGTATCTTTCCCTCTCTTCTGCAACTAAATTCTCAACAAGGCACACGTAACCTGAATTTACATGTATGTTACAATACACCCTAAACCCAGGGAAACAACTAGTCAAGTTCTGCATCCACAAGCACTTGCAGAATGCCAGTAATTGAATCAGGTTAGCTAAAGACTGACAGAAAAGTAATTAATACTGTATGACTTTTACCCGATTGATCCAATTCTTCCCACAAAATAAGTAAAATTTAGAATGAGAATGTGAATCCAAAAGAAAGGTGTTTTATGTCACACACAAAAAGCAGAGTGATATAAAATTGATGGAGTCCTTCCAAGAACCAAGTGTGATTGAAAATGTGTCAGTTGAGAGGAGGAATTCCTCTTCAAATCTGTACATGCCTCATAATTCTACAGACATCCAGAAACTTGTTTTCAAAATACGCTGTGAAATAATCAGTGTGTTTCTAATTTTAAATCACTTATGGAACACCTGAGTGTAGTCACTGTATTATTAGAAACTCATGGAATTAAATGAGAATTAGTTCAAAGAAAATAAGACCTTTGGGACTCTCAACACAATTTAAATAAAATCCTGAAAAACAACAAACAGGCCAAAAGAGAAACAGTATTTGAAGGGCATCCATATGGAATTTCAGGTGGAACTGTAAACTGAAGTAACTTACCTCTGATAATTTCTAAACCTACCCATTTAGATACCTGTAACCATATACTAATGCTTTTCTCAAAGGAAAATTAGGTGCTTGCTTCTTCACTCTTTTCACTGTCACTGAGACACTAAGTTTAGTGACACCCTCAGCTCTGGAAGAGAGACATCTCTGTAATTAAGTCCATAATAAACAGAATTTCATAAGGTATTTGGAACATACATCACTCACCCCAAAGGTAGCACAAGGAACAGCACTATCAGCTATTTCTGTTCAGAAAGAGCTACTGAAAGCCACGTGTGTAGCAGCAATGCCAGACTTTTGTACAACATTTCATAGTCCAGAGGCTTGGAAACCTGGTTGCTCCCCCAGACCAAGACACTCAAACCTTTCTGTATCATAGAATAGTTCCATGGAAGAGGCAAAACTGGGATGCTGAAATACTTTTCCATTGACCCAGGAAACTGTAGAAACTAACCAAGACTCAGATCCAAAAAAGCAAGAAAAAGCATAATCTGACAAATTATAAATTGCACATAAGGGGGTGACAGTAGCAAGGAGATGTGGCCATTATTAGTCCTCTTTATTCTTTTAGCTGGAAGTTCTTCAGGAAAATTTGAGCAAGCAAAACTGACTGTTTATTCAACCTTATTTTGAAAACGGTTGAAGTCACTTTTATTTTCTCATTGAGCATTTGAGATCAAGAGAAAAGACTAGAAGAAGACAAAGTTCTGTTTGAACAGCAACTTCTTATATTACTTGCCTTCCTTTTTTTTTTTGCTTTACTGAGGATTTCCATGTTCCTGTTCTTTCCATGAGCACATTCTACCCTTTTATTAGTTCTTCAAGCTGAGAAGCTTCCAGTGAAACTATATCACTTAATTACTGTTTCAACATAAAGGATCTCCTATAACACCAGACTACAGCTCTGAAAACAGCTGCAGAGTTACACAAAGCAAAATGCACAGAGATTTCACTGCAATACTTTCACTAGAAGATTTCATTAAGTTCTCCAAGGCACAAATTGTAAAATCCCTTCTCTTTACGTCACTCTTTTTTTTAATGTCATCTAATTACCATGCCAGGAGGCCCTGGAGCAGGTCCAGTGCAAAGATGATTAAGGAGCACCTCTCTTACAAGAACAGGCTGAGGGAGCTGGGCCAGTTCAGCCTCGAGAAGAGATGACTGAGAGGAGACCTCAGTGTCTGTCAGTATGTGCAGGGAGGTGTCAGAGGATGGGCCCAGGCTCTGCCCAGCGGTGCCCAGCAACAGCACAAGAGGTAGTGGCAAAGACTGATGCACAGGAAGTTCCTCCTGAGTGAGGAAGAACTTCTTCACTGAGTGTGACTGAGCCCTGCAACAGATGGCCCAGAGCGGGAGTGGAGTCACCCAAGGACTGTCTGCATGCAAACCTGTGCCCTGTGCTCCAGGATGACCCTGCTTGAACAGGCTGGACCAGACAAGCCACTGTGGTCCCTTCCAACCTCACCCATCCCATGATTACCAGGAGAACAGTGCTGTGCTTTCTCCTAGTGTTCATGCTTTAAGAAAAATAATACAAATTTAAGACTATTCAGCAGGAATATAGAAGAATAGCTACAGGACTCAAAATCAGGCAGCACAGCTAAGTCACACACTATAAATCCAGAGAAGTCCAAAATTAAAAACCTGAATGATCCCTCCCTTCAGAAAAAAACTCTTCTCTAGAAAAGTAGTGTTACATCACAAGCCATACATAAAGCTAAGCAGGGACAGCAACTGCATGTCTTTTAATAGAGGAAAAACCCAAAAACTTCATTATACAAAGTAGACAGAAAAAAAATCAACTTAGAAGAGTATGTCAAGTGTTACATTTCATAAAGAGACTCAATTTAACTACAGTTTTAAAGCTATTCCAGCCAAGAATTCTTGGTTTAAAATGGTCACAATAATTTCTCTGACTTTGGCTACAAAGAGAACCCCTTTTTAATTAGCTGTTGATGCCAAACATTAAGCTAAGTACTGTAACAATTCAGGTATGTGCCTTCAGTGGCTGGATGAGCAAGACTAGAAACAATTTAAGGTCACTAGCCATAAAGGGACAGGGATGAAGAAAAAACCCAACATTATTTTCATCCAATAAAGAATTATTTCAATAATCTCCAGCAGCAATAGACAAAATATCTACTGCCACAAACTGAAACAAACTTTTAGCAAAGCTGAACACTGTCAGTGACAAAAAGACTAATTTCAATAAAAAGCTCAATTATTAACATCACAGAGATTTTTATGAAAGTATGTTTCCCATCTTATCCTTTCACCAGTCTCAGCCTGAAAGTCAAGAACCAGGAAAACAGACTTTTCAGAACATAAGACATGTTTTGTTTGAAGGTATGCAGAACATTACTTTATGAGTCTCCTACTATAGTCTTATCACTGATTTTTAAGGTGTCCCATATGTTTAAAAATTTATTTGAAATCAGCCCATATGATTAACAGAACACCTTTGCTACTGGCTTAAAGAAGCTCATGGTGAAATTTTATCCTTTACATTTGAAGGATGGGAAACATCTCTTGAAAAATCTTTTTTGAAAATTAAGATTTGCCTAAAGGAGAAAGGAAAAGGATGTAAATGGAGAAGGCCAGGAAATAAAGGGCAATTAGAAACAATTAATGTAGAAAAGGAAATGTGAAGAAAACTAGTTTACTGGAAAAGTCAAACAAGACATGATTGTAAATAATTTCCACTGTAATGTTAAAATAGAAGGTAATAGCCCAGAAATAAAAAGCTAATTTTAGAAATCCTTTAAGGAATGGAAAATAACTATAGAAAAAGACATGCTTGTTTGCCAGAAATCATTGTTAGTGCCAGTCAGTGCTAGAAAAAAAAAACCCTTTTGTTTTCATTGTTCCTTTCACCAGTAAAATCATTTACATCACCAGCTCACAAAGAATCCAAACAGGAAAAACAAAAATTAGGCCCAAAACCAGTGAAGACAAAGTGCTGTCTGCCTACCACATCAGATTAGTCTACTGGACTAACAGGATCCCTATTGGAAATAAACCTTTTTAAATACAAGGGTTTCATTATTGGGACATACATTCCTCACAAGAGCTGAAGTTGTCTTTAGAACATGGCTAGAAAGTTAACTGAAGAGAAAAAAAATCACCACAAGATTTCAGTTAATAATAAATACTGCTTTGCAGAGAAATCCAACAGTGGCCAAACTTTCTTTCTAGAACACTTCAATGGCCAAATTAGCTGAACAACTTCAGCAAGAAAGTTCTCTTGCAAACTTTGGGAAAATGAACCAGTAAGGTTCTCTGACACACTCACACTGCATCTGACAATCTAAATCATTTTTGATTTGGTCACATAAATGAAACAAGTGTATAATTAAAAAAAACAGATTTATGGTGCTTTCATTTGCTGAACAGAACTCTTCCAACCCAACCTTGAAAATTATCAAGGCCACAGCATATTAGTATAATAATAACTATAATACATGTTGGAATATTAGACATTTCTGAATCAGCTATATAGTTTTGTGATTCTACTTTAATCTAAAAATTGTATTCTGCCAATAAATAATTTCAATGAAAAAGTAGGATTTCAAAGACACTCCAAGTTTTCATTTCATAACAAAAGTAAACATTACTGTAAGGCCATCACAGCATGTTTGATCATTACCAATTCTTCCAGCATGAATAGCAGTAGGAGGGAAACTAGTAACTATGAGCTGCAGAATATGGAAGAACCACTTCATCTCTGGTGATCAGAATCACTGTGTTTCTAGAATAACCAGTTACATTGTTTTCTTCAGAGGGAAAGCAAAATAGTGGCAGCTGCAACCTCCAGAAAAAAAAACAAAAACAAAAACAAAAACCAAACCAAAACAAACTGCCTGAGAACTTTTCTCCAACTTCAACACCTGTAGTTCACCCGAATATGAAATAAAGTTTGCTCTGCAGAGGCCCACAATTCTGTTTAGTTCTGTTTAGTGTACTAAACTTTAGTTTAGTTTAGGATCAGCGTCTTGGTGTAGCCTGGCAGCATCCCTAGTTTTGAAAGCAGATGAAAATTCCTGGGTATGAAGCAATCATTTTACCTTTACACCCCAATTACCTTTACACCCCAAAGTCACAGGTTTGAGGGTGTCTGCATACATGCAACCCCACATTCCTTTGATTAAGAAGCATAAAAGAATACATTTTAGAATAAACACAGTAAATGCTGATAGACCAGTATAAAATTAAAATCCTGTGGTTTTCACTCTTGATTGTAGTCATGAAAACATTAATTTGCTTGTGGCATTCCTAAATTTGTGGCAGTCTTAGGAACACAAACTCAAAAAGTCTTAATCCTATTTTCTTGAAAGGGCCAAGAGCCTGAAACCATGACCCAAAAATGGGCTTACTGAGAAAGTGTTCAAAATACTGCAAACAGGATTACAGTTTACCTTGCAACAGTATTCAGTTATTTTAATGGCTGTATCAACCAGCCCAACAGAAACATCATTACAACTAGAGAAACTCGCGCAATTTCAAGATTTTAAGCAGCAGATCAACTGAAAGAGCAACACCCATTTTCCACTGCCATTGTCCCAAAGCAGTTCTAGGCTTTCCAAAATAATTATTTATGAGAGTGACTCTGGGATAATAGAACACAAAGTAAGTTGAATCACCTACCATATGAAAGTACACACTAATTGAAAGAATGAAGGGGCAGAAAAATTTAGAATTTAAGATGAGCTTCCACTCATTCAAGCCTGAGCTTTAAAAAGATATCTTTCTTCACTCAGAAATATCAAATGGTAAAATAAGCCCTCTCTACTTCAAGACTTGCTAATAAATTTTGTCATCAGGAATAAAGGTCATCTCTAACCAAGGCCAAAGTAGTCTCCTTTATGAAAGTTAGCAGAGTAAACATATGAGACAAAGCTGTACCACCCTCAAGGCCTTCAAAGTTTTCCAAAAGCATGTTCCAGTCCACTACAATGAAGCCAATGAAGAAGTATGTAACCCTTCCACAAAAGTGACAGATAGCAAGGTAACCTCAATAATTCTGATCAGAAACATCAAAGTGAGGCATTTATTTGCAGAACTGAGGCTGATATTAAAGGAGATGCAGGCAACACAACTACTAGACTTTTACTGTATTTTCTTTAAAATTGCATAGAAGTATGGTTTTAGTAGAAAGTCTCTAGATAGTCACAATGAAATATATCGTCTACTGCAATTGTTAGCATACTCTACATTCTTGCAACATAAGCAACGCAAATCAAATAAAAGGAAACCACTCTAGGCTTCCCCCAGTCTTCCCTCTCCCCTGGGCATCCCCAGCATCTCCCGGCCTTTATTTACAAGTTTAAATGTAGCTGCACTTAAGAACGAGTTGGACATGCAGCATGATCTTAATTATGGCCTGCATGAATTTCAAGTGCAAGTTACTCCAGAAAAACAACTCTTTGATAAACTCACGAGGTCAGAATGCTACCCTTCCACCTTCCCTGACATGTTTTATGCCCAAAGCACAGCAATGTCCCAGTCCACGCTCTCCAGCCAACCAAACAAACCAGCAGAGGAAAGGACCGAGAGCTCTGCCCCAACACATCCTGCAGCCCAGGACAGAGACCCAGCAGACCGAGAGCCAGCACAGAAACCTGCTGTGCACTCCACCCCAAGAGCACCAGGGAAGCTCAGGCTGGACAGAAGGAAGAAATTCTTTACACCAAGAGTGATTAGATATTTGAAGGGGCTGCCCAGGGAGGTGGCAGAGTCGCCGTCCCTGGAGGTGTTCAAGGAGAGACTGGATGTGGCACTCAGTGCCCAGGGCAGGCTGACAGGTTCAGCCACAGGCTGGCCTCGATGATCTCGGAAGCCTTTCCCGACCCAGCCGATTCTGGGAACAGGCACAGACGCTCCCAGGCTCGGGAAAGCGGGATAGCCGGCCCCCGAGAGGAAAAGCGACAGGGGACAAGTCCCAGAGCCGGCCCCCGCCGCTCCCAGCTCACCTGGCAGGAGCTCCGCCTCGAAACGCCGCCGGGTCTCGCTGATCAGCGCCGCCTTGTCCTGCCGCTGCTGAAGGGAAACAAGGAACAGGAGGCCCGTGAAAGGAAGGGAAAGGCCGGAGCCACAGACCCGCACCTGTACGGCAGGGCCCGGCCACCGTCCCGCCAGACCGCCAACCCCGAGCGGCTGCGGGCGGCGGCTGGGGAGAGGACATCCGGCAGGCGGGCGGGAAGGAAGGGGGCAGGAAGGAAGGGGATGACAGTGAGGGGCCAGGGGCGCAGGGACTCACCTCAGCCATGATCCAGCGGGTCCGCCCGCGCCGCCCGCACTGAGGCGGCTCCGGCAGCGCGAGGAGCGGCGGGAAAGGGGATGGAGCGGCGCGCGGGGGGCGGGGCCGCAGCGAGACCGGCGGCCGAAAGCCCCGCCCCCAGCCCCGCCCCCGGCCCGCCCCCGCCGCGCTCCCGTCATGCTCCCCGCGGCGGGAGCTTCGGAGCGGCTCGGCCGGCCCGGAACGGCGGCACCGCACTGCCGGGGACTGAGGGGAGAGACCCGGCCGGGAGCGGCGGCACCGCACTGCCGGGGCCTGAGGGGAGAGACCCGGCCGGGAACGGCGGCACCGCACTGCCGGGGCCTGAGCGGAGAGACCCGGCCCGGGAACCCCGTGCTGCCCGTGCCCGCAGCCGGTCTCAGTGCCGGAGCCCGCGGGGCCCGGCCGTAACGCGGCCTGAGCCGGGACGGGGCCGTCGCTGCGGAGCCCGCGAGTTGAGTGAAGCTTGGTGAGACGGCTGCGGTCCCCTCGGGGTCCCCGGGGCCTTCTCTGGGCAGAGAGGGAGTCTGCTTGGCCGCAGAATCACTGGATGCTTTTTCAGAGAAATTTCTCCTTTGGGGCCTAATAATTTTAACAAAATAGCTACTAATGAGCACTACACCCGAGAGAAGGCTCTTTAATTTGAGAATTCAAGGCATCGCTACTTTTCGATCTGCTCAGTATATTTATGGTGCTGACATCTTCAGTACAATCACACGAATTGTGAGTGTGTGCTTTGGTTTCTATCAGTTTATATTATGCCATGCAGCTGTTGATGACCAGATAATTCATACTTTGGTAAATAAACGTTTCTGAAATGTTTCTGTTACTTAAATCTCTCGGTACAAAGTTGTTTAACTTCATTATTAATCTGTGTGGTTAAAGCACATACTGGCCTCATTCTCAAATTTTTTTGGAATTATTGCTTTTCAGTGCATAGTTATTATTAAGTTATTCAATTCAGCTAGTCCCAAAACAATTTAATTTTTTTTCTTACTTGCTTTTGTAGATGGAAAATGTCCAGAAAGGTTAAAGTTTCCACAAAGAAATAAGCCTGACAGAAATCATTCACGTATGATTTTCTTGTAGAGGAATACACATGAAGATAAATCAAGATGCTTCTGAGTGAGCAAGATCAGTTCTTGTCCTACAATGGTGAAGTCCTTGTATTTCAGTTGTCAAAACCAAAGCATTCAGAGGAAGCAGATGGTAAAACAATAAATTTATGTGTCAGAAGGATGGCATTCAACAAAGACACTAAAGTGTTTGTTCAGAAGTCTTCTGGAGTATTCAGCATGGGAGCCAGTCACTCAAAAATTGAAATGATTTGTTGTAGCTGCACTACGGATTCCAGAACAGGGATTGTTCTTCCCTGCATTTTGATGAAGCAGAAAAAACGGAACAATGTCAAATACTTTTTATTGCTGCTTCACAGTTCAAACCAATTTGAGCCATCCTTTTATTTTAGATTGGATTACGAGCTGAAAGAAGACATCAGGTTGTTTGCTGGCCCATCATTGTTGTGGAGACATGCCAACAAGCTGTTCTACATCTCTTCCAAAACATGCATGGTTCAAAGTGCTCCTGTTCAGCTCTCTTCTGTAGTGTGGACAGGTGAAATTGTGGGTGAAGGCACTGTTGTCTTAGGGGTGAGAACTGCTTGCCTGCCAGAGACTGAAGATCCAGATGGGTTTTGTGTTTCAGACAGAGCCATCTGGGGCAGTGAGTTCTTTGGATACGCAATTCAAACACAGAAAACGTTGTCTGGCACGTGCTTCATGCCTCATGCTTACAGCAGAGTGGTGTCTTCTGTCTACGTCTGCAAGAGTGAGAGATTTAAACAACAGCTCCGAATATCACTTGTTGCCATAACCCACAAGAACCAGCTTATTTGGTTCCAAAATGGGGCCCCTAAAGGTGTTTGTGAGCTTCCTTACGAAAAGCCGTGTTCGGTACAACCAGCTCTAACCAGTAGCTACGATTTGCTGTTTGTTGTGTCTTTTGCCTCTGGAAACAGCTGTGTTGTACAGAGGAGAGACAGCTTACAGGTACTGGTGGCTTTAAACAGCTCCATTTTACTGTAGTCTTCTTTGTCTATATTATTGGAAGCCCTCTAACTGAAAACCTGCATGTTTAAGTTCTTTAGACTTCTTGTTTGTTTATTATTGTTGCTGCTGGTAAAATAACCTGTCTAAAGTATGACATGGTTTAGCTTCTGTTGCTTGCTTATATAGCTGAAAATGAATCTGGGATTCTCTCATTTAGTAATACATTTATGAATCTGACCAAAGCTTCTGTTGCTAATTGAAAACTGCAGTAGTGTGAAAACTTGAAGTTGTAATGCAGTTTGAAGTTGTAATGCAGTTATAAGTGTGCCTGGATGATTTGTGTTAGAATTAACCTCTATTCATTGGAACATCAAACCTTTTTGGACCTTAATTCCTAATAACAAAAGTTGTTTCTGAAAAATTCTGTTTTATGAAAATGACAAGAAAAGGCATTGCTATTGTTTCCTAAAATTAGGAGAGACCAAGTTTCTGCTAAGGTTTTGTAGTAATCTGACAGGAAGACTTGTATAAGTCAGGAAATAAAAACTCATACTATTTAGTTGCTGGCATTATTATAAAAAATTGTCTTTAACTTTCAAACACATTTAAGTCTGTTGTGAAACAAAGATATTTCTTAATGTCAAAGGTATAATACCTTTAGCTGGTCTTCAAGTATTACTGCTTCTAAATAAATGTTACAATGTTTAGCTGTTTGAATACTGAAAAGTTGTCATCTTCTCTGTGACCTGTAATCTGGAAAGTGATCTTTAAAGAGAAATGGCTAATTTTTATCAGAGTTTCATAGGCTCTAAATAATGGGGTGAGAGTGAGAGCTTGAAAATTCTAAATATTACTGTATTTCACACAACTGAATAGGCTCCCTCTTAATGGAAAGCAAGCTTCACCAAAATGAGATCTCAAATACAAGATTTATTCTAATAAATGTATTTTAAAACCTCTTCTACTGTAGGTGGCTTCCAAATGGCAAAAAGTGAAGTGTGTTCTGGTGGATGATTTTATTAGCTCTGGAAGTGAGCAACTGTTACTGCTTTTTGAGGATGACTCCAGTACAGACGTGTTAAGTACATTCAAAATAACAGATCTTGGAGAGGTCAACTATGCAGTAAGTTTAGCTTGCCTTTTCTCAGCTACTCAGTCTGTGCTTACTAAATTAAGAAAACCTCAACAAATCATTAAAGTATTGATGCAAAGTAAAATTGGATGTATGCTGTGAAATGCCCTGAAGTTTGAATATAATATTTCTTACTGTAATATTAAATTATCTGAAGACATTATTTTGTTTCTATGATTGTATCAATATTCTGTTGGGAAATTAATGCAGTTGAAAATGCTTCACATAGTTTTGTTTCAATGCTTACCTTTTGGCTAAGAACACTTAATTTAATTAAGGCCATAGTGCCTGTTAATTATCTTCTCATAATTGGATATTTCCATTATGTACTATCAACTTCTAATTGCTTTCAGTTAATAGGATTTTTCTTTTAAAAGACATACTGTGATTCTCCTGGCTTGCTATATTTCCCCCCAGATTTTTATAATGCTATGTAGTAGCCTGTATCTTACTTTCAGCTTTTTAATTCATTCAGGGTTTTGGTTTTGTTTTTTTTCCTTTCAGAGTGGTATCAATTATAAACATGATGCTCCTGCTGCAGAAGGATTGCAAGAGAATGGTTTGCTTACTGTCCGAGCCCTTGAAACAAGATTACAGGTTTGTACTCAATAGTTCTGCATCCATGTTTTCTATAAATTACTGTTCTGTGTCATTGCTTTATCTAAAGGGTGAGATTAATGATATTGTTATTATTGAAAAAGTGGTTCAGGGAAAAGAACAACATGGTTAAGTGTTTATTCTTGAATCAGTGGTAGTCTTCTAGTTTTTTTCAGTGGTAGTGTTTCAGTTCTCTGTCATTATAAGTGCATTTAGGTAACTGTAAACGTCTAATTTATTTTTAATTAAAAGTTTGAGATAATGTTGAAGGTATCTTATCAGAGCTCCTTTGCAATCATTTTAGTCATGTTTAAATACCAGTTTGAAAGAATTAGAATGTTCACTTCTTTTGCTCCCCATTACATATGTAACTTTCAGGTGATGCAGTGGCAGGTTCCCAGTGAGTGCATGTGCTCAAATTGGTGGTGATGGTTATTTCACCACCTCTGGTGTTCGTGCTTCTGTTACTAGTGATTTTATAAGGATAATTTTGAAAAGTACTGTAGATAAAGCTAAAATGTATCCTTCTTTTAACTGGCATCATTTATAAAACAAACTGGGAGAAACTTGCTGGAGTTTCCCACCCAGCATACTCACCAATATGAGTGTTTTGACAGTATATGTATTAGCTTACACCAAATGGGTAATAATTAACAAATAAGAAGATTACTTAAGGAAAAAAAAAGCTTTAGGGGAGAACATGAATCTAATACTAAGTCAATGATGTGAGGCTATTGTTAGTTTGCTAAGGGCGCTTTAAAGACAAGATATGAGGTAATTATTCCTGTCATTTTCACTTAGTGAAAACTAAGGAGGGTATTGTGACAGTTTTATTTCCAGCCTTTTTAAAAATGAAGCAAATTAATTGGCAATGGTTTATGAGCTAATAAATAAATAAAAGAAGGACGTATTATGAAAAGACTGAAAAATAAAAGACTATTCATATTCTAATGATAAGCAAGATATCTAAAGAGATATTGTGCATCATCCAAAAAATAAAACCTTTTTGGAGAACAGTGGACAAAATATTTTTTCCCCTCATAGAAAGCTAAGAAAATAGAAAGTGGATTAGTTTTGAGGACCTCTTTGAGGTCCCTTCCAATCCTACCTTTTTTAAAGTTTGCATGTTAGGCTTTAAAATGCAGAAGTGCAATCTTCCTTCCAAATGCATCTTTTTCTGTTTCTGCATTTTTTTTTTTCTTTTTTAACAGTTATATTTTAAAACTGACTCCAGTGCTGCATTCTTGCCCTACTCATTACATTACTCTTCTACAAAACAGAAATTAGTTTCTGTCTCTTATTGGCTGCTCCTTTCACTATTGTAATGAAGGTTGTGCACCCTGCCATTGACAGCTGTATCTTCTTTGTTCCATAACTTTGTTCTTTTAATACACCAACTGGCTTCCAGCTGTACAGCTCTGTGAATCTCTGTCAGGATCAAATGAATAATATGGTTTGCACTTGCTACTGGTTCTGCTGGAAGCAAGCCACTGGCTGGATGTTCTGTCATGTGCTGATACAGTTCTTACAGACACAGAATCTTTCCTGAGACCTTGCATTTCTGTGCTTTTAGATCTTTTTAATCTCTAATTTTTAAAGCCACATACTAGTAGTACAAGTACTGTAAGCAGTTGGAAATTTACTGTGCTTTAATCCTGTAAATTTTTGAAATTGTCAATCTGATGAATTTGGAAGTAGGTGCAGATATTTCTTTTTAACCTCACTTTTGTTTCCTTGTTGAAATCCCCATTGTTCTGTATTATATTTGCTGAACAGTGAAGTACTCTTGCTGGCTTTTGTAATCTGATGTATAATTGAATTTTAAGGATGCTTGTTTTGAAGCAATAGTGCATGAGTTCTGCTTAGCTTGGGAATTTTCAAAGGTTATTTAGTCTTGAAGTGATGCCTCTTGATATTTATCATCAAAATTCAAGTATTCTAGAAATTTGCAATCAAATCAAGTTTTCACAGTCTCCGTGGAATCTTGTGTTTTAGACCATAATGAAATAGCAGATGCAGCCCCTTTTCATGCTTGTTGCTTAACCCTTGTTTCACATCTGCACAGCTGTTTTCTTAGCCACGTGAGATCTTTGGCAAGAATGAATTATAGCCCACTGTATAAGTAAGTTTCATTTAAGTTATACACAGTAATGTACATAAACTGCATTTTGGAGGCAGTGAAATAGAAAAATAGATCAGCTTGAGCAATTTTGAATTATTCTATGTTTATATTTTATACACTGTTTTGAGCCTGAATCCTGTCTTTTCTCCTTTGAAGTTTTTTTTTCACTTTAACATGTGTTTTGGTGTCTTCTGAAGATGACATCCTTTGGCAGAATACTGCAGTTACATTGCAACAGCTGAGGTTACAGGGCTTCTCTTGGTTTTAGTTGATTGTTTTGGCAGAAATAAAGAAGTGTGTTTATGTCCACTGGTCTGTTCTCCCCTCTGTTACTTGACAGTTTTGTACAGACTATAATTCTGGATTTACTCACAGCTCTATTGTCTTTGGCTTTGCACTGCCTTATTTTTATGTTCAGGTTTATTTTGTCTTCTAAGGTGATCTGGTTTTATTTTCTTAGTTTCACAGCACCAAACTTGTAACTCCTACTGATGTTTGTAGTGCAGTACATCTTGGCATATAGCAGAAAGGATGTGCCTGTCACTTGTGACAGAGGATTGATGGGGGACACAGCTCAGTCTTGGGTTTGCTGTATGGTGGAATTCAGGTCTTTTTCTTGTGTGGCTTTAGGAGGAAAAAGGGCTTGCAAAACCAGATTGCTCAGCAAACATACAACAGTGAGTGTTGGGCCATTTTGACTGCTTCCCCATCTGTGCTTCCCCATTTGTTTTTTCTGGTTCTTGATTGTTTATTCAGGAGTTGGCTCCATTGGGAATAAATGATGGCTTAGTGTTCTGATGACCTAAATTAGGAAGGTATTATAGACTCATCTTTGTTCTTAACTCTTCATTTTCATCTCTTGACTCAAGTCTGGCACTGGATTTTTGCTTGAAATCTGGTGCTTAGATTGACAGTTTGAAAGGTTACAATTTTTTTACAGGACTTTTCATGAGAGTACTGTTGGTCTAAATGCCCTTTGCCATTGCAGCTTGAGCAGAGGACATCATTTCACTTACAAGAACTGCATTTTTTATGCAGGCTTATAATGTATTTATGTGTTTGGGGGGATTTTCTAAGAGAATATGGAAGAGGGAAGTTTGGTTTTGCATTCCAGGATTGAGTTTGTTCTCTCCTTGACACCGTTTGACTTCCTAGGATCTTGCTTTCCAGATAATAGCTTTTGAGGAGCTTTCTTAAAACCTGAGAAGGTGGCATGTGGTTTTTTTTTTCTTTATTGCTTGGTTTGTGGATTTTTTTTATTGGTTTGCCTTGGTTGTTTTTGGGGGGTTTTTTTCATTGTGTTTTGTTTAACAGAGACACAGCCAACATGTATCTGCTTGCATATTTGTCAACTCTTCAATATATTTACTTGACCAATAATCAATACAAATCTTGAAAAGAAAATGAAAATGCTATCCATGAAAAAGTGAAGCAGAATTAAAAATGAAAGATGTCTACAGAAATATATCTGAATATCTATGTAATTTGATTAAGTTTACCTTAATATTTATCTTAAACTCTAGGTTTAATATTGAAAGACTGAGATTCATATTTTAAAAATAGAGTAGCCTGACTTGAACATTTTTTAGAAATCACAAAGTTATTGGTGATTCTTGCATAAAAATGGAAAGGTGAAAAGATATTTGATAGCTTTAATATCCTTTCTTATGTGCAGTAGTCTAATGATTATCTTTTACAGGCTGGTTGGGCTTCTGTTCGAGAGCTACAGCAGCATTTAGGACTCCAAAAGAGGGTTATTCTTGAGTCTTGCAGAGCATTGATAGATCTTGTTGAAGAAAGAACCCATATTCTACCAAACTCAAAAGAGGTAAAATGCAGGAGATGGGCCAGATCACTTCTGAATTCTGCCAAGCTGTTTGTGGAGGGTGCTGTTCTTAATCACTTACCACTTTCACCTGTAGGGGTTGCCACTATTAAAAGTCGTTAATCTGCTTTTAAGTCTGGTTAATTTTCTTAACTTGCCAATCTATATAGTTAGGAGTAAATTTAGTTGTTTCTGCTTGAAATTGATGTGCACAATACCTCCTGACAACTGACTGGTATGGAGGAGTAACCTCTAACAGAGTTAGTGACAAACACAAAGGGAGTGTACAGCTCTAATTGGCACAGTTGCCTAGATGATATTGAATATCTGTCTGTAATCTCACATATTACAAAAAGGGAGTTGTCATAGAACTATGTGAGCAAAATTGATTTTATAATGGGGGCAGAGTGAACTGTGGGCTGAGAAGGTGATGGAGGTTGGGAAAATTTTATTTTAATACGTTGCTCAAAAGAAACCTAATTTAATTGAAATGGAGTTATCTCCATTTCAGTTACTGTGATATCTTTCAAGTTTTCTAGGTTTGGGCAACAAAGTATTGAGCAATTAAATGCAATAATATGAATTCTAGCACCTTAAATCTTTGGACAATTGTATGACAGGTCAAGATTTTGACGTGTGATTTTTACAAGGAGAGAATAGGGTGTACTTTATATGATGATATAATGCGTTTTAAGAAAATTCAGTTCTATTTATTGTAAAGAATAAACTAGTTATATATATCTTTCATTTTATGTATCTTAAAAGCTCCTCCAGCAGTCACTGTAGCAAAACACAAAGTAATGCAGTATAAAAAAAACCAATATCTCTACTTAATTTATCTAAAAAAAACATTTTTTTCTGTAAGGAAGGCCTTGTCTCTCTCTGGGATGATGTAGAAAATCCTCCTGATTCTCTTAGTAAAGTGACATCACTGGTGTCTGAAGTCCCAGAGCACATCACAGAAGAATTGTGGCAGCGTGTAGTGGGTGACAGCCTGGTAGTTGGAGTGAAACTAACAGAATCATTTTATTCGTGAGTATATATGCTTATCTAATAATTTCATTGATAGTTTTATAGAAAATAAATATGTTGGTTAAGCTCTGCAGAAAATTTGAACTTCCTCATTTTGATTATCTGTATATAAAATGTTTCAGATGTGCCTTTGTCAGTATTCTTGCTACTGCTTCCTTGCTCTCTAGCACTGCACAGAAAAATACATTATACGGCCAGAAATCAGTTGTGTGAGGATAATTGCAATATTACTGGAGGCTTTTTACAAAAGTTTTCTTTGACAAAAATTATGGCTCTTTATAGTCCCTATTGACATAGCAATGCTAATATCAGTATGTGTTGTAAATAAAGCTCTGTCTTAGTTTTCTTCCTGATGCTTTACTGTTAGCTGCTTGCCATTCCTAATTGATTTGCTTCAAGAAGCACAAAAGGAAATATATTAAATTCTTTTACCAACTAATTAATACTTAGCTTTTGAATTGAACTCTTCTAGTCAAGTATCTAATCAAAATGCTTGCAAAGCTTATATTCTGTGTAAATTTTGTGGAAAAATTAACCATACAATACTTAAACCTTCAAAATAATTTATTTTTAATCATCTTTAAAATTATTTGTTTATTCCATTTATTTTAGTTACTCAGTTCTAGTTGTAAATACTACTTATGTCATTTTCCCTTACAGAGCAGGAACTAAGTTGAAACAGTGTGAAAAAAGGGGATTACATAAAATATAAAATTGCAACGTGAATTGTGTAATGTAAACTTTGGAGTCAGAACTTATCTTTTGACCCATGTTCCCACAGGCAGTGTAGCTGAGGCTGTGTTAGGCTGAGCTCAAAGACTACTGAAGCCACTGAAAATCATTCAGGTGGTTGTGAGGGAGCTGACCTGTTAGGCCCTCTGGCCATTCTGCTGCAGCTCTGGCTAAATTCTTTCTCAACTGCCAGATTGCTGTAACTTTGCAAGAAAGTTGACCTCATCCTCTTGACAGCCTCTCTTAAGAGCCACTGAGGCAAAAGGTTGTTTTTTGCCTTTTTAGTGTTTGTTCTTTAAGCTTTGATGATGCCTTTGCTGCTTTTTTTTTTTTTTTTTTTTTGTGTTAAAGTGAAATCCTTCATTCTTGTATAACTTCAGAGCTCTTCAGCAGATTTTAAAAACCAGCAGCAATCTAGCCCTCTCTCCCAATTTTACAGTTGAGAAACGATCTGTGGAGAAGCCATTTGTCCAAGGTTACCTGGCAGGCCAGCAGCAGAACTTGGGTCTTCTGAGCTCCAGTTCAGTACTTTGTTCAGCAACCTGTGTTTTTGGGGAAAAGGACTTGCTTTACCTCCAACCCCAACACTGTAATTCTTTACTGATTATTTTTGTGCTTCCTACTAAAGCAAGATTGCAGTGATAACATCAATTGCATTATGAAGTGGTAATACTTCTCTGTAAAGAAAATGAGACATTCATAAAACAGTGACATCTTGAGATTGAATTGATTGACAGAGTTATATATTCACTGAAAGAGGATCTGGAACAGTAATATTAGGATTTCATTGAAAGAGCCCTGTGTTGAATAAATAAAGTACTTCATACCTTTCAGGAAATTGCTGCATGTTCAAAGTAATAGTATCTTAAACCTTTTATTTTACTCTTCATTCAAGTTTATTTGAATATCTATAAAAATGTGGAGTATGAGAAGACCTTCTAGTCTTCAAAAGGGCAGAATTTATATTTTCCACAGATTTTTATTAAAGAGAAAGTAAAATCTTTAAAAAATAATCCATAAATGTCATAGAGTATCTTTATAGGTTACATTGAATTTTCAGCTTTATCTGGCTCAATTAAACATCAAAATACTTTTGGTTGAAATGAGGCATCTAACTCCTAGAAGCTCTTTGAAAATTCAGTTCACATTTTGAGAAATATGAATACTCAGTTTATGTGAAACAGTCATGTGAAGGACTTAGCCTCTTTGCAAAGTCTGTGACTTAATCTGAAATAGTAATGGAATTTATGATAGTCTCAAATGTC
This sequence comes from Luscinia megarhynchos, assembly GCA_034336665.1. Classification (NCBI taxonomy): domain Eukaryota; kingdom Metazoa; phylum Chordata; class Aves; order Passeriformes; family Muscicapidae; genus Luscinia; species Luscinia megarhynchos. The sequence continues at coordinate 17,568,567 of JAPFBE010000003.1, forward strand.
TATATACATCTGCAGGGTTGTGGTTATTTGTCAGAAGGCAAAAATGTGAACTGGGAGTGCAGTCACATTGTATGGATTTTCACAGGTCACTGAGTGATGTCAGTTTATCTTTAGTGATGGATCAAGACTTCTCTTTGATTTCTCCAATTATCAAGTGTCAAAGTAAAATAATTAAGCTGAACAAAGCCTTCTCAGCATTGGCAGTCTCCTCAAGTCAAATTGAGCCTCCTCCAAAAAAGATGAAATTGGACTTGCATAGCAAGAATGATCTGAAAGGAGAGTTTCCTACGAGATCTTCAAGGATTCAGCTGGATGGAGCCAAGACAGTCACTGCTGTCACCAGCCTTTCACCACTGTTGGCATTTCATCGTGTGTGCTGTGTAGTTCTTCTGCATGCCAGCAAGCAAAACCATCAGAGTGACAGCTTACAGCAGAGCAAAAAGATTACTGTTCTCTGTGGGAAAACTTTGTTAACTCTGGAAGATATTTCCAATGGCAGATACTCAGTGAAGATGCTAAGGGAAAATAGTTACTGTACAGGTAAATGGATTTATATACTTTGGATTTATAAATATATGTATTTGATTCTTCCATTTAGTCTAGGTGTTGCCAGAATCTCTGAACACGAGCTTCACAGACCTTTTGGGAATTAAAGCTGAGTGAAATAGGAAATGGAACAGTTTTCAAAATGGAAGGAGTAGTTTAGTTAGTTGCTGTAAGATTTGGCTAGCATTGATGATGAAGGGTATCTGGAAAGAATAATTTTGAAGATAAGTTTGAGTACAGAATGCTGAAGCCTATGTTTTTTCTATTAAATAAGATACTGTAATTAGGTCCAAAAGTTTTTTATGGCCATACAACTACCTCTTAAATAATAACAAAGTAATTGAAGCTCTTCCTCATCTGCATTTATATTAAGGTAACTTATTTTCATTTATGTTAATATTCCTGATTGAATTGATTTTGAACTGGGCTTTTGCTCAAGCAATGACATATCCTTTTTATTGTTTGCGATGAATTTTAATTTTTCTTTCTTTAATGTGTCATTGTTAAAGCCAACATGTCATCTTCCTATTACAGGAGGCTATTAGTAGCCTTCTTTTGGCAAGGTGATGTTTATCTTAAGAGCTTTCATTAAATTGGTGGTGCTCTATTAATAACTGTTTTTCTTGACAGAAGTAGGGATAAGAATTTAGCTGAGAAGAAAATTGCCAAAAATGCCTGAAGTCAGGTGCAAATTCTTCACAAAAAACTGGGAGTATAAGCCAAAAATTAAAGTTCATTTAATGCATGCAGTATGATCAACATATTTAGTTCAACTACCTTTTTTTACTGTATTTTTTGCAGGTTCCATTCAAGATATACTTGCTGTCCTTGCAGTATCTGTCAGATTCTCCTTTCAGATTGTGTCTTGTGACTGCACATTGACTCCAGTCAGATCATGGTTACTGGGAGAAATGGAGTGCACCCCATTTAAGGAATGCCAGGACAACATATTCTGTCATAAAGCAGGAAATGTCCATGGTACAATTTTTAATTGGGCCCTGAAAAATCCATTTGAAGGAGTTCTAACAATATTTTGCAGGTAAAATCACTTGAAAAGCATAGCTTATATTGATCTTCTATACACCCCTTTTTATCTTTTTCTGCTGTTTCTTACTGGTACCATAAGCAGCAGCTGAAATCGTAACCAATAGGCTGCAAGTGTGCTATGACAGCAATCACCAATAACAGACCTGTTTTCAGATCAGAACTATGGCAGAACCTGAACTGAGTTGTTTAATTTTGTACAGGCTGGAACACTGAATTGGAAATAAGTCTAGTCTCCATTAATATCTGCTTGGTACTACTCCTTCTCTTCATTTTGCTGCATCATAATTTTATATTATTTTTTTCTTACGTTATTCTTAGTATAATGTGAAATTTGTATTTTTTTTTCTTCAATGTGTACTAATTTTTAAAAAACTTTGGATATTAAATATTTATATATTAATATTAAAAAAAAAAACAACCAAACTACAAAACCCAAGTTAAATTAAATTTAAGTTTATTGCTAGGTCATTTTTTTAGTTTATTATTGCAATATAAATGTAATCTCATTTTGTAAATGTTTCTGCTATAGTTATTTTCTATCTACCATGATTATGTAAAGGAGATGACCTGAAGTGTCTCACTGATGTCCTTTCTTATGTAGATTCTTTGACAAATATTTCCTAAACCAGGTTAAGCAAGTTAGTAATACTGCCATAATTTATGACTTAGCTGGATAAGTCTTATAACATAAAAAGTACTTCTGGAATATTGACAAATATTGCTGTTTTGGAGAGTTCAAGGTAAAAAATAAAAAAAGGTGTAACTGCTTAGAGTGTATTTTTTAATAAGGTTCAGTCTTTTCCTCAAATTAGAAGCTGATTTCCTTTATGTAAGAGAAAAGGCTGAAATGTTTAAACAATCAATCAGTAAAATTTTAAGTGTCAAGACTTTTGGTTCCTTTTGAAAAGTGATTTGACTTGGTACTATTCACTTCTGATTTGTTTTCTTAATAGTTACTGATCCCCATGTTTATGGGCTGTGATTGTATTTTCTGTACCTTTTATTCCTGTGCTTGGATTGATCCTTTATCTGTCTAGGATATTTCTGTGATAGGTGGAAACTACAGGGTATACTTTTTTTTTGACACCATCATCATTTTGTTTTACAGAAATCTGACTGTCTTGTTCCAGTGCCTTCACAGCCTTACTAGAGCTCTCCCTCCAAGCTGCAGTGTAAAACTCCTGAGATCTGGAAGCAAAGAAGTACTTACTGAGCAGTTAGCACTGGCTCTGGAAAAGGAAATGCTCACCTGGAAAAATTCTCTTTTCTTAAAAGAAACTAAAGCTGAAAACAGCTTGACATGGGGGAATGAGTCTGGCAAGAAAACCAATAATGCTCCTGTGGCTTCTTTACTGGACACTGAGGAGGGAGTCCAGCAATTCAGAAAGAAGCTTCAGAACGAGCGGGAAGAGAGTGTGAGAAGTATGAACCAAACCATGAATGGTGCCCTGTACCAGAAAATTGCTTTGAAAATAGCAGAAGCTCAGCTCAGTTCAGATATGACTGTGTGGAGACTGGCCAAGTCTTAGAAACTATTGACTAAATTTATTTTGAAAAAAATTTATTAAAGTTATACCATTAAATATTTATATTTTCATGGGTGCTTATACTGCTTTGTATTCTATAGCACTTCTGTGTTGTTTCCACTGATAAATAGTGGTATTTTAACTGATGATTATTGGAAGAATTTAATATTAAAGATTGAGTCATTATTTTGTTACAGATTTTGAAAATATATTTTTAAGGTAATTTTCTAATAATTCCTACTCCAAAATCATAACTTTTGGACTATAAAAAAACTATTTTTGGAAAAAAAATGTATGTACTTTTCAAAATAGTTCTATTGAACTTGAAAGATGACTCTCTACACATGTAAAATGTAAGCGTTTTTTAGACATCTTAAAGGAGGTTTAGAAAGGATCTAAGTTAAAAAACCAATTGTAATTCATAATTTGAGTATGGAGTTGGGCAAATTCAAAGAAGAGGCAATTTATCTTCATGATACGTCAAACCTTTTAAATAATTTCTAGTGCTACCACTTGAGGAATAAAACTCTATACCTTCTGAGTCCACCCTCAGATTTATGGAGTATTTATTGGAGGTGGAGAACCAGATTAGACTTCTTAACCAAATTTCAAGAACTCATGAAGATTCACTGCATAATAAAGCTGCTTCAGGTTTGAAGGTCCATTTGCACACAGTTTAGTGTTAGGGCTAATCTCACTGGTAGGTCCTGGGGGAAACTGTCCTTCCTTGGACCTTAAGCTAGTTTCAGTGTCAGAAGATTGGCCTGCTCAATCCCAGAGTCAGATGATTGTCTGCTGATGCTAGCTGCTTAGTGGTTTTGGCCTATCTCAAGTAGTTTAAATAATATTGGGCAATGCTTTTATTTTTATTCCTCATTTTGCTGGCTTGAGGAAGATCCTGTTTATGCTTCCAGGAAGACAATGGCCTGTACTATTTGCTGAGATAGTAATTCCCACTAACTTCAGGGGCATGAAAAGGTTAGAAAATCCCAAATCAGTGATTTGCTCCCTTTTATCTCTGCTTTATATAAGTAAAAACATTATTGTTTGTCAGAATTTTTCTGGAGTTTTCAGAGTTTGGCTTTTCATTTTCTCTGCAAGCAGAGTTAATGGTTGACATCTCCAGCATGATCTCTCTCTCTGACAATGAAAGTCTGGCAGGAAAAGTAGAAGGTATTTATTGACTCAAAGAAATACTGATGTTTCAGAATAATTCTTTTTGTCTCATCAGAAAGTTCAACTTCTGTATGTATGTCCTCTAGAGGCATTAAGTGGTGATGTTTTTCAGTCCAAGACATCTCATTCTGGCAACAGGAGTCGACTGGTGCACATTAAATGCAAAAAACTGCCTAGAAAAACAGTATATGGGAGAACTGTGCTTTGTAACCTTAACCCAGTTTAGTGATACAGCTTCCTTTTTGAAATACTCAAAAACTAAATTACTCCTTTTTAGCTACAGAGAAGGGAAGTCTTCCACTAAGATGTCAAGAATGTTTTAAGAATTTGTCATAGGTATTTCAATCTCAGTATTTACTGGATGAGAAAGTTGAGGGTTTTTTTACAATTCTTTCTTTGTTAAGCCACAGTCAAGCAATAGTCAAAGCTTAAGAACCCATTGGTTGGGCTTGGCAGTCAGTTGTCGCTGGAATTTCCAGAAGTTCCTGATTAGAAACATTTAAATGAAGCAAAAAATCTCAAGGTGCAGGCCTGTAGCTTGCAGCTAAGGGCAAGACCTTGCTAAGCCATCTGAGTAGAAACCCTCAGAGCAACAAAGCTACTCTTCAGCTCAGGGCACTTGAAGGAGATTTTGCAAAGCAGTGTAAACAATTCAGCAGTTGATTTTTGTCAGCATATAGCAGCCTGCTCTCATGTTGTAACTAACCATCCTTGCTCGCTCTGTCTGTAAAGATAAACTTCCATTTGTGTTCACATCCCTTTGTTGAAGTAACAGAGTGGGACAAATGAAGAAAAGCTGCTAAGCACAAATGTTGCCAGTTTCTAATTCCATGGAGTTGTTTCTTTAAAGAACCAAACAGCCAAATCACAGCAGTGTAGAACTGAAATTATTAGAGTAGAATAGTAACAACATGTTCCTATTAAAGAGGCTTTTCTGAGGCATGAATGCTTATTTTGTAAGTCATCAGATGAGGTCATTAAACACTTTCCTAATAGCTCTAAGATTCCTGGGAGCAGTTCTTCAACTACCTAGTAATGCACAATAGCACGGTACAACTTTCAGTGCTAGTATTGCAGGTGTACTGCATCCGTGCCTTACTTTTATGTGCCAAAATCTAAAGGTCTCCTGGAAATACTTGAAAGGTTTCTGCTGGTATGTGTTTTTTGGCCAGGAATAAGGGAAAAAAACGGAGCAGGCATTAACAAAGATTCAGGCTCTAGAACCTTATCTTCAAATGGCAGCAGCAAGCATTGTGTTTAGAGGTATTTGCCTTCCTAAACTTGCCTTTTGGAAGTAAAAGCAACCAAAGGCATTAACCTACTTATTTGGTCTCTCATGATGATTAATAATATCTGCACATGCTGGTGTTCAACTTATTTGGTCTTTCATGATGATTAATATCTGCACATGCTGGTGTTCAAATGAGAAGTCTAAATTGCATGGACTAGAAAAATGGTGATGTTGGCTAACCATGTTTCTGTCATGAGCTGTTGAAGTCCCATGTTCTGCACCTCCAAGAAAGTCTTGGAAGTGAGATCTTGCACAAAGTGTTTCACAAATATTTTTCTGAGCAAGTCATTTGAGAAATCAGTGGCAGCAGCAGTCCTACTTATGGGGGGATTGGTACTGCCAAGAAATTGATAAAATAGTTGGATGTTTGATTCTATAAATAAATTCCCCTTTCCATGATAGTAGATCAAGTTGGGAAACATACACCTCCCAAGGAACAGAAGGCTTTTTGCTACTAAAGCTGTTCCTAATAGCAGGTAACTATTCACACCATACATACACTAATCTAGCACTCATGACTCCTCTGTGTGTTACACTGGGAGGTCAGTCCCCACCCTGGGACCTCTGGCTCCTAGGTAGGTTACAAAGTGCTTTGAAGAGCTCTTGGCTTCATCAGGTGTGTATGTGTAATCCTGCAGGGTTTTTCATGTGCATGTAGCAACCACTACCTGTTTGTGCATGGTCCAAGTTAATGCAAACCACGGTTGATTCTGATGTGTATAGTGTCTTTGTACACAGCCAGCAGGCTCCTGGTGTTCTGAATTTATCAGTTCTGGTGGATTTAACAGAACAACTGGTCTCCAGAGCTTACCAGTCCTGGGAGAATTTCACATGCTGCTTCTCAGCATGTAATAATCTCCTCAGCCTGCTGCTTGCTGGTAAACATTCCTCCCTCCTGGGCTGGAGAACCTGTCACATAAACTCACACAAAGGGGCCTTTGATAAGGCAGTAAAATTGTGCCCAGAATTAACTTGTCTTGACCCCAATAGTCCTGATTTCTGGAAACCAGATGTCAGTGGTTTCTGACAGGAGTCTACAGGAATGGTTCCAGTCTTCTGGACATGGCAGTGTCCTGTGTGCAGATACTGACTTTGCAATGACTCTTACCACTTTTCAAAAGAGGTATGCAAAAGAGAAGTCTGACATAGGAAATATGAGCTGTCATGCCTAGATGCTCACTTACAATCTTAGCACTTTTAAAGTCAATATGAGTTAAGACACTAAGAAGGATTGTGTGTCAAAGAACTCTGCTTTTTCTGGCCAAGTTGGTGTAATAAATAGATGAACTTACAGTGATTTTTCTCTGTCATTCTAAGGCCTCTCAGGGAAAAGAAACCTGTCTGCTCTTGAGTGGTTTCTGTTGGACAGTAATATTTCCTTTTTAAGTTTGTGTCTGTATATAATTCAAATTACATACAGCCACAGGCTGCTCAGTTGTTCATAGTAGTAAAAGTTAAGCCTTCTCTCTCAGCTGCTAATTTCTGTTTTCCCACATCTTTTCACAATTCAGGAACTGTGACAATCATATGACTGCTCTCCTCTGAATCATACTGACTCTGCTGACAAAATAATGCTGGTAGCATGTTTATCCCTGAGTGAGTTATTCATTAGAGGCTATTAACAAAGATGATAGGCTCAGCAAAAGGAGTATTCAAACAGTGGTAGTTTTCTTCTTCTCCCTTCTCTACTTCCTTGGGAGAAATGAAATTTTAAACAGTGGAAAGAAATTTTAAAATCAATGCAAGGATTTAAAACCTAAAATAGTTGTAAATTTGAGCATTTATTTATTGACAAGTCTCATTCATCTTGGGCTTTGGTTGCAGATCTTTTTCAGATTTTCTTTTCTGCACTCTAGGCATGCCATTGGGTAAGGACTAGGTGAACATCAGTATGTTGCAGGAGCTTCTCACCAAGAAAATCCTCCCAGGGAAAAAGCAAAAGAGTGGAAGGTTTGATGCTGCTGTTTATTCATGTTAATTACTGCTTTAAGGAGTGATACTACTTAGGTCTTTTCTGTGACCTCAGGTTTGTGGTATGTGACAACCTTACCCCGTGAATATGTTGAGAAATTCATAAATTCACAGGTGCAAGACGGCAGCTGCACGTTCGCGAAGCGCTGGCCAGAGCAGAGGCTGCCCTGCGCCAGGTCTGTATCGCCCATTCCTGCCTCGGGCTCCTGCATTCGCAAAGCCCTGTGCTTAGCTGCGGTATTTGGGTCAGAGGCGCAGGTTGGTAAAGCAGTCTCAGGTTAGCTAATCCTCCTTATTGTCTAAACGGAGAGGCGGTGACTGTGCGGGCTGTGATCCTCACCTGCGCCGGGAGGGAGGAAGGGAAGGCTTTGAACGAGTCCTTCAGCACAGCGTGCGCTGCTCTGTGCCTGCCCCTTCCCTCTCCCCGGAGCCCCAGCTACAGCTTCCGACTGAACATTCACATCATCTTTTGTAATCCTGCCTTTGAAGTGCTCTCAAGCATGAGAGGGAAATGCAGAAGCTGCCAAAACTTCCAAAATTCATGGTTGGTGGGAGTCTGCTGTTTCTGTCAAGTCTGTACTATTCCCTCTGCGCAGGTTTTACTGACTCTATTGCGTGATTCTCTCTTCCCCTTGCCTCCGTGATCACGCAAACCAAAACCACAATCACTTCTAAAATGAAAAAAAAACCCAAACAAAAAACTAAACAAACAAACAAACTGAAAACAACCAAAACAAAAAACCAAAAAACACCCCAACAGTTTGCCACGCTCCATGCTTTGGAGCAGGTTCTTTTCCAAACCTGCGGAATCACAGAATCTACACAAAAAAGTCATGAGCAAACTGGATGAAATTTTCAAGTGCTGCAAGTAATTGTGCAACACAGAAAAAAGCATTTCCTCTCTACAGCCCTGACCTGAGCTTTCTTCATGACTGTTCATGCTGATAAGGTACACAGGGTTTTTTGTTTGTTTTATAAGATTTCTGAAGTTAAGGCTCATTCACGCTTCTACTTTGCTTGTTGGTAATAGATTTTAATGCTGCCTACAACGTTTTAAGTTTTTGCTTTAATTTTGCCTTTTCTCAACCTCACTTAGCAAAATTCAGCACTCTCTGGATAGGTTAGTATACTACTAGAATTTTTAATCTCTAGATGTCAATTGTTAACACACAAGATTCCAGAAAGGATTGAATTTCTTGGGGGTTTATCAGACTCTCCTTTCTTTTTTTAAAGTAGCATGAAATCTTCTAATTATAAAATCACATCATTCAGATGTGTCTGAATGCAGGTAATATACCAGCTGCTTTAATCACCCCAAATCAGCTGCATAAGATAGTTACATCAGAGAAAGCAAAGAAAATTATGTCACATTGGAGTTACATGTATTTTTCAACACAACTGTAGAGAGAAATAAAACAAGAATGTCAGGCCAGTTCAGCAACCTTCCCCATTTAACAGCCTTTTGTTTGTTTGTCAGCACAAGGTAAAATAGCCCAGGAGAGCAGCTGTTGGATTTGAAGATCCCATGACCTTTCTTAGAATATGCAATGTCTATGAGAATTAATTCTCGTTTGTGATCACATACATTAGATTATTGATCCCTCCCCAACCTGGAGAGTCAGTGTAGCTGTCACGTTGTGCATAGGAGTGAGCTTTTCAACAACTGTCCCATCCAAAAGGCTGTCTGTGAATTCATGGCAGGAAGGTAAATACAGCCACCACCCTATGGAGAACAGCAGTTGTGACCTCAGCAGGAACAGAGCTGAAATTGCACATTCTTGTGGTGAAAAATAGCTGATCACCTAATGCTGATGGCTTCACTGCAACTGATTTCCCTAATGATGTCCCTGTTTTCAAAGTACATAATCCCTATTTAATTACTCAGAAAGGATGTTTGTGTTGTGATAGTTTTACTAAAACACTCAGGAATTTTATAATTTCAGTTTACGCCATAATTTACCAGCCACTTGGGCAGAGGAGTGCCCTTGTAAATACAAAAATTTAAAAAAAAAGTTCCTAAGGTACTATCTTGTTTGTTCACTTACTTTTGCAGTAAGTGAACTATTTCAAAGCAAAGTATTGCTCAATAGTACACCCCATCTTGCCAATAAATGTGATATTTTTAAGCTACAGATCAGCTTTTAGTAATTTTCTGGAAAGAATATATCAGTTTTATTCATTTCAAAGTAGCTCAATTTTTTCAAAATGTATTCTGAATATATATAGACAGATGCATGTGACCCATGCAAAAATCCTTGATACTTTAGTACTGGGGTGAATTTCTGAAAGAAATAGCTAATTTGAAAACTTTTCCCTACGTTTTGTAGGAAAGGGATAATGAAATAGACTTGGCAGAAATAATCAAATAGGGGGAATAAATGATCCCTGCTTATTGCATTTTGCCCAAAGATGAATACATTTTCTTGTGAAGTTATAACTAAGTAATCAAGTGAAATAACATAAAGTGTATAATCTTAAAAAAAATATGGAAAGGCTTGGGGAGGAATAAATCCCTCCTCTATTTGCCCACCAAAGAGGTAGGAGTCTGTGCAAACTGGTGCATTTTCTCAATAAATTGGCATGTTATAATCTAAAAGAGGATAAAGAATAGAGGAGCCCTGACACTTTGGAATCGATTTCTTCTACAATAAATATTTGTTCTTACTGGCTGTTGAAAACACGTGGAGTGAATTGAATTCTTCAGCAATCCACATTAACCTTCTATAAATTAGTAGCATGTCTAAACCAGTTGCACGTTAACAGTATGAATGATCCAGGATTTGAATGATTTAAGTGACTGTGGATAGCCCCACAGGTTATAGTAATAATTCCCTTAACACCATCTATAGTGCTTTTTTTTTTTTTTTTTTTGTGAGTAATTAAGAATTGGTGACATATCAACCTGCTCACACACATGTAGTTGTACCCAGAGATACAGCTCATCCATGGAGAACTCTCTTCTCACACTGCTGTGTGCCATTCATGAGCCATCATCTTGCCTAGTACTAGTTCTCATGCCTTCCTAACACTGAGTTTTTAATCCACCCCGTGTACCCCCATGTCAGCATTGCATTTGTACACCTGAAAATTTAGTCTTTTCTTCTAAAAATCTCAATATCTTTGACTTGTCACCATTTTGTTTTCATGTGGCTGGGAGGTGTTTGTTCATCTGTACACACAGCTCTAGCTGTGCTTTCCCTCTGCATGTCAATTTTTAAACCTCTTGGAATCCAATGCAATGGCTCCTGTTCTCTACTGCCTCCCCCTTCCCCATCCTGAACTCATTCTTATACCTCTTACACTCTTTATCTTAAACCTTGACTTCATCCAAGACAGTGGTGAGGCTTCCCAAGGGCTTCCAAGGTTTGCACATTTCTGTCATGGTTCAGAACCTGCTTTTTTTGTCTTTTTTTTTGCAGGGGAGTTAGTAGCTTTCACAGATCTAGATTCACAAATACTCTACTCCTTTGCCCAGGCTTTTATCAGCCACTAGTGAAATTTTTTAGTAGGTACAAATTAGCTGCTTTTTTGAAGTAGTAAAGAAAGAGAACTAATAAATCCTAAGCAGAGCAATAAATTCAGACTTGCATTTATTCTGCAGTTAGTCACTGTTTATTTGAGTTCTCTGTTCCTACTTATTTTGTATTTACATTGGCAACAGATGTGATGCTTCAATTTTATTTGAAATTGTTTGCAGTAAAGCTGGTCGGTAATGTGCCCATATTCAACAAGGTAACACCATACAGCTTGTTGAAGTCATTGATAATGATATTTCAGGCCGTATATCTTCATGGCAAACTGCACATTTTAAGGATTGACTGAATGAATACTAAAATACTTGTGCTTTGAATGCTAAAGGTGTGCTAGAAATCAAATCCAGATTTCAGCTGTGAACTGTGAGAATCCATTAAAGCTAGATTTTATTTCAGAGCAACGAGACACCATTTCTTCTTCAGTTTCTACTAGAAATACTGTATGGGGTCTTTTTCCATTCCAGGTTCAAGTTCTTTTAATATCATAAGGAATAAAGGTTTAATATCAAAGGAATAAAGACACACTCAGGAGTTCATGTTTCAAACTTCTATCATAAAGTTTTAGAGACACAAAGAGTAACTTGAAAGCTAAATAGTGCTTACAGATATTCATATAAACATCCCCAGAAGAAATTCCATATTATTTTAAGAATGCCAACAAAAATATAAGTAGTTCTTTGTCCATTACCCTTCTACTCAAAAGTCACAATCATCCTCGTGACAGGTGCTATTAAGTGAAAAAGTGAGACTGGAATAATGAATGTAGTTAAGCTACAGAAGCTATCTTATGAGTCTGAAAGATGAAGAACAGAGACATCAGGCCACCAGCAAGCTAGCTGTAGGGTACCCTAAGGTGATTTTGATGATTTGTGAGACTGCAATTTGGGAATCAGCTTCCTTGCTTTGTGGCATTCTTTTTATACTTTATCTGTGGTCTTGTGCAGATAGTGATGTTGGTACAGAATCTATTATTTAGCTTAAGAAGTTTCTACAAGATAGCTGATCCTGATAAAATGCTTCTAAGGTATCTGTTTAGTTCTAAATAATGTTGTTACCCCAGATTACTTACTTTAAATAATCTCAGTAGTTTCTTACTCTTTCCTTATCACTGTAGAATTCTTTTTTTTATTGCAGGTGATATGTATTGATTTATCTCACCTTTGTGCTAGAATCCTTTCCCACTCTATTCAGAGTCAGAGCATATCTTACCTCAGTAAACTGTGCTGAGCTTCTCATTTCTAGTATCCTACCATTACAAAAGTGTTTCCAAAACTGTGCTTTATGGAAGAAAAAAAAAGAGTTGAATTTGTATTGTCTCAAAAAAAAATTGTATCACTAAAGAAAGAATAATGAAGTTCATTTGATACTTGAAAAATGAAATATTATTTCCAAAAGCAGAAGTGATTTCAATATATTGGCAAAATACTCTTGGAGGGGAAAAAAATGTATTTAAATCTCCCTTTGGCATTTATTTCCTTTTAGCCCACAGCGTATCTGCAGATTAATAATCATTGGGGGACTAAGATGCCAATCAGTGAAAGCACATCTGTCTGCAGCTGGCGTTTGGGAATCCATAAAACAGGAGATGATGCCAGGAGGTTGTTTGTGTCTATGCACAGTGGATGTCTCTCTTAAAACTGCGCAGAGAATTCTTAAGACAACCTTTCCAAAGAACTCTCTGCTCCTGGGGAGAGCCTCCTGTGAGTCTGCACGGGGTGGTCCTGGGGATGCTGGTGTCCCCAGCGTGTCCCCAGCGTGTCCCCAGCCCGTGGGCTGGCTCTGGCCACAGCTGCAGTGGCAGTCTCGGCTGGAGGCAATGCTCCGGGGGATGTGGTGCCAGAAATAGAGCTCCTGCATGTATAAATAGTTCCTCATACTGCTCAACTGATGGTGGCAGGGTACTACACTGCTGGTTTATTTATATCTGTGGAAGTGCCTCCAGCTCGTAACAGAATATCAGGCTTGTGCTGTGAGTTATTTTGATTGTTTTACCCCTCAACACAATCTGATTCATAAAAATCCTTGTTTTTCTCCATCAGTCTCAGTTTCTTGCCTGCAGTGATAAGCACCAAAAAGAGTTTACCAAATTAAGGAGCAGATCCCAGGTTGGGAGTGCCTGTACAGGCATCCCAGAGTAAAAGCTGTGCATTGACTCATCTGTTTGCACACAGAGGACCAGGACACACAGGCCTGGACACCCCCACCTCTCCAGCTGCTGCCAGGTTGGGAGCGACCCAGAGATTTTGTGATTCAGACCTGAAGCAAAAAAAAAAATATCATTTATGAGGCAGGTGGTTAGATGTACCTCTGCAATGCTGAAAAATAAACATCTCCATATCCAGTTTGAGCAGGGAGTGCCACTGGCTGACTTTCTGTTCCCAGCAGCAGCTGATGGATCCATTTCTGAAGCACTCAGCTGCCAGTGGGTGCAAGCAGGTGGCAAGCTGAAGAGCAAACCTGTCAGGAAAGGAACATTTTGACGTCATGGCTGGAGAGTGGGCGTGTTTGTGTGGTGATTAGGATGCAGCAGGAATTGTTTGCAGTGAGTAGGTTAATGCATTAGTCTCATGCAGATGGCTCACCTTTAGATAGACCTCCTGTTTGAATTCTTGCTTTTTGCCAGCGTCCAGCTCATGTGAGGGAAAGCAGTGTGCAGCAAATCATCATAATTCTGCAACTTCACTGACTCAACAATTGGTGTTGATGGCTCTGTCTGCATGTGTTGGAAAAAGGGTGATGATGATGGGGCCAAGGGAAATAAATGGTTCAGTAAAAGACTTGTGGCCACTTTTTTGAGAAATAGCCTCCTCCTTTGAAACAGGTTCCTTTATAATATGTGCATTATGGCAGTAGCATTTCTGATGGAAACTGATGGGCTCTTAGAGCATACCTGTTCAACAAATACACAGTGACTTACAACCAGCAGTACCATTTTATGCAAATATTAGGGAAAGGGACATCTCAACTATCATATATCTGCAGATGACTGTATAGGGAAATACTGATAGGAGCTATGTACTTTTAAGTCTTTGCTAGTACTTTGCTGCTCAGTACAAAATCCCCAAGTTTCCATTTTAGAGATGAGGCAGGGAGGATTTTTGTGTAGAAAAAAATGTTTAATTCTCTCACAGGGTTTTATTTGCCCAATTTTTCCCTCTACAGTTTCAAAAGAATATAAAGTTTGCTTGTTTTTCCCTAGTTAGAACTGCCAGACCTGAAGTTAAAACAGAAAAGCTTCTCATCCCCCTTCACTTCTGTCTAGAAGTAATTCTAGCAGCAAAGTGAAGGAGGCAGTTTGTGATTAGTTTTTCTTCTTTTCAAAGAGCAGAAAAGCATAGTTTATCTTTCTAAAAGATTTTTTCTTCCTTGATTTTGTCCTTCAAATGACAAACAAAACTTGATGTCTTTAATCCTTTGCTGGGACCAGAGGGCACCTCATTATACACTGAATTCCTACTTTCACAGACCACGAGGGCTCAGCAGCACTCACATTTCTGTCAGTATGAAGCCGTGGTTTGTACAACAGAAGGGAAGAGGGGAACTTGCTGCCTGGCTGCTTCCACTGTGATCCGGTTGCATTTGGTGAGGGCAGCTACATTTTTACAGCCCTTGGAGTCTGGTGAGGATGGACCAAGGCAGAAATGCATGAGAGAGGGAAGGATGGAGGGAAGGAGAGAGGGATGGAGGGACGGAGGGATGGAGGAAGGCAGGAAGGAAGGCAGGAAGGAAGGCAGGAAGGAAGGAAGGAAGGAAGGAAGGAAGGAAGGAAGGAAGGAAGGAAGGAAGGAAGGAAGGAAGGAAGGAAGGAAGGAAGGAAGGAAGGAAGGAAGGGAAGGAAGGAAGGAAGGAAGGAAGGAAGGAAGGAAGGAAGGAAGGAAGGAAGGAAGGAAGGAAGGAAGGAAGGAAGGAAGGAAGGAAGGAAGGAAGGAAGGAAGGAAGGAAGGAAGGAAGGAAGGAAGGAAGGAAGGAAGGAAGGAAGGAAGGAAGGAAGGAAGGAAGGAGCAGCATCACAGACTGGTGTGGCCTCTGCAGCTGTGTCTCTTTGGGGCCATCCTGGTGCACCCAGGGCTGCCTGGGCTCAGCATGGGAGCCCAGGGGTTGTTTGCTTTTCCATGGTTTGTGTGAGCCTAAGGGTGAGATGAGCAATGGATCCCATGTGTCCAGTGGGATGTTGGCTGGGACACAGCCATGAGACTAATAGTCACTATTCTCTCAATAACAAGCTTATCCTGAGATTAGCCTTAATAACACTACTTATCATCAAGCACCTTACTGTAATCTTTAAGTATTTAATGACATACATATATTTATTCTAGAGTTTTTATGAACCTATATCTAGCACTCACCTGCATTCTTATTTCTGTCACTGATCTACTGCTTACATTTCATTACTCTGTATATAATGCAATATTCCATTTCATTTACCATCCAAAATGGAACTCTTCCAACACACCCAAATGCCACCCAGTGATTACAGGAGGAATTGCACTTGATTGCTTATGCTGCTCTATTGCATGCAACAAATTGGCTGCTGGAATTATTTTTAAAGACAGATAATTTATCTTTGTGCTTAGAGAACTCTGTTATAAAATCAACACTTACTGAGATTAAATCAATTTCTCAGCTCCTCATTAGAACACTATACAGTTGTGAAACATCCTTTAATGTTCTCAGAATGCATTTTCTAAAGAAAATGCTTCTCAGTCCATTTTAACTATAGTTTCTTACACAGCATGTAAAGGCATTTCCCAAGATGTCTCTTGATTTCTTGCAATAGACAGAATGGAGAACAAGCTGGATAACTTGGGACATTTGCTTTACCTCCTACATAGGTGACATTTTGTCATTTCTGAAAATCCATCCAGAATTCTGTTATGGAAGAACATGGTGTTTTTGATTTGTGTATTCCTTAACTGTATTTGTGTTTTGCAAAGGTGTGTTTTCTCCACTGTTGCATCATTCTGTTTGGAGAACCCATTTTGTTGAGAGAAAAGGCTTTGTTTTGCCTGTTACCATTCCATACCAGAGTTCCCTTGCAGGATACTGCACTCTCAAAGCTGCATTTTTTTAACCAAATTTTCCCCTGTTGGATACCAGCCAGGAGAATTCCTCAGGGCTCAGCCCCTGGGCTCACCTGCATCCACAGGTGGCTGATGCTCCTGCAGGGAGTGGTACCTGCGGGTGCATCCTGTGACTCCCTGCCCCAAGAGAGGGGCTGTGCTCAGGGCTTGGGCTCTCCTGCCTGGCTCGGTGTGCCCTGCAGGGTGGGGACAAGGCTGTGGCCCCCGGAGAGCAGGAAGGCATCAGGGGCTGGCTGTGCCCCCGGGAAAGGAGCTGTGGGGAGCAGGGACAGGGGCAGGGCTCTGCACTGCCAGCAAGGGGTCACAGCACTCCTGCTGAGAGAGGGCAGCATGAGGCACCCCATTCCATCGAGCCTTGTGCAAGGGCGCAAAACAGTGATGCAATTTTTCCTCCTTTGCACAGCTTTCTGTGACTCTTCACTAGCCACTTGCTTGCCCTAACCCAGCCTGGAATGCAAATTTAATGAATGTACTGAGTGCACACAGAGTGACTGCCAACAAATCCAGTTCTTCTCCAGGTGTAAAACACCATCCCCGATCCTCTCCTGGTGTGAGAAGTGCTTTTGAGAACAGCATCTGGTGTCATCCGACTCTTTGCTTGGCCTCTCTCAATGCACCACTGTTCCTGGTGCAATTTCCTGTTGCTCTGCACTCATTTCTCTTGCATTGACCCGCAGGAAGATGTTAAGAAAGGAATTATTCATCCACCTTTTGTATTTGAGCTCCGAATGGTAAAGATTGTAAACAAACCCAACAACTTCTCAAAATAAACTAGTACCCAGAATGCAGTAGATGCTCTCCAGCAACAGAAGAAAAGGTATAAACTCATCAAGTAAACAGCACAAACTTTAAAAGAGACATAAATTATTTCTTCAAACTGATTTTTATATTTATATAATTAATCACATAGAAAAGAGAGAAAAGTATTTATAGTTCGTTCTAGCCACTCTTCTCTGTGTAACTTCTCTGACATTTATGAAGTCATAAGAAGAGAGAATTTGGGCTTTCATCTTGATAGTGTGAATGTGTTAAGAGCAGAAATAAAGGATTTATCAAACATGACCAGTACACTGTACATGTATTTATCAGCAACGTTTTTTGTTTTTTTTTTTTAGTGGAGATGTCTCTATAAAAGACCAAAAGACAATTGTGATTAAAGCTTCTGAAATGCTAGTTTACTTTTAAATGGTGCAGTAGTGAGAAAAAAAATCATTTTTAGAGGAATCAGTAGCGACTTATAAGAGAGCTGGTCTCACCCAGCAGACTGTGAAGTTGATAATTAACCAGAAATAGGCAGGTTCATCATTCTCTAATGAGCTGCCTGCAAAACCATCTGATGAATAAAGGCTGTCACACAGAATCTCTTGCCATGGCACATCCACCTGCAGGGCTTACTACAGATGGCATGACTGTGTCTGACCATCTGACTCAGTCAAGAGAGGCCAATGAAAAAGTGGTGTGTGCTCCAAACAATATTTTCTAAGTCTTCACATGCTGCAGCAACAAATGGTATAATTTCTATATTCTCAACTGAATTTCAGGGTGGGGAGGGAAACACAGTCTCAATCCAGTGTTAGAAGCAAAACACATCATAAAACACCAAAATTACATATGCATTATTTAACACCATTACTGGAGAGGATGCACTGGTGAAGAAAAAGCTACTATAAAAGGATGAAGTGGAATCCCAGAGCATTTGTAATATCTACCTTCCCTGTGGCACAGACTGGCATACATACAGCTAGCTACTATTTGTTTCAATTTGTTCAATTCAAAGCTATTTTCACCCCTTTTAAAAAGGCCTATCCACTACTCTTTACTCAAAAGAGAACTGAAAATGATAGTTTCTGAAGGCTGGAGCTCCATTCATGCAATAGTACGGATCTGAGTTGCACAATGGCAATTTTCAGTTTATAAGGCTGTGATGCAGTGCTGAAGGCACCACAGATGTTAAAGCTTTATGGTGCTTATAGGGCACCATGCAGTGCATAAAAGCCAATTGGACAGAAATACAGGGTGATAAAGAAACATCTCTTTCCTTTCTTCAAACCAAACTAAACCACAGCATGTTCTGGCTATCATTTAACCCTCCTTCTCAAGGTGAAGAGTTTCACTTGGGCACTTAGCTGACCCCAGAGCTGACCCCAGACAAGCCATGCAAATGAACAGAAAGGAGCCACCATGGCCATGTGCATTTACAGCATCAGACATAGATGTGAGGTTCCCAGGGCCAGCTGCTTCCAGGGGTCAGGGAGCTGCTTGGGAAACAGCCCAGCTGTCTCTGCTCAGCCAGGGGGGGTGCACCATTGTCTTGGGTTGCAATACAGGATGTGGCCAGGAATGTTATTCTGTCACCATCTGTTGGAAGCTGGGTGGGGCAGTGACTCCCTTATCTCCATGGCACATACCATCTGCTAATGGGCCATCTTTAAAACCAGGTGGGGCAGTCATCTTTATCTTTTCCACAGCCCATCCTCCCTCCAGGAAGATATCATCTGCTGTTGGGCCCATTCACTCCCACTGCATGACTGATAAAATTACATCATCCCACTGGGAGATGCTCCAGCCAGGGGGAGCAGCCAAGCCTTTCCTACCTAGATAAAACTGAGATTTTGGACACCAAGGTACCTTCTTTCCACTGGATTCCAGAGGAAAACCAGACCTTTCCACATCATCCCTGGACCTTCAGAGGAAAACTGCACCTTCTACAGGAGCACTGCTCCAACTGAACCACATCTGCCACTGCAGTAGGATGCAGCCACCATTTAATGGGACTGATACCAACACCCTGACTGACAGGGTGTCAGGCTGTATTCTGACTCAGTCAGTGTTGGGATTGTTCTTTGTAATACTGTATTTCTATTTTAAGTTTCCTAGTAAAGGAAACAACTGACTCCCCAGCAGACCCTGCATTCTAACAACAGGAGAGTGGCATCCACATGGCAACAGATCCCATATAACATTGCATATATGCTTTTTCCCATTAGCCCACAAGGAACATTTTCCCAACAAGGAAAAAGACACAATGAGCAGCAACCTGGCCTAAGGATTACAGACCTGGAATTAACAATGCTCATACTAGAGACTTGCCCCATAAGAGATGATTGTTCCTAACAGATATGAGATCTGTCCAAAATGAGATTTTGTGTGGCCCTCAAGAAGAACTCCAGGAACAAATGGAGGACTTGGCAGCTTGTGTTCCTTGTCCTTGGTGTCATACACAGGTGGACCAAGTCAGACATTGTGTTGCTTGTACACACGTGGAATGAGAGAATGGGTGAATGAACTGTATAAGGGAATGGCTGTGAATAGGTAACCTCAACTTTCTCTCAGGTGTTTGTAAAGAAATATTACCTCCCTCTCCATCATATCCTATGCCAAATTTTGTGCCACTGATTTCCATCCAAGTGTACACATCTGCCCAGGTTTAGTAAGCCTGCTGCCTCCCAGGCAGGCTGGATACATGTGAGTTGAGCTTGTGGTGCTTTGTCCAGCTGTAGAGCACCATGTGCCAGCAGCCCATGGCTGACTCTGTGTGGTGAGCTTGGGTTTGGTAAGCTTGGTCCAGGCATCTCACCAAGCTGGAGTGCCATATCTGTTTCCCAAGGCACTCTTAGAAACAATATAGTCATGTTCACATCTAATAAACTGCTCTAATGGAGCTTGTGCATCACTGGTGCCAAGGGATGGCTATTCTGGGATGAGATCAAACACTCTACGTTAATTTCTCTGGGGCAATTTCCTGACCAGTGAAGGATACTGGCGTGCAAAGGGCAAGAACAGCACCTGTCTTGTTCCACACCTGTGGGATTTCCTAGAGAGGGCTGTCAGCAACATGTTGACCTGCTGAATCCCATAATGGACTATGATTATTGATTAACTCCTCACAGACCCACTTGCTGTGGTTTGTAAGGGCAAACAAGCAGAGATTGACATTTTGTTGTTGATTATATTGTTGGTAGCATCATTTCAAGGTAATTCAGACTAATCTTGCAATGGCTAGAAAAAATATTTCCCATTTCCCCAGTGTCAGTACATACAGGACACAGGATTGATGTGGTGACACCATTTGTCTTGAATATAATTTAATTTATAGAATTTCATATGTGCAGCAGTAAACAGTGTACTAACTATGTTATTTGACTGAACTCACAAACCTTCAGTTTAAATGTATTTTAAGCTGTTTTGTTTGGTGGGGTTTTATTGGTTGTTTTTTGTTTTTTGGGTTTTTTGTGTTGTTGTTATTTGAGATAGTTCAATTATGAAAGTTGGGAGCAGCTCTACAGACAGGGTTAAAATTAATTTTGTACTCAAACCCTCTAATTTTCTTTGTATGTGCCCTTCCCAAATGACATCAATTGCATTTTCTAAGGTTTTACAAATTAAACATACTGATTAGAAATTAAAATTAATTCATATTAGTATGCCAGAGCACGTAACAACCAATGTACAATTTTTTGTGCCTGTGCCCTTTATTTCCCTTAGCAAAAGCACAGTGTTATCTCTTGTTTTGTACATGGCAGCAGCATTATGAAAGCACTCCCTCTCCCCATTCCCCCCAAGCTGAACTCAAACCAACTGTGTTTACCCACAAAACATGAAGCCTGCAAGCTACCCAAACCCTGCCGTGTCACCTGGTCTCTGAAACAGAATCACAGAATGGGTCAGGTTGGAAGGGACCCCAGCAGCTCCTCCCAGCTCAAGAAGGGTCATCCCAGAGCCCCTGGCAGAGGATTGCATCCAGAAGGTTCTTGAATATCTCCAGTGAGGGAGACTCTGCACCAGCTCCAGGCAACCTGTTCCAGTGCTCAGTCATCTGCACATTAAAAAGTTCTTGCTCACGTTCAGGTGGAACCTCCTGTGCATTGGTTTCTGCCCATTGCCTCTTGTCCTATTGCTCAACACCACCAAAGTCATCAGTCATCTCTTGCAGAGTCTGAACAGGCTCTGCTGCCTCAGCCTATCCTTGACAGAGAGATGCCCCAGTCCTTTAATTATCCTTGTTGCCCTCCACTGAGCCCACTCCAGGAGCTCAGTGTCTGTGCTGAGGAGCCCAGGACTGGACACAGCCCTCCAGGTGATTCTCACAGGGCTGAGCAGAGGAGCAGGGTCAGCTCCTATGACCTGCTGCAAACACTCTTCCTGGTGCAGCCCGGGATTCCATTGCCTTTCTTGGCCACCAGGACACACTGCTGGCTCATGGACAGCTCATTGTCCACCAAGACTCCCAGCTCCTTCTCTGCACTGCTTTGAGCAGGCTGGCCCCCAGCCTGTGCTGGTGCCTGGGGTTATTTTTCCTCGGGTGCAGAGCCCTGCACTTGCACCTGTTGAAATTCACTGGACCAAAGCCCCACTGGAGATGTTACAAAGCATTTTGAGTTCTATTCGACCCCACAGCACAGAGGTGCAGCTCACACATATGGAATCTTATGCCAGCATTCATTTCCATATGAATTCCCTTTGGAAAGAGCAGTGATCATTTGCAGCTGCTCTGCCACACAAACGATAATCCCTGGGACCCCCAAGATCTCTGGTCACTGTAGTTTGCTAAAGCAGGGACATTTCCCCAAACATTTGCCTCTGCACTCAGCAGAGGTGGGGCACACAGCCCTAAGTGAGGGCTATTTCCAGGAGCACATCTCTGATGCCATTCTTGGGTCATGTCTACAGAAAAGATTCTCTAAGGGCTCGTATTTATGACCAGTCTTCAGCGTGCAACACAAAGAAAAGGCTGGTGAGTAGGAAAGGGGCCAGAACAAATTATTCCTCCTATGGGCACAACCACCAGGGTGACCCCACAACCAAGTCTGCCAGGCCAGAGCAGGCTCCACAGGGAAGCCACCTCCAGGGCACCCTGGGGCCTCCCATTGCTCTCCAGGAGGCTGAGCAATGTATTCTATGACACAAGGAATAAGAAATGGCCTCCTGAAAAAAAAACACTTTTTTGTGTAAGAACATTTTCAGTTGCAGAAGTAATGTCAAAACCAAATGTTGATCCGTTTCTGAAAATAGTGGATAGTTGTATGTCTTCTGGAGAAGAGGAAAAAGGGCAAGGTGAGTGAGACTAGAAATATTGGATGTGTACAAGAGAAGCTGGGAGGTAGTACAGCTTAACAGAAAGCTGTTTGTCAGGAGTGGTGCCATAAAGCCCACATTGTCATGAGCTGCTCCAGAAGACCAGACAGCTGTCCATCCAGGTAGTCCTGTGCCTCCTGTTCCTTTGGCATTGATTTGAAATGCACATTCTGTTTATTTATTTTTAATGTTTTCCCCTCAAGGTGTCACTGCAGGGTAGACTTAAGGCTGTTTACAGGCACCAGCTGAGTATTCTCATTCCTGAAGTTGTTTCCCTTTCTTTGAATTACAACATTAACTATAAACACCTTGGGTAAATAAGGCTTGGTTTGAAGGTAATGTAAGATCACCATGTAGTTTCAGTTTCCCTCACGTTACTCTTCTTCACTTTATTCCTTTGTATTTTCTCCATCTTGGTCTAGTCCATCTGGGAACAAGAAGACCTGTGAATGTTTAAGGCATTGGATTTAAGCCTGTTTAAAAGCAGCTCTCTTGCTGGAACCAGAGAAAAGCTAATTTGGGAGATCACATGTCGTTCTTGTTCATGCAGTAGGGCTGCTGCCTGCACTAGAGAGCTATTGACAGCCCTCTCCAGGAGCCCTTTAATTTTCTGTCAAAGTCTAAAATCCAAGAGGCTATCAGCACTGACTACCTCTTTACCTGGCATCACAGGTGGTCAAAGGCTAAGGGAGAACAACACAGGCATACCTAGAGTGCTTGCCTCTTTGCTGAGCAGGCATCAATATGGACTCTTTTCATTATTTCAGTGGTGCCATTGGCAAGACTATTCAGTAGTCTGTGAAAGGAAAAGTCAGTTATTCTACTGGTGAGGAGAAATAAGCTTTATACTTGCAAACCTTCCCTGCTTTACAGTAATTTCAGTTTCCTTGTCTGTCTCTTGTGACAGCTCAGTCTGGGGGCAAGATACCAGCCAGTTACACAGCAAGCAATTGTTACAAGTATGTGTTATACCTGAAATCTGCCTAACTCTTCATCGGGGAGGAGGAAGGGATTAATTTTTTTTCCCATGAGATCATAGTTTTCACATATCTTTTACAGTATTTAAAACATGCACCTTACCACCACATTTGATTGCAGTTAGCCAGGGATCCCAAAAGCTGTGATTCTTAGTCATCATTTTCTTAGGACACCAAGTTACTGCATAAAAAAGATCCAGTAGATGACCTAGGGAAATTTCTTCTAGCATGACTCAGATCTTGTAAAATCACTTATCTAGCTCACTCACATACAGGTTGCAGAGGTGTGTGAGTAAATGTAAGCATCTTCTATAAAGGAACTAGTTAATTTATTAACTTATTAAAGCATCCTCTATAAAGGAAGTAGTACTCCATTGTCATGGAAGTGAATGGGAGTCTGCTGGGACTTGGGTTGGTACCTGCTCAGGCCCTGGTTATTCTTCATCCTGTATGTATTCTGCATCCAGCTGCTAGGGACAAGTGTCTTCATCACAGATAGTGCTTGCCAAAAATACTCACTTCAGTTTCAGCAGATGCAGCAATGGAGCCAATCAGCCATGGGAGCTGGCTCACCTCAACCTCAATTGTTTCATGCATGTCAAGATCAAATGTGTCTTGGTGGGAAAAGGTAGCTCTCACTTGTGGATTTCATTCCACTCCTGCCTTCTAGATATTTTGACTCCAGGTTTTCTTGAATTTTTTTCCCCTGTCCCACCTGCTTAGCCAAGCATGCAATGAGTGGGAGCAAAAAGAATCTTGTTTCTACCTTTCCTCTTCCCTGACTGCATTTGTCTTGCACCCTTCATCTCTTTCTTGTGACATTTCCCTTTTGTTGACAATGATAAGATATTAACATCGCTACTTTTGCTGTCAGAATGTCAGAGCTACCTCTCAGAAAAGAGATTGGATCAAGAGTGAGTATTATGGGGGGAATCTGAATTAAAGCACCCTGGGCTGATGCACAGAGAGCTATAAAATGAAGGGATATTCTGCTGAACAACTCCACTTGTGATGCAGTTGTGATGATGTTTTAAGCCAGCCTCTGTGATCTAATTACATTCACTGACTATATTAAGAAAGTATTTTAAGAGTGATAATTCAATCACTCTGAAGTTAGAAAATATCAGCATTGAGATTCTCTCTGCAATCCAAAATGCATATTATACAACAGTCTTCAATTACTTTCTTTTAAATATATTTTTAAAATCACCTTCTAAACTGAAATCTAAATGCAAGAGCAGCACTTGGAGGCTACTGAAAGATGTGGGCTGGAGTCTTCTCAGTGGCTGCCATCCTGGCAGCTTTCAGATACCTCCAGCCAGCTCTTTTCTCTGCTTCTGGTTCTGTTCTCTCAAACAGCATTACTCTTGTTCAGCAGACAGGGGTGTGCTGAGCCCAACAGCCTCTTCCTACCTGCAGATTTCTGTTCAGTGGCTCTCATCAGGATTTCTCCCTTTTGCCTTTGCATTTGCAGGCACCCTCTGTGGCAGAGGGACTTCACAGACATCATTTAACTCTGGACTTTTGTGAAATTTGGTTGCTGCCTGGTAAAAGGCAGGAATGCCAAATGGAAATCCCTCGGTGTGCAGAGCCTGGGACCTGGACTGGCCCACAGTGATGAGTCCAGAGGGGCAGTCACCAGCAGACCAAGAAGGCATCACTGTGCAAATCATTCAGAGGAAAAATCATCACAGATTACTACCCCTGAACCCACAAAGTTTATGTCTAAATTGCAGCCACAGCTGTGGTTGCTCTGTATGCTGGCATATCCAAACAGGCTTAACCTCACTAATTCAATAGCAGTGGCAAGTTCAAGCAATTCAATACTGGTACAAACAAAATCACAATATCAGCAGCAGTGCAGACAGAGCAGCAATAACCCCTCTGTGCTGTTCTCCAGGCAGCCAGGCTCTCAGATGACTCAGACAGCTTGAAGCTACCAGATCATGGGTTTCAGTGCATTTTTATCAAATCTGTCCACTACATTAAAGCCTGCAGTATGTGCCTCAGATTTTATCACAGGTGTAAGAAGCAGCCTAATTTAAGAGGCCATATACCATTTAACTGTCCCTGAGTATTCTTACAACAAAACAAATGTAAATAGTGACAATCCATTAGATAAGTTATGATTTAGCTTCTTCAGGCATGGCTAAGTGCTCATTTTCAGTAAGATACAACTGTGTGAAAAATCTGAGTAATCTATGCCATTGCTTTATCAAGCTCATTAGAGACAACCATTATGAAGTACCTTGCTTAGAATATGAAAGGAAAAAAGGGGAAAAAATATTCATTTGTGAACAGAAAAGCATCCTAACCCATGAAAACTCTGTATTTCTCTGGGGAGAAAACATGTATTAGATTTTTAAATAAAGTCCCTCAGAGCAACTCAAATTTAGACCATAGGGTAAAGTAAGGATGTTTTTTCTTTTCACAAAATAAAGACAGCCCACTGAGTTACCCAGACCTGTTCCACTCTTCAGCATTCATGAAGGTGCAAATGTTGAGGTTCAGAGAACACAGCCATCACCTTGTACTCTAGGATGCATAACTGCTCTATCCAATTTTATTTGCCTGCTTAAAGCTGTATGCCAATTCATGACATATTGATTCAACTTACAGAAGTAATCTTTTTTCCCAGTTCATTTAAATTATAATTTAGACTGTACATGCTTGAAGGAGATGTCCATAAATTATGTCAGCTTTCAGTAAGTCTGCATTAAAAAAATGCAAAGTAAATCAAAAGTGCTAACTAATTTTTGTTTAATTATTGATTTAAACTTACTCTGCTTTGGAAAATGTAATTACAGAAGTTGAATTTGGCCAGATCTACAGAGGGTTATACAGATTCAAGTGGTAAAGGAAAGAATTCAGTCTCCTAGATCAATTATGAAAATGTGTCCTTTGACAATGCCTCCAAAGAAGTCCAGCAGCATTTCAGAGTGCCTGTTTGTCCTTCTAGCCATTCTCCAAAGGACAGACAGCATAAAGGAGGTTCTGGGTTCTCTCCAACAAGGTATCTTACTGAAATACCAACAAGGGTGAGGTTTTTTGAATATAAAGGAGGTCAATTAGGTATTGACCTGAAATGAATGTCTAAGCATGAATTCCCTCTACGTAAATTATACCTTCCTGACTACCTATTTATTACCCTCAGAGGCTGTTTTACTTTTCCTCTATACCCAAATATTAATTTCCACAGCAGAACAGGGGAGCCTCCCCAGGAGGGAAGGGAAGAACCTCTACCATCCTCCAACCTTTGAAGCACAGAAGGACAGAGTACCAGGCCCTGACATGAGAAGAGGCCCTAAATAAAGATTGCAGTGTAAATTGGGATTATTCAAATGGATCCTGCATGTTGCCCAAGAAGGAGACAGTCACCTGAGGCTTTATACACCTGGGAATCAATCAGGGAATTGTGACAATGCACTGAAACCCATGATCTGGTAACTCCAAGCTGTCTGAGTCATCTGAGAGCCTGGCTGCCTGGAGAACAGCTCAGAGGGGTTATTGCTGCTCTGTCTGCACTGCTGCTGTTACTGTGATTTTGTTTGTACCAGTATTGAATTGCTTGAACTTGCCACTATTATTGAATTAGTGAGGTTAAGCCTGCTTGGAGACATATTTTGAGCAGGTCGCTCCCATCCATAATTAATCCACATTCCTGTGACTTAATCTTGCCAGACTAGCAGGTTAAAAAGTTCTAAACCAAAATTTTTAAGGTAACATTTCCAGACTACCAAAATAGGAATTCAGTTTTCTTCAATGACTCTTATAGTACTACTGAAGGTTAAATGTGTTAGTCCGAAAAGATTTCAATGCTGGTAAAATAGTTTTTTTCTTGATACATTCTTGAAGGATATTAGGTTTGTAGGAGGATTTAAAAGATTATTTGAGGGATTGTGAAAAATTTTCTGGATAACCTCAAATTTGTGTTATTGAATGATGGCAGCCTCAGTGTAGCAAACACAAGAGGAAGCTTTTCTTCCATTACAATCCTTCAGCTTGCTTCCTCTCAGGGAAACAGGGGGCTCTGAAGGGATTCTCTTTCCCAAATAATTTAGGTTTGCTCACAGCCCTCTTCCAACAGGAGTTGTTTGATTTCCACTTGTTTGCACTGCTGAGCAATTAGTGGGCTGAGAAGTAAGTTGGGACCATCGTGGAACTCAGCTGCACTTGCTCTCCTCTGTCTGCTCCGCTCACCAGACCTTTGCCAATCCCAGCAATTTTTTTGGCAGGCCAGTGAGAATATCAGGAATCTTTGCAAAAGGATTTGAAGGTTAGCCAGGAGAGTCTGTCTGGGAGCAAATGCTGTGGAGGTGATTTGCTGCTGCAGGAATGCTTGTATCTGTTCAGGATCCACTGGGAAAATCGATCATGGGAAAAGACCTGTGCTCCTTGCAACGTCAGGCAGCTGGGATCTGCTTGGGATTTTTTCAAGGCTGTACATTTGAGAGTTTTTGTCTGCAAAGCTTTGCCTCACGTACTACCTAGAGGAAAGAGATTACTGTGAGAAGCTGAAATAAGGTTGCTGCATCCCTGCCAGGAGCCGTCTACAAACAAAAAGCAATCGTGCTCTTGCGCTGCCTGCTCGGGAGCGGGGAGAGGTCCCTGCTCAGCCAGCAGCTGGGCTGTGTCCCTCCGAGCTCTCAGCCAGGAGCAAACAGCTTGCAGCCCATGTGGCACTCAGTGCGAGCAGTACACAGCGCATTCGGGTCTGCAGGAGCCCAAGAACCTGTCGCTGCGGGTTTGGCAGGGTGCCCGAGCTGCCTGGCGGCTCAGAGCCGTGTGCCAGGCACTGGGAGCGCGGGGACAGTCGCTGGGGCTGCCCGGGCTGGGAGGGCGCAGGCAGCGCTGTGCCGGGACAGTCGCTGGGGCTGCCCGGGCTGGGAGGGCGCAGGCAGCGCCGTGCCAGGACAGTCGCTGGGGCTGCCCGGGCTCGGAGGGCGCAGGCAGCGCTGTGCCGGGACAGTCGCTGGGGCTGCCCGGGCTCGGAGGGCGCAGGCAGCGCCGTGCCAGGACAGTCGCTGGGGCTGCCCGGGCTCGGAGGGCGCAGGCAGCGCCGTGCCAGGACAGTCGCTGGCGCTGCCCGGGCTCGGAGGGCGCAGGCAGCGCTGTGCCAGGCCGGCTGCGCGCCCGCCGTGCGGGACAGCTCGGAGCCAATGCGGGCCAGCCCCGTGCGCTCCGCTCCTCCCCGGCCCAGGGAAGGCTGGAGCAGAAGGGTGTTGGTGGGCTCTGACACCCGCTCAGGTGTCTGAGCACGGGCCGTCTCACAGGAGAAGCAGGAGCAGATCTGCCAGGTCCTACAGCCGCGGGTGGCAGCCCCTTCCCAAAGCACAGCGGAGATTAAAAGCCGCTCCTGGCACTACAGAGACTCAGTCTCTGTAAAGCTGCCCTGCGGCTGTAGCTTCATAAAAACGCATGCTTTTATCCATTTTTCCATTTTATTTATTAGAGCTGTTCTTTTCTTAAAATAGAGACTCAAAGTCTTGCACAGGCTGCGTGGACAGCAAAGCTGCACAGTTCTTCACAGCCAGGACAGGATATCTGCAGGGAAAGGCTGTGCCGATTTCCAGAGGGGTGCTGCAGGAACCTCAGTCATTTCAAACCCATGATGGTGCTGTCAGGGGGTTTCCTTTTTCCCCAGAGGGGGCTCATCATCCCTGCTGTGCAAGGCCCTATGCTGGCACCAGGGTGTGCCACTGAAAAGAGCAGGGATGCAAAATACAGTGAAAGTGCAAAAAATGGTGACATGGAGAATCATGCTAGAGCACCCCATGAGAACAATGGAACTGATGTGACATATATATGTATATATATACATACATACATATATATACATATATACATATATATACACATATATATATAATATATACATAATATATATAATATATAATATGTAATATATAATATATACATATATAATATATAATACATAATATATAATATATAATATATAATACATTATATAATATATAATATATAATATATAATATATATATATATATATATATATATATATTATATATATATATTATATACTATATATATATATATATATATATATATATATATATTATATACTATACATATATATATACACACACACATTACATATATATATATATATATATATATATATATACATACATATATATATATATATATACATATATATTTATACACATAGTTCCAGGAAGGGGACATAACTGAGATCGACGCTCCGCTTGTGGGAGAATTACTCTTTTGAATACTGATAGTCTTCTGAAAGCCTCTGCTGAAAATTATTCAGAAATAATGGGGATGTTTTCTAGGAAGATATTGGTGTCCTTTTTTAATCTTCTGCTATAAGGTATGTAGGGAATGTTAACATGGTAGAATGACCTTCTGAACTTGCCTTCTTGCTAGGATGCTGCTCTTAGAAAAATGTCTGACAGGCATCTTTTCCAGTTTTTACTGTTAAGGGAACTTCTACAATCCTCTTCTTACTGCAGAGATATAAAATACAACTCACCATGTCCCCAGGGGTTTTGGCCTCTGGTGAAAAGGCCAAGAGTCTGCTCAGAAATTACTCTTTGTGAGAAGAAAGAAAAAGATGGAGCTGCAAGTAAGTGGCCAGGAAAACTCCAGGCAAAAGTAGTTTGATCATAATATTTAAGACTGAGATTTCCAAAAGCACTTAATGATTTTAAGTGCCTCACTTCTTAGGTATTCCAACAGAGAAGTCTTTGGAGGCCTTACACTCTGAGAATAAGTGCTTGGCATTTCCTGAAAGTTATGTCTCCATTAACATATTTCAAGTGGTGCATGAAGAACAGGAGCTATTGAAAAATCACAAGGCCAAGATATTCTTTAGTGACTTAAAATGGTCAGACAAAGCCAAATTGTCATGCTCAGACACAGCTCTTCAAGGATTTTGAACATTTTTTTGCTTTCTCTGAAAGAGATTAAATAATGGTATATCTGAAATCTAACACTGCACTTGAGTTGTGTCATGAAAGATAGAATTCATATTTGATATTAATGGAGCAGGTGAAACGTGAAATGATATTTCTTTAATCTTTAATGAAATTTCTGGTTTTAGCATTTAGGTTGCCTGTTCAATGACACAGAAGAGCTAATAATATCACTGTTTTTGAAGAATTCATTCACTACAGACAGCCCTGATTTTCTCAATCTGTTGGAAGCTCTTTAGGTGCTCCAATGATGCATGAAAAGCATAATAATAAAAAAATCCTTTGTCCTTGAAGCCCAGTGATCATAATTGGAAACATATAATTAAAAAAGAGGAAAAAAAATCTCCCAGTAAGCCACTACTCTGGAACAGAGATGCAGTAGTTTAGAAAATAACAATTCTACAGGAATTAGCAGGAACAATGGAGTTTCAGGAACTCTTCAATCAAGTTTGCTCTATAGCTTGGATAAACACCTGCATATTCAACACCAAAAAGCTGAATAGTGCCTTCTGCAGCAACCTGTTTCTT
The DNA here is from genome assembly GCA_034336665.1 of Luscinia megarhynchos. NCBI lineage: Eukaryota > Metazoa > Chordata > Aves > Passeriformes > Muscicapidae > Luscinia > Luscinia megarhynchos. The sequence goes on from JAPFBE010000003.1 coordinate 17,599,274, forward strand.
TGCTGAATAACTTTGTAAGTTTTAGAATTTAGCAATTGCTTTTGTAAACCCCCACTAGACAGGATAAGTTTAGTAAAGATGATGCAAGTTTTTGTGGGGAGAAACTGATTTTTTTTCTTATGAGGACATATAAATGAGAAAATGCTGTGCATGACAAGAAGTTTGCTGTGAGACAGAGCAGGACTAAGAGGAGATTCCAGGGTGCACACACTCATTATTCCATCTTCAGTCCCTCTGAGGACAAAGTACATCTTACAGTCCTTAAGGTCATTCACACCTTGATTTTTCATTATTTCTGCCTAAAATTTTGATTTTTTTTTTTGAGGGGCCAGTGCTGACCTTCTTGAAACAGAGGAATATTGGAATAGTTTCCAAAGGCTGCAGCTATGCTTCCAAAAATCAAAGATGCTCTCCATTGCAATTAAAGCTAGCTTGTAATGGAGATAATATAAACCTTGGCCATTCTCCCAGCTGACTGTGCTAATAATAGAAAAGCCCCTCTGAGTGAGTATCTGATACTGGGGGTCTGCCAGGCAATTTTCATTAAAAGCAGCAATTGGTGACAATATTCTTGGAGAGGAGGAGATCTGCTTGTCTTACTTATGCCACCACTGAAATGAGCAAGAGAATTCTTTGTCTCTGTTTTCAGTCCTCCTTTGGCTGTTAGGACTTTTCTTGAAGTCTCTGATCTTTATTGAGATCTCCTAAACTTTTTTTACTTTCTTTCTCTTTTTTCTTTCCCTCCCCACCCCAGTCCTGCACCCTCTTGCCCTTTCATCAGCTCATAGGGCACCTCACAAGCCTGTGCAGCCGAGCTGGGGAGCAGCTGGAGTTGGCAAGTGGGTTTCTTTCTCCCTCAAATCAAAAAATCATTAATTTACAGAAGACCTGGCTCACCTCTTCTTCTCCTGAAGGGAGAGTAGCTAGTGAAAAGGGAGGGCAGCTGGAGCACCCCAGGGAGAGGCCAGAGGTGGGATGTGCATGAGGCAGTTGCAGAAAGGCACCAGAGTGTGACCATGTGGTCACCTAACCACAGCCTGAAAACAGAGATGTGAACATTAGGGCTTGGGCAGCCTTGAAGGGACAATGTGATCAAGCTGTGGTGAGGAGAATAAAGCACTTGTAAAGCCTCTTCCTGGGCTGCTCCAAGGATGCTCACTGGTGATAGTGTAGTCTGGATGTCCCCTGACCTGCCTGTCACTGCAAGGCAGCCCCTCTCTGCCCTGGGGATGTCTGGGAGCTTGGGATTGCTTCCCTAGGCACCAGTGCCACGGAGACCCTCCCAGCTGCAAAAAGGACTTCTGGTGTCCTGCATGGTTGTGACTGTACTAGCACCATGCAGAGGGACAGATTACAGAGTCCTCCCTTTTTAGTAACTGTTTCCCTTGTGATTTATTAAGATCAGCTCGAATTTTAAATTGCAGGAAAGATGTCCATCAGTAGTAACCAGAACCACATTTACTGCTGAAGTCTTCAGATGTGACCCAGAAACCTCATCAGAGAGCACTGGGCAGAGTGCCTGCTTAGCAAAACCCACTGCAGGTACATCCCAGCACTGCCTTTTACAGGATGTCTGAGCTGTGCCTCAGCTATTTCACATGACATATATATATTTAATCCATGGCAGCATATTAGCAGATCAGACTTAGATTAATCAGGCTAAAGATAACTATTGGACCTTTTCCACATCTAGGTCAGAGAAAAAGAAGGTAGATATTTATCTGTGCTGCCCCACTAGCTAGCACTCTGTAGCAGATGAAAATTTCAGGGACATCAGCCAAAGAGATCCTGCATTAAGACTGGGGGAAGCAAAGTAAAGGGAATGTGTGTGTGTGTGTGTGTGTGTGTGTGTGTGTGTCTGTGCAAAAATGCAATACAAACTTTACAATTTGCTATTATAGCAGAAAATATGCAAGTTTCCCTTATGATAAAATATCCTCCTTTGTTTCCTTAGTGCCATAAAACAAGTCCTGCCCACTGATATTATTGCAGAAACTACAGAGAGAATAACAGTGCAGCTGTTCAAGGAAACCTTGCTGAATTTCAGGAGCAGGGCTTATGTTTTCAGCCTTGGTGATGCCTGGAATAAGGCAACCAATGCATGGGAATTAGTTCCTTTAAAAATAGATTAGGTCACATTTAGGATATTTAATGTGAGATGTTACTGTAGGTATTAATGGAGCACTTCTTTTCTGCAAATTAAAAACTGAGCTAGTGTTAATAAATCAAAGGAAACATTAAAATGCTCTTTAGCCTCTGCCAGTGTCCTTTTGAAAAAGCCTTTAAAAGACTATTATACACACAGATTCTGATGAGAGGAAAATTTCATTGAAATTCTGAAATGTTCTTTAGCAAGTTCTTCAGCTTTTGACCTCATTTACTGCACTTGCAACGCCAGAAGGGTCAGTGATAAAACCTCTCATTGTGGTAATTCAAGAAAACAAAGTCACAGGGCTCCAAAGTGAGAAGCAAATGTGCCATAACAGCAGACAGCTAAGATGTAGGCTGAGACCCTGCCCATATTGAAACTTTCACCACCAACCTGTCAACAGCTTGACTTACACATGAGGTCAGCATAAAAGTTTCTCTTGGTTTTGACTTGAACTACTATTTGGAAAAACTATCAAGAAAAAGATACATTTTCTTTTTTTAGCTTTGCTTCTTTCGTGGATTAGTGGAAAATTATGATATTCTTCCAAGCAGAAAACATGCTTTCAAAGCCCTATTACATGTAATGTAATACACATGGAAGGGGAACCCAATTTTCCTGCAGCAAGCAGCTCTTTCAGCTCTTGCTTTTTCAGCTAATGACTCAGTGACAGCCCTGCTCTTCACCCCTCCTCTGAAGAGCATCTTTGGCAGACCCCTGTGAGGAGCCTCATTGATTATGTCCCTCATCTTTCCCAGAGGATAGAGCTCATTAGCTTATTACAGGAAAAATGCACTGGCTCTCCTTTTCTAAAGGTTAATTAGCTCATCATAGGCATTTGTCCATGCTGCTCTCCTTGGTCTCCCCCAAATGCAGCCATACAAGCAGCCCTTTTGAACTCCAAGCAGTGGCTAAGAGGAAAACTTTACCCACACATTGGCAGCTTTTTCATTGCCAGCCTCTCATGACTTTTCATAACATCTCTGCCTGACAATGCAGAGAGAGGAGGAGGTGGTGTCTCCAGTGTGAATTAACTCATTAGTGCTCTCATTTTCTCACTGGAAAACCCTGCTGAAGACTCTCTCTGGTTCCACAATGTTTCATACATTGGCATAGCTCTTGTCTCTTTTTGTAGTAAAGGAAAAACAAGGAAGGTATTCATTCTCCAGAAGCCAGGAGATGAATATGTGATTTCCAAACATGTCCAACCACAGGGCTGACCCTGTGATGTCAAGGGTAACACTCTTCATCACCTTAGGGAAAACAGATTCATGCCAAAGCAAAGACAAGTTGAAAACGATGTGAGTGCTTCAACTGCTCTGCCTAAAGCATTTTCATTAAGCACTGCTATGGAATATACTTCCTGTGTGCACTCTCAGGGATCTTGCTGTTTTTTCCTGTGGAAAAGGAAGGATGCAGCCAGCTGCCATCTTCCTGGAGTGGTGCACACTGTCACCATCTCCACAACAGGAGCCCACTCTGCTGGACATCAGATTCAAGCCTTGTGATAATCTGAAGGAGCTGGTTTTGAATCAGTTGTACAGCTGTTCAGATGACTGGAGAGGATATTCTATAATTTGTCCCAGTAAAATCCCATTTTTAGCACAAGTAAAATGTGACCAAGATCTCTGGTATTCACTACTGTTCTTGCTTAGAGTATTTTCCCAGGCAGAAGTTTCTTCAGGCAGCCTTGGTTTTAGTTTTCTAGTTTTCCAAAACATTGTAAGACACAAACTTCTATGCCAAAAATCATTAGAATAAATTACTTTCAGTCTGGCAGAGATACAGATACTACATTATAACTAATGAAAATGAATATATTAAATAAAATTATTTTCATACTAGTTTGTGTAATATAAAGCTGATTTTTGTACAAAGATTTTGTTTCTTTGTTCATTTCTTTGTTCTAATTTTAAATTAATGAGAAAGCTGTGCATATACTTTTGTAGCCACACATTAAATATATTTCTTCATGTATTTAGAAATATATTTCTAAATACAGAAATGCCACTATTGGACTGAGTCAGATCTTTTGAATAAGTTCATAAAATGTGACTTCCAGGTGCAGATGCAGAATCCTGTGGTTGAGGCAAAGACACCAATTCACCCCATTAAAGCCCTTCCCAGGAAATGCCCATCTCTGTAATCTCAAAGTTCAGATTCTTCCACGATATTTTCAGTGACATCAGCTACACAGGGCTGTAAGTTTGGGCTGGTGCCTCATGCTTGGGGAGCAGCTCCTGTGCCACCTGTGTCAGGCAGGTTTGTATAAAGATGAAGAGCTGCAGTAGTTCAGTCTGCAGTAAGCAAACTTTATTTTTCCATCAGCTCTTCCCTATTGCTTTCAGCATCTCATGCTGGGAAATAAAGGAATCAAAGCAAGAAAATCTCATTTCTGTGGAGGAGGTTCACTCTTACTCCTCTCCTCTGTAGCACATGAAAAAATCTGATCCCAGAGTCATTGCATATCCCAAATGGAGTTGTCCTCCAGCAGTTATGAATTGCTGATATCTCATATTGGATACTCTAAAAGCCTCTATTGCTGCACCACATTTGATTCAGTACATCACAAATGATGGCTCTGCCACCTAAAGAAATATGGAGAGAAAAAAGCCAGGAAAGAGTAACAAAGAGAGATATCTCATTACATACTGCACTTTTTTTTTAATTTTTTGCTTTCCTCCTAATGTATTGAGTTGCTTTTTTTTTAAAATCTCTTTTATCAGTTAGGTTTTATCACAGCACCTGGCAGCATGTATCTGGTGAAAGATGCTTAAACATTTCCCCTTGACTGCTGAATCACTCAGGCCAGCCTGTAACAACAGGATACCAATGACTTGACCTCGTGTTGCATCCTTTAAAGACATGCTTAAATTTTTTTAAGCTTTCTTGGTAAAGTAGAAATCATCATAATTGTCTTATAACTAAATGCAAGTAGTTTAAATGCCCTAGGCCTAATTTTATTTTACCAGCTAGAATTGTAGCATGCAGGCTTTCTGATATGTGTGAAATCTCTTCAGAATTAATCCTGGGTCTCTTTCCTTCCATCCTGATATGCCTCCTGTTTCACAAATGCTATTTGTCTGGAAGTTATTTTCTAAGCCATTCTTTTTCCTCTTGCAATGGTGTCTTGAAATAAAACTGCTTCACTATCTAATTCTACTGCTTCCCTGAGTGTAAGGTGATCAGTTTTTGAATCTTTTTTCTCTGTTAACCCTAATGAGAATTTGTTTAGGAAAGTTGTGTCCTGCTATCCTTGTTAACTGATTTTTTTATCTGCAGGCTGTTTCCCAACCAGATTCTGGTGCCAGCCATGTTCTTTAATAAGAGAAGGTTCTTCAATAGATGGCCAGTATCAAATTATCTCTGTGCCAGAGGGCTCACAGGCCACCAGCCAGCACGTGGCAACTTTTCTGTGCCATGTGGCCATTCCTAATTGTCATGCTTGGTGTGCCCTGTCCATTTACATACATTGTTTGTTTCCAAAATTTAGTTAGATAATTTCAGTATTTGTGACTAATTGGCTAATTGTCATGTAGCCATATATTCCATCTTCAAAAGAGAGAGAGAGACCTTATCAGGTTTTGTGCACAGATTATTCTCATGACTGGACCAAAGTTTATATAGAAGGCAACAGCAGAGCAATCTTCCCAATGGATACTGCCAGCAAACCTCAGTTCTGATCAGCAAGATATTTTAGTGAACTATTTAATAAATGCTAATAGCCAAGCACTGCAAAGAGTGCAGTTGAATTTGTGGTGTAGAAGCTGGAGGCACATGAGCTTCACCACAGAAAGGGACATAAAGATATCCATCAGCTGAGAGTTTGCATTCCTATTGCAGTGGTCTGAGTCTTTTAGGACAGCTGTGAGCAGTAGGCTCTGACATTCCTGAGGGTCTCTGCAACACATCTGGACACTGAGGATTAGTCCTGATTAATGCTGGCATTACACCTTCATTTGGACATGAACAGGTTTTTGGAACAAGAGGTTAGTAAGGTGAGATCTGAGTGTTTATGTACCAGTGAAGGCTTCTAACTTCCCATAAAAACATGGTTTAAAGCTGGCTGCCCTCACCCTGCTGCAGTTCATGGTACTAAGACTGTGTTGTGGTTTTCCTCTACTACATTATCTATAATCAAATACTGTTCCACTTTAAAAAGCAATAAAAGCAAATCCGATACTATAAAAATTGCAAATATTATGATACTTGAATTTGCATCAAAAGCTTGTTTTTCAAAGCAGAATAGTTTGGACAGTTATTTTGAGCTCTCACTTGTTAACCTTTCTGGGGCTGTCAGTCACATCTGGATCTGCAGTCAACAAGGTAGAGGTGATGTTGCCAGTTCCATCAGAGGTGTAAGCAACAGAAGAGTCTGCAAAGCTGAGGAAGGTATAGGAAGATAAAATGCATAACTGGCTTTTTGTCATCAATTTATTGCTCAGGGATCAGAGTTGTGACAACCTCCAGATTCCCTCCCCTGTTCTGGGGAGGAACAAAGCCTGGTACTACAGGCAGCCATGTGGAGCGAGATGGGAACACAGGCACAGACAAATAAACACACAAATACAGGCTCAGACAGCCTGTGGAACCTGCAGCAGCACCAGCACTTGGTTCAGGAGAAAAAGCAGAGTGAAAGGTGCTGAAGGCTGAGTATGTCTCAGTATCACATCTCATCAGGGGAGTCAGAAAAAAATGTCTGTATTGAGCAACGACAGAGTGTGTATTTGGGCCTCACAAGGGAAGGGCAGAAAACTGAATGCAGTTTTTGATTTGCTTTTAAACTATTGGTCATTCCCATGTCAACAAGAGGAACCTGGCACAGGCCATCTCAGCATGTCCTTCAGCTCAAAGTGATGAAGCTGTAATATAGCCAGAAGGAAGTTCAGGACACTCCCAAGCCAGGCACAGCACATGTGAAGCTGGGCTGTGTTTCTTGCTGTGCAGGGATGGTGTGAGAGGGGAGCAGCATCCCTCCTCCCCCAGGCCTGGCTCAGCACATACAAATGCTCCCATCAGATCCCAGACACACTTCTGACAGCCCCTGAGTACTCCCGAGGGCTGCAATAGCCCCTTTGCTGCAGGATAGATAGAAAAATTTGGCGTGCTAAGTCATGTCAGCAGAAGGCTGCTTTTCACCCTCTTTCTGCTGACAGAGCAGTGGAAGAGCTGGGCTGTGGCACGAGCAGCCCTGCTGCTGCTGCTGCTGCTGCTGCTGCAAATGAAGAAAAGAGTGAAGAAATCTTAGTACCACATTTAGCTTTATTGAAATTGAACAAATACCTTTTTTTAATAAACCCTTTTACAGCAAGTGTAAAATTGTAATGTTTTACTCATCTTATGTTACAGGTTGTCTTCTTCCATGTAAGCAAAAATACCATCTTTTTTTCTTCTTTTTTTTTAAATTTTTTAAATTTTCTACTTTAAAACATGTAGCAAGGATTTGAATAACGCAGATCCGGCACCAAAAGGTAACAGGTTCTGAAAATCACAGTACAGTTTTAAAATTCTTAGGTTAATTAATGATATTTAAAATGATAGCCACTTTGAGTAAAGATATAAATTAGAGGTCTGTAAACAAGTTGTGTTTACTTATAGAGCTATTGACTGCAGCTACAATGAGAGCGATAATAGAAACTCAATGCTAAACTGAGCTACACCTTGGAGGAAACAAGTTCTTACTAAGTAGTGTGGTACAGGGTAGCACAATAGGTAAAATACAGTTTGGCACCTCAAGTTGCATGTAAAATCAGCAGAAATAAAATGAAGTAAGTGCACTGTCTCCCAACAGAAATAAACTGGGCAGTTTCACTGGTTTTGGAGTGTCAACTATCAAATAAATCACATGACACACAAGTTCAACCCCAAAATTACAATTCTAGTAAAGCAAGATAATATTAAAATGCACACCCACAAGGATAGTAAAGTATAAATTTTTTTTCTTTTTTTTTTTCCCTCTCCCCTATCAGTAGAAATAATTTACAACCCACAAAAGGACTCCTTGGTGAAACCACTACCTACAGACATGGTCATGGAATGTAGCTCAGTAGACTTGTTTCAAATAGAAAGGCAACATTATCCTGAAAAATTTTGGTCCTCTTATAACTCACTGAACTGTAGCCACCACAGTCTCTTGATAGATGTTTTAGGAGAATTGTTTGTTGTCTGATTCTCTTTTGTTCTGAAAGGTGATAAAGCTGGGTCAAATTTGGCCCCAGTTGTAGATGTCTGATCAATGCTGAATCTGGAAAACACACTGGGAGTGCACAGGGGGAGCCTCTTCAGTGGTATCAGGGCTTATTTTGTCATGGAATCACTTTTCCTTCTACACTTCTTTTTCCTCTTTGCTGTTCTTTTCTCCAGTGTTCTGGGGGAGTGGGGAAGAAATCCTTAGTCCATATGACACAAAGACATTTCACTGTTTATTTACATGTGGATGACTTTGGCTAAGAAGTCCTGGCGAACCAGAGTTGCCTATTTCTTGTGAATGTCCTCATGCCGTATAATTTTGTAAGTAATCCAGTAAAAGATGTTGAAAATGAGGAAGGCGAGTGGGAACGCAGCGCGGGATATTGTGTCAATCCTTTTTGCACGGTCAACAAACTTCTTCTTGATGGAATCCGAATCCTTTGGCGGCGCTGGCGGCGGGTTGGGTGGCGTGGCCTTGACTGCTGTGCCATCTTTGACCTGGAGGCAGTGGCCCATGCCATAGCCACTGAAATTGAATCGACTGTCACGAGCAACCTCGTCTTCCTGGAGGATAAAAGGACAAATAAGACACACAATCACCTGTCTACTGAGCATGACATGTATTTAAGTAGTTGAGGTGCACCCATCCTGAGCACCTCAGCAAATTACCTGGTTATGAAATGATATAAACTCCAGGTTTTAAAGACAAACAAGAAGTTAAAACCCCACATAAAAATATGTGGAAATCAGATGATTTCCAGTGTTTGTGAATCTGAGCTTTAATTTTTCTAGCTATGTCTAAATCAAGTGCCCCAGCCCTACAAGAGAGATTTGACTCCACAGGTTTATACTGCTCTCCTTGAGCTTTCTGTGGGGAGGAAACATGGACATGCTGGTAGCAGGAGGTCTGCTCTGAATTCAATGATCCAGAGATCCGGGGCCCAAGTTGATGTCAGTGTGTTTCCATTGCTCAACCTCACAGCAGCCTTACAGCTCCATCTCAAGCCTACAAAACAGGGGTAGATCATGGTCCCTCCTTTCTCACCAGACTGCTCTGGCAGTCAGTGCTCCAAAGTGTACTGGGCACTTGGATTTAGTACTGGGCACTTGGATTTAGTGGTAGCTGGGAGTCAGGTGCAGTAGCACGAGCTAATGTAGCATCACCCTGCAGAAATCCATTCTCTCTTGTCTGAGTGGGTGATATTTGTTTTTGGAGAGGTGAGTAACTACCACTGAACTTTATCACTATAATAACTGTGTGATGAAAGGCTTGTGACTGTGCTGGTAAATTCTCCCTGATGTTTCTCCTGTCTGATAGAACAATAATACACAAGTTAACAGTCGCTGGCAGCTCTCCATGAAGGATTCAAACCAACAGACAAAGCAGCTTTATTCTTTTTTCATTCCAGCAGGGATAAATTGTAAGTTTTGGAGCTTGTTCTAGTTAAAGACCTTTTCTTTGACTGATAGATGTTTCACTGTTGACTGAAAATGACCACTTCTTGGGCTGATAACGAGCCAAATCACTCATTGGAAATACTCCCTCATATCTCTTACCAAACCACTGCCTTCTGAACATAACAGAAAATCAAAAACTCTAAGAAAAAAAAGCATCACAGCAGCAAGATATTGAATAACGAGTACATTGGCTGAACTTGGGGGTGGGAAGGGAAGATAATTTGCACCTATTCAGGATGTAAATCACTGCCCCTTCACAGAAGAACCTCTTTCAATAGCAGCATTTTTCTCTCTCCCCAACTCCAGGATTGGAATTGAATATATCACCCAACTTGCTCTGCTTTCCTTGGAGCTGACACGCAAAGGTGAATAACCAGCAGTGTGATTCAAGGCTACCAAATGAGAAATAGTCACTCTGACTGCTCATGGCATTGAATGCTGATGGAAGGAGGGTAGGCAGTAAACAGTGCTTTGGAGACCCTGTCACTTCAGCATGAAGGTCTGTTCTGCAGTGTATCCATACACAGGTGGAAAATTGCATCACTGCAAGGCTGTTTGAGCACTTATCCAGGACTTACAACCTTTTAATTTCAAAAGTTTACCATCATTAAGAAAAAGAAGGATGGTTCTCTCCTTTTTCAATTTTATTTGCAGTTTGCAGTACTGCTGTGAAAACTCTGCTTGTCCTAGTGATTATAGGTAGGTAAAGTATTTTAAAGATGAACCCACTGAGACCTAAGCTCTGGACAGCCTCATTAGGAAAGGCTGCTCTTGCATGACTTAATGACTTAATAACACTACCAAGTCCTCCAATAATACAGGGACATGCCTTCCTCTCAGTGTTTTTCATTTTACTGAGTTTGAAAGATAAAATGCATGCCCAGGACATGAGAGGTGATTAAAAAGGGTAACAGATTTTCAGCAGCTGTGTTGCCATATGTATTTCATTCATTTTTAAAAAATTTAATTTCAGTTGCTCCTGAGAGATCTGTGGGAAGAATAAAAAGTACTGAGCTCAACGCAAGCTTGGAGAGTCCTGACTTCCACTGTGCCTTGGTGGATCACAGCTTTGTCACATGGGGCTGAGCAATTCATCTTCAATGTCACAGCCTTCCTTTGGAGCTTATGCTGAGTGGGAAGCCATCTGAGATTAGGGACAGGGATGTTTAAATCAAATTCTTTTAGGTATTCAGCACCCAACTGTTAACTGTAAGGAGCCAGTTATTCCCAATGGGATTAGAGCCCTGCTTTTCCCGCCCAGACAGTAGTTGCCTGTGCCACTTCTTTCTCACAAAAGCCAGAGGGAGGCATGCCCAGTCCCCATGTTAGTTTTTTATTTAGGACCGCAGCAGATGAGATTTACCCTGGGTACAAGAGGTACAGCATTCACTTGGAGTATGAGTGATACATGCTCAGTTTCCCTCTGCTTGAACAGATTTGAGTCTCCTTCTCCCTAATAAATCTCTGGATTGGTTTGTTACTGTTTTCCCAACATGGAGCTGTTTGCTGGTTGGCAATAAAAAGTGTGTTTATGTAGGGGTCTTTTAACTTTTATCAGAAAAACCTCTTTCAAAGACTAAACAATCAATTAGGAGAATAGCAGTCTTGCTATACCCACTTGTTACTATGCCTGACATTATGCATTTACACAAACAGAGCACTAGGGACACCCAAGCTGTAGCTGCTGGGATCATTTAAGTGCCACCAGAAGCAAGGAAAGCCAGAGCCCTTATTGCCTCACCTCCAGTCCTGGAGATGCCACAGCTCCTATCCACCACGGGATTTTGAACAGTGAAATCCCCCAGGAGCCAAAGGAACTTTGTAGTCTGGCATGTGCTGGCACTCTGAGCTCCACCAGGTCTCACAGAACCCATCTGACCCCATCAGAGCTCTCCTACCTGGCCAGGCATCACCTGAAAGACCTCAGGGTGGTGAGATCTCTGCCCTTTCCAACAAAACTGGGCAATGGTGTTGGAAGTTGACAATAAAACCCTGGAGAGATCAAGACCCACATGTCTGTACTAAGAGGATACTTCTGCCATGAGACTGCAGAAGTGGGCTTGTGTCCTTTTGGCCCTCTGAGCCCCTAAACTGGTTCCACCAAAATGAAGCAGAGGGGACAGAAAGGCTTCCTCCACGCTGCTGCTGGGGAATCAGCCCAGGTTCTGGAAGTTCATTGTCCATGCTGCTTGTGGGTTAGCTCACTCTGGGGTGGATCATACCAAAAAGCTTTCTCCCAGACAAATCTGCTCCACTGGAGATTGATGCCACACACTGCCATCATGAGCCATGTGCTGATATCTGGCCTCAGGAACAATAAAATCCCCCATCTGATTTACTTTAGCATTATGGATGTGGTTAAAAAAATCTGTCTCTAAACCATCATAATCTTATGACAAGACTACAATTTGACATTTCAGATAATCTTCCAACATCCTGTTACATATAAAGGACTTGGGGGAATAGTCACAGAGAAAGGAAAACAAATTTATACCGTTTGATAAAGCACCTTTTGTAAAATTATAATTCAAAATGCGAGATGAAGAACAGACCTTAAGTGCTTTCCCTTAAGTAATGGATATGTCTTCCTTTGGTTGGTGAAATACTGCACAACTTACCTTGGGTACCTTCTGGTGAGGCTGCAGAGTCACTCTCCATTCTCAAGGTCATATTCAGTTCATACCCTCTGACATTTCTACCATGGACACTCATAAATTGACAGTCTTCAACCTGTTCACTAGCATAGTCACTGGTAAAACAGTCCACATGACTTTTCCAACGTGTCTATCATAATTTTAACCAGACTACACTTAAAACATATTCATTTTAAACTGGACAGGATCTCACTTGCATAAATCCCAGACTATTTAGGTGTTTACAGATTTTAAAACCAAAATCAAAGGGCAGCTGGAAGCCACTGGACATCAACTGGAGTGACAGAATTCACTGCCATTGAACTTAATAACTTTATCTTTCTGAAAGGATGTGAAGTTAGGTGTTACATAATACAGTCACAACTCCATCTGTCCTTGATTAAGGCATAGGGAAAAGGGTCATGAACTAGAATGCAAAACAGAAAATAAATTAATAGCAAGAGGGAAGTGTTCTTTTGATAGTTTTATTTCAGATGTTCACACCCTGAGTATTTCAGAAGAATTATCCATTGAAAACTAATTATATATCCTAATACTTTCTAATTATATATCCTAATACTTTCTATAGATGCTTTTTCAACAACTTAAGTTTGTAAGTATTGTATTATCATGTCATAATGAACAGGCTTAGGTATTGGTTTAAACAATTTTCATTTAACAAGAATTACATATTTTTCTCATTTTTTAATTACTCTTTATGAATTTAGTGATTTTTTTTGTGCTTTACAAACTGATGACAATAAATTCTCTGGACTGAACTTTACAGAAAGCAACAGATAAATGGGGGTAATACTTCTGAAATGGTTTTCTTTTATCATTATTCATTTTTGAAAAGCTTTTATTTCTACTCCATCAGTGCTAGAATGTATTTGATACTACCAGTTTTACACCAAAGCAATCAGAAGTGGGCAAAACACTTTAGAAAATCTAGCCCATTCAATGCCTTTCATGCTCAGCTTTCTGTACAATGCATTTTGAAGTGCTTGCTCCTCACCACTTTTAAATGCTTATTGTCAGCATTGACTCAGTTTTAACAATGAGGAAAATTAGAGAGAGGCTGGCTTCAAACAGTGTATTTAATTTACTCTCTGATGTGATTTATTCTTTTAATTTTGCTACTCTTTTTCCAACATATGGTGGAAAAACTATTTAAAATACTATCTGGTTTAATTAAATTTCAAGGACACAGATGATTCATTTTAGGTATAGGATAAAAAAACATCAGAAAAATTTTTCTTTTGGTATTCATAAGCACAAAGTTAGAAACACAGAATCAAGTCAGATTTTAATGCAAAATGGAATCATTAGGGAATGGACACCAAAATATCTTTGGAGATTTCATTCTTAAATCATCTTTATGGCTTTGAGACACCTCCTATCTCTCAGTACTTTACATAATTCATGGTGTGGTTTTGCAGACAGTCATGCTTACATGTTTTTAGTTCTCTGGAGTCACTGAGTATGTGGACGAAGATAGTTCAGCTGAGAAGCATATTTGGACTTTGAAATCCCCTTTGGTTCCTCACAGAAGCCTCTTACAAAATTCAACTCAATTCAATTGTGAGGAGATGAGAGGGCAGGTCCTTTCATAGATTAACAGTTTGAAAGGCAGTAATGGAGTTTAGGAGAAAAAGATGGATTTCGTAACTGGGGGGATTCCTCACTGGAGGAGATCTCTAAGAATCTGTGTGAGAACCACTCAGAGGAATTGAGTTATAAATAAGCTGGGACAAAGGTTCCCAGGGGAAGGTGCACAGGTGAAACAGGATATTTAAAGCAGACAAAGTTAAGCCAAGCTTTCCAGAAGGATTCTAAAAGATGAGTGAATAAGTAACAAAACAGCAGTAATTAAATATAAAGTTGATAAGTGCAAGGTAAAGCATTGCAGAAGATAACCCTAATTACACATAGATGGTAGTGGGATCAAAATGGTTTTTGGTTTTCTCCTAGTTTTTGAGTTTGGGAAATTACCACATATATGATTCTGATATTAGTCCTCTGCTAAAGAGCAGTCAGGAAATGGGCAAACAAAAGATGATGTCATTGTGCCATTCTATCTACTCACAGTGTGACCAGTTTTTGGACACAAGAGGTGTTTGTAGTCATTCAAGCCTGGTGAAGACATAGCAGAAGTAGATAAAATACAAAGAGGAGCAGCAAGGATGATAAAGGCATCTTTTTGCATAAGGAAGAAGAAAATACATGAGCTCTCCTCATTTTAGAAAAGCTTGTGTTTGGATGGTAATATCACAGGATGCTAACAAACTTCTCTGATTTCTTACAGCCTGAAAAGCTCTGGATCTCAGCTCACCTATGCCAGATGTCATTCCCACTTCTTAATCCAGACTTCAGAGGAGCAGAATCCTACCCAAAGAATAGATCAAATACTTCCCAGAATTTGGTTTAAATATTGCTTTTTCCTAAATATTCACCAAGATGTTTAATCAAAAACATAAACAGTCTCTGACCAATCCTACTGCAAGATGACACTCCATCAGGACCCATCATTCTGCAGGTGATAGTGGTGTTCACCCCATTCCTGCCTCTCTTAACAGTGATTTTCCTGCTCATTAGGGTTTGCTTTTGCTCTCATTTGAACCCTCATGCCTTATGGAATCTAAGTAAAACAGACCTTGGGTTATAAATAGGCATTTTAATTAACGGAAGAGAAATTGTTGTCTTTGGTGACATTTCCAATGGACAAATTTAGGTTTGTTTTGAAAACCTGTGTTTAGTAGTATGTTCTGTCTCCAATGAACAGCAGAAAAATCTCTGAAGCAAGAGTGATTTACTTACACAGCCTGTAAGAACAGCAAGTGAACTGTTGTTAATGCAATAATGAAATGGTAGTTAATGTGGCTTCGCCCTTCTCAAGTAGGAATTGAACATTATCCAACTGAAAGAGTAACATAATTTAAACATGTTGTGAGCAAAAATATTTTCCTGGCTTGAAATATCTGTAAGTAGAATAGAAATTTTTAAAAAAATTTCTTTAATATTAAAGATTATACAGTCAGTAAGGGTGAGTGGTTTGCTAAAAAAACCCAAAACAACAAATTCTTTCTTTAGTAAAGAAAGGCTTTTGTCTCTAAATTTTGCAAGCACAATTACTGAAAAATTCTTATTCAATTTCAAATTTTATATATAATAGAATGAATGCTTTTATTTTAGGGGAGGGAGAACCAGGTGAACTAGTGCTTTGCAAAGCACCATAAATGTTATTATAGACAGTCATTCCTCCTAAAAAAACAGCAGATTGATTCCTGACAGTCCCGGTTTTTTGTTTCCCTTTATTTTAAAATAAAGTAATGCCTTAAAATATCCAGATACAGTGATCTATGAGTCTTACAGGTATAATTTGACTGGATAATAAATTCTCTGAGGACAGTAAAATCTGGAGACTTGACTGCTCTTGGGTAACTTCTGCCAGTCATTCTCCAAAGAAAGAAGAGGTTGGCCAGTTTATCAATGGGAATGGCACATTGTCCTGTTTTACATCAGACAAATACATGTTGGTGACCTAGATTTGAGGGATAATCTGCTCTGACCAGAAATCTGTTGGATAAAGGGTGACTGACTTCTGCTCATTCTGTCGGCATGCAGGGCTGAGTAAAATGCAAAGCTGTTGTTTAAATATGTGACTATTTCAGCTAGAACATGAAATAGCTGTTAATGGGCATATCAAACTAAACAATGTAAAGCAAGACCATATTTGCTAAAATTTTAGAGGATCAAAAGTCTAAAACACCAATGGAAATGTACCTAAGATTCACTCACTCCATTTTCTCTTGCTTTCTGCAAGATGTCTACCTCAGGAGAGATGAGCAGACTCTCACCTTCCTCCTTTCAGCAGTGTTCAATCCTGAGCCTCAGAATTCATTCTCTCCCTCCCTGATACCTGCTGCAGGGTCAATACCACTGACAAGGCACCCAGGTGGGTGACAGGCATGGAGGAACTGCCACAGTAAGATGTGGGGCACCCATGCTGAAATACCCCAGCCACAGACAGGAATATCTGAGCCACCCTCTACACAGGATTTTCCCCATCAGGTTCTCTGGTCCTTTTCTCAGAGCAGATTTAAATACTTTGGGGAAGATGATTTTTATCATACTTTATGAAATTTCTCAATGCCCTCTTCCTTAACTGCAATTATTCTAGGAGACTTGGCTAGACCACTCCTGTGCCCTTGGCTGAGCCATCTCAGAGTACCTCACTAGTGAGTCAGCCAAAATTAAAAAAGAATTAGAAGTCCATGCAGGGCCCATAAACAGCACTAATGGTTGGATTCATGCAGATTCCCCTCTAGAACAATATTGCTGGGGATGTTTTATTGCTGGGGTTATTCCTTGTTTCATTCCTTGGGGCTGATGTGCAGCCCACCCTGCCTGGGCCAGGGATGGGGATGAAGCTCTGGGACCTGGGGCATCCCTGCACCTTGCTGAGGTCTCCTGCTTGGTGCCACAAAGGGGCAGAGGAAGGGGAGGGGAAAGGGAAGGAAGAGGAAAAGGCTTTTTGCCTTTCTGGTAGTGGATTCTCTCCTTCAAACCATTTTCTACAACAAATACCCAGAACAAATGAGAACAAATGCAGACAGAGTTTACCAGGGCTTTCTCAGACATTCATGCATTTAATTTATGCAAATACTGAGCAAAATGAATTAAATATTGCAAATTACATTAATAATTAAAATTCTGTAGCTAAAAATAGTCAAGAATATTTGAATAATCTTAAAGTGTTCACATGCAAATTTTACAAATTTGGTTGGGGGAGGTTGTGGGGGTTTTTTTGTTTGTTTCCTTGTTGTTGGTTTTGTGTGTTTTTTGTTCCTGAGGGTACAAGCTTTTCTTTTCCAGCTATCAGTTCTTAATACCGGTCTTCAAATAAATAATGTTTTGGAGTTGATTTTATTTCCTTATCTTCTACTGCCAAAGTTACCCTTTCTGGTTTTCCATATCATTTATCTCTCATTCTTAGCCAAGATCTCCATCTGGATTTCTCTGCCTATTCTTGCATAGGTCCAAAGCATCGTCAGCTATCTGCCCTTCAAACTTGTGTTTCGAAACATCTTGACTGTTTGAATGTATTAGGAATTTACTACACATATAGACTTCTCTATTTTCATTTTTTATTTGCTTCTGTGAGGGTTGCTCTATAAAGTTCTGATATTATTTATTCTCAGGAAAATAAACACTCATCATGAGGTAAAAATCAATGACAGTGCTATAGCAACTTGACAGTGCAATCTCTACATGGAATTGTTGGGGTGTTCTTTTCTCATCTGATAAGTAATAACTCCACAAATTCTAGAAGGTCATTGGAAGTATGCATACAATGGAAATTAAATAATATTTCATTTAAAATGGGTTTGATAATTTTTCTTTTACTGTATTACACACACACAGTCTGCATGCATCCATCCATGGAGATATATGTATCTACATATAAGTGTGGGTATCTACTTAATCTAGTCCTCTAATGTGTTCCCTGAAGGCATTAGTTAGTGGCAAGTTCACCTCGTGAGAAAGTTTTTATTCTATTTTAAGGTTAAAAGCACTCTCTGGAGAATTTATTAATTATTAATTTTTTATAACTTCTCAAAATGCTAACTTTTACACTAGCTTTTCCCCTGCAGTAGTTCTGAGGAGTAAGGATACAGAACACACAGGCAATGGCCATTAAACCTTCCCAATCCTCTCTGCCCATAAACAGGCTCTTTGGTGGGGTGCTGGCTTTTCTCCAGGAGGACCATCTGCCCAGACCAGTAACTAAGCAACAGATCTCCTGGTGATGGCTTTTTATTACTTGGCAAAACTGATAAAAGGATAACCTGAAACCAGAGCTTTAACTGTGTGTGAGAGAAGTCAGCGCTGAGAGGCACAGGCAGATGAAATCTGGAAGCATGGCTGTAGCACTGGAAGAGATATTCTTGGGAGAAGATCTCAGATGCTTATCTGAACTCAAGTTTTGTTCAAGAATATCAAGGAAAATGGGAGAAGAAATGCCCAGTTAGTTTACCTAAGAGAGAGTGCACAAGAGTAACACAGAAGTGAAAGGTTGTTATGTCAGCAGCCTTCCTGAGACCTGCATGCTGTATGTTTAATCTGTTATGTCCTGGAGTAATTCCAAACCAGTGTGTGCAGTGCCAGGGCTCTGGAGAAGCCTGTCATGAGGTACATGGGAGAGGTCAGGACTCACTGTGACTGCCTACAGCTCCTGACCCTGACATTCCGTGTTTGAGAAGGGTTGCACCAGGGAAGGATTGTATTCAGAGAACATGGCAATAAGCCAAAGAACAGAGCAAAGCAGGAGCACCCCGAGAGACAGGGAGACCTGGCAGCACAGGTTTCTACTTCACTGAACATCCAAGAGCTCCATGAGTACCAGGCAGGAGCATTCTGCCCAGATCAGACAAGATGAGGAGTTTGGTGACAGCCTAAGAACTGCACAGTAGACACCACACATGCTGTGCAGTCAGAATGGGTGGGCATTACACTGATTTGCTGTGCTCTGAGCTGGAAACATGAATGGGGTCTTTGAAACCCTGATGTGAAACACAGGCAAGCTGATATCTACTCTTGGTCTTTTGCTTCCCTCTCTATTTCTGCAACTGTCTCTTCTCTTTTAAATTATTTTTTAACTTTTCTGCTTTTGTTTGACATATTTTGACTTACTAATTCCTAGATCTGTTCTTGCCTACCTCCGCTTTGATGCCTCATCTTCACTGTTTTCCTTATGTGTGGCCATACCTTCTGCTTGCAAAATTCAGTTTCTTCCTTAAGTCCTATCTGCTCTGGCCCTTTCTGCTCTTTGCAGCTATATTATCTTCCTCCAAAGAAAAGGCAAGCCATAAAAGTAGAACTCCACCTTGCCAAGACCACCTTTAAAATGAGAGGTGTTCCTCTATTTTTCAAGAATAGCTAGGTTTTGTTTTCTTTCGTTGTTGTTTTTATTGTTTTGTTTTGTTTTGTTTTGTTTTGTTTTGTTTTGTTTTGTTTTGTTTTGTTTTGTTTTGTTTTGTTTTGTTTTGTTTTGTTTTGTTTTGTTTTAAGTAAACCTTCTGCTTTTGGACATCCACAGAGTTGATAATTGCTCAAAGAGTTTTCAGTATCATAAAGCATTTGGAAATGTGATGCTTCTCATTTGATCTGCTGTTCATGACACACAGCCTGTCTCATCCCTGGCATGGAAAGCTGAAGATTAGAAAGTGTGTGGGGGCCCATGCAGCAATCTGTGACTGTGTTCTGACCACCCAGAACATGCAACATGAACCTTTTGGAGGCATTGGAAAATGATCACTAGGGCTACAAAACCAGCACATGGAATATCATTTTTATTCTAAGTTTAAAGCTCATAAAAAAGAGTTTTTGTTTGTGCATAGCACAAGGTTGCTCTAGTCTACTGAAAACTGAGTAATATGGTAGTATATGAAAATAGTAATAGATTAAAGACTTGGCATGCTCCAGAATACTCCAATGACATGTCCAATCACAGCAGTACCATCTGCTTTTCCTTATATATGCTAAATTTACAACACTCTGCTAATTTCTGTAAAAGTTTACTCACCAGTTTCAGGAAATTATACTTAACAGACATGCAATATTTGGGCTCTGTGACTTACTGTTAGCAAACAGTTAGTAAATGCCTCTCCATTTACTCATCTCTATTCTTAGACAAAGGACTTTAGGAATCAATAACATTGATTATGATTCTTAACCCCGAAGGAATGGCAGTGATTTGCAATTCAAATGCTAATTCCCTGAGTTTTTGCTCACACTCGAATTTTGACAGACCCAAAGGCAGTCAGACTTTCACCTGGAGCTTGGAAACCAGTAAAACACAAGTCTGGTATTGTACAGCTAAATTAAAATTATCTCCTTCTGTTTGGAGTGGAATTTTTACCAGGTAGCTTAACTATAACTTCTCTTCAGGCAGTGTTCAAATTGACCCAAGGAGACTGCACAAAATTGGCAATAGCCCCCTCAAAATTGCTCACTGACACTCTGAGACATAGGAAAATAGAAAACCAGGCATGGAAAGGCTCCCTTCAATGGCCACCTGGGCTTTCCACGAGTGTTTTGCACTGTTGGCTTCACAGCTGGATGTTTTACTGATGATACTGGAGTTCATTTAGAGTGTCTCTGCATGGTGCTGGCTGAATGATTTCTTCCCACAGGATGAAAGGCTGAGTTATTCCCTTCTTTGGGTCTGAAGGGAGTAGGTATTTCAAAGTGTGAGACCATTGAACCATCACCTGAGGGGACAGTGGTCTAGAATATATTTTAAACGTGCTTGACACATTTAAATAGATGGTTTCAGCTTGCCATTTTTGGAATGGATCCTAAAATAAAAGTCACTATAAAGAATAAAGCAATTTGTTTCGGATGATTAAGAGAATCTGGCTCATATATCCAAAGTGTGGCAATTCCAATCACATCTTCATTTCAATTTATAGGAACGAAATAAACTAGGCTTCATTACTCTTCATACTGCTGGTGCTATATATTTGACATGATAATCTACAGTATTAGTCAGTAAATTGACTCACTGGACTGCCCTTGATCATATGCTCCATTTTCCACTCAGCAGGGCTCTCTCTAACAGCTATATATAACCAGAGAGGGGAAAAAAAAGAGACAGTTCTCTCTTAGATCCTTATAAAATGATGCTGTGTTCAGTTTTCCTGTTGCTTCAAAGGTTATAAGTGATGTGATCTTTTCACCGTCACAGATAATACATGGCTGCTGTTTGTCTGACTTGTCAGCTCCTCACACAGAAATCCAATACTTCCCCCTTGTCACATATTCAGTTCAGAAATGTGTTCTCTTGCAGGCCTGAAATGAAATAGTCTCTGTGTTCCTATCTGCCAGTTTTCAAGTCTCGCCTTGTGTGGTCCCTCCTCGTCTTACCACAGTTGTCACATTAGCAACCCACATGAGTACTTGCAGCAAATGTAAAATCTCCTGATGGTAATTAAAATTCTGCATGCTTTTCTGTTAAATAACATAAATCATTGTGCATCATAATCCTTAGCTCTGCTCTTCTGCCACTGTTTTAAAAACGTCTGATTACTGAGCTAATTGCTCAGGCAGGTTGTTTTTAGACTGTATAATGCATTCATGGGTTATATATCTCTGTCAAAATAAGTATTGGATTAATCTTGGCTCCTCATCTACATCTTGAGAAATTACTTCCTCAGTCCAGACAGAAGTTAAAGTCAGGGGCAGCCTCTAAAAGGGGCTAAAGGGTACAGGGCAGCTGAGAAAGGTCCCAGAGACAAAAAAGCAGACATCTCAGCAGAAGACTGGCATGAGTTAAAAAATACAAACTTGTGTATCTCACAAACTTGTGTATTTCAGCAGCATATCTGCAGGTCTAACTTGTGTTGCTGCAGAAGGAAGGGAAACCAAATACTCTTAGGTCAGAAAGAGCCTATCATTATTCCAGTCCAGAACGGTAAATAATTGTTCAGAGACTTTTTTGCTCACCTTTGTTCCAGAACTACTTGCAAGTCAAAGAGAATTACAGGATGTAAATCAGAAATACTCAACTATGGAGTCAGCACATCCACAAAAAGATAAAATTCAGCTCACACTCTCCCTTAGGAGCAATCTCTGACAAATCTCTTTTAAACTCACTCCCGATATACTGGGCACGTTACAGAAGACTGTTTAACAGCACTGATTAATATTTTCATCCAACTGTAAATTGTCCAGTGCTCTGCCTGGTGCTGGCTCTGCCAGCTGGCTCTCAAGGGCTCTTCTGGTCCTGTTCCCTGCCATCCCACAATTCTGTGTTTGTAGTAGTTTGAAGAACAGAATATAAATCAATAACTGTCCAGGCCAAACAGATTCCTCTAAATTGTAATGCTTTAAAAATGCAAAGAGGCTAAAGTCTAAGCCTCTTTGCTTCGAAGGTTTGAAAGCTGCCAGCAAAAATTATCCCCAGATTCATATGGTTCCAATTCCTGAGACATCTTCACTTTGAAATCAAAGGGCAAGAAGTGAAGACTTATGGTAAAAGAAAGGTCAAAATTTACATCCCACATGTCATACTGATTGCCCTTTGGGCACCCCTGTACTCATGGGGTATGGTGCTTTTGGCTAAACACCTTTCTGTCTCCCCTTAGGTGACTGAGACCTCACTATGGGAAAATGGGGTTCTTGTTTCATAGCTAAAGGATGCAAATATTTAACTAATAGGAGTCAGGTGTGGCAGTAAGGAACTCACAGCAATGACAGGACAAAAGTGAGGTGCTGAGAACACTGGCTGGAATGACACATGCAATAACAACATCACTAAGCTTCATGTGGGCTTCAAAAAATATTCATGAAATAGCAGCTGTTGGATTCAAACACAGCATCTGATGAAAAAGATCTGTTGTCATGATATAAGTCTGATATTCAACCCCAACTACACAAATACCCACAAGAGGACTCACCAAACAAAGAGGAAAGCAGTAACAGCAGAGAGAAGTGTGACAAAAGCATCAGTCTCCATACACCATAAAGTAAAATTCAAATAGATTATTTTTACAACAAAATAACACAATATAAGCCACGAGGGAAAGTGAACAAAGATCAAAGAGCAAATAAGAGACAGGCAACATAAACAGGCATCCCCAGGATCTGGAAGTCAAAGAACAGCAGCATCCAGTACCAGAGCATCTTAAAAGAGCTGTCATGTATTTGGGGAAAAAAACATCCTTTGTGCAAACTTGAAAAAAAAAGAGTATTAGCATTTAGAAAGCAAAACAACATTTTCTGTGCCTGAGAAATCTATCCTCTCTGGACTTTTTATTACTTTTTCTTCACACTCCTGTTTTCCTCCCTGTGAAAAAAGTATATTTTATGTCTTCATTGCCTGAACATCCAGCACAGGTAACAGTAAGGGCAGAATAATAAAAGACCAACCCATTAGCAAAAAATACAAAACTGGCTCCACCAGAGTTCATGACAGACAAATCTAGGACATCTTCAAGATAAGGAACAAAATGACAGTGCTCAAAGACATTTTAAAAGAGAACTGCAACAGCTAGATAATCAATTGCTTTTACATGAAGTCTGAAGCCAAGGTGAAGGTTTGGAACAGCAGCACTGACTTAGTGTTTAATTATTTCCTTTTTAAAATGTTTTTCATTATGAGAGCAAATAATCTTGTTTTCCCCATTGCTTTTTCTTCTTTGCATGGGCTAAGGACCACCAGCCACCCCCAACCACCATCTGAGAAACCTGAAATGGCAGAATGAAATGGTCTTATTCTAAATCCCTAAATGTGCCGAATATGTTCCTGCTGTTGTTTGTGCAATTGTGCAAACAGAAATTCATCAGATAAGGAAAGAAAACCAGCACAGCTACCTCCCCTCCTTTCTCTTTCAACACTGCCTTGCAGGCACAGTCACTGAACTCAGGGTTACTTTGCTCATGACAAATACCCACCAAACACCGTGAATATTGCACCATGGTTTGCAAAAACATTAGTCATCCTGTTTGCTTTCATCTAATGCACAGCTTTGGTTATTTCTATTTTTGGATCCCCCTCACACAAGATCTTCCTCCACTTCCAGTCCCCTTTCCCTCCCAGTGTGCACTCCCTCTTGGCTCCAGTGGCCATACACACTCCCAGTCCCACAAGTGCTGCAGACCTAATATGAACAACTCACAGCAAGTTTTAGGAAGGTATTTTAATAATTCATAAATCATCACATTGAACTGACTGCTCTATCCATAAATAGCAAAGGCTGCTCATCATAAAAATACCACCTCTGGTTTAGAAGGCCCTTGAGCTGAGCAGTCCTGGAGCCCAGGAGGATGCATCAAGGACGTGCTGCTGCCACACAGAGATTCCTGAGCAAGGCAGAGCCCTGGCCCAGCACAGGGCAGCCTCCCTGCAGTTTGTCATCTCAGGTGGAGCTTCCCACGGCACAGATGTGGCCAGCTGCTGAACAACTACCTCATGCATTTCAGAGCTACACTGGCTATTTAACTGAAAACTCTGGATAATGACCCAAATAAATGTTCCTACCAAATCCCTTTGGTTTATGACTATAATGTTGCATGTTTAAAACTTGAAAAGGTGACAAGTCTGCTTTTCCTAAGATGCAACCCTGAAAATAAGAATCTAAATTCAATGTTATATCTTTCCATATGCATTACTAAGACAATTATTTACAAGCATTTTTAAAAATAATCTGCAATAGAGATATATCTTATTTCTGATAGAAATCCAGTTTTATGGGGTCCATGATAAGAAATTAGACAGTTGCTAGGTAGAAAGGTAAAGCTGAAAACAAATGCTATATGAAAAACATAGTGAGTAGGTTGAAAAACCAAACAACAGCTTTGCAAACAAGGATGAGCATCTAAGCTCATGCTTGGTAGGAAAGAGATGAGAAGTAATTAAAAAATAAGCTATATGGAGCAATAATTTTGAAAGTAGCAGGTAAATTTAAAAAACCCTTAATCCTCTTTAATTTGCTGGAGAATTCATAGCTACTGGTGAGGCTACTTGGAGTGCAAAGCATGATACCCAAATGTAAGATGCTCAAAAGGAGAACCAGAATTAATAAATTCAGGAAAGCTGAAGCCCAGGCATGGCAGGATATGCCAATATGTGGGAAAACTGGCAATTACTAAGTAGACAGGCACAAAAGAAATCCAGACACCTCTGTGGGAAATACATTGTAAACTAATGTAGGGACAATAATATCTAAAATAAGTTATGCCTCCTCTGCTCTTTTGTCTTGGGCACACACACATACATGTGTGTGTTCTCAAATAAATGCCTTGCAGATATTTGTTTGTACCCTAGGAGGGACCTGTCTGATGGAAGATTAGCTGTCATTATGGTCAAACAAGGAAATTCCAGTCAAATAGCTGCATAATTTGCCTCTATTCTTCTGGAAAGATGGGGCAAGAGCTTGCAAATCTAGAAAGAAAGGCCATTGTCTTCTGCAACAGCCACTGGAAGGTTATAAATAAAACACATACAGTCTATTGGTAGTGCAGGAATATTATTGAACAAGAGCTTCTGATTTTCAGAAGACTTGATTATCCACTCATGGTGTATATGCCACCTGTTCTGGACACACAATGAAACACTTGCACCAGACAAATACTCCTTAATTCATCTAACTAGGTATGGAATGGGGAAAAAAGAGCATCAGGACCTTGAAGGACTTCCAGACAGAAGATACCAAGGGCTGTAAAAGAGCATCCTGTGATGCACAAGTTCTGTCTATCTCACCAGCCTGTAGTGGAATCACACCTGATTAGACTTGCTAGAATTTCTCTTGCCTGTGAGGAGCAGCACACAAAAAAAAGCCTACAAGATGAAAATTCTGCTGATGGGGCAAGTGAGTAGGCTTGGTGTCTGATCCCACAGAGGCAGTCAAAAAGAAAGTTGGCATAAATTAACAGGCAACAGATAGATAAATTTCATGGAAAGTTTGTGCTAGAGAGTGTCAAGGCTGGTACTCGCTGATGCCTGTAAGACTTTACATCCTGAAGAGGAAATGCACAACCTTCTTTCCTAGAATGGTGTGCAAGATCTCACATTTGTGCAACTCAGATAATCTGTGATGAACAGAGTTTGTGATCTCTATTCTAAAGTAGTTATTCTTTTGACAGATGAAGATTACAGAGAACCTGAAAGCAAGTCTCTACTACCAGCAGGCTTGGGAAGGCTTAGTAGAAAAATGAATGAGTCAGTCACAGGCAGAGCACTTCCACATGACTAGCAGAAAGGGTTATATCAGAACACACATGGAGAACCACTTGAAGAGAGTGAGGTGAAGCATGAAAACAAAGGTGTCGTGTCTCCTAAGAGTCTTGTCATGTTATTGCAGAGAAAACCAAACCTTGGACCCTTGGTAACAAACTTGCAGGGGAATTATTTGTATGTACAATTGCACACACAGTATCTGTATGAAAAATTACATACACAAGTTAGAAATTAAATTACTTTAGAGTTATGTCCTTGCTCAGAGAGAAGTTACAGGATCAATGCAGACATTCACAGGTAGGATTCTGGGCTTCTGGCACCTCATGTATTGGCAAACACAGCAGCATTTTCTGACCTTTCCAATCTGTTTCTCCAGGAGCTAAAAACACTATGACATGCTCAGTATGCCAGATATATTCAAGCAGCCACTGGGAAACTGAGCTTTTCAATAGTAAGTCCTTCTTGACATTGATCCTGCTGTAGTGAAGACTTACAGTGTGGGAAGAGCCAGTGGACAGCTCCGAGATCCCATTGGGAGTTCGGAGAGGGGAAGCAAGTAAATTTTTAGTGACTTATGGTTGGGCTTGGCATGGAGTTTTCAGTGTTCCCAACTCAAAATGACTCTTTGTGAGGACCCTGGCAAGGCTCAGCAAGAAGTGCTCAGAATATGTAGGGTTTCAAGGTGTTTATTCCTTCCAGTGTAACTATCCCTAGCCTCCTCCTCATGTTGTAGAAAGAAATTCTCCTTCCTCACCTTTCCATCTACTCTCAGTAACATTGAGTGCAAGATCAGTGTTATCCCCCCACAAAAAATAAACCTAAAATAAAATCCACAAAACCCACAAAAGAAACCACAAAAAGCCCCCCAAACACAAACAAACAAACATCAGGCCACAAGAGAAATGCCCAAGTACAAATTATCATATTACAGTAAATAGCATCTTTCTCCAGCAATGGATCAAGAGAAATAAACACATTGGATCATTAAATCAAGCCACATGTGTCAGAATCAGACTCTGAGTGATCAGTTTGCCATAAGAAAAGCTGTCAACTTGAACAGGAATGGCTATAAACAAGGCTGATTTCCCCCAGGAAAAATAAAGGTGGAGAAATAAATGGTTTCAACATCACTTTTTAAAAAATACTGTAAAAAGTGGATTTTACTGGAACCCATGAAGTTTTTCAGACTTGAGAGAGAATGAGCTTTCAGCAGTCTGGTTAATACAATTTGGTTTTGAACAATGTCATTTGGACAACATCATTAGAGAATGCTTCACAATTAATTACATTCAAATAGCAGCTTCTATCCCCTGTGGAGAAGGGGATTAATTGGGTCAGATGTAAATATGCATTTCATGGATCCTACTGAACACATGCCCATCTCACCAATTTACCATGTAATTTGATACAACTGGTGTAGTGTTCTCTGGAGATCCACAGGGCGAGCACGGCTGCTCGTGAGGGTAGGAGTACATGGATGCAGAGTGCTGGCATCCTCAGCCTGCCTTATGCTTGGCTCTAACTGCTCAACCCCTCCACTCTCTTGTAGAAATACTAATTTGTATTTACTAGCACTGAAATACTTTGCTGTTGAAAATGAGGCTTAGGACAGAAGTGATGTGAAGCATCATGACAGACCCCTGGAAATGATGGATCAGAAACTGTTCCTCTCCTGGTGTCTTCACTTCCTCCTTTAGAAAAAGGACCTGGCCATCATAGCAGTGAGAAACCCTGAGACCAAGGCCTTGCTGGGTCCTGATTCTGGGCATGGAAAAAGCCAAGATAAGACACCTACAATTAAAGAACAGAGGAACCAATTTATGATGAAGTTGTCTCCTGTGCTGCCTCAGCCTATATCTTGGGATTGTGATGGTTGTTTGTCACTCTTTTTCTGGAGTCTTAGGTAGGGGAAGCTTAAGTTAAACATACTTCTTCTGAAGTCTACTTTACTTTTTTTCACATATTGACAGTTTTTTCACTGCCTTTTTTTAAAATTTTTTATTTGTCCGTTAAATGAGGTGGGCCAGAACACATCCAATGAAAGAATCATCATTTTCTAAAATAATCTGGAAAACAAAAGTTGATTCCTATGGCAGATGGTTCTTGAAAAGATACTTGTTGCTATAAAGCTTCAAAAATTTTCCATTTCCTGTCTCTTTCTAACTTCCTCTGTCCTATTTTCAGTTTGCACTCTCCCCTAGGTATAATAAGAAATAAGACATTTGCACACAGCTGGAGAGTACCTTTCATGAGCTGGAAAACTGCAGAGTTCATTTTTGGTGTGCCTCCTGCTGTTCATGAGTAACTACCAGGACAAACTGACTTGAGTGAAGTGCAAACTTCAGTCCCTAAGGCTTGCCAGTTCAGAGCTGATCCTTTCAGCCTCTGCATGCTGGGTGGGTACAAGAGAGGACTTGGAGTTTCTAAAGCAAAGTTCCACTACTGAGCAAACAAGAAAAAACTTTATCCAGTACTCCTGACTTTTCCAGTCCTACCTGTCCCATCATCACTAGTCACTTCATCACCCCAGACTGGAAGCACTGTAATATTGCTGTTCTGTAGCTTATGTTCTGCTCCTATTTTACTCAACCATAAGGAATAATTTGCTTAAGTATTTGCAAGCTGGGTGACATGAGTCATTAACTGCATGATTTCCTGCTTGCTGCTTTGGTGCCATGCATGGTCCCTACAGTTTCTGTCCCTTCCCCACAAAGTACTCCTTGTACCACTGATCAGTTCAGTGGGTATAAAGATTCATGATTCTGCAGCCTTACCTACTCCCCACTAGTTATCCACTTCTCTGGTTTCCACCCTTTCTAGACTAGCCTTTGTTTTCCTATTCTCATTTCCTGTGTGTTTCATTTTTGTTTGTTTGTTTGCTGTGGTTTCTTTTTGGTTTGGTTTGGTGCTGTTTGTTTGGGGTTTTTTTTCCCCCAAGAAATTCTATTTTTTTTTCTCCTGATTTTTCTTCTACTCTGTTACCTGGATTCCATCACTCCAGTTTGTGCACTGGCACTCTACCCTCTTCAATTATTGTTTTGATCTTTGGGACTTTCTCAGGAACTGGTATGACATGTTCCATAAATTAGTCTGCCTTTTATTACAGAATGTTTAGTGGATTTTGTTTGGTTTTCAGAATTCTCTCCCTTGAAACGCAACTATCCATTTTGTCTTCTGTTTCTTGGTTTGGCCACAATCTTTTTTTGTGTCTGAGGCAATAAAACACTCAAAACACAATAATTTGTTTAGAATTTTTAGCCTTCCCTCCTCCAAGAAGGGACTGGAAAAGCTTCCATTTCACTTTCAATTATCCTTGTAAACAGGACGCTATGAAACCCAATTTTTCTCTTCCACTGTTTCTTTGTCTGTGTTTGCTTTTCACTGAAAAATCTACATTTCCAGTAAGCTCAGTCTCTCCATCTGGTCAGACTGCTCTTATTAGAATTTTTTGATCCATTGCTTGGATACCACCCCCATGGTTGAATCTGCTTTTTTTCCTACACATTGCTCTTTCTTTGGGGACTTATTTCTCCAGATTTGTGCCTAGAGCCAGACAAAGGTTTTATATCAAGACAATTCTCAAATTTGAGATGATGTTTTTTTAAAAACGTTTAAAGTACATGTGGTGTGTCAATTTTATAAAAAAATACAGATACTTCCACTGATATCAACTAGGGCCATTCCCTAGCCTATTTATGCTGAATATAAAAAGACAGAAATAAGGACATTCAGATGAAGCCACAAAGTGACATGATGCAAAGAATTGTGTCTCTTGTTTAATTACAGCTAAATATTCACTGCAGTTTTAAGTGGGACTATAACTTCAAGCTAAATGATCATTTTGGTGTATTTATCTTCTACTGGATATTTTTCTGCACAGTTACATTAAAGTACTGATGCAATTGCCCTGGAGAAATAAAAGTGACCACAGTATCTTGAGGGTGTTTATCTACAGCAGAAGCTACATGTGCTTTAATCCATTAAGTAAGCAAGATGAGAGAGAGAGAAAGTCATTCAGACTCAGATTGCTATTTTTCACAATGAAACTCGTGTTTGAGCTGGCTCAGTGAGTACCAAAAATAGCTCAGCAGAAGGGCTTTCCTTGAGCGCTTCCATTATTCACATGATGCGGCACCTTACATAACGCGGGGCGCGCATCCTCCCGCCAAACGTGGCAAACTTTCCCACCAGGGACAGCAGGGCCAGGTGCTTTAAAGGCAAAGTCAGCCTGAAGGCACTGCTTGTTCTATGTGGGCAAGTCTAGAAAACCTTAGGGAATTATTAGGGGATCTGACGGAGGGATTTCAGTATGATTAAAGTGATAGAGATGGCCAATTAAAGAGGGTGTTACTCAATGCATATCTCTTCTCCTTTGGAAAGATAGAAATACTGTGTTATCTCAGTGACTTTCTTTGGGCACTTGTGGTACTTGCTTCACCACTGGCAGCTCCATCCAAAGACCAACAATTCTCTGAAGCATTTGACCAGGTGCTTCCAGCTTTGCTTAGAGTTGTCCTTTGCTTCTGTAATCACTTAGTCCTGGTCCCAGCTCCTTCATTTGAAAACACCATTTGTGCCTCCCTTTGCTAATCTGCATGCACATGAACCCCCTTGGCTGCAGCATTGTTATTTGTATTGCTCTGTGTTCCCTGCACATGGGATTAAATCTGTCACATCTTCCAGCTGCACAGTTTTTCATTCAAGATATAATGTATTGCTTTTAACACTAACGGTCCCAAACTTAACCCCTAGTCTAGGTCACTGTGGTAACCATCACACATATAATTTAGGAAGTAATCTTTGAGATAATGATATGAATACTAGTTTACCGTGACTCATTTTGACTACTGATCATAAAACAAAATAATTATTGTTTTCAAAAAGGGATGATTGAACCTGTGTAAACAATTCTGCTTGCCTGGAAGCCCATCATTTTGAAAACTAAGAAATCATGCTTGATTATTAAAAATCGTATTTTAAAAATAAGTTATTTTCTTTCAAGTGATTTGGCACCATAAAAATTTACATTTTAATATAATGAAACTTCACTACATCCTCAGTACCATTAGACTCCTGCCTTCTGCAGCCTGTACTCTTTCTATGTACCATGATATACAAGAAATAGGCAACCATTTCTCTCAGCAATGAAGTATTGCTACTGATGGGTGCATTTAACTTGAGCAGAAAGACTACATGAACCTTTAGGGCAAACTTTGAATGCTTCCTCCAAGAGTAACTGTATGAAGAAGACAGACAGAGTGGAGGATTGATAACTTGAGGATAATGGGGATTTTATGTGTGTGGAAGATGCCAACAGATCCTGATAAAGCTGTCTTTCTAAATGGTTCATCTATAATACAATTTCTGGATGAATAACAATACAATCCAGACTTTTCCTAGAAAAACATTAACAATCTGATGTTTTACTTAAGAGATTTGATGGTCTCTTAAGATGTCTGATTTATGCACTGCTCTGAGGGTTGCAGCACTAAGAAGAACAAGACCCAGCACAAACAATAACAAAAAAGCAGTGCCAGCAATACAGGCTTACAAAACTGAGAACAGGTATTTTCGTGTTCTGTAGATCAAGTTGCAAATCATGCAAATCAGGAAGCATGGCCAGGTGTGATTCAGCACCTTTCTTCTCTCCTAGTTTAGCACTGAGTGATGCAGTATAGATACTCAACCACACCCTGACGCTGTCTTCTCTTGACTATGACCTTTACATTTGCATTCAACATAAGGCTTTGGTTCAGTGAGCAATACCTTAACAAATCAAGTTCCCTGCTTGTGAGGCTCCTTGTGTCACCACAGGCTCTGTTCCTATGTTCTCTGAGCATAAACATGCTTCTCTTGAGCAGAAAAGTACTAAGCTGCAACCATGGTAGCATTGCTCCAGAAACCCCTGCCTTGCTATGTCTCCTCTGTTGACCTCTCAAGTGTGCATCACTTATGTGATGGGAGTTCTCCAGGGGAAAACAATGCCAGAGCAGCTCCAGCTCTTAGGGCTCTGCAGCAAAAGCACTGCAGTGACACGGCCCCTCGGTGTACTGCCCTGGCTGGCTGTGTAATGCACAATATTCTAAAGGAGAAGAGTGGTTTCTGCAAGCTTCCCTAAAGGAGGGGATAACCACAACTTTAGCTGGACTACCAGCACCTTATGATTGGTGAGATATGCAGCACTGAGTACTTACCTGGACAGCTTTTGTAGATGTATGGCATCAGCTTTTCAGTGGCAGCATACTAATACTGGTCATATCTCCTAGAGACCCTGATTTTCTTCTTTTTGTGTTCAGTTTTTGTATATGTGTAAATACTACTGATTCCCTTTATAGTGCACAAAATTCACTGAAATCATCTGCATCTTATAAAGCTTGACTTTGCAGAGCTTGATCAAAATTAGAGACGCTTAACCACTCAAAAGTGGTTCAGACAATGTTTTTGTTATGGAAAATCGGGTCCTGAAAGATTAAAATCCCAGTCCCATTTTATTTAAATGAACCC
Organism: Luscinia megarhynchos; assembly: GCA_034336665.1. Taxonomy (NCBI): domain Eukaryota; kingdom Metazoa; phylum Chordata; class Aves; order Passeriformes; family Muscicapidae; genus Luscinia; species Luscinia megarhynchos. The sequence goes on from JAPFBE010000003.1 coordinate 17,631,948, forward strand.
GTTTCATTCCTCAGCCACTAGTAGCAAGCAGTGAACTGCACACTAAGCTCGTTTCTTTCTCCATAATTGATTTTATTATCTCCACAACTCCCCCTGATCTGGATGTTTCAGCTGCTATCATATTGCTTCTGATCTGCTACACGTTACAGTGTGAAAGATTTCAGCTTCATGGCTTTTCTCCAAGAGAACAAAAAGAAACCAAGGAAATACTTTTTTTCATCCACAGCTATTCATACTCCACTAAGCATGGCTCAGGACATCATGATTAGGAAGACTGCAGGTTGATAGTTCAGGAACAAATACCACAGCAATAAAATATATTTTGTTATACATACCATATTCTGTTGGAATATGCCCATCTGAAAGGTGACACAGTGTGGGATTTACTGTCTCAAGGCATTTCCTGTGGCCCTCTCCCCCCACCACACTCACTCTATCTTTACACAGGACCAAGCTGCTGAATATGCATGCACTTTCCTTAAGAGGTTTGGAATAGGGGTGGCATAGCCCAGCCACTGTAAAAAGAAACATAAGGATGGGCAATAAGAATGCACAACATGAAACTGCTGTTCATGCTGGGGACAGTACTTTGTATTTTGTGGGGGCATTTAGCAAAGAGAATACAAGAGACTACGAGTGATGCCATCAAAATGGTCCATTTTGCTGATTTATGGCATCGTTGTGCATACTAAAACTCTCTTGCTTTCTCTTTCTCAGCACAGCTTTACCCTCAAACTTGAATGGCCGATCTGATTCACTGTCCCGTAAGCTGATGACTCTTTGCTCCGCAAGCCATTCACGCGCCGCACGGACTCAGCGCTCTCATTCCCAACAGTCACAGCCTGTGCCTGTCCCCAGAGTGCCAGCATGGACAGCAGCAGCAAGAATGGAACACCACAGCAGCAACGTGACAACACACACACACAACAGGCAAAGAGAAGAGCGGCTTGGTTAGAGAAGACCATGCAAAACAACGAGATTCACTTTCAAGGCAAAACAAACTGAGAAAATTGTGAGAGACAAAATCAAGTAGAGAGATGCAGAAAATATCTCCAAAAGAAACTGCCTTCATAACACTGTTCCCTATTTTGAAATTCATGCAATCAGATTCATAGGAAAAAAAAGCAAGCCTATGCAAATGTGTAGATGTCTCTTAGCTGGACATTTCCTTGTATTTAATTATGTCATTACCTATTTTGCAAAGAATGCCTGCACCGCTTGGTTTAGGATAAACCAAGTCTTCTAATGATTTGGTTTTAAATAACTTTCTTTTCACAGTCACCAAAATAACAGTTTTCAAAGCAGATGAATGACCACTTCCATGTACTCAAAATCTCATAAGCTCGAGTAATGTCAGTGGATACTGCTACTTACCAAGGATGGCTGCTTACCTACTTGTTCACCTCTAAAAAACACCTTGCATCCAAAAATGAAATTACTGATGCTTTGCAGAAGCTTCTGCTGCTGCCATGTTGGGATTGAAAACAAAGGCTCCAGTGGCAGTGCATAACTGCCAGTAGAAAGGCAAGCATCTCTGCTCTGTTCTCTCCTGTAATCTAATCTTCAAGGGAATCTCAATTCATCTGACAATAATATTAAACCAGAGAAAAGCACTGGATTTCTTCCCAGGGTATCCATCAAATATTACATTAGCTACAGAACATTTATTAGACAGGCCTGTCAAAACACAAATGCCCTGTGACATTGTTGTCATCCCTTTTATAAAGGAAAACCATTATTTGTGGCTTGAAGCACTCATGCAGCTCAAGCAAATATTTACTTCACCTAGCAAATGTATATGTAAGAGTTTATAGCTCCACATTCCCTAGACATGGGAATGATCATGACTCAAATAAAACTCAATGTCTACTGTTGTCTTCCCATTTACTGAAAAATAAACCAACTCAGGACAGATGGACAGAGTTCTGAAAATTATTTCTAGATTGACATCTAGGTTAAATCCAAACAGCCCTTCTTCTACATTTCAGTCACTGGCATAAAATTATGTGATAATGACACTTACAAAGAGGTCTTTTGCTAAAAATTTGAAGTTTATATCAGTGGCAAATTGTGAAATGACAGAATTCAGAGAGAAAATTCTCCTAATCCATTTTCTTTTTAAAACTGGCCGTGTTTTGTGGTTTTAGCTGGGAAAAACACCAGTTGCTGGTGGTCTAAAAGTGAGGGCAGAGCTGCCAATCATTGCAATGGGCTATCCTAGGGAATCTCCCATTTTAGCATAGCTAGCTGGGGCAGCACTAGAATAGACAGACGTGTTCTGATAACATCTGGATAATATCGTTCCTCTGTCTGTATCATTTCATCCAACAGCTCCTTATCCACCAGTGGTGCCACACAGCAGCACAGTATTTGTAGAGGTCCAGCTGCCTCAGCAGCTGCACAAATTGAAGAAAATTCTTGGAATTGGTGACCAATTACTGACATTTGTCGATAACTTCATAAACTGCAAATAAACCCAGCAGCCAATTATCAGCTCTTTATAAGGAGAAAACCACTTCACTCAAAAGGAAACTTTTAAAAAAAGAGTCCTGCAAGGACAAGAAGTGAGGTAAGAAATCAACTGCACAAGCAGGGGAGTCAGGGCACACCCAGTCACCCCAGGTAAAGAGCAGCTGTACCTTGTTTTGTCTTCTTTGCCTTCTTCGGAGCCTCAGAAATTCTTTGTGCTGCCGTGAGACGAAGTTGACTGCTGCATATTCCAGCAAAGCAGCAAAGACAAAGAGAAGACACACGGCCATCCAAATGTCGATAGCTTTTACATAGGAGACCTAGAAAGAAATAGGACACAGCATGGTATATCTCAAACTAAGCTGAAGATATTGATGTGAAAAAAACCCACATTTTTGCACAGCACGAGTTCCATGCTTTTCTTGTTCTGTGTTTTGATTTGTTAATTTATTGGCTGATAACAAATACATAATTCAATTATTAATGAAAATAAGTGTCCGTAAAGAATGCACTAATGAGCTATTGCCTTTAGAGAAAAGACCAGGGATACTTTAACAAAACACAAGTCTTCTTATAGTCCCAATCAAAGTTTGCAAAAAAGAGTACGAATACAAGATATAATAAAATACCCACTGAAAAGCAACTGTAGAAAGCTTATAGGTTTCACCTTTTTAATTTTTTATGAAACAATTACAATATTGCTTATTAGCTATATTTGGTATCCACAACCTCAAAGTAAACTCAGGGTATTCTAGTCTGTGCGCTGATACAACTTTACGAATTAAATATTCCATCCTTGTTGCTTGACCTTTACCCAACATCTCTACAAGAAAAATAAATCTTCATAGATATTATCTACTAAAAATACCAAAATACCAGCTGCTCCTGTTCTAGTAAAAATCTATTCTGATTTGAATTGACTTGTCCACAATAAAATCAGATATATTACAGCACTGCAATGTCACAAGATTTTTATCATATTACCCACACTGGGCCAAACAGTAGCCAATTAATGAGCTACACACTATGCATATCAAAGGTACATTCTCCATAGGTGAGTTTGGTCTCTGCCTTTCTTTGTAGTCTTGCAGTTTTAAGCAGAGATCTTATGATTTAGGTAACAGCAGGTTGTCTCTGTTGTTTATCAGGTATTACCTCCTGAGTGGAATTACAATGATCTGACTTAATGTCTACAACGTCCATGTGAGCTAGTTGCATAAACTGCTTTGACATAAATAAATCAAGGAATAGAGAAAAATGGGCATATTTAGGAGGCAAGGCATTTAAATTGTTTCACATGTCTTCTCTACAATGAGATTAACAACACCCAAATAGAGTTTCTTCTTCTTCACGCTGGTAAGGAGGAGCTTAGAACACCTCTGAAAGCAGAGGCACCTAGAGCTTTACAGAGTTGTCTATACAACAGCATCACAAATTGATACATTAGGTACCTAGCATCCGTTTTCTAATTCAGCAGAGCACAAATCTTCAGTATCTCACATTAACCAGTCCCCTGGAGATGTCTCAGGTGCTCAGGGTCACCTCAGTTTGACACAGACCCATGGCACCCCTATACAGCTGAATCAAGATAAGCAAAATGGATTGCAACTAAACCCTGAGACATTACAAACATTTGAATAATAACCTGCAGGTAAAGCATTTCAATGCAGTAAAAATATATAGTGGCCTGAAAAGGCAGCAGAAAAGGATTTTGAGTTCCTGACACTCACGTTTAGGAGACCAAATCTCCACCTTGGAAAACCCCACCTTTTCAATAATATTCAAAATTATCTCACTCTTCTGGCTGGACAGCCATTCCATGATGGAAGGAATCACACCTCTATTAGTGGGTTTTGCTCCTATTTGCCAGGTGCTTGAACAGCATCATTTTTCAAAATCCATAGAAGATCTTTTGTTAATGTCAAACGGAATATACTGCACTATGTGCTTCAGCAAGCAATATGAGCAGAGGAACTGGCATTTAAAGCACAACAGAAAGGATACAGAGCTTTATCCTGCAGATCCTGAACACTGAGAAGGACATTTTAGAGGAGCTGTTATTCAGCCTGCATCAGAGGAACATGCCCTTCAGTAGCAGTAGTGCAGCTCCACATGGCAATACCCACCTTACAGCTTGCACAGGCTGACATGCAGCAGGCTGAGGTGACACCATGAGTCTGTGCCTTTCAATTAGGTACACAGCAGGTTTGTAGCTCACTCTCACATGCATAAGAAATTTTACAAGTTATGTATTTTCTGAGCAGCTGTGAAAACCAGAGAAAACTCGAAATGTCCCAGACGCTCTCTGCCACAGGCTGAGGCGCAGTAGGAATCCAGTCACTGTAATTTGTGTAAAATGCAGCTAAGATTAGATTGTTTGTTGCTTTCCTTGGAGGGGCAGCTTGTTTCCTTTACAAATTCCCTTAGGAGATGTATTAGAAATGAATAAACAGCTGGACTATGCTGTCTGAGACAGCACAATGCAGGGAGCTGAAGTCAGAAGAATCAGCATTTCTGACTGTGCAAATCCTGTCCTGGTGGGCCTAAAGCAGGGAAGGCAAAATGATAAAGGAAACCCTGAGTTAGCCGTGGCATCCACATAGCTGCTGAGCCAGCTGGATTATTTTAACTCCAGCCTGCTAGGCTGGAATCAGGGAATCACGATATCCTTGGCAGATAAACAGCTTGTTCTATTGTTTGGCCAGTGCCACATCATGGCACAGCTTTAAAGCAAAATAGAAAGCAATTGCTGCCAGCTCTATATAAAAAATAAGTAAATGGTAAAATACAATGAGTAATGCAATGAATAAAAGCTGACACCTTTGTTTTCAAATCAATTTATGTAGTTTACCTATGAATCTCCAGTATATACAGAATTTTGCTGCTCAAAGCCTAAAAACCTATGGAATTTTCTGACATACTCATAGAAGTTGGAGCTGCAAAGTTGAGTAAATCACGACAGCCTAGACATATCCATTGCTTAGTCAGGTTCTTCCACCAAACTCAAAACCAATGTTATCAGCTAGGGGTTTTTCCCCCAGATCATATTTTAGCATGAAAACTCATATGTTTGTTCAACTTAAAGGCTTGTAGCACCTGCTTTCACAAGGACTCATCAAACAATACTGTATCTCCAGTTTCCTTAACTACCATGTCCATGCTCCATAGGCACTGCTGGGTACATCTAGGACAGTATAGACTGATTTTTTGTTGGAGGTTTCTTCTCACCTAACTTTAAAAGTACTATGCACCCATGGGGTTTTTTTTCAATTAATGCTAAGAAACAAGCAATTTTAGGACAAAACTCCTCTAAATGGAACATAGATATCTGCACTATAGTCAAAAAACCATACCTTAAAAATTCCAATCTCTCCTTTTTGACCCAGACTGGAGTTTTGGAAGGCCATTTCAGGTATACATGTATGTTTGACATACACTAGCTTGGCTAGATAAAGCCTATGAATTATCTCTGTTAGTCAGTACCTTGATATAATCCTAATTAGAGCAGAGAACAACAGAAATGAGCCTTATGTAATAGAGACTGTTACCTAAGCATTTGCCACCTTTCCCATAATTTCACTTGCAGCACAGAATCCAGCAATAATACAAATTCCAACCTGACATTATTAAGCTAGCATGTATAAAATGAAAAATAAGTGAGGCTGTTTTTCAAAGGTAGACCTTATAAAACTTCCTATGGAAAGCCTGTAACACCAACAGCACACTGGCTCCATTTACTATAAAATACTTTTAGAAGTGGATATTTGGAAACTCTGCCTTGTTCAGAAAGCTCAATAAGATTTTCCTGTCCTTTTCTTTCTTTAAATAGCTGCTCCATTTTTTACTGTATGTTGCCAAGCTTCCTCCCTAACACTGTTTGGGAGGAGGGGACTTAATGGTTCCTACCAATAAAACCATAAATTATATCAATTATTCAGATGCTTTGTAAATGTTTTAGGGCCAGCTAACGAGGGAACTTTTTCAGAATTAGAGCTGTCTGCATCAAGAGCCAAGCATGGTAAGGCTAAGTATAGTGAATGTGACAAAGCTACTTCTTTCCCTTTATGGTTTTCCTCATTTGTTATTTGGCCATACCCACTGTAAAAAAAAAGCCAGTTTGCTCTCCACAGTACTCAATGACCCCAATGAAGTTCCTGGAAATGGAAGCACAAGGAGAATTCCACTGTTTGTGAAGGACTTGTGGGGATTAAACCTTCCACTTCTCAAACTCTTTTTTCTTGCCTCTGTGACTCTCCCACAGCTCTCGGGCCCCTTTGCCTTGTGTCACCACCAGAATGAAGAATGCTTTTGTGGAGAGAAACCAGGGGAAAACATGGTCATGGGTCCTGCAGCTCAGCAGCTGTCATTTGTTGACATTTTAAAATCAACCCAAATGTGAGCTCTGTTTTTGCTACAATGCCAGTCTCATGAGAATCCAGACAGCTTCTTTAAGTCTCTGATTCTGTCAAACAAGTGTAAGATGCAAATAAAGACACATCCATCCACTGCCAGGGTTCTGCACTGTGGAAATTATTTCAATATGCAGTGAAAGGTACTCAGTTTGTGTTAAAAACATATATTCACTTATTTTGGTGGGTAGAATCTTATGAAAAAATAGCTTTTACTCAAGATACAAAGCCACAAACCTCTGTTTTTACACAATGCCATATTCTAGACAAGTTTTTTTTAAAGAATAAAATGTTCGACTACCATGAAATCTTAGAATTTTAAATTAACTTCTCCCATGCATTAAAATAAACTCTTGGAGAAAAAGGGTTCAAAGAATTTTTCAGACTGAAAAGGTAGAAATTAAACAAAGTATCATTTTTAATGAAATAAAATAACAAAAATTACTTTAAATGAAAAGTGGGTAATCTTCAAAGCAGAACATGAAACAAGTGAGAAATTTTTAATTTAAACAGAGTGAAAAAAATTCTACTACCCTCCCTCTATTCCATATGAAAGTACCACCTAGCTCAGCAGGGATTCACAAGTTGTTCCAGCCACCCAAAATTGCCTATTTTTTAGTGAATAAACTATTCATCCAAAAATTTTTGTTCTATTTCTATTGCTGGTTCTGCCAAGTCATGAGATGCTAAACCTCCCACTCACTGCTGATGCAGAAATAAATGCTGACTGCATTCAAGCCAGGAAATGTATGGGAAAACATTTATGGTTTGTTTTTCCTTCAAAGATAAAGGGAAATTTTCTTCAAGTCTTTGAAGAAGAAGAAGATCAGGGAGTTAAGGTATTTCCAAAGATGTTCAGAGGGCCCCCTGGGCAGGAGCCTGAAGATGTGATCACAGGCATAACAAAATCCAGTACTAGGGCTACCAGCTATTTTTGTTGTGCTAACCAGGCCAAGATGCCAAAAATACAGGTCTGATTTGTGAGTGATCACAGCTCCCCCTGTGCCAGCTCCATCCAACTCTTGCTGAAGAGAGAAAGAAAGATGCTCCCCAAATTCTGAGTGGGGCTGGACCCCAAGAAACTGCAGGAATTATCCAACACTCTGCAGGACATGGCTAACACCTGGTTCAGGTGAGACAGGGCTGTGTTGTGGTACGTCCTGCTGGATGTGAAAAAGGGAGGACAGAACAATAACTGCACACCAGAGACTGACATTCCTTTAAATTATCTAGCTATATTCCATAAGAAACATTAAAAAAAAAAAAAAAAAAGAGTAAACTAGTCTTCCAGGTTAAACCACTTTAGAAAAGCAATAGAATATTTATTTTTAGTATGGACAGTGTCTAATGACACATTTTGATCTTTCTTCTCATGGTGTATTTCCACCTTTGAAAAACGTAATACCATGAATACAAAATCAGTTAGCAGACTGCTGAAGCCACTACTGCTTGGGGTTATTTCCCAAGGCCATATGAAGCATTGGCATAGTCATCGTGTCATTTTGTGCAATCATATGGTATAGTTCCCTTGTATTTCCTATTCCTGGCAATTCATTCTTTCTGTACAGTAAATTTAAGATGGGATGTAGATGATTTTCACTTCACCCTGCTTGAGCAGGAAGTTTGGACCAGATGACCCACTGTGGTCCCTTCCAATCTTACTCATTTTTTGCTTCAAAAGCCCTCAAGTTCTCTAAAAATAGTATGACTATTTTGCAGACAAAGAAGTCTGAATGATAGCTTAAGGCACTTTTTCTAACAAAGCAGGTTACAGGTGAAAAAACAAAGGCTTGTGATTTGGACAGGTTATGGTGCTGGTGCTCAGCTTGGGAGCAAACTGTGAGATTTTCTTGTGCATTGTTGATGCAGGGACAGGCTGACCTCTGCACTGAGCATCAAGTAACATTCATTGAAATTATAACTGGGGTCAAAAGTGAACTTTTATATATTGATAGCCAACTGCATGTTGTAACTCTTTCAAGATGACAATAATGTCTGGAAATGTCTCATATCTCAGGAGTTCAAGCCTAGCTCAGACCACTGCAGAAATAGTTAACAAGGTATAGAAGTGAAATGCTAAGTTATTTGGGAATTGGAGGTTCTGGTGGCCCTGCCCAAGAACAGTGTTGAGTTCATGCCTTGTAAACCATGGTAGAGTGGAACTAAGATTGAACAGAGCCTTAGCCCCCTGTAGAAACAGATTGAAATTACATAAAATTGAGAGGAAAAAAGTGGAATTTCCTCGTTATTTATTATGACTTTGGCATGCACGAGGGCACTGCTGACTTTTCTCACTGCCTGAAACACCACCTGTCCCACCAGCTCAGACACATCTTTAACACTGTGTGTAAACAGCAATTTGTGGTTCTTGCAACTCTTCAGCCTGGTTTCCTGTCTCTGCCCTCTTGGTGAAAAGGTTATGGCTGAGCTGGCCCACAAGGACGTGCTCTGCAAGTGGTGTTGGAGACCAAGGAGCACCTCACACCCCCCAGTGTGATGGGCAGAGACAGCACTGTCTGGTCAGGCTTCAGAGAAGCCAGGAACACCCACAGCCTGTGCTTCAGCTCTCCCAGCAATAAACTGCCACACCAAACTCATCACTTGTATTCTGCAATCTTTGCTCTTTTCCTTTGGTCTCACTTTGTATGTTTAGTCTTCTTTTCTCTTCAAGAAATTGGTCTTGAATAAGCACTTACACCCATTTGATTTTTTTTTCCCCTTGAAAACCAACCAAACTTCTAACAAAGCTTTCTACAAAGGGAGAAGAAGTATTCCTGCCCCACAAAAACCCTAGGACTCTCTATACTCACATAGCCCCCACAGGTTACTACAGCCTTACCATCTCAACACATCTCAGTGATCTTCATTTGGCTTGTAAATAAAGCAAGCTCATATTGGCAGAAATAAAATAAATAATACTGATATTTGTGATGTTTCTTGTGTATGAACCAAAGAAAGTAATCAACAGATTGGTGCAGCCATGGTGATCAGTTTACCAAGGTGACAAATAAGGATTGATGTCTCTGCTACAAGGAAGCAGCTCCTTATTGCTAAGTAATTGAAAGACATTTATCACACAGAAACACCCCCACACATGAGCTGAGCTCAGAGCAAATTGAGAATTATATGTGGCTGCATTAAGACATGAGTGAAAACATATCCTGTCAGCCCTTCTAGACAGATGAAAATGCCAGTCTTGGGTCTTGTTTACAATGAGAAGATTTTGGCTCTTCCTTCCCAGTGAAATCAACATATAATATTTCTTTAATGTCATTAAATGCTCACTTGAATATTTGTACTCTAAGTTGTAAATTTTTTCAGTGGATAAGAGCTTGGATAAAAACAATCACTAAGGAGAAAAAACTGAGAAATATTGCAAATATGCTAGCAAGAATCACTAGCCTGATCATTGAACAATGTCATTAAATGCATCAGGAGAGTCAAATGCTGATATTGACCACAGAAGCATTTATATCTAAGATTCACTTGAAATCAGGTTTCAATGTGGTATGTATCTGAGCACAGCCAGAATGCCTACTTCTGTAAGGCCAGCTTTCCTGCTGTGATTATGCTTCTCTGATTATTTTTTTTTTTTGTTAACTCAGCATTAGAAACTCTTTTTGTTTGTAGATCCGAAACTTCTTTAGCTGCCTCAGGTGAAAAGTAATCTTCATTCAGCTCAGCCACAGCCATGCAGGTTCAGTTATTACCTCTGCCACCCAGTTAGGAAGAATTGCACCAAATTGCATTATTCACTGACCTTTGAAGAGTTAACTGACTCAGTTCATGACTGTTATCAAATAATAAGTCAATTTCATTTTTGTAGCAATAGGAACAAATCTCTTCCTTCCAAGCAAAGCAGGTAAGGATCACAGAAGTGGTGTGTGGCAGGGTATCAATACTAAGGACATGAGCACCTATACATACATGTTCAGGTATTATTTCTGCATTGGATAGCATAAAAATTGAGTTAAATCTCACATGACTTTAGAACATTCTACAACATCTTCTCTGTGCTGTATTTCCTGATGTAGTCACAATTAAGTGAACCACTAAAAGTGATTCAATTCACAGAACCAAACATCAAATACCTAAAATTATAAAAGGATGCCTAGGGCAATATGGCTTTTTTCTTCCATTTTGGTCTCTGCTGTTTGTGAAAAAAAGAGTTAATTTTCTATTCTTCTCTAAGATTATACTCCTAAATTCTGGATTTTTTAGCTCTTTCAATGCAATGTAATCTAGTAGGAAAAGACATTGTTTATTTTTATGACTGCCAGTCCCTCTGGGTTAGAAATGGGTAAATCAGAATAAACCTTTTGTCAGAGAAAATTGCCTTATCAAAAATAAATATAGATCAGACTAAAAAAACTGAGAATGGGTTGGGTCTTTACATTACTCAGTAACCCCATATGCTTCTTTCTTGACTATTACTTGATCAGTTTACTTACTATTACTGAGCCACTTAGCATTCTTATCTAAGAATATCTTCTGGCTCTGGATTCTGAATTGCTTCCTTTATCTGATTGAGCTGGAAGGGGAAAAATGCTTTCTATTTGGATAATGTAAACAATTCACAACTGACAATAATGGTATAATAAATAGATCTTGTATATACAGTCCATGAAAATTTTATCTTTTATCCTTTTATATTTCTTCTCTTTCTACCTTTGAAAAAAAAAGTTTTAAAATAAAAGATAAAAACATCTGTAAAACAGATCTTGAAGCTGAGCCGATGTCAAAGGAAAGATAGGCTCTGGCAGGATAACATGGTCCAATTCCAATTGTAAGTGTGAGTGAGTCCCATTTCATGTGCAGCAAGACACTTAAGGAGATGCAGAATTGAAAGAGGATGTACAATGGAAATAATAGAATATGGCAAAGGTGAGAATGTAGGTTGAAAGAAATTGATGGTCTCAATCTTAATAAACACAAAGAAAGAAAATGGGATAAAGAGGGCAGGTTAGAGGGAAGGAAATGGAATTCAAATAAAGGCAAATGAAGAGAAGTATTGATTGAGCAAGATTCATGCAAAGATTTCTTTTTTTAATTTAACTGAATCAGTTTCCATATTCTAGAGGGCTCAGCACTGCCAGGTTAATGTAAATGCACCTATCACACACCTTTGGAGCCTGTAGGCTCAGGACCTGGGATCAACACTGGTTGCATGCCCAGACCTCTGTTTGTCACCTCTCTTGGGGTGGTGGAGAAAGCCAAGTGATCCATGTGTTCCCATGGACTCTTCCAACAAGGACCTGCCTGACCCACTCTGGGGTCCCACTAACCAGCTACAGACCATCAACCTGCACCACCTCTTTTGGGGAAAGCTCTGGGCCTGAGGGCTCCTGGAGCACCAGGCTTTGTGGTGTGCAGACCTGCACAGTTTGAAACTACTGCCATGTGCCTTCTTCCCTGCTTTCCCTCTTCACATTCTCTGAAATGTAATGATCTCTTTATCCTCTTTTCTGTAGTAGTTCCTAATAGAGATCTCCCTGTCCTTTCCAGTCAGAGATGTCTGACCAATTGACATTGTTAAGTAAATTATGCTTTCAACCCCTTTATGGAAGACCAGACCTGGAAAAACAAAAAGCAGGAAAAATCTGCAGAGGACTCATCATCATATCATTGCAGGCTCCCTTTTGTGCAAGGACTCACAAGGCTGCTTAAGCACAGGACAGACAGAGTCACCTTTTAGGCTCATTTTCTGGTGCAGATTTTTATTATTTTAATAACTCACTGATGAGCTGCTGCATAATTGTCTCCTTGACGATTCAAAAGACAAAAATTTTGTTGATTTAGAGTAAAAACTGGTTGTCCCAAATCCTGAACCTTTGCTTCCAAGCAGAGTCTTGTACTAAGATTTCGTTTGCAGCTATCATGTTTTTCACATAATTTCATTTTCACCTGAGCTATAAATCCACAAACTTTCTGAATCGTACTGTGATGTTAAACTGTCTCCAGGAGTCTTACACCAAGAGCTTTGTTCAAAACACTGTCATCACACATTTCACTCAGGCTGAGTGAAATAATTTTGAGTCATCATAGTTAGGAACTTAGTGCAAATATATAATCAAAGCAATAACTAAGAACATCATCACTTTTCACTGATGTTTGTGCAGAAGCTTTTAGCCATGCAGTCTCATATATGGAGCACATTTATATTCCCTTTCTCAACTTAACCTTGAGCCAAAGAACTGGTCTTTCATAACATGAAAATTGTTTTCTGAAGTTTATTTGATTGCTTAGCCTAACTGCCAATGTTTACTCCTATAAACTGCTCTTTTTTCCTCACCCCTTTCCTAAAGCCATAGTGGCTATATTTGCTGCAGTCTGCAGCTGTAGTTAAAGCAGCCAGAGACTCTCCAAGGAACCACACACCACTGAGCACCAGCTGCCCCCACAACATCAGCACAGTGCCAGAAGCAGTCTGGAGTAGAGATGGAGAGCTCTTTGGAGGACAGCACATCTCAGGAAGACTGCTGGATGGCCCTCAAGGTCCAGGGCCTGCAGCACAAGTAAAGGGAATGGTTTTCATGCCAGCCTGATACCACATGCTCAAGGCCTCTTGAACTCTGTTGCCCTGTGGCAAGCAATATCTTACTGCCAGAATGACTTCATGATACTGACAGATAAATGTTCACCTTATGAAAAGGCTGGAGACAGCCAGGACAGAGCAACTGAGGATATCACCAATGCTCAGTGAAGATTCATAGTGAATATTGCTCATATGTGCAGGAAGTAAGGACCAGATAACTTCTGGTTTTCTTATTTCTACTTGCAAATTTATAGGGTCTTGCATATGATGTGTTGGGTTACATCTTTGCTACAACAGTGGCAATGCAATTGATGGTATAGTCCCTTTACTTCTCTTTGTGTGTCTGTTCCCAGTTTGTGTCACATACTGTCTCTGTAAAACACTAAATAGATGAGGTCGAACCACCTACAAGGAGGAGGGACTTCTGCATCTTTGGGCAACTGCTAATCCTGCTCAAATAGAGAAGGTTCAAAAGCCTTAATGATATGGGATCTGGAGAAACTGTACTGAGAAGCTCTCAGAGATGATGGTGAGAATAATTTCCTGAAAGCCCAGAGGGGACCAAATTGAGTTTTCTGCCACTTAAAATCTTGGGATGGCTGTAATTGAGGACACAGTAGGGGGAGGAGGGCTGTGCATGAACTTTTGCACTCCTGCTTAGTCTTATCTAGTTGCTCTGACTTTTGTTCATCTAAAAAAAGAAATAAAAAATTAACTTTTCTTGTTTTATATATGTTCTGATGAAACATGGCTAATTTTTAAGTTCAGCTAAAACTTTTAATCCCTTGTGACGTCTCATTGTGAGAAGATAAAGGCACATCCACTTCAAAGCTATGGATTGAGATTGTTCCTCTTGCAAAGTCACAGACCTGGTGCCCCAGAGCCTAATTTCTGCTGTTCCTCTGATCCTGAGGACACCTGGCACAGCCACTGCATGAGCCCAAATTCCTCAGGCTGGGCACAGCACATGTCAAAGTGGGAGAGGAAGGGAAAATGGAGCAGCTTTTCTGACTCTCAGACAATTCTGGCATGCTCAGCTGACTCGTGTAACTCTAAAGAAGCTGCAAAACCGAGTCAGCCTACGCAAGAGAAGAAAACAGCCTACATATAAATAATAACCTATATAGCTTTCCCCCTGTCAGTTCCATAAGTAGCTGGAGAAGAACAAAGCTTTGAAGTGAGTCATGTTACCCCCCACCTTCAGTCTCTCTCTCTCTTAAAGTTCCAAGGAAGCTCAGAAGGCACATTGGTCAGAATTTTAAGTCATGAAGATCAGGGTCAAACTATAACTCTGTCAGGAGATTTTCATGAACTCCCTAAACCAGGAATTTTATATGCATAATTGGAACTGAAAATGTATCTTTCCTGAACCATTTTGTGGGCATTTGCCTTACTGGTAAGTCTAGGGTAATTGTAGCTCACCACCAGGTTTCTTTCCAGCACTAAATATTCTTACAACATTGGTCTGCTCCTGCTACTAACTTAAATGTAGGAATTCACACCTGCATCATTTATATCCACCAGGTCATTACAACCTCCATTTCTATTATGACTCAGCACATACTACACAGATTTGACTCCTTTTAGATCAAAAGAAGAGTCTCGGTCCTGTGCAGAAGCTTGGATTGCATTGACATGATACCCAGTTCAGTATAAATATACAAATCTTTTGAAAAATCCTACCTCTTAATAACTCTAACCCCAGTATCAAGTTTATGAGGAGAGACACACGACTAGAAATATAAATTTTATACATATTTTATTTAAGAGCTCTCTTTCAGTTTAATAAGTTATTAAAAGATGTCAGAAATTTCAGTTACACTTGCTCCATCATTACTTAGAGCTGTGGGGAAGTACTTGCCTGGCTGGAGAACCCTGTCATGTGTTTCTCACATGAACTGACATTTGATCACTAGCAATTATGGTGGAGATAGAAAATAAAACAAACAAAAGAAAATTAGAGAACTGCTTTGCATGGAACATCACAAGTTAGCAGAGAGTAGATTGCATCTAATGAGACTCAAAGAGTAGGGAGTATTTCAAATTACAGTATTTCAAAAAAGGAGTATTTCTCTGCCTATTTCCTCAGAAAGATCTTAATGATGAGTCTTAAAGAGGCTAATCCACCTGCTTCTCAATGAGTGTGTGCAATGTAGGGAAATATTCTTAGCTCCATGTTACAAACAGGGAAATTAAGGTGTGTACATGGTAAGTACATGGCCCAGGTTTTCAGGAGGAGCCAGTGGCAGAGCTCTGAATGAAATCTCAATCTGTGCTTTAGAGTTCAGATCATCCTTCCCAAATCCACATTGCTGAGTGTTCCACAGAACTGCCCAAACCCACAAAATCTTTCCTGAGGAGACTGCACCACCAACATTCTACAAATGGCATTTTGCAAAAAATGCATATCTGTATCACTGTCAGACACATGAGGAGAAGAACAGGAGATAGGCAGGGAAAAAATGTGCAGTAATAGTGCCCACTCCTTCTTGGCTGCTGCTGTCAGATTGGTTTTGGACATAATGAAAAGCAGCCATACTCGTGGGTAAGGTGAAGGGAGGGCAAGGGAGATGTTCCAGCATATGCAGCTGCAGGAGGGATTTTTGCTTAAGTTGTCAATGCAACGTTTATTTTGTAAACATATTTATCAATTTTGCAGCACTTGCTCTGCCTAAAGCGTGCCTTGAACCTAATGTTATTTCAGCAGCCATGACTTTGATCGATTGCATATCAGGAAGCTTAAGTGCAGAAAACTCCTACACAAAAACACTTTAAAGTATGGAAATTAAAATTTAAAGGCTGCTTTTTTAGCATGCTTTGTGTGCCAGAGCAGCCCAGCCCCAGTCTGAGCTGTGAGAAAGGAGGAAGGGCAGCACAGCCATTCAGTCCTACTCACACAGGACCTGTCCTAGGCACAAATTACCTTAAGTAGTAAGGTGGGAGGAGAGCAAAGGAACAGAGCTGGCAGAGCTTCCCATTTCTAACAAACCCACATCTGTTTGACATCCCCAGCTGCCAACTAACTGCAGAAGAGCTTAGAAAAAGCCACAAGCAGGGCCTGGTTCTCCAACAAATACGCTCACCACATTCCTTTTCATGCACATCCCATCAAAATCCATCAGTGCCATTCAGTTAATATTAATATGCTTTTACCAGAGGAAGAGGTGCATAAAACATCCTCAAGCACAAGCTTCTTATCTTTAGTGAATAGTGCCAGAACTGCCCTGCATTCCTGCACAGAATGGTCTCCACAGAGGATCTGCTGAGCTCTTGGGAAGCTCTCTGCATTCTTATCTGAGGGCTGGTATTTTTTGAGTACTCCTCAATAGATCTTCAGAAAAGGCTGAAAGTCAACATTCCTCTTGGCACTGGTGTTGCCATGCAGCAGGTGCACTGGCACTGCTTTTCCATTGCTACAATAAAACCTCACAATCTCTTTCCTGAGGAAAATAACCCACTTTTACAGGGCAGGTGAGTTCTCATGACTGCATTAGGTCCAATGGCCTGTAAAGTAATTTGCTGTATCATAGTTTGCTCTTTCTTTCAACTCAACTCAAGCCACATTCCCCTCTTGGCGTTAACAATCCAGTTCTCATAAGAACTTACTCTTTTCTTTTTCACCCAGTAGCTGTACAAAGGGAGAAGAATTAACTGGAGGGGAGTGTTTATTTCATCTTTCCTCTCTATTCAGTCCCTTTGATCACAGATATAGAAAAGATCTAAGTGCTTAAGTCCAAACACTTTGGCCTTGTTCAGCTGTTGCTTAACTCTGGAGATAATTTAAATTCAGTAGGTCCTTCACTGCTTAACTTCAACATTTTCTGGGCAGCTGAGTTCTGCTCAAGGCCAGAATCCCCCTTCTATGTGCAAGGAGGAATCTGGCTCCAATCTGGGTCAAACATGATTTGGAACCTACAACAAGAATGTATAAGGACTGTGCACAGGAGTTCATTCAGAGTCTATCAGGAACATACTGACAGCCTTGGGTCCTTTAAAGAAATGCCTCAGTAACTGTGGGAATAGTACAATAAAATCATGCCAGTCTTTCTGTTGGAACATTAGTGGTACTTGCACTGATCAAGGAAGAGGGAAATACACCTTAAATGCCTTTTCAAGCCTGATAGGCTATTAGTGCATCTCTACTACCTCCCACAATGGGAGTAGTAGGCCACATGCAAGGATAGGAAGAGAAGGGGTTTCAAAGCTCAAATGGAAACTGTTCTGCTGCACAGAAAAGAAAGCAAAATTCCTGAATTTTGTTTCAATGAAGAGGAGAAAAGGAGCTATGCCTTAGTTGGCTCTTGCATATTGTCACTCACTGTCTAGAATGAAGAAACACTTTATTTGCTTTTATTTATTTGGTAAGTTATTTGCTGCCTGTTCAAGCTGCTGTCTGAGGAAAGGTCCTCAGCTCTGTGAGTGATGGGGGGAGGATTCAGCTCATCATTTGAACAGATAGGGAGCTCCAGAGGAGACTTCAGCCCATCTGCTTTAGCTGTTGATTGGCCATAGGGATGAATTGGCTCTCTGGAAGGATCCATTTCTGCCCACTGAAGAGGGAATTATGATAAAAGATACCTGCTGGTCAAATCAATTTGAAAAACCAGGTCATGCATTCAAAGAGGGAGGAAGGGGAGGATAGAAATATAGGGGAAAAGAATCCAATTAAGTTAACTTGGGGTTCAATTCAGAAACAACAAAGCCATAGGGTTCCCTGATTCGTTCTGCCCCCCTTTTTGCTGTGAACAGCTTTTTAATTGGAAGAGAAGTTCCAATTTTTTATACTGGTTTGTCTATTTATCTCCTAGGCTTAACAGAGACAAATATTATTAAAACACATTTTGGAAAAGCCTTTCAACACTGCCATTTATTTTAAATATTATTGTTTAATCACTGATTTCCCCCTGGTAATTATGCTATCTTTAGGCTTTGGAGTTTTTAAATCGGTGTTTTCCTGTGGCTTGGGTGTGATTCCTGCAGAAGCCTTGTAATAACCAAATAACTAGGACAGTCTAATCTAATAATTTGTGCATGCATATGATGTTCAGGGGGATTATTAAAGTTATTTTCTCACTAAAATGTTATCAGCTTAGAAAGCTGAGCTGTTCCAGGCTGATGGCTTTTCATTGCAAAAATGTTTAATACTGTTGTATGCACCAGACTGCAGTTGCACATGTTAATGTCATTTATTCCATTGATTTTGCCTTTTGAAAGGAACCTTGCTGGCCCCTATTTTTGCTTTAAAATATCCTAACAACCTAACCAATTTTGCTCAAATGGAAAATGTTTTCTGAAACTGAAACTGGAGAATTTGTTTAGACTAAAAGTGTTGGATAGGCTTTAGTTTGACAGGACTTGTTATTAGCTTAGGACATGAAGCCTTGAGAATTTCTTCTGCTATAATAGCATTTTATTTCAGGCCCCCAGCACAACTAATTTGAATGGTTCCAGGGGTAGAACATAATCAATTTTGCAACCAAGATGGAAGTCAGTTCCTTAGTAGTAATTTCCCTGCAGGATAAGAACAGTGATAACAAAACAAACAAGAGAAAAAAAGACAAAAGAAAAAAAAAGAAACATCATGAATGCATTTAGCATTACTCAGACTTTTTAGTTCTGCTAGAGTAGTCTAAATTTCAAAGCCACCTCCCACACATATACTTATATATAACATTTAGAAATACAATACTTCCTTACATGTTGCACTCATTGTCATACCCTTTGTTCCTAGATATGGAGTATTTTGCTACAGAAATCAAGACAACATCAGTATTTTTCTGCACTGATGATTCATCCTGGACACTGAAAGGAAGAGCTGGTACACAATAAAGCAGGAGCACAAGCAAAGGGAAAGAGATAAAGATATGGGCAGACAAATGTCAGATACAATTCAGTTGCTTGGGCCATGATATGCACAATATGTCATGACTCTGCAGTTATACATGCCTCATATTTTGCATTTGAATGATAATCTTTCTTGGTGTAATTGCAGCAAATATAGTCATGCTGCAATTAACATTGTATCCATTATTCTTTCAGTGAATTATTTTAAGATTTTTTTTTTTAAGTTTCAGAACCCACACTAGGAAGGCTTTGTTTAATCAGCTGGAGAGACCACTGCAAACTGTGACAAGCCTTTCTTAGATTCTCTAAGGAGACAAAGGCTTAACCTGCTGTTCATATACCTTTGTTACTTGGCTTTGATGATTGCAGAAATAATGATTAGTGCAGAAAAGTTCAAATGAAGCATTTCTTTCTAACATTCAGTTGCAGCTGAAATGTTGGCCCGTTCTTTTGAGAGCGTTTGTTTAACAAAGCCTCTTCCTAAAAAAGGTCAGTAGCAAATGTGGTGGGGAAAATGAAGATATCTTCTGGTCCCTGGGGGCTCTGGGATGTGGGGACTGGTTGCTCTGCCCAGCATCACTTGAGCCCCCAGCCCAGTTTGGGCTGTGCCATACACAGGCCATGGTCAGCCAGGTCCTGCATGGACCTTTGACCAGTGACCTGTGTTAGAGCTGGCCCTGCCCCAGCCTGGCCTCCAGCTGTCCTTGATCTACTGGCTGCACAGATCCATGTATTAGTATGCTCAAAACAACGACACTGAAACCATCAGATTCTATCATTAGTTGGTTTTGGTGGGGTTTAAGATGGATTGCACTAAAATCAGAATGAAATTCAAGAGAAGAATAAAAAAGGAGTCAGGATGATATTATTTTGAGCCAATAATGAAACATACAAGGGGTAGTGATGGAAACTTATACCATATGTAACCTTTACAGGAACATTTCTTAGATATATATATATATATATATATATATATATATATATATATTTACACATTTATTTATTTATTTATACAGATATATATATAATGGGAAATAATTTATTTTTTCTGGACAGTTCAACTGTATCACAAAAGGGGAGTGTCAGCAATTTGTTAAGAATATGAGCATCATCTTTCTAAAAGTAGTCATCAGTCACAAATATGGGGTAGAATATAAGAAGTTCCAAAACAGAGCTTTTAAAAAAAACTTATTTGTGTTTTCCAGTGACCTTACAGTCACAGAAATTTCTACGACCAGATAGAAGCTTTTTTTTTTTTTTCTTTACTGAGCTCCAGCACAACAGAAATTTTCCCTTAACTCCTGTGAGCCTGACAGAAATTACATGTGTGAAAAGATGCCTGAACTGCACTTTGTAAGAATGTGGTGCAGTTCCTTCACCTGATCTTACATTTTGTGGCTCACTGAAGTTCCCTTTCGATCAATCAATCAATGCCAATGTCATTTCTAAACTCATCTTCATTTACAAGTGATGCAGAACCTCCTCTCTTAATTTCTATCCTTAAGCAGGAGCACAACGTCCTTGATTCTTGGGTAATGATTGTTTTGTACAAGACTAGAGATGACTACTTTGAGAAATGCAACATAATATACACATCACTCCTTCAGTCCTGCTCAGACAAGTGAAACAACATAATGCTACATCTGAGGAGCCTGGTGCTATGGTAACCTGCCTCCTGAAGCATCCCCAGGAAGCCCCTGATCTGCAGCAGATGGGAATCAACTGAAGTCTCCAGCAACACACAGTCTCCACATAAACACTCATTGAGTCCTCCACTCAGTGCCCAGATGCACTGCAGGACTTCAGCTTCACAGTTCACATGCTCCAAAATGAAACATGGCTAGATATGGACAAAGGAGAAATGCTCAGTACCCAACACAACAGATTCTAATAAAACCAGCAAGGTGACTTCTGACAAGTGGAAGTAACTTCACTTTTCCCTACATTATTATTTTACATGTTTTCAATAAGCAATTTTTAATTCACAGTTGCATATGAATATGCAATTTCAAACCATTATATTTTCTCTGTAAAACATGCAATTTCCCTGTCAAAGGGAGATATGAGGAGCTTGAATCCCTTTTAATCTATATTTGGCCAACATGAGAACATGCTAAAACCCCTATGCACACTTGTGTCTTAGCAGCAACACAGATGAAGAAATGCAATTTAACCTTCCCCAGCCCCCAGCTGGCTCCTTCCCTTTCAAATGCTGCATTTATGGATAATGATCTCTGAGCTACAGGAAAGCCTTGGGCCACTTTATACTCCTTGCACTGAGACACGGAGGGATGGGGACATGGAAACCACCTGATCTTGGAGACACAGGAGCTGACCATGTGTGATGGGATGGTTTGGCCAGTCCCAAGCTCACCTGAGCACAGTAAAATTCCTGAGCCATCCTCAAAGGTCTTCTGCTCTCTACTAAATGAAGTCCAATGCTTAGCTGACAGAGGTACTGTCTTGTGTTGTTGGGGTGTAAAGAGTAGTCAGGGAGCATGGTCTGAGAAGGACCACACACTGTCCCCACCATTTGCATATAAATCAATCAAGAGGGAAAACAGGATTCATCTCTCACACAATTCACCTTTTTTTCTATCACTCAGATAGCAGCAATTTTAAGCACCAATGACCAGGTGCTTAAAAGCCATGATCCTGTAAACTCTTCTTCCCTGCAGGTGCAGCAGGCCCAGAAAGTGTGTTAAACTGCCTGGAAAATCCTCTTCTAGCCCAGGTCTGCTTGGCATGGTGAGCACATGCACTTACAAAACATCACAGTTTCACACCAGCCACTTCCAAGAACCTGCATTCTCCCCGAAGCCCTACAATTTCAAAACACTTGAAATGTATTTGTATTGTGCTTATCCTCTCCATTTTCACATCAAGGGAGCCTGTCAGCAATTTGCTGTGGGGATGGGTCCTGCACAGAATCACTAGAAAATCTCCTGCCACCTTTGCCAGCTCCATGCATAGCAGCCCCTGAGGCCAAGCACAGCTGGGTGGGTCCTGCTCTCAGGACAAGACACAGCTGGAGCCTGGGCACCTAAAGCTGTGTGTCTGCAGGGTGTCTATAGGTGCCTGGAGGTGCTGCCTGCACCACCTCAGCATTCAGCTTTTAGATTTTCACTTTTGGGCAGTATTAAACTAGGCAAGCGACCCATACAACAATCTTGTCTCCTGGAAATGTGCAAACTGCTTCTGTAAACCACAGGTCTGAGCCAGAATATTTTTGCATTGTTGTTGGCAATGCTTTAGAAATAAAGGCACCTTGTTATAGGTGTCTTTACTCCAGAAACTGGTACTCTCGAAGTTTTAGTATATACAAGGAATTGCTTTTCATTCATTGACTTTCAAACCCGTTGCACGTTTTCACACAGTCAATAGTGTCCTGATTAGTGTGGTCTCAAATGGATGTGTCAGTTTGAAACCTTAGAACATGTACAAGAGAAATAAGAGAAACACTGTGTATGTGTTTTCTTGTTTAGCCATCAGTTTTCCTTTGAATGTGGAGCCAAAAATCAAACTAGCTAATGCAATGCTCTGCTTGACTAACTCTCCCGAGGAACTAAACTATCCAGTATCATGTCAGGTAATTATGGTTAAATAGGTGACAGAGAGTTCTTGTCAGTTAATGTTGAAAATCACTGGTTACTCTGTTGAGCCAAGTTAGTCACACCATTAAATTCTGACAAACCAGGTTCCATTTTTGGGAAGTATGCATGGCACACGTGGATGTGCTCCAAATGATGGAGCTGGCAGTCTGTCTTCTGTCAGGGCAGAGATAATGAGAGAGAACTGGAAACTTTCTTGTTATTTTATTATTTACCTGAAGTTGATAAAACATAACTGTGACCAGTTTTGGTCTTCTGGAATTTGACTAACATTTTGGGATCCTTGCATAGACACCCTTCCAGGGTCTGGCCATCTGTAAGGCACGTGAAAGTCATGGCAGAAGAAGAAAGTGAGCAAACATGATATCCAGCAAAATTACATCATGTTAGAATGTGCAGGTTTCTTACTTCTTTTTTTTTTAAATTCGGGATCCGAACACAGTAAAAATGTCATGATTGAAGCAAGAATTTCAGTGAGACATTTTTCAGAAAATAGAAAACAATGAATCAGTCTTGTAAAGAGTAAACAAGTTCTTCTTGCCCTTCTCAAGATATGAATAACTAGCTTTGGCCTATTACTCTTATTTTTGTATGGAGATTATAGAGTTGTCATACTCTTTCTCTTCCCACAACTCACCCACATTGAATACATGGGTCATGCAAAAATACAAGAAACATCTTTCAAAGCATTTGCAAATTATGTGTCAATGACACCATCATTGATCTTTAAATTCAGCATGCATTCATGTAAAAAGCCTAAAGGAATAGAAGACCTGCTGTCAATCTTAATGTGACTACCTTTTTGTTAAAGAAACCAAAAAATGCTTTTATTTTGCCCACAAACTTTGGTATTTCAAAGGTACTTTAACACGAGTGTTATAGATTCATAAAACTCTTTTTGAGCACTACTTGATGGGCACTTTCATAACATTTTCCCCATAGTAACATGAAGTTTGTTTCTTGGAAAAAATCTTATCAAAATCTGAGTGATTTAAAGATGGGAATAGAACAAGTTTCAACCAGGAGCTGTCTGTTGTACTTTTCCACAAGACAACAAAATAGATGATATCACTAAGGTTCAAGTTTGTCCTCCTTCACAGAGGAACAAAAGGGCAGGAATTTTCTAGTCTTCCATCACTATCTCACTAAAAAAAAATCTGGCTTTATGTCTGAAGCACTGCCAGCTACAATGAACAGGCCCTTAGAAAAATTCTGGGTCAGACCTGTGGTTTACTGAAGCGAGTTTGCACATTCCCAGGAGGCAAAATTACTGTATGAGTTGTCTAGTTTGACATTGCCTGAAAGGGCTGAATGCTGAGGTGGTGCAGGCAGCACCTCCAGGCACCTATAGACACCCTGCAGACACACAGCTTTAGGTGCCCAGGCTCCAGCTGTGTCTTGTCCTGAGAGCAGGACCCACCCAGCTGTGCTTGGCCTCAGGGGCTGCTATGCATGGAGCTGGCAAAGGTGGCAGGAGATTTTCTAGTGATTCTGTGCAGGACCCATCCCCACAGCAAATTGCTGACAGGCTCCCTTGATGTGAAAATGGAGAGGATAAGCACAATACAAATACATTTCAAGTGTTTTGAAATTGCAGGGCTCCGGGGAGAATGCAGGTTCTTGGAAGTGGCTGGTGTGAAACTGTGATGTTTTGTAAGTGCATGTGCTCACCATGCCAAGCAGACCTGGGCTAGAAGAGGATTTTCCAGGCAGTTTAACACACTTTCTGGGCCTGCTGCACCTCCAGGGGTTTAAGGTATCTCCCATTGCTTCTATTTACATTGCTACTATCTCTCTAGAGGACTGCATGTATTGGAGCCTGCAGTATAAAAACATAAGAAGAGTAAATGTGGAAGGCCTATGTTTGTAGTGTGTGCTAGCTCTATTGAGTGTGGACATCCTCATAATCCATCTGCTTCTGGACCTGAGCCATGCCCCAAAATCTCAGTGAAGTTGGGAGTGGGTACCCTGAATCTGAAAACTTGGCCAAAGGAATGTTGGAATTCTCCATCTGTATCTATCTGTATCTGTACCTGTATCTACTCTGTTTCCAGAGTACCTCTCTCTGAAGAGATGCCCTTAATTAGTGGCAGGATCTAAACCCTTGAGCCCTGACCAATAATCACCAGGAAAAGAAATTAATTTTGATGGGGATGTACTGTAAGTACTCCTCAGTGCCCAGATTAGAGGCTCTAGGCTCAGAGCCATTCCTCAGGAAGCATCTGTTTCTCACTGTCTGCCTTGTCTTCAAGCACCTCTACTGAGCCTTTCTTCTCTCCCAATCAGCTAATTAATTCCCACAATGGAAAACAAATTGAATCAACTTGGGATCCCTCTTGTCCCCTCATCTGATCACTGCACATATAACTAACACTCTCTGCTGCCTCTTTTTCTCCATTCCCCATAGCCAAGTCCCTTCCTTATTATCTCCAACCCATCTGCCAATTCCCTGCTCTGCATACCCTCTGCTCAGGAGATGAAGAGCCCATCAGAAAAGCTCCTGGCTTTCCAAGGAGCAATGTGGAGTGATGAGGGATGCCTCCAAATGGCATTTACCTGCTGTCTCCCTCCAGCTCCTGCAGCTGGGACTACACATTTGCCTTTCTCATTTGGCTTCCCCTCTATAATAGCCTGCAGCAGATGTTGGATATTTCACTCAGTTCTAATTAGAGATGCATATTGTTTTCATTTCCATTAGTGAATCCCTGACACTTTCAAAGTCTTTTTCTCATGTATTTTGTAACTCAGCTGATATTGAACACAATTAAATGATCCATCTCACAGTGGCTGTTCAAAATGGGCACTGAAATGTGGATTTTTTTCTTTCTGAAAAAAAAAGTAATTAAACTTACCATGCAGCCTACACAAGGGTTGCCTTGACTGCACAGTTTTTTAATACTAAACCTGCAGAAGATAATGGTGGCAGATCTTTAGCCAGTCACTCCAGGATATTTTTCCAGGACCATCTAGAAATAATCCCATCAATACTGACGAAGGGCTTAGTTTTTAGTGGCTGAGACTTTAAATCTACTGCAATTCAGCAGTACAGCAAACAAATAGCAGAGGAGTTGCTGCAGCCATGATGGGCTACAGACCTAAAAGGAAGAGGGTTTGAGGAGATGAGTTCTCTCTTATTAGGGCAGACAATGTTCCTAAAAAGAGACTGGTTTTGGAATGAGAGATCCTTTAAAAGCATAATGCTGACAGGAAGCATCACCATCTAACACAGCAGCACATGTACAGTGAAGGTGCCTGCAGAGCCCTTCTCCCTTTCCCTGAGGTGATTCTCTGCTCTCACCTCTGTCATGCTGCAAGTCTGGCTCTCAGCTGATCTGTGCTCATGGAGAGGCAGGGAGGATGCCCCTAGGGCATGCAAGAGCCAAATGGAAAGGAGCACTGAGGTACAGTGCCTGAGTCTTTCCCCAGCTTTGTTTCCTTGAACCCTTTGATGGCAACGAGCCAATGTTCCCACATCCTCCCCCTACTTCAGCTTAGCTGAGAGGCACAGAGAAAACACAGGCAGGACAGGGATGGTCCAGAGAAGTTTCTGAGGTGAAACTGTACCATGTCAGGAAGGGAACTGGAAGGCACCTTCAGTGAGGCAAAAGAGAGCTTCAGATGTAGCTGCACCTTTTCCCTGACTCTTCCTTTGATTCCCATCTCAGTTGGAGTAAGGATGAGGAGAGGGGAAGTTCTGTGGCTGGAGAGTGGATGGCATGGCAAAGACAAAACAAAGAGGGCTTCAAAAGGCTCTGCTGCTGATTGATATGGATGTTTACACATGTGAGCTGGGATAAGCTGCCTTTTACTTTCAACTGGAAATATATGATCTGTTCCAAAGACAAGGAAAATAGAAAGGAAAATGGTTCTCTCTGCCTCTCCTTGTCTGCCCTCATATTGGAAATTTTGTTTTGTCCTCCTTCAAAGTGTTTAAGTTGCACAGTACATTGGTTTAAGTCAAAAATTGATTTTATCCTGATCATGCATGCAAAAAATTAGTTTTCTTCCATTTAATAATAACAGCAAAAAAGTAAATATGCCAAAACATTAACAGCTATTTCCTTGATACAGTAAGTGGGTTAAATCTCATTAGTGATATCCTTTTCTTACAAAAGCATCAATTCAATTTGTCCATTATCCCAATATTTGCTTGAATTTCTATCCCAAAGAAATATTTTATATTCAGAAAACAATTTTCTCACCAAGAGCTGTGTACACGGCCTCTATAAGGAAATGATCATAAAAGGCTTTAAAAGAAAGTTTATTGCAATTGAAAGAGTAAAAAACAATATCAATTATATGAGTTTCTGAATACTGTTCCCCCAACAGACTTTCAGCACAGTATCTGCCATGGCTCAATGTTCCCCCAGATATTTGCAAGACTGACCCTCCCTTTGCCCACCCTTCTAAACACTTTCCCTGCACTCACATGCAATGCTAGAGCTCCTTGTTCCAGAAAGTAGAACCCGGCTGAGTTGGGGAAGCAAAATATGAATTTCAGGGTAAGAATTAATTTTGGTCCTAAAAGTCATGAGGCATCATTAAAAGCATTATTTGTAGGCAGGAAAGAATACTCAGATGCTCTTGCAGGGATTTTCTATACCTAAATCATGAATATAGAGGCAAATCAGCAACAGACATTCTGTGGGATTTTGCAATTTCTTTGAGAGGGGGAAAGGGCAACTCACTTTTCCTTTTCATTTATTTTCTAAGACATGCACAGTTACTAAAAATTCATGTGTGGGGTTGTCTTAATGATCTTGGAGAGGCACAAATCTGTCTGACAAACAAAAAGAGGTGAGAGATGCTGTTCATAATGCTTATATAAAATCCTGCCTGTCTTAAGGTGTTTTCTGCCTTAGTCCTTTGAATTTGCTTCTATCAGTGTCAGCCATAGGAACTCAGCAGTTAATGTGGCTTATTTTCACACCTTTATAAAAGTCACAATCAAAAGCAGTAGGACCTCTGCCCTGAGGGAAGGGAGGGAGACTTTCAAATTGCAAAATAGTTGTTCTTTTTCTCTAAAAGGTGAAGTCATCAATTGCACTTGTCCCTTTGTGTTCTGTATTCCCAATCACAGAATGACCGGGTTGGAAGAGACCTCCAAGATCATCAAGTCCGACCCACACCCCAAGACCTCAACTAAACCATGGCTCCAAGTGCCACATCCAGTCTTTTTTTAAACACATCCAGGGATGGTGACTCCACCACCTCCTCAGCCAAAGCATTCCAATACTTTATTATTCTTTCTGTGAAAAATTTCTTTCTAATATCCAACCTGCATCTCCCCTGGCACAGCTTAAGACTGTGTCCTCTGTTTCTGTCAGTTGCTGCCTGGTAAAAGAGACCAACCCCACCTGGCTACAGCCA
This sequence comes from Luscinia megarhynchos, assembly GCA_034336665.1. Classification (NCBI taxonomy): domain Eukaryota; kingdom Metazoa; phylum Chordata; class Aves; order Passeriformes; family Muscicapidae; genus Luscinia; species Luscinia megarhynchos. The sequence continues at coordinate 17,660,186 of JAPFBE010000003.1, forward strand.
CCTTTCAGGGGTTGTAGAGATTGATTAGGCCACCCCTGAGTCTCCTTTTCTCCAGGCTGAACACCCCCAGCTCCCTCAGCCATTCCTCACAGGGTTTGTGTTCCAAGCCCCTCACCAGCCTCGTTGCCTCCTCTGGATGTGCTCAAGCTCCAGGTCCTTCCTGGACTGAGGGGACAGAACTGGACTGGCACTCAGGGTGTGGCCTCACCAGTGCTGAGCACAGGGGCAGAATGACCTCCCTGCTCCTGTGCCACTCTGTTCCTGACACAGGCCAGGGGCCCTTGGCCTTCTTGGCCACCAGGGCACACTCTGGCTCACGTTCACTCGGCTGTCCATCCCCAGGTCCCTTTCTGCCTGGGCACTGTCCAGCCACACCATCCCCACAGCCTGTAATGCTGCAGGGGGTTATTGTGGCCAAAATGCAGGGCTCAGCACTTGGACTTGTTAAACTGCATCCCATTGGACTCTGCCCATCCATCCAACCATTCCAAGTCTTTCTGCAGAGCCCTCCTGCCTTCCAGCAGATCAACACGTGCTCCCAGCTTAGTGTCATCTGCAAATTTACTAATGAAAGACTTAATACCCTCATCCATGTCATCAATAAAAATATTGAACAGAACAGGCCCCAGCACAGACCCCTGGGGGACACCATTGGTGACTGATCCCCAGCTGGATGCAGAACTGTTCACCACCACTCTGGGCTCAAGCATCCAGACAGTTCTTAACCCACAAGACTTCCTCTGCCCAAGAAGTTTTAATTGCTATAATCTAAACCTAATTTTCCTGTGTCATTCTAGCTAACCTGCAGTAGATAAGTTGCCTTCTAAAGGATTTAATGTGTGTGGGCAGGACTGACTCCTTATACAGGCTAAAAATATTTGCTCTCTTAATGCCATGGTAGGTTCTGTCCATAAGAGGATTAATTAAACCATGCCTGTGAATATACAGATATGGTCACCAACTGCAGAGCACATTTGCACACACCCACAGTGAAATGAATTAATGTCTCCAGAGAACTGTGTCACTTTATCTACTAGCAAAATTCTCTATACAGGCCCTGCTTGGCTGCCTCTGAAGTGGGGGCAAGGGACCTCAGCCTGGTTTTGGGTCCTTTCAAGCAGGACTGAGTCCTAGCACACAGCAGAGAGCAGGGAGTGTTCCAAACCTCTTCTCCTGCCTCCACAGAGACCCAGAGCATGCCAAGAGATTTCTGCCAGGGAGTCCCCAAACAGCCCTCAGGAGACTGCATCTCACTGGCAGGATTAACCCACACTTCACCAAGGAAAGAGTATGGCAGGTGAGTTTGCAAACCAATTGCTTCAGAACTGAGGATGCCACCAGGTGCTCTCTGCAGGACAGGGGTGTCTTGGCAACCTTAGGGTATTGTAGAGCGTTAGTAGCAATAACATCTCTCTTTTTTTCACTGGATATGCAGAAGCAGGTTGGTCACAGCACAGCAGAGGGCAGCTCCCCTGCTGTATGTCAGCTTGTGATTGTGTTATTCACTTGAATGGGTTTGGAGCTCCCAAGTAACATTCTGTGCTGCAGAGCCCAGTACAGATGTGTTAACCCAGCCAGTAGCTAAGAACCATGCAGCTCACTCACTGCCCACTCCCTGCTGTGGTGTGGAGGAGAATCAGAAGGAGGTAGAACCCATTAATTGAGATAAGAACAGTTTAATAATGGAAATAAAGTAAAATAATGTAAAATAACACTCTTACTGCTATAATTAATAATAATAATAATAATAGTAATAATAATAGCAGTAATGAAGGAAGAAGAGGACAGGGGGAAGAGAGAGAGGAGTAAAACCCAGGGAAGAAGAGGGATGCACAGTACAGTTGCTCACCCCCACTGACTGATATCCAACCAGGCCCCAAACAGTGATTGGAACCTCCCAGCCCACTCCCACCAGTTTATATTCTACCATTGAATGGTATTGAATATCCCTTTATCTTGTTCAGGATAACTGTCCTGGCCATGCTCCCTCATAGTTTGTTTTGCACTTGGACTCTGACAGAGTGTGTGAAACTGAAAAAGTCCTGGACTTAAAGTAAGCACTACTTAGCAACAACTAAACCATCAGTCTGTTATCAATATTATTCTCATACTAAGTCCAAACCACAGCATTGTGACAACTACTAGGAAGAAAAGTAACTATATCCCAGCTGAAACCAGGACAGAACATAAGGTAGATACAGAGCTGGTCACTCATTTTCGAAGTGAAGTTCAGGGCTCCTCCCACCAGGGCAAGCCCAGGTCATCAGGTCCTAACAGAAAAACAGGCACCAGCTGAACATCTTTCCTCCCAGGCACTGCCTACTGGAGACAGGAACAGTGCCAAAGGATCAGGGGAAGGAGAAAGGAAGAAGGAAAGGGCAAAGTTTTTCTTTACTACACAAATAACAACAGCCTTTATTAGAACACATTTCAAGAAGCACCTTCCTGTCTTTAGCTCTAGGCAGTGCAAGAAGCTAATTCCAAATCTTTCATGTACCTGAAGCATTGCTGGGACTGGGACATGACTGTGTCTCACCCCCTCTGACAGTGCTCTGGCTGGGCTGGGGAGACTCTCTGGCTCTGAGACCTGCCTCCAAGGCTTTGGCATGAGCTCTCCTCACTGTTGGCTCAGAGGTGACACTGGTGCTGAAACAGCACAGAGAGCTTAGAAGGACTTTTTATTTTTAAGTATTAAGCTGCCAGTAATGATGTGTGGGGGCCCCTAAAAACACAATGCTAGCAGTCCTTGTCTCATGGCACACATTTTTAGAGAGCTATAAGCAAACTCTCTGCTTGATGCTGAGCACGTGATATCACTACAGGACCAGAGGGGCAGGCTGAAGGTGACACTGGCAGGGCACAGTCCACATGATTCACACATAACTTCTTCTGTCATAGTCCCCCCAGTTCATATGCACCCTAGAGGGCCACAAAGCAAGTCAGGCTTAAGCACAGGACTTGGTAGTTTAATGTTGTTTCCCACTGGCTCTGACTGTGCTGCCCTTGACCATGTCCAAAGTTAGAATAATGCAGCTAAGCTGGACACTGAGCTGGGGCATTGCTAGCACACTGGAGACAGCTGAGCAAACAGGTGTTCAAACTGGTTGTGGTTGGGAATTTACCTTCACTTATCAAAAGACAGAGAAAAGAGAAGAGAAATTCATGTAAAACAATTTAGCCATCTGAATTTCAGCTTTGGATCACATCTTAGGACAAATAAAAAGGGGTGGAAACTCTGAAAAATGTTCTTATCCCTTTTGTCAGTGCCTGTGCTGTTGTTGTCTGCACAAGTGATGTGTGTGTTTACTGATTGCAGCTACCTGCATGAATCTATCAGGCCACACAGAGCTTTGTTGTATAAAACTGCAGGACAATGTCAAAGGGTTTCAAAAAGTCCTGTAATCTCAGCAAAAACCAGATGAGAGTAAAACAGCATCCAGGACCATTTCACAAAAAGTCAAAATTTTAGTTTTATGAAGTAGGTAGTTCTATTTTCACTGGTCACATAAAAAAGGAATTATACAAGTGTTAGTCATAAAAATGCTATATAAAGACATAAAGTTATCTTTCCATTCCCATTCACAGCTGACTCTCCCATAGACCAATTTAGTCCCCTTTAAATGGTATCTATCTGTAGTTCTTGTGCAATTGCTTGTCCCTTATAGTTTCTAAAACTGGGATTTACTGATTTATAGAATGCATTTCCTCAAGTGTGAACATGCATGTGTAATACTCTGAATATAAAAATTTTGTGTTGGAAATACTTGGAGTAAAACCAGATTCAGAGATCTCCATTTCCTGGTTTTGTGCTTCAGTCTGCTAGCTGCTCTTGGAACATAGAACAGCATCCTGTCCCTAGGAGAGTTTTCTGAATTGGACAAATCAGGTTTTTCAAATTAAAAAAAATAAGATTTTGCTGAAAAAAACCAAACCAATCCAGGGAGATCAAAATCCATCATTATCACCAGACACATCTGGTGCTCAGTTCCACGACTGAGTCCATAGCATCACTTGGGCCTCTGTGCACTGCTGGGGATAAAGAGTAGTTTATATCATCACCTCCTTTTTGCTCCTCCAAGAGCCATAAGTGCTAGGTGGTGTCCAGGTCAGTGAAGCTTAACTTTCACAAATGTGAAAAACGCATTTCACATTCCATGAAAGACGTGGAAGGAGCCAATCTCCAGAAGCACGTGCTCCATACTCTCCTGTATTGATGCAGCTCCCCTGAGAGTGCTGGTGGAGGTACTTACACATCTCCTGAGCCTGCCAACACAGCCTGGAAACACCACCAAGGGAAGCCCTCTCCAAAGCAGTCACAGTTCTGCAGCTGGTAACAGCTGGGAGCCCTGCAAAACCAGCCTGTCTCACAATATCCTGGAACTCTGGGTGGAGTGTGCTTGTGTGGAAGGGGGAGAGAGAGGAGGGAGAATGATGGGAGGCTGTTTGAAAACACTGGTATAAATATGTTCACTTCAGGTTCATTTTTACAAGTGACATGTACAGTACAACAACATATTGCTTTTTACTTTTTTTTTCCATTAAAGCTTTCTATGAAATCACCAATCTGCAGGTTTTCACCCAAGTTCCTAGAATCAGAAATGACAGTTAAAAGCAAAAAGGATGCAGGATAATCACTTTCCTTCAGTTCTATTCTCACACTGAAGTCCCAGTTGCAGAGCTCTTATCTGCTAAAATTGCTGGGCATTGGTAGCAGTGGTGAAATAGTTAAAGGCTTTTTGTGGTGTAGCAGAATTATTGAACATGCACAATAGACTTTAGAAAATTCTCAGAGGAGAGGAATGCTTTCTGCAGTTGGCAAAGTATAGGCTTGTTTGTTAGATAAAATGTAATTTCACTTCCGGTCTAATCTCTTCACAGAATTCTTGCATCTCAATCCATTTTTGAGAGTCTGAATTACAAAACATTCTGCCTTCATCACTAAATTAATGTATAAACAAGGACACCTGAAAATTTAAATATTTGAACATGAAAAGTAAGGTGTAATGTGACCACTTCTAGTTTTAGAGCTAGACTCTGTACTGGAGATTATCCAGTAGAATAAAATAAAACCAAACCTTTTCACAAGAACAGCATATTGGGAAATAGCAGTGGTTTCACAGATCTGTTTTCCTTAGTCAGCAAAACTTCCTGCTGTTTTGGGATCTTAGATTTAGAAGTGACCAAGAGGTGACACAGGGAGATGATAAATCACAAAAATGATTATATCAACAGTGTTGAAATATCAACAGCAGATTCTGTCTAATGGAGCACTGGAACTAGCAAGAGCACAAAACAACATGCATGTGCCAGCTTTCAAATTTGGAACAAATCAAAAATCATTCAATAAGGAAGGACTATCATTTGTTCTCTGGAGTATGGCTTAGCTCTTTGTTCTCCTGGTTTACTTGTGAATCCCTAAATTTTGCATTTAAACAAGATACTGTCTGCAGAATTTTGATTTAATTAGAGAAAAAAAAAATCCATTAAAAAATAAATATACTCAGATAAGTTCTCCAGTTGGTAAATGAGTCAGAGGTTTTGTGTCATTTTGAAGGAACTGAGGATTTAGCCTCCACTCTGAAAAGCAGATCTCGGTTTTATGGTGTGTGCCTGCTCCATGCATATGAAAAATCCACGGATCCACACAAAATACTGCAGAATTTAAGAAGCAAAGCTCAGCTTTTCATTTTGTGTCAGGCTGTAGAATCTCCCCATGCAGCCTGTTGGCACACTAGAGCAAAGGACTCAATTAAATACCTTATAACAGATTCTGAGACACGCTTGTAACCTTGCTCACGTACCTGCATTTACACAAAAATAGCAAATAAAACATGACCCCAGTGAGCAAGAAGCTCTAACATTATATATTGGGCACAAGCATTAATCACAGAGAGACACCTCCTGAGTCAGAGACTTGCATTTACCTCTCTCTCCCTCAAATGTGAATAATCACAGTGACATCCACAAAGGCCTGAAAATCCACCAAGTGAGTAAGTGCAAGCCAGAGCTCTCATAGAGCATCATGTAAATGCTCAATGCATGGCAGATCTCTGCATAAATGTAAAAATGATACTGGTACATAACTCTAAATGATGTTAAAAAACCAATATTGGCTCCAGTCAGTATGAAATGTGACCATTTTATAAGCTGGAGGATTTGATAAGTTTAGTTGCTGACAATCCATTCTTGAAATGCTTAAATCATTTTCATCCAGAAATGCATTCATTGAAGAAGCCACTAATATCAGCCTCTGATTTCCTCCTAGAAGGCCAGTTTATGTTGGGAATTGATTTTTTAATCCACTGTGAAGTCACATGTTTGAATTATTTTTACTTTGTATATATTCAATTTTCTTTTCTAATTTACAGCTCCAGGAGTCAAACTGAGTCTTTGTGATAGCAGCTCTTTGCCTAGAAAACTGGAACTGGAGACTGAATTATGCCCTGTGGGCAGCCTCACTGTCTCTGTGCAGGGTCTTACAGTCACCTCCTGTAACCTATTTGTCTTTAAGATTAACAAACATTAACAGACTGAAATGAAACAAGAGTTTGGATACCACCTCATCTACAATTAATTTCTTCTAATCCCTGTTGGCATGGCATGTGAATAAGAGTGAGAAGGAAAAAATTAATTTCTTTTCCTAAATACAACAGGTTTGAGTTTAATCACACACAAACAGTAGATGTAGCTACTTGTCTGAAAAAAAATGAAGTTTTGAATATTTCTGTATTATAATGTGCTTTTTAGTACTTTTCATATTGCATGTTTGGGATGGGATTTACCTCACACTGTTTCAGACATCTGCCTCTCAGAGTGCTCAGCCTGGCATCACTGGCTGACACTTGAAACAAGAGGTCACCTAACCTGCTCACACACCTGTGTAAGTGTCAGAAGAATTTGGCAGTGGAGGGGCCTCCTTCTCTCAGGTGGCTAGAGAGACAGTCCAAAACGACTTTCAGCCACCTCAGTTTTGACAGCTGAATCTCACTTCAAGGTTTACAAGCCAGTTGTTTACCTTCTGATTTAAAATCAGTGCTGAGAAACAGATGCATATAATAAAATAGCCATCACTAGTAAAAGTAGAAAAAATTTCTGTGGCTTTCTCTGGACAGCTTCAGAAATGCAAATGGAACACAATTTCTGTCCTTTATGGGCCATTTTACTCTTTCTTCAATCTGTTATTACAAACCACAGCTGAAAAATAGCCCTCTATTCATAATTACAGAGAGTTACACATGAATATTTTCAGTGCATGTTTAGAATCATGGAATCATAAAATTGTTAAGGCTGGAAAAGATCTTTAAGATGATCAAGTCCAACTTTTAGCACAGCACCACGACCACATTCTCTATTAAAAGAAGTCCTCAAGTGCCACATCAACATGTTTTTTGAACACTTTCAGGGTTGGTGACTCGACTGCTTCCTGCACAGTCTGTTCCAAAGCTTTTCAACTCTTTTTGTGGAAAGAATCTTTCCTAATATCTAATCTAAACCTCCCCTGTTGCACCTTGTGGTCATTTCCTCTTGTCCCATCACTTGTCACCTGGGATAAGAGGCTGGCCCACCTGGCTGCAGCCTTCTTTAGGCAGCTGTGGAGAGCAATAGGGACCCCTCCCAGACTCTTTTTCTCCAAACCCCCCCAGCTCCCTCATCAGACTTGTTCTCCAGACCCTTCCCAGCACTTTCTCTGGACATGCTGCAGCACCTCAGTGTCTTTCTAGTAGCAAGGGGCCCAAAACTGAACACAAAATTTGATGTGCAGCCTCAACATCACTAGTGATGTACATCTCTAGTTGATTTAAAGCTATTAAAGGTCTTGTTATAAATTTCTTCCTCTCTTCACCCTGCCCCATCTGTTAAACAGGCTTTTCTCTTTCTTTTTTATCTTGCATGGATGAACAAGTGACTTGTTACATTGGTACATCTCCTCTAATCCAAAAGGAGCTCTACATTTTGAGCTTTAGAACTCTAATGAGTTCTACATGTTGAATTTTTTACTATTTTTAAAGTTGTCTTATTCACTTTAATTGGTATTAGAAATTATTGCCTATCCACTTTGTTCATGAAGAGCTTTTTCTCTCTCGGATTAATGCTGTCACTGGAACTCTTCTGTCTTATAATTAAAGAAACCCATGCATTTATATATTCCATACAAATCCACATTGTTTCCATTTGATGATACAAAGACTTTTTAAAAATTCTGACTTCACCTCCCCCATACACTCAAACCATCACTTGTTTGTCTGGCTGGGACCTGGGAGGCTCTCAGGCAATCACACTTTTCCAGCTGCCCTAGACTCTACTGCTATTTAAGTGGCTAAAATGAATATAAACTACCATTTTTTTACAACCCTGTCTGATACTCCTTCTAAGTTACTACTCATTTTAATCAAACTTATCCATTTTTATTTAAAGAGGTACAGAAAGGGACTGGCAATGGAGCATCAGCTCTGGAAAGCTGTGGGGAAAAGATGAATATGACTACTGAGACTATAAACAGAACAGAGGAGGAGGAGAAGGAAGAAGAAAGCTATATCAAGAGTTTCCACGGTAGCGTAGTTGTGGTTGCTATATTTTAAAAGATTATATTGGCACAGAGAGAAAGATACAAGATTGAAGGCTGACAAAGACATTGAATGAGTGAGAGACAAAAGAAGCTCAATTTGTAGTTTACAAACAACAAGAAAAAACGTTCAAAAGGTCACTGTTCATCATAGGATTTCTTGAATGAGAAGACACTAGGTCTGGACAGCATTTGTAGACCAAAGAAGAATTGCATAGCAAGGAACACTGGCTGGAACATAAAGCCAGAGAATTCTGACTTAAAAAGCACTTCCCTTTAGGAGTGTGCCTGGGTAGTTACTGAAATAAACTTCCAAACTGTATTTCCAGGAGATGACTGCACACTTTCAAGACAAGCTCAAGCCAAATAGAGTATCTATAGAACAGAACTGTAGCAGGAATTGGATGCAAAAAAATAGTGTTATTCTGGAAAGTCACATTGTCCCTTCTGGAGCTGGAAAATTATTTCTACACAACACTAAGCCACATCAGAATTCAAGGAGGCCAAACTATTCCCCAGTGACTTGAAGCTTCATATGCTGGCTATGGTGAGCATGGCTGGAGCTCAATGTGAGGCAGTTTGATTTTATTCTCTTCTTCTCAGTGTTTGTGTGCCTGAGCTTGATCTTGTGTAGTAAGGTTTTAATTAGAGTAGTAATATTCATGCTTGAAAAGTACCTACCAGTATCTCAGTAAATGTTAGATCTGAGTAGGATGCGATTTTTCCCTTCCCTCAAGATTTTTGACATTTCAGAAATGTCTTCTAAATTAGAATAAAAATGAAAATGTAAAAACAGTCACAAGCCACAAATTTGGGGGTTTTAAGTAATGTCAATTGAATAATTTCTATAATTTCCATTTTCATGTCAAACCTTTCAGATATTTTTAGACTGATTAACTTTTGGTTTCCAGGCATTGAGGCATTCCAACAATAATAAAAAAGATGTTTTGGAGAAATCAGTGGTAGCTGGAAGTCAAGAGAAATTATTTGGGAAATTTTTCCAACAAATGAAAACGTAATGCTAAAGTATCCTTTTCATAGCTTCAACAAAGGGACGTGTTTTACAAAAGCAGCTCCTCAGAGAAAATGCCTGACCTCCCACAAAGTGTTTGTCACTGCTGGAGCACAGATCTAATGCAATGTGTACTACACAAAGAGGAGAAGTGAAGAACTATTTATTTGATTTTAGCAGTAAAGTGCAGAATTTGTTCTTAGCTGAAGATAGCAGATCTGAAAATTCACTTTCATTCTCTCTTCAGGGTGATTTTCACTTGCCTTTTCTTTAGAAGAGCATCTTAGAAGGGTATAAATAGGAAAAAATCACGATGAGAACCACAGCTAGCAGTGATAAGGATGTATTTTAAAAGTCTCTTTTGCAGATAGCAGACAGAGGAGCTGTAAGATGATTTTGAACTCTACTGTGGTCAACAGCTGCTGTTAAAAACACCTTGAAAAACATCTTTAACTAAGAGGGAAGTCCATCTGGAGGAAGTCTGTCTAATCACAGAAGTCATGAATGAAACTGGCCAGATGAACTGCCATGAAGTGCAGTTCCCATATTCAGGCAATGCACAGCCTTTAATTAGATATGTCTTTCAATCTGGGAAAAGCTTTCACTGAAACCTCATTAATGTAAGAAGCTAATCAACTCTTATTACTGCACTCACCAAGAGAATTTTACCTTTAAACAATTCAGCCTGAAATCATTTGCCAGGCTACAGGTCTTTCCTAGAAGGACATGTAGTACACACGTTTTTAACTCATGAAACATCTGCCTCCTGCTCCAGTCAATGAAGACAGTTCCAGTCTGTTCCAGTTGTGTGGAACATAAAAAGTCTTATGTTATTGTTCACACATAACACTTCTGGGGTGAGCAATGCAGTGTTAATCCTGATCCTAACAGGACACTGGAAAATGGCTAGGGAAAAAAATTCATTTCTTATTTACCAAAAATCCCCAGCCATACTTAATTAAAATCAACACTACACCATTACTAAAACATGACAAATGAACCAACTTCAGAGGGAATAATTAACCAATTAAGAGAATAATTATGCATTTTTCTTCCCCCTCACTAGATGGGGTAGATAAAGAAAACAAGATACCAAAAAACCCAAAAAACTACCACATTGCTTCCTAGAGTAGTACTTTATCCTTTTTGAGATATATTAAAACAATGTCTGGGTGGGATTTTTTTCATATCCAGGCATAGATACATGCATAAATGAGTTGATCTGTGCTATTTTCATAACTCTGCCATCCTTGACTTTGGGGGACCCTGGTAAAAGTAAGGGCAGCAGTAAAGCCCAAGCATCTGAATGCTCTAAGTCACATCATTCCCAGTGACAGGATTTTGTTTTCATTCTGAGCAGATTCTCTTTGTTCTAGAAGATTCAGGAGACAGCAAAATGCAGCCAGCAAACTCATAAAATAGATCCTGTCAGACAACTACAGCTTCCTTTAAAAAGCAAGTGAGTATCTTTATTGTTCGAATTAGAAAAAGAATCAGAACAGAGTGTCTAACTCTAAAGAGCTTTTATTATAATCCTGACATTTGGGCTGCTTCACTTTTTTAATTTTTCATGTTTTCTTTGTCATTTCTATGGAAAATCAAAACGGTTTTAAATAATTTTTTACTCAAAATACTCAAGCACAAAGTGGTGTGGTCCAGGAGGGTGGTACTCTCATTGTTGTCTGTCACCAATCTATATGGTTCTCTCAGAAATTAAGTGATATTTTCAAGCTGATCATCCCTTAAAAAATGCATGGACATCAATACCTCCTGACCACAGTCAAATTTAAAAGGTAGAACTGTTAACAAAAGTTAACAAAATTTGAGTACAAATCTATCAATAAAGTGTTTCCGTTGCTGTTACACAGACAAAGGAAAATGCCCTTCTCCAGAAAAGAGACAGAAAATGCAATAATTTACATCAATGAAGTAATTCAATGCAATTTTTAGTTTCTCAGTAGACTACCTTATAACAGAAAGGGTTTCTCCAATAAGTGACAAATACTGATATATTCTCCTTATAGCAGTGTCATTATCAATAGCTCTTTGTAATATAATTGTACTGTCTTTTCCATGAATCATTAAACTGAGCAACATTTGTTATGTGTTTTCCCTTTTTCTCAACTGGTGTTTTCTGCTGTGACTTAGTCATTATGTTCCTCTCTAGATGTACTGAAAGCTCTGGCCCCACTCTCCAGAGCCTTAACCTTTGGTAGAATGACTGAACACAGCACACTATGTCTGTTTCTCACAGGCAGGGCAGCCTAACACCATATAGAAGCTACTGAGGATCAAAGCTTTTTATTCTCATGCTCCCTTCTCTTTGAGACAAGATATATCAATTAACTCCAAGCTTCCAGGAAGAGGAAATAATAAGAAAAAGGCACTATTTCTTCACGGTTTAAAACTTTATTACAAGAGTTTGTGAATAATGGAGCATTCTAGAATGCATGGCCATGCCTTAAAAACCAAAATTATATCATTTTCTGGCCAATGCCTAGAATTGTTTAATTTCGAAAGCTGATCTTACTCCATCAAAGACTACTGTGCCACACTATTGGCGAATTAAAGTTGTAGTTTTGTCATAACACAGTGTAAAAGCAAGACACTCTGACTCATTTAGTTCCTGTTCATGAAGAAGTTTGATGCATCCATGAAAAAGTAAATTGTTTCCTTCTGTAAATTGTTTTTCTTGCAGGGAAGAGGGAGAGGAGAAAAGGGAGTTAATACCTTTAGTTATTAATATCAGCAAGCAATAAGTTTTTCCAATGAAAATACTTCCCAAAGGGAAAAGAAAGACCTGTCATTCAAGTAACAGAATTCAAATGGCTTCACTATCACTCAGAGACAACTTTTGGGAGTAAGATGTCAATGGCCCAGCTGCTTCAGCAGCCACGTGCAGTGAGCACTGATATTCAGACTGGAAGGCAGCAGCCTTGAGGTAAACTTCAAATGAAAATGGTTTTCACAGACTCCAGGGGGTCCCATCAACATTATTTCAAATGAAATATTAAAAGAATATATTCATAAGTAATAGTTCTAGATGATCTAATAGAGTCAAGTCTTGCAAAACGAATGAGCCGCACCAGAGCGCGTCATTGCTCAGAGCGGGTTTGCAGTGCTTGTGTCTGTGAAAGAGCAGCACAAGGCACTCCTCTGAGAGACACTAAAAGCCACCAGAAAGCCCTGAAGGGTGTGACAGTGAAGCTGAAGGCTCCAGTATCGTGCCAGTGTTATGAAACAATCAGCAGACTGGTGTGCACAATAACTTCAACCCTTCTTTGATGCCTGAAATAGGCTCTGCTGAATGCCAGCCCTCCCAGAAGAATGCATTATAAAACCTGCTGAGGAAGTGCCAGGAGTACTCAAACTACATCCCAGAGGTATTCAGACACATCTTATGCATATTTTTAGCAGTCACACATGACAGCAACTACTGCTTTTGTTGTACAGTAAATACCACTGCCTTCACTATACAGAAAACTAAACTTTGAAGTTTAGACGAGTACAGTGGAAATGGAGACCAATTTACTCATTCATTTTTCACTTTCATAGGGTAGAATCTGTTATAGGTCCTAGTGTATTGGTATTAATCAGACAACACACCAGTTATAGCTCATCAGTCAGCTTTGCACAGAACAAAGGACAAAGAGAAACACTAGAACCCACACAAAACCATTGTAAGACCCAAAAATTGTCCAATGTACCGCATATCTGCAGCCAAACTAAACAGAATAATGAGACAATTTCTAGCATTGGATTTAGGTGCTGTGTTTAACTTTTATATCATTCTTCCACCTGCTTTTCTCACAATTAGCATGGATTCTGCTGGGCTTTGTATTCTTACCTATGCAGAATACTGAAGACTTCAGTTTTATAGACCTAGAAACAGTGTAATGGAAGAAAAAGAATTCTTCCTATTATGGATGCACGATCACAGCATATATCCCTGTGCCAAAGCTCATCCAACATCATTTTAATTGAGACTTCTGCTCCCAGTGAAGTTGTAACTGCACAGGCTAGCTCTGTAAGTATCTACCTAAATCTCAAAGGGGCAAAATTTTGCAAGGAAAGAAAGTGTCTTTAACAAGACTAGCTGCTGTAGCTGGAAGTATCAGAGAAGTTTCTGGGCACCATGATTCTTTTAATCAGGGCCAAGGATGTATTTTCAAGCTGGCACTAACATGGTCACAGTGCTGTAAATATTTGCAGTGGTTGGGAAGCTCTCCCTGGTACTCCACATATCATCTGATGCATGTACCACATCTCCCACTGCCATTCAAACAAATTTTCTGCCCTCAAGCACACACACATTAACATCCTGACTCAAAACCACTATTGAGAAAACATAATTAAAGGGAGAAGAAGTAAGAATAAAGAAATAGAATATGAAAATTTGTTGAGCAGAATCAGAAACACACCTTTCCTGCTGAACTGTAAGAGCAGGTGCTTATAAACTACTTGTCAGGAATACTTTCTTATAGCATTTTGTAGGACTGCTCATTTACACACAAAAGTCGATATTTAATCACAATCAGTTTGTACCCATTTAATTGTTTCAATAAGTCACAGAAATGTTCACTTACTTAAAAGATTTTTTTTACTTTCAGAATTTTTTTTAAATTAAGTTCAGTCTATATGACTTCCTTCATCATAGAGTAGAACAGATTTCTGTATCCAGATTCAAACACTGTGTGGAATACACCAATGGATATTGAAAATACTGTCTCAATACAAAAATTAATTGCACCTAGCCTTGTCAACCCCCAGTCCCCCCCAAAGAAAGAGTTAAAGTAGGTTTCAAGATCTTTAAATATTAGTAAAAGAAGGAATATATTTTGTAAGTCAAAACTACAACGTGAACAGAAAAGGAAGTTATATAAGAATGCTGAAAATTAACAAAACAAGTGAGTCCTAAAGCATATCCATGTAAGCACATGACTGAAGAGCAGCTCCTCATGGCTACCTAACAATGCAGCCTGACTTCCCAAAACTGGCAACCAATAAAATACTCAAGGGTCCTGAATAAATTTTTTAGAAGTGGAAGTTTGATTACAGTAACACTATCAGGATACATAAATATGTGATGTAGACCAGACACACTGAAGTGTCAAGGTTTGAGACCATTAGGTCTCCAACAGGAATTTGTAAATAGCTTACAAAAATAGGGTTGTCTTAATCACTTAAGCAGCATGTAAAATGTTCAGACACACACATAATCCAAGTGCCAATTAACAAATCTCATTATTGCCAAATTAGTTCCATATTTCCTCTTCAGATCCTGAAAATAGACTAAAAGTAATTTGTCAAAAAATTGCTTCCATTCCAAGTTACTTCATTATTGCTTTTTTTACCATAATGTATCATCTCTGAGCTTTGCTCATGAAAAAGTGATCACCTTTGGTGTTCTACTTCCTGTGAAAACAAATGTACACAGAACAAAATCATCACTGATAATACCGTCTATTCCTTTGTCCTTATTGGTATTGTTCCTTTTTTTTTTCTTTTTGCTTTATTATGGTATCTTTACTTTAGCCTTAATTAAAAAAAACAAACAAACAAACAAAAGTGCCATATCCTTGTATCTTCTTTACTTGATAGCTTCTGGCATTCAAAAAAAGGAGACTGGCCTGCCAGAAGCCAAAGAATCTGTAAAAGTCTCCAAATATGCAGGGGATAGTTGATGACACATAAAAACAGTCATTTACTGCCAAAGGGGATAGACTTCCTTGGCTTTGGTTTTGCAAGTCTCTGTACCTATGCTTTTATTGCATTTGGTAGTATATGTAGTGATTTAAAGCAAAATGAAGTGAATTAAAGGACTCCCAGAAGTTTTGGTGAGCTTTGAATGAGACTTTTTTTCTGCACAGATTGTTCCCCTGGGACAGAAAATGCATTCATTAAGCACTGTGCATTAAAGTAATACAATATGAATGCTATACAACAGTGTAAAATACAGTTGCTATTTCTCAACTTAAAATATCCTGAAATGTTTTGCTTTATGGCATTAAAAGTAACTCATTTTCTTGGACTGTTGTTGCTAAGGTTTGGTTTTGTAAGTGTTTTAAGAAGAATGCAGTCTGAAAAATACACAAGCACAGCAGAGAACTCGTTATTCTTTCAAATGCCTCTTTTGAAAATCCTTTCAAACTTTTTATTCTGTTGATTCAACAGGAGAGCCATTTACAAGTAAAAAGAATAGCACGAAAATGGTGCTTCAGAGCTCTGAAGAAAAGAACGTTTTGTAACACTTCTTAACAATTCTGCACTGCTGGACCTTGAATTCCCCCTGCTTTACTCCCCCAGCCCATGCACATCTGGGGCTGCAAGTAAACACAGATGTCCAGGTGTTCCTTGTGGTGCCCAGACAACCCTCAGCCCCTGTTTTGATGGATACTTGGTGTCCCTCTGGGTCCATGGGTGTCTTGGGTTGCAATACAGGATGTGACCAGAAATGTGTATTCTGTCACCATCTGTTTGCAGCTGGGTGGGGCAGTGACTCTTATCTCCATGGCACATACCATCTGCTAATGGGCCATCTTTAAAACCAGGTGGGGCAGTCATCTTTATCTTCTCCACAACCCATCCTCCCTCCAGGAAGATATCATCTGCTGCTGGGCCATTCAGTCCCACTGCATGACTGATAAAATTACATCATCCCACTGGGAGATGCTCCAGCCAGGGGGAGCAGCCAAGCCTTTCCTACCTAGATAAAAACTGAGATTTTGGACACCAAGGTACCTTCTTTCCACTGAATTCCAGAGGAACACCAGACCTTTCCACATCATCCCTGGACCTTCAGAGGAAAACTGCACCTTCTACAGGAGCACTGCTTCAGCTGAACCACATCTGCCACTGCAGGAGGATGCAGCCACCATTTAATGGGACTGCTACCAACACCCTGGCTGACAGGGTGTCAGGTTGTATTCTGACTCTGTCAGTGTTTTGGGTTTGTTCTTTTTAATATTGTATTTCTATTTTAATTCTCCTAGTAAAGAACTGTTATTCCTAATTTTCATATCTTTGCCTGAGAGCCCCTTAATTTCAAAATTTTAATAATTTGGAGGAAGAAGGTTTACATCCTCCATTTCAAAGAGAAGCTCCTGCCTTTATTGGCAGACACCTGTTCTCCAAACCAGGACAGTGGGTCTGACACTTCCAGAGGACAAGTGTGTGCTGGACCCTGCAGCACATGGATGTACAGTGGTCACATCAGGTCCATACCTGCTGCACCCTGGAGTTTCTCTGCAGGGGTAAAGCCCAGCACAGCCCAATGCAAGGGATGGCCCTGGCTCATGCACAGGACTCACACAGAAAGCTCAGGGATTCACGGAGGTTTCACTGTGGCTGTGTGGCCAGGATTTCTGCTCAGCTGGCTGACCAGCAAGAGCCACTGGTGCAGCACTGGGTAATGCACAAACATTCCTCAGATGGAGTTTCTGAGTGGAAAGGGATGGTGTGACCAGAGTATCAGATGTGGGTAAGACTTATGCACATGAACATGTGGGAAGAGGAACTGATCATAGGAATCCTGCTGTTTTGGATCACCATTCCTGAGCACCCTCAGGAATGATGAATTAGTCAAACTGGAAGTAGGGAATTCCATCCCAGCTTTCTGGATGAGTTCTTTACCACCCCCTAACACAGCCAACTAGGGCAATTGTGGTTACAGGATCCCTCACAAGTCTTCTACACAAAATAATTTCACCACTTTGAAGGAGATTGGCTCCATGGTGAATATTTCTCTCCAGATACTCCCTACAGAGAAAATCATTTTTTCACAGTGCATTATTGCTCAGTTTATGCTGAAATTTTGGAGGAAGAGAACCTTTCTGCTTTCTGAAAGAGACATTGCAGGTCACCTATCCTAGAACAGTAGCTTTGCTGTGATGTAATCTGTCTCATAGTCAGTCCACTCTTGCCTTTGGTAAGAAAGAAATTGACTTTGCAGAAGAATAAGGGGAAAAAAAGTATATGGATTCCTTTATTACTATGCTGCTGATAATAGAATTTCACCCTATATTCTTAGATGGAATTAGAAAATACTCCAAATATAGTAATTCCACAGAAATACTACAAAATTTACCAAAGAAATATATTTCATTTAGAAGAGTGCATTGTAGATACTTCTCTTATATGCAGCAAATATGACCTTCAGGTTGAATTAATTTCATTCTTTCATTTATTTTCATTTTCTTTTCTTTTCATTTCAGCAATCTCAATCTTATGTTTTATTTTCAACAGCTGAGTGCCTAATGCCTGTGTGGTCATGACCTGCTATTATGAAATCCGTGTATGGAAATGAATATTAGTTATTAATATGGAAAAGAGCAATTTTAAGCAAACAGAACATTCTTGTTTTATCTTACACCAGGGCTGAGAACAATATGTAGGTAATTACTTCTAAACAGTAACACTTTAGTCATTTAGATATTAACTTGGAAACAGACAAAAAAACCTAAGGAATCTTATCACAATTCTTCTTTGCCTTTCTCTAGGTAAAGAAATTATTCCCTTTAGAGCTGGCAAGTTTGATACTTTGTTGTTTTCTGTGGCAAAGCTCTATTAAAACAGAGAAGAATAGAAAGAAACTCTTGGCATGAAACTGGGTAAACTAAAGTTAATTGCATAAATCTATATTAATAAGAACAGGACACAAAGAAGGATGGGGAAATTACAGCGCTTGTGTTCGATACTAGGCTGCTTTCACAAAGCAAAGTTGCATCTGTTTTTTCAGTACTCTTGCAAAAATAACCCTCGTGAAATATCTTATTCTGTCAGACATTCATGCTTGGAGCAACTTTTAAATGGATGTGTCACTGGCAGCCTCACTTCCTGTGTCTTGGCAATATGTAGACAGGACTTAGAAAACCATTATTTTTAAACAGCAATTTTGAGACTTCAGCTCTGACACTGATTTGATTCAATTCCCTTCATACTTTTATTTCTAAGTGCATTTCAGCTGGACAGATTTTATTAATAAATACACTTTTGATATTAAGTTACAGATGGGGTTTTAAAATAGCTGAGCGCCTGCAACAGCAACAGCAAGAAAACCTTGTTTCTATGTATAAGGAATCAGGTACTGGTGATTCAGGACCTGAATGGTGCCCATGCTTCTCCAAGCACCTGAGTCACCCAGGGTGGGAGTCAGCTGGCTGGAGTGCTGGCATTTACTTGGAATTTATATGTTTTTAAATCAACTGACACACCTTTAAAAGCCCCCACAAGGATTAACTAACATGTAGAGATCAAAGGTATAAAATAGAGCTCAGATTAATTACACAGAGAAAATGCAACAGCCAGGTGCAGCCTGGCTGAAATAAGTCTACTGGGCTTTCTGGTGAGATACTTTTCTTCATGCCTGTTTTCTGGCAAAGAAACACAGAAGAGGAGAAGGGGAAGTATGGACAGAGCACCACCTTTCTCTGACAGCTGATGAGATAAATGTACTTAAACCTGAGGCTGGAGAAGAACCTCTCTAATAACCAATATGTTATGGTCAACATATTTTGCATCTTCCTGTTTCTTCCACTCAGCAAATACTTCTCTACTCAAACACAATAGAATGCAAAAGGGAAAACATTTCAGCTGGATCAAAAGCCTATGATGAAAACACCTTCTACAGCATTAACATTTGGGGCAGGCTAACACTGCAGAGCCAGTAGAAAACCTGAGTGGGAATCTCCACCACACTGATTGTATTATCTATATTTCTCAAGGCAGATAATTTATAAGAAACTTGGAATCTTTCATATGGATTCATGTTGTGCCATCTCGACACAGTCTCTAGTGACTCCAGACTTGCTATTTAAGGAGTCTGTATGCTTCTTGCCAAGATTATATTTTCAGACATTCTTTTCAAAATGCTCACTGGTACTATCAACTGAATTGTCTGAACAAATGTTCAATAAATTTTCAATTTGAAATTCTGAGTTATTATATGAGAAGTTTTCAGTTTGCATGGAAAATTATGCATATCTTCAAGTGAGTAAGTGAAGCTGAACTAAATGTTGTACTCACCAGATTTTAAAATGATACTTTCTCATTACTAACAAAGGAGTAACACAATCTGTGCACTTTTTTGGAGTTGCCCTGTATTTTTGAAGTTGCCCTCCACTTGAACAACTTGCATATTTGGGATGAAACAAAATGTGATACTGAGGGTGAAGCACCACAATATACAGACTGCTTTCTTGGAATGGATCATGATCTAGACAAACATTCAAAATTTGTGTTTTTCATGGATACTATGAGCCCAGTCCCTTTGGTGCTGGACTGCTGGAAAAGGACTCTTCAGGGAGTGTATCTCACAACTCCTTAGACTATTGCAAACTTACCTACCTCTGAGCTCCCTTCCAGAAAATTGCATAGAACCTGAGCTCACACACTAAATTCTGCTGGGAATGCTGTTATCAGAAGCATTTGGGCTGTGCCTATGCTGAAAAGAGCTGTCAGCCTGACTAAACAGAGAATCCAATCTGTAATCTGTAAATTCATCTACAGCATCTGGCCAGGATTAAAAAGACCACAAAATTTGAATGAGAGGATATTTTTGTGCGTAGATAGGATGAAGGAATTCACATGACACTTGAATGAGTGGAATATGGACAAATCCTGCTGTGAAAGCAAGACATCAGCAGTTCCACACTAAAAAGATTCTCCAAAGAAATAATTTAGTTGCATATATGTTACATACATGTATTTTATATATACATTTTTGGAGGATATATTTATATATTCATTGGACTAAGTGCAATGTCTAGAAACATCAAGATATATGAATCTAACAGTCCAGTGTTTTTAAAGTCTCCCAGTCTGAAAAGAAATCCAGTAAAATATCTAAATACCTCAGAAAAATCTGGTTTCTAAACATACAAAGATAAGTGACAAAACTCTAGTAGAAACTCATTAAAAATTCATACTGCTGAACCATTCAGCCATCCACCAAAACAGCAGAAACATTCCTTAATCCAAATGCAAGGGTACTGCAAGTATAACATCACACTGTTACCACTTTCTGACATATCCTTATCAGATGCGTATTTACACATTTCTGAAATTTAGAAGAGTAGCACAAACATTTCTTATTAAGAACAAATTCGTGGTACAAAATTATTTCCTTACTTTTGGGAGGGAAGCTCTCGATCCTGAGCTTTGTGTGGTCATTGTCAGAACTGTAGTGATACCCAGTGCAACTCTGGCTGGAGCAGCATCCATGTTGATCCAGAAAGAAACCCAGGATAAAATGACAATCAGCAGGCTAGGAATGTACATCTGGATTAAATAGTATCCCATCTGACGCTCCAAATGAAACTTGACTTCAATGCATGTAAACTTTCCTAGAACATGAAATTACTTTCATAAATGCTTTTTGCACATTTTTATCTTGTTCTCTGAACATAAGTTAGCTGTGTGGCCTGCTTCCTAACCTAACACTGTAAGCAGGTCCTGACACACAAACACTAGTCAGACACTTGTTGCATACTAGCTTGGGGGAAGCACGGGACCACTGAAGTATACTGTGTCTAGTTCTTCATATTAACTGAGAAAATGAGTATTAGCACAATTGTTTCACTTACAGAAAATATAATGTAATAGGGTTGTTTTTTTTCAAAATTCAGTGAGCTTTTATTTGAGTCAAATATAACGTTAGATATTAAAAGGGGACAGCATTTTGGTCTTTTAGAAGCATGAGATTAAGCAATCGTGGCAGGCTATCCAGGGCAGACTACAGGAAAGCCTCTCACTCCTGAGGTGTCATGCTAATGGTTTCAAAGGACTCCCTTTTTGTTAGCTGGAAAATGAACGAAGATGCATTTTTCCTCTTTCAGGGGAAATTAGATTGTTTGCTCCTTTCTGTGATGCCCCTATATTTTTCTGCTGGTCTACAATGCTGAATGGTGGGTGCAAGAGCTAGCACAAAAGGGAGTGCAGGGGCTGTTTGACAAAGAAAGGAGTGGAGACTGAATGCTACCCTCTGACAGCCCAGAATTTCTAAAATGAGTGAGCAGTGGCTCCAAAGGCAGATGCTGAGAGCTGGGCAGAGGCTGTTCCTGACCAGTCTGCCCGTACAGAAGGGAACTGGGAAGGGGTGTGGCAGCACCTCTGGCACCAATGGCACGAGTAGCTCCATCTGCCAGAGGCTCTCCAGACTTTCGTGGCACTGCCTGGACAGTGAGTTTAGGAGAAGGCTGAGTAATAAGTTTTACCCACATTTTAATTTCACACCAAACCTGAAGGAGCAAACTACAGAGAAGACAGTAGTGGGGGTGCTACTCACAAAGTTTTCCTTCCTTGGTATTCTGAGCTCCAAAATGAGAGGCGGCATTTATACAGATTAAACCCAACAATTTTCATAAGAAATAAATGTGACATTATTTTTGGCAGAGGCAGAACCTCTCACACTGTATTATTTCACAGAGTGAAACAAATGTATTTGATGCAACCAGATCAGCTCTTATGCTGAAATGATGAAAAAGCTATTTTAGATGAGAGGGATTATATTTAATCCCAGAAAGCACCCAGAAAACTGTTCTCTAAATGCTGTCCCCATTAAATAAACTCCAAGCAGCTAAATAAAAATTTTAACAGAGTTTCCTCTTCTCTGTAAAGCTAAAGCTAGAAAACATAGTGTTATAAACAGCAAATGAAAGAAAAATTACTTTAGAGTATTCAAAAATTTCCCAACATTCTGTGTCTGTGCACTATTCAGATCAGCAGTGAAAACATTGTTTTTTCACATGGTACGTCTCATAAATTAGGCTACACATAAAAACTGGTGAAAAATTAATATTTTTCTTCATTGGCTATTTGATATGCTGGAGACATAAACTAGGTTCAGAAAAATCAGTACTTTAAAAGGGATTAATCAATTTTAATTAAATATTTATTTTAAATATTTGTTTAAATATTTCATTTTAAGGATAAAAAAAATTAAATTTTTAGCAGTTTTTTCAATATTTTAAATACATCAATGATTTTAAGGACATTAGAATACTTTAATGAAATTAAATGAAATTTTGAAATTAAATCTTTCAAAATAATAACATAAAGAAAATTTCTTTCTATTCAGGTTTAAAAATAGGTGTGACTGAAAATCAAATTTTAATTTCTATTTTTTTTTCACTTCGCCCATATTTTTCCATTACAAATTGACAATAGATACCATTGGAACAATCGATAGAAAAAAAAAGAATAATGCTCACCCGTGTTGTAATGTTTTGTGCAATAACCAAGTTCTTTATCTTCTTTTAAAATAAACTGTGGCAAGGTTAAACCCTCTGCGACTTGCACAGGTCCATCACTTAGCCACTCAAATATCAGATCGTTCATGGTGTAGCCAACTGCAATAAAGGAATCAGAGTTCACTACATAGCAACTGACCAGAAAAGAGCAAATGTTCTTATGTCTGAGAAGCTTGTCTTTGATGCAATATGTGTTATCTCAGCTACATTTTCAAACTGTTCCATTAACAGCAGCATGATTCCTCTTAGTTGTTGGTTGCTATAACTACTCCACTCTCTATTAAAAGCAAGAAGTAAACACTTCTATATTATGAAGTGCTGCCCTGGTTTGCCACCAAAAACTAATTTGGCTGGCCCAAACCAGTCTAAGATTGTCAGGGCACACAGGCAGGTGGCAGCCCACAGTTCATAGCCATACAGATAAATCCTTTCCCCTCTAAATAATAATTTAAAAAAACCAATGGGGTGGACTGGTACCTGCCGAATATTTGGAACGATCACTGGCACCTGCCACAGTCTGAGCCACTCCTGGGTTTGCCTGATTGCTGCTGGCAGGTTGAGGCAGGGCTGTGGCCCTGGCAGCACACAGCATGGAGGGTGTGTGCTGGTTCCCAGCCTGTGTTCAGCACACCAGCCCAGGTGTCACTGACAGCACCTCTGCTTCATCAGGTGTTTCATTTCCAATTTCCAACAGGGAGCTTAACTCAATCAGACAGCATGAATCCCTGGCTATGTAATAATTGTTCTCACTTTCCTAAGATTTAGTAATTTCTCCCACAAAGAGGTGCTGTATTTACCCCTGGAAGTGATGCAATTCTAATGGCTAAGGTGATTGAAGAGGGAGAAACATAAGGGAGCAGGAACAGCACAGAAACAAGCAACTCTCATGTTATGGTGATAAACATAATTCCCTTACAAAACACAAACACTGAGCCTCACTACACAAATGTGATAATGTAAATACAATCTTACCACTGAGTGTTAGGGTAAAAACTTGTTATTTAATAGATAAAACAATTGGGCACTCACAGCTCTCTAGCTGCATTGTACATGTCTGTACATCCATAGGAAAATTCTTCAAGTCCATGGGACAGGACAAGGTTAAAGTAAGCCTAAAATTAGAGGGGAAAAAATACATTAGACATCCACAGGTTTCATCTAAATCCCCAAGTTAGCGTTCAAAGGATCAAGAGGAAATCTTAGCACCTCAAAGGCTGGGCTCATCTCCCCTTTGAGCTTTCAAGCACGTGAGAGCTGTGGAGACAAAATGTGTGAGCAAAGTGAGCACCCACAGCCTGCCCTGGCTGAGCAGAGCAGAGCAGAGAGGACAACATCAGGTTAGGAAAACATGCTCTCCACTAATGCACCAGTGAATGTTTTATGTACAGCACTGAACCAAGCAATCCAAAAGCTGAAATGCCTGGTCATGGGACAAATGCTTTGAAGTTTATTTTGGAAAAAAAATAAAAGGAAACAACAGCCATGTTTTTTTTTTAACAGAGTGCTTTTGTTCTGTTGGAACAATGAGTCCCATTTCCAAGCCTTCATCCTTATTGCTTAGCCACTAAAGGAAGGAAAAACCATTATACAGTAAAAGAGTCACATTGCATTAAAGGAGTACACATAGAAGAAAGTAAGCCTAAAGGAACATAATCATACAAAATATATTTCTCTTTTAATTTTTCAGTTGTTATTGTCCCAGATAAAGCATAACTTTACTTAAATAGGAATACTTTTAATGTTTCTTTCTTCCTTTTTCTTTTTAGTTGATTTAAACTTTTAACATTTGATTTAAATCTATTTCAAGACTGTCTCTTCTATTTTTTTTTTCTTTTTTTGCGTGAGAAGAAACCATTTTTAGCTAACCAAGATATTGGGATGGCCTAATTACAAACAACTAGCTTTGATAAACAGTATAAATATTAGGATTTTGTTTTAAATAATATTTTTAAAAGTACATTTTTATTTCTGATTACATTCAGCACAAAAATCCCCACTCTGAAACAAAGAATATAAAAAACCCCTCTTCCTGTCCATTTATTATGAAGGGCAGTAACAAGACTGTCTGGTTTGAAAAGGGACACTGAAACATTAACACAGGATAATGACTATTTATTTTAGTTATGTCAGTGAACCCACAGGTCAGCTGTTTGGAAGTATAACCTTGAAACTATTTACATCCCACAAATGTATGTGATCTCTACAGAGAAATACTTGACTAAATTCTGTCGCCCACCATGATTTTGTGGTTCTTACCACATAAAACTGGTTCAAGGTCTTTCAATCTATTTCTTCACCATGTGAAGTTTTGGGGACCACCTGGCTGGGGCTTCTAGCCATAAAATCACTGTGACAAAAAATGATATTTATGTAACTGAGATCAAAATTGTCTCACATAGATCTAGGATCACATTCAACATCACTGCTGTTGCCTACATGTGGGTCACCTAGAAAAAGTCACACTCTTTTCATCTTGACACAGTCTTCAGCAAACAAGATGGTAGTGTGAGGAAATTAGAGATCACTTTTATGTGGCAGAGAGATGAATGAAAGTCCCCCAGTATTCTTCTCAACATCACCATAGGAAGTAAACTCACTTTTAACCTTTGGAGCAAATAACAGAAATATTTTAAAAAATAAAATTGACATCTAGAGAAAAAAGTTTATCTAGTAGACATATAAGTGTCATTGAAAATCTGTCCTTTTCTCATTTAAATATTTTAAGTCCTTACAAATGTTAACTAGTCTAATTTTTACTAGGTAATTTCCTGCATTAAAGATTGAGCTAATTAAATTGCTAATCCCCAGCACTAACAACACAGTGCCTCTGCCTCTTTCCTGAAACATTTCTATATCAAACTCCCTTCCTTTCAGTCATCTTCTAAATATGGCTTTGATGTTTTAAGTTCCTTTCAAACATGCCTTTATGCAAATGCAGCCCTTGTAAATATGTCATTGAAGTAGGCATGGACTATTCATCCCTTGGATTTTACAGGCTGTCAGGTGTGGACTGCACACTGACTTTGTTTCCTTTCTCCTTCATCCCTTTCTACACCCCAAAAATTCAAGTAATCTGGGGGTTTGACCACATATATGGTCAGGAAGGTCCCTTGTTATTTTAATATCAAATTTATGAGAAAGCAAATACACCCAGCTGCAAATTTCAAGATTCACAGGCTAAAAAATAATCTATCTCTAGTGATATAATGTAGATCGATCAAGATATTTTTCCCTGAAGGTGAGATGAGAAAATTATGTAGGCTCATTGTGTAGGTAATGACCTACTTTCTCTTCCTAATCATTGTTGTCTTTCAAAAAGATTTAATTTTTCTCTTATCACCCTGAAAAATGAAAAATAATTTCTATTCACTGTGTTGATGAGACTAGCTTAAGACATCATGCTTACAGTTAGTTATTGTTTCACCTCTACCTGTTGTTCACCTCAGCACAGTAGAGATTCAGAATTAGCATCTTTGCTTCTAATCCCTTTTACCAGCAGAAATGAAAATGTTGAAACAAGTGGTTAGAGCCTTGTCTCATCCACAAATCCACTGATTTTCAACAAGTTTAACATACTAAATGTCCAGCAGCTGTAATTTGAAATAGATCCACTGAAGTCCATGGTGGTGGATCAATTTATACCAGCTGACTCCTTTTTAGTAAAACTATGAGCCTGCAAATGTTTCCAAACCCTGGTGCCATGTAACTACTTATATATCTTATATACTTTTATATCTACATTAATAAGGACATAGGGTCATAAATGGAAAGTGTTAAGTAGATACAGCTACCCACATTGCTGATAATAACAGCGTCATGGACAGAAAATATTTCAGCAAAATTAATGTCTCACACTTGGCAAATTTAAGAAGGGCCCCTGGAGGTTTGGAGCAAAGAGCAAATTTAATGGGGAATTACACTGATGAATACTTTAATCGTTAATAAAACAGAACAAACTGCTACGGAACAATTATTTTATTTTCCAGGCATCCAGCCACCAAGGCATTTGAGATGCATAAACAACAGCTTGGTGGTGGAGAACCATAAAACACTGATGGGAAGTGCTTTATGAACCATCTGTAGAACTGAAGTGAGAAGAAGCTGACCAGGGATTTGATTTTGCCATCACCTGAGCACCCTCCACCCCAGGCCAGCCTGACCCAGGTGGCACAGCTGGCTCACAGAAAGCTCTGGGGCTGAGCACGTTGTGTTTTCCAGCTGAGCAGGGAGGGCTCATGAGGGAGCAGGAGGGAGTCACATCTCCAGTGCCTCAGCACACCAGGCAAAGTGCCAGGGACAGCAAGCTGCCTCAAAAAAGAGGCAAAGCTGCTCTCCTTTCCCTCCCTGCTCCCTCACCCACCCCACAGCCAAGGAAGAATCAAACCCTGGAGTAATGCAAATAAGAGTATGAACTCAACACAAATACAGAATCAGAGCCTGAAAACAAAGAATGAACAATGAGCTGCCACGGTGACAAAAATAATAAAGTAATAAATAAATGATGTCATTGAGCAGCACTGTAGCACAGATAGGGCTACAATCCAAGTACTCCAGGGCAGCACTCTCTGTATTATGTTTTAGACCCTCTTCCTGACATCTTAAATGCCTTCACAGTGCAGCAGGCACTGCTGGGATTTCTTCACTCAGCATTGCAAACTCCCCTCTTTTATCCATCCCCTGGTTTCACAACAAAGTGCTGAGATATCACTAGGACTTGGCTTGTGGGCCTGTCTCTCTTCCCAGCCCTGCTCAAAATATTTAATTTCTGGTCACCCCAGGGACCCACTTATAGCATCACTCAGAGGTCTGCATTCCCCAATTTCTGCAGGCAGGAAAGCAAGGTCCTCCAGGCTGTAGGCTCTGTTACAGAAGTCAGAATAAGACATCTCATAGGAAAAATTAAATAGCCTGACTGCTTAATCAGAAACCCTCATGCTGGTTATCTTTCACACCTGAAGATGTTTTGCAGTGTCAGTGCTTTCTCTTGGTGTGAACAGCCACAACAGCCCCAGATGGGCCAGAGCAGAGCTCAGCACAGGCACTGCTGCTGCCAGCCACCATCCTCTGAGGAAGGGCAGTGCAGGGGTGGCACACACACAGCCAAGGGGGCTCAGAGGTATTTATCTGCAGTGCAGACAAGTCCTGGGCTCAGTACTGGGGCTGAGGCACTGTGTTTCCTGTTCATCCTTTGAGCACTCCTGCTTTTATCCTGCTCTTTCTCCATCCCAGAGACATTTTCCCCATGTCCCCCTATGCCTGCCCATCTACCCCACAGCTCTCTCAGGGAACCCTCATGACACAGAACCCAAACATTTTCCTTTGCCTCCTGGTCTATCCTCACACCCTTTCCCCCTCCTTCTCCTGTTTACTAAATCCTGTCAAATGCCAGTCCCACCTGCTTTCAGGATATTGAATCATGAGTCCAGCTGACAACTAACCCCCAAAGCAGCACCATCAGCAGAGGGTAAGGATCTCGAATTTAAAAAAAAAAAAATCAATAGAAATAAAATGTTTTCAAGTAGATTATTCTCAAGATGGTTTCCAATCTCATTCTTTCACTTGAGGGTTTTGAATGCTGGGGCTCCCGACCTCTACACCACTTCTCTGATTATCTCACAATGCAACAAAAACAGTTCAGAGTACTACACAGACAGCCATGTCAATGGTCTGCAACACAAATCTGAGGTAATTAACTTCTTGTGTTGAACACTTAGGGAATTGTGTTTACACCTTACATTATGCAGGAATTAAATAAATTTAAGAGAATATGTAATTTTAATTGAGATTTGACATATTGCCTTGTATGCAGCAACCACTGAACTGTATTCTAACCCACTCCTTTACAATGAGCTATCACTCCTCAGCCTTATGTCTTGCAAGACACCCAAAACTTTCCTTGATCTCAGGGACATCTCATCCCAGAGAAGGACACTAGTTCCACAAGAGAAGGGCCTGGGGATCATAATATAATATGTCAGGGGAGTATTTCTTTCAGTAGTTATTCTGCAAGAAAGGTTGGTTATGAATGGGCTACAGAACAACAACCTCCTCTCAGTTTTTTGGAATGATAAAGAATTAGGATAAGTCCTGTTATGTATAGAAATACTGTTAGGAATTTAAAAACTCCTGTAGATAAGGGTACAAATCCCTTCCATCTGCAAAAAAGCCCCATGATTATCTCCTCACTAGCATGAAAAGCAACAAATGCCTCACCATGAGTAGGCATCATGTTAAAAATAACATTTTGTTGCTATTCTTATCCCTCCATTCTTTCACACTACGCCCATCTGCACCTCAACTGCTGGGACAAGAGATTTCACAATCTAGGATTTTATACTGCAAATACCAGAACATAAATAGCACATGCATGATCACTGGTAGGATTGGCTATGTGCCATTTTTATCAAAAGAATAATACCTGTGCAAACCCCTCAGTGCTGGATTTAGTGAGACAAGTGGGATTTCTTTTTTCCAGCATTATTAAATCTAAAGATGCTATTGTAAATTGCAAGGTTTCTGGTATTTTTCTTAAAGCTCCAAGCTGACAATAAAGTTAAAGATATTTTAGTGGTACATTTTTTCTTTGGAAGATTAAACTCCTGATCTTTCTAGCTGCTGAAATAACATTAAAATATTACCTAAGCACAAGCAGACAAAGTTCCCTATTAAACTAGCAGGGGAGATGAAGTTGCACAGCAACCATGACAGCATCTCATGACACAGGAGCAAATGCCATTCAGGCTAGTGACACTGAAACAGGGAGGAGAATCTAAAATCTCTTTATATTCCTCCCAGCCCCCTCTCTTGGGTGCCTGAAAGAAGGGCACACACACTAAAGGCAAAAAAAAAAAAAAAATTGCAGTGGCATTCTTCTTTTAAATGTCTTTTCATTTTGTAGTCCATCTCATTAGTTTTTCAGTGACCTGACTCATCATTTTGAATGTCAGTTCTGGTAATTTTCACAGTTTACAGGCTTTTTCCTGTTAAATGGAACAGTCAAACTGACTGTTTTTTTTCCTGATTTTTGAGGAGTCCTGGAATTCCTCTCTAATATTTGTCATGTTCTGCCAGGTGGGAATGGGCTGAAGTCGAGCTCAGAGGAGACGTGGAACCCTCTCTGCTGTGGCAAAATGTGAGTTATAGGCTGGAGTTTCACATACTGCTGTTTCTGAGCATGTTCTCTCTCCCTCCAGTGCTTTGCTTTGCTTTGCTTCATGTACTGCTTAACAACACAAGAGCTGGCACAGAGCAGGGTGCTGGATTTCTCATTTCAGGCAGCCCACTTCTCATTATAATGCAATCACTGTCTGCAGATATACAATGCCAGCACATGAGCTGCCAGCAAATGATTTTCTAATTATTGTTCGAACATTTTTTTTAAAAATAAATTCTAGTGTGATTGTATGTAACAATTAAATTCTGTAAGCACCTGTTTCCTTTACATGAGGAACAGTATTTCACCTTTTCTTTTTTCTCTGTCGTTTTCTATCTTAGTTTTCCTGCAGTATGTGTTTGGTATGGTGTTGCTTTCCTCCTGGCATGATGACATCTCTGTTCTAAGCCATATATTTCAATCCAATTGGCAAAAGACTTTTATCCCTGGGACCATATTCTAGGAAAACATGGTTTTTTGTACCATTTAGAGAGGGTTCCTTCACCATCATTTTGCACCTAACCTTTAACTACTCCAGTGTGAGTTCAATGGTTAAATGAAGAGATTGACCACCAGCAGTTGAGGACAGGCATTGCCACTAACCACAAGGAGGGTGGTACCCAGACATGTATTGGCTGTGAAACCATCCCTTTGGCACAGATATCCAGAAGCAGCCACCTGCCAGTATTTTTGATTCTGCCAGCCAAGATCAACTTCTTGTGTACAAATTGGTCTCCAGCATATTTCTCACTTTTTTGCTTAGAACAAAGTCTTCCTTTTTAATTGAGACACAGAAATGTAGAAAATGTAAAAGTGGCATTTCATGCCATCAAATTTGATCACCTGCTATCACCCAGAGTCATATCCTCTCAACCCTTTCAGAAATTATCAAAATTCATTTCATTGAGTGTGTGTGTCCCCATTTCTGTTGGAATATTGTTGCAGGAATTCAAGTTTTATATGGCTGTAAACTTTGTAACTTCCTTTGTGAGCTTACTTCTGACCAGTTCAGAGCCATTTGTTCTCCTGGCAGCATTGTCCTTCAGTCTAAGCAGCTCCCCTCTCTTACACTCATTTTCCTCCAGTGCTCTCCTGCCTCATCTGGGGATGTGCATTAGAGAAAGAAGTGAGGCAGTACATGCTCAGATACAATACCCATATCCCTGCTTTGCTTTAAATGAAGTGAAAAGAAACTAATTTTGTGTCATTAAAATGTAAATTATTCTTTTCTTAAGCAGTGTAATCAATGGGGTTTTCACAATAGCTGTGTTAGTTGCATAACAAAGTACCCACATTAGGCTTTATTATTTATTTAGTAGATTTTATAATTTGTTATGCAAAGCAAGTACTTTAGATACAACAGGAAAGAAAGGGTATTGGAAACCTGGGGCTAGATCCTCAGGCTGAATTTGTAGATTGGGAAGGAATGAGAAAGAAGGGAATGGGTGATGCAGTTAAGAGAGTATTCAGAAACAACCCCAAAAAGGATGAGAAGAATTGAATTCATTTATTTAAAAGGCCCCAAAAGGAAGGAGCTGAAGTGGGGCTGGAGGGAGAGGCAGGAGTAAGGGCAAAAAGGAAAGAGAAAGGAAGGGTGAAAAACAGAGCAAATGGTGATCCAAGGACATTGGGTTCAGCTGTAATGAGAACGGCTGCTTGCCCACAAAGGCTGCAATTTTTTAGCTTCTGAAACCATTGTTATTATTCTAATCATGCTTATGGGAAGACAAATTTGTCAAATTCACTGGATCCACACAGCATACAGCCCAATTTGGGAAGTGTCCATGTCCCAGTAACATTGTGCAGCATAGTGAAGTTTAGTGATTGTGGCTCTGTAAGGCCCCCAGCCCACAGTTCCTGTTAGCTGTCAAACACCAAAGTGTTTTAGATGTTCTCTATTTCAGTTAGCATTTCCACTGACTATTCTTCAATGTTTTGGTTTGGTTTAAATGTAGAAATTTACTTTGAGGTATATGAAGACATTTTATGCTTTTGGAAAGTCAGGGCAGTTAGAATGGGGTACTGTACAGTTTTGCCAATACAAGCATGAAATAGTCTTCAATGAAAATGTCCCTGTGAATATTGACATTCACTTCCAAGGGAAAATCACCAGCTTGTCAACACCAGTGTTATTCTGATAGGACCTGAGGTAATAGATATGTTTGTGTGAGGTGGGAGTTTAATAAGCTAACAGACACATCAATCATGATAAATGTCTCCATGATCCCACCTCTGCCAATCTGTCACATGGAAAGACAATGCTGCTAGGAAAGTCCAAATCCTCTTAAATCCCAACACTGCATTGTAAAATAAAATTGAATCGTCAAATTAAAGCACAGAATGCACACAGGGATGTATAACATAAAATTTTCTACCACTCTGCTGGGAAAGACTGTGCTGGGACATGGATGATTTACACATAATGGGTATAAATGGATCCTCAATATCATTTAGCTGATAAAGTCTGTACTCCAAAATTGTTTTAGAAAACCTACACCTGGCTTCACTGTAACGTGGCAACATATTGTATAGTAGCCATGAAAAAAATCCAAGACTGTATCTTATTTAAAAGCAATATATTCCAGCAGGATAGTGAACTTTTTGCCATGAGCAGTCTGTTGCAGAGGGACCAGCAGTGGTACCTATGTATTTCCTTAACCTGCTTTTCTTTCCCAAAAGGCAAAGGACACAAGTACAGAGGAGACTACAAAACACAGAAGTTTCTCTCAGAAAAGCTGGATTATAGCAGAGCTGTGGATTACTTCTGATGATTTATGTGATGGGCATGGCAGTCATAACTCCTGATCTGACACCAGGTGGTGAGTGGGGTCGTGGGGTGCAGGGGAGAGCTGGCTCAGTGCTCTGTGCTCAGTGCTATGGCCACACTTGGAAGAGTTGATTTTGGAAACTCCTGAGTAAGGCAGCTGGTGTGGGAGGCAGCATTGCAAATAGATGAACTGTTCTCACAGATACTTCTCTCGACTTGCATAAGCAGGTGAGGGCTTTGGGATGCTCCAGCTCCCCCTGTAGCTACTTATTTTGGAATGGAGGGCTGGAAACAATTCCCAGAACAGCTACACAGACAGAGCCATCCAACAGCTTGAGCCTTCTCTGTTTCCTAGTGCCCTACAGCACAGAAGTGTTTTCTGGCAGACACTGCCCTCAGCCACAGTAACATTTACAATTAAAACTAGGTTGATAGTTGAAACCAGAAGGAACTAATTGTCTACATAACTAACAGTTCTGGCATTGAGAAGACAAAGAAAGACAGAAAAACAGATGTTTTGAAAGACTTGAGGAAATTCTTCCTAGGTAATTAATTGCTCTTTGAACAGGAATGGCAAAAATAGGGGAAGAAATGTCATTTGTGAATTTGCACAGATCTCCTCCCTAGAATTCCAAGTGTCTCTCTTGTCAAATTATGCAACACATTCTAAAATCTTCTCATATTTAAAAAATATATAGTAATCTGCTTTGTAACTATTTCTGGCTAAATACACTAAAATTCAGAGCAAAGCTCAACTGAAAATGTTTTCTGGAGCTGCAAAAAAAAATTAAAAATGTATATAGATATAGGTGATATAGATAGATTAGCTATAGATATAGAATATATAGATTAGATAGATAGATATAGATAGATATAGATATAGATATAGATGATATAGATATAGATGATATAGATATAGATAGATATAGATAGATATAGATATAGATAGATATATAGATAGAGATAGATAGATAGATAGATAGATAGATAGATAGATAGATAGATAGATAGATAGATAGATAGATAGAAATAGATATAGATGATATAGATATAGATATAGATTAGATATAGATATAGATATAGATATAGATAGATATAGATAGATATATATGATATAGATATAGATATAGATATAGATATAGATATAGATATAGATAAATATAGATAGATACATATAGATATTTGCAATGCTTTTACCTTCCTGACCAATATATTCTAGATTCAATGCTGTGGATCAATATTATGGTTGAATTATATCACCTTCTGAATAAATCTTATATGGCTGAGATGCACTGAAAATATTAAAAAGAGAAGGAGGCAATTAATGCAGAAAAAAAACCACAAACCTTAAATAAAACCACTTTCTATCACTTTGCTAAAATAAGCCTTTAGGCAGATGCTAATATTCTGAGCTGGCTGGCAGCCTGAAATGAGTTTGTGGGAATCAGGTAGCACAAATGGGAGAATATAAAGCTTTCTGTGAGTTTATTTAGCATTTTCCTGGTGTTCCAGGTGTCCCCAGGGGCCCAAGAAGACATGACTCTTGTCTCTGGAACATAAAGCCCATGCAGGGGGTGTGCAATGCAAAATGCAGGTGTCATACAGAATGTGAGTGCCTGGAACAGGATTCTTGGTACCATCACACAGTGCTGCAATGCATCCCGAGTGCAGAACCCCCTCCAAAATCCAATCCATGCAGAAATCAGTCACAGATTGGAGCAGATGAGTCACATCTAGGGGGGACAGTGTGTAGGTTATTATGGAACTCTTATTGTTTTTTCAGGATACAATATAAACACAAATTAATTTATTCAACACTGCTGTTTCAAACATTTCTTGTTGACTGCTCTCTACAGAGTGCTTTAAAATAACAGTTATAGCTATTTAACAGTTTGTCAATTTTTATATATGAGTGGAACTGAGACTGATCTTGACTAAGGGAAGTTGCTTGCTGAATATAACTTTGCTGTAATTGCAGACTTCTCAAAATACTTGTGCCTCTAAGAGCTGTTGCTGCTTCTCCAGTGGCAAGAGCATATATTCGCAGAATTAAGGAGTTCTGCGTTCCCTCCACAAGGCTCTAGTTTTCCCTGCAGCACCCAAGGGTGCAGACCAGTTACCCAGCTATAGAACCTGAGGCTGTATACATCATGCTGTCTGAGATCAAAAAAGGTCTCAAGGTAATCATCTGAGCATGCAGCAAACATATAAAAACAGGGTTGGATTCCTAAAGTTGTATTCAGAGGTGGGTACATCAACCACTGACAACTTTTTATTTTCTGTAACAACTTGCAGGGAATTAAATATAATTGTAGGAATCTGCAAGTATGAGCATCATGATTATTATAAGGCAATCTCTGATGGAAATCTACATTATTAGCCTCTGCTGTGCTGTGTTAGGCTTGTTTCTTTGACCAGCTGTTCAAGAGAAGGACAAAGAGCCTCATGCTCACCACAGGGTGAGATAATTCCCTGAGCCCAGCACTGCAGTGGAAGTGATACATGGCCCACACTCACACCCTTTCATAATGTTTCTGAGCACCCATATCCTACACCTAATGTCTCATTTTAGTAAAATATGGACCATGAGCTGTTGTCTCAGGTGACTTTCCAAGTTTTGTTCAGAAAGGGCAGGTTTGATTTCTGAGGGCATTTAACAGCCAGTTCAGCTTCCTGCATGGTGTATTTTCATGTTTTGCAGTGTATAGGGAAGAGGGATACCACTGCTGGATAATACACATACCTTGCTTCATTAATTAGCACTTCTAAATTCAATTTATGCAAAAAATGGTTTGTATTTATGCAAGATTAACTTGATCTTGATTTTGTTAAAT
Organism: Luscinia megarhynchos; assembly: GCA_034336665.1. NCBI lineage: Eukaryota > Metazoa > Chordata > Aves > Passeriformes > Muscicapidae > Luscinia > Luscinia megarhynchos. The sequence continues at coordinate 17,695,762 of JAPFBE010000003.1, forward strand.
TTGGAAATACAACAAAACAGCCTACCTGCCACATCCTAGAGGGATTTGTGAAGTGCTTTAAACAGTTAAAGCACACTAAATGCTAAAAGTTAAATATCACAACGACAGGCAAGGTGCTATTGGTGCAGTAATGAACATTCACAATGTGCTGAAAATAATCACTAAAATACTCTTGTTTGTTTCTGCATAACACAAGTACAAACAGCTGACATAGAATTATCTAGCCCAGTATCTAGAGATTAAAGACAAGTATTTCTAATTGCTCCTGATTTCAAGTTTCTATACTCCAGAAAGTTTTCTTCACTGTAAAGTGTTAAAAAATTATTTTCCATTTTAGATGTGCCAGGTTACTCTGTTATTGTCATGCAATACAAATGAGAAGTGATGAGCTTTGCTTAGTGCTCTCTTGGAATACTGCTTACTCTGCTTCAAATTAATTTGCATTTAGGTGTGGGAATCTTACCAACGTGATATGGCAGCTCAAAATATCGCTTTTGCCGCATGAGCAAATGTCAGGAAAACTATCCATCTGCATTCAGAACAGCACCCAACTGCACTGCCTCCTCCAATAAGATGGTGTCTGATGTCATTCAAACCAACAGATGCATTCATTTCCTTCTCAGGGTGAAACAGGAAATATTTGTAAGTGACAGCATATTTATCACTCTACTAGTGCTGGTGCCATCCTTGTATCCTATTATTTTTCTCAAACTCTTCAGGTAGAGCAATTTGAAACCCTGCTCAGTAATGCTGCTTCATCTCTCCAAATATTTCTTATCAAGGAATTTCCACAAGAATTATGTAAGTGGATGAAGTTCCATGCTAATATTTGTTTTTATTTAGCATCATAAAAAGCACAGCTATTCCTAGCCTGGATCAATAGTAATTCCTTAATGAAAATGCAGTCAAAACCACAATACCCCATCAGAAATAACTGCCTTCTAAACTAATCTGCTTTACAGATGAACAAATTCAGTAAACAATCTGTTTACTTTCCACAATGCAAGAAAGGCAAAAGCCAAGAAGCGTTCCCAGGAAGAAAACAAACTCTAGGAATTACTTCATTTTAAACAATCCTAAGAGCAATAATAGAGTGGTTTGCATCTTTGGCTTCCTCTATTAAGCAATTAATGGCTCACAGTAAGCTGAATATCAAATGAATACTGCAGGTTGTTTGCTGCTATTTATGCCTGTGGAATGCAGTTTTGTTTTCCTGCTTATATCCCATTTCATCAGGTCATATCAAACCATATTTTGTTAGTGTTTATTAATTCAGCTAAATCTAATCACGTGACACACTTCAGTGCACTTAGTATTAAAAACAAATGCTTTCCATAATTCCAGGTGGTTTTTTTTAAATGTGACTAGATACATGCAATTAGCCAGTGACTTGCATGTCAAATTTATTCCATTTCAAGCATGTTTTTACTTAAAGTGTTCAGCAGTCATTTAAATTAATATTCCCCTTTACTTTTAAATTGCAACCCACAGACTACTGAAGAGATGATTTCCTCTTTGCAAGAGGAGTCACTTGAGCTAATGCTAATGGGAATTACTGAGGCATACCATTAAAGTTCTAGACAGCCTCAAGTTTTCAACAAGACCAAGAAGCACTGCTGTGCCACTTAGAGAATATTTTCCAAAAATAAAATATTAGCAAAGAAACATAGGCAAATTTTCCTTCTACCCTGCTATTACTAAGTCTCATTTTGGTTGTACACATGGGACAATAAAAAATTAAACATCTACATTGCATCCAGAAAAACAGGGAGGGAAAGAAAAGGATCAAGAGAAAAAAATAAAATTAACTGGTTTACCTGATACTGTACAACACTTTTCCAGTTTTAGAAATCCTCAGCAACTTGTTGTCTGTTGTGACATCGTGGAAATTTGCTCCCTTCTCATTGGCAAAGAATAAATCTGGCTTCCAAATAGAATCCAACATAGAGGGATCCAAATCCAGGGAATCATCAGGATATTCGCTGTAAGCCAGACGTGAGTCATTCCACTGCTGTCTCAAAAAAATGTTCACTCTGTAGTCCTACAGAAATGTCACGTAAAAAGGTTACTAAGCCACCAACACTGGAAGCCCACTTTAGCTTGCTTTATGGTCTTAGACCTACTGCAGTACCAGTATTACAACAAACACCCATGTTATCCTTTGAACATCAGAGCTGTCATTCGAAAATAAAGTGGTCAAAATGCTGCATTGAACCAGACAAACACGACTGGTACATTTTCCAAATCAAAATTCCTTCAGTGATGAGAAAAATATTAACTACAATCTCCACAATTAAACGTAACCCTCTTTCAAATGTTGTGGATTACCTGAGAGATATTTGGGAATTCAAAAAGCATTGCAGCTAAATATATACAATTTCATCAAAGATTCTATAAAATTACCAATTTAAATAAGTTCTAATTCCAATATGTAAGTCTTTTATGGCTAATGTACTCATGAACAGTTTTTAATAGTTTTAATACTTTTAATTCCGTCAAAGCCAAAATTGTATAGAAGAAATTAAACCACCACTTCTTATTTGCTACTTGTTTCCTTTTCCTATTTACTGTATGTTTCTGTGTATGTTCCTTTCATTTACTCCTCCCTGTCTGAATCCCAATAAACTGGCCTGACTGTATTTTTCTGCTTGGTAGTCTGCTAGTAGTTACACCTGGGAAAAGCAGCAATTATGTAGAGGTTCATTTAGAACCAGCATTAACACTGTGTCAAGAACTGGTTATTAAAGGGGAGAGCAAAAAGAGCTTTCAGGTTCTAAACTCTCTGCAGGGAATGGAAAGAAGCAAATGCTTACTCTCCTTATCCCAGGTTTCCAAAGTCAGCAAATAAGATCTTCATCTCTCTGAGATTACTATTTTTAATTTGTCTGTGAACACTCTCTTAGAAATACCATCTACTCTTCCTCTAAATGAAAAATATTTAATAATATTTGTATAGATTATATTATCTGAAGGAATGCTGTATCAAATAATTCTGCTGACAATACAGGGCCTTAACATTTAGGATTTACTTTATGATAGTGGCTGTACATTAAAATGGCAACAAAATGGCTTTTGACTAGGAAAATGTAGGAGCTGGCTGGGTTTTAGTCTGGTAACTGAACTGCATAGAAAAGAACTTATCACCCTTGAAATGTAGATAGATATTCTCACTCTGATCAGAGCTGCAGAAAGCAGCTTGCCCAATATGCAGACTCTGTGAACGAGCCCCTCTGAGCTTCAGTTTTTATCCTTTTGTTCCCTGGAGTGGTAGTGAGGTGTGCTGCTGCTCTGACAGGATATTTCTGACATCCAAACTGGTGCAGAGTTTGAACCCAATGGGAAGATGCTTTACAATCTCAGTAGGTGAATAACTTTTCTTTCTTTGTTTTTCATTTTCATTTTGCACTTGGGTAGATGTGATTCAAAACAGGAATGTTGACTAATCAGACCAAGACAGACCTGAGAGAGTTCTCAAGAATAGCATTTATTAAAGATACTTACAAAAGCCTATGCCTGTTTTTCATAAATCTTTGTACTTTTTATGATGATCTTGTTTCAGACATTTAAATATCAAATAGCTACTTACAGTTCTTAGCTTACAAAATGTCATCACATCTTGTGAGGATACACCATCCATGATCATACTATCCTTTATTTCTTGGTCTTAGAAACTGAGAGTGTCTTATGTTTATAATGTGTCTTTAAGATTACATTTATCTTTAAGTATATCTGTATCTCAGAGTTCATAGGGGACATTTTGAGCTCTAAATCCAGGAACGCACTGATTCTAATTCTGCAGAAAAGAAGGCAGGAGCAACTCCTGATAGAACAAAATTACTACAACTAGTTGTGAGAATGCCTTTAATTCTTCATTGTAATATGATATATAATGAAATCTATGGAAAACAGAGGGATATTTTTCCCCATGACATAGAAATCATAAATAAGTTAGATCCATAAATTATATAGAAATATCTAAAAAATTGCTTTGATGAACTTCAGTGGTTGGTGATTTAGATAATAAAAAACAGTCTGAAAAATCCTTATTCATAGAAGAGATTGCATATGATATATATTATACCAAAATCATAAATAGTGCCAGTAAGAGTACACTACATTTTTCAATATGTCCCTTCATAAATTTGTCAGTCATGACACCAATACATTTAGAAATGCTTTCCCTCTGGAAGCTTTGTTGTTAGAAGTAAAACAGAACTGAAACCTTTGTTTACATCCGATAGGCTTTGCATATATATGTGCAGATATTTTAATGAGAAGTAAAAATGTAAATATAACATGCACATCACAAGAACAGAAGTATTTTTCCTCCTATGCTTGCTGTATAAGCAGAGAGAGATGTGTGTTTACACAGTCAGACCTAATCATGTGCAGAATTTTGAATTTACTTTTCCTGAGCTACCCCTGTACTATGTTTTGAAGGAAAATTCTCTTGAGAATGGTAGAACAACATGGAGTTGAGGCAGACTACAGTGTGTATTTTGCAAGGTCCTGAGGGTAGAAGTGGGTGGACTTGTAGTGATGCATTCCTACACAACCACAAGTACACCTACTGTGCAAATCCTTTCTGACAGCACCACCACTCTGAACAAGGACCTGAAGATTCAATCTCAGATGCAATACCAGTGTCAGAAGTAGCTCAAGGCAACTCAGATAAGGAGTTTTCATCTGTTCTCAAGCAGTAAACTCAGAGTAATACAAACATACTGAAAGAATATTAATCTGACTAGATTTAGTAGCTCTATCTGAAGATTTAGGGACTTGATCTACAGATAAGTTTAGTTTGTATTACAGGAATGTAGATAGACATCATTTTTCAGCAAATCTAAGTCCAGATTCACTGCCCAGAGAAAGTTCTATATCCCTTTGCTCTCAGGCCCTGCTGTGGCAGGAGGAGTGCAGGGAGCCCTGCCCTGCCCAGTGCTGCTTTCTCTCTCTGAGCCAGAATTTTCTGGGTCTGAGCTTTCCTCCCAGATTCCCCTCCAACAGCAGTGATTGCCCAGGAGTTGAGTTGGGAGTCTGAAAGAAGCAGCTGACTTAGCTGGCCTTCCCTGAGTAGGAGGGGTTTGCCAAAAGGCTGCTCTATCTCTCTAAATCCCAAAGACAAATGCTAAAAGAAGTGTTTTGATCACCTACTCCAAGGCCATGCCACAGAGAAAGCACTTGGCTACCTATGGTCATGAGCAGGCAATGTGTCCCCAATGGCTTCAGTAGGAGCCTTTTATTTAGTTAGAAGTACACATGTGAATTAACCAGCATCTGACAAGCTAATTTGTAATTATGGGTTGTTTTGGTTGGTTTTTTTTCTCTAAATGGGAGATAGTATCATATAGTCAGCCACAGCAAAGCTTTTAGAATTAAGAAATGGCTTTTTTTTTCTGCTAACATCAGTACTCACAACACAACTGGAGTTTGAATCATTTACCCTGACAGAGAACCTGCTGCATAGTGTCAGTCATTGATTACAGGGCATAACAACAATAATAATGTCCTCACAGTCAGTCATTTCTGTAATTAACAATTAGCTTGTCAATGTACAAACCACTCTTAACTTCTCCTACAGCTGATAGCTAAAAAATCCTGGTCATTAGGAGCACTGAACATCTGAAATCTTTGGGATGCTGCCCAGGCTGATGTAGATTACTCATCTGTGATACTCGACTGCAGTCATGCTGTACAGTGAATTTTCTGCTGAATACTGCAAGTGTAAATGCTTCCAAAAATAGATACAGAGTTTACTCCCCAAGCTGCTTTATTCAGTGAAGTTATTCAGAAACATCTTATTCTCTTTCTTTGCAAGTTAGGGCTTAAATTAAAGACAAAAAAAAAAAAAAGAACATTTTCAACTATATCATCTTGACTCTGGCCTTTTTTAAACTATTTTCATTTTGGTATAATATATGTGTTATTTAATAAGGAGGAAAAACATTTCTTTTGTAGGAAAAATAATTGATTGGGATACTGTCCCATATGCTCATTACAGAGCAGAAAGACAGCTATATCTGCATTTTGTTTCTCTAGATCTATGGGAACAAAACTCATGATGAGTCTATGGAATTAATCCATCTGAATCAGCATAAAATCCTGTTATACTTCTTAGTGTAAGGTTTTAGCATTTAGAGGAGTGTGCTGGACATTGGAGTTGTGCTGGCCTTTCACATAGGGAGGAATTTTATCCTGTACTGTGTGTCCTAATCAGAGAACAGAAACTACTCCTGGTACCATTACTGAGAACCTGGCTCACTGAATTAGCAGGTCTGGGACTGTAATCTCATGTGCAGTGTTAATTTCTCCTCCTGAAAGCCTCTCTGAGCAAGTTTTCATTTTCCAAGTTTCCAACGAACTGCTGTAGATGGTCCAAGTTATATTCTGATAATGTCCCTTCAGTGCATGTACAAGGTTTCACTGAGCATTCCTCTCCTCTGAGGCAGGAGTGTCTCTATTGAATTTGCAATCCAGGCTTTTAAATGAATCATTTAGTTTTATGTCAAAACCATCAAGAACATTTTATAGGGGAAAATGATTCCTAGGAGTCAAACAAATTTGTTATTTATCACGAGGGACGCCAACAATTTTACAACATGATTATATCTGTTTCAGAAAAGCAAAGTAGTTAGAACAGTAATTGATGTCTGCCTCTCAGAGCAGACTCCTAAAACTTGTCACAATAGTCATTAAAGAAGTAACAACATTAAGAAAATCAATATCAAATAATTCAACAGCATCTTAGAAAAATCTTTCCACACTTTCAGCAGATATAATGAACAAAGCAAAATAAGGAAGCCAATAGTCTTAGTTTTCATCATGTTTGGCTGTTTTCAGCAAAATGTGTTAATGAACATTGGATAGGTGCACATTAACATATTTGATAGAAGGTAAAATGCAATGAGGGGATTTAATCAAAGCAATGAAGGAGTCTAATTAATGCAATCAGCATTAGGTCGTGCAAATATTTTCATTGAATGCCATCTTGTAAAGCTAGTGACGTGCAGGATTTTTGCTACTTAATGCTATGCTGATGTCTCTACACACTGGCATCAACAGACATGGCTGGGTAAAAATGCTACACTCACAGCTATCCTCTCAGAATCCTTAAAGCACAGGAAAAAAATAATGTTTTCCAAAATTAATGAAAATTAAGTCTGTTGATAATTATGTTATATCCTGATATGTTTTTTCGCTGTCATTTTAAAATTAATTTTAGTTTTCTTTTAAGTCTCTTTTAAACATTATAGATACATAGTCTAAAGTATTAACTTATCTGTTTGATTTATAGCTCTCTATGTTAAAGCTTGTAATTCATTTATAGCAAAGTCTTTCCCACACTGTTAAAGAAAGCAACCTGGCCTAGCAATAACTTGCCTTTCATCTCTAGAAAACATTAAATAACAGGGTGGGTTTTAAAATAAAATTCTTTAGGAGCAGAAGATTTGTGTATTCCTACATTCTTTAATCACCACTTACTAAAATGATGGCGTGAATTACAATTGAATCTAAATTAATATTAAACAAAATACATAAGTCAGGCTAAAGATCTTCTCTTCCTTCATAATGCAACACATGCAAGGCAGTATCTATTCCATTAAAAAAAAAAAAACCAAACTTTTTTTTGTTTACTTCAAGCGGGCAGCAAGTTCATTATTAATTACCAAGTTCTTAGTCCTAAAGGAAGCCAAACCCCTTTATTGCCTCTGGCTTCATCAAATCCAAAAACACCTGGATGCTGTGTAGGAATCTCTGGAAAAGAGAGCTGTGAAACTATATTGCAATTTCTTCAAAAGTGCCATACATATAGCACCTAATAATTATTGTGGGTTTATCACGTTATTATGATAAATCTTTCAAAAATATCTCTATGGATTAATCCTCATAGCCAGGTGTATGTAGGCTTGAATAAAAAAAACAAATTTTTTTATTCACTTTTGAAAAAGATTAAAAACTCAGCATCTTTTTAAATGGAATTGGATTTTTTTTTCTTTTTCTTAGCAAATATCAGAAAAAGATAATAGACTGCTAGACTTCTAGACTAAAATTCTTTTTTAATTGGGTGAAAATTTTAATTTTTATTTTTTGTTAGTTTGATTTTTTTATCCTATATTTTGCAAGTTTTAAAATTAAAATCTGACCTTTTTTTTTTGACTGTGTTCTTTGCATCCAGCCACAATACAAATTTCAGTAAGGTAGAATCCCATAATTTCCTAGTACAAATTTAACCTCAAAATACCTAAGTCTTATACTCACATGTTCTAGTCATTTGACTAAAGTTTTGCACTTACTTCTTTGATTGATGTGGCTGCAACTTAGTTAAACAAGACTATTTTTTGCAGCAGCAAGTAATTCAGCATGTGGTGTAAAACACACTCAAATCTGGTGCACTTGGCAGGGAAACCCACAGCTGAGCTCCAGCTGTTCCTCTGCCTCTTCAGAGCTAATGAAACCTGGGAAAGCAGGTTTGCACACACCTGTATTTGCTGCCATCACAGTCACTACAGACTGTGGTGCAGCCCCTATGTAGGTGTGTTCAGACTTGATAGGTGATTTAATTATATATATCAGACATATATACATATATAATATTGTATATATATCTTATATATTTTTATATATATATTTATTTTGTTTTATTTTTATTTTATTATTTTATTTTATTTTTACTCAGGTTTTAGTAGGTTTTCAGTAGCTTCATAACTTAATAAATGTCCCTTCATCCTGAGCATCTCTATTCTACATCACATCCCACTCCTTCACAAGATGGCTTCAATGATCTGTCCCACTCACCATTGTAGTTTCTGCTATTGAACCAAAGCTGTTGATAAATATGTTGCAGGTAACATTTACAGGAGGACCTGCAAGTTGAACAATAAATAGAAAAATTGACAGGTTGTGTTCATGACATATATTAAGTATTGTTGTTCTCTTGCCAGTGGCATCATAGCACTTACCATTGTGGTTTCTGTGACTGATCCAAAACTGTTGATAAAAATATTGCAAGTAACGTTTACTGGAGGACCTGTGGAATGCAATAAAAATGTTGCAATATACATTGAAACAAAAGTACAGATCCCTCAGCCTCCGTACAATCTGGTACAGATGTGGCTGAAAACAAGCAGAAAGTGAGTTCTCCCAAGCAGCTCACGTGAATTTTGATCAAAAGAAAAACATTATCAGCACTAATTTATTTAACCTAGTTTCATTGGAAGTTGTTACATAAGCACACAGAACTACATCCTTGCATTTAGGGATTCACAGGAGAGTTGAGTGAGGGCTTCTTTTCTTATCCACAGTGCCAGCACAGAGTATAGTTTAGCACTGCAACCACACCTCTCTCCCTTCTCCCTTCCTCCAGAATTTAAAGATAAAAGGTTATCTCTCCCCATTTACTCCACTCTGTAGGCAAGGGTTTGCCACTGAAATTCTCAGCAAGGGGAATTTTCACATTGACCTCAGTCCACAAGCAGCACTTCATGCACCTGATCTGCCAGTCTGGCTTGCCATAACCAAATATTTTAGCAATATCTGTTCTGGTTTGAACAGATAGCTTTCATTAAACAGCTGTTTTTATTCTCTTCCCTCCCACCACCTTTGCTGTTATTCAGCAGTCACTGACGTGTGGCACAATGAATGGGGACTTAATATTTAATTAGTTGCCTGTTAGCCTCCTTGATTTTTTAGGTGTGATGAAATAAACAGAGATTCTCAACAGAATCAGAAAGGATTAATGCTAAAGGCCTGAATTTCAGTGACACAGAACTGGTACAAGGATTGAGTATCTAGTACTTTCTTCTTTCTTTTGTCATTATTATTCTTAATCACATCATATTCCTTATAAATGAAAAATGTCAGTGCAGAAAACATAAATATCCCCATTTGGTTTATAATTCAGATCTGAAATTTATTTACAATGGATAGAAACATTATTACTTTCTTTTTTGAAAAATGGAAGAATAAACTAATGAGTCCAGTGAAACCCATTGACTAGCATTCAGGAAGTTGACAATGGGTTTTACAACAGTAATATATTTTGAAGCTGTTAAATTCCAATGAAGTATGTTGTTCAACTCATTTTTTACAAGAATTTTTTTTCAAACACTCCGTTTTTATCTTGCAAATACGTTTTCATTTCCAATACCAAGTCAAAATCAAGCCAAAGACTCTGCTACTTTCCCTCCATATTATCATTTTTGTTCCTTTTAATTGGTGGCTAGCTAGGCACCCTGAACAAGGTGTTTCTCTACATCCAGACATACTGAGTCACTGCAATATTGAAGCTGGAAGGAGCCTCTGGAGATCCCCTCTGGAGATCTTGTCCCAGAGCAGGGTCAGCTAGAGAAGGTTGCTCAGGATTGTGCCACACCAGCCTTTGAATATACCCAGAGATGGACACTCCACAGCTTCTCCAGGCAGCCTGTGCCAGTGTGGAGTCACCTTCAATGCAAAATGCTTCTCTTATGTTTGTTTTGTGTTACGAATTTCATGTGTTTCAGCTTGTGTCCACTGCCTCTTGTCCTGTAACTAGGCATCACTGAGAAGACTCTGGCTACCTCTTCTTCACTTACACCTCACCAGTTACTCATGCACATGGCTGAGATTCCCCAGAAGCATTTTTCCCCAAGCTGAGTGGCCTCAGCAACTTCAGCCTCTTCTTGTGTGACAGATCCTCCAGTCTTTAACTATCTTAATAACATTTTGTTGGACCTATAGCAATAAGTCCATGTCTGTCTCATACTGGGGAGCCCAGAGTGGACTCAGCATTCCATGTGTGTCTCACCAGTTCTGAGCAAAGCAAAGGATCCCTTCCCTCAGCCTGCTGGCCATGCTCTGCCTAATGCAGCCCAAGAATCCACTGGCTGCCTTTGCTGCAGGGGCACACTGCTGGATCATGTTCAACTTCGTGTCCACCAGGAGCCCCGTGGCCTTTTCTGCAAATCTGCATTACAGATTGTCCCTTCCAAGGTGAAGGACTGCATTCCCTTTCCTGAGCACAGTGAGGTCCTATTGGCCCATTTCTGCAGCTTTTCCTGGTCCCTCTGAATATCAGAAAACTCTCTAGGTCATCAACCATTCCTCCCTTCTATCTCCTGCAAATTATTTGAGGGTGCACGATGTCCCATCATCCAGGTAATTAATGAAGATATTAAACAGTACTGGCCCCAGTACCATGCCTGTAGTACAGCAGTAGTGACTGGCCACCAGCTGGACTTTGTGATGCTGATCACACCCCTTTGAGCATTGCAATTCAGTCAGTTTTCCATGCCCGTTTAGCTGTTCTGTTCCCATAATCTGCTCCATGTTGTGAGAGACAGTGCCAAAAGCCTTGCTGAAGTTGGGATATACACTGCTCTGCCCTGACCCATGAAGCCTTTCAAGCTGTCATAGGAGGCTATTAGCATTCCAAGGAATGATTTCCCATTTAGAAATCCATGCTGACTACCACCAGATATCTTCCTGTCCTTCATGACTGGAAATGGTTTCAAGAGGATTTGCTCCAGGCTTTGAGGTAAGGCTGGCCATCCTGTAACTCCTGTATTCTCCTGCTTGTCTTTCTTAGTGAAATTTTTTTTCCCCAGGTGATCGGGAACCTCCACTAGCTCCCATGACCTTTTAAAGATAATTAAGAATGCAATCACCCAGCTTCCACAGCTATGATAAGCACCTGTGGGTGTTTCCCATGTGGTGTCATGAACTTCTCTCTGTCCAGTTTGTGCCTAGTGTGACCTAGTTCTTTACCACTAAGTTTTTATTGATTTGGACTTTATTACAGGTCTCAGTGGCATGGGATTCCTGAAGACCATTCTTGACAGTAAAAACTGTGGAGAAGGAGGCTCCTAGCTGTTGTTTTGCAAAGGCCATCATATGTAAGCACCACAATTCCATCTCCTGAATACCAGCAGAACCTAGTAAGTATGCTGAACTACATTAGGAAAACATGGCTTATGTATGTTAGGAAATGTGCTGCCACATCACAGACTGCAGTCCAGATGTGCAGGAGTAGGTACATGCCAGAGCACTGTACTTTACAATAAAGCAAATACCTCCTTCTGTTTCTGTACTTAATTATAATGTCTTTTACTTGTCTTCTGCTGGTAGAAGTGGAACATTATAAGAACTCAGTAAATTCAGTAAAAATAGAGAGATGAGGTTTGTTCCTCAGCTTGAATATAAATAAGTCTATGATGATTAGATGCACCCCAGAGTCTTGAGGGAACTGATGTATGTAGCTGTCAAATCACTCCCCATGATATTTGAAAAGCTGTGGCAATCAGGTGAAGTTCTTGGTGACTGGCAAAAGGGAAGCATTTCACCCATTTTTAAGATGAGAGAAAAGGGACCCTGGGAGCTGCTGATCTGTCAGCCTGACCTCTGTGCTTGTGAGGATCACGGGACAGATCCTGCTAGGAGCTGTGCTAAGGCACGTGGAGCACTGGAGGTGATTTGGGACAGCCCACAAGGACATGCCTTGCCTGACCAGCCCCGTGGCCTTCCACGGTAGGGTCACTACATCAGTGGACAAGGGAAGGGATACAGATGTGATTTATCTGGACTTCTGTAGGCCTTTGACATGGTACCCACAACATCCTGCTCTGGGAATTGACTTTTCAATACTTAAAGAAGGCCTGTAAGAAAGATAGGAACAAATCTTTTAGTGGGGAATTCTGCAGTAGGACAAGGGGTAATGGCAAACTAAAACACATTTTATCCAATAAGATTTTTCTAATCTAATAGTTCAATTAAAATGAAAGGAGCAAACTTCTGTGAAGCATAACCAAGGTTTCAGGACACAATCTAAAAATCATAAAAGCAAAGGAAATTAATTTGACTTTACTGCCTAAAATCTAAAAAGAGTTAACATTACCTACAAAAAATTAAATAAAGTATACTTTATGACTAAATCCTTTTCTCCCTCCAGTTTTCCTTTTGTCACTTCCAATGCAACAAGGTAACAGTCCAGGTGCCTTTTTGGCACATTCAAGATAATCAAAGTGTTCTTTGAGTCGGAAGGAAAATGTTTCTCAAAAGGTCTCAGGTAAGAAAACACCAAACCAAGCCCAAACCAGGCAGCTAATGCTCAAATCAACCAGAAATTACATGTCTGGTATTCTGATAAAGAGCTGATATCACTTCTGTTCCTTGCAGCTGCTTTTCTTTCTCCTGCTCCCCCTAGAGGGGCTGGGGCTGCTGCTGCCAGCCAACAGAGCTCTGATACACTGCCTTCTTGGAAAACCCTGGCAGTAGAATGTCACACACCTCTGGGACCTCTTCACACTTACAGAAAGTCCCTGGCACTCCTCTGCTCACCTTACCTACAAGAAACCTGAATACACAGAATATTGCCCTGAATGTGCTGCAGCATGTTGCCTCAAAACTCCTGGACCCAAGGTGTCTGTGATCTTGTTGCCATCTGCTTAGAGAATCTTTTCCTTATCAGCTGCCAGAGGAGGTGAATCCATCCCAGTGTGCAGAGCAGTCCCCATATGGAGTGATGAGTGCTGAAAGAAATACATTTGAGCCCCATCCAGCTCCTAATTCCATCTCTGCTAAATATTCTTCAGTATTGACAGCACATGGTCACAAATCTTGTTTCATTTTGTACTTTCTTGAGGAGATTTACTTGTGCTCTTCCCCTGGAGATGATCCTAACTGCAACTAATCATATCTATGTTCTCAGGTTCATCCCAACTCATCTTTTTTGGTGTAGAGTTTCCAGGTTGCACCTGGCACCTTTTCTCTTCACATTAATTCCAACCATGTAGCTAAATTGTCCTTAGTGGGAAGGCAATATTATAATCATACAAGAGATTTAAAATGATACCTGTGCACTTGCCAATTTTCTTTGATATGTGTATTTATTAAGGGATTTTGTAAGGCAAACTAAAATACAGTACACATAGAGAACCGTGGGCAAAGCAGTGACATGTGGAAGCAAAAATAAAAGATAACGAGGCAGAACCACCTTATGGAATGACATTGGAAATATTGGCAAGATATTTTCAGATCTGTCAGGAATCTTGTATCTTTTTCTATATGTAGTATTTTCTGGTCTACTTTCTCAGTTCAACTCTTGTGCCAATGCAGTTTTTTCCTCTCTATCTCAAATGGTTTATTTTGTATATACAGATGAGAAAGATGAGTCAAACCTCCCTTCTAACCACAGAGAGCAGGATAATCAAGACTATTTGAAAAGACTAAAATCAATCCCACCTGAGTGTGGAGACAGAGCAGGAATCCAGGAACAGAACCAAGGGGCTAAGTGGGGAGGCAGTGATCCCACCAGGGACTGAGAATCCCATTGTCTGTAGAACAGAGATTTCATGTTGGAGCTCAAACAAAGGAGGTGATCAAAACGTGGATGGTGGCAGGACAAAAACCCTACATGCTGACCTGAGCACCAGAAACACATCCTAGGACAGCAGGGAAGGATAGAGGAGCTGCTGGAGATGGTTTTTTAAATGTGAGCTCTGGATACAGCTGGGGTTTTAGAAACCTTCCCTGCTCAGAGGGAAGAATGACTGGAGAAGTGCTATCAAGGGCACCTCGGGCAGTCCTGTGGCCAGTGACCACAGGCACAGGGCCAGGGAGACAAAGACCACTTTGATGCACTGAGAAAGTTCCTCTGAGACACAGGGATCCTGCAGCTACTCCAGAAAAGAGGGGCACACTTGTTTCCAAGGGCCCATATACTGTGTAGTCCAAACAGTGATGAGAAAATTCACACAATTTAATGAGTTTGCTTAAGGTTATAGTAAGAAATTGGGAGGCAGACCACAGGTAGCCTTTTTTGCAAGCACCTTTTTTTTCCCACATCATTTTGCCTTTGGGCAAAACCAATCTTTTCCTCTATTTAAACATCATCATCTCATTAGAGCCTTAACAGCTCAGTCACAGGAGGCAAAATTAATGGCACCAGGACAACACAGTTACCCTAAAGGCTTACAAATCAAGGTGACTTTTTTTGCTGGGTAGTGATACCTTTCTTCTATGAGGTTGTCTTTCTATGGGATTTCTCTCAAGTTCATCACCTTGACTGCCTAAGTAGAATTCCTTCTTTCTTAGAAGTGTTCAACACAATCCAATGCGGATTATTAGGTTTATGTCACTTATTACTAATTTCTGATAATAATACCAAATAAATAAACAAAAAATCTCCAAATTAAAAAATAATAAAAAAGACCAGAACAAAAACAAAAAAAACCCACCAAAAACCACAAAAACTCAAACCAACCAACAAAAAAACCCCAAAAAAACAAACAAACAAAAAAATAATGATAAAAACCAACCAACCAAACTAAAAAAGCAACCAACAAGACCAAACCAAACCCAAAAATTCATAAGACCAGAGGTCTCAAGAAATGCAGTAATTGTATGGTATTTTGCACTGATTCAATTTGCTGGTAAACTCAAATAAAGAAAAAAATACTGTTCTGCTTCATCAAGCTAAAACCACCATCCTCTGAAAGTTCACCTGTCATATACAATAACTTAGCTTGCTTAGAATGCCATTTGCCCTGGTAGGAATATGGCAATGATTTTGGGTGCTTACTGTTGCATTCAAGACTCAGAATCGTATTTTGTGTGATCAATATATATTTATGGCCAACAGACTGAGACTGAGAGTCACAAAAGCACTTAGAGAACCAGAGAAAAACCTGAAGAGATCTTTAGGTGTCTAAAATTTTTTAGGACTCTCATTCCCATCAATATCACTCAGTCCAAAATTTGTGTCTGAGAAATACCTGTGAGCAATACCATTTATGAAAATGGTATCTTTCAGACGGGGGGAGACACAACATGCCCTACCCACAGCAGGTGAAATATTGAGGCAATGCTGGATGGAATTGCAGGAAAGCATGACAGATAGCAGAAAGTACAATTTTCCCCTAGTTCCAGCTGCCTATTTCTAGAAATGCACATGTAGACACACATGCAAATATGTATGAACAAACAAACAAAAAAAGAACACTATTCTTACATCAAGATTTAAGCTACTTCCCTTCAAGTGCTTGAAAAAGCCTCTAAGCAAGAATGTGGCCCCTAGATGTAAAAAGGACATGTGATATTCCACAATTGAAAGCTCTTCTTCAGCAAAATACCACTGAGGCCTCCCAAGACAAACACTCCAGACCCAGGTGATCACAGGAAGAGTCATAGAAAGAAAATTCTCTGAAGTAAGTACTGCTAAAGCCATCTCCCTCAATATATATACATTGACACAGTTTGAGCTCAAACTGAATAGTCAATTCCTGAAGTGGTATGTGAGTTTTCAGCTGTGGGACTATTGCTGAATGTAACTGGAGTCATGCTGGTAAAATCCTATCAACGTTTGAAGGAAGGAGAATCCCTGCTAAGATGCACTTTTTTTGTGCCTTAAAGCTCTTGTGAAAATTGTTGGATTGGCATGCTTCACATTCTGGGGATTCTTTTGTCCATAGACCCAGTTCTGGCAGAGGAAGGTTAAGTCTCTCTCTACAAAGCCTCTTCAGTTCTGCATTTGGCATTACAGGATAGTCCATATGATGTGTTCATTCTTCCCTGACTCACTCTGCTGAGGCTGATAACAGAAACATACATTACTGTCAGCTCTGGGTTACAGAGGGATATCTCCACACAGGTTATCTAATAGACACTGAACAAGAACAATTTTTGGGCACTACTACATTTCATTTCACAAACCAGGAGCTCAGGAAAGAAAAGCCAGTTAAACAGTTGACATGCTCCTGATTTACCCAGCTAACCTGAGCTAGTCCACAAAGAATATACATCCACAGCAGTCACAACAGATTGTGTAAATGTGCCAGACCTGCCTCTCATGCAGGTAATTTGGGGGATGGTACCAGTGTAGTCATGGCAGGCTGGAATTCACTGAAGACCATTAACCCCAGACATTACAGCTTGTGCTGAGCTCTGTGTCACCAGTGTTGTGCAGCACATCTCTGGGCAAATCACTTGAAAGCTCACTCAGATATTTCCACACAGCCCTCAGCAACACTTGTGACTGGGTGCAGCCACTCCCAGAGCTAAAATGTTCCATGTGTGAATGAAACTGTGGAAATAAGTCTAAAAAACAGTGAATCAGAAATCTTACATCTAGAAAGATGAGAGTGAAAAGTTATTTAGAATTTATGTCAACTTTGAGAATATTCAAATCAATCCTTTATCAATCCTTTTTTATCAATCCTTTTATATCCTTATATGTTTTTCTTTCTCTGAACTTTCCACTAATCTTTCAAATTTCCAAGTCATGACTAAACACCTTTTTGCAAGGTATCTCTTTTTAAAGTTTTTCTTCCTTCAATGCAATAGAGCAATGGATAGTATTTGGGCAAATTGAATTGTTTGCTTTTCTCCTGACATTAAAATATCTGGATGCCTATTTCTTTTCTTACCACAAGCCAGTGCTCACTGAAGTGGCTCTCAGCCTCTCTGGGAGCAGGTAGCAGAGATGCTCCCCACACCTGATCCTGAAACTGCTCAGTTGCTCTGCATTAATGAAAACAGAGCTCTTCCCTGCTGATTGGCATGCAAACTGCACAACGTGTGCAGAGGCCTGGGACACTCCTGAATGTGGTTAAATAAAAGATGGTATTACATCTACAGTCCTGAAATTATGAAATCTGCACTCCAGCATAGGGTCAGACAAACTCCTTCTGGGTAATCTTATTAATAATGTTTTATGAAGCCAGGGTAGCCAACTCATCTAAGAGACTGCATGGAATCACAAGATATAAATATGTTCACTGAGAAGAGAAGGCAGGAGGGAAGATCTACTTAATGAAAGAAAGAAAAAAAGAAAATTATTAATGATAATATTAAAATGTTGCTACTAGCCTAGCTTTCTATTTTCAGTCAGAATTAACTGATTACTTTTTCCTGGCACACTCATTTCAAAATATTTCTTTTTAAAAATAAATGTTACTTTGTTCATTTCTCTATAAATATGTCTTCCTTTGTTCCTTCTCTGTAATTCTGATCTTGTGTTGCAGAAATTAATAGAAAGCTCAGCTATAAGTGTCAATAGCTATAGTCTCAAATACAGGGCTTAGACAATGCCTATGTCTGTGGGTACAGAAGGGACTCAGAATCGATTTTAACTCCCTTCTTGTTCCTCTGAGCCTCAGACATTCACTTTATTTAACAATCCTACCAGCTTTTTGCCATAATGTTCCTTGTTTTACTGTCTGAAGGCATATGCAGCTTGAATTATAAAAGCAGCTTGGGTGACTAATATTAGAGAGCAGGAATTGATTTATGGCTGATATGGAATTATACAAATGATACATGGGACACAGGTGAACAATGGGATTTTAGACAAAGAGGTTTGGCTCAGTGATAGGGACAAATGACAACAGAAATGCTCAGGAGCTGGCATAGATGTCAATCAGCAACAGGTCAGAGGCACTGATGCAAACACCCACCACATCTTGCAATAATGAAATAAAATTTTCATTTTATTTTTAAGTATTTCCTATTTTTTGCCTCCTTACAATTCAACTCATTTCCACACAATGTGTGCAGAAGATTATCTTGAAATTTTTTCCTCCATACTGACTCTCATCTTCAATGCTCCCATCAGTTGTTCTGTTGTTTTTTTAACTCAGCCTCCTACCCCTCTCCTTAACATATCTCCTTTTCTTTGGGGAATCTCTTATCTCGAATCCCACATCCTCAATATAAAACAAGAATCTGTGTTTTCACTGCAAGACATCCTTAAGGTACTTCTTGGGTGTCTTTCACAAGCATTTTTTTTCTGTCATCAGTTATTTGTATATATAAAATGGCTGGAAGAATGGGAGGGGAATAAGAACTCTTTGCCAGCCTAAAAAATAAGTATTTCCTAAACTGACTACCTTATTTTTTTGTCAATACCAAATCTTCTCTTTGATGCAGGATGTTCAAAGCACTGTTGTGAGGAGCACCACAGAGCTTTGACATAGGCTCAGAGCTCTGCTGACATAAACCATGTTGCAGGGTCAGGGCATATGATCTTTTTCTGTCTTCTACAAAGTCATCCAAATGAGACTATGTCCACACTGAGGAAATTACTGATCTAAATTGGATCTAACACTAATTATTTTTAACTTTGATAAGTCAAATTTATATTTTATTAGAAATCAAGATGTTAACATCTGTTTTTAACAGATTGTGTCTGCTTTGTCTCACACAAAACACACCTCTGAAGTGTGACAAAACCAAAACTCTCAGGGATATGAAGCCAAAGAGTTCAAAACTATTCGCAGCATTACAGAGCCAAAGAGCTGAAAAAATTGTCCCAGACACTTATTTTTGGATGTTTCCTATAATCAGACTGACCAAAGATTTTAACACCTCAGACTGCTCCATCTGATGGGATATAACTGTTTGGAAAGGAAAATTGCTGCAGTCTGAAACTTATATGGAGTAAACACATCTTCAGTTTTAGTTTAACATGAGAGAGAGTATGTACATGATCTTATGCACAGGCAACAGGCAAATTCAGAACTGGAAAAAAAAGGAGTTTTTACATATGCTCCTGCTTTGGCACCATGTGTGTAATTTGCATCTCTTCAACAGCTGATTTAAATTGCAGTGTGAGGGCTTATAGCAGCATTCTGAGCAAGCTGTTCTGTTGTTTTATTTATTATTTAGGACTAATTCTTTATCAGACATAGTAAACAGTGCAAGAAGAAATAGCAGTTCTGATATGATAGTTTCATAGCCTGAGACATAGACATAAAAACAACACACAGCGGGAGTGTAGTCATTAGAGGCAGCCTAACATAATGAGTATTGATCTGGTAAATTTTAATCCTAGGTTTTCCCTGACTAATAATATCAGTTTAAGGAAAGCATTTAGCCTTTTCTCAGATATATTTCCCCAAGGACAAAAGCAAGGGAGATAACCCATAGTTGTGTTCCTGGTGTGGAGGAGCAATGAGTTTGTTCATGTAGTGTGAATCAATTGAGTGCTGGTTACCATTCTTCAATGGAGAGTGCCCACAATTCAGCTAATCACAGCTGTGCCCAGTTGCTTCTCTGCAGCCCTGGGTTTTGGAGACACAGAAATACAGAGGTAGGGGTTTATTAGCTTTTGGGGGAAGAGCAGCATTCTGCTTTCCCAGACACCCCACTGCTTATTACAGCCAAAAACAATCTCAGCTGCATGGCAGGCAGAAGGAGTTGCAGTGGCTGCTGCTTTGGTGCAGAATACCCCAGCCCTTGTGGAGGAGCCATGTGGTCCATGGGGCATAGCATGGTGCTTCAGCACAGCAGGGTTCTACTTGCAGAGAGCAGGAAGTCTGCTATGGGTCTTTGTGCAAACCGAGATTCTCAGCAGGGTTGAGGTACTTCCTTCAGGATCCCCTGCTCAGACCAGTCTGCACCAGATCAGCATGTACATCCTCACACTGAAGAATCAGTCAGGAATTTCAGTCTTTCCTTCTGAAACACAATCAGTTTCATGGCCAATAAGAGAGATTTTATGCAGAAAGGGTCCTTTCTAAAAGCTTCTATATCTCTGATTTAAGGGATGCTGACTTGCATCTCTTAGACTACAAGGCTGTGGATTTCTAGGAAAATGGGGTGGGGTACGTCTCACTATCTCTTATTCAGAGGAGGTGGGATTCATCCTAAAGTGCAGCTGTGGTCACTGTTTAAAAATACTTCTATATTAGTGTTGAGGCAATTATCAGGAAATGTGAGAGAAGCGCTGTTTCTCAAACCCTATCCTCACAACATTTTCTGTAACAGTCACAGCAGTTGCCCCTAAGGTGTACTGGCTACAATAAGCATTTCTGTGCATCTCATCAAAGTGGTCAAGAGGAAAGGCTCTTCTTTCTCAGACAAGCAGCTACATTGAAAGGTTGAAAAATCACGTTCTCTTTGCATTTTTTCTCTGGCTTAGTCAAGTTTGAATTCTTTGCTTTAAAATAGACCTCTCAGAATCACTAATATTCCTTTGGATCAGACAGAGGACTTTTTAAGCTGAGGGGAAAATGGGCCAGAAAATTTTTTATGTATTGTAGAGGATGGCAGACACCATTTGTTTGGGGGTGGCAGCATGGCATGTTAAGTGATTACACTGAGGAATCTTTTTTCCTGTGGAATATAAGGCAGGCTCTGAGATGCCTGGTCCATACTGGCAGATGGAGGTGGAGCAGTGCCTCATCAGGGAGTCTGAATTTGGATTAGGAAAGAGGTGGGCTCTCTGTGAAGCAGACTGGGGCCATTCTGTGCACACTTGAGAGCAAAACTGAGAGAATCTGAAGAACTTCAAGTAAAACAGAAATGCATTGCTAAGTGTTACAAAGCAGATGTATTAGAGATTTCTGGGGAGGGGGCATGGGGTTTGCTTGTGGGCTCATATTCCACCTAAATCCTATTTTAAATGCTTTCTTCTTCTATTGACTCATGAAGTGCTAACATGGAGTTGATGCATCAGGAGTAATCCTTATGTCTTCATTCTCTGGCAATTCTTGAGGATTGCTGATAGCTGGCACAGTTCAAATAAACCACTAGGCTGCTCATATTTAACTCTTCTAAGTAACTGAATGCTTGGTGAATTACACTTCTCTCTCAGGTACTGTGGGGCTTAGATCTGCAGTTTCCTGTATCAGAGCATTTATGTTTCTATAAATTTAGAATTTTAATAATGGACTTGGTGTTTATGACTTTGGCAGGTCACTATTTTTGCCATACATGGTGCACCCTTCATCTTAGTGTTCTGCCAGATTCTGTGCCTCCCTGTCTGCATCTGGGGACTCCTCTCTGCAGACTTCAAATCACACATTTCTGTGGAAGACTGTGAAATGCATGTTTGGAAGCTGCACTGTCAAACATACATTTTCTGATGACTTAATCAGAGATTTAGAGGGACACACAGTCAAGACCCAGCCCACAGCACAGAGAGAGAGAGGGGCAGTAATTCAGAAGAATGAAGTTGGAACAGGCTGTGTGCTGGCAGCCCAGAAAGCCAACCCTGTTCTGGGCTGCATGAAAGGAGGTGTGGGCAGCAGGGAGAGGGGGAGGACTGTCCTCCTTTGCTCTGCTCTCATGAGACCCCAGCTGAAATACTGCTTCCAGCTCCGGCACCCTTAGCACAGGAAAGACTTGGATTAGTTGGAACAGGTCCAAAGGGGCCACAAAAATGAACAGAGGGCTGGAGCACCTCTTCTATGAGAACAGACTGAGAGAGTTGGGGTTGTTCATGCTGGAGAAGAGAAGGCTCTGGGGAGACTTTACAGAGGCCTTCCAGCCCACCTAAAGTGAGCCTACAAGAAAGAGTGAGAGGGTCATTTCACAAGGAGTAGAAATAATGCATTTAAACTGGAAGAGAGTAGGTTTTGACCAGGTATTAGAAAAAAATTATTTTCTGTGAGGATGGTGAGACACTGGAACAGCTGCCCAGAGAAGCTGTGGATGACCCATGCCTGGATGTTCTCAAGGGCAGGTTGGCCTGAGATCTGAGTAATCTGGTCTAGTGGAAGGTGTCCCTTCCTGTGGCAAAGGGGTTGGAACTAGATGATCTTTAAGGTCCCTTCCAACACAAACTATTCTAGGATTCTATGAAAATCTACAGAGGAAAAAAAATAAAGTAATGAATCTGTCTAATAAAACTGCATATTTCTGTTCTATGAATTCATTTTTCTAGTAACTGTGTAAAATAGATTTGCAGATTATAAATGTATAAATTTATAGTAAATTTAATGTACATGTTTTTATATGTTCTAAATATAAACCTCATGCTTTCTAAAGCAGCCAAAACACAAAAAGATCTTTAATGAGTGACCCAAGGACCTTGGCTTCAACTGCATAGAAAATTTAAGTGTGAATATGACACTGGATGTGATAAAAACATTATACTTATATTAGAATATGATTGAAACAAAAGCATCTCCTCCTTTGATATCTAAGGTCTTTGGTTCTGCTTTGACATTTGTTTTTCATAAATCCCCTTTGCAGTTTATGCAGCAGCAGAATAATATTCCATGACAACAGCCAAATCTATTGATATCTCTTAATCAAATAATTGGTTCTGAATAAAGGCAACACGCTAATACAATACAGATAACTGTGGCTAAACATTTATATATCATACAAAAAAAAAGACCTGGACAGATCCTCAGCTTGGATGCCAGGCAGCATTGGTTAGCTTGTGCTTTACCCTGCTGCATGCTCACAGCCTTTCTGGCTTGCCTTGGGAGCAGCTGGCTGTGGGAAGCTCAGAAAGAGATCCAGGGAATGAGCAAACAGCCAAGCAGTGTAGCTGATCAGGGGTGCCTTGAGCTTGCTGTCTGGCACCACTTGTCTAGTAGCCTAGACATAACCTAAGTAGCCATGCAACTCATCCAGCCTATTCATGTTCTGAGAAAGAACCTGACATTAAAGTAAGAGAGGAAGAAGTGCAAAGTCCATAGTCCTTTCTTCTTCCCCTACCAGTTTTAAAAGAAACCCTATTAAGAGGATCCTTCTGCCTGAAAATGTGCATACCTAGGGCAGAGACTGAGCATCATTTCCTTAGCTTCATTTTTGCAGTTGAAGAAAAATAAACCAAAACCAAATAAACCCCATGTCCTGTGGGCAAGTATCCTTGTGCAGCATCTTACTGTGCAATGAGGTGTGTGTATAGGGCTTTTATCTGAGAGTTTTAGATGTGTTTCAAGACAGAAAAAAAACAGTAGCTTACCTTCCTAATACTATATGCTTAGACATCTCAAGCAACTATATTGAGGGAATGCAATGGTCTGGCCAGATTTGAAAACTGGCCTGGTAGTCTCCCTTCTCCCATAATGAATCCCCTTCCCATGCCCTAAAACTTGAATGCACCAATAATGTGCTCTGTGTTACTACACTCTGCTCTGCCTGAACAAGATTTGAGTCTCCACTTGGCCCTCTGAGCCTTTGAACTTGGCCCTTTGTGAAGAATAGCCCAGTACAGGACATTCTCCACATCTGACTTCAGGGCCAGTGATTATTACCAGCTGAAGTGTAGTGGGAGCACTGTTAACCACAGAGAACAAATTGCTACAGTCCCACAGCTAATCTTTGGTGTGTTTTTCAACTTTTATATGTCTAGATTAAGGTCAACTTCTGCAAACAGATCTTTTTATCATGAGCATAGAAACTGTTTTTATTTATTAAGTGTGATACCATGAATTTCACCCTTAAATGTCATTCAGGGTTTTCCATTCATGTTTTTTTAAACATTTCATTATTGAGCAACTCAGAGGCCAAATAAGTAAGCAATAGGTTTAAACATATGGGAAAACCTGATCCTTGCTGCCAAAGAGTTAAAGTATTAAAGTGCATAAGCCATTTCCTGTAACAGTTGTCAGGCTAATTGTCAGTAAATTACTTAGTCCATGTGTTTATTATTCAGATATAAACCCACGGACTCAGCATGAAAATGGCATTACACTGCTGTAATCACAGACTAATCTTTTACAACTATGGCCCTACACCCCCAAATTGCATCACTAATAAAACAACAGCTTTTGAGCTTAATTCACACTGTATTGCACCATTCAGTGATGAGGGTAACATTATCAGCCACTACTGCTGCACACCTCCATGTAATTCCATAAAAATCAGAATAATCTTTAGTAAATAATGATTCAATGAAAAAAAACTGAACTTAAAACATGGAATGAAATTCAATACAAAGAAAATCACTATCATGTTCATTGCAAATGTTTTCTATACCTAAAGAAAACACACTTTTGCAGTCCTTGGTGACCAGCTCCCCTGCTCTGTACCCAGTACATGACAGCCTATTGCTTTAAATATTTGGCATAAGGGACATATCAGTGCCTATAGATAATGGAGTTTTTTCAATCTGAAAACTTCTAGATTGCATTAAGATTTTGAGTGGTGGGGGTAGATGATGAAAGTGTTGAAAAAGTTGAAATAATTTAGTAACCTCTGAAGATCAACACGTGCTCAGAAATGTTAAATTCAAGTTGGTGTTCCATTAGCCCCACATCTCATGCTGTGATTCAGTTTAAGATTGATCCCTTGTATCCTGGCATTGCATGCAGTGCTCTTGAGCCTGAGCTGAATGTACACGAAGCTAAGACACCACTTCACCATCCCCTGGTTTCTAGCAATGAGAAAGCACATTCTTGGCTAGTTTCATAACAGAGGTGCCTTGCACTGTTTCTGGTTTTTATTCAACTTTGAAAGCAAAGTGAGCACTGGAGAAAGTAAAAGACATTGCTTCTCTTGCGTTTTACCATTAAAAGAATAGTACTAATAAAGTAAAAATGCATTGTGGAAGCCTCACCTTTTATTGCATTTCAGAAACCATGCTCAGCTGATGTTATAATTGAAAAAGGAACTGCAAAGAAGCTCATAGGACCATGAGCACACATTTGCTGTCAACAGAAAGACTCTCAGGGACTTCAGTTAGTACTAGATTGCAGTCTTTATATTTACATTTAAAAGTATTCCCCTCTGTGTCCTCACACAAATTATTAGCCTATTCAAATTCAATGAAAGATAAGTGGAAGATGAAAAAGTATGCATTAAATGTCTGACAGAGTGATTAAAGAAGAGCAATTTTGAGAGCTGTCACTCTGGCATTTCCTTCTGGCTTTTCACAGGGGGATATCCTCTCTTAGTGTCTGGACATTTTGTATCCAACCACTTGAAATCAAAAAGAAAAAGAAATACATTCCTCTGTGTTTGAATGATTGTATAAGACAGAACAATACAAAAGAGAAAGAATCATTATACAGTACTGTTGGGGAAAAAAAACAAGCACAAAACCAAAAAAAAAAAAAAATCACAACCAAAAAAACCCTGTAGTCGATGTCTAAATGTTTATATATTCACCTGTTGCTCTCCCAATATATTCCTGAATTTTTTAATTTACAAGAACAAGATAGGAAAAAGCAGTCACTAATGAAGAAATGCTTTATCTGGATAAAACACCTTGTTCCAGTAAGTAGCATTTTCCTCTCTTTAGAGTGCACAGCCTTTATTTCAAAAATTAATCTAATAGCTGCTGTTTTCCAGTAATTTAAACTAGTCATAGAGATATATTTAATTATTGTATAATCAGTGGCATAAGATAAATATGTTCTACTCAGCCACATTTCCACAAAATCAGACTTTTCTGACGCTCTAAAGTGCCTGTAGTGGGCTCAGAAGAAGCTGTGTAATTGGTCTAAAGCAGAAAATGGACAAATGCACGAGTAGAATCAGAGAATCACAGAATGAACTGAGGTGGGAGAGACCATCGGGGTCATCCAGCCCAACTCCTGGCCCTGCACAGGGGCCAAGAGAATCCCACCATATTCCTGAGACCATTGTCCAAATGCTTCCTGAACTCTCCCAGGATTGGTGCTGGGACCACTTTTCCAGGGGAGCCTGTTCCAGTGCCCACCCACCCTCTGAGTGAAAAACCTTCTCTAATATTGAACCTAAACCTCCCCTGACACAGCTTCAGGCCATTCCCTTGGCTCCTGTCGCTGGTCACTAGAGGTACCACTCTGGTGGACAAAAGATCAGTGCCTGCCCCTCCAGTTCTCCCCAGGAGGATGCTGAAGGCAATGAGCTTTCCCTCTCAAACTTCTCTCCAGGCTGACCAGACCAAAGTGCCCTCAGCTCCTCCTCAAACAGCTGCCCCTCAAGAGAAGAGGCTGAATAGTGGCACAATTATTTTGATTCACAATATCTTTTCTGAAACATAATAAACAAATATAATCCCCAGACTAAAATCAAAACCAGATAGAAGATCCCTAGTTTAAACCATTGCTCCAGTAGCCTCTTTTATGATAAAAAGTTCTTTCCTTAAAATACAGAAAGTGTTATGAATCAGGTAATCATTCAGCATTTCATACATTCTTCCATTTATAGGATTTAGAATATCAGTACTGTACAATAGGTCTTATCCCCAAAATTATCTTAAACATGTTTATAAATGTTAAAAATCAAAACAATTTATTGTGGATACAGTAAAGACTCAGTAAAAAAAATCTTTATCATACTAAATTCAAGCAAAATAAATTTATTTTGGCTCCTTTGCAGCTGTCCTTATTCTTTAAAAGAAAGAAGTATGCAATATAGAACAACAAGTATTTTCAAGTTTTTTTAAGTATTAATGGGGCTTGAGCAACTAAAACATGTATGTTGGCTATTAAACAGGGCTACTAGCTGACAAGGTTTTGACTGGTGACATGAAGTTCAAAACTGCATAACTTAGCTCTAAGTTCTAAACTCTGAGATCCAAAATACCATTCAAATGAACATAGCAAAGAGCATGAAGAACTTTCAGGCTCCTCACCAGAAGAACTGAGAGCTCTGGGAGAGCTCTCAGACATGAAATTATGAGAAAGCATTGAAGATCTATTTATTAGTTCAAATTGTTTGCAAAGTACCATCCCACTCTGGAGTGTGACTTAATAAAAAAAATCAAAAACCAAAACATGGCAGATGCTTTCCCAGTAAGGTCTCATATACTTCAAGAGGCAGCAACTTCACTTTGGGAATGCAAACAAAATACAGGACTCAGAGGGGAGAAGTGTTTGTCAAGCAGCTCAGCGTGCACCTCACGATACCTGCCCTACACACCTGAGTGTCAGGGGAGCAAAGCTGTGAATCTGCCTCTTGTGCTTTTCGTGGAATGGTTGTAGACACATACTGGGAAGCAAGAGACAGCTGTCTCTAAGTCATGTATGTACATGGCACTCTTGCTATTACTGTTTTTTCTGAGATACAAGACATGAAGGCTTTTGAATGTGCCCCCAGCCTCTCCGTTTAAAAGAACAGGAAGATGTTCTTAAGGATTGATATTGTGCTCAATTCAGGAAATTTCTGCCTTCATTTACATTCTTTAAAATTTCGCTGATACTCATGCAAACACACAAAATGAATGTGAGAGACTAATGCAATATTACTCACTATAAACTAATGTGGACAGCAGTTGAGGAACTCAAGAAGCACTTTGAAAATGTTCTGAAATTAAGACTTTAGGCTTCACTGACTCGGTTTTCCTATCTTGTCAGCTTTCAAACCTTTGGATCTGAAATCCATACTGGTTGCTCCTTGCTCAGGCATAGGAAGCAGTCAAAGAAAGGAACTTTGTTCTAAGTCTTGTAATTTGCACATGTGGAACAGAGAGAAGAAACTGATCTTTGATCTAAATTTAATTAAACACTTTTCTCATTGACGTGAGCTTCTTCTCTCCTTACAGTTCATTCACTGGCTAAGAAATGATTATTTTTTCCAGCCATTATCAACTTTCACAACACTGCTAAAAAGCCTTTATACAGGAAAAAAATGCATTTCAGTGGCCACAGCTAATAGATATGAGTTGCAAATGTAAATTGCCATGAGATTTGTTAAGGGAGGAAGCATTCAATCAGTTTTCAAAATAAAACTATATTCTGAGCTTTAAATTGGCATAGAGATTTTTTTGGTGGAATTATAGGACTCTCCCAAAATGCTAAATTTTGGCAATGAAAACTTCTCTCCCAACTTATAAGACTACAGCAAGGATAACTTGCTTTGAGTAATAATGTTTGCAAAAGAAGCTTCCAGTACACAGACTTCTTTGTGCAGGGATGGTGGTGATGATGTTCCACAATTCAGTCCAAATTTTTGGAAGAAAAGGGGGCTGTCATGGAAGTGCCAAACAGAATACCAGTTTCTATAATCTGTAGGGATCCTGAGACATTGGTTCTTATCATTCATTCAGCGTTAGCAGGATAAAATCTTCTGTTTATATTCCTTGCGTTCCCCCTACCTTGAGGAAGAAGCCTTTACTTTCTTCGAGTTGAAAGAAACCATACATTTTTTTTCTTAAGACACTGCTATAAAGAAGACAATATCTCAGCATGGAAGTTTTAATGATCCTGTCTTTGTGGCTTAAAAATTTCAAGAACAAGTCATCTCATTTGGTTTTAGTCTGAAGCCCATAATCCTATTCACTATGTTAAATTAGTAAGGTCTTCAGAAGCATTTTCTGACAGCTGAACACTACTGTCATGTCAAAAGAGGGTTTTCAAGCTCTGGACCTTTATTGTCTACATTGCTCTGTCTCCTAGTCCACCCCAGGGATCAACTGTTTTCTATGGCACTATAACACTGGAAAAGTGAAGTAATTAAAAATATAATCTAAACCCAGAGGTTAAAACCCCCTCAAAACCTTTAATTTATCCCAAACTTTATCAATTAATTAATTGGAAGTCTTAGAAAACTTACCTTTAAAATTTGGTCTGATTCTAGCATCATACCCCGATGTCCTTCCCATCAATTTGTCCAAAAAATCTGAAGGAGACAGGGTCTGTGAGGGGGATTTTCCAGATCTTGAATCATGTTCTTTACAGAAAGTCGTCCTAAATAAATTATTAGCCACCATTAGCTAATATTTAGCTTGTATTGTATCCAAGTCATGGAGAAATTGCATCACTAAAAAAAATTGTCTCAACTCAGTGAAGGTAGAAATTAATATTTTTAAAGAGCAACATACTCTACCTTTCATCTGAAAACTTTATTCTAGAAATAAAGATGGGTTTCAGGTATCATGCATGAACACATTTTTCTATTCAGGAAAAATCTTAGCTTTAAAATAAATTCAGTTACAATTTAAAGACTTTAGAAGATTTAATTTGCCGTAACATATAGATCCATCTTAGAGTGATTTTGATATCCTATTTTATATCATTATTTTAATTGTATGGATGCTGCTAAAATGTTATGTTAACACTGGTTTAAACTTCTGAACAACAATCAGCAACACTTAACAAGCAACACTGAAAAATATTAGATTTATTAGTGCTGAGAAAGATACAGATGGAAAAATAAATTAAAATTGTTTTTTTACAGATGCTATCCAAAAAAATATGTAAATCATTAGAGTGTCTGGATTCTTTCCCAACACACCAAAAAGGATTCTGGAGTCAGTCACAACTAATCTCAGAGGGGGATTCACCCCCACTCCATGAACACTGAATAATAAAATTTAGTATCACCAGGTGGTATTCAATGCAAGTTCTTTGAACATGTCTGTTTCAAGAATTTAAGAGAAAGCTTCAGGTTCCATATCATGTGGGTGAAATGCTGTGTACATGGTTCACATATTGCAAACACATAGTATATTGCAGAGAAAGACAGTTTAGGAGTTCCCCCATGGTTGTTCCCCAGGGAAAAAGAAACTGGAATGAAAACAACTGTATTTGGTGTGTGGAGGCACAGATTTAAAAATAAAACATTATCTTAAGTCTTAAATAACCAACTTCATTGTGTCTGTTTCCACTTTATTTTTGAGCTAAATTAAAGTAATTCTGACTCTGACTTCTTAACCACTCTCTGTTTAAATATTTGCCCAAAGGGAACCTCTCAGTTTCAGGAGTGTTTCATGGGGTATTTTCATGCATCTACATGCAAGTATAAAAAAATCAGATATACATGTGATCATCTGGCATGAGAAGCAAACATCAAATCCTTTCTCTCACTGCAAAAGAGAAACAATTCACCAGAATTGTTAAAAGGCACAGTGATAGTAAATTCTCATGGTGTGATTCCACACATTTTTTTCAGGTTCCATTTATAGGAGGGAGTTGCTTCCTTTCGCTTTTCTCAATGACAGGGCACCATTACAAATATTTTTAATATTTAATACACAGCAGATGATACATCCAATTTAAATGATGAAATAATTCATTTAAAAAAATAAAACCAGGAAAATTAAGATAGTACATTTATTTGTATGCATATTACTTCTATTTTCATTCAGAGCCCACTAGTTATGAGCTGTGTTGTGAACCCCAGCTCACAAATATAAACACTGTTTCATTCTGTCCCTATATGTATACCTCATTACTCTTAGAAAAACACTTTTACGTGTAGATACATCTGTAGATGCAGATGCACAGCAGCATACAGTCCAATTATGAACCTCATCTAAAAAGCTATTCTATTTAATAAGACTGACCTGTTTGCTTTAGTACCACACAAAAGTCAATAGCTGAAGCAAAAGCTCATGAAACGTAAAAAAGAAACATTGGGACTTTAAGTGAACACAATATTAATCTGATCCAGGGCTTTCCCAAAATCAGAGGGCTGATTCTCTAATTTCAAATAACTACATCCCTGACAAAACTGGTACAATCATTTCCAAAGACTGAAGAGGAGGGAACCAAAGCAACTTCCTAAACAGCCTCTGCCAGGAGCAGAGAACTTGCATTTAGGAAGAAAAGCTGAAGAAAATATTCTTAGCTATACTGACATACAGTGAAAAAACCCTCACATCTTTGCATCAGAAAATGGAAAATAGATCACCCAAACTTGAGATTATTATTTTTTGTGTTTGTTACCAAGCAACGAGCCTCTGAGTGTAAAAGGGATAGTCTATATAGAATGAACACAAAACACTCTCAAATACAGCAAACAAACTAGGTTATTGTGACGTAGTATCTTTATAGTTATGATTCTCACGACCTTTTGACAAATATTATTACAGAGTGGTATCACCTACCTGAAGTGGCTTGTCTCTAAGAAAAATGCAAACAAGGTTGTCAAAATTTTCACTAGCTGCCGGTTCATTCCTCCTGCTTTCTGTGATGATTTGGAAATATCCCAGAAACGATTCCAGAGAGATGCAGGGAAAAAGTAAGCTGCTGCTGCCTAGATTTCCAAATTCAGCAATAATTTAATTTTCTTGACAATCAGGAAGAGAAGGTCTGGATCTCTACAAAGTGGGGGTAAAAGAGAAGTGCCAGTCCTTGGAATCATGGTCAGGTCAAGCCTAGGCTCATCTCCAGCAGTCAGCACAAAAGAGATAAGGCATCAGACACAGTCGTTCCCCCAACTTGCTTTTTGGTGATGAAGGAGGGGGGAAGAAAAAGAAAACAAACAAAAGAAGAAGAAAAGAAATGGAAGAAAGAAGAAAAAAAAAGGAAAAGAAAAGAGGAGAAAACCCAACTATGCGAGAAGCATCAGGCAAAAGGGAGCAGCACTGAGAGCAGTTCTGCTGCCGATATGTTTTATTCCCCTTTCGCTGAAAATTAGTATTTATGAACGGTGCTGGGCTACTGGGTGTCTCTGCTTTCCCTCTCTTGGGTAGGGAAGCGTCGGCGCTGCCGGGAGGGCGGGCGGGTGTGACGGAGGGGCAGCAGGACGGGGGGAGCGGGGATCCCCGGCGCTCTGCAGGAATGGGAGCGCACGGATTCAGCCCTCGGACAGCTCCGCGCACGGATTCAGCCCTCGGACAGCTCCGCGCTCGGATTCAGCCCTCGGACAGCTCCGCGCACGGATTCAGCACTCGGACAGCTCCGCGCCCGCGCTGCGCATGCGGCCGTGCGGGCGGGGCGGGGACCCGCGGGGTGCGGGGGTCTGCGGGCGGCGTGCGGGCTGCGGGGCGCTGCTCTGTGTGTGTGTGGCTGTGTGTGGCTGTGTGTGTGGCTGTGTGTGTGTGGGGGTGGGTATCGGCGCGGTGTTTGTCACGCGTGGGGCTGCCAGCGGCGCTGCCGGCGCGGTGCGGTGCGCGCTCCCGCCGCGGGGGGCGCTGTTCCCGCGGGATGCGCGGCGCTCCCCGCGCTCCCGCACGGAGCATCCACCGGGAGCGGCGGCTGGGGCGGGAATGCCCAGAGAGTGGCTGCTGTCGGTGCTGCCAGCCGCTAGGAGCAGAGGGCACCAGCCTGAAACTGATGCACAAGTTCCAGCTGAACATGGAGAACTTTACCTTCAAATCTATTCCCGCAAAGAATTTGGGATTTTGAGCCATCCTGCCACTCCCAAAATAAAAGGAACTATTGTTCTCACTTCAGTTTTAAAAGCAAACTATAATGGTTTTTTTTAGAAACTTAGGTTTTTTAGAAGATGAACTTTAGGTTCATCTGTATTTTTTAAGTCCAGCTGTATTCTCCTGCCACAGAACCAGTCCACCCTGAACACTGCTTCACTTCCACAAGAGTATTTACAGACGCACACATTTTTCATGTCTCCAAGTAAAAAACCTACAGCTTCATGACAACTACTGTTACCATGTGTCTAGTCATGTTAAAAAAAATGCTTCTGGAAAAGAGTTGCTACGTTCACACATTAGCAAGAGATCAAAGCCACATGCTGTTCATTAAATGAAATTCAGTTGTTGCATTTTGTTTGTTTATTTTCGTTTAATAAGATAGGATGTATCTGAAAAAAATAGAATTAAGTAAAATATATAAAATAAAAAAATAAAGAAAATCATAGAATGGTTGTTGTTGGAAGGGACCTTACATATCATCTAGTTCCAACCTCTCTGCCATGGGCATGGACACCTTCCACTAGACCAGTTTGCTCAAAGCTCCACCCAGCCTGACCTTGAAGACATCCAGGAATAGGGTGTCCACAACCTCTCTGGGCAATATTTTGCAGTACTTCACCACCCTCACAGAAAATAATTTCTTCTTAATATCTAGTATAAACCTGCCCTCTTTCAGTTTAAGGTCTATCACTACATGTCCTTGTAAAATGTCTCTCTCCAGCTCTCTTGTAAGTTCCCTTTAAGGACTGGAAGGCACTTTAAGATCTCCCTGGACCCTTCTCTTCTCCAGGCTGAACAACCCCAATTCATTCATAGGAGAGGTGCTCCACCCCTCCAGTCATCTTTATGTCTTCCTCTGGACTTTCCCCAGCAAATGTCCTTCTTGTTCAGGATGACCCCCTGAACCTGACACAGCACTCCAGGAGGGGTCTTACAAAGCAGAGGATAATCAGCTCCCTTGATCTGCTGGTCATGCTGCTTATGGTGCAGTACAGAGTGTGTTAGGATTTCTGGGCTGTAAGCACACACTGCCAGCTCATGTCCAGCATCCTGTCCACCAACACCACCAAGTCCTTTCCCTGAGGGCTGCTCTCAATCCATCCTCTGCTCAGCCAGTGTTAGTGTTTGGGTCTGCCCCAGTCCTGAGAACCTTCTGGATGGCATCCCTTCCCTTCAGCCTGTCCACCACACCACACCACACCACACCACACCACACCACACCACACCACACCACACCACACCACACCACACCACACCACACCACACCACACCACACCACACCACACCACACCACACAGCTGAGTGTTATCCTTAGGCTCATAGAGGATGCACTCCATCCCACCCCCCATCTCTCTGTCAAAGATGTTAAAATCAACCTTATTAGTGATCCTTAGGCACAAACACTAAATAATGCAGCATTTTATGCACAGAAGATTGAAATAACTGAAAAGGCAGCCCAAAGC
This sequence comes from Luscinia megarhynchos, assembly GCA_034336665.1. Classification (NCBI taxonomy): domain Eukaryota; kingdom Metazoa; phylum Chordata; class Aves; order Passeriformes; family Muscicapidae; genus Luscinia; species Luscinia megarhynchos. Next base: position 17,729,962 of record JAPFBE010000003.1, read on the forward strand.
TGGAAATGTAAACTAAATTCCTTATTGTCTCAGCTGCTGAGTCTGTGTCAGTGACATAAATTAAGGTCCAGTAGAAGGAAGGGCACTGTATTTGCTTTTATTAAAACTCTCAAAGTTTATCATTAGACACTGAGCACTGATGCTGAATCACTGCACTGTAGCATCACCTAACCCCTTCAAAAGACAGGTCTTCCAACTGTCATATTAAAGAAGAGAGGCTGAGTTATGTCTCTTGCTGCAGTGTCTCATTCTGAGAAATAAAACTCACAAAGCTGCATCTGGAAATAATGGAATACTGTTGAGTCAACAAAGAAGTGCATTTCAGTGTTCAAGCCTGTTCCCATCTAGATAGGAACCCAGTATTAGTGCTGTATGTTTTTACCCTTAAGTTGAGATAAATGGGGAAATTGGAAAGCATGATTTCTATCAGCTGCAGGAAGAATCTATGTCTTTTAAACCTACACTGCCACCTGCTTAAAAGTGTGGGGAATCTCAGAACTGCTTGCAGAGTTTGTAATGCAGAAGTCACTGAAATACAGCAGATGTCTTTCCAATGAGTCTGTTAATATGGATTTTGTGACATGACATGCTTTTAAAGACCCATAAATGTTCATTACCCTTCTAGGTAACTGCAAGTAACTGAACATTCCCTTAAGTTTTCTAACTGGAAAAAACCTACTTAAAATTCTGCTTTCCAGGATTTAGCTGCTACTGGCCATTTTCTGCACTTCATGGCTTATTCGAAATGCTAAATAACTATATCTCTAAGCTAAATAAAAATTGCAGGAAGTTCTTCAAAGCATACTTCCCTTAATTGATATGGGCTTTCTAAAAACATGGTGAGAGATGTCATGGCGAAAATTTAAAGTATCTGCTCCACCATTCCTTACACCTCCAAATGTCTAGTCTTTAGAGAGATATTACTCAGCATGGTGGCTACATGCAAGTACCCATCAAAACTTAATTATTAAGGGTTGAAAATAGTGTGTTACTGATGCTTATTTAACTAACAGCAGCAGTCGTTTAAATAGTTATCTGCTTGAAATTCTGGGGGTTCAAAGCAAATGGTTTCTCTAATCAAAGAGTTCCAGGTCAAGCTCTCATGTATACCTGGGGTAAACGGGATCAGATTTCAGTCCATCACCACTTTTTCATGTATTAACACATACGTGAAAAAGTTCTTCCTTTCAGCTATTCTTGCAACAAAGTCTCTCCTCATCCTGCTGTCATAAAAAAAGAAAAAGTTGTTTATAGTTATTTTGAGTACTGTAATTCTCTGAGATGCCATTCATTCATGATTAAATAGTGTTTATTAAATGTGCACCCAGTGGTGAGGGAAGATTCAGGGCTCAGCAGAGCAGTGGAACCATTTGGGAGCAGAGCTACCTGGATGTACATGGCACTTTCTGGTGCTCCTCTCCTGTGCCAGAGCCAGAGCTACGAGCAGTAGTGCCACTGATGTGCAGCAGGTTCTGGTTGAATTGTGCATGTTCAGTTGTACAGATGGGATTCTTTTCAGTGTCACTCATTTGTTATCTCCCACAACACATTTCTGACAGCAGAAGTGTTGCAAATGAATAGGAGTCAAAGACTCCCACCTGGGATAGGAGGGGAAGCTTGTAAAATGGCACAGGGATGTGCATGAAGACAAGATGGAAATGTTTTCAGGTGAAAAGGCTAAATAACACATCCCTGTGGCTTCCCAGGCATATACAGAAGCTCAATAATCATGCCAAATATGGCATATTATTTCAAGTATGAGCTAATTCAATCCAATTTCTCTATTCCACCTGAGTTTCTTAAGCACTAACTTGGTGGGCAGAAAATAGGACAGAATTACCCTGTTTCCATGTAAATGGTTTTATAACAGTTAGTTGATGGAACATGATTTATGTTTGTTTGCACTGTTTATGCATTTCTGAAAACCTAAGAAATGGAAGAAATAAGGTCATACCTCTTTCTCAGATTATGATAAATAAGGGGTCCAGATGCATGCTTCTGAGAGAACAAGATCCATCACTTCAAATACGCAATTAGTGTCTATAAGAAAAGAAAATTCAATATAACTTTCAAAATGGTATGTCAAATTATCATAATTGTTGGATGTTGGTTAACGATGACAAGTGTATTTCAATATAGTGCCAAATATAAATGAATCGAAAGTACAGTCTATGTAAAATGTCCAATTATATTGAAGGCAAAAAAAGCCAAAACAAAAACCTGAAGGTAATCTAATGTGACTGCAAGTTGAGCTAAGGATAAGAAATCAACTGGCCTGGATTTTGAACCGTACATAACTGTGTATGAACCATAACAAATCGTGTAAAGGATCAAACAATGTAATTAAATCCCGTTTCTTTTTAATTTTGGAAACTCTGTTAATAAGAAGTCTCTTTCAGTGAATGATACTGATAGCCTTAGTTGTCAGGAAAAGGCAATAGATTTTCAGCTTTCCAATAAGAAAACAAATGTTTTATTTAAAACATTTTTATACCTGACATTAACAGATACAACAATGCATTTGCCAGTTCAGCTCCATTTTGTATATATGCAAAATATTTTCACATCCTTCTCTCCCATGTAGAAATTACTTTTATTGTTCTATATGATGCAGTTTTTCCTTTTAAACAGTAACAAAAAGAGCTGGAAAGAGAGCATAACAAATTTACTCTTAATGGAATTATGTATTTTAAATATACTACTTGTATTGAGCTTTCTTTCTATATCTGAATTTTGTTCTCTGAAATCTTGAATATATATTCATAAATAATAATTTATAATATATACACTCCTTTCTTTTTGTATTATAAAGTACCTTATAATATCAATTCCCAGTGTAATTTTTTACACTACAAATATAAGAAATAAAGAATGAACTAAATCTCATTTGAAAATTTGTTTCCTCCATTAAAGGTCCGGTAATTTTACAGTGTAAAATTATGTAGGGAGCTACATCAATTTCACCAGCTGGCTCAAGTAGATCCAGCTATTGAGTTTTAGCATTATTAGATTCTTGATTTGCATGATTTGTAACACTTTACTTCTTATGTGGTACCAATGGTACCATTACAGAATAGGGGAGCATTTCACACAAATAAGCAAAGTACAAATAAGTACAAGTAAAAATATCTGGCATTTGGAATTTTATAACATTGAAAATAAGGAGGAAACAATAATAAAATATTACTTATGTTTCAATCTGACTGTAAGAGAAGGCAAGAAGGTTAAAATGAGCAACTTATTCAGTCCTTGACCTTCAGCCCCAGTATGTGATTTATATTGGGAGGGGCTGGCAGATACTCAAACAGGAGGAAAAACAGTAGTCAGAAACAGCACAAAATTGTCATAATTTCCCCTTTCATATTTCCTCCTGGCAATTTAGATATGAATTGAAGAATTCCTAGCACTTTTTGTCAATTTATGACTTAAATTCCTTAAAACAACATGTACCATATATTGTATTTCAAGAAGGTATCTAAAAAGGATCCTTGCACCCAAGACAATATAGTCATGATGAGAAAATCTGTTTTAAACATTAAACTGGTGTCTTGTTTCTTCAAATCTTCTCTTGTGAAACCAGGACCTCCTTACTTGGAAATACTGTCTGGCTTAGAGGATGGGATTCCAGAAGTCAGAAGTGATTTCAGACCCATTCCAGTAGAGCATTCTCTGCCCTGTGATGCTTCAGTTCATGATAGCCAGGAGGCAAAGAATGTGGCATGAATTGACAAGGTAGTCTCCATTACCTCCTTCGTGTAGGGTCCAGGGACTGGGAAAACAGAAAAAGACCTTGTTTATTTCTGCACACTTAACACTCAAAATATAGTTAAAGGAGTTGTGTGATAAGTGATTGTTCCTTTAAATGAATCTGGGCTTTGGATCAGCACCCTTAGATCATCACTGCTGAAGGAAAACAGATTAACACTCTTGTTTTGATTTCATTTGGATGGAAACATCAGTTACAATTTCTATAAAACACATCACGTGCAAATTGAGATCACTAAGTGGGGCCACCCAAAAGCAAAATCAGTGATTTGAATTATGTTTACATTTACTATATATGAACCTGTATACAACAACTTTGTTGTAAATATATGCTATTACCCACCTCCTTTGTTTACTTTCTCTGAAGCAGCTGCAGTAATGAGACATTATTTTCAGAGAAAATCAACATGTTGTTCATTTATTAGAATTTAGTAGCAAAAATTAAGCATTTGACCAGCATTCATTCATCTTTAGTATTTCAGTTTTTAAAAGTTCTGACAGAAAAAGCAGCAAGAAGAAACTATACAAGAGTTTTATCTAATCTATGTCTGATAGGTTGACTAAGAAAGAGCTTTGTTATGTTGAGATGATTTATCTGGTGAACACTCTCTTCCTATATATGTATAAATACATGAAAATTCCATCACACTTCTCAATTTCATTTGCAGTAATTATTTTGTGCCAGCTGCTATAGATTAAGCTTATGGATAAAACATCTTACTTCTACTGTAGATTAGATACTTCAGCAGACAGCAGAATTGTATAGTAACAATGACTAATGCTGTGCATAGTAATCAGTTTAATCATGTCTTCCCTTAATGCTTGTAAGCTAAATTTGCTTCTGTTCTCATGGTATTATTTTGTAAATGTTAGTCTTTGATATTTAATTGAGTATGCATTCTTCCTGGCTTGCAACAAAACAATTTTTTTACCCCATTTAATGCTTATCAAGCTTACTCAAAATCACGTTTTTAAATAGATTTTACACTATAGTATCTGATCTAGCCATAAGGATGCTGTGATCTTGAGTGGTATAATCATGTATGCAGACTGAAGAAAAGCTGTAAAGCTTACTTTATTTATAAATGGATTACAAGATTTTCTTAAAATTGATCTTTTAATTTTATATGCCTGCTGAAGACCATGATGTAAATAATCATGATACAAAGCATAAGTGCTTTAGATAATTTTGTATGTTCTGCTTGTGCTGGTTCCATCTTGTCAGGACTAGCTACTCTCTAGCAACTCCAAAATGTAGACTTCAGTACAGCTAACACATGTAAAAAACTGATGTGATAGAAACAGGGAAATACTTCATCCCAGGTGATATCTTGGGACACTTACCTGTGGCATAAGGACTTCCATAGCATGGGAGTATGCAGTAAGGTATCAGCATCACAAAGCAAATACTGATGTGTGCTTTAAACACTTCATTTTGTGATTTTTCCACACCACAGAAGTGTTCTCATTTCTATTTTTCTTCCTAGTGTTTACTAGAGAGGAGTATCAAGAGTAAATGTGTGAATGTGTGGGTGCATAAATTCTTTGCCTGTATCTTTTCTGTGGCTCAAGTTACCAGGAGGAAAGTGCAATTTCCACCTCAGCTGACAATCTCTGGCTTCTGTGGTGCAGTGTAGAGAGGGAGGGATCTCGGGTTCTGCATTCCAGTGACTCACTGCTGGCTCTGCAGCTGCCTGGTAGCAGGCAGAATTTGGGTACTCCTGTGACCAGGAGTCTGCTGAACTTCAAAAGCAGAGAAAAGACCAAGCAATGTATTGACTGCAGCCTGATAGGCTGCATGTTTTTGGCATGCATATTCATAATCAGTTTTCTCTATTGATAGAAATATCTGCAAGGTGTCATCTGAGTCCTTACCAATATTAGAGACATGATTGTTTCTTAACTTTAGAACATGTGTTTGCTTATGCCCATAAGGCATGCTGTGGAGGGGTCAGGTTCTTGGGACCTAGAGGAATTAAAATTCTGCTGAGGTATGTCTCTGTCCCTTGTAAGGCTGTCTGAGATCCAAAGAACAGTGTTGAGAAAGGGGTGATTTATTTGTAAATGTATTGACCAGCATTAGCATGCTATGTCATTTTATATAAAAGACTTTCTTGGATTCTTTCTAGCACATACTGAATAATAGATAGCACTAGAAAAACTGCATAAACCAGTATTTAAAACATGGTGAAGAAAATCGTTTTTCTCAAGACGTGGCACACAATCATGTAGTTAAAGGCTATAACTTAATGCATTTTTCATTATGGGGTAAAACTAAGATTGCCCATACATTTCTTGAAAGGCTTAACAATGCAGGTCTGTATCCTCTCACCTTGCTTTTTATATGAATTTTTTGTTATTCCAATGGTTTAAATTATTTTCTCACATCTGGTGGTATTCTGTGACAAAACCAGTACTAAGTAACAGAGAGCTACAATAAAGATGTTTTTACAAAACATATATATTAGTTACACTCTTTTCTCTTTGGAAAGTAATTAAAAATCAAGTTTCTATTAAACATTTTACCTAAATTAATCCTACTGCCCTGGCAGGAATTTGACTAATGCTTATTAACCCACTGCATTGAACAGTGGCCTATAGAACTGTTGTAATAAGATTTTATGAGGAGTTACCAATTTAAAATTTCATTCCTTCCCAGTGCATGTACATAATTACTATCGACAGCAATGTGAGTTACGGATTCATTACAGAGTATGTGCTGAGAGGAGAGAAGGGCTCCTACAGAGAATGTGGATCTCTCATATCTATCTCTCAATTGTTTACACTCTAGGGAATAAGTAAAGGTCATTCTCCCAGGCTTTTCTCCTTTCCTGCCAAAATATGAGCCAAATTAAAGTCAATTGGAGTTTCACTGGAGCTCTCAGACATCTTAAGAATTCAGCTTGTTAAACAGGTTTATTTCAAAGATGTTATAAACAACAGCATGTCCCCCACCCCCCAAAAACCCCAACCTTACACAAACAAATAAACAAAAGAAGGCTGCTTTGTAAAGCAATAAAAGCTTCAGTAAAAGCTGCTTATGCCAAGGTTTCAGTCATCTCCACAGTTATAGTTTGATAGATAGTGGCTCTTCTAAAATCAGCTGGGTGACGGTGCACCTTAACAATAGCTCTCAGAATCTCCCATTCTTAAAGGAAGATATCTTCTTCAAAATCTGTGTGATCAGGTTTTGCTGCTTCAATAATTATTACTATATAATAGAAGACAAAAAGAAAATAAAAATAACAAATCCAAAGGCTTTCTAACAACATAATCTGAAATTGCTGATTGTCTTGCAGTTGTTGATCTTTATGTTAAAAAAAAAAAGACAAGAACAGCACTGATGTTTTAAAAGAAAGATATTAACCACCTACTAGTTAAATTCATGTGCTTGTGGAATTAATCCTGTCAGCAAGCCAAAGGTTGACACCAATACAGAAAGACAGCCTTCATATTGATTTAAGCAAATACAGATCCAGGAGTGTTTAACACCCAAAGCACAGCTACAGAGCCTTGGTGATACACTTGGACTCTTTCCATGATCCAGTGAGAGACATAAGGACCCTGGACTTCCAGCACTCTCAGTCTTTGTCTTTTCTCTTAAACGTGAGGTCTTCCAAGTTAAAACATGCAATCTTTTGTCTAATGTTGAGTGACTCAGTCACCTGAACTCTACAGTACTTTAAAACCATGGGAAAATACCTTTAGAATAATGCCAACCAAAACCTATAAGTTATGGTTTTGTTAATGACACTGAGAAGGAGGCACCACTAAAAAAATTGCCGAGCCTGGATGTCTGATTGTTTGTTTGCTTGTTTGTTTTAAGGAAAAGCTTCCCCATAATATGAATAAAAGATCCAATGCAGTGTAGAATGTCCTCCAAATTAGATCTGGCAAAACAGGATGCAGAAAAGGTTTGAAGCCTGTGAAGCTTTACTGAGATTCAGAAAAGAGCAAGTAATCACCCAGGAAAAAGTAACAACTCTCTTACGTCCTCTAACCTCTCTCTGCTGGTGCAAGCCAAGGCAGCTCTTGCACCTGGCTGCTAAATCTGATATTTCAACAATTCCTCAGCACTTCTACCTCTGATCTCTTGGAGGCCAACCAAAGTTTTTTGAGGAGAAGGGTCAAGAAAAAGAGTATTTATATATAAATGCAGGTGAAATGTGTAGCTATTCCATAGCATCTCCTAGAAGAGATTTTGGAGCAGAAGAGAGTGAGTGTGTCTATTTCTCCAGTATTTAAGCTCAGAATTGCAACTCACTCACATGTGAAGCCTTTGAGCATCTGAAGGCAGATTCTAAAAGATCTTCAGACAACTTAAGTGAGCATCCTCTTGCCTTAGCTGTCCCACCTAAGCCACTTCAAACAGGGAATTTGAACTGTCTCATGAATCCTCATGCACTCCAAGACACAACACAAGGTGTGTGTGTTCCTCCTGTTTCAGAGCTGTGGAACTGCAAATTCACAGTATGTACTGAGGAACAATTGGTGTCTTTGAATTAACCAAAAGTTCATGTGTTTCAGTTTGCTCCCTATTCCTTCATCTTCTAAGAAAAATTTGCTAGGATGCTGAGGTCTTCCTTTTTTTTCCCTACCTATGATTATTTGGAATCTTAATGAGGGCATATCCTCTGGTATCAGTTGTTGGGATAACACAAAAGTAACTGGAACTTGTCATGAACTTCAGCTTAATGGTAATCAGTGTGTAATTAATTAATCATCTTCTGTCTTGTGCTTAACCCAGAAGGATAATCAAATGTGCTTCAGGCCAAACTGAAGTATGATACACTCTACCAAGTGTGGTTAGAAGCAGGTAAGTTGCTTGCAGACTTTTAAAAATTTAGATCAATTTATGGAGTGGATCTAATTGATTCCTTTAGAGTACTAATGAAGTTTTGAGCATTTGAATGTTTATTCTATATAGTTGATACAGTGCAGAGACTTGAAAGGATTTATTTGGTGTATACTCTGGCCACATCCTTCTGTTATACTACTACATAATTTTGTCTGGAAAAGGAGACTACCCTCAATTGATAAGGAAATATTTACACACTTAAATTCACTAACATATTCCTTATCTAGCTCATGAATCAGTGTTTCTTTTTTTTCTCTTTCTTTTTTCCAAGAACCACTGATAGGAATATATTTCCTATTCACTTAGTTGATTTTTTTAAAATCTAAATTCTCTTCCCTGACCTGCACCACTGATTTCTACAAATCTTCACACAGAACTCACATTGATATCAAGAGGAATTCTAAATATTTAAGACTTGAGTTACTTCCTAATGCAATCAAAACAAGTGTCTGTTCTGACTTCAGTTAGAAACTCACATTCATTAGGAAAAGTTGAAAAATATGTGAAAAAAGGAAAGTGAGAATTCAGGTCTTTGATGAATTTTTTATATAATTACTTTTTTTTGGAGCAACTTTTTGGAAATATCTATAAATAAGACTACTAGTCTTTTCCATTTAGTAAACATCAACCTTTTTAGTCCTGTATTATCTTTAGAGCAGTATTTCTTAATTTAGTTTCCTTTCTGATGATGAAACATTACTCATGATGTTTTGACCCTTCACAACAAATTCACATTATTTATTTGCTCTCATTTTTTTAACACAAGTCCTCAAAGTAACTTCCCACTTATTCATATGCTAGACACTGCTTCAGTCCCACAAAAAGCACTGTTCCCTCAAATAATCCTCACAGGAAAGATCATCTAATTCCTGTGTAGCTGTGAACTTCATCAAGGGCTTCCTGCTTTATTATAAAATTTAGGACATTGCTGAAATGTTGTGTCTCTTCCTGATCTAAACAAGTGACAAATATCTGTAATAAGAAATGCTCCCTTTCCCAATGCAGAGCTATAAGGATTGCTCCCCATGGAGACAAACCTAGACTTAGTCTATAATATAAATAGTTTGAAAGGAAGATGGTGTTGATGCTAGAAGGGAGCAATGCTATTGGATAAACAAGGGAGTGTAATTTAAGTGTGGGATCCTGTATGGATCTGGGTAAAGATCTGTAAGTACTACCCAGATTGTGTCATTCCTAAATCTGATGAACATGGTCAGATTGCAGAGCAGTGTTTCTGGCTCATCAGAGCAATACTTTTCCAACAGAAATCTTGTTTCAGGACAGCTGCCTGGGAACACTGAAAAATCCAAATCTCCCATGTCCAGTATGACATCTCAGTGACACTTGCAGTACTTTGATATAGAGGAGGGTCTTATAATCACTAATAGTAGTTTATCAACAGCTGTACCATCCCTCAAATAATTTTTTGTTTGCCTTCTCATCATACCTCTAGAACAATGAAGTTAACCTGATGTCCTTTACACCTGTTTTTCATTGAAATGTGGTAGGAAACACAGATGCAGAAAGAAGTTACTATTACCATCTTACAAGAGACAGATAAATTAGCAGCTATAGATAATGTTTAATGAAAGATGTTAATAGAATTTCCACATGAACAAATGAAATTTCTAATCTGATGTTTAAAAACATGTATCCATTGAATCTGTACAGTACTTTAAATAGTAATATGATACTTATATATTAAAAGTTTTAATTTCTCAGATAATGAACTTTTTTTAAAAATTAGAAGAAATATCTTGCTTTTTAATTTTTATTTTTATTCTTATTTATTTTTATTTTTATTCTTATTCTTATTTTTATTCTTTTTTTTTTCTGCTGTGCCATGCACTCTGCAAGATGTATTCACATATTTATTCAGCTTTATGACTTTGCTGCACATTCTTTTTCAAAACACTGACTTTGACACCCAATGCTGTTCTTGGTCTGTAAGTGGAATCAAGCAGTAAAATCATGAGGGAGAAAATGACTGGCTTGCTGAAATGTTTCAGACCAGTCCATTACCCCTCCAAGCTCTTTCCTTGTGTCTGTGAGCAGCTTCACCTCCTTCCTCCTTGCCCTTGTCTTTTCTATCCTGCCTCCCCATTGCAGTTCACAGTTCTTCTCCTAGTAACAACTACTGGGACACTGCCCAAGTGCATATGTCAGGGTCAGATATCATATCATATTCCTTTTATCTAGATTTTGTAGTGATCTAGTGACTGGGTGCTTAATATTGCAGGAAAAAACTAATTACTACAGATGATTGTAAGAAAGAATTGAAACAGCCAACAATCAGGAGGCAAAAACAGCAGGGAAAAAAAGAGTAGTCTGCACCAGATTTTGGATCAAACAGCTTGAAATTATCAGTAAAGTTATTTCTGTGTACAAAGAAAATAAACCTCCCTAATACAAACTGAATTGTAGCTGTAAGTGCTAAGCATTTTCTTATTTGATGCTAAGCCCTGGAAGTTATCTTATCCATATTTCTGGTATAAATATGTGAAAATGCCAACATTGTGACACATCTGTTCAGACTTGAACTTAATTTTGCCTTTTATACCCACAGGAGACTGCAAGAGCTTTGTGATCTATGTTTCCTTGTATTAATGACTCCATAACTATAGCCCACAGCCCACTGGTGTCTGTGAAATGATAAAAAATATGTTTTCAGCTAAAAGTTTGAGATGAAGAATGCCCAGTAGTCCATGAAAAGTCATGAAAGTCGGCAGTAATTGATTAAAGGACTCTGAGGATCACTGTTATAGACAGCTTATGAGATGAATGGGAAGCTTTGCTTTTGCTTGAGTTTAGTAGGAGGTGCACAGTGCCAGCACTTCTGACATTTGATGGCTTTTCCTGGTCTCCTTAACACAAGCTTTTCATCTGTATACCTTCAAAACAGTAAGTACCTGAACCTAATATTGCATGGCATGTCTCATTTAGCTTAACATCCACATTTTGTCCTTCAGTTCTTCAAATCAGCAATAGCTCTGCACCTTTCAGACCAGGATTCATTGGATGTGCCCCATTTTGCCACAGATCTTTTGCAGACTGTCCTTGCATTTATCCCTGGTCTCAGTTTTCTCATGCAGAAAAGCATCCAATTGCTACTAATTTGATGGATTTGAGGGAGGATATCTCACTGGTTTTTTACTGTAGTTAGAGATAGAAAGAACTGAAAAAGGTTTATATAAGGCATCATTATTTTTTGTAATCTGAAGTTATCCATGCTGTGCATAGTACTCCTGAGGCATTCCTAGAAGCATTCATTTAAGTGACAGTGTTTTGTTGGTAGGGAAGGCAGCATTCCAAAGCTACCTCATTATTTCTAGATGTCCCTTGGAATATGACTGTTAACAATTGCATTTCCTTGCATAGGATTGAAATTACAATGTAAAAAGTACTGTAGCTAATAAGGAACCAATCAAGTACAGGAACTCTGCTTTTTTTTTTTAACTCCTTTGCAACGAGTAGGAAATTTTATGCAGCCTGATGTTCTTTCTGATAACAGATGACAAAGCAACACAAATTGTTTGCAATAATTAACTGAAAATACATGCTAAGATATTATTACTTGACTCTAAGTATCCACTGCTTCCTTTCAGAAGAGCTCATATATTTCTCTAGCAAAGGGGGCATTTAGTAGAGTCCATATTCACATTTTCTTGTGAAATACATCCCTTCTGACTATCACAGCATTCCAGACAGTGTTCTCCTATAATTTCTATTACTTATTGCAGAGAGGTGTATCTCACCAAAAGACATAATAATAGTAATGTGATAATTGAAAAATGTTTGACAACACTTTATCATGCTTTAAAATGCTTACAACTGAAGCTGAGTCAGTGATATTATGCTGATTTTAAAGTAGCAAAATTGCATTATGATCTACTAAGTGGAAGCTCATTGCTAAAACATTTTAATAATCTCTGCTCAGTTCTACTCAGCACTGGGAAGGTCTCACCTGTAGATCTAGGTCCAGGCTGCAGCATTGTTTCCCTGAGATCTGTGGACTCATTAGAGAAGGTTCAAGGGGAATAACAAGAATGCTCAGATGTCTGCATGCTCTGTGGACTGAAAAAATCTGGGTTGCTTAGTCTAGGGAAAATGACCCCAAGGTGATGTATGGCTGGCTTCAGCTGGAGAAAAGGTAGCTGCAAAACAAATGATTAATGAACCCTTCTTTGCCAGCACTGGGGCCAGGGCAAATATAATCAGCTTAAATTACATCAGGAGAGATTTAGATTTGATGTCAAGGAAAAGTTCCAAATAGTAAGAATTTTTGGATACTGGAACAGATTTCTGGGAGGCTGTGAAAATAAATGCCTATGCACAGAGAAAATTCCCAATACTTCAGCCCTGACAAACAGGAACAACTGAGGACAGGTGACATTGAACTGGGAGGGGAGGGACTAAATGGCCTCCTGAAACCTTGTGCAGAGCACTTTTCCACGTTTCTTATGTTATAAAAATACACCTATGGAGTCAAAGAGTAGCTTACTTTGTAACAGATCTCTGAAGGTCAGCTGGTCCCATTCACTTGCTCAAACAATGCCAATTTATATTGCAACTGCCCTATTTGGCCAAGCCTCTTGGGTCCTATTTTTCTCTCATTGCTTGAAGAGGAAAACATCCATCATGGTTTGTGTAGTCTTTTCTATAATTAATATTCTATCTCCTCCACTTTTCATCTGTGAATCTTAATAACTCAAAACTTTGTGTATCCTTATGTACTGGCAAACCCATGAAAAGGACTCTTGTCTTTCACAATCCATGCACATGAGTAAAAGCATCTTCAAATTCTTGAGTCTGGAGCAACAGCAATGAACACTACTGCAGATGGAGATAGAAAATTTATCAAAGTCCCCTCAAGAGGGTAATTTGAATCCCATGATGTGTGGAAGCAGTGTTTGAAATCAGCATACTTCTGGAAAATTATTTTTCTGAATGTTTCTTGCAAGGTTCATATCTTGAAAGAAACAGGTTTGAAGACTCGAGGTGCTAGGAGCAGTTCCAGCAATCAGTGAAGTTTCTTTCCTAGAAACATCCATTGCTTGATTAACAGGAATAGCTAAGAAGAGAGATTCTGCTGAGCTTCAAACACTGCTCAGCTCTACATGCACCAGACAAAAAGCCCTCTTAGAACACCTCCTATAGTGTTAAATATCTCTAAAGCTATGAGAGATAACACAGGTTTAATTTTAGCTCATAACATTCCTCCACAAACGCAAAATCTGTAACTCTTAGTTTCACCAAAGTAAATGGTCAGTTAAATTGGAGCCTGGAACTTCAGAGCATGATAATATGCATAGCTACCATCCAGCAACCAAAAGACTTCCTTAAAGCCTTCCCATGCCCTTTCAGTAACCTCTGTGATGTAATTATTAAAACTGCACAGAAAGTAAATGTTTAGTTATGAGAATGCTCAGATTTTCACAGACAGCATGAAATGTATGAGAATTGTTTCTAGTTGGATAGCAGCTTTCTGTGTTAAAGATTAGCTGGGCTAGGAATTGAAACTTGCTATCTTACTTCTCACCTTGGGGAACATAGTGACCTGATTTTCAGTATGAAAGCAGAAGTCACCTGCCATTGCCTTCCCTGCAATTTTGAGGCACTTAGCACTTTTGGGGCTCAGCATAAACCAAGTTAGTCCTGCAACGTTTGTCCTTAGACAGTGCTCAGGGAATAGTCCCTCCATTCTTACAATCTGGAGGTAAACACTGTTACAAAATGCCTTGAAATCTTTGTCATTAGATTTGGGTATAGACAAGATAAATGTCAGTGGGAATGATGAAAGGTGAAAACTTTCTCCCTCTTCTTTGGGACAAGGATTGGACTTCCTGCCCTTCAAATCTTTGATGATATTCCCAAAACACACAGATTTACATAATCTGATATTTGCTTCCTTTGTCTCATAGAAAAAAAAAATAGGTTATTACAGAGTTTTCAGCTTTCTAATTTGATGTGTATTCTTGGGCTAGCTCTTCAAAGTATTCTACCATTAATATTATACCTTTTGCAGAGTTATAATATAGTGCCAAAGAGACAGAATCACTTTGAATGAGCTTACTTTTGATTTGCAGAACACTGAATTTAGGAAGAACTGTTTTAGTATTTTTAAGAAACTGGAGGCATGCCAACATTACTGCTGCTAAGATTTTTTTTCCTAATTGCAATGTTGAACATGGTTAATTTCATACCAGTCGTGGGATTTTACAATAGTTAGTAATATACTGTGAACCTACACTTCCAAATTATATCAGAAGTGATAATTGCATTGTACCATCCTACAATAATGGTCCAATTAACCTATCATACTCTGCTCCTCTAGATCCCATTTTGATGCAGTAGATTTGTCTAGCTAAATACAGGAAAAAAAAAATAAAAAAAAAAAAAAAAGAAAAAAAGGAAAGAAAAAGTATCTTCACTCTGAGAATAAATAAGTAGATAATTCCCCACTCCTTATGACAGAGAGAGCATTACATCCTAAATGAAATTGGTTTTTTTTTTTCCTACAGTCTGTGATGTCCAAAGAAGGATACCCTGGGGCATTCTGGAATATCACCAATAAAAGTCTATCTGTGATGAAGTAACTGAACAGAGGAGTCCTTCCAGCAGCCTTCCTCTATTAGTCTGAGGCTGACACTAAAAAAACATCTTGGGTTTCTATAGATGCCACAAACATTGATTTTGGGTTTCAGTTCTTCCTACTGAAAGTTGATTTCTGTAGACCAATTTCATGGTGTTTTCCCATTTTCTCACAATGTAACTCCCTTTGGGGATTTCTGAAGTGCACTTGCATTTCAAATGAACTTGCACTAACATCAGGTTCCCACAATCTGCCAGAAACAGTGAATTGTTCAGCGTGGGTCACCATGAGGCTGCTCCTTTGTCACTGCTCCCACACTCATTTATGGCTATGCCTAAAGGAGTGTTTGTGGAGCATGCCCCTTGCTTAACCCCACCTTGACTTTTCACTCAGGAACCTGGTCCTACACCCATCTTAGAGTCCCTGTAGGTAAAGAGAAGAGGAATGTCTATTCCAAGGGACAAACATAGACTGAGAGAAGCAGAACAATTTGGTTCTCAAGGAAAAATGGATCTGTATTTATATAAAGTCCTTTCACAGTGAGGAAATCACAACAAACATCCACACAGTGTGGCACAAGAGTACTGGGGAGAACAAGTGGTGACCTTGGTGTCCTTTCTGTGAATTGCCCTCCTCAGTTCAATTCAAGGTTAAACTTAAATCCATCCTGCTTGACTTCCACTCTTACAACTATTATAACCCTTACAACTATTATAACTCTTACATTATAATCCACCACTGTGTCCATGGGTGAGATGGATTCAGGGAAAGGCTTCAAAAGCATTGATCCTGTTTCAAAAAACAGCTGCTGGAAGGAGCTAATCCTCCTGCTGGTGGGAGGCTGAGGCTGACTTTCAGTGGAACCAGCTTTTTTAATGAGCCTTAATACAAGTGTGGATCTTCAGAATTTAGTTGAGGGTGTTTTTGTGTCTTTGTTTTTTCCTGTGATGAAACTTCGTGGAACTGTAGGAATTGTAATTTAGGAGTAATTTTCATTAAAATGATGAGAAACTGTTCAGGGAAGATGAGCACTTCTATTAAGGCAGAATAATGAAAAGTAAAACTGGCATGCACTGGAACTATTTTGGCAAATATTTAAGAGGAAATAGTCAAGAAAGAATGATCACTCAAAGGTAAGTCAATTAAAAACCAAAAAAAGGGTGGCATTTATGCCTTACAAATACATAAAGACTTGAAATGTTGAAAAAGACGTTTTCTACAAAATAGAAATGATACACTTGTTTTTCTCATTACTGTCACTAAGCAATATCTAAAGTCAAGTTCACAGAATATAATTGGCAGATTTCCATTTATGCCAGTTTCTTGTTTCCCTCACATTTCTGTTTCTGGTATCAGCAAAAAGAACTGTTAATTAACCTTAGCAGAAAAGCAATGTAAGACTTTGCTCCAAATTCAGAATGTCATCTGACAGGAGACTGCAATCTGTAATGCTGGCCTGTCAATTAAACAGGACAAGACAGGGAGAGAGGGCAGAAGATCTTCACATTGTTTCCTTGAACCAAAAAGATCAACAACTCAGTCAGTCAGAAATAATTATCTGCATTACTCTCTGCAATTACTTTTACTGGGACTGAGCTGATATTTCACTCTGTGCCTCTGCAGTACTTCTGAGCCAGAGAGGTGAAACAGGGCTTGTCCAGCTCTTTGCAAAAAGTGAATCAAGGAGAGATGTTTCACTGAAAAATGTAGGTGTGTTTCAGAAAGAAATGCACAAAGCCATGATGTTCTGTATGTTGTGTGGAAACTGACACAACACACCTCTGAAACCAGCCAGAGTAATTCACACTGTTGTATGGGATAACAACAGCAATCCTATGCATGGACTGGCAAAACAAAGCTTGAAGAACTCCCTTTCCAGGGAGGGGAAATTTCAATTCCAGTGAGAACTGACAAGGACCAGTATGCTTCATGGTGGGGGGAGGAGATTTATAAGAATAGATTATCTTTAATCCCTTTAGAGTTAAAAAAAATATGTGCTTTTTCATATCTTGTTCGCTTTTTATGTTTTTTTCATAAGCAGTTGGTTTGCTTGTTTGTCACAAAGCTCATATTAATCAAAAAATGTAAAAATAACATTTATAGAAAAATGGTCCCAAATTCAAATTATATTTTCAATATGTACAGTCAAGAATTATTGGGCTATGTGAGGGATTTTGTTTGCTTGCTTGCTTGCTTGTTTGTTTGTAGTAATAAGTGTGTAGTTATAAGTTCATTAATTTATCAAATTAAATACACAATAATTAAATTTTAACAGCAAGCTAGAAAATATGATAAACACCACAGGCCTCCTTAGTTTTCTAATAATTAAAGTTTCACATACGCAAACAAAAATTTATTAAAAAGCACATGCACAAAAGGGTATGATTATAGATGGCATACTTCTCCATTAATTAAATAAAATCATCATCATGAATTTCAATGGGATTTTTTTTCTTGAGGTACTTTCTTCTTTAATTTACCAAGGTCTTCTTGCATAAAGAATCTACTGCTTGTCGTTCAAATAATCTCATTATTTTTTAATAAATAACAAAATAATAAATAACAAAAATGGGTTTTCTGCAAGCAATAAGTAGAATTTCAGTTCTGAAGCTGCAGACTACCAGTTTCAGTTCTAGAGGGATATGTTACTCCAACAATTTTTTTTTAAATCCCATTTACTGACCAATGATGCACTCTGCTGTCTCAAGGGTTTTCTCCACTTACTGCCAGAATCTGAGCCTTCCACCTTCCCCCACTCTTGAAAGAACCTCTTTAGTTCCTTTGGGAAGGGTGTTTGGTGTAAACACAGACTGCATAACATCCGTGCGTTGAATTTCAGATTTCTACTAGAAAAAGTCACCCCTTTTGCAGTTTGACTACACCAAAGACAAATTCTGCTTTTCATTATCACAACCCCTATCTCCAGATTCATATTAAATGTATGAAGTGAAATTTTTTGCCATACATTAACTAGAAATAAATGCCTTCTGGCATTCATATGACCAGTCCAATATCTTATGTTTCAGAAACAATTTGCTGACATGTTTTGCATGGGCAAGGAAGCATGAAATGGCTTGTCTCTAACATCGTAGCAAAAACAGGAGAGTTCACAGCTCATGCTGGATCTACCATTTGCATTTCTAACAGCTGAATTTCGAACACCATCAACTCTTCCTCTAAAATTATTTAGAATTGTCTGCAAATACTTGTGGTTTTCTTTCTCACTCTTAATGCAAAGGTGGACATTCTGCTTAATATAATTTCCAAGTTTCAACTGCCACTCTGTTTCTGCAGTCACTAGGATGCCATCCAAGTAATTCTGTGTAGCAGCTGCTGTACACTGATTTAAAAAAAAAAAAAACAGAGCTGAATTCCTGCATCCCAGGACAACAAGCTACACTGGAATAATCCTGTCAATAACTAATAGCAAGGCAGGGTGACCAGCCAGCACCACCTTCTGGTACACAGGGACTGAGCTCAGTGAGCCCCTGCCCTCCTGTGATGAACTGAGGCAAGGAGGCATTGATCTATGTCTGAGGAAAGATTAATTGCTATTTTTTAATCCTCATAAATTTGTGCATTGCCATCTGTTTTCAACAGGGAAAATTATCCCTTCATTTTCTATCCATCTCCCTGCACTTCTGTTTCACAGAGGCTGCTCCTTTGGAAGCTTTGGGGGGCTTTTGTGTGGATTGTGAAACCACTCTGCTTCTGGACTTGACTTTTAGGTTTGACTTTTGGACTGAGCACTGTTAGCAGAGCTTGGTCTTAAGGTGAGCATAGACATTTGCTCAAGGAGCAGATCCCTGCTGGCCAAGCACACTGAGACCAGCTGGGGCAGCAGACTCCTGTAAAACTCCAGACCCCCTGCTCTTCCTGCCTGGTGCTCCCCTGTCTGCTCCAGTGCCCAGCAGCTGGCAGACCACCATGGGACAGCACCCAATAGTCTGATAGAGTCACCCTGCACGCCAGCTTCACTCAGCTGCAGAGCTCTGCTCAGCCCCTCTGGGTGCTACCCACTGCAGTGGCAGCACCAATCTATCAAAGATGCTCAAGGTACTGCCTTTTATATCATACTTGAGGCATAAAAATGCAAAGAATACTGCATTTTCTGTCTTATTGTGTTACTGATAACTGAACTGGGGAGACCAATTTTTGAAATTAAGAGCAGAGATAACACATTTCTTTAGAGAACTGAAAAACAGCAGTTGCATCAAAGAATCAAGTAACATAAGTACTGAGATCTTATATTAAAAACCCCAGATGGTGTAGCAAACTCTTTGTCAGTTATGCCTTTGCTCTGGCTAACTGAGAAACAGATGAAATTGCACACTTAATGATATTTAATTTTTCAAACCCCAGTTCTAATGGTTTGCAGTTTTTTAGGGTTGTAACAGACTGTTATTCTTTTTGTCTACAACAGTAAATAAGGAGTTTTTTGTTTTGCTATACCTAGAGGTCTCATGAGCTTTATAAATAAAAAACATCTCTAGCACTGAAACAAAAGCAGCAAATTTTCAGTGTCTCATCATATCCAGGTTCTTTGTTTTTAAGTTAGCTGATCCCACCTTGAAGAGATGAGGTTTATTTGCAATTAAATTCAATAAAAGAGAAGATAAAACCCAACAGCAGACAGGTCTTCAATTTGTATGTGCCTCAAGTAAGAATCACAGAATCAGTCTTTAGGTTGGAAAAGACCCTTGAGATCATCAAGTCAACACCACCCTATCAACAAGCCCATGGCACTGAGTGCCATGTCCAGACTTTCCTTGAACACCCTCAGGGATGGTGAGTCTGCCTCCTCCTTCCTCCCTGGGCAGCCCATTCCAATGCCCAGTCTCTCCTGTGAAAAAATTCCCTAATGTCCTCCCCTGGTGCAGCTTAAGTCCATGTCCTTTTGTCCTATTCCTTGTTTTGCTTTGCTTGTGTACACAGCTTTTGCTTTCCCTATTAAACTGTCTTTATCTCAAACAATGAGTTTTCTAACTTCTCTGTTCTTCTCCCCCATCCTGCTGGGCAGTGAGTGAGTGTGTGGTTCTGAGTTGATTGCTGGGGTCAAACCACGACACTTGGAAAAACATTTTGCAAAGGCTTTTACAACTCTCAACACACTCTGTTACTCATTCTGCATTTGATGGCCACAGGTGCAAGGAGCATCATTCAGCAGAAAAGTGCATCAGGGAAGGCAAACTTTTAGAATTTTTAGGTGGGAAGAATGAAGAACCCTTTAGCCCAAACTATACCCTGACCTTTCCATATTTGATACTCTCTCTTCATGTTGTTCCCTGTTGAGCTATTAACTTCACCTTGAAAAAATTAATCTTTACAGAAAATTTTGCTATTTTTATTATGTACTAAATCTGAACCTTGGTGAAGTTTGTCCTACAGCAGCATCTGATTCCATCTGTCTCTGTTGTAGTGCCACAGCACCCAATGGCATCTTCAGAAGCTTCTTGTTCACCATCAGCTAGTTCAGCCCTCAAGGCATCTACATGGACTTTCCCCAAGCCTGTGATACCTCCCCTGGTCTTGTTGGTGAACACAGCAGGGCCTCTGGGAGATGATCTGACTTTTTATCCTGTGTCCCCATCCTGTGACAGGGCAGATGAGCTCCTTCCAGCTGCACCCTGAAGAAGAGCCATGCTATTTTTCAGTCACAGAATAAAACATGTACTTTTATACAAAAGATCCAAGACAACAAGAGAAGATCAGACAAAATCCCACTCAAAACCAACCAGTCCTCACTGAGATCCAGATGCACTGTGCACTGTCACTGTATAAAGCACAATGAAATTTTATAAATCCTGCTGCAAAGAAACAAGATTCAACCTCAGTTACTTCTAGAAGTGTCTTTCCTCTTCCTCCTTTTTTTGTTGGAAACTTATTACATTCTCTACATGATTTAGCAGTAGACTTCCTTTTCTTTTCTCAGGACAGAAAAAATTGTTTATAGGTAGAAAGCAAATACTTGAGATAACCAAGCCTGAAATACAGCCAGCAGGCTTGAGCAGGGGCAGGAGCTAGGAAAGTACTGGAACTATTTGTGTAGAGAAAAGTCTTTAAGATTACACAAGCTTAGGATGAACCATTGGGAATAGAAGTCAGTTTCATCCTTTTTTTCTGTGATCTAGAATTTTACTTCTACATAATACAGGAGAAAATAGCTATCTCTACATTTTACTTGTAAACAGCAAATTAAACAACACTGGCTACATGCCATAGAGATAACTGCTCTGGCTTGCTCTTCTCTGAACTAGATATTTGTCTGTCAAGCAACACAAGCAGTGCATGTCAGTGCCAGCCCATTTCCAGCAGAGCCCCAGAACAGCTGAGCTGGCATCCCTATACCTAAGCAAGAACAGGTGACCAAACAAATGATTCATCCTTCCATCTCTTCAGATCAGCTGGATAACTGACTCCTCACAAGATAACACAGAAACTGTTGCTGCCAAAGGTAATGAAAGATGGGAGAGATTAATTGAAAAATTTCAGTGTGAAAAGGAAAAACATCTGCCTGTAATGATCTACCAGAAGAAAGAATGGCATTGGAAAACTCTTTCTCATGCCTCTGCATGCTGTCATAAACCAATGCATGCTGAAAGGCATTCAGAGTGAGCTTTTAAATTATTTTAAGCTTTATTGCATATTGCCCTGAAGATATCATAGTATGACATGGCATAAGTTTGTTGCCCATAACATTTATTTTAATTCCTACAATGTGACAGTTTACCATTGCATCTGCAGTGCAACTAAAGAGTGGAACAAAGTGCAAATAAGTGCAAATGTGCCATATGCATACAACAATTAAATTTGCTGCTGGGAGTATAATTTGAAGCATTATTCAGGAAACTTCTGGTCATGAGCCCTATTAAAAATTTCAGTCTGCTATAAAGCATTTTCATGTACACTAACAGAAAAAACAACACAAACTTTTTAAAATTAGTGATTTGGATATGCTTAAACTTTTTAACTTACTGCAACTGACACCAGCGTGCACTTTCTAATCTTGGCAAAACCTAACTTTATTAATGGAGTAGTGAACAATATACTTTATGAGCAAGATGGGCTTAACCATTAAAATAATTTAAGATCCAGAATGTTAATTTTGCTTTTAAGTTCAGAATTTTACAACAAAGTTGAGAAAATTTGGCTCAAAAAGTGTAGGTACTCAAAAAGAGTAACTACAGTAAGTTTAGCCACAATCCATGTAACCACTTTATGTTAAATAGACTTTTTGTTCAAAAGTGTTTCCTAAAACAGCACACTCGTTGATGTCTGACTGCTTGATGCTGGAATTCTGATAAAAATCAATTTCCACAAAAACCTTGTTACAGCTGCAAGGTACATCTTTGTAGCAGAAAGACCTGATGTGCTGGTATAGCCAGTAGAATATACACTCTCAAATGCTTTCTAGTGAGAGTGAAGCAATTCTTTCTGTTAACCTCAAATAAAAATATAAATCAAGGTCCACAGTGCAATATGAGGAATGTGAAACTAATAAGGAAGTCCTTGGAGAAATTGTGGAGGATGATCCAGCAGCTGCAGCCCTCCTTTCATGCCAAGCAGCACTGGAGAGGTCCCCAGTGT
This sequence comes from Luscinia megarhynchos, assembly GCA_034336665.1. Lineage (NCBI taxonomy): Eukaryota > Metazoa > Chordata > Aves > Passeriformes > Muscicapidae > Luscinia > Luscinia megarhynchos. The sequence continues at coordinate 17,752,764 of JAPFBE010000003.1, forward strand.
GCTCGCTCAGCCTGTGTCCTTGGACAGTGGGGGCATCACCACACCCCTGATATGTGCCTGCCCACTGGAATTGTTGCAGTACACTGGACTGGTCAGATGCCTACCTTCAGATTTTTTTCAGCCTTGTCAAGACAGAAGTAAATGTCAACATTTTTCTTAGTGACTTTTGATGGCATTATAAACATATATAGTGTCAGCACTTTAGATACCTGTGTGTGCATGTGTCCTATGAGCTTGTGAACAGGTGCATGTGTTTGCCCAGGAAAATCTTTCATCTGAGGTTTTTCAATTAGCAATTGCAGGACATATATAACTCTCATTAGTCAGTTTGTTCTAATGTTGTTCTAAATAAATCCAAATGCAGCCACCAAGCTTAGATCCATAAATGTGCATCAAAGGTGTCTGTATAACATTTATTCCTAACTGGCCATGTTTATGGGTTTTTTATTTATAAATGTTGTGGCATTGCAAGTTAAAACCCATCTAGCTGTGTAGTTTAGGTGGGCTTTGTTTAGACTATGGTGGAACTCTAATTACAATTTAAGGTTTTCAATATACTGCTTTAGCAGAATGGTTGGGGTTACAAGAGAGCCCTAGAGATGATCTAGTCCAAAGCCCAATTTCACTAGTGTGAGTTCTGTTTTAGGAAAAAGGTGATAAACCACTATTTTCAATGTACAGTATTTTCAATCCAGATAAAACCACAACATCCTTACAAAGATACAACTATTGATTTCTGTCTATGGCCAATGAGGCCATTCGAATGGATCAGGATAGCAGAGCTGGGCACAAGATGACTTGGTTTTAATGAATGAGGAATCTCATTCAAGCGAGATCCTCATAACTTTTTTAATTTGAGATCCCAAAATATACCACCAAGTGATCTTAACTTTGTTTTTTTGTTGCCCAGAGAGAAGGGGGAGATATAAGTATTGTGCAGGAATAGATTTGAGAACAACAGGGTTCAGATCCCAAATCCAACACTCAGGGGAAGGTGGAGCTGGAAAGCTGCACTGGCAACAGACACAGCCAGCTTCCCACAGACAATGAACTCAGAATAATTCTATTATACTGGGAACAGTCTCAATATAAGAAACCCTCAAGTCAGTGATAGTGAAATTCTTCCAGTCCTTGGAAGGACTCTCAAGTACTTTTGCAGTACTCTGTGGGAGTGGAGGTGGATAGCCTCTGGGTGCTGAGGCTGGCATGATAGAAGACACCTGAACTCAGAACTGAGGGAAACAGTAGGCAGGTAGTAGTGTAGTCACCAAAAAAACTCCATTCAAATGACAGCAATAAAAGAGCTTCAAATCCTGGAGGCTGTTCATCCAGAAGAAATATGTTGGTAGTAATGGTTAGAAATGTGCAGTATTCCCAAGGAGCAATACATAAAATCCTGCACCTCATCCACACAGATGCTGGGATAAAACCAGTAAGAGACACACAATATGTGTGACTGTCTTTGCCTTAGTCCTATTCCCATTCACAGCAATGGCACCATATTCCACACAGAGTTGCCTTGCTTGAAACACAGAGTATTTCTGGGAGTGCTGGGCCATTCATTTCTCAGAATGTTCATTCTTGCACTCACACCATCACTGCACCCCTCCTGGCTCACCTCAGCAGGCAGCTCTGCCCTTGGGGCCCCACATGCAGTCAGACCCATCCCCAGCTATCCGTGTGACAGTTCCGCCCTGCCTGCTCCCTTCTGCAAACACTGGCACAGCTTTCAGCTTTCAGCACACTGAGCAAGGGCTCAAACAAGCTCTAGACACAGGAGCCTTTGAAGCTCTGTGCAGGAATAGGAGAGGGTGTCACTGAAATGAAAGGAGTGTGACCTCCTTCAGTCCCTCTCACCCTGTGGGCACCAAGGCAGAACATGCATTACCTTTAGAGTGTATTGAATTAATTTGTACAATCGGGGCTCATAATGATTTCATGGTGCTTTACGTACATTGTTCTTGAGGTGCCCTAAAGCAACACACATGTTCTAGCATAATCTGCACCTTTAAGGACAGCTGCAAGAGCACTGTGTATCAGCTCCCTGTTGTGCCAGTTAGACAGTAAGGAGCAGATAGCTGGAGCTTGCAGGAGTTCCTTGTGGTCTTTCACCCAAGCAATGTGCATCACATTTCACCACTTATATTCCAGCAACAAACTGTCACAGGGCACAAATGCCTTTGATGCTCTCTAACTCCCAAGTATATTAAAATAGGTGAAGAGTAAAAGACAATTATCCAAATCACAACTCAGCTGTCTGAAGCTGTGACCCTTCTCATAGCTCATGATATATCCTTTTTCTAAGTGATCTGACACCCCTGCAGGTATGACACATGCCTGTTATGTGATTCCCCAGTCTTTGGGAAGGCTGCTCAAAAAATCCTTTGGATTTTCATTTGCATGGCGTGGCAAGCAAAGTGGGGTGTTTGGTAGTCATGTTTCATTAGGCAAAGGAAGTAGTGTTTCTTGTTCATTGGGTGCAACCTTTAATTCATTTCTCACCTCAAGAGATGTGGAAGATGAAGGTGTGGGAAGCTGCTCCTCTCGTCCTGGGTACATGAGCAGCACAAGACCCTTCACCTCTTGGGGTGTGGCCCAAGTGGAATAAAGTGTCCTATATCCCATTCACACTGGCCATATTTGTCTTTTGTTCAAAACTTGTGCATCTGGCAAGTGTGATTGCTTCTACTTAACACAGCCCAGTGATTTTGGGGGTTTCCATGGAACTTCAGATTGAACCAACTCTTTTCCTTGGTTCAATCTGAAGTTCTGTCTTCATTTTTATCCCCACAGGATATATATGAACTGATGGTTTAATCAAGGAACAGAGTGGCACCTGATTTTTCTGATTGGTACAGAACAGGGCCTTTGAAAGACTCACCTTTTCACCAGGGAAAAAAAAAAACCTTTTGATTAATTGGGCTGAGGAAACAATTAGTAAAACTAATGAAAGCAGCAGAAAACTCTTTCCATTGACAAGTGTCTCTTTGCACCACTTCACTTGAAACATTTCAATACATTTATTTTGTCTCCAGGAAGGAGACAAAGATGGATCTCCAAAACTTTCTGCTCATGTTAGACAATTTGCTGTAGAGAAAGAAAAAATCTTTTTTTTCTCACTTGCTTAGTTCAAGCTGAAAAGGTTTTTTTAAACATCTCATTAAAACCTCTCTAAAATTCTTAAACAATCTGTGTATTTCTTTCCCATTGAGTTGCAATTACTGTTCTTATTATTTAAAAGAAATTTATTTAAAATTGGTCCACCATTTCAGAAAAAAAATCTGATTTTTTGGAGATCAGATATTCTGATGTGAAATCCTGTCTCTGAAAGTCAGTGGGAATTCTACAGGGGTGCAAAAATTGTTGTAAATGGGGAGTGAACAATGAAAGTTTGAACCTCATGTCTTTAAAAGATACAGGGGAGAGCCCTTCTGAGCCTGCTTTTCAACCTTCCACTTCAGGAACAGAGGCTGACACCCTTAGACACAGAATCTATAAAATCTCTTTAAGTGAATATGATGGGAAGAGATGCTACCTGATGAATTCTGTGTCTGAACACACCACAGATATTTGTTATTCCTGCTCTAGGTACTGTGGGATTACAGATTGCACACTTTGGTCTTACTAGGTTCAATTTTTGTCACTTAAATTTAAGTTGCTGCCACAATAACTCACCATGAAAATTCCCTCATCCTATTACACAGAATAATTATTGCTCTTGTTATGTCTCTGTTTCTGAGGAAGATGCTGCATGTTACCTCCTTTAAATCTGTGTAGTGGCACAACATGCAGTGATGACAAAAACTAGAAAATTACTTCTGACCCCATTCTTAGTACACATACAAGACAAAGTTGTGTAGTGGCTGTAAGAAAGACAAAGCACAGGGCTGATTTACCTCACTGACAGAGCACAAGGCTGCTATGGTTTCCAAGCTGATTCCTATTTAACTAAAAAACAAGAAATTCTACCAATTAATATAAACTTTAAGACAAACTTCAAAATTGTCTGCTTGTGTCATTTCTTCCATTTTCTTTCCAGCAGATACTGGGGTTTTGGCCCTTGATTTCATAATGATGTCAGGTTGTATGAGCTCATTTTCACTTTTCAAAGGAAAAATTCTGTCAAGGCTGTCAATCAAAAGGTACTTTGAGTGGTTCTCTTCTGCTTCTGCCTTTCTCCTGCCTCTTTAAAATATATCAAATCAAATATACACAGTCTAGCTGGGGATTGTGTATATTATACAATTGTGCAATATTGTGAATATGCATTTTTTTACATCTACCATCCATGAACATTTTAAAATATCTCAAATTATGCTTTATTTGGTAATGACTATGAGCTTCCCCTTTTGAAGATATTCCAACAGCAGAATCCTAAATCTGTGTTTCTTGCCTTGTCCAAGAGTATTGTAAACAGCCAGTTTCATCTCATGGGAAATCATCTTAAAAAAAAAAAACTGCAGAGAAGTTCCTTTTAGATGTGCAGTAGGGTGTTCTGCAGAAAGAAAACTGTAACCTCACTTTTAGCTGGAGGTAGTGAGGTTTGCAGTGCATGAATAAAGTGCTTGTGAAGGCTCAGCCAACCGAACTCGTATTCTCCTTCCCGGTTATGGGAAAGCAGGTCAGCTCCCTCTGTTCCTCTGGCAGGTGCACAACTTGTTCCATCCTTTTCCTGCTGTTTGTTTGGAAATCAAAAGGAGCAATTTTCGGAGAGGAAGCTGATCCTGTATGCATTAATCATAACAGTTTGTGGGGGAATCTCCCCTGGGGCTGCACAAGGAGAGGAAAAGCAGGAAGAACTCCCTTTGGGACATTCTGCAAAGGTAAGTTAAGGCAAACAGTTGTCTTGCTGGTGAGGGTAGGCTGAGGAAAACCTTGCTGTAACACAACAAGCAGTGGGACTTGGAGGATGCTATGCAGGGCAAGAGTTTTCAGAATATTTCAACACATAATAGATACAATCCGGGGCCACTGGGATTTTCCAAAGCATTGGAGCAACTCAGGTGCTTTACACCTGCTTACTGGAAATTCCTATCTTTTTCTGCTGCTTCAGAACTTGTAAATCTGTCTGATCATCTGAGTGTTACTTACCCACAAATTCCCAGAGCTAAGTGGGAAAGAAATGGTCCTAGAAACCTTCCTTAGATGTAGGTCCAAGTTAACAGGCCAATTTGCAGCTGCACCAAGGTTGCTCAGCCAAGTGCCCCATTGCACAGACCTTGTGGCAGCTGAGGGGACAGGTTTCAAAGGTATCAGCAAAACTCGTTTTAATATGAATTTGCAAAAGTGCAACTTAATAAAGTTTGATGGCAAATTTCACTCTGTTACTACATAGATTAAATATACAAAAGAAAATCAAGTTAGAATTGAGCTAGAATACTTTACAGAGACCAAAGACACTCCCACTTAGTCATGAGCCTCAGACTGAGCACCCTAAACACCTGATGAAGCATAGCTGCAGTTAGGTCCAATCTTAGTCCCAGCGTGGGACAATGATTTATATCTAAAGGAATTAGCTACATGGTTATCATTAGTATTGATTTAGAATGCTCTCAGCCACTTCCCAATGATCTGTTGTGAATAAGGCACCTCTCCATCTTGGGTAAAGAAAATCTTTCTGTTCTCAGGTAAGTTATCTCAAAACTTGAGAAATATAACAGCTCCAGGGGAGAGTCACTGGAGTGCAGTCCAGTTGAAATTTAGAGGGAACTCAAAAGTTCTGTCATTAGTAGAAGGTCTCTCTGCTCTAAAGAGCAACCTTGAGAGGTGTCCCAGCTCAAGGATAGAGCTCTGCCCCTCAGCCAGAGTGCCTGACAGGGAGAGCTCAAAGGCAGCTCCCTTAGTCTGTCACAGCTACAGGTTAAGAGATTGGATTGCATACATTGGAAAAGGTGTGCATGAGACTCCTTATACCTTCATCTTTCTGCACAGACTCTTGAAAAAGCCACCTGCTATTAATGCATAAATGAACAATCAGAGTTCCAAGCTCACGTGTGTGCATGGTCTCTGTGTCATGGCTCCTTTGTGGGTTTCCTAGAGGAGTTCTTGCTACAGCAAAGGTCTTTGCCTCCTTGGGAGCTGTACCAAACTACAGCTCATTTGGTAAAGGGCTCAAGTGCATCCCTTGCATCCCCTTCCCACCACCCTGCACCACCCTGCACTGATCCCAGCAGCATTGCTGGGAAAACACAGAGATCAAGTGTTCACTTGGACTTCAAAATACCTTTTCTTCCTTTTTTTTTTTTTTTAAATATGTTTGAAGGTGCCCCTGTAATTGTGTGTGGTCACATATAACCACTGTTTCAAGATTGCTGTGGTTTCATATCACCATTAATCAATGCAACACATATTAACTAAGTACTTCGTTCTGCTTTTGCATGATTTATTAGGTCTTCCTTCATTAATGTGTTTGATCAGAAAACTAATTAAACAATGAACTGTGACAGTTACACGTACTTTGCATCCATTATTAAAACCTGGTTTCTTGGAATAAAAATGTGGTAATGAACACTTGAGACACCATGGGCTACACTTTATTTCCAATTATCTGAACTGTTATTAACACTAATCCTTGGCTTTCCCATTTATTAGCAAGCTAGATACGCCAGTGCTGAAGACAAGCATGCTAAGTTTATTTCCAACACTGGTACTTTAAATACCAGTAAGCAGGGAATAAGTTCCAAGAGGTGAATTGCTATACAGGAACAGTCTATATATTAACATCTGCTTTTTTGAAACAATGTAAAGCCTCATTTTTCATCTTCAATACCAGTCTCTGAGTATACTCACGACATATCTGGGGTGTGCTATGTTGAACACAAAAATGTTATATCTTCATGGATAAAGAAATATTTAGTTCTACTACACAGAATTATGACTGTCTTGGTTTTGGCCAGGAGAGAGAGTTAAATTTTTCTCAGTAGCAGTGAGGGGGTCAGAGCCTGGAGCTGTGTGGGCATATCTGGGTTATTATTCTATCCACTCACATCACTGCCAGGGACAGAAGTAAGGGGCTCTTGCTTCTGGGAAGAGAAGGCTGTTGTGGTTTAGGAATGGTATTCCCCAATTTAGTATTTCCACCTAAAAGAAAACCATGAGCTGCTCCCCTCCCTCCTCCAGCGTGAGAGACTAGAGGCAAAGATTATAAATTAAGAACAATTTACAGCAACAAGAAAAACAAACAGCAGCACCAAGAGTATTAATAACAAAAGTGTACAAAGAAGGTGGTTTACATGCAAAGTGTTCACTAAGAACCCCACAATGAACAATGGTGGAAGAGTTTCCCCTTCCTGCCACACTTTTTCTCAACCTGAAGCCACTCCCTTCTTCCCAGAAGGAAGAATCTCTTATTCCCTCTCCCCAGCAATGACAGATGGTATAGACTAACAACCTAGACATGTCCACATAGCTCCAGGTTCCACCCCTTCAAGGCTGTTGTAAAATATTAACCCTGTCCTCTCTGAAACCAGGACATTATTTTAACAAATTTCAAAGTTATTTGCTTGTTTACTCTTCATTTTCCCATTGTTTATCGAGCTTGGTTCATGCTAGCCAGATCACCTCTGCTATCAGATATTCAGAGCTCACAGACAGCAGAGCTCCTTACCTGCCTGAAATTCATTCCACACACATTCCACCTTTCTCATACTGAGAATAGTGCTCAGGGGACATGGTCTGCATTTTTTTCCTCACAGTGTTTTCTGAGGAGAGTCTCTAATATATTTGTGTAATGGAAGAATAAGAATATATAAAAATAACTATCCCATACCCCTAAAGAGGAAAGTACTCAGTGTCACTTTTTGTTACATGCCACACTGTTATTTAAATGCCCTCTTCCTTGTCACAGTTGGGGATTGACACAATAATTCAGCAAGCTGGCTTGATTTCTCAAACCAAAAACCCGAATTATTTTGAGAAATGCTGCATCCCTGGAACCATGCATTCATATAGGCCTTATTAAAATGTATAATTTTGAGAAGTAGTTTCCCCTTTATTCCCCTGTTCATCCAACTGTAGCTTTAGCATTCTACACCATCATTAGGTACTTGGGAGTGAATTTCCTGAGTGACAGTTTCAGATTTTGCTCAGATCATCTCCCAGATGAGGCTGGCCATGAGCTGATCAGCTTCTCTACCAGCAGCTGATCCTTCTCACCTTGGAGCAATACATTTCTGTAATGGGTTTTATTTTGTGCCATTGCCATCTGACTTACAGAATGCATACTCACTCCATCTGGGTGAGTTAGTGAAGTACTTGCCTGCACCCATCCTTCACTTCTAGCTGACTAATACTGTGCAAACCCCTGTGTTCTGATGGAGAGCAAAGATAAGCAATAAGGAATCATCCGTTTATAATCAGTGTACATTCTTAATAATTCTGTTTCTGAACAGATATCCCCCTTCCCCACAGTGCTCAGCTGAGTGTAACAATGATCCTCCTCCAAATAACTACTTACTCTCTTTCCAGCACCTACTTTCCTCTTTTAAATTGGTGTCTCACTAAGAGAAAGATGCATCTGTCTTTTTTCTGTCTTATGCAGAAGCCAGAGCACACACACCCTACACATGGCAAGAAGTCTGTAAGAGGCATGCATGCTTCTGTGTGTGTTAAAAAGAAATGGGCTGCTGTTTTGAATAAGGGAAGGATTTTAAATTAAAGTGCTTTTGAAATTCATTGATTCATTTCACTGCTCTCTCATAACTTTTAAGACTTTTTCTCACTGTGAATTTAGAAATAGATATATTCTACATGGAGTCTCTGTTTCATCTGAAAATTTTAACAAGATACAATCAGTATCACAGCTCAACCCCCAATTTTCATGTCACTAAAAACCGACTTTTATATAGAATTCTCTAGCAGATTTAATTTCATTGGACTATTTAGTGCAAGTACCAGGATGTTTTGAAGCATTCTAATGTTATACTATAACATACTTAACACTTATGTTATACACTACTAGACAAAAACACTGTTTCAGCATTTACCAGGCCTGCAGTATGGGAAATATATTATCCAAGCTTTGTGGGCTTTCCAGAGCTTGATGCAGCCTCACAGCTCCCTGATACTGCATATTCTAGAAACTGTCATTAGCTGTAATGTAGATAAAGGAACACTATTATCTGCAGGGGGGAAGAAAAAAGAAAACACGAAAAAAGCCCTAACACTTCTTCATGCACGACACACAATTTTTTACTTAAGCAAGATAATTTAAGGACACCATTAGCCATTATCTGAGATAAAGACTTAAACGTCAAACCTGTGAAAAATTGACTCTGATAAGCAGACATGCCTCTACCCGACCCAGAGCACTCTCCCTTGTTTCACTTTCACCACAGTTTGCTGTGTCACTAACTCACTCTTGTTCTGCATTATCAGCTCCCAGCCTCAGGCTGAGCTTCCAGGCCCATGTGCTGTCTGAACACTGTTGGTGTTGTGCTTCAGAGTTGTCTCAGACATTTTGTGAAGGTCTGATTGTGGATATTTTTCCCAAGTGGATCCAGGAAACAGAATGCTTTATTTTATCATATGCCAATTTAGCTGCAGCCCACACTCCCTGTGCAGACCTCTGAAAGGGGTTTTACCTTGTAATACACTTTACAGTTGATTCAGAGCTCAGGGGCCACCCATATGCACACACTTCTGTTGTGGGCAATGTCAGAGATCCCTTTAAGGTGACATGTATTTATGGCTTTACTGCAAGCCAGGGCACAGACCCTCAGAGCCAAAGCAATTTCACATTGTCCTGGCATTGTCCAGCTTCATTGAACTGTTAAAGTAAAGCTTACTAAATTCTTCTAGCTGCCTTGGGATATGGTAGAATGTGGTGAAAAGTGTTTCAAGGGAAATTTTAATGCTGAATATTTAATGAACATTTGTCAACAAGTTCCTGGGCTACAGACATGATGAAGAATGATGCTCTACAGAAAAAATAGTCACTTCAGAGAAGACCACAGGTAGAGGTCAGATTGTGACAGAGTGCTTCTGCCCAGAAGAACATCTGCTCCAGACCCTTGTCTCCATGGGAACACCTTCCTCTTGAAGCTGTTTTAACTCAGTGTTATTTTGTTCTGGATTTTGTATTTCTGCCAGTACCAAGCTGGCCGTACAAGAATTGGCTATCCAAAGGCACTAGAAGAGATGATTTATCCCTCTGTTTTTGTGAATAAATATCCAGTATCTTGTGGATAGAAAACTACAAGAGGAATGTGGTTTGCATTTCTATCTGCATATTGCTAATTACTGCAGCATCCTGCAGCTGAATGACTGATGAAACAAAAGAAGAGGAGTTTTTAGGCCCATGCAGGATGAAGAGTGGTTAGAGAGAGACCACTTAAAATGAAAGCATAGGAACTGCTAGTTTGCTAGGGATTGCTTTCAGACAACTGTTTTATAAGTTCTTGTTTCTTCCCCAAAATGTTTGCTGAGAGGCTGTAAATTGCAGTGCTTCTGCCAGTTATAACTCATCTCCTCACCTATGGGGATGGCTACTTGGTATATATCCCTCCAGGGTGGCAAATAAGTTGTACAGCTGAAGATCCATGGATCTCAAAGATCTCCAGCTTACACTCTCACTCTTCTATCTGTAGGAGAAAGGGAACTGTCCACACACTGTTTACTGCTTTCCTGTCAGACTATTTCCTTGCCTTTGAAGACAGGCAGCCCAAAACTTTAATAGGCTTGCTGCTACTTCAGAGTTATTTGTGTAGCAGTCTGGCCCTCAGTCTGCATCAGGGTGGCAGAACAAATGCCTGTACTTTTTTTCCCAGTTATACAAAGTACTGCTTGAGCACAAAGAGAGCCAGCCTTCTGTCACTACACAGAAGACATACCGACTCACTTAAAAACCACAAACATGCCCGATTTTACAGTTATTTGCAGGAACATGAAGATCCCACAGATAAAAACCAGCTGCTGTACATTGATATTTCAGCCTTCAAAGAGCTCTTCTTCCTTCTATATTGAGCCACTTCCCATGCTGGGAAGCTTTAGATGGATTATTTATGCCTTTCCAATGTCCCGTTAGATCCCACAACGTTGTGTACTACAGGAAGGAAAAAATGTGCAGATTTTGGAGTCAGATTAGGTTTTTCTTAAAGGATTGAAGAAATAATGTTCTCCAAGAACAGCTTTTTCTTACTGAATTATCCTGAAGCAATTTTGCTGCAAACATGACTCTAATTAGACACTGCACTTTTAAAGTCATTACCACTCTGTCAGCTACTCAAGCATCATTGAAGACAAAAAGCAGATGTTGCTGGAGAATGCCTGCATTCTTCAGACCAGACTTGATCCTATCCTTCTTATCATGGTACAATCAAGAGTAATGTGAGCTTTTGTATCTCAAGTAAAACTGTCAGATTTCATCCCAGTTAATGAAAGTTAGCACTCAGGCAAGCATTTTCTTTTCATGCATACCATTTCATCAGACATTTTTTCAAAACAGGAAACAAAGCATATCACTCAAAAATGAGTGTTATAGAAAGAGCCATTAGACTAGAGTTGAGCCAAGAATAGTTTCTAAAGCCAAACTTTTTTTTTTTTTTTGCCATAACCAACCAAGCCCCCTTTCACTGTCCTTTCTGTGCGCTTTCATAACATGCTCAGAAGGTTCTGTGTTCTAAAACACGTGTAAGTAAAATATCTGTAATGCCATCACACAGTTGCTGAAACTATTTAGAGGACAATGGAAGTCCAGACTAAATAGGACACATTCTAGGCCATGGAAACTGAATTATAGAAATTTTAGGCAGATATTGACTGCAAGAAGAAGCTTGGGCCCTGAGAACTGGTCTTTCACCCTGCTCTTGGTTTCTGAGGCAGACAATGCCAAAAAGATGCTTGTGCATTTTCTGGTCCCAGTAAGTCTGACTGGAGCACTCTCTCTCCTGTCTGGCCCTAGGTAAGGTAATCACAGTTCCATCCAAATTTACTGGCTACACATGAAACAACAGAGGTCAGTGAATGGCACTTAGTACCACCAGCACCTGAGAAGAAGGGGGCCATAAGGAAAGCAAAGATTCTTTGCCAAGAGACATTTTAGGTCTGCAAGATAAACATGTGAACAGAGAGTACCTGTGCCTGAAAACAGCACAGCAGTCTGCCTGGCACAGGTGAGGGCAGGTCCAGCACTCCTCAGCAGCAGCAGCAGCAGCAGCAGCAGGTTTCCTACACTTCTGCAGCCTCACACACACCTACAACATGCTGGGTGCACACAGGCTGCTCACCCAGAAGACTGTGCCACGAACATACAAAAATGAACCTGCAATTCACACAGCAAAACATCTCTTCCATGTTACCATCAAATGTGCTCTACTGAGTATTAGTAGAAAAGACAAGCCACCTCAATGAGGCAGCTGATCCCAAGCTTGCTACTGAAAATGTTTAAATTTGTGCCTTCTTTTAGACTCTTTCACCTTATTTTGGAAAATTTTGCATCACATGACCCCCTAATATTTTCTTTTTAAATTATTGCGTAAATTTTCTTTCTAAATGTAGTGCAAATTTTCTTGAGTATATGAAAGGACATACCTTTGTCTCTCTTACTGTATTTCACTGAATTTGTGTGACTAAAAAAGTCAAAGCAAATGTAGAGTGGCTGAAAGCATTTGGGGTTTTCTGAACATGTTTTGTCATACTTTAAGGACAAAAATTCTTATCCAAGATTTGCTCAGACAGTTTTATGAGGAGCAGCTGAGATCATTTGGTTTGTTCAGCCTGGAGGAGACTGAAGGAAGACCTCATTGTGGTCTTCAACATCCTCAGAGGGGACAGGAGGGCCAGGTACCAATCTCCACTCTGGCAACCTGTGGCAAGACCTATAAGACCAGCATGAGCCTGAGTTAAGTGAGGCTTAGGTTGGATATCAGGAGAAGGTTCTTCACCAAAAGGGTGTTTGGGGCTGGAACAGACTCCCCAGAAAAGTGGGCATGGCATCAAGCCTGACAGAGTTCAAGTGTTTGAACAATGCTCTCAGCAACAGGGTGGTGTCTAGAGGTGTCTGGGCAGGGCTGAGCTTGACTCTATAACCCTTGTGGCTCCCTTGCAACTCAGGATATTCTGTGATTATGTGAAATAACTGAAGTTATTTTCACCAGATACTTCTAATATGTACTCCAAATGTTGTTTAAAATATCATCTTCAGAGAATTAATTGTAAGCATTCCAGACATCTTTTCACATTCAATGTTCAAGAAATCTGTATTTCTCTGTGTTCTGTACTTCAGATATACCCTTCAAAGGAAGAAAGGAGTCCTTACAGGTCTTCAGGTGCTTATGGTATTGACAGCTCTCAATGTTAGGTGCTGAAGTTTAAACACAAGCAGTAGCAGAAGGGAAAATATTTTCTTCATTTGTGCCTCTTCAATTTTCTGTGCCCCTAAGAAAATATTCTCTTTAGCTCTTTGTCCATTCCCTTGGTTACTATACTCCAGTTACTATAACTATGGCTACTTTGAGAGCTCACCAAAGAGCAATGCAAACACAAGAATAAAATTTTCCAGTAAACACGGCATCAAGAATTTTTCATCCAGGCTACTGCCAAAGGTAATTCTGAAGGCTCTTTTGTCAGTATATGCTTCAGAGCACAATAAAATGAAATCTTTTAAGGCAGGCAGTCACAGACTCTGAAGGATATCACATAGAGCACAGTGATATTTAAAGAGGCTTCAGAAGTTCTGTTAAGTGCAACCTGTGTCTAAGTCAAGGCATTATGTCCCAAACTTGCAGCTGTACATTTTAATATTTTGCTTCAATGTGACATTAACTCCCTTTGGCATCATTCAAAATCATAAATCCATATAAATCAAAAGTTTAAATATTGTCAAGATAAATAAAAGTGTAGTGATGTGCCTGGAGGGACTCTTAAGGTCTTTGATTCCTTTTAGAAATTCTGTCACCAAACTGAGGAGAAGTTGGGCTGATTTCACTGCTTCTAATGGAGATAGCAGAGTGCTGGGTACTGCCAGAGCTGGAGCTGTGGGAATAGAAAATGCACTGCTGAGTTTGATACCCTGGTTAGAGCACCATATGCCATCCTTTCTCCCCACTTATCTCAGTTGCACTGTATTTTTTTGGGTATGAGCAGTTCTGCACAAGATAACAGGAGAAGGATTTAAAAATCTGAGGATTATTTCTCCATGTTGTGTCCACAATCTCAATTTCTCCTCAACCAAGTGACTAATTTGTAACATGCAAAAGGCTCAGCTTTCCCTCCCTGTCATCATTTAGTGATGAGGAGGAGGAGGAGCTTGCTGCAGAGATGAGACCATTGCCTGCTATTTACAGGATTTCCCCTGTAAATGGGTCAAAAACTTATTTTCAGAATTGCAACTGTTCTTTTGCTGAAATGCCAACTTTTTTGCTTTACATTTATTTCTATGGAAAGGTGGAACATCTAAATAAAACATTTTCATAAACAAACAGAGAGAGGAGGGATTACAATTCACCTCCAAAGTCAGGCTATTTCTCTAAGTGTGTTGTGCTCTGGGATAAAAAAAAAAGCTGCCTTATATGTAAAATATTTCATAAACTTTTCCTCTATACCAAGGACTAATTAAGACAATTAATAATGATACACTGCCAAGTCTGCTGCTCTTACTATCATAATGAGTTTTGCAGCTTCATTCATCTGCCACTGTACTCAGGGGACACTAAACAGATTTGTACTAGACCTTTAAGTGTTGTTGATTTTTAATGTAGATCAAATATAACCAAGTCCTACCCAGAGAAAAAAGTTTTAAGGTGTTAAAGGATATACAGAGTTTAATCTCTTGTATGGACCCCCTCACAGTACTAATAAAGGGATGGGGAAGCATAAAGGTGTGCCACACACACATCCATATACAACTGCACACTTATTTCCCTCTGAATGTGAGAACTAAGTAAGGAGACAGAGAACTGTGAGTGAGAGAAAGTGAGAGTCTCCATTCTTGAAGACTTTCAAAAGTCATCTGGACATGGTCTTGGACAATCACCTGTGGGTGTCATCATCTCCTGCCTCAGCAGGGGAGTTGGACCAGGTGACCTCTAGAGGTCCCTTCCTATCTCAACCACCCTGTGAACTTTGATTTTGTGATTTTTACAATTTGAAATAATAACAGGAAAACTCAAAATAACTAAACCCTACTCTGCTGAAATACAAGACAGAAATTCAAATATTATTATTATCTCCTTAGCACTATTATTATTTCAGAAGAATTAAAAAGAGTAAATGTGGCACATATGAATAGTCCATCTCTCCATTCAGCCATCTGGAAAGTGCTCCTGACAGCACTTGTCTCAGAACATGGTGGCAGGATGTAGGCATGTCAAAAAGGTGATTTTTTTGTATTGCCTTTCCTGCCTGCACCCCTGAGTTAGGATCTATCCTCAAGTACAATTTCATGCTTGTTTTTCTTTCTGCTCTGCTTTTGTGCAAGTGGAAATTGAGTCCCTTGTCCTAAGCTGAAATGGCAGCCTTCCCATAGCTACTGTGAGCATCAGAGGAGTCTGCTGACTGTCAGTCAGTGCCTTCAGCTATGACTTATTTTGATGCCATAATTGTCTTATGAAATGCTAAGGTCTACAGTGCAGAAGTAAAACTATTATTAGTGAATTTAAAATGTACTCAGTATCTGCCCACACCTTCAGTAACCAAAAGTTCAACTGGCAACTTACCAACTCCAAGAAGAAAAGGATCTTAAATTGAAGTAGGAAAATCCTCTAAAAGTGTCTTTGCAAATATCATGAAGTTTGTGGCATACAGCCATTAGAGCTGAAGATTTTGTAAGCTCTAAGTGAACTCACCTGTAAACTAGGACTTTGTTAGCATGTCTCTTGGGCATCAGTACTAAGTATTAATGCTTTACTGTCCCACAAAAGAAAGGAAAAAAGCATCTGCAGAAAAAGCAGATGAGCAAAAAAATACAAAGGGCAGAATGGTTCACCAGTGATATAGACATCTGCTTGTGTTAAAGTATCACAGAGAGACAGGTCATGAGAGTGAGAACAAGGTCTCTTGGCCCCACCACCACTCAGCCTCATGAGTCAGCATTTCAAAAATAAGATGTTTGCTTTATCTTGCTTTAGATACCTAAAGGTTATAGGATAATAAATTCCATGTAACAAAAAGTGGCTGATTGGATACAGTGCTCAGGGATGGCCAAGCCTAGAGCTGTGATTAATCAAGCTCAATACCCTATTTCCAAGAGCAGTAAGTGCCACATGTTTCAGAGAATGTTACAAAAACAGCCTGTCATGGACAATTAAGGGAATTACTTCTTCATGGAGGAAATAATCTTTCAGGCTCTGGGTCTTAATCAACAGAACCAAGGATTGATCTGTGAATCTAGTCCCTTGCTATTTTAAGCATCCACAGCTTGTAATGTCTTTCAGGAAGTGATCAAAAAGAATTGGTTAAGCCCTGAAGTGTGAAAGTTTATCTCATTACTCTAAGTGGATCTGTCTCCAATGTAACTATGATATATCTACACATTTCTTTTTCATCCCTGAATTCCTCACATCACTAATGTTTTGTGACAAAATTCAGCATACACTAATATCTTATATTAGTTGTCAGGCTTTAATTTTGCATCCTTTCAAAGCAGCAGGAGTGGAGTCCAGCTCAGATTCAGGAACCAAATGTGCATGCTGCAGATGCCTTCAGTTTGAAGGCTGAATTCCTACAGTCCCTGAGGGAGCTGGTTTGTTTAGTCTGGACAGCAGGAGGGCCAGGGGGAGCCTCATTGCTCCCAATTACCTGAAGGGAGGTTGTAGTGAGAGTGGTTTGTCTCTTCTGCCATGTCTCAAGTGAAAGGATGAGAGGAAATGGCCTGAACTTGTGCCAAGGGTGGTTCAGATGAGATATTAGAAAAATTATCTCACTAAAAGAGTGGTTAGGGTTTGGAATAAGCTGCCCAGGGAAGTGGCAGAGTCACTGTCTCTAAAAGTGCTTAAGAAGCATCTGGATGTGGCACCTGGGGGATATGGTTTAGAGGTGATTTTGGTGCTGCTGGGTTGATGGTTGTACTGGATGACCCTGAAGGTCTCTTCCAGCTTTTAATGATCCTGTGACACCAACAGTTAATTTAAACATGAGCAAAATACAGTGTAAAGCAGTGGGAATGTCAGAAGCTGTACTTCAAGGACCAGTTTTGAACCTCGTTGAAGCCAAGACATTTGACTTAAGAACTCAAAAAAGCCAAATTCACAGCCTCAAGATACCTCAGCTGGGCTAAGAGGTGACAACACATGAATACATTGCTAACAGTTTACTTCTGATTTTTCTTAAAAGCTAATCAGTTGCCTCAACCACCTCTTGGTGTGCTTTTTTTCAGATTGGCATTTTGGAACATAGTCAAGCATTTCTTGAATTGTTATTGCATCCATTTATGTGCCAAAACATTTTCTATGTGTTAACTACAGATGCAAATATGTCGTTGGTGTGCCTGAGGCCAGGACTTGAAGCACCTGTATGATGTTTAAACTGTAGGTGGTTCCTATTTTTCCATGAGTGGCTGCCATTCAGATTCAGCAACATTCCAGCTAGCAACTCAGCTGACTGAAGAAGGGAGATTTAGTTAAAAATTAGGAAATAATAGGTAATTTCTAATCTGCTTGTGGTAGGCAATTTTATATTCAATGTTTGACAACTTAAAGACTAAAAACTTTTCACTGAACTTTTCTTGATTTATGAGTTTTTAATTATGAAAATAAAGCCATAAATGCTTATTTTAAGGCCTTTTTCTTATTTATTCAAGCACAACTGTAAAAGAATCTTATAAAGACTCAGAGAAACAGTTAATGTTAGAAATTTTTGCACTGTGCAGTCTGAAAGTTTTAAATCAGTTTAAAAGCTTAGAGAAAAAACTAGAATCTATAATTAAATCTTTGAATGTAAATTCTATCTTACATAATGTGAATGTGGCCTCTATACAACTCCATAATTTCCTAAAGAAAAGTTTTCAAAAGATAATAACATGTGACTGCTGCAAAGAAGAGAGTTAATAGCTGTGTTGTAAACCTGGAGATTAAATAGGTCATGAGTGTGTCAATCTGCACAGGTGTGTGGGGTTAAAAATTTCAAATTAAACTGATTTTGGTATCCCATAGGGTTTTGGCAAAATACATGTTTTCTTCTTAACAAAAAAATTATTACAACGACTTGGAAATATCCTCCTTCTAGTTCAGAGAAGTTGCATTTCAGTCATCTCCTGTGCTGGTTCTCCCTGCTGGCTGCTTTCAGTGGCTAACTTCATTTTCAGGTCATCAACACTCATGAGGGAAAGGGCTCCTGTCTCACTAGGAAGGTGGCTCTTGCTTCTGTCATATAGAGTATATAGAGAGGAATGAAAATTCAAACCAAACTACAACCTCCATGAGACATCATGGAATTGCTTTAAAGTTGAGAAGGTAGAACCTCATGGTATGATTTAGGGGTGGGGGGGTGTCAAATATTTAAATTTGTGCTTTTTCTTGACCTTTATTGAAAAAAAGCTTCATGAAGAAACTGCACAGGGCCAGCTGGAGCCCACTTAGTTATTGTGCAAAACCCCTGAGATATAACTGGCTGCTCTGGGAAATTTCTGGTATCTTCTTAAACACAGAGCAAAGTAAGAGTCAGCAGGGAAACTGAGCCATTTCCAGGAAGGCTCTTCCATTCTTACACGGTGCATACAAAATTGAGGAGAGGGAGTGGTACAGGATGGTTTTTTCCATCTCAATCATGGTCCACCCTCAAGCTGACACTGCTTTTTGAAAGGATTTTAAAGCCATTTTAAAGCCATTTCTGTTTACAAATTCCGAACACTTGGAGCATACACCATAGAAGTAACAATGGTGTCACAGCTGTAATATCTGCCAGTTCCAGTGGAAGCTGGGCAATTTTCTCAGCACAGAAACATCAAACTTGCAGCTTCAGTTCACTGCAATCTTATGATCTCTTGGTTTATAAACATACCACTACAGCTTATTTCCATAAACTCAAATTGAAATTTCTTTAGTGCAATAATGTCTGGTCTATTAACTTACAAATTGTCTTGATCCTTTGAAGAAGGCAGGAGTTGCATTCCTCAACCACATCAGTAAAATAATAATAAAAAAAAAAATCTCTTTCCACTTGCACAGTAAATGTTAGCCTACTGCACAGTATTTGATATGAACTCTATAGCACAGGGGAAGAAATCTGTGTTTGGTCTGTTTGGGGAAAAAATCCAGAGCTCAGAGCATGCCTGAGCCACAGGGACCAGTCTATAAGTTAACAAATTGTAAGGTTTCAGGGAAGAAAGGTACAAACTCTGATGACTATCTGATTAGGAAATTGCTTATGGAGAAAAAATTTAAATTTGCTTTTGAGTGTTTGAGCAAGTTTCATTTTCCCTAAATACTTATGGCAGAAGAAAATTAATAACATATCTGCAGAAAGGGAAAACAAAAGAAAACAGAAAAGACTGTGATTTTCTCTGAAATTACAAGAACCAGAATTTCTGTCAGTAAATACTGTAATAAGTATATTTTCTTCAGTGGTTACCAAGAGCTTTATGAAGGTACCCAGTAGGCAAATAGGACATATACCTACAGACACCATTCAGCCAACTGTAACACAGAAGAAATCAAACTGCTTTTCTCATTTTGTATTTTTAATGCAAGTGCAATATTCTTTTGACTTTAAAATAACCTTTTTAAAAAAAATATTTAAAATATTTTTGTTAGTTTCTCTGGTTGAATTTCTCTTTGGGGTTGAAGTTAAACTACTTGAATTAAACTCAGAAAAGGTATAATGGATCACATCACTACACCTTTAGGGACATCTATTGGCACAGCAGTCACTTATATCAGCTGAAGACAGAAGTGGTAAACTTTGTAGTGGCTAACTTAAACTTCCTTCTTTAGTTATATTTTCTTCTCTCCCAGAGCTTTGTACCAAAGCACACATCAAAGAGAGAGCCTGTGATGATGGATATCCAGTGTGATTCTTCTCAGCACACAGTGGGCTTTTCCTAGCATCTCCCAGTTGCTTCTTCCTGACTGTATTCATTATCTGCCTTCAAAGCATTCCCACAGACCTCCCTTCTCAGGAGGATCTAAGAGTTCTCACACAGCTCCCACTGTGCAGTGGCAAAATCTGCTCAGGACTGTCTTCACCAATTTGTGTGAGCAGTTCTGCTTCATCTATTTCTTCAACATTTTTTTAAATTTAAATAACAACTTTGGTTTATTCAGCATACATTCATAATTAGTTTCCTCCTGATTCCTTTTTGCCTCATTTCCAAGTGGAAAATTGTCACTTGGAGACACTCATTGTTCTAATTTAAGAGCAGGGTGCTTCCAAATTACATGGAAGAATTCACACTGAGTCCAGATAAATCTGACTTGAAAGAGAAGACATTCTGGTTTTGTTTCAGCTCCTTGCCAAGTTATCCTGCAGCCTTGATTGTTTATATGTGAATATTGGCTGATTAACATCAGTGAACCAGGGCTGAGCTCCCAGTCCATCAGTGACATGTTCAAGCACCACTACATGACACCCCAAACTTTCCCAGCCAATGCAGGCTCAGATCAACCAACTCCACGGAGAAGACTCATGCAACTGCACTGCTGCTCATGTCATTTTGTACCTGTAAATCTACTTGTCCAGCTGTGGAAAGCAGTACTAAACTCTCAGAAAGCATTCACTTACATAAGTATGAGATGGGTTGCAGAGCAAAGTGCCCAGCTGCTGAATCAGGGCTGCCATCTCACTCGTGATGGGAAAGGACATTGCTGTGAGATTTTGCATGATGGAAGTGGTGCAGTGCAGCAAAGCTCTTGGAATAAGAGTTTGAAGAATTAATCAGTTTGTTTTGAGGCATGTGGATGGCAAAGGATTTGACTTGAGGCTACTCATGTCTGACATTGTCTTTGCTTGCACTGAAACTATTCACATGGAAAGCATTTTGCCCAGTGTAAGTAACTCACAAAGACAACCAAGACCAGTGAATCTCAGGTTGAATTCCCTTCTCTCCCCTCTTCTCCTTTGAATAAATGAACTTCCTTACACTCTGACAGACTAGGGAGATTAATTCAGCATGTGTGTGCACAGTACACCTGGCAGACACGATAAAAGCAGGCTCAAAGGGCTAAGATGAACAAGGCATAAATAATACTGGAGAAGGGCAAAATATGGGCAGCCATTTAGTGGTGGCAGTAATTACTTAAGTAAATGCCAAAGATTTAAAGAAACGAGAAGAAGATATTAATGAATATTTAAGGCTGAAACACATGAGCATGTTGATTTGCCATTTGGAAGATTATGTTCCTGTCTTATCTTCCTGTGATAGATATGAGAATGGCTATTAAAATCTGTCACAGGACAAACTGTTTCTGGTTAATGGCCTATTGATGCCCAGATGTACTGAAACCAAGAGTCTTTTCATCCACTCAGGGGTACCTAAAAGGTTTTCATCATTCCTGAGCCTATCTACCAGCATGGAAACAAGCAAACAGCATAAAGCACTCCAGATACCTGTAAACATGAAGAGTGCAACAAAAGCTCATTGGACCTAAACTGGAGTTTACAAAGACTTAAAAGCATCTCCAAAGATATGTATTAGCTGTCCAGACTGCCAGAACATTGTAAAGTCAAGTGAATGTCAATAAAAGATCAGATTAAATTGAGTATGTTTCATTCTATATTCAAGGTAAGCAAAACTCAGTGCTTGAAATGATGGGCTCTGTGATGTCTGTTGTAACACAGAAGAAAAATCTTGACTTTACCATAGACAATTCAATGAAAATTTTTGTTCAGTATCTACCAAAACAGCAGGTCAGTATTCAAATTAATTAGGAGAGGAATAAAAGAAGGGTAAAAACCCCAAACTTTATTGTTCCCCTATGTCATGCATTTTTTTGCTTAATGCAGTCTTGCTCCTTGTATATCAAAAGTTATAGAATGTAATTAGAGATGAGCTGAAGAAGGGTAAGAAGAGTGACCAGAAACAAACAATAGTTTCCACATGGAGAATTGACTTCATCAATCAGATCTTGCCAGGATAATAAAGGTGTGGCTGGAGGCAATCCGACAGAGATCTCCACAATAATGGCAGCAGAGTAAGGGGCAAAGTGTTATGTGCACCCATTTTCTTTCACACTTCCCTAGATATCTGCTTTTGACAGACCTTGGAAACAGTTTATGGGCTAGGAAACTTGGATCTCGTTTAATTCAGCCACAATTAAGTTTTTACCTGACATATCACATGAAACTCAGCAGCTGTAGAAGTCACATAGCTCAGTGCTGCACAACAGTATTATCAAATGTTGGGGGGTTTTCTGCACATTTGATTAGTTCATACTTAAGCCTTAAACAAGTCCATTCTACCTCATTCCAGAGGAAAATGTAAAAAACCATTTTATACTGCAGCTAACCCCCTTCTTGACAGGTAGAGGTCATAATTCTTGACTGGTACCAATGATAAAATCTTGCACTAAAGACAAAAACAGCAGCCTCACAGATCCACAGTTAGTTGATAATTTTATCTCCCATATATATATATATATTTTTTTTTTTAAATTGTGCCAAGCAGATACATATCTCCAGTGTGTCACATCTACATATCCAGTTAAGGCCATCAAAGATGACCTTTAAATCCAGAAAAGGTTATAGAGTGTTTTATATTGCAGACATTTTTAAAAATATGATGCAGACAATGCTGAACACAGTGGTATAAAATAGTTCCATTTATTGCAGTGATTTGTTTCAATTGCAAGTTTTACCTGGAATAAAATTAAGCAATGAACTAGCACTTACTCACTTGACATACTTTGAATGGTCCAGATAAATGCTCAACAGCAGGACATGGGCTATTTGCAGTTAACCAGAAGGTCTCTTCTTTGTTCTCCCAGCTGACTAATCTAGGTTTGATACCAAGGGAAATAGTTTAAGTTATTCAATGCTGGAGAAAGAGAGCCTGTTTTAAGAAGAGGCAAGTGGGAGAATCCAATCCTGTGGCAGTTTAATACTATTAAATCTTCTAATCTGTCGTACTGGGTAATCCAAGGAATGTTTCAGTTTGAAAAACAATGACTTATTTTCATTCTAAATTATCAAAAGTGATGAAAGAAATTATAGTTATGAATTAACCATAGTTAGTATGAACATATCTTAGGAACTCCAGTAAAATCCACCAAGAATTTACTTCTTTTAATATAATTTGGAAATATAAATTCTTCTGCAGAAAGTAATGATACAGATGAATTTTGGCAAAAAGCATTACAATATTTGTCTGTACAATCTATTTGCTCTATATCCCAGTACCACTGATAGGAACTCAGCATTGGAAGGGGCAACCTGATCTCCAGTGACAAGGACAGTTTCATGCAAATGTCAATGATTAGTAGATACCAAAGGGTTCACAGAACATCTGCTGTTATTCACTAACACCCTTACCAGCCTGTGTTAATCTGAAAGCCTTCTCAGTACTTGGCTATCTTCTACATTGTTGTCATGAGGAAGAGATGCTATGCCTTATAACAGTTATGGGATTATAAAAAGCACAGGGGTAGGTGGGGGCAGTCTGAGTGAAGAAAGAAACCAGCAACTTTGAGAAACTTATGTCTTGCTTCTCCCATTTTAAAATGCCCATATCTGGTGGGGAAAAAAGGCCTTTAGAAATGAGAATTAAAGTGCAGCTCATCATAGAAGGACCAGAGGTCCAATTGCCAGCACTGTTTGTGACTCTGTCTGCTCCTTCCACTTCCAACAGAATTCACGATGCTTTGTGGCAATCTGGAGATTGCTAGAGGGTGGATTATCCCAGTGATGTTGTCTGAATGGTGGCTTTGATCTGAGATATCCACAGTCCCAGGTTGCTCCTCCATATTTTCCTTATGCCTTTAATGCTTGAAAAGAATAGTCTATGAACTCCATAGCCAGATGAGAATACTTATTCCCTTGCAGAGATAAATACGGTTTAGCTGTTTTCAGACATTGGCTTTCCTTATTTCCCCAATAATTCAAATCTCACCTCTTTATTGTAGCATTTCAGTATGGTTTTTTGGGGCTGATTTTATCTCTGATTATTTTATCTTTCATTTTCATTCAGAATCTTCAATCCCAGGGTGAAAAAAAAATAAAAATTCATATACCGTCATCATTACCCCAATCCATGTGAAAGACTCCAAAGAAACATGCCATCATTTTCTGGAATCACAGAGGATCACTGAATTGCTTTTTTGAGTGCCTGGCCTGTTTTAAGCCTAGAAGTTAAGCTTCCAAAAAAAAATTAAAAAGGTAAACAAATAAAACCCACAGGAAATCTATTCATTCAGTGAATTAATGTGCAGATGCTGAGCACAAGTCTCAGAGAAACCAAAGCTCCCACAAGCCTGGTTTCTCTAGAGGAGCTCAGAGAAAAACTAAAACTACTGGGGCCTTGCTTAGTCCCATAAGTTCTTCTAAGCTTCTGCTTCTCTAGAAGGAAACCCAAGTATTGCTCCACAGCTCCAGGAATTTTCTGCATGCTTAAAGCCAAATTGAGCTGAATCACTGTCATTCATCCCAGCTGAGGTCTCACCCTTCCTGTTGCCAGCTATTCCTACTGTAACTCCAAATGTGTACCTGTGTTCTCTGCTAGTAGGGAACATATTTTGTTCCAGGAAGAGAATCACTGCCACCTCATCTGCTCTGCCATAAGCTGCAGACTCCAGCATGCTATTCAGGCATGTATAGGGTGAGCAGGTTTTGTCTGCTTTTGCATGCTTTTCAAGCTCAATGAGAGACAGACATTATGTTATTGATATTCTGCATATGTGGGCACAACTCCTTTCTCTGTAGAACCTGAGAGGGAATAAAGCTTACATGGCTTCTGCAGGCTCCTGGAAAGCCTCTACCAGATGCAGTAGTTCAAAAGACTGTTGGGTGGCTTATTAAATATATCATTAACACCCAGTTATTCCAAACTACTTCATCTTCTCCATTAAGCTGATGGCAAGACCAGGATTCTCCAGGCCAAAAATCATGTTTAGTCCACCTGTTGCTATTTAGAATAATAGCTCTGTCATCATTTTCAAAGGGAATTTAATTCTTCAGCTATGTGAGATTACCATTCCTTTCACTCAACTGTCTCAGGCCATACAGTCACCTTTGAAAAACACATCCAGCTTCATTTGATGAGAACTTCTTGTGCCTTTTCTTCTGTCTATACTGTCATGCTCTAAGACACCCAGCTCTGTACATCCCAAGAGCAGCTGCTTTGAGGAAACATCAGCCTCAGCTTCCTTAATTTCTGGTGTTAGCAAGAACCTAGTGTTGATTATTTTTGACCCTTCATCTCACAATCACTTTCATATGGAAAATTTCTGAAAACTTGCCTTTTCCATAGAATGTATTGCTGACTTCCAATAGATGATCCATCTTACATTAATGTACATCTATTTATTTTGCTTTGGTCTCAAAAAGTGAAATTGGTACTTTAATAGGATTTAAAACATCTACATTTAAAACCATGTTCACTCATCAGAATTTAATGAGCTTTTCTACTTTCTGATCTATGCATTTATTCCACCAACTCCCACAACTTTGTTCACATCTACATTTTCTCCACCATTTTTCATCGTAGCAATTAAAAATGCATAAACCAGGCCTTTGCTGACATAGGAATATATCAAACTCTTTTTTTAATCATGTGATGAAGCAGAAGAAAGTCTGGATTACATTGTGTTTGCCATAACAAGCTGTCTTGTGATTCACTTAATCCTTGAGAAGTTCTTGTAGTGCAAATACCACCCAGGAATTTGCATAATACCTTCAGCAGTCTAGCCCCAGACTTGCTGCATACAGTGAGTAAAGACACTCATGTCTTCCCCCACTGGCTAGAAAGGTACAGGATACAAAGATCTCTTACTAGTCTTTGCAGTAGGAGTGCACCTCAATGTTCTTCCCATCCAGGTTAAAAACTCTGTGCTCATTTCTAGGACTTCAGGTTAAACATGGTCCTGCTGGTACAATCTCAGACTAACACATGCATGTATTCTGATCCTGGAAGGATGAGCAAGCTCCTTGCACAGGTTTCTCAGAGGCACGCAATTCCTCTGAGAGAAGTTCATAGGCAGGACAAAACAGCATCTGTCTCTCTCAGGGTCTGCAGCCCAGTTCATCCAGAGCACTGGGACTCAAATGGAGATCAGTATGGATCACAGCACAACTCAAGGAAGCCAAGTGGGACACTTCACACGCCCTCTTTGGTCTAACACATCTTTCACAGCTCTTGTAACAGGGGTGCTGCACTCACAGGGATCAGCCCATATGGCCAGTGAAGGGCAGAATCACATAGCTGTTCATGGGAAAAGGTGCTTCTCAAAACAACCAGCCCACTCTTGGAAGACAGTTTGCAAGGATAGTGCAGAAGGCAATTTTCCTCAATGAATTACCTCTGTACTGATTACCAAGGAGTGGAAACAGCCTTGCCTGCCCAATGAGGATGGGAGTTATAAAAGTGTGGGGTATATGGTCCCTAGTTGCTGTCCTAGAGTCTTCTGTAGTTTAGGATGGAGTCTGATGGCTGTGAGCTGGTAGGGGATGTGGTTGTGCAAGGGACAGACAAGGTAAGAAGATGCTGTGTGAGGGACAGACAGGGTTAGGTGGCCGGGTAAGGGACAGGTTGGGGTTTAGCCAGTCATGTAGAAGGAAGAAAGAAACTTGCAGAGAGGGGAGAAGGAATCAGTGCTATGTGGAGCTGCCTGTGAGGAAAGGAGTCAGAGTTGCCTGAAAGGAGTCCACTGAGAGAAGGCACAAAAGTTTTTAATAAAAGACTGATGATTGAGTCAGTCCAGTCCATCTTGACATAATTACTGCAGCCCACCTCTGGAACAATTCAGTCCTGAGTCTCAAGGATTGAAACCCAAAGGATGACACTGGAAACTCAGTTCATCATTCTCATGGATACTCAAAACTGTGCACACACAGATTATTTTGGCACACTAATATTTATCCCTGTTCTCAGCCCTGTTAATGTCTCACTTCCACTGGTAATACTTACCTGGTTTTCTTTCTGTTCTGTCAAAATGACAAAAATATTGAAATATATGAACTTTTCTTATCCTTGCTAGCATGTCGCTGGTCTAAAGGTACCAGTCTTCCTTCTCCCTCTTTTATATGGATTACTGTAATTAAGTTAAACTCAGTTGTTACCAGGTCACTCTTAGCTTGAAGTGTGATGCTGCTCCTCCTTCAGAGCTTAGAGGGCTATTGTGTTTCAAAATCCTATGTGTTTCTTCTAATCCAGCTGAGGGAAAAGAAGACACTACCTATGTCTTCAAACTTTGCCTCTGTGAAGTGCAGAAAGTCTCTCAGCAACATCATATTGACCTGGCTGAGTCTGTCTGATTTCTCTGATGACCTTCTATTCTTGGTTATTTCTCATTATTGCAGTCATATAATAAAATGCACAAAGCTCATGTTGACTACAGCCATGACCAGGACTAAAACAACTTCTAAGAGGGGGTTTTAAGGTGGGAATTTTCAAGAAGAAGAAAAATAAAGTATTTGAAGGATTTGTCCCACTACATCCAAATAGATACATAACTGTACAAGCACAGCATAAGAGGTGGCTACACAAGCAGTCCAGAAAGTGACAAGACTTTAAGTTTTGTTTCAGGTCAAAGAAACACAGAGAGGTGTGTTGGTAGTAGCATTACTCGTTATCATGATACTAACTGATCTTTGAATAGCTGTGAAAAAATAATGCTATATTAATAACTGTGAACGAAGGTCTTAACCCAATAATGGAATTAAAAATAACTATAGATGTGTATTAAATTTGTGGTGGCAGAATAGTGTTATCAGTCCCTAAGGCTTGACCTGACAGCTGTGGCACGTGAGAAGGCACAAGCAGAAGTCAGGAAACAAGAAATGTTTTCACTGGAGATGAGGCTGATACATTCTGCACTGGGTCTGCTAAGGCACCAAATGTCTCAGGAGGGGATGAATGGGGATACATTTTCAAAGTCACTACATTTGGCAAAGTGGAAAGCTAAGTTTACACAATCAAAGCTGCCTGAAGCATAGTAGCAGATGGCATTGCAGGCAGACGCTAGGAAAAAAATGTTATTTTCTGCAAACATATATAAGCACTGAAAAGCCATTTAGATGAAAAGGTTTCTTCTTCATGTACTAGTTGCTAGCTGTTTTTTCAAAAATAGGGCACAAACTTAAACTTTTACTTGAAAAATGGAAAAGATAAAATAAAACCATGTTTTAGTTTATGCACTAAGGTATTAAGACAGAAAAATTTACAACTTGGAATTGAGTTCTATTTCAGTTTTTGTTAACCTTAAAATATCATATTAGGAGAAAAACTAACTTCCAAGTTTAACATGCTGGCTTATACCTTTCTTGAAGACTGCCAAGTATGTGAACACAGATTAGAATCCTAACATTGCACAATATTTCTTAGGCTAGGAAACAACCCCATCTGCTATAAAACTTTATTTATGTGCAGAGCTGTTCATTGCTTCTCTCATAAAACAAATCTTGCGATTAAAATCAAAATTTTCCATAGAATGAAACTCAGAATATCTTCAGCCCTAAGAATCAAATTTCTTTTTGAAGTATTGAAACACTTCAACAGTGTCATATCATACATATACAATCATGTTAAATATGATGTGTATTTCAAGTTCACTATTAGCACACAGAATGCAAAACTGTATACTTTTCCATTGATAATGAATTTTAAGATATTCTGATAATATTGTTGATTAAATCCTTCTGAAATTCTTCTGATTTAAGAATCTTTATTTTCTAATGGAAGGTGGTTCCATACAGTTATCTGCTGGGAAAGATGAATACTTCATTGTAGTGATGTCACTGTTATTTTTCACAGCCTTATTTAAAGACATCTGCTCTTCTCATCATTCCCCCTCTCTTCCCCCCACACCCTCAAAAAACCTCCACCCAAACCCAAGAAGAGAATGTATATGAAATAGAATCAACATTGTCCTGTGCTGATATCACAACTCTGTTAAGGAAGCAGGGGATTTTTAAAACTAATTCCTCCTATGGAATACATCTCTGACCAGAAGAAATCCAGGCTGTTTGTAACAGCCATGTCTTTAAGCATGCCTATAATAGAGAGAAGACTTGTAACTGGAGATTATGTTTTAGAGGAAAGGCACGGAAAACATGGACCCTGCACTTTAGGGTCCTGAGAGATCAAACTTTCCCCTTTTGTTCTTACTCTGTGTAATCAATTATTGGCTAAGGTCTGTATGGTGACAGAAACCACCATGCATCTTTTCTGCCTTGCCATTTTAAAACAATGTTGAAAATACTATTAAGTTGTTTTGATGGCTTGCTGATTTTAACCCAAGCAGAAATGGTATAGTTAAATTTTACATGGCCTAGACTATTTAATCATAAAATTTATCAATTGTATTTTCTAGTCACAGTAAGCAGGAGAGATAAAGTAAAAACTTCCAGCAAACTTATTACACTGTTCAGAAATATGAAGGATAATAGTTCTTCTCATTAGTAAAAGCTGTCACCACTTAGGGTAATAAGCTTTTTGTTACAGCAGAAAAATCTGTCTGAACTTCACATTCATCTACTCCATTGGTATATTTCAGTATTTTTCTTGCAAATACCATTGCAAAAAGAAAATTTATGGCACCTTCCAAATATGTGTGGAATTTTAAGTGGTCATTTCATCAATCAGTGCCTCTCAGTCTGTTAGAAATTGATAGGAAATAAGCCTGGCTTAAATCTTTCCGGGATAAACTTCATTAAGCAATGGACAAGAGAATTCAATCCCAGTACTATTGAGCAGAGAAATTCATGAGATCTACTCCCTCTTGGAGAGAGGCAAGCTTTGTGGTTAATATGTGAAAGATGAATCAGAAGCATGAAAGGCATTTTTAGACAAAGTAATTTAGCCATGTCAAAAGTAGAGTTCTTGAGAAAAGCTGTGAATTAAATGAGGAGCAACCATAAATTCAGTCTTAAAATATCAATATGCATTTTTTAATTTCCTTTAAGATATGTAGCAGCAGATCAGAAGTGTATTTTAAGGCACATATTTTAGCAACTCTATGGCAGATGTTTGGTTTTCATAAACCAAGCATATGGCTTACATTTAAAATAAAGCAGGTGCAGAGACTAATTATACTGCAAAGCAAAACCAGCATGTTCCTGTATGCAGAATTACCAAAGTCATCATCCTTGAGCTAGATCTGGCTACTTAATAGTGTTCATTAGTTGGGAACAGTTCCCAGGGCCGTCTATAAAGGTAATTTCCAAATCACCTTGTCCTAGATTGGGAAGGAAAAGTAGCACATGTCCAAACAAAAACTGCAACATTTTCTATTCTCAGAATAAAAAACTGAAACAAATGCTCTGGAATTTTCTTGTACGTGATATAGGAAAACAATAGAAAAATAATAAACAAAGAAAGAAACATGTTTTTTTGACCATGAGCTGTTGTGTAGTAAACAGTTCCTTCTATTGGTTTCATTAAATAGAGAACCTCATTATAACCAGTCTGACTTTGTGCCAGTGTGATGATTAGAAGGAATGATAAAGAAAACTGCCTAAATGTATTTTTATGAATAAAGATGAACTAAGTCACTTTTTGTAGCACAGTTTTCTTGCTTTCAGAGAACATCTCTATGAGCAGTCTCCACCCTTATCAATCCTCAAAGTGCAAAAGGAGCACCTTCCACTTTCCAAGGCAAACGTGTACCTACATGTCTGTGCACTCACAAAATATCCATGCCTGGATGTGCTCAAGCTTCTTCTCCAGATCACAACTCATTTAGGGCCAGGAGCACATTTTTACAGCAACTGTGGTAAGAAGAACCCATATTCTGAAAAGGCACACCCATAAAATGCTACGGAAAACATGAGTTTTCATATTAGCAGCTGTGGCAGAGATGTGGTACACATTCTCTAGCCTACTGTACATTGTAAGAATACACAATGTGAACTTCCCTTCTCTGTTCTCTGCCTTGTCCTTACAACAGCCACAGGGTACTCAACTGAGAGGTGATATAGACAGAAATCTGCCAAACAGACAATGGACATCTTGTGCCGATTGCATCTCCCTAGTCCCATCTGGACTGCAACCCAAAGGGGTGCAGGTCTCTTGGAGCCTTATGAATGCATCAGGTGTCCCAAGGCATCCCAAATTACACTGATGCAGAAGCACCCCATGATTTGCAAGGTGAAAATCTCAAGAGAATAGTAAGAATGCTTTCTTGAAGGAACATCATCTTCAGGCTTTGGTTCCTCTCACCAGCTGGTTTATGCTTTCACCTATATCACTGTTTCTTGGCCAGGAGGGAAAAAATTCTCCATTAGTAAGTCCTTTGTGGACTGAATTTCTAGTACAGACTTGAGAAGCATTAGCACAGCTCTTTTCAAATCACACACAGCTGCAGTTGTGCCAAAGGACTGCCATCCTGTACCTAAGAGACTACAGAAACATCCTAGACTGGCTTCCTCCCTTTCAAGCCAGAATGTCAGTATTTCCAATATCATGATGCTGGTTGCAACCAAAACCAGCACAGACAGCTTCCAGGAGAAGCCAAGCCAAATAACAGCAACTTGAATTATGGAACAAAAAATTACAAGAAAGGGAAATTGTAACTGAAGAATCCATCATATTCTAAATGGATCCCTAGAAACAGGGAAACAATGCTAGCAGGAAAGCTGGAAGTAGTATAAATGAAAACACATTGAAATAAATGCCCCAAAATTTATTCCTAGAACCCTTTGTGAAATTACAGGTTGCTGATAGGACAGTTTCTGTGCTGGATCCTTTTTGCTCTAGATTAAGTTGTTAAAGAGAGAGTCAATTATTTAAGAATTGTAAACAACAGTAAATAAAAGTATAATAAGTGATAGCCTAGAGCTCACAAAATAGAAGAATATTTTTTTCAGATAAAGACCCAACTCAGCAAATGCATAAAACATTTTTAATATTGATAATAATTTAAGCTACATTTATATAAAATATATGTTCTAGTGATTATTGCAATGTATGAGTCGACCTATATACCCCAATGAGCCAAACCTTTGGAAAAGTGATGGATTATGTTTAATGTAGGGCTAATTTTCCAGGTCTCATTTACACTGTATCCTTCTTGCAATAGTGAATCCTGAAAGCATTTAGCTCGATATTTTGGAATTCATTTGCTCATGCCAAGCAGCACTGTGAATAAAGATAATATTAATCAAGTGTCCATTCAAGTGGCAGCCTGTCAAGACAGATAGAGTTCATGGCTATATTTTTTTTGCTGAATGTGCATACACACTCCTAGGATTTCATCAGAGCTGTCAAATTACGTCAGCTGTAAAATTTTGAGTAAGTCCTAGCTTCAAGCTGCCAGAATCTGAGCTTTCATTCTTCCTCTATCATGCTGCTTTGTCAGTTTTATTACATCTTCTACTACAGGTTTGTTTGTCATCAGTAAGAAGAGATTGTCATATCTTTGCTCAGTTCCTTCTTTAATCGTTCATTCGAAAGAGAAATGGAATGTACACAGAGAAATAAATGTGACTGTTGATTACTTTCTAAATTCCTCTAAAATATGATGTTTGCTTAAGCTTTGGCTGAGAAAAAAACCTATATTTGCATATAGTAGTACAAGTACCTCCCTCAGCTTCCCTGTCAATACACCAAGCTCTCATTTGAAAAAACTGTTTGGAAGGTACATTTGGTATACAAGCATATACAAGCTTGTATAATTACAAGCCAATTCTGTATTAAACTTTCCTGCCAACACTAGAAGGAAGGTATCTTTTTGCCTGAAATGGTGGCTAGGAATTTTGGACATTTTTTCATAAATGTAAAGTGTCTACCACAATAATCACAGTAACGAGGGACTTTGGTAAGCAGTAGTGAAAGAGGAAGAAAAAATTGATTAAGAATTAAATCCCCACCCTGCTTTTATATACCCATGTTAAGAGGTCAAGTCCCTCCTACTAAATAGTCTTAAGGTAGTTGCTTAAAACATGAATTATGTCATTTTTCTTCCTGGTCAGGCCATCAGAAAACACAGCAGCACTCATATCTGACTGGGGATAGGACCTGACATAGCCTGACCCTTCACACTGTGAATTTTAAAAGCAAGCATGAAAAACTACACACATAACATGGCAGAGAAAACTCACTGCAGCAACAAAATGCTGAGTACTTAAAATGTTAGTACTAATGGGAATTTGCTGAGTGCAAGCATTCACTCAGGCTCTAGCAGAAGGAGTATTTTAATGTGTTGTTAATGTTAACCCAAATAAGGTAGCAAGGATCAGTCTAGAGTGTAGAAAAAGTTAAAAAAGTGCTAATTTTATCAAAACCAGTGATGCTGGAGAAAGCAGTTGTTTGTAAGTTATTTCTTAGGGATCATCCTTGCCTACAAACTGTTCCTTATTCTTTTGTGTTCTGTTCACTTTTTCCCTTTCTTGAAACTTGGCCTTTTAGTCAATGTATTCATGAGTGCAAACACATCATAATTCACTGTGAAATATTTCTGATTGTGGGTGTTTAGAAAGATTCATGTGTAAGATCTGTGCTTGGGCAAGAAACTCAGTTTGGATATAGAAAGCAGAAAAGACACAAAT
Organism: Luscinia megarhynchos; assembly: GCA_034336665.1. Taxonomy (NCBI): domain Eukaryota; kingdom Metazoa; phylum Chordata; class Aves; order Passeriformes; family Muscicapidae; genus Luscinia; species Luscinia megarhynchos. The sequence continues at coordinate 17,786,328 of JAPFBE010000003.1, forward strand.
GTTAAAAGAAGGTGGGGGAAGGAGTTCTTCCTGTGAGCACGGAGGGAGGATTTGGAGGGGTTGAAATGGGTTCTGAGCCATGGGCAAGGTGGGGGAAGCCAGCTGAGTGACCAGGAATGGTCAGGGTTGGTGGTACCCCCAGGGCCAAGGCATTTTTATGCCATGAAATATCTAGAAAACTTACTCTCAGCATACCTTTAAATTCTCATAAAGCCAAAATTTGTGTTGTACATCAACAGGAAGCAATATAGAAGGAACCACTGCAACAGATGGAGGAAAAGCCTCACAAGAAGCTGGAATACAGTAATAAAAAGACAATTTGTGACCTTTGGAAGCAGTTGCAGACAACCTGGGAGTACTACAAGGATTTGTGAGATTATTCAGTGAGAAAATGAGAAGGAACAAAGCCCAGCTAGAACTTAATCTGGCTACTGTCATAAAAGACAATAAAAAATGTTTCTATAAACAGATTAGCAAAGAAAGGAGGATAAAGAGAATTTCCCTTCTTCATTGGAAGCAGAGGAAAAACGTGGTGACAAAGGATGGAGAAAAGGCTGAGATACTTCATGTCTTCTTTGTCTCAGCCTTCAATAATAAGAACAATTACTCTTCAAGCACCCAGCCCCCTGAGAGAGGCAGGACTCAGCCAGGACAGCTGACCTGAACTGACTGAAGGGATATGCCAAACTACGACATTGGCCTTAGCAATAAATTTTGGGGAAAGCAGAAGGAAGTCACAGTTGTTTCAGGTTATGTCACCTGCCTTCCCAAGCAAACATTTTGTGTGCTGAGGTGCTGTTTTCCAGGAACTGAATAAACACCTTCTTGCCAGTGGGAAGCAGAAAACAAATACTTTGCTTGTGCATGCAGTTTTCCTTCACTAATTAAGCTGTCTTGATCTTGACCCACAAATTGTTTACACTTTTGCCCTTCAGATTCTCTCCCCAAGAGAGAACAAGGTGGGGGCTCAGCTGCCAGCCAGACCTAGCCCACCACCATTCTCATAAATCTATTTTTAAACAGAGCAAAATAAATTTTTAAAATCTGCTCCTTGTGGTGCTTCTCACCATGCTTAAATAAATGTAATGAGCTGGAAGGAAGTAGCTAGAAGATTCTTGTTTTCATGTGTGGTCATGAATAAACATTTTAAACACTATTCCTACTGAAATAAAACTGCACTGGACAACAAAATCCAGACTTGGTAACACCATATGTGAGCATTCAAAATCCATTTTAGTTAGTCACAATGCTGTCAGGTCACAAGCTACACAAGATTTCCTCTGGATAAACCACTGTTTGAGTAACCTCATAAAGCTGTTGTTTGCAATTTGGGATGAAAGCTAATCACCCTGAAGAACACAATCTGCTCAAGCATTCCCAGGAAAGCACAGAAGGATGTCTCTCTCCATCTGTGGGTACTACTGCCCTTCAGAGGTGACACACAGGACAATCCGAGGGGTGCCTGGGAGGGGGTGCTCTGCCTCCTGTTTGGGAAAGCAGGGACAGAAGGATGAGCACGTGCAGCCTCTCCCTGCTGGATCCATCTGGGAAATCTTTGATGCTCTTCACCCTCACTAGGCTTCTCCTCCCCACCCCAAGCCTCTTGTTTTCACTAGTCAAGATTATACTTTGTCTTTTCTCCTCCCAAACAAGCATCACTGCTACCCTGACCTGTCCATCATTTCCTGAGTTTTTTGTAGAAACATTGACATTCAAAAAAAGAAGTTTCACCAGTCAATAAACAAACAAAAAAAACCATAAACCAAGCAAACAAAAACCCCTCACAGATTCACAGAAGGAACTCCAGGCAGGTGCTGTCTCTCACTGGATTTCCCACCTATGTAGGGACTGTACTGGCACAACACCTTCACAGCTGCTCTTGCTGGGGCATCATCTCTCCATATACACTAGTGATGATCACCAGAAGTGTATCAGTGGAGCTGCAGTGAGAGCAAGCCTACCTCACTCTCCTGTCCTTTGCATGGACTAAAATATGTCCCAAAAAAGAGGAATTTTCTCTTTCTGTTTGCACATTGAACAGGCAAATTAGACCACTGAGCCTATATGAGAAAAAAAAAGTTGTCAAGTCATTCAGGCCATGTGGAACAGAAAATGTGATGCTCCTTTGAATCAAGAAGAAGTTTTGGTAGGGAATTTTTTGGGATAAGAACAAGGTATTACTAGCAAGGGAAAGCCAGGTGTAAGGACACAGTGTAAAGGAGAACAGAGATGTATTCAGTGTCACCTCATTGGTGTATATATTATTAAACTTTCTGTTCAAAAGCAAAAAACAAAACAAAAACTAGCTAGACATTGACAAAGTGTCTTCTAAAAACTGATGTTCAAAAATAGTTCCACTCCAAATTTAGCTGGCTGCTGGTGTAGTGCTGAGAAGAAAGCATAAAACCCTGAAGGTGATGAAGACCTGAGAAGTTTCATGTCAGTGGAAGAAGTACAAGCAAAAAAGTGTAAAGTTGCTTGAGCACCTTTCTGAGTCAGAAAAGACTTCTAGGCCAAGCTGGCCTTCTCTGGGGATGATTTGACCCTCTCAGTATCTGGGCACTCAGAATAAATACTCCTGTTGAGCTGGCCACCCATAACCACACCTCAGACACCTATGAGTACCTTGTTATCCACTTGTTGAGATGTGCTAGCACAGGTTCCACAAGGCTTGGCTTACACTGGGATCAGGACTAGCTCTCAAGTTACACAACTGTTGTTCTGCATTGATGTTACTGTGATAGTAAATGGGACACTGGGTCCAGACATGATCCTCTTCTTAAAAGAGTAATAATGTTACTAGCACTCAAACCTATAAGCAGTCCATGACATTCCTATCAATCAGAATGAAAAACTTCTACTTGCTTTAGTTGGAAATTATTGTGTTTAATTCTTATATGCTATTTAGTTTATAAATGACTGCTGTCCATTTTACCACAATGTGAGTAACTGAGCACAGGACTTTTTATCTTGGTAACTTTTCTTCCTAAGAAGGAATTCTACCTTTGATGGATTGTGTTACCAAATCAGTTACTGTCTGATTTTGTCCCTTCAGCCCAGCATCTCTTTTTCTTTTAGAGGCTATGTTTAATATGCTTGTGCTGCCAATTCCATCCCTTGTCAGGCTGGATCATGACTGCTTCTGGCTGCTCTCTGCCCCTGAAATGGGATTTGTGGCTGAGATTACAATTTAAGATATTTATCCCCAGCTTGATTCTATTCTCAGTTCTGATTAATCATTTTCTTCCCACTGTGTTTATAAGCCTGAAATACTGTTGAGGACTTTCAGGCCACCAAGCAAATTTAAATTTAATTGTTTCATTAAATAGTGCTACTCTCTGGAGAAAACACTCACAGAAACCCTGCCTATGATATTAAACAAGAATTTGGGTGGGAGATTCAGAAGCATGATTGCAATATTATCTCAGTTTTAGTATTAATAATTTTTAGGCAAAGATGATAAATTTGAACTGCCTTTAGAGCATAATTATGAAGCATGAGAGGAGGTGGATTCCTGTTAGACACCTAATTTCAGCTACTATTTCTAAAATGTTCCTTTTTTTTAAGCAAAATTTTTTAGAATTCATCCCAACTTCTTTGCCACTACCATTCCTGGTTCTACCACAGACTGAGCTCAGCAACACTTATAAGAACTTCAAATATGGAGGTGCTTCTCAGCTCTTCATATTTCTAGTCCTTCATTAAAACACAGACATCTCCCCAGGATGTCCATTTACACAGGCATGGTTATCACAGAGCTGGCCTCAGCAAAATTCTCCAGAGCACTGGGCATCACACTACAAAGAAAAGAGACATTTAGATGTCTCCTTCATCCTTAAGTCCAATGCTAGCAAGTCTAGAAACTACTCCTGGATCAGAGACCACATCTCCCATGAAGGAAGACACCTCTCCCCATGGAGCAAGAGCACAGAACAGGTCCAAGGTTTGTGTATCCAATCTTCAGCAGTGGTGATCTCAAGGATATATCCTGGTCAGCAAGGGCCCTCTTCAAACCACTGTGCTTAGTTTGCTACTTCATTTTTGACATTCTGTCAGTTTTTGTATCTAAGTTGGAACTTACGAGAGAAATGCCAGTGCTTCCTGACTTTCAATATGAGTAGCCTGCCAAACAGAAGGCTGTTCAACAGTTTTTTAACCATGTCTGCTTATAAATGTTTTCAAGCCTCAAGGTTTTGTTTCACCAGCATGCCCTGATAAACACTCTAGCACCTCACTTATAACTGGATAAAAGGTGTAGCTGATAATTTAGCACAAGCATGTGCTGGGATATTTAGGATAAGTAATTCACAGAGCCAATTGTGTGTCAAGAGCTTGTTATGTGAATTTCTAGGTTTTCTCATAAGTTATTCTAGTACAGTAATTTCATCCACGTGAAACTGGCAGCTTGCTAGACTAATCTCAGAGATATAGTATAAACTTCATAAAAATAGGACATGATTTCCACATGGGGGACTATGTTGTGACAGAATATGAACTGGCAATAAGCTAAATATGAATGCAGAATTTACCTTCAAACGCACATAATAAACATTCCCTGAAACTGTCTGTGGAACAGGAATAAGACTCAAGCTATACTTATTCTTAGTTTGGTTTTTTTCCTCTTCTATCCTGTCTGTAACTTAGGAGCAGTATGCTCCAGAAGCCATGTGTTCATGTGAGGCCAAGTTATAGGTCCTAGCAGCTGTATCTCCATCCTCAGATCATTTATTCTAATTTTAAGCCTGACCAAAGGGACCACAGAGAGAAGCAAAGGCTGTTGGGATGCAGGTTGCATCCATCTATTAGAAAAACACCCCTGACTCTTAGTTTTGCTGGAGACTGACCTCTAAATTCCTCACATAAAAACTTTACAGAGAGTGAGAAAAGGAATAAGTATTTGAGCTTCAAAGTATTTCTGCACTTTCCTCCTACTGTTTGCCTGATATCAGCCACAGCCATTGCCATTTCAGATCCAGCCTTTTGCTCTGACTCTTCTTATGGTCATGTGCATTTCTGTCTGGAGTCCCAAACAATCCTGGTAATATTATCTGCTGGGAGACAAAAATCCACCTGATACCTTTTCTGACACTCTGGATATGTCTCAGCTCTCTGGCAATCTGCTCCATTTGACAAGTGTATACCAGGTCAAACGACCTCTGGAAAGGGCAGAGGATGAGGAAAATGTGCTGTTACAGCTCTATCTGAAAACATCCTGCCAGCTCTGGAAAGTGGAAAGCAGACTCATTATCCTCAAAATTGGATTCACATGCTATTTTCTGCCCTCTTCCATTAGCATCAAGAAAATTCCCTGGTTTTGGCTCAGGAATCAGCCATCCAAACAGAGACAGCTCCTTTCAGTACAGGAGAAAGAAAGGTGACCCTATTATTTATTATTTGAAAGAGAGTGCAGCTATTTAAGCTGTGATATGCAGGCCACTGATCATAAATTACACTTTAACCACATCTGGCAAGAGACTTCATACTACTCAGTTTTGCAGGAGCCTGTTTCTTACTTAGTATTTTTCTATGAGGTGATCCTTTGGAAATTCTGATTAAATGTTGGCATTTCCACTTGGAATATACTACAGTATCTTTTGCAGAGGAAGCATTTTCCACTCCTCCTGATCAGCAAAGTTAATCATAATTATTTTGTTAAAATCAAGATCCATTACATATTAAGGTTTGTTTAACAAGCTTCCTGGCCTCCAGTGTCTTACTTCATATCATTCAGTGTTGGATAGACACATGAAGACACAATCCTTCTTTCAGCTTCTTTTTGCATAAGAAAGTGCAAAAATTGATTTTTCTTTTTTTCTCTAAAGATTTCTGCTTACTGTTCATTTCTTACTTCTGAGACATAATCTGCTGCCTTCTTCAGTGTTTTAATGCCTTGCTAGGGGACTGAGAAACTTTCTGTGGAGTTTTCTCAAGACTTGAGTGTCTAGCAGGTGCTCAAATTAATTAAGAGTTAAAAAACAGACGAGGGAAAGAGTTTTAGGTAACCTGGCTAGAAATCTATGTCCTCTTTCTCCCTTTGCACTTTGTACTGCTTTTGTTCTTTTGATGACAAAAACTTGTGGGATTTGGTTAACCATAGAGTTCTCTGGGGAAAAGAGAGTAGAGTGTGTCTGGATTTCTAGCAGGAAACTGGAATACAAATTATTTAAAACAAAAAAACAAAATAAATATTTCAGGCTTACTTCTTCTAAATAAAGAAACAAAAAGGAGATCACATGACTGAGATGCAATGTCCATTTAAACTCTGTTAAAATTTGAAATATTCAAAATAAACTGCTCTTGCAAAGGTTTTCCTTGTGATGTACACCCACAGCAGAGTTCAGCCAGCCTCCAGGTTAAAGAAGGGCCTTTTATCCATGTCCTCTGAGGGTAGGAATGGGAGGGATGGGATCCAAGTGTACACAGCCCATTGCAGCCCAGAGTGCCCACATGGCCTCTGGTCCTGACATACAATGAATGACAATCAGAGACATTATAAATCACCCTTCAGCAGCTTGCCTAGGTGTGCTCTGACTGGAAACAGACACATTTACCAATAACTCAGATTTTAGCCTGACTGCAAAATCTCCCTGCTTCTTCCAGAATTCACTTTTGGTGACTCAGTCCAAGAACAAGTGTCTCTTTGAGCTAAATCAAGTTTGGAAGGGTTATATACCATTCATAGAATCATAAAATTGTTGATTTTGGAAAATACTTTTAAGATCATAAAGTTCAACTGTTCACGCATCACTGAGTAGCCCACTGAAATATAATCATATATATATATATATATGTAATCCTATGTATGTTATATGCTATAACAAGAACTACAAAAGTTAATTTTTAAAATGTCTGAAAATTCAGATCTCAGTCCTTCTGGTATCATTCATTTCTTCTTCCAAAATAAGTAATTCTGCTGAAAGAGTTACTTACAGAGAGCTCAAATAGTGGTTTAGACAATACATGCTATGGCTGACTACACATACAGGGCCTCCAGCAGGAATAAAAAAAAAGTGCCTTTCAGGACAATTACCAGGAGAAAATCTATGAGAACCATTTTCCCCCCTTTGATTAATGGAGTAAGCACCCTGACAGTAAAGTTGTGTGCTATATTTATTCCAGCAGTGCTGAGTTATCTTCTTTAATACATGAGGTAGAGGGGAAGGCAGATAGTAGATAATGCCGGAAATGGTAATAGGATGTGGAGTCCAGTGACAGCTGAGCTTGTGCGTGTTCCTCCTGGATCATTTCAGATCCCATTGGGGTCTGCCTGTCAGGGACATGGACATGGACATGGAAAGTCATCAGCCCCCCTCAAAATATAGTTGAAAAACTGAAAAGTGACACACAATCACAGCCAGTTAAGCTTTTCAGAAAAATATGGATCCATGTGTCTCCACTGCATTGCAAGTCTCCATGTGTCCCAAAGTAGTGTAAGAGCTCCCAGCTCCATGGGAGAGATGTTGGGTTTTGCTCAGCTGTTGCTTTGAGATCTGGGACACAAAGGCAGTAGAGAGCAGGGACTCAGGGCTCTCCATAGGAGCCCTGTCTGCCTCTCCCATCATAGAATCACAGAATCATAGAATCACAGAATCACAGAATCATAGAATCATAGAATCATAGAATCACAGAATCACAGAATCATAGAATCATAGAATCACAGAATCATAGAATCACAGAATCATAGAATCACAGAATCACAGAATCACAGAATTATAGAATCACAGAATCACAGAATCACAGAATCACAGAATCACAGAATTATAGAATCACAGAATCATAGAATCACAGAATCATAGAATCACAGAATCACAAAATCATAGAATCACAGAATCATAGAATCATACAAACAAACAATCATAGAATGGTTTGGGTTGGAAAGGACCTTAAAGATCCTCTGGTTTCAACCTCCCTGCCATGCACAAGGACACCACAAGGCTTAATCCTTCAAGGCTTTCTCAGACACACTGAAGCACCTTGGCTGCCCTCCCAGGCTTCCTGAAGCTCTACTCCTGCAGCATCAATGAAAGGGACTCCCCTGCCTCTCCATGGCTGCAGCTGAAATCAGTAATAGGGCAGTATATGATGAAGCTGAATTACTAAGGTAAAAACATGCCTGAGAGGAGAAAAAGTAGAAAGAAAATGTCTTTCCTGCTGCTCAGATCACAATGCATCAGGTCTGATTGATGATGGCCCTTGAGGGAAAAATAAGGGAAGCAGGTGAGGGAAGGCTCAGTATCCTCTTCCTACTGGACTGACCTGTGTGCTGTAGCCAAGGGTTAGCCAGGGGTCTATCTGCTGTCTGCCTCAGCTCCAGAGCTGCTCAATGTCTGGGGTCATTGGGCTATGGGTACCACGTGCTATCAGCAGCCAAAACAGCAGTACACTGGGTGAAGGGCAGAGGGAATCAGATGATCTTTAGCAGTATAGCAGTCTAAATAGCTACATAGCCAGAGTAAATAGTCAGAGTAAATTTGACTGTGTCAGAAGGCTGAAGTCTTTTTTTTCTACAGATAATTCCTTGAAAAGCAAAATCATCCAAGCTCCAAAATTATGTCATGGCAAAATGCAGAAATTGGTCTATTTTTATTGAGAACAATGCTGCACCAGCAAGTGAATGGTCTAGGAAAATAAATTAATGCTTCCTTTTATCAGCAATTTTATTTTCAGCTGGACTCCAGCCACAGGCAAATAGAAAATGGCTTCTCTGAGTGTCAACAGGCTTTTGAATTCCTCCACCCCTCCCTCCTCCCCAGAACTCAATTGAGTTGCTGACCTCAACAACTTCTCCCCAGAGACAGCAAATGAAACATCCTCCTCCATTCTGACATTTTCTCAGGTTCTCCCTTCATCTGTCACGTATTGTCTCATTCCTGGAAGTTGCAAATGTCCTTGCTGTTTTCAAGGTCAGCTTTTCCTCCACAGTGCTGTTTCAGAGAGTTGTATGCTCCATGAATAGCATCCTCCTTTTCAAACAAAAGACTCATATCAGGAGGGTACATGATCCTACAGAGAAGGTGGATTTATTTATCAGTGAAGAGATACACATTAAACCTCCTCACAATACTTATAGCGAGGAAGATAGATTATTTTGGCTCTAGGAGAGGAACAACTCTACTGAAAGAAAATTAAGCCCCAGATAACTTGTTCTAGGCTACTAAGAAAGCCAAAGAAGTAATTCTCTGTTTGTTAGAAGACAATTCTTCCCACTTATTTAAAATTTTATTCCTCTGTTATATGTGCTTTCAAAAGGCTTTGTTATAAGAAATCCCTTGAAAAAGTAACAAGAACAGATTTTGTAGAATGTTTTCTAATGACTTAATTTTCTGAGAGCATCATCATTTTTTTCTGAGAGCACTTTGGGCTGTTTCCTTCAGATTTCTAGTCCCAGCCTATGGCTAAAACACGTTGGATCCATCCAAGCCACATAGATCTTGTCCTCACTCTGATTTATGAGGTGTCCCCGAGCAATTCTAGCAGGACCAGATGAAACTCTACCTTCCAGCCAGCCATATGCAGAGCTGACTGCAGTTTTTTGACAAGCACTTTTTCCAGGTCTGTCTGAACAAATTCACCCATCTTTCCTGTGAGTGGAAACAGACAACCCCTATGCAAGGTTTCTGACTTTTTGTGTACATGGAAAACACAGTTCTCCATGTGACAATTGGAAATGGAAATTGGTGAAATGATCACGGTGTGTTGAGTTCCTGCAAGCCTCATGGCATAATCTAGATCCTTCTTCCAAACCAAAGCTCCACTCTTGCAATTACTCAGACAGCATATCTGCACAGTTGTGCAGAGAATAAAAAATAAACTTTAAAAGAAGCCTCAAGCTATAAATTATGGAGATCCATATTTGCATTTGAGAACTAAAGTGGCATGGATGTGATGAAAACTGTCTTCCATCATCTTTCCAAAGAAATTGGATTGCGTGTGGCAGCACCCCCTGCTGCACCACCGTGTACAACCATGAGTTATACAGGAGCACTGCTGTGATTCTACTGATCTCTGAAGCTCCTGGCCCTTCTGCAATTTTCCTTATAGATTTCTAAATCTATAAAATCATCTGCATATGGAACTGCATTAACTTATTTTCAGGATGAAGTGACAAAAAGAAAAAGAAAAGTGGCAGGGAAGCCAACTCTAAAGGATGCTAAATACTCCATCTTCTCATAGTGTCCAAGCTTTCTTTAAAGAGGCTTTAAAGAGAGTAGCTCCCTTCACTTTAAAGATGCATTCAAATCTAAAAGCATTAAGATAATGGAGAAGGTCCATATGCCTCAATGAGCACCCAGCACCTTCCAGGCAGCCCTTAGGCACTTGGATAGTGAATCCCATAGACCACACACCCTGTTGGATCAACCTGAAGGATGGGGCAGTGTTTCCTGATACCCTACAGGTGATTTGGTTGTCTCTGCACTTGTACAGCAATGTTTATTCTGAGGGGGATAAGAAAGAAGCTTTACATTCACAGAGTAGAAATGTCTTTCAGAAATATACAAAACATATATGAAAACAAGGCATATTCCTTCAAATCTGTGTTAAATATTTGCTTATTCAAATTGGATCTTCTCAGAGTTAAGAGCTCAATCCTTTTTAATGAGTGTTTTAACATGATCAATTGACTGCTCCATGCATCTGACAGATAACTGAATTCATAAGGTATGGTTCTTATTCCCATATTTTAAGCTAAAGAATGATGAATAACAAACACCAAAGTTCTTGTCTGTGGACAAATAGGCAGCTTCACATTAGATCTGTATTAAACCAGCTATTCCACAACTGTTGCACAAATAGAACCATATTTTCTTCATCGTTTGCAAATAGAAAGTTGCAAAACATCATCAGGCCTGGTTGCTATCAGACATTTAAGTTATAAACCCTATCTTAGGTTTATAAATGCAGCAAATATACCCAAATGTTGGAAATTAACCATTTTTTGTGGATATATCAGCTTTAGTTCAGAAAAAAGTATGCTAATGCATGCTTAGCTTCAGGCCTACTGACCTCTGGGCCATACTCATCTGTGCAATGCTAAACTTGCCAACATTCCCTTTTCATTTCTCTGAATTAAATCAGGTTCAGGGGAAATTGCATCAATAAGGTTCCAGCATTTCAGCAGGAAAATCTGTGAGGGGAGAGGCAGTCTAGACACCAGCTGCTACTCAGAAAGCTTTTCCTCTGGGTGAGGTTTCTACATAGCCTCTGATAAAATGAGAGTTTTTGTTCTGTATGATCCAACGTCCTTACATTTTCTTATAGGAACACAGTAGTAATTAAATTACTTCAGTTTTACTCTTTTCTGTTCTGATATGTTATTTCAAATATCACTGTATTGCCCTTTCCAAGCAGTGCTGATAATCTTGGGTTTTGCTCTCTAGCACAACTGCTGCTGAACCACAGACAGTGACAACTCATTATTCCTCGCTCAAGACACACCATCTTCCCTTTTTTTGTATTCTAATCCACTATGAATCACTGCTGAAACTCCTGAAAAAAATAAGTAAGCAAGCATTCCCTATTTGTTCTACAATTTTTCAATCACTGCATGGAATTAAAAAAGAGATAAAAAAGAATGTGTTAGGGATGAAAATTATATGTTATACAACATTATATATAGAAATCATGTATTTCTGTTTTATACTGAATGTTCTCTGACATTGTCAGAACAACAGAAAAAGAAGTAGAGGGAACCAAAAGCACAAAATTCTTCTTTACCCATCTTTCTTCTTCAGCAGGGCTTTTTCACTCCCACTTAGCAAAGACCATTCTCATCAGTTTCCACTGATGGGACTTGCACAATCAGAATTATATGTGTACATTTGTATTCATTTGTTGAGCAAATGTATCAAGTAGACAAACCTTACCTAGAGCTTGTGCATAGAATAGAGCTGAACTCTGTGCCTTAAATGATTCTTTGATCAGTACATCCCAATTTCTCAAAGATACATTTCAGATCAGGGGTGTACAGAGATTTTATTTACTTTTCATGCATGAAGTCAATGAAACCTAGTTCGAGTATCAAGCAACTTTTAACAATTACCTGCTGCTCTTTCTAGAGCCACTAGGACGCTGCCCTACAGGTAGAGCTTGCTGAAGATTTGAAAAAAAACCTCCTTTTGTCTAACCATAGTTGAATGTGTGTATTCATCTTCCATTGTGTAAAGATTTGTATTGATTTTCCTGTTTCCTTGCAGTTCTGCAAAAAGCCAGGAAAGACAGAGATTTGGGGAATACAGAGCACTGAAGAAGCATGGTTGCTGCAGTGGGGTTTCTTTTGCAGGTACACTTGAGCATATGTCTTCTTAAAGATATTCACAAAGAAAGATGAGAGAAGGGACTATTCATGGTTTCTGCTGAACACTAATTATTGTATTGCCCTTCTGAACTTGGCACATGATCCAGCACCTAATTCCAGTTCCTAATGTTCTGCAAAGATTAATGACTTACTCCATGTCACTGCTTTGCAGGTTTTTGATTTGGCATATTTTTGACACCATAAGAAAATGACCTCTGAATTCTGCTTCACTCAGCCTTGCTGTCTCACTGGAGAGCTATGCCAGCTACACTCTTACATGCTTTTCAATCCATACTGATATTCTTTCAGATGAGATAACTTGACCTTTTAGGAAACCCATCTACAGCTGAATGTGCAAGAAGTGACAGCCAGAAATGGTATGTTCTTGTCAGTGTAATAAAGCCAAGCTCCAAAAAAGATCTAATGTATGCAGATTCCTTTTCTTTCAGGGGTGACTGTAATTTCAGGGAAAAGGCAAGCAGGTGATTGATTTGTTTATAGTGAGTCAGGAGAGAACATTGGAGGTGAATTTCAAGTCTGTTGTGGAATGATGCACAGGTTTAAGGGTCAGTCACAGTGCCTGCAACCCAGATGTTGACCTGCTACCTGTTGGAGTCCAGAAAGACAGCTCAGGGTGAAAGGTTGTAAAGGGCATTTCAGGAAATGTTGTAAAAGAAAATGCATAAGACGTGGGGGAATTGAATAGTTAAAGTGGTAATTCTTCTTCAGAAATTTTTCATTAGCAATGATTAAAAACGACCATCCAAGACTTCTTAAAGACTTGTGTAAAGCTATAGAAATAATGAGTTTCTTTATATTGATAAGTGCTCAGAGATTTTGCAATGATTGCTTGAAAAAAGCTTACATGTTATATGTCTGCATTTGGGGGTAATGGCTTCCATTTGAAGAACTTCCTCTATTGGCACATATTTTCCTGATCTATAATGCAATTTTCTGGACCTGCCAGAAGTATTTACTCACCCATCAGCTTTGGTCATGGCTTTGGGTCTATGAATATCCATGGTATGGAGAGATGGGCATATTGATAGCTGCCTTGGACATTGAACAACTGATATATATCCATCAGCCAAGACTGTCTCAGGTCAGTTTAAGAGTAGGGTTTTTTTTTCTTTTTTTTATTCCAGAAACCATTCTGGTAATTGGATAATTCATTTAAGAGATTAGTGTCTGTTTCCTCTAAAGGGAAAAGTCAAACAAACCCATGGCTCAGGACTTAGGCTCCCTCCAGAGGAGAAATTCAGACATTTCTTTTAATACCTGATAACATATAAACCTGTCATAGGGGATTCCCACATGGACCCTTCATGACTGGCCATAGACAAACTGCTTAGCAGTTGCTGACATGTTGAAAATGAGGGGAATAAGAATTTTCCAAATATCTATGCTACATATCATGATGGTGATGGTACAGTGGCACCCATTTTTCACAGCCATCCTTAGGTGATTTGTCAATTGTAGCATATGAACTCTACCCCAGACAACCCTTCCAGGCAGTCAAAGAAGGGAACTGAAGAAGGTAAATGATGCAAGCACAGAAACTGTAAGGGTGGATTTATGGCTCTCCTTGACCTTGCAATGGACTCCTAAAGGCAACTCGCTTGTTTGTGTTTCTGCTGATAATGCAGCCAGCAGAATGTTGCCCAGACATACCAAGATAATGGGAATAAGTAAATTAATAATTTCAAAGGGACGTCAGTTTGAAAAATTCTGGAATGATGACTTATTTGTAATACCAAGTAAAGTACAAATCTTTTATTTAACTGTCATCTCAGAATGACAGTGAACTAAACCCTTGGTAATGGGCTCATTTATCCAGCCCAGTTAAATTCCAATTTATCTTTCTAGTTTGCACTACAGCATCACAGAAGGAACTCTTGTTAGGGTTTAGCATGTTGCTGTAAATCTTTGAATGCAAAGCTGCCAAAGCTCTCTCTATCAGATTCATGAGTATATGTTTGGCACAATTCAGTCTTCATTATTGTCAGAAACAACAGGATATACAAATTAATCAGATTAATTAAAATCAATTTGTGCAAATGAAAGATGACCTTTTTTCTCTTTCATGATGTTGGTAACCTTTTTGCACACTGCTGACAACCCAATATTAATGTGCATTTTTATAATCTCACAAATACGTGCACCTAGTTATACTCACAGAATATGACTATCATAATAATGGATTTTCTCAGATTATTTGCTAAGTATAAAGTGTAGTATCTGGGGCTGATGTTGAGCCACAGATCATATTCTTTTAAATAACTTTGCAAGGAATCATGCTTACACCCAAGGGGGACTTGGTTAGGGAAGACCCTCTGTCACTGTTGTTGTACAGCATTTCTCAAGCCTGTAGTATCTCAAGCCTGTAGCAGGAGAGAATGATCTAAAGGTAATTTCAGAATCTCAAACTTTATTTTTATTTCATTTACACCATATAATATCTCTGTATTTTCTGACCATGAGGTCTCAAATCAGTCGAAAAATATATCAAGATTCTATAGAACAAAATTAAGTCCAGCTGATTTGGGGCTTGCAATACCAGGTGTGTTTTGACCCACAGCTGTTTTATGTAAGCTTTTAAACAGGCCTTCCATCAGTGTGTAAGGGCCCTGAAAATAAAATCTCTGTTTCACAGTGCCTCTGTTTCTCCATGTCCTAATGTGATTCATACTCTTCCTTGCCATTTTGTCACTAGCCATAGAAAGCAGCCACTGTTCCAACTAGGAAAAAAGTTCTGGTTTTGCAATTTTTTTTCTTTGTACATAGCCCTTTATATATGTGTGTATTTATTTTATAATAATAATATTTTCTAAACTATGCTCAGTTTATAAGCATTGCCATTAACATCTGGGAGATGGCCCTTTAAAGCATGTGGTGCTACTACATTCTCAACAAAACTACATGATTTTTGACCATGTGGAAGTTTATTGTATTGTCAAAAGAACACAGGCAATGTCTTGGTCTGTAAATCTCAGTTGAGGAGGTTTTTTTCAGTACTGTGTAAAGTCCTATTTTGAACGTTTAATCACAAGGAGAATGATTAAAATCATAATTTTTTAAATAAAATCAATCTGCCACTTTGGAACCATTTCTTAATATATAATTTCATATATAAAATGAAATTTGTTTATGAGATCCATCAGAAAAGATTCAATCATTCAAGAAACAGTCTCTGACAAAATACGTATATACATGTGCAGAGAGAGACAGAATGTGCTTTCTCTTTGCCTAATCTTATAAACAAGATTTTTACTGGAAATTATGTCCTATGTCAAATTTGAGCACATGATAATTTGCATTATTTGTGGAATATCCACAATGGAATATATTCATTTCCCTGGAATCTGTCCATATTGCAACTGACAAGGTGAAGAACAAGTTCAGGCACAAGCTGAATCACACATATCTTAAGCAGATGATTTACATGTACAATATTTTGAGAGATGAGGGATAAGCTGAGATCTGTGAAATTCCTCTGAATTATGAAATATTTCATAGGGTAGCTTCTTTCCTTGAGAAAGTAGTATTTTAGTCATCACATCCCACTTTTTTTCCCACGCACTGTGCCATTAACACATATTTTCCTTTCACTCAACACCTTAAATGTGGACCAGCAAGAATGACTGATGTATTGTGTTTCTTGTCCACTCAATTCACGAACACATTTTCAAGCATACCTGTATGCACAGGACTGTAGAGCATAGAGACCCCTCTCTTTAAGACCAGCTGGAGAAGTAAAAAGGAAATAAATCCTGCTTACAGCCTGCTGGGCACACAGTCTGTTGGTTTAAATGAGCTGCAGCATCTCCCAGCAGCAGAAGCAAAGTGAGCCTGCCTCCATCAAGGACCCAGCCTCAGAGGCACTGTCAGGTGTGCTGGGGAGCTGCTTTGTCCCCTCACAGATGACAGGGGCCATCTGCAGGGCTCCCCAGCCCATGACAAGGCTGGGATCTTGACAAGATCCACTCCAAAACACGATGGTAGCACAGAGCAAGTTTGCAGCCGCCAGTACACAAAGCCCTCTAAGTATATATTTAAATAAACTGAGCGCAGGCATTTGTACGTATGCCAGGCCTGCAGTCTGGCTTTTCCAGCCTGAGTGACAGGGAGAGCATCTGTGCATGGCTGTGGTAGAGATACCATGCCCTGCAGGCCTGAATGCTGAGTCCTGCTGAGCTCTTGCACCGCCTCTTTGCAAAATTATCCTTCAGTTCCATCCCCTTCCACTTTGCCAGGTTGCCCTTTGGTTTGCTGAAAGAAGTCAGATGTATCAAGAATCATTAGAATCAAGAAAGTGAACATTTTGAAACCTGTGCCCTGCAAGAGGTGGTTGTCCATGACTTTCCTTGGTCTTGTGCCATGACAGAGGTGTTTTCTCCAGATGCCTTCCTTGTCTCAAATGGCTTCTCTACTACCATTCCTTGAACCTCCATCCGCTCCAGAAAATGGCAAGATTTATTAGATCTCCCCTAAACCCACTTTTTTAAGCCAGTGTTCCACTTTCAGGCCTCCTGCCATCCTGCAAACATCCACAGATTACAAATGCCTATTTAATTCAGGGACATAGACACAATCCCTTGTTTACAAATGCCATGCACAAATGCTTTCCATGGCTGGGGCGGTCTAGCAGAGAGATTTCCTACAATAATAGCTTTTTCCACAATGTAATCAACCCATCTTAAACTTGAAATGCTTCATGGAATGGTGTGGGATACAGTACTATCAGTAACAAAAATATTTAACTTAATTTGGTGAGGTGTAACATGGTAAAATGAAATATTGATTTGAAAATGAATTGCAGCCACAGCAGAGAAAAAAGATGTTATTTAATTCTAACTGTGGCTTTGAAAAAAGAAAGACTTGAAGGCACCATCATACCAAAGAGACAATTTCACTGTCTATGAAAAGGGATAATTTGGGGCCTTCTTGAATCAGCTCTTGTCTGTGTAAATAGCATTAGCCCTTTGTTTTTCAGCTTGAATTTTGCATAGCTCAGTCTTGGGTTCTATTGAGTTTTAGACTGCCAGTCTGGATTGATTGCTTCTCATTGTCTAGTGAACATCACCAACAAAACAATGAGAAAGCTATCTGCACTGTGTGTCAGGAAATAGTCATGTACTTTTATTTCTGCTGAGAGATGCTCACCAGATTACCTAGAATGTCTTGTAGCACACAAAGGAGATTTAAAAAGCAAGGAATGAAAAATACTGAAAAAGGCAAGTCAAAAGGGCTAGGAGAGCAAATGATGTTTAATCAGAACAGACAGGGTTGTGAAGACAGGCAACTGCAAAAAACAGAATAGGATGGAGTGTTTATTGTTTCAATTCCCAGAAACTGTAAGCCCAGGCACATACTGAAACTGTGAACCTTTTTTCTTCATGTTGAGTGCATACGTGGATCCAACTGGACCAAAAAGTGTCCACTTGAGTTATGCAACTATTCCAGTTAAATTCCACTGGAATACTGCCCAAAACATCAAGATGTGCCAATATGAGCCTTCTGTTAAAAAAAAAAGAAAACAAAAACACACGAAAACAAAAAACCAGCAAGCAAAGTCTGCCCCAGGATTTAACTACTAGTGCAGGCTCATTCCATGTAGCTTGCTCTTGATCAGCATTATAGATATGTGACACAGCTAAAAAATAATTGATTCATGATTTTATGTTAAATTAAGGCAAATCAGACTCTGAGGGTGTTAGGGAGACACTAATTATATCTGCCAGAGGGAAAGCAAATAATACTTAGAAAGCATTAAATCAAATGTGCTCTTGAGGCTGCTGCTGTGAGCCCTTGTTCTTACAGAATGCCTCAAATTATTTGCAAAAAGCCTCACCAGCTTCTGTAGAATTTTATTTTAAAGCAAAATTAATTTAATTTTAAAATTAAAGAAATTTACTCAAAACTAGATTTGATAGATTAATATTACTTTATTTAGTGTTACTAATATTAACTCTTATTAATGAAGCACATGGCATCTGCTAGGGCCAGCAATTAATTTCTTACTCATGCATCTCTCTCCTGCATCTCCTGCCAAAACCCCACGTCAGTCTGCCACCACAGCCTGCCATTCAGCTGACAGCAGTGCCTCCACAATCTGTTCATTCTTCATTTACTGCATGAGGTTGGCTGAGCCAAGCTCATTTAAGCTCATTTCAGGACCTCATGCACAGTGCAGAAGTCACTAAGGCAGACTGGGCCATTGAGAGCAGTGCTGTGCCTGAAGGGGCCCTTGGGTCCATCCTGATCCTATAGAATTAAATCTGAGGCTCACAGGAATCAGTGGGCACAAGGCAGACCCTGCAAGCATCCCTAGTGCAGGTTAATGCTATCAGGAGCTCCAGGGCACTGTGGTGCCAGGACAGCATGGACAGGTTGTCTCTTCTTGAGGTCACTGGGCAGTGACTGGCAGCATCTTCTGGATAAGCACCAAGATTCCTGGCCCAGAGATCAGGTAATTTGTCTTCAGGAGAAAAGAGACATAGGCAACAGCATAGCCTCAAAGTTATTCCAAGAAATCCCCTTCCAGTATCTGTGGGAATTCTGCCACTGACTTGAACAGCACCTGAGATACTCACCACTGTGCCTGTCAGAAGAAACTGAAACTTTTGCTGGCTACTGTGAATCTTTAATGAAAGACAAACAATTCTGGGTGTCAGAATTATTATTATGCTAATTTCTCATTGATACTTTGATAAATAAATAAAGTAAAAAGTCCCTAGTAACCCTCACCTTTTAATTATCAGACAGTGACATATTAAGTCTATTGACTCAGTGTAGTGGGTTGCATAATGGAAATGCCCTTGGAAACATTTGCTTTTGTACCCTTCATGTTTTTCCATCATAATTCCATAGATTTATACACCATCAGTGTGCTATTTTGGGCTAATATATTGCAAGGACATAGGGGTGGTGGCAGTTTATCAATGACTTTTTGTCCTCTTTTTCATTAGTACTATTTAAGAAGGCAAGCTATTTCTGTCAGGAGCTTCCTATAAGCATAATGGATTTTACAGTATAACCATAATAGTGCAGTACTATGCCTGTCCCTTCCTGGTATTAATTATGATCATATTTGCATTCAGGTTGCAGCCTTATGTGAATCCAATGCAAATTTCTGTCTTTGAAGGAGAAAGGCACTAGCACAGCAATTGTTCAAGCTGTCCCTGGAGGTAATAAGACACTACTGCATGAGCTATCTAAGGGCAGTACCAGAGCAATAACTTTCTTGATCCACACAAATATATCTCAAGCAATGTTTCTCTGGAAATAGAAATTATGCATTGTAATGCAGATTTGGAGGTTAGACTAGCTTTTTTTTGCCTTTTTTTTTTACCTGTACATTACCTTGCTGGCATTCAGTCAGTATTATATAAGACCATAACTAGGTTCACCTTAACATATTTTCTTTTTCCAATCACTCAAAATAGGCAGCAATCCATTTTCCATGCATATTACTTTTATTAAGAAGGATTTAATACTTCCTCTTGGACTGCAATCTACCCAAAACAGCCTGGTATTTTGTCATCTACCAACTTTACAAGCGACAGGTCAATAAGATTTTCTCTTTTTTTGCCTGGGTACCTAAGTCAGCATCATTAATTTTCAAAGGCTTCAGCTCTGAAAGCAACAAGAAAGGCACTTAAGTACAATCTTAAAGTCCACATATTCAGTGAAATTAAAAGTATGGTTTATGTCCCTTTCAATAAAGAAAACATTAACTCAATCTTCAAGGTCAGATAACCATGCATGCTTGTGTATAGTCTCATCTAGCAGACTATTTCTCCTTTTTAAAATACATGCACAAGATACTGTTAAAGCTTGTCCTTTAAGTGATATGCCAGAAGAGCAGAGTGTTGCCTGGAAATGTCTGTCAATGGTGACAACTGCTGAAATAAGCAAATCAGAGTTCACTGACTTTAAAAGTACATAACTGCATTTTTTTTTCCCTTTTTTTTGCAAGAGAGAGGTGCATAGGCTATGCAAACATTCAAAACATTTAGTCTTTCTGCAATCTTTGCCCTTACAATTGAAAAAAATGGAAGAAAATTGGAAAAAAAACCCACCACAACATAGAAAGTTGCCTTATCCAGAGGAGATTTATTCTTGTCCTTGTTGTGGTATTGCTTGGAAAGGGACATTTTAAAAGAGTTTGATTGGAGTCAGTCAATCACTTTTCTTCTTGAAACTGAATGGCAGGTGGAAGTTTTCAGGTAAGACGATGACTTAAGATTGTGGATGATAGGTAGACACAAAGATTCTTATATAAATAAAGCTCCCATATCTCCTGGTGCCTTCAACTCAATGCATAAAATGAAAAAAGTGCAGATTTGTCTTTATTTTCCAGATGAACCCATTCAACCAGTATTGGGAAAGCATCTTGTATATCAAGAACTAGAAAATGTCCTTATTATAGAAGGTGTCCATGAAGCACATCAATAGCTGCAGCAAGAACCAAGAGCAGCGATGTACCAAGTGTCAGTGCCCTGAGGGTACCAACGGGGCCTGCACACCTGCTCCCATCACCATCTCCACCTTTCAGGGGCTCAGGAGTCTCATTTCAACCAGTGTGGGCCCATCCATCCCTGATCCAGTGATGTTGCCACAAGTGCCAGCCCATCAGGCAGTGGGCAGCCTGCTCTGCCCCCTGGCAATAAGCAGGTAGAGCTGGCAAGAATTCAATCCCACAGATGTGTGTGTGTCTCCTGTATGCTGACACCTCTCCACCCCAGCAGTTCTCCTGAACTGGCACCTCTCTTTTGCCATTCTCATTATGACATGTCAGAAAACGCTCAGTTGATGAAGACCTCATGGTGCTCTGCTGTGCCTTTGAAAGCTGCACACTGCAGGAATTACACCTGAAGGACAGAACCCTAAGGACACTAATTTAATAGCTTTACAGTATCACTGGAGTTTTCCAGCTCCTTTTAAACCATGCTTTCATTAAGTCTCTTTTAATAAGCTCATCACTAAAAGAAAGAAAACAATCAAACATGGAAAAATGTTTTCAGAAAATCACATATACATATATATGTACTAATCCATAATGGTTTTGAAACATTTCAAGAAGAAAGATCTCTCATTTTCTCATAAATAGATGAGACACAGAAAGGGACACACACACACACACACAGATAAATGTACAAGCATAGACAAGGGCTCTCAGATTTTATTTTCCAAATAACAAACCAGGCTGCTTGAGGCTTTCCAAATTCAGTTAGATGCCCTTTGCATTACAGAGCTTGCCCAACCCATCTGTCACACAGCCATCCTCAAAGTGCATGTATTAAAATTTAAGCTGGGTTGTTTACAAAATAGTTCCAAGGCTGTCCCTTTGTGGAAGTACTGGTTTGCAGAACATCTGTTGCTTTCGGTAGTCAATACAAAGACATTTGTTTCATCTGAAAGCAATGGCATTTCCCTGTGCTATAACCATGCTCCCATGAATCAAAGAAAATATGTTAAGGCCATTCAGCCATTATTAATCTTTTATCTGGGGACTCTGCCTTTCTCTGATCACATATTTATGAGCATTAATTTTGGCTTGGTTTGTAATAGCATGTTCTCTGTGATGATTTTAACAAAATGGCAAGACAGAATCTGAATGGGTAGAACGCCTCAGTGCAGACTTATCAGTGGTTTTGGCTTAATTTCTGTACATCCCCATTGATCCATTGTGTTGAAAAAGCAAGTAACAACTCTGCCAGCTTCCCTTTGGCTATCACCATCTTCTCTGAAACAGAGCTCCAGCAAGCAGCACCAGCCTGGCCTATAGTGGTTTCTTTTTGTTTTATTAAGACTTGTCTCTTTGTTTCTTTTAAGTTTTGTTGATGTTGGTCAGAATTCAATATAAATCTAGACAATATTCACATAAAGTATTATTGAAGTTACATCATTGGAAAGGTAAGGCAGCCTAAGAGTCAGGAGTGAAAAACATGATTAAAAATCTGTGTTAACAAAGAATTTTGTTTGAAAATTTATTTTTCTTATCCATATCACATCTCTGTAAAGCTGCAGGATTAATGAAATTAAAAATAAGAGCTCAATTTTTCTCTCAGATGAATTTGTAGAGAAGGTATTGTGTTGGTTTGTTCTGACTTTGTAGACAATCTTAAAATCACACAGAATCAGAGAATCACAGAATAACTAGGTTGGAAGAGACCCCCAAGATCATCAAGTCCAACCTCTGCCCTAACTAACCTAAAATAGGTCACCAGCATGCAAAGCAGTATGAGTTCAGGTAAATGCTATCTTGAAATGGTGTCCTCAGCAAACTTCTCATTGTAAAAAGCTACTGCAACTTCTAAATGCAAAGCATCAGGACCAAAAAGGTGTAAGGATGTACAACAATGGCAAAACAATGGAAATATTTCTAGTTCATGTGATGCTCTCAAACCCTGTGAATGATATAAAGACCATCATATAAACTCCTAATCATCAATTTTATCAAAGTTTTAAATTTTAGGCTTAGGGATTTGCTGGGGTGAATGAGTAAACAGATTATATGTCAGGAAATTCCCTCTAGCTTTGGAGATGCATTAGTATAATCTGCTCTTTACCCTTTGCAGGGAATGTGTTACATTCAGGGAATAATGAATCAATAAAAGAATCAATTTTCAAGGAACATCTGAGAATCTGGAGTATTCCTCCTGAAAGACTGCACAAGCTGAGACTGGATATCCTATTTCTTAGGAGGCATGGCCATAACATCTTAGGAGAAAGCTGATAGTGTGTACCAGCTTGTTAATTTTGGTCACAGAAGACAAGTCATTGGAACAATGATTATGGTAGAGTTGCCTGCAATTAGATAGGAAAAATGTGTTTGGAGAGAAAGGATCTTGACCTTACCTAACTCCAATGGAAAAATCTAAAAATTTAAATACAAATAGTTCCTTTTAAAATGAGCTTTGAGAAATTGATTTTAAAAAAATAAAGCTGGACAGCATTAAATTAAAGTGAAAGTATTTCTTTTTTGATTGCCCCCCTTAAGAATGACATGAGAGATACACTGGGATGTGTATAGCCCTTTCTGGGTCATATACACAAAGCCAAGCTACTTCAAAACATTTTCTCAAAATACTAAAAAAAAAATCTTAAACTAATAGTATATCTCTGATGAAAAGAATTTAGGATCTGGAAAACTTCATTGCAAAACCACATGTTTATTCAAGCAACACTTGGACAGAACATCTGCATGTGTGCTCTCACAGACAGGTTAGGCTCTTCCTTATTCCACCTGTTACTTATTCCTCAGAAAGGAAGTTGGCTGTTCTTCCACTGCAAACAATTTCTTCATGAACACGGCATGAGAACACCACATTGTTTTGCTGAAATATGGCCCTGCATTAGGCATTTTAGACATGCTAATAGGCTATGCCTTGGTACCTTTTAGCTTTTCACAGACCTAGAACATCAATGAACAAACATGGTATTAAGGCAGTGGTCCCACAATTAGAATAATTGAATAAAGGCCTTTGAAGGCTACAGCTCCAGTGCTTGCATTAGATTGAAGGATTCTTTCTGCCATAGTGTTTTCTGCTCATTTGCCTTCACAATGGAAATCCTGGTAATCATCATTCATTCCAGCCATCCCAGCCATTTCACCTGATGCATAGAAATCACTCTGCTTCTTCTCTCATGCAAACCTCAGACTGCACAGGCTGTGAGAGGAATACTGCATGATTCCACCAGTAAAGGAGAAGAAATAGGATGTCTGGAAGGAAATCTGAATTGCTACTTGACTGGAACAAGTGCTCAAAATACGTCATTTCCACCAGTCAATAATATGAAAGATTCTTTTTCAATTTGTGATTTTTAACGTTTGTGTAAAATATGCTACCATTTGAAAATTAATAAGGTAGTTTTTCACTTAAGAATGTACAAGCAAGACGAGTGACATTCCATTCACTTATTTCTTAAAACATATTTTCCAATTAGAAATACTATCAGAAGCAACTCACTCTTGTGGTCATATCTTTCTTGCAATGCCAGAAAAAAAAAATCAGTGAAAATGGATTTGCAGGATGCTTTTATAATTTGTTTGGAGGAAAAAAACCCTAAATGGATTCCTTCATGATGGCATCTCCATTTCTGCAAGCTCTAGATTCAGAGGTAAAAAACCCAACAACCCAAAACATTAAGTGACACTTTCCAGGGGAAGAGGTGAATCCAAGGGAGATGGTGTGCAAAGCACGTTCCCACTTTGTGCAGCATTTACAGTGAGGCTGTCTCCATTTTCTCCTGAGCACAGATGACATCTCCCATGGATGTGAGAAGCACTGAGAATGCAACATAATGAACATTGGCACATTCATCCTTCCTGCACAGCAGCCACTTTCTGGCTGCCTGTGAAATGATTTAGCTTTAGCACTGCTTTTGCAGGGCAGCACCTTGCAGGCATCAGAGACCAGCACTTATCAGATGCAGTGTATTGCAGGAACACTGGGATCTGTGAGCTCCCAAACACAGTCAGGGAAAATCCTGAGGCACAGATCATGGTTCTGGGCAAGTTCAACATAATTAATTGATGAAGCTGAGGGCTGCAATGGTTCAGCATTTGAGAATTCTGGAAGGAAAAGCTCTTTCAGTGTTGATTATCCATTCAAAATGTTAAATTTTTTGTTTTAACTTGGAAATATCAAAAAGCCTTAGTGAATTTTTCCATCATGCTCTATTTTTCAGCTGAGATCCAGTGGCAGAGGTGCAAACTGAATTAAAGGCTAGGAGGAGGAATGAACTGTCTTCATGCTATAACCATTTGGATTTGTAGCTACAAAGGCCTTTCCAAGAAAATAAAAGGTAACTTAATTTATGATATTATGATGAAAATGGGGAGAGAAATAAAGTGACAACTATTTCAGTTTTCAAACTTCCTTTGGCAATTTTATTTTGTTGTAAATATGTCACCTTCCTACATGTGACTCAGAAACTAGTTCGTTAAGTACTCAGAATGGCTGCAGGGTAGAGAAACCTGTAGGTTATGAAGAAGGAAGCCCTTTTGGACTTCTGTTCTTTGCCAGGAATAACAAAGCTAGAAAAACAGGTCTCTCAGGCTAGGGCTGAGGGTTTGAGGTTGAGAAAATATTCTCTTCTAGGTATAAATACAAGTTCCTTTACCCTTAGAAATGACCTATATATGTGGATTTCTGAGTAATTATAAGAAAATACTGTCAATAATCTTTAGGAAAGTTATCTAATATTTTACACTATAGAGCTACTATAAAAGTAGCATTACTGATTCTCTCTCTGGCTGAACTATTCCACATAGAGAGATTTACAGAAATTGAACAAGTTAACCACCTTCAGTAGCCTGTAGCAATCTATAAATCCAGAAACTGGTTTTATGTGTGCGTGGTTTGGGTGAGGTTTTTTCCCCTCCCTCAGCATTCATCCTTCACCTTAAAGGTTATTGTCAACTGCTTTGAATTTTTTGCTGACTTTACTAGTAGTTAATGTTCATTTTAGGGTCACTGCTTTAAATAAATTTTCCATGCAGGAAAATCTCTCATTTCCTCATCTCCTGATATTTCCTCTTCAGTTTCCATTGGTGAAGTGCATTCTTATCCTTAATTAACAGAGGTGCCCCTATTGAACTGAGCAAGAGGGTTTCTAGGCAGCTAATGAATAGCTGGGGTTTCCCCAGAAGATCATTCAAAGTTGAATTCTTCTTGCCAGAATGTCTTAAAAGTTTATCCTCATGGATAAAATTATGTGATGAGTAGAAAAAAATAAGCCAAAAACCCAGGAAATTATCTGGGTAGGTACCTAAGCTAAAAATCTATTGAAATGCAGTTGACCTCATTCAGAAGAAATAAATCTGACCCAAGAGAAGCTAACTGGAGAAGTAGCAAGCAACCACTGGCAATGTGCAGAAAAGAAGACAAAAGAGAAAAAAAGGGAATAGGGAGAATAATTACCAGATGTAGCAGAAAACTGTTTAATGTCTTCAGCTAATACAGAAACAGGAAAGGAAGCAGTGAAGTCACTGTGCCTGGCAGTGTTCGAGAAACGACTCGATGAGACACTAAGTGCTGTGGTTTAGTTGACACAGTGGTGTTCAGTCAAAGGTTGGACTCCATGATCTTGGAGGTCTTTTCCTACCCTAATGATCCTCAATGAATTAGCAAATCTCAAGACAAGATGAGCTAAAACTAAAATGAAGCAAAAAAGAAAATAAATTTAAAAAATTATTTGACCATTTCTTTCCCACCATTTCACAACAAGATTATGCAGTCTCTAATCTAGTATCAGAAATTGCAAGTAGTGAGGACAGGCCATGAATAGAAGTAGGGGAGGCTGGAATATACTGGCAAATTAAATAACAACAACTCATTAGGACTGGAAGATATCTACCTAAAGACTACAGTTGCTGCAGACAGAAGGTATTTAATAAAATACAGCTAATAAAATATGCAGTCTCTGGTTAAAATAAGCATCTATATTGCAGGCCTGCAGGTTAGCAACTGTTCTAGGTCTAAAAAAGTTGCCAGGGGTCTAGGGAATCATAAATCACAGTATTTCACTACCAGTTAATCTTGTCAAAACAATAATTAAAAATAGTATTTTTTAAAGAAAATTCTTCTAAAACATGGTAGGAATATGGCAGGGCAACAATCTTTGTAGCAAGTCTCCATCTCTCTTCAAAATCAAGCAGGAGGATCCAGGCAACCAACTGAAGGCTGGCCAGCCTAACCTCCATCCCTGGGAAGGTGATGGAGCTAACTGCTGCCATCAGTGGTGCAAAGTCCAGCTGGCAGCCACACTCAGCATCATCCCTCGGGGAGGGCACCAGAGCAGTTGTTTATCTGCTTTGGTTCCTGTAGTGACACAATTCAAAATGTTTCTCTCCCTGAGAATACAGGGTGATAATTATTCTGAGCAGTGAAAATTATTATGGATTGTTTTGCATGGTTAGAGGAATAATGAAGTCAGTGAAGAACTATAAGCAAAAAGAAGAAATATTGACAGGGTGTCAGTATCAAACAAGACAGGCATATTCCAACTGGTAAAATAAATGCTACTCAATTGTTTGAAATCTTCCATACCTAGATTAATCAGTCAACAGCATGTTACTAGCTGTATCAGAATAGAAAAAACTGCAATCACTAAAATAATGGAGGGAGGATGAATGACTGGCACAGTGTGACTTGGGTTTGCCAACCTTAATATATTTAATTTCTTTTAGAGACAGGACCCAGGAGTAGAGACAAGGCAGGCTCAAAACTTAAAAAGGTACAAGAAGTTTATTAATAACACGAAAAGAATTCAGAATACGATTCCTAGATTGTTCCCTCTCTCTTCATGCCACATTTCTTACCAACAACATCCAGAGAACACTTCAGTCAGTTATCCACCCAAATAATCATTTCAGTTCACTTAAGAGAGAAAAGTTCCTTTTTTAGTTATGGCTTAGGGGGTGTCTTCACCTTCACAATCTACATCCACCCGGGAAAATATTGCAGATTATGACTCTCCTCCCATCTCCACAGTCCTTCCAGAGCTGTGCTATGGGTTGTGTTACATACTTGGGGTACCACTTTAAAGGCAGGCTGCTGAAAAACAAAATTCTCTTCATCTCCTTCTCTATCAAATGTCTCTGTTCATATGCCAGTTCCAGAACAGAGTGAGCTCCATTTCCCCTGAGGCAAAAAGTCTTCTACTCAAGCATCCAAACCTCCCCAAGTATATTTCACAGTTTAAAGGAATTTTAGTGAAGTCACAATCCCCTTAGCCCACAAAAAAGGTTTTCAACTACTTATCAGTTGCATCTTTTCAATCTCTTCCCACCAGGAACTTTATCTTCATTCCGCTGGCCTCTGTAGTCTCCATGCTTCATTTCTTTTCATTCAGGGGAGCTCAGGAGATTGAGAACCTTATCCAGGCATTAAGAAGTTAAAATTGTATCCAGATTGTGAAGAAACCACATGGGCAGCTGGAGGCCTCTTCTGCCACGGGGCGGGTGCCGGAGCCATGCGGCCGGTGCTGGGGACATGCGGAGCCAGGGGCCACCAGGCCAGGGCCGGGACCGTCCGGAGCCACGCGGTCGGGAGGGGGGCCGAGACCATGTGCCCGGGTCAGGCAGGGCCAGGCCCCCCTCCCCCCCACCAAACCGGGGCCGGGGTGCCGATTGGGCCCCCCTGTAGGGCCAGGGCCGGGGCCTGGGTGCCAGGGTGCCGGGCCGGGCTCCCCCACTGAGCCTGGAGCCGGGCCGGGGCCAGGGCCGGGGCCGGGGCCAGTGCCCCGGCCTGAGCCACTTCCCCTCCCAGCAGAAGGAAGCCGAAAGAGAGCAGTTAACTTGATCCACTGTGATTTGTGAAAGCCAAATAACTTTTCATTGGTTTTCCAAGCTGTCCATCACCAAATCAGCTCTCTGATTGGTGCCAGCAGCTCACAGGGGAAGCTCCCAGAGACGGGAGAGTCCCTCCCACTCCCCAGCCCCATGGAGCCTTCCCTGAGGCGAATCCGCCCCTCCTCCCCAGCACGTGAAACCAACACAATGACAAAAGAATGAGGAAAAAAAAATGGGTCAGGTTTTAAATAGGTAAACTGTGAAGAGAATAATTCAAAACATAGTTATTCACCTGTGTGAAATATTTTAAAACATGTAGCACTAAAATATTCTCATTTGTGCCTGAAAATCAAAAGAGGTATCTGCTTGCAATGCAGTATTGCTGTATAAAACCCTGTGATTTCAGGGGATGATAGTCTCACAACACACGTCAAGGAAATAAAATCTGCTGTTTATCACAGTGACAAACATCAGCTACTACACTGTGTATGTATCAAAGCACATCTGCAGAAGAAAGAGGCCTGTAAAGAGAAGAGGTGATTTGGATGCTTCTATTAGGTGAAAAGCTGCTGACAGCAGAATGTTATGCATTTTATGAACCATGTATTTTATAAACTCTCCCTTGTCTTAGAACCTGGAAGAGACAAGGTCACACTGAGACATGAAAATCTGTATTGCAAGTTGGGCTACACAATAAGATATGATTAAAATAAGAGCCCTTCTCTCTTTCTCAGAACTTTGACAAACAAAATTAAACCTGCACTCCATATATATTGACATTTTTAGTTCCATAACTAATATTTCCTGACCACATATTCAATCTTTTATGTGATAGCCTATCAATGATTTCAAGTCTTACAAAAGCCTTGTTTTGTCTTTTTTTATGTCTTGGACCATTCTCAAGATGAGGAGTCTAAGGATGGAACCTTACTACAGTCTTCAACCATCTAATGGGAGGCTAGAAAAAAGAAGTGCCACATTTGTCTTGAAGATACATAGGGGGAAAAGATGAGATGCAAAAGACAAATGATGCAAGAAAGGGAATTCTGCTTAGGTATTAGGGGAAAATCTTCTGATAGGAATAGTCAAACTCTAGGACAAGTTCTTCCAGAAGGGTTGTGGAATCTATTTCCTGAAGAACTATTCAGAACTATTCTAACTAACTGTGCTCACTGAAGCTTAGGCTTGCTTTGAGTGTCTGGAGAGTTCCCTTTCAGAGTAATTCTGTGCTTCTAGCATGTCTCTAGAGAAGAAACCCACATGATTGATACCCCTCATAAGGCAGCAGTGCTCACAGGGTGAAAGTGGGTGACAAATCTGGGTGCAGACATGTCCCCTGCTCAGCTGGCAGGTACCTCCATCACTGCCCCACTCTGCACAGGACAGGGTTTTTCCCTTAATGTATTCACAGTAGGATTCTGTTCGTTTGCCATGACCGTGGCAACAGGATTTGAAAAGTGATAATCAAAAACTAAACAGGAGAAGAAGGCTACTCCTCTTACTGCCTGTCTTCAAGTTTATTTTGTTAGTTTTTAATAAGATCCTCTTAATTAAGAAAAAAAAGTAGTATCCTTGACAAATATACGGTCTTGTTTTTCAGCAAAGACTTCCTTTGCTTACAGCTTACTTAAGAATATTCATTTTTTACATTTCCTTATTTCTCCCACTGATAAACCCCCATTATTGCAGGGGCTCAGCTGCAATAAATTCTTACTAATAAGAAGATTCACAATGCATATCTGAAATTTTGTTAATTTCAAACAGCTTGTGGGAGTAGTAACAGCAAGTTTTACCCACATCATAGGTCTAATATGCAATCACAAAATTAGCCTTTCCTGACAAAAGGCAAGGGCTTTGCCTGATATCAAATTGAATTCAGCACAATGTTAAAAAGGAATGTGCTCCAAAAACCAAATTGTTATAGATGTATTAAAATAGCACCAAAGATTACATGGAAAAGCAGATTTAACAAAGAGCAAGAAAAAGCTCATCCTTCTTTCAGACACCACAGATGCTCACAAACAAGATGTACCACTCACACATATGAATACAAACCACTCCATGAGAATAAGGGCAAGGTTGATTCATGAGCACATGATTATATTCTGTTACTTGAGAGGAATGACTTGGATTTAAAGCATTGAATAAAGTGAATTTTGTGCCATTTTCCAACACACGAGGGATTGGGGGGTTGTTCTCTTTTTTTATCTTGTGCTACAACAATTAAATATCTTGTTGTTCCCACCATCACAGAAGGTACATAGACAGGGGTTTTGCAGCAGTTAAACCCCACAGTTGCAGGAGCAGGAATTGGAAACATCGACCACATCTGACAAGAGCTTATGATCACAGAAAAAGGAGAGGAAAATCTGCTGTCATTCTTTGCTGCTGGAAAACTCTGGATATTGGACATAGTGGGAATTGTGAGCCAGGGTTAGACATTTCCTGCCACATCTTCTATCATTCTGTCTGGAAAAAGCAGTCTCCAGTTAACAGAGTAGAAAAGAAGTGACCTGCTTGGCTCCTACAGAAATCAGTAGGAGTAATGACATTGACTCTAATGGGCCTTTAATTATCAGGAAAGGGCAGCTTTTGAAGAGACAGTTACTGTTGCAGGACTGAGATTGTTATTTATTTACCCTTAAGGGTAATCATAACCACTGTGTACCGTTTCATTCTTCCATTCTGTAGTATATGTCAAACACTTAGTAGAACTGTGAGCACAGGAACAAAACACAAACAAGTGTAAAGAGGTCTAATTAGTGTGCTGATGTCTCAGTCACTCACCAAGCTGATCATTATCAGACTAGATAATTTCTCTGGTTATTCTACTGCTTTTTCAAAATGAAGAAAAATAAAGCATTCTATGTCCTCAAAACAGGGGACAGATTTCTCTCACATTTATTCGTATTTAATAACACCATCTCACAAGCTCTTCGTGCAAGGCAACTGAGAAAAGGGACACTTCTTTCAAAGAACATGAGCTTTGATAAAGCATGTGCCTAGCAAAGTTTAACAGTGAGCAGGGATGGAATTATAAACCTTGATGATGCCTCATGACCTCTTTTCACACGACAGCAGTGACCTCAGCAGCCACCTAGACTGGTGGTGTGCAAATCCAGAAGTACCAGGGTGAGAACACCTGCCCCAAGTACTGCAACCTGTCCTAATACTTGACGCACCAAAGTGTTGGTGTCTCTCTTTGAAGTGAGGGTATGACACATTTATAAGAAATTTCAATGGCTGCTTGCCCAGTTTGACTTTGTGAATGAAACTGTGACTTCTTTCACTACATTTTTGCCTCCCACACAAGGGAAAAGAAACATTTGTCAGTCTCTGAATAGGTCTAAGTCTGGAGAAAACTAGACTCTCACCCTGAGGTGTTTCTTATTCCCAGCCAATTCCCTAATTCAGACTTTTTCACCACTTCAGAAGGATCCTGAATATCCTGCTTTCATACCGAGAATAATTTCCTTGGTATTGCAAGCAGAACGTTCAGAAGTCTCATTACAAAGAGGCTCTCTGAGCAGCAGAGCTGTAGCCTCACATAGAATCTCAATTCCTTTTTTAATCTGCACAGATAACTGAAAACCTTTCAGGCAACAACATTTAAATTTTTTTCTCGTTAGGTATTCCCTCAGCTGGAAATGTTAATCTCAAAACTCATACTTTTCTATTTTTAACATCTTCTGGAGGGTTGTTTTTCTTGATGAGAGCTTCTAAAATAACACTGTTTTCTACCAATTAATCTTTGAAATTGTTTTCCAGTACAGGCTCTTTTTAGATCTCTTGCTGTTGTCAGTTTCATCATGACAATATCCTGATTTTAACCTCCACCTATGCTTTCTTTCTAATCTGATACTTCAGTTTATATCATTAAACTTTTCAATAGATAATCAGAGGTAAGAAAATGTAGGCACTGAGTCTCTGCCTTATCTTCTGATGTTCTGACAGCAGATAAATTCAGAGTGCTTCCTTTCCTTTTGGGGATGTTTGGAATGCTTCAGAAAATTTTCCAGGTAGCAAGGTTTGGGCTTTGTATAAGATTCAGAACCTTTCTAGTTCCTCTTTGGAACCAGCCTGGGTGTAGGTGTGTGCAGAGCTCACCCCCCAAGAAAATACAAGGCAGAAGAATGAGTAAAATGTGAGTAAACCCCACTGCGACTGCCCAGCTTGTCAAAGATACCTTTATCACTCCAATGTGGTTATATCTCTGCTGTCAAGTAGCATGCCTGGTCAATGGATTTGGGTACAGCTGCTTGGTGGTGAGTTTAGACTGGGGGCTTGTGGTTAAAAACACCCCTAAAATCCTCAAACCCCCTCAACTTTGGGTTATAAAAAATAGTGACAAAATTACAGCAAGTCTAGTGCTCAATAAAGATTCAAGAGTCAACACTTCCAAAAAGCACTAAGTCAGCAAAGCCAGATTGCATTCTATGTGAGCAGCAGCAGAACTTAACCCTTTCCTGTTCTTTCCAGTAACTATTCTGGCTGTTGCAGGGCACTTATCCATAGTCTGATTTAGGTATATATGAATCACACAGAGACTGATCCAGCTCTTCCCAGCTCCAAGTTCAGGTAAATGCAAGGGTAAAGACAGGGTTTTTTTCCATTGGTGAAATGACAAAGGCACTCCACCACTTACTACAGTTTAAACTGCAAGACACCAAAGAGCCTGACCATAAATATAGGCTGTCCATGCTATGAACCTGCACTATCAGTGTGGAGCCTCCCTCTTTACAGGAAATTTTTTAAAAATGTAATAGCTGCCAGGTGACAACTCTCTGTTCCCAAAACAAACAAACCTTGGCCAGAAACTCTGCCCAAGGACAGCTCAGGCTCTGCTACTGTGTTCCAGAGCTGACATCACAACTAAGGCCAGAACAGAGCAGCCAGTTCTACAAAGCACCAACTCAAAATATTACTGGCATTTTAAAGTCTACAGTACTTAAAAGACCTGTTGTTTCTATTTTTCTGCAGCAGTAGTCTCTTTTTCCTGCTGACACTTTATGGGAATGGATGGAGTCCCTCCTGACTGAGTCCCCACACCACCTTTTTTAGGGTCTCATGGGCCTGGGTTTTGCCCTAGTTTCCTAGAGAGGTTCAGCAGCACCATGGTGAAATGACAGTAGAGCTGATGAACATTGCAAAAAGAACTTACAGTATTACCAGAGCTAATTGTACATGCAAAGATTTGAAAATTCACCTGGAAAAAATTCAGAGGGAAAGCTTTCTGCAGCATCACTCCAGCACAAAATCTCCATGGTTTTAACACAGCTAAAAATACCAACAGAGTGGTATGGGGGCTTGGAAAAAAAAAGTGATATGTATTTACAGAGCTACTGAGCACTTAGTGACTTCTACCAAATAGGAAGCTTCTCTCTTACAATGATAATTTCAAGCGAAACACACAAACCTCCACACCCCCACAAACCTAAAAACCTGTGCTAACATCTGAATACATAAGGCAATGGCCCACAGATCTAAAGAAATTTTTTTTTCTCATCTCTACACATGTTTCCTACTGGGCCACATGGATCAAAAGGATATCTAATCAGAGTAATACCTAATGGTAATGGTCATTGAAAAAGGTGGAAGAGTTTTCCTTTCAAGAAAAAGCAATATTCTACATTTTGAAAGTGAGTAATTTCAGTATTAGCATCATTATTTGCACTCACTATCCTCACTGAAAGATGATTCTTTGATATCCAGCCTACCAGAAAAGCTGATTTGCAGAGTTTTACACACCCTGAGATCTCAAATGCACTGTGGAGGCATTTTTCTGAGTGAAGAAAATGGTTCTCATTTAATAAGAAAAAAAATAGGTAGACATTTTACTTCATCAAGTAAAAATTCTCATTCCAGTGGTCTCTTTTTTTGCCAAGGTTTTTACAACTCTGTCTGAATGCTGGGTAGATTAATTGGTTTAATTAGGGTTTTAAAGGAAACAATGTCCAACAAATTATTTTTCTCCTCTCTGAAGAGTTCATTCCTGTTTTCTGACCTGGAAAATTCTATTATGTTCTCAGAATTCATACCTATTTATCCTTACTATTTCTGTTTGGTTTTACCCTGACACCAAATCTGATGTCTCAGGTCATTCACTGGAAACTATATTAAATTATGAATCCATATGACTTGTAGCATCAAGAATGGTGGAAATGTAATTTAATTGAAATTCAAAAGCAATATTGAAATATTAAAACAACTAATATCACCCAGAGTTCACCCTTCCTGTGAAGGAGGTGCAATGAATTAAATCCGTTAATGAAAAGAAATGGGCAATTTTTTCTCAGCTGTAAGGCTAAAACATTGCAAATCTTCCACCTGGAAGTCCCCATACCCTGCATAAAATATACTGTCTGATAGTCTGCACAGCTCTGGATACATGTAGGTGCTATTCAGACAGAAACAAAGAAATATAATGAA
Organism: Luscinia megarhynchos; assembly: GCA_034336665.1. Classification (NCBI taxonomy): domain Eukaryota; kingdom Metazoa; phylum Chordata; class Aves; order Passeriformes; family Muscicapidae; genus Luscinia; species Luscinia megarhynchos. The sequence continues at coordinate 17,821,355 of JAPFBE010000003.1, forward strand.
TTTTTGGGTTTGCTTTGTTGACTTTTAAGGGAACAGTTGGTTTTAGCCCTGCCAGATTCCAGATGTAAATTTGTCCTGTGTTTCCCAGGTATAGACTTATGCTGAGGGCAGAACACACCATGGCCATGGATTTTGCTGAATGCCTCAGCAGCTCCATGCCACCAGCTTCTTGAAAGCATTTGAAGATTGCCACGGTCTTCAAAGAGAGAGCTCTTCCTTCATATAGGAGAAGACCCAATAACTGTGTTATTGGTTATTGCACCTTGGAAACAATATTCTATTTTCTATTATTTTGACTGATGTTCTCTGATACAGTACATGTGGTTTATATCTTGCTGATACCAAAACATTATTAAATTTCCCTGCTCAAACTCACTGCTGATGTTGATGTGCTAAACCAGTTTTTTCACTCTTTGAAAAAATGATACACATTTTTCTACACATTATGAAAAATAAATTTATAATCTTTTCTCCCACGAATTTTCCATTACAATCAAGTCCATGTTTTCTGGTATGTTTTTCTCATCTGCAAAACAAATACATTTTCAGGATATCAATGATGTCAAAGGTTTTATAGGAGTAGGGTTTTGATAGCTGACCTCTTAGCACCAGTCCCTCTCTGTCCAGAAAGACACTTTTCTGCCTAACATTTATGCTTGGTAAAGTAGGATGTGCACTGCCCCAAGGGGGCTGGCTGGTGCTGCAACCCACAGGCATTACAGTTCTTGCACATTTAGGTTTGAAACAGGCAAGGAAATTCTTCCTGTCTGACTATGAAGAGCTAAAATTCCCACACAAGGGCTTTCTGTTGTTTTCAAGAGAAAAAATAAAATCCAATCCAGATGTCTATCAAAAGCAGGACCTTTCCACCTAAACTGGGAACAAATCTTCCAAAATAATCTTCAGCATTATTGAAGCACTTTAATGGTGTTTTACTGAATTCACATATTTTTGCATTAATACATTCAAAAAGTATTTTGAATTATTGTTCCAGTTCCTTGTGCCCTTGGTGGATGCATTTGACATTTAAAATTCAATCTCTGCTGAGGATGCACACAGATTAAATTTATTACATAATGAATCTGAAAGGCAATAATGCACAAGCATATCCCTACAGTGCCTTTATTCTCAAAAGGGAGTTTAAGATCAATGTGAGGCAAGCTGGAAAATTCTTGCCAAATACTTAGTGACAAAAAAAAACTTCCTCTTCAAATAATTTGCCAAGAGATAAAAGTAAATCATAGGAAACATTTTCTGATCTTTCCACCAATCATTTGGGACATTTTTAAAAATCAAAACAAATTGATTTGGACTCTAACTGTTGGTACTGAAAAGCATGAAAATATCCTTTTTTTGGTTGGCTTCCCATTGCACCACTGGGTAAAAGCAGTGACACAGAACAGCCAGGTAACATTGAAAAGGTTAATAACATTATGACAGAGTTTTCATCCACAAAGAGGCCTGGATTATCTTTATCTTTAATCTGATTGATTTATCTGGTTTATCTTTCCTTTTAGGTCAAGATAATTTAACTAAGTGAAAAAGTAACAAATAGTAACCACTAAAAGACTAACTGCTATTCTTATCAGCCTCTTTGCACAGTCCTATCACCTGCTGTCGTATCTTTGCAGTCTCCATATTGTAAGACCCTTCAGTAGATCTTCATAGGCAGCATTAATTTTCATTATGTTGAATAATTTTATACTGCCATCAGATTTTGTCATCTCTTCATTCCTGTCATCTTCCTAATCACTGATAAAAATGTTGAGTGGCACTGATCAGGATGTCACTGATCATGCTCCATCTTTCTTCCCATTTTGAAAACAATCCACCTATCTCTTTTGCTGTTTTCTGTGTTTTGTACAGTTATTGATTCATGAGAGCACCTTCCTTTTTCATTTTCTGACTATTTCTTTAAGAGCCTCTACTGACAAGCCTTGCCAAAGCCTTTTCAAAACTCATGTATATCAGATCCTCTTTCATATAGACTCTCTTTTTTTGTTGCATCTCTTGAGCCTTTCAAAACTGAGAGATGGTGTAAGGTATTACCTTCTTCTACAAAACTCCTGATCATTATATTAATATTTACTTGTGTGTCCTTTCATTCCATATTTCACTATAATTTCTGCCAGTCTGATAGATACCTTTCTTTATAACGTGTAATTTTTTGACCATTCTTAAATTCATATTAACCAAATTAGTGCCATTTTCATATTTGCCTGAAACTGAGGTTCTTTTGGCTAAAAGTAATATACTGCTATCCATTGCAATCCAGCAATTCTCTCTGCTAACTCCCCACAAACCTGTGAGCAAATATAATCTCATTCAAGTAAAATCTTAATATTTTTACAATTTATTCTACAATATATTCCATGCCTTAGTTTTGAGTGGGTTCTTCAAACTCCTATCCCACTAAAGATTATAGTCAATTTAGGAATATTGCTACGTTTTTTTTATAACAGACACTGATACAGACAATTCATTAATTTTTCTCCTTGAATAATCCTTCTATGCTTATGCCAGGTCTCAGCCTCATGGATTCTCTGGCAGATTTCCTGCTTCCGATATTTTTTTTTAACTTGTCTTTTTATGGCTACTTTAAATGCTTTTAGCAATTTTCTCATCAGAAATCTTTTTTGGCTTGTCTTGTTGTGAATTAACTTTTAACTTCCCAGAGTTTGTGTCTCTTTGTACTTTCCTCATTCGAGCAGAGTTTTAGAGACATCTTATTTCCAAGGGTTTCCTTCTTTCTCTTCCTTTAGCATGGCCTTTTTTCTTCTTTAAGATCCTCTTCAAGTCCTTTCTGAGTTACAATATGCTTACTCTGAACCTAAAATATTGATTTGCAATGCACATTAACTGACACGAAAAATAAGTCTGAGCCTTCAAACAGTGTCCATGCTGTCTGCAATACTTTTATGCTTTTAGCCACTTTCTACTTAACCATCTGCTAACTTTTTGGTAGTTTTAATAGAATGTACTGTTGCATTTTAGGCTATAGGTGAGAAGCAAAAAGGATAATGCAACACAGTTCCTCGTGCAATGGAGAAGCAAAAGAGAGGAGAGAGCTTTATTTAAAGAAATACTACACATGTATATAGGGTAATAGATGAAAAACAAAATAGAAAAACTCATTGGTCCAAGAAGGCAACACCTCTTTGAAAACATACCTTCTGCAAAAAATCACGAGACACTCACACAGCTCTCACACATCCTGCAGGTGCATAACCATTGTTGTAACCTCTTGACCCTGTAAAGCCTGAGAAAGGCAAGGCTTCAAGGCTGTTTTTTCCCTGGCTCCCAGCAGCATCCAACGACAATGTTCATTTTGGTGTTAGGTTTCTTTTTTTCACTTACCAGGATATCAAATATGACTACACTGTTATAGGTGACTGATAATTCTGTCTTAAACCAGTCCCTGTAGATTGCCCAAGATTAAATCAGGAGCTGTTTTTCTACAGTTCTACAGGGTGTTTCTACAGTTACATTGTCTACAGAACAATTTGCTTTAAGGGGTACATCTAATGGTGTTTGAACACTCAACCAATGCGTTGTGGTGATACAATTTTCTGAATTTGAGTTAGACCTGGGAAAGTTACAAATATTTGATATTACTTGTGTTTTCTTCTTTGTCACAGATTGCTGAAATGTCTCCCAGGCACATGGAGGAAAATCTCATACACTTCCTGGGAAATCAGCACATCTAAGTGTCTCTCTGAAGATCTGTACAGCACTGCCTGCAGCATGAAGAATAGAAGCAACAGAGGTCTGTGTGCAACTGCAGGCAAGCAGTCTTCTTGGCATGTGGGACAGCCTGCACAACTGGAGTCTTTCAGATAACTGGAAGAAATCTCAGGTTTTCAGACCTGATATCTGCTGAAGGGAGGATATAAAGTGAAAAACCATCAAGGACGACATTAAGGACAACATCCCAAGGCAGCTGGACTGGACGTCAAAAACTAACAGTACTCTTCTGGACCTCATCCTTAGAAAAAGTCATTGAGGGATGTAAAGGTCAGGAGCAGCCTTGACTGTAATGACCATGAGATGGCAGAATTCAGGATCTTGAGGAGGCAAGGCAAAAAGCAGCAGGATCACAACCCTGGTTCAAAGATGTGCTTGGAACAATTCCATAGAATACAGCTCTGGAGAGAGGAGGGATAGAGCAGAGCTGGTTGATTTTCCTCCAAGCTCTAAAATGGACCAGCCCAATGGGTAAAATATCAAGCCAATGTGGCAGGAGATAAGAATGAATGAAAAAGAAGCTCTTCACTAAACTGTAACAAGAACAGGATAAGCACAGGAGCTGAAAAAACAACAGGTGAAAAGGGAGCAAAAAGGGCTTCTACTGATACATAAGAAGAAAAATGAAAATGAGAGAATTTGTGTTCCTGCTCCCAAACAGGGCAGCAGCCCCATTTGCTGTCAGAAACAAAAGACATAGAAAAGCCTGAGGTTCTCAATGTTTTCTCTTGTCTCAGTCTTTCCTAGCAACACTGGCCTTTAGGAAAATGAATCCCAGGCTCCTGAGACCAGTGAGAAAGCCTGAAGCAAAGAATAGTCACCCTTGCTAGAGGAAAATCAAGGCCAGGAACTCTTGAAACACCCACACCATGGTGTCTGATGAATACACCCAGGAGTGGCAGAAGGGCTGCTCAGTCAGTGAGGCCATGCTCAGTTATTTTTGAAAGGTGGCCATTCCAGCTCTTTCCTTGGTGCTTTTAAACACTCAACAGGACAAAGCCCTGAGCAATGCAGTCTGACACTAGAGGTGGCCCTAATGTAGCACAGAGAACCCCCAAACCTTCCAAACCCCCTTCCCATCTGGATGGCTCCATGATAAGAAGCATCTTGTGGTCACTGCCTCTCTGGGGTCACTGGCTGCACTGGTTTCATGGGCTGTCATTCACACTACTGCCATGCTTTTCTCTGCCTGCTTAGGTGTGAAATTTCCACATACTAAAAATCATCCAATTTCATTCATACTGTCTGGTACTTTCTGTAAGGTATTCATTCCTATGTGATTTGTGCACTGTTAGTACTGTCCTTCTGAAATTCTGCCTTCCACTTACTTTCCAAGATGTCTACAAAGCAGTTTTTAAATCAGGCATCCTATTTCACCCATTTTAACTTTCAGACTTACAGTCCGTCAGCTCAACAAAAAAAGAAAACAAAAAACAAAACAAAAGAAAACAAACACCCCCAAAAAACCCCAAACAAACAAAAAAAACCCAAACAAACCCATGCTTTGGATCTAAAAATTAGTATGTCTATGTCAGAAGCATCAAAATACCTCACAAATGTGCATGGAAGTAGCTGGCTGGGCTACTGAAAACTAATTTTTCAGGCAATTAACAATGGACTTTATGAATTCATGTTTGGCAGAACAGAGAAAATCACACCAAAAATGAACACCTTTTTTTGCATATTGTTTTGCAGACAAAACCACTCTTCAGGCTAAGCTGTAAACTTGGCAGAGCATGGGCAATAAGGAGATGGTCTTTATAAAAAACTAGCTCCCATAAGAAAAGCTTATAAGACTTTAGGAAGCTTGGTAAGTTTTTAGCTTTAAAAATGGATATTCAGGATTGCCTTCCCCAAAACAGGTTTACTCATCTAAGAATTATAAGATTACTTTGCATTCAATATATTTTAAAGTTTTAAATATTTCATAGAGGAAAAAAGTCTCTTTCATCTTGGAAACATATGCACAGCTGTAGCTATTGTTTATATTTTTAATATATATTTCTATAATATGTGGGTTTTTACAAGGGTACTCATACATATAGAACTGGAGTTTCCTAGAACAAACATAATACTGTAAAACAATTACCAAAAAAGAAGAACTAAAATTGTTTCATGGCAACATAATAGTAGCTCAATACACAGAGAGTACTGCAGGTAAGGTTTGAGTGCATGGTATCCAGGAAAATGTGATTATAAGACTGATCAATATAGTGTTCCAATAAATAATCAAACCACATATTCCTTTCTGCAGCTGGCATAAATGAAATGTAATTATTTTGACCAGGACTTTTTTGTTGTTTTAGCATTAATTCCTTATACCATACTATTGTGCTGCCTGACAAATGAATTCCAGGCTGCTGTGGAATTTTTGTCTTTTAGTCTTTGCTTATTTGTTCTCACACACTGAATGCAGACTCACAGGAACTAATGAGGTAATTCGTAAACCTGTCAGCAGCAGACATGAGAATTAATCTAGTGGTGGTCTGGTGAGAGGGGAGAAGAGGATTACAGGTAGATGGTTGCCAGCCAACATGCATCCACAGGAGGCCTGAAATAACACCTGAATTCTCTATTCTAAATCCCACTTGAACCTCCCACATTTGCACTGCACTATTTCCTTCTCTGTGCCTCCTTGCCAGCAGTGCTATGCAGGGTATAAACTGCAGCAGATGTGATATTCCATCTCCAGCTCTCCTTTTCCTTGCACAAATGTCTGCTTGGGGCCCCCCTGAAGGAGACTTCTCAAGGATGAAATTGTGCCAAACCCATAAGGGCTGTTTGTTGCCTTATTACTTTTATTCTATATGATTCTAAGCAACAATAGCATGTTTTTGAGAATGAACTAAGTGACAAAGCAGGACTTCATTAGCAATGCCACGTGTGTTTTATTTTCTTCAGAGGAACTGAGGAGAGCATTCCCTCATGCAACTTCATGTTTGTTAGTTTTTTTCTGCAAGGAAGTGAGGGATTGTCTATATCTGCTGCTATGCCTTGTTTTTCACAGGGGAGCAAGAGGTCTTACTGGCTTTAATGTTGCTCTATTTTTCCTACTCACATTCTACTCACATCCAGGGAGAAAGCTATGAAAATGTGTGGGAGGAAAAACACTATTAAAGGCAAGAGAAGTGGTTTTATAATAACCCACGAGGAAAGTTTTCCAGCGGGAAAAGAAACTTTGGAGGAGAAACTACTAAATGGAAAATGAAATTATCAGGATGCTTGTATAATTATTTTCTTACCTGTATTATTAGTTTCCAGTTACTTCACGAATGTTTTGTTGTTCTATTACTTGGCAAGCTTTATGGCTGTCTGGTTACACAGTTCCACACTATTGCTGATCTCCACTGGTTATCTGATCTTTTCATCAGTGCCATGCTGAGCAAAGGGTCCTTGGGAAAGCAATAACCTTCAGTCTTGCAATGGCCACACAGAAGTGAGTTCTGTTTGACTTTTTCCTTGACACAGATGCTCAAATTCTTTGTGTGTCATGATAAGAGCACCATATCTTCTAAGACAAGCTCACCAGAGAGATTAGATTTCAGGAATTTTTACAGATTTCACTGACACACATACATTATACCTGACCTGATGGTTTATTGACACGTCTAGAACAATGTTCAAACACCACATTCCATGCTGTATTCTTACATTCTCAGTTGCTTAAATGCTGACATAATAATAATAAGGATGAAAAAACTATTAATCAATAATGAGAAACTTCACATCTGGCTTATACTTTAGAAATGAGAAAGATGAAGATTTGATTCCTTGCCCTGTAAAGAATGAGTATGTGGGTCATGACTGAGGTCATGAGTTTGTCAAGAAAAAAAAAATCTTGTCAAGAAAATCAAATGTGCTATCACAGAACAAGGCTTGGGGAAGGAATGGCTAACATATAAATTAACTTTAGTAAGGTTTTAAGGGGAGAATCCATAGAAAACTAGCAAAATCCTTCAGAAGTAAAGCAAACACGATCTTCAAGGAAGAACATAACAAACTCAGGTTTCTTGGCAGTAAGAGGAGAATGCTGAACAAGGCATATGAGAAAAATACAAAAGAACATCAAAGCTGGTCCAAAGAAGAACAAAATAAGCTAACTGCTTCCCAGATCTGTGGTCTGTAAGACAAGATATGGCTTAAGCTAATGCATGGGAAGAGTTTGTGCAGACATGAGGAAAAATGAGAAAATCAAGTTAAATGAAACATTGGGGAATGCTGTTGGATGGGTAAAGGGTGTCTCCATTATTAGAGACATTCAAGAACTGGTTAGACAAACGAGCTCAAGAATAATACATCTTCATATTGCCTTCCAAGGGGTTGATAGAGTACATGTTATCTTAAGGCACCTACTGACTTTTCAATTTTATAATATATTTATATTTGGTTTTAGGTACTAAAAATAGCTCAACCCTTTTTAATAGAATATGCTCTTCTTTAACAGTCCTGAGCTGATGAAAAACATCCTATAAGGTTTTTCCCCCATATAAGTAATTTAATTAAAGCTGCATTCTTGAATATTGTTACTTCTGATTTTTTAAATCACTTTTTTTCCAAATGTTAGGTTGTTTGTAAATAAAACCTCATTTTCCAATCATCAGTAAAGGGTTTAGAAAACATTTAGTATAAAATTCTGACAGGAAAATGATCGGCTTCATGTAGGAATTGCAGAGACCTGTGTGGAGCTTTGTATCTGTTTCAGAGAGATTAGAAGCTTTGTTTTTCAACCTAAAGAAGACACGCAAGGGCAGTGGGAATAAAAGTTATCACCCTAGCACCCTGTTAATTAGCTGCCACCTTGTTTTAAAGACAAGACATCGTTCAGCTATTTTACCTGACCTATTCATTATCTCTCTCCTGAGCTTGTAAAGCAGTAGGATAATGATTTCATTTATATGATGATGTTAACTGTCCAAAAGGAAAAAGTCTGAGATCTCCAAATTAATTTCTTAAAAGTCACCCATTACTTACTAGTAATGTCTTGAACACTGGGGCTCATCTGAGTCAGATACAATATTCATATTCTGTTTTGCTGTTTGGAGTCCATATTAGGCAATGTTTGCATGATTTGTACATAAAATTTTGAGTTTCACGTATCACAGTTCTACAAACACTTTAAGCATGCAAATATGACAGAATAATATATTTAAATGTTCATTTAAAATAATGTTCACTTTCTTTTTTAATATGTTTTTGTATGGCAGATTGTCAGTAAAAATTTTTGAAGACAAGGGCCCTTGGATCTGATTTTGCAGAGGTTTACACAAATATGTGGGCACAGTGGAAGACAACACATTTCACTTTGGAGATTTAATGAGACTTTGAGCCAAGGAGGAGGTATAACACATGAGTTGGATTATTAGTGACAAAGTACACATTAATAATAGGGCTGAGAGTTATAGCAATTAATTCAAAGCAGCTTAAGCAAGCACTGTGGCAAAGCTACTTCCAGGTTATTCTTAAACAGAAGGTACTGAGCAGGTCACTGTCATTGTCCTGTGAAAAAGTTTGCCAAACTCTTTTAGTGCAGCTCTTCTTTTCAGCTTGCCTCATTCCCTTGGATCTCAGCTCCCCTAGGTACAGCAAAGCTCCCCATTATCTCCAGTGCATGCACTGAATGCTGATACTGGTGGCTGTGGCTTAAACAGAGCTCATCCATCATACCTGAGAAAGGATAAAGCTGGGAAGAAGCTTAAAGTTTGTGGTTACATTACCTGATTATGAGAACAGTGTTTGGATGAAGGTCAGAAATATCTACAAAAGAAAAAGATAAAAGCAGGAAACAAAATACATTGGGTTTGATGAAGCAAAGTGATTAAAAGGAATGAGAGTTTACTGATATAAAAGGAAATTGTGCATGATATATCTGCAACTAGTTTTCAATAGAGTCAGTAAAATAAATTGTGATAAAAACATTCTCATCAGTTTGAAACAAGTGTAGAGATTAGCAATGATACAGTAAGAGAGGCAAATAATACCAAAAACAGTATGTAAAGCAATATTTATAAAACCTAAATAGAAAGAGGTAACAATATGACATGCCATGCTAAAAATCTGTTTATCTTTGTAAGAAAAGACAACAATAGTAACATTAAAATCTTATATGTAGGGGAAAAAAACTCAAACATTGCCTAAGACCTGATGTATTCACAGGAGCAATCCCATTTTAATATATGGGAATATTTATGTGAGTAAACCCCTTTATATCAGCTTTAAAGTGGCAGAAATTTGGGGAGTATTTATTCTGGGGTTTCTAACCCCTCATATTTTAAGTTGTTTCTTCTGCTCATTCACCTCTGTCAGCATTAGCAGCAACAGCAACCTCGGCTGATGTGCTGTGACATCACCTGTCCCCACTGTCTGTGTTCTTCTATTGCAAGAAGAGGAGCTGCTGAGCTGTGGCATTCCCAGAGTGGAGGCCACCAGGAAGGGGTGCAGTCATCCCTCCCTGCCTGCCAGCATCTTGGGGAGTGCCTTGATATCCTTGTGCACGTGGACCTCTGTGTTCTCAGACTTGGATTTGGGAGCCAGGTATCCCAGTATGCACAGGGCAGTTACTCAAGACACTTTCCTGTGATTTCAGTGTGAAATATGTTCAAGGAACTCTCATCTCTGCCAGTGCTTGGGAGCTGTCATTCTGTGCATATCACACCCATCCAACCACTGTCAGGGTGTGAGAGACCTCATCTGATATCCTCATGCTGCCACTGTGGTTTTTTTGTTATTGTGTACCTTGATTAGAAATGTTTTCCCACCTGCCCAAGGCCTTTGTGAGGAAAGGTATGAAAATGGGGCAGAATGACCTTTCTTCTCACCTGACCTTCAATTTTTGCATGCCTTGGGCTTTTTGCCTGAATGCCTGAGATGGACATTAAGGGATATAAGCTATGTTTAACAGAAAGGATATATTTATTAGAAAAAGGTTTTTCGCCCAGAGAGTTGTTGGGCACTGGAACAGTCTCTCCAGAAAGGTGCTCACAGCTCTAAGCCTGTGTGAGTTCAAGGACAATGCTCTCAGGCACTCCTGGGGTGTCCTGTGCAGGGCCAGGAGCTGGACTCCATGATCCTGATGGGTCCCTTCCAACTCAGCAAATTCTGTGATTCCAAAAAATTACCACTGAAGCAATGCACCCTGGCAGCACCATATTTACAGGTAGAATGAATAATGTAGAGAGAGGAATTTCAGGGATGGGTAACTGTATCTCTCCTTTCTTATATTTTTGCTTTATTTTCTCAGTGCTCTCTTTTCAGCCATCCTCCTTCTCCTGGCTGCTATCACAAGTATTACTGTTCTCATTCTGTGTACCTGTCAGCATCTTCTCCCTCTGCCTGTCCCTTCCAACTTTCACAAAATCACCTGCTCCATCTTAAAGGTGTCTAATGCTAAGGTTCCTGTCCTAAGCACTGAAATTGTTTCTGTTCTTCCTTGTCCTTCCTCCACTGAAGGATTTTTCTATCTTTTCCCCCATAAGATCATTTGATTGAATACAAGGACTTTCTTGGATCTCTAAGTGTTGGGTAGAAATGTGTAATGTAAATTGCAGTGATGTTTAAATTACTGTCCAAATACATTTATGAGAAACCAAAACAGAAAGCAGATTCTTCATTTTCTCATATCAGAAGATCACATCAGATTATTAGAGGTAAAAAAATAGCTGAAGAAATATTTCCCAGAGCTTTCACCATCATAACAGCAGTGAAAATCATGAAAGATCAGCATACCAGAGAGGAAAACTGGGCAAGATAAAATAAATTCACTTGTGGTGACAAAAGCCACTCTATTCCCCAGGTCCATTCCTGTACAACAGGGAAGGAATGAGGGAGAATGCACTGATGGAGGACAAAATTTTCCAAGGAGAGGCAGAGAAAGAGAAATAACAAACTGAAATCTTGTCCACTGTTAACCTGTAGATGATTATTTGAGGGACAGATTACCCACCCTAGATTAGATAAGGGTACTTCCCTCTCACTTTCCACCCTTTTATCAACACTCAAAGAGAACTGCAAGCTTCTACTCTCTTTGCAATATGCTTTTAGCCCAGAGATATGAATCACAGAGTGACTGTAGATCAATTACTGCCATGGTAGGGAAAGCTCCTTTCAGAGACAGTTGACACCAGACTCTCCCAAAGGCCAATTGTGTCCTTAGGCTCCATCACTCCTTGCCCACAGCACTGCATACCTGAGCTATGAGCAGGCAGCAAATATTCTCCAGCTTTTGCTTCATTGAGATTGAGGGACAATATAATTCCTACTGAGCAAGCAGGTGATGTTTCTGTGTCCCTCTCACTGCTCACACAGAGCATGGAGCAGAGAGAATGGCACACACAAAAAAAAATCCAGCCAATGAAGCACCTGCCATGAAGCTCATTATTCACTTCTTTAATGCCTGCAACTTGTTTGCAGCTGTGTAGGGCATCACATCCACACTTGGAGGCAAATCACTCAATGCCCTTTAATTTTTTCCTAGTAGTGTCTCTTTCAGTACTCTTGCCCCTCTTTTTTTTCTTTTGAGAACTCTTGCCCCACCTTCTTTGCTGGAGAGTGGAGGAAATGGTGATGAACAGAGTTCACTTGCAGTGTGTGGTAGAGATTTATGATGCTTCTCATTTCTGCCATAACTCTGTGAGTAAAATCAATGATACTTTCTCACTTGGCAGAAGAATCTCACACGTGATATATGGAAATTTTTGTCTTAGTGTATGTGATGTGAATTCTAACAATTGCATTTCCTTCCCCTTGCTCTTCTGCTTCCAAGCTAGCTCCTCCTTAACTGGTTGGCACTGTTCAGTCACAATCAAAGCAACTCTTCTCCCATTGTATTTTCCTTTGAAGGTCAGTGATCCCTACTCCACCACCCACCTTCCATTTCAGATCTGTAAGGGATTTATATAGCTTCTCTATATTTTTTCCAGTCAGTCCAGGAAAAGGAATCACTTCACCCTACAAATCTTATGAGGATGGCATGCTGTCATTCATACAAATTACCGGGTAAAATTTGTTTTCCATTTTCACACAAGAAAATTATACTTGTGTTAAAAAAAAAGAATAGTAAGTACAAATTCAGCTAGAATTCAATAACATTATATCAACTATAAACATATGGAAAACATCCTTGGCACTATAACATAACAGCATTGTAGTGCCAGAGATTTCTGATTTTAGGGAAGCTATGATTAAGCTTCATTTTAGTTCAGATAAAACTGACTTGAGGAAAATGTGTTGTGGAACTGAGGTCTTCCTCAGTGTACCTAGTGCATTGTACACACTTTTTTAGGTAGAGTGTCCCAGGGCATCAATACTGAGGTAAATATTCATTAATTAATCTTCATTAATTATCTAGAGTTTGGAGAGTGCACCCTTCACAAGTTTGCAGATGATACAAAACTGGGACAGGTGGTTACCTTAACAGTTGAGTGTGCTGCTATTCAGAGGTATCTGAACAGGCTGAAGAACTGGACTGAGGAATGTCATGGCATTCAACAAGGGAAAATGCAAAGTCTTGCACCTGTGAGGAATAATCCCAGTCATCAAGGGCAGGCTGGGGGCTGCAGGCTTTGAAGCAGCACTGCAGAGAAGGATCTGGGGATCCTCAGGGGCACAGGGCTGACCAGGATGCAGAGATGTGCCTTTGTGACCAGAAACAGTCAACAACCTCCTGGGCTGCATTAGGCACAGCACAAGCAGCAGGCTGAGGGAAGGGATTCTCCAGCACTGGTGGATCCAGCAATTGCAATGCTGGCTCCAGCTCTGGGCTCCCCAGGGCACTGGAGTGAGTCCAGCAAAGGGCCACGAAAGTGGTGAAGGGACTGGAACATCTGAGAAGAGGCAGAGAGACCTGGGACTGCTTAGACTGGAGAAAAAATTTTAGGGGAAACTCAATGTGTAGAATGCCTGGTAGAAGAGAACAAAGATAATGCCAGATTCTGTTCAGTGGTGCCCACCAACAGGACAAAAGGCAATGGGCACAAACTGAATACACGAAATTGCATCTGAACACAAGAAAACACTTCTTTTACCATTAAGTTGACCAAACACAAAAATAGGCTGTCCAAAGAGGTATCTCCACCTTCAAGATATTCAAAACTCAACTGGATGTAGTCCTGAGCAAGTTGCTGCTTGAGCAAGGGTCAGACAAGAAAATCTCCAGAGGTGCCCTTTCAGCCTCAGTGATTATGTGATTCTTCATCTGAATTCTTCTGAAATTTCATTTTTTTGGTAACTTATGAAGAAAAAGTAATGGATGTTCCCACACCACGTTACTAATCACAGAGTTTCTCCCCCAGACAGGATATAAGGATCTAATACCAAGAGAGCTCAATTTTTCAAGGCTGCAATCATGTAAGCAATTAAGCATCTTTGTTTTGTATGAAAGGCAACATTATTCAATATGGAATTTACTTTAAGGAGTTTGCTTTAAGATGTTTACTCCATACTTTGTAGCAAATCACTACATCAGAGATTCCAGACTCCCTCTAAAGGTAATGATGACCTGAATGCCATGAGATCTGACTCTGTGAGTTTTGGACACCTCCTGCTCCCAGTGGCAGGCCCTGCAGCAGGACCATGTGGTTCTACTGTGCCCTAGCCTACATTCTTCAGGAAATGTCCTTCATCTGTTTGAAGTTGCCTTGGGCTAAGCTGATGGCAGTAGGTCCCACCTGTTGTTGAGTCTATGTGTTCTACCTTTATTACCATGACATTGACACCCAAAGCTTTCATGATATTTAGCAAACAAACAAACAAAAAAAAAACAAAACAAAAAAAAAAAAAAAAAAAAAAAAAGTCGTTGTTTTGGGGCAGGATGGTAAAAAAGAATTTGATATAGATATGTTCTGCAGAAAATCAGATAATTTCTGTTACCCAGAGTTAACACAAAAACATAAACAAATCCAGAAGGCAGCACAAATTATCTTCACCACACCCAACAAGCTAAGTGCAAGTAGAGATGTGCTTTTTAGTTCTTTCACATTTTTCTGTAGGATTAATGTCCTTCAGATTAAACAGGGAGTTTTAGGTACGAGATCTGAAGTCGTTGTTATCAGCATGTAAGGAAAAATACAAAGCACTCTGATCTGAAATAATTGGAAACTGCCTACCTGACTGTAAAGGAAATGAGAAAAACTTTAACTTTGAAAAATACTTTTATGATACCCTAGAAAATAAAATGCAAGTGTTTTGCTGGTTTATGAAGTACTAGGTAAAATCATTTCTTTTGCATAACCTGCACTAATTTCATGTTGTTTGTTCATATTTAGTGCTGGTCTACTGTCATCCACAAAGTCTACTGAAATCATTAGAGATAGGCTCATACTAAGATTTGAAAGCTCTTCTCATCCAGGTTAAATTGGACAAAATACTGTGCAGTTTATCTCCACCTTTAAGCCCTTATTTCAATTCCATGGGAGAAAAGCAAATTTCAGAGCACAGAAGGCAGCAGCTGGGCACCCTGGCAGTGATCCTTCATGGATATGTGAGGATTGTGGTTTTGCTGGGTGCCCACAAAGCCACTTACACTCTTCACATAATCTGTGAATTTTTTTACTTCAGCAACTCAGCTTTGAATAGGGCACTCACTCTCTTAACTACTGTTAAAACACTTCAGATAATTAAAACTGGTACAGCTGAGAACAAATATTTCACACTGCCTGAACTTGTGGAAAACAGAATTTCTTCGTAAGTCCTCCTCAGCAAGACACGGTCACCCCAACATCTGCTCTGATCTAAGTTATCAAATCAGTGATCTATATTTGCTGCCACTTTACTGCCTGAAAAGTTTAGTGCCAGAATGACCAGCTAAGGCTTCCAATGAGCCTTTAAGAAATTAGTTTAGGATTTACTGCAATATGTGCAAGTTATAAAGCAGACAGAGGCACTAGTATTTGGATTCAAAATGCATGAAACCACCACTTTTTCTGCTGATCCTACTCACTTTTTTGTGTCTTTCCCACTTTCACCACAGAGCTCACAAGAAAGTCATTAGAGATTGGCAGCTCTCTCCTTATGTGGCCAGCTTCCTCCACAAAATCAGTTACTTAACTGCCCTCTCTATAAAACGATATATTGGGGCACAGAGGGAAATGCTTGGTTTTAATGGAACACTAAAAGAATGGAGTTTAATTCACCTTTGTGATTTGATAACTTTTACTGCACACATCAGTAACAAATCCTTCATGCAATTTTCCTAAACTAGTATTTTACTGCTATCATATTTTTCCTGACCTCATGTTTAAATTGAATGGCTGCAAATTCATATGTTTAAAGCTGACGAAAATGCACAGAGAGTACTTCTAAATTTGCCATTGAGTCTCAGGAAATAAAGCCTGTTGCCTGGGCAGTAGAAATGCAGGGCCCAGGGTTATGAGAAACCCTCTCTGTGAGGTATTGACAGAAGGACTATACCTCTCAGACAAAGCTATTATATCAAATCCCAATATCAAATCCCAATATCTTCACTTTTCAAGGCAAGGGAGATTAAGAGCTGACATTTCAAGACCAAGTCAGAGAACCTACTGATTAAACACTAATCCAAAATGTCCTTTCTCTGCCATAGTCAAGGAGGTGAGGGAGCTGTATTAAAAGGACAGTATAATTCTGTTGATTGATTTGCAGAGCTGTTGCATATTTCTCAAGGTTATGATATAAGAGTTTGCAGTGAAACATGGAAGTCTAGTTTTGGTGTGTTCCAACACAAGAACAGAAAATATTACATACTGTGCTCTAGTGATAGCCAGTGAGCTTTGTACATGTAGATCACTTATGTTCTCACAAATTTTATTTTTTAAATATATCACCCAATCACAGATATCCTCAAAGAAACCTTGGAAAGAGATTTTTAATCACTGTTAGACTGATTAGACTAGTAATATCTCTTCTTTTCTTAGAGTTGGATGCAGTCTTCATTTGATGTAAAAGTATCTGGCAGATGACCTGGAACATCTAATTCATTCACCATAATTCAAGTCAGTAGTTACTATAGTCAGCACCCAAATAACAGAAACCCAGAGATTAATCAATCTGTGCAAACAGTAAAATTTTGAAAACCAGATGCTAAAATGACTCTTTGACTTCACATTCATGTTTTTGTTTGTTTTAATGTTTCAAGAGAGAAATACAGATTTGTTGGTGCTACCTCAGTGCAGAGCTGTCTCCTGTGTTGTGTTTTAGCAAAACACTTGGCCAGAATCCTACATTTTTTGGGGACCTAGAAGGTACCAATTACTGTGAAACTAAGCAGACATGAGAAAAATACCAGTTCAAGATAGATGAAATTGATTTTCTTTGCAGAAAATCTTTTGGAGTATAACTTCCTTGCAAAATTCTCTTTTCTGTGATTTTGTTCAAATCATTGCACTTACATTATGCAAAGATGATCTTTACTGATCTCAGCCTAAAACAGAAACCATGGCAATACCTAAATGTTTGAAATATTACCCCTGAAGACTATGTCTGTGATTTCTTGTTCCTATTTGGTTGAGGTACCTCCTTGTCATTAGAGTGCTTACATCCAAATCACCTTTCCATAACTGGGTGTGTCAAGCACAGGGCTTTGAGAATGGCAGGAAAGGAGTGTAAAAGTAGACACACACCCCCTACTCCCCCTTTCCTGTTCCTGTTTTTTGGAGCTTTTTTCTTTTTACCTTATATCAACAAATTCAGAATTTATCAGACCGGCAAGTGAGAAACATGGGCACATAAATAACACACACCACATCTGTTGCATGCCTCTGTGTTTATTTTTACTGCAAACAATTAATGAATAAATTACTAAAATAATTTTCAAATTAAGAATTGAAGCCACATTTAAATCCCTTACAGGCAAAGTCCCTGATCAGAAGGCTTCACAGCTTCACTCTTGTTGATATTTTCTTGCTGGTGAGTGTGAAGCAACCCCACTGAATGGCTCACAACTGGATCTGCCTGGGGCAGGGCAGCAGTGAGATCACTTCTTGTCCATTTTTTTGGCTTTTTGGAGCTGAATTTTATTTCCCTACTCCAAAGATACAAAGACACATTGAACCCATTCCTGTCCACTGGACTAGTGCTCCAATCAGCATACCCAACTGCTTTGCCTTAAAATTGTGTAGAAGTGTATCAAAGCCATGTAAAGGGCTGCTGGGCATGAGAGAAGAACCCCAGAACCCATTTGGCACAAGAGCAGGAGATAAGGAGAGATAACTGAGGGCCTCAACTGGCACCAGGTCCCTTTGTGTGAACAAGTCAAGACCCTAGATCCTCCACTGACATCTACATAGGGACACCTAAAGTCAGGAGATTATTAAATATTCCTAGATGGAATCTCATTGGTCCAGCAAAATGGTTTAGTTTTCAGTGTAATTTTTTTAAAATACTTTCATAAGAGAAGGAATTAAATTCTATAAAAATATTATTTTTAAAAAACATACCACTTCCCCATGTTATTAAAGAGCCCATTCTCTATTAACAAATTCTTGTAGCCTTCTTGGTGGAAAAGGGAAACTGAAACCAATACTATCCCAATTAGATCCTTCTGCTTCTAGCAAAATGTGATTGATAAAGATTATACTGGTGTCAAGTCCCTGAGGGCTAAATAGCTCTGTTTGCAAAAATCTCTTTAAGCTGCTGCTGCCTTACCCTTTCATTCCCACCTCTGTTTGATGTAATTTATACAGGCCCAACTAATGATTGTAGTGACCTGAGGAAGGTCACAAAATGCTACAGAAATTAGAAACTGAAAGGATCACATCTCAAACAGGTTTTCTACTAAAGGCTGTTTTCATGCAGACCCTGGAACTCTGGTTTCTTATTGAGCTGCAAATGAAGCCACCCTTGTTTCCTTGAACTCTTCTCAGATCTCAGCTGGTTTGGGAAGGGTGACACCTGTTACTCTGCTTCTACACCAGCATGAGATTTCACCCCCAAAGTCTCCCATTTGAGCAGTAACCAAATAGTTTCAACAATGTGATGCTATGAGATCACAGTCTGACAGAGGGTCTCTGGCTTGAGAAAAAAGGCTAGGTGTGATGAAGGCTTTCTTCTTATTCACATCTGTCACTTTTATCTCAATCTGTGAATGAATGTCTTGTTTTCATCAACTGCAAATTTCAAGATTTTGGCTTTTGCTTTGCAAGACATTCCACTGAAGCCACAGATAAGGTGCAACATAGACATGCTGATTATCAGCTCTTCCCTAGACAACAGTACAGACCTCGACAGCACAGAAAATGTTGCATTTTTTGGCCTTTTTACATTTCAAAATGTGGGAATTTTTCCTATCAATGAAGCACTTTCTAAAAAGGCACTCTGGTTTTGAAGAGAACAAAGCACTACCCTGTGCTGTCCAGGGCTATGAGATGAACCAAAGATACCCAGGCATTCTGCAGTTCACAGCAAGTTGTGTTGGTTCATCCCGTACAGAGAGGAGCTTTAAATTGTTTCCTTAAAGAGCCTTCCAGCATGAGGCAAGGCAAAGATAAGAGATACATAAATGAATACATTATATGTCCTTAAGTGAAAAAACCCAAAACTCAACAGCCAGCACATGCTTTGCCTACTAAGAGCATCTCTGTAAGAGCTGCTTGTTTAGGGCTCAGCCAAGGCCCCTTTGCAATAGCCACACTATTCCTGGGTGCTGATTAAACAGAGCTGGAATTTATAACCATGCTAAATTTTTAATATTTAAAGGTTAACAGACAGCATATAAAAGATCTTTAGAAACAGGAAGACTTTTGTGTCTCCTTCAGTCTGTTAACTTTGTCAGCTGCTCAGCCCCCACTGTATGTCAGTGAGAGAGAATTTCAGTAGTTTAGCTGGGCAATGGCTATGAGTGAATAGATGGGGAATATGCAGATCTGCAATGGGATCTGGGTGTTGCCACTTTTGTCAGCCACAGAGAAGCCAAGAAGGGCCATATCTGAGTGGTGGTTTTAGGGAAGATAGTACTTCCCACATGAGCACTAAAAACAACCACTTCTGTATTCTCCTTTTCTCTACATGTGAAGCCTTTTTTAATCCATCCATTTAATTAAACAGAAGGAGAATGCAAACTCATAAAATATATCTGTAATATATGAGGGTGCAGCTCTTCTAACTTATGAAAAATTGCATATCGTTCCACTAAAGGTAGATTTGGCTTCAGGTTTGCCCAGAATACATTTTCATTCATAATTTTATTCCATTTAGTCAGAATAGTGGATTGAGTGGTACAGGAGAAACATTAAACGATTCTTAAAAACTTAGAGAGCATGATAACAGTGTGCCAAATCTATTATGCTTTCTTTTGTTTCTCAAATGTGGGAGTTGCCATCAACCCTCCCAGAATGGAGAATGGAGTGGTCATTGTTGCAAACAGTTGAAGTAGACCATAAAGATATGTCAGAAAGGAGAGCTGAACATTAAGACTCATCATCTCTAGCAGTAATTCTAGAAAGAAATGCTAGAAAGCATTTATAGCTTTCTATACTTTTCTCTGGAAAATAGTTATGAAGGGAGAGCCCCCCAGTACTTACATTTCCTGCATCAGGAAATATCCACTTTGGATGGCCATTGTTTTTGTCTAAAGCACTTTCAACTTTCTCTCCTCCAACAAAAATTGCATGTTTCAACCCAGCAATAATCTGTATTGAGTTCCTTATCTTTTTAAAGTTGCATTTTTCAGGGAATGAGGAAAGGGCAAGAGGAGAAATATGACATGCTGTCAATTTTCTCTTGAGCCATATCTGTAATGCACTCTGTGGGATCCTGTTACTTTAGGCAGCCACTCACGATTGAGGGATTGCAGCATGTCACCTTTAATTGGCATATCATAAAATAGTTTTTAAAGCATTGAACATTAAGGGATTTAAATCTCTTTAATGCTCCCGCATGGCAATCTCTCAAAGTTCATACAGAGGCCAGACCCTCATAATAAATAGAGAGAAGGCAAAAAAGCAGCCACACAAATTAATGACAAGGATTGTAGAAAAAGTTTTGAAACAGTTGAAATAAGATCTCTGTGAGTTCTGAGGTTCCAAATAAGCCACAGCAGTAAGTGGGAGGAAGGAGAAGAAACTTCTACTCCTTCACCATGCTGAGCTAAAGGAAACTCTCCAAGGAAAATATTTTATATATTTCAGTACAGGCAGATCCAGCTGTGTGAAATCAAACCCACACAAAGGAAGGACCCAATCCAGCTATCAGATTTACACAGACTGAGGTACAGCAATATGAAAACCATGGAATTGCAGTAACAGAAGGATACTCCTGAGGAAATGAGAGTATTACCATCAGAGGTGATAATATTCAAGGCACTCAGGTACACAATGCAATGTGAGCTCACTAGGGAGATACAGTAGCTGTCTTTTCCTAAATATCCATAATAATCATGTACTTTCCAGAAGTCTGTGTGTATCTAAGAAATGTACATAGACATAAATATTGAAAAAAGTGGTCATTTTAACTAACTCTAGCATTGTCCTAATAAATCCTTTGTAAGGTAAAATCAAGACTCAAGATGTTTATGTAACTGAGTTTGCCCAATATGCAAGTATTTGAAAAATTATATAGGCACTGTGTGAATTAATGAACAATTTCAAAAAATGAAAAGTTCTGTCAAAAATTGCTGCCCATAAACTTAACAATATATATTTGGACTGCAGTGCACCAAGTCTGGTAGGAGGAAGCTGTTTTTGGTAGCACATTTCTTCTGTTACCTCAGAGTCAGTCAAATAGAGTAGTCAGAATATTTTTTTTTTTGGTATCCAAAAATAAAAATACTATCATACAAATCTGTTTTTTATTTTATTAAATCCTCTCACAGGTGATAATGATGGGGTTTATTTTTATTGAGATTTACTTTATGAGTGTTTTGGTAGGTTTTAATGTCTGACCCAAGTATATTTTCATTAGTTTGTAGCCATTACTATTATGCAAAGTACTTGAGGGCATGTATTTATAAGTATCCTTGTGAATTTGCATAGTACATAAGTGCAAAAAATTTTCCATAATAAATGCTAGTCCTTGGAGCAGCAAATTCATTCTTAATTATATAAAACATTTTTCCTCATTCTATCTGAATTATTCCAGTGACTTAACAGCCTTTTTCTGCCTATGTTAAAAGGATAAACAAGTATGTCACTTGTAATTACTATAATCATTCTGTCCAAAATCTCAGTCACAGCTGACTGAAGTTTTGGAAACTTCAAATTCAAGAAGAAAATGCCTCCAATTTCATATTACTTACCCACAACCTGTAATTCCCAAGTTGTTCCCAACATCTTACAGCCAAAGAAACTTCCAGTGTTTCCATTTCCCAAATATTTCACCAATTCTAAGATATTGCCCATAGAACCCTAATGACTTCTGTATTGAAGGAAGTCCATCTGTTAGGTCTTAAATAATTTAAGTAGCCCCTTTTCTCAGACCAAATTTGTATTTAGCAGGTTTCTGGGAGCAGCACCTGACGTTGATCCAGACCAAGCCTACAGCTGAGAGTGACAAAAGTCAAGGACTCTGACTAATGGCCTGTAGTGACCAGACCAAGGTTGAATCAACCCTTCATACCCTGAATCAATATTTTAAAATTAGGCTCAGCCTACACCAAGGCCAAACTGGGGACTTCTGTTCTGTCCTTCACAACAGAATGAATGATAACATAAATGGTTTAGATACATATTTTAAGAAAAAAAGTTTCCCTCAGAAATCTGAGCATGTACTCAATTTACAACTGAAAATTATTATTTCTTAATCCAAATGAATAGAAACAAAAGACTTTTGAAGGCAACTTGCATGGTAAAGAGCCAGATACAAAACTGAAGGACCTTGATCTTTTAAAAGAATGCTTGAGGGACTGAAAACACTTTAAAATAAAACCTTGTGAAAGTTTTGAAAATTCCTTAAACAACAAAAAATTCATGACTGCCTGATCAAATAGAATCAGTGTAGCAGGAAATTCATCAGCCAAGTATGAAGAGGAGGTTGCACCATCTGGACACCAAGGCTAGAAAACAATGGCAACTACACATAAAAATATGTAATTTGATAATTGCAGAGAAAAAAAGCAAGGGGAAATGGCAGTTTGGAGGGTTAAAGCATAGAGAGGATTGAATATAGCTGAGACTGCCAAGCAATAAAATTAGAAACTAATAGGTGACCTTGGGGAGATGAGCTTTATTAGCTCAAGATTGGGATGGCTGAAAGTAAAGAGAAAAGAATCATCTTACCTGACACAAAAAATCTGGCATTCTTTCTAATGTTTCCCTATACAGTCATTGTCAAGCTGTCTTTGAGCAACCCCAAAACCATTCTTTCTTTCTGTTTAGCCTCATAAGAGACCAAATATACACACCTCAGCATAAGATTTCAAGGAAAAACTTGTTACCAAGGTACAATAAACGATCTGAAGACAAGGACAGGGAAAAAATACCTAGCAGATGAGAAGCCATAAACAAGTTATAAGGGCAGGTGGTACCCAGGGCTTTGGGTATGCTTCAGAGCAAGGAATATCTGTATTTTTGTTCAGTATCTGCCATGATGAATGTCTCCATGGTAAAATACTATCTTGCACATTAAGGATATCTGATCTTTCACTGGGAGAAAATATATTTACTCAATAAATTTGTTAGCTGCAAAAGTAGCATTTCAAAAGTCCCAAAACCATTCACTCACAACCTCTAAGGGTGCACATCTGTATTTGGGAGAGACTGAGATACAAAAGCATCTTAAATGGAACCTGCCTTCCAGGAAGAGATGTCAGTTTGACTCAAAAAGTCACCCTGGGACTCTCATAAAAACAGGTACACACATCTCAGTGTAAAATTTCCTAACAGTAAGTCTGACATAAAGGTTATCTTAGAATGTAGCTTTCCTATGCTGGGCTAAAACAATCAGCCTGGGTCACTGCTCTCAGCACCTGTCCCATCTCTCAATTTGATATTGCAGTGTTTTAAGCTTCTTTCACAGAGGCATCATGTGTGGGGCTTTGCTAGGGCCTCAGAAGAGCAGCTCTTGAGTAAAAAGCCCAGGATGTACAGCAGGGGAACAAGGACATTTCACAGAAATGCCCCAAAATAACAAACATGCATGGTTAACAAGCTTTACAAAGCTTCCCCAAAAACCAAACACAGATACTGCTTGCAGAGCTCTGCAGGTGTTCTGAAGATGTGACAGTGGTCCTGCTGAAGACCACTGCACATTGAGGAGACAGCAATCCCACAGCAGCCAGCCTGAGCAGTCAGGCCCCTGCTGTGCAAGGCTGTTCTGCAAGCCCAGCCTGGCCCTCAGGCAGTGCTGTGCCACACAAAGCTCTTGGGTGCAGGACAAACTCAGCCAGTTTGCTGTCACAGAGGAGCCTGCAGCAGCTCCCACCTGGTACAGGGATTAGGCCAGCAGCCCAACCCCATCTTTCTTTAGAAATATAGCAAGAAATCCCTAAATTTGACTGTAGAAACCATGAATAGAGACCTTTTCTTGTAAGAAAATTCTATAATAGCTCAAATGATCAAAATGGACTGATCTCTTCCACAGGCAAGGTCTGCACTTCGTGGATCAGAGGTCCCTTCAACTGCACAAACTGTGGTTTCTGGCATCTAAAGGGATGTAAGATTATCAATACTACTTTATCTTCCATTGTTAGTGCTGATAAATAGTATTTTGAATGATGGAGTCTGAGTCTTTCATACAAGGATCATAATGGACCATCACTTCCAGGACAGGAAGACTTTTTGATTCTCAAAATGAATAAGATAACCACATCCTTTATAAAAGACTCAGAACAGTTAAGCTCTGCCCTTGCCAACTGCAATCTATATTTAAGAACAGCAATGCATGGGAGACTTTACATGGATTATTAAGACAGGTTTCCTCTTCTCTATAATCAGCCATCTAAAACTTAGCCATATCACCTTAAGCCAAAGCTTAGATTCCCTATATATTGAGCAAAGATGTGATTCAATATGGATGGATAGCAATCCACCCCTTTTTAAGATAGGTATCCAGAAAAGGCAAAATTAAACTTCCTCTGCAGAGGCACTTAGTGCATCCATAGCAGCCAAGCCTGATCTTCAGCCAGCTTAAACTTCATATCTAACAGTTATGGGTTCAGAGTTAAGTGAGGTGATTTATACTGCCAGCTGGTACTGACAGAGGAGTCAGAACATGTTTCAAGCAAAATGTTTGCAACATACTAAAGACAAGATAACTACAGCCATCTGGTTTTTATATATAAGAAAAAAAAACATTCTGAGAAATACATTTGTCCATCTGGTACTGCTGCCTTCATTGACTTTGTTACACCCTCAGTTTGCTCCACACAGTTTTGCAGATGTTTCTGCAGGTACCAATGAATGATCCATCTGCTGACACAGAGCAGAGATGCATTGCCCAGTCAGTGACTGGTACAACCCACCTCTTGTTTATGCCCTCCTGCACTCCCTCCATGCTTGCAGGCATTTGTTGTGACCTCAAGAACTGATTATGAACAGGCAACAGGAAATTGATTTGTCAGGACACCACAGTTTTCTGTAAGGAGCAGGCTGCTTGGGATAAGGCTGCTGTAAAGGTATTGCAGACAGAGTTGAAGATAAAGGAGTAGAAAAGCACAAAAGAACTGTGGTGCAACAGGAACTTGTTTGCATATAATGCATTTGCTGTCCTGTAATGTTGATACCATAGGTCTCAAGTTTGAGCCCCAGCTCAAAATTTTTCAAGCTTCTTCAAGTCTCTAAGTACACTCTTGCCTGGAGA
Source organism: Luscinia megarhynchos (assembly GCA_034336665.1). Classification (NCBI taxonomy): domain Eukaryota; kingdom Metazoa; phylum Chordata; class Aves; order Passeriformes; family Muscicapidae; genus Luscinia; species Luscinia megarhynchos. Next base: position 17,846,798 of record JAPFBE010000003.1, read on the forward strand.
TGCACCATTGGGGAAGCACAGGCCTTGGGATGCAGGGAGGAAAGGAAAGACCTTTGGGGGTTTTATGGATACAGAGTCACTTGGCTTGAGGAACTTCATGGTTAATTCAAGCAAAGCTACCTAAAGAGGTGGGTGGGGGGTGTGTGTAGATAAATCTCTGCAGACACACATAAGCATATGATGGGGCTGGACAAAAAGAAAGGTATTTTTAACCATTTCTGTAATATAATATGTATGCTTAAAATACTCTTGTTCCCATAATTTAGTGACTGAGTTACCTGTCAACAATTTTCTGCTATTTGACCAGCTCCAAACATAAAACTGTACACGGACAAAAACAAAAACAGATTGCTTCAATCTCCTACTTAAATAAACTGCTAAATCTAAGAACTCAAGAGAAAATTGTTGGATGAAGACTCAGTACTTCCCTATTTTTAAGTACTTCTCTAACTTACCATCTTAGATCAGAATTTCTTAGTGATGTTTGAATGACATCCATTCTTGCTTCTTCTTTTCTCCTGTACTTCTTTCTTGCTTTCAAGAAAATAAATTATAGAAATGTGATAATAAATGGTAAATTCTTTGCCTGGATATCTCTGTTTTGGCTGTTTTATCACAGGGCTTATCTTTGTTCCAAAATGATGGAATTCAATAGGCTTTTTATTCTTGCCCCAGATACTTTCCCCTTACAGGAAACTGGAAAATCCCAGCTCCATCTGCCATGAAATGCAAAGAACAGTTTCAGGAATATATGTAAGCATGCCAGCCACATTGCCTGGCCACTTTCCAGGCTATTGGGTGCTGTTCAACTTGAACTTGGACCTACTGCATCCCTAACAGGCTGAAGGGGAGCTGAGCCCACAATAGGTGAGCCTGCTGGTAACCCAGACTGTCACCTCTTCAGCCAGGCCAGGCCTTGTCTACTCATCACATGTGAACAAGAATTGGGTGAGACAGTCTCTTCCCCTAAGTATTTCAGAACTTGATCTGAACTTGCCTCTCCATTAATGCTTCCAATTGAGTACAGAGGAAGAGTGGATTTGAGAAAATCTTATTTAAGGATTAATCAAGGATTAGTTTTTGATATAGGTATGATAAGAATTTCCTTGCACCTCCACCTCTCCCTATAGGTTTCTGCACTCTAGAAGTGGATGCAATCTTAAACCTGAGATATAGAATAAAAGGAAAGAAAGTTTCACTATGAGGATGAAAGCAATGGACTCAACAGATTTTTATTAAAGCAACACTACATTTACCACAGACTAATTCTCTGGAACCTAAGTTCACTCAGCAAACTAGCACTTGAACCCTCCTCTGTACCTCCCAGGACAACCCTCATTGACAGCCAGAATCAGAAAGAAGTAGTTAATGCCCCAGGAGAAAAAAGAGAAATATGGGGAAAGTACTGGATTTTTGTTAGGAGATTAGAAAAAAACTAATATAAGCCAGGACAAAGAACTGGAAACAAGTATAGCTAGACTTATGACCTTCCCTGAAATACTGAGAGTCAAGTAAGAAAAGCAATCACAGAGACTCACAGACCAGAAAATCCCAGGATCATGCTCACTCAGGGAGGCAGGTTTTTAATTGATCACCTACATCCAAAACACACTTGAATGTATTGTAGGAAAAAAAAATTACTCAGCTCCTCCAGAACCAGCTAACCAAGGGGCACAGGAGGTGCTGGATGTCCTTAGCTCAGCCTTTCAGGAGCTGTGTCTGCTGTCCTGGGTTCCTGATCCCCCACTCGAGGCACTGAGGACCCCAGGGCTGCTGCTGTGCCCCTCTCCTGGCACTAGACTGTGCCCGAGGTACCCTGTGCCGTGCTCAAGGTGCTCTGCCATGTCCTGAGCTCACAGCACAGCCCAGGGCCAGCCCCCGAGGCACCCTGCTTGCAGTGTACTGCCCGGGGGACAGAAACCTGTCCCTGTGCTGACCTCCTGCACCCCCAGCCCCTGCTTTGGGCATGTTCTGCTGGCAGCTCAAACACACCCATGACAGAGACTGCAGCAGTACAAAACTAGAACTCACAACTCCATCTACAATGCCACTTGCAACCGCATTATTTTAGTGTCTAGACACACTTTTATACGCACATTAGGGGAAAAAATTCATATTCAAGGTCAGAATTTTCTCAAACAGAAAGGGCTTATCCTTTCCTGCAGCAGTCCCGAAAGACACACAACTCATTTTTCTATTTTGTCTGCACCATGCCATTTTGTCAGTTCAACAGACTCTTGAACTGTTTGCAGCCTGTAAAGCCTATTTTGTTGCTATGGTGACCAGCTCTTCAAAATATCACTACCAGATTAAAAAAAAAAAAAAAAGAAAAAAAATCCAAACACATCTGAGGTCTGATGATTCTGCAATGATTTTGCACAATTTCACAAGAAAATTGTTTTATATTTAGGACCTTGAAAGATAACTGGTGGTTCAAGACAAGAGCAAAATGCTGATAAGATGTTTCTTCTGTGCCTTGCAGCTTTTAACTGGGGCACTGCTTTAATTCACTCCAGCAAACTGATCAGAACACAGCTCCCTGAAAAGCATAGAGACTTCAGAAACATGACACTCAAAATTTATATTTGTAGCAGATTTTTTTTAAATTTCTACCTAAATGTAACACTAGCATTCAGACCTTCAGGTAGTCTGCAGTAGATTAACATTAGCAAAGACATTGTGAATGATCTTGCCACAGACATGTAAAATTTTGCAAGATTTGCCAATCTTGTCAATATTAATCAAATTGTTTGACAGTATTGGACAACAGATTGTATTCACCACAGACATTAAACTACCCTATGGAAAGCCCTTTATGCACAGATGTAAGATTATCTGAGTGCTTTCACTTCTCTAAGTTCTTGCTTAACATGCATTTCAGGAAGCCCACAGAAGACAATGATTCTGTAAGATGAAAGCCAAAAGCTATACCTTCAAGTGGTAAGTATCTCCATAGTTCTTTCAAACCACGTAATTTAGTCTAGGTGAAATTTTGGCCCTGAGAGCACTGGCCCAGCAATTTCAATACCAACAACTGGGTTTTCCCCAAATTCAGAAGTGAATTATGACATCAAGTTAATTTAAAATGGTGGCATTTTTTGAAAATGTCAGTTATTAGATTCCCACAGATAAAGCATTCACATGCTTTGAACCAGAGGAGCAAGGGTATTCTGTGCCTCAAAGCACAATTAACAGTATGCACCACTGAGAGACATCAAATATGTTGTTATTGAAACTAGCTTGAGAAATGCAAGTAATCATAAGTGCCATTTTATTTTATATCCAGCATTAATAATCAGATGAAGCATTAGCTACCAAAAGGGTTTATTATATTTCTAATTAATAAACAGGTTAATAGGATTATGTGGGCATCAGACCCAGCCAGTGCAAAAGGTGGGTTCTGCTTGACTAACCTGATCTTCTTCCCTGACAAGGTGACTCACTGACTGGATGAAGGAAAGTCTGTAGATGTAGATCTGGACTTTATTAAAGCCTTTGACACTGCTTCCCAGTGCATCCTCAAGGAGAAGCTGCCTTGCAGGGGTGTGGATGGATAAAAAGCTGGCAGGACAGCTGGGGCCTGAGAGGTGTGAATGGAGGTGCACCCAGTCAGTGGGCAGGCACAAGGGGTGCTCTCCAGGGCTCAGTGTCAGATACAGTCACAATCAAAATCTTTATCAATTATCTGGGTCAGGGGATGAAGAGAACTCTCAACCATTTTGCAGACACCAAGTTAAGGGGAATGCTGATCTGCTGTAGGGTGGGAAGGCTCTGCAGAGGGATAGGAGCAGGCTGGATCAGTGGGACAGGTCCTGCACTAAAACAACCCCAGGCAACATTTCAGGCAGGGGGAAGAGTGTCTGGAAAATTGCTCAGCAAAAAATGACCTGAGAGTCCTGGCTGACAACTAGCTGAACATGACCTAGAGTGTTCCCACATGGCCAAGAAGGCCAATGGAATCCTGGCCTGGATCAGCAATAGTGTGGCCAGCAGGACCAGGGAAGTGATTCTCCCCCTGTGCTCAGCACTGGTGAGACAACAACCCAAATTCAGTGCTCAGTTCTGGGCCCCTCACTACAAGAAAGACACTGACGTGCTGGAGTGAGTCCAGAGAAGGGCAATGGAGCTGGGGAAGGGTTTGGAGCACAAATATGATGTGGAATGGCTAAGGGAGCTGGAGGTGTTTAGCCAGGAGAAAAGGAGGCTCAGGGTGAGACCTCAGCACACTCTACAGCTCCCTGAAAGGAGGCTGTAGCCAGGACATGGTTGGTTTCAGGTAACAAGTGGCAGAACAAGAGAAAACTGCCTCAAGTTGTACCAGGAGAAGTTCAGATTGGATATTAGGGAAAATACCTTCACTGAAAGGGTTATCAAGCACCAGAACAGGGTGTCCAGGGCAGTGGTTGAGTCACCATTCCTGGAGGTATTTAGAAGAAGGTTAGATGTGGCACTGAGGACATGGTTTAGTGGTGGCCTTGGCAGCCAGTACTAGGTTATTGCCTAGAATCTATTATCTAAGAGGTCTTTTTAGAATCTAAAGGATTCTATGGTTCTGATTTCAAACCATCAGCTTGGAAGTCCGCTTCACTATTTTCAACATGCATTGGAAATCAAAAGGTGGCAATGAAGATAAATGTGTTATTTTTCTGCAGATGAGACATCAAAGAGAAGCTGTCTTACATGGTGAATAATAAAGCCTCACAGAAGAATAAGATAGAAAAATGCCTATCTTCCTCCAGTACTTTCATGCATGGGTGAAAATGGACATAGACTTGTCAGCCTTGATTGTAACTTCTTAAGAAAACACAGGTGCCTAAATGAGATGATTTCCATGGAGTATCAAGTAAATGAAAGGAGGAAGAATCAATAGAGAGAGATAAAGCCACGATTTATCCAATATGATCACTGCAAGCTCATAGCTATTTTATCCCCTCACAATTACTTGATTGTGTGCAAATGTTTCCACATTATTGATTTTGAAATTAAAAGCTAGACAGAAATGTAGTTGGACCTAAACACTTCTTTTACAAGCCTTCACTTTTTATTGGTACACCACTTTCAAATTTAGTGTTAAAATTAAGATGGGAATACAGTATTTATCACTGTATTAATATTGTCATTTTAAAGGAACAGTCAGATCCTTGTTGCACCACCTTTACTCCCTATCCCTATGATATACCTCCTTTTTGCATATAGAGACCTTCTAATTCTTCAGAAGACTGGCAAAACCAAAAGAAAGTAAATTATTGAGAATAGTTTAGTTTAGTTTCCAAATTGTATTCAAAACCTAGCATGCATGTTATCTGATACTGCTGATCAATATTTACATAAAATGTTTTCATTCAACATCACCAAAACATATTGGTTTTGGAAACATCAAAGACATTGGCTCAACTAGATGGAACAATAGACTCAAATGCAGATTTTTTAAAGCCAATAAATATTCTTTATGTAAGTGTTCTCATGGGTAATGCAACATTCATTTCAATATTGATTTATTTCAACTCTATGGTTATTTATTATTTGAACTGTCATACTGCTGCAGCATTCCAGTCAGCAGCCATAACCCCACTGACTAAAGGCTGAACAAACAGGACCTACCTCTGCCAGGTGGCCGTGACAGAATTTGCCTTTAGTCACAGGTAAGTAAAGTGTATCTCTGAATACTCAGAAGGGAGTAGCAAAGAGAGAAGCCAGGATTTGGTACAAGAGAAAATCTGTTTGTCTGTCTTTTTAGGGACCAGAACTGAGTTTGTTTTGTGATGCAATTATTCAAAGACAATGCATACTGATAGGGTCATAAAAGAGCTACTAAAAACCCAAAGAATGTGAAAGGAATTTTCTCAAAAAACATGATTATGGAGTAGGAAAGAAGCCCAGAGAGGACAGAGTCCCTGGGGAAGGACAAGAATTAAGGTAGAAAAGCCTGGTTAAACATGCTGCATGAGCCTGACAGCTTGAAAAAATAAGCTGACTGTGGATCTGAGATGCAGCTGCCATCATCAAAGGCCTGAGTTAGAGAAGTTTTAGAGAAATGTAAGGGATGGAGGAGAGACTGGAGATGGGATGAAGAAAAGATTTTTGAGTAATAACAAGCTTAGGAATGGAAGAAAAGAAAAGACTAGAAAGGGGTTAGAATGGTAGGTGAGGGCTGTGGGTGGGTATAAAGTGTGGAATATGGGGAAATTCTCCCCAGCTAACACTTAGAACACAAGAGAGACATCTGAACACACTGGGAGATAACAGAAGCAAAATGAAGAACAACAAATGAGAGGTTTGTATTTGTGAACAGAAACGAGTAGTAGAAGATAAAAAAATCAAAGTCCAGAGAATACCTGTAGTGTCTTTTTAAGTCTTCTCTTTGAATAAATTAATGAAAATGTAATTGTGGAGAAGGAAGTGGAAGCAATAGAACTTATATGGAGACAAGACATCACTAATAGTCCGGGGGGGATAAGATTTAGGGGTTTTTTAATTTTCCAGCCAGGGCTGTTTTCAGAAGACACATATTTTGTCTGGAGAGGGAGAGTTTATGATCCCATGAAGTGTCTGTTTTGTACTCTCATCACTGAAGACAGCAACACCAGAGCAGGACCTTATGTCCATGTGGGACAACCACAAGCACTTTCACTGGCACAGGTCATTTTCCAAATGAAATTGACACATCTGCAATCTCACTATGTGTAGAGATGAATTTATTTGAGGAAACTAAGCAGTATTTCAGTGCCTAGGGCTGGGAGATTTTGTAGTGAGCCCTCTATATTTGGTACTGCTCTGCTCCCAGCAGATTCTTCAAGTACTTTGGGAAATAGTTTATGTCCTTTGTAATGTGAATGGTCTCTGTGATGTGGTCTTAGTGTTTGCAGAAGACTGTCACAACAGCCTCTGAGCTAGTGGCATTCACACAAGATTTGGAAGACTTCCTCCACTCCCTCCACTTATGGTTTGCCTTTAAAAAAAAGAAAAAAGACTCTGTGATTACACACATATATTTTCCTTCACAGAAGCGTGAATTACATGTTTTCTTTCAACACCAGAGGCAGGTAAAACTTTCTGGATATCTGTACTAAAGAAAATATAATTCACTCTTACATCTGTTGCTGCTTAAAAGCAGCAGGTGAGCTACAGGCATTTTCCATCTGCTTGAAGCTTGAAGCTCAAACAGCCATTACATATCACTGAAAAGAAAAAAAAAGCCATACAAGATTGTTTCAGAACTCTATCTATCAGACTTCACCAGGAATATTTTCCAGAGTTCAAACCTCACCTTGGGGCAAAAAGGAAGTGTTCTTTTTCTTATCATCCCCATCAAGCACCCTCAAAAATAACCCTTTTTTTTCACTGTATCTGTCAAAGAGTCTGTTTTTAAGGCAAAGTATTCATTGCATTTACAGTTCTAACAAATTCTATAAATATGTCACTCAATCATCAAGCTAATTATTATTTGCATCTCTCTATGATTTCTGTAGAATGTATAGCTGAATAAGATACCAAAAAGAGGTCATAATTTTTGTTTAAAGATACAATTACCCCATTTGTTTATTTATATTTTTAATATAATTTCTTCCATTATGCTTAAAAACATAATTTCCTATATTAGAGAGATAGTTGTCTCATCTGTATACACAAAAATTTTTCTGCTCTTTCATTTCAGTCCTGTTTAATATTTTTATCAATGATCTGGATGAGGGACTTTGAGTGCACCCTCAGCAAGTTCCCAAGCTACAACAAGTTGGGTGGTAGTGTGATCTGCTGGAGGGTAGGAAGGATCTGCAGGGGGATCTGGACAGGCTGGATCAGTGGGCTGAGGCCAATTGTGTGAGATGCAATAAGGTGAAGTGCCAGGTCCTACACTTGGGTCACAACAGCCCCATGCAGTGCTACAGGCTGGGGGAAGAGTGGCTGGAGAGTGCCCCAGAGGAAAAGGACCTGGGGGTGCTGGTTGGCAGACAATGAGCATGGGACAATGTGTGCCCAGGTGGCCAGGAAGGCACAGGGCATCCTGGAGTCCACCAGGAATGGTGTGACCAGCAGGATTAGGGCAGTGATTGCCCTGCTAGTCTCAGCACTGGTGAGGGCACACCTTGGATCCTGTGCTCAGTTCTGGGTCCCTCACTTCAGGGAAGACACTGAGGTGCTGGAGTGTGTGCAGAGAAGGGCACAACAGAGCTGGTGGAGGGTCTGGAGACAGAACAATATGAGGAGCAGCTGAGGGAGCTGGAGTTATTCAGCCTGGGGGAAAAGAGTATCAGGGGAGACCTCATCCCTCTCTTCAACTCCTGAAAGGAGGCTGTAGCCAGGTGGGGGTCAGCCTCTTCCCCCAGGCAACCAGTGACAGGATGAGAGGAAATGGCCTCAAGCCATACCAGGGAAGGTCCAGGTTGGACATCAGGAAGAGTTTCTGCACTGAAAGGGTTGCCAAGCATTGGAATGGGATGTTCAGGGACGTGGTGGAGTCACCACCCCCAGAGGTGTTGAAGAAATGGATGCAGCATTTAGTGCTATGGCTTTGTTGACATGGTGGTGTTCAGTCAAAGGTTGGACTTGATGATCTTGGAGGCCTTTTCTAACCTTACTGACTCTATGATGCTATGATTTTATGATTTCAGACACCAGCAATCAAATGTCAAGTTGGATGCTGGCTTAGTGTGAATTGCAATCACATTGATCACCCATGATGTACAGCGTGGACAGGAGAGATGGGATTTGACTGACCTGGTCACCATCAGTGTCTTTTATAATCAGCCCAGAGAAAGAGTCACTTAGGTGTGATTCACGTCATCCCAAAGGAGCAGTCTAAAATAAGCCAGATGAGTCATGTCCCAGAAATGCTTATTTCTCACCAAAGGCTTTGATGGGGGCTGTGGAGGGCTACCTTAGATTTCATTAACTGCATTTCTGAGATACAAAGTAAGGTAGATCTAAAGTAAGAATCTTATCAGATCTGTCTCTGTTACTGCCTACTCACTCTGAAAAGTATGAAATGCACACAAGCAGTTTCATTAATAGTGAAAAAACTATGTTCATCAGAAAATAATAATTTTTTTAAATTTAAAAATTAGGTTTTCTAGAGAAATTAAGCATTTTAATTGCATATATTCATTATGCTTTTGGTGATTGGTTATCAAACTACAGCATTTACTTTTGGGTCATAAGTGATCAAGTATCAAACTATCCTAGCTACTGCTAACAGCTCCTGAGGAGAACTTGAAAAAATCCTGAATAATGTCACTTTTTCATTCTAGAAGTCATTTTGCAACATAACAGATGTAAGCAATGAAAGCAGTACAGGAATGGACCAAAGCTGTTGGCTGATTACTGGCTGCAATCAGAGGAAAGCTGTTGAGGAAAACACTGAACAAGAAAGGAAAATAGGGTGGGGCACAAGCACTCTCTCCTAGCTGGGAATGTGCTAGAAAAATACACTGTGCACCAGAAAAAGACCTGAGTGCTAAGGAAATCAGGTTAAAGCAAAGGAAGGCAGTGAATTTGAACAGTAATTGGGAGGATGGAAGGTATATTCCTCATTATCAGTTTGATGGGTCTAACAGCTTCTACCACGGTAGCAAGGCAAAAAACATAAAAGGCTGTTATACCATTTCTTTCTATCAGTTACCCAGGGACACTGAAACTATATGGAAAATCCAAAGTATTTTTAGAAAATGGGTTATATGTCATCATTCATAAAAACTATACCCTGCTCCAGAAAAGTAAACAGCTAGCAGACGTAAAAGAATTAAAAGAACACTTCACTTCCTATTTAAAATGCTGTAGGAACCAACTCTTACTATTTTCTAATGTACTTTTAGAGATAATAACTGGAAAGCTCTTTACAAAAAGTGATGGGCTTTTAACTGAACTTTGTAGGAAATTCATATGACCATTGCTATACAAAGTTGTGAAAGACTTCTCTGTTTTTCTTCCTGAAAATTGGGAATGCAACAAGAAGTAAAAAGATATCTATTATTATGTACCTGTTCAATAGCAGGACCAGACTATGACCTATTATTGAATGTCTGTATCTTCTAAATATTACATTATTTTACTACCATGTACAAAATTTATCCCATGGTTGTTTTTTTTCCCCAGAAATTCTAGCCCCAGATCTACCTGATCTGATGGCCAGCATTCATATTGTTTTACTGTCAGATCACATAATATTGATCTCTTTGGACTTTTTGAGTGTGTCCATCTGACCTGTGGGGCAGTCTAGCAATACCCATAGCAGTCAGGTCTTGAACTCCCCTTAGTGTGTCAAAACACATGCCTCACTGGTACATAAGAGGGAAAACTGACTGGAATGGGCTGTACCTGAACTATTCATAGGAGATGTAATAGCCAGCATAGGACATGTGCACCGTGACAGATACACACATTCCTTTGTTTCATGTATAGATGACATGGTTTGGAAAGGGCATTCACAAGTTTCTGAAGGAAAATACCCCACTCTGAAAGACACAGACATAATATGCATGGTGTGTCCAGTATCAGCATGCATATATTACCCTGATTTTCCAAATACAAGATGGAAAGTATTTCTCACAATTACAGTGTCATAGCTTCTCTCAGAGGACATTGAACACTGGATTATTTTTATGACTTTATAATGCTGGGCATGCCAAACTTCTAGAATTAGGATCCTTATGGTGGTGTCAGTTCAGGACAAAGGAGATACAAGAGGGTTTTGCATAACTCATCACAGCAATTGTCACAGCAGGCTGTCTAGTACTGCACTGCTGTGCCACAGCTGAAGAGCAAGGTAGCAGTGCCAGATTCCATCTAGAGATGACCAGATGCTTCCTGACCACAATGAGGCAATTGAAATAAGTGTCCTGTTCCTTAAGAGCCTGCCACTTCCTAACATATGGTCAGGAAGGACATTGGCAGTCACAGATTACTAGCAAATCATTCATTTAGCCTCACATTCATAGGCCCTGGCTCTCAGAGAAACTCCAATCACCCCAAATCTTCCAGAGACAACAGGACAGAACAAAAGCAACCCAGGAGGTCCTTTAAACCATTGTCCTCCAAATGAGGAGTCAATGAAGAAAGACACTATGTTGGACCTTGTGCCAGTGAGGGTCGTGTTGGGAGTGTGAGGGTCAAAGGCAGCCTTGCCTGCAGTAAACATGAGAGGTTGGAGTTCAGGGAATATAATGAAGTTCAACAAGGAGAACTGCAAACCTTTTATTCTTCATCCTACACCTGAGGAACAACCCCACGCACCAGGATATGCTGGGGACCACCCAGCTGGAAAGCAAAGTGACAGAAAAGAGGTGCCCAGTGCCAGGAGCAGAGGCAATGGGCACAAACTCACAAACTGAAACACAGGAGGGCTCCTCTCCAGATCACGAAACACATTTTCACTCTGAGGGTGGCTGAGCACTGGCATGAGTTGCCCAGAGAAGTTATCAAGCCTCCTACCTTGGTGATACTCAAAACCAATCTGGACATGATCCTGGGCAACCAGCTCTAGTGGTCCTGCTTGAGCAGGGGTTTGGTCAAGATGATCTCTAGAGGTCCCTTTCAACCTCATCCTTTCTGTGATTCCCATCTGGAGGACTATGTGCTACTGTCCTTAACTGGTCAGGAGGCATATGCAAAATCATCCCCATACCTGGGTCTGAGCACAAAGTTTATGATCCTGTGACTCCTTCCTGATCTTACTGTATTTAGTGAAACAAAACTACAAATGACATTGCTCAGAACAATGTCACTGACACTGAAAATTGTCAGAGCCAACTGGCATTGTCCTTGAAATGGGGTGGGTATCTAATATGAACCTTGCCAGGTGTGCCCTTCCCCTTCCTTGAAACTCTCTGGAGAGTTGAGTGATGAGATGTGTCTGCAAGTGCCCTTGTTGCAAAACAAGGAATTTATTTACAGCTTCCCATGGGCAGGCAGGTGTTCAGCCATCTCCAGGAAAGCCAAGCTCCATTATATGGATGGTAATCTGGGAAGACTCACCAAAATTCCAAATGTCTCTGCCTTCCTCCATTTTCCCCAGGTCTAAATGCTGAGCATACAGTGTGGGATATTCCTTGAGTCTGCTGGGGTCAGCTGTCCTGGTTGTATGCCCCCCAACCCTTGTGCACCCCCACCCTGCTCACTGGTGGCATGGGGAGAGAGGCAGAAAGGCCTGGACTCTGTGCAAGCACTGCTCAGCCATAACAAAAACATCCCTGTGTTATCTGCACTGCTGCCAGTACAAATCCAAACATAGCTCCCCTACTAACTACTATCAAGAAAATAAAGCCTGTTCCAGTCAAAACCAGCATATGTGGAGAAAAAGATGGACTCTGATCCCAATCAACAGCTCTAAATCTTTTTTAAAGAGTTAGAGATGAAGATCACAAAAGAATAGAATCAGTTCTGTTGGAAAAGATCTCCGAGATCATCAAGGCCAAGCTTTGACTGGACACCACCTTGCCAGCTATACAGTGGCACTGAGTGCCACATCCAGTCTTTGCTTAAACAGCAGGCATGGTGACACCACCACGTCCCTGGGCAGCCCATTCCAATGTTTGGCAACCCTTTCTGTGAAGAAATTCCTCCTAATGCACACCCTGAATCTCCTCTGGTGCAGCTTGGGTATATGTTCTCTTGTTCTTTAATTTGCCTAGGAGGCATTAATCCCCAACTGGCTCCAGCCTCCTTTCAGGGAGTTGTGGAGAGTGACAAGGTCACCCCCAAGCCTCCTTTTCTCCAGGCTGAACACCCCCAGCTCCCTCAGCCACTCCAACATGCCCCTGCATAAATATTCTGGGACTGCATCAGGATTAATTCTATTTGACAAATTTTTATGTTTCAGCATCACAGAAAACATTGTTTTAGGGAGATACAAGTGCACCTAAAATGCAATGAAAGTATATAACTATTTTTTCAACATCTTAAATTTACCACTCTCCCAAAGAATTGTAGACTCTAGCTATGGTCAATGTAGATAAATATAAACTTCTAAAGAGAATAAATTATATGAAAAGTTTTTGAGAAGGCATATCCCTGAGCAGTTTAGTTTAGAGTAGATCAACTCTTTTAGACAAATAAATTATTTGACATGAGTCCAGCTTTACTGATTTAACTCCTTATTCAAGCTGAGGTTTACTGAACAGCTTAAGTGATGTTCCTCTGTCATCTCAGAGTGGTTACTTCAATAAGAACCAGCAAATAGAATGTTATTTTCTATCTCCATTAAAAGTAGCTCCTGCCCACTAAGTGCTGGCTCAGTAACCTCAGAGGCACATTTGGCTTAAGGAATGGAAGAAACAAAATCACAAAGTACAGGAGATAAATCTCTGCAAATGCTTCTAACATCTGAATTGACTAAGAGAAGTTAAATAACAGGAAGGTATTATAAATCTTCCCCCACTTCAACAAATCCAATTATCTGTACACATTAAGATAGCATTTAATAAATGCTGCCCCAGGAAAAGTAAAAAATCTACTCACTGGCAAATGCTCTGCCAACAGCAGAGTGAAGCCAAGATTACAGTGGTCTTTTAACACAGCTAACAAAAAAATCAATAGCTTTTTATTTTTATTAAATTACTATCAGTGCAGAGAATGACTGAAGTATGCTTTCCATTTACTCCATAGAATCATATCTGCAAGGAGCTTGCAAATAATTGGATACAGAACCCTTCTGATGGAGAGGTTCAGATATCTTTATTGTTAGAGGGGATGCTTAATGTACTGCCTTCCAGTGTCCCTTCAACACAGAAGGAAAAAAAAATCTGAGGACTCAATAATTGACTGCTGCCTCAAAAATTAATAAAAAGCACCACACATAGGCAGCAGTTGTAACTATGAATTGAACAGTGCTCTCAGAGGTTTTGTTCTCTTAGAAAACCTATCAGAATTTCTATTATTAAACAAAGTACATGCAGCCTCAACAGGGGAAGCAGAGAGGGAGGAGAGTTGTCATGATAATGAATATAAAACATGTTTTATTCTAAATGCTGTGCTCTTGAAGTTTGAATGATCAGGCATCATTAAAGATGCCCTGAAAGAGCATAGATCAACAAGATGTACATTTCCATTTTTATCAAATATTTCCACTTGTACTTTACCACTCACTCTTTTTCTGGTCCTTTTCACATTTGCCTGCCAAGGAATACTCAGAGGGTAAGACAGGCTGAAGGACTGCTGAAGAATTTCCTACAAAAGAATCCTACAAGTGCACCTGTCTACCTGTGGTGAGGGAAAGACTTTTCCAAACACAGACTATTTCAGTGATTTTCAATCTGCCCAGAAACAGCAGCCCTGCACATTTCCTGGAACTGGACTTACTGTGTGTGCTCTGAATTTACACATTCCTCCACAATTTTTCACACACCCCCAGGGATCCACAGACCCCAGGTAAAAAAATCACTGCCTTTTACACAGCTCCACAGGATCTGTGTTTCTGCCCTGGGTGCCTTGGGGTCACTGCCCCAGGAATGCATCCCATCCCCTGTGCACACTGACTGCCTGGAGCTCCACAGCAGGTAGCAGCAGCCTCCTGCAGCTCAGCCCACACTAAACACAGCCAGCAGGGACAATGTGTGCAAGGCACCACGAGGCAGCTGGCATGAATCCCTGCCCAGACCCCAGCTAGTCACACTCAGCAGAATGGGGTGGCACGGGGTGCACGCTGTACACAGGATCTAAGGGACCTTTTTCCACCTCAAGCATCCTGAATAAGAGGGAGTTGGGAGGAAAGCTGTTCAAAAACAACCAAGCAAAAGGCAATTATGGAAAAATAATAATCTCAGGACAGTTTTTCCCCGACCGCAACGCTGACCTGAATATAAAACTCATTTCTTTTTCATAGACAAAGCATCTCAAAAACCCATTTAGTGTCTCAGAAAAGTAGTAGTAGGCAGAGGCAAAAGAGAGGTGAGACAAAATTTATTCAGAAGTAAAGAAATACCATTTTCAATCACATTTGGAAAACAATGGAACTGTGTTTTTAATAATCTCAAGGTACCATACCCAACATGCTCCCATTCATTCACACTGCCATTGAACTGTATCTGAGAAAATCCACTATGATTTAGAAAGCTATGAAAAAATTTAGTGACTTGAAAGAAATCATTACCTACTGAGAGTGTTTAAAAAGCCTGCACCAAATTAATTAGATGCATCATCATTGAAAATTATATATTGTTTTTTCTATGTTATGCTACCACTAAAGAAATCCTAATAAACCAAATGGTTAGTCACAATTGTGCCAGAAGTTTATATAATTTCCAGGATTAAGCAATGCTACAGGAAATCATTTCTATTTTGTTTCTTCTGTGATTAAATATCTCACAATACTCTAAGATTTTTACTTTCTCACCTTCATCTTCACCTTCCCATAGGAAATATCCTAGAATCATAGAAGAATTAAGGCTGGAAAAGGTCTTTAAGACCTTTGAGTCCAAGTGATAACTCAGCACAACTTTGTTCACCACTGAGCTATGTTTTTAAGCACCTCATCCAAGTCCCTTCCAGGCATGGTGATTCCACCACTTCCCTAGGCAACCCATTTCAATACCTGACCACCCTTCCATTTTGGGGAGATTTTTCCCCATACCCAAACTAAACCTTACATGGTGCAACTTGAGGCCACTACCTCTCAATCTGTCATGACACTATTCAGCATGTCTAAATATCAAAGCATTGAAATATCCCGAGTTGGAGGGTACACAATGTAACTGAAAAGTAATTTCTATAACATAAAGCAATCCCTAATCACATAGTATTTTATTTAATCTGGATCAGAAAGGCTAACACAAGGAGATAGCATGATCTCCAGTATGATTAATGTTGTAAAATAAAGCTTTGCTATGTAGTCAAAGAGAAAGCATAAAAACAAAAAATAGAGCTAGCTTTAGACCTTGTCTGTAGATGGAAACATCATCCAAATTCTTTCCACAGAGATATTTTGAACTACATTAGCATGAAGTCAGAGAAACCACTGTTTATATTTAAAGACAACCAAGCTGAGGGGGCAGGAGTGCAATGCATGACAAAGTGAAGACAAGTGGTGTTTCATAAACACAGAGGTTGATGTCAGAGTTTTGATTTTGTTTCCTTTTAGTTTCTGTGGACATGCACAGTTCAGGGCTGGTTTGGCTGCATGTTCTTGTGAGGAGACCTGAGGCAGAGAAGGAGATCACTGAAGGTTGAGAACTGAGAGCAGCCCTCCAGGGCCACAGCCGGCTCTGATGGCTCCATGGGCACAGGGACTTGGCACTGGGTGCCACGTCCCTGTGAATGCCAGCCTGAGCCTGGAACCTGCCCAGCCCCAGTGTCCCTGGCCTCCTGCCCACCTCCCCACCCTGCCCTGCCACATCCAGAGCCCTGGCACAGCTGCTGGCATGGGGACAGATGTCACCTGTGGAGTGGGGATTAGAGGACTTTGTTACAGCTGAAATCAGGAGGCTGGGCTAACATCTCCATTGCTAGTCTGTTTTCCAGTGTAGTTAATTTAATTAATGATTAAAATCCTCTGCTCTGGCTCGCTGAAAACAATGTAATCTGTTCCATAGCAAAGTCTGATGTTTATGAAATTCTTTCCTCTAGAGGAAGTAATAGCCAAAGCCATGCTAGAGTTTGCTAAGGAAAGAATAGCTAGGAATGGTGTGATTCCACAGAATGTAATGGAAGACACCTTCAAGGAGACAGCCAGCTCACAATGTGGTAGCAAGATGACATCAAAGCACACAGAATTTGAGGCTTGCTGAAATGTCCTGCTGCAGGTGATCAGCTGAACAGGAGGCTGCTCATAGAGACTGCTGTCCTGATGCTCTGCACACTGCAGTGGGCTGACCCTGGCTGGTGCCAGGCACCCACCAAACACACTCTATCACTCCCCTCCACAAGTGGAGAGGAGAGAGAAAATATAACCCAGGGGTTCATGGGCTGAGATAAGGCCTGAGAGAGATCCCTCACCAAATACCATCATGGGCAAAACAGACTCAGCTTGGAGATACTAATTGAATTTATTACTAACAAAACAGAACAGGATAATGAGAAGTAAAATAAATCTTTAAAACACCTTTCCACCACCCCTGCATCCTTCCCAAGCTTTACCTCCTCCCTTGTGGCACAGGAGACAGGGAAGGGGGGTTATGGTCACTTCATCACATCTTTTTTCTGTCACTGCTCGGGTAGAAGAGTCCTTCTCCTGCTGCACCATGGGGTCCCCTCCATGGGAGACAGTTCTTCACAAACTGTTCCAGCACAGATGACTCTTCCACAGGTGCAGTACTACTCCAGGAATATCCTGCTCCAGTGTGGGCCCCCCCACAAATCCTACCAGAAATCCTGCTCCAGCATGGACTCATCTCTCCACAGGTCTGCAGCTTGCTGCCAGAGCCCTGTTCCAGCATGGGCTTCCCGTGGTTTCACAGCCTCCTCTCAGGCATCCACCCTCTCTGGCATGAGTTTCCTCCATGGGCTGTGGGGGGGTCTCTGCACCCCTGTGCCCTCCATGGAGGGATGCAGAGATTTCTGGATCCCTGTAGTACTCTGTGGGCTGCAGGGGCACAGCTGCTCCACCATGGGCTGCAGAGGAATCTCAGCTCTAGCATCTGGAGCACCTCCTGCCCCTCCTTTTCCACTGACCTTGGTGTCTGCAGAGTTATTCCTCCACATGTTCTCACTTTGCTTTTCTCTGGCTGCAGCTACATCTGTGCAATAACTTCTTTTTCTTTTCTTAAATCTGTTATCACAGAGGTGCTACCATCATTTCTAATTGACCCAGCCTTTCCCAGCAGCACATCTGTCTTGGAGCTGAAGGGGATTAGCTCTGCCAGACATGGGGAACCTTCTGGCAGCATCTCACAGAAGCTACCCCTGTGGCCCCCTCACTACCATAACCTGGCCAAAAAACCACAATGCACAGACTCACATACACTCTGATTCATTTCTTAGTCAGGTTGGTTGTTTCAGACTGATTTCCTTCCTCTGAACCACAGGAAATCTCTTTGCCCATGTCTGAGAAGCTAAAAACTACCAAAAATGTGCACCACAAAGGACTACAAGAGGAAGAAAAAAAATGGGGCACTAGAAGGAAGCAAAAGGGGCTGGAGAATCTTGAGCTCTTGGCTTTCTTCACCACTGCATGATGTCCCTTCAAGGATGTTCAATCCCCTTGGGTTCCACCTATGTGCTGGGCTGGGCTGACAGCACACACAGGGCCCATTCCATTGTGTCACTTAATGGAAGATAAGATGAACATGCAGCCACTAACACCTGTGGCTGCACACTAAAAGTCCACTTGCAATATTACTTGCAATATGTTGCTTGCAGAAGGACATCCTGAAGACTCAGTAGGATGCTTATCAGTGAGATGTGACCCATACCTACTTGGACAAAGATGTTCAAAGTGAGTGGCCAAGCACTGGAACAGACTTTCCAATCAGATTTCTCCATCCTCAGAGATTTTCAGTAGTTGGATGGAGAAGGCTTGCAGCTCACTGCTCTAAATCAAGACAGTGACTCTGCTTTGAGCAGGGGATCAGACCACATGTGCTCCAGAGCTTCCTTTCCTCCTGAATTATTTTCTGACTGAACACAGAAATGGGCTGGTGAAGTCACAGGCTGTAAACAACACAGTTGTAAGGAATAGTTCTGGGAAGCTGAACTAAATAATCTCAGCCATAATATGAGCCCCTGGCATTGCTTTGGGCTGCCCCAGTTAGCAGCCTGCCAGCCCCTCCTGGGCACAGCTGGGGAGAGAACACACACCTTCCCACACTGCCAAGGAACAGCCTGTGTGTAGCTTCCCTTTCAAGGCAGCTGAAAGTGTGGTCAGAATTTTTTGCCTGCCAGTGGGCACTGGTGTCAGAGAAAGGTCCCAGGCACATTTGTTCACTGGTTTAGAGCACATCCAGTGCAGGAATTACACTTGTATTTCAAAGAGTTCTTCCCAAGACTTTGAAGTGCTGCAGGCTTTATTTACAATAAATAGATATGTTTTGAGTTTATCACAAGACATTACAGTCCATAGATTCATTACTTCTTTTCTTCTTTGAGCAAACACCACAGACTCAAATGCTATTCTAGAAAGACACAAATTTCCCCTAAGTCCTGTAATGTATCTGCCAATCCAATGAGGATCCAGCTAAATCTCATCCTTGGTCCTATGGAGAATTGGTTCAAAAGACACAAACGAATGAGAAGCACATTGCATAAAATAGAAGGAAACAAGAACATCTAAAGTGAAATGCAGCAAGAATTGTTCAGGTGGGTAGATCCCTCTTTGGCTCTTTGGTTCTGAAGAGCAAAATTTATATCTTTGCCAACATAAAGCTGTAGTGTGGCATTGGAATAGAGCAATAATTTTACTGGATCTTGTTACTGTAGATAAAAAACCAATATGTTTTACTGGTCCATCTACAAATTTCCTGTGCTGTTTCACTCAAGAGGTACCTTTACTGAAGTAAAAAAAAAATAAATAAAATTTTTAAAAAAATATATACAGCTTTCTGCTCCAAGGAGGGAAGACTATTCCAGTTTCCTTGAGCAGGAAACAGAAGCCATTCTATCTGAGAAGCAGAAATATTCATGGCATTACTCTGCAGATTGGCACTGTCAATAACTAATATGCTTACAAAGCAACTGATTGCAAAATAGATTTGGCTCTGATGAAAACAAACAAATCCAAGTTCTCAAAAAAAGAGTTAAAAATTCAATTTAAGGACATCTGACAACATGTTCCATTAAACCACAAGAGCAAATGCTTCAGTTCTAAGCACTTGATCAGAAAATTAAGGAAAGAATTGATTAAATTAAAAAAGCTGCTGCTTTTATTCCCTAACTCTGTCCCAGACTTTCTCCAAAATGCCTCAGTTCTGATTTGCTATTTCACCAAGGAACTTTCCTTTAATTCATCTCTGCAGCAATGGTTTTGGCTTTGTTTCACAGAGCAGTGCTCAGAACAACACACTTGTTATTGACAGCTGAGAGGACTTGCTCTGAGCCCACCTTTTTAATAAAATTCCACCTTGCATAAATAATGAACAGTACAGTGCAGCAGCAGTTAACACCTTTCAGGTGTCTAATCACCAAATGAGAGAGACATCCTTCTTCAAGCTCTACTCTTTGGAATTACAAAGCTTGTTTGGTTCACTTACTAAAGGGCACTAAGTCTCTTACTAGGAGAAATAAGAGATAGACACCCCTTTGTTCCACATAATGGGATTGAGTGGGTCACCCAGTTCAGGAGAAATTTAATTCTCACATAACTGGAAAAAAACCCCATTTTTGAAGTTGTGTAACATCCTACATGAAAAAAATAGAAGAATTCCTTACCTACTACTAGGATAGTAATACCTCCCACTGTGGTATTGCTAAAGCTGTTCCTTTGGCCCATTTTTAGATTTTCAGATTCTACTATAGAATTATTGAATCCATGGTTTGGCTAGGTCATTCAAGCAGGGTAATTGACCTTTGAAGTTTAAATGAGGGTCTTCACTTTTTCAGCCAGCTGTTAAAGGAAATATTTTCCTTTTCAGCTTTGCCTTAAATAATCTGTGGTTGGGCTTTACAGTCCAGATCACTTAATTTTGCTTTTAATTTCCCACACAGCCTCAGGTTTATCTGTTTCCATTACAAAACCCACAAAGACATTTTTGGTTTCCTAATCCTTAAATGCTGTTACTCCATATCACATAAATGTAATGCACCATTCAGCATCACCAAAGTCTACAGATACAGGGAACTCCTAATTGCAATTTTAAAAGAACAGCTTTCAAAGGAAATAAACTCGATGAGAAGCATGAGATGGAATTGGATAACAAGACTGCAACACACAGCACTGCAATTCAAGAAATTCCCTAATTCAGCCAATATTACCCAGTAATTAAAAATATCAATCACTTCTGCATTCTTTTGTCATGCTGGAACAGGTTGAAACTTTAGATACCTATATTCCTAGAGGTATAAACAACAATATCCATGGTAATTTTGTCTTATTTGAGTTTCCATGGAAACGGTGTTTTATGGCATTGCAGTGTTATCAGGGAAAAAAAATGAGTTATAAATAATAAAGAGGCTAATGTTGTTTCCCTTGGTCTTGCTGAACAGCTTCAGGCACTGAGACAGATGAATTGGACAGAAATGGAAGACAGCAGCTGTAACAGCAATGCTTGTTATCGACTGTGCTTTATTACTGGAAAGCCCATATAGCTGCTTGTCATGGTTTAACCCCAGCTGACAACTGAGAACCACACTGCCACTTGCCCACTCTCCTCAGTGGCACTGCAGGGGAGAGAATTACAAGGGTGAAAGTGAAAAAACTCATGGATTCAGATAAGAACAATTTAATAACTGAAATAAAATAAAATAATAGTTGTATGAGTAGTAATCATTCAAATCAAAGGGAAATTGCAAAGAGAGAAAAGTGATGCAAGTGGAAACAATTTCTCAGTACCAACTGATGATGCCCAGGCAGTTCCCAAGCACAGCCTCCCAGCCAGGCTTCCCCCTAGTTTTGCTGCTGAGCATGACACTGTGTGGGGTGGGATGTCCCTTGGGTCAGTTGGGTCAGCTGTCCCAGCTGTGTTTTGTAGTATAATGATTCCAAATTATCATTTATTAGTTACAAACACTAAAGAGCTAAAGTTTTCCTAGCATAAAAAAAGGGTATGCTATTCTCATTCTGATAATTTGTAGGATTTAAATTTGTTTTTCCAAAAAGATTCAACCTCAGTCTGCATTTTGCTCATCTAATCTACATATTTCAATGAGAAGCAGGTTTTTGTTTGTTTGCACATCTACCCTGGATTTCAGCCTTACAGAATATCACTCTTGCAATTACTTTTTGTTTTATTTTGATTTTCTAAACTTCACATAAATATATAATTATCCCAAAGATGGGCCACTCTCCCCTGTAACTGAAATGGGTTGCTCTGTAGAGGCAGTGGGTTGTTTTTATCCATTTCTGTCCTGCTATTTAGTAAAGCTAATTGGGCCTAAGTTATTGCCCACTCAAATGTTGGTATGTAATTGACCCAGCTGTCAGAACCCCATGACACCCTTCAGTGCTTTCTGCACTCTGTAATTTTGAGAACTGGTGCAATAGAAATTGCTCCTGAGAAATGTTTGGTATATCAAACCTGCTGAAGTCATGGGCAATTGAAAGCACTCCACAGCTCAGGAGGCCTTGAGGACTCTGTTCACATCACTTCAAAGAGAAGGTAGGCACCCATGTCATAAATACACTGATGTATTTGCCACCTAGCTTTTATTTAATGCAGAGGAAATCTAAAAGAAGAAAATTTTCAGCACTGTAGGACCCAATCCAGACAAAACAGGTGAGAAGAAAAGGATTGTATTTATTCCTCCTCTCCTCCTGCTTTAATATTTATATATTTGTAATTCTTATCACGTTGTCAGTACTTCTACTTGCATTGTGAAGCCCAGGATAAAAGTCCTTCTGTACTTTAGAAAAGGGATTTTAAAACTTGTCTCACAGTTTGCAAGACTTTCCTAATGACTGCTCTTAATTGCTTGCATGAACAAAGTCTCTCCTGAAATTTGTCAACGTTAGCCCTTTGGGTAAAAATGCTTCAATATTCTTTGGACTCAAGAGACAAGGGCAACTTCATCTCCTTATTAGAACATTGAGCCTTACATCAAATGCAATTAATGAAGTCCCTGTGTCCACATAAACATCCATGTCCTTTAAATTTGGATCCTATTTCAAAATTTGCCATTCAGATTCATCACTAATTGTTTTCTCTATGAAATTCTATGGCAACACTCCCTATCAACACTCCTGTTTTGGTGTCGTGTGTCAAGCAGCCCATGGATGGCCTTTCCAGTTCAGACCATTTAATTTTTGTTAGGTGCAAAGTCTTCAGACAAATTCCATAACTAACAGTAATAGTTCACAAAGGAAATCCCTGCCTAAGCCTACACTGACAAATGTTGATTCATGCTCATGAGCTTCTTTTTTTAAAAAAATCTCATTTTAAAACTCAGTGCCTCAGGGACAGTATTATGTTTTGTCTTCTATATTTACTTTCAGTGTCTGGATCTAAACAATACTTTGTCTAAGGACTTCACCAGTAAATTACAGATTGTGAAAGAAAATTGATATTCTGTACATCTTAAAAAATATAGAACAGGCTTGAGACAAGCTTAAGTACATAAAAATGTCTTTGCATAATCTGTAGCTGATGCTGTGCAATAGACTCAAGTGATTTAAGTGACTTTCAGGGAAACACAAAAAAAAAACAAAAGGAGAAGGAAACTCTCACTCATGCTGGTGGCAATCACTTTCAATGAGAAAGAGAGTGAGCCCTTCAGGATGTGCAACACAGGAAAACAGGAACAGCAGCACAAAAGCAGCAGCAGCATAGCTCTGCCCAGGTGCCACTCACCCCACTGCCAGCCAAAGGAGCCAGCAGCACCCCGGGGCAGGGGAGCAGAGCTGCAGGGGAAGCCCCTGGGCACCTCAAAGGTTCAGGAGGAGCTCAGAAGGGGACCTGACCTGACCTGAGAGTGGCATTTCTGTTGGCAGTGAGTACTCTGTGTGGCATCACTGCTTGATGTGACTGGTCCTGACCTGAGAAAGCCTTGCTGGCTTCTCCTGTGGCTGGCAGAAATTCCCTAGCAAGGGTTTACAGGTAGCACTGATGCAAGCAAGATCCATACCAAGCTACAGGGATTGATTTGGCTTGCAGTGGCACACAGAAGCCTAGCAGGATCAGAACCCCATATCAGCATTGCTGAATGAGATATAAGTGAAGGTGTCTCTTCTCCTTGCAGGGGCTTTTAAAGGTCCCTTTCAGCTCAAACTATTCTCTGATTCTGTGACAAGATAGAAACCGGTCCGACAAGAAAAAAAAGAAACATTTTAGTTCCTTGACTTGTTAAAGATCAGCTGTAGCACTGTCAGTTTTTAATATATGTGTTCCTAAATTGCAATTGCAAATATTTGCATGTACACGCACAGCTTTCTGCATTAGTCAACATCACGTTTCCTCAGAGCTGGGCTGGAAGCTTTTGTTTGAAATGTCAATGCAGTGAAGGTGTGAAAATCTATGAACTGACTGGAAATAATGTACCTGGCTGCAATGATCACAAGTTTTGTTAACAGCTTACTGAAATCAATGGATTGTTGCAGCTCTTTTTTGCCTTTAGCAAAACCCCAGCTACAGCCAAGTGAGAGATTTCTGCCTTTGCAGTGTGTTGATTCCATTTCACTGGTCACAGCAAATTAAAAATGTATTTATGAATTTTATTTAAGGATAAAATCAATAATGATTCAGACTCTTGGCCTCTTCAGTGAATTGTCAGGATTATTTTGGAAGATTATTACATTGGTAGGAGTACTTAGCAAATCTATCAAAAATAAGCACAAAGCTTTCTCACTACAATTTATTTTTTTAAACAGATGCAAGATTTGTCCTCTTAAAGCCAAATTCAGATGTCTAAATTTAGAAACAAAAGCTCTGCATATCCTGCATCCTCTGCAAAAGGAAAGGGGAGGTAGGAAGAGCCTTTTGTTTGTCTTTTTGTTCTTTAAAGCCAAGGCAGTCTGATACCAACAACACCTAAATATGTGTTTAGGAGTTGAAAAGACTATCACCATCAGAAGAGAGACGGTTCCAAAAACAAAGTACACATATTTCTGCTATTCAGAACTGCAGTTCCAGTCCCACCTTTAGCAGCCACTGAGTCTGGCCAGGTATGCTCCATGCAAAACCTGAGGTGTCCCTTTCTAAAAGAAATAAGTAGCAGATGACAGACATTTCTCTATGACCTAGAAGGAGCTTTCCAGTTACTTTTCCATCTCCATCAAAGTAGCATTTTTTTATTAGGCTTGCTGCCAAACCTGTGATTTAGGGCTCATGGAAGAGATTGGGAAGCAAATAGTCTATAAGGACATCAGATTAAATGTACTAACATGTATTTTAGAGAGACACTTTGCAATCAGTAACACCTTTTTTTTGCTTACTAAAGGTCATAAAAGTTTAAGAAGGTAGAGTTAAAATTTCTGAAGCATTCAGTTAGTTGCATGCAAATGGAACAGAAAAATAATCCTTGTATAAAGGGAAAAATGATATCTTATAACTTAATGATAAATATGTTTCCTTTTCAACTGTATGGAGAAGCAGCACAGATCAATGACAGTTGTAATTATGTAAATTATTTCTATAACATACAATATTGGAACTTGTTATGAGTGAAAGTGGGAAAATTGAGCTTCTTTCTCCAACAGTAGAGCTAACATATTCTTATCCAGACTGTCAGTGGTAACTTGGAGCCCTCTAGCTCACAGTTCTTTTGTGATATTTTGAAGTCTATTACAGCACTGCTAATTGTGTTTGGAAACATTGATTTTAGGAAAGAGATGGAGTGCACTACATTAGAAAGCATTTGAGCCTTGGCAAAAACATACTGGGTATAGTGGAAAGAGGTAAAGATTGACTTGTACTTGCACCCCACGGGGAAAACATAAACACTTGTTAATTATAGAGGAAGCTAACCCTGAGGTAGCTGGGGACACAAATTCATATTTCCAAACAAAGGAAACAAAACATTGACTTATACGAGCCCAGCAGAGGAAGGCTGCACAGCTCTCTCTGCAGCAATGAGCTGTCTCCCCAGGGCACACAAACACAGACAGCAGCCCAGAGCCGCTCGGAGATGCCAGAATGAGAGAGCAGACTGACCCAAAAGTGTGACTTTGTCCTTTGGCCAGTGCCACCACCACCCCTGGCAGCCCCACAGTGGGGGCACACTGGCACAGCCAGTGCACTGCTGAGGGTCCCTGCAGCCCTTGCACCTCCTGCTGTCCTCCCCAGGAAGAGTCAGAGTCAAATGGAATTTGGGTGGGGAAGGCTTTTCGGTAAACCCTAACCTGTGGTCACAGGAGGACTAGGGAACTCATTCAGTGCTGCTTGTGCACCATGCACAGGGCAGAGGCCATTGCCCTCATGTCAGCCAGAATATTCCTTTTGGGCAGCTTGTGCTCCCAGACCTTCCTTGCCCATGAAAATCCTGGGGCCATTGCAAGCCCATGGCATGGCCTGGAGCATCCATGCCACTGAATTGTGAGCATCTCATGTGCCTGGCTAGCCCAGACCAAACCCCCAAACACCCTGCACAGGAGGGCAAGCACCCTGCAGGGCTCATACCCACACTGTCCCCAGCAAATCACATGGATGAGGCCACTCTGCCTTGGAGGGGAGGAGGGTTTAGCACATGACCACAGGTGCCCACTGGCCCCTGAGGCAGCAGGGACACCCTGCTTGCCACAGAGTTGGCTGAATTTGAGCTCTGTTTCATAAAAAAAGAACAATAGCAATATCTTGACCTCTGCCCTCATTCATTACTTTAAAGCTCCTGAAAAAAAACCCCCAAGAAGTAGATATTAATCCAATTTTTATCCAAGTAGAGCAACAAAAAATAAAATCATTGCTTCCAGTGCTGTGCTCCACATATGCAGTTCTTTTTCCATGGGATTTTCACTTGTAGGAGAAAACTCATAAGAATACAAAGCAACTTGTCTGATAGCAGCTGAAATGTTGTATTTAGTAACAACATACACAGCTAAGTTAGAGGCAGGAGATGGAAGAGACTCTGCTGTGCCTCTTTGATTGTAATTGGAATATAAATAACTCTTTACTCCAGTCAGATACATTCTGCACAGTGGACATAAATTACGATCAGAAAAATAGTAAGCTTTCAACATATGAGGAACAAATGCTCACCTAGTACTTCTACAACAGCAAAAGAAGGCTTGAAATCAAACTCTGTGACAAATTATTCTGTGCTGTTGTACACACTCAGTGAAAATATGGGAAGAGGTAGAGCTCTCAGGCTCAATGCACAGATGTCTTTGTATAGTTATTTGTTTTCTTATTTGTATTATTCACAAAGGATAGTAGCCCATAAGATTAGTGCAGCTAGACAAAGCAAAGCCTTGCTGCATTAGCACATGACTTTTCAGCTATCTGGGCTGCATCTGGAGTGGGTCTGATGAGGTGGATGAGTGAAAACCATTGCAGTACCTTATGGTGAGGCTGGTGTGGTGGAATGGACAAACCCCACAAAGCATTAGCTTGGCATACCACCAGGGAAATCAGATCAGTGAAATTAGCCTGTTTTAGCATCTATGTTCAGAATAAGTCAGGCTGGGCACTTGAGTTTATGCAGCAAAAGATGTATTCCCCCAGATCCCAGTTTTTATTAAAAAAATAATCTGTATACCAATTGATTAAAAAAGGGATGGGAAGGGGGGAGTAGAGAAAGGAGAGAGAGATGCAGGGAATGAGGGAATTAAAGGAAGGTCAAATATAAAGGCAAAGGTTTTCAACAGCTCACACAGATTGAAAGGATGCAAAGGTTTACTCTCAGTCCAGCTGATAAATGATATCTCGAAAGGGAAATGTAACAGGAGTGGAAAGATTATGAGTCAAAATACAAGGGCACTGTTAATAATTCATTTCATTGCCCTATGTCTTGTTTTCAAAATTGTGAACCCTTGTCTTAACCTTCACTTTGACAGAATAAAGAAAACTGATTTCTTTTATCTGTAAGGCTCATCTATTAAAAAAGCCAACTCTGAATGAGACAAGTAAAAAGGTTTCCCATTCTTCTGAGCAGTGATTTCAACAGAATGAATACGCAAACTCACAGAGGACCCTTCATACAGCAAGCATTAGGAAAGCCTAGAAAATTGGGGCACACATTTCACACTTCTCTACAAAGGCCTGTTTTGGTCTGGGAACGCTGACAGCCATGCTGTCAAGATAAATTCCTTTTGGCAGAATATAGCCAACACAGACCTGAAGAGACACATAATGTCTATGAACCTCAGAATTAAACACTCTCAATATCCATCAGAAGCAGAATTCTGAGCTGCAGCCAGGTAAAATTGAGCAAACTCCAGCTAATTGCAAGCATCTGCAGGAAATAAGGGCCACAAATCACCCATCTAGTTTGTTACACCTATCACCAGTATCATACCAGCTCCCCACTATAACTTCTTATGTGAACATCATTCAGCATGGGTTCATTTTTCAAACCACAGGTGACTGCTAAGAGCACAGAGAGGATAACTTTTTTTAATAACAGAATCCTATAAAATAAGTAATGAGATATAAGTGAAGAGAATTAGTGATGTGCTCTACTGACACTCAGGAGAAGTTTGTATGGACAGGATCCTCTTTTCACCTTTAAGTCATAGCTGAACTATCCAGCAAGACTCTGTGAGAGAATGAATGTTATGGTTAATGGTTTAAACATTGTTATGGAGGACTTTTTGCCCATTATGGCAAAACTGTATAAAGAAGCTGTGACCACCAAAGCCCATCCCTCTCTGAACATGCCTCCTGACTGGAACTTTAGACTCCAAGTTAAGCCACCTAAGGGAACTTGAGATGAAATAAAGGTGACACCATTGGGATCCATGCTGTGGTGATATTTTCTACTTAATCTCTGTCACTCTCTCTCCCCCCTCACTTTTGTTATTTCTTTCTCTTTCTTTCTCTCCACCTCACAATTACTGTTAAATAAAATCCATACTATTGACTTTGGCACATGGTCTTCTCTGCACCATAATTTGGGCAGAGACATCTCTCTAATAATTTTAATAACCAGATCATAATAGATTCTCAGATGACCTTGATGTGTTAGGTTTACTGACAAGGTGTTGATAGCAGGGGACTTTGCAGAGATGGTCTCTGTGATAAAAAAGAGAACTGTGTCCCAGCCAGCTGCAGGATGGACCCAGACACAGCTGAGCCAAATAGGGATACTGATGGCAACTCTCTCTGAATGTTTAGGAAAGGGCAAAAAATGGCACACAGCAGAAGTGAGAAAAAATGGGGGTGAAACAGCTCTGCAGACAGCAGATCAGGAGAGGAGTAGATGCTCCAGAGAGTCTCCTGTAACCCACATGATGACCATAGGTGTCCCTGCAGCTCCTGGAGTTGACAGTGGAGCAGACACCCTCCTGCAGCCCACAGAGGACCCCACACCTCAGAGGGTGGACATGCCCTGAAGGAAACTGCAGCCTCTGGAGATCCCATGCTGGATGGAACAGGTTCTCTGGCATGACCCATGGGGAGCTCACACCAGAGCAGTCCGTTTCTGAAGGACTGAACCCCTGCAAAGGACTGGAGCCTGAGAAGAAGCATGAGAAGTTTTTTTGTCTCTCTAGCTATCCTACTTAACTATCAGTTTTTAGCTATCAATAAATTAAATTAAACTTCCCCAAGTGACTCTGGTTTTTGTGACAGTAATTGGTAAGTGATCTCCCTGTCCCCATCAGAACTCACAAGTCTTTTATTTTAATTTGTCCCCTTGCTCTTTTGGAGAAGGGAAGTGAGAGGGTGGCTGGGTGGGCACTTCACAACCATCCAAGAATTCTACCACGCATTTCTAAGAACAGAAAAGAACAATAGGGGTTTAGTGGCTTTTTTTAAAAAGTATTGACTAAGTCATAATTTAAAATTTGGTAAGAGCAGGGAAAACCACGTTATTTGTAGTACAACTCAGCAGTGACTTGGTTTTCCAAGTTTATTCTATGTGCTTTCAACAGGCTAGGAAAGTCATCCATTCTTCAGGATACCACACAGGGAAATGAGTTTAGGCTGAGTTTAAGGACCCACCAGAAGTCACTGCTGTTGAACAAAAATAAAGCTAGCAACATATTCTCTTAATTCTAGAAATGAGTTAAAGCTTCAGAAATTGCAGCTGGGGGCAGGGATGGTCATTATTTCCCCTCTCCATTATAGCAATCATGAGAGTGCTATGAAAGCTGGGAGCTTTGCCCAGAGGAAGGACTTTGCTTTCAAGTGAACTCCACAGGTTCAGGGAATTTGAACTGAACATAATATTTGATGCATTAATCGGAGCACTTGTCAAATGTAACATTTTTAGTGCATGATGATGTCTTCATTAATCATGATGATAGTATGTGTATAAAAGCCAAAACGGAAAGAAAAGCTGAAGAGAGCAGATTGCAATTACTTCTAACCCCCCAAAGGAGGGAAGAGCTTGATAGCTGGGGCTTTAGGGCCATGTCCTAATTTTAGATGTGCTTTTTGAGTTCCTGCTACCATTGTCTTTGGCAAGTGTGCTTCCAAAGTTACACTGTGCATCTCTGCCTAGTTTTTCATACTTGGTAGCCATACAGACGGCAATTGAGTTAAAATTAATTTGAGGTTTTAAAAGAAAAGAGACTGTCTTTTCTTCCTCCAGCAGAAATATGATTAAGTTTTTCTATTTCACTTTGTCCTACAAACAGGAGCTATCCATAAATTATAGCAGCATAAAGGCTTGGCCTTTTCACATCCTGATAAAGCAGCCGTTTGAAGAATGTTTTTCATTTCTTCAGCCCATTGAAGATATGCTCTGCTTTTCCCAATGGGTTCTTTGACTCTTCAAACTCACTCTTTCCATTTAGTTGCTTACCTAATATGACATTGATATTTCCATTTATCTCATTTGTGGTAAGTGAAAGGTCTTGTCAATAGGGATTTGGCACATCTAAAAGTTTCAGTAAGAATTCTTTTCCTTTGTAATGGAATCATTTCCTAATACTCAGTCTTTTAAGAATCTCACGTTGAGCTGACAAGAAATTGTTTCTTTTAAAGGTTCCAGAGACTTTTCCCAAGGTAGCTACAACTCAATCAACATAGAAAATGGTCTTACAAAATGTTTTTGTAATTTCAAAAGACTGGAGGTCTCAGTAGCTCCTTGCTGTGATGTGAAGAGATGACTCAGAACCTATAGCTGGAGTGTGCCAGATTTAATTATAAAAGAACTCAATGCAGGTCAGAAAAATTCTCTTAAAGGTTAGCTTGTTCCAATATGCTTTTTATGAAGTACTGCACCTGAAATACAACATCTTCAAGAGATTTGAGAAGGAAGTTGCCTGCTAGAGTGAGCAGGAGCTGTGTTTCAGAGAGACAGATGCTGGAGGAGAAGTAGGGAGGTGATTAAGCCCCTGTGTTCAGCAGCATCCTGGGAAAGGTCACCCAGCAGTGCCATTTGGCAATCCCAGCAGAGTGAACACTTGCATGGAAGCTACACTGTCTTACTGGGAGCAATGCAGGCTTGTTGGAGTCTGTAATCAAGGGTCTCTCTGAATTCTGCAGAGAAAAATCAGAGTGCAGGGATTCAATTAAAACCTTTGGATGGATTGAAGTATATTAAGGCACTCACACATAAAGTAGAGGTGTAAGTTTAAGTTTTAGAATAGGTAAGCAAGTTTTAGAATGAGCTTTTAGTGAGCAAAAGGTTTCAGGTGCCAGAATAGAAGTGTGAGTTCTAGTGAAGGTTGAAAAATATAGTCTTAGATATACTAGAGTTTCTGTAGAGGCTCCAGGAACATAGTTTTAGACATAATAAAACTATAGTAAGAATATTGCTTACATTTTTCAGATAGAACAAGACAGACCATGTGCATAGTTTGTATGTAACCTGGCATGTTAAGAAACTAGAATTCTAATAGGTTAACAAGTGGTGGTTTGAGTTTGTCTTAGCTTGCTGGGAAGTTTCTATATAAGAATCTATGCATTGGGGAGAGCATTTCACTTCTGTGCTTCACTTTGCTTTTGCTCCTGCTCTCTCTCTGCCACCATCAACACCCAAGAAAACAGGAGCTGCCACAGCAACATCAACTTCCTGGGACCTTGACAGGAGCAGCTTCTACTGCTGTCTGGGACTCTATGCCAAAACTGAGCATGGACTTTAACATCTGTGACTCTGTGCCTTTGTAATGAACAGCTTTATAGCAACTAATAGCTGCTTGGCTTATTGAAGAAAGCAACCACAACCCAACAAGTGGTGCCTAGAGCATTGGAGATTTAATGCCACAATTGGTGCCCTGTGTGAGGACCAAACTCACAACCTTCAGTTTGTGAGACTGATTTAACCCCAGAGAGGCTGAACCCAGGCAGAGCTGCAGTGGTCTGTGACTCTCAGGGAAAAGGCCATGTCATCTTCACCCACACCCCACAGAGGAGCTCTCCCCAGGCAGAGATCCCAGAGGAGCAAGGACACAGGAAAATGGGAGGGGTCTGATGAGCACCCCAGGGAAAGGGCATCTTCCTTATGAACCCCAAAGTGTCTTCTCAAGTCATTGTGACCTTAAAGACATTGTCACTCAACATTGTCACTGTAGCCAAAAGGAGTCACTTTTTTTTTTTAATTGTCTGTTTAAGATTATATTCTCAGGGAGGAAAAAATCTGCTATACATCTGCTATATATTCAAAATACTTTTTAGTACCTTACTGAACAATAAAGTGTGGAAGAGCTCTTACTTCCATTGCTCAGGCATCAGATTGAAGCACAAGAAGACCTAATGATCATAAACAAGGGAATCTGTTTAGGATCTGAGCTGCTTCTTGTGGCAATGCCCTGATGCATGCCTCACTCTCCCAGCCACATTGGAGCCATTTCCCTTCAGAAGCAGTTTTGCCTCAGTCTGTAGGAATTTATTTCTGGTGCCAGACACAGAAGAGACCTAGAAGCCTAGGGGATAATTAATTTGTATAACTTCATGGCCCCAATAAGATGTTTCATTAGGCATAAATTATTGCACCACGCAATCCTGGACTTCATTTACAAAGTATGAACTGCGTGATGACTGCACTAGTCCAGCTCTCATTCAGGACTCCTCCTCCT
Organism: Luscinia megarhynchos; assembly: GCA_034336665.1. Taxonomy (NCBI): domain Eukaryota; kingdom Metazoa; phylum Chordata; class Aves; order Passeriformes; family Muscicapidae; genus Luscinia; species Luscinia megarhynchos. Next base: position 17,879,424 of record JAPFBE010000003.1, read on the forward strand.
CCTCTACTAGGAAAACCCTTAGGGAGAAAAATTTTCAGCTTCTTATGACATAAATTATCTTTCTCGTGGAGGCAAAAGAAGAAAATTAAAATATCTTGACACTTCTGTAAATGCATATTCATTAACAAAAAAATCCTCTCAGACAATGGGACTATATGAGCAAATAATGTGGGGTCTGAAAATCAGGTGTGAAAAACTCAGAAAATAATTCAGGAATGCCTTTGTACACTGGTGTTCTACATCAGAAGCTGAGAACCCACCACATCCTAGAAACCACAGAGAAGGTTGGTGACACAGTTCCCATCAGCTCCACACTCTCATCATACAATTGAAAGGAGAGTTCAGAAGCTGCTGCTCAAAACGGAGAATGTTTGAGGCACCCAGTTTTTCTAGAGGATGATGAGGAATTGGAAAGGGTTGTGAAGAGTGGTTTGGGGATTTTTTTTGTTTTGTTTTTGTTTGTTTGGGATTTTGGTTTTGGTTTTTTTTTTATTGGTAAGGGTGTAGGTGGTGGTAAGGATGATGCTGAAGATATTTTGTTTGTATTTTTTTCCTGGGGAAAGAGATAGAAACTAGTGAGGCAGCAGTTAGATATAAATGATAGACAAAGCCACTATTTTCTCTTCCCACTTCTTTTAAGATGAAAGGGAAACTATCACTGGATCTTTATTGTGATATAAAAACATGCCTTATAGTTGATCTGACAGATGGTACTGCTGCAGCGTAGCAGTTAAACTGGCTGTGCTTATACAAACAGCCAGACAGGACAAATGGTCTTTTGCATTCCTTCAACACACACAGACTGCTTCTTCTTTGATAAACTCATATGCTAAAATAAAATGTATGTCAATGTGCTGTCTGGATTTTCCATCTAATCACATTTGGGAACTATGGCAAGTGCTTTTCCACTCAAGATAACTGAAATACCTTCATCCACTCTATGCAACAGATCACAGAAACAGACTCGATTATTTCTAAGGGATCTTTGTTCATATTCTGAGAAAATGGCTTGGAGAGACATTTGGCAAACTGGAATACTTTGTACATGTTGGTACTGAGTCAGTGAGGAGGACAGGAATAATCTGTTGTATTATGTCCCTATTTTCTCTTTAGTGGCCAGATGCCTTCCAGAGAGGTACCCAGACAGTTCTTATTGAAACTAAGATGAGCTACCTGCATCCAGCAGCAGATGACCTTCCATTTAAGAAATTGTGGAACAAGGAAAAGGAGCCATATCTGAGTATATCAAGCCTTGTGTGGGAAGAGTCTTCATCAAGATTCTCCTGATTCAAAGGCACAGGAATTAGACAGAGTTGCCTAATTTGTTCTGGGCTTGTTTGAATGTTGGAAATGTCTTAGAGATACAAGTGCTCCTTATGCACATGTCCCTGTAATGGTTGGATGCCTACATCAATATTTAATCAAAGCTTAAGCATCACTCATCCAAACAAAGACAGATAAGTAAAAATAATCAAATGAAACCAAACCAACAAAAAAATTCACCCAAAAAAATTTACATTCCTTCTTCTTGAGTGCAGACCAGGCAATGTTGCTACTTTCTACTTGAATTCCTACTCTTTTCCAGCTAAGATGCAAAAATAAAAGAAGGAAAAAAGAAAAATAAGCATTTGTTAGGGGGGTCTCCATCAGGCAGGATCAGCTCCCTGAGCATCCCTGCAGTGTCAACTCAGTCTCTTCTCAAGTGAAATTTTCCCACTCCTCTTTTAACACTTCCAGCAATCTCTCAAGACTTCTGCAGCAGAGGTAGGATTTAAGAAAAAAAAATCCCATTACTCATTTGCCTTTCACAGGAGGATTATTTCCCAAGTATTTCCCTCCTTCTTGCCACAGGCTTTTCTGGTCCCAAACACGAGCAGGAAGGCAGACCCTCACCACCATAGTTACCTGCCCTTTCTCTAAGACTACACAGCTTCCTGAGGTAACCTGGCTTGTGTGTTCAGATGACTTTTGGCCATTTTTCCTGACAATGTGAAGTATCTTTTTCAATGGAGATCAATAAACAACAGAGCTGCTTCTAAACCCACATGGATGCTTCACCTTTCCAAAAATGTCACCTTCTTCCTTTTATGTAAAGAAAGTACTTTAAGCAAACCTGAAAATAGATGGATAATCAAAACCAAGCAGTATTTGGGTTTTTTGGTCCTGTAAACTGCTGCTTTGGGATTTGCCTGGAGTCAGGACAGCAGCATTAATTAATTTTTGCTCTGTAAGTAGAACACAGGAGGCCAAGAAAAGTTAAAAGGAAGAGAGAGAGTCCTGAATAGCAGGTGGATGCAGACCAGCAGGTTAGCAGGAGTCCCTACTGCATGCAGACAAATAGAGTCTTTTGAATCCTTATAGGGCAAAAGTGTTTACAACCTGCAAAGCATCACTTTCTGCATTTGAGGAATCATGGGATTTATATTATCCATTGTATCAAGACACAGCCTAAGGAACAGCCCCTAGAGAAAACAGAGGGAAAAGAAATTAACTGAAATATCTCTCTGGAAGTCACACTATTAATGTAAATGTCAGAGGTGATGTTTGTTCCACATGATTCCTCCAAACAATGTATGGTAAGGATTCTCAAGATAAAACTTCCATTTTATTTCTTTTTATCTGAAGTGGTATAGCAAGTATTTTTGTGCCCTCTCTAAAATCACTCATTACACTATCTATAAGTGTTTGAATCTGGTATGTCCTGTGATGTTTCACTTGCTTTACAGCTATGTCTGATTCTGTCTAATTTTCCTGGGAAACCAGAAAGAATTATTAAAAAGTCTTGTTTCTATGAAATAAGATAGAGTTATTTGTATAGAAATACAAAAGCTTCCCTGCAGAGAATGTGCTTCCATAAACCTCTTACATAGAGACTGCTTTTGGGAGCAGAGCACTTGGTATCTGAGAACTTGGACTGCAACCATAGTAAGGTACCTTCTTAAAGCCTTTTCAAAATATGGCAGGAATATAAACCTCAACAAGACAGCAGGAAGGTACAGTACATACACAAGAAATTTGAAAGAAAGAGGCGACCCCTTGATGCCTTTGGAATTATACTAAGTGTAATCTTTCTGCCAAAACTGAATATCATAGTCAACCTATAAAACCTAGAGGCCTTTTATAAGTGTGAGATCTGTCTGCCATCAGATACAGCTTTCAACAGACAGTGCCAAATGAAATCCAATGACATTTCCTAGAGGAATGAGAAATAAAGCCATTATGCCATCTTCTGTAAACTAGTATAAATCAATACAATGGAAAAATACTAAAGAAGCCAGAGATTATGTCCTTCAATACATAGTCTAGAAAAACGTCATGTACTATGGATATTTCTGGTATCTGGACTTCTTTATTAAATACATTCACATCTCATCTCTGGACTTTCCTCCCAAAGGCCTGGCACAACAAGTCCCCATCATGAGAACAGGGTAGCAAGAGAGTAATAGAGTAGCAACGGAGTAACATGATGCAAGCAGCCCTTTTTCAGTGGGAAGACTCATCAGAAACCAATATATTTCAGGCAATGTTACAATGCAATAGCAGTTCTCACTGCAAGTGGAAGAAATCAAGAGAAGAGAATACAACCATGTGTTTTATGTGAACATGTCCATTTCCCAGCAGCACCATTACTTTACATAGCTGAAAGAGTGTCTAGACTTAGCAGGTTATGAAGTGGAGCACTTCCTTTGCTTGTGGCTGTGCCAGAAGAAATGTAGCATTGCTTTTCCTCTATTTGATTTAGATTGCTTGTTTAGATTGGATAGATCAAGTGTTTACACTCTGATCAGTGTAAAACTAGATGCTCTGCCACAATGTCTAAGTGTTAATGTGGCTGAAAGTACTTGTACCTTCCTTGGACTTTGTTTTTTAAAAAGAAAGTCAGGGTAAGGGAGTGTTGGACACAAAATTATACAGAAATATAATTTACGTTACTACAAAGAGGGAGAGAAAAGTAAGCTACTGGCATGGCTGTGAAGAGTGGTTCCCTCTGACAGGTTCAGAACTTGCCCCTGCTGTAAGACACTGCAGATCCAAAACACCTGGGAGGTAAGCAGTGTTCTCCCTTTCTGCTTGCTAGGTCTGCATCCTTCAATCAGTTCCACTGGGGTTCTTCTGAGCCAGAAAAACACTCGTTAAGGAGTGTTTCACCAATTTAAAAGACACACACAGGAGATTAAACAAATGCTGTTTAATTAAAATGCTGGAGTAATTTTAATGAGAAATGCTACTAAAATAGTGCCTAGAGTTGTTGCAGACTGAGAAGTGATTAGAATACTTGTACTAAAAGAAAGGCATGTTTTCAATAATGCTGAGTATTATTATAGCTGAGTGCTACTTGTATTGGCACTTAGAAATCTGCTCACTCTTCCTCATCAACTGATCTAAGTGTTTTAAAATTTATATGGATGTGTGGTTACCACCAGTGTTCCAGATTTGGGACTACTCAAACAAGGCAAATTTGACAAACACAATTCTGGAGAAATAAATAACAAAAAAAGTGAAGGAAAAGGAACAAAAAAAGATTTCTTTAAAATGGCATGTTTCACTTACTTTTTTGGTTGCACCTGGGATTAATTGATTTGGATGCACCATGGCTCTCATTGTCACCAAAGCATATCAGCTACACAGTGGGTGCACACCTGGAGAGAAAAGAGAGCACAGTTCTCATCAGTGCTCACTAGGGAAAGGGATCACACCTTACAAGCAGACTGTGAACATGAAAGGTCATTCAAACTTTTAACTGTGAGGCCTTTAATATGAGCTAGGTAGTATGTGAGTCAGATCAGCATTCAGTGCAGCTGCCTCTCATCCTCCTATCATCAATTCACACCCAGCCTCTTAATGCTGAAGGAAGAAAGACAAATGTTTTGATGCAATCTTCTCCAGCAAGGGCTTTGGGGAAAAGGCTTTGAGCTGTTAAAAAAAAAAAAAAAAAAATAGAGCATAGCAGAAAATTCAGAAGGAGCTCCAATTCTTCTAAGGATACCAGTGAATACCAGTGAAATACCAGTGAAATGTGTACTGTGAGGGACTGAGTGTTCAAGAAGTCTGCAGCACTGGGAAAGGAGAGGGAAGATAACAAGGAAGGCAGGGAGTCTGGAAAACCAAAGGGAGGACATGAAAGTATTAGAGACCCCTTGTCTCTGGCACTACTCAGCCTCCTGACAGCCCTTCTGTGCATGGCTCCTCCAAACTCCTTCAACTCCTTCTCAATGAACTCCTCACCTTCAAACACCTCCACTCCACATTATGCACTGCCCCAAATCATGCCAGACACATCCTCAGTTTCAAACTGAAAAAATGTCTCTCCATTAGGCTGCAACACAGACTTCAGAGTACACTTCAGACATTTTGAAATCAATCCTCCCCCCAGGCACAAAGGGTGAATTATGTTTATGGGGCAGTGCTAGAGATACAATTAGAGTGGGATGCAGTTAGTGACTCTACACATTAGGACATTGTGCCCTGTGAGCATTTGAAGCTTCCTCATATCTCAAGAAAAACTAATGGGAAGGGGGTGCAAGCCTGGAGAAAACAAGGTCCAGAAGACAAAATTAAAAACTATATATATATATGAAGAAAAAGAAAATTTAGGCCCACATTCATGCTAACAAAAGGACACTTACCTTAAAATCATACCTTTCATCTACATCTACTGTAATGCATTCCTCAGACAAGGACTACACATTGCATCTTTGCTGTTATCTCATGTGCCTGCCAAACTTTAGCACAGGAAAACACATCTAAGCCCTGATGCACATGGCACTGCAAGGCCTTTGTCCAAATTTATTCCTCTAAACATGGAGAGAAATGCAGAATTCCTTGAGACTACCAGCCTTGAGTGAGGCTGGTTCTTGGGCAAATTTGTTTAGAAAAATAAATATGTATTAATTTAATCAATGAAACTTAAACTGGTTGAACTTTACCTTGTCTAAAAAATTCACGAAAATAAAGGGAGGCAAAACCAAAGTGCAAATCAAAACCTAACCTGGCCAAGCACAGGGCTAGGTAACAAAGATATTGAGGATTTTAAACAGCACTTGAATCTGCATGAAAGATGCACTGGTTTACCAAAAGATTGCTGAGAAAGTAACCTAGCTACATCTGATGTTCCCAAATACAGAAAGCAGGACATCTGCCTACCTTATTTTGTATCTGACATTGCAGGCATGCAGGTGAGAAGTTCATGGAACTTGTAATAATAACAGGAATAATAAGAATTCAATAGGTCATGATTTGTCACTTGAATTTTGGTGTAAAAAATCTTTATAGAACAAGAGAGTCTTCTTTCTTTAACCACTTTGTTGTGCTTCTCCAAAGTTGAGCTTATTAAACTGATCCAGTGATATATGATCCAAACACCTTAGCTTTTAATTACCAAGTTGTTAGTCTAATCCTGGCTGTGGCAATGTTACAAAAAGGATGTGAGGGCTTTGTGATCAAATTATTGGCTGAATAGGGTTCTGAAGAAGTTATATGAATAAATAATTTTGTTATAAGATTACTTGGGGATTTTGGTGCTGAACTGAAATGGGTATAGGTAATTTTTATTTTAAAAAATATTTTAAAGCATTTGGGTCCTATAAAGGGGCATATAAAGCCTAAAAAAGGTACTTTCCACCTGTGGATACAAATGGTGGAAAACATGATAGCACGAATCAGTAACAATAGATTAAATTTCACCTGCACAGCAGTCATCCAAAGCATGATTGATTGCCTAAAGAAGAAAGCTGGAGTCATTATTGGTTTGAGCTTGTTTTAAGTCACAGGCATGCATTAGAAAAAAAATTGTGTGCTTCAGGATGGAATAGAATAGTGGGTCACGTCCCTCAGCCCTTCAGAGCCCTTCAACATAGGGCAGGACAAGTCTCATTGCTAAGACTAATGGTAGTGCTGTGCTAGGGGAATTTGCACAAAAGCTCAAGGTGAAAATAGAAAACAATGCATTTAAAGGTTAGAAAATCACTAACAAAGAATAACATGCATTTCTCTAATATACATAATTGCACTGAGATCATGAGACAAACAGACTCTAGGTCAAAAAGGCCAGAAAGGTCAGACAGATCCCAACAACAGCTGAACTGATCTCCCTAAGTCTTTAAGCCTAGCTTGAAAGTTCCCTACTTATAAAAGCTGTCACTGCCAGGAAAAGAACTTTACTGACAGTGCTGTCACCATGCAGCAAGAACATGGTATGTCTGAGAAGGAGTTACTGGGACTGGGCTTCGAGGCAGTTGAACTGGCTCTGTTCCTACTGCCAGCTTAAAAAAAAAAGAAAAAGCAAAGCAATCCCTGGCATCAAGACCAAGTGCCAGTGGCAAGCTCACAGCCACACTGCCAACACCACATAAATTTGGTCTAAAAGAGCCAGATGGAGAGGTCCAAAGCAGAGCTGGGGTTCAGTGCTCGGGGTCACTCCTTTGGGCACTTTAATTTAACTGTAGAGACATAACCATCACCATAATACTCCATAATGCAATATCTGGCTAAACAATGTGTGTTGTTTGTTTTACAGGCCTTGGAGATGGCCCTTTAGACAAGCAGTTTACAAGCTGCAAATGTACATCACACGACATTATCCCACTTCAAAGAGAGGAGAGACTCATTATTTGCACTTATGACTGAAGTCTGACCTGAAAGCTTTTTTCCTTCTTAACTCTGATGTTCCTGTCCAACCTAATGTTACATGGTACTTCTGAAGTCACGACATAAATTAATAATAATGTTCTGTGGCCATAATCTGACTCCCAGCACACCATTTCCCCAGATACTCTTATGTAAAAGCATTTTTGTTATTTATAGTTAGGCAACTCCATCCACTTCTACAATTTGAATTAAGAATGGTCTAAATAATTAGACCATTACTGTTCTCCTAATGATCAAATCTGTTTCAAGTGTAAACACAAGGGGAATAAAGCGGGTCAGTCTTGTTTTCATTGATTTTTAATGAAAAAAACGTGAAATATCCTCTAACCTAGTTTGCACCTTCCTTTTTCAGATCAATAAGAAATCAGTAATAGTTTTGCTTTCAGCAAACAGGGATTGTGTTCATTAAAACATTTTGCTTCTCCAACCTAGATCTTACTGAATATATTAAAAAGTAGGTCACTTGGCAGGTCTTTTCTTATTCCTTTTAATTGAAATCAATGAAGCTGACCCTGGCAGGTAAAACTAATTAGATCATTAAAGAAGTAGCAATATTTTTAATTATGAGATATCTTCTATTCAACTTGGAGTTCTTTTTAAAGGAAATGAGTTTGAAGTCAATGTAAGGGAGAAGTTCCTGAAAAAAAATTCTATAAACTTTGAGGATTCTGCCTTTCATGGTCAGTGGCATTGTAACAAAGCTAATTATGACTCTAGCACCTCTTCTCCACACATGTAAGCAGAGGAAAATCCACAAACACAACTGCATTCGGAGATTAAACCTCTTGTGACTGAAATAAATAATGTCACATCTAAGGACCAGGCAGTCTGTCAGCTCTTGTGTCCTTCAAAATATCTCAGGTTCTATGAAAACACTGCAACTTCTGTATGAGCTTTAGATTGAGTGAATCAACAGGCAGTGTATAAATCTGATCATCATGGTGGCAGTGGCTTATTTTATATGTTAACAAAAATAGTCCAACCAATACTTGCCCTTCAAGAAAATTTCTATCAGTCACCTAAATTATTATTTAGATACAGAGAAGATAATCAAATATATGAAAATCATAACAAGAAGGTTAATTATCAGATCTTGAGGCAATCCATGAAATTCATTCAGATCATGAGAAACTGGATAAAAATCAGGCTTTAAAACATTACCTCATTATCCTTACACAAAAAAACTTTCAAGCAGTTCAGTACAAGGACTGAAATGAACTCTCAGGTTACCATATATTGCTGAATAACTGCAAGAGCTTTCTGTCAGTTCTGATGCCCTAAAGGAATAAATGCATATAACTCAATTCAATTTTATGCATAAAATATAATCAACGTCATCTAATACATTATTTGAAAGTGAAGGGATTTTTGAAGAGAGACTGTAATTGAACACTCAGCTATGCAAAATTAGCTCATCTTTCAGGAGCACAGTTATTAGTGGAATGAAAAGCATTGTGCTAAGTAAACAGCTATAATAACATTGGCATAAGAGCCAAACACATTTCAAAAATAGTTATTAAAAAAATAAAATGAAGATAGTTTAATTTTTTAAGATTTGTAACTACTAACAAAACAAAATAGCCACAATGTAGATAAAGCAAAGGAAAACACATGTACACACACAAAAGTCAGGTATGTAAAGTAAATACGTTATTAAAAATAAGCCCCAAGAAAAACTGTAGAAAATCAGTAACAAGGTGATTGTTCTGAAGAGGTTGCAAATATAGTATACATATTTTCTGTATTGTGTGACTGAAGAAGAGCATCTCTTTTCAAGGAGCTATTTTCCTAGAGCAACATAATTAATATGGGATTTAACAGCAGAATCCAGGCATTTGAATCCAGGTTCGAGTGACATAAAACCAAAGGCTGGGTGAAATGCAATAGGACCTCTGAAAGTTTTCCACCTCTCTAAAGTGGCCCCTAGGCCAGTTGTTATCCTCAGGGGCATTTGAAATGCACTTTACACCTCTGCATGGGCAACTGAAAGCAGTACTGAAATGTAACATTGGACACTTTGGAAGGGATTTGGCCTAGAGTGTGTGTTTTCTAAATATAAACTGGGTGTCTAAGCTTCACAGCAACATAATCAAGACAACTGGAGACTCAAGAGTAGCTCATCCTAAAGCAGACATCTGTGTCTGGATAGCTGATTATCTCCCAGACTCCAGATACTGATTTCTCTGACTGTACTGGAAATATAAATTAATGGGGAGTGTAGAAAGAGAGATCACATACACAGATTTGAAACTCTCCACTGCACTGGGATTTTGTTACTTGGTATTACTGACCAGTCTGTTTGGGAAAGGAAGATGTGGGGAACTGTAAATTCAGAAAGCCTTGACCTAGCCCAGGAAGAAATATATGCCTTAACCAGAAGCTGATTAGCTCTTATCAGACAACACATCATATTACAAAAAGACCCAAATGTCCAGCTGAATCACACCCCAAAGCTTTGTGTGATGAAATTCTGGCATGGAGCTAATTCAAAGCCTATGAAAGTGCATCAATCCAAGAGGAGAAAAGGAAATAAATCTCTAAATACTATACTTAAAATACCACACAGAGTTATGGCTCCCCATAAATGTTTAACAAAAGGCATCAATAATGAATGCCTCTTCATTTCTACTCACATCTGACTCTGTAAGGTTTTATTTTGGAAAATTAAATCTACCTACTCCATGGAGGTGGTTTGCTCTCTGGTGATCAGTGAAGGGGTTTGAGAGGCAGTGGTCACTGGGCCACAGAAGGGCTGGGATTGCTCTCTGATGTGTGAATCCCCTCACCCAGACAGGGAAGAAGTGCCTAAATTGTCAGAAGACATATTGCATAACAAGTCTAAGTCATTCCTTAGGGGCAAGCAAGAAATTCCCACCAATGGCAGAGTTCTATGAGTATATGACCATCCAGGATCTGAATACAGTCCGAGACTCTCTGTAAGTCTTAACCAATGGTTGTAGGAGACTTTATACTTCAGAGTATAAAACTCAGCTCCTTAGACTTCTTCAGACTAGAGGCACCTGCTGTGCATTTCACCTGGAGCATTTCTGGTCCCCAGAATTACATCCAATTGTTTCCATACTGCATTTTGTCCCCAGCTGCAGTTTTGAAACTCCACCTGACTTGCCTCCCATTTTAGGTGACATCCAGGACGTGCTGGCAAGTGTTTCAACATCTCTCTCAGGGTCCAAAGTGTGGGTTTAAGCAATTCTAGGATTTGAATTCTCAATATGTAAGGCTAATGTCATGCTCTTTATTCAGAAATACACTCTGGTTTCAAAATGACTCAGAGTACATCAAACAGTTCAATTTCAGATTAGACAACAGTGTTGCCTATTATTTGTATTAGCACTTAACATTTATTTATGGAAGGCATAGAAGACAGAACAAGGTAAAGACCTTTATTCTAAAAAAAGGCATTCATCCTTTTATTCTTTAAGATGTATTTTTGGGTGTCTTACTGTTTAATGAATAATGGAAAATCAATTTCTCAGTCTATGCCAACAGGAAATAATTACATTATGTATTCTGGCTTATGAAGAAGCCCAAGCTTGTTTCCTGTTTATGCTAGGGTGGTTTAGAAAATGGTATTCTCCAGTTTAGTGCTCTCACTAAAACCACGCTCCGTTCTCTCCCCACTGCCCCATCCCCTGCAGGTGGCTGGAGAGGGAAACTGGAGGTACAACAGCCAAAGGTCATCAGTCGAGATAAGAACAATTTACTGGAAACAGCAATGAGATAAGAAGATGAACAGTACCAGTAGCAATATTAATTTTAAAAAGTAAGAGAGAGGCAAGTGATTCACATGCAAATGGTCAGAATTAGGGATTCCAACTGCTCCCTCCAACATATTTACTTGACAGGAAGGAACCCCTTTTCCCTGGAATAGGGGAATTCTCTCTTCCTCTACCCCTGGCAATGATGTGAGGTGGTGTAGAACTTCCAGGTCCTAGCCATGCTCCTTCCTGGCTACTGCAAAAATCAACCCAGTATTGCTGGAACCAGGACACAGTGACAGGAACTGTGAGCTCTGGAAATGACAATGAGAGCTCTGAGACTGCCTTTCTGCTGGGAGATCCTTACCCAGAAACACTTAGGTAACAGCCTGTAATGAACTATTCTCCACTTCTTCCTTTCAGCATGCAGATACTTTAAGATCTCTCCAATAGGTAACTTTATTAAAGGCATTGCCTGAAAGCATGATCCTCATTAATCACCAATAATTCTGATATGCCCAGAGGAAGAAAAATACATGCAAAGATCTCTTTCACAGATAGATAAAAGAACTGCCTTGTCCTCTTTAGGCTCAAGTTCCTTTAATCTGACTAGAGAAACAGCAAAAAACTAGGAGTTGCTTCTGAATCACTCATTTTCACATGAGCAGCTAATTTGGTTTTGACATACAGATGATAAAAGACAAAGTTTGTATTCAATGGTGTAAAAAAAAACTGTTCATATTTCAGACTGCTGCAATATTGATCTTAGGGGTACTGGGTATGAAGATGCTAATAAGCGTTATTGAGCACTCATTTTTTGTTCCTTCATATCAGTGTGTTGCACTGCAAACCTACAGAATCCTTTCTTTTGCCAGCTGAGTTAGATATATCACCTCTTTGATATGCTCTTATATTTTTCATCATTACCAGTAACTTATGCTTTTACTGCCTGTTTTACCCTTTGGTGCAGTGCAGTAGAACCCAACAGCCTGCCCATAAAATGAACATACATTAAATAACCTGTCCCATGCACCAGGAATGCATCCCATCACCACTCTACTGCAGGGAATTCTGATACGTGAAGACTGATGCATATTTTAACCTTAAATGTGTGTCTCAGACACTGCAAAATCAGGCCAAAAGACTTACTCTGATCTAGGACTAGAGTTCAGTAGTGTAGATAAGCACCCATTTCAGAAGAAAATTGAAGGCACTAACTTTATTCCAAATGTTCAACCAGGCAAAATTATAAGATGAAAAGCAGTTCTTGATGGCATCAAATCGAACTTTGCTTACTTTAAACAAAGCACCTCAATCTTTCTAGAGATGTTACTGGAAACTATTCAGTGTCTGAGTCCTGAAAAAGGTAGGAGACTTGTCCAGGCAAGTTGATTCTCTGGAACCAGGTTTGGCACAGCTGCCAGGGCAAAAACAAAGAGTAAAGCAAGGCAGAATGACTGTTTTTCAGTCTTGTCACAAGTTGTGCCTTGAAACACCTGGTAGGATTTCCAGACTTGACACCCCCTGTGAAAAAGAATTAAAACAGCAGAAGCTGAGCCTGATAGATAATAGCACTGTGATCCTTGTTTCCATACTAATTTCTGCAGTAGACTGGGATTTTCTTACAGTCTCATTGCCTCCTCCTAGTCTCACAAAAATGGTCCATGCCCACCAGAGATGCAGAGTTCACACAATGCCCCAGCATTTGGGCATTCATGTACATGCAGGGGTCACTGAACCCTTGCTGTCCTCAAGTTTAAGTGCATACACATGAAACTATATTTCAACACTTGTCTCAGAGATACAGCATCAGTTCACCACTAACTGGACCCTTGCAGTCTTAGGCTGCAAGAAAACAGGCTGGTTTTATATACAATTGGAATGGTGACACCAGTGATTTTCTTAATAGGAGAGCAGAGCCTAGAGGGATAAAAATAAGTGGTTTTTGATTCTGAGAGATTTAATAGAAACAGACATGTCTGCTGTGAAAAATTCAAAGCTTGAAAATTTGTTTTGAAATCCTAGCCCCATGGAAATCTGCATTTTCCATTAGCACGAATAAAGCATCCGTTTTGTTTCTATTAAGTCAGCTATGGCTCTCGATGGCTTGCCCAGTGATATTTCCTCATCAGAGATGTCCACAGTTCCTAGGATAAAAAATAGCATTTTTACCCCTGGGCCCCTCTGTACCCTTGTCCTGCACAGCCTGCTGGTTGCAGTCAAAGGCAGAGTACAGGACTAGACAGCCCTTTAGTCTGAACGAAATGTTCCTGTGTTCTTAGAAGACAAAAATCCTGCATGTTCTTTAACACACCATTAACTCACAGGAATAGTTTTCTTGCATCAGCGCAGATGGATTACCCTTGTCCAACTGATTTTAATCACACTACAAAGTCACAATCCATTTAATGGGTCTTCTCTGGTACTCTGCTTATGCATGTTATCTTTTAAGCCTTCAGACATCTCCTGTGGTTCTTGATACTATATTATGCTGAGCTACTCTGTTCTTTCACTGAGGATGGTTTGGGAAATTGTCTGTCTTTCTGGACTCAAAGGGGAATTGTAGGACTGCATTAGTGGACCATTAGCTCTTGAGAGTCACTTGGCCAATATAAATGGAAGTGGCATCTGAGCCTAACTGGACAGATTAATTGATCTAAATATGAAGCATCAGCACACTTAGATAAGAGCTAAAGGTGAGAGGAGGTTAACATTCAATGACTCAAAATCTCACTGGACACTCATAAGACACTAACAATCTGAAAACATGGGAACAGAAGGACATCTGTTTTCTTCTCTAAACAGCAAATGCAGTCATGGAAGGAAATACATTGATCACAGTGATAAAACCACAAACATCACAGGCACCCACACTATCCAGTCATTTTCCTGCTCTGTTCTCTCTAAAAAGTAATTAACTTGCTCCCATCATTTCTTCAGGAAGATGATTACAAGCCCTCATTGCTTCTAATTTCCAGCCTGTATTTATTCATAGCCCCTAAATACATGGGAATTAAAATGTCAGTGTTGAGAGTTGTGTCTGGTAGCAACTCGGAAACAAAAGGTCTTTTACTGGTGTCTGGGGATCCATTGGCAGATCCACATCATCATCTGTGAGCAAAATACCTCACAAACGGCATGGATGATGAAGGCAGTGACTGTCATGGTTTAAACACAGCTGGAAATTAAGCACCACACAGCCACTCACGTAGTCCCTCCTTCTCTCCATCCCTACCCCAGTGGAATGGGGATGAGAATCCAATTAAAACTTGTAGGTTGAGATAAAAATAGTTAAATAACTGAAAATAAAGTAAAATAGCATTATAATGGTAAATAAAAATAATTATAAAAAGGGAAAAACGAGTGATGCACAATACAGTTGCTCACTGCCCACTGCCCAATGCCAGACCAGACCAAAAAAACCTTCCCAAATCCAGACAGATTCCCCTTCTAGGTAACTCCCCCATTCTATGTACTGAGCATGGTATTCTACAGTGTGGAATATCCCTTTGGCTGCCTGTCTTCCTTATCCCCCAGGTTTGTGAGCAAGCCCAAGTATCCAGACATGGGTGCCACAAACTCCATCCAAATGTAATGCCCAGCAGTGGGACAAAGGAAGGGCTCATACTGAGCTTGCAGCCTCCAAAGCTCAAAACACATCTGTCCTTCCTTCTCCAGAGCAAGAGGGTTCCTAGGAAAACAGACTTGAGCCTGGGGGAGAGGCAGATTTACACTTACAGCAGGACAAAACCAAGGGTTCCACAGGGATATGCTGGGATACAGCCCTGGGGGCACAGAACCCTCAGAGGCTCTTGAGTTTTCTACCATTTTAAGAGGCACAAAGTGGTTTGTTCTTTTCTTACCCTGTACACTTCACACACCTGGCTGGTCCTAACCGTTCAATTTGTGAAAAAATTAGAAGCTCAAACCAAGCATTTACCTTATGCTGCCACTTGATGTGATATAATGTGACATGTGGTGCCAGCTGCAGTCACAACCTATGTCCTAAAATAACTTAATAGAATATGTCATGACATGAAATAATAGGAAATTATGCATGACAAATTAATACCTAAAAAAGCAGCAGCAGCTGGATGTGCAATCCCTTCTTCAACAGTTCTCATAACATGCTTGTTGGAACAGTTTCCCATCTAAATAAGAGGCACTGCTGTACACCACAGCACAGCAGATCCCTTACTTTACACAGCAAATCCTTGGCTTCTGCAGCTTTTACTTTTTAATTGGTAAGATCCAGTGTGATCCTCCTACCAAGCATTTTCACAGTTCACTATTCATGATTGAGAGCACCAGCATGCCAGCTTTGATTTTGGTACAGATATTTCAAAGTCTGCCATATTCTGCTTGATTTCTGGGAGTTAATGTGAAGAGTTTTCCATGCATTCCTTAACCCAAGGCATGTTTCAGGAGCACTTGAAGTGTCTGCATTGTAAGGTTAAGTACTGCTTCACCTAGTTTTTTGTCAGTCTGCTCAGACTTGGTTTATGAAGGGAACTTCTTAGAAGATATAATGCTTTAAAGGGTTTATAACATAAGTAAAGGTTCTTTCCTGACACTGACATTTCCCATCACACCTGCTGGACAGCACAGAAGGCTGCACAGGATTATCCTTCCCAGACAATGAAATGTGCTGCTGTGATTTTGGGGGGGAAGATAAAATACTTTATATATGCACCAAAGCCAATAATCAGTTCCATAAACAATTGTTTTTTCAGGCAAAAGAAATGTTTGTACAGTTGCAGAAGTGAACCCACTGGTTCACACTTTAATGGATTGACTGCCTGTTAACACAGGAATGATAATGGCACATGTTGCAGCAAACACTGTGGTCTCATGCCATTTACTTTGGTTTAGATCAAATAAACCACCTTTTTTTATTTCCTAGCTGAACTTGACTACTACAGTTTAAATCTAAAAGGTCAAAAATGTGTTATTAATTACAAGCTATTTTATTAAAGAAGTATTTTAGAATGAGGAGGTTTTATATAAATATGTATAAATACACATATATTCTATTGAATAAATATGAAAAATAAACTATTTTCCGCAAATGCAAATAGCATCTTTGTGGAAATTTATTCTTCAATCACATATTCTTTTTTCCCTTCATGTGTTTCAGATGCTCTGGAGTGCAGAGTCATGGACCTCTGTCATCAGCAGGCTTTGAAAGTTCACTATCAGTAACCCCACTGGTTGGTAAGAATGAATGCATCCAGAATGGTATTCTGGAGGAATCCAGTTTCAGAAATATGTTTATTTCCCACAAGGCTTTAAATCTCCTAATTAAGAATCTGAGTATCTCTCACATTTAGAGAACTGGAAAAGTCAGTTCACTTGGATTTCATTCTCTTTCATTTACTACCTTAGGTTTTTTCACATACTGATCATTCCCTAGCATTACTTTGTAGAGTCACAGATATTGTTCACACTAGCATGACTAACATGATGTTCCTGTATCTCTCTCCTGTGTCTGGCATATTTTCCCTACATCCAGAAGTGCCCTCTCTTTGAATTATGTGCAGAGCACTCAGCCTCTGGAGTTCAGGCCAATAAACATCCCCACGTGCTCAGAAAAACCAACCTCCAAGTCAATCCTGCTAACACATGCTGTGGGTAACTTTAAATCATATGTGCATATATACACTTAGCAAGTCAACCTTGAAGAGGAGGGAGAAAAAGGAGCTGGTATTTCATTCCACAGAATGTACAAGGTTTGTGGCAAACAGATCAGTCACCTAAAGCCTTCACACACTAAGCATTTTCCTACATAAAAGCCTTTCTGGACTTAGGAAAATCATAGAAGCTGCCTGATCCTTTTATGGAACTTTATTTTCAATTTTGGGAAAAGAACCAGAAATTCTGCATCTTTACTGACAGCACTTGAGAGCTGCCAGGTCTATAAAATATAAAACAAAACTGAACAAAATTTACTGACAATCAAATATGATAAAAAGTTGAATAATGCAAGCTTTCTCTGAAAATGTTCTATACACAATTCATCACATAACACTGAAAAAGGCTTTAGCCACCAAAGGTTAGGCCAAAATACTAAGAAATGAAATGTTATCTAAGCCAGCTTCAGAATTATGAAGACAAGCTGAGAACTGTCAAATACTTCAGAAAAATGCTATCAGCTGACATATTGAACTTTCCACTTCCTACCTTCAAGGATAACAAACAGCCTGTCACATTAGCTCCTGGATGTAATTAGCATTAATAGTTACATAAAGTAAGCAATTACTTTCAAAATGTGACGGACACAAGTACAGTTTCTCTACCATAACAACCAAGAGCTCCTCTTCAAAACCACAGCAATTCATCTTGAATGACTCATGTAATATTACTTCTATATTTCAACCAGCATAGGATGCTGATTCAACCCCAACAATGCCTTTGCTTTCCCAAAAATAAAATCCTCAGAGGCAATTTTCCAAAACAAATATTCTTAATCCTCTTTTTACGTGAAACAGGATGACAATAGCATCACACAAAAGTTTTAAATGTATGGATTTAATTCTTGGTCTGTGGAAAAGTTTGGTCTCTGCACTTTTCCCTTCATAAATATAAATGTGACAACCTTGGGAAATCAACTTTCCTTTGGGAATTACCGTTGACTTCTAGTATACATGTCTTGGCAGAGATGCTAAACAAGGGTTTAAAATCAAACAACAATTCAACAGAAGTATAGGCTTTTTTTTTTGTACAAATTTAGAAACATTTGCATTGCATTTTCCAGTGTTTTCAAGCTTAGCTCTTGAAGAAAAAAATAAATAAATTGATTATACTGCATCCAAAAGTAATCTGTTTTTAGCAACATGAAAGAGATACTGATAATAAAGCTTAAAGACATAATAGAATATTTTTAATAATATTCAGAATTGCTTCTTTGAAGAAACAAGATCTGCAATGTACAGATGTCTATATCTGGTCTAAAGCATAAACCCACTGGGACAAATAATTTCATTTTGAGAAAACAGCAAAAACTCCATTTGTGGTATGTATACACAGGGCGGGAATGTCCTGGCTGCACTTTTATTTCAGAAGAATCAATTAGAATAAAAGCATTAACTGTGGAAATGAATAGTGAAATACTGATACTGTGAACATGAATCTGTTGGGATGTTTAAGCAAGCAGTATGCAGAAACTATACTGGAAGATAGGAGTGATCAGCTGGAACAGGAAATTTATCCTTTTAAGCAGGCAGAGAATCTCTATGGGCATTCATTCAGTAAGCTCTTTAGATGGGTATTCTGTGAGTTCAGATAGTCAGAATCCCAGAAGACTTCAAATTGTATGCTTGCTTCATTTAATTATAAACTGAAGAAGACACACAAACTTCTGCAACAAACCTACAATAGAAATAAAATGCAGGAATCTCTATTTTATCATGAGGTGAATACTCAGCGTCTCAGTATCACTGGAAGAACAGCAATAGCTTAAGATAATGCCCTTATTCTCTTTACTTTGCTGTTTTGTCTGTTAGAAATAAAATCTGCATAGACCAGACATTGCTGGGTTGTTAACAATTTTTGTTGTTTTCCATGCTTTTTGCTTAGTGATTTACATATTTTTCCACCTCTTTTCAATAATTTCTCATAACATGAAAAATTACATCTTTATAAAATCAGTATGTAATTAATTCAAACATTCCACATATTCATATGAAGGTAAGTGCAAAAATACACTTATGGAATTATGTCTAATGCATTCAAGGAAAAAAAAAAGAAGGTAAGCATAGTGTAATCTTTCTGATAATAATCCTCTTATTCCCAGACTCCTTGTGTTTGAATACTAAACACAAGATTTTGAGCAGTCCATCACACACAAAATGTTACAATAGAGTAGAGAATCAAAAGAGAGAGAATTTAATCTTTTTACTACTGTGAAAAAACCCACTGATGCTTCCAAAGAGGCTCTGAAAGGAATGAGGGAACAATCAGCAAAGGTCTGAGAATCATTGAGTTTGGAAGAATCCTCTAAGATCAAGTTCAGCTGCTAACAGAGCATGGCCAAGTCCACCACTAAACCATCTCCCTAAGCACCACATCTACATTTTATGTTAAAACTTCGAGGGACAGTGACTCCACCACTTCCCTGGGTATTCAGTGATGATGTTTTAGTGATGAAGTTTTTCTAATATTTAATCTGAACCTCCTCTGGAGTATCCTGTTTATGTCCATCCTTTCCTCTCTGCCAGACCACACCAGCCTTGAACCTTTAAAACAGCCTTGAAGGGTAATCTCAAGAATAAATTGTGACCTTTGTCTTCAAATATTCATAAGTTTTTGTGCACATGATTTGCATTTCTCTCACAAAATATGCTCCAAGTACTGGAACCTCCAAAGCTTCAGTGAAACAATTTGGAAAGCTGCACTGCATCTGTGCAGGTCGTATTTGCAGTGATCTGCTACATCTGCCATTGGAAAATCCACAGACATGTCTGGTGTTGGCTGTAATGCCGATTGTTGCCCTACAAATAAAATATGGTTTGGTTCTTTCATGGTCATTTCATTGCAGGATTAAAACCCATGCAGCTGTGAAGTTGCTACAGCTCTCCCTATGCCCATGAGAGCCTACCCTGAGATAACAGGTTTCACAGGAACTCCTGATTGTGCTGAGCTAACCTGCTCTAAAATAAGATGGGTTTTATTACCTTGGACACTTGATAAAAATTTTTATTTGTAAATATTCTGAACTCTATGTTTTCTGCAATTTTTAGTGTCTCAGACCATGTGCTTTGTGCTGTGTATCTCACTACAATGTGTATCTTGTTGCAGAGCATTGCTGGCTCACTTTCAGTACATACATCACTAGATAGCAAGGTGATTTTCTACATCAGTTTTCCTCATCTTGCCTTTATTCAGTCCAACATCTTGCTCTGTCTTGCATTTATTCCTACCAAATCATAGAACAAAAAAATTCTTTGAGTTTAAGAAGCATTTGTACACTCAGCTTCCTCATATGTTTGGTGAGACTTTTCCCTAGTTTATCAAGGTAGTTTGGATTTCTAATTCTATCCTTCAGTGGTATTTCTGTACCTGCAATGTACACTCTTATTTTTTTCATTGAAGTCATTAATGAAAATGCTGAACAGCCTCACTGCATTGAAGTACTTTGCCTGCACAGTCCCCTGGTGTGACAGTGAGTGACAATGATCAAGCTTTCTCTTGCTGTGGCATGCTCTGCATTTCTGCTTTCACTTTGCAGTAGTTTCAGCTAATTCAGATTTCCTTAGTTTCTTTATGATACTGTTAGAGGAATATGATATGGCAGCATCAGAGATCTTCCTAAAGTCATGGTAATTTTCTGTTTACGGCCTATTGCCAAAAACAAAGTTAAAACTGTGGTCTGATCTTACACTGATGGAAGATAGACATCATGTTTGTTTACCTGTCAGAGCTTACTCAGCCTCCAGGAGTTCTCAGGAAAAGTTACAAGAACATAACTTAGACAGGTACAAAATCTCAGTTTTTATCTAGGTAGGAAAGGCTTGGCTGCTCTCCCTGGCTGGAGCATCTCCCAGTGGGATGATGTAATTTTATCAGTCATGCAGTGGGAGTGAATGGCCCAGCAGCAGATGATATCTTCCTGGAGGGAGGATGGGCTGTGGAAAAGATAAAGATGACTGCCCCACCTGGTTTTAAAGATGGCCCATTAGCAGATAATATGTGCCATAGAGATAAGGATCACTGCCCCATCCGGCTGCAAGAAATGGTGATGGAATACACATTTCTGGCCACATCCTATATTGCAACCCAAGACAAACATATGCTTAAAATCTAAATCATTATTGCCCATTCATGTGCTAGATCAATTAAATTACCCTTTACATACCTCCAGTGACAAAAGATTACAATGAAAATTACTGAATGTTTCTCATGTGACTTTCACAGCAATTCTTTTCACTAGTTAAGAGCAGGATGAGGATTGTTTTTCAGAGAGCATTGGTCAAAATTTACATTAAAAAAAAATTAACTAGACTAAAAGAAACAGACAAAGGAATATGTCAGTTTAAAAAACATGATTGCAAAAAAACCACATAAATTAATTTGAGTAATTTCAATTTTCCATTACTTTCTGAGTTAGGGCATATTGTTTCAAATATGATTAAAATCATATTTCCTTTGTGTGATTCACTTTGCTTAGCTATGTAAAATATGCAAACTACCATTCCATTAAGATACAATTAGAAAACATATTTTACATTATAATATCTTGATGTTATCTGATTAAAACAATTAAATGGTTCTGCATATTTTTCTCGGTCTGTGGAAGCTGTTAAATGATATTATTTGTTTGATTGTCAAGTCAAATTTGAAAGTGTCAAAGCTAAATTCATGTTCTTACCAGCTCTGAGGAGAAGAGAGAATTGTGCACACACTAAGTATAAGTACTTCCATCCAAATAAAATGTTTATTTATCCAATACAGATGAGCCAAAACCATGACTTATATATTTAAATTTTGGTTTTATTCTTTCAATAGCTGGTATGGCTGAAGGACAGCTGCTTACACTTGTCTACACATTTCCTACCTATATGTGTTTCTATTATTTCCTATAAGGTTTTTAAATCCTTTGTTATAAGTATCTCTTTCCATGCTTTGTTATACATTTCATACCATTATATGATATTTGCAAACAAACAGAAGCTTCCAGGTATAAACAACTGCCCTAGTTTTAGACTTAAGGCTAAATTCTGGGCTTCTCTCTTATACCCCAAAAAACCAGCAGTATAGGTCTGTGGAGAGAGTAAACAACATTGTTCTGTTAATTTTAGAAAATCCTGAGATCTAAACTTCCACACCCTTTACAGAATTCAAGCTGGGATAAACTCTATGCCATTATTATGTGAGGAGAATTAGTCTGAAAAATATAAAATAATCAAATTTGCTTTAGAAATACTTCAATTTTTACAAATAACAACAATCACTACAATAGAATAAAATATATCGTGCTAATACAAAAGCAAAGGCACAGTTATCCAATATTGATATTTATTCCTTGGCTGTGGAAGATTAGAGATTTCTTTCAAAAACTATTGTGCAGGTAATTCCACTTGAATAAAGAAATTATTTTGTATTTCTCTTACAAAATAACCTTCAGGGAAAAGGAGGAAGGAATATATATTTGAGCATCATCTTGAGATGAAGCTGAGATATCACCTGAATATGTATCCATACAAAAATAGAGAAGCACTCCCAGTTCTCAACATTTACATGCAGTCTGGCTGCTCAAAAGTTAAATAAATAAATATAACCTCTAAGTACCATGGGGAGTCAATTGCTCAGATGTGTTAAAAATAGCCTCCTGACTTCTCTCCTGTCAGGGCAGATTTGTTTGTAAGGATGTGAGACACAAGCATGCAATGAAATACAATCTAGATAATCCATTTATTAGTATAGGCAATTATTTGAACAGCCTGAATGAATAAGGAGATTCCTAAAAGGACTGTTTCCAAGAGATCAGTGGATAAATGGACACCTATTGTTACAGCAGCCTTTAAGGAAGGTTAGAGAGATCTTAAGCTGGGCAGAAAATCAGGTACCAGTGGCATCCCTGAAGGTAAAGAAGACCTGTCTAGACAGAAATTATACTTTACTAATTCTTTCCTTACCTCTTCTTCATGGAAAAGGTGTACTGTGTGATAGGATATCTCTATATGACAGGAGAAAAGAACAAAAGCTGATGATAAAATTAACATAAATGAATTCTGGCTCTCCTCCATATATCCCGCCTAACTTAGTGATAGTAATTAACAATGAAATTAGGTACACACTCAATTTCCATGAGGTGATAGGCAATGTTTGCTGACTGTCTCTGCAAAGTTAGAGGCATTAGAGGATTCTGTCACTGACTGTCAGTGAACTTGAGTCTAGAATTCTCTATACAGAAATTTTCATAAAGATTTCTATTCAGCTGAGGTCTCAGCAATAAAACCAACAGCTGAATGCTTTAAAGTCTGATTTCAAACTGCAGCACTGCCAGCATATTTATTCAGCTTTAATAACAACTGCTGGTTTATGATTCTGCTGATAAAGTGGAGCAAATACACAGTGCCCTTCTCCTCCTGATAAGAATACAGAAATATCGATATGTGATTTTGTAAACGGATAATCTCTAAAGAGAGTTTTTCACCTAGAGCTGGCAAACAATAGTTGATAACAAAAGCACCAAAAATAAATATATAGAAAGGCTTTTTTAAAGGAAACAAAAACTCAGAGGGATTTAGATACTTGAGTAACATCAGTCCTCATTATACTGGTAATGGGCATGAGCTAAAATAGACAGTCACACTTCTAATTAGTTATTTTCACACTCTTTTAACTAAATATTTGTTTTGGACAAATATGCAGATTATTTGTGCTAGAATCTGCATCCTAATCCAGGAGTCCCTGTGTTCTGGCCAATATTCACTAGCAGCTCCTGCCTGAGAAAGCTGCTCAGCCCTGGCAGCTCATCTGGCACAGTGAGCTCTCTCTACCCACAATCTTTGTGCTGCCAGTATTCCTTCACAGCTAGGTGCTGCAAACATTTGCTAAGAAATTACAAATAAGCCCTTTGCAGAGCATATGCAACAAAATAAAGGCTTTGGGGATGTGACTCTTCTACCCTGTAGATGGTCTGTGCATGCACTGTGCTTTCAGGACAGGGGGATTTTAGCTCCAGCAGCTCAGAGCTGCTCAAATTACACTCAGAGACTGTCTGATGTCGACTGCAAGTTTTAGCTTTGCTGTCCTTACAGAGCACAGTCATCCAGCAAGTGTGCTCAAGATGTGTTGGGAGCTTACCAGATATGTGCCAGTCTGGACAAATACAAAAACTCTTCCAAAGTCCTGCCCAAAAATAGGAGGACAGGCCTTCAGTGTTCACAGTGTGTCAGCTCTGAGCCCTGCTATGAGTTTTCTGTGGGTGTTCAAGAGACAAACAAACACAAATGTCTTTGGTTTATCCAGCTAACCTTTGGCTCATCAGAGCTGGACAGGATCATCTCAAGAGGGACACAGGGACAGGGTAAAGTAAAACAGACCTCAGTCCATATCTGAGTCCACACTGGAATGACCTCCCAATCTCACCCCTCTAAACTACAGTAGCCCTTCTAAAAAACAGATGTTTATAGCTGTGCACAGACAGAGCCAGGAGCAATATAGACACTTGCAGAATCTGAGAAACCTTTTTTCCTCGGGCCAGCTCTAGGTTAAACAACTTCCCTGCTCCTCTAGAGATCACTGTACTGGGCCAGGCAGGTAATGCATATCATGAGCTGCTGGCAAGACATAAGCTCTCCTGTCCAAAAGGCACAAAAGTTTTCTACTTTTCCAGTTTCAACACTCAATGCAGAAAAGAGCATCTGGCAAGGGGCAAGAGGCTATTCAGCTGCTCCCTGAGCAGATCCCTCTCACAGAGTGGTGGCAGGCAGAAAGCAAGAGGAAGCCACCTAAGCCACAGGCCATGCAGCAATCTGCTATTAGCATTTAGACACTTATCAAGTGTTTTACAAATGTATTGTATCCCTACTTAACCTCTTTTAAGCTCCATTTCCCCATGCTTCTTCAACAAGTTGGTGACTGAGCTGGAAAATATATTTCTTGCTGGCTTCAGACCTTGCCAGAAATACAGATGCTACTTTAGTAGCTCCCTGTAGATGCTCTTCATGCCTAGCAAAAATAAACTGACTTCTTTTTTTTTTTTTTTTTTTTGAGAGCAGGTTAATTATAGGGAATTTCAAGTAATAGAAAAGGCTAGTGCAAAACACCCAACTTCAAATTTTAAGGCAAAAAGGATAATTCATGTTCATCTGTATTTTCTTTTTCTTTGCCATCAGTACCAGGTTATTACCTACTGCCCCTTCACCCAGAGGAGTAACAGTTCACCTTGATTTTATTCCACCATTCTGAGGAGCACATTTCTGCCAGCAGTACTAAGCTAAACCCTGATTAAAACATATAAAATCAGTGGGGTTCCTTCATACTCCACCTAGAGAGAATTTGGTTCAGCTTTTTCCTTTCCTCTAGTGACTCTGATGTCCTTTTCAGCAATCAGCACCATGCATGAGAAGCACTTGTCTGAAAGGCTCCAATATAACATGAGCATTTAGGCTGGGTCCTCTGGGAAAGTGCTCCATTGTGGTTTTGACAATTTCCATAAAAACCTCTGAATGTCACATTTTGAGTGAACTTTGCCTCAAAATATCATCTATGGTAGGAACCATAGGTGGTAAAAACAAAGCAGGCAGCACTTTGATTCAGTCTGGACAAAGTTCAGACAGAGGGTGAAGGAATCCAACTCTATGTGCTGAGAGGAAAATCATCAACATCTTCTAGGTGGCATTACAGGCACCAGAGCTGCACAGAGAGATTCACCCTAGGCAAAATGAAACTGCTTGTCTAGCCCGAGGGAAATTCAAACACTGAGCAACAGGGTAACCAGTAAGAAGGAATTTGTACCTGCTGAGATGCTGTTGCAGTTACTACTTTAAAAATTTCCTCTAGAATGCAACCTCTCTGTAAGAGAGTTAAAGGCTGCTGAGGTGATCTGATCTCACACAACTCCAGACTTCAACATGAGTTTAACTTGGGAGCCTTCATCATCTGTTTTAGATATTTCCTTCAGGATTAGGAGAATTGCTCACTTTTCTCCTTTGACCACAGAGGGCTGGGCAACAAGCACTGATACACAAGGCTGTTGTCAGCTGAACTCCCCTTCAGCTGTCAAGGGACAGCTTTTAACCTGGACCTACATTTTCAAACAAAACAAACACTGCTTTTCCCTCTGCAATTAAGAGGACTCAAACTTCAACCAACTGAGCTAATCTGTTCTCTTTCTCTTTTTTGCCATGGAAGAATTAAGAGGTAGTCAGTTTCCAAGTCAGGAGTAGAAAAGAACTGTGAAACAACACAAAGAAGGAAAGAGAAAAGGATAAAGCAGTTGGAACAGTGCAGGGAGGGATTTCTCCCAGCATTGATGCTGAAGGTGCCACACTGGTTCAGCTCCAGCAGACTAAGTGTTGTGTAAACCTATGGATGAGGGAGATGATAGCCAAAGTAAAGTTATCCCAGGAAAAGCTGAAACACGGAAATTGTCAACAGATCTACTAATTGTATTAACTTTTGGGATCCAAAACACATACGTGAGCTAAATATTCAGGTGTTTTTAATGATCAGTGTAGGAAATAGACAAAGACTCTTTTACATTTCGGTTATGGAAGACCACGAGGACTATGAAAAAGACTAATTGTTTAAAGAGGAGCTGCAGAAAAAGTGGCAAAAGATCCAAGAGGAATAGGAACTTGCCTGAAGGTGGCATCCAGTAGGTTAAATCTCCAAAAATGGAAAGAGCTCCATTTGAGCTCCATGAAACTTCTTTATGTAAACAACTTAAATTAGACTTATTAAATGCCAATAAAAGACTGGGGTTTTTTGGTCAAAACAAATTTATTAAAAAAATACAAAAAATCTTTCTGGGAAAAGTATTTATATTCCTATATTGCGGTTCTAATGTCTGTCTTGTTTTTTGCAACTGAATTTTTTTGGAAAAGTCAACAAGAACACTTTCCTTGTATGCAAAAGAGTTTAGATTTATTAAGAATGTAAAGGCAATGTAAAGGCATATATTCCAACCCTTGTGTCTGTAACTAAAATCCAGTGGCCTGGTTTTAAATTGAGCAGAATGCCTGCACTTTCCATCACGTTCAGGGAGGGTAACACAAAAGACAGAATAAAGATTAAATGAAAAATCGCCTTATGGGTTTGTATCCCATGACATTTAAGGCAGTCAGTGTTATTTTTCTCCTTGTCTACTGAATTTTGGCAGCTGTACCAAAGATATCTACACTAACTGGGACAACCTCAAATGAAGGTGCCTTAGAAATGACTCCTGTGACTGCTGCCCAGAACTGTGTCCAGCAGCAGGGACTAAAGGGGAGTGAGACTCACACAAAGAGCACCTCGTGCTTACTCTACACTCTGCCTGTGCCAGGGAGCAGGCAGCTCAAAGGGAGAGACCCAGCCTAGTGAGGATTTGGGTAGGGCAGGGTGGTGTAGGGAGGGGTCTGTCTGAACTCACACAGAAACCTGGTTTGGATGGGAGGTTGCATGCAAGGTTCCTCAAGAAGCCTTATTGAACGCCTGTTTATAAACCACAGAAGGACTGAACAGACCAGAAATGCTGAGATTATTTATATCTGTTCAGCCCCTTTGTGATCTTTATGTACCACAGAATGAAGCCAGTGAAAAAGAAGGGCTGGGAAGCAAAGTGGGGGTGAGCAACAGCAGAGAGTGAAGAGCTGAGAAACTAAGAAAATTTTCAGTTCAGTGTTTACATTTGGCAAAACAGTGAAAGAAGGGCTGAAGTGGATCTGTCTCTGTCTCTCTAACACAATCTTGTTACTGTGCTCTGGATTCCTGGTTTTGACACCACCCTTCACCTTGCATCAGCTTTGGTTAACAATCCTGAACCACATCTCTCCTGATCCCAAGGTTAACAACCCTCTGGGGTTAAATGGAATTGGCACAGCTTGGTGAGACTGGGCTGGGCTGCTTGTTCAGTTTATGTCAACTCTCTGTCCTAAGGGTATTCTTCATCAGAGCATCTCATTTTCCATAAACTGTTCTTTTAAATGCTTGAGTGATCACTCAAAGTTGGTCATATGACCAATCATGCACAACAGCTACACCAAAAGTCCAGGGAGCAGAGCATTCATTCTCTGATGTCTTTATAAAATAGATAAGTTATAAATAGACATGGGCTATTTCACAGCCACGGTGGGCTTTTTACTTGCCAACCATGGATGGACTCTCCATGGGTAAAAATAGCAGCAAGAGGGATTTATTCAACAGTCCTTGGACATCTGCAGTGCACACTTTTAATCTTGACCCAGTTATGCCTGTTTCCTCCATTGATCATCAAAGGCATTTAAACACTTAGCTCAAGTTCACATTTATGATACCAAAGGTTAATAGTCTCAAAAAGTCACTGCCCAAAATTTTACAGCTGATCAGGCTGCATAAACAGCACTACAGCATAACTGCTGCTAATGGACCCAGCCCTGATTCTGTATTTTCAGACCTCCTATTCTCCTTCTAGAAACCCAAAGAAATCTGTCCCTCATCAGCTCTGCTCCCCATGGCAGTGATCTCAGCAAATTGCCAAAATCAGCTTTTCCCCTTTTAACAGCCCCTCAGTGCAAACCCAGCTCAAGTTGAACTGTTTGGCTGCTGAGACACTGGTTTAAAAGTGAAACTGTGGGAATAAATTAGTTGTGACATTTGACTGGGAAGATTAGATTCCCAGAAACTGAATACAGAATTTGTGGACCATGAAAGTGATACCCTGATGAGGTAAGAAAGGAATTCTGGGTTGCTTAGGGCTGTTTCTCCTCTTGCAGCAGAAACTCAGACAAATTTCTTCAGCCTCCTACTGTTTTTTTTAATGATCATAAATACTTTCTAGCAGTAACCATGCCATTTTTTCTCCCTGAGACTACATCAGGAAATTGGAAGTACATCCTGTTTCTTCTTATCTCATTTGCTGATTTTTCTGGAGTATTTTGAGCACCGGTAGAGCCAACATGGATTTGGATGAGTAGGTGTGCAGGGACTGTTGGAAAATTTTCTGGACACATATGTTTTGTGCTAGTTCCTTTGACTGGCACTTCATGGAAATCTGGATTCTTCACTGCGTGCATACACTGAGCAAAATGAACTGGGATGTACAAGAGGAAATTTTCATGCAATTAAAACACACATACACAGATTACTGAGACAATTGAAAATTAAAATTCCCCAGGGTATGGTATTGGGAAAACTATCAGAGTGAATATAGCTTTGAGGAGCAGCAAAGATGCTCTCCAAGGAGAAATCAGATAAAACAGTTGAGCATGAAAAGTATTCACAAGGGTATCCCTGATCACAACAGCCGTTGCACAGGAGATGGATCAAATCCATATTACAACTGAAATAAAACCTGCAGAGGGAGCTCAGAATTTCCTCAGCACAAGGGGATTTTCCCCAAGGAGGAGTTTTGCATAAACAACCTTTGTAGAGGAGGTGGAGATGCTACCCAAGACAGCATGAACAAATTCACCTGAGAAATGCTGCATAAATATTTGAAATGCGAGAAAAGCTTAACACAAGAAGTGTCTCAGATGTAAAGGAATATCCCAGGCTCCCCCGGCCGGGCAGCAGGCAAAGTCACACATCTGTGGTGAAATAAAAACAGGGTCTATGCAGGAGAAACACTGATCAGTGACCTGTGAGAGATGAAAAGCCATCCACAAACCTGTCCTTGCTGAATCACAGAACCCCCTACTAAGGTGATGAACACCGAACCTTTGTGATGGAGACTGTTTTGTTGGAAACAGATAACCCACACAGAAGAGATATTTAGGAAACAAATCATATGGGAAAATCCCTATTTGCTGGGGGAGTCCTTGAAGATGAGAGGCCAAATTGAACCCAAAGATGATCCTTTCCTTTGCTCCTTCACTGGGAGTAAGGTGTACGAGGTCACATGTAGGCACCTGAGGAGGCTTCCTGAGAACTTTGCAGTGGGAGGGACAGGGACTGAGGAGGTGAGAGAAGGATGAGGAGTGAGATGGGCATGGACAAGTGTTGTGACACCAGGAGAAAAGAGGCAAGGGGCTGGAATCTGTATTTTAGCCGGATGACTGCTGGAATAAAGAACTCAAGAGAAAGTAACCAGCTCCCAGCCACATGGAGGGATGTTGGAGAGAGCATCCAGGTGATGAGTGGTGCTACATCTGGTTGGCAATCAGTCACTAGTGATGTCCCCCAAGGGATCAGTTTTGGGCTCAGTCCTGATTATAGTCTTTATTGATGATCTGGTTGAGGGGATTGAGTCCACCACTGGTAAATTTGCAGATGACACCAAGTTGGAAGCAAGTGTCAATCTGCTGGAGGGCAGGAGGGCTCTATAGAGAAACCTGGACAGGCTGGATTGATGGGCTGAATGCAACAATATGAAGTCCAACAAGTCCAGGTGCTGGGTCCAGCACTTTGGCTGCAACAACCCCATACAGCACTAAAGGTTGGGGACAGAGTGGCTGGACAGCTAAAGGACCTGGGTACTGATTGACAGTGACTGAACGTGAGCCAGAGTGTGCCCTGGTGGCCAAGAAGGCCAAGGGCCCCTGGCCTGTGTCAGGAACAGAGTGGCAGCAGGAGCAGGGAGGTCATTCTGCCCCTGTGCTCAGCACTGGTGAGGCCACACCCTGAGTGCTGTGTCCAGCTCTGTCCCCTCAGTTCAGGAAGGACCTGGAGCTTGAGCACATCCAGAGGAGGCAACGAGGCTGGTGAGGGGCTTGGAACACAAACCCTGTGAGGAATGGCTGAGAGAGCTGGGGGTGTTCAGCCTGGAGAAAAGGAGACTCAGGGCTGACCTAATCAATCTCTACAACCCCTGAAAGGTGGCTGTAGCCAGGTGTGGGTCAGTCTCTTCTCCCAGCCAACCAGTGGCAGAACAAGAGGACACAGCCTCAAGCTGCACTGAGGGAAGTTTAGGCTGGACATTAGGAAAAAGTTCCTCACAGAAAGAGTGACTGGGCATTGGAATGGGTTGCCCAGGGAGGTGGTGGAGTCACCATCACTGGAGATGTTTAAACAAGACTGGAGGTGGCACCCAGTGCCTTGGTTTAGTTGATGAAGTAGTGTTAGGTCATAGACTGGACTTGATGATCTCCAAGGTAATTTCCAATCTAGCTAATTCTGTGATTCTGTGATTTCTTTTGCCTAGTGGCTGTTTCAGGAAAAGGGGGATGAGCAGGGAAATGCAGACTGTTTTACAGAGGTGGGAGAACACTGCCTTAGTAATGCAATGAGTTTTATTTTTATTTTATTTTTTTGTTTCAATTTTTTTCATATCCTGCTCCTGAGAATTTCCAAAAATTGCTTCTTTGGTAACCGTATGTCTTGCATGCAATACACTTTCATTTTCACAGTATGCATTTAAATACTCTCTGTCCTGTGCTAGAGCAAAGGGTTAATACTCCAAATTATTCCAGTACTACAATAACTCCAGCCCTTGTGAAGTCTAGCAGCTGTTCCTATTGCAATTAATTAATTTAATTAAGGAAAAATAATTAATCAACAAGTAATCCAACTTGCAATCTGCCCCTTGATAAGCATTTTATATTGAGATTCGAGTCATCAGAACTACCTCCAGTGTCATTTTTAAAACCTGACAAAATGTCCCCAGACTGGAGTTTTCTAGAGAAGCAAGGTGACTCCCAGGAGAGGTGTCATGGTTCTGCTGGGCAGCCACATGCTGGCAGTGGGTGCTGCCCCAGGCAGAGCAGCCTGATCACAACTGCTGCCTCTTCACAATGAGGGAAAATGGGAAAAAGTGATTCTGAGCTTAGTGGGTCTCAGAAAGATGGAAATGTGGGTTTCTCTGGCAGACAGTGAGATACAGGAATTTGTTCTGAGACTTTCAGAACACTGCAAAGAAAATGTTATATCAGACTGAGGAGTCCTCTGGACCAGCATTTTTTTTGGAAACCAGAAATCCTGGATTGTCAGGAGCCAGAAAGTCTCAGCCAGTGGTGTCTGCCACAAGTGAGGCCAAGTCATGGAAGAAAATCTTTCTGTAAAAATCAGTGAATGGGGCACAGACACATTAAGTCATGGCAAGCATTGTGTTGACATTACAGGTCAAAGGAAGAAGGAGACAGCTACAGGAAATGAAATCTGATTTAGCAATGTGTTTCATTGCATCTTCCTTTAGTTTCAAAATATTTCCATGTACAGTTCAAATCTGTGGATGCATATGTATATATGTATATATATATAGATATAGACATATATATACATTCTGTTTAAGGTGAAACCCTTTATCAGAAAGGAATAATCATGCATTTCTCATGTAAGTTTAGTTTTGTTATGCAAAGGGACAGTTCTCTGTTCTGCTCACAAGAAACATCCCTTTGCTTCAAAAGCAATGGCAGATGGGTTTTGGTAAAAAAACTACAGCCCTCTATCTTCTGCTATCATAGAAGACTTTCACTGCTGATGATGCACCCCTTATCTTCAGAGGTAATAAACCACATCTTGCATCTGATACAAAGAAAACCATATGCTGTTTCCAGCAGGTCATTCTGCTTTAGAGTAAAAGGTACATTTATTATTAAAAACAAAAAGAAACAAAAATCCAGAACACAAACAAAACAAAAGAAAAAAATTACACAAAACAAAATCCACAGCCAAAGTAAGCTATTAAATTCGATGACTGGGCATTTTCCACCAAAAATTCCACAAATCCTGCATAACAACTCCCCTCCTCAGCAGCTCTGTGTTCAGTGTGTGAAGGATTCAGAGGCACCATGCAAGTTGGCTACTTGTCAGTCTGTCAGCTACAACAGCCCAAATGAAGAAGTGTTTTGTTCAAGTTTCTGAGAATTTAAACCTACACCTAGTCCTGAAGGCATGGATGTGAAAGGTGCACATTGAAATAAGCTGGGGGGGGTTCCCTTTTTATTTTGGCCTTGCTTGTAGATGTAAGGATTTCTTTCTCATCCTTTTAATTCCATCACTGGAAAGAAGTCAGGTCTGCCTTCAGCATGGTATCTCCTGCAAACTGAGGGGGGCAGCTCCCACTCCAAGGTATTGCAAAAAGGGAAGACTTACATTTGTTTTTTACCTATATATCTAAGCAAAATACATTTAAAAACAAGCAGAGAATGCTTAACAATTCACATTCACATTCAAAGCCCACTGCTGTAAACAGCCTTAAAGGCTCTCAGAATTTTGCTTTTCACATAGTCCAGAAAAAGGGTGCTGGGATTTGGTTTGGGGTTTATTTTTCCCCTGATTTTCCCCTGCAGTTACTCAAACTTTATGAAAATTTATGCTAGCAAAAAAGAAAAAAATTAACAAGTTAGGCAATTATATTCCCAATGTGACTGCTGTTTTAAGTGCAGCACTAAAAGCATTACTCATAACAAAAACCTATTCTGAAAGCATTTACCCATTCCAAGTGAATCACAGGAAGTTTCTGCTGTTCAGCAATTAGAAAAATAAGTCTATAAGCAGAACAGGAACCTCAAGGCCTGGGGCAGCATATTAAAACAGAAACATTTATACACATACAGTCAGTTATAAAAATTAGGTAGGCTTGTTTCCAGGTCTACAGAAGCAGCCACCTTTCTGTCACAAGGCTGTATTTTAAAATGCAGAGAAATTGATCTGCTTAAAGCTGTGGTTTTTATAGTTTGTAATGGGATACTGAGGCCCAAGTTCTATTTGTATCTCAAGAAAAAATATCACATTCTTGCAATTAAGATGAGCCAAATATTTTCTTTTTCCTAAAAGGACTGCACTGTTCCAGCACTGGTATATTTATGGCACGCATCAAGAAAAACATTTTTCTTTGTAAAATGAAACCATCAGTTCTGCCTGCTAATAGCAAATGAATGACTCAAGCCTCGTGTACTTCAAGGTGCTCTTGTGAGTCCTGTGGGGCTGAACTGAGTACAGACTGGTCTGCTAACATGAGGAATAAACCCTTCAGGCTTTTTAATGGGATATTAAAAAGGGATTTCAAGAAAGAGGGGGGAAAAAGGTCAGAAAAAGTGACAAATGACATTCTGCCTGCAGAAATTTATCTCAGTCATCTCTGGAGATTTTCCATGTGCTCCAAAGCAATGGACAAAGTAATACTCCTTTCCTCTTCCCAGTATTAATGTGAATTTAAATCTTTAAAGTTTTTGCCTTCCAATTGCTTCTTTTGAAACTTGACATATCTAGGTGTGAGTGAAACATCTGCTCTATTTTCCAGAGACAAAACCCCCTGGACTCCTGGCTTAGTGAAAATGAATATAGATAAAAGATATGAAATATGGCATTTACTGTACATATTACTGTTTAAAGGACTTGGATTTTGAAATACGTATTTTGGTCCTCTACTGAAAGAAATTTATACATTTTGTATGCCAAAAATACACATAACTAATACTATATCATGTCACTTTAAGTATAAAGGAGATATATGAAATATATTGGACAAAAAATAGACAATTTTTAGATGATAAAGTTGTCTGCTTTTCTTATTGTTGTATTTTAAAAATATATTTTATGAAACACTTTATGTTTTGCATTACAATTGCCTTTCATTTTCCATTTTACAGAATTTTCTTTCATTCTTTCATTCATCATTAGATGGGAGCAGATGATAATGTGAGGAATAGACCATCTTGCTTCTCATAGACCTTGTTTAAAGTATACAGACATTTAAAGAATGTACTTTGCTCTATCTCAGGAAATCTGTACTTGTTATCTTGACACAATACTCACTTTTACTGAAGTAAGAGTTAACAGAGTGCTACTGCATAGACAGAAGATGGTTAATTTATCATCTAAATCAAGAAAATGGGTATTCTCATTCTAAAGCACCAAGTTGTTTCTTTATTTTGCTAGAAACTTGTGTGGTTTCTAGCCAGGTGTGTCAAACCAATATCAACACTTATTTTAACTAAGTCTAATTCTTGTTAGGAGCACATTCCTATGGAATTTCTTTTTTTCCTTGTTATCATTTTTAAACCTCAAAGGCCATGAAGAACTGACAAAACAATGCCACAGTCTTGCCTTTGTTAATTAAAAAAAAAATAGGGGAAATGTGACTGGATTACACCAAACTACACAAAAAGGTAATCAAACTGCAATTGGAAATACCATAGTCTTCTTCCAAAATATATATTTTTATCAAAAGCAAACTTTTAAACAATAGTTAGTTTTATCTCTTCAGCATAGCCTAACTGCATTTTTACAGGCAGATCATTTTAAAGAGGGGTTTATTCTTGCTGTTACACAGCATTCATTACACCTAAGGTAACAATAAACAAATGGAGATGAGGGTTAATATTGCTTCCTGTTGTCAATATTTTGCTAACTTTACCTACTGTATAAAGTGAACATTCTTCTTTTTGGTCACATTAGTTTAAAAAGTCATGTTGGCATTTAAATACTTATATGGCCTTTTACAAGGACAATTCCTGCATCAAATCCTGTAACATGCACACAAAGTGCTTGTCAGAAGTTTACTATATAATAATGTTGCTGTTATTATTATTGTCACTGTCAGTGTTGCTAACAATAATGTCAGTATCAATATGAATTTATTCTTTAGGTTGGCCTAATTTCAAATCAACCATTCACAGCCATGATCCTCTTTCAGATGATGAAAAAGCAAAGCTCTCTTTACAGATCCCACCAAGTTTTTAATCTAATCTTCTAAATAAGGACCTGTGTTTCAACAGCCACAATCATTTGGAGGCTGTGACACTTTCTTATCAACCTTTCTGACCTCTTCCTCACTTGTCATTTCTGTGCCAGGAAAAGATGTAGGCCACTTTTCTGAGTGTCTAGGAGCAACAGGTGGCAGAGATACCTACACTGTCTGTAGACATAAGCAAAGTAATTCCCATCTGATTGCCACCAAACTCACCTGCCTGAAATTAATGTTGGCACCCATTTTTCTGTGCTTCATTCAGTCCCTACAGACATTTATTGACACTCACAGTTATGGACATTTGTATATATGCTTATACATATACATGCATGTTTATGTACTTGGGAGGGCACATGTTCCTTTACCTGTTCCTCAGCTTCAGGATGCTCTCAGTAGCCACATCCCACCCAAGAATCAGTTTTCTGTGTTTAGAACTCATGTAGCAGCAAGCTAAGGGCAGAGGGAAGCAAGACACATCTGAATCCAAATGCAATTAGGCAAATTCCAGAATTCCTGTACGTCACATTTACCAAGGAGCAGAGGTGTGATTAGGTTTAATCAAGAGCTTGCTTTGTGAGACCTATCTTTTTTTTCATTCTGTAATTAACTGCAATGGGGGTGCAGGCTTTGATAAGGGTCTGAGTGATTTATATGCCATTCCCATGCATATCCTTTGAATTTTAATTTAAATCAGCTTGAGAAGAGGCACCTGGACATCTCCAGTCTCTCTGTGCCCTCTGGCAGCCCCATTCCCAGGATAAGCACGCAGCAGACATTAAGCACAGAGGAGATCTGAAGCATTCCTGAGCAGCCAGGAAAGATATGAGAGAAAGGCTGTTCAACAAAAACATGCTGGGCACATAAAACTTCACTAGATAATAGGATTATTGTGTAGAAACACCCCACTTCTATCTCTCAGGCTCACAGTAGCTACAAAAAAAAATGGCAATAGTGAGTACAATGTTAGAGTTGCAGCCAGAGTGAAAGAATAACGAATAAGCATGGTGTTAAACTTAAATCGGGCTCCCAGCTGGAGTTTTGCTGTAGTCTGCCAAGCACAACAGGGAAGAAGGCAACAAGGACACCAGTCTGGAGATCAGAGAGGAGGTGTCTGTAAAGAACAAAGGATATCCAAATAGTATTGTTGGCTGCAGACACTGCACTGATAAGTCAGGCAGCATTTGGAAAGAGGAAACTCACAGGAGGAGAAGAGAAAGAAAATGAAGGTGGCAGAGGGATAGAAGAGAACAAAGTGGTACAAATGAAAGATAATGAGAAAAAGGCAGAGTTGTAGTGTCCTTCAGCATCTAATGCTGAGAGATCAGTGACACATTATAACTATTGGTCAGTGGGCAAAGAGAAGTACAGAAAAGAGAGAGAGTGCTGCTGGAAGGGTCAAATGTCATAAGAGGGGATTAAGGTAACTGAGACCTACTTTAGTTCTGCAGACCCTTGGGACAAATGCCACTAATGAAATGCCA
This sequence comes from Luscinia megarhynchos, assembly GCA_034336665.1. Classification (NCBI taxonomy): domain Eukaryota; kingdom Metazoa; phylum Chordata; class Aves; order Passeriformes; family Muscicapidae; genus Luscinia; species Luscinia megarhynchos. The sequence goes on from JAPFBE010000003.1 coordinate 17,916,524, forward strand.
CACTCTCTGTGGCATGACCCACTTCATGAACCAGGTCAGAGAGTTGGTGGGAAAAGCAGAGAGAAGCAGGGAACTTCTTCCCTCATGGTATTTCTTGGAGGAAAGTATAAGGGGATGTTTCCTCTTGCACCATCTCCTCTTGACTTAGACTTACTAAAGGGAAAGCAAGACAGGTTCTGAATAAAAATATCCCTACAAGAATAATAATCAGTGAGGATGATACTAAGGAGAGATACTAAGCCCTACATAGCAGAGTGAGAAGTAAAAAACAGTGTTTCTACAGAAGAGTTGGCATAGAGAAAGAAGACTTTAGCCATAGATTTTCCCCCTGAATAGTTTCCTTGAACTACTAGGATGTTTAGCTACACTTCCACTGGGAAAATCCCCATGTTTTTTCACAAACCTTTCACAATTAGTTGTCATTCTCTGCTCTCCTAGGCTTCTAGCACTTAGACATCATTAATTCATTAGCAAAATTAATTTCAATTGCTTCAAAGTAATGAGCAAAGATACACTCCTTTCTTTATTTAGCTCATTACTGGATAAATCACTGCTGCAGGCACCAGCTTGTAAGTGATGCAGACAACATGTGCATGCCTTGTCCTTTCATCCTACCCAGTTCAGTCCAGCAGGGCAGACTTCATGCTCTATACCCATCCCAGAATGTTTGCCACGGGGATAGGTTTCTGCCAAAGGAAAGGAACCATCTGGGAAAAGCTAGATTTCTTTCGAGAGTGGTAAGCAAAGTTAAATATTTGTGCAGAGAATTGTCGACATGGAGATGTCCTCAGAAGGATTTTCCCAGGCTGAGTTCCCTACAGAGTCTTTCAAAGACACCAGCCTAGGGAGCAGTCAGTCACATGCATCCCAAGTGATTCTGTGGACATCACAGGTCAGCATGTCTTCAGCCTTATTTAGATGGAGCTGGCACATCATAAATCAGGAGCCAAGTCACTGGGGTGTTGGCTCTCTGGGAGCTTTTCCCAAGCCTTTTTCCTATATAATAAAGCACTCCAAGGACTGACTTGCTGAGATGCAGAATGACACAGGTTTCCAGAAGTTCAAACAAATTGAAATTCTCTGGGGTCTTGGCCTATAATTAAAGCTCTCCAGTAAGGTACTGAGTAAGTATATTTTCCTAAGCACTCTGGGTATTGCTCCTTCATCCTGGCTCATAAATTATTGATGCCTCCCTGTTTCTCCTGGTTTCTTCTTCAGTGGAGTCTTCAGATCTGTGATGTCGAGTAACTCACATCTGGCCGTCCCTGGCTTATACAGACATAAGAACTTCCCTGTTTGCTCTTCAAAAGCATCATGCAATCCAAGGACACTGAGGAGGGGCTCATTTATCTTTACTCTTCCCAAAAATATCAGTGAGGTATTTCATTTATAGCCTGCAATCATAACCAGAAAAGGAGAAGCATGCAAGTTGAAATTGACAGCATGCAATCTGACTGTTTTCCAATTTTCATCTTTCTGGAAATTAGTAGATACACTAGTTCCACAACTAGTACATTGTGAAGTTGTGTTAAACAAAAATATTACCTGCTATAGTAAAAAAATAATAAAAAAAATCAATCTGCTCTGTCAGCTGGGTCCACTCCATATGCAACAGCATCATTTTCTTTTTGTTTGCTGACTTCAGGATCAGCTATCACAGATGCTCCATTTTCATGTTCTGTGAAGTCCTTTTCACGTACATTAGTTTTGGAGGAAGGATGCAGTAGAAAATTTTAGAAAAGCTAGAAGCTTTCAGCATCATTTGATGAAAATGAAACCATTGTGAAGGTTCAACAGTTCAGTAAATTTTCACTGCAGCATCTGTGCTTTCAAGTCACTTTAAAACACTGATGCTCTTTATGTAATCCAGGTCCATAAACCACACAAATTACACCCTGCTGTGTTGTATTGAGACCTGGAACTACTCTATGCCACTACCAAGTAGACAAAATAGATCAAGTCACCACAGAAGACAAGCTCAAGAATGAAAATCTATTTAGACTAGCCTCTGCCAATCCATAAACATCTTTGGCCTCACTTTTAGAACATCTATTTCCAAGAGGGATACTGATAACCAACCAAACCCTGTCTTTTGAGGTGGAAGAGTCTACTTTGAATTGTTTCAGTGTGTGCTCCAACATTAATAAATCTCCATGCTATGTGACTTGTCAGATACACCACCAAGACAAACTCAGGCTGTTTGTGCCATCACTGCTCTGCCTCTCGTTGTAACCTTGTGCACCTCTGGCAGAAAAAGACCTACACACATGAGAACTTCACTAAGAGAAACACCACTGCTGTTTGGAGAATGATGGCTTCCCTTTCCTGTTTGAAAAATTCAGCTGGAAAATGCTCTGTCACCTTCCCATGTAGACAAGATCTTCTACAAGAGCACTGGGGAAAATTGCATTAATTTTATCTGCTTGCACCCCAGAACTTTGATCAGCACATCTGTGAGTCTTCCAGTTCAAAGGGAGTTAAAAGACTCAATTGTGAGTCTTGCATCTCTGACAATAGAGCCAGCTTGTCACATCAGGATACAGCTTTTAATCAGAACAAAATCAAGCTCTTGGAGTTATTGAGTACCTCAAAGAATATTGCCTGTGTTCCTGAACAGATACAGATGATAAAAATATCATCTGTATCTAGAAGTACAGCTAAGATGTCATTACCTGTGAGCCAGTTTCATAAGCTTGACTAATTTATTCAGGATTTTTTATCTTGGGAGATGCCAATCCTATAGCTATGATAACAAAAATCACAATATATACTTGAAAAAATATGAGAGTCATAGCTGTTTCCTTTGGTTACACCCAAGCAGTTGCAAATTGAAGCAAAGATATCACATTGGATTTGCCACTAATCCCATATAAACATATAAGCTTTTCTTTCCTTCTAGTCACTAGAAACCATATAGCAAATCTTTCTATGTTTATTCCAAACTTTCTTTCTAGACTAATCCACTAAATTATTATCATCTGTAATCTTTAGGACATTTTATTCTTGGTTCTTGGATACTTCTCCAAAAGAGTCAGGTTTGCTAGTTTTTAGAGGGTATTAGCTTTCCTTTCACCATTGCTGTGTTGCAGCTGTGGTGGGTTTATTGCCCAGTGTAGTTCAAAAGGACCTCAGCCCCATCACCAGCACACCAGATGGATTTGGTCTGCAAGCACCAGAGACAGACAGCACCAGCCTAGTGGTCCAGGCAGGGTAGATTTTATCATTCTTAAGGGAGCAACAACAAACCCACATAAAGCAGGGAAGCATCAATACACTGATTTGACTGACTCTAATGTTGTCTTTGGCATTCCACCTTGTCTGGCATCTTTCTCTGAAAAACAGCTGAACTCTACTTTGGTCTTTCTGAATACTTGACGAGATCTCCCTAATTCAAGGTTTATTACCAGTGTGACATGTAACACTAATTTTCAGGCATGTAATTCACTCTGCAAAATAGCAAATTATCAAAAGCCATGAGTACAGGCCATGTCTGGCATTGCCTTACCTCTGTCTTTAGTTAGAACATATTTCCCACTAACTTACAGGTTGCACTAAGAGTACTAATTGAGAGACAAAGAACATCACCACTTTTAAGAAATTTCCTCAAGTCAGACAACTAGAAGGGACTTTAATCACATTGTGTACAGTGTCTACCACACTGTACTGTGAAATCACTAGTCCATCAAAAGCCAGATTCAGTTGGATTTCAGCTCTTAGCTACCCATTTTAAATGTTGATTAGAAAGCTGGGAGCTTCCACATCTTATCAAAGGTACAGGATGAAAAAAAATTGCACTGCAAAGAAAACTGAGTGTGCCAGGATTCCATCCTCATAGAAATATAGTCTTACAGTTTGAAGAGATATTTGAAATGTTTGCAAATACGCTTGTCTATGCATACTTGTTCTGGAACTGTATTTGTGAATTTTTTAATCTCCTTTTCATAAGATTTTTGTAAGTACACAGCCTCAGGGAAAACAAAAGTTCCTTTCTGCATAAAAGTGTGCAAGCCCTACTTACTATGACGACCAGTGGTATTTTGTCATTTCCCCATGCTGCCCAGGTAATTTTTTTATCTACTGCCTCTCCTCCTGCACTTGGGTCATAAACTCTTTTGGGCAAAGACCATTTTTATGCCTACCCTTAAAACATCAAGTACAATAGCATCTTGGTCCATTATTTAGTTCCTGGTCCAAATAATAATCTGGCTTTTAGATCTTAGATGAAAGAGGTTTTCAATCTCTGTAAAGAACAAATTAATTACTGCTATTTCTTAAAGCACAGAAGCATAACCAAATAGAAAGAAAAAAAAAACCAGAAATACAAAGGCTGACAATGCTTTTTGCAGAAACCTAGAAATATTAAAGGAGAAATAGATGCCTCATATTACCTCAAATCAAAGGGAACTCAGGGCAAATGACCAAACAGTGATGTTTTGTTAAGCTGGAGTCATGAAAGCTGTTGAAAGCAACTGGAAAAGGCTTATTATCTAAAGTTAGGAACAATGCTGAACAAAGAATTTCAAAAGAATCAAAACAACATTAAGGTGGGCAGAGTTTTTACACAGAAGGATGGTATTATTTTTAAGCCACCCGTCAAATCAAACTCTAATTTCCAAACCCATTTTGTAAGGCATGGAAATACCATCAGATGCTTTATATTATCTTGATGTAAGGCTAACTGGGTTAGTTCATTGTCTCCAAGTCACTGTCTCTGTTATCTTGCAAATTTAAAAGAAACAGTAAAATTCTAAAGTAAAGGTAAAGCAGTGAAAAAAGCAGTACATTTTCTGTTTTCGGATAATACCATCATGTTCTTTGATTTTACTTTAGACAATAAAGTGATTCAAAGTTTCCAAAGTACCCTGGTAAGTTATTTCTGTTGATCCACAAAACTTAAATCACAAAGTTTTCTGTAGCAGATAATCTGTGTTCCTCTGAATTTTGGAACTATTTACATTACTCTAAGATTAAATAAATTTCTCAACACCTGAGCATCAAACTGCAGCGTAACTCTTGCTGATAGGAAAAGAAACTAACAAAAAACCAACCAAGCATCTGTACACGTTAAAAAGTGGCAGATCTTGCTAGAGTTGATGATGACTGCCTGGCGCAGTCAGGTCCAGACAAAGGCACACTGGCAGCCAGTGGCACAGAAATGAGGTGTGGAAGGGAAGGCACCTCCAGCTGGTCCTCTGTGAGTGACAGGCTGGACAAGGTGGCCTTTTCCAGCAGCAGAAAGCTGTGGCTGCCTAGCCCCTCCTCTGGCATCTGACTGGCCCCTGACTTCCCTGCCCAGGAGGCCAAGAGGCACAGCCAGGTGAGCAGGGGGAACACCTGTAAGGGACTGGAGAAGCAGCAGGTCACCACAAGAGGCAGAGGACACACTCTGCTGCCTGGCAGGTCTCAGGGGCAAGTGGAAGCCCTGTATTTAAGGGGAAAATAGAAGGAGGAAGAAAGAAACTTCAGGCTCCTGCCATCATCTCTGCTCTCCAAAACTACTGTTCTTTTTCCAAGCCTCCCAAAAGCTCTGCTGCTCTCTCCAGCCTAAATAATTCATACACCTGTTTCATATAGTCAGAATTATCTAAACCAAATATATTTCCTCTTTTCTCCTCCCATACCCACCTGGAGGCCTCTTTGCAAACACTGAGCTTTCCATAGAGAGATGAAAGTCCCTTCCAACTCAGCATATTCTATGATTTGGAATTTGCTCTGTGATTCAACTTCATCATTTTCTATTGAGCATGATTCTTTAATCCTCTGCTCTGCCTTCTTTTTCTCTTTCCTTTCTTTCTCTTCCTCTTTGTCATAACAGGCATAACATGTTTTCCACAGCATGACTCAATATTTGAAGGCAAAATTTGCTTTTTTCTTTTTTTGTTTGTTTGCTTTTCCCTCCAAGCACTTCATTCTAAACTGGCTCTTTGTTCAAGTACAAAGCATTATGCAATCATAGATCTTAAACTTGTCTCATTATGTATTGTGCACTACCAAGGAGATCCACATCTTTGTTTCTTTGTTGTGAGCTGTGCAAGCCTCATTCTCGAGCTCAGCATTGCTGCCAGCAGTCCAGCCCTTTGCCATGGCCCAGAGCAGAACACTACGAGATGAAATCCAGACCCACGGGGCTGAAGGGTTCAAACATCACTCTCATCATGAAAGTAAGATCTGTGATATCATATCAAAACAAGCAAAGATCTAAAGCTAAAGTTAGACGTTTGTTTACATCCTTGAAAAGCAGTATTTCTTCCTTCTCAAAAACCAGGAGGCTGTTGAAAAGTCTTTCTGTTAGCTGCTGATGAGCTCAGGGAGCAAGAGGGAAGGTTTAGAAGCGTTATCCTTACCAAAGGAACCCAAGGAAACTTAAGGAAATGCCTCTTTCACCACAGAATTGTTACTCAGACTCCAGTTTCTCCTGGGGAAACGTAGCAAACCAAAGCTGACCTCATGTTTGTCATTTGATGATTTCATCGGGGTTTTTGCTACAAAACTTTTCCTCTGTGTCAAGGCAGAAAAAAAAGCTTAGATGTGAGTATCAAGACATTGCTCTGCTGTGGCTTGACAAGCTGTAGTCTCTCCCATTGTTGAAAGTTTTCAAACTGTATGCCTAAAATAAGGATGAAATCCCTATCAAAATATTCACAGCCCCAAAATCCACACTTCTGTGGCTCCAGCTGGGAGTAATGACACAAGCAGAAACTGTTTGCTCTTACTTTGTCATCCCTGGATTGCAATACAGAAAGATATTAAGTTTGTCCAAGAAACAGCAGGTGTTAAGTCTTCCGTTTTCACAGATCATTTTAGACTTGAAACAGTAACCAAGAATGAAAAGCTTGAACATTTGGGTTGACTCAACAGAGAATAAATTAAATGTATGTTTTATAAAAAAATGTCTGTGTGGCAGGGAAATATTTATTCCTTTGGAGAAACAAAGTAATAGAGAAATAAAAAGCAGAAGGAAACCCAAGAAAAACTTAGATCTGTGACTATCTGTAAGGTACTCATTGGAATATAGAGCCCATAAGATGTTTTTCATCTTTAAGGAAAAGTAGTGTTATGGGTGAATGCATATATAGATATAATGGGTGTATAAATACATAATGTGCTTGAAAGAGGATTTTCAAAGAGCTATTATTTATGGATTTTTTTACTCAGATGGAAGAAAATACCTAAATTCTTTTTATAGTTTTAGTACCCACTTTTCCATCCTAAAAGAGGTCCCCTAAAACATTAAGAGCAAAAGCTAATGCCTCCATGCAACTCTTGCAAACAGGATAGCAATATGAGCAGCTAGAAAAAAAATATTCAAAGTAAATAGGACACGTATTTCAGGCACAAATAGAAATGAGGAAAAAACAGCACCAATTGTTTGCATGAGATGGATTTATTTTTCAGGACTGGAATTTATTGGCAAAAAGAATATCTGCAGCCAAAAGCCATACCTAGATTTCTGAATGAGCTTGCCTGAAGCTGCTCTCTGACACTGAGACCAAGTGATATGGAACAGCCAATGTCCATACTATTAAACACCTTTACTCTGTAAAATAGGGTGGCTGCAGCTACATCACACAGGGAGCAGTCCCTGGCCTAAGCCAGCTTCTTGGACTGTGCCTGAAAATCATCTGGGAGAGCACTACTTGGCCAAAAGCAAGCCAAAGGGCATTTCAATAATTTAACAATATAAGCAATCAAGTCCAGTGATGTGCCCTGGCACTGCTTAATTTATTAGAGCAGACACAGCTGACACAGCCAGCTGCTGATCCCTTGATAGCCCAGAGAAGGCACAGCTGGCCTTGGACTGCTGCTCTTGAAGCAGGGTTGCAGGGATGCAGGGATGCAGGGAGGACCAGGGATGCTGTGGCAGGGACAGTACCCAGCAGTCAGAGGCAAACCTGTCCTGGAGATTGAGCCCATCCATGCCCTGCTGAGCTGCTGGGAGACTTACCCCAGCATAAACAAGAGCTTTGGTATCTGGCTTTTGATTTATAAAAGGCTATAAACCCTTTTCTGCTGCGGAGCACAGTTCAGCTCAAGCCTGGAAGTGTGCCCTTTGCCAGGGTGCAGTGTGCAGCCACCACCAGGGAACAGCTGCTCCCAGGCAGGCACTGGGATCCAAGGGAGCTTGGACACCAAAGGACCACTTTTCCAGGTGGCAGGGGATTGTCAAGGAGCAGGGAGAGAGCTGCTGGGATCTTTGCATACTGCAGCAAAAATAAAAACAGAAGCAGGCTTACAGGAGGGACTGCATTGTTTACTGCAATTTACATTTCTTAGTGCAGTTCTCAAAACAGGTGGCATGTTTTCCTCTTGAGTAGCAGTGTAAATATCTATGGTGTGAACTTTTCAAAAATTATCTACTTTTTAATAGAACAGTTTTGTTACTGGACTACTCTGATCATTAATTTTTAATGAATGTCTGGAAAGACAGCAATTATTTTTTGTAGGTCACTGGATAAAACCCAACTTTTTCTTCAAGACTCTTATTTTAAGAATTGTAATGAACTAAACCACAAACATTTAAATTACATTAAAAATTTAAAAATGTATGCAGGATAGCCATGCATAGACAAGTTCCCAAAGTGAGATTCAAATGCAACTCTTGTGTGTCTGTCCCTCTGTTTTTGTCTGGAAGGAAATCAGCAGCCGTGAGGAATTCACCAGCCATTCCTCATTTGCCTCACAACACTCTCATTGTTAAGCCTCCACAGATGGGGCACATGCCATGGGCCTCAACTCTTTGTCAACCATCCACTTCAGACTGGGATTCCAAGCTCCTGGTCACACCTGAGGGATGATCCTCATCTCTCATCACTGACCCCAAACTCACATCCACCACACCTTGGACAGTTTGACTCAAACCTCCTAGAGGAGGTTTGAGAAAAGTCTAGAAGAGTCTTTACTCCAGCAGTCTCCACTGCCAAGCATCATCTGAGATGGGCAGCATGGATGTCATGTCTTCAGCAGCTTGTCTCAGAGATAGTCTTTACCTTGCTCCAATGAATGGTGGGGAAAACCTTTCTTCGGACATTTTCCTTGTTCCTGTTAATTTGCATTCCCAAGTTACAGCTGTTTAGGTTACAGCTTCCCCTTCAGAGTTTGCCATAACTCCACAAAAAGATTAAAAGGTTTGAGTGTAAAGGGATTGATGCAAACTTGCCAGCATGGCATGTGGGAAGGGGCCTGAAGGTTCACCTGGATCCAGGAAATGGGAAGTGTTTCTGAAATCAGTAATACAGCCATGACCTCAGATAATCTGTCTGCAAAATGTGGGGCTGGTCTCAGGCTGCTGACATCTGTGGGCAGATTGGCTTGTCTTGGCTGAAAAAACTAGAAAATGGAACTGTGATACTTAGTGAATGAGCAGCTATTACCCCCAGTGTGTTGGATCTAGGCTGCATTTAAGCCAGTGGGAGTTACAAAGGCATTGTGGATGTAGGTGTCTGTGTCCTGAGAACTTTGTGTGGAGCCTCCACAGCAAAACACTGCAGGGTGATTTCACCTCCCTGATGTCCTGACCACCAGAACAGACCAATACCAAGATAAGTCAATTGAAAAAAAAGCAAAAGTCCAAACATCCAAGCACTCAAGCCATTCTCTGGAGTTCCAGGATGATTTCCTGGGACACGTGCTGGGGATTTGTGAGCGGGGGACACCTGTGCTCACTTCAGGCAAAAGCATTCCTCTCACATATGCAGTTAGTTTTGAGCCTGGGACTGTGATCCTGAGAGTGCACCTGGAAGTTTCTGTCATTATGTGGGACCATACTATCTTTTTAACCAAGATCATTTATCATCTCAGCAGAAACATGTCACTGCAATTCCTGAAAACCTCATACAATTCCTGAAAACCTCATACAATTAAAAATCCTGCTGACACCACCTCTAGCAGTAAGAACGAGAGGGTGAAATTTTTATATGAAATATCCATGACAATTTATTACGAAAATTTGATTCTGGGTGCACAATGTCACTGAAAAATCCAAAGTAATGAATTTTTGATAGAGCTAATTTTACAATATTTATAGTATAAAAAGAGGATGCAATTATTTAATTAGTGCAATCCCTCTCAGTTGCATGAGAGCACAGTTTTCCTTAAAATAGGCTGTATTCCTAGGAATCTGAATAAACACAGGTCCATAAACATGTTATTACATTTGCTGAAAAAGGAACAGAAGAAGCAGTCTAATCTGATCGTATTACCAACACAGAGTAAGTGTCTCATAAACTGTGAAACAGGAAAAGGTAAACTCCATGAATTTCCTCTCTGGTAACCCAGTTTGCTTTTAGCAACTGTAGAAAATAAAATTATGAAAGAATAACATTTTTTAATATTGGTAACATAAACAGTCTCTTGCTCCAAATGAATGTGAAAAGCACAGCCACTGTTTCTTCCTCTCTACAGATAGAAATAATTCTGCTCCTCTCTATGAAGAATTAAAGATCCCAGTAGCCCTAGTAACTGGGCTACTGAAAGTCTTAGGCAGACCATATAAAGATCTGAGAGACATCCCAAAAGCCCAGATCAAAGTTTAAAAGGGAAGCATTCTTCTTCACTCCATGACTACCATTTTCTTGTTGCTGAGGAAAGAGGCAAACCTTCTAACTCCCAATGTGATATCTTTGTACATTAAGCAGTTATAATAAAGGCTAAATTCAAAACTAAATCACTTGAGTAGAAATTGAGGACCTAATTTACTTTAATATTAGGCTCCTGGCTCCTATTCTCTTCAGTTCATAAATGCAGATTGGTTAGAGGGACTGCAAAACACAAAGCAATAACATAAAATAAAGTATTAAAGCAAAGGACACCATGTTCCTTTGGTTCTCACACACACCCACACACACGCCCACACACACACAAAAGCTCCTTGGGAGTAAGAATTCTGAAATGAGAGAAGTCCAATGTACAACAAGGCTGTAAAATAGGCTTATTACTTTTTTTATGTGCATGTCCTATGTCATTAAACAGCTTTTTCTGAAAAAAGGCCATGACATCTACACGCTTTTTTTTATTTCCTGCTGGAGATGTAATTGCTTTTTCAGTAGAAGTCACTTTAAGCTTTTTGTTACACATTGAGTGACAAACTGGACAAATAGTTTTGTGTTCCCACAACAGCAAATTAGAAAGGCAGCAGAACAGTAAAGCAACCACAGGACAAACCTTTTAATTATCGCTTAGAAAGCAAACAATATAATGTCCAGCTATTGATTCCACAGTGGAACCTATTTCACCTCAAACTCTCTTGCAACAGTTCACATCTACATTGCTTTTGAAGGGATTGCAAAGGTCTAGAAAGTTAAAAAAGAAAGTTATAAATGTTTAGTTTTACAGCAAACAAGTTTAAAAATTAGACTGTTTTTCCATTTGGAAATAATTTCTTGATTATGTCAGAGGGCCTGATTTGCCCTTTAGAGTTTTTCTGCCTTAACCAGCTCTCCACTCAGTCATAAAAATTCAGTTGTGAATTTACAAATTCAGCTACATCATTTGCACAAGAATAAAGACATGGTTGTCCATGGAAAGCAAAACAAAGCTTTTGGGACAGTTCTGAATAGGAGAGAAAGGACTGCAGTTTTTGTACTTAAAGGCAGGGGGAATAAGAAAGTCTGGAGTGTCACCTCCATACTGGATGCTGCTGTGCAGAACTGGATTCAGTGCTGAGCTCAGATTGAACACTCCCCATATGCCAAAGTAGATGCCTTCCAGCACTGAGAGGAAGAGCTGAGGAAGGCCAGCTAACACCAGTTTTACTCAAAAGCTTTTGATCCCTCTTAATGACTCTCCAGTGTTCGGCTAAAATTGATTCAGCCTGCTGAAGAAGGGAAAAGGAGTTAAAGTACCTTTATTATTGTGTACTCCAGTTTAATTTCCCTCCTTGTCCTTTTGTCTTTCCCAGAAGTGTCAAGCTTACACTGTGGATGGAAATAGGAGAGACCCTTTTGAAGAATACTTTATTTTCACAATGTGCATTGGCATCCATAAGCACAGAAAACAGAAGGTTAACAACGAAAGCATGCATATAAACCATTTCTGAGTGTATGATTTTACAGGACAGGCAGAGATGTTTTTACAGAATAAATCAAAGCAATGAAAATGGAAAAAGGAACATGCTGAAATGCATACTTCAGTACTTAGACAAAATACATACAAATTTGAAAGCAAGTTTTGCAAGCAATTCACTAACTGGTTGTTCATATTCCATGACTTTTCATAAATAAAATGACAAATATGTAAAGTAAACATCCAGATGCAGCATGTCAGTTTTCCTGTCTCCAAATCCAAGTCCAAAACAAATTACTTCCCTTCTGTGCTTGGACTCGGATTTAGAAATAAGTTGAACTGGTTCACTTTTGGCTCAAGGGATTGGCTTTCAATTGGCTTGCTGAGTTAGAGAGCAGCAATAAGCTTCCTGTTTGTAGAATATAATCTTAAACTTGGCACTTGCTGTCCGTGCAGTCCTCTGGCACAATGGCATCTATTCAGACTGCCTACTTTACTTGCCTAACACGAGTGCTGAACATCTCAAAACTGGATGCCTGTCCACAGCAGGCATCATTATAAAGATAACTCAGAGTACCCAGATTAGGGCTACTTAGCCAGTAGAAAGAGCCAGGCCTGAAAGAAGGCTCCTAAAGAATGATTCAAATCACTGGGAAGCTGCCAACCTCCCCCTGGGACCACGAAGGCTCTGAGCAATGAAGAAACAATCCTGAAAGTTTCCTTGGGACCTCTGCTGTGTAGCTGAATAGACAAGTGCCTGAAGGAGAGGAGAAGGTGCACTCCCAGCAGGTGTTTCTCTGGAAGTTTTGCACTGTTTGTTGTCTGCACATAGTCAGAAAGAGCAGCCCTCTCCTGTGGGTGCCACATCAGGGATGTTTCTGCTTCTTGTGTGCCCAGCTCGGGGTGAGCCAGACCTGATACTTTGCAGCCCCAAACAGGAGTCACTGGGGACCTGAGCCCATTGCCCTCTTTTCCCAGGGGCTGGCTACCTGTTACTACCTTAGAGGTCACCTAGCAGAGCCTGTTTTCACACCATCCCACATACCACAGCAGCAGAGCAGATACATTTCCTTAAGCAATTAGTTATGTAAGTGAAGAAGATTATATCAGGGCCTCTGCTGGAAACCAGGAGCTGATGCGCTGCTGGCAGCACAATGAAACCTTGTTTTGATACATCCTATAACATATATGTGTCTACAGCTATACATACACATCATAAAATACAAATATATATTTATACAATAGATAAAATGCAGGTGAAACTTTATCATACATGTTACAAACTATTGCATTCATCATAAATACTTATGTATTCTATATTAGTAATATATATAAACCAAATTCTTACTCATTCCAAAAAATAATAATTTGAAGTTGCTTTCAGACTTTCTGGGCTGCATTCTTTAAAGCACCCGACATTTCAAGAAAACCTTGATCCCACACCCTAGAATGGGAGGTGGGATCAATACATTTAATTATGGCTTCAATAAAATACAGCGTTGCAGTGAAAATTTCATCAAGAGTTGGAATGATGCAAAGCAATCAGTTCAGCTGAACTTCTACTTCCTCTGCTTGCATTTTTAAGCATGAATAAATGTAACATAAATGTAGAACAACCATAAGTCTTGCAGCATCTGCAATCTCATCTTTCTATTTTTTTATTTAATTTGTTTCATTTTGCAACTTTCATTTGGTTTTCCCAGTATTGCTAATCTTATTCAGTGCAATGTTCTGGCATTGTAAATTAAAAATTTGTAAAATGTACAAATAAATTTCATTCCTAGTTACAAGTCACGCTAAAGCTAAGCTGCTCTGCCAAATAATAGCCTGTAAATATCAAAGTGAATTGCACTCTGTTGGTATAGGCAAATATAGAAAAATTTTACTGGAATCAGTGGATACTCCAAGCTTATATCATCCCTAGCAAGTACAGGATGTGGATCAACACCTAATATTAAGCTTTAGCAGTATTCTGCTCATTTAATGAAGTCACAAACATTTTTTAGGTTGCTGTCAGTATGACTAAAAGAGAACACTATGGAATTTACAGTCCCATTCTTCAAGAGTAAATGTGACCTTATATATTCTGGCCTGTGTTAGTCCTCTTATAGTCACTCACTGCATCTTTTCTAGAACTTGTTTTCTTATTTCTATCTTCCCATGAAATATCACTTCCTTTCCTTGCAAAGTTGGGTTATTTTCAGGGGAAAAAATAACAGAACATCTGTGTCAGTATCAAAGTTGTTTTGTAGGATTTAATGGTTTTCAGCCACAGGTTATGTTCTCTCCTAGGAAGCTACTTTCTTGGCTCCAGCCTCATCAGCAAATACAAAAATTCCCAAATGCCCAGATGTCATAAATGTCTGCTTGTCAAGGACAGACATCCCACAGATCTGGCAATAATAATTTGTGGACTCAATGTCTTCTAGGAACCGTAAATAAAATTCACTGTGTCAAGGAAAAGAAGCAGAAGTCAGGAAGAAAAATCAAGATTATATAAAATTTAGCTGTGCACCTGCTTAGTGGCACAAGTTGCTTTGCCCTCAAAAAATAGCACATCTACTGCAGAGATAAGGCTATAACTTCTAAAATCATGCCATTCAAGTTAGAGAGGTGGTAAATAGAGAAAATTACATTTGAACATTAAGTCATAAATGTAAGATGATTGGCAATTGGTATTTATTCCTCCATCATCTCTAAGGCATCACAGAGCTGTGTGCAGCAGCTGGGCTGAGGTAGGTGAAGATCTGGCCATTGCAGTCAGTTGAAAAGTGAGGCTCATACTCCAAGATATAAAATATTGTGAATTCTATTCTGTCTGTAGGCTCACTGATTTGCCTCTTCAGCCATGCCCAGCTGAGGCATGAATCACCCTATTGCTGGGGATCACACCCTCATTGTTGCATGCTTTGTGCAAATGGCATGCACACCACAGTGTCAGTGTCCTGTGTCTCTGATCTCTGCTCACTCACAAGTAACCACCAAGTCTTTCCAGCTCACAGCTGTCTTTCCTCATCCAAGCTTTTAATGGGTTCATCACAGAAAAACATTGCCCAGACTAATATTAATCTTCAGTGCCACAGAGGTCTAAAATTTGATTGTTGTGGAAATTCCTCTGGCTTTGTGGTATTTAAATTCTCAGCCACAGTCCCATGTCAATGTAGAATTTATTATGTATTGAATAGGTTTGTGCCTTAACACTTCAGTGTTGCTCAGATTCTTGTCACATGTGCTTTTTCTTGCAAAATTAAGTCCAGCTTTATCTAGTACACACTAATGAGTCCAAGCTTCTCCTGTTTACATGTCAGGAGTTTCCTACGGCTACTGTTACAGGTTGGAAAGTGTACTGTGTAATATGTCCAAAAGAAAGAAAAAAAGAAACAGAGTGGAAAATTAAATCCTTGAGTAAAAAGGCAAAACTAAGAAAATTCCCCCAGCCCTCCAAATAATCACTTGCTTATTCAGGCCTCGTATGTTGCCAGCAGACTACACACTGATAAAACCAATTTTGGACTATTTAGACTTGAGCAAAAACTCTGTGAGTTTAGGAAGCCAGCATGAAAATCACTGGCATAATGACAAGCTCCAGCAATAAGAAAATTCAATTAAATCATTACACAGAAACATGAGCATTGATGGAGTTTTCACAGCTTTAATGAGGCCAGTATGGAGTTCACGACCCTCTATGAAAGTGTGTTTAATGATGATGGGCTGGGCCACTGCAAGCCATTATTTATTTAAAGTCCTAAAACGGAGCTTGTCTTTCACTCTGGGTGAGTCTAATCAGCATTAAAAAAATGTTAGCCTAAATAAGACATTTCTCTGCCTTTTTCTGCCACCCTTTCACTAGCACCAGAGAAGAAAGGAAAAATATGAGTTTTGCAGCATTCTCATATACTGAGAAAGAGGCAACTTGGTGAATGAAGAGCAGAGTTCAGCTCTATCCATGGGTCATGGCAATACTTTAAAGGATGTGAGGAAAATTATTTTCTTACTTCAACAGTTGCTAAGTTGTCAAGGGAGAAAGAAAACAGGTGAACTGGGGTTAGGGTGTACAAGAAAAAGAGCCATGTCTATGGGAAAAGAAACAGAGCAGGAAGTTCCTGAGTTCAGAAGTAAAGCATGACCAAATAAATCCAACGTTTAACTGATGAGGCATTTAATGGTGGAGAGCAGAAAATCAGAAAGGCCATGCCTATTCTTGTAAATCAAACAGCACAAGGCACATTTCAGGTTTAACACTGCTAGGCTCAATTCTTTGCCCCATTAAATTGTTAGTGATCTCTGGTATAGTTCAGGAACATTTCAGCTAATGCTATCCGAAAGTTTCCAGTTATGGTACAAAAGTCAGCAGGTATAATCAGGTGGCACACAGCAGCTTGAATTAGAGAGGAGGGTGGATGCAGTGCCCCACATCATGCAGCAGCAACACCAGGCAGCACTAATTCAGTTCCCATTACTGATGTAGATGTGGCTGGAAGCTCCATCTCTATTGCTCCAGTTCCACCTGGCCTCATTTCTGCTCCTGAGGAAAGCAAGAGGTGATGCATTTCTGCCCCAAGACACTGTTTGAGAGTGCAAGATACTGGCATTTATTGCAGTGCTGAGTTCTGGGTGTATGGTCAAAGTTTTTACAAGAAATTAAATCAAAATCAGAAAAAATGTCAGCTGAATGTGTCATGAGACTACTTGCGTGGTCATCTTTATTTCATTTGGTTTATTTCAGATCAGCTCTTGAGAACACTAAATACTTTGGACTCCATATGGTGTCCTCGAGTCAAAATTTTATTAAGATAAAATTGAACTCCCTCTTTAGGGAGTACACAAAATGAAATCCAACACCAAGAAAGAAAGAGAATTACATACTTCTGTACCCATGGGAGAAGTGAAATCCTATTAAAAAAATGCTCAGTGGGTAAACAGCTTCTCACGCTTTCCCTCCAACAGCATTTTAGAAATATTTTATTAGGGTTACCACCAGTCTTAGTGTTGTTGTGCAGAGCTGGGAAGAAACACTCCTTGGTTTTCAAGAAGCTGTGCTTTGCAACCTTCAGAGGATCTTTTTTGATTTTTGAGCTCTGAGTGTCTCCACCTACTGCTCCACCACATGCAGATAGGACCTTTTGTTGAGTGTTTATAGAACAGATATATGTTATGCTGCCTCATAAATACTGTTCTATTGACATTTTCTAGCTAAATAAGCTTTTCTTTGGCTGTTTAAAATTCACCACGCAATACTCGGTGTTTGTAGAAAGGTGCTAAATAAAGAGAAGGAAGAAAAAAGAAAGGGAGAAAAATGCTTCAGGCAAAGTTTCCATCACCTTCTTCTTACTGTAATTATCACCAGAAGCATAGCAAAAAATGGTTCAGAGCACAATGGTTTATCTAAGGTGATAAACTAATAAAGGTCTGATTCTGATTTTCTGATATTCATCAGTATTAGTAGGAAGACTCTCCTACACCCTGTGTAAATGACACCACAAAAGAGTGGGGACTGATGCCCTTGGGGATGTTAACCTTATTTCCTTCCAGACTGATCCAGCCAGTTTTCAGTGTTCCCACTTCCAAGGAGGCACTCAGCTGTGCTGTTCTCATCAGCATCTCTGTTCTCAAATGCCTCCATGCTCCAGGGGGCAGTTTGCAGTCAAGGCAGTTTGCTCAGGAGGATGCTGTATATTGTGCTGATCATGGCCTTACTCCCTCTTTATAGAGCAGAGAGAAACATCTGTGGAATAAGCCTGATTTTCTGAGGAGCTAGAAGTTATAGAAGTTATTGCTAAGAGAAGCAAGGCAAGAACAGAGGGGAAAAGTAGGATAGGTCCAGGAGGGGACATAGGAGAAAAACAAGCCCTGGGTTGCTATGCTTTTTATAGATGTAGAGGGATTGCCATTTAAATGTTTTGCCAAAGTAAATCAAATATTTATTAAGGAAATCGCCTGCTTGGATGGAAAATTGGAGCTCTTCAGAACCAATGATGTGTTTACCTGAAGCAAATGGAGATTTATTTTTTTTTTAAATAATCCCACACTATAAGCAAAAGTAAAACCCAGCCTTGACAGAGCAATTCCTCTGCACTGCAACATTTGGAAATAACCCAGGTATTCCAACATTTGATATCTAACATAGCTCAGCTTCCCATTTGCATTTCTAAACAAGCTGCAACCAGTGCTATAGATAATGCCAATAAAACAGATTGTGTTGCACAATATTCTGATGGGGATGATTTCTGCTTTGTTTTACTGCTCTGCAGCAGATTATCTTGCAAGTGTTTGCTGCAATGCCTGATTATGCCTGATTGAAACACAAAAAAAACCCAGCAGCATATTCTTGCTGGGAACTGTAATCATTTAATCGAATTGCTATGGGTTTTTTAATCCACTGAAAGGAATAATTCCATTTTAGTCCAAAATGCCTTTACTAGAAAAAGCATAAGAAACAAAAATAATAATAACTTTTGTTTCTTATGTTTTTTCTAGTAACATCTCAGTTGCAAAGAAACTCTTTAGAAACCAGAAGGCAGAACACAGAGAAAAATCAAATGATACTTGCATCAATGTCTTCTTCCTCTTTACCCAGACTGGAAGCTGTTCCCAGGGATATTTTGTAAAACTTTTTCCCCCAGCTAGTTAGCTGCACAATCATCTTGAGTTTTTTTGTCTGTTTGTGAGAGTCCTTGAATTTGACATAGGAGCACACATTGATGCACTTCTCAGAGGTGGCTTAGTTTGAGGGTATTTAAACATTAGCTATATATCACACAGTTTTAAAGCATTTAAGCAGCCGGTTAAATATGATAAGGCTTTTAAAAAGAAAGATTTTTTTTTTTTACAGCTTTCCTTCTTTGATGTTATTGATTTTGTAGCTTCCTGTGCAGCTTATTTGTTATGTTTTGGAGCATGATCATGAAAGTTCAGTTGTTCATGGTCAAGGAAACAGCTGTGAACAGATGGAATATTTTATACCCATTCTTGTTGCAGGGTCATACAATAATTTGTTTGAATGACCATCAGAGCTGAAAATTTTCTCTTGTCAATGTGAGTTGAAAGATACTTTGACCTATAGTAGCCTAGATAAGGACTGAACATTTTAGAAAAGTACAGAAAGATACTAGTGAGATTACCAGTTTAAAGAATTAAACTCCTGAAATTCAGTTGTCAATTGTATCTCAAAAAAGATGTGATGAAAGCTAGCATGCTATTATTTTTGCACCTATAGGAGAAACTTTAAAGCGGTGACAACTGCATTTCCAAAGTTTTGCAGTATTTACATCAGGGTCCTCTTCCTCTTTCCTTGTGTTAGCTTGTCTATCTTCCTGCTTCCACCTCCTTTATGAATATAGTCACTTTTATTCAGGCTCATGCTTCTGCCCCTCCAAACTGCTGGTCTCTCCCTGCCCTCTCAAATGTAGCAACTCTTATCTCTTTTTTTCCCAAACGAATCCTTACAGTTCAAGCATGCCAACCCTGTCCATCCCAACTCTCTGTATCCCTATCAGGGCTGCAGCTTCCTGGAAGGGTTCCTGGCACTTTGCCTCACCCAGGTCTTAACACCTCCTCACTTTTTAGCCAGCTTCTTCTACATCTCTTCAGCTCACTCAAAAAAACCCACACTTTTCCACATACCTTTGGGGCTTAGCCCTTTCTGCTTCCATTCCTGGTGTGCCCTACCAGCTGCACCAACATCCCCCAGAGAAATGTGCCCTTGCCACCATCACCCTACACCTGTGCTGCCCCTCACAGCCCCATCACACCTTGGGCATTTTAAACAGAACTCGTATTCACAATTATTTTTTAATGGTTTATTATTTAACATATTTTATATCATTATCTTCTAACTTCTGTCATCAAAATCCCTAAAGTAGCAGAGGGAGGTAATGTCAAGAGAAGAAAATCTGGCTGTGCATTAGCAAAACCCAACTAGATTTGCTGAATGCTCCTTCTATTTTTCTTGTTAAATGGAGGTTGATGAAATGTGGCCTGGTTGTATACATGTGAAAACTGTATCTCATTAGCTGATAACTCATATAAATGTGTAAAAGACTGTTACTTGTATTAATGTGCTAAAGAAAGACTTGTATAATCATTTCAAGATAATGAAGACATTGTGATCTCAGTTAAATCTATTTTAGGAAGATATAATGAGCCAAAATTCATCTAAACTAAAAAATTTGAAAGCTATGTGTCTTGAGAGTTGAAATTGAAAAATGCAATGTCTTACAAGCAATGCCCAGACAATGTAACACAATGAATTTTGAATAGTATTTAGATGCCAAGAAAAGACAGAGCATTCTATTTCAAAATGAAAAATATCAAATTACAGATTTCTGTAAATTCTAGAGAACAGCAATGAGATAAATGAGAGGAAAGGAGTGGAAAGGGAATAAATCTCTTTAATCTCTTCAAACTTAATGATAAAATGATTTGCATGTACTTTTTCCTGGTTTTACCAGCACTTTTGTTGGATAAGTTTAAGAAATTCTGTGAAGATGTTACAAAACCTGTACAGCACTTTTTCACCCAGGAAATCTTGCTGCAATACAGACTTTAGGAAGAACTTGCCTACAGGGAAGTCAGAGCAGCACCCTAGAATTCTGCTTTTGACACTCGACTTTGGGGCCTCCATGGTGACCACAGGAGATGCTCTGGCAGAAGCATTGCCTCACTTGGAACAATCTCACGCAACAAGATGTAAGCTTCCCTTGGCCACTTTCCAGAAACAATGGTCAGGGTCCCTTTGAGAGCTGTAAGAAGAGCTGTGGAAGCACCTGCCCACCTCCAGGCTGGACTGATGGCCAGGGAGAGGCAGCAGCTTTGTGCATTATCCCTGCTCAGCACAGACAGTGTGATCATCATAGTGATCATCACTACCCCATCTTCACTGCAGCTGCACCCATCCTCTGTAATGGCACAAAAGGATGTCAAAGTGGCAGTCCTTCTTCTAGTCAACAAAGTTATCAGAGGTAGCCTTAGGCCTCACAGCCCCTGAAACTCCTGGATACAAAGATAATGAAAGTCTGTAGTGCCAGCTGTATCCTGTTAACAACCCACAGGGCTGGAAGTAGACTGATGCATCAAAAATTATTTATTTCCAAGCAAGCAGCTCTGCGTGTTAGGACAAACTATTCTGAGGATCATCTCATACTCAAATAACTCAGACCTTGGCACACAGCACCAACAGTTGCCATCTTCTACTGCTGCCCTATAAATATGCTGTCACTGCTGCCTTTTCTTCCTTTCACACTTGTTGAAACCCTGGAAACTGAGAATTTTGGACTTTCTGTGCCAACAGGCACTGACCCCCAGAAAAAAACACTTGCAAGTAGACATGGTGCTCCTCTTTGCTTTCTCCTGACCAATCCTCAGGGCTGGCTCACCCATGCAACTTCTGAAACAGGGAGAGTAAATGACATCAGCTCAGAGTAACTGAAGGTGGAAGGAAAGGTGTTACCTTACCTGAAGATTAAGGCAGTACTGCAAAGATTCTATGGAAACTGTCTTGATTTTAGGTGTTGACAGCATGGCCTCCATATTTCTCAAAGTAAGAATAGGCCCTAGTTGTTCTGAAAAAGGATAAAGCCTAGAAATACAGTTGCATTCATTCATGAAAATATCTTCTGAAAACCTAACACCATTAAATCAATAGTAATAAAATAAGCCTTGGTAATTCTGTACAAGCTAAGCCAGCTAAAAAGATTCTGAAAGGATTTTCACTGTTTGTACTCTCATAAATTGTTACTTCCTAGGAGTAGTACTCTAAATACAGCAAAAAAAAAGTCTTGAAGAAGGAGTTTTATAATGTCCCCATAAACCTGTAAAATAACAATGCAAGTGCAGGAGCTTTTTTTTCTTTTTTTAAAGTGTATCACAGAATGCTGATGTGTAGACTGGAATTATGTTCTCAGGAATAAATCTCTGGAACTACCTCTGGATCTATCTACTTATGTCATATTGCATCCATTACAGCAGCATTTGAACACCTTCCAACTACTTACAGTACAAATAATAATCTCTGTCTCCTTTACCACAACAGGGCAGTGCTCATATTTGTGGTTGGTTTGTGTATCTGGAGTCTGTATAGTGTATATGGTAGCTTGATGCTGTTTCTGGGTAAAACTTAGAAAAAGTATAACAAGAAAGAACAAAAGTGAAGCAAATTGTTTGGTAAGACTTTGTGTACATTCAAGCCTAGGAAATTGAATGGCCAAGTATTGCATTTGCTTTTCAAAGCAAGTGTTATTTATCACACCAGCATGTCTCTCATTTTGTAGAGACAGATTATCATCTCTACTCCTGAAGATTTCTTGTCACACTGGTTCAGTCCCATGTGCATGTCCTTTCTTCTAAGATAAACCCTCCATGAAATACTGGTAGTGAGATTTTGATTTTCACAGCCATTTAATAAAAAGTACTTCATTATTCATTCTATACGACTCCCTCTGGAAATAGCAAGCTCTCTTTTAACAGGGAGATGCCTTGGCAGTAAATCATAGGATACCAAACAGGGAAGATAAAACTTGTGAAGAACTTTTTAATTAAGAGAATGGATGAACAATTCATAATTAATTATTTGGGAATTAATGCCACCTCAATTTATCATCAAACGTTTGCAAAGGCAATACATGCATTTGTATGCCTTTTACAGTCTTTACAGTCTTTAGGGTCAGTACTGAATGCTAGCCCAATCCAATGCAGTATGACAGATGTAGTCAGGTCTACATTAGTCCTTTGTTGACTGCTCTGCAGAAATTGTATGAAGGATGATGTCAGTAATCATTTAAATGCTCAGTTCTTTGCAGATAAAAGGACCAGGAAATTAAAACTTTGTGCCTATTTATTATTTCAGTGCGACTGGCTGTAAATTGTTATGCAATGATTTGTGTAATCTCTGTAGGTACAATTTAAAAATAGTTTGATATTATGAATTCCCTGTGTTTAATTCATGAAGACTGCAATTCCATTTCACATACAGAGTTTTCCTTTGCTCACCATTGGTTGTTTTATCTCTTCATTTTATTTTGCACCGAAATTCTCAAAGATGGTGATTCAGGGCTAATAGCTGAGCAGGGATGCCATCTTTCTGCCAGTATGTGTCACATAGCCTGTTATGAAGACATTGGGCAGCTATTCTCTGCTAAATTTGTGACTCATAAAATCATACATACAGCATCTCAGCATCACCAAGGCCCTTCCTCTACCAGGGTCACTATGTGCACCATCACCAGCATCATTTCCCACGTGGTGAGACTGTGCACCAGGTCTCCTAAGCAATTTCTCACACACATCTCAGACCACAGCAAGGAGATCCTGAGCATGTCAGCTGCAATAAATACATTTCGTTGTGATGGAAGAGCCCACTGAATCTTCAGAAGGGAGAATGTTAGGGAAGAGGCTATGAGCTCCCAGAGCAATTCAACCAGTCCACTTCAGGCTCTCCTCATCTCCAGGCTAACCCCATAAAAAGAGTCAGTATGAAAACCACAGAATGGTTGAACTCTTCTAGTCATTACATGTTTTTCATCCTCTGTTCACATGGATATTTGATGGTCCAAAATGTTCATTAACACATTAGTCAGCTGCTTTCCTAAACCTGAATTTCAAGAGAGACATAACCAAGCAGGCAATTACTGAGTGGGGATCTAGATAACCTGAGAAGGCCAATAAAAGTTTTAATTGACACAGAAAATTTTGGTCTGAATATAGAGACAGTCCAGGAGAGGAGACAGAAAGATAGTTACATGCCAGAACAAAAACCCTAAAGCAAAAGAGATATCATTGCTGCAGAAAGAGGATTCTGGGCACTCCAAGCCCAAGGACAGTTCCAAAGGAGAAAATTGGAATCTGTGTATATATAGAGACATTCTGGTTCTGATAGTTCATGCAGGGTAACAAAGCTTTATCATTTTCTAGATCACTTGCCACTTGCATCTCCACACAGCCAGAACTTTGAGAAAGAGTAAGCAACAGTGTGTGAGGGACACCAAGAGATCATCATTGTTCCTGGCTAGTTCAGGCTTCTAGATATTTAAGACCTTTTTCTGAGAAAGTTGCCAAGTTTCATAGACAATATTTGTCAATACCAGAATTACTCAAGTGGCAGAAAGTTTAAAAGTATAGAGGATCAACAGCAGCCATCCCAGCAGTATGACATATATTTAGCTTCTTTAAAAGTTCACATTTTTCCACCTGTCAGAACATCTCAGTGAAATGCAACCCAGATAATGAGACCCAGAAGCAGCAATTAATTAATTCTCAAAGGAAAATACATTCACTTTTAGTGTTATAAAACCAGCTCCTGTATAAAGATATTTAATTTGGATGTCAAAATATTTTGAGAGTTTCCAACACTACTCTATATCAGTAATTGCCATACCTGAGGTTCTTGTGCAACTTTTATTCAGATCAAGAAGAGAAAGATGATGTGAAGTCTTCAGGATCTGTAGGGATTTATGCCTCACAGATCAACAGGATCTAAATGTTATATGTAGGCCACTCCTTTGGGCTTGCATGCACCTAGGACCTCCTGGAAAAGTTCTTATTTCTGATTTGGGAATTTTTGGTGGAGGAAATCTGAGGGATAGATCCATTTGTCTGACTTTTCTGTAGTGCTGTTAAGTGCAAAGGTTCCTGAGGTTTTGTTGTCTACGCAAAACCTCACTCCAGAGCACTGGCTTAGCCAAGTCTAGAATTACTTAGGCTGCTGGAGATTTGCTGTAGAGCAAATCCCATATGTCCAAGCTGCCTTGGTGTTCCTATACACAAATAAATCAGCAATATCCCCATAAACAGTAGATCCGACATGAGTAGACCTCGGTAGCAGGCGATACATAAACAAGTACTTCTGACATTTCCAAAACTCAGATTTCACCTCTCCTGCCCAGAAGCAGAAATCACCTTCCCATAGATCACCAATAGTCAGATCCCATGGCTAAGAGCTGAGAACATACTGAAGGGAAGGCCAACGTGACTCACCTCCCTCAGGCCTCACGTAAATTTTTTTGAGAAAAGTTGTTTCCCTTCTTATGCCCTCATTCCTAGGGAGATCTTCACTGTGGTAGTTCCTCAGGTACTACTGCACAAGGACAAACTATGCTGAGAGAGCAATAGCCAATGTTTCCATGCAAATAACAGCCCAGGAGACATTCTCACTGAAATAACATAATGGAGGTAATTATACAGAGGAGCTGGGTCCAATTCATGACTAGAAAAATGAAGTAAAACAAACTGATGATGCTCAAAATACGTAACATTTTTCCCATTAGTCATTCCTACTGCAACAGACATGCTATTTGTTGCCCTAAACTGTGGGGTTTTTTCTCTATGTTGGCCAAAATATTTGTGTCTGGAGCACTGCAGCATCCCTGGCTAAGCCAGTAGAATGGCTTGCCAAATAATGTCTGTGGACATACAAAAAACTGGAATGAAAAACAAAATGTTGATGCTGGCCTATAAACAGGAGTCAGGCTTTCAAGGTCAGCAAGAGGTAAGTGGTTTGTTTGTTCTCATGGGGGTAAGTATTAAGCCTCTGAGGCTTAGAAGGGAATTAAGCCCAGATGTTTCATTTTCTAAGGAAGTGATGTACTCAGCAAGTTATTCAATAATCAGAGGGGGCACATTCATTTCACTGCCACCTAAAAGAAAGAGAGATGTGTTGTTTTTCGAGAGAACAGCTGCAGATAAAGATCCCTCCATGCAGCAGTTTCTTCACTTGCTCTCATCTACCTTTAAATACACAGCAGAAGTACCTAAGCTTGTATCTGTTTGGTCTAAGGTCATTGGAGGCAGCCAGAGAGCTTAGCTCAGAGACTAGATATGATCTCTGTCTCCTGGAGATGCAAGGCTTCAATGACTACAAAGGAAGTAAAGGCACTACAGCTGGAAGGTTAAAGTTGATAGAATAAACACAGGTAGCAGTACAAAGGTTTTTCAGGTAATTCCCTTGGACACCCAACTGCCTTCCTGGTTTGAACCAGGATATGGCTTTGAACTGCCTTCATGGTTTGAAACCACAGATATGGCTTTCAGCTTTGGATCCCACCTTGTGAATTAAGGGCTTAAAAGTCATCTACTACATCTGTCTTTTTTTCTCCTCTCCTTCCTGTTAGTCATCTCCTCAGTCAGCTTCAAGTTTCACAGATCTAACATTGATCCCTAGAGAACTACCCCGGAAAACCTCAAGATCCCTGATACTAACAAGCCACCTGTAGCTCCTTGGCTGCAGGATACTCATGAGCAGTTCCGAAGTCATTTTTACATCAAAGCTGTGCCTCCCAGGGCTGTGCTGGTATCACAGACAATGGGTTAGCTCAATCCTTGGCTGCTAGAAGAAGCTGCTGAGGCTGACTTTGCTGGGTTACAATCTACCTTTGTACCTAACTCAAGAGTCATTGCCATCTCCTGTTCTTGTGCCCAGAACATTCTGTAGCTTTTGGAGCAGTGTGACACATATCTTGTCCTTCTCAGTCTGAGAGCAATGCATTTGCAGGGTCAGGCAGCCTCCCCTCATTTGGAGCAGGTGTTCATGAGTACACACTCAATTTACATTCTGCATTCCTTCCCAGTGCATTTCAAGTGTCAGTTCAAAGCCTCTGTGACTAAAGTCATTGATAGCCAAGGAAAAAGATAACACCTCATGAAAGAGCTCCTGTAGCTGGGAGATTGGTCAGCATGCTCTGGTCTGCCTCAGGATCTCTGCAGTTATGTGCAGAATTACTTTCACCCACTGTACTGAGCACAGCCATTTACAATTGTGGAAATTCAAAGGGTCATGGAAACACCATTAGTGAGGCAGTCTGCAATAACAGCTCCTGGTGAGAGTGAGCTATTCAAACAACCAAGAGCTTGGGCTCACAAACAAGCTATCGTTGTTAATAGCAGTAGACACAACAGGTAGGTACAAGAAATAACAGAAGAAGGGAAGAAAAGAGGAAAGATGAAGGGCAATGCTCAGAAATCAAGCAGCTACAGGACCTGACAAAGTACATAACTGAGTGATTTCAATTGGGTTCAAGGTGTTGTTCAGCTCTTCTGACTAACCTCTGGTCAATCAAAAGCTTATTTTTAAGGTTATGCAGAAGTTAACACTTGCACAATAATGGAGAAAACTGATCCCAAGCTACAGGACTTGTAGAAGCACTTTCCACACATAGATGCCTACTTATTTTGGTGGAATCTGTTTACCTTTCAGGCAGTTCATGGTATTTCAAAAACCAATAAAGACATTCAGTGCACAAATAACACAAATAAAAACCTATAAATTATTTAAGAATCCAGTTGTATCTCTAATATGCCATGTTTTACAAAGCAGGGGGGGTAAAGAAACAAACAAACAAAAACCAAACAAAAAAACCCCACTGAGCAATGTTGTATTAAAATGCTGAATGTTTTGTAGTTGTTATTGATCATAAGTAATTTGAAAATTCATACAACAATAACAGAAAACTCAGTGGATTAAATATTAGTCCAGGGAATTAACCTGTAGGAGTTTTGTGGACTAGATTCTAGTAATGTGGAATATATGCATTTGGAAATCTTTTTAGAGTTACTGATGTTACAAAAACTGAAGGAGAAGGGGAATAATGAAGATAGGTACAGTGCAATTTTGATTCAGCAATCTTTTTTGGGGCTACATTCAGGCAGGAGAAGCTGATATCAAACACATTGCAGCACTTAAGCCAAGAGAATGTGGAAGTTATTCAGCCTAGACAGAACAACAGGATTTACCAGGAGATCCAGTCCTGCCCCTCACTGCTGTAGTCACAGCCTTTTGGCCACACAACTCTTACCTGATCCAAGGCAGAGCCTCTCTGGAATCAAAACCTGGCCACATCTTCTGATGTCTTTACAGTCTTCAGTCTTACCATGACCTTTTCACATGTTACCTGCTGACTGCAAAGCACTTCTGCCATTATTAATATTTTCTCAGTTGATAACAACAAATACGAAACATTTTTTTCATATAAAAAAAACAGTAGTATGCCATCTGTATTTCCCTAATAAAATTGGTAAATGTTTTTGTTGTATAATAATGCCAAAATAACAATGGCACATGAAATAAATCCAATTACTAGACTAAAAGAATAAAATTCAAATATGAAAATGTAAGATTATAACGTTTTATTTGTGTACATACTTAATACAATTACCACATAAAATTCTCATCTAAATCATCGTAAGCTGCTGTGCCATATGTTCCAGTGTTAAGTGTCCAGGAATAGAAATTTAGGAGTTAGCTGAATATTCAGTTTTCTTTTGTTTTTCAGACTCTGGATATCTGGATATACGGTTCAAGATTCTTTTGTTATCTTTCAAAAAAAAAGGCAGACTTTGTGCCATCTGAAAGGTGAGAGGAGACAGCATATTTTAGCAAGGCAGAGGAACACGAGTCAGGGCTATTTGGCAGATCTTTTACTCCTCCAGAGCAACAGCTCAGACTCCCTTGTGCCGCTGTCTCAGACAGAAGGCTCTGCTTTACCATTTACAATGATGCCATCTATTGACGTCGGTGGGCTTTTAGCTCGTGATCCGTGGTAGTGTTTTCCTTCAGCAACTTTTTGCAATTGTATTTTCACTTGTATTTTTCTCGATGGGATTTATCTGACTAAACATACACATCTGCAATAACAGCACCACGTGAGAATTGCCTCAGGCTTCCTTGAAAATCACTGGAAGAAAAAAGCACCTCTGGAGTGTGATTTGCTTTTACTCAAAGTACATAACCAACATACACCAGATGAGCAGCACCCAAAATGCATTACTGTGCTTTGCCCGTGGCTATAATGGTATCTGGAGAGCGACTGGCTCAGGTGTAGAGATCACTGTCAGACTGTAAGTGAGCACAGAAAGACAGCAAAAGGAATATTACCCCCTGTCCCAGTGGGGGACTTTTTTTAGACGTGCTCCTGATATTTAATTCGTTAACATATATTCATGTACAATGAGGCCACAGGAGCTACAGAAGACAGATATGAGCTGCATCTAACTTTGGATAAAAGTACTGCCATTTGATTTAGAAGTATAGCTCCACTTTATATTTCTTTGGCAGTAAAATTGTCTTAATGATATTTTACCTCTCCCCAACTCTGCCTCTGGTAGCCTGTCCCTCAGAAAGCCAGGGGTAAGAGAAATTTCACATGTAGTTTCCCACACACAAACACAGCCACACACCTTCCCCCTCCCTCTCCCCAAAAGGAACATCTTTTCCCTGTAAATTTTATTAATTGTAGATTCAGATTATACAGGAGCTAGATCTAAGAAGGATTTGTTTTAATCCAAACAAAGAATTTAAATAAAGATTGAAAATCTGCTACAAATAAAGTAAAATATGATTTTGTCTTAGTAAAGAACAAGTGGAGTCAATCATTGCAACACCTTGAACAATCTGCCATTTATTTTGAATCATATTTAACTCACTTCAATAGCACAATCTTTGCAAAATAATGGTCTGCATACAAATTTGCACAAGTTGTGCAGAACCACACACTTGGGTGTGACAGATGTATCATTCTTGAACAGCAGAACAAGAAAAAGAGGTTCCTGCCCACTTTCCAACTTCCAGTCATTGCCACTGTGCATTGGAAACTACCTCCCCTTCAGATCTGATGCCCAGAACTCTTTTTCAGCTTATGTAAGTGTGCTGCAGATTTAAACTTTCTACACCTTTTTTTTTAAACAAACCTCCAGCCATTAAACTCATAACTTCTTAAAGAAAAGTTAATGAAATTAATTGGCTAATTAATGAATCTGAGTACTGACAAATATTTCCTAAGACTTGACAACTGCAAATGCTGTTTCTTATTAAGAGATTTCCGTACTCTAATAGGTAGCATTGTCCAACATTTTGTTTTCTTGCCAGGAAACATTTCCCAGCAAAGAGTGTCCTTATTTTTAGCCTATTGGAGCAACACTGAAAGCTACAAAGAACACAGTCATGGAAGAAAGTAGTTCAAGAGGGACGTGCTGCATTATGGGACCCCATTGACAAAACTGATCAATAAAAGCAAGGTCCCCTGTGATGCTTTGGCCCTCAGCCTGCGAGAGATTTCATGCTGGAATCAATAGGACCAGATCATTAGTTTTGAGAAAGAAATTGCAGAGGTATTCACTTCACTCTAGACTCAGATTATATTTTTTATGTTTCATGGGTGTAGAAAAAAATGTATTTACCAATCAAAAATTAATGTGACACCTCTTCTCTACTGTTGGGTTGTGGGAGGGACCATGTAAAGGGGCTTCCTTTAACAGCAAACCTTGGCAGGGTGCTCCTTCTCCTCTGATAAGAGAGATTTTAAACTCATTAAATATCTACAGGTCTTCCAAGAAAAACACAGCTCATACAGGCAGCAGATATCTTTTGAAGTGAAAGATTGAAAAGTAATCCAGGGAAAGGGGATCAGGTGAAACACAGAGGAAGAAATTGGTTTTCAGCAGACAAGAAAGGGGAGGGGAGGAGAAAGAGAGGAGAAAGAAGGAGAAGGAGAAGGAGAAGGAGAAGGAGAAGGAGAAGGAGAAGGAGAAGGAGAAGGAGAAGGAGAAGGAGAAGGAGAAGGAGAAGGAGAAGGAGAAGGAGAAGGAGAAGGAGAAGGAGAAGGAGAAGGAGAAGGAGAAGGAGAAGGAGAAGGAGAAGGAGAAGGAGAAGGAGAAGGAGAAGGAGAAGGAGAAGGAGAAGGAGAAGGAGAAGGAGAAGGAGAAGGAGAAGGAGAAGGAGAAGGAGAAGGAGAAGGAGAAGGAGAAGCCCTTGTGTGTGTTACAGCCCATCCATGAGCTGTCCAGAGAAAGGCACAGACAACGGTCTGTTGAGGATGCTGGGCTATTCAGTATAGTACAGCTGAGGGGTTTATTGACCATGAAGAAACACACAACAACATTATGGCACCAAGTAATAGCTGGCAAATTTAATACAGAGAGTGTAAAATGCTACACAGGGGAAAATGCAATCCCTGCTCTGCCAGCTATGACAGGTCCCCAAGGCACTGCTCATTCACAGTCCCTTGAAAATACTGGCTCAGTACAGAACCTGGACAGAAAATTAGCATATTAACTATGGGGAAAATAATAACCAGAGGGTAAAACATAGCCGTGCCACACCACCACAGCGCACACGTGTTCTGAGTAACACATCAGCTTGGTGAGCACCGTGTGTGCCCTGGGACTGGAGATGGCGACGGGGAGGGATGAGGTGGGGCAGCAGGAGCTGAGAACTTGCCAGAGAGGGGCAATGGAGCTGGTGAAGGTCCGGAGCACAGGGCAGAGAGCGGCTGAGGCAGCCGGGGCTGCTCAGCCTGGAGAAAAGGAGGCTCAGGGGCCCTTGCCACTCCCTACAACTCCCTGAAAGGAGGCTCCAGGGAGGTCTCTTCTTGGTCTCTTTCCTCAGGACAAGAAGAGATAATGTTAAGCTGTGCCAGGGAAGATTTAGGCTGGACATCAGGAAGAAGTTTCTCACAGAAAGGGTGATTAGACATTGGAATAAACTGCCCAGGGAGGTGGTTAAGGAAAGACTGGACGTGGCACTCAGTGCCGTGGTTTAGTTGACAAGGTGGTGTTCGGTCACAGGCTGAACTCCGATGATGCCGCAGGTATTTCCCAAACTAACCGATCACGTTCGGCTCGCAGCGCCGTGCCCGTGAGGGGCCGGCGGCTCCCGGGCGGCTGCGGGGCCGGGGCCGGGCACCGCACCCGCACACACCGCGAGATGGCGCCGCGCCCGCACGCACCGCGAGATGGCGCCGCGGGCCCGGCAGCGCCCGGCGGAAGCGGCGGCGAAGGCGCGCTCGGCCCCGCCGGAACGGAGCGGGGCGGCGCTGGAGCGGCTGTGCGCGGCTCTCGCCGCCCGCCGGAGCCCCGCGCTGAGGGTGGGTGCGGGGACCGCGGTGCTCCCCGCAGGCTGCGGCCCGGGCCGAGGGCGGTGGCAGCCGGGGCGAAACGGCGGCGGGAGCGGGAAAGCGAAGGGCTCCGGAGGGAGGTGTGGGAGCCTTGGCAGGGCCGGGGCGGAGATTGCGGCCGCGGGCGGTGGCTGTGGCGCGGTACGGCGCGGGGCTTTGCCCTTTCTCTGCAGTGCATGGCGTGAGGCGGCGGTGAGGGCGCGGGGCCTGTGCTCCTGCAGCCCTTGGGTGTAACTGAGTGCCCTGTTTGCTGAGACCGGAGCTGCTCATCGCCGCTGCGAGCCTTTAGTCACTTGCTGGAGTCTGGGCACGACATCTGTGACACCAGAAGTTATTTATGCCTTCAAAAGCTGTACTGGAGAAGTTGCATCCTGTTCCTTGTTCATAACTAAATTGACCAGATGAAACATAAGCTAACTGGGCTGTTGATAGTTGTACAGCTTTTGGCACTTTATTTCTTCCCTCTAGTTTTTGGCCAAAATAGCTTTTGGGTTTCTGTCCTGGAGCTCAGAGAATAAAGACTCTTTTGGGAGAGTCACACTGCCTGAGCTTCTGCTAGGGCCAAAAAATCTGTAATACATACGCTAAAATTTGAGAACCTTTTTTTTCTTTTTTTTTTTTTTTTTTCCGTTATGTTAATTTGTTTCCCTTCCATTCACAGGAGTTGCTGCTGTTGTTTTAAGGACATTGATGTGAACACCATAGTGATAGGTGGGTCTTCATGCTACTCCTGTTGGGATGAGAAGCAGCTGTAACTGTATCCTAAGTGCTGGACAAGTCTTGTATTTACAGCCATTCACAAATCAGAATGCAGTGTATAGCATTGGGAATTTTTATCCCTTCTTTTGAAGAGAAATAACTTTTCCTGCCAACTGTCCCAGCAATCACAGGCTTGTGTTTCTGCGTGACTGTAACTAGGGCATTTTGGTATTAAAGTAAACGTCACAGCAATGCACAGTGGTAATCTGAATCATAGAATGTCAGACCACTTTTCAGACGTTTCCCTCTTCTGGTGTCAATTCTGCATCAGAGTAAGCATCAGAAGTGTAAAATGAAATAGTGTTCATGGGAGGATGCACTCGATGTTATGCTCACATTTTTTTAGCTAGTATATACTAAGGTGAGTTCAAAATATACAGCACAAAATTGTGTTTAATCCCTTAAACTGAAATTTACTGCCAGGGGATTTATTGGAAACACCTGTTGTGCATGGGGATTTTGGCTTTCAATGCCAAAACCAGTTTGGAGATGAAAAAAAAAAAGCATCTGAATTACCACTTTCTGAAATCAGGAGAAATGTACCTGGAAAAGTAATTCCTTTATGAATATGTTAGTGTCACATTTTTTACTGAGTATCTCTTCCTAACCATTGCCAGAAACTGGATACGGAGTTAGGGCAGCTCTGGCCTCACAGAAGACACTTCTCACAGCAGGGACAAAAGCAGCAGTGGGCACTGGGGCTGGTCAGTTGTCTGTTGTTAGGGGCATTTGCAATTCAAATGTAGTTGGCTTTTTCATGAAACTTTGTATAAATGTGTTTTGTCGGAACCTGCTGAGTTTATTGAAATTCGACCTTCCTTTAATAACATGCGATGTTTTTACCACAGTATCATGCAAGAAGTTAGTTAATCTTGTGTCAGTGGATACTGTGAATAGTGGAACCCTCATTGATGCTAGAGTGGGCTCAGAGTTGTCCCTGTTTTGTCTGTTTGGCCACACTGTATCCAACACACCACTAGTCCCAGAGTGGGATTTGCTTACCCCCATGCATTGACCTTATGGTACGACAGACATTGTCTTAATTTCTATTGACTCCAAGGGAATTAAACGCTGTCATTGCTTTGATCAGGTTTATTTATTTTCTCTAATGCTCACCTGCTTCAAGCTGGTAAGGGAGACATGTTTGATCAAAGGGTATACATCCCTGGTTCATTATCAGTGGAGAAATATTTTAAAATTGGGAAAGGAAGTTGAAAAAAATTTCCATCATTGATGATCGGTTTAAGCAAACAAATCTCTTTCCCATTTTAAACTGTACATTTGCTGGTGGGTTCCATATGTTCAGTTGGTCCATATTTCATTTTTAAGTATTAATTGTAGATGTAGAACTATTACATTTACTTTTTTTCTGCTGCTTGTCATGTTTCATATTTTATGTAGTTTGTTTTGGAAGAGTAATTCAACTGAAAATAAACTCATTTTTTAATTTAGTGTCCTTGCTTGCAGCACTTTTTATGCTCTGTTTTATATTTGTAGTCTAATGTTTCATAAATAATTTATGAAAATAATTAAAGTTTCTGTATTTGACAAAACAAGTTTTTCATATTTGGTAAACTAATATAGTTGGATGGTTTTGCCAGGGTTTTTCCCCTCCTTCCCTTTCAGAAAGCATATATACACGTTGTGTATTAATAATAAAGTGTCAGACTTTACCAATTACTGCTTTAAATATTATTTGGATTGAGATCAGTCCTGATTTCTGTTTATTCTGAAGCTGTTTCAAAGAAATATTTGACATGTAGGAATTAGAGTGAACATGAAAATTAAACACACCTACTTTTCTGAAGTGGAAGATGAAATTGGCTATCATGGGCTTAGGGATTTTTAAGGATAAGAAAAAGGACATTATGGCAACCTTGACAGTATGCAGATGTATCTGGGAAAGATATATATGGGAAAGAGACAAAAAGTGTATGTGCACATCATGAGAGTGGAGGTGAAAGTTTTGAAGAAGGCAGTGGTTGGATTTCAGATGTTTGAGATGCACAAAGAGGGATGGCACAGCAGTCTTTTATGTATGCATGGGTTTTAGTGTTACAAAATGCTGTAGTGTTTTGCAGTGATCTCAGTGCTGGGTTTCCTTCTTCCTCCAAGGAGGCAGGAGAGAATCCAGTGACTCAACTGCTTTAGTTGCCTAATCCCTGAATCTGCAGCCTTTGCTGGCATGAGTTGTTATCAACTGCAGTGGGAGTGCTGCTGTATGTAGAGCTTCTTGCAGACAGATGGGTGTTACCAGGGGTTTATGGCTTTGAGCTTAGTGTGGGCTTTGGAAAGGACAGTTTTTGCTTTTGTGGTTGCTGCATGATTTGCATTTTGTTTGACCATTCCATTTTTCTTCCAAGCAGTATGGCTTGTCTTAAGTGACAAAAAATTGCTCTTTAATCAGTATCGTTAAATATGAGGCAGAATACAACTGGTCTGTGTACGGTGTTCATATGCATTTTCAAAAACCCTGGCTTTACCCTGGGATAAATCTATAACAGTTTTAAGTGCTGTCTTGGCTATGTTCCAGTGTTTCTGGGAATAGCATTTGACCATCTCTTAAGAGCAGCAATAGGTAGTTTAGTGTATTCTATTTCTGTTACCTTTCACTGGCAGCTAAGATAAAGTTCAGGCTGAGGGTGAGAATGTCAGGAGAAATATGTGAAGCAAGCAGCTAATCTATTAGTGTAATAAATAAATAAAATAGTATGCAATAAGTAATAAAATAATTGTCAGAATAGAGGAGACTAAGAATATTTCTCAGCAATATGTATTGGTAAACCACCTGGAAATTATGGTAATTATAAATCCTGCCTGATGATTATAGAGCTCTTATTCTCCCTTTCTACCCGCACAACCATTTATTTGGTTTTTTGGTTTTTTTCCTGTCCAGTTGCCCCTCTTCCTTATGCCCTTTCCACACATTAAAAAAACGTGGTTGCAACTTGAACTGATCTGTGTTTTCTTCATGGGAGGCAAGATCAGATGCTGGAAAGAAAAAGAAAATAAAAAAAGGCAAAGAGAAAGAAGGCACTATATGTGGTCAAAAGTGCAGCACAGGTTAAACAGAAACCTCACTGCATGAGTGGAATCAGGATGGGTTTAATCGTTTTATGGCAATTGCTTATTTTATACAAGCAGGCACAGCTAAGAAGTGAGAACAATTTGTTTGGCATTAATTTGGAGAATAAAAGTTGTAGAAACATGAAAAAAGAGAAGAGCAATGGGAGAAATGTTCAGTTCCAGCATTTTAGGCTACATTTTGTAGAAGGCTCCCATTTAACTTTCTTACTGTAGTGGGGAATTTTAATGAATGGGATTTTTACTGCTGCTTATCAAAATCTATCAGTAAGAGACTTCAACTTGCCCAAACAGAGAAGGGATGCTTAACAGCTGTTGTTTATAGTACTCAAATATAAAAAATATATTCAGTACAAAAAATATATTCAGTGACCACCTTAATACATATATTTTTATGAATTACAAAGCTACTCTTTTCTTTCCTAGTTCACGTTGATCATCACCAGAACAAAGCTCCACAAGATGGTAAGAGGTCTTCATGGGTTTCTGTGTGATAGCTTAGTCACATTTTATATACAAAATGCATATAAACACTTCTGTTGAACTGTGAATGCAGACATATAAAAATTAGACGTAAAAGTCACTAAATTGCTTTGAAAATAGAATTCATATTACAACAATGAGTGATTTGTCTATTCCTGGGAAGACTCCAGAGAACTAACAGGAGAATAACAGAGGACTGATCATTTGCCTTAGATTTATAGCTTTTGTTTCCTTTAGGAAATCTCTTATTTCCATTTATTCCACAGCTGAAAAAGCACAGACACTGAATTAAGTGAGACTAAAAGTGTTCCTTTCCCTTTTCCACTCAAAAACATTTCTGTAATTTCTTTTTTAACAGATGTATTTTTAAAATTCAAATGTAAGAGTGGTTTTCAAGGGTCGCTTTCAACAAAAAACCCCTCACAAAAAGTAGTTGGACAAGCACCAGCATCACAGTTCTGTCTGCATGAACTGGCTTTTTGTCTTCTTTTCCCTTAACAACTGGAGCTAGTCAGCCAGACAAATCAACCAACTTGATCCCAGAGCTTTCAGTAAAGTCATCAAGTTCCTTTTTAGAAACATTTTATAAGAACTGGAGATAATTTTTGAGCTTTAAAAGAATATATTGTCTTCTTTGCAGAAATATAGAATGTAGGAGATACCTACTTTTGTCAAGCTTCATGGTCTTCCAAAACTGGATTTTAAAATATTTAATATTTAAGGGGAAAAAAAATAGGTGAATATTTTAAAAGTAGCTTGTTAATGTATCAGATTTGATAATAGGACATTCTCATCTGTCTGCTGAAGGATGAGGAGTCAGTATGACATTCTTAAGCCAACGGAAACAGTAAATAAAACATTGCTCATCCTAGCTGTTAGGTAGTTGAGTGATTAAGGATGAGGAAATTCCATATGGAAGGCAGATGCTTTCCTTCTACCCACTCGTTTTGGGAATGGTGCATTTTGGGAACTCCAAGTAGCAGTGCAGTGTTAGACCAAGAGGAGAAGAGCAGTCAAGTTTCATGTCCATTAATTCTTTCTTTTCAGGAAAGATTAGTTGTCTGCACTTTGAAATCACATAGCTGAGCTACCCAGCCTTTCACAAATAGGCTGCAGATTTTGATCCTTAAGGAATGCAAGTTTGTTGTAGAGAGGTTTCATTATGTACTCTATTAGCTGAAGATATTTTGTTTCTGAGGGCACTTAGCTATGACCTTAAGAAGATGTAGCATTTATCTCTTATGGAATAATGGGCTCAATTTTCCAGAAAGAAGGGCAGCATGCATGAGGGCAGTATTATTCCGAAGTCACTAGCATTTGCTTTATTGTCTGAGAACCAGAAAGTGAAAACAAACGTAAGTAAACTAGACAAACTTCTCTGGATATTGTTAAATAGAAACTATATTTTAGGTTTGAGTTTTCTGTTTTACCTTGGGATTTCTTTTCTCCAGAGGATCATTCTTTTAAGGGTACCAAATGTTGCCAGTTCAGATGAAGAAAACAGACTTAAAGATTTTTGTCCTGAATGTCCTTAAAGAAAATGAAAAGAAACCTCCTTTCTATAAAGGACTGTAAATGTCACATTCATCTCTGAAAATGTTAGCTAGTTTTGCCGTAGTTTTGAGTGTTTGCCAGAACATGGCTTAATTAAAATTTTCCTATTTAAAGTAGAGGCATTCTGTTTTACTCCAGATAAAAAAATTTCTATGGAAATTAAGACATGAGGGAAAGGGAGAAAATAGTTTCTTTATTTCATTTACCTAAATAATTTAGTTTACTTGTTTTAGGCTCTATCTACTTTATGGCTTTTTAAGATCCTCTATTATCCTGCTTTTTGAGAGTAGGATGAGAGTGGAGATGAAATAGCTTGTATGAAGTGAGCTTAGGGCTGCAGGGCCTCTGGGGCTCTGTAGTTGCTGGTGAAATCTGAACAGCATGAAACTTTTTTAAGGAAAATTATGATTAGCTGGAAGACAGGAGAAAGTGTGTTACACTATGTTTCTTTCTATAGAATTGTTTTTCTCTGTACTTTATCAGCGACGCTTTATTGCCTCTTTTCGTGTTTTGGCTGGTGATGGATACAGAAGGGGGGATTTACTGGCAGCTTGCATTTAGCTAAATACAGTCTTGTTTTTAATTGTGGCCATGGTGGATATATGAACTTGTCTGAATTGCTGTTTGACCTTTTCTGAGAAACTTTGGCAGGCA
Source organism: Luscinia megarhynchos (assembly GCA_034336665.1). Lineage (NCBI taxonomy): Eukaryota > Metazoa > Chordata > Aves > Passeriformes > Muscicapidae > Luscinia > Luscinia megarhynchos. The sequence continues at coordinate 17,954,935 of JAPFBE010000003.1, forward strand.
GATGGAGGAAATACATTACTGGAGGAAATATGTTACTGGATAAAATGAATGCACTTCTTCTAATGCAGAGGAATTTTAATCTCTTGTGTTTTGTGTCTGTGGATTTGGAAATCAGGTATAGGTTGTAATATCTACCCCTTGGAATGATTCAGTTCTTACGACTCATGTGAGTGTCTAAGGAATTGTGGAATATATCCACACGACATATTTCCTAAAAAGAACTGATTCCCATTGTAGTAGCATGCGCACTTGGAAAATACCTTCTGGACACTACAGCTTCTCTGTTTCTAGTTCTTCAGTAGTTGTGTTGATGCCAAAACAGTCTCTTGTAGGAGTAATGAGGTGTGGTCCAAGTGCACTGTGCATGTTGTTTTTCAAATCTCCGTGTTCTATCATAGCTAAAGGATGACAGAAGATTAAAAGGCAGCGTTGTGCTTGCATTTAGTTGCTCCCCTCGATTATTCTTTGTTTCTCTCTCTCTTTATACCTTCTTTTTGGGGGGAGGATTAGTGCTGTGTTGTGTGGCTGATTTTTTGTGTTCTTTCCCTCTCCCCGTGTGTTTTGGCCGCAGGAGGACAGCGAGCCGTGGTTCTCCCAGCAGGTGTACGCGAGGTACTGGAGGCACTATGACTTAGCCATGCGCTGGATGCGCCGGCACCAGAAAGCCTACAGGAAAGCCATGGAGTGCTGTTACCACCTGCCACGGCCTCCATGGCACCCTGCTGCAGCCTCTCCCAGCAGCCACTACTCACATTGGGGGGGGAACGATCTCCCACATACCCCAAACTATTCTTCCAGCTATAGACCAGATGTCAGAGTTCCTTATCATGGGGGAGCTCAGCAGTGCACAGGTGCCTACCAGGAGAGGGAGGATGCTGATGAGGACTCCGAAATGGAAGAGGATGCTGAAAGGGACTCTGAAATGGAGGAAGACTCCGAGTCTGAAGGGGAGATAGAATATGACTTGAGTAACATGGAGATCACAGAGGAGCTTCGCCAGTTCTTTGCAGAGACAGAGAGGCACCGAGAAGAGCTGCGTAAGTCCGTGTTTGTTCTGTGTTTTGTGGTATTAGCACTTGAGTGTTGGATTCAACATTTACAGGTTTTGTAAGAATTCACGGAAATAGGCACTGCAAGTGAGAAAGCCAACTGACTGAAACAGGCAGAACTGATAGGTGCACTTAAGTACCACTCGTTAGAAATAAGTTTCAGAACATGTTTGAAAGTTTTTGGTGAGAGAGAGAAAATTATGACTGCAAAGAGGAGAATAACGTTTTGTCCAGAAGACAATATTAATTTTCAGGGCTGAGGGAAAAAAACTCCAGAATTCTTGTGGTTAAATCTAGTTAATGTGCTGTATATCTGAGAGGGGAACCCACAGGAAATGCTTGACTCCATCACTGAAGCAGGGAGTAAGCCTCCATGTATTTTCTAACACAGAGCAGCCATTTTGTTTCTTATCCTTTGGCTAACCTGACATTAAAATTTCATTACCCTTTTCTTCTCCCCCTGCATCCTCTTCATTTTGTACTCTACTGCAAGGTTCTCTTTGTTTTGCATCTTGATCTGGACCCAAGTCCTTTGGTAGGGAATGTAAGCCAAAGTCTTAAGATTTTTCTCAGGTCTTGGTCCTCAGAGGTGTTGGTCATCTTTGTCTGAAATCCTTAACAGAAGTAAAGCATTATGCTGTACTTTATTGACTCTTCATTTATATACAGATGTTGCAGATAAATTTATCTGTTATAAGCAGCATGATAAAAATAACTTTTCTCACATGAATACAGTAGAAAATACTCATAATTCATGTTTAATAGAGGTTTATGTTCTTCTCTGAAAGAGAAAATGTTCTAAAAACATATAATAAAGGCAATGATTGGAAAGGAAAGAAAAAGTGGTTTAAGTTCTTTGATCAGCAGGTATCAGAGGGTGAGCTGAAACAACTCAGCTTAACTTCACACTTCTCATCAGTGTGATGCACAGTTGATCTAGTTAGCAGAGGAAGGTGAGTTAAGGAGATCTGTGATAGTGCCTGACATGAATCCACTTCTCATCGTGCTTTTGCAGAATCACCTTGGTGTTCTCTTGGAATATTCTTCTGTTGAGATACATGGTGTTTTAAGACACTGAGCTGTTTCTTGGAATGCAGAAAATTCTCTTTGGGTTTATTTTGACTATTATGATTAGTGGTGTTTAAAGGTATGTGAGTGATTAAAGGTGGTATCCTGGAAATTGGGAAATTAGGGCTTAGAGATGTTCTCTGTTGCAAATATCCTGTATAACATTGATATAGCTATTTAGTCTCTTCCTGACCCCTCGCTGGCTGCTCTTGCTAAAAATATGATTTGATTCTTTATGGTGAGCAGGTGAATTGGGAAGAGGTTTGAGACTCAGAATACAGATTTTACTTTTGTTCCTTCCACCACAGCAGTAATTGGAGCCTTTTGGAATGATTTGGTCTCTGCTGTGTGCTGTGTAGTAACCTAAGTGTAACTCGGTGTGCTTCAGTGGTGCTATTGCAGATCTTCATGCAAATTCAAGCAGTCTCTGGTCTTTCACTACTGTGCATGCCTCAGTTTCTTTAGCAGTGTCCCTGATAAAGTGAGAATAGTACTAAATAAGCATCTATAAATCCTCAAAGTAGAAAAGTACTTGATTTAAATGAAATTTAAAAGTGTCATAGAAATCTAGGGTGAATGGTGCTTTCTAAATGCTAATTTCATGAGTTATTTAAAACACAGTGTGATCTTGTTTGGAAATTTTTTTTTTTCTTGCATGGTGAGGGAAAAGGAAAATAGAATAAATTTTTTATTCTGTTACAGTTTCTCAAAAGAAGAAACATAAGCAGCAGGAGGAGGGGAAAATCATTGTTTCCCTGATGGTGTGGAAGTGAGCTGGTACAGAGACTGTGTTGAAGGCAGTACTACTCTGCTGTAAGGAGTAGTTGTATTAATTTTCCTGATTGCTGTTTATGAACAAAATTAAGTTTAGAGATTCATTAAGCCGTGATCCATAATGATGCTATATCATGTTATATCTTTCATCCTTTGACAATTGTCATTCCATATTGATGCTTAAGAAGATTGAGATAATTCATCCGCAAAAGAAACCCGCAGTTAGTTGAGTATTTTTTCTTTCATGCCTGTTCGTTTTAACCCCAAACTGCATATCCTGAGCATGCCTACCTTAGGAGCAGATTTATAGAGAAACTTGGGTAGCATAAACCTCAGTAATGCCTGAAATTTACACCTCCACGTTTGAGAGAGACATTTTAAGGGTGAGGCGAGAATTTTACATAGCACTTAATGCAAATGAATTGTTTGGGTGTGCCCCAGTGGAATACCAATAGGGACCTTGACCATCAGTTAAAGTAAAAGCCAGTCGTTAAGGAACATTAAGGGGAAGACTGTGTCTCATGTTTTCTTTCTCTGGCATCAGTAAGGGGCTCCGGGTGGAATTCACATATTCTGACCCCTGCACCTTGATATTCACTTGGGAGAAGAAACACAGCTTGCTCTTCTTTTAAAAGCAGAGTTTGCAAGAGTTGGATACATGATTATGGGCAGCTTAGTGAAGTGTGAGTCACAAGGGAACAGAGCAGCAATGGGGCACATAGGATGGAGAATTTGGCACTTAAGGAAGGGGATACCAGTCTTTGTGAAGTATGACCTCCATTAGTTTGATGTTTTTCTACCTGTCCAAAATTAGGAAATACTACACAGCATTAATGCATCTATTTTGGACACATGCAGTGAGTCTTGATTTTTCATGTGGGATACAGCTGGTTCCCACACCTGATCCACAGATGTCTCATCAGAATGTAGAAGGATAATCAAATGCATTAAAAGGAATCCTAGCTGATGTCAGACTCTTCACTAGGAGTGCCTGATCTTGAGCTTGCTGGAGGTAAACGATTACAGACATCAGAGGATAAGATCTTGCAAACTTTAACTGTGAAAGACTTAAATAGACCTGAGATGTAGGTGGGAATGAGATGACTGAATCTTGGAGGTCTTTTCCAACCTTAATGATTCTGTGGCTCTGTGAAAGGCCGTTGAGCCTAGATGGTGACATACAAACCTTAATGCTAACTGCAAAGAGAAAAGCTTCGATGATAAGAAAGATGTTGTGTCAGACTAGCCAAAGAAGAAAACTTAAGATTTATTTCGTTTCTTGGTAGCTGCTACAGACTTGAAAAACAAGCAGATTTCTAACAATGTAGGATTTTTTGCTTTGCTTTCTCAGTGGGCATTTGCAGCGATAGGCTGACTTGCGAAGTAAGGGCTTTGAAACTGCCAAACTTGCTGCATGATTTAACATCTCTGCAGTGATACAATTCACAACCAACCTCTTTTAAAACAATTTTTTTTTGTGTTGGAAGTCACTTCAATTTCTTGCTAGTTTTTATATTTGTATCATGTGTTGTAGTCACTTACATATTCCTGGAGTGCCCAGAAGTAATTATGAGCAAAGTTTTGCTGAGGCTGTATGAACTCAGACATACTAATAGACTACAAACTTATCTCATATTTTAGATAAATGGTGCATTTGGTTAAAACCCTTAGAGACAGTTTTAATTCCTCTTCATTTGTTTCTTCATATGCAATCGTAATTATATAGTGATTCTCTCTTTTAGAGAGTTTTCTTGTCAGGCTAGCCTGTCATTCTGGTTCTTCACGTAGCTGGTGATCCAAGTATACTATGCATCTTGGGAATGTTTATGGTTGCATTTAACTTTTCCCTCTGGCAGTTGAAAAGTATTAAGTTGTTTTCCTGAGTTTCCATACCTGTCAGACCTAGGTATGGTAGCAGATTCTCCAGGCATCCAAGATGTAAAGGACGGAATGTAGTAAGGTGCCTTTTTACATTGGGAGGAATTAAAAGAGCAAAAACCAAGAAAGGAAGATTCACAACCATAACAGTTCTGTAAATTGTCTAATTGCACATATTTATTACACTTTTAAATTTAGCCTTTGAAACATGTAGTTTGTCCTTATACAATTTTTCTTTGTTTCCTTTTGCTTATAAGAGAAAATCACTGCTATAATTGAGTGAGTGCAGCATTGCAAGTACTTTGAGAACCATTCTGTAGTAGTTAACAGAACACAGACAGGATCTTTTATTGAAAAACAAAGAAAAGCAAGGGAAAGTACCATCATGTCAGTTCATTACCGAAGGATAATAGTCTGTCATTTGTTAATGCTCTGACTAGTTTTTTCCATCAAAGCCTCTGTTTGTATTGCCCACACATAGCCTCCAGCTTTTCCCAAAAATAATGTCTCAAATTTTTTATATGCTAGATGGAAAATATTTTTTTAGAAATGAACGGAAATGGTGAATGAAGATGTTTGTTTCAAGACTGCAATCTGTAGGCTTTTCCCCTCAGGTTTCTTTTTCTCTGAAAGATGATAGTTGCCTCTGCCTCTTCTGTGAAGAGGAAGTAATGGAATTTTCCATGTTTTGTAACTTGCTTGAATCGTACCAGATCCAGATTTGGTTTTGTTTAAGGCCTGCATGCCTCTAGTTTGGTTCAGGGTTTTTGCCACCATGTTTTCCTTCTCTCTTTCGTTTTTGGTAAATGCTTTTCCCTGTTTTTTATCTGCCTTTTTCTTTATAAGGTTGTAGCTCTAATTCTTGGAATGACATACTGCTAGTCCCCATAGTTTCTTTTTGTTTCTTCTTCTCTACCCTAACCTGTCCAAGCAGTGTGGATGGTGAACTTATAAATATCTGCTCAACTTCCTTGCCTTTAACAGCTTTGATTGACGAACTTTTTGAGAATCCAAAAAGCCTTGTTTGGCATGAACTTCAGCCACAGTCTGTAGAAGCTGAGTTGCTGAAGTTTCTGAGAAATGCCTGTGAAATAAAAGCACTCTCTGCAATATGTGTGGGTGCTTGAGAGATGCTTTTGAAACAAGTTCTTTCATGAATTGAAGAAGAAATCTGAAAGTTCCTCCTTTTGTACCACATCTCTGATCCTGATGATTGAACATTTTGTTGTGTAGCAGCAAACTCTTCTCAAGTGCACACACTGTGTCCGGTGTAGAGGCTGTGTTATTCAGGACTGGAGGCCAACAATTGAGAAAAGCCTTCCTTACTAGAGAAACAAGGAAAAGTGCCACAATTTTCACTGCTTTAATATTGAAAACTAATCTCTACTTGCAAAATTAGAGAGTCTGGAGAGCAGGAATTGGGCACAGTTTTACATCTGTTTCATGGCAGACAAGGTTATCTTTATACAAAGTGTATCAAGAAAATGTCCTTGGATCCTGTGCTAGAGACAGAATTTGAGCTTAGGAGAATGTGTATGTTTGCTCTGTGAACCTATGACTTGCTGCTGCAGGAAGCAGTGGAAGAGAGTAATTGGAAAAGTTGAGGTACTGCTGAGGAAACTGAGCTGTGTGTTCTGGAGTGTTGTGGAGGAGTTAGTACATGTACCTGGAAATTATATATGAAGTCTGTCTTATTTGTATGTGCCTCAGGCTGAGCCTGTTTGACAGTGTTGGCAGCCCCTGAAAGTACACAAGAGCAAGGCCAGGCTTCTTGTTTTCTCCTAAGGGATGCCACAAGCTTCAGCTCCTGGGTGGCATCTGGGAATTCCGTGGACCAGGCTCCCGTGGGTGCAGCTGGGACCTGGAATGCCAGTTCCCTATCTGCCAGTGGCTGTAGTGGTCTTAGTTTATTTTGAGTATGACGTGGAGTACTGGTATTGGAGTTACAGCAGGTTTATAGCTGGGAGTGTGGGAAAGGAAGCTCATGTGATTCATTGTGACTGTAGTGTAGATGTTGCTTTAAGAGGAATGCCAAGATGTTGAACACCTCCACTTCCTCTTACATTTGATGAAAATGAAGAATGCTGTTTTAATATGAACATATGTATTAAACTTCAGAAACCTGTGTTTGAAGTTTTCATCCTTTTTTTGTCTGCCTCATGTATTCCTCTTACTGTAATGTGACAGAACATGCACTAGGGGGCTTGTTGAGAAGTTCAGTTTATTCTTCTTTCTAAGGGATTTTGAGGACCTCAGCAGGAAGAAAGCAAAAGCCTCAAGTGCTAGAATAATGAACAATATGATATTAGTGTTCTTTATGGACCTTTTGCTTAACAGTTAACTTAGATGTCATCCCTGTGACAAAAATGCATCTTGTTGACAACACCCTTGCTGAACAAATACAGAATTTGAGCTACTCTTTCTCCCAAGAAGCTATTATCCCTAAGTTATTCATGACTCAGCAAGAGAAGTCTGGTAGTCTTGTATTGTTGGTGCCCTGGTAAATCAGTAATGTGGTAAAATTCCTCTGACTGGACTTATCTTGAAGATACAGGAATAAAAACAGGAGAGACAGGTCATTGCTCCTCTCAGCTGCTCTGTCCCTCATCCTCTGAGATCCATTTGATACCTGTTTCTTGGTATTGTGGGTTGCAGAGGGATCCCATGGAAACTGGTCAGTAGCTTGCTCTGATGGATCAGCCACTGGAATTTCCTCTTCACAAATAAAATACATGTGGTATTTCAGTTTTAGATCACACAGAGTATTCATGTCTGATTTGTGTCCATGAGGTTTCCAAGGATTGAAGGTAGTTCTGTGACATACTTGGTCTCTGCAGAGTTTTGGCGAAGAACCAACAGGTGGATCCCAGGGCTGAGGCCATGTGTGGAACAAGGAATCCTTCCCCAGTATTGTTGGAAAAGCAAAAACTCCTTTCAGAATGCTGTTATGGAAGATTGCTTCATATGGGAACAGTTTGGTGTAGGAAGATGCAAACACTGCTTACACTCAGAACTGGTGCTGGTAATTTTTTGAAGGCAGGTTTGCCCGCTTGATTATTCCATTAGCATCTGCAGCTGCTCTGAGTGGCTCCTCTAGTCTCCTCTTCATTCTTTGTCCTTGCAGGGAAGGCTGTGAAAGCAGCTGCAGCTGCTGTGGAAAAGAGCAGGTGAGACCATGCTGACAGGCACAGCTCTAGGGAAAAGTGGCATAAAAGCATCTCTGTGCTAATCACTCAGCTTGGGCAGTCTGTCTTCACAGTTTATGCACTTTAGCCTAAAATTCCTCAATTACTGGTTCCATCTGGGTACCACATGCAGCATTTCTGGATCTCTAAATGATCTTACTTTAAGGAGAGCTGTGTCTCAGTTCTCTGCTGATAAATCTGAATTCATCTGCCTTTAGTGTGATACTTTCAACCTTGGAAGTGGACAGTGACATTGTGGGCTATGAAGTAAGTGTTTTCTAATACACCTATTTTGGTATCTACTGGGGGAGCTTTTGTTGTAGAAAGAACAAGTTCCAGGGTGTTCAGCACCAGAGTGAGTAATAGTGAAAAGCAAATGCCAAAGAGCAAGGTGGAAATGGATGTAATGATGATGTCTTCTTTCTACACTCATGACATACAAAAATCTGCTCAGAAGCTGCAGCAGAGCATGGCAGCAAAATACCTTCAGTGTTACACATTTTAGGGCTCTCTGTCATAATGCAAATCCCCTCTACAGACAGATTTGCTTGGACACACATAATTTACCCTGGCTAATTTTAATGGGGCGTTGTTAATGCCAAGACTTCCAGAGGCACCATTTGCTTTTCAGCGTCTCTCACTGTGCTTCAGTTTTACCAGAAGCATCCAGATGGAATTCACATCCTTTTGTCATTAGGGAAGTGTGGGTGCTGGCGTGGCAGAAACTGACAGTTCAGAGACTTCCATCTGCCCGGGTTTTTTCAAAATTCATTTCCTTGGATGCTGAGAATCAAGTGAGAGAGGCAGCAGAGGTTGTTAGGCCACCCATCTCAGCCTTGGGTGGCCTGTACAGACTTCAGTCACAGCCTTGGGTGTGCCGCTTAGACTAGATCTGTAAAAGCTTTCAAAGGAGGTGCAATTCAGAAACAAATACTCCAAATAATAATTTTTGTCCTCCACATATGCCTTCCAGGAAGAAAAAAGCTAGTCATAACCAAAGGATGATGCATGCATCTTAGACCCTAAGGATCCAAGGGAGCATTGTCCTTTTCCAGGGACAAGGTTGAGCACCTATGCCACCGTGTGATGTCATCTTCTGGGAAGCTCATTCTAAGGAATCTAGAACACCTCCTGCTCTAGGAATTTGTGTCCATATTCTGTCTATTTAGACCTTTGGTACAGGGATGGTAGCACTTCCCTGTTGCTCAGAGAACTAGAGAAGGTTGACACGGCAACATACTGAGAAACACTTGTGCTGTAACCCTCTAAAGTACCCAGTACAGAGCAATCCAGTTCATCAGTGTTACAATTATTACAATTGTTGCTGGTCTCCAAAGTACCCAAAGCTGTTTATGTGACTCTCAGAATTTCCCACAATATTTTCAAGGACGTAGGTCTGAATTTGTCAGATCACTGCTCTGGTACACCAAAATTGTGGAGGTAAAGTAAAAAAAAAAGAAGGCTAAATATTAAATGGATATTTTTACTGAAATAAATAACATGGGTGTTACACCATTGAGTGTTATTGTTCACATTTAGCTGGATAAGAATCTCCTGGGTTTAATTTCATTTGTAGTTGCTGAAGTGATTGCTGCTCTAAAAGTCAGCTCTGCATTCACAGAAATTGTAGAAACTTTGCCAAGGAATGTAGGTCTCCAAAGAGCGTGCTGAGCCTCAACTTTTCTGTGGGTCAAATGCTGAAACTAATACTGCTGTTCTCACTTCATACAAGCCTTGCAGAATACCTTGATTTCTAGAAGGTCTGCAATTTCTGGTGTGGTTGCTGAACAGAGCATTGGCAGAATCACTTTTAAAATTCATCAGTTGTCATTGCCTTGGGATTTTTGGCCACTGGTAAATGTAGAAGTGTCCAGACTGTGAAGATTGCATCATGTGCAACATGCTGGTGGAGGAGGTGTTGAGGTGGTAGATTGCAGAGCAGCTGGCTGGCTTTGGAGGGGAGCAGGAAGAAGCATCTGCATTTTTCTGATCTCTGCATTGCTCACTAGGTGATACTGGTGACGTGTAGGGATTTGTATTCTCTGCTTTTATATCCTTCCCTTGGCATTAGGTACTGACCTCTGTCATAAGCAGGCTGTCAGACTAGATGGGCTTTGAGTCTGGTGGCTCTTGAGTCTCTCCAGTGTAAAGTCTTCATCAAGTCATTGAAATGCTTCATGTATGAATTATCCTGTTGAAGTGACAGAGTGGAGACAAGGGGCTCCCAAGTGCTAAGAAGTATAACTTAACTTTCTGACAAGTGGGATGCCAGCTGTCACTCTTAAAAGAGAGTGCTCAGATTTGTGCTCCAGCACCAATTCCTGGAACTACTTCTGAAGTTGAACATTCACATTTTGTGGAAGATATAATAGATGCACATCTGCAGGTTTCTTCTGGCATTGTCCCCGGGTTTTGTTGTGTGTTTTTAATACTGGGCATAGCAGTTGCCCTCATGGGTTCAAGTATATTTCATTTAATTTACTGGAGTGCTGAAATGAGCGGTGAGAAGTTTTTTAGAAGGTCAGAGGTAAACTTAAATTTCCAAAATTATCCCTCAGCCCTTCCTTCCAAAACTTGTGATACAAATCACCAGTTCCTTTAGTTTGACCCTTTTGCCAGATATCTCTTTCCAAATGCTTGGTCAGGCAGCACACGTAGTTTACTAGCAGCATGGAGAAAATGTGTATTTACTTGCTGAAATTAATTTTCTCTGGATTAGGCCTTGTTATTTAATTCTGCATGCCTATGGTAATACTGAATTTTGGACCTGCCAGTTAACTGAAAGGTCAGTTCATAGCCTGACTATACTTCCTCTCAGAAAACCAGCAACATGGTGGCAGGTTGCTCTCCAAAAAAATATTTTTCAAGTGTTTTTGATAAAGTAGTTTTTTCATATCAAGCAATAAACCAGACTTGCAATCAGCACTGTATTGTGTCTAGAGTCAAGAAAGAAATGTCAATGTGAAGTTCAAATGTGTGAGTTTGATCTAGAAGACTGATCAGAACACAGGCTACTTCCTTTCTTTTTTTTTCCTGAAAGCACCAAAGCTGTCTAACAGCTCAGTGCATTGTGAAACATGTTCTTCCAAGTGCAATTTAATTTCTATTCAGGGCACACATAAAAAATTATTGTGAAACTCATGTTTCTTCAGTGTTCTGGTTTGCTTTTAAAGTAGCACTTTTAAATTTTAACATTTCCTTGTTCAGTCTCCTTAGACTGTACCATAAATGTATGTGAAGGCATAGTTATATATAGATTTAAGTAATCCTTCTGTTTACTCTGGCAGTGTTGTCTTTGTCTGGTGTCAGCATTGTTGCCATCAGTGACAGATTGGAGTTGTTTTGGGGGATGGGAATGCAGAGTCAGCTGGTCTGTATTTAATCTTACTGAAGTAGACTTGATCCTTACTAGAGGCAGCTGCCAGTGCCTGATCCTGTTCTAATTTCTTAGCAGTGGTCGGTCAGCAACTTCCTATCACTTTAATTCTGTCAGATGGCACCAGCATACAGACACCTTCGTGCCTCTGGTGTGCTACAGACCCCTGATTGCACAGGGCTCACCTCTGTGTTTTCTAGCCTTCATCAACAAATCCCTGATTATGAATTGCATTTAGAGCAATCAAGTTTCTAGAGCAGGCTGAAGTTCCACCGACTAGCTGATTGTTTCATGTTCAGGTTTAATTGTTTCAGTGCATTTTGTGCTTGGGCTAAAATACTCCTTTTTAGGGGTTTCATTGTGGAAGGTAATAGAAGAAAATAAAAGAAAGGTGATTTGATGTTTAGCTGGGCAGTAACCAGTGTAGCCTAGTGCTAAGGTAAACATGGACATGAAGGCTTATATTGTTTCGGTGTAGGATCCCTGGCAATTTGTTTTGGAGACCACACAACAATCCTTGTTTTTTAATCCTATTTCTAAAACAGAAATAGGCTTCTTTATTCTCCAGTTAGCTGTATAACTTTCTGCCAGTTGCTTAACCTAAATAACAAAATAATGTCAGATAATTAATTCTTTAAAGTGTTTAATTCATTTTACAGTGAGACGTGTGGTTAATTAACTTGAGAGTGGCATATACAATTAAGTACCAAACCTGAAAGTGGAACACCTTAGTTCTAATCTTACTTCTTGGTTTCTGTTCATTTTTATTTCAAATGTAGTTTTTCTCCACTTGCTGTCTTGGTAAGTAGTTTTTTGCCCTGTTTCTATAGAGCTGTCCTCTTCAAACTGTGCAGAAAAATTGGATTACAGTGAAAGATAAGTTATTGGAGTACATCAGATGTGCAAAATCTGTTTGCTGTCTGTTTATACAGCCTGCTGCAACTGTGTCTGAGGGAGTTCACTCTCTTACCTGAGATTATTTCCTGCTCTGAGCAATAGGTTTCAGTTGGGCTGTGCTTCAGTAAACACATCTTGGTGCCAAAGCCAGGCCAAGCAATTCTTCTTCCCAGGCATTCACTCCTGCTCTGGTGTTTTCCAGGGCACTGAACTGTACTAGAACAAAATATAATGTGTTGAGATTTTGTTTGTTTGGGGGGGTTGTTTGGTTTTGTAGGATTCTTAGTGTTGCCCCTGAGACAATTGTAGCATCATCCATGAGGGGCCTGGGAGCTGGAGCACACAGCTAAGGGAGAAGTAGAGCAGAAATTGCATAAGCTGGTTTTTTAGCTGAGGAAAGAAAAATGTCCATGGAATCATGGTTTGAGACTGCCACAAGCTTGCCAAGGAATCACATCTGCTCTTACTTCAAAGCCTGTAAGGGAACGTTCTTTTTCTTGGGAATATTGCATTGCTTGTAGATATATGTGGTGAAAATAGTCCACTTCTTTTAACTCATTCTCTTTTCAACTAGCAGATGGAAACTTTGTCAGATATTTGGGATTTTAATATCTTCAGGATTTTTGATATTTCTCTTTCATGATTGTCATGACTGGTGACTGAAAGATTAATGTTGCAGGCAATTACTCCCACCAAAAGTAATTTTTATTCCATATTAGTGTTTGCCAGTCAACTAGAGCATTTTGATTTTTCTGTATGGATGAGACTACTTGCATAGTTAAGATAGTGCCTAGCTGTCTTCGAAGATCAGACTTCTGTTAAAAATGGGAAGGGAAAAGTTGCGTGATGTCATGGGGAATCCTGTTGTCACAGCTTCTGAAGCACAAAGTTTTATATTTAAGAATAGGTTTTAAAAGAAGTCTATATTTTCCCTAAGCCAGTTTATAGCTAGAATGAGGCTGTATAAAATCATCATTCTGCTATAAAATAATAATTCTCTTACAGTAGGCTTCCACAGTTTCAGTAAGTTACTTAGTGTTCCATAGTAACCTTCCAGCAAGCAAGAGCACACTGTTTTTAGCAACCAAGAATATTTTATCTTTACAGATGTGGGGGTAAGTCATAATTGTTTGTATCTTGTAGACTCCCACTGATAGAAATTTGTTCTGCAAAGCTTTGTACTGATAAAGAGTAGTACTTGAGATTCCAGCCCTGTGGAAATCCAGAGCTCTGCAGAAATTAAACTCCTTAAATATCCTGTGTACAAATCCTGATTTAAATCCCTGTTTTGGTGGAATTCCTTGAGGCAAAGATTTTGATTTTCCACATGTTATGCCCAGTTTATTCAAGTATGGGCACAATAAAATGGTCTGATTCTATCACCTCAAAAAAAAAAAAAGACTTATGTAGGTTTATGGTGAAGGTATTTAGCTTTTCTAGGAAGATGAAGATGCTGGCATTTTGCATGGAGAAGCCTGTGTGGGCAGAACTTAGCACAGCAGATAGGCTCGTGGGAAGTGGCATTCAAAGAGAGAACTAGGAGTTTTTAATCAGTAGAAATGAGTAGTGGTTTTAACTGTTAGTGTGGGCTGCTCAAGATTAGCTCAGGTAGCATTTAAGATGAAAAAGCTCTCAAAGTGCACATGCAGCAGTAACAGAAAATAACTCATCATTTGAAATAAGCAGACAAATGTGTGAACACATAGGTCAGTCTGAAATGATGGAAAATTAAAAACACATCAAGGCTGGAGAAAGTGCAATATTTCCTTGAAAAATAATGTGCTAAGTAAGCAAGCAACTGGAAGTCAGTAATGCCATTTAACACTTGGGAGGAGCAAGCCCTTGGTCTCTTACCATACCTACAATTGTGTGGGGCAGCACATGGCAGGCTGCTGAGTGTGGGCACCTACAGACCTGTGGGGAAGAATGTCTGTATAAGAAATGTTGTCAGATGGCATATGATCAGTGGCTGCAGTGAGCTGAGGGTTGGATGTATAAATACTGAGAGCTAAAAATGGTACAAGAAACCACACGATGTTGGGTATGAATCTTTCATTAAAAATCTGACATAGATAATTACCCTCCCTACTTCAATGTCCTTTTAATGTTGCAAAGTCTCTCCATGGAGACTTCTTTCTAAATAAGGGAATTTATTTGGGTTTTGGTTTTGAAGTTGTTTCTTTTCCTTGGTTTATTTTGTTGGGTTGTTTTTCTTTTCCTTTTAATAAGAAGAGGATAAATTCTGGACAGGAATTATTTTATTATTACTACTTAAGCTTCTCAAAGGATACCACAAAGAAAGAAAGAAATACAAAGTGGATCAAACTTACAAAAAGTGTGTGACATTTTCCCTTTTATAAAATAAGAGAAACAAGGCATCTGAGTTTCTAAGGACCTATGGGGAAAATAGCTTATGTCATAGTCTTGCTGAAAGTAAGAAAGAGGTCATTTGTGTGCATATGAAGGCACAAATGCAGTGAATGGCTAATACACTAGTTACTGTCTTCTGCTTTTGCCAGTCCCTGAGCATGGAGGTTGTTGTCTGTATTTTATTTGTTCACTTTTCTTTTCAGCTAGCACACAACAGATAAAAAGTCATCCATTAAAAGTGGGAAAAGTGAAGGGAGAAACAGTAATCCACAATTTTCTTTCATAAGACCTAGAATTACTAATGATGGCCCAGGAGTGTAGCATGAGTTAGGTAAATGTGCTAGTTTTGGCTGGAGTAGAGTTTATTTCCTTCACAGTGACTGATATGGAGCAGTATTTCAAATCTGGACTCAACACAGGGTTGAATATATAGAAATGTTTTTGTTATTGCTGAGCAGAGTCAACATAGAGCCAATGCCTTTTCTGCCTTTCCTACTGCCACACTGGTGAGGACTTTGGTGATGCAAGGGAGACTGGGAGGAGACACAGCTGGGACAGGTGACCCCAGCTGACCAAAGGGATATTCCAGACCATCTGACATCATGCTCAGTATATAAAGCAGGGGGAAGAAGAAGGAAAGGGGACATTTGGAGTGATGACATTTGTCTTCCCAAGTCACTGTTATATGTGATGGAGCCCTGCTCTCCTGGACATGGCTGAGCACCTGCCTACCTCATGAAAAAAACCCCAAGAGAAAAACAGAGGGGAGCTTCCAGCAGTGCTGCCTCAGCTCTCCACCTGCAAGAATGAAAGGCAAAGAGCAAGAGCCATGGGCTAGAGAGAACTCTGCCTGCACAACCCAAACTTTATAAGGCCTGGCACCTGCTGGCTCACAGTTCCATTTCTGGAGCCAATCTCTTAAAGAGACACTTCCCATTTTGGGCACAGATAGATACAGAATACAGTAACCTTTTGGATTACCCAGGATACTGGGTGCATGACAGAGCTGGACTGTTTTTTCTTCGTGGTTAAAGAATTCAGTACTGTTTTGGAAAAAGATCCCCCAACTGGTATTGGCCAGGTAACAATGACTTCCCAGCAGAGCTGGAGTTGGTAGAAATAAGTTAATTTTGAGAAGAGAGAGAAAGAGAGAAAAAGAGCATCTTTGAAAAGAAATGGAACTGACCAACTGGGAAAACGTGAGCAATGCTTTTCCTTTGTGCAGGAACCAACCACCACTGCAGCTGCCTGCCTGCCTGCCTGCCTTGTGAACGTTTGCAAAATACTGTTCCTTGATTGGGGAAAGCTTGTGAGTAGTTAAGGCTGCATGCTGTAAAAGAAAGCATGTTTATTTTAGTTTGTGTGAAATGGAAGGAGAAACTACTTAGGATTGTGTAAAAATTACTTGTTTTACATTTATAACTCGACAGCCCAATGACTTGTGAATTTGGAATGTGAAACTGATCTGAGAGTGAGCTGGAGACTTCATTGCTGCAGGCTGAGAATTAGTGTTTTGATAAACCATGCTATCTGCTTCATGGATGAGTATGTGTTGCTTGCTTCAGAGAAATTCTGGTTGTCTCCATAGGCTTGAGGTTATAGGCAGTTTATGATTTTGTTTGTATTTCCATTGTCAGATTCTAGTTGTCAGCTTTTTGATGAAGAGGTAGTTGCACATTTAGCTCAAGTTGTACTGCTTTGTATTGTTTTTAAAGTAAACTGAGGTAATGGATAGAATCCAGACTGCTGGAAATTACAGTACTTCTGCCTCCCAGCCCTTGCCCCACCAAATAAAGTTTAGTGAGCATCTCAACAGGACAATCCTTTCACTGTTATCTATTCCTTATGTCTGTTTTTGGCTGGAAATACTGTTTTTTGAAAAGCAGTAGTTCACATGCCCATTTGGTTTCATGACTTCTTTCCTTGACAGTCTGTAAAAGCAAGTAATGCTGCCTACTCTGAGGGTGGTGGAAACACTGGAACAAGTTGCCCAGAGAAGCTGTGGATGTCACATCCCTGTCAATGTTCAAGGCCAAGCTGGATGGGGCTCTGAGCAACTTGGTCTAGTGGACACTGTCCCTTCCTGTGGCAGGGAGGTTGGAATAAGATGATCTTTAAAAGATCCCTTCTAGTCCAAGCCATTTTATGATTCTGTCTATGACTGTGGAGTTTGTTACAGTAGTATCTCTGCACAGATAACTGATTTGAAACTGCAATGTATTGCACACAGCTGCAGTGGTATTGCCAGCAGCAGCTGTCACGTTCTGTGCTCAGATTCAGCCTTTGGTGCAAAAAACTGGGGGTCCCTATAGCACATTTCTGTCCTGAGCCTCTGCCTGGATTCTAAACCTGATTTATGTGTCTAAAACTCTGTAATACAATCACTCTGAGATTTTTTTTTTTTTAACCAGTAGCTATGGAATAGCAGAAGTTAAGGGCAGTATATCTGATTAGTGTAAAGTAAAACACTCCAAACATACATCAGGTAATTCTGAGAATGGAATTTAAATTGGTATTACAATTTTGATTGTTACAATTAGGATCTACAGATTTATTGACTGCTCTGTGCTGAGAAATGGAGATTGATGCACACTAGACTGTAATCCACTCATCCACCATGAAGCTTCTGCTAGAGATCCATTTAATTTCCAAACAGAATAATTAATTATCTATCTCCAGAGAAATATTTTTTCTTGAGGATCAACGTGTGCAGTGAGCTATCAGACAGGGTTTTACAGCAAACAAGCAAGGAAGCAGCTGTCTCTAGCATGCATGGAACTAAAGACTAAAAAATGGAACTGTGGAACTAAAGAAAAAATTTCTATAGACAATACAGAAGTACGAGGAATAATCTAATGTCCCAAGAGAGTTAACAAATATGGGTCCAATTCATTGCCTTGCCAGTATTGCTGTGTTATCTGCAATGGGAGACATGGGTTTGCCAGCACAGCCTTGTTTGTTTTTTTCTGTCTAAAACTATTCAGTGTAATTTGCATCAAGTTTGTGGTTAAAAGTGTGTTATGTAGTTGTGGGAAGTGTGGTGTCCCGGTAGGTTGGTTTCAGTGGGGTGCAAGGTATAGCCTGGGTGCTGTACCTTGTCTCAAAGTGCTGAGCCCTCTGTAGGCAATGCTAGTTTCTTTAATTCAGACCTTCTGGTTAAAATGGCCCAACACCAAATAAATCTGACTCTTCCAAAAACACATATGGACTCTAATATATATTTCCTTGTGAATTCTGGCAGTGCAGCCCAATTCAGGGGTGTGCCCTTAAAGCAGAATCACAGAAATGGCTTTCTGGAATAGATCGCTAATAACTCCTCAAGCCCTTCCCCAGCCAACACAAAACCGTGAATGGTGTTTCAAATGACAGGACAACAGCTTTCTGTGTCTGTCAGACAAACAGATCCCGAAATGGAAGTTTCTGATCATATCATTTAAAATATCTGTTTTCTGTGAATGCCGTACAGGGGATAATTCCTTCAGGAAGGCTGACAGTCAGTTGGCTGCTCGGTACAGTACTTTCCAGTGTAAAAATAAACTGCAGATGTTTGACACAGAAATGTCAGGATATTTAACTTTGGGTTAAGGTTTGCAGATGTCATGTGCGTTGTGGAAGCTAAATCTCTGCCTTAGGGTGAAAGAGGGAAGAGGTACATGGCATCAAATGCATGTCCTGTGTGTGACCAATGCATCCTGACCTGTGGACACTTCGTCCTTTTTGATGTTAAAAAACCCCCAACTGCTGTCATTAGTACTGAACTGTGCCTGTTACACGGTTTTGAGGATGGTCATTTGTTCTTGAGAAGTTCAGCTGCCGGGTGATTTTCTCCCTCTTGTCAAAATGTCCCCATAAGAGGAGAATTTTGTGTAGCGCTTTGATGTTTTAGCTGCACTCAGCATTGTTTGTTTCCTCCGAGCAGTACCCAGGAAGCGGAAGTAAATTTGGACATGCACAATCGAGTTCTTGCTTCCAGTCAGGCTTACCACAGAGCATTTTTGTTGACAGATTGGTTCAGATGTTTCACTTCTTTAATTGTTTTAAATCCTCTTTAAAAGACCTGATGCGTGCATTTATGTTGGTGCTGTTTTGTTTGTTTTCAAAGCAATAAGTAAGTCTGCCAGCTTTGAACTTTGCAAGTCTTGAGAAACGGCTGGGCTTGGACAGTTTATCTAGACACGATGCTTACAGCTGTGTTCCATTGAATGCACTTAATGGGCGACATGACAGACCTATTTGTTCATTTTCACAGGGTAGTAACTGGTTACATTTTCTCTTGGTATCATTCAGCTAAAGTTACATTGTCCTGTGCATTGTTGCCTTTCTCAGCTGCAAATCATTATTTTGGAAACAACTCTCCTTTTTGTTTGGATTTTTTTGCGATGGGGAGTGAGTTGGGATGATTTGGTTGGGTTGTTTCTGTTTTCTTGGGAGGGGGAGGGGGGTTGTGCGTTGGGTTTTCTGTTTTTGTTGTTTTGTTGTTTGAGCTTTTTCAGGGCACGTGTATTTTGGGGAGAAATGGAGCAATGTTGATTTTTGCTTAGCAGTACTAATACTGAGGTTTCCTACAGTTTTAGGATTCAGTTCCAGGATCTTCTTCATTTCTCCCCATTCATTCTAGCCTGACTTTATGATGATATTTAGTAGAAATTTCTCTTTATGCAAAATGACTGCAGCTGCACCCTAGAACATGTGGATTTTTTTCCTTTTAGACACAGCAAAAATATGAATATATAATATTTTTAAAAGTTAAAATAAAACATGATTGGCTGACAGCCCAGTAATTTACATCTCCTATGGTTTGTTTGTCTAGGGAGGCAGCAGCAGCTGGAGGCTGAGGACCCATACGTGGAGGCTGATCAAGACCTGCACAGGAGGGTGGAGCGTTCTGTGGAGCCGCCTACGGAAAGACCTGGGGAGAGGCGCATGGCAGAGATGAAGAAACTGTATGGTGCTGAAGCTGCCAAAATCCAGGCAATGGAGGCTGCCATGCAGCTAATCTTTGATAGGAACTGTGACAAAAAGCAGCCCAAATACTGGCCCATTATTCCCCTTAAGCTGTGAGTACCTGCGCAGTGCTCTGACACGGCACAGTGCTACAGGGTCAGGTGCCTTAGGTTGGGCTGCTGAAAGAACAAACTGCAAATTTTGGTTTGGGGCTTTGGGGGGCAGTCTGGCAAGGACAGCATGTATTTCTTTGGCCTTTTTCTCTTTTACAGTGTCTGTTAGTGATTTTCACAGTCCATTCAACCCATATACAGTTGTCAACTAGTAATAGGACGGACAGAAATATCAAACCTGTCTAAAACTCACTCATCTGATACCCAATTGCCATGACCATGCTTGCCAGAAAACCTAACGTCCATACCCAGTGAACTGGGAAAACTTAAAGCAAAGCAAAGAAGAAAAAGACTTTAGGAATTGTCTGCTCTTCTTGTTTAGGAATTTGAGTGATCCCATTTTCTAGTCTTATTTAACATAGTAGTATTAGGATCTTGTTTCACACAACATAGCTTGAAGTGTTATGTCTGCTAATCTTGGGGTTTTTTGAAAACCAGGAGCCCACTGGCAAAGATACAACTTATCAAATTACCATAGCCCAGACACTGGAATTCTTTTTCAAAGGTTTATAATAAAGCAGGAAGTTTTCCTTCCAGACTGATACTTGTCTGGCAGGAGTTTGACTCTAAAGCAACATTATATAAAAAAATCTTTAATGAAGGGGTGGGAGGATTAGGCAGAAGCCTGATGTGGTCCTGTCTGTTAGAGATCTGTTTAGCAGAAGAGAAATTTAAGAGGACACAGCACCATTGGAGCCAGTGCCTACAGTAATTTTTGCCATTCTAGTAATAAGCAGCAATGGGCTTGAAGGCTTGAAGCTTTAAAGAAGGCTTATTAGAGTGATAGACTATATCTGACCAATGTATAAGGAGCTGTGGAAACCAGGTAGCTCTGTGGGCTACATCTGTTTTAGTTGCAGCTTTCCGATGGCCAAGTGCATGGGACATGCACAACATTTAAACATAAGCAAGTAGATATGTACTCGTCTGTCTGCAGAGATGTGCCTCTGTGGGTGCTCCTCCATCTGTACTAGCTGTTTGGTTCTGCTTCTGACACTCTTTACTTTGGCCCAGTTGTGCTTGTCCCATGCCAGATGGAGTGAGGCACACTGGTGGTTTGTGTAAGAGAGGCCAAACTGGCCCCTCAAAACCAGCAGCACCTTAGAAAATGGTACCCTGAGCACTTTAAAGGATTCTCTGTGAAGCTCTGCTGATAAATATCATTGTGTACTGAAGGGCAGTAGTTTGTGTTCAACCATTTCCATGCCAGGGCAGAGGGAGGTCTGCTGGTTTATTAGTGACATACTCATCTGCCTTCCTGGCAACAGAGGAAGCTTACAATTAAAATTGTAGCTTCAGTTCATGCTGACTGAGTGTCCAGAGTTTCTCTGTAGTATGTGTTTGGAGTATCTTTGCTTTCAGTAGTAGTTACTGTTTTTTCAAAGCAGCATTTCCATGTCAGTCCCTCATCTTTCACTTTAGATGTGACCAGATTAAGTTAAATTGAACACTGAAATTACAAAGCCTCCAGTTTCCAAAACTTATTTCTGTTGTGATTAATCTGAAAAACTTCAGTGAGACAGGAGAGAGAAAAGGATTATTAACAGTCCTGCGTTTGTCTTCACTCTTGTATTTGGCAGATTTTGTCAAGAATTCAGTGTTTTATTTCGGTTTCCTTTCATTGACCAAATAAATTTTCTTCTTAAGACTTTGCAATTTACTTTTTTTACATATATAAACAATCTTCCATACTTAGAACACCTCAGCTCTGAGATGGCAGAGCTTTCTTTTAGCTGCTGTATTGTTTAAGGAAGATAGAGCAGGAGTGGTTTTAACATATGGAGAAGCACGAGGAGTGCTGACAGGACTTTCACACATGTATACTGTGGTGCAAAATTAATGGGAGGGTTGCTGCATCCACTGGGGGAAAACCCTGTCACAGATTAACATGCATAAATTCCTCTATTCTTATTTGAAATGTTTCCAGTGTGGTGATGGTGTTTTCCCCGTGCAGTTCTGTTCAGGAAAAAAAAAAAAGGAAGAATGGGTAGGGTAGGACTGGGCTTACTTTTCAACACAAGTTCAGTTCTTGCTGTGGTTGATTCTTCATCCAACTGGTTCTGCTAGCAAAAGCAGAAATTCTGGTCTCAAAAAGTATTTGTAGAGGCCTCATATAAGACAAACATTGAATTCCTTTCCTAATTCACATAAAATGTAAAGTAAATTTATAAAAAGAAATATATATAAATTACCTTGCCTTTGATTCTTTTAAGTATTTTTAAGAGGGTTTAATATACTTAATATGCTATGAGGTTAGAAGGAAAGAGAACTGGATGAATTGTTCCCTAGGAACTATGTGCTAACTCCTGAAAGGGGGGAATACCCTACTGAAGACTTAAAAGTTTGCTGCCAAATAATCTCTTTTCAGGGGATGGGCCAGCAAAATGGGACATCTGGCCAACTACTCCCAGATGTTTCCATTTTGCTGGAAATTCAGCAGAACTTGAGAATTCTGTGTTGCAGTTCTTTCCTCTATCTCCTATGTGATTTTACATTTCTGATAAATATCTAACATAAAAGCATATGATCATGGTGAAATGCAGCAGCAACTCAAAAATGCCACTTCAGTCATCTGTAGCATTCACTATTTTTGCACACACCTATTATGCTTCCTCAGTCCTGGGAGCGTTTTTTTCCCCCAAAGATACAACGTTCCTTGACTGGAATGGAGTTGTGGTGCTGCAGACTTGATTCTTCCTGCTGCAGAAGGTTGCACCTTTGCTTTCAGTTATGCCAGCTGTTGGTATAGTCCTGCCCAAAGGGAATTCTTCACTTGCTGGTGGTGCAGTTTCTCATGAGCTTTTCCCAACTCCAGCAGAAGAAATTATACCCTGAAGTCACAAGTTGTCATCCAATTAGTCTTGATTTCAAAAACTGGTTTCCTCATTTGTGACAAACTGGTTTCCTCATTTGTGGCATGCAAATCAGCCTTATTTTCAGAAGAGTTTGTGATTGGTTGAAGATGATTTGAAGATAGGAGAAAAATATAATAGGTCTTTTCTAGCATTCTTAAAAGAAATGAGAAAAAAGCCCTTTCAGAATTGTTGTGATATAAATGTAACATAGAAAACAAGCAATGATCTGCTTCCTGCAGAAAGAAAAATTGCTCACTTTTGTGCATTGGTGACGTTGTCAAGGGCTCTTGTTCTTTTAGATTATTTCCCCAAACAACAGCTGACAGCTCAGTGTGCCCGTGTGTACAGGCAACCTGAGAAGAGATTCAACCCTTTTGATGAGCATCATTTTTCCCAATCAATGTTATGGGTAAGTATTCATCCTTTTTGACCAGGGTCTCATGAATGGCTAGCTGCAGACATCTCACACTTGAAAAAAGCATTAATAAAAAGCAACTTAAATTTCTGTAACAAGGATAAACATCACATATGGATTTGGTCACTTGTGTCTTTTTCTTAGTAAAAGTTTCTTATTCATTACATGAAATATGATGTAAATATTGCTGTCTTCATCTCTTGTTGCACTAATAGCAGTCTAGCTCTTGGTGTAGAAATTGAGAAAAGCAAGACACAGATTCAGCTGCTTGAATTTTGAGTTTTAAGTGTGATTTTTGGCATGCTGGGCTGAACATTTTGGCTGAAAGAATTAGCGAGGGGCCAAGATTATTGCCCAAAATGTGAAATGCAGTCTGTCAAAAAGGAAACATCCCAACTCTGTTTTCCTTCTGGTTTCTTAAAAGTGTAAGCTCCTAGAAAATGTGTTATTTGATAAATAATGCATTCATGCTGTGACAAAAATCTTTTCTCATGTTTGTGTGCTAATCAATCAGCTGCCTATCCTGTCTAACCTGTTGTCTCCTGTGTTTCTGCATGGATAGTCCAAAGGACATAAATTCTTAAGGGCTCTTTTCTAGGTAGAATAGCAGCCTCTAAGGGAGTCTCAGCTGCTTCTGAAGGATGGTTATAGCCAGAGTGTGTTCAAGGCTTCTCTCCTCTTCCTATATTCTGACATAGCTGGAATTGCTGAGCTGGCACACAGTGACACGTGCAGAGGAGCTCAGGGTGGGTAGGTGACAGACCATGACATTGCCATTTGAGTGTTGTCTTGGAAGACCTGGCTATCAGAGCAGAGGAGTTGCTTGGACTCAGTCCATTCTTTGGAATTGGTCCTACAGGCATCAGCCTCAACTATTAATATTGACAGGCCAGGAACAGTGCAGTCTTGCTTGGCCAAAAGTGGAGGAAGACTTGCTTCTCTTGAGCTTGCAGGGAGTAATTGAGATTCTCTGTGCATGGATTTCATTGCACAGCCACAGAATAAAATTTTTCCCCTTTAATCATGAATCCTTGCCTAGTAAGAAGGCAAGCAAGCAGAATAAATGTGAACATACATAGTTTTTGAAAAGAAAATACTTTTTAGCCTTATGATGCCAATACCACTGCTGGTTCCCTAAACTACATGGAGATCTTTTTGCCTGCAAGGCCTTTTGAAAAACCAAAATACACATAACTGCTATACCCATGACTGTTGTTTTCAGCCATCCCAAAGACATACATTTTTGGGGAGGAAGGAATGAGAAAAGTGGAAAGGATTGGTGGAGACCTTTTCTGAATGAGAGTTACAAGTGGTTCTCCTTAACTTTTAGAGTTTGTTTTAAATAAAAGCAACAATTTCTTGTCTCAATAGGAAGTGAGACAAAAGTCTATGAGGAGCTATTAAAAATAAATTACACCACTGTCTTCAGATGTCCTTAATCTGGACCTTACTGATACCTGGGAAGGATTAAAAAAATACTGTTTTATTCATGTCCCCTAGATAGCTGCCAGGTGTTGGTATAGAAGATAACCAGATTTCTAATCAGTTTATAGGGATGTTTAGAATCTTTCCACACACTTCTACTGAAGATGAAGATTGAAATACCAGTCCTGAGGTTCAGCTGTCTCATGCATTCTTCTTTTCTAGTTACAGCAATCCTTCCTGTTTGGTGACTCAGCTCCACCAAGGTTTACTGGCATTGAGGTCAAAAGGAGTCAAGTTGGAAGACACCTAGTGCTAAGTTGTTTAATGTAATCCCATTTACTTGTTATTTGGCCAAGATTCAGTAAACCCTTTTGGTCTAGGCTTGTACAAGCTGCCAGCATGAAAAAGTCTCTGCATTGCATTTCAGCAATTTTGATACATAGCTGTGTTACTCCCATCCTTTGCATTGGACAGGAAAAGATCTCAGTCATCATGTCTGGTTTCTGCTACCTCCAGCAACCAACATAATCTCAAATATTTCAGAAACTAATGAGGAAATTCCATTTCCTGTCACCTCCATGTCTGCTTGTTAAGACTGCTGGGCCTGCTTCTCACTTGCAAAGTGTAATAAAATACCAGGAATGTTACAAATTTAAGTTGTCCTTTGTCAGGGTTGCAAAAAATGTAAATGTGGTTACAGATTATGTATCTTGGTCTTTTTTAAAATTAAGATCCTGTAATATCTTCCCTGTGGACAGAAGGACTTACTGTTGTAACAGAAATAAATGCTTGAAGTATGTTTTTACTTAAGCAATAACTCATCAAAGGCCACGTTTCTGGTCTGTAGCATATTCCATGAAGTGGCCAAGTAATAGCTGAAGGCTCCCCTTCCGCTGTCTTTTCATGAGAAGTGGTGCTGCAGTGCACTTGAAACACACCAGTTTTGTCAGTTTCTCCAAACAGTATAATTCTTACATGACTGCAGAATATAAATCTGAAATGGACTCTAAACCAAGAGCAGTCAAATAATAGACTGCATAATGGGAAGGTGGTAGTAGTATTCACTACTTTTTATCAATTGTCTCTACATGTGTTGATCAATTTAGGATTGCCAGTATTGCCAGACCAGACTGCACTAGAGACAAGAAAATATTTGTAGAGCAAAATATGACATTTTCATTGATACTGCTCTGCAGAACCGTGTCAGCAGTGCCACAACTCATTTGTGGTCCTTGTTTTGATGTCACTGCCCTGGCTGTTGGGGGCACACAGAAGGTCCTTCCTTGGCACCTCCTCGGAGAAGCCCTGTAGCTGAGCATGCTCATGGCAGCTGTTTTTGTCATTATATCCCAGCCCTGTGGTCCTTGCCACCTTTGTCTGCTGGCTGCTGGACTGTACTCCCTTGCTCTGAAAGGATGCTGAGTGTGGGGTATGTGTGATGACACGATGGTCCCATGGCAACAGGCTGTGATATCATCAATGCCAGATGGTGAATTCTTTCAGGGACACACCAGAAAGAACAGCTGTGTTGTGCTATAGAAAATCCTTACACCAGAACTGCTCTTCTCTATCGCCACAGAAAAGAGAGAAAATCACAGACAAAATTTTCCCTCCTTTGCTTTTTCTGTTGAGCAGATCCCTCTCCAGGGTCACCTACAGCTCCAGTGTGAGAGCATAAACGTGTATCTCCAGAGTGCAAAAGTGCTTTATGGAGAACTTTTAACAAGATTCGTTGTTTGCCCTTCCTGAGTGTGTTTTACTATGCAGACCTGCTTTGGAAAGATGTCCTGTACTTTCTCTGTCAACCGCAGTTAAATCTTGTTTAAAAGCAGAAAAAGAGCTGCCTTACTGTCTCTTCCATTCAATAGATCTTTTAGTCTAGCTGTGTTACTTGCATTTTCAAGTCTAACAAAATGAAATCTGTTTCTCTGGCATGGTTAGAGCTAGAGATTTTTCGTGGTAAATACATTGATAATAATTAGCAGCACTAGTGATTTGTGTTACTTTTGGAAACTGTCATTCCAGGCACAGCTTGCCATGTGATAGTCCCCATCAGCATGACAAAATTGTTCACCTCAATCCAAGAAGATAACATGTCCTACTGGAATAAAACATAACAAGTGCTTATATTGTTGAATTTTTTAAAATACCTTACTAAAAACTAGTAATTAAACAATTTTGTTTTTCTAGTTTAACTTCCTTCATGACAGGCTTTTCAAGTCTGAATTTATGTAAAATCATTAAAATGCTGAAAAAATTCAGCATATTCTCAAATATAAGACAGATTTTTTTCATTCTAGTAGAGTGCCCAAAATAAAATAATAATAATAATAATTATTATTATTATTATTATTATTATTCTAAAGAAAATATGTCCAAAACTTGCGTTGATTTTTTCTTTGATTTTCCAACATTATTTTAATTTCATGGTTTACAGGATTAAAATTTGAGGCTTTTTAAAATATATTTCTTAGCTGAGCAACCTTTAAAATGTTCAGTGGCTTATCAACTGCACTTTCAAGGCCTAAAATACCATCTGAATGTGTGCTAAATGTAGGAAAAATGCCAACACTGCCTCTCCCAACACTGCCACCCCCATGAAGCTACCTGGGATTTAATCTGTGCACTGTGATGCATTTTTCTGGTCACATCCATGACACTTGATATCTCCAAGAATCCAGCTGAGCAGTTTCCTGGGCTTGTCATTGCCGCAATTCTTTTCAGCAGACCTCTCTTCTTGCTCCCTTCATGTTCTTTTTCACAAAGGCTCCTTGCTGATTGTGTCCCTCCACCCCTGCACACACTGTTCTGCAGCCTGATGATGCTCTCTCAGCTCCTACACTCCTGTCTGCCTCACACAGGGAGGGCAAAAACTGTTGTCTGGACACTCAGTTGCCAGCAGAGCACATGAGAAGGGCCAGTGGAGGTGACCAGATTTTCTGGTCAGTGCCTCTGGCACCATGAACAGTAAAAGCAGAAAGTACCAAGACACTTCCCACAGTATTGCCCCTGGCCTGTCAGTGTGCAAGGGAAGAGTTTTCTCTCCTCTTTTTCTACCTAAAAGAAAATTTCCTCCCTGCTGTGCAAATGGTGGGAATTGTGTCACTGCCAGTTTGTTTCTCCCCACTGCAGCCAATCACCTAAAACTTTTCTAAAGTTGCAGTGCAATGAACCACCACAATCCTGTTGAACACCAGGGAAATCTTTTGTAAGGCTTTCCCTAGTGGGAGAAACAATTGCTGGATACAGTGCCTGGTCTGCACAATCCATCTGTTAAATTTATGTGTCTCAACAGTACATCTCAGTCAACTGCACCTCCAAGGGCAAGGAGTAACTGTAACTTGGGAGCTCAGCCGTTTGGAAGACCAACCAGGCAACTGTGATCTATTACCACCCAGCAGATGAGGATGTTGCTAAGGCAGTTTCTCGATGTAAGAATGATTTTTATCTCTTTTTTCTCTCTTTTCAGCCCTCTTGGCCAGCTGGCATCCCAGTTTTTAAATTTTCCAGCGGGCATTGGTTCAGTTTGGCGTGATCCTTCAGAGTGGGAGCAGTAGCCTATTTAGAGCTTCAAACACATAAAGACTGACTGGCTGGAACCCCAGAGAACAACCTAGCAAGAGGCTGACAAGGGCACTCAGCCAGACTATCTCCAAAACACTATTGTTAAAAGAACCTGATATGCATGTTAAGTAAACATCAAATATGCAAAACCCAGTACACGTAAGATGCAGATAATAGCATAAGGTAATGGGCCCTATCTCCAAATAAATAATAGCACCCTCATAACCACAGGCAGTTTCAATATTTTCTGTTCACTTTCAATGTCCTCTGGATGGGTCATATCTACAACACAATAAAACTCCCACAGGCTCCAGCAAGAGCTGGATTTTGGTATTAAACCCTGGCTAAAATGAGGGAAAGAAATTTCTCTTGCACACAAACAGGCAAAAGCTCTAGAATAAATGTGATCCAGGAAGTTATTATATAAAGGCATTGATAATTTCATTTGCATATAAAATAATAACAACAAGAACGGAAGCTAAATTATCCCATACATACAGAAACCCTGGGTGTTCAGAATTGGCTATTCATTATTCTCTTGTCATATAAAGCAATTCAGTCTGCAGCTGCATTTCTCTTACAAATCCAATTCAATCAAGAGAACCGAAACATCATTAGCAAACCCACTGATTTATCCACCAGTAAAGTGCTGATACAGGCCTCTGTTCCTGCTGCTAATAAATTTTCTGCATAGCAGTGTTGGCTCTCTCTAGGGATCTCTCATTATTCTAATGACTACAGATTTCTAACTTAACCACTGGAATTTTTAAGCCTGAAAGTCCATAACAGTAGAGTTCAAAACCTGTGGGAGTCATAGGAAAGAAAGGACATGACCCAAACTACCCAGTTGCCTCAGAGATGTGTCTAGATGTAACTGCAGATAGAGCAACACCTGGTGCCATAGAAAATTGCTGTAGTAGGACTTTTTTTCCCCTTTCTGAAATACATTGTCTCCTGTTTTGCTCATCACTTCCTATTTCCCTCTGTGGGCTTGCCTGCAGAGCTTTGCCTCCCTCTCTGTACCTTTCCCTGGCTCCTGCTTGGTTTGTTTCCGTAATTGCCAGCCTTCCAGGCTCATTTACCTCTGCCTCAGCCTCTGTTCTCCTGCAGAACTGCAGGGAATGCTCTGATAAGCCCTGGTAGATAGATGTTGTCTCCAGTTCCTCCTGCACATTGTCCTCCACCAGGGCTCTGGGCAGTCACCTCCGGGCTCATCACAGCATCGCTGTTGATAATCCATATGCATGAGCTCTTAGACACTGTTTCAAGGCCTGGGCACGCACTTCTGCTTCCTTTACAAGGTGGACTTCAAACAGTGTCACTTCTAACAGCCCAGTGGGTGTTAGAAGTAATGTTGTCTTCTGGGAATAATTTTACATGCTGCAGTTTCTGTGGCTTCTTTAACGGCCTTGCGTCATTTTGTCTGCCACGTTCTTGTGATGTTTGGTTTGCCTGTGGCCCTTTCATCTTTTAAACACAAAGAAGTTATTTCCTTGGAATATTGGATGGCAGAATTAATGTTCTAGACTATCCGGCAGTTTCAAAACACTCATGTTCAGCCTGGACTCTATTAAAAAAAAAAAAAGTACAAAAACTAAGAATCCAGATTCACCTATGACAGTGTAACATGTTTAATATAGTTTTAATAAAAAGTTTTATTACATTCCTCACTTGAATTATTTTTTTCCTATTTGCTGAACATGGAGAACAAGAATCAAATAACTCAAGTCTTTAAAAAGTGTTCTTTATTTTAAAAACACAGGCACTCCTATCTATCTTATGTATGCTTTAAATAAACAATAAAATTATTACCAATGTAAGATACTTGCCACTTTCATTTACTTTTTTATCTCTCCTAATTGAAGAGTGGATACGTGTGGGTGACTAGTGTGTTCTGCTTTTATGTTTAAATCCTGTACTTGCGCATTTGCAAAAAATTATCTGTCTGTACTGAAAGTAGGAGGAAAATGTTCTTGTTTAGATTAAGTGTTTGGATTTTTTTTTTTAATCACCAGGTTTATTAGTGTAGGGAATGAGACGTTACACTAATCTTCCAAACTCAACATTTAGTATCAAAATGTCATCTTGTTATTTTTCAAGTTCCTCGGTTGCATTTTTCAGGTTGGGTTTTCTGGGAGGGCTCTCACTCATCCGACCAAAGTGGCTTGAGCTTTTTTACTCCTGAGTGTCACACTTCTGGCAGGTCTAGTGTGTTTGGCTTCCTGTGAAGTCAGAAGGAGGTGAAGCATTCCCATGATGTCAGCAGATCTGAAGCCACGCCTTCCTCCCAAAACCACATCTCACAGAGCTGATGGAGGATGTTGTGTCTTAGAGCCATTTCTGTTATCTCCAGTGAAAAACCTGTAGGGCTGTGGCAGCTCCTGTAGCTCCCACAGCCCAGGACACCCATCCTCTGCAGCCTGTTGGCACTGTGGGCACACCAAGGATGTTACATTATTGCTAGCTAATGGAGTCTTTCCCATTTTTCCTCCAGCACATCACATTTTTGCCACAATCCACAGCTCTAGGTATAGCCACTTGCCAGAACTGGACTGTACAAAGCAGGAAGAACCGTACAGAAGCAATAAAACACACTGTGTGTGGGGAGGGCAAATCCCAACACAAAACCCAAAAACAGCATTTTGGAATGTGTGTGAGTAGAAAACTAAAGCTGAGTGGCCATTTAGGACAGAATTTAACTCAGCTTTGTGATACAGTTTAAGGCACTATTCATATTTACAGAGCAGCATTAAAACCTTCTGTAATCAGTTATGAGCTTGTACCTAATGACAGAAGTGAAAAAATGAGAACTAAAGTGAAATCAGCTGGCTGTTTCTCAGTCTCTATTGCCCAACTAGAGCAGGAAAAGTGTTAAAATGACTCCTGCAATTTTCCTTCCCAGTTTTTTGAGTTTGGTTTTTCAGTTTGCAAAAAAGGCACCTGAGAATGTTCTTTAATGCTCTCTGTGCCTGCCATCAAAGGAGTTTTCTACTTTGGAAAAAGAGAGAGCCTTGTCTCAAAATGTACTTTGCCAGGAATTCTGTCCTGATTAGGCTGCCTTGGAGCGTTTTCTTGGGACGTTGCCATTCTGAAGTTGTTGGATGGCAGCCATGTGTTCAACACTCTCAAAATAAAGTCTTTTCCCTTAATTTGCAGTGCAACAGAAAACTGAGGTTAAACCTATTGATGCCACTGGAGGGTGGGGCTAACATACATATGTATGCAATTATTTTCAGAATATTGCAATGAGTGCATATATGCTCACACAGAGGTTGCTCTGAAGTTCAATGCTAATGTTCCTTGGGTATACATTTTGCCCCTCTCTGGTTTCTTCATTCACAAATTATTCCACATCCAAATCTCCCCAGTGGTACTAATGAAAATGTTGGATAATCCATACATTTCAGTCAGCTCCTCCTAAAAACCCTAAACTGGCCTCTCCAGCCCACATGATAATACCTCACAATAGGAACTTAGCAAAGCATTTCAGTAAGTGTTTATATCTAAGCCTTCTAGACTGAACTCATCATCTCTGATCAATCTCAAGTGAATTTTTGAGCCCAAATGTTTTAGAATGAGGTATGTGGAAGAATGCCTTCATAGGATTATTGTATCATGATTCACATAGCAGGAGGTAAGACTTTTCTCTCTCTCACTTGGAGAAAGGGTTGTCAGCATTTTACATTCCACAGATCCATTCAGAAGGATGAAATGAGATGGACTGCACATGAAAGAAAGGTTGTATCAACTTGTGTTTTTTCCTGTGTAACACTCATCTGTTTTCAGAGTGTTGGTGCACTCTTTGACTCGCAAGCTTTCTGCTCTGTGTAATGCTTTACTGAAACCACTCCTGCTCTCTCAGACCACATATTATTTTCTACATGGTTCCCTACCAGCTGTGGGTTATATTTGTGGCTTGCAGACAGAGAAGGGCATGGAAGCAAGTGCGTGTATCCAGAATAAAAACAGCTTATACTGTGATCTTCCCTCTGGTGCCCCCAGACTTGGATCTCTCAGAGACACTCAGAATATCCATGTACAGAAGTGAAAAATTCTGTGCATAGAGTAAGGTCCATTATGCAGGCCTAAGTAAAAGTAGAGGTCCTAATCAATATATTAATCCTTTGTTTCCAATGATATCTTCTAATTGTTTTTTGTGCCTCTAAAATCACAAAACAATTCCACAAGTGAGTCCCGCACGGGTATGTGAAATAGAGATGACTCTATCTTTTAACACTGAAGATGTATTTAGTACTCCATAATTAACACCAAAATGGTAATCACTAATTTTCAGATAAAATTAACTGTGTTGCATTGGGGGAAATATGAATTTTGCTGATATATAATTATATATATTTTCAATGCTATCACTGCTTATATTTACATATTGAGAAAGAGTTGTTGGAAATGTGACCTACTTGGTAATAAGAAGCAGTCTTCATTTTGAAGACTATTTCTTTCTTATGCTATCACACCTGAATGTTAAATTCCAGGAGGAGTATCTACATGTTGGCTAAACTGAATCAAATTACTTCTCATTTTTTATCTTTCCCTTTCTCTCCTTTCCCCTAGACTAAACAGTGCCAAAGATCTGAACCATTTTATTCAACATTTTGCTGAACAAGCTTTGCAAACAACTCTCTGCAGTGAGCACTAAAAAGTGGTTTTGGTAGCAGCAGTTGGAGTCTAAAGTGGATCAGCTTCACATAACAGGTACAAAAGACATAGGAGAGCATGAGTCATTCCCCTTGATCTACCGCGAGGTGCTGAGAGGTGACAACACAGGTCACCTCTTCTTTACACACAGATACAAAGTGCACAAAGTGTACAAAGGGATCCAATTGGGAGAGAAAAACCACAGTATGCCTCAACCGTACATGGAACCACAGAAGCTCAATACAGAGAGGATGGCTGAACCCCCCTTGAGAAAGGCCTCAGAGAACACTCACTGCAACTAAAGCCAGTTTTTATCACTTCTGATTGCCTTAAAGCTAAAACGCATTCATGTTAACATTCAAAAGGAGGCTGCTTTATGGGTCCTTGATTTTATAAGGCTTTGGAAATCCCAGGATTTTTGCAAAAGCAGGGTAACACCCCATACACTCACTCTAATCCTCTGGAAAGTGGCCATGATCGCTAGCCACTGACAGTGCCTTTGTAGTAGTCAGATGGAGGAATATCATGATTAACCATCAGCTTCACTGTTAGCAGAGGGAGCCATGGGATAGGGCCTCACATACAGCTGATGTGGGAGCTGACTGAAACACACAACCATTAGCATATATTTTTATTAAACCACTGTCTTTAATGCACAAGAATGTTTAGTCAAAGCTAAAACATTAAGTGGAAACATAGTGCCTTTGATTCTGTTTTTAATTGGGAAGGTTTCCTACCTACGGCAATCTGTCTAGTCAGACAGCCTCAGGAAAGAGTGAGAGTGGAAAACAGAGACAAACAAACAGATAGCAGCAGCTATCACACCATGCTGTCCACAAAAAAAAAGGATTTGTTTTAAAGCTAGTTCTGCAATGGAGAAGTGGAGAAACAGATGGAGTCTGGTAAACTAAAACAACAAAAAAAAGATATATATATGCAAGGAGACTTCCCTTAATCTAGAAATCAGTTTTACCACTAATTGGTGGAAATGGTCAAATACAAATTTCATACTGATGCATGCTCTTGGTTACAATTAGTGAGACACCCACATTCCATCTTGCCTCTTCTTGACTAATCTTGAGACTGAAGTTAAATTTTCTTCTGAACATCAAATGGCCTCCTTAAAACACCTCCAGCGAGGAACACACTGCTCCAGAATAGGTTAGGAGGTAATCCAAGCATATTGCTACAGGGAGTGAAGGTGTCTCTTGAAACACCTGGCATCATGGTGTCAGTATTAGGGAAACTCTGCATATAGAAAAGTGTTTGCAGGTTGTCACCTAAACTATGGAAAAGGTTTTAAGCACCCAACGTAAACAATGACATTAATCATTGCAGAATACTAACCTTTATTTTCTCTTTGTTGGATCAAACCTGCAACACTCATTTTATAATCCCTTGATGAAGAGATTGTTTGGATAAGTCTGGCTTCCAGCATAATTTACAGCAGGCCTTTAGCCCTTCCTTATAGCTACCAGCAATAGCACCCAAGGAGCCATTCAAATACAGAGACTTGCTGAAATGCTGCACACTTCAGCCTTCCTCCTCTACCTTGTGTGCTAGATGCAACAGCAAGAGCATGGACCAGAATCCAGTCATAAGCCTTTCCCAAACAGGGAAATACCTGTTTCTCCAGACATCTTGGTAATGAAATTAAATCCATTCGTTTCTATTCTTAGCAGAAATTTCAAGTATTCATGTCTCCCTGACCTCAATTGAATATTACAATGTAGTTTTGCTTAACCAAAACCGGGGTCAACTTCTCTCCTCACTTTTCAGAGACTTGGTATCTCTGTGAGTGGAAATCCCCACTGACTGCTGAGCCATAACCAATATTTGGACAGCTGTTCATCGCTTTACCCTTTGGAGAGAAAAATGACCAACATTTCTGAGCATGGCAGAAAGTCAGTCCCTCCTCTCACTGCAAATGTGTTGATGTGGAAAACTTCTTCTGCAATCCCTTAGGAATATCTGCCTCATACTTCAGTGTAAGTGTGCAAACCTAGTCTGGGCAGCAAGGACCAACTTCCCTTGAGGAACTCATCCTGTGGATTTCAGTGATGCAAAGTTCCTCGCAAGTACAGTTAGAATTAAGGGACATTTTTTCTGATTCTATTATAAATCAAGCAGGGTGCTGTAGGAACTTCAAATAATATAAATTTTAACTAAATTTTATTTTGAAAAAGAAAATTAACTTACACCTTCACCAGCACATAGTGCTGCACACAGTGGGATGCTCTTACCATTTGTCTCTTGTTCCTGCCACATTTCAGTGCTATTTAGTGCCACTCTAGTTAAGGGTCATGTGCTATTCCCATAATTAATCTAATTTTTCAAAGGTGCATAGCTCATCTACTTTAAATCCCAGTGGCTCTGGAAGCAGCTTGTTAGTGATCAGCTTAGCTATGATTTTTCCCCCTATCTTTATAAAATATCTTACTCCATCAATCCACTATTGCCTGTTAGAGTAGAGGCACTTACTCCCTGATCCCTCAGTGCTTGCATGGTGTTGAACCCACAGACCTTTCTGGAAAACATATATGTTCATTAATCAGTGCAAGATCATTTTGGCCCAGGAGACTACGATTTTTATGTTAAAGGAAAAGAAATCATGCATTAACATTGCAGCTTTATAATGAGTGCACATACTATTTTGGGAGCAAGGGCCTGAATTTCCGTAGTTTGGACTTATTTCCCTGAAAATTAGTGTTCACACTTCTGTCACTCTTTTGCCTTTGAATTTTTTTAATATGTTCTTAAGTAATCGATCTCAATTTGAGGTGAAAAATATAGTTACATAATTGAATAGATGAATGATCTATTCAATTGTTAATGATCATGGGAGGAAATGAAATATATCCTTACACTGCACATAAATAACAGAAAATTAGTGCATTATTATTGTGGCAAAGAAAAAGGGAAATGCATGCCAAGTACCCAGTTAATGTAAATCAGCACAATCTGATTGATATTAGTCACTGTAGACGCACTTATTCTGTCTAAAGCACTGGCCTTTGCAACTGAAGCAATCAAATTGCTCTAATGGTAAAAGTCCAACCCAGGAAAGCAACTAAACTGAAAAAGCTGACTTTGCCCTGTTGTCCATACCTATCTTCAGTGTCTGTGGAAGATCACTCCTGTGTGACACTGTCATTTTTACCTCCAACACGTCTAGGTAATGGGGAAGGGACTACTGGTAATCTCCTAAGGTAGAAGCCCACCGGTATGCCTCCGAACTACCCAGTTTGATACTTCCAGGGTCCCGTTCACCGAATTTTCCCAAAGCCGAGGCACATTCCTCACAGTGCTCAAGGAGTGTCAGAGTCCCTGCGAGCAGGGGTGGTGATGCTCGGCTGGAACGCCGCTCAAGTGGCGGCTCCCGCAGTGCTGCGTGACGCTGACAGCGGCGAGAGCGCTTCAGAAGGGCTGTGAAGGGGAGAACCACTGCTGAGCACGGGGATCGGCAGTAAGGAAACGGTGCTGTGTGTGAGCACACCGCGCCCGTGCCATGGTCACAGAGAAACACGAAGGGGCAGGTGTCTCTGAAGGTCAAGGGTGCCCGCAGCTCAGGTTCCCGAGGTTTCCCAGGCGCGACGGTCAGCGGTGCAGCCCGGCCGCGGCCGCTCGTCCCCGGAGCCCTGAGGGCGAGTTATGGATGCCCCTGAGGGCGGGCGATAGATGCCCCTGAGGGCGGGCGATGGATGCCCCTGAGGGCGGGCGATAGATGTCCCTGAGGGAGCGGTGGATGTGCCTGAGGGCGAGCGATGATGCCCCTGAGGGCGGGCGATGGACAGCCCTGAGGGCGGGCGATGATGCCCCTGAGGGCGGGCGATGGACAGTCCTGAGGGCGGGCGATGATGCCCCTGAGGGCGGGCGATGGACAGCCCTGAGGGCGGGCAGTGTCCCGCCGGAGCAGCCGCGCGGGGGCGCTGTGCCGCCTGCCCCGTGTGGCCGGGCCGGGCCGGGCCCAGGGCGGCGCAGGCGGGGCCGCCCCGCCCCTCCCGCCCCGCCCGCCCCTCGCTCCCGCCGCTCCCGCCGCAGCCGAGCCCGCCAGTGTGAGAGCTGCGGCCGCTGCCCTCCGCCAGCCCGCTCACCCGGCACAGCCCGGCACAGCACAGCACAGCGAGCCCCTGCCCCGCTCCCCCGCTCCGCCCGGACCACGCGAGCCAGCCATGGGTAAGCGAGCGCGGCTGCGGCAGAGCCCGCCCGCGGGGCCGCAGGGCTGCGGGCAGGGCAGGGCGGGAGCGGGGCAGGTGCGGGGCGGCGGGGCGGCAGGGCGGCAGGGCGGCGGGGCGGCAGGGCAGTAAGGCGGCGGGGCAGCCGCCTGTTGAGCGCCCCGGCAGCGCGGGAGGGGGAGCGGCCGCCCCTCTCCCGCCGCACTCGGCGCCGCTGCCACAGAAACTCCGCGCAGGGAGCGGGACGGGAGCGGGAGGGACACCCTGCCCGGCGGGACAACGGGACCTGCCCTGCTCGCCAGCTGCAGAGCGCTCCCTTCCTCTGAAAATCAATCACTGATGTGCATGATGATAATAGTGCAGAATGCGGGATCTGTAGTTTCGGAGGCGGTTGCACGCAGCCGGCCCGGAGCTTCTCCATCCCGCGGTCCATCCCTCCGCAGCCGAGGAAGAGGCGCGGCCGGGGGAAGGCGCGGCCGGAGCGGCCCCGGGGCTCTCCGCGGGTCTCGGTGCCGCCGCCCGGCGCTGGGACTGGCCCGGTCTGGCCCGCAGTCCCCTCGGGATACAGCGGAGCGGGGGGCGCGCAGCCCCGATTCGCCAGACCCGCGTTCCCGAGGTGCGGCCAGCTTTTGCCAGGGTGTGAAGTTTGGTCGGGACTGGGGGGATAGCCTCGGGACACAGGGAGGAGAGTGGAGATGGGCAGTGCTGAGCACTCCCGTGTGCCAGGCGATGCATTCCGGGGTGAGCATTAGGGAGTCCTGCGGGCCATTGGGATAACGGGGTGCGCTGTTCCCTCTGCAGCGGTGCAGGGAGCTGGCTGTGGGGAAGTGGCCACTTCTGTTCCCAAACTTAGGGGGAGGGTAGCGCTTGCGTGGGTGTGTTAACGGGAGCAGGAATGGGACCCTCGGGAGGGAAAGATTCCTCGTGCACATGGTCCGTCGGCAGGCAGCACTCACCTTCAGCATTCCCATCCTTCCAGCATGGGACTTTTGGTATATGGGCTGCTTCCCGCGAGCTCTCTTTCAACCAACAATACGTCCAAATTAATTAAGCAGTAATGAAGGTTAGGAGGTTTGGAAAAAGAAAAGATACAGCTGTATTTTTCTATCTTTGGTCCGTTTTGCCACTGGCATGTT
The DNA here is from genome assembly GCA_034336665.1 of Luscinia megarhynchos. Classification (NCBI taxonomy): domain Eukaryota; kingdom Metazoa; phylum Chordata; class Aves; order Passeriformes; family Muscicapidae; genus Luscinia; species Luscinia megarhynchos. Next base: position 17,992,875 of record JAPFBE010000003.1, read on the forward strand.
ATTGCTTAGAGGTTGCAAGTGCTAAAGCAGAGCTATCAGTGCGTGCCCGAGTGTTAATATGCTCATACTGATGCTGGCACTGTCTCTGGTTTTAATTAAGAAGAAAAAAAATTAATTACTCAGCCAAAGCTAAAGGAAGCTGACAGAATTCCTATGGTTGCTACTTTGTTAAATTAATTCGCATCACCTAATTCCCTAATTTCTAAATGCTTATTAACTGGTTTGTTCCCTAGCTTAGTGAAGATCAGAGTCCTCTAATATATTAATGTCTTTTTACTAAGCTTTTTATAAGTTTTCTACACCCCTTTTAGTTCACAGTAAAGTACTGATTCCAGCAGCTCTGATGGTTGAAACAAACCAACCAGCTGTATTATCAGCATTAAAAAGCTTATTTTTTGTTTCCATATTCTGATACTCATTTTTTAGACTATTCTTTTCCTGTGTGAAGTTTTGATATGAAATGAAACTGCAAAGTGGGCAGCCTCTCCTCTTGTCTATATCTTACTATCTTCCTCTTAACTTACACTTTTACTGGCATGGGTTGATGTCCAATAAATCTGGGAATGTTAAAGGAAGAGGGATAGAAACAAAGGAATGTTTTTACTGTTTTATTAAAATAAGAGTATTGATTTCCATGTAAAATTGTTCTTAAATGTCTTTGCTGCTAAGTGTATGAAATTAGTTTTTCTTCAGTGAATTAAGTTGCTAGCAGTTTGAAATCAAAATGCTATTTTAAATCTTTGTGAATGATTCACCTTAAGGAGAAGCCCATCTTTATTTCAGTCCTAAAATCTTAGAAAAACACTAAAGTTAGTCTTGCACTTTGTGAGTCTGCAACAGTGTGTGAAGTATATAATTTATGTCCATATAGAATGCGTTGTCCTGAATGTAGCAGTTGGGAAAAGGGGAGTAAAGACAAGAAAACTTTTCTTGAACATTTTGCTCATAATGATGATAATAACAACATAAAATTCCAAGGTCTACTGAGTTCCTTGCTTAGAAGCATTGTTGGATGACCAAGCTGTGTTAATGGCAGTTTGGTCAGTCAGGAGAGGGGACTTGGAGCAGAAATTTTGTATTAAATACTTCAAAAAGAAGTCACAAAAAGAAGCCTTTGTCAGCTGGCGATCCAGTCCCCCATGAATACAACGTTTTGTTTCTGTCATTGCATAACTGTTGCCTTGGCATTAGGTAGACTGGGGCTGATGTGATTGTCTCACCAGGCCTTGTGTGGAGCCCCAGTGCTGTTATTGAGCTTCCTGACCTGACGGCAGGGATGTGTTGGACTGCTTCTCATTAAGACAGTTTGAGTTGTCCTTTCTCACACAAAACTTTTGCATAGGACTGGCTTACCTAGGCTGGTTTTTGTTTTCTTTTTTGGAGGCTGAGAGCTCTCTTGCAGCCATTGTTCTTTGGACTTTTGGATCCCTCAGCACTTCTGGACACCCTATGTCCAACACCAGGTAGGGTTTGCACTGGCTGGATGGAGGATCCTCAGTAATGACCAGTGCATTGCTTTGTGCATCTCTTGTGAGAAGTTCCACCCATGTGCATCTTGCATCTTGGCACACTCTCTGTAAAACATAGTGTTTCATTTAGAAGGTGGTGAGAGGGGCTGTTATTTTACACAATGAACAAAAAATGCAAAAAGTTTGGTTCCTAAATTTGAAAAGCATGATACAACATCATTTCTTGGGAACTGCATGCTTTTGTAATGTTACACTTTTTCTTCTTTGTCCTCTCCAAACTGTTGCTTTTTACTTAAAAAAAAATGGTTGCAGCAGTGGGGTACATGTATTATATTTGGGTTGGTTGGTTTTCTTGAAAAGAAATGTTGAGGACAACGCTGTCTGCGAACAAAAAATTAAATGACAACTGTTTTTATGTGGGTTTTAGTCCCATTTCTCTGAAGCCCCATTGCAGGAACTGCTACCTTGTGGAGCCTAAAGGCCCAGGAATTCCCAGAGGTATCCCAGGGCCATCTCCTGCCCTTCACACCTTCTCCAGCACATCCAGCTCCGTCAGCAGTATTTGCTTCTGTGTCCCCATAGTTCCTCCCTCATCCCTTTCTTGCAGGCATTATCTTCAGGAGTTCCAGCTTAGGGGCTGTTGCCACCCAGAGAAATGGTCCTTGCTTTCACATGAAATCTGTCTGAAGTAGGTTCAAATATTCCCTAAATCAGGTTTTCTTCTTATAAACAGCCGGGTGCTGAAATCTTTTGTGTCTAACATTAATAGTAAAATCTGATTAGCTTTGGTCATTAAGGGTGGCTGGATTTCAATTGCCTAGTGGTGTAGTCAATATTTTCTTAAATCGTCCATTTCTTTAAACATATTTAACCTTATTCTTATTTTTAAAAAAGAAACTAATATTCAATTTATCTTTTCATAAAACCTGTGAAATACAAAGTTTTATACTGCTGCCCTCCCTCTGTTTCCACAGCATCTTTTTGTGCTGTTAAAAGGTACTTAATTTGCCTTCTCACTGTAATCCTTCTTGTCTAAGAAGGAGGTAGAGGAGAAAATGTGTGTTTCAGATATTCCTAGTATCTTAAACAATCTGTGTTTTCACTATATTTACAGGTTCTTCCTCATCCTCTCTTTTAAAGTATAGTTCTGTAATACAGGATAACTTCCATCCGGTGTGTTTATTCTATGTCTGATAGATCTTGAATTGTTACATTTCAAAAAAACATACTGGATGATAGATTGCATCCCTAGGAGGTCTGAGCTGTCAGTGCCTGATTGCCTGTCTTTTTCAGAGGGTTTATAGAATTTTTTTAAACCAATTGAAGTCTCCAGGTGTCTTCTAATCATAGAATATTTTGGTTTGACCTTTAAAGATCAGTTAATCCAACCCCTCTGCTATGTGCAGGGACATTTTTTTCACTTGCACAAAGCCCTGCCTAACCTGACCTTGAGCACTTCCAGAAAGGAGCATCTAGGGATTGGGCAGCCACAACTTCTCTGAACAATTTTTAGTAATATCTAAAGTCCTTACTCTAAAAAAATAAGTCCAATGTCCATTTTAGGATAAGGTGAAAAAAGTTAAACCAAGCCCAGTGATGCCCACCTCCTGGTATCTGTTTTTTCCTCATACAGTGGTATCTCGTTGTCAGAGTGGTGCACGTTTTCATGAGCAAGGATTTTCTTTTCTCTCTGACACACAGTTGTTGAAGCCAGATGCAAAATAACTCCTCTTATTGTATTTCCACTGATAGTTTTTGGATAGAAATGTGTTGTCTTTTCAGAAGTGGGAGAACATTGTATCCAGTGAAATGTCACTGAAATAGGGCATTTGCTGAGGAACTGCTGTGTGTTGTTGCCTTACCTCACTCCCCACAATAGCTGCTCTTCCACTGATGGGTTTTTCTCCTGTTTGACCTTCCCCACGGGCACCCAGCTGTGTGTGCCCTCTGCCTTTCCTCAGACATGCACACACCTGGTCCCCACGAGTGCCTGCCCTGCACCTGCCCAGGCAGCACAGCACCTTGCTGCTCTGTGCAGCTCCACACCATTCCCATGAGGTGCTGAGAGCTTGCACAGAGCCATGGCAGCTGCCTTCCTCGAGCCCACCTGCAAAAAACTCAATCTCTTCATGGCCACACAGTGTTAATGTTGTGGAAGATGATGGAGCACATGGCATCTTGCTGGAGTTCCAGTCTGGTGAGACATTTGGGGGGTAATTTTCCAGGGTTTGCTTAAGCATGCTTGTGGCTGCATTGGTTTGAGAGAAATCAAGATTCTTTCTGTTCGTCTGGCTGGTTCCTTAAAATCCATTTATGTACGAGCCTCTGGGTTTGCATTGGTGTGAGCAAATGTAAGGGAAGAGTTTAGTTCCATGTGGGACATCAGAGATGGTTGTATTAAAGTGACGGGTCCCAGCTGAGGCTGCAAGCCTCTCTCTGTACAGGTGCAGAATCCTGTGTGGGGAGGATTACTGGGTCAATACCCACAGTCAGGTCAAAGGACAAAACAGAGCCCATCACATCCATTTCATAAATTTGCTTCTTCCAGGTCATGTGCAATGTAACCTGTGGCCCAAAGGAAGCAAGCTTAGCTTGACATACTCAGAGAGGAATCCACATCTCCTGTTCCCTTTCCAGCCCTTATTCTGCAGGCAGGTGTGAACTTGAAACAGCTTTGGTGCAGGGATAGCTGTACCAGTCAAAATCCTGTTAAACACAGTCAGCATCAGTGGAGATGTCACCATTCAGTGTAACAAATAGGTAGCATCCTATGTATCACTTAATTCTTAGCTGTTTGTTGCTTTCTATTGCTGCTCTGCCTTGGTGCTTTGGCAGTCTTCCTCTCCATAATTATTTGTCTCTTGGGTTTTAGGCTCAAAAGCTTGCATGGGGACTTGTGGCTTGCGAAACAATTTACAAGCAACACAAAGAACTATGAGAATTCAACATCTTTTGTTCTCCCTGTTTTTGGAGCTCTTTGACTAGCAACAAATTTCAATATGTGAATGGAGCTTATGTTTCATTAACAGAAGGATGTGTCAGCTGCAGAGCTATCAATAGGTACAAACCTCAGTGTCTTTCTCTGCATCACTTTTGGTGTGTTTGTTTTATTCTTTGATAGTTGTGTGCATGTCACACTTGGAAATTTTAGCCTAAAGTTATAGGTATAGCAAAGGATTTTCAGAATTGTGTTTGTACTTTAATGTTTGGGCTTTTTTCTTTTGTCTGGGGAGTGATGTTGAAAGGACTGTGGTTCAAAGATAGCTGGGACCTGGGTCATGAGCAAGACTGGAAATCTTGAATTGATTTGAAGTATCCAACGTAAGATACAGCCTTCATTGTTTAGTTTGGGGTTTTTTAATGTCTATTAAGTGCATAGAGCAATTCGTTGCATATTGCAGCCTACGGCTCTTGTCTTTGAATACACTCCTTCAATGCCAATGGAAATACAAGAGTTGCCTGGTGTAAACCATACATAAATCAGAGTTGGATTGCACTGAAGGCAAACAGGGCAAAACTTGTCCAGGAGTAAGGAAGCAGCTGGCCTGCTTTCCAGGTGTTGGTTTGTGGATAAACAGATAGAAAGGACACCTTGTGTTAACAATGCAGCTGGTCAGGAGATCCAAACCCAGAGTAAATGATGGGAGTTCAGCCAGAGGAGGATTATGTTTTGAGTAGTGTGCTGGTTTTTCAACTTGGGCTTATTGGTTGTTTTGCTGAGCTGGAGCAGTGGAGCCTGCTGCTGATGGCTAACTGGGGAGGAATCTGACTTTCTCATGCTGCCAGCAAGGCATGGCTAACAGGGGCTCTCCAATGTCTGGGTTTACCCTTTTAGTCTGTTTTTGCCAGCTTTCATGCTAACAAATTCATTGAGGCTTCTCAGTCCTAATGCTGAGTGTGTATCAGTGAAGCTGCTGTTGCAGATGAGCATTGTTTGCCTGCAGTCACCTGCTGACACCCTGTGGGAGCCCATTTTTCTTTTTTAATTCTGTGGGTTTATATGTGTTTTCCGATTGGATGCAAATGTTCCATGGCATAAGACAGTGCTTTCATCAACTTAAGACGGCTTTTCAAAATTTCTTAAGTTCAAGGTTCTTTGGATTTCTGTAAGGATTTTCTGGAATGGAGTCCTTGGCACACACCATGCCAACCAACACCGTGCAAGTCTGAACTGGAGCAGAGCACTGGCTGGGTCTTCAGTACGTTTTTGTAAATCCTTTACTGAATTTACTAGTTTTACTAGTTCTACTTTACTAAAATTACTAGTCTAAATTTTCTTGTTCTCTGTGTTTTCTTATATTTGTAGTTTTTCTTTTTCTTTGTTTTATTTTTTTGAAGGAACAACTTTTGGAAGGTTTTAAATGGTTGCTACTTGTGTCTAAACTTATGCTTTTGTTACAAAAACTGTGTTGACATAAATGTCATGCACTTTCCCAAACAAAAGCATAAAATGAGTTTTTGTATTTGTTAAGCACACAGCTGAAAATAAGTTTGCCACATGGAACTTCCCTTGTGGGAAATTAAATGCTTCTCTTGAGCTGCTTAGGCATGCATTAAAAAAAAAGTCATAAGGAAATAGAGATGTCTAGTGGGAGTATTTGGAGTTCTTTTGGTGCAAGCACAGGGATCTGCTCCAGCACATCTGTCAAGAACCCACGACTTGCAAGGTGTAAAAACAAGAACACTTCATGTAACATCTGCTCACGCTCTGTGACGGGCACAGGTACAAAAGCCTTGAAATCTCTGAGATATTTGTCATGCCCTGTCAGGGGAATGTAACAGAATCCAGTACATTGTCTGTTACTGCCTGCTCTCCAGCCAGTGAAGTTATTAGGTACTAAAACTGATAACAGTTACATTGAGCCAAAGTTTTGCATAAGCGAATGCGAGGAATGCAGTGCAGAGGGGGCTTTGCTATGTGTGACTGATGGAGCCCGTGTTAGTAATTATTTCCCTCGTGCAACGTATACCTTCACTTCAGAGACATTTCCCCATACTGTGCTGAAATTGAAATGGTGATTTCTCGTGCTTGGTAATTGCTTGATGAAAAGTGCCCAATTCAGTTTATGTCTGGAGACTTAAAGAAATAATGATGTGGAATGAAAAAAAGCCAGTTAAGTAATTTTTGTTGGGTTCAGTCTGCAATTTTGTGTTTCTCCCTTTAAATTATTTTTAAACAGTTTGAAAATACCTGATTTTCTCCTCAGACATTATCTATGAGAAGCATACAATAGATACTTAATCTTTAACCTTCTCCTGAAATTGTTTGACTTTTTCATGTTATCTGGCACTGATATGCTTGCAACACCATGAAAAATTATTATAATCTACCACATACTAAATTCCTCTTATTCTCCTCAGTGGAAACCTCAGGAAAGCAAAAAAAAAAAAAGAAAAAGAACAAGAAAGAGTAAAAAACCTCCTGAAAGCTGTGGCAGACTGAAGGTAGGTATTGGAGGAGTGGGTGGAACTGAAACAAAACCCAAATGAGGTAGCGCAAGTCAAGACTCAATTGATTTCATCCTTAAACAGTCTGCAGATTTCATTAAAATTACTCTATTTTCCTGTACAACTTTATTTCTGGAGTTTTTGATGTTTCCTATGGCTGTCATCATAAAATCTGCTGAATGTTTTCCCATTACCATCAGCTTTCCAGCTTGTCCAGAGTGGTTTAGGCTCTTTCCATTATCCTCACGGAGAAGAAGTGCTGGATATCATAGTCAAGCCTTGTCCTTCCCTTTCTCTAGGCTGTTTTCCACTAGGTTTTGTGGGCAGTGGATGTGTGTGGGTAGATAGTTCCCTGCCCCCCTTATTCCTGTTGGCATTTGATCTCCACTGAAGACTTTCTCCATGAAGTGATGTCCAGAAGTGCTTGCTGGTTTTGCATGTTTGCAATTCATACATGCTAGATGAGCACAGCTGTGACTGTGGCTTGTACATCCAAGTAAGTGATGCACCTCTCAGAGACAGAAAACCAGGGAGACTTTAAAAGAACAGAAAGCCAGGCTTTCTTAAAGCAAAATTAAGTGCTTTACTGGTGGGAGGTTGGAGTTTTAGTTTTCTATTTCCACAGTAACAGAAAGGCATGGCACATGTGGAATATTAAGTGTTATTGCCAAGGCTTATGGAAATGTCCCAGCTGCTGTTAAAACCTGACATATAACTGTGTTAATTACTGCACACTGAGTCTTCCGTTCCTATAAGAACATGCAAAGAAGAAGGTTCAGGGAAATGCCAGGGATAGTTACAATTAGCAGTAGTTACTTCTCCCCCTTACAAAAGTACATTTAATTGATAAAAATACTTTGTTTCATGTTTGATTAGTTGATTTTAGATAGCACTGGTATTTTTTGGCTGTAGAGATACCTGCAAAATTGGTCAGTATGATTGTTGTAGGATGACTGTCTACTTTCTGAAGGTTATCTAGCCTCTTAGAATTATGTTCAAAGTAGTTAGAAAATTAGAAATGTTCCGTATTTGCCACAGAATTGTTGGGGTTTAACTGAGGGATGAGAATGGAAATAATACCTGAGTTTCTGTTGAAAAAAAACCAAAGAAACCCTACCAGTTACTTGGAAGTGTAGCATCTTTGTTCATTAGTTGTTCCTCTGGACTACTAACTGGGCTCCCTGTGCAGGACTCCTGAGAGGAGACTGATGAGGATGTCCTGGTTTTGGCCAGGACAGAGGTATTTTCTTTGCAGTAGCCATGAGGGGGCAGAGCCTACAGCTGTGTGGGTGCATCTGGGCTGCTGTTTTATACCACCCACATCTCTGCCAGGGATGGAAGTAAGGGACTCCTGTTTCTGGGAGGGACGTGGGCATGGCTTTCGGGGTGGAAGCATGGCATGTGGAGGGTGTCTGCCATTGTTTTTCACTGTCCCAGCCTTGGTGAGCATTTTTGTCTGTAAATCACCCTCTCTTTTTGCACTTTTTTTATTAGTGCAGTTACTGGTACTGTTCATTTTCTTATCTCATTGCTGTGTCCAGTAACTTGTTCTTATCTCAACCCATAATTTCTGCCTTTTGTCTCCCACCAGAATGGGGGAGGAGGGAAGTGACTTGTTGTTTTCTTTTAAATGGGAGTACTGTGTTGGGGAGTGCCCTTCCTAAACCAGGACAGTGGACTTCATAAGAAGACACAGAAGGGGAAAAGCAGTGCTCCAGCCAAAATGTAAGTTCCCAAAGCACTTCTTCCTCTTTCCCATCATACAAGGCAGGTTTATCAATTCAGAAAATGCCATCATGCTTGTTTAAGTTCTCATCTACTGTAATCTTTTTAAAAATACTTGATCCTTAAACCCTTGTTTTTTAGGGAAGAGACTGGTAAGATTAGTAGGAGGGAAGCATGCCTTTTTCCTTCCATATGTGTTTGTGAGCGTGACTGCTGTGCCCACTTCCCACATGGTCAGTCTGTCTTCTTCTGCATGTGTGAAACATCCCTTATGTTGGCTCCTGTACCTTGTAAATAAAGTGTTTTCTATTGCCTTACTCAGAAAATATGTCAAGCTTTTTGTTACATATGCTTCATTGCTCTGACACTTGTGCTTTGCATTTGCATGTAGTTCTTAGATCTCTATGGGGAGAGATTTATTCTCCTTATCCAAGTTTAAACATAGGAGAAAAATCATGGAACTATAGGATAGTTGAGATTGGAAGGTGCCTTAATGATTATCCAGTTACAACTCCCCTGCCATGGGCAGGGACACCTTCCACTATACCAGAGCTCCATCCAACCTGGCATTGAACACTTCCAAGCATGGAACATCCTTGGGATGCTTCCTTGGGAAACCTGGTTACAGAGTCTCACCACCTACATTGTACAGAATTTCATACTAGTATCTAATCTAAATCTGCCCTCTTTTCAGTTTAAAGCATTACCCCTTGTCCTATCACTACACTCCTTGGTAAAGGGTCCCTCTGCATCTTTTCTGTAGGCTCCCTTCAGGTACTAGAAAGTGCTACGAGGTCTCCCCAAACCTTCTCTTCTCCAAGCTGAACAACTCCAGCTCTCTCAGCCTGTCTTTGTAGGAGAGGTGCTCTAGCCCTCTGATCATCTTTGTAACCTCCTCTGGACCTGCTCCAAAGGGTCAATGTCTGTGCTGTGTTGAGGATGCTGGACCCCAGTGCTCCAGGAGGGGTATCACTGGCAGAGTAGAGGGGCAGAATTGCCTCCCTCAACGTCAACTTGCTGGCCATGCTGCTTTTGGTTAAGCCCAGAGTACAGTTGACTTTCTGGCCTGCAAGTGCTCACTGCTGGTTCAAAGTCAGTTTTTCATCCACCAACACCTCAGGTCATTCTTGGCAGAGCTGCTTTCAATCCACTCATCGCCTGGCCTGTGTGCATGGTTGAGATTGCCCTGACTCAGGTTCAGGACCTTACACTTGGTCTTGTTAAGCTTGCCTTTATTTGCCATTTTAACACTATTTTCTTGTGTCAGACTAAATCACTAACATCACAGCAGTATCCCAAAATATAGTTTATCCTGAGCTGTTGCATGTGGTCCCGAGACATTCAGTATAGCCAGAGACGTTTTGTGCACTCAGGTGACTTCCACATCATGGGTGGACTTGTAGCAGTAACCTGTGCTCTTCTGTGGCAGACATGGGTGGAACTGTGACACTTAAAGCCATCAGGCTTGGCAGCTGTTGTGTGCCCTGCTTTGTCCTGAAGGGAACAGCTGGGAAGAGCACCCAGGTGACAGCCTGCATCTCAGGCCTTCCACAGCACTAGGGATGTACCATGCCAGTGCTTCCTGCTAGGAGATCTGGCAATGCACTTAAAATCCTTCCCCTAGGTCATCATGACTTTAAGGAGCTTTTTCACTCACTGTCTCAGAAACTGCCTTTCCTCACTGAGCATGACCTGCCAAGGCAGCTGTGTTTCTCTTAAGCACTGAAGTTAATGATACAAAGCATGAAGGTTGAGAGGAGATCAGGATTCCAGCACTTCTTAGCTGTGTACTCACTGTCAGTGTCCCTTCTGTGGGAGACTAGAATGATCAGGAGATTTTGTGGCTGCAGGACAGAGTCTAGGCCATGGCTTGGACACCTGTGATCCTTTCTGCAAGGGCTTTTGAGGAGGGTGCTTATATGGCCTTTCTAGGCTTAGCATGAAAGAAGACAAGCTTGCTTTATTTCTCCTGGTGTGTTTTTGTTGTTTGTTCTTTTGTTTGTTTTATTAATGAAGTACAAAGGAAAATACTCTCTTCAGATGTAACAGTAACATTGCATAAAAGGGTCCTCCTTGTGTTCGTGGAGGCTGCTGACACTCTTTGTTTACATCAAGCCCTGTGGAGTAGGTGGCTTTGAATCAGAGGGCAATGATAATGCCCCTGTATGTGCTATGGCACAAGTTGCAGAGTGTGGAAATCTGGCAGTGCTCTGCCTGGGCTGTGTAGCTTCTCTCCTCTCAGAGTTCATGTAATAACCTAAACTTAACCTCTGTTCACATAATGTTAAATTGGCCATTAATTCAATCACACGCTGGCATGTAGGCTTTTTCATTTCCAGTTTTGCTTGGGAACGCCAACTCTTCAGCCTCTTTTCATGAAGCTGTGTGTGGGCTTACCTGCGTTTGCATGGTAGGAGTTGGCTCAAGGAAATTGCTTCCCAAATGTTAGCTGCAGCAGCTGTGTTCCCCTGCAGACACGTGGAAGAGGCAGGGCAGCAGTTGCAGTAAGCATCACCACCGTCTTTTGTTTCCCTCATAGCTATGGTGACCCTGGATGTGAGACCAGGAATGTATGCACTGGAGATGATTGAAGGAAATGTGCAGCACTGCATACTGATTGATTCGGGTCATGGTACTCACAGGATAAGTGCAGCAGCTTCCTGCCTCCCAAGTGGTTCCTGTGGTTCTGATGTGAACCTCTTTGCCTTATGCCAAGAAAAAAAGCTGTGTAGTAATTAAAATTAACTTGACCTGCTTTAGAGGATCCTGATTTGAATTAGGGCATGATTATTAACTCTAGCAGAATTGGCTTTGCTAGACCTTTCCCTTTGCTTCCACATCGTTCATTTCCTGCCGTTCCATCAGCTCAGTAACTCAGAATCTGTTTATATGGGACCCCTCACCTCTGTGGAGGAGACCAAGGCTTGGCTAACACAAGCACAGGCCATGGTGGGACTCTGTCAGGGTGCATAGCTCGGTGACTGACAGGGTCTTGTGCTGTCCCATCTCCACAAAGCCAGCACTATGGGAGTAGAAAATGGGGAGTGAAAAGATAACTTTGTGTGCAGAAATGACCTGAATGCTGTTCTTCTCATGGGTGTCTAAAATAGTTAACATAATTTGGCTGCTTGGAGTTTACTGCATTAAATCCAAGTCCTCTGAGCTTTAAGGGCATTGCCTTTTATATCTGTATGTGGGAAATTCAAGAAAAGCAAGAGTGCAACAGAGTTTTAATCTCAAACCATGGAAGCTTCATCAGTTTGAAGGCTCAAAGTCCCTTGCTTGTGGTTTTGAGCCAGATGATGTGCCTGGGTTTTTTTTAATATGTAGATGACATTTTAATGTGTCTTCAAGCCCTCTTTGTTGGCTGGGTAATAGGTGAACAGGAGTTTTCATTGAAAAGTGCAGTAAAGCCTTTTTGAAAATGAGCATTTTGCATTGGATTGTCTTTTCATCAGGTCACAACTGCAGAGTGCCAGTTTCAAAGTGTCTCATATGATAGCTGTGTTCCTTGTTTTCCAAGACATTTTTCAGATGGGAGCCATTAGGAGCTGCTGAAGTGTTTTCCTGAATTCTTCTCTGGTAGAGTGCCTGGATGCCCTGATGCTCCTGCCTTGTTCTGCTGTGCCATACAGTGGTGTGGTGAGGTCCTCCACGACTGTGATCTCTGATGATGGAGTGAATATTCTTTTTTCACCATTTGTTTGTTTTTACAGTGTTGAAAAAGTTGATGTTGGCAGACAAACAAAAACCAGTAGGATTATTTTTTCATCCAAACAAGCAGGATACTTGCATTAGAAAGGTCTTTTCTCAAAAAACCTGAAATATTTTTTGGGGAAAAAATGTTTGATATGCACATTGTGATACACTGCCTTTTCTTTTTCTTCCAAAAGATTTGTCTCTGCAGTGAAATGAAATTGATACCTAGTTTGAAGACTTGTATTGGACATCCCCTCAGCTTGGAAACAATTGGAAAAGCAAGCAAATATATGAGTTGTACAGAGAAACTGTGTTTTTGGCTCTGATTTTCCCTGATTCTTCCTTTGAAGTTCTAATTTACCTTTAGAAAACATGAGAAATTAGAGATCACTAAACATAATTTTCTGCATTCCTATAAAATGATTAAGCATTGATAATATCTAATTGTGGCAATCCCTTCTCCCTTTTTGAAGAATCACATTTTTGCAAGATACAATTAATCTCCACTAGCTGTAAGGTGTCTCGTTCTCCAGAGCATCTCTTTGCTGTCTCCTTGCTTTCTGTGCAAGGATCAGTGTCCTTCAGAGAGCTGCAGTTGCCTAGTTCTTTAACACTGCAAAATCTCTTGGTTTCTGCTCCTATCCAGCTATTGTCTGTTGTAGTCCTTGAATGCTGAAAAAAAAAATATCACAAGACCTGCTATTATTTTGGAGGCTTTTGTTTGCTGTTTGTTGTCTGAGCATTTAGTGGCTGGTACTTACTTCAAATTTTCCTTCTTCTGTGGTGATGAATGGAAATCAACTTTTTTTTTCCCTCCTATTTCATAATAAAAGATAGAGGCTTTCATATATGCTTTAGAACTGAGACTTAAGCTGGGCACCAGATCTTGATAAACTTGGTGATAGCATTGCAAGAGGCAGTTCAAGTGTAGCTAGCATGTTGCTTCTTACATAGTCCAGTCCTTTTGCTATTGCTTTGGGAAGAAAGGGCTCAGTGTGTTCCACTCTACCTGCCCCTGCTTTTCATGCTCTTTTCTCTCAGGGATTACTGTTGCAGATCTATAGGAAAGCACAAAGCTTAGGCAAACCCTGAGCCTCCAGAGCCTATGGAAGACCTATGTTTTAAGGAAACATATCTGAAAAGAAATTGTGGGAACAAAACAGGGATCCCTTCTTTTGGTAGGTGGAGGAGAAGTACTGTAGCCTACAACAGGGACAGTACATTTTAAATGCTGAAAATACTCTAGGTCTCTTCCCCCATCTCTTCCACCTAGTCAAACAAGATCTTGCTATTTATTGTCTGTAGTTTGAGTGATGTCATATGTCTGCTGATACTTCAGTGCATTCCCTCTTTGGTCACTAAAGAGGCTACATCAGCTGTTACATCTTTGTTACAGATGTGTAGTTTAAAACCAATAAACTTGGGAGTGTGGGAATGGGGATTTTCATAGCATGTAATTAAGGATGTGTTGCAAAACTGATGTAAGGGTCATATTCTTTTTCCCTGCAAGCTCTGCATTTTTCAGGCAAACTTTGCCATAACAGAGCAGTTAGGAAGCCGTGGTTAGTGGGTCAGACAGGCCCAGGGGGCTAAATTGGGGTTTGCTCAGCCAAATGTTAGTGCTTTTTAATCAACGCTGAATTTTGCGTGCAACATTCTCTTCCTTCCCCACAGCCATAACAAAAAAAAAGTGTTCAATTGGGTCATGTGCAACATCTGTCCTTTGCTAAACCAGTTAGGGAGGTACCTCAGTGAGGGAAGAGAAGCTGCCTATAGCTACTGCTAGAGCATCTTTTCACCTCTGTGGCTTGGTGGTCTGGGACAAGCAGCTATCAATGAGAATCTGTGTGCAGTCCTCAAACCCCAGTTTAGAAGGAAAAGGAGAATTTCCTTTCAGATTTTGTGTTGCATTTTTACAACAATTGCAAAATTCCAATAAAACTGTGTCATGAAAATTGGAAGTGCAATTAATTTACAGTGATGTGAAATAATTGCATAGATTTCTTTTTGCCCTGTTCAGTTTCCTTAGGTGTTAGGCTGCTTCACACTAAGGAATTGTTTTGTCAAATCCTTCTGCTGCCACCTGTTCAATCTCCAGTAAATGTAATTAATGTGATGGTAGGAATGACAGAGGCTTTGGCCTCTCTTGTCTAGATGGTTTATATATTCTCCACCACAGACTATGTGTTAATTTGGCTATCCTAATAAGTTTCAATTTGCTTTGGTACAGGCCTTTTTTTGACAAAAGGCTCCATTAAGGCAAATTTAACTTTTTAACAAAAGTCCATTGTAGTAAAAAAGCCTTAGTGAACATATAGTGCAGACATCTTTGATTTGAAGTTTTTAAGTTCAGCTGAACTTCTTCCAATTAATGGGAGTTTATTAAATTCATCACCCAGAGCAGGATGAGTCTGTCTTTAGCTGTGTATTTTAGCTAAAAACTACGATTTACTGGAAACTTATTGGCTGCAAAGGAACATAAGAGCAAAAACTGGTAATTTTCTTTTTAAAAGTTCTGAAGTAATTAATTCTTCCATGAAAAGAAATATGAAGATCTTCTTTGAAGAGACTCACAAGGACGACTGAAGTCCAGCTCCTGGCCCGGCACAGGACAGCCCTGAGTCACACCATGTGTGTGACAGTGTTGTCCAATCACTTCTTGAACTCTCGCAGGCTTGGTGCTGCCACCACTTCCCTGAGGAGCCTGCTCCAGTGCCCAGCCAATCCCTGGGTGAAAAACATTTTCCTAATACACTAAACTTTCCTTGACACAACTCCATGCTGTTCCCTCGGGTCCTATCTCCAGTCACCAGAGACCTGCCCTGGTGCTTTCCTTCATGAGGAAGCTGTAGACTGCTGCTGTAGACTGCCTTGTTTTGGGTGAGGAGCTTAAAAATAAAAGCAGTAATTATTTTTAGGGGGTGGTTTTCTACAAAATATTATGGCAGTGGATGACTTTCCTCTGAAACTTCCACAGCCAAATAGTTTTAAAGGTAAGGAAGATTGCTTTGAAGTGGGTAACTCGTCTCTGGAAAGCCTGTACTAGTTGTCTTCTCATAATGCTCAGTGTTGACCTCTCCTTTCCCATTATATGGCAAGCTGCAGAGAGGCAGTGGGTACAAGTGGAAGTATAAAATGTATATTGATAAAACCCAAAAACCCAAATATGCTAGAGCACGAAACCAAATGCACATTTATTTAAAGAACTAATTCTTAGAGGAGGACTGTGTTTCAGGGTACAGTGTGTTAGCATTGCAGCCTGATTAGTATGAAAATTTGTCCCAGTTCAGAAATCCACTGATAGATGTGTCTCCTCAGATGCACCAACAAGCAGCCTTGAGAGCTTGAGAGGCAATACTTGGTGTACTTGGCAGCACAACATGCAAGGAGTCTGCTCACTCAGGGTCTCTATGTGCATGCTTATGTTAAAGGACATGCTGGGAAACACCCGTGCACAGCAGGCAGAATTTAGCTGATTTGAGGCTTTGCAGTAGTGATTTATTACTATTGCTAGGGCTTGCTTGCTTTAATGGATAGGAAAAGTCATATTTTGTGTTAGACTTAGAAGCAGAAAAAGAAATTGTTTGGAATGGTGTATAAAGCATGGCTTGGAATAATTTTTATTTGGCTGAAACATTGCATTAAAGACCAAATGAAAGACTTCCTTAGCTTTTTTTTTCAAGTAAGTAATTACAGAAATATGCATTGGTATGTGATAATCCAGGAAAATTCTTCTGGTTATAATGAAGTCTACCAAGCATGATTTATGCTATGAGCACAATCTTGGAAAAGTAACTGAAAATCACCACCATGGCAATGAAGTACAATGCAATTTGGATACAAATTATTAAGCTTATGTAAAGAAATGATTTGTGAAAGCATGGTTGGCCTCTAAGAGATGTTTCAGGCTAGTAATGGGGCAATGTGCATACAAACTTTGACTTGGAACTCTTTTTTTTTTTTTTGCCCAGAACCACACAACACCATAATTCTTGCAACTCTGTTGTTACCACTGTTTTCTATCTAGCAACCAATTGTGATAAGAAAAAACTTGGTCTGTGGTGGAGATGGTAGTATAATTTCAAGTTTTATGCTGTTTCATAGTTGCAAAATGCATTAATAAAAACCTGGGTTTCCAACAATCACATGTGTTGGGAAGGGCTGTATTGATTATGAGGACTGCAGGAGAGCAGGCTTTTCTGAGTTGCATTTTTCAGTCTTTTGTAAAAACACAGAAACACCCCCAAATGTGAGTTAATTTTTCAGTAATGAAGTGCTAGCAATTACTTTTACTGCAGCCTTCCTGGGTAATATTCTTGTACAAATAGCTCCCCTTGTATGTGCATCTAATGGTATCAATTAATGCTGTAATACATACACTATTTCAAAACTGCATTATATTGTGAATAAACTTTCATCTCTGAAATGCTGAAACTCCTTTAGATATAACCATACTTAAAGCTACATGTAGCAGCTAGGTGGCAGAAACTGTGCCTTTTTAAAATAAAGTGGTACTATAAATGCACAATGTTGCTTTGTAGTGACTGTTCAGTTCTTTAAAAGAAAAAAAATTGTGATACTTTTGTATTGCCAGAAATGTACCTTTTGAGAAGACAGCAGTAAGCAACTTCCTTTAGTTTTATTGATGGTGTCTTTTCCCTAAGTGTCTGAATGGTCTGAAATAGATTCTTCTGTTGAATCCGTGCCATCTATGTGGTTATAAAAGAAATACAGCTGAGAGATGTCACCTTGTGCTTTTATAACTGTGGCATTCTCAGTGTCTGCTGTTGAGTCATTTGCCTGTCATACCTTGTACACCTATATACATACAACAATTAAACATGTGAGAGGAGACTTCGTATATGAATGTGCCCCTGTAGAACAGAAGTCTAAGGTGCCAACTATTTAAAAGCAGGGACTGTTAAATGAGTTTATTTATCAATAATGACCCAGTCTGCCAGGTTTCCACTGTGTAAAATATTGGCCCAACAATGCTTGAAGGGGCTGTCTAATCTGTGAGCTACCTGTGCTGTGGCAACAGCAAATAATATTTTAGAGTGCACCATCTTATCAAAGTTACACAAGTTAGTTTGTTTTAAGAGTCCAGTAGACTTACTGAAGAACGAGTAAGTTATTTTGTGTGACAGGTTGGGCAATAAGTGCCTTGTTACAAAATGGGGTATTTAAGAAAATGCTTGAGGATGCAGAACTTACGGCATCTCTAAATGAGCATTTCATTTGCAAGCTCTCTTAACTCTTAGGCTTTCCGAAAAGCTTGATTTCTTAACAGCCAGGTTGGCTAGAATTTGGAACACATGAGCTGCAAGGTGGTTCATCTGTCGTGATGTTTAACCTTCATTAAATGGGACACTAAATGGGAGTCTCTAACTTCACTTGACTCAGAAGACAACATGCAAGTTTTCCTCATAGCTGAAATTGACAAGAGCAGGGTGTCCTAAAGGGCAGTGAGAGGGATTAGAGTATTTTATGTGTACTGAACATTGAGGAATGCAAGTCTTACCTGGCAGTTAAATAATTTGTAGGGTTACTGTAAAGGCCTTTCAGTCATTCTTGCTTTTTAATGTCACTTTGGCATTATTGAGAGAGCTTTATGTTTTTGACTACAGAAAGTGCTGTCTGATTAAAATGTTCTTGAGAATCTTTCCAAGAGCTTTTTTTTAATAAGAACAAGCATATTGACTTAGCAAAATGCTAAGCTGTTCATTAAGGCAATATGCTGTAGCTGCCAGCCTCATGTGATTTACATGAATTTGAAATCACAGCTATACCTGTTTCTTGGGTGTATGGCTTTGAGCAAGTGAGTTGAATTCTTTTAGCCCACGTCTCATTCATTTGTTTACATATTCAAGGTGCTTTATGGGCAATTTCTCCCTAAATGGAGGGTGATGCTGAAGAAGTTTCTCTGAGAAAACACGTGACTTAGAGTTGCAGCTTTGATTCATACTTGTTCTTAGCATTATCAGCTAGTGTGTGTTTGCACTCTCCAAAAGAATGATATCTGAAAAGGCTCATAAATCACATCTCTTTGATTTCTTCTCTTTTGTTGCAACCATAAAGTGGAAGATTTGAAGGCAAAATGAGCTGTAGCTGAGGAAGAGGCACATTGCTTTGCTTTTAAGAAAACAGTGGCAGATTTTTCCTGCAGTTTCATTTCCTTCCAGCATTCTCATGGCACTTTCCTCTCTTTCTATGTGTGCTTGTCTAAATATGAAAGACTTTTTTAATCGTTTTAGAGGGGACAGACAAACAAAATGACAAAAAAACTAAGCAAGAAAAAACCCTGGAGAAGTCTACTGCCACTTCAGAACTTTGACTTGAAGCTCTCTGGGATTCTGCCTCTTCTGGAGCTTCATAAATACGAAGCATGTCCCAGCTACCAACCAGCCTGTTACTGCTTTCTGTGTCTACATGGGAAGGCTGAGTTCCATGGTCATCCAGTCAACGGAGGGACCTCAGCCTCTGCTGCGTGACTGAGAAGAGGTGGCAGACAGGGTTTAGGGTTTTGAAAAGAGTAGCTGCATTTCCTGGAGTTCATATGCTTGGCTACTCTTGAATGGAGAAGCTCTTGTACTCCTCCTGGTCTTGAGATGTGCAGTCCCTTCCTCTTTGTTTAGCCATCTTTAAAGATGGGTTTTTCTGCAAGTAAAGTTAGTGTACTCTGTCAGTGGTCATTCAGAGAAAGGGAGAGAGCCTGCAGCTGGAGCAGGGAAGAGGTACATCTGCTGTGGGGCCCCAGTCCCTGCTCCACTGGTGGCTGAGTGACCTGGGGTAAAGAGGAGAGGGAGCGGGTGGTGAGCAGGGGGATTACACTT
This sequence comes from Luscinia megarhynchos, assembly GCA_034336665.1. Classification (NCBI taxonomy): domain Eukaryota; kingdom Metazoa; phylum Chordata; class Aves; order Passeriformes; family Muscicapidae; genus Luscinia; species Luscinia megarhynchos. Next base: position 18,012,049 of record JAPFBE010000003.1, read on the forward strand.
AGGGATGGGAAAGGCTGCACATGGAAAAATGGAGAGTCGTGGGAAAAGGAGCACTTCTTGCACATGAGGTTAATAATGAAAAAAAAATTGTCTAAACGGGAAGTGAGTTAAAATTTGTGCTTGGGACCCTGTCAGTTAAATCTTGATTTATCTCTTCACACAACTTCTGTATGTAGCTCAATATATTATTTCTGCCATAGATGTCAGTATATGCATTTTATTTTGGATACGTAATGCTAGTAATGCAGTGTGGCATAAATCATCTGGAATTTAACTCATGTTGTGCCCATTTCACAATTTAGTACTTCTTTCCACTGTTAAATTGAGTTATGGTTTAACATCTGTTGGGACAAATTGGGCTACATGGCAAATTGTGAGAGGGAAAGTGTGTGTGACTATTACTCATTACAATTTTAAGTGTAGCGTATTTCTCTTTTTCTCTCCCTCAAATCATAAGCTAATCTCAATCTTGGCTTTAGAGTCATGACTTACATGTATGAGCAGTTTCTCACCTGAGCAGGCTCTTCTCTAGCCTTATGTAGGCATTCCTTACTAATTTAATGTGGAATCCACAATCTCGTTTAAAAGAATTTGGGAACTTGTGTCAATGCTTTACATTTGTCAAGGACACAGGTCATCATGGCATTTCCAGGCCAGATTCTGATATCTCTTCTTCATCAACAGTTTCCACCTTAAAAGGTTCCAAATCCAAAGGCAGAATGTAACAGATACAATAAAAGCAGCAGAATTTTGGCTTTTACCATGTCCACTGTGAACTTGAATAATGTTTTTTCATCATGCTTGTGAGATAATCCCTTTTTTTTTCTGCTTGATTTATTTCTAACAACTCTGAAGGCCAATGAATATGGTATTTTCTGGAATGAAGTGTGTGTTTGGAGGCTGGGGGGAGTGTCAAGCTGTTTTTTGTCCTTTTGTTCTGAGCTCCTCTTCCACAGAAGACACGGTGTCCTACAGACAGATAGAACAATGCTATATTCCGCTGTAGCATCGAATCACAAGCAGGGTCTTTGGAATTAAATTTGGCGAATTGCCTGGATATGTCCAGTTTATAACAAGCACTGCTTTGTGCATTAGCACCCTACGCTTCCTCCCTCCCTCCCTCCCCCTCAGTGCTGCCACTGAAGAGAGGAGGAGAAACAAAAAACCCCTAAACAGAATAAAAGCATCTGTTAGAGTGAAAATGGGGAAGAAAGAAGGGATGAAAAGGGCAGAAGATATGTATGCCAGAACAGCTGTCAAATTTGTCAAAAGAGCTGGAGAGCTGGACATACTTTTTAAGTTAGTCACACTCCTGATATCTGATTACCTATGTATAATTTTTAATTTTTTTTAACATTAGGAACTGTGTAAATGCAACACAACTTTTTGTGCAGAATGCAGCTCAGTTTTCATCAGAATGTTTGAATGCTCCTTTACCAGGACTTTGTACCCAGGCAGGATTATGTGAAAATTTGACACTCACATGTTCTTCCAGGGAAGGGTGCTGAAGCTGATGAAGGCTCTAGAGAGTGATTTACATGAGGAGTGATTGAGGGATTTGGGGGTGTTCAGCCTGGAGAAAAGGAGGCTCAGGGCAGACCTTACTGCTCACTGCAACCACCTGAAAGGAGGCTGTAGCCAGGTGACCAGTGACAGAATGAGAGGTCATAGCCTCAGGCTGTGCCAGTGGAGGTTCAAGCTGGACATCAGGAGAAATTACTGCATGGAAAGGTTTGTTAGGTGTTGGAATGGGTTGCCCAGGGAGTGGTGGAGTCACCGTCCCTGGAGGTGTTTAAGGAAAGACTGGACATGGCACTCAGTGTCATGGTCTGGTTGGCAAGGTGATGTTCATAGGCTAAACTCTGTCATCTCAGAGTTCTTTTTCAAGCTGATTGATCCTGAGATTCTTTTTTTGAGTATGCAATCGAACATGTATTGTGGTGAGGAATGTAGATTATTACTGAGCATAGCAGCTAAGTCAGGATTTGACAGACTTTGAGGTACATGTTAAAACATGTTAAAGTATTTTATCAAATATTATTGCTTGTGCTGCTTTTCTTTTTCTTAATTTCCTGAAGGATAAATAAATGGAAATGTCAAGCTCAAAGGTTTATTTTTCTTGAAAGAGATCTGTGAAAGTATTTATTGGATGACCTGAAATACCCATGAAGAAAAGTACTATCCTACTGTTGGTAAGCTTATTGACAAAATGACAGGTGAAGAACCCCTTCTGACCCCTTGGTACCCTGTTTTACTTTGGTCAAGCAGTGTGATTGATTGCAAGTCACCATTAAGGTACTATTTTTACTCAGCTGAAAAAATGTCTGGTACATTTAATGCAAGGTGTAATTTCAGCCTACCTACAGAGAAAATTTGAGATTTAAATGAGGGTATATTCCTAAAATCAACTGCCTTGCAGTAGCTGCATCCAATACTGCACTCCAAAGAGGAAGGAATTGTGAACAAGTGTCCAAATAAGCTAACCTTTTAATGAGAGAGGGGGATAATGAGGAGGTGGCCCTCTCAGCTCCCCAGCTGGGCTAAACTCAAGGGAGTTGGAGTCATCAGACAAAGCTGAAAACTGAGAGCTGTGAAGATGAACAGAATTCTTGTAATTCTTTTGAACTGCAGGCAAAATTATTTCATAGTGAAAATTGTACTGGAGAAATGTATAAGCTCAAATATTTTCAGTGTAGAGAGCAAAGGGAAATCCATAGTCAAGTAAATGGCCATAACAGATGGTAGGTGTTTTCTGCATTTGCATTTTATTTTTGACCCAGGAATGAGGCTCTGGAGCAAATCTCATTTATCCCTGTGCACTGTGCTTTGGTTCAAATCTCAGAGCAATCCTGGAGTCCATGACCTGGTTTCCTTTTGGATGAAAATGGCCTGAAATTTGCCCTCCAGGAGGGCATTTGGGAAGTTCTCACCATTGAGAGTTGCTTAGTTCATGGGGTCAGGTTAAAGTTGGTTTGAAACTCTTCTCAAAGTGCATGGGTAGCAGTGACTGTCCCCCCTGCAAGTCTGCTGCTATTGCTTTGCAAGTTTATTTTTCAGTTGAATCTCCAGTGACCACTTAAAACATGTTGACTAAGCTATAGCTAGCTTTTATGGTAACTTTGCACGTGGTTTTGTCATGCATATGCATGTCTATTTTCAGAAGATGCATAGTCTAAGTTTTTTAATTTATTAAAAGATGGAGGATAAATAATAAATCAGTTTAAAGTCATACTTGATTTGACGGAAGAGCCCATCATTTTAATGCACTTCAGTATTTGTCAGTTAGCTAAAACACCTGTATACCAAATCTGCCAGCACGTGTGTAGTTAGTAAGCAGAAATAGTTGCATCTGATCACTCTTGACCATGAGTATGCTGTATTTTAAACCTGCACATGATCACCCACATGCTGCCAGCGATTCACACTTGCTTTGGCACAGGTCTTTGTGAGAGGGTACACATCTGAGGGAAGCTGGAGAGCCCTTCTGAGGAGGTGGGAGGTCTGGGGAGCTCGTGCTTGTCCCTCTCTCTGCAGTGAGGATGGGCTGTAGGTGCCAGGGCAGGCACCTGGCTGGGCTCACCTGGCTGCCTGCAGCAGCATCCTGAGGAATCCTGCAGGGCTGGTGAGGTTAGAGCACTTGTGCTTGGGCTGCCTGGTGCAGCCTGGCAGTGTACTGCTTCTGGCAGGGGTGTGCAGGGGCAGTCTGGGAAGCATTTCCTGGCCCCACGAGTGGCTATGGTTAGGGTTTTTTTCCAAATCTGAATAACTCTCTCTAAGCAACTGGGCTAACAAATAAATAAAATTATCAAGAAAATGAGAGTTTAAAAACAAAAAGTCATTTCAGTAGTCTTTAATTCTATGTGCTTAGCTAGTGACTGCTGCTAATCTGATTTGTCTTTCTTTGAAACCTAACCAAAAGCATAAGCTCCTTGGGTACATGCTGCACACAATAATCATGTAGGTGATAAATCTGTGCAAACCTCAGCATAGGTTTTCAGAGGTAGTTTTGCTATGAGGAAAGCTAGAGAAAGTATTTTATTTTGCTTTTAATTTGCTTTTATGGCACATCCCTCTCCACCCACCACAGCTCCCCAGCTGTGCTTGAATAGCTGATCAGGGTTCAGAGTAGTTACTGTGCCAAGGAAATGATGCATGTGAAAAAATCAGGAGGTAAAAGTTATGTCACAAGGGAGTCAAGTTATCATGACTCATTTCACTCCAGCCTTTAGATCTGATGCTTTTTTAAAATTTGATTTAGTTTCTGTAGCTCTCCCTTTAAACTGTGCTTTGGTTTGGCAGAGCAGACTTGAGTAAAACAGTCAAGTGATGCTGAAATGGTTGTGTTGACTAGGCTGTAGCACAGCTTCTGAGAGTCTAGATAGTTTATTCAGGTAGAAGGGCCACCAAGTTGATCAGAGGGATGGAGTACCTCTGCTGTGAAGAAAGGCTGACAGAATTGGATTTGTTCAGCCTGGTAACAAGTAGACTTTGGGGTGACCTAATTGTGGCCTTCCAGTACCTGAAGTGAGCCTAAAAGAAAGAGACTTTTAACAAGAGCGTGTAGTGACAGGACAAGGGGGAATGGCTTCCAACTGAGAGTAGGTTTAGATATTAGAAAAAAATCTTGACCAAGAGGATGGTAGGGCACTGGAACAGGTTGACCAGGGAAGTTGTGGATACCATCTCTGGAAATGTTTAAGATTGGAGCTCTGAGCAACCTTGTCTAGTGGAAGGTGTCCCTGTCCAAAGTAGTGGGGTTGGAACTAATTTATCTTTAAGGTCCCTTCCAACCCAAACCATTCTATGATACTATGATTTTTTAGTCAAAATGGAGACATACCACGGCTTGTTGCAGCCCAGCAGCAGAAAGCCTCATCTTTTCTGGGCCTGGTGGGAGCTGTGGCTCTTCTGCAGGCAGAGGTGCAGGTCTGCATGGGGCAGGGCTGTGCACACCAGTAGGTGCAGCCACAGGTGGCTTGTCCTTAGTACTGTGGCTCTGTAGAGTAAAACCGCTGTTTATGAGGTCCCTGTATCCTTGCTGAATGTTTCACTGGAGGGTGGAGGGTCATGTCTGATTTGCTCTGGTTGGGCTGCTCTGTGTGCTCCCAGAGCATGTCTGGGTTTAGTTGCACAAAAAGAAAGTCAGTTTGTGTGCTCTGAGGCTACACCTCAGTGTGGGACAACAGGAGTGGCAAAGGGGGGATGACTGGAAGATGTGTCAGAAGTGCACTTATCGCTTCATTTAAATAGTAATTGTTAGTGTTTTTTGCTCCCCAGCTGTTCAGTCTCCATGTGTTGTTGTAAGAGGTCAGTGCTGATTTTGCCTGTTGAATTTAGCATTAGTGTTCCCTGGCTATTGAAAGGATCCCTGCAGTGTCCCTAGATTTTTGTTTGTTTTTGGCTGAGGCATATCACTTAGTTATAATTCACATGGTACTGTCTACTACTAAACTGCAGAGTTGCCTTGTCAAAACTTGGCTCCAGCTGTTCACCAGAGTGGTGTGAATGGTGTTTGAGTCTTCACATCTGGTCATTTTGGAACAGGTTTAGTACATTCTTTTCTGTGCTGGAGTTTAATTTGCAGCTGTAAAGCAGACAGACACAGCACTAAATTACTCCGTTTCAGATAAATGCTTTCTTCGTGACTGCTTTGTGAAAATGATTTATGGCAATACTCTGTATTCTGTTTCTTCCCCTTCTTCTGCCACTTGCCCAAAGTCTGACATCCTACAACTTGTGTGTTAGTCTTTGCATCTGCTTAACAAGTATTTAATTATTACATAAGCTGAAGACACAGATTGTGTAATTAAAGCAATAAACTGAAGTAGAAATTTAAATTGCATACCTTTTGGCAGTTACAGAAATTGAGGAAAATTTAAAAATTGAACTTTTGCCCATAAGTACCAGCAACTTCTCTGTCCTGCACTTGAGAAATGTTTTTGTTTCAATAACTCTTAAAATAAAGGTAGGAAAAGGGACTTTTGCTGCCTGGGAGAGCCAGAAATTGATTCAGGACAAGCAAAATTAGATTTTTTTTTTTCTCACAGAGTTTCACTTGGATATATTTTGATTAGTAAGGCCATTTTTCAGAGGGGAGCATGTGCAAAGAAAATTACTGATCTGGCATAGATCTCAGTGATGCTCAGATTCAGCTGAGTTCCATTTGCAAGATTTACAATAATAAACTGAAAGTATTTATTTTTTCCTTGCAGGCTTAGATCTTGGTATTTCTTTCTAAGCAATAAGTGAAAGGAGGAGAAATTGGAGGGTGCCTTTTGGCCGCAATTGCATCTTTATCTCTGCTCAGGTTTTGACCTTGTCACTCATAGTGTCTTTCCCTCTTGCATCTTCTCTGAGTGAAGATGCTAAGGCTGTACTGTTTTATCTTTTGCAGTTTCTAAGAGAATCAGTCTACTTTGTTTTTCATTAATAATGATCATTATAAGGGAGAAGTATAATTTATTTACTAAATTTGAGCAAATAATTTGAACACTTACAATTACCTGTGCTGTGGAGGTATAAATTTTCTGTGTTTTTTAAGGTACAGTGTCTTTTTAAATAAGGTGTTGGACTTTGTTTCCTTCTTCAGTTCTCAGCTCACTGAAGAATGCTTTTTGTCCGACCTCCCCCCAGCAATTTCTATTTCATTGTTGCTAGAGCCAGCTGGTGCAAGCTGTTATCACTTTGCTGCTTTAGCAGTTCTGGGGATAGTATGCTCAAGAAGGTGATGTTTCCAGGACCAATCAAAACAGGTGCTAAGTGCTAGACAGAGAGACCATGGGAAGTGTGGGCAATGATAACTTGCTGTTTATCACCTGACATGAATTATTGTACATTATTGCTCCTTTTTGCTTGGGATGCAGAGAAGAACTTGCTGCAATTATCTGTAGTCTTATCTTAAAACCCTCTCCATTTTATTCTGCTTTGTAAAATGATTTTGAAAAATACCTCATTCAGTTCCAGCAAAGAGGAAGCTACCTAACTATTTATTGGTCGTGCCATTGGGAAGATGGATAGTTGAAGTGGAAATCCATGAAGTGAAAGCAGAGGCATTTGCTTTGTACCCTCGTGAGCCAAGCTGATGAGGCAGTAGATGGTGGAAGCTGCATCTCTGGATTCCTCTCTGGACAACATATTACAGTGCTCTGTAATCTCTTGATAACCTTTCCACTTGTGTGAAAGTTATTTCTGTTTTGCATACGTTTTCCCCTGTCTCAAAACAGCATAAGTGCATTGACTACAATATCTGTAGCATTATACACTCCTGTGTTCTCTTTGCCAATTTAATTTAGCTAAGTTAGCACACTGCTAACTTAAAATCATTAAAGTGCACTTACTAAGTAAATCACTCAAAAGCATTTTACTCCTAAACTATAAATGACTACAATATGATTTTCATTGCACTTCAAGCACTTCCTGATAATTTTTCTTTTTTTTGGAGCTGAAATAATTCTACACCAATGTGGAAGGTCATGTTTTGTTTATTGGGAGCATTCTGCCTCCCTCAGTTTCTCAGATGGTTTTATGGAGCTGAGTCGGGGCTTGGACAGTTAAATTGTATTTATTTGCAAGAGATTACTAGTCCTGTAAAATCAGTCAGAACAGAGTCTTTGGGTTTTCCCTCTTCTAAGCCTTTGAAAATGCTTAGTGCACACATGTGCACTGGCACATATGTACATGAATATAAATAGAAAAAGAAATCTCTTCTACATGGTCAGAGTATTTATCTTGTATTGTAATCCTTCTGTTTTACCATGAAATGCATATGTTAGATTTGCTGGAACATTCCTGCTGAACTTGCTAGGTGTCTGTTACAGCTCATAATAAAAAGAAATCAACTCTTCATGACTAGCAAGTTTGTTTTTTATCCAAATGCTGTCTTGAAGGCTCTTGGTTGTTTTTACAGTGCAATTAGATTTATTTTTTTCTCTGTTATGGTAGAAGACTTTTGACAAGTGTGGTGGCTCTTAGTGAGAAGTCAATGAGACTGGAATCATTGCCAAACCATACTGGTTTAGGAAAAGAAGAGCACACCTTTTGGGGTACTTTGTTACGAACACTGCTGGTTCAGAGAAGGATTCGCTGGTGCTTCTCTGTTCTGTCAGCGTGAAAACCACTAAAATGTTCCAAGTAGATTATTAATGACTTTTGCTCCTTGATCTGTCACTTCTTTGCAACTGCTTTATTGAGAGATCAGAGAGGGAAATCCAGCAGAAATCCAGTGAAGTATTTAGGGGACCAGAATGTATGAGAAAGGAGTCAGAGGGAAGGAGGAAGGCTGGGGTTGAGGGGCTGGTCTAATCCCCAAATCATATTGGACATGTGTGAGAAAGTGGAGGTAAATACTTCTTATATGTGAACACCACAAGGACAGGGGACAGTTGTCACTTGTTGCAATAAAACATTTTTTTTAATTGGACATGAGATAAAACTGTAGTGAGAGTGGTTAAGTGCTGGAAGTCATTCAGGCTATGGAAACTTTGATCTTGGATGTTTTCAAAACTCAACTGGTCAAGAGCTGGAAACCTAGTCTAACTTCAAAGCTGTCCCTTTTGTAAGCAAGAGATTGGACTTATTCACCTCCCAAGACCCCTTCTGATTATCATCAGTTACTTGAGAAGGTCTTGTCAGACAACTGGTCTTTCAAACTGCTGCCAAACTTCACAGGAAAACTTAATTCTGTGATTTGTCACCACCCTCTAGGTGAAAAAGATGCAAGTGATTGAAGGCAGATTTTAAATAGATGCTAAATATCAGTGGGAATATGTTCCTATAAGTCTTAATAGCTTTATGTGACGTTGTAGTCATATATAATTTATTATATTTAGCTTTTTGCAATGTCCTGCTGTGAGGTGAAGACTCTGCAATGAGGTCAAGTTTCAGCTCTCATTTAATTCACGTGTGGTGCCTCCTCCCCCTTATCACAGACTTAGAGCCTGTTACTATTTTTTGTTGATGGCCAACACCTTCATGTACTTCATTAATGGAGGATTTGGTCTGAGTGCTTGTTGTTTAAGCATTATGTAACGAGTCAGGCCATTTTATGAGTATTCATTCAGATGATCACTGCATGATGCTGAAACTAGGCAACCATAGATGGACAATGGAAATAGCATCAGACAACACAAGATGATTTTCCATTTCCACCTTGAAACAGCAAACATTTATTTTAAAGAGTTGATGAAATTTTAATCATTTCTTTATACATTGGCTAGTCAAAGTAATTGCTTTAGTTGTAACTGCCTCTGCTCAAGGATCAGGTCACTATTTTAAGAAGCCAGAATAAGTAGTACAGCCAGCGTTAGGCATTTTACCCAGTTTGAAAAACTACTGTGTTTAAGCTAGTTTCTTAAAGAATATTCTGCCACTTGGAATAATCAGTGACTCTTGTGTTTCAATTAAACAGAAAAAGAAAACAAAAATAAACAGGATCGTAGTACAGTGCTGCTTGGTAGCTGGGAGCTTGTTCTTCATGCTCAATCACTTAAAGGACCTACATCAAAATTGTCAGTGCCACCAGTCTCTCATTAGGCACAATAGCTACCTAACAGGGGAAGTAACCAGGTGCACCTCGATCCACTGTGTCATCCTAGAATCACCCAACACTTCAACTACTTCCATGTATGAACTGTGTGATGTAACTGATTTCATAGACACACAAAATATTTAAAATTATTATTCCTTGTTACTGGATTAAAAGATGTGTGTGTATTTTTGAAGTGCTTCCATAGACATTCAGTGAAGTGTTTTCTTATGTACAGAAGAATGCTACTGAGTGTTTTGAGCCATATAGACTGGGGTTTAACTTTTTGTGTGTCTAAAATATATTGTTCTTGTGTGCCTAAAATACATCTGTTGAGTTTTAGGCAACTGTCATTGAAATTTGCCACTGTTATGTGCTTAGGGTTATTGTATTACAGGTTCATAACTGGACTTTTCCTGAATGGAAAAGTTGCTTTTAAGTAACTTAAATGATCAAAACTTAAAACTTCAATGACTTTGATGACCAAACAGAGCAAATATGTATGTTAAATAGTTACATTTGTGGAGTGCAGCCAATACCAGTGTGTGGAAAGAATTGCATAAGTCTTAGGAGATACTGGAAAGATCTGGTCAGTAATGAACTATAAAAGATTTTCAGAAATTCCTGGTCTTTTTTTTTATATTTTCTATTGCTTTCTGTGACAACTGTAAGGACAGAGATGCCAAAAATCCGTGAGCAAAAGCTGTAATGCATTATCCAGAGCATTACAGTACCATTTCTTTAACTTCATAGTTAAACAAAAAAAGTAACTTCTACAAAATTTCATTTTAAAGGATTAGCATATATGAGCATAAAACAGGGAAAAAACGGCTTAGTTGTACTATTTTTGGGTCAATAAAAACCCTAGCATGATAACCTTATTTTGTTGACCTGATGATAAATAATTGTTATGCTTTCAAAATACGGTTCTTTATAGCTGAACGACAAAGTGCCAAAGGAATTACCCTTTTTCTGCCTTGTGCCATCCAGTAAAAGGTACCTGGATAGCTGAAATTGGTGGAGAAAGCCTTTATTCCCTCTGACTCTTTGGATCAAAAAGGAAATTGCAATGTTGCTCTTCATAAAACCCTTTCAAATGCCTTTGAATAGGTCTTTGCTTCCCTTTGAAAAGTGGGAGGTGTTGTCAAGGTGGTAGTTCAAGTCATGAGATGGGGCAGGGGTGAATTGTTGAGGCTAAGAACTTCTCTTCACACCTTTGAAAATGTCTTAAATTGCCATTCACCTTTGGTGAATGCATTTCCTTTAAGTGCTAACTGCCTGTCAGCTCTCTAAGTGGTGGAAGCACTTGTAAAACTAGGAAATGTGAATTAAATCTGGTAATCATGTCACCATGAAAAAAAGCACTGATATCTGTCATTCCCTTGGTTCTCTCCAGCTGCTTGCAGTCTCTGTGCAGTTACAGAGCACATTTGTGTTGCCTCTGGAAAGGCTCCAGGGACTGACAGTGTGGGCACCTCCAGGTGACCTGGTCCTTACACCTGAGCTGGGCATTTGTCTTTTTTTTTTCTTTTATTCCTTTTCCCTCAGTCACCACCTCCTCACAGTTTTGTAATACCCAGTCTAAATTTCTTTTTATCATCATTTTAAGCCAACTGTACTGTGTGTCCTGGGTGAATAGGGAGATGTTACACTCTGATCCTCTTCACAGAAACCTTTCAGACATCAAAATCTTTTGTCATGCTTCTTTATTTTCTTTATAGACTATCAGTCTAGTGACAGAGGGAGGTCTATCAGAGTCTAAAAAGTGAAGATATCTGTGAGCTCACAGGTGTGTTCACTAACCAATATGTAGTATAAGCAGCTGGGAAAAAGCATGTGTACACTTTCTTCCTATTGATCTCTCATACCTTGATTTACATGGCCTTAATCTGTGATGGTCAATAATGCTCAATAAACCATAACTCGATAGAGAAGAATGACTTAGAAACAGCTGGGAGAAGTAGTTTCTTAATAACAATAAACAGTTGCTTGTTTTTTCCTGCCTATCCAGTGCAAGCACTGCCTGTAGGTGGATTGGAAAGGTACACTTACTTTGCAATAGCTGGGGTTTGTGACTGTCCCTGAGCAGCTCTTCAAGCCTAGCTTAGTCTGCACAACACCTGCAATGAAATGCTTCTGCTTGAACCCGAGCAGGGAATTTTAATCTGGCCTTGCTTGAAGCTGCTGTTGTCATTTTTATGGCAGTATTTCTGCTGCTTGGGCTTGAAAGGGCCTGCTGGTTCTGGTAAGCATCCCCATCCAAGATCCAGAAACAGCACCAGAGAGCCTGGCTTGAGGCTTTGTGGTTTTATGATCTCTTTAAAGAGTTTATTAATGAGGTGGACAGCGCAGATTGCCTACAGAAGTTCTAGATGTTGTTGCCTAAAAATCTTCCTGCTCAGGAAATAAAAATGTTTTTTAATGAAAGCTTCTTTTGGATTAAGCAAAAGCTTAATCCAATTCAGAGTTGAGTTTACATTGGTGTGTGTAAGCTCTGAAGTAAGTCTTTGCTTGAGCTGCATTTGTTAGTCCAGGGACAAATTATAACACTTAAATTGCAAGCATCTTGTTTGGGGGTACCAGTGTGGCCTCTTGCATGTTTTCTGCGTACTTTCATCAGCCAGTAGTTGTTCTAAGGAGGCAGAGGGTATAAGGATGGGGCCTTTGTATATATAGGAGTTTGAGGCAATGATTTAACTGGGGAGAAAACAGAGGAAAAACAGCTGGCCTCTATTAGTTTCTCCTATCAGAAATGGGATTTGACATCAGTAGATGAGGCTTTATTGTGAACTGCAAGAGGATGTAGGGATGACAGCTTAACCCCAGCCTCTTAGTGAAGATTCAGTGGGATTTCTGTTTGCTGAATGCCGCAGCACTTTACATGATGCCCGGAAATAATGTCATATTATTTACTGTTTTTTCACTTGTGCTCTTCTGAGTATAATAATGAACTTCAGACTGAAGAGAGGAGGTAAAACAAAACTGAATAATACATGAAGAGATTCTGAAGGCTGCCAGTGATGAAGTTTGCTTTGATGCCTTGTTCAAACACAGGTGAAGACATAATTGAAACCCTGATCCTGTCTCCAGTCCCTTTTCCCCTTGGTATGGGTGAACCCACACACCTGCCTATGAGACTGAAAGCCTGCTCAGTTGGGTTTGTGGTGGCCTCTACTGGTGTTCCTCTGCAAGGGAAAAAAGTCACAAGCCCAGTTGTTCTAGTTTGCTTCTTTGAAAACTTAATAGTCCAGAAAATCTCTGCTTGTTAAGTGAAGTTATGGAGAGGGAAGATGAGAAAAGTTCTTCTAGCACATCTGCTGTTGATCCCCTTTGAATCAAGACCTACCACCAACAGTGCAGCTCTCAAAGCTGAGTGTTCTGCTGACCATTTTGAGTTTGTTGCCTCCAAGAGTAGATGAGAAACTCATCTTGAGCCTCGAAGCAGCTCCTGGCAGCTTTGGTGCTGGGTTGCAGCTGCAAGCCAGCAGTGGTGAGGCAGACAGGGGATTCAGGGTGCTCTGCCCTGTGTGCTCCTCGGTGAGCCTTACTTGCTTTGGATCAGGAGTATCTGCACTCAGGCTTAACTTGTTCCTGCCATTCCAGAATAATTCCATCCCACAGGTCATTAAAGCTACTTAGAAGCCTTCCAGCTGTCGTAGATGAAATAAAATTAATAAAATCAAGAGAGGCCTTGAGTATCAATGAGAGGATTCTTTGAATTGATGTGAATACCGGGCTCTTTGCTGCTCCTGCTAGGCCAGAGAAAGCATGGTGGGAGAACTTGGAGCTGGGGCAAAAACATCACTGAGAGGAGCTGGTGTCTAGGTTGTCTCTCCATCCTTCTCAGCTGAAGAGCAAGGCATTGCTGTGAGCAGCAAAAGGCCTTCTTGCTTCTGGTTTAAATGGCTCTTCACATGCTTGTGAACATCACACTGGGACCTGTTCGTAACCTTTGGCCAGTAAATTGTCAGTGGGGGAGAGGGGACCTGTGGGTGGTTTGTCCATCAGGTGTGTTTAGTTTTTTCTAGGAACTAGAAAAGTTTCCAAGCTCTGGGATATTCTGATCCCTCCTGGCAGTTTTGGTCCAAGAGCGGTGTAGGCTTCTATCTTTGTTTGTTTGGTTTTTGTCCCATTGGACGCCCAAAAGTTGACTCTCCAGCTGTTATAGCAGGGTGTCAGAACTTCTCAAATCTGTCTGTGAACTGAGCTGCTATGCTTATCTAGCTCATGAGGATGGCAGTCTGGTGCAGAAAGTCATGCTGTTGGAAAGTCACGAAGGAAAAAGCACTTGGTTTAGTTTTGAATGTTGTGCTTTGAGTTTATCAATTTTGCCTCTTGGTCAGTAGTTAAAGGTTACATATTTATCATTATCATTTATCATTTTTTATCAGAAATAAAATCCAGGCTGGAAAATTTGTATTTTGTTTTAAGCAACTTATAGCTCGTGTTTAACAGCTGAAAAGCTGAAGCCCTGTTAAAAGCACTGAATATCATGAGACTTGAAATAAAATCATGAGATGGCAGTGTTGCTTCTAGCAGCTGATCTCTTGGCAGTGCTTTATTTTCTAGGTCTCTGTGCAAATGCTTTTTGCTTGCTAAAAGCCTTGTATTGACAAATTACAGCCAAGGCTAAATGCATGATTATTTCCACTATCTAACCTGTTTATCACTTTTGGGTTGCTTCTGGATTTGTCAGTTGAATTTCTCACAGGCACAAATTAGCGCACTTGTTTTCCTGGCAACGCATAGATTCTGAACGTGGTTAAATGTATTTAAATGAATCTGACATCTGGGGATGTGGGTAGTGAGAACAGGTTTCTATGTTACCAGCTAACTTTAGCCTTGTATCTGAGGAGCCTCTCTCTCTGACAGTGTAGAGTGGCAGGAGGGAGCTCTGCCGTGCTCTGGCACTGCCGGCTGTCAGGAGAGCCTGAAGGGACTGCCCTCTTGACTGATGTGCTTCAATTTAATCCAACCCATTTCAACCACAAGGGCATTGTTGCCCTAAGAACAACCAGGGAGCTTTCCCATACAAGTTCAAGTGATCCTTAAACTCCTCCTGGCCACTTCTGTCCTTAGCTTTTAGCCTGAGTCTATTTAGGCACGCTTTGAAGGCAGGCATTGCCAGTGGGTGAGAGGGTACCCTTGATGTGGTGCTGCTACGTCAGGCTAACGCAGGCAGTGCTTTATCAGTTTGTGTTTAAGTGTTTGAGATTTCAAAGTGTAAGACCCTGCCTCCTTGGGCTTGCTAGGTACATCAATTCTCAGCTAAACATTTGCCACCAGAAGAGGTTTCTGTGAAGTCAGTGTCACATGCTGCTTGCTTACCGTGATCTGCTGGCACTGGAATAACACTGCAGTGCTTCCATATTGAGCTTGAAAAAGGTCTCAGCTTACTCATGCAGCCCTTTAAACAGGATCCAGTCCATAGCAATATCTTTTTCTGTGGATCAAAGAGTAACTATACCCTTTAGGCACTTGGGAGTTTTTTCCCCGGGTCCTTTCTTCTCACCCCAAAGCTTTCCTGCAGTTTGTATCCTCAAAGGGTGACGTTTTTTTCCTTTCAGCTGGAATAATGGCTGCTCTTGCTGCACTTGAATAACATTGATGTCCTTTGAGCGGGGGGAGGCAGAAGCATTTCCTGACTAGACAGCAAACCAAACTGGCACAGGAATAAGCTTTCAAACAGCTTGCATGCTGTGTGGGCAGCCTTCTCCAGGGAGCGCAAGGATGGGAACTTCAGTATATGGAATCTTTGCATGGAAATCAGCAACCTTACTTTACACAAATATGTCCTAGAGAAGAAGAATTGACTGTGGCTTAGCATGGTGGTGGCAGCTGCTTCAGAGCTACAGCAAACTCAGGTGGCTGAGCTTGGCTGCGTGATACCCTGGTGGTGGCCTCTTGGTCCCGTGCAGTGCCATGAGAGTGTAGAAGCAATGAAACATGGTCTAACAGTGTGAACTCAGGAAGAGCAAGTGCAAAAATGGAGGGTTGAAATAGAGCAATGAAATGTAAAAATATTCCTTCCTGGAAAGGGCCTTCATGCCGTTTAGAAAGGAAAAGAGATGCGCCTCCGTTCTGCTGCCAAGATCCCCAGTGCACATTGGCTTGACTTCAGTAATTTTTAATAGAATTCAACCTCAAGCTCTTCCAAATGAGCAAACGGGAGTTGAATTAACTTCAAGGACTCTTCTCCCTTTGAAAGACAGAGATAACAAAAGAAAAATCCTTTGTAGATATGAATGAATTGCAGATACCTGTCTGTCTCTTGCTTTGGGACTTTTTTGTGTCACTGAAACTTGTGCTTGGCTGTTCAAGCTCTGTAAGAGCTATCATGGTGAGGGTTAATTTTGAAAGGCTGTAATTTAGGTAAAGTAGGAAAGGATTCAGGATCTCAGGGAAAATTTCAATGATATATGTTCCAAGTACCCACTAACAGCTTTAATGTAATAATTCCAAACCCTCAGGGAGTATAAGAGGAAAGAGATGCAAAAAATGCCCAGATTCACTTTCTAACATCTGCTTTTGTCACTGAGTCAGAATACCAGGTTATTGCTTAGACACAGCTGGGCATCATTACTTATGTTTTTAAGCAACATGAAATTCCTCTTCCAGTGTTCCCACAAACATCATGCTATAGAAATTTTTCCTGTGTATACATATGGACATGTTTATTTCCTAGGGGATGGATGGACTCTCACAGTGCTTATTTTCCCATGCTGTTATTTCAAGACTTGTTGATGGTTGCAAAAGATAAATTCCCCAAAGAGGAAGATACCAGGTCTAGCTTCTTTCAAAGCTTGTCTCGCAGGCCCAATGCGCATTAGTTAAAGGTTTCTTGCTCTGTACTGTAATGTTGAGAACCCTGAAAGGGACAGCAGAATGCTTTGTTGCTACACATAAAAGAAAATAATTTTGTCCTCCCAGTTGCTGCACCTAATTTTTTCAGTTAGGTGCTTGATTCAGGCTGTGTGGATACAATCTGTAGTGTAGGCTGGATATAATCTCCTATGAAAACTTTACCTTCAATGGTGGGTTTGTTAAAACTTTGTCACCTTGTTCTGAGAAATGTCAAGTGAGGAATTTCATCTTGATTTTCTTAAGTGGATTAGCCCTGGCATAGCCGCAATGCTGCTCAGTCTTCAAGGTGCCTTCAAGGTTGCAGTGTCATAATGGCTTTAGCAATATTGCTCTCAAAATGTGCCTGTTAGCAATTTTCAGCAGTAATGATAAACAAAATGGAGTGAATTCATGTAGAAAAACTTTACAGGGAGTTTAATTTTATCACAGTGTAGAAGTGTTTAGCTGATACGTAACTTTTTGTGCTTTAAGTGTTGTGGAATTCTGGTTTCTTTTGCAAATGTCCTGTTTCAGAAACTGTTGCAGCTGGTTGACAGTCAATGTGTTTGGTTCAGTTAGTTTTTCTAATCAAAATTCTAGTTCAAGGTTTTAAAGAGTCAAGACACAAGAATATTAAAATGGGATCCTCTAATAACTTCAGGCATTTATGAGCAAACTGGGGGAGGGAGGATGCAAAATTCTGTGCTAAGGATGAATGACTGGGAGCCTGGCTTGTGTTCACCTCATGGATTTGTGTCGTGTTGAACTTAAATGTCAGTCCCCTCAAAGCTGAGGATGGATAACACTTGTTTCACTGGTGAAAAGGAGCTTGGAATGGATGCTGGTTTTGATGTGCATCTTTCACAAACTGATCAGTACAATGTCTGTCAGACTGTTTCAGGTAACAGTTGACAGTGTTGCAGTGCCTAGATTAAACAAGGGTTACACCTGACTCTGAAAATTGTTAAAATTGCAGCTGTTCTCATGCAGCTATTGGCTGTTGCAAGGGTGCTCTGGGATTACAGAGCTGTGACTCAGAGGTGCCATCCTCCCTCCTGCAATGCTGTTTATCCATCTGCACTGACAGTTTTCTCCTGACTCCGTGCAGGGATGAAAGGGAAAGAGACAAGTCTAGATCTGATGATTGGCTGTATAATTCTCATACTTCAAAGGCTATTGCTTGTTCTTGACACCTTCTGCACTATTTATGTTGTATGTAAATCATCTGATCCACGTTGTGTTCCTAATAATTCTCAAGCTGTTTACCCGAGTTGCTCATCACTGTCTTTGCTGCTATGGAAACAAATTGTTCCCAATTTCATAGGAAGAATATTGGGTTTTTTCTGTGATTTGGTTATGATGCATCAGAAACTGAGAGTCCAGGCATCGTTCTCTATAACCAGGTGCTTTTGGAAGAGTTTTTGGAGGATGGATGATGCTGCCTAACATTTGTTGTTTGTTCTGAGTGGAAAATCAAGTGAAAGGGGCGGGGGATGGATATTCAATCATATTTGCTGCATTCTGTTGAGGGAAGCACTGCCCAAAAGTCTTGCAGCAACACGTCATTTTAGAAAATGAATGACTGCCATTGTCTTTGGCTTGTCCTTTGTACCTTCATGACAGTATGACTAGTGTGTTCCCATTGACTTTTTCTATGCCAGCATTGGGCAGTTACTACTTATTTCACAGAATATTCTGAGTTGGAAGAGACCCACAAGGATCATCGAGTCCAGCTCTTAAGTGAATAGCCTGACAGGGATCAAATCCACAAATCCTTGGCATTATTAGCATCATTTTGTCACCAACGAGTTCTTTGCATGATAGTGAACAAGAAGTGATGAATGGAAAAAAACAATCCCTTTCCTAATTGTGGTATCCTGTGCATGCACTAGTGGGATTTATGGTATACAAGGCCAACTTTTGCCTTCTCTTAGTTAACTTGCTGCTGGATTGTTACTAAGTATGTTCCTGAAAGCACTATAGTCTATTAAATTGTTTCTCCTTTTTTATGTATGTGAACAATGCATGTTTGTTATGCTTGTGAACCTTTTTTATGCATAGTGAAGAGTCTGGAGGAAGAGATGTATCAGGGATGGCTAAGGTCACTTGGTCTGATCAGCCTTGGAGAAGAGGAGATTCAGGGAAGTCTGCATCTTCCTCCCAAGGGGAAGCAGAGGGGCAGGCACCAATCTCTGGTGTCCGGTGACAGGACCCAAGGGAATGACACAAAGCTGTGTCAGGGAGGTTTAGGTTGGGTATTAGAAAAATGTTTTTCATTCAGAGAGTGGCTGAGCTCTGAATGGGCTCCCCCAGGAAGTGGCCATAGCACCAAGCCTGATGGAGTACACAAATTGCTGGGACAGTGCTTTCAGACATCACAATCTCATGGTGTGATTCTTGGGACTGTCTTGTGCAGGCTCTAAGAGCTGGACTGCACTGATCTATGTGGGTCCCTTCTAACTTAGAATATTCTGTGAAACAAGGTATTCTGACATGAGCTGGACTGCTACTCAGACAATTCTTTGACTTGATTGTGCTTTTTTTTTTGGCATAGACTTTCTGGTCCTTCATAATGGTATGTGTATGGTATTCACATGTATGTGGGAAGAGCTCTCTGTCTGTAAAGATGATATTTAGGTAAATATCCCTTTCCCTATCAGGCCATGATCTCAAACATGTGAAGTCTCAGATTTTGATAAAATGTGCCCTGGTTTCATTATTGCTCTGTCCTTTTAGTCAAGAGATATTCCCTCCCATCTATTTGGTTTGAGGGAGTTTCTTGGGTGTTTTTGGGCTTTTTTTGTTCAGCTCCACTTATCTGTATTGCAGAGGATTCAGTGTAGGATGACAGCAGTGTCTGCTTTCTTTGCCTGGCGCAGCAGGAGCCTTCTCCCTAATTGAGCACTGTAGGTGCTAATGCAGTAAAACCTTTGCTGATCGTGACAGCTGACAGCATATGGCTGCTTTTCCACAGAACAAGAATGCCCTCACAGCAGAGCTGCAGGGTGGGCAGATTGGTTGCATTTTTGCATTTCACCAGGTGGAGCAAACTTGGATTCCCCTTCTTGGTACCTTCGTCCATTTTCATCCTGGTGTTATTGAGTATCTGTGCTCTCGGTTCTGTCTGTCAGCAAAACTGTAGCAGGGTTTGATTTCAGATTTGGTGCATCTCACTGCTAACAAACTGAGGAAAAGGGAGAGGGAACAGAGGAACTGAGGATCATTTTGACTTCGTGGGCTCACAAATCAGGTCCTTGAGTGACAACTGAAATAGGCAGAGAAGAATGAGCTGCATCATTCCTATTCTGTCTTCCCTTTTCAGTAGTTTGGACCTTGAGGGTACATTGTTTTAAGCATATCTAAATTATTTGCTCAATTTTTCATCCTTAAATTTGGCAGGAAATGCTTCAGGAAGAAGCTGCCTTTTCTTTTTCTTAACATTAAGGGTTTTAATGTAAAAAAGAAGATTTCTAATGAAAACAGAACAATTGCAAGCAAATAATTAAATTACATACTAGCTAATGATCCATGTCTGTCTCATACCTAGCCATCCTGAAGGTAAACCTTGACATTGGACATGGAAATGAAGATGAACTCTTTGCGGTCTTTGTGATTTACAGCCAATGAAACTTGACCATGGAACAAGAGAAAAGAAAGCAATCAGAAATACCCTTTTGTCTACCAGTATAAGCGAGGAAGAGTGACCAGTGCCCTGCCAGACAGATTTGACTGCGTGGTATGTGCTGCCGTCCTCTTTTGAGGCAGATCAGGTGCAGGGCTCAACAGATGCTCCAGAGCGCAAAGGGTTGGAGGCGAGCGGGTGAAACACTGACTGACTTGTGTTGGCAGATGGGAATTGAGGGATTCATTAGTCATGCTGTAGTCTCTTGTTTTGCAGTTTGTCGTGATGAAATGAGAAAAAGGAGTTGCCTTTCGATAGCTGCAGAGGGCTTTTAAATACTGCAGGTTGAAGGCCGCTGTGCTTGAACAGTGTTTTCTTCTACAGCGTTTGATCATCGAGACAGTTGTCTTACAGATCAGAGGAGACATACATGGTGGGATTAGCATTACCAGCTCCTGTTGATTGCAGAAAGTGCTGGATCTTATTTGGGAATAAGCAGAGAATGGTCCAAAGAGACTCTATTCTAAATGCTTTTTCTGTAAGTAAGACCATCTCTTTCAGCTGCTGCATAATCATGCACTACTGAGGTTCTCATCTGGTTGAATTAGGGTCTGTTCCAGTAAAAAACAGTCAACTGGAAGATAAGCAATTTATTTTTTCCCAAAGCATCTTACTAAATGTACCTACTTGATACCCAAATGTGTATTCTACATCTGTCTTCACTTGCTCTCTCCCCAGAAGGCTGTAATGTACTTACTTAAGAGACGCTTTGCCTTGCTGTTCTTCAGTGATTCACTTCTTTGTGTGGAAATTTGGTCTAGACCTGTGCTGTCTGTCAAAGTATAGGATATGAGATATGTTGTCCTGGTCACATCATTTTAATTTTAGATCACAGGAGGGAGGAGGAAGACAAGCAAGTCTTTCCAACCACCTACATCTTCAGGGTTGAAGTCACAAGTGTCTAAAAGGGTGTTAGTAGAAATGATTAGCTATGAAATCATCCATGTAGGTTAATAAATGGGTAAATATACAATGAAGTGAAAAGTGCCATAGAATTAATAGCTGAAGAGACATGAGTATTTGTAACCTCGCTAGTGTCTGTGGCAAAATGAAGTACTCTGGAATAAATTAGAATAACAATGAGAGGAGTAAGCTTATGAAAAGTTTGAAGTATATTCTATCAGAATTGGGTAGCATTTCTCAACCAGTCGTATCTCAGAGGTACACTTCTGCCTGGGAAAACACAGTCAAGCCTTGTGGAACAATCCATCCAAAAGGAAGCACAATTAATGGGCCATTTTGAAGTGCTTGCTTGGTACAGAAAAATGCAAAATTCCTTCACAAAGTGAGATCAGTTTAAAGGGACTAAATGCTGGCAGCCCCTGGGCAAGAGACTTCCAAGCTCGATTTCACCCCTTCTCTTACTGAACTGTAAGTAAATAGAAAGGTTTAAAATAAGTGATCCTCAGTGTACTAAATGCAGTTTCACAGAAGTCTTTCACCAAGTCTTCCTCTCAAGACATTAAGTGCTGTGCTTTCCCCACGCTCTCTACTGTCCTTGTTGCTCTGCAAGCATTGGAAATTTTTCTCTTTAGCTGTCAGCAACTACTGTTTGAGTTGCAGTGCTTGTCACAAGCACCCTTTTAGCTCTTACAGGAAGGGACATAACCTGCCCTGTTTCAGACAGTTCAGGTAAGTATGATATTTGGAGTGGATCCCAGCCTTGGGTATTGTTCTCAAATTAAGGGAGCTGGTAATTATTTTTCTATTTCCTTGTTATCTGTGAGTATCCAGTACAGGAAGCTGACAGCTGAGCTTTCCAGGAATGGTGCCTTTGGGGTGCTTAAACCAAGAGGCCACATTTGATCATCTCTTAAGAGGCTGCTTCTGCACAAAGGACTGGGGTCCTTGCAATGCTGAGGAGAATTAACCTGACAAAAACTGAAGCCTCCATCTTTGATAGCTTCTGGATATATGTGCAGTGCGGGAGCAGTTTTTTACACGTGTGTGGGGGGGAAGAATTGAAGCATTCGGTATTTCCAAAATGTTCTAACCATACTGTCAGTGTTGCTTAGCAGCAGAGGGTTTAAAATAGCGGTATTACTCAACAGTGTGAGCCACATTTGCACATGGTAATGTTCTGTGTCCTGTATTGACTTGCTGCATTATAAAAGTGTTAAGTTAATGTAAGGAAAGTGAAGATAGCTCACCTCCTCCTCTCCTAACTTGAGGAACAAATGGCTGAACAGTGACTTGTCTTCCTTATAGTTTTAATGAGCAGATGTCCAGCACAGGATTGCCAAGGTGTTTCTCTCCCCCAGGGTGGGTGTGCATAGACCTCACTCATGTGCAAAGGCCTCCCACACCCCTGTTTGCCTCTGAGCAGGTGCAGCTCTTGACCCAGCCCCCTGTGCAGGTGCCAGCTTGGGCTGTGTGGTTACTGCAGCATCAGCTGGCTTGGGGCGCCTGGCGAGGAACAGCCGGGACAAGAGCAAGTGTGAACAGCACTCAGTGATCTCCCAGCAGCCTCACCTCTCAGTCCCTGCTAGAGCACATGCCTGCCACTCTTCTGCTTCCAGGGTGGTTTGGTCTGCTGAAGTGACGCTGAGAGTGCCCGAGGTGGAGGTGTCACTCACCCACTGTCTGTGGGAGTCCCAGCCCCTGCTGGAGTAAGTCTGCAGCTGTACTCACTGTCATCTCCAGAAGAGTGGAATATTGAAGTGATGAAGGCAATAGATCACGGTAGCATAAGTAAAAAGTCTGACTCAGGTATCAAGGAGTTAAAGAGTTTTGTCCTCTACAGGATTAAACTAGGGGTGAATGATAGTTAGGTTGTATAGTAGCTACTGAAAAATATTATAGATTAATATAATAATTTTACATAATATTATAGATTACTATAATAATATTATGTAAAGATAAATAACTCACTGTATTACATGTTTTACCTGCTTTGAAGAGTTTCAACTATTGCTTTAGAGCCATAAAAATACTCCCTTGGCATTGCTAATGATTTTATTTAACATTTGTGACTACATATTATTGTGTCAAAACAGGGCTATATTTTAAAGCCCTGAAGTGAATTAAAATAGCAACTGGATCTGTCTTTAGTGTTTTGTATGCTGTACCATGGAAATAAAATGTTTTGCCAGATGCAGATATTTAAATGCTGACCTTAAAATAAGGCAAATATGTTTCTTAAGCGGATCTCTGTTTTTTTCAGTATTTAAAACCGTGGCCTATTTCTTCAGTGAAGACTCATAAACAACCCATCTTAAATGGCACAGTTAGAACATCATTTAAATTTACAGCTATTTTATCTATGCTTTGCCTGAAGTGTGGACCATGTTATGACAGGCATTCCCTCACACACAGTATATGAACAGTGGAGGAGTATGGCCATTAAGTGTTAATCTAAGATTGGGAGTTGTGCATGTAAAATACTCTTCATTCAACCACTTGCAGTTTACAGGGCAATGTTTCAAAAAGAAATGTGGTAGTGTTTGTGACAAATAGCACAGAGTATAAATTATGATGATTCATGTTAATTTAAAATGCTGGTTTAATGTTTCTGAGGAGGAGAGCTGAGCTCAGTCAACTGTTTTGGGTTGGGGATAGCAATGGATTTAATACTTCCATGACTTATCTGCCATTGCTTTAGTACTGTACAGACTAAAGACACAAGAGACAAAGATACTGAAAAAATGGGTTTTTTTTCCATTTGCTTGGAAAGATTATTATTTTCAGTTCGTTAAAAGAAAGCAAAACAGACATCCCATCTTAATCAGGAAAAGGACACCTTATGTGCCATAGGCTGATGCATTTTCTTCCCCTGGTATGATTATGATGGACATGAAGGTCATATGAGACACCTCGAATTTCCCTGCACACATACTTTGTACTTCAGAAAGCATTGAGTCTCTTGAGATGTCAGTTGCTAAGAAAAATATCCTTGTGTTTCCAATCAGACAAGCAGGACTTGTGAAACCATCTCTGCAACCTCCTGTAGTTTTGTTTCAAAGTTCCTGCCAGTGGAGGTGCATTCACAGAAGCCCAACTTGCAAGGGTTGCACAAGGTTGCACCAAATTGCAAGGTGCACAGGAGCTGGTGCAAATAATTTCTGCACTGCTGGCTTTCCATATTGGGGCCATATGTTACCCACCTGATGTCATATGCAGACTGAGGATGTTGCTGTCCTGTGCTGCCTGGTTTGCCTCTGAGCTGGCAAAGCCTTTTAGAGAGTGTGATTCAAGGGTAGTGCTTAAGGATGCACTACAAAGAGGAGAGAGCTTTTTCAGCTGGGATTCCTGTCAGTGAATTGCTCTGAACAGATTCTTGGCTGGAGGAGAGGAAAACTGGGGGATTGGAAAGTGCTCAGTACAGCTCAGTGGTGCATAGGTATTATTTACCACTTCTGGTTAGTCCCTGAACAAATGATTTCTCCACAATAGTGTACACGTGTGCTATAACCAGCCTTTAAATGTTTATCCCGTATTTCAGAAGTAACTTGTTCTTTGTGATTTCTAGTAATAGTGCTCATCCATGAGTTGTTTTCTGGATGGTTTCCAATGAACAAAAAATGTATTTAGTTGGAGAAAAGCAGCTGAATGAAAATTAGCTGTCCATGTACACAGTACTGTTCTTTATATGACTGGCTGCCCTTACTGACACACAGAGATGAGCAGGATTTATTTTGTTTGTTGTAGATAAAAATCTTGCTGGAGCTTGAAGTTTTTCACAAGTTCGCAAAATGAGCTTTTAGTAGCCTTACAGGATGCACCTGGGCTTCAGCAGGGTTTGGGTTTGGCCCTTTGACAGTGTTATTTCTGTGTATGTGCTCAATACAAGTTTGTCTCAAGGCTTGCGTGTTGCCTTAGATTACCAGTTCGTTTTCTCAGAGACCTGGTGTCTCCATACAGGAGGAGGGATGGGATTCTAGTTCTTTCTACCACTTTCCTTAACTAGGTTGGTTTCCTTCTTCCTTTTTTGTGTGTGTGTGTGCTTAGAATCATGAATGTAAACCTCAAGCCTGTTGCTATGTAAAGGGAAAAAAGCTCCATGTTCAAACTGCTGCTGGCACGAGCCCAGGTTTGCCATGAGTGTCTCGCATTAGGCTCTGAGGTCAGGCCAAGCTGAGAGGTACATTTCCGGGTTCTCTTTGGCTTTAGAAGCTCGTTTTACATCTGGAGACAATGCTTCCATGAAGCATTATTCCCTTTGGGCAGAGGCAGATGTGGACCCTGCACACAGGCCACGTCCCGCACCCGGATGTTTGTTAGCTCTGCTCAGCCGCTCGTCTGCGCTCCTGTGTCCGTGGGGGCAGCGCTGGGGGAGCAGTGTCCTACTGCTCAGACACGGGGTGCTGGCCACCTCAGGGCAGCCTCTTCCTAGTGGGACCCAGGAAAGGACTTGTCTGCATCTTCTATCCCTAGGCATACCCATGCGGATTTTTCTAGTCAACCAGTCAACTGTTGTAGTGAATGTGGTAGTATTTCTGTTTGTGATTAGGTGTTGCATAAATTACTGCATAAACTACACTGCTGAAGTGTATGCACGTCCCTGACCTAAGTATCAAAGTTCTGTTCTTGCATTTTTGCACCTTGCCAATTCAGGATCTAAATAATGAAAAACAGAGCTCAGCTGCATCATTATGACTTCACTTCCCTGAACTTTGTTGCTTTCCCATGTTTCCCAGTTGCACTCTCTTTGCCAGCCGTGCCGGTAGTCATCAGCTGTGGGGAGCTCTTACACGTCATCTCCTGTTCTGGGATGAGTTAGCCTTTTGCTTCTCCTCACTTTCCTCTTGCTTTGAAAGGAGTTTTTCGTCTTAAATTTTTCCCCACAGCCAAATGAACAATGTGGTTGCATGTTTTTGTTTAAACCTAGGTCTTCTGCTTCCAGACACAATTGGCTTGACGCTGTTTATCTATCCTGGAGCACCAGTTTCGAGTAGCTGAAAAGGAACTGAGCTCTAAGTGTTTTGTTCCTTTATGCTGTTGACATGTAATTAAGGGGCAGGCCAGAAAATGGCAAGCTGTGACTTTGTGTTCTGTCTCTGGCTGCCTGATAGATGCTTATGTGTAAAGCATCCGTCTTGGTCTTTGTTGTTGAGGGAGAGCTTTAGATGTTGCTCTGGTGCAGCTTCTTCTCCAGGGTGAGTGTACTCCTGACAGTACCTGTGTGCAAACTGGTGTGGTTTGGTAGGAAAAGCTTGACCTGAGGCAGAGCTGGGATCAGCACTTAACTGCTGGCTGAAGTGTGCTGTTCAGTGCCCTGTTTCTTAAGCCTGCGGTTTTTCTTTTGGTGGGTGGAAGATCTAGAAATCAATCCACAAGCTGGTACTTGCAGAACTCAAACCAGTGCAAAGTCCACTTAATATTGGGTGGATATTTTTGGGGTCTGTCTGCATATTTCCTGGTGGTCTTCCCTCTGCAATTTAGGTGTCTTGGAGCTGCCAGCACTTTAGTGGTGTGTATGAGCTGCAGGATAGGGGAAAGCAATGCGATCCTAGATATCTCCTTGCTGCTTCCTGCCTCCTCCAGCCTATCTCTGTTGCTGTGGCAACTCAGAGCACCTACAGGCATGGAGCTGTTGTTGCCTATCCTTGCCTTCATGCTTCATAATCCTCATATTTCTGTGCCACTCAGTTTATCACATGTTTTAGGTCCTGGAGTTTCTTCTGACCAAGGCTAGAAACTGCTAAATTTTTAGGAGGGCGTTTGTCTAAGACAAGATGTCATAGATTACTTTTGGTCACGCTGTATTTTGTGTTGTGATTGTGTTTGATTAAAATTCCTCGGGCTTCTTTTCTGAGTAAAGCAGAGCACGTGGTCATGCAGTGTCCCAGTCACACGGTAACAAAGGACTCCATTGCAACATTTCATTAGAAGTCTGTGAATATCACAGTTGCTTCCATTTCCAATAAGAAACCCAAGAACAACCCAAGGGAAAGTCAAATGTGCTGTCCAGCTATCTGCAGCTGTCTGGAAAGTGTTTTTGCAATCCCCATCCTCTGTTTTGTTAAATATTTTCTTGTGCTCTTTTCAATTATAAGACTTTTTTAGTTTTATCAACTATTTAAAAAATGAGAATGATACAGAATCTATTTTGTTATCACTTTCTTTAATGTAATGCTTTATCTTCCACTAATTAGGCTCTTTATCATGAGCAATTATTGTCATCTTATACAAACAATTGCCAAAAGGTTATCTTCCTCTAATAAGAGCACAGGAAATTGTGCTAGGGATTACAGACCCTGTGGAGATTTGCCAATAAATCTTCTACATAAAATATTTGTAGTCTTTGTAATTGTATACTGTGCTTTATGCTAGTGCAGAATCACATTCTTCCCTCGAGTTCATCATGCCGAAGTCTTAGGGCTTTTATGGTGTTTATGTGTTTAACATGCACTTGCTTCTGCAGCCAGAAAGTAGATTTAAATTACAGAGGAAAGAAAATGGCAAACATTTTGCTTATCTCCATTACTGTGCTACAAAGAGTGGTAACGCAGATGCAGATACAAGCCAGTGGAGGGGAGACTGTCATGCCTGAAGGGCTGTGGTAATCCCTGTTGCTGGATATGCCTGTTGAGAAAGTGCAGGCAAGAATGAGGGGCATCAAGTCAGACTCATCTAAGCAGATATGGTTTCATGGGGACTGCAGTGAAATTGTGGTGTTTCACCCTTCATTTCAGATGAAACGAATCCATACAGCTTGTTCTTGCATCTCTTTCCTTCTGACTTGCCTTGTGGTTAATAATGACAAGCTAGAGAGAATCTAATTTGTGCATGTCCTCCTGTGCTACCACTGCACCTCTGACAATAATGTGTATGTGCTGGAGAAAAATGTATGGGAACTGTACAGGCCACTGTGAATACTCCAGCCATCCCACTCCCACTGGACTCATTCTTTGGTTAATTAGATTGTTCTAGCCAGGAGTCCTGCAAAATTAAACATTGGGTGTTAGAATACAAACAAAACTCTTTTTGTTTGTTTGTTCAGTGATCTTTTGACTAATGGGATGCCTTCTTGATGATTAAGATAAAATAAGGTCTCTGGAATAGGATCATTAGTTTCGTGTTGACCCCAAAAGGTGTGGTTCAGAGACATCTTTCACTAGCAAACTACTATCTCAACTTTGCCAATTGTGCATCCATCTATAGGAGAAGCTATTCTTAACATTTAATTGTGTGATGTGCAGTGGTGGGTGCATCTCTCATGGCAGGTCCATTCTGCAGCAACCATTCTGTCCAACCCTCTGTTGTCTATCACCCTAGATTTTTCCCTCAGCTTTCCCTCATAAGCTGTTATTATCTGGTGCAGATAGGATGACTTACAGGACTAGGATCTTAGTAGGCAAACTGCATTCAGGAGAGTTGTCCATCCCATGATCATGTTCTTTAGTACATCAAGAGTTTTCTTCTCATTAATTTAAAACATCTCACTTATTTAAAACATAGCATTGAAATTGCTTCAAGTAATCCAGTTCTAGTGCTTATCAAAATACAAAATTAAAATAAAAGCTAAATTTCAGGTTTATAGTATATTTAATATAAAAATAACATATTCCAGCCTCAGTGCAGACTTTTGCATTCGGTTTTTCAATGCCTCAGCAGGCCCCCAAATCTGTTATCCAACATGCAAAATGAAGCTACCAGTTACTGTGAAGCCAAAACTGGCCATTATAAAACCTCTGTAAGCTGGCTGCTAGTCTCAGAGTTCATTATGAGGGAGGTCATTCTTCCTTACAGCAATGAATGTAGCTTTTGAGTACATTTTAAAAGTTTCATTTAATCACAATGCGGATGAATTGTTTCAGTTGTGATCTTCTGATGGGAAACTAACTTTCTTCTTCCTGGGAGAAAAAATACTGTGTTGATTCTTGCAGCAGCTTTTAGAACTACAGGATGTGATTTCCTTGATTTTTTTTTTTTGAAGACTTGAAGATTTTGGCACTAACAAAGGAAATTTTTCTGTTCTTTTAAATACAGAGTAGTCAGTTTTCTTTTGAAATTGGTGAATAAGCAGAATAGGATCTTCAACAGGCTTGCTGTATATCTTCTTAAAGTTTGGGGTTTTTTTCCCCAAAGTGTTTTCCACTCCTCCATAAAAAATGCAGCACTTTCTAACACATCTTCTCCCAGCAAAACTACAGGACTTTTTCCAAGTAAGTGTGTGCTTCAAAAAATGTTTAAATGTTAAATTTCCAGTGACTTAAATGAAACGTTTAAAGTATCAAGGATATTCAGTTTTAATCCTCTGTAATCTTTTTGATTACTCTGTGGTTGTTGGAAAGGCTATTGATTGCCTGTTGCTGGAGAGATTCAAGATGATCAAAAAGGCATGTATTATGTATTACTTCCTAACCAAATAGATCAAAAAGGGAAAATTCCGTAGCATTAACTGTTTAAATATTTGCAGAAAATCATTATGGTTTCCCGAAAATATTGTATTTTCTGTTCTATGTTTCCGTTTCTTGCTATTCAGAAGCAACTCATTAATTCAGGTTATCTTGGTTTTTAATGGATGTGTCAGTGCTATCCTGTTGCAGGTCCATAAAAGTTCTGAGCTTTAAACATCAAAGAAATTCTGTATCAATGAGGCGTGTGGTCTAGGCTGGAAAGAGATAGGTAAGACAATTTAATTTCTGATCGCATTCCTCATATTGGTGTCCTTTATGCTTATTTTCTAAGGTGGTTGGTGACAAGGGGGAGTGCAGACCTCAGGAAGCACTACATAGTGTTCATGAAAGACAAAGCATTTCATTTTCAGATAAATCTGGTGAATATTTTTTTCTGAAATCTTAGACAAACAGTGTTGAGATGTATCTTCTACACTGTATAAAGTTGCAGAAGCTATTTAAAACTGTCACACTGCAGAGCTGAGATGAAAGTCTTTGTGGCTGTTAGCTGTGACTCAAAAAGAAATCCCTGGATTTTCTTTTTGTCTCTCCTACCACCCTTAGAAGTGATAAAGTAATTCCTTTAATATTTGCTGTCCATGAAGTACCCAAACTGCATAGTCCAACCAATCTAATTGAGGGTGTCTGTCACATTCTTATTAACCAATAAGGTAGGTCACAATCCAAGAGAGGAATAAATTGCAGTTTGAGGCCCATACATGGATAAGGGAAGGTGAGCCCTTGGTGTCCAGCACTCGAGGAAGAAATGCAGCTGATCCCCAGTTGCAGGAGTGAAGATTCAGTACTGTGTGAAAGGGTTTGATTCACATGAGTTGCAAAGAGAGTAGTAATTGCAAAGAGAATAGTAATTGTAGAAAAGCTGTGAGGGAATGAGGTTTTGCTATGATCCAAGAGCAGGTTGGTGATCTGTGGGGGAATATTTCTACCAGCGGACAGAGTTTGGATTCACAAGGGCAGTGGCATAGCAAGTTCCAGTGTCTGGAAGCTGGAACACAAAATGCATGTTACTAATAAGTAATGCTTTTTATTATGCTGATGATTCATCTATGAAAGAGCTAAGCCATAAATTTAATAGGTTCCTCATCTGGCCAATTCTTTCAAGAAACCAGATTAGCCATCTTTCTTCAGAAGAAATGTCATAACCTTGTACGAAAGGTAGAAGACAGTGAGATGATGGAGGACTCACTGGATGAAGTCTTGTGGGCTATAATAATCTGGAAGCTTTGTGATCTGGAATAAGTCTGTCAGGAACTGGAGTGAGGCCATCAGGTTTTTTTCAGATAGGCTGCTGAACAGCTGTCAGACACTAGCTGCCAGATAACATAAAGAATGTGTCCTGCGTTGCCAGAATGTCTAAGTGATTTTGGCAGTGGAAGGAAATGTGGGCTTGCTTCATAGTCTTTTCACCACAGGAAGGGATGATGCACATTATAATCTGTTCTAGCAGAGCATTTGTTTGGGCACCAGAGGAACAAAAGAAAATACAGGACAAAAATCCAGATCAGTGCCCTGTGGAGAGGGTAAGACCAGATATTGGAGGCTTTTACATGCAGTTAAGTTTTACTCTTCAGATAACTTTTAGAAGCAGATCACTAAATCATGTAGTACTTTCTGCTGACAGTTCTGACTTGTTTGAAGCTGTTATACATCATTGCTTGAGAATAGACTCTACTGGACTCACCAAGGTTAGAGATGGGAAATTTGTCTGCTTTTATGTTTCTTTTGTCCAGCAAGCCTTTCTTCTCTTTGCTTAGACTGTGCCAGTTTGGGGCTGCTGCCCTTTCACAAGTGTCAGATGTGAGTGTTGTGCTTTACACCCAAATGCATACTAACTTCCTGCTGATTTAGATGTACACTTTTCTCAAACCCATCCTCCTGGGGGCTTTAATCCCCTTATGGCAGGTTTACATGGTTTGAACTGCAAAATGTAGACCGTGGAAATGTTGAGAGGGAAACTGGAATCTCTTGTACTCCAAACCTTTTCATTTTTTTCATGACTCTGCAGTACCATTTAAGTGTGTATCCTGTGGGTTTTGGCAGTAGTACCAGACTCAGTCTAGCTTGGTGGGTCTTTATGTGGGCATACTATCTCCAGTTAAATTCCAATAAGAAAGTCACCTTTTGATGCTGCGGTTGGTCTTGTCCCCCTACCTGTTTTGTGACACCCTGGCCTGATATAGCACTGTATCACCAGGTGTTGGGCTGATGCAGTGGCTTGTCTCCTGCCTGTTAGGATAGGCTGTCTCAAGGTGTCAAATCTTTCTCTAGAGCCTTCCACATGAATATCAGCTGTGGTCAGTGATTCTTCATTACTAGCTTGTCATCACTCTTCTCAACTTCCTTATGAGAAAAGGATAGAGATGGCAAAGACATCAAACAAACGCGGAATGCTCGGTTTGTAGAAATAGTGATGCAGTGTATGGACTTAAAATGGGGTTCCTTATTGTTACAAGGACCCCCAGATTGTGCAGAGACCACCGAATGCAGTCTTGCTTCTGCTTGAAGGTGCATCTTGAGAGAGGCATGAGGAAGATACCAGTGCTTGTCAACAGAGGTACCATTCCCTACTTCACAAGCTGATAGTAAAGAATTACATTAAAATAGTGACTGCTGAGTTAATTCTAATCAACTGTAAATCAGGAACTGAGGAAGGATGAATATACTACATAAGCACAGCATTGTTCATATAGCACAGATGTTTAAAATATAACTTTTCTGCTAGTACTGAGAATCTGTTGGAAGTCAGCCTTAAAACATAATCCATTGCACTGAAACACAGCAGAGAAGTTATGATTCATTTTCTATCATAAGTTATTTATGTATTATAATTTGTGAATGTTCAGTTCTGTGAGAGACTTGTATCCCTAGGAAAAAAAAAATCAGGAAAGCCACCAAGGTTCACATGAAAATGGGGATCAATGCACTTTCAAGTACATTTATTTGCTCAACAATAAGCATGTCCAAACCTTACAGGGTTCAAGGGGAAACCAGTGAACCAGCTAGCTTCCAAAGGAAAGTTCTTACTATCTGTTTCCACAGAAAAGCACCTCTAGCCTTTACCATATTTTGAAGGACCAGTGTTACTGCGTACTTTGTTCTGTAACTGGTGTATAATCAAGAACTACTAAGAGAAATTGAAAAATTCTTTTATAGGAATTCAGAAGTACTTCAGTACCATCAAAGTGTAATCATTCAATTGGATGCTATCCCTCAAATGCTTTTCTTGTTGTTAAATCCTCACTTCTTCCCATACTGCTTTGCTTTGCTGAAGATTCCTCACATTTCACACAAAAGGTCCTCTTTCCCACTAACTTCAGGCTGTGCCTATAGGTCAGGTCTCTCTCCCTACAAACTGGTAGTTTCCACCTCGTATGTTATTGGGAAGTTCTTACAAACATCTTGAATTTGTTATGGTTTTCTGCAAACAGTGCTGCCTTGCAATCTCCTGCATGGTGCTGTGCATGATGAAGGAAGAGAGCGCATCATTGCCTCAGATGTCATTCTTTGGACCATCGTGTGCTTTGGTTACTTCTGAGTAGCAGCCCCCCTGTCTGGGGCTGTATATGTATGGTATTGTTTTGTGCTGCCATGTGAGAAACTGAAGTAATGTGGCAAGATCTGAAATAAAATTTACCACCTTTTACCAAAAATGTATTTTTTTCATACCAACTTTTTTGAGTCTTCAGCTTTAATTAATCCTTTTTCTTGATTATTCACTTAAAAATGAGTGAAGAGCAACAATTCACAAAGTCTACTTCTGTATGTAGGGCCATGACACATAGGATCTACACATAAGATGATTGCTCCATGTACTTTCCCAGGAGTTTTGTGACTAGCTCTCTGAGCTTGGCAGCAGGACTGAATTAGTGGCATTGTAGTGCCCTGCTGAGCACTGTGATGGTGCTTTTGGAGAATATCTTGGGTATCACGTGCTGGAGGGAGAAAGGGGAGTGCCCATCTTATACTTGTAGTGAGAACTAAGGAGAATGAGAAGAAACCCACTGGCAAGTTCAGGTGTATTTACACTGCTGTACCTGCATTTGTAATAAACGGGTAATTTCCCTCCTCACGGGCAAAATTGTTGCTTTTCCTCATCAGAGGAGCCAATTCACAAAGAGACAAAGTTTCTATACCACAAGGGCATTCCTGCCAGAGGACAGATTTTTGTATCAGATACATCGAACAGGCTGAAATTATATCTAATTAATGACTGTGTAAGCTGGCCTTGTGCTAGAAGGCCATATGTTCATTTGTGTAGACATGATGAAGACAGGCAAACAGCATCTGCAGAGATTACAGATCTGCCCCAGAGCTGCTTACTCACTGTGAGGCACTTGATGAGGAAGGCACTGCTGATGCCAACTGCCTGGAGTAGCACTGATACTCACTGATTGTACATGATAATAAGTGAATTTTCATGGCATATTGCTGCCTGCAGTCTTTTGTCACTATGGGATGGGGTCCTCAGCATGTGGATTGGTTGGGGGTACCTCATCTCTAGAAGGGCTGGGTTGTGGTATAAATGTTTGGATACTCAGGGAAACAAACGTGGCAGATAGTGTACAATGTTTGTTTTTAAAGAGAGAAGGGAAGCAGGCATGATTGGGAATGCCTCAGCTATGTGGAGTTACAGCTTAGAGCTTTTCTCCAGCCTGTGGGAGCAAAGTGTCTTTCATCATCAGGTTCACTAGTCCTGAAGATGTGTGCCACAGCTAGCAGGAATGTGTGTGTGCATGTACCTTTGTTAAGTATATTTCTAGCCAATGAGGGAAGGGAAAGTGTGTTTTAAAGGTGTTCAAATAGTAGTTCAGTGCAAAATCCCTCCGGGAAATCTCTCTCAGCCTTTGAGGAGAGCGATTTTTAGTTGTTTTTCTTTTCTGGTGGAGGATGTTGATATCAATAATGTTTCAAGAAGTGAATAGGAAACTTTGGGAAAGGCCAGAGGAGAGAAAATAATTTTGCTGTGATCCATTTTGCTAAGATGAATGGTGACCATTTACCTTTCACCAGAGTTGTGTTGTCTCAGTGGAGAGATGATTGCATAGGCAGAGTCTGGAAAAATTCTATTGAGCTAGAGGAGAAAGGCATTTCTTTGTCCTTGAGGAGTTTTGTATTTTTCCTCTGGGACAAAGGATAAGTCAAACAAGCTAATTTTGGAAAACTAAGAAGTTGTATCATTTTTCCCTGGTATTCTTGCCATTTCAGACAGCTCTATCTTTCTAATACCATTTTTCTTCTGACTCTTATTCTACCAGAGACCAGCATTCTGGGTGGATGGCTTCCAGTTCTCTTCTGCCTGTGAAGAAGAAACTTTAGGCAAGAGTCAGTGAAGGGATATTGTTCAGCTTTGTGGCCACGTATATCCTCACTGTCTCCATACAGGAGCCCCTAAATCCTCCAAAAGTGAGGATTTGCATTAGAAGATGGGAAGGTTTGTAGTTACTTGGTAGTGATCTGGAACCACTTTTACTATAGTCTGTACACCATCAGTGGGCAAGTGGGCTTTTCTGATCAATTGCAGAAGAAATTGGAGAGATTTTAGTTGTCTCAGTATCTCTGTGGGCTTAGTTCTTAATTATCCTTTTGTGCCGTTCTGCTGAAGCATGTTTGT
Organism: Luscinia megarhynchos; assembly: GCA_034336665.1. Classification (NCBI taxonomy): domain Eukaryota; kingdom Metazoa; phylum Chordata; class Aves; order Passeriformes; family Muscicapidae; genus Luscinia; species Luscinia megarhynchos. The sequence continues at coordinate 18,047,070 of JAPFBE010000003.1, forward strand.
TAATCACTCCAGAGTACTTTAGCTTCTTTCAATATATTGAATTCCACTTGGATGCTTTTAAAAGTGTTTGCGCAGCATATGCCTTTCTTAGGAGTATGGGAAATATCCACAGTTGAAACAAAAGTGCAGTGTTCCAAACTCAACATCCATGTTGTTATCCCGTAAATTAGTACGCACTGTGCTGTTGCGTAAGTTTGCCTTGTGTCAGAATAATAAAAGCTGAGTGTACTAAAAGGCTGATAAGCCTGCCATGAAGAATTACATTGTTCAAATTTTTCTGCCTTAAAATAACACCTGTTGCATTACTGACATGCTGGTACTATCGTGTGCCTTGAGAGCTAGTATAAAAAAAGACAAAATGAAAAAAACCGCAGGTTTTCAGGTCTGAGCTTTGGCAGCCTTGAATTTCGTATTGTCTCAGAGCCACTCTTATACAAAAGGATTTCAAGAAAGCACAGCTGTTCTGTATTTTTGGATATTAAAAATGGACAAAGTCACTTTTCAGTAATACTGCCATAGCCTCGAGGACCGAATGCAAAAAACAAGTACTCCTTCTGTTGGCAGGTGGGAAGTTCAATCCCTGAAAAGGCAAAATAAAAAATAATAAAATAGATGGTTGTGCAGATTCTGAGGGTAGCCTGCAATGAGGGTGAAGGGACAAGTACCCCACAGCTGCCAGAGAAGATCACTGCTGGCAGTGTGTGCGCATAAAGTGACAGCGCGCTTCCAGCAGCCCTTAAATGAGCGGCGGGGGGAGAGGGGAAGTTCACCCCTGCTACCACAGCTCTGCACAATGATCGCCTTTCTGGGTGCTGGGGTCACAGCTGCTGTCTGGAGATTACGTACAGAAGCACTCTTCTTCTCTGGAGAATGAGGTTTCCTGGAGGATTAAGCACAGGCTGAAAGCAGGAGGAGTTATTCAGGAGGGAGACAAAGACTGTGAGCCCACGGCTGTGACAGGCGACAAGGGCGGAAGACTGTGAGCAAGAACAGGACTGCCAGGAGATGCTGCTTGGATGGGAGAGCCTCCAGTTGGGAATCCTGAAGTGGTCCAGCTGTGGGGTGAAACCCACTGAGGGTCTGGCATGACCTTGCCTGCTGGCAGGACTCAAAGTGTCCTTTCCCACTCACGTGGGAGGTGGAAGGAGTCTGAGCCACCTCCTGCATATGAACTAAAGTAATTTCTTTGCTCTTAATCACAAGCCCTGTTTAGTATTCAGAAATAGTGATCAGTGCAGTAATCTGAACCCTCATGTAAAGGTACATATGCAGTCCCTGTCTGCTCAGAAAGTGATGCTTTTTGCATTTTCTTCTGTCACTGACATGTTTCACCATGCCTTCTAAGCCTGCTGCTTTGGTGCTTCCTTCTTCCCTCTTCCTTCTTAGCTTTCTTTTTCTTTTTTATCTTCTCTTTTCTCTCTTATCCTGCTAGTTTACCTCTTGGGTACACACATTCCCAGGCAAGTATCCAGAATATCCTTCACCCACGTATCATGTGCCAGCACCTCTGGTTTGTGTAGGAAGGTCTTCTATATTTGAAGCCAGGGCCATCTGTCTCAATGCTTTAAAAAAAAACAGGTTTCTTGCAGTTTTCTGCAAGGGCAATGGCCACAGTTCTTCTGCATAACTGTAAAAGGAAAAATGCAACTGATTCTATAGTAATAATATCTGAAACTTCTCTTTATCAGTTCTAAAGTTAAGTCTTATTTTACCCAATGGATCAAATTTCCCACAGATCCCATATGTCGACAACTTCTTTTTAGTGGCTTCAGAATCCACTACTGCTTTTTATAATCTGAAACAAATGAGTGCTGCACATAATGTAGGAAAGGAGAGGTGGAGGCAGAGGAGGCTGACAATGCATGCATTCAAACGATGTGAAAGTGCAAGTGGGAAAAATCTGACTGTGTTGGTAGAGCTTGTCAGAGGGGGTTTCAGGCATATCATGTATTAGAAAATTGTAGCTATTTTAAAAGCAAAAGAATGAAACTTCTTAAAAGGAGCAGAATTCCAGAAGGATGCTAATGAGTAAGTATTGGTACTGGTGTTTAAATGTAATGTCATAGTTGCTAGTTATTGTCCCTACTATATGGATATTTCCTAAGTGCTCTGTGTGAGTCTTAACCAAATCACATTTAAAACTATTTCCATTTGCCTCTCACTCCTGTAAAATCCTCTCTAAAAAGGAGCATTGTAAAATAAATTGGTAAGAATTTAAATACTGTTGTTGTAGCTGAAAATAGTTCATGCTTCTGATGTTACATTTAGGCACAAACATAAATAAACAGGAAAATGTACAAAAATTATTAAAAGAAGAAACTCAGTGTGATGTAGAAATGTAACCTGTGCTACTCATTTCTGGCCCTGGTTGATATGTAGTTAAGAGCAAAATGCTGACGAGTGCTCCCTTGCAAGCAGGAACTGAAGCAACTTTGATTTTTTTTTTTTTTTTTTTAATCACAAGTCTTGTGAAGAGTACTGATGACTGCCCACATCTGGTGAATTGGATTAGAATCTAATTAGCATGCAGAGTTTAGAAAACTTCTATAAAGTTTCAAAAATAAAGTGAAAGAAAGAAATAGCTTAGCTAAAAATTCAGAGAATTACTGAAATGTTCATCTGAGCATAACTTGAAAGTAGCTTTTCTGCTCCTTAAAGATGTAGTTCACATGAACAGTAACCTATTTTATTTGTTAACATTTTCTGTTCAGATAATTTGTTAAGTTTAAAGTTATCTGTAGTATCTAATTTGACCCCTGTAGCTAAGAGTCCATCTGGAAATCTAGGCACATACTGAGAAAGATCAATAAAGTCATTTTAGTGTTTTGTGGCCTAGTTTATACATCAAAAAGGATAATACACCTGTCCTAAGTTTGTGAAGTACCTCAACAAACACAAAAGGATAGTCTATTCAGTTTATGTACTTACTTTTTCAACACTGTTGTAATGGCATGTTTCCAAGCAAAAACATGCTTTCCTCTTTAATCTCATTCACTTAACGTATGCATCAACTGCTCTGTATAGCAAAGGGGTTAAATTCAGGCTGAAATGTGGTCCAAAGGAGAAATGAAGGCAGAAACTCCTTCTGTAATTCTTACTGTAGAGGAACAGAAATTCTTTCCCAGTGTCTCTAAATTTAGTGCTTACACCAGCACTGAGAAACAGTATTTTTTAAAAGAAAACGGTGATTTGTGAAATAGAAATAGCAAATATTTTAAGATGCAAATTGCTGCTTTTTTGTCTTCCTTCTCCATTGCAGTTCTGAGTATCTGCTCAGCCCTAGGGCAATCTCTTTTTCTGCACAGAGACTGCACAGGACTTATTTACAGAGCATCTCCATAACAGTACTTCAACTTGCAGGGGTGGAAAGTAGAGCCCACCATGTAGTATGTAGTGGTAGTATATATTTTGTGTCCTGAAGGAAAAATCTTAAACAATATTTATAAGAATGGATTAGCATTACACTATCAGATGATTCAAACTGTGGAAAAATTACATTTCACTTCTGTAAGGCATCCCACATATTTAGTTGCTACATATTGGCTTAGTTGGAATTTTCATATATATGTGTGTGTATATATATATATATAATTCTTTTCTCTTTGATTTATTTAGAAGAGAGATAAAATTCTGTCAACATCTGTGGTGATGTTACATTGCAGATAGAACACAGGAAAGAAAGGAGGAGTGTGTCTTCTGGGGAGAAAAGGGTTTATATGTCCAGGCCCTTAAGTGTTTCTGGGCTTCTCAGCTTCAGTGGTACAACTCTGAGGAAGCCTCTCTGTAGCAGAACACAGGCTATTTCTTCCTGGTTTGGAATCAGCTTGTGCAGCATGACTGGGACCATGCAGCACATGGAAACTTCAGTGTTGCAGAATCCTGGCTCTTTCCAGCCAGTGCAATCCAGCTAGGATGCAGTAGGGTGCATAGGATGCTGTGGGGAAGCATTTACTTCTCTTAACGCTGCTCTATGCCGACTTGCATCACTCTCCTGATCTTAACCGTGATGTAGCTGGTGGCCCAGCTCTTCAGCATTTGGCATTCTCTGCTTTCCAGCCTTGATCTGAAAGGAATTTTCTGTTTTATGAATCCTGATTGTCTTTCCAAGGGCAAACTTGAAAGCCATGGTACTTTTTTCTTTAACATCTGTGTGTCTGAATAAATTCTGGGACTCTTGCATTTGGAGCAGAAAATTTAGACTAGGAAATTTCTACCATTTCCTGAAAGGACTTAAAATCACCTCTGCCTTGACACCTGCAGCAAGATTCCCCAAATCAGGGCGGTGTCTAGAAAGTAGCAAAAATAGTAATGATCCTTGAAATTGGTTTTGTAAGACTGAGTTAAAAGGACAGGAAAGGAAATGTGTGGAGCTTGTCCTGCTTCATAGCACATCAATCTCTTGTGTGAGTGCCAAGAGTTTTGGGGTTTGGTTTTCTTCACGAGATTAATATAGAAGGCCAGAAACTATTCCTGCCTATAGGAGCAGGCATAGTATATCCTGCATTCTCTGTGTCTTCCTCTTCTCACTGAATGCTGAAGCGTGAAGCATATTTTGAGATGTTTCTATACTGTGTACTTGCACAGCAGAAAACGGCACTAGGTGGGATATTGGAAAAGTTAATAGCATTTACTTGATATAGAGGTGAGAAGGTAGTTTTGTTTCAGCAAGATGGTGACTCATGATGCCAAAATCAATGTGATGAGAGTGGTTTATTTTAGCTTAGATATTACACATACCTGTTGAGGTCTGAGATAAAGCAAGCGAACCCTCAGTAAGCAGACTGTCAGAGTTCAATACCCTGCAGTGATCCAAGCTGTAAAAGCCTGCCTCATCACATGAGAGCACAGAGCACTCTTTCTGGGGCTCTTTGAAAGGAAGAGTGGTGCCTTTGTTGGCAGGGTGCTGCCCTGTGCCAGAACACCACAGCGGATGGCGGCATGTGCTCTGTATTCATCGCTGGTCTGAAGCCAGTGACTCTGAAGAATAAATGAAATTTGAGAATATTTCCTCGATTGGGGAGTGCTGTTATCAGGTCCTTTTGGGTGTCAGCAATGTGAAAGGCACTGCTTTACCCTGGGTTCTTTCCCTTCCTTTTTTCTTCACACCCCAAGACTCTGAAGAGAAATTCTGCAGGTGAGACATAGTATTTCTAAATAAGTGGAGGGCTTTTTTTCTCACCTTTCTCTTTCCTTAGTTTAAATTCAAAGTTATGACACTGTTTTACCTGAAGTTTCTTTTGACAGACCTTCACTCCTAAAAAGCCTAAAACCTCATTGCTGAGTTTACTGGGCATATCTCTTACCACCTGTGGTGGGTTGACCCTGGCTGGACATTAGGTGCTCACCAAAACTACTGCCCTCCCCAAATGGGTAATGCAGAGAAAATGTAGCACAAGTCTCATGGGTTAAGATAAGGAGAACTATATGTGAATGGAGCTGAGATCTGTTTTAATTCATTTTCTGTGTCAAGCTGTTGTGGCATTTGATTCCAAAGGACTCATCTCAGAAGTGCTTACGAAGTGAAGTTTGAATGCCAGTGTGAATGAGAAACCAGTCTCCATTTTGGTCTTTAATTCCTCTTTTCTCCTGCCTAGACTGTTTTGATACTCTCACCCATCTATTAATGACCTAATGAAGGCCTCTGAAGGGTTTCTTATGTCCTTTCTAGTATTTCTTTGACATTACACCTTTGTGTGGTAACATGTAGCAGTCTTGTCTACTATTTTGGTACCAAGTTGTGAAATGCCTCAGAGCTGGGAAAAGCGTATGTTCAGCCTCTAAAGGCAAGTTCATGTGGTGGTAGAGAAATACTGCCAAATAATGTGTAGTCCTCTCCAGCCAGATTCCTTAGTGTCCCTGAATAAACCCATTAAAAGTGAACCTGTGGCTACTGGAGACAATGAAAAAGCTTTCCTGGGAGTCAAATTGGCAGAGCCTGTGCATCAGAGAAGAGTCTAAGTCACTAGGGGTCAGACCTGTGGGCTGTAGCTTGGTGTTGCAGAGAACCTTGTGGTGAGAAGGGAGGGTCCCTGCCGGAGGGAGGAGGATGTCTACGGTCAGACCTCAGTCGCTGCTGCGCAGTTGCCATATGGACACCGTACTGTGCCAGTGCCAGGAGCTCTGTCACTGTGGTGGAAATCCGTGAGTGAAGTGCCTCTCCTGCCAGGTCGTGCAGATCTGCACGGGCTGGCGCTCTGCGGGAGGGAGCGCGCTGCTGCGTGGGCCGCTTGGCACCGGGCAGGGTGGCAGCGGATGGCTGAGAGCAAAGTGCTCGTGCACAGCAGACACGGTGAGTATCTTGAGCATTGCTGCAAAGGAAATCAAGGAGAAGAGATGGATCCTTATCCTCAGAAAAGTTTCCTGAAACAGAAGAGTCTGAACAAAGCAGACGTTTCTCCTACAAGACTCCTTCTGCAGGCTGCAACCCAGGTTTTTTTTCTGAAGAGCTTTTATATCCACCTCACTTGCAGGCTGCCTGCCTAGGATCTCATTGGCATTCTGCTTTCTGCTGTAATCTCATGTTGTTAAGGAGTGTGATTTTTCTTCTTAGCTGTGCTGCATATAGAAGATTACATAAATACTATGGAAATTTTGGGAGAGGAAAGATGAAGAAGAACCAAACTCAAATCACCAAACCCTTCCTCTAAGAAGCATTTTGACTGTGTAATCTTGTCTGTTTCTTCCTCACAGAGAAAATTCTGTTTAATATAAGAGGAAGGTAGACATGCCACCTTACCAAGAAAACCACAAACTGGCTTCCTAATGGTCTGTGTTAATGAATAATTACAAACACACTGGGCTGAGGTAGATTTATTCTCCTGGCAGCTGTTGCCCAAAGATGGTTTGATGCAGGAGTGCTTTTTCCTCCTCTTCTGTGTTGATCTCATTTCCATCTCCTTCCTCATGCCCTCTTTTCCTGGATAAATAGAAATTCACTTTCTAGGCTGAAGCCGTTTCATAAAGATGATACTTCTGAGGTTCATCTCTCCTGTTAAACCAAAGCATAATTCCACTCCAGGATGGGTGGGAGGTTTTTTTTTTTTGTTTTTTTTGCTCCTCCTTATAGCACAGTGATTCAGTTTCCCATTTTCAAAATAGGTATTTTCAACAGTGTGCCCAGGATACAGGGGTAAAATTGAGCTTTGCATACAGGGCCCTTTCTGCTGGGTTATGGGGAATGTGTTCGACGACAGGGCCCGTGTGAGTGCTGAGGGCAGCCAGGCAAGCTGTCTGAGGGGTGGTGGACCCTGGGCTCAGTACTGCACACACCGTGTTGCTCTTTGCAGTATCGCACTGAAGATTGTCTTTTTCTTTTAAAGTCTGAAACCGATCAAGTAATAAGATTTTATCGTTCATGGTTTCTTCTTTACAGGAGGAGTGAAAATTTGTTAAATATGCTTGCAACTGGGGATGGAGGGGAGGAATAAAACTTCAAACAGCGCTGCTAAAAACAGTCTGGGCTGCTTTTGTTTGGACTTGCAAAACGCAGCAGCTTAATGCCTCCATTGTACGCAGGGGGAAATATGCTAATTCAAAGCACGTTTCCCATCAGAAGGCCTTTCAGGCCTGTCATCGCAGCGATATGAAGGGCGGTGAAAGCGGGGAGCGGGAGGCCCGTGCTGCGGGAGCGCGGCCCCGGCCATTGTGCGCCGAGCGGCGCTGCCGTGGGCGCGCTCACCCGTGAGGGCCGGGCGCGGCCCCGCGCGCTCCCAGGGCCCGGCGCTGCCGTGAGCGCGCTCACCCGTGAGGGCCCGGCGCTGCCGTGAGCGCGCTCCCAGGGCCCGGTGCTGCCGTGAGCGCGCTCACCCGTGAGGGCCGGGCGCGGCCCCGCGCGCTCCCAGGGCCCGGCGTGGCCCCGCGCGCTCCCGGGGCACGGCCTGAGGGCCGGGCCGGCTGTGCCAGCGCCGGCCGCCGCCCCTCATCCCGCAGCCCCGCCACACGGGCTTCTCTCTGGTAACACCCACAGCTTCTCTCTGTTCACTCCATGTTTAAGCGCAAATAACAGATTTTTCCTGACAAGGCCTCCAATGCTTCTTTTCCAAGTTGCTGATGCGTGCAGGGCAGTGGCGTTGAGATCCTCTGTAAATCCCTCAGCTCGGGAAATGGGGGATGCTGCAACTGGCAAGACATCTTTCTTCTCGGTTATGCAACAGAAGGGAGTGTGTGAAATGCTACTTAGTATGTTACCATATCTATATGGTTGTATTTGAGGTTGAAATAAATGCATTCATCAGTGTTTGGTATATATTAAAAATTCTCTAAATACTGGTCTTTAAATACTGACTGATATGTGTAAAAGCCTAGTTTGAGCTTTTTTCTCATCTCTCTTAAGGTTGTGAAAAGGTCTTTAAATGATGGGGTTTGTCTCAGGACCCTGTTGGTCCAGAAACAGGGAGATGCTCAGTTTACTCAGGAATGCATTTTCTGTCTTCCTTTAAACATGTGTGTGTTGTTTTATCATAGAGAATTTGGGATTTAGTGAACTTGACGATCTGATAACGTTGCTATGATATTTGCTTGGAAACAGTTTGAAATGGCAATGAAAATTTAGTTATAGTTTGTTTGGCTCTATAAACCTGCAGTTTAAATCTACTAATGGCAGATTAAACTAAGAAAATGGGCTTTTGATTGTGTTTGCAATCTGGTGATGTTCTGTCTGCAGCAGAAGTATGTACTACACTTGAACACACAATTAGTTTCTGAAGACTATGGCTGGAATTAAGTTCTTATTTTAAAGCTGTGGCTGGTCTTCAGTTTCTTCCCTGTACTAATAAACTTGTAAACAAGAAGTTTGGGCTGGATGATTTTAGCTTGGCATGAAAAAATGTGGTCTTTTTCTGCAACCTGTGGGCAAGTCTGAGGTGCAATACCATGTTGAGCAGCATGCCTTTGGTCACTTCCAGGACAGTGAGTGCACACTGGACAGGGTAGTTTTTTTCCACACAGAGTTCTTCTTATAGACCAAATAAAGGTCCTTAGCTGTAGTCTTGGGTGTTGTTTCTGCCCTGTGCTTTTCTCTTGTTTTAATTTTAGGGTTTTTTTCAATATATACATCCTTTGTCCCTTTCCCTGGTTCCTTAGCTCCTTTCTTTTTGTCTTCAAAGGATGCAGAAAGGTAGAGCAGATAACTGTACTTCAGGAATCAGTACCAGTGAGATATATGGAAGATGTGACCATAGTACTACTGAAATAAAAAATGCTGGGGCATTTTCAGTAACTAATGTGAGGGTCTCCAGAGGAAGCACATAATGAGAATGGTTAGTGTTTGCACCTGGGAAGCTCTGAGTGCAAGCGAACTGTTTACAAATATGCTGAAAACCAGAGAGTAGAAATAAAATGGGATAGGAATGATACAAGGAACAGATGAAGAAAAGTAGATGCTAAATTAATTTCACTCTGAGTCATGACAAAGTGCAGAAATGATGCCTTTCAGCTGTTTAAAACAAGTGGATGGTAACTAGGGATCACTCAAAAGAGAGTCCGGGTGGTTTTCAGGCAGCAGGACTGGAGGCCATTCCAGAGGCTGGGACCTCGTTCCTTCTGGAGAAGCCGCTCCTTCTGCACTGACTGCAGTGGGGCCCTGGCCATTGTGCAAGCCCTGCTTTGTGCCAAGCCTCGAAACCTGCCGGCCACAGAATGGCTCTTCTCGAGAAACACTGAAAGGCTCCAACCTTGAGACACTTAAAAAATTATGCAAGACAAAGTGTTGGAAATGTATACTCTAGGGAATAATCCTGCCCTGGCAAGGGATTTTACTTGACAGCCTTTCTGGGAGTCCAGGCTGAAAGCTGCTACTTTGTCCTTAACTCACCCTCTACAAGCACTTTTGTCTCAGAGCTCGCTTTGTATGCAGGATCACCCACTGCTGAGGTTCGGCAAAAATCGAGGCGTGACATGATCCAGACGGCGCTCCAACCACACTCGTTGTTAGCAGGTTAAGTCATTCTCTGTCTATAAAGGTAGAGGGGTGGGGTTTTCCCCTTAATTGTGCTGAACTTGCAGAGTGCATACTTAGCTTTTTGTGGGCGCAAGTGAAAGACCTGTAGAGCACTTGAGCAGTCGTTGTTTGTTGTCCGCGGCACTCTCAAAGGTTTTGCAAAGCGCAAAAAACCCACTACTTTAGACCTAAGATCCCAATCGCTGCAGCGGGAAGGAGGGGACTGGAAAGGCTAGGCTGGAGAAGTTGCTTGGCACATATTTAGTCGACGAGTTAATTGGACACTCTCAATGTGGGACTTGTTAATGTCCTGCTGCTTTCCTAATGAGGGTATCTGCTGTTGCAAAGAATACAGTGATTAATTGGGGATCCTTTCGTTAGTGTCTTAACTGAGGATTTCATGACTAGTGTCTTATGTGTGAACAGAGACTACATTTGCAATTCAACAGGCAGTCCAGCACTACATGACAGAACTGGTCCAGGATCTTTCCCAAAGTACAGTTTAATTACACTGGAATGAGAATTTTCTATCTTGGGGAAACAGCTACAATTGTCGTGACTTACAAGATGGTGAAACTTCACACAGTGGATTTCAGTACCTCATACCAATCATTATTTTGATGCTTTCTCTTACATCAACATTTTTACTTTTGAGTTCAATGAGCTTTTCAAAAAGTTGACACACAGCTGCCCAGCAATCTGTGAGTTGGGTCTAGGAGCAATGTATGGTGGAGCCTGGGGCTGGTGGTGCTGGTTTTCCAACCTAGGATACTGAGATGAGCAGGTAGTGATGCTCCCAAGGTGTGATTTGGCTGTGCTGCAAATTCCAGTCTGATCTTGGGTAACTTGGTTCCTGAGCTGGAGGAGTCTGTAGCAGTCTGTACACTGGGATGGCTGTGCATTCACTAGCAAACTGAAAACCTATTGCCTGGCTCTGTAAATTAGTATGCCTTCCTCATAGTGGTTCCAATGATGCTTGTATGGTTTACTGTTCAATAAAAATACGTATATAATTGTTTGCATTTTCTTCATATACATATGAATATGCACACATACATGTTTTCTGTATGTGTACATACACACACATATCTACATGTGTGGTTTATGCATGGAATCCTTTGTGACACTCTAAGAGGATTCTTCATCCTTGTCCCTCCCCATGTGCCCCCAGTACGAGTGTGAGGTACTCTTCTATAATGAGTGCCCCTGGTTTCTTTTTGGGGAGCTGTAGGCTTTTGCACGTCTTTTTATTTCCCTGCTTTTTTCCACGCTTTGTGAAGACTGGACTGAAGCCAAGACTGAAGAACAAAACGAGCACTGAATAGATGAGAGATTGTAGGTGGGATGCTGAAGTCTATACGAAGAGTGGGAGGGCAATTTTGAAAATCAGAACTGGATGTAAATTAACAAAGGATTGTCTTATTAAATCTGACTTTGTGGAGCAAAAGGCTAAGTTTGTGTCAAGGCTGAACTCAGTGACGTTTATTTCTAGACAGAAAAAAAAATCAACAGGTAGCTTCCCAATGCCAGTCCTATCTCAAGCTCTTGTGTTTTGAGATGGAGCAGCTGTATTAACAGGAGTATATCATAATGATACCTTTGCTGTCTTCTAAATTGCTGGCAGAAATAGCTCTTCTACAAGTACAAGAGGCACTTCTACTTGAGTGCTGGCAAGTGCGACATAAATATCTAGGATGCTATTTCAGTATGTCCAAGTATTCAGAAGCTCCAGTTAGTTTTCTGAGATGGCAGTAAGTTTTGACAACAGTATTGGAAGGTTCACAGCAAAGCTAACTATGTTGGATTGTCTTCAAAGTGCAGAATAAGGCAGCAAAGACTAAACACTTGAGCATATTATTTTCTTGCTGCTCTACCAGGCAGAGGCATGATAGCTGAGAATCTCCCCTCAGTTGTGATGGACAGAGGGAGCAAAAAAAGGTGGTTATGTGTGCCAAAGTCAAAAATGTAGCCCTTAAAATTCTGGAGAAGCATTTGAAGTACTGTTGAAGGCTTCATGTACTAGTGATGTATGTGAGGATCTTGCCACTGATGAAGAGAAAAATTTATGGAGATTAGGTAACTCAAAGCCTTGTTTTGCTTCTTCATTGTAAAGTTAAAGCATTTGAAACCTGCTATGCAGTACACTTGTAGAAAACTATGCGATGAAATTGTGGAGCTGGAGTAGAAGCTGAGGACATCCACTGGAGCTGGAGCTCTGAACACTTAGCTAGTGAAAACTCCTTCTGGGGGAGATTCTAGGAAGTCTTTGCTTTCATTTTCTGTATTTCCATGCTCTTTCTACTGTAGTCTAAATGGGCTCTCGTTTGTCACTGTATTTCTTTCTTGCTTGCCAAAAGCATGGTGCCACTCCAGGCAGCCTCACAGGAGACGGATGCAAGAGGTGATGTTGCTACCAGCTTAGTTTCAAATGTATCCTGTTTTAAGTTTTATTATCTTTTCTCAGAAGTCTTTGGAATGGTTGAGATTCCTGTTTTTGTCTGTCAAGAGTTTTGAATTATTTTCCCCAGAATTTTTCTTTTTAAAATACAAGTTTGTAAAACCCAGGAAAATGTTACTAAGGCCCTTAGATTAGATAAATAAAATCCATCACTTTTTAAAATTATTTCTTTCCCTCTGTGCTGTTGACTGCCTTTCATAAGCAGAAATAGAACTCCCACCTGTTTAAGAACACATCAATTTTTTCTTTCATTTTGACTTCCATTATAATTCTTCAGGCTTTTTTCTTTGGTAGGCTTCACATCTCTGCAATCTGAGCCATCTTTGAGACTAGAACTTGATGAGACCTAGCTACTGGAAAAGCCATACAGAACCATCTGTTCACTTTCTAAGGGATTTTTTTTTTCCTTTTGTGTTCCAGCTAAATGTTAGTAGTTGTTGTATGTTCCGGATCTGGGCCATTTATTACCTTTGATTCTGTGAGGTAATCAAAGTGGCTGTAACTGCAGTGGTCCAGCTGGAAACAGGCAGGCTGGACAGAGAACTGTATGTAGCCCAACAACTGAGCAACATCTCCTTGGCCTGCTGCTGGCTACCAGACCTTTGGCTTGGCAGCAGTCATTGACATCTTCACGAGGCTTTGCTAAGGGAGTCACAGCACTGCCATCTTTACACTGTTAAGGTTGCTTACCCTCCTGGACTTAGCTCCATTGGTTAACTCAATGATTTTCTTTGGCTGCAGAGATAGCCACTGTCCATGCTTAAGCCTTTATTTTTGCTCTTTCTTACAGAAATTTGAGACTGAGACCCCTAAGTGCAGTGCAGACTCATGTCTGTGTTTTATACTGTGGTATAATTGCAGGGATTTTCCACTGTTATTTGTTAATTTGGATTCCATTTTCCTAGTAACCTAGTATAGCTGAAAGAATGAACCCAAATTTTTAATTTTTTGTAAAGTACTTGCAAGATATATGACTGCTGCACAACTGAAAACTTGTCATGCTTTGATTTTATCCACATGGAAAGTTTGCCTACTTTTGCATATGTATTTGGATTGGGTTTTGTAAGCAATTCTTCAGTCACTGGTTTAAAGCTGAACACAAGCAATTACATTGCACCAAGGGGCTTCATGTGTATTTCTTCTTTCTCTTAAATATTTAAAAATAAAAAGTATTCTACAAGTTGTCTTTAAAATTAATTGTTTGGACTATGTGTCAGTCTTGTTTGAGGGACAGTGTCTGTATTTTAACTTCTGAGTCTTGGATCTCGTAGATAATCTCAAATTGCTCTTCAGCTATGTGAGAACGCTCTTTATTACAGCTCTGTGAAGCCTTTGTAGAAATGGCAAGTGTGTATTCAACTCCTGAAAGCTTGTGAAGAATTTGCTGCAGCTTATGGTAGAGCTTCTCAGCCTTCAGGAATGTAAACTAGATTCAGTGACATTAAAGATAAATGTTCAAAAGGAACTGGCACATGAACAGAATAGGGATTCTAATATATTTTTTAACTTCTGCAATTGTGCTGTTTTATTTGACTGAGAAAAATAATTAAATATGTGGTTTGGAGTTGTTTTTAATGCCTAGATAAAATAGATTTAAGTCTTTTTTTTTAAACTATTTTGCAGTAAATGTGACTTGGTCTGCAGTGCCTTCACATACTTTCCTCCACTGCTGTTCATCCTGAGGTTTGGCAGTAGGCTGAGAGCTGTGCTTTAGAAGCAGAAACCTTTGCTGCTCAGCACCTCTCCTCATTTTCACTTTTATCTTGTTCTGCAAACAAAATGCTGGGCTGAACTTCTCAAATGTAACTAGCTTCTTTCCTGGTTGCTGGTTAACTAAATCATCTTGGTCTGCAGGCTTTTGCTGAATATAAGTCTTAAAATATTTTTTTTATAATTTTTGCCTTTGTGGCTTAATCTTTTGCTGTGTTGTTGTAGGCATAAAGTTGATGTTTCCCAGTCTCATCTCATATATGACAAGGATGTATCTATTTAAAGGAGGGAACATTGAATGAGACAACTTGCTGGCTGATATTAATGCCTGAAGCACAAGATGAGCACCCATGTTAGCACCAGAGGAAATCATATAGTTTATTTGCTGTATTTACCAATAATGGTATAGAAGTTTGAAAATCAAGAAATTACTTTGGATGATAAGTGCTTAAAACCTATCATACACTGCAGAAATCCAGAAAATAGTAAGAAGGGAGGGGAGAGAATTTTGCACTCATGTATTACTTGAAACTTTTAGAGGATTATTTAGTAAGTAGGATTAATGCTTTTGAATAGTTGGGCTTGATGATTTTTGAAGTGTTCAGTTCAAGTTGTTGTGAAGTTGATTCTGGTGCACTGATTTTTCATTGCCTGTTTGGGGAAGGGGTTATTCTGAGGAAACAGTCAAGGAAATAATCTCCCAGCTGTTAGTTTTGGATTTCTGAAACATCAGAAACACTGGAGTCCTGAGCCTGCCTAATAAATTCTGCTCACCAGTAGGAAAGCATGCAGCTGTTTGAAGGAATAGGTCTCACTGGTAAAGAAGGGAGGTCTACAGTCATGGGTTTCCTCCAGGGACAGTCTGTAACCAGAGGTTATGTCTAATGTATTTTCTGTTTAAAAAAAGAAAATTCCAGATTATGTTCCTATTTTCTGTGTATTTTTATTGATAAGTGTATTGATATTGAATCGCTTGAATTAGGTTATGAAGAGGCCTTTTGTAACTTAGGATATTCTGAATGGAGGTTTCAGCCTTTTAAAGTTTTAGACCTTCCAGTCTAAAAGCAAGAATCATTAAGAAAGAGAGATCTAGACTATGACAGAAGTACTAACTGCACAATGAGGCGTTCCAAGAAGAGAATTTTATGTCAGAAGCAATCAACTGCTTTGACCAATGACTAAAATGTGTGTGACTTTTCAGCAAGGACAGTGTACTTATATGGATTTTCAGTCTTACTGATGCTACATGGGGAAAAAAACCCCACTCTTTGTAGAACCTTTCATTTGTATAATCATCATACCAACAACTTTTAGTAATAATTAAAAGAATATAGCAAACACATCACCCATACTTTCACCTTTTGGCTGATTGTTTCAGGGAGTGTGCTTGCAGTGCATGGTGTTGCTGGAGGGATTTCAGTCCATGTGTGGATTGTTGTCTGAGCACTGGAGAGGAATATTTGGGAAATATGCCTTGCCACCTGGGTTGAGGTCCCTGCTCTGGCTACTGATTTGATTACCTTCAGGAACCCAACCTCTTGCCTCCTGAGGATACTTCATGCATCTACAAATTAGCATCATCCTGCTTACATAGAGGTCCACTGAAGTGGGAGCTTCAACTGCAGACTTTTCCTGGACTCCAAGGAAGCATTTTAGGCAAATGCATGCTGTGATGTGAAACCTTAGGATATGACCAAGACATCCTGGCAGCTGTGCTAAAGCCTGAAGTCTGAGCAGTAATGCCCAAAGCAAAGTAACAGCTGTGTTGGCTGTGGTGAGAGAAGAGGGTTTGTGCACTAATTTCTTGAAAGAGACGGGAACTTTCTCTAATGATTGGGTCTGAGGGCTTTTGTGCTTTTCACTAGGCATCTAAAAATAAAAATGCACAGCAAAATTGTGGATGTAGTAACTTTAACCAGAAGAGATTAAATTGCAGCTACAAATCTTTGGACTGTTTCCCCCTTCCCACTCTCCTGTTTGAATCTGTTATAGGGGAACATGTAGGGTGTAGGTTTTAACATCCCCAGCATTTGCTGAATCTGCTGGGCATCTTTGCAGGCTGCAGAACTGGCTGCAGTGGCTGCACCACAAAGGCCATTACTCCATGCTTGCTCCACCATCCTACACACACAAAGGGGTGGGTGCCTTTGGGCACTCGTGCCCTGTGCAGGGTATTGCACGGTAGGGCATTGAGACAAGGAAAGTGACAGGCAAGGTTAATTAGTCTCAGAACAGCCTTAAATGTGTCAGTTGTCCTGGGTTTTGGGAGGGGAACAATACCCCTATGTGGTGTTACCCTGCTCTGTGACTTTTGGGCTGGGGACACCTAAAGCCACCTCATGCAATCAACGCTGGCATGTCTTGAGTTTGTTGCTCCCAAGTGCAGCTTATTTGATCATGCTGCAGTCAGTCTGGATTTAGGAGAGTGATCAAACGTGCTGAACAGCAATTCTGTCCTCACTTCCAAGCGTGGCTCTATGTCTCTAGTAGCAGACCTCTTTTTGAAGCCCGAGTTGTGTTTTCTTAAACATTTTATCCTTTAGAGTGTTGCACGTGCATTTTAGGTCGCTTGAACTGGCTTCCTGTCTCCTTGCTTGGTTTTTTTTTTTTCATGGTGTTTGTGAGTCAAAGAAAGAATTTAAATTTTCCATGTACATACATACATGCCCGCTTTGGCTTTTATGCTTCTCTCACAGTCTTTTACCGTGGGTGAGCGGAACTCTCGGCAAAGAAAGCAAACAGAGAGAGCAGACCCATCACCCCTCACCCCGCGAAGGAGCAGAGGGCATGTGGAATAAATCAAAATGCAAAGCATAATAACAAGGTCCCATGGGAAAGGGAGCCGTGTGATTGTGTGCCGGCGTGCACTCCCCTTGGAGACGGCGGCCGGGGGGCTCACCTCACAGCGGCCGGGGGCTCCTTTCTCTCTCACTTGCATCTCCCCTCCCGATGTCACCAATCCATTCTCTACCCGGAGAATTGATTAACATTTGTCGGGAGACGGGGAAAGAGGGGAAGAGCGGAGGGCAGGAGGAAGGGGGCGCGAGCGGGTGATGCTGGTCCCCACGGTGTGGCGAGCCGAGGCACAGGATGGCTATTTTATAGCTGGGGACCGTGGTGACGTATAGCTGAGCGAGCTGGCACAGCTCCTCGTGGACCAGTCAGCGGAGCGAAATTGAAGCTGACAAGACTTTTCTGGCATTTTGGAAAGGACTGTAATCTACTGTAGGGGAGAACAGAGCCGCTCAATCACCGCCGCTGTAAATAGGAGACGGAAGGGAGTGAGAAAGGAGGCGAAGAGAAAAAGTGCTTGCTGGGGGGGGAGGGGGGGCGGCATTTTTGGTGGATGGTATGAAGCCAGCCATGGAAACTGCAGCGGAGGAAAATGCAGAACAAAGCCAAGAGAAAAAAGGTACCCAGGGGTCTGACAATAGCCTGTTTAAATCTTTTCATTCGGGGGCTTAAAGAGGTTTAGGCCAGTTTTGTCACTTTTTCAAATAGCTCTTAAACAATCATTACTGCATCTTCGGGCTTTCAGCCGTCCTTTCCTGCATGGCTTGACAACAAATTAATAGAGCATCAACCTTTCTGTCTGCGTCTGTATTTGCTCTGAATCTGTCCTAACCCTACCCGAAATAATGCTTGCAAAAGAAGTCGTGTTATTGCTGCGTCTTTGACAGATTTTGGTTAATTTGGTTTACAGAGGTAGCGTGTGCCTGTGTGTTTGCATGTTGTTTTCGGAGCCGTAATCTGGTGTTTTCATCGGGACTAGCCATGTAGCAAGGCTTTGCAATGCAGTGTGGGAGACCTAGGTTATAACAACATATAATAGATTATAATGTCACACAACCTTCGTGTAGTGAGCTCGGTGCCAAATGCTACTCTGATTTTTAAAATTCCTGTTCTATGGTGTCATCTGGCAAATGTTACTTTTGTAGCTATCTGCCTGCACTATGATAAGGGGGAACAATGCAGTGAGTTTTGCAACGTTAGATTTCAGGATGTGTTAATCACTGAGAATTGCTGCTTAGTGGAGAGAACAAATCCATGGTAATGGTTCTGTGGTAGGAGATGGCAGCGCTGAAAGAGAGGTGCTTCATCCATCCCAGCTTTACAGGTTGACTCTGGTCTGGAGTGCTGAACTTCAGAGCGTAAATTCAACTCGCAAGGGACCTTTTCTTTCCGTGTTGTGTAATTTGTGTCAAATAACCTTTCCTCTTCAGTGTAGCAGACTACACTATAGGTAGCAGTTTGTCTTCTTTTCCCCCCGAATGATACAGCAGCAACAAAATTATTTAAATTTCCGCTTTTTATTTGAGTCGTAGTTTTTTAACCTGTTATGTATAAGCAATCTGAGTATCTCATCTGAGTATCTCATAGGCTTAAGCAGCTGATAAACAAGTAATGCATTTTCCCAAGCAGAATTCTTTCATTGATTGTTAAGCAGTTCAGATATAAACATGATAAATTCTGGAAGTGTCCAGTAACAGATTTTGTTTTCCTATTTTGAATCTGACTCCTGCTACACACTTCATATAAAACGAGCTTCAGTTTCAAGTAAATGAAATCTGTCAAGTGATTAGACATAGTACTACATAATCCCTTAGGGATTTCACAAAAGGAGGTCCACTGATGAGAGATTAAACTCTGAAAGCCATTAGTGTATGGGGACAATAACCCACCTCACCACAGATTTTGAATAATTAAAGTACAAAATGGACTGGATAGATTGACTATAAAAACACCTTTAATTGATAGATCATTCTTCAAGAATTACAGCAATTCTTTCTTCTGATTGGCAAGCTTCTTTTAAGCCAATGGAATTCATGTTACAATGAACACTAAAGAAAGTTATCCGTATGCATTAGCAGCTGCGCAAAACAAAATGTGTTGCTGAGTGTGTTTATGATGAGTTTATGGCTTCCCTTTTGTTTTGGCAAGGATGAAAGCACAATATGTAGAACAGTAAATCTGCTTCCAAGGCAAGGTGGTTGATTGTTGCTTTCATCAAATGCAAGCAGGGTGCCTCCTATCCCAATGTTACCACAATTTCTTAGCTTTTTCTATGACAATTTTATACTTTGGATCTGTTATATATGTATGTAACACTTGTAGGCTTTGTTCTTGTTCTCCAGTTCCTGAAAGTAATACATGGTCTCCCACATTATGCTCTGTATTTCTCTTCACTTAAATTCTCAATATGCTTCACAGCAAATTAAAATGCAGAAAGCTGAAATAGTCTTACTCCTAATTTCTATAGCAAAACAAATAGACCAGACCCCCCTGCAAAGTTACTGCTGTGAGGCAGTCATGGAGGAGACGTATTTGGTTTTGAGGGGCAGATTTTCCAAAGTGCTAAATCTGTCGAGTCCAGTTGGGTTTTCAGATGGGCTCAGCAGGCATCAGGTGCCTCTCAAATGTCAGAATTTTTCAATAGGACTCTTTCACCAGCAGCTCCTGAGGAGGAAAATGGGCTTTTTCCTCTGTGTAAAGAAACTCGCAGGAAAATGCTGCTGCTTTATTTTGGGGTATAGAACAGGAGAGGACTCCTTCATTTACTCTCCGGACCACATCTCTTACTTGTTATGCCTCACATGCTTGCCAGCCTTGCAACATTCTCTTCTTCCTCTAGGATCCCACCTGGACTTGGTAATGGCCATCCTTTATGAGATGCCCTAGATCCAGTGATTTCAAGGCAACTGCCACAGCTTGAAGCAGTTAAAGTCCTATCACAGGGTCTTTTAACTCTTCCTTCTAGAAATTTAATTGCAAAACCTAAGAAGATAAACCATCATATGAAGGGATTTGGGAGATACTGCTATTGCTAAGGCTGAGCAAGGGAAGATCATGAGCATTCTGCTTTGGATATTGAAATTCACACTCCATATGCTTTTCACTGCCAAGTTTTGGGGAAAGTATCTGCATTTAACTAATAACAAATTGTGCTTTTAAGCTAAGAGGTATTTTCCCTTTACCAGAATTTTAAATTGCATGTTCCTGGGGTGTGTTTTCAATGCAAGTGCTTCTTGATGATGTGCTGCAGTTTTGTGAAATAGATACTTGGAGGAGGTTGGGCTAGGACTACATGTCTGTGTACAGGGCTCCCAATATTTGGGAGAACCCTGGAGAGCAATGCTGCCAGAGCACTTGGCATGAACAGCCAGGTCTGTTTTCAGTTTGAGCACCTAAAGCAGTCGTACGTGACCTGTGCTGCCACACAGGTGTTGGTTTGTGTGTCCTATGTGGACAGCCAGCTATTTTGGACTGCAGTGTAGCTGAGACAATTTGCACAAGCTAATGTGCTTTATGAATAATTACAGATTGATAAATGAAAATGATTGAAAATTATTTAGATTTTAAGTTTGCTAAACTTTATAGAATTCCCATTCCATCCTGTAATAATTTTCATGAATCCCCTGACTGATTCAGGCAGTGATTCTACCCAGCTGATGGATTCTGTGTTTATCTGACATTTGCTTCTCTGCACCCAGATGAGTGGCTGCTGCCCCAGTTTTTTTAATTGGAATTGGAACAACCCTCATGTTGATGGAGATAAGAAATAAGTCAGCTTTATGCTGTGTATCAGCAGCCCTTATCAGAGGAGAACACCATGGAAGCTGAAGCAAAATGTTTAACAGATACTTTGCAGGGCTGCAGGACAGATTGGATGCATTTTAAGGATGAAGGTTTACAAATTATTACAAATGACAGGGTTTATCTTGCAGGCATTAAATTAAATCAAAACGTGAGGACTGGGCAGGCAGATTTACTGAGGTGGAATAAATAAGAAAAACGAAATGCCGTTTTGCATCAGCAGTGAAGGATATAGATCCTGATACACATTAACAGAGACAAGAAGTTTCCCTTTTCATTTAACTGTGAGAAATACTACCAAGTTGCAAAATTAGAAAAAAAAAAAAGTAAAGAAAAGAAAAAAAAAGAAAATAAACCCCAACTGTGGATGACCGTGGTGGATTCAGCAATTGCACATGGGATGGAAGAAAGCTGTGATGCTAGGGTTTAGGTTCCTTATATGAATACATGTGATGTTCAAATTGCCTATGCTGTGCTGAACAATAATGAAGACCAGTTTGAGCAGCTGTACCAAAGGTCCCTTTTAATTGGCTCTTCCCTGCTTATGTTCTCTTGATAAAAGAAGACCTTGTGCTCAATAATAGCTGCGAGCTTTATTATTTTTATGGTATATGAAGCCATGTTTTAGCTTTTAAGCTCTAAATAGACAACTACATACTAGTCAAAAATAGAAAGAAAATACTTTGCTTCTCTTACACTATTGCACACAGTTGTACAGTTGTGTTTAAATGAAGCTGTAGAGCGCAATGTGAGAAAGGAACGGATTGTCGTGCAGTTTATTTCACTTTTGGCAAAGTTATTTTTACACAGTGAGCTTATGACATTTTGATGCATCACAGATGTATTTTTCATAATAACAAATTGAAAATGTTTTTAAAAAAATGTGTTATGATCATCAACCAAAATTTTAAAGGTACCCACCTAATGTTAGGCTCAGACAGTAGTATCAGAGCTGTCAAGCCACTCAAAGATTTTTAGTACACTGCATGTTTTTCCCCATTTAAAGCAGCTGATTGATCTGTTTCAGATCCACTGACAACAGTAACTGCTCTAAGTCTCTGAAGAATACGACTGTAGGAAGAGAGGTCCAGCCCTGGGAGAATCTGGGACACGCGATATTCTGGGGATAATAATTTGGCAGGCTTAATGATTTAGGTTTTAATGAATAGGATTTGGTTTCTAAATAGGAGGGGGTTGAAAAATACTCAGAGAATGTACTCATGCTGGTCTGAACAACCTCGTGAAAGCAGAAAACCTAGACATATGTGCCAGGGGATATGGTAAAGGGGGGTGGGGGAACCCAGATGGCACTGTACGCACACAATGGATTTTGCAGCAGGAGCAAAGGGGGCAGAGGGGGGGAGGAAGTCTCCTTCAGTTACTCTGACCCTTCCCACATTTTCTGCCCAGCCTTGCTCCTTGTCCAATATTCATCACCAGACCAGCAATGACCAAACAACACCCTTTCTTTGCTCCTATGGACTGCTTCATCCGCTGAGACATATGAATATCAAAACTGTTTCCTCTAAAACCATATGATAAAGGCAGCAAGCATGAGGATGTTGAGCACTGTGAATTTGATTACAGGCGTGCAAGATGATTCATCCCAATGAATATTGAACACCACAGCCGCCATCCCGTGTGCCTGTGTGGTGTCAGTTCTGTAGCTGCTGTGTCTGTGCAGGACTGAGGATAACCTGGTTCTGACAGGAGAGCCGTGGGAGCTTGGCTGTGGGTGGAGGGTATTGTGACCTAGACCAGGGGATGCAATTAGTGCAGTTAGTTACTTAAAAATCAAAAGGTAAAGAAGCCCTTAAACCTGTTTCCTTTCCCAACTATTCAGGGGACAGAGTTAAATTCCAGTGGATGTGGACTGTGTGCAGTAGTTGTTATACCACTGGAGGCTGGGGAGCTTTTACCTGGTGTTGATTTTACATGAGTGGGCGTGGGTGGGTCCCAGCAAAGTCACCCACTGATACTCCTCAGCTTCAAAGGTGGTGCCAGGCATGCACTAAGGGCTACCAAACAGCCATTGCTGAGGGGCTCTTTGCAGAGCAGTGGAAAAACTGAGATTTCTTACGGAGTTTGAACTGCCTCCTAATGAAAAGAGCACTGTTACTGCAAAACCAGAAATTGCTAATTAAAGAAACCAACTCCATAGAATATTTTCATTTACAGAAATAATGCTGCAAAGTTTACATGATGTCTGTGTGTTTCAGGGTTTGATGTTTGTATCGCAGCAGACAGGTGACTTCACCGGCATTCCCCCAGGCTAAGGGAGAAAAGGAGCAGCCTGCTCTGCTGCTCTGAACAAGTGCATTTGTGGCCACTGCTGAAGAAATCTCAAACTGTGGGTTCAAGCTAGAAGGATAAAATCTTAGTGTTGAAAGTTTGGTTTAGATGCTGCTGCAGTGCAAATGAATAATTATTTTCTTTTTGGAAATCTTTTCAATTGGTTATTTTTAATTTTATTTATTAAAACATCTGAATCTATTACAAGTGTCCAGTAAGTAGCCTCAAAAAGGCAGGGAGCAGACATTGGGGAGGCAGAGCAGAGGAGGTATGCAGTAGAAGAAGAATTTTGTTTTCCATTTTGTATCCAATTCAATTATTATGGCATTCTTTGTGATCTCCCAAGCAGGATTGTTCCTCTCTGAGCAGAAGGAGATGATATCATCCTGAGAATGTGCAGTCATTTTGGAACAGTACTTTCAACACATTTTGAATTTTGTTATGCTCATAAGATGTGGAACTTGTCTTTCCTAGGAGGAAGAGTGAGCCATACAATACAGAATAATGTCTTCTCTGGAAGATTTACTGATACCTGCTTGCTGGTTTGTGTGTGAGATGCAGAGAGGGGAAAATTACCAAGCCACAAAGTATCCTTTAGAGAGCCATTGATGCTAAATTTATGTACAAACCCCAAAAGGCTCTTAGTACTGGAGTTCGTTTGCGATAAAGAAGACAAACAAATTCTTGGTTTAAATCTCTAGATCCAGCATTTGGATTCAAGGCCAAGATTTTTTTCTCTTCTTGACGTATGCAAATGTGGCTGTGCCAAACTTGTCATTGCACAAGCAGCAAAACCACAAGGGGAACTAGGTCCAGGATCTGTTGAGACCCTCATAGGCTAGAAATTTATGGCATTTCTACTTCTCCTACCCCCTGAAATTTGTCTCTAATCTAGTCTACAGTAGATGGCATTTTCATCCTCATAACCTTCACTTTCTCCACGTGCCCAAATGCTGCCGAATTGGATTTGCTTCAGCCAGAAATGATGGTTGCTTTCTCATTTAGCCACTGCAGAGGGGGACTGTGGTGCATTTTGAATAAAGGTCTGTCAGTCTCACCCTGACAGCTTTGACAAGGCCACAGTGATTGGTACCAATGGGGGACATGGAGGCTCAAAAGTGGTTTGATTTCCTCCCTCTTCCAGGGGCATGGAAACCCTGTGGCAATGAGTGTGTGAGTGGGTCAGGTGAGTTACTGCATGTGGGTCTTGTTGCTGGGCTTCCTCTGAAAAGACAAGGAGAAGCAGGACTGCTCTTCTTGCTGTGAACCTGGAACAAACAGTTTTTAATACACTTGGTCCAGATTTTGGATGTGAGCAGGCCTAGGTGAATTAAAGCCCATAAACTTTTATTTTTTTAATGTAAGAAAGTATCAGAGCAAACCTTTGTGTTTGCCCTACCTTGACATAAACCAATAACCTTTTTCTTTGACAGCATTAGAGTCTTTTTAAGAAACAGGTAATGTGATTTTCCGTGATTTTACCTTCCTTTACTTTTGGAGCAGAGCTTTTTGTCATGGACAAAGAGAGGGAGACGTGAGTGGGTGGGGATAAGGAATAGAGAGCCTTTCCTTATGTGTTTTAACTCAAATCCTAGGTGGAGTTTTGGCTATTCAACTTTTCTTAACACCTGTGTGAGCATTTCCCTGTTGATCATCCCTCCTAATCTCTTCCCTTAGTCTGTAAGGTTATGTTGTTTCAGTTCTGAAACTACAGTGTGTTTTTTTGGGCTCTTGTTTTTAAAGTTAAATGACTGAAAGTACTGAACTAAGACTTGCTGGTGACACTGACTTTTTACCACCTAAAATTGGCAGTGATCACCAGACCAGAAATGGAAATTGGCAGGTACCACTGGATGTACAGGAGTTCAAGGCCACACCGGTACCATCATGTGCCAGCATTGAGAGGCAATATTAGTCCTTTGGGGATTCAAGGTAAATAAAGGGCTGGGTGAAAGGGAAATGAAGAGTCCAGAAATGGTAGTAGCATAAACTTAATGCTTTGCAGTAGTCCTAACAATTTAAGATAAACGTTCCTCTGTTTTTCTTGTTTTGTTTGTTAAGGCTGTAAAGAGTCTACTTCTTCTGTATGAACACTTGACATAAATTTGAATTTCCTTGTAAATGCTTGAAAGACAATAACGATGGTGTGAGGGACAGCTTCCTTTTAACTGTGCTCCCAATTGCTTCAAAACTGTTTACAGATGAGTTGAAATAGTATGGGGGTTTATGCAGATGAATCTATCAGACTCATCAGCCACAAACGCAGAAATGGCACTAAAGCAGTGACAGCACATCTGACTCACTGGTATCCTACAGTATGCTTCCTAGACAATATTCTGTGGTTTGGTTTGCATTTTTCCCTTGCTAGAAGCACTAAGTGCATATGTGAGAGTCTAGAGGAGGATTTCAGGTGACGCTGTAAAATGGTTTGATGATTCTACATGCCTGTCCTTTCAATGTCTGGCTTGAGACCTCAAGAAGATCCTATTTCATTTTCACAAAGCTTTATTTTAAGGGTCTGTGGGGGAAATGAGTTTTGAAGCATCTCAGAAAAGCACCTGAAATCAAGTCTATGATTGATCACATTAGAAAATTCCAGTATGACTGATGGATAGTACAGCAAGGGATGTATATCCTCAGAGGCAGCCTTTGCAGCTAGCTCCATCCAAAATCCTCTTCTCTTTATGGAGCTGAGTGACTGAAGCTTGACAGCTTGTTTGCTGGAGATGCCTGCCTCCGCATCAGAGCCTTTAATAGCAATGCAGGGAAATAGTCACCAAAGCTTGCTGCCTCATCCTTCCCCCCTTTCCATTTTATTTTCCTACTCTTGTGCTTTAGGATTCAAATGCTTATGTATTTCAAATGGCTTTTTTCCCCAAAAATACCTAGCTCACAAATTATGATCTCTGTCTTCAGTATCAGTATTCATTTTGACCATATTTTAGGACAAGTTACCTGGGTGATAGGTTTGGGGCTGCCAGAGGACACTTCCAAACTTCACATTTTAGTGCACATGGGGTATTTACAAAATAAATGCTTCAAGAAGTAGTGGTGGGTTATGAATTCTACCTCCCTGGGCTGTGATGGACATGGAAGGAGCAGGCTAGACTCTGGTTATCAGGGTCTTGGGCCCCTTCAGCTGTCCCCAATGATGAGACATGTCCATATGTGCTGGCACAGATGAGCCAGGACATGGAGATGCACAGCCTTCTGTTACAGCAGCTGGGAGTCTGGCACCTAAAATGGTGCTAGAAACCCTTGTTTAGGCAACTGAACCCTTTTCAGTCTGCCTTGGGAATCGTTCTGAACTAACATGTAGGTAAATACGCCTGCCATGAAGGAGTTGAGGATGAAAGGGTACTTGTTGATGGCATAAAAAAACCCCTCCAGCAGGGCCCAGAAATGCCAAGTCAAGGGAAGATGTTTTAAGTGGCTGCACTTAAAGAAATTGTAAGTCTTTTAGGCAACAATGAAGCCTCTCTGAGCAGGTCTTGAGTAAAACCAACCTGTCAGTGATTGATTAGCCACTGTGAAAATGCTGGTCTTTGCTCTTGTCCCTTAGCTTGGATAGAAGATGTCACTTCAGCCCCAACACAAATCCCTGCTGTAAGATGCCTGCCTTTAGCACTGGCCTACAGCTCCCAATTGCTATGTGGCATTGGCTGCTGGGCTGAGATACCTCTGCTCCTTTGACAAGCCACAGCATTTCTTAGGTGCCTTTGTCTCCTCTGTCAGTGTCCAAATGGACATCACTATGAGGGCACCTCTGTGGCAGTCCTCACAGCACCCAGCTCTTCTCCCAGGGTGTCCACATACAACATGATCTCACTTCCCTAATTTAAGCATGAATCCAGCTCTTGAGCAACAAGGGAAGAGTCAGTGTGGGAGATTCACTGCAGTGCTGGAGCCAAGACATCCCCAGAACACCTGCAAGCTTAATGAGCCTTTCAAAATGCTAAAGCAATTTTTTTCCCAGAAAGCAAAGTACCATTTTTTCTCTAGAAAGAGAAACTTTGCAGCAGTTGTTTAACATGAGCTTAGCTGTAGGCACGATTCCAGTTTCGGGGGGTGTTGTTTGCTTTGTGGGAATCTTTTTTCTTTTTTTTTTTAAACTTGCTTCCCCCAGATGCTGGCAGGTGTTTCAGCTGCTCTGTGAGCACATAAGGGCATGTGAATGTGGAGCATCTCACTGAAGCAGCCTTACTGCTCCTTTGCTGAAACAAGCTCAAGTTTTGGAAATGATTTGGTGGGGAAATAAAAGCTGTTGCAAGACAAAGGACTTCTACAGTTACAGTTCAGTTTTCTTCTTACTCCTCTTGTTCCATAGTTGAGTAAAGGTTTGGGAAGATCTTTGCATCTTCATTATCTCTTAAATTGAGAATTTACCTTCTGGATATGAGATCTACCAGGCTGGAATACATAAACACACACACACACAGACACACACACACACACACATGCACAAGCACACAGATTTTGGCCCAGTTTTCAGCTCTAGGGAGAGAGAGGTTGTGTTTCTTGTTTGCTTCTTTATAGCTTAGGGAGGAGTCAAGCGGTCGATAGCAGTGGCTGAAATCCAGTGTGGCAAAAGTCTTGCTCTCCTGCTGAGTGCTGAAGGTTGGTGGAGGGTGAGGTGAGTTACAGCTGGCAGAAAGGTGGAGCTAAGACTTTCAACTCCAATCTTCCAGGTAAGATATTCACCTTTGATTAAAGTAAAAGACAACTTCCAAAACCATGTCAGCCAAGGTACAGGTGAGTCTGGAGGATGGCTGGATCAAGGAAACTCAAATGTCCTTACAGATTTTCACAGAGCTATGGAAGTCATCCATGGAACTGAAATGCTTAGGTGCCTTTGTATTTCCACACTGAGCTTGTCTAGACCTTCAGGCATTTGGATATCTTTGGCAGTCTGACCATTGCTTCATCTCTTTTACCTTTCTTTTGGAAATTTGTCCAAAATTATCGCCTGGGCTGGCACCTATTGAAGCAGCAGTTCCTGTATGTTGACCCTGCTTGATCATTTTTTTCAAGAAGGAAAAAATAAGGGAAGCAAGGGGAGGGAGGCCAGGGCAAGGGCAGAAATGAAGGAAGGTCTTCAGACCTGTTGAGCAGTGAGTTGATGTTTCAGCTGAGAATTACAGCCCAGTTTGGACCAGCAGCTGCCCTGGCTGATGCAGTGTGTTTGAACTTTGAGCTCTGCGTGCCAATGAGGACTTCCACATGCTCGGGCTGTGCTGAATCCTAAGGGTTATTTTGGATAGTCAATACTAGAACAAGTCTCAAGGAGAAATAATGCCAAAGCTTATATCAATAATGCCTGATCTGTCCCCTGAGTAAGAAGTCTCTTTTTCAAATCGCCAGCTTAATTTTTTTCTGCAGAAGTAGCTTAGAGCTAAGAAATATCCTTCCTCAAGAATTCCCATTGACATCTGTTTGAAGTAAGGCCTTTTCCAAAGTATAAATAAGGTATTTTTCTGCTATGGATTCCACTAATTCATAGGCCAAAAGTAAAAGGGAAGACATGAATTAAAATGAAATTCTGCTTGACCTTTGTCCAAAGGCAATAAAGAGACAAGAGCAATTCTCTCATCCTACCATCTTATGGGACAGCAGTGTTCTTCCAGTGCATACATTTCTCTCATACAGCAAACACCTGGGATGGGCACTTGCAGTAAGTATGGATGGAGTGATTCCTCTTCCATAGATTATACTGTCTGAAAAAGATGACTTCAGAACACCTGTGAGCTTAATGAGCCTTGCAGAGGTTAGAATGATATAGGTGGGGAGTGTACATATTTCACTAAATTTGAAGAAGGTAAACTAGGTAAGGCATGTAAAAAACCCATTCAGATCATCTGTCTTTGAAACAGGTTTGGTTCCTGCAATGGGAGTGCAATTTTTTTCCTATAAGGACTGCTGATTTGGGAAGAAGAGATTTGGAGGAAAAAAAAAAGAGGGTTATGATTACTGCTGTCTATTCTTAGAGCCCTCTCTGTATCATTTAACACCATCCAGAAGAAACAAATATTTCCTTGATAGAACAGCCTCTTCTCCAATTCGAACATCATTTTTTCTTTAGTGAGAGAAAAAGAATCTCTTTTGCTGTGGATGAACATTGATAACCTCTGAAAGACTATTTGGTTTATTTGAGCTTATTTGTTTGTGGAGTTTTTTGTTAATCTTGGTAGATTAAAAAAATGTGCTTGATTTTAAACCTGTGCTGTCTGTATTTTTGCAGACAAATTTAGGAGTCACTTATTATCATTATTCATACAGTACCACAGAGATACTTGGTGCTTTATGGATTTGAAGAAGGGTCTGCTAATGGTTCCTCCAGGCTGTGAAATGTTTGTTTGTAGTGTGTACCAATTGTTCTGCTTTCTCTGTGTTGGTTTCCAGCACAGGTGATGTGAGCAAGGACTTCTCTTCTATACAAGAATATGGAAGTGTCTAACTGATAACAGAGAATAAATGCCTTCTCAGAAGAGGGGAACTAGCTGTATGACAGTGCTGAAACCAAATATCTTGTAACTGTACCAAGAACAACTAGAGAAATTACAATTAAAGCTGATGACCTTCAGAAAGGAGCTACTTCTTCAGGTAGCTCTTAAATAGTAGAGGTTAGGGTGAGGTTTACTGGATGGATCAGACTACCCCAGATCTCACAGGTTTTTACTTGAAAGAAGCATCTTATGCTGGCCACTTGGAAGGATAACAGAGGCAATCTTGCTGCATTTCAGGTCTGATCCTTTGTGGCAGCCCTGATGGCAGTGTTCTCCAAACGTGATGTTGCCTCCATCACAGGAACTCTACTGGCCAGGAAGGAGTTACTGGCTAACAACCCTGGAAGAGGGGAATGCAAATACAGTGAGGAGATTATCAATCTGGCTAGACAAAAGAGCATTTACATTAAGTTTTCTGGCTCTCATTAGTTAATTTTCAGTATAAGTTGATTTCACAGCTTCTTATTTGTGTAGGAGAAAAAGGCAAAATTAGGAAACACTGAACTTGAAAGGAAGTTTTCTGTGGAAGAGCCTTAAGAGGTCTACAGGAGGAGAAGAAAGGATTTTCTGTATTTTGAGTTCATCACTTATTTAGTCTGTTTAATGTTATTCCAGAAGTGTGGCGAGTGAACATTTATTCTATGTAGTAACAGCAGTTTTAGCTTTGTGTCAGGTTTTGTAAATCAGCAAAATTTAAGATGAACAGGAAGAACAAAGATTTCCATGTGATTTAATGCAGAGCCTTTTTATTTTTAGTCTCTTACTAAAGCATGGAGAGAAATTTGTCACAGGCTTAAAACTTATACTTGTAAGGTTAAATATTTTATATTGTTGTGTAGTTGCCACTGACCCTTGGCTACAGGTGCAGGTGACAGATGTGAGGAGTTGCCTTATTGCCAGGTACTGGCTTAATCTCATGCAGAGAAGAAAGAGGTAAATTCCAATTTTGCTTCTGAGGTATTAGCCTATTCCCACATCTCTCACTGCTTCTCTGTGGCGGCCAATCATGCAGCAGGTAGGAAAATGTACATTCTAGTATGCATAAACCATTCAGAATGGAAATTTTCAAAAATACAGTGGGTGGCAGACAGTAAAATTGGCATTTGCTTTCATTGACATATAATGTTCATTTTCTGACAAAAATCCAAGGTGGTTGAGGCCTCTGAGGGTATTATTCATAGTTGGTATTGGGTAATCTTCAGCACTGGGGAAGCAGGAGGTGAATGTCAAGTACTGAGTTGGCCTCTTACATTTATGTGTGAATGGGGAGTAATGCTACCAACACCAGTCTGCTGTAGATGTGTAGTAATGAGCCCGATTCACATGTGATGGCTGCATTTAAGATGTTATCTAGTGCTTTCAATTAGGGTGTTATTTAGTGCTTTTTTCCCCTTGGATTTTTTGCGACCTTCATTTTTTTAAAGCAGTTCCTCCCCACGTGCTCCCTGAGCTGTGGTGCTGAAGCCAACAGAGCTTGTGGTTCTGTGGTGGAACATGATGTGCAATTTCTGCTGTGTATTAACTGGTCTGGTGTCTGTTAATTTCATAACAAAGACAGCATTTCTTAAAATGTGTTACACAATTACAGGAAGTAAGAGACCAGGAGAAAATTATGTCCATTTCTTTATCTTTCATGGAAGGGGAAGAAGCCAAACTTCTAAGGAAAAGAAAGTGGGAACTCAAAGACAGCCAGGGGATCCTGGAGGTTTAGCTCCCTGAAATGGAAAATTTTTCAAAGCTCCTTTCAGGTTTTCTTGGTTTTTTGTTCAATAGTGACCTTGACTATGGGCTGGCAGTTAGAACCTGAGATGCATTGAGGCACTAGTTCAACATAGGAGGTGTTTGGAACATCAGACAATAGGCTGGCTTTCTGTCCAGGAGGTGTGGATATTTCTTCTTTACATCATGTTTTCCATGCTTTGCTTTGAGGGATGGCTTTTTGAACATGAGCCTGTCTCAGCTTTTCAAGTCTTGGTTTCGAGAACTGATGAATGATTTTCCTAGAGCAAGCCCTAGGAATACTCAAGGAAACTACCTGATCCTATTGCACTGTCTTTTGTCATTTCCAAAACACAGATTTGACCTTAGTAGAATAAGGTAGTGTGTGAGAACTGCCACTTTTCTTTTTTCTTTTTATTTTAAGACCATTTTCTATTAATTCTCTATTACTTTTCCATTTTGAGTTTAAATCTTAAAGCTGTACTTAAAGTACCAAAGGAGGTTTAGCCACACAATCACCATTTGGCATGGGAAATTGAATGGCTAAGCCCCTGCATATATGCAGTAGGCTGTACACTGCTGAGCAGATTGTATAATTGTTCATCATACATTAAGCAACCAATTGCCGATTTATGTACATGTGTAGGTTCATCTTTACCAATTTCCTGTGACTGATAGCTTCCAGGAGATTAAAAGAATAGCTGGTTCCTGTTTCTTTCTCTTCTCTTTATTTTTGTCCTTTAGCAAGAATATTCGTGTGTGTGTGTGTGTGTGTGTTTAATAGCATTCATTCCCTAGAGAATAATCTCAGTCTTTGTTTTAGCTGGCCTCCTTCTGAGTGTGTGTTAAATCTGTAGCCAAGATCACAGGCAGCTCTGGGCAAATCATTGGGCTGTTATTAACCTGCCTCCATGGCAACTGCTGCTCACCAGCCTGAGGACAAAAAATGTTTTTATTCTGCTGAGTTGCACAAAAGGTTCTAGTGATGCCTTGCACAAAATGGCCATTGAAAGGGAAGATGCAGTGATGTGTGTTTGTGCTGTACAGTTTCATATTTAAATCGTTTTACACTGTTTCATTGGAAATGGAGATACAGCTGAACAGTTCAGCGTTTTGGCCATATGAAAAGTAAAAACTAGCAGAAAATTGGAGCTGAACTTATTTTAATATTACTTATTTTTGTCAGTTTGAGTTCACAGGCCTTCAGCCTGCAGTTGTCATCAGAGTGTTAGCAAGTTATTTTGTGAACATGAACTAGGCAAACATCTCCTGGGGTTTCAGTTGTGCTGTGTAAAGATAATTGCTGACTTAAAGTTATAAAGAGAGAACATAAAGGTTTCCTGGAAAGCTTACTAATTGTTTTCAGAAATCCTCTGCCTTGCTTCAGTGCTTCTTTGGGAAGCTTGGTAAGCATATCTTAGTTCTTGATGAGCTTCAAATTTTAGCTGGTTTTGAAAGCTGCTCTTAGCAGCACTGTTTCAGGCTTGTGTTAAAATTATAAAATCTGCCATATTGCTTAGGCTGGTCATGGCTTTAATCTGCTCATAAAGTGTGTTCACAGTGGGATTTGGGGGGGAGGTCTGGCAGCCCCAGCACTGCAATGAGGTTGTATCCTGCAGTTAGTTACCCTCTGGCAGGAGGCCGTGCAGCTCTGCTGTCAATTTGGGTGCAGAATGACTATGTATGGATGGATGCTGTCTCTTGGAAACATGCTGGTTTGGGATGCTTCATATGCTTGCAAGCTGGCTGTGTGCTGTTTCCAGGTGTACCAAAGTCTCTGATTCCTGCTTTGGTCTTGTGGTCAAGGTGAGTCGTTCCTGCAGTTCCACATTTGGGCAGTTCTCTCTGCTCAAAAAAAAGTGGTTGCTTTAGACACCTCTGAGGGTGTTCTTTGATGTTGTTCTGCGCTGAGAAAATGAAGGCCACCCAAATTCTGTGATGCCTTTTTACTTGGATGGCAGAAGAAGACAAAGAGTATGGCCACAAAGACAATCTGTGCAGCTGCCAGCTGCTGAGAGGTGAGAGGGGGTCTGCCACTCTTGCCTTGTGTTCAAGGGTCTGTGGATTAGTGGCAGATACTGTCATATGTTTGGGTAAGGGATCCAACAAACTCCTTAGGGCAAATGTTCTGCCAGTGACCTGGAAAGCTGGCTTGGCAGTATGGGGTATTAAACATCAGTTCTGGGTCTACACCAGCTTTTAGTTTTGTCAGGCTGCTCCCATTTTCTGAAACCAACCGCTTTTCTTTTGGATCTTGTCAGTGTCTTGGTTTTGCTTCCAGCCGTTTTTATTTCCTGGCTTTGATAGGATCCTCCTGCAGAGCAGTCTGTGGGATCAGCACGATTTAGGTGATCAGCCTCTCCACTCTAAGCAATGATCAGGCGTGGGGTCTCCTGCTTTAGGAGTATGGCTCGAAAGGTGGTTTGTTTTGTTCTGGGCTGTGACCACATGTGTGTTATCTGCTGGGTCAGAGCATAGTTACTTTTGGATAATCTTTCATGGCTAATCCTGCACCAGGTGCATGCATTTCTTGGATTAACTCTGGGAGGTTTGGACCTGACCTGGGAGCAGATGCTAGGGAGGTGAGCCAGCCTCACGTGTATGGCTGCTCTTGCGTGTCAGCTGCTCTCAGGCAGATTCCCCAAAGCAGAGGATTGCTCTGCAAGGTTTGTTGTCTGAACTCAGCTCTGGACCTCTGCGATAAAATTAAACCCAGAGATGATTTCCTCTGATAATGTGCATTTGGATTTTGTTTGGCCCGTCACTGCTGAGCTGCAATGTTTGTTCATTTGGCAGTACTTTTGTCATGAAGATAGTTCCTACTGAGTGGACTCCAGCTGTGGCCTAGACTATAAAACCTTCCCAGGCTTGTTTCTATACAATTAAGTCTTGTCTGCAGTTACGAAGTGGCATTTTGTAAGTAATTTTGATGGTGATAGCTGCTTAAGCCTGACTAGAGCATTTGCTAGTGACTCTCTAAAAGAAGAGTTTCTCACTTATGAAGTGGGAAATCTTTCAATTATCGGATGCATATTATTCCCCAGTGCCTCACGGAAGTGACTGCTCTGCAACTCATTCATTAGTGGGAAAGGGAGGGGGATAAAAATAAACTTGCCTCATGTGGTGGCTGGAGACTTGCTGATCTTTGTAAGGAGTTTTCTGGGTGGGAAGATGCGATGTGATGTCCTCATTTGCCAGCTGTCTCCTTGCCTTCAAACGCTTTGTCCATGCAGCGCCTTGCCGTAGCAGCAGTGGCTGTGCTGCCACGCTGGCCGCTCCATTAAGCGTTGTCGTAATGGCTTGTGTTTTGTGCAGTTGTATGAAATGCACATTAATGGAGACAGCTTAATGCCATCACCCTGAAGTAATGAATTGGTATGGATTGCCATTACCATTATAGCGCAGTTAAAAGCTGTGTTTGTTTCCGATTTACATTTCCCAGCTTTGTAAGCAGATGGGTTTTCAGGCCACGCAGTTGGAAGGAACCTGGCAATTCAGCTGCAACCTCCTTATTACAGTGTTCATACAAATTGCAGCTCTGGGGGAAGTGTTTTGTTAACTCAGACCAGTTAAACAATGCATTTCAGTTGATCATGCTGCTGCAAACTGTATTCAGGCATCACTGTAAATCCAGTGTGTCCTATAAAAAGCTGGAAATGTATTGTCGATGTGATACAGCTTCATACAGCTGCCCTCTACAAAAATTGTTACTCTTTGGACCCCATTCAATTTTTCTGTTGTAAAAGTATCTGTATCCCTATAACCTCATGTGGATTTGTATAAAAAGATACATTGGGAGTACTGAGAGAGTGCTGGGTAGTTAAGTTTTGTGGACCTAAATGTATTCATGTTCCAATGAAAGTGCAAAGTATCTCCTGACTTTTCCAAAAGGCTTCACTGTCTTGCATATTTGCCTCTTGCTCCCAGAGTGTTGCCAGCATAGCTGGTGCTCCTGCCATTAGTAAAGCTGAAACATGGTGAGCTCTGGATGAGCCACTGAATTGCAATGGATCACTTTAGACAGTGATTTTTTTTGCTTTTTCCATTTCATAGGCTGTCTCATCGATCTCCTCTTGATCCTGTAAAGACAGGAGCACTCAGCCCACTTTCTGGGCTTTGAGTCCATACCAACAGATCTGTAGGTCACTGCTTTAGAGGGTGATGCTGTCTTGTACCACATATAGATTTTTTGCTTAGCATGTCAATGCCTGGGCCTTTTATTCCCTGTGGCTTTTACCAAGCGGAGAACAAATATTCTTTTCCTCATAATTTGCTTTTTGCTCATGATGGTTTTTTTGCTTTCTCTCTTCTGCTTAGGTTGCTTTGAATGTTGCATTAAGTGCCTAGGAGGAGTGCCATATGCTTCGCTGGTGGCAACCATTCTCTGCTTCTCGGGGGTAGCGTTGTTTTGTGGCTGTGGCCACGTGGCGCTCACGGGAACCGTCTCTATCCTCGAGCAGCACTTCTCCACGACTGCCAGTGACCATGCTTTGCTGAGTGAAGTGTAAGTATGCCTCCCATTCCCATTATTCATCATAGCACCCTCCTGCTGAATGAGTAGAGATGGTTTCAAACCTCAGTCTCCATCCCTGAGTATTAGGTTGCTTGTTTTTATAACAGCACTCAGTCATTCACTGGTATTCACGTATAAAGAACCTAAGTGTGTATCCTGGTATGCCTGGTTGCACTGGGACTTTTTAATATCTTCATCATATGACAGGCAGTGGAATTGAGTGCACCCCCAGCTGCTTTGCAGATGACAACCAATCTGAGTGGTGCAGTTTGCTTACCTGAAGGGAAGGATGCCACCCAGAGGGACCTTGAAAGCCTTGAGGAGTGGGACTGTGTGAACCTTATGATGTTCACCAGGGGCAAGCGCAAGGTGCTACACATGGGTCAGGGCAATGCCCAGTATCAATATATGCTGACAGATGAAGGGATTGAGAGCAGTCCTGTCAAGAAGGACTTGGGGGTGCTTTTGGATGAAAAACTGAACAGGAGCTGGAAATGCACACTCACAGCCAAGGAAGCAAATTATATCCTGGGCTGCATCCAAAGCAGCGTGACCAGCAGGGTGAGGGAGGTGTTTCTGCCCCTCTACTCTGGTGAGACCCCACCTGGAATACTGCATCCAGGTCTGGGTGTGCTCAACACAGGAAAGACATGTGGAGTGGCTCCAAAGGAGGCCACCAAGATGATCAGAAGGCTGGAGCACCTCTGTGAAGACAGGCTGAGAGAGTTGTGGCTGTTTAGCCTGGAGAAGAGAAGCCTCTGGGGAGACTTTACAGCAGCCTTCCAACACCTAAAGGGACCTACAAGAGAGGTGAAGAGTGACTTGCACCCAGGTCCTGTTGTAACAGAACAAGGGGAAATGATTTTATTGTAAGAGTAGATTTAGTTTTTGTTGATGACATAAAGTTGGAAAGGAAGTCAGGAATAACAGGGAAGCATGGTTCTGTCCATCCCTCTTCAGAAGAAGCTAGACTGGTATATGAGAAAAAAAGAGAAAAAAACTGGAAAAGATCTGCAAATATAGCCTTTGGATATAACCACTGGTGAAGTATGTGGGTCTTTTATGATCCCAGAGCTTCTCTGTGAGGCCAGAGGAAGGCCTGGAGTGCTGCCTTGGGTCCCATGCCTGGCAGCCAGCCTGGCCATGTGTGGCTGTGACAAGGGGCCCCTGTGATGAGCATGGTGGGCTGTGTTACATACAGGAGGGCACAGACAGCAAGCCAGGCAGGTGATACTTGAGGGCTCTGGTGTCAGGGCCCTATGCAGCACACTTAATTCTTATTTTCTTTTTAATTTCTGTTGTCTGACTCTCTGTATAGGCTTGCAGGCATAGACCTGCCAGTTTGCTGCATGCTCTCTGAGCATTGGTGCTGGTCCCACAGCACCATTTCAGGGCTTCCCCTGTCCACAGGACCCTCAGTATCCTGACCTGCTCTGGGACTGCTCTCCACTGG
The DNA here is from genome assembly GCA_034336665.1 of Luscinia megarhynchos. Classification (NCBI taxonomy): domain Eukaryota; kingdom Metazoa; phylum Chordata; class Aves; order Passeriformes; family Muscicapidae; genus Luscinia; species Luscinia megarhynchos. The sequence continues at coordinate 18,084,249 of JAPFBE010000003.1, forward strand.
GGTCTGCTCTTCTAGCACTGCCCCCACTCAGTCCCTGGCTGTGGCCAGCAGTGTGTCCCCAGCTCCAGGGCATGAGCCACCAGGGCCCTGCAGTTAGACACAACGTTTAGTGAGAAAATATAAGCAGCTGTTCTTCAGCAGCTGGGTAACAAAACACCCTGTGCTTGCATCAGTCTCCATTTGAGCAAAATAGAAGAAATTGCAAAAGCAGCAGTCACAGGCAGCAAGTTTTATGTTTTGGAGAGTTGTTGACAATATTTCTTGTCATGTCAGCACCAGCATCTGGGGACATGCATAATTCCTACCAAAGCAGCTCAGGGTTTAGCTCTGTGGAGCCAAGGGGGTGACAAGGGAGAAGAGGTGTTAGAAAGGGGCAAATTTAAGACTACAGCAACATTAAAAAAAAAGAAAGAAAGAAAGAAAAATACATTAGTAACACACCATTTGGAATAGACTTTTTGAACCAGTTTTCCTATTACTCATTTCTGGTAGCATGCATTGAGTCTCTCCTGAACTATTAATGATGGCAAAATTATTTCTTCTATATGCTCTCAAAGCCTGAGATCATTTTTTGTTCTTTACAGCACAGGTGCAACAGATTTATCCAGTTATTTTTAATCCGTTTGGAAAACAAAGATAACACTTCCCACATAAAATTTTAAATGAGCAATATCCTATTTTGATACAAGAGTAACATTTAACTATATAAATGGTAATCATCAATTTTCTTTAAGCTAAAACATTCAGATGCTGTTTGGAGGTCTATGCCAGCAGCTACTTAGTGGAGCGTGGCAAGAATCAGAAAAAATATCTTGAGCAAAGCATATTTATCTTCAGAAAACTGGTAGTGTGGATGTATAAAATTAACCTCTTGGTTCTGTGAATAGCTTCTTCCAAAATAGCCATCTCAACAATCAAATTCTTTTAAAGAAGTTCAGGGAAATTGTGCTAATAACAAAATAAGACTTCTGAAGACCAGAAGTGTTATAGGGAAGATCTGGCATTCTGGTTCTCCAAAGCAATTAGCTTTAGATACAGAAGCTGATAATATTTAGAAATTATTCTTTTCATCTACCTATTCTAGCTAAAGGAAAAATACTGTTACAGTGTCATTGCAGATGGTAGATTTTTAAGGAATCAAGAACTTTCTCAAATAAAATCTGAGGGAAGTGCTTATACCATGTGCCCTAAGATGATCTTCCTCTGAGTGGTTCCAGAGTACCTAAAATGGAAGCATTTCCTAAATAACTCTTCAATTTTTTAAAAAAACCAACTTTACATTTTGAGGTTCTTAACATTGCTGTGACTTAAAACACTGAACCTACCAGCTCACTTGGAACTACCCTTCCAAGCTGTAGAGCAGCCTCAGGAGAAGTCACTGCATGTTTGCTGAGTTTTGTATCAGACAAATTTTGCTGAATTCAGAAATTTTTGCAAACTTAAGTTAATTGGATTTCACAGGTGGAATTCAGGGACTGCCTCCTTTCCCTAAGCCAAAGGAATGACCACAGAGCCTTGTAGTTCAGTCAGGGGTTTAGCTCCAGGCTTTGCCACTTCAAAGCCCTTCATTGTGTCTGCCAGCCATTCCCAAGTTAGATGTCAGGAGCAGTAAGAGGAAAAAAGAAAACCTCCATAGTGGAGGCGTGGAATTGCAGCTTTAACATGGTGACTAACACCAGTCAGTGTAGGGACTGCAGCAGCAACAGGGGATGCTCAGGTGGGTGCAGGACTAATGCACATCAGGATTGCTTACCTGGGAAGGGGCACAGCTGTAGCAGTGTTTTCCTACAGTCTGCTTGCTTAAAATGCTAAGGGGCCTTGAACTTTGTTTCTAGGAGTTGTCTCTCATTTATTATAATTTGAGAGCACTGACTTTGTTTTTATAGGACTGAAATCTAATTATATAATTTCTTTCTTTTCCATTTTAGAATACAGCTAATGCAGTATGTAATTTATGGCATTGCATCATTTTTCTTCTTATATGGAATAATCCTTTTGGCGGAAGGTTTTTATACAACAAGTGCTGTGAAGGAGCTGCATGGAGAGTTCAAAACAACAGCCTGTGGCCGCTGCATCAGTGGAATGGTGAGTGGGATCAGAAATGGGAACAGCAGTCTTTGCTGCCTAAAACCTGTTGGGCTCCATTTGACTCTTGGGTTTTGAGTACAGACTATTGCTGCCACAAGGTTAACTCCCTGTGGGTGATCTGGGTCAATCCATGTCTTGGTTCTTCTTTGAACTTCAAGGGTGCTTGGATAAATCAAAATGCTGCAGATGGGCTGGGTGGGGGCTGCTATGACCTCCCCTGTCATAAAGCTGAACCCACTGGTCTACACTAAACTGAGGAGACTGCTAATTTTAATACACTTAATCTGAGCCAAAATGAAATTCATGCTTTTAAACATGGAACACTTGAGTGATGCTTAAAGGCAGACTGTAAAATGGCTGTGGTTTGCAGAGCTATTTAAATATCAAACTCTAATGGCTCCAACTTCCATAGTCAATTGTGCTTGAGTGTCTGGATCCTTCAACAAACAGTAATGAATGAATGAAGCTTCACAGCATCTTTTCACTTGAATCAAGTATCGATTTGCAGATGGCAAAAGGCAGACAGAATAGGGAGGCTTTTTTGCAAAGCTGAAACACTTAGAGCCCTAAAGTTACCAGCCATATTCTCTTCAGTATACTTCTGTATTAGAACAAAATTGTTAGCAAAGTTTAACTGAAAATAAAACTTCAGATTCTCACCCACATTGTCCCCAAGGGCACACTCTGCAAGAACAGCCATAACTATGTTTCTGAGAGAAGATTTCAAAGCTATTACTGAAAATCTGAATTCAAAGCTCGTAGTTATGGAGGAAGCTAAGCAGTATGACAGATCGCCCACGGGAAAGTGTGGGTGAAAAGAGAAGAGGCTTTTGATGTGATTGTTGCATTTTAATATGCAGTCTGTATCCTGAACTTAAAAAATATGTACTTTCAGCTGGTTAAATACAAAAGAGATGCATGTTTATTTTCATGAGAGTTAGCAATTTTCCACTGTACTGTTGGGTGCTTACTGAATTTTTCAAGAGCTAATAAAAACGAGGCGTCTGATAATTTTTCAGTTAAGCAGTTGCTCAGTTTTTTCCTAGTAAGGATGGTCTTCACCAAGGAGCAAAATTAGATATAAAGCAGTGTTTTCAAAAGATCCAAAATAAAGTAGAAACATACACATCCATGCATCTTATCAGTGCAGACAATTGCTTATGCAGTTGAATAGTTGCAGGCACATGATTGTCAGCTGCTTATGCAAATACCAGTGTGACACTTGAAAATATGGCAGAAAAACATGTTTTCATGTTTGTCTGTATTTGTCCACACAATGAAGGAGAGAATTTACCAGCTGAGGAATGGCTTGGAGCTCTGATAAGCTGCATTAATGTTTGGTGGTGACAGGAAAAGTGCTTGTATGCTGCTGTGTAAAACCTTAGGGCTAGAACACAGTTTGTGAGGAGATAAAATGTTTAACAGACCAGTGACTGCAGCTGGGTACAGGCAACAGGCTTTTGGACATCCAGTGATCTTTTGCCACTTTGATCAAGAGCTCCTCTACTTCTTCTTTCATTACATTACTGAGCAAAGTCCTGAAAGGCAGTCCCATCTTGCATAAGGTGTTACAGAAGACAGACTTCCATCTTCCCTGAATTATTTGTGTTGGCTCTGGTAATGCAGAATAGCCATTTCCCACAGTTATCACATTAAATGTGAGAGTGAGTGTATTATTTCCTGGCTGTTTTTGGATTAAAGACTTTGTGCACTTCCACATACACATATTCAAACTCATGTTTTATTTGTAGTGTATCTCCAGAAATCCTTTAACCTGGTCCACTTAGACCTTCCCAAAAGCCAAAGAGAGGATTTTCAATTCTCACACAAAACATGCAGGTCTGGTATATGGTGCTATCTAATATGAAACAGGATATTCCAGTTGAGTTGTCTATAAATGAAAGTACAGCTGGGGTTTTAGGGGCCAGAGTTTTGCAAGAACTTCCACCTCCCCACACATCACCTCCCTTGACTGAAACCTAACCAGCTGTTCAGCTTTTGCTCAAATACTTGCAGATTATTCTGGAAAAAACCTGTGGGGATGCAAATTTCCACCACTGCAGCATTAGTTCAGTCCTTAGTTTGGGGTCAGGCTGAGAATCCTCCCCCCTGAGAGCCTTTGCCATCCTTGCTGTTGTCCTCTGGCACACAGATTTTAAGTAAAATAGTAGAGCACCAGTGCTTTACTGAAAGTAAAGCCTTTCCAGTCCACCTACGGCTAAGAGAGAACAGCCACAGCTACGGGTGAAAACAGAGCCCAGGAGATGTAACAGCATTCCCCCGCCTTCCAAGTGGGATCCAAATTCTGCTCTCACCAGGAGGAGGGAGCTGGGAACTGATGCCAGAGCTACACCATAACACTTAGAAGAAGAGGGAGAAGAGAAGGGGCTTAGTAGGAGGAGGAGGAAGCTGGGCATTTTCGAAGCAATCAGTGCCACATCTTTTAATCTAACAAAAAAAATGCATGTAATGTAGTTCGTGGGGTTTTTTTTGTTTTTTGTTAAAGAGCAAACCCATACCAGCAAATTTTAGTGGTTAAATCCATGATTCTCTAAGGTGAAGTAATTCATTTTCTGCTTGGCAATGTGTATTAGACCAATTGAATCCTTCTGATCTGCTGTTAACGGTCATGGTATGTTTGCAAAAATAGGTACTTTCAAATGTTACATTCCAAATTGATTTCAATACATCAGGGAGTGTGGGAGAGCTCTGTGAGCATTGATTCACTGTGTGGTTTTGATTTGCAAGTTGTATAGAAATGCTAGTATGTTATAGTTAATTAAAAAAAACCCTTAAATTGATTTTTGTTGGAATTTATTTGTTTTAGCCTACAACCAGCATCCCTGCTTAGCTGAGAATCTTGAGAAATCAATGGGCTGCTCTTTCATGAGGGCAATCTGTTTACTCAAGCAGGCTGATGAAAAAGGAAATGTCTGAATTGCTTTCTCTGTAGCATTTAAACTACCAAAGTATTTGTAAACAATGAGAATACTGATTTTGTGTACTTGAAAAAGTTTTATTACTTGAATTCTGAAAGTATGCTTAAGATTACTTTGAAACATTTTAAAGAAAAATTTAAGTGTTTCAAAGAATAAACTCAAAGTGTTTGTGTTTTCTTTGCCTAGTTTGTTTTCCTCACCTATGTGCTTGGAGTGGCCTGGCTCGGGGTCTTCGGCTTCTCTGCTGTGCCTGTCTTTATGTTCTATAACATATGGTCAACCTGTGAAGTCATCAAATCTTTTCAGACCAATGTGACGGTTCCAGGGGACCAGATCTGCGTGGACATCAGGCAATACGGTACTGGCTTGAATCCTGTTCAGTGCTTTGGCCATGCTCCTCGGTCTGTCTTCAGTAGTTCTGCCTCAGCCTTTTCAGATGAACCAAATGCAACAGCATCTTCTATCTCTGAATGTGCTATTACTTTTCTAATTAATTCACATTACACTGATCTCTTTCCAGATGCAATCAATTTAACTGAACTGACAAGTCACTTATCTGAAATGATTTTGTAGCGATTTCCCATACTGTAATATTAGGTTTGAAAATAGATCAGCCTCAAAATAAGCTGCTTGGAAACAGTGGTGAGAAATAGACAACCAGATTGTGGGTTTTGAACCCATATGCCTATATTCTGTTCTTTCAGAAAGCTGTTTTACATTTAAAGAGTAAATGCCTGAATGTTGCTCTGACGATTACTTTCAGTTAAAAAACCAAAAACCTGCAATTAAAAGGCTGCCAGAACTAATAATGAATTAATAGTGCTTTCTGATGACATGCAGAAATACAAGGAAGCTGGGACAATAACTTCAAATAAGGTCAGGCCTTTTATTTTTTAAGATGAGTTTTTCCTGAAGTTAATCTTTCCAGCTTCCCTTGTGCAGAAGATCTTTTGTCACCATTACTTTTGGCTTCATTCTAGCTAGCATTTTCTAGGAATGTTTCTTTCTTTGGACTAAGTCGTTCAAAGCTGAAAAAATGGATTCAAAGTTGAAAAAGTAAGAAAACTTGGCTTTGCTCTCCTGTCCAGGTAAGTGCAGTAGAAGAAAAGATACACTGATTTTAAAAGCAAGTCTTTAAATCAGTTAAACATATACATTCTATTTCAGCAGCTCACAGCAAGAGGCTGGGAAGACATTTTCTTCAGCAGCAAAGCCTGAAAGTGAAGGGAGATGTGCTCCTCCACCTTCCTGCTTCTCCTGGTTGTTTTGCAGCTGTATAGGGCTGAATTGTTCTCCTGATCAGTAAAAAAATTTGGGTTTCAGTGCATGATGGGAGAGAGCAGCTCCCTAACCAATAACGTGTCACTGAACTTTCCTCACATTTTTGGGGGGAAGCAGTAGCTAAAAGGCTGGAATTGTACATAGCAGTTGCAGAGAAAAAGCTGACTTGGAAGAAAATCCTATAAAATCTTTTTGAAAGCCATGCCATCCCGAGATAAGATCAATGACCTGCCACTTAGAGAATTGCTAATTCCAACCAGCTGGGTTAAAATGCAAAATTGTATGGGGAAACAAACTGGGTTTCTCTTAATTCAGATAGGTTTTTTTTAAGCTTTACATCTGTTACAGGCCTAAAAGTTTGTGTTATTTTAAATCTTCTAGATTCTGTTGACTTTTCAGGCTTGGGACTATATAAGGTGTGGCAGACTGAACTTTCTTGTAGCAGTGTTCACTTGAAGTTTTTTACTTATTGGAACTAAACCAGAAAAAAATCATGCAATTCTTCCCTCTAGCTCTATATTCACACCCTTCCACAGTAGTTTCTTGTTCAAGTAGAACTTCATCTAGTAAGTGCTACCCTGAAAGGTGCCAAGTACCTCTGAGATGCAGATTCTCTCTTCTGTGCTGAGTGAGGGAGTAGGCAGAGTGTGCAACTGGACCCGAAGTGCAAAAACCCAACCATTGGGCTGCCAGATGGGAAAACCACATCTGAGAACACGCCTTAGCAGCAGCCCTCTGTGTGAGGAGAAAGCATAACCTGAGGGAGTTGTTTGAATTCCTGCTGCCAACTCCAAGATGTACTGGTCAACACACAGATGGCCAGAATGGGAACACAAATGGCAAGTGGGTGAAGAAGATGAAAAGAATAGAAAGTTTAAGTTAATTGCTAAAATTAGTGGTTTCTTTTCTGTGGTATTTCAGGTATTATCCCTTGGAATGCTGTACCTGGCAAAGCCTGTGGCCCAATTTTAGAGAACATCTGCAACACGAATGAGGTACAGAAATGTAACCTGTGTGCAGCTTTTGCCTACAAGTCACCTGGGCACCATGTAATAAATACTTGATTAAAGTGTTTGGAGAAAACTCATGCTAGTAGTATAAAGGGATTGCTTTAGCTGTAACACTGAAGTAACTGTTACATCATCCAAAAAAAAAAAATTATCTTCACATTTTTTTTATTTTCTAAAGGTTTGCTACCATGCTACAAAGATGGTTGTATTATTCTCTAGAACACTTGAAATACATTTTATACTATTTCTAATGAATTACTTCAATGTTTTTAACATGTTTTTTTCTCTAGTTCTACATGTCTTATCACCTGTTCATTGTGGCTTGTGCTGGAGCTGGTGCCACTGTCATAGCATTGGTGGGTAGTAATTTTTGTTGTTTTATAATTAAAAATCTTCATTTTAGGCCTAAGATGCTTTAAGATTAAATTTTGTATATATTAAAAGTAGTGATATTAGACATGAAGCTGTGATCACCATTATTTCTGCTATGGTTTGGTCATCATAAGTCAGCAGGTCCCCAACTTTTGCTTTAGGAAGTCATCTTAACCCGCCTCCCTCCCCACACTTAGGAAAAAATTATTTGCATGTCCTTTCAAAATCCTACTTCTATCCACTATTTCTGCTTTTATTTCCACTATTTATTTTCATTTCTGTAGTTTATTTGATCAGCTGCTTGTAACCTCTTGGTTTGCTTTGCCTGGAGCCAGGCAGGTTGACTGGTCCAACCCTGCAGTGCCAGTTCCAGGTAGTGGCGGGGAGCAGGGATGTTAACCAGAGGACTTGTGCCTATGTCTAACACTTCCTTTAGAGGCCAGCTTCTAACCCCGTGCCAGCCAAGCCCATACTTAACAACTGGCTTCAAAATAGCCTTAAGGTTTGTACTGGGTTATCCTCCCCAGAGAAATGGCAGGTTATTTATTTGCATCTTCACCCTGGAAGGAGCTCAGAGTAACATCTGTTGTAAAAGTATCGAGAGTTGCCCAAGTGGGCTTGAGCCGTCACCTTGTTGTATCTTACTCTCCTGTATTTTGTTCTCTTCCACCAGCTGATCTACATGATGGCTACTACATATAACTATGCTGTTTTGAAGTTTAAGAGTCGGGAAGATTGCTGCACTAAATTCTAAATTGTATAAGCCCAGTAAAAAGCTGCATTGCGTAGCTTGAAATACCACTGACACCCTAGACTAAAAGTCTAGCTTTCTGAATTTTGTTACAGTAATTGTAAATAGCTTCAGTAAGCATCGTTTAGCTTTTCAGATTAATGAAATGACTTCTTGTATATGAACTATGATGTGGATGAGATCTGGCTATTTTTTCATGTTGAGAGGATTCAGTTACTGTAGGGGTGTTTATAAAGCATCCTTCTGAAAAGGGGATGTTTTCATTTCAGGTCTCCGCTTGATTTCTTACAGTCATCTCAAACAAATACTGGAATAGTTCAGGGTCAGATGCATTAATTTATTCTTTGCCATGAACACCAAATACAAATACCCCCAAGCATACAAAATATATATGGTGTAAGAAAAGGAGTAATAAAGTAGTGCCAGTCTATGTTGGTAGAGATCAGAAGCCCAGGTATTATGAATTAATTTGCTTGCCTTTCCAAGTGATTCCATGGATGATGAAATCAATTACTTTCTCTTAAGTGCATTCCAAATGATACTCCTTCTCTAAGAAAATAAATCCTTGTCTTAGCTCTGCGTAAAACAATCACATTCTTTCTTTTGGACCCTGAACTAGTAAGAAACAGCATATAAATAGCTTCTGCTCTTGTATTGCTGCACTTTAGTAACTGATTTCTCAGTAGCCAGATCTCAAAAATGTAAGTATGATTGCACAGGAAGCAAAACCATGCATAGATCACAGGGACCTTTTTACAGTGTTGGGGGGAAAAATGAAGGAGAAGTGAATCAATGTTTTCAGATGTAGATGTTTTTGCATGAAGTATGGGCAAAAGAAGTTGGCAAGAGACGAGTGCACAAACTAGAAAAACACATAATAATTTAAAAAAGAGAACCATTTGCTACATACAACATAAAAATCTTCACCTGAGGTTGGACAATGGAAGTTTAAAATGTAGCTATAAAAATACAGGATTAAGACTTCTTAACCCAGAGATTGCATGCTTTTGCTTAGTTTTGGACTCATGTTTTGATGTTTAATTTTTCGATGTGTTAATGTAGCCTTGTTCACGTAAATAAAACGGTTCACAGTTTCAGGTTTTTTTCCAGGGGGAGGGTGGAATTCTCATCTGCTTGTTGGGGAAAAGACCTGCCGGGCTCTGGGCTTGGATATGCATAAACACCACGACCTTAGAGAGCAGTTCTTCTGAGCACCTCGTAGTTTACAGATTCCGCATATTGCCACGTACAAAACTGTTTTCCTCCTTCCCCCCATTCTGCATTTTAATTGACCCGTACAACTCTGTAGCTCATTTTAATATTGTTGTACTAACTTTCTCTAAATTGTGAATAACCAACTGAATTATTAGCATGCCAAATTCTAGAGATCTTTGAAAAACATAGCCTCTGTGCTTGTTTGAATAACAGAATGCTTATTAACGTAGAGTAACTATTTTTTTGGTTGTTATTTTAAAGAGCGTCTATTAATCTGACTAGCAGCTTGCTTTGCCTCTTGACATGCTCACTCGCCATCATGCTCACCCTTCTCTTCCAGATCCACTTCCTCATGATACTGTCTTCTAACTGGGCCTACTTAAAGGATGCAAGCAAAATGCAGGCCTACCAAGATATCAAAGCAAAAGAAGAGCAGGAGCTTCAGGATATCCAGTCTCGGTCAAAAGAGCAACTCAATTCTTACACATAAATGTTTGCCACAGTAATTCAGCAGAAGAGTTCTGTAGCTCTGACAAATCAGCAAATAGCTGCTCTGCAGTACAGATGTGTGTCTAGCAAACAAAATTAGAGAGAAGTGTAAAAGCTTCACATTCCAGCTCCTGGAAAACTTTTTTAGGGAAATCTTCCCATGGGTAATCTTCCATCCTTTCTAACAGAGAATGGAGGGTTTATTCCAGGCATTTTAAAAGGCAACACTTTACAAAAAGTGACCAAATTACTCTTCTTTGAGACTTGGTATTTAATATTTGACCTGTTCTCGAGCATGACGCCTGAGCAGGCAGCAGATCTGAGCGGACCTCAGGCCCGTGCGCAGTGTGTGATCGGCACCTCCCAGAGGAACCCGTGCCCGGCTGGCATTTCCCAGAGGAGCTGGTGTGTGTGTGATGGCACAGCTGCAGCCCCTCCCAGGCTGCAGGGGGCAGTTTGGGAACGCCCCACACCTGGGCATGGGAGCAGCTGCACTCCTGTGCCACACGCTGCCGACACAGCCCTGTGCTCACCTGAGGGTCCAGCAGATCTCCCAAGTTCTAATCTTTTTATTAACTATCTAATGGAATGTAGATCCCTGGATCTGGATAATGATCCCCTTCTTTGAAAATAAATGTCAGCTTTGCCTTAATATTTATTTTCTATAAATGTCTTAGCATTTATATAGTGGCAGGAGACCATTATCCTACATTTTAAGTAAGTGAAAGTGTTACCTTATTAAAATGACACTGATCTGACTATTCCAAATGAGTGGATGAGAAAGTTTGCAGAGTTTTACACAAACAATAAAATTTGCAGCCATAAAAATAATACAGGATGTCCACCTTTCTCTATCTTGGTGCTTAGCAAATTTATAGTCAGTGCTTATGTGTTTTCCTTTTTACAAATTAATTAGCACACTAAGAAAACGTGGTGTTCAGAGAAAACAACAACAAACAAACTGGTGCCATTTTAAAGTCGTTTCCCATAGAAGTCTGCCTTCTAATTAATGTTTTTTTTCAGAAGCATTCAGTGATATCTTGAGTATTAGTGATGGTATATTTGGTGTTTGTTCTATATGATATATATATATATATATAAATGTTGGGGGGGGAAAGTAAAAATACATCATTCATTTTAAAAAAACCTAAATATTCAAGTCATACCCCTGCTAAGCTGACGTGTGGTTTGGTAGTTTTGACTGTTTGCTGAATATACATCAAAGGAAGCACAAATTCCTTCAAATCAGTATTAAGAGAAAAGGCATTTTTGGGGGGGTATTAACTTCAAATAAAATTTCTTTTGTTAAGTATTGAAGTCTAATTTGACAGTTTCAAAAAAGGGGCAAAGTTGATTGATGTAGAGCAAATATGACAAAATAGCCTAGTGTATGTTCTTACCTGTTGCATGAAGGAGACATTTCTACAGCAATGCAGGTGATGTTCTAGCCCAGTGTTTGCATAAGGGTAATAATGGAGGCAGTGTCTTAAAGCCTAATTCTTTTCTAATTCAGTGTAGCTATTACTGGGAGTTTTTGAAGTTTTGTTTAAGTAGTCTAATATTTTTATGTAAAGAGCATTAAATTTTGCTATGTATAAATTTTTGTAACCTAACAGTGAATCAATATTTTCTATCAGTGCCAAGGGCTTCCTGTAGTTACATCCAAGTGTTAAAATAAATATTTGTAGATAATAGACAACACTTGTGTATGCTTATTTGAACCCAGACCTACAGCTACTCCATGGCAGTGCATCTCTAGGCTTTATGTTTCTACCTGAGGTGAAACACGTTCTGTTCCAGCACTCCCTGCCCTCCTGCATGGGGCAGGGCTGCCCTGCAGGTGCAGCTGCAGCAGCAGCTGTGTGCAGCATGCAGTAGTGGTAGTTGTTCCAGGCCAGCATAATGCAACAAGCACTACCCCTTTCCCAACATCCAACAGGAGCAGTCACTCTGAAATTCTGTAAAGGCCAGAGTGGCTGCAACAGCAAATTAAGCAGCATGCAAAATTAGAGTAACCACCACATCACATTTCAGCTTCATTTCAAAAAGCAAAGTTGGTATCTGTCACGGTTTTGGTACATTGTGTTTAAACATCCAGTGAATTCAAGACAGAACTTTGTTTTTTGCCCCTAAATTCTGTCAAACTTGGCTTCATGTTCTTGTAGTTAGGTCAAGATGAGCAGCCTCAAATGCAGTGCAAGTTGTAATATATGCTGCCACCCAAAATTACTTCATTGATAAAAACTACTGTATTTTATACTGTAAATAAAGTTTAATGATCTTGCCTATAATCTACCTACAAAATACAAAGCTTAAATAAAGATGAGTTAAATAGCATTTTTATTTTAATCTCTCCATTCTGGGCTGGTCAATACCAACGAGGTGATACATGAGAGGGGTTGCTTTTGAAAGTGGCTCCTGCCCCTGCCGTGCAGCAGAAGGGACACCTCAGTTTGGGTCGGTCACACTCAGTGCTCTGAAACTGGGGACACCTTTACAAGCAGGTGATGATGAGGGAATTTTTTGTTTCTTTTACCCACAGTTTGAACCATTTGGAGAAGGGGTTTGGGGGGCAGGGGTTGGCAAAGTTGACAAAGTTTAGAAGAATTCAGTGCCAATCTACTCAAACATACTGATCAGTTTCTGTTCCCTGCTTTGTTCTTTCTCACCCCATCCAAGGGCTTCCTCCTGGATTAGTAACACATCAGGACTCCCTGTTTGAAGTCAATGACTGAAGTGATGAAACAGATCAAAATCAGCTTTATTAATTTATAATTACACAGCTGCAGTTGGTACCTAACATTTATTACAGGCACAAAGCTACTTTAAAAATCTTTTTCTCATAATAATAAAAAAAAATTAAAAATCCGTAGCTATTATTCACCAGAAGCTTTCATCCACGTCTCCATGAGAAATGTCTGCAACACTATATTGATTATAGGAGGGAGGAAAAGAAAGTGGTATGAATCCAATGTAGTTTATCTTAAATCTTAATACTCATTTTAAAACAGAAGTTAAGAGACTGCTGCAATTTTCTTGCTGTTTCAGTGACCTGCTGTCAATAAAACCAACCCTAAAGGAGGAGAATTTGGGCCTTCATTAACTGAAGGCCATCACCTATATCTCAAAAAGCAGAACTACCTTCTGTAGTGCTCACCCAGTGAAAACAACACAACTTGTGCCAATTCAGGAGCAGGAGGGTAGGGTCTGTTACGTTTAATAACACAGATAACAGTGAATCATTAATATGGTTATGGTGAACCTTTATGGGCTTTTTTTCTAACTGCTCCACATTTTTTGCTTATTTTCAATTCTATATCTTTGAATAAACTGAAAGATTTGGAGGAAGATTGATTGTTTTTTCTCTTGCAAGCACTAAAACACATATCTGTATTTAGAGAGAACCCGAGGCAACTCAGTGCAGGCAGACAAAATCTCTGAATTAAGTGTCTTAAAAGTCCACAGTGCTACTGAAAAATCAAAGCTAGGAACAGACTATGGGCTAGGTGCAGCACAGACAAACCTTCACCCAGGGTGTCATCACCCAAGAACAATCCCTCAAACTCCAGCTCTGTGAAGGAAGCTGGATGCTGCTCAATTGCAGATGAAGAGTTGTGAATGACACAACTACTGAATCAGATCATTGAGTGCAGCACTCAGATGTGAGTTCCACAGAATCGGAAGGATCTTCTATTTTTCCAACACAATTGCTTTTGATTAATAGTTTATTTTGGTTTCTAAGAAGGCACATGTCTCTTAACATAACCCATACTAAAACTATTAAAACTGTATACTGACTTAGAATTAAGTGTTTGTTAATATGGAGTACTAGAATACATGAGCCTTACCTGTCATTTTCAGTAGAGAGAAGTCCTTCTGAAGGTGACATTTCTCTAATTTCTTCTTTTTTTGAATCCTGGTAACCAAGAGGAAAATACACTTTTTCTAACCAGTTGTAAAGTCAAAGTGACCTAATAATAGTATCTGTATTTTTAAGGCTCATAACTGAAAATAAAAATCTTCTGAAGGACCAACCCTATTTCTACAAATGCTACACTGGATCTGGAATAGTAGCACTTTGAAAATTTTGACTGGGATCATGTCTGAACAAAAGCATCCTGCATTCTTTCACTGAAGTAATGTCCACCCAGACCTCTCCTTTAAAAGTCCAATTTTCCAATGTAACAGAATAAATTCTGTTGTGTTAGAGGAACACAACCAGATGTGTAGGTTCAAATTGTATTTAAATGCAGCTTAAGCTAAAAATGGAGAACATTTAAATACTGTGCTAGTGCCTTAAAAAACAAAGTAACAAACCCCCCCACCCAGAGGACATCAGCAACCCTTGCAGAAGAAAGGTTTCAATGTTTTTTCTTCTGGATCATCACACTTTTCCAATACAAATCCAAACACTCTGCTCTGCAGGTTGTTACATAAAGTTTATAAATGAAGAAGGAATTAAAATATGACTATTGTTTTCACTCTTAGCATGCCTAGCAAGACACAAATTTGGTCAATAATATTTTTGGGACAATGTTTTGAGAATAATCACCTTGTTTGCCAGTTCCTGCTCTCTGCTCTGCTGGATTATTCTCATATATTTTTCCAATGGATTGGAAGGAGGATCTTTTACATTATTTTCAGCAGCACTGTTACTATGCTCAGAATTTTACTCCTTTATCTTCTATTTCTTCATCTGTTTTCATTGAGTCTTGGACATACTTTTAAGGCACAAAAACAAAAATAAATACTGATCAGAAAAATATATTTATACCTTACTACCTGTAATACATGCAAAATTTCATGTTAAACTCAGTAAAACACATCAGTGTCTAAACAGGATTAAATAGGACCTAAAAATTCAGAACACTATTTAACCATTAAGTGTTTAAGCTCAAAGGGATTTAAGCAAACTCAAGGTCTCCTTATACCCTCTGCTTCCCTGGACACCCTGACAGAGGCTAATGAACAGATGGACATAACATATTCTGGTGGTGTCCCACCTGCAGTGGCCACACCACAGAGACAGCAAATGTTCAGTTTGTTCCAACAGCATGGTGACAGTGGCCATAAAACTGTAGCTTCCAGTTACATGAAGCAGAGAAGGAAAGGCATCTGTTTGCAGTGAAAAATCACTTGGTATAAGGAGACACTCTAGTGAGACTGGTTAATCACACAAGTACATAAAATAACAGCCTCTACTACTTTCACTTCATGGAATAAAAATCTACTTTTAATCAAGTAACACATATAACAATCCTAAAATGCAAGGAACTACAAAGCTGCATTACTGTCAGAAATTAATTAAATTACCACCTCTTTGTTAAGCTTTTCCACTTCTTTTTGCTCGCTTTCCAAAGCTTCCTGTTGTTCTTTCTCTCTCCTTTCTTCTCTTGCTTCCCTTTCTTCTTCTAAGTTTTTCTCAACTTCTCTGTTCTGTTCTTCAATCTGCCTTTGATCCAGCACCGCTGTGAAAAATTATTTCAACATCTGTAATTTGATTTATGTGGCTCAGTAATCACTACAAGAACATACAAATAAGTACCAGGTTCCTGTAAAGAAGGTTAGCAGTAAATGAAAAACAACTGGATATATTGTTTGTACATACACTAAACTTATTCTTGGGTACTGGGTAATGTGTTTTCTCACCCCTAAACATTTTTTAGTCTGATAAATGACTCACCAAGAATTAAGGAGTAGAGCTAAAGTACAGCCCAGAGGTTTGACAGATCTGTGCACTTCCTTTCATGGGCATTCTCATTAAACCTCCCAAAGTCCATGTTACTATATTCTTTCCCCCTCTGCAATGTTGGATACAACTCTTTATATTTATAAAGCAAAGTATTTAAAACCCCTTGGAAAATTATTGCAGGACACGCTGCTGATGTGACCAATGTATTGAAAAAGCTGTCTACAAAGAACAGCATTAGATAGCAATGAGGTGGGCAAACTAAGGACTGGGAATCACAAGAAGCTAGAAAGCTCTTCTCTAAGCAAAAAGAACTATAATGTTTTCATCTAGAAAAATCAGAAAAGCAGCATATGCTGATTATATACAATGACATATTATTCTCATCTAGCCAAAGAATTGAAACTGCATTGTGATAATACAGTGCACCAACAGAGTCATGAATAAATTTTTAGAAATCTAGACAAGCAGTACATAAAATATTTTAAAACATTTAATGCCTCGTTCCTATCAAGAGCCAAAATTATATTTAATAATTATCCTAAAGAAAAAAAGAGCAATCTCACAAGAGGCTGGACAGGGGGTGGGATGGGTGGTAAGAATGTTTAAATTAAAAGCAAATTTAACTAAAAACAGGAGCAAAAAAGTCACCCTCATAGGGAAAAGCAAAGGAAAACATTCCTTTCTCTGTATTACAGACATGGCACTTTCTGGACAATTTTTCAACCACTCCAGCCTACATACCTGCAGATTCTTAAATATTTGGGTTTCTGTGTTACACATTTGACATTAAAAAAGGCACTTTCTTTTGTGTCTGAGCTGAGAACTCACTTGAGTCCTGCAGGGAAGTGGCTGTTGCTGGCACAGGGGCTGTGACACAGTTTCCATCGACGATGTCCCCAGATGGATGCAAGACATCATTTTCACACTCCTCTGGTATGTCCCCCTGATCTGGAGAAGAGATTTGAACAATGGCTTCATTATTTTGTAATTGCAAAAGTGGAGCACAGCAATGGACACAGAGTGTGGGAATGGCTAAATTAGAGCACAAAAATATCAGCACTAATTGAGCATTTTCCTTTCAACTTGATCATCTCCCTGAGAATTAAGAATTATCATAGGCTGTACTTGCTTCCTAATTACAGAATTGTTAGTTTTGAAATTAGCTATTGGAACACATCTGTTTATAAAGCTAAAACTGAAGAAATATACAACAGAAACTCAAGATGTTTTCATTTCTTTACATAATCAAGATACAACTCACAGAAAAATTGTATGTCCAAGTTCAGCTCCTTGTTTTTATGCTCATAAAAATAATCTCTCACTATTTGGTCACACAGTCTTTAATGGGGTCCTTGCCTTCTTCAGTGCACAGGATGGATGCTGCTAACTCAGATATTCTACAGTATACTGTCTTCTCCCTGTGCAAGGTTGGCTCTGAATTCACAAGAGCACAATTACTGTCCTTCCTCTTTGATCATTGCTATGATATTCAGCCGCCTTTAAATTACTTATTTGCAAAGTATGCAGAGTGCTATTATCTCATTTGATGAGATAGAAAAAAAGAGACAAAACAAGGTGTGGCTATTACCTCTAGATGGACAACCTGAAATACACAGGACTGTTCTCCCAGGCACTTTGTGTAACACAGCCCAGACACTCTACATATCTCTCTAGGTTTGGGATAAAGCTTTAGAAAACATCTGTTTTCATCCTTCATACACTAGCAATGTCTCAAGCATTTTTCTTTTTCACATTATAATATAACTGAAATATTTTGCATGAAAAAATCCAAGTCAACCAAACTGATTCAGCCTCTCTCTCTCTGAATGGTTTGAATTTCTTTAAATTAAAACTCTTTCAAAGGAACTATAGATGAAAGCATAACAGAAAATTTCTGTTGAGCTGTCATTCTAACTAAGTTAGGAGAATGTTTTCAGTTTCCTACCAAAACAAAAGGAACATTTCTCACCAGCTTCACCTAGGAAAATAAATTCTATATATGGGGTGTTTTGGAAGACCAAAATAATGGGCTACAACACTCAAAAGAAAATCTATTCTGTTTTGTTGCTTGCTCTCAATTATAAAGTTATCAACAACAATATTTTCATATGAGGCACCAATAAGCATTAGGTGTATTTAAATAATAAAAAAATTCCTTTCATAAATTTGTCCTGGTTAAATATTACTTCTAACTTCAAAATCACTAACAATATTAAAAAACCAGAACCATTAATAGTAAAAAACAAATTAACTACACTGCAAAGGAGAAGAAAGGTAACTCTGTACACTTTCACTCCCTTTTTAAGGGTGGACAGCAAGAGATGCATTATTCCCTTAAGACAAGCACATCACCTAAAAGCAGTTGCTGCCAAGAGAATCTGCTGATCTTTTCTTTCTAGAACTTACTCACAGTAGGACTAAAACACTTCCATATTTTCTGGTATATCCTTTAAGTCATTGGTTTTTTACTGTTATCAACTTCATCCTTCACGATACCTTTTTCTGTATTCACTTCTTAGATTTTTCTTTCTTACCCACGTCTCCCTGCAATTTCTCCTGGGCTACCTCCTCCCCTTTTCAGCCAATCTGATTTCCTGCTACATACTGAGATTGTCTTTTGATGCAGGCTCACACAACTACAGTACTGTTGATTGAGAAATCATCAGCATATGTGAACTCTTTCAATTACTGACCACCACACACCACCAAATTCATTAGTACCTTTCTTGGGCATAGCATCTACTCAGCCTAATTGCCAAGAAAATGCCAGTCTGTTGTCATATGTAATAAAATCAAAGTGAAATATGTAATGTATTACCAAAAGTCTCCCATACAAAATTAAACAAATAAATATAAGTCTAACTAAAATGTGAAATGAGTAGAAACCATTACTGGCTACAGGCTTGGTTCACATTCAAATAATGCATTTAAAGCTTATAAAAAAGGAAATTAAATGAGATAAATAAAACCAACTGAGTAATGAGTAAAGCTTCTCAGAGAAATGCACAGCTGAGGCACTACATTCTGCTAGTTATCACGAAACACTATCAGCACATCTGCAGTTTAAACAAACATCTTTTTTTTGGTTGATTTTAAAATACTGAAAGCCATATTCTCACAGGGTCAGGAGAGTGAGCAAGGGCTCCACTCTATCTTCCATATGACCTAACTACAACCAAAAGAATAAGCCAGTCTGGGACCCAGGAAAACACTCACACCAGTTAGAATTCGCTGCTTTCAAAGAAAACATCTCTAACTCTCCCAGACAACAATCACAATCTCTTCACCAACTATGAGTTTAGTTACACCACACAATGCCATGTGTCACCAAGCCTCAGGACTTCACAGACCTCATGAAATCTGGAAAGAGGAGAGGTTTGCTGGCTGTTCACATCTTTCTCACTGACAACTTCAGGACAAAATTCAGGTTTCAGTAACTGAACCACATGTTCCAAAACTTCTCAGAGATGCTGATTAATGACAGCATAATTGCAAGAGTTCTTCCCACATTTACACACAACCTAAAGCAACTTCTAATTCATACAACTATTTAAGCCTCAGTTACTGAAGGAAAAACCAAGAGTGCATGCAATAGCTACAGAAAATGATCTTTAGACTTATAACCTGGTTCTAATTTATGCAGCAAATATAAAAAAAAATCTCCATTTATTTCACATACTAATACACTTTTGTTTAAAGAGAAGTTCTACACCATTTTAAAACATTCCAAAGCAACCATCAGACCTACAGCATTAATCAGAACAAGGTTATGCAAGATTTCTGAACAAATTTGTTACTGATTTCAGAACCAACTCAATTTAATGTCATCTTATTACTACATACACTTATCTAAAGACACAAGAATAAAGAAAATTAATCCCTCATCATCTGAGACATTTGTTTTCCCTAATTCCAAAATCAGTCAGAATTTTTTCTCTCCATCTACAGTCTTGAAACTATTACTTCCTATAACTGTCCTATAACAATAACTTCCCATAATTGTCCTATAAGTGTTAAGCCCTAAAGTATTAAACAACTGTCTGAAATGCACTAAAACTTACCTTCAAGAGTATAAATAGATTCTTCAAGATCCTCATACCTTAGTTTCTCTGGTTTGTGGGTATCACTGAGATCTTGTTTATCTGTTTGTTGACTCTGAAATCTAAAAAAAAAAAAAAAAAAAGGAAAAATATAAATAAATTAATAAATATAAATGCTGAACTTTTAAGCAAATAGCAATCTAAAATTCAATCACATGCTAAGCAACAGACTAACCCTAAACCTTAACCCTAAACCAAATCTAAAATCCATGAAACTTTCTGACTCAAATTTAGGGTAAAAATCCAGTTCTCTAACTTACCAAAAGTCCACTCCATTCCTCCTTAGCCTTTCCTCAAGGTCTTGATGTGACATATAATTATTACATTGAAACAAAATAAAAGGAGCAAGAAAAAACATCAAAAAACAAAAAGGAGAAATACAATGAATTGTGACAGTCAACTGAAATTGAGAAATTTCCCTTTTTAGGCTCTGTGTTACAGTTTAATTCATATTTTGATGTCATCTTAACAGACGTGTTTGAAATGTATAAGGATTAGATGTCTGGCAAAACAGAGATGCAGGGGTGAAAATCTGGATTCTTTCAAAACGGGGTTAGTGCCCTCATTCTAAATCCCTGTTTATCTCATCAGAAAGATAATGTGAAAGAACAATGTCTCCCACGTGACCCAGCTACTAAACTGTGACCAGAACCAGAACAGCAAAAGGAGTGCAGGTCACTAATGAAATTCAGCATCAGCACTTCATAAAGGAGCTTACTTCACACCAGCTGGTGCTCTTCATCACAGCCTGTTGGTGCTTACAATTTCTAAGGACTACAGATCTTCCATGGGGCAAAAGTGGAGAACAGACAATACAAAACATACCCCCAACAATGAGATTTGTTCATAAACAAAAAGCGAATCTGGGTGCAGACAAATAAATCTGCACTGCCAGAAGGATAGCTCAGTGATGTCAGTGGGGAAAAGTAGCCTGTAAATTAAATGGGACAGAGTAAATGAAATCTCAGGTTTTTGGAAATCTGTTTCGTGTTTTGAGTTTTTTCTTCGAATAAATAGTTAAGTACTAAATAATTCTTAAGGGTGCAAAGTTCAAGGACACACATGTCACTTCCTTCAATACTGTGTCCTGCAACACTGCTAGAAAGAGAACCCACTGCCTCAGTAACAACCCTCAACTGATTTCTGCAGGCCTAAACAAACAAACAAACAAAAAATTAGGTAATAATCTGCCTTATCACTCCAGTCTTCCTGTCTGTGTTTACTGGCTTCCTTCATACCACTCATACCTTGGAATATAAATAAACAAGGAGCTCCTTAGTCACAGAAGCAATTGTTCTTTGCCACCGACTGAGGTCTGACTTCGAACGGCTTGTCACAGATGTTACAGCACCACATTCGCTTTTCTTTCCTTTCCAAAGAAGTTCCCATTGCCACTTAAAATCTACAGGTCATAAACTAATCCCACAATACACATCAGTGATGTGGCATTTGCCTAATAATAAGAGTAAATAACGGGAAAAGCCCACACAAGCATTTCTCAAATATTTCATGTAACACAAAACAGTCCAAAGCACATTAAATTAGAAAATACACAACAAAAGAATGTTTTTCTTTCAAGAAAGTCTTGGGAAAGCAGCAAGTTCAAGACAATTACTGGGACCTTATACCCTTGCTTTGTCATAAGAAACCCAAGAAAGCAACAACAAACTATAGCTGCCTTCCCAGACCCAGGTCTGTCCTCTGCAACACAACTTGCTCATATATTCACTCCTCAAGCTCGATGGAGTCTACAAAATTCTTCAAAGAATTACAGTCCCTCACAGGATTAGAGCAATTTCCCCTACCACCTTAACATGGAGGTTAACATTCAATCTTCACTTTTTAAGGTCTGTCAGAGAAGTACAAGAAATCTGAGACATACAACAGAAAATGTGAATGGGTAGGGAAAGGAGACACAGCCTCAAGGGAATGCTTAAAAGAAACTGACCTCACAGTCCCTAAATATCCCAACAGCTCATTTTGAAGACAAATAACATACAGGCTCTCCCAAAATTCTCACCAGATAAGAGACCCTCTCTACATTAAATGTATGTTGAGGCCTTGGTAACAACAGAGTAAGAAATCCTACAAATGCCTGCTGGAGCTGCCCCAGCACAGGCTGCCTTTCTCCTGCCATCAAATTAGGAATGATGGCTGGCAGGTTAAGGACAATTCAGTTGTCTCTTCTTGGGAAAAAAATACTAAAAGTTAAATCCTAGGGCTGCTTCTAAAGAAACATATTCAGGATTTTTAGTTTTGAAAAGTGGAAGCAACATTGGCCATTAAGAACAGAAGAACTCCAGACATGGAAATAGGAGATACAGAGACGAAAGAAAAGTCATTTTAATGCAATCTAACTTTATTAAGTTACTAATTTACCTTAAAAAAATCTTATAAAAAACAACAAGAAAAGGGAAGAGTTGTGCTACCCTTCCCATTCCCACAAGGAGATTGAACAATCCTACTTTGAAAATAGGCACATGAACAAGCTCTTCAAGGGAGAGAAAAGAAGTAATAAATTTAGCATTACAGCTTGTTAATGAATGAAGTGAGAATGTACAATTGCCTTGATTTAAATTCTCAAACAGGAAGCAGAAATTCAAATGCATCAATTAGCAAAAGCTCATCAGTCAGGTCACAGATGTGAAAAATAGAGACACAATAAAGAGACATGGCTTTGCTCAGAGCAAACCAAAGTGTTTGATTTTTTTTATAACTATGTTCCACTTGATGAATGATATTTAAAACGGAAATCCTTATTCATCTTTAGAAAAGCTTTTACTTACAAAATCAATGGCTTGCTTGATTTGTAAAAGCAGCTATCACCTGAGCAATTAGATAAGTGTGTCTTTAAAAAGCAGATTAAAAATGTTGCTTTGCAAACAATGTTACCTGATTTTCTGGCCATGACTGGATGGTGAGGAAGGAACAGATTCAGAAGACGAAAGCGAATACGGCTTTGAAATAGGAGAAAGAACCTGGTCAACACTCCGCTGTGAAGAGGCAAGGGATGAGCTCTTGATCTCTGCAGAATAAAACCCCACAATTTGTATTAGTTATTTGTCCTACTGTTTCTCAGACAAGGCTGGTCATACAACACATGCATTATTGGTTCACTGTGCAATGATTTAGGAAGGAAAATAGTCAAACAGCATGAGCTAATTTTAAGGAAAAGAAAAAACTGCATAATCCTTCCACTTGCAGATTATGCACTAAAACAGCTGTTGGATCTGCCAACTGTAAGTATTTTAGAGGAGGACACACTTCTTCCTTTCATTCTCCAGAGACAGGTGCTGACAACTGGGCTGCACTTAACCTCACTTAAAGGAAAAATAAATCTGACTCACATGCATCTTCTACCTCTTTAAATTTACCCTAAGTTGTCAGACTGCTATTTCCAAGAGCACCAAAAAGCTCCACAAAAGCTTCCAGAACAACTTAGGAGTTTTCTAGCAAAACCACACCTGGTGCTTCAGCCATCTCTAGCAGAAAAGAACAATATATATACAGCAGTATAAATGCACTCCTCAGAAGACTCATGAGAGCAGAGTGACATCTCAGTGGGGAAGCAATCCCACTGAGAGCTGACAAATCCCACTAACAGCACAGTTAGCACTGAAGCTAACCTTAATATCCTATCACCCAGCTGCAGCCTGCTTTCCTCCACTCCACACCACTCCATTTCTGTAACTCCTGAGTCAGGTAATGCACTCCTTTGTTATTCAATTCTTACCCCTCTCCAGAACCAGTCAGTTTTGTGCATTAAGCAAAGAGCAGATCCAATGGAAAAATAGAGATCTGCCATCCTGTAACTAGCAAGAGTACAAAGAGAGGAAGGATTGTTCAGGTGATGTACATAACTATAGTTTTAGCATTTCCTAACTTTTCAAGAAAACCCTAGTATTATGAAAGATTTTGTCTGTATGCAATGCTAAATAGTCTGTGGGTACTTTATACAGAGGCTGACAGAGAGAACTTTCAATGTGAAAGATTGCTTTGGAAGTTCAAGTCCCAAAGATGTTTTTAGTAACAGTATGATGCTCTACATGCAGAAACACAGGGACAGTCACAATCAATCAGTGTTTGTAACCTGTTTCTAACAGTGCCCATTACCAAACAAAACTACACTAAAATTGAAAAAGGAGAATATTCATATCTTGCTTCTGGCAACACCCACCCCAACCTTTCTCCAAGCAATACTTTTTTGGATCCTCCTGACAGAGAAGTTTTATTCCTGCATCTATACTTTCTCCCAAAAAAGCAATAAGTTACACAGCTTCCTAATGGCATGAAAAAGTATTTAATTTTATTTCCTTTCAATGTCATGAGATTCTGGGGTCTGTGAACAGTAATGAACTGATCTCTTTTCACCTTTTTCACATTGCTCACTGTTTTCCAGATTTCCCACAGCACATCTCAGCCATTTTCTTCAAACTAAGCTGCCCTTGTATTTAACCTTCCTTCATGGAGAAGCTGATCATTATCCTTTTTTTTTGTTACTATCTCTTTTTTTCATTCTATTAAATCCACTTCGAGCCAGGGTGAAAAAAATTGCATCACTCAAGAAGCAGATGTACTGCAGATTTGAAACAACAGATTTTTAACTTCTTTTTTAATTGCTTGCTTTTCTGAGTACCATCCTTAAAAAAAAAAAAAAGACTAATCAATTATTAGAAACTGTGATACTAGTAGCAAATTAAAATTTTTCAAACACTAAATCCTTCCTCCTTAAAATTGCTCAGGAGTATTTTATAAAGAATAAACAAAAGGAAATCTGGACCTTTCAGACTGGAAAGCTCAATTTAAGAGAAGCCAAAGACATCTTCTGCCACACACTTTTAACTACAACAGTTGAATAAAAGGTTAGCAATATAGGAGGGTTAAGAAAACTACCACTGATGTTGCAACGTAGTTATACTTAATAGCAAGTTTTGAATTGAACTGTATATCTTAGGGTTGCACCTGTAGGGATTTATACAGTGTAGTCTTTTCCAGAAAGCGCCCTAGAGCACGTTTAACTTCCCTCAACACACTTCTCCAGTCCATGTTTCCAGGAAGAAGCAGTACTCCAAGCAGCTGGTACATTCTGTCTCCTGCAAAACCACATCTCCTGATTTCTCCTGCATCTTAGCAATTAACAAGTGAACGACTAACACCGACAAATCTTTGTGTTCCCAGAGCACAAGAGGAACAGTAAGCAAAACCCATCACTGCACCCCATTAGCAATTGTGACTTACCATCTGGAATTTTCTTGTTGCTGAGGTCTCTCTTCGGTTTGGAAACGGGAGTAGAAGAAAGGCGCCTTGGAGATGCTCCTCTGTGCGGCGGCGTTAAGGGAGTTCTAAAGATATCAGCCTGCCCAGCTCTTCTGATGTGTTCCTCACCTCTTGGGCTGCTCAGAGGGGAATGTGGGGAGCTGGGATTATGCTCTAGCAGTTCCTGCTGGGTAGTCAAAGGGTGTCTACTAAGAGGACACTGCAGAATTAAAGGAGGCTGCATCTTCCTTGGCGTTCTGCTCGCAGCTGCGTTCAGCATGGCTCTGTGCTGGTAACTCCTGTAGGCTTCATCCAGGTACTCGGCCTCCTTCTCCAGCTCCTTGACCCTGGCGCGGGCCTGCGCGATGCACTCGAGGTCCGAGTCGGGGGACGCGCTGCGCGGCGGCAGCTGCTGGCAGCCGGGGGGCGCTGGCCCGGCGCCCAGAGCTGCCAGCAGCGGCGGCCGGAACGCGCCGTCCCCGTACACGTCGGGGGGCACCAGCCGCTCCCCCAGCAGCTCCAGCACGGAGCGGTCCACCAGCGACGGCTTCGGGCTCCGATACACCTCGTTCTCCAGAGCTAAAGGGCAGCGAGAGAAAGTGAGTGACACTAACGAGAGAGTCCTGCAGCAAAGCAAAAATAGCAAAACATGCCATTTAAATTCCAATTTCATCAAAATTATTCTACCAATCTCTTACACTTCGAGAATTTCATGGTTTCATTGAAATTTATTTAAATGCATTTTCAATGCAGCTCCAAAGCTGCAAATTACCACTGCTATTTTTTAAATATATAATTCATCCATATAAAACCACCATTATGTATGTACTCTACAATGTTATTCTTTTAAATTATGTTTAAGTAAACAAATAAACATGAAAACATTACCACTTTGGACATGTTATATCTAATCATGCTGGTAAAATCTAAGGAACACAGGGTATGCTACAAGTCCTAATAGTTTCCTTTATTTAAATAAAAATAATTTTGGAGAAAAACAACACAGCATATAGAAAATGTTTTGCTGTTTATTTGTTTATTTTTTCATTGAAAGTACTCTAAAATTGTCAGTTAAATTGAGTTTTGGGGCAGTCTGCTTCCTTGCACTTGCATGCTTCAACAAGCCCAAAAGACTAAACTATAGGGTTGAATCTTCCAGCAAATTTACCACCTTGTTTTTATTCTACATAAATGGTTCTTCAATGATTTCATTAACTCTGATGTAAAATAAAAGTTCCTACAGTATTTTCAGTCATTTAATTAAAATATGTATTTTCTATTTTGATATAATAAATTTCCAATTCCAAATGGTACTGATACATGTACCATAAACGTACATATCAGTCTAGTGAACAGTATAAATCATAAAATATTGCATATACTGAACTATGAGGCAAAACATGCTGTATATAATGTATAATCATTGCAGAACTGAATTCCATATTTTTACATTAAATTCACATACCAACCCTTTTATTTATAAGACTTGATATTAGCAATTTGACAGGCATCTTTAAAAGCATATTTTTTGAGCAGACTGAATTGCTTTATGGAAGTGCCCCTGTTTCTAACACCCATACAAGATAAGCTAAGTGTAAGTTAGGCAAAAGTTATTAGACTTGACTAAATCTGTGTAGGAGTCAGACTTAAGTTTCTGAGGTACAAAATAAAGTTTCAAATTGATAATTTTTATTATGAACATTCAAGAATCAAAACACATTAAAACACAAGTTGCCTGCTGGAAAATGCTGTTTCTGTTACCAGCAAACATAAATGTCCTTATACTGAGGAAAAACAGACAACAAAAATATGCAAATGCTCAGGAAGAGTATTTTCCTTCCTCCTACAGGTTTGTTTTCTGAAAGGAGGTTGCAATGAGTCTCCTTTTTAAACTGTCTTTAAATAGATTTTGATTTTAAACTTTAAAATCTACTCTCTGGTGATGTGTTAGTTCTACACAACTGCAGTTTTTCAAGCTTCTGAAACTTCTTACACTTTCCCATCATAAAGGACTGCTCTGGTGTAAGATACAAACCTGCCTGTGTTTGTTTCACTTGCAGTTTCAGTTCTTCAACCTGCATATTTAACTTCCTGACAGTAGCTTCAGAGTCTAACAGCTGGGCCTTTAACTGGGCACAACGCTCAATCTATAGGAAATCAAGAGAAAAACAAAAACCAGCGTAATTCAAACAAGAATAATCTCAACTGGCTGAACTTGTTTTCTAAATGTTTTTCAGGTCCAGTCAGACCATATACACATAGTATCCTACTGAAACTCAGCACTGACAATTTGGTGACTCAATAAGACTTACTTGATTATGTAGGGTTGGTTTTATTTTTTGGTAGTTTTTTTAGTGATGTTTTAGTGATGTTTTGTTTTCTTTTGAGTTGTTTACATAAAAATAAGCAGAGTACAAACAATCCTTGTAACTGCACACCAAATGGCCTGCACAGGCAGATGGGTAATTGTGAAAGAGATGACAGGAAGAACCTAAGATTCAAATCAGTTAGAAATAATAATTTACCTCACTTTGTAGCTGTTTTTCCAACATCTGCTTATGACTTTCAAATTCATCCAGCACCAGCTTCTTAGAATGCTCCACTCTCCTCAGCTCCACTTGGCAGGCCAAATACTCTGCTGAGGGCTGGGACAGCTCTACCCCAAAAGGGAAACATGGGACACTCAGACAAAGAATAACAAGTGTGCACTTTTCTACATGACACCCCATGAACATGTAAAGCTGATTTGATTTTAGGAACACAAGATGACTTTGTCTAAATAAAGTACCTGGGGATAATTTTTTTCTTCCTTTTAGAAAGGACCAAAAGCCTTGTCTGGTGTAGTTCTTTAAGAACTAGACCCAGACTGTCCTACACTGGAATAAAAATACATATCCTCACCTGTAACTGCATACACATCTCTACTCTCCTGTAATCTGAAATGCACATTAAAAATACTTTGTATTTATTACTGTAGTCAGGCAAACAAACAATAATGCAATGTACTTTTGCCATCATTAACCATACTAATGCTATGGTTAGAAATATTGCACTGCTTTTTTCAGAGGGTGAAAGGGATATCCTTCCATATCACAGCTACTACTTAATTCAGGATTTCTCCCATACAGACATATAAAAGAAAATAAACTTATGCCAAGAACTGCTCAATTATAGACAAACACTAGCTTGGGCTTCATGCAAACTACTAGCAAACATAATACAAAGAAAGCATTTTAATGAAAATTTACTTCTAAACAAATACTTGTAGAGAAACATAAATGAGAAAATAACTAAATCATTCACACTGACTGTCTCGAAGATGCTGGTTCTCACTCCGAGTCTCATCCAACTGTTGCCTAAGTAGTTTATTCTGCACTTGGAGCTCCAATTTTTCCTCCTTTAGTAAAGGATAGTCTGATACCTCTTTCAGTTTTTCTGTCAACAACTGATTCTGTTTATTTACCAACAGAACCTGGGCCTTCACTGACTCCAAATCCAGCTGCAGATAAAGAACAGTTTAGAAGCTTATGAACTACTGTACTTCTTAATTATTTTTATTTCACATTTTCTTTTTTATTTCTAACATATTTCAACTGCACCAATTAGAATACTGGCTTCTTTAAATTCATATTTACAATTACCTCAAGCTCTTTGGCACGTGATACAGCTTGCTTGAGTTCCTCCTTTTTTGAATTAACAGCAATGGCTTCTTCTTGCAAAAGCATAGCTTTCTCTGCAGGGAGGATTACAAATGCTGAATTAAAATTAGTAGAGTATTACAGTAAAAAACTGCATCAGCAGAAAACAGTTCTAAGCTGCTAAGCCCAAAATTCAATTTAAGACATAAAAATGACTGAATGTCATACACACGCCTTCAAAATTAAGTAAATCATGCTGTATATACAAAAGTATACATATGCATATACACATTTAGAATTAAGTAAATCGAATCCATATGCCTGTGATACATCATTTCTTTCACATCCCAAACTTAAAAGTCTAACCCTATTATCTGTTCCGGCTCTCTTCCACAAGCTCCAATTAAACATCTTGTGCACAATAAATGTAGAAACTGGCAACTGTGACAGGGTACAGTACCAGAGTTCAGTTAAAGCCTGAATGAGCCAGCAGGACTTCTGAGGGAAACAGGACTCTGAAAAACCAGGAATGCTTTGCAGCCTCTGTGCAAAGCAGCAGTTTATGATTCCCAGTGCATTCTGAACAGCAGCGAGTTGCTGAACTGTCACTGTTCTGAACTGTCACCTGTTCCGATGGCTTTTCTGTTCCTTATACCACTGAACACCAGGACTGTTCATTAACAGTAATGGTTTGGCATATGACAGTAAAAGCTCTAGAGATAAATAGGTACTTCAACAATTTCAGACAGATGGTTACCTTTATATTTTTTTTCATCTTCAGTAACTTTATTGGTTCTGGCAATGTATTCTTCTTTTAATTCAAGCTGATATCTAGAAACAAAAAGAATTATGTATTCCTAAAGGATGTGTGTGCACACATGCACAGGCATTTGTGTTAATTCCATTCTTTCCCAAACTAAACTATAATCACACAATTATTTATTGACAAAAATTAACTATCATACAGCCACCAAAATGGTTAGAAAGGGCCCTGCCAACCATCTCATTAAACTACTTCATCAGAAAGCCAGACTATTAAAACCTCTACAGCAGGGCAGATGTGGCTCTTCCTAGCAAATTCTTGAAAACCTCAAAGGGCATGTATTCACCATCTCCCAGGATGATCTGTACCAGTGCTGCACTACTCTCCCAGTAGATTTTTTCCTTATGTCCAAGCCAAGTCTTCCAAGTCACAACTTCCAGCCCCTGTGATATGAACTCAGAGGTCACACTTGAGAGTCCAACTCAAATGGACTATCCTGACATACTTTACCAAGCCAGTTTTGTCATGACTTTTCTGAACTGGGGAGCCCAAACCTGGGCATGATATTCCCAGAACAGCCTTCCCCAGTTACCTTTCAAAGGACATTAAGTCCCCTCAATCTGATGGCCACGCTGCTTCTAATCTTCTCTATCATATTATTTTGCCTTTTTGTCAGAGCATGCTGCTGGCTCATAATCAACCTGGCATTCACTGTAACTTATCCACCTCCTCTTCAGAAAAGCAGCTCCCCAGTGAACTCCTTTTCCCCATTTATACAATCTCATAGGGCTATTCTGCCCCGAGCACTGAGCTTTGCAGCTTTCCTTGTTAAAATTCCTAAGATTTGCACTGGCACAATTCCCAACCTTGTCAAAATCTGCCTGAACTGAAACTCTGCCATTCATTGTGGAAATGATTCCTCTTAATTAAGCCTCATGTTCAAAGCTGAAGATGCCCTGTGTCCATATCCAGATGAAGGTGCTGGACAATAAGGGCCCCAGAACTGGCCTCAGGTGCTCCCTGCACACCACCAGTCACCAGCCAGACACTGAGCACTGCCCAGGTACCTCACTATTCAGAGCCCAGTAGTTATCCAACAGGATATTTACAGGAGCTAAGAAAGCTCAGCATTCTATGTTGACTGGGAAGTAATTATAAATGGTTTATAATATAGCCAAATCCATCCTCCTGCATTTCTGCAAATGGCCCAGGTCTTTCTCACTCAGAACCTTCTCACAAATATGGCATGTAATGTTTACTGAAAAAATAAAAAAGATTTATTTGCTAGCAAGCATCACTACTTCTGTATAATAAACAGTAGTTCTTTAATACTTTTCATCAATGATTTGGGACAAAAGGACATGGATCTTGTCTTTCTGAGCACATGCAGCATGCCTTAAAATTTTCTGTATGTTGATAAAATAAGCCAAGGCAGCAGATTATCCTTAAAATGCTTTGCTTCTCCTCATGTACTGAAAGGACTTTGCAATCACTGTTTGTAACAAGCTGTAAGGTGAGTCAAGTACTTGCATTTCACTGTTCTCTAATGAAACTATCAAATGCTGAGGGATTATTTTCACCAAAACCTATCAACATCTTTGCTCTTTAATTTAAAGACCTAAAACCACAGATAATAGGCTTGAAACTAAAAGTTGCTTTTATTGACTGATATATCAGTCAATAAGGCTTTAACTGCCTCACTGAGACAGGTTCATGACATGCCAAGAGCACTTGGTAACAAGGAACCGTTCAAACGACCACAGTACTACAAAGAAGTACAATAGCAAAGTTAGGATACACCCACTGCAATACCTCAAAAGAAGTCACAGGTGACTGCCAATTCCATAAGACCAAGTTCAAGCAGAAGGTAACCAATAAGAGGGAGATCTATATCACAGAATCCCTCTTCAAGAATGGGAAGGGGTGAAGGTAAGAGCCAGTCTGTCTGTACAACGGATTACTATGTCTCATCCCTTTTCCAAGAAACTTGTAACATCTCTTTAATGCTGATTTCCCCGTCACGCCTGTTCTACATTCATAAAATGGTCAGTTCCTTTAACTGTGGTCAAAGGAAGTAACTAATATTGCTACAGATCCTCTTGTTTAAATACACAAGCTAATGTTAAATCTCTTCTCAAGATATCGACACAGAATTTCAACTACAGCAATAAAATAACCTATAACCAAAAGGGAATTATTTTCTATAGCAAACTTACTAGCAAATAGCTAAGCAGTAATGTAAAAGATTCAATCTGATTAAAACAAAAAACATAAGTGCACATTTTCAAAGTCCTTGCTTTGCTTTTCAAAATAAATTCTTTAGAATTTATTATTCTGTTTTCATAGCAAATATTATGTGTCCTATTAGAGGCAAAAAACAATTACTTTAAGAGTTCTGTCTTCAGCTTTTGGTCATACGTCTCCTCTATGTTCTTCACAGCAACCTCACGACGCCGAAGTGCATCTTCTATAGCTTTATTTTTCTCCTCCTGAACTTTCTGGGTGCTGAAATATCCAGAAATATACAGACAATAAAGTCAAAGTTTTAGTCTGGGGATTTGTTTCTTTTTCACAATAACATTTTTAGACATAGAAGGGCAACGTGCTTGTTTGGAATACTGTAGCAATTTGAAATCATCATCAGACACTGTCACTGTAGTTCATTAAGAACATGGAGATGTGACACAAACTAAATTGCCCCATTTAAAATTCAGTACTAATAAATTATGCAGCTATCCCGGGTTAACCCTGGCTCAGTTTCCCACACCAGAAACACTTCAGAGGAAAAAGAGTGCTGAGCATGCTATTCTATCAGCACCCTCTACTGGGTTGATAAAAAATCCCAAGTTTTTGTTAGCAGGATACTCATTTTACTATGAAAAACAGATGACAACGTAACAAGATTAAGTAGTATTGAAAGTTTGGCCAAAAATGGGTTAGTTACTTTTTTTATTTAACTAAAGAAAATGGATCTTATTAAGGACAAATAATAAAAAAAAATCAACCCCAAAACATAGGACAAATGAGGCAAAACACTCCTGTGCACATCTCATGAGTGTTAGGGTTACATAATGTATTGTTTGGGGGTTGGTTTTTTTAATTTATGCACTTGAAAGTAAACATTTGATTGTCTGCAAAGCAATGCTGAACTATTTTGGTTGGACGAGGTGGAATAGAAAAAAAACAGAAACATCTTTTTGTATGGGGTATCTCTGCTCATAGAGACAGTATACAATACTGCTCAAAATGTAAAACATAATTTCTGGGATATATAATCTATTTCAACATCACAAAGCAGAAACATCTCAAGGCAAATTTTGCAGAAGCATCATTTAGCACTGTACATATCCTTCAGTAACTTACATTTCAAATGCCTCCATCCTTTGCTTCAGTTCTGCCTCCCTGGTCCTTATGGCTTCAATATCTTTCAACAGACTTTGTCTCTGAGCGTACACTTCTTTTGCTTCTATCTGAATCACAAAATATCATCCTTAGTTTTACTTCACTGTAAAACTTCATTTACTGTTTAATATACTCAAAAGGATCTTCAGGGACTGACTGAACCTACTCCCATAAATACTATTTATATAATCATTATATGAAATAGCATCTGGAATCAATTTTAAGCATCTTTTTAAAATTCCCTTTCTTCTATCACTCTGAGTAAAAATGTTTTAGATGGAGTCACTTCTGTGTACCCATAAACACCCTTCCTTTAAGAAATAGCACTGATTAAAACTCAAGTGAAAGGAAATTATTTAAAAAAAAATTGCAGAATAAACATATTCAAACAATTGACTTTTTTTAATAAACAAGTTTTGTATGTTCTTCACAAAAACATAGTTGAAGTAAGAAATACCAAAATCCACTGGTAAAACATGACTCAAAACTGAAACTGAGTAAACTAACAGCCTTTCAGATTTTGCAGTTTAATTTAAAGAACTCATAAAAAATTGTAAGAGAGATTCTCCAAGTGATGAACATCTAACACCAAAACTCAGATATCTTCTTATTAATAATAATGGGATTTTTTACCTTTAATCACAAAAGACATTATTTATCTCAGAAAAAAAAAAAGGTCTAAGAAGAAAATTATAGTTTTGCCATATGGACCCTTAAATCAACTTTGAAAGCCATGTGCACTTGACAGCACTGACAGATTTAGCTACTGCTCCTGGTAAAAAAAAAAAGAGCAGTTTCTCAAGCCACATTTCCTAGACATAAAGTGAAGGGGTAAATGACCTGACATCTTTAATGTAAATACACCTGAACTCTGTTAAAAGAATCCCCAGGTAAATGAAATAAAGTTACCAGTGAGTGCAGAAGCTGACAAGAGAAATCAAATATTTATACACAATACTTGACAGATATGATGATCTAGTCATTGGTAGAGGGGTTTTTTATTATTGAATTAATTTCATGCCCACAGAAGAAGAATGATAGCACTAACATATGTGTTTGCTTGTCAGCTACAAAGTACATAACCATGAAATAAATTCATGGCATGCTGATAAAATGTTTAATATTATAATTTATATAGAGACCTGCACAACTGTTTTGTTAACCAATACCACATGTTCTTAGGGAATAAACCAAGACAAAGAAAATCATAAAACCACCACACCAAAGCAAAAATACAATCAGCATTTGTGGATGACTATTATTTGGATATGAAGGTCTACTGCAGATAGCAGGGAGGTGCCAAAGCAAACAGGCAATACAAGAGCAAACAAACTATTCTTTCAAAAACTTAGGAGTATCAGATTGAGATCGGAGTAAGCAGTTGAGACTTACACACAAATCATTGTGTGCTGCAGAAACAGTTACTACCCTGGCAAAACACCAAGAGTTAACAATCCAGAGTAGTAACTCATCAACACAAAAGTGTTCAAAAAAATGAAATGAGATGCTAGCTTATAGTAAAGATGGTGGTTATTCACAACATTCAATATATAAACAGTATATCTGTACCATATTTATTCTATTTAGGTTAAAGTCTTCCAAACAGCTAAAAGAACTTAAAAGCGTAACTAAAAGCTTTCTGTGAAAAAAAAACCAACCAAAAAACAGTGATCTGAATTCAGCAAAATTATTAAAACAAATTTAGAAGTATTTATTAAATTTAGATCCCAGCTTGCAGAACCATTCTTTTTCCAGCCATCTCTACTTAGGTGTTTAACCACACTCATTCCTGCAGTTTTAAATGCATTCCCCTATTTATAAGAATAAATGTGAATTCTAAGTTTTCCCTAATTAGCCAAGTAAGTTCTGATGCTAAATTTCCCAAAAATAAAAGAACAATCTAACCAATTCACTGAATCATTTTGCAATAGATTAGGAAAATACTTGGAACTTTACCTCCTGTTGCTTTTGAAGCCTCTCAATAGCATTCTTTTCACGAGAAATCAAGGCTTCAGACTTTGCTTGATGCGTCTTCTCTAACTCATGGCGCAGCTCAGAGATTTCTTTCTGGCTCTGCACTTTCTCCTCCATTTTAATCTTTGCTATTTCAACTTCTTTAAAGTGTTTAAGCTTTTACATAAAGGAGGAAGAGAGGGTTAAATAGGGCCATCTTCAAATAAAAAAAGACAATTCCTCCTAGGACAATCCAAAATTTCACCTTGAAATTCTTGTTAGGAAATGTAATTTGTAGTAATCTATTACTGTGATAGAAGTACATACTATCTGCACGTCTCATATAGTTTTCATGTATTTATCTGGCATCCCTAAGGAAATCTCACACAAAACTATCAGCTTTAGAAAAGAGCAGAACAGAAGCCTATGAAGAACAAATGCACTGCAGGAGTAATATTCTCCTTGGTTTTAAGGAATGGCCAGAGTCTTTTACTTCTCCTCTGACACTTTTACTTTCCCAAAGAACCACTTTTGACTAGTAATTCAAGAATTGGCAGAAACAGACCCACATCCTGAATTGCTAAGAGAAGACAGAAATTCACCTAGACATAAAAAGAAGAGCCAGAAATGTAAAAAAATGCAGAACACATAACTTTATCTAAAGAGGGTTATAGAAAGAGAAATCCCGATTCATTGATTTCTAAGCACAACTGGAAAAAAGTAAATGCACACAAACAGGAAAGCACAAATCTTGCAACTGCACAGAAGAATCATCAGGAACATGACTCCACACAGTTTATGATGGACAATATATGTGAAAACAAATGGGATTATAAAGAATTACAATAAAACTTTGGAAGAAAATGGAAAGCAAGCATACAAGACAAAAAAGGTAAGAAAAATTGAGCAAAAAATCAGAAGAGAATAACAGAAAAATTGTGAGAAAAGATTAAAGAGCGGTAAAAGCACAGTAGGAATGTCTGATCAAGGAATTCAAGTCTGTGGGCATAAATTTTGTAAAAAATTTTAAAAATAGTGAGACAGTACAGCATCACTTGTATATATATACAGATTTGATTAGAAATGTCTTACATTAATTCACATCATGTTGCTAAGGAATTCATGTGAAGCTAATTGAATTTAGAAGAGATTTACACCCATCTTAACCCATGGGTTAAGAGTCCCATCTCCTTTGTTACAACTGGTTTGCTTAAACTGATACAAAGTTAACAACACACAAATTAACATGTTTTACATACTAAAAAAGACAGTTGAGGAATAAAGACTAAGTGAAGAATGAAGGTAAAAGAGAGGTTTATCTCTCCATCTTTCTACTTGTCTGGCTAAATAAATCATGACTACACTGAGTGCCTTTAAAAGTGTGTGGAAGAATTCTGATTATTAGATTATCATTTCTGTACCCCAATGAATGATTGATCTTGACAGAAATTAAAGAAAAATATACTGAAATGAAATATAGTTGATTTATTTTTTCTATCCAAATAAACTGATGATCTTGACAGAAATTTATGGAAAAGATGCATTTGAATGAAATGCAGCATATTCCCTCTGCTCCATTTTTCAGACAGAAGGATTATCAAAGGATTACGTGACAAAATTTTAAGCTTATTTCCAAAATGATGGACAATTCTCTAGAAGAGTTATCTTCAATTATAGGAGGAAAAAACACAGAAATTATTCATAATATTGTCTGTTATGACTTTAGAGTTTCTGTGCTTTGAAATAGAATGCAAATTCTCATCAGTATCAAAAATTAATTATTTGTCAAGCTACACAACAGCAACTCCCACCTCTCAGCTGCTATGCATCATTTTGTCATCAAATTAACAATTGATACTGGATTAATTTAGCCTTTTGTTTCTGTTGTAACTAAGTATTAGATCTTTTTTTCAATTTACCCTAAGTATTAGAAGTTTGCAATATGTAAAGTCAAAACTAACAAAAGTCTCTCTCAAATTCATAAACCAGAGTTATACCTTTTGATGCATTTCTTCTTGAAGCTGCTTCTCTATTTCTTTTCTATATTCATTAAGTTTTACTTCTAAAGATTCATATTTCTGGTGTTGAGGATAGGAGTCTGCAAACTGTTCATCAATCAACTGAAGTTTCTCAGCTACAAAAAAGCAACACATCCATCATAATTTAAAAGCAGTCACTGCAGTTACCTTACCAAAGACTGCAGGAACCTCTCTCTGCAGGACATTCCTCAGCTTATGCAAGCAGCACTATCCTAGAAAGATTTTTGTGGCACATAAGCAGAGGCAGCACAGAAATGCCATCTATCTGCTCTATATATTCATATAAACATATATCTAGGAGGAGGTACTTGGCTGTTTAGGCACTATTTGTGGTATTACATAGTCATTCATCCTTTTCACCATGGATGGACAAGAATTTCCTTTTGTATGCAACTCTTAGCTTTTTTTGTATTCATATATTAGTAATAGCATGCATATTACACATTCAAGGACTCCCAATGTATGCCTAACTTGCTCACAGAAAGAGGGCACACATTTACAATTCTGTTCTCCAGAACATATTTCAGCACATAATATTTATAGTCCATTTGTCATAGATCTTAGCTAAGTGCCTAAGAAAACACACAAGTGATTAAAAAAAAAATCCTATCCTGATCTTGCCTTATTTTAAGAAAATTTAGAAATTCCATGTTCTAGTGACAGACATGACCTTTACTCATTACCACTTCAGGCTGCATTTGAGTAAGTAACAAAGTAATACCATTCATAAAATATATTCAAAGCTATTCCATACACCAGTATGAAAATATCTGGGAGACTTGCTTGCACAGGTTGCACTTACCAAGAGACTCTCTGTAAGAAGGCACTGAGGTGGTCTGAGTTTCTGTGTTGTGAGTTTCCCTGTTTAGATGATGCTCTGTAAGTCCCATTAAAATTTGCATAAGGAAACCTAGCAAGATCCAATAGATTAGTTAGTTCTGATTTCACACCAAAACAGAATTTGAGCCTACATTTAACAAAGCAATTTTCAATGTACAAGAAAACCTATTTGATTTACAGAAAGAACAAATATTTCAGTAAAAATCAATACTAGTAAACAATTATGGTTTTATTACAAGCATAATACAGCCCATGTCAGTCAGCAAAAGCTGTCCTTACACAACTTTTCCTTCCATCCATGTCTCTTGACTCCCAAGGTCAGTTAAGAGTGAAGATTATTAGTACTTAACTATGAGGCCTTCAGGCAACATGGGTTTTTGAAGATTAAGCTCCTTTACATTATAGGGTATACCTAGGTTTCATCAGGCAAATATAAGTATTTCTTATAGAATACAATGGAAAGTGAATTAAATCCATAACTAGCTTTTGACGTATATTCTGCAAGCTAATACAGTGACAAAGACAACCCAAAACTTGAGTTTTCCAAACTTAGTATGAAAAGCTCCAAAGAGCATTATATTTAATACCTGATTACAGATTTTCTCATATTTCTAATGTACAAGACATTTATTTTGTAAGTGAATGCCAACAGTTAATCCACACTACAAATACAAGTGGGATAATCCTAAAATATAAAATTCATCATCCTGGTGTACTGCAAGTTTCAAAATCCAACTAAATCCATATTACTCCATACCAACACACTCAAGAAATCTGATTTTTTAATGCTCACATCTTAATAAAAATGAAGCTATCACACTTATTCTTGTCTGCATCACATGCAAACATTTTTACCTTTATTCTCCTTCCGAGTTCCTGAAGTCTGTAAGAAAGAAAAGAAGTTTTAGCCAGTCTATTTTTATCACCACTGTAATTTAAACTTATTTTCAAAATCAAAATAACTTTACCAGTGATTTGTAAAGACTGGATTTTGGATTGATCCTCATTAATTGAAGAAGATCTTGCACATTCCACAGCTTTGGGGAAAAGAAAGATCAGTTGGAAAAGGTTAACTAATTTAAAATAATTTCAAGTATACAAATGGCACTATATCACAGTTGTAAATGTTTTCCACTTGTGAAAGTTCTATTTGCTCCCTGTAAAATCATTTTTAGAGGCCTGCTGTTATCATTTACTTATCTTCACTACTTCAGACATACAGCAGCCAGCATGTAGCTTCATCATCAGCTGAGCTGTGAAAAGAGAGTTTTGTTCTCTCCCCACCCTCAACACATGCTTGCTACTTTTCTTGTCTGTTTTCTTGATTTATCATCCAAATCAGATGAGCTCAGTAACCCAAATGATGATTAACTACTCACCAGGGAAAAAAAAATTAATTTTCAGTTAGAAACAACCTCGCCCTATCACAGTCTTACAGAGAAGGGAAGACAAGGACTGCCCTTTTCAGCCACACTTTGTAGCTAGAACAGCTTGAACTGACCAGGAACCACATTTTCAGGGAATTGAATGACCAAACAAACTTTCATCAGATTCAGTTCCTAAATGTTCTGCCACATAGACAGATTGTGGCTGCACCTTTCCAGAACAGCATCATTAGCTTTTTGCCAGTTTCAAGCATTCATGAAAATTATCCTGGATGATGGAATGTTTTGTGGAGAGGATCAGAAACTGTACTTATGCATGTATTTTCTATCACAAAAATGATTTTTTCAATTGTTAGAATATGACAACCCCCAGAGAACAAAGCTCCTAAACATTGTGGAATAGGCAAAATACTGAACTTACCTTCTTCTTCTCTAATCCACTTTCTGGGAAGAAAACAGAAAGTGAATACTCATAGCCACATCTCTCTAGATGATCTGCCACCAAACTGTTGGAAGCAGTGATCAAAAGTGAACTGTCTTCACTTGGAACCATCTGTGGCTGAAGTTCTCCATTCAAAATTGGGTGCATTAATTCATGGATTAGCTGATTTCGGAGCTGTGTCTGATACAGAAAAAAAAATTGTATTATCAGTTTACATGTGATTCAATGAGTGTTGTAAATTTTCAAAATCCACAGGCAGCCTCATTTTACTTCTACAACCTACAAACAGAACAGGGCAGACTAATTTTTGCAAAATTAGTGCACTATGCATTCAGCCTTTCTTCAAAGCCCTTGGGTGGTGGACACAGGGAACTCTGACTTACCCTCAAAATGCATCAAATGTAGGACTAATAAGAAGTTCCCAGACAAGAGCTCACATAAACCACTCTTGTACCCCCAGCTTCATTTCCAGATCACTGCCTTCCAGTTTTCCTTCCCTTTGGCTCAAATAAAGCCTTCCTGATGTGGCCTCCATTTCAGGTTTTCTTGGAACCCTCACTGATCCTCTTTTGAGTCTTGTATCAAGAAGCTGCTCATGCCATCAAAAAAGTAGATGGCAAAATAAGCAAAGAATTCAGTGTCTTTAATATAAAATCTTTTGCAGGGAAGCAGAAGAGTACAACCAAAGAGACCTACAGACACTAATAATAATAAAATGGCTTTTTAAAATTATTTATTTGCATTCTGTGAGTTACAATAGAGAAAAAAAGTAACCTAAAATCTTCCATAAAAGGAAGAAATCATTATTTTCATTACAGTTATACAAATTGTTTATACAAATTGTTTATAGGAAAAGATAGTAACACAAATAGTGTTTTAAACTTTCAGCAGCAGCTATGCAACAGTGACACAAGTGAATAAAGAGGTGGTGTGTTACCAAAAATGCAACAAAATAGTTACTGAAACTTAACAAAGCCACATCATCAGACTAGCCTAATATTTTAGCAAGGTTTTCAAGAGAAATTAGGGTGAAAACAAAATTACAGAACTATAAAATATTCTGAGTTGGAAAGAATCTTGAGTCCAACTCTCAAACACAACTGAAAAAAACTGTTTTCCTTATTAATTTTTGAGCTTGTCCAATTTCAGCCAACTTTTACCAGAGGTGATGTTGTCTCAAAAACAGCCAAGAACAGTGACCTCATACATCTTGTGGAAAAGTGCAGGTGGAAAGCACAGGGTTAGATCCCCATCCCTAATACAGAAAAGGAACACAGAAATAACTTTCTAGACAAGGAAAACAAAACAAGAAAATGGACTTAAACAGAAAGTAATCTGATAGAATATTAGCTAAGTCAAGCAAGAAATGGTTCAAGCATTGCAAGCTTGATATGGAAATCAGTAACACAGAAACAAATTGTCCTGAAGAGGAAATTCCTGGCTACAGGATTATCAGTAATATTTTTGAAATATTGATCTTGAGTTTTTTCCTAAGACATTCCCCTGAACGAGCAGACAGAACAAAACAGCTAAAATAGTTTTAAGCCAGGATTGTAGTATTTTAGAAGTATTATTCATATAATATGTTTACTTGTCATAGGTAATGAGCACACTCTGTAACCTGAGATTCTTCCCCATTTTATATTCGAATTTATTGTTTTCCCCTCTGCTTGACTTCTTTTTTCAAGCATAGATATTTTCAAAGACCTTATACAGGCTTTTAACCTTCCTGAAAAACACTTCGAGGTCAAAGCATAAAGAAAAGGAGAAGAATGAATGAAAGGGAGAACCTCCCATATGGGGAGGAAAAGCCCAAACACAACACACCCCACACACGTCCCCCCGGATACTAATTAGGTTGTGGTAAAAAAAATACTTTGTGGAGAGAGCGAGACACTTGTCTCATGGCTTTCAGGGCTCTGAATGGTGAGCAGTACAGCGGATCACAGGCAGCACCTGCTGAAAACAAAGCACACCTTAAGTGTGTCCAGTACGCCTCGGCTCTTAAAAGTCTGATACAGCCTTTTCCGGAGTTCCTCTTGGGACAAGGTCTCCCTTTCAACCGAAGCCATCCTGACCTACAACACGGAAACAGAAAGGGGCATTACTGACTGGCAGGATGAGCGGGACGCACAGCGAGCGCTCTGGCCGCCCCCGCCTCCCCTCAGCCCGCTCGGGCTTCGCCGGGGCAGCTCCCGCTACCCACGGGAGAGCGGCGGGGCCGGGAGCGGGGCCCGGGGCCGGGAGCGGGGCCTGGAACTAGGAGCAGGACCTGGGCCGGGCACCGGGCACGGCAGGCACGGCAGGCACGGCAGGGCGGGCCGGGCCGCTCCGGGCCGCGGCTGAGGCGTCACGGCGGCGCCGGATGGGGCGGGCGCGGCGCTTCCGGAGGCCGCGGGCGGCGGACGGGGCGCGGCGCAGGGTAGGCGGCGGGCCGGGCGGGACCCTGCGGCCGGGCCCCTTCTCCTGCCACGGGCCCCTTCTCCCGGCCCGGGCTCCTTCTCCCGGCCCGCCTCCCCTCTCCCTGTGCCGCGGGCGCCCCTGGGGACGGCAGCCCCGCCGAGTCCGGCCCTTCCCCCGGGGGGCGGCGGGACGGGCCGGCCTTTCCAGGCACCTCTGGGGTGCCCGGGGATGGAGCCGTGAGGCCGCCCTGTGCCCGCTGCCCTTCCCCTTTCTGCTGCCTGTGAGTCGGGCCCGGGGGCAGGCGGGCGAGGAGGCTCCTCGGAGGCGGGTTGTGGCCTGGCATCATTGTGTCCCGGTGCCTGGGGGCTCCGGGGGGTAAATCACCGGAGAGCGGGGCAGGAGGTGGCTTTAGGTACCTAGGTTCACTTCCAGGCTCCGCTTTGCAAGGATTCTGCTCGCCCAGAATCTGTCAGCTTGGGAGGGAGCACAGGTGTTGGTCCAGCTGCTCCAGCAGGATCATCCTGGAGCTCAGGGCACAGGGTTGTGTCCAGACGATTCTGGAATAACTGCAGCCTTTCTAGGCAGTCTCTTCCAGTGCTCAGTCACACGCACAGCAAATAAGTTCTTCTCGTGCCCAGGTGGAACTTCTGGGCATCAGTTTCTGCCTGCTCCAGTTTCCTGGTGGCTGGCTGCACCAAGAGCTTGACTTCATCCTCTTGATGTGCATACCTAAATGTTTATCTATCCTTAGCTTCTAGTAAATATTTTGGTAAATAGCTGGTTGGCTGATTTTTAGGAGCTCTTCTGCATGGATTTAAGAGTTTGTATATAGACTCATCAGCATATTTGTCTTTCCTTGTAAGGAGCGTTGTTTTGAAGAATGTCTGGAAGTTTCTACTTCGTGATAGTTGGTCATCATGATAATCCCATATTTGAAATGGAATTTCTGCCTCCTGGAAAAGTAGAGTCAAAGGTGTGGTTTTTTTCCCCCTGTGGCACTCCTGTAATTCTTTTATAATTTTACTGTGTATTAGAAGCATGACCAACATGTTATTTAAAGTAGTATTTACTGTTTTCTGGGGTTTTTTAAATGGAAGTTTTGTCCTAGGGAGTAAAACTCTGGATTTCCCAAGTCTCTTTAAAAATCTTTGTCAGATTATACTAGTTCTTCACAAAACACAGCTTCCTTATATGTTCTCTGTTGTATGTTATACAATATATGTCTTAGTTTTGCTTTTCTAATTTCTCTTACTGTACAGAGGTTTTATAATAGTTGCTCATTGTTTAATTCTACTTACTTTTAAGGCATTTATATACAGTAATAAGGTAAAATAAGGAGCATAAATTTGAAAGCTCTATTCAGTCCTTTATTTTTTATGCTATAAAATACCTAATTTTTTAATCTTCATTAGTCATACTTGCTTTTAAGTAAAGAAAGCTAAAAACTTCTATTGATAAAGACTTTGAAAATGTGAGAAATGTAATACTAC
Source organism: Luscinia megarhynchos (assembly GCA_034336665.1). Lineage (NCBI taxonomy): Eukaryota > Metazoa > Chordata > Aves > Passeriformes > Muscicapidae > Luscinia > Luscinia megarhynchos. The sequence continues at coordinate 18,127,797 of JAPFBE010000003.1, forward strand.
TCAATTAAGTAGTGTTTCCAGTGTGACAAGATCAAATCGTATCCATAAGTGGTATTGCATCAAAGAAAAAGTAGACTTTAAAATAAAAGTGCATGTATCCAAAAATGTTTGGAGTGTATCCAGAAATGGAAGTATATGCTGTCACTGATTGGAACTGCATGGCAGCATCTCTGTTTTGAACTACTGTCCATAAAAGATCATAAATAAGGCTACTCAGACTAGACTTTGTGTGAGGATGTGTAAAAGCTGATATGAGGGAAAAACTGAGAAGTTTCCAGTCTAATGAAAGCTTCCAGTCTGGTTTTATGTTGTATCTCTTCTTGGCAGATGTCCTCTGGTGTTCTAGATTGTCTACAAAGGCTCAAACACTGTGATCACTCTCATGTTTATTATAGGAAGAGATGCAATTTACATCTGCAGGCATATATTCAATATTAGTAACAGGATGTTTTTCTGCACTAGGTTTTAGAAAAAAGAAGACCCTAAAACCAATAAAACAATCCTGTTTCTAGGTAAACAACATGAGAAAACCAGAATCTTTAGGTGATTTTTATCAGCAGGTGATTTTATGCCCTATGTATGTCTGCTGTCCCCAGCTTTTACACATTGTAACCTGTGGGTCAATTTCTGCCAAATATGACTGAAATAGTCAGAAAATGCCTACATTTTATGTATGCTATCTAAATGTCACAAAAACCGATATCTGGAAAGAAGAGAAAAAGACATATGAGGGCCTCTGTTGTGGAATAAATTAGTGGTGGGAGTTTGCCCAGTAGTAAACAAAAGAATTCATGCTTGAGTTCATTCCTGAGATGTAATACAGGCATTACTGATTTTGTTGCTCTCAGGACTGGTTTTGTGATGATCTTTTTATTATGATCTCTTTTCTCCCTAGAAACTAAATATCATGACAACATATGCTAGTTTAATTTAATCACAGGATGGCACATGTGACAGAAAAACAGGGTATATGTAACATTATGTAACTTGAACACTGGTTCTGTAGCAACCTGAGCAAATGATGGTTTATATTTCATTCCTTTCACTGAATTGCTAATTACTGTCTTCTGGAAATGCATTAGGATGATCATCGCCATCTCAACCAGTTCATTGCCCATGCTGCTCTTGACCTCGTAGATGAGAACATGTGGCTTTCTAACAACATGTATTTGAAGACTGTGGACAAGTTTAATGAATGGTTTGTTTCTGCTTTTGTCACAGCTGGACATATCCTTCCCTATTCTCTTTCCTTGTATTTATATAAGAAAAGCCTTTTCCCAGAAAGAGGTAGAGGTAGATACAGTGAGTTTGGAACAGATTTCTCTGGCTATTGTTAGAGTCATCAGCTTGAGGAAAAACTATGTTGGGAGGCACAGCAGCTGGGAACAGTTGGAAAGGTGGATTTTTACCTTTGTAGGAGCCAAAATTGCATAATGAAATGTACTCACATGGAGTAAAGAGGTAGGAGAGGCTCTGAGCAGGCTGGTATAATTCTCTGTTCCCACCCCTCAGGCCGTGCTGGAGAGGAGATCTGGCAGTGAACGTGCCTGGTGTCAGTCACTCCAATGGGGAAAATGCAGTTCCAAGCCTTGATAGGTAGTCCTAGAGCTATTTGTTTGAAACATTTGTTACACATAGCAAGTAACATTGAGTGGCATTTTAACTTTAGGGGTACATGGCAGAAGTGCAGAGAGCATCATCCACATTCAGAATTACATAGTTTTAAAAATAACAACCTTGGATAGAGAGGTGATTATTTTCAAATAGGGGGATGCTAAAATATAAAGGTAATGTCTTCCAAGGTTTATTGCTTCAATTACTTCTTTAAATCCTTCCTCCTATGAGTCATTGGTATTTCATGTACAGCTAAACATTTTTGGTGTATGTTGAATTAGGTGTTAAATGCTTATTTCAGGATAGTGTCTCTTTTCTTTGTAAAAGTTTTATTCTCCTTAATTATTGTACATATGAGATTTATAATGCTTCATGATGTAAGGCAAGAAGATGGAATTAAGAACTTCTTTACTGACGTATATGAGTTGTATATAAAGGTAAGAACTCATTTTTTATGGTCTTACTGCACTGGTTTAATTGTGTTCTGCTCTTCATGCTCAGGCACAGCTGTATTAGCTGGGGGCCTGTATAGGCACCCATGCATCTCAAATCAGCCAGAGCTGGCAACGTGTGACACAAAGGCTGTATTTTCCATTAAACAGAATAGATTTTTTTGAGATTGTTATAAACTCTGCTCTTTTAGACTTCTTCGCTTTAGTCCAGTGATTTTTTGTAGAATAGATTAGAATGGTTTGGGTAAGAAGGGACCTTGAAATCCATCTAGTAACAGTTTCCCTGCCATGGGCAGGGACACCTTCCAGATTGGTCAAAGCCCCATCCAAACCTGGCCTTGAACAACACCAGGGGTGAGGCGTCAACAGAGAACTGGTGGGGCAATTTCCTGTGATGCATTTTGTGGTAGTATGGTGTCATTATCATGATAATGAAGGGACTGTTCTACAGGACCCGGTAGCTTTGCTGTCAGAACACACAGCCCTTGTTCTCAAATCCTGGTGGTGCTTCCACTAGGTGGGGTCATGGCAAACAGTCATGGGAAGCATCACCATCTCACCTCCCATGGGCACTCAAATGATCCTAATTTCCCCTGGTGTGATGGGTTTGTTCTGAGGAGCTGGTGCTGTGGGATGGCTCTGCACATGTATGGGGAGAATGCAAGGGCCTGGAAATCAAGGACTGTTTAGGAGGTCTGTGCTCTTAGTGGCACTAAATAGGCTGAAAGCTAGTAGTACATATCACCTGAAGTCACATTTTCCAGGGCCGAGCATTGTGCTTACTGATGGGTTTTTCTTCTTTCCCCAGTTTGCAATGAATCCATTTTATGAACTCAATACTCCTATTCGATCCACTGCCTTTGAAAGGAAAGTCCAGTTCCTTGGGAAGAAACACCTTTTAAGCTGAATAAATAAATTTCCCGAGTGAGTGCTTTTCTCCCTACTTTTCTGATAGTTTGAACTGTACTGTATCTGGTTAGTCCCCTGCATATTTTATGTTCATCTTCTGAAGACTAATTGGATGCTGAAGCAGCTTTTTCTTTTGCAGATATAGATAAGAACAGCCAAGATTCTGTGGTTAAAAATGTTATCTCAAGAAGTTTCCTTTAACATGGTATGAAAACAAAGTTTTAAACTGTCAAAGGCAGCAGAGATACAAAAGAAGAAAATATGATATTATGTGTTAATGCATATGGAAAGTGTAAGGTTCTGACACAGGGTGGGAGGAAATCAGACCTAAATGCAAAAGATGTTGCCAGTCATCTTGTTTAATGTGAACAAAAGGGGAATTCTTGACTGTTTGGCCCAAGTGCTTAATTTTATTATAGACTTTCCTACTTGTATTCCTTCAGTAGAGAACTCAATCTGCAGACTAACCAGACTAACATTACACTTTATGGTAGTAAATCAAGCCTCTATTTATTAATGTGTAATTGTATGTATATAAAGTGCTCAATAAAAAATGGATAGATCAGAAAAGTTGTCTCCAGTACTTAAAGAAAATTTGAGGAAAATCCCTGAAGTTTAAAAGTGTGTAATTTCAAATTTTAGTGCAATACACATTTAGCTGCAGTGTTGCATCAACACATCAGTAGACCAGAACAGCCAGATCTGCCCTGACATTAATTCTAATTCACACATGAAAAAAAAACCCCAAACTAAATTTACATGTTTTGAACCCATGGTTTTTTCCCAAATGGGAAGTGCTGAAACTTTATTTTTGTAAATAAATTTAGAGGAGGATCTTTGAACCACAAAACTGTATTTGTTGAGGTTTCAGAAAGGCATTATTTGGCCTGTCTGGCTTCTATTCCCTTGTAAAATGTTTTAGGGACCATTTTGCAAAACTTAAAATCATTCCAAACCAGTAAGTTTTAGACAGATCATTTGGCATGCATGTACCTAATACTTTGCTTGGGTTTACAGTCTTAAGTATTCTGTTCCTTTTTGCAGCAAATCTGTATAAACTATCTTCTTGTACTTTTTTTTACATGACTGAAAAATAATTTCCAAAGGAAGTGGCATGCTGTTCTAAGAAATATTTTGCATAGTCTGTATAATTAAGGGGACCACATGTGTATGTGCTATAAATGTATAGTCAGTCATTATTTCTGCTAAGCTATCACTGTAAAACAGTCCATAAGATAAAAAAAAAAACCATGATAAAGAGGGTGCAATATTTACCTTAAATAAAACATGGAATGATGTAGTATGGATGCCTTTTGAGTATAATTGAAGTGATTTAGAAGAAAACTAGATAACCATAGTAACAGTACCTGGTGGGGTGGCCAGTGAAGATGGAAATACTTGTCTTTGCAATGTTACTGTATATAAACTGCCTTGTACAGCACTTTGATAATGTAACTGTATAGGAATCAACTTTTTTTTTCCTGTATGCATGGAAATAACAGAAACACACCTGAGGTAAAGCATTCTTGATCACGTGATAAGGAGCCACTGAGCTGCAGTTATTTTCTACCTCCTCCCCTGTAGCATGATGACTGAAAAAAATACTAACAGTTAATTTTAATGAGGAAATACTTAAATAATTATATACTTAGCAGGAAGAAAAAGCTCGGCAAATATGAAGGATTAGTGCTAACAATTTCTACCACTTTTAGAAGCTACATTTTTTATAATTGCATTTGCTGCTGCAGTAGGAGCTGCATTTTTACATTACAAATTGAAAATTTACTAATTTTACATTAAGCAAAATGAAAGCATTTTCTCTCTTGCCTGATTTCTGAAGGCAGTTAGCCAAATGGTGCCTATTTTAATGCCTCACCTACATCTTTCCCTCTTTCCTCTGAATATAGTAGCTGTAGATGGAAAATGCAGACTAAGGTCGACCTAGGCTTTATGAAAACAGACTGTTACTAACCACAGGAACAGAATTATTATGTCCTAACTCATCATCTTTGTCAGAGAGTTTGTGGTTCAGGAACATTGTCTTGTGACAGAACTCTGAAAGCCTTGAAAAGGTAGCTCCAAGTTCTCTGCACATGGACAAACACTTGTTTATGCTTTAGTTTGTGACTCTTCACAGTCAGCTGAAAGACCACGAGCTGAAGTGATGGATGAAAATTATCCTGTGGTCAGCTAAAGTTATAAATCTGCTCTAGCTCTGAAGGCTGCAGTTCCAGCATACTTCAGTGAACAGTTTTTCACCTCCTCTGCAAGGGTTATGTTCCTATCCTCTCAGGGGCTTATAAGTAAGAATTCAAAACAAAGTCTGTTACAGTACAGGAAAACAGAGATAATCTGCATTATGCAATAAAAGCAATAAAAAGTTCATGAGTTAAAGGGACTAGAATTACCCTTAGTCATTCAAAAATCAAGCATAAGGAGATGAAAACATTAGCACAAGCTAACATGAATCAACCTTAGTAAACCTGGGCTGGAAACGCAACTTGGACTCCACCTTCTACAAGGTTCTATTACTGTTTAGGTGACCTGCCAGGTGACTGAAAGTAAGATCCATTTGAGGTATGGAGCAGCTGTTAAAGCAGCTTATGTAAGCATTGATACAGTTTGCTGTGACGTGAGCTGTCAGCTGCCCTAGGTAGCTTCTTCTGCCCCTTCCCATTCTGCTCTCTAACAAGCACAACTTTCAGTAGTCCCACCAATTTGCCAAAACAGTTGTTTTTTCTCCTCATTTTAAGGGACACCTGGAAGTTTGCATACATATTAGACAAATGCTCTGTCAGTCTACAGCACTCCAAATACTGCTAACAGGACCCTGTAATATTTAAGGTGTGTTCTTGAAACAAATCAGTGAATTGAAACATAAGCCACAAATGCCTACCTTACATCCATATGGCATAAGATCTAGCTTTTAAAAAGTACAGAAATTAATGTTTGTTATTAAGCATTATGATTTTATACCTGTCATTTATAGTTATAGGCTTATCAGAAGATTTTTGATTCTGTAGGCACTCAGTTTCTCTCTAAGACCAATTCCTGATCTAAACCTAATTCCTATACTGTCTTATTTATACAGCACGTACATGCCTGTTTATCTTTATTGGCCACTTTTGTGATTAGTGTACAGTTACGATACAGCAGCTCCCAGGGCATGAGTAATACACTTCTATGGGATTATGTTTTAACTTTATTAAACCAGCTTCTCAGATGGAGGCTTGGTAACCATGATGTTAAATGGAAAGGGGACAGATGGGAAAACACAGATGCCTGGGGACAAGAAAGACCACAGTGGTTCTCATCCTTCATTTTTTCCTTTTAGCAATCTTACTTGAATGGTATCTGTAGTACTCTAGTCACAGTATCTTCAGTTCCTGTTTTGTTTCAACCTTAATCTCTGCTAAAATCAATGTTAAAAGAAGTTTTAAGTAGTTTGGTATTTTTACAACAATTTCATGTCACTAGCATAGTAGCCCCTAACACAAGCAATCTTCATTTCTAAAGCTTTTTCTCTCTCATTCTACGATTAAGAGGGATTTAGCCAAGATTTTCTTCACAGATTTTTTCATTCATTGACTAGAAATCAAACATAAGTAGCAGTTCAACCTATATTTAAGTGCTCAGGGACTTAAGTTTAAAACACAGTTCTGTTGGTATAGATTCAGGACTACAAGAATGAATCAGTCTTAGGAATGCACAAAAGATGAAAAGATGGCACTTCTGAACAGTAGTAGCAGATCTGCAGAGTAAAAGTTGTCCTGGACAGGTTCAAGCAAGAATAAAATACATTCAGAAAAGTGTACTAAGAGCAACAAGAAGGGTTTGTTTTTGCAAGCTTTACTTCAAAATAATTACACCAGGTACAGACTGATCAGATACTTTTAAGATAAAATGCTTGCTGGTAATCTTCTCTCAAGAAAGGCTTTTCCATTGAAACAAAAAAGTTGCTGTACAGAAAGCAGTTGTTTAATGAATAACATGGCCTGTTCTGCAGCCTGAGACTTCCTTTCTCAGACTACATGTGCACATGTGTGCCTGTTAGCAGTCAGATTACAGATGGAAGCAATAGTGCACAAGCAATTTTGCTATTGCAAGGACACTGGTTACTCTGAGAGCCAATATTCAACAATTTCTCATACAAGTATTCTACCACTTAAATTGCATCTGAAAGCCTCACGAACACCTGTAGTTTTGTCTGCCTGACTGCAAAAAAGACTGTCCAATAAACAATAAATTTGCTCCCGTTCATCATTATGAAATTAATTCAGTAATATAAAAGACATTATCTCTTAAATGTATCATTCCATATCCTAAAATGGCAATTGTAATAAGGATCAAATTCAGCTCAAACACTATCTATAGTTATATATCTGTATTAGGGCTGAAAGCTGACAAAATCTACTGTAAGAGCTTCCTGAGTTCTCTACATATTGCCAATCCTTAATATCACAGTGCAGATATTACTAGTAAACACATTCATAGCTCAGGTTAACAGGAACAAGAAGTTTGGAACTTCTAAGGCTGTACACGAGGAATTTTCCTAAAAAACTGTCACAATGTGGATCCTTTCAAGTACTATTAAAGCTGACTGAATAAAGCATTTCTTTTTCAAAAAATGGTTATTCTTCAGTTACCCAGATTTTTCACCTTATTGTTTAGAAACATGCTAGAATGGACTTAAGGCAACGACACACATTAATTTTAAAAATTATCAGTATTTTGCATTAAACCACTGGAAAAATTAGTGCAGCATTAGAATAGTAGATGGGAAAAAATGGACATTAAATATGTAGGAAACTTATTTCCTACTTATAAACCTACACAAACTTTAGCAACATTAGGCAATTAGAAGACCTGGACATAATTTATATTAATTTACAATAACCACATTAGAGATGAAATACCACTCACAGCAAAAGGAATGTAGTGAGACTGAAGTTTAATACCTAGCATTGTTAAGAAACTGACATCTAACAAAACAAAAGTGGAATGCTGATTTCATAAAAATATACATATATAAAAGTATCTTTGTGCCTGAATTCCAGAACAGCTTCTCCAAAGTAGTGCTTCTAGAACTTTCAAGTTTTAATTATATTCAAAATATTTATCATTTGAATAAAGTTGGCAAATTACATTCCTATATTATTTTTTTTACTTGATGTCTTCCTAAACAGAAAGCATCACTTATTCAATAATGGGTCACTCATGAACGGAGATTTTTCTTTTTCTCCCTCATGAAAGCAGCAGAATATTATGATTTTGATATTAGAATGAAATCCATTTGTTACTCTACCTACTACACCTTCCGCCATTCTTTTACTGAGCAAGCTAGTCAACAGTAATTTGGCAAAAAGAAATTTAAGTCAACAACAAGATGAACTGGGTTTTGGTTTCCGGTGAAGATTTACTGTATCTGTTTGAATAAAATGATCTGATCTATCTTCAGAGGCTAGAACTCTTCTAACAGCTTCTTCAAAGGCTGCTGCAACATTAGTGGCATCTTTTGCACTGGTTTCAAAATAGGGATGGTTGCCATTATTCCTGCACCAGTCTTGGGCTTCTTCTGTAGACACTTGCCTTTCATCGATATCAACTTTGTTGCCCAGTATCACAAATGGAAAACTTTCAGGCTCCTTGACATCTGCATAATAAATGAATTCTTTCTTCCAGTTGCTTAAGTTTTGGAAGCTTTGAGAGTCATCCACGCTGAAGGTTAGCAGGCAACAGTCTGAACCTCTATAGAAAGGAGTCCGCAAGCTCCTAAACCGTTCCTGACCTGCTGTGTCCCAGATCTGCATTGTAACAAAATGTCCATCGACTTCCAACTCTTTATTTAAGAATTCCACACCTATTGTATGAAACAGCTGTGCATCAAACTTGTTGGTGACGTATCTGTTCATAAGGGAACTCTTCCCAACTCCACCATCTCCTAGCAGTATTACTTTAAGAAGTGATGATTTTGCTGCCATTGTTATGGGAAAAGATCCTCCTGGTTTCCTAGACCTGTAAAGAATAAGAAAATCATTAAAAAGAAAAATAGTTGTGAGCAGCAAATTTTGACACATAAATATCTAGAATGTATTTTATATTCTACCAACATCACGTTTCATGTACAAAAACAGGACCCTACTAATCAGGTGAACTCCAGTAAGAATACCCACTGAAGAATACCAAATTTAAGAGGTGTCTCTTCCACAGACTGCAGTCTGCACCTAAGCAGTATGCTGCATACATTACTGGTCTGTCACTTAAAACTCTTTAAAACCCCCAAACCCTTCAAACTACCCCCCTCTTTGTGCTGAAGGGGTATCACATCATATTCAACAAGTGCTATAATTCATTTATGTTCACTGGAAAAGGTTCATGGAAAAGAGAGCAGTGAATTTTATAGAGCATGTGCCTTGAACTAGTAGTCACTTCAGTGCTCTATTTTATTACCAAAGTTATTTTTTAAACAAATGCACTTGGAACACAGTTATCTATGGAACAAATGCAAATGCTGTCATTTTATTTAGACAAAATTTCAATAGTTTATCGTTTACTCCTTGCAGAATAGCATTGATGAATGGAATACAATTAAAACTACACCACAAAAGAAAATTTGCTGTTGCTACTTCTGTGGTACTCAAAATGCCACATACCAAGCTCAAGCCTATAATGACAGTTCAGTTAGGAGGTGTCAACTTCGCATAGTAAAACTGCCAAAAATTCTGGAAGTGCTAGTGCATAGTCTGGCTGCCAGCACGGGGATGGCAAATTAGTGACAGCAAAGAAAGCTTTTTAACTGTTAGACTTCAAAAGAAATTAAAAAATAATCCTTTAGCACTAAAGTAGATTGCTCATTAGTGCTTTGTACCCAACCTTTGCTCTCAAAACTGTAGTGTCATCTAATACTGTAAAATGGTGTTTTAATTACTTGGGGGGTAAAGTTTCATTTTAGCAAGCCCAAACTGAAGTTTCTGTATGAGGAGAACTGTGTTCCTAAACCTGCCTAATAGTCTGGGTTTCGGCCCAAACAGACTTCTCTGAAAATAGCATCTATTTAAAATGGAAATGGGTCAGAAGTTGCCTAGTCCCTCTCTTTCTTTGAAGGAAGGAATGTGGTCTTTCTAGTTGTAATTAGCATTACTGGCATATACATCACCCACAGTGTGGCTGTAGAATTAGTACCTGATACAAGCTGGCATGAGAGTCATATGACTCTGTGCTGCCTCACAATCAAGGCCTACAGTAGAAGCAAGAAATTTCAGGAATTTTTTTTATCAGTGACTTTCCATCTTTGAATATTTATTTGGCTAGACACAATCTACAGTAAAGACAGAAGGAGTGGTTTAAAGCCTGAACACAAAAAAAGTCAAAATACAAGGAATAGACTGCTTCCACTAAAAATTTGTTCAGAGCAAGTAATTTAATTAATTCATACTGCATAATTAACAACATTTATAAATCTTAATTCTGTACAGGTTTCTGTGATAATGAAAGTACTTAGAAGCTATAAGAAGATAGTTCATTTGCCCTTCAGAGAGCTCAGGTTCAGGTTCAATGGCTATGGTTCAGATTATGAACACATGCATTTTGGTGCATGTGAAAAGCCTTATTAGAATCACTGGACTACTTGCATAAGAGTTGCAGGTTTATACTTAACTCTTGAAAATGGTCCAGTGTATTTATTTACATCTCCAGTTTCTACATCAATAGATAGGAGCTGCTTCTTAATAAATAATGCTTTAGTGGGAACAGAGGGTACTGAATGTTCTCCTGTTCTTCCCTACCAGTGCAGGGAACAATTTACAATTTATTTTTCCAGTCCTGCAGAAATCAGAAGCTCCCTAAAAGACACAATGTGCATAAATAACTAGCGTAAATAGTTCTCACTGGTACTTGTTTCTTTAGTGTCTGCATTTTAATTAATGGCAGTTACTATCAAGAAACTGTCCACAAGGCCACATTTTAAACAATATACATGTAAGGAAAGTGTTAACATAATGTACTACTTTGTGCATCTAGAACCTGCAAAGTTAATTTGCAAAATTTCAACTATGTGGGCCATTCCAGTGAGGTCTGAGAGACTGATGACCATAAAATTAGTTTTACTGGGCAGACAATTACAGACCAACCACAAATTACTAAAAGTGGACCAAACTGGTCCTTTCACACAAAAGCTATAGAAATAGTCTTCTGTGATGTTGCAGGCAATGTTGCTTTTCAGGACATTCTGTTTCCACAGTTGTTGTGCTAGGTGAGAATTAAGTTTTTGTAAAGTTTTTAGTCTAAAATAATGGAACATATGTTCAGTCATTTAAATAGATGCTGACAAGCTGTTCTGAAGCACCAAAGAAGCATATTTAAAAGCATTAACAAGTGTGTTTGTTTGAAAGCAGCAGAGACTTTGTACATTTACAGTTTTATTACTATAAAAGGGACTAATCTGCAGCCACACTAATAATGTGATTCAGAGTATCTGCTGCTCCAAAGTGGTATTTTTCCAAACAGTTGACTGCTGCATTTTTTTTCTGATTGCACATCTTTAAATATTTTCTGACTGCACATCTTTTAAAGAGGTCAATTCTTGTAATTGTTTTTTTCTGAAGTTATGAAGCCTTAACACTCCAATAAGTAATACAAGGATAAAATACTTAAGACATTACAAGAATTAATGTTATTTCTCCCATTATACAATTTATCTGTATAATGTGAGTTTTGACAATGTTTTTGGAAGGGATGGTTAACATATGATATGATGTTTCTGAAGATTTACTACCCTAAATTTTCAAATTAAATCATCATTCATCATCTGAAAACAAAACAAAAGCTTAATTCTTAATGTGCATCTGATTGTTTTACCCAGCATCAGGAACTGCAAGACAGTATAGAATTACACAACTGTTTGTCCCAGTTATTTCTTAGTGAGCTACACAATTAGTTAATGTAAAAAGAACCTCAACCTAGTAGACAAAAAGCCTGTAACAAAAATAATTCTCCCTCACATTCTTCAATCATGTCAATATTCAAAGCAAGTCAAAGCAAATAAATAAAAAGCAGTCCCACTCTGGTTCATTTTGATAACCATTTCTGAATTGCTTCCCCTAATTTAGAAGGATTACAGTGCTTAAATCATCAATTTCAATATTAGTATTAAAAGCAGGGAACATTTTCTATTAAATGTAATTTATAACATGATCATATACCATAACACGAAAAAGTAAAATAATTGTTGCCTTTCAGGATGTCCCATTTAAACAGTAAAATGAATTGCAAGTCAAATATTTCCACTATCAGTCCAAATATTTGCTGTCACAACGAAAGACAAATAGCTAAGCAACCTCAGAAAAATCAGTTTGCATTACAAAATCCAGTCCTGCAAAGCTTAGTGAAATACCACTGCCTTGTCCAGTCTATGCATCCAGATTGTCTTACTTCCATATGTCAGCTTAATATCCGTCTTTATTTTGAGTGCAGATACTTCTCTTGCTTAGGTACTGAGGCAGCACTCAAAGAAAAGCAAGATGCTTGGTCTAGAAAACCATAGCAGCAACACGTAAACTCAAGTCTAAGAATTTGTCCTTCTTTACTATAAAGATAATTTCATAGATTAAGGAGGACCTGCTCACACCAGTGTACTGAAGGCTGAAGACAATTGCTGAACTCAAATTCTACAGAAAAACAGTGCTAGCCGACACAGTAACTGCATTGTATCTATAATGTGAGCAAGCTGCAAACCCCACATACATTAACTATTAAGCAAACCAAGGCAACTGGACCTATTTACAGTTTCATTTTTCCCACACTGATGCCAGCCACTGCAGCATATCAATAAAAACCCAAACAAAAAACACATGTAGCAACTGAAATTTCACTTCCACTCCCCTTTTTTTAATAGAGCTCCAAAGCCTGGATCTATTGTTTTAGCACCACTGAACTGCCAGAGGATTTTTCAAGAAACAGATGTAAGGGACACTTCTAATTTCCAGTCAATTGCTTCTCCCCTTGTATTTACCTTCTAACTTGGAAACAGGTGAGAAAATTTGTTTCAGTGATCACTGTCATTCAGTGGTCACTGATGAATCACCTGCTATACAAAGCCAAGACTAAACCTAAAGGTTTTCTTGAAGATATGTAGTACACTGTCCTTTAACTGAAGTTGTTAAATTCAAGTTTGTTCCCATCGTGTAAGTAATTGTGTTTACTTATAACCTAATATGCTATCAGCCAAGACTTACTGAAAAAAGGAGCCATCTTTCATTTAAGAAAAAAACACTAAAGTTATGGACAGAGAGAATTAGCAGTTCTACAGTGAGCATAACACTGACCATGTTTCACAATTTCCTATCCTCAAATTCACACATAAGCATATTTATTTCAGTTTTGAAGCTTATTCACAATTTTATTTACTAAGCTACTATATTTTGTTAAGCCACTGGTATCAGCTTAGAAGTTTACAAAAGCACACCACTGCAAGTATTTTGACTGAAAAAACCATTTGCCTTTCAATAGAAATGTAAGCTCTCTCCCTCATTAGTAGTTGGGTTTTTTCACACAAACAAAGCATTTGACAATAATTGCCAGGCTAGCATAGAAATGTAGTTGGTCAGTTACAGTAGCCCATCAAAGAATGACATTAATTGCTTCTCTCTGAAATGTCTGAAAACAAGTCCCAAGAACTACAAGAGCTGCAGCAGAAAGGGCAGAATCCAAAACTACAGTTTTCAACACTTACTGTTTGTGGAGGTTTTACATTTCTCAGCCCTCAATCACTACAGTAGTTAAACTTGTTGCCTATAGCAGATCTGCAAGTTTCCAAAAATCTGAAAAGACAGACAGAAGCACATTTTCTCACTTTTCTCCTCTTAGCCTCTTGGGAGGTAGTGGTTTATACCCTGGTCAATTAAGTGGCACAAGAATGTCTTATTAGTGCATAGGAGGTCACAAGTGTGCTTGTCCTGGAAAGACTCTTGTCTCGATTCAAAGGACAACAACCAGATATGAAGTCAAGCTGCTACAAGCTTCGTACTTTTGAATGTGTTACAAGCAGAGACATTAGTCAGCCTCCAAACTGACCCTTCCCTCCATGGGGCATTGATGTAAGAGCTGTGGATCAGGAACATCCCTTTACTGCTAGTCACTTGTCAGCTGCCTGGAAGCCCTTCAGTCATACAGCTCGACCTACCAAGGTCCTAATCTCCTTGCAAGTGTTCCTTCCTGTATCTGTGATTTCACCACTGCACTACGAAGATAGCCTATCAGCAAATTATTAAACATCTATCCAAAAGAAAATACAGACTATCTGAAATTGCCTCAAGCTGTAAGCAGCCTAGACACGCTTGATCTAACACCAGAATATCACTAGAATTTACTTGTAATTTCTTATATGAACCCAACCCAAAATGGACTGTCATTCAGCTGTTGCCACTCATTTGGATACCAAAAAAGTTTGGGGGTTTATTTGTAAGATTGTTTTTGACTCCTTTGAAGCTCAGGATTCTAGTTCAAACAGTTGCCTGGCCTGACTCAGGGCTATGAAAGAACCAGTGGTCAAGGGAAGGAATAACCCTTGGATCACTAAATCATTCCAGGACCTACTGCCAGAATCACTTCATTTATTCTAACTTCTAGCTAAACACAAAGTCAATTAGCAAAATTTGTCAGGAGAAATACCTACATTTATACCTCTGCCAGTTTAATCTTGTATAAGCCTAACCTTAACCTTCAAACTCATTCCTCAAATTCAAGCAGAATAAGCAAACTTATTTATTCAGATTTAATTAGAGTTGACATTTCTCAGCAGTTCACAGTTAAACATCTTCCAGCTTAAATATTCTATTACTTTCAGCCAACTTCAAAACACCCTCTGGTGCTGCTGCTCCTGGTCCAACACTGCTAACAATGCCTGAGCTATTTGACATTCTCCTTGCAACCTACTTCTCTATTACTGCTTCCAATCTTTCAATAACTTATCCAGCAATTATTTCTGCCCAAATGTGCTCATCTTTCTCCCTTGCATTAGTTTCCCTTTTCCTTCAGGGAATCTTAGTGATAGCAGTATTGGTACAAGGCTACCTTGTACATATTCTTCCCAGTATAACTCTTGTGACGAAAGCCCATCCCTAAGGCATTAAGTGGGTTACACTGTACCAGGCCAAGACACTTCTATGCTCTGCTGAGAATGAAAACAAAAACAAAACACAGAGGAGAATGAACACTATTAAAAAACCAAAACAAACAAAAAATGAAACAACAAACCCTAAGGACTTCTTACAAGCCTTTTTGCTGGTAAGTTTTTACTCATTGTGAAATGTTTATGTAAAATTCTAATCCTAAGGAGCTGGAAGATCTGTTTCCTATAATTTATTACCAAATTGACACAAAATAAAACAAAGCTTGAAATCTAAAGATCTTATTTGACCCTCTGCAATTCTTTTTTTCCACATATTTTCAATTTAAGGAAACCGATGATGTCTGAACACTCAAAAGCAAAACAAGGACTCCTACAGGAGGTTGGTTTTTTTTTTTAATACACACTCTCTTTTTTAACTTTATGGAAAAGACTTTGCTAAAATTAGGATAGCAAAGACAGCTCCATACAGCCTGAATGAAGAGAGATGAAAAGTAACAGCTCATTATAAATTTGGTGTTGGTATGAAACACAGATACAGCTGTACTGTCCTTTGGTTAGGTTTCTCTGAAAATGAAAGTGCTAATGAAAAAAGGTTTTGGACTTATTTTGAGTATGTCTGCTCTCCCTCCAGTCTGCCATTACAGCTTGTTACCTTCAAAGCTACTAAAAGTCATGGAAAAATACTTTGAAAAAACAAACAAAAAAAAACACACACACACAAAAAAACCCAGTCACACACAGCCACCCTTACTCTAAAAAAAGCAAGCACTGACAACCTCAGTGTTGCACAACACTTTAAAAGTAAAGACAAATAAAACCCACATGCTTATTTAGTGTAGCTGTAGATTACTGTGGACAAGAAGGAAAACAACACGTAGGATGGGAGGTTGCATGACAACTGTCTGCAGACAAGCATTTGAATTCCTGAACAAAACTTAGCAGAGAAGTTCCCTACTTGACTGTCCCACCCAAGTTAATAAAACTTAAATGCTCTCTACCTATCTACTTACACGTAACCTTGCTATAAAGGCCATGGAGATTCTCAAAGCTATTTTTCTTGCACTATTCTGTTATCCACTCAATTGTTTCGCACAAGTTATATGTAACACGGATGTACTCACACCGAGAGCAGCCCATCAAGCACGCAGAGGTAAGCGGTTCCCCGCTGTGGCCCACGGCCATCCTGCCCTCCCAGCCACCACACCTGCGCCCGCAGAGCCACCTGCCGCCCCTGGGTGGGAGCTCCCGGCCCTGCTGAGCGGCTGAGTCAGTCACTCTGCCAAAAAGGAGAACTGAAACCCAAGGGCGCGCTGAGCAGGCGGCCCCCTCCAGCACAGAGCCCACTGGGCTGGAAAAGACCTCCGGGATCACCGACACCACCCGCGACCCAGCAGCACCCGTGAACCAGCCCACGGCTCTGGGTGCCACGGCCAGGCTCCCCTTAAACACCTCGGGGACTGACTCTGACCCCAACACCTCCCCGGGCAGCCCCTTCCAAGCACACGGCAACGAGACAAAGGAGCCAGAAGGAGCTTGAGTACTTCTTCTGTTCCCAGTGCGAAACGAGCTGAGGACACAGGTGCGAAGCCGAGTTTCACCCTGACAGACCAGCGATCCCTCAGGCGTGAGAAGCGCGGCGGGGTCGCGACCGGCCGAGCGCCGGCTGGAGCCGCTTCCAGAGGAGCCACCGCCTGCGGAGTCACGGGATCCCGGATCACGCCACACTCCCCGCCACCCGCACCGGCTCCGGGGAGCGCCCGAGCCCCCTCCCACCGCGGCCCTGCGCCAGGGAACACCGGGGAGCGCGCCCGGGATCCCGGACAGCGGCGGGAGCGAGCCGGACCGCGGCAGCAAGGGGAAGGAAAAGAACGCAACCTGACGCGGCTCCAGAGCGCGGGAGGGGAAGTGCCGCCGCTCCCGGGCGCGCTGGGGAGGCCGATCCCTGCCCGCGGGAAGGGCCTGTGGCCGCTCCTGCCGCCGGTCCCGGTGCCGGGCTGCGCCACCGCCGCCGGGCGCTGCGGAAGGAACGAACATGGCGGCCAGGCGGGGGGCGGGACCGGCGCCGCGTGACACGGGCCCCGCCCACCGGGCAGAGGCCACGCCCCCACGGGGATGGGCGGGGGGAGCCGGTCGGAGCGGAGCTGCGGGGAGGTGCGGGGAGGTGCGGGAACGGCGGGGAACGGGAACAGGGGGAAACAACGGGAACGGGGGAAACAGCGGGAACAGCGGGCAACGGGAACGACTGTGCCCACAGCCAGGCCATCTCGGGCCATCTCTCACGGATCGCTATCGTGCACCACTGAGAGCGTTCCACTGGAAAAGACACTTTCACATGCTCCAGAATGCCCTGCACTATGACGCCCGAAAACGCCTTTATTAAGGATTTGCCGTCAGAGCTAGTTATTAAAGGCAGCAGTCTCACTGTGCTCCGCACTAAGGGCCCCTGGTATGCAAACTCACAGTTGTAAGGCAGCTTCACTTTGCAAGTAGAAACATTTAAAACTGCTTGTGACAATGAAGGAATTCATCGAAATACAAAGCAAGCTATTTTTAAAAAGTAGCCAGGCACTTTTTTTCAGAATAACACCAACTCGCCTGTTTAAACAAGATCACAGGGAAAAAAGCGAAAGGAGACAGTGGTAAGAGTCTTTTCTGTGCTCTTACATCCTCCCCACGAGGGGCAAAGTATAATTAAAATGAGAAAAACAAGAAATTAAAGAGGTTCCCACACTATCAGGAGGAATAGGTGATGACAGGCATAAGTGCACCCATTTGCTCAAGCAGTCATCACATGCTTCCGATTATAACACAGATGCAATCAGACTGGAATTGCCACTCGTAGGGCTGTCTTGTTTTGGATCAGACATCAACACGGCCCAAGGAATGGAAAACAAGATCTCAGTATCATCAAAAGCAGATGTCTCCTACTGACAGGAACAGGATCATTAAAAGGAGTGCCATGCTAGAGGCAAATCTGATAATACCAGACCCATTTTTATTTAACAAAGCTGGACTTTGAAAAATTTTAAGTGCTTTTTTCCTGGAAACTGCTTTCATCCAATTATAGAATAAAATAAAGTAAGTGCTGGAGAGGTAGGAAAGTGGACTTTAAATTATGGTAATTCTGAGGTATATAAGTTCTGATCAGTTATGGCATTACTTTATGATTAATAAAGAAGAAAAAGCTGCATTTAGAAGTGGAGGAAATAATTACTCTATTTTGCACATAATACCTTTTGGGGGGAAGCTTCCATTTTTTGTTTTGAAACAACACTGGATTTTGTTTAGAAACACATTGGATACAAGTGAGACAATTTAGAATTACAGGATAGTTTGGCTTGGAAGGGACTTTACACATCATCTAGTCCAATCACACTGCAATGAGCAGGGGCATATTCAACTAGCTCAGATTGCTCAGAGCCCTGCCACCATCAATCTGGGCAACCTGTTACGAGGTTTCATCACCCTTGTTGTAAGAAACCGAATTCTTAGCCTGAATAGAGTCAGCCTGTCCAGTCTGGATCTATGCACCTTTCTCATCCTACTGGAACAGGCCCTGCTAAAAAATCTATCCCCATCTTTCATATAAGCCTTGTTTTAGGTCCTGGAAGGCTTCAGAGAGGTCTTCAGTCTTGTCTTCTTCAGGCTGAACCACCCTAGCTGTCTCATCCTTTCCCCACGGGAGAGCTGCTCCAGCCCTCTGATCTCTTGGTGGCCTCCTCTAGACCTGCTCCAACAGGTCTGTGGCCTTCCTGTGCTGGAGCCCCCAGAGCTGGATGCAGCACTGCAGGTGGAGTCTCATGAGCTCAGAGCAGCAGAACCACCTCCCTCATCCTGCTGCCCAAGGTGCTTTTGATTCTTTCTGGGCTGCAAGTTCACACTGCTGGCTCATGTCCAGCCTCTCGTCCAGCAGCACCCCCAAGTCCTTCTCCTCAGGGCTGTTCTAAATCCATTCAACTACCAGCCTGTACTGACACCGGGGCTTGCCCTGACCCAGGTACAGTATCGTGTACTTGGTCTCACTGATCCTCATGAGGATCTACTTGAACTCAATTCTTCAGCTTGTCCAGATACCTCATTTTTTCAAGTTCTATTTGGGAACAAAATTCTTGAACTTCTCAGATAAGATGCAATTTTACTTCCTTTACATGGGAACATATAATAGAAAAGAACCATGGTGTAACCATGGCTACTATGCTTATAATTTTATAGGCTTAATGGATTGGCATCATAGGGTTACTCTCATGGTTAACACACATGCATGAGTGCTTGAGGATCAGGAACTGAAGGCCATTTTCCCTGTGTCTACTCTGTTGCATACCTTGTAACAAACCCAGTAGTTGCTAGAGAGCAACACAAATTGTAGAACAAACAATGCTCCTGATAGGGCTGGTCACATGAAGCACACCTGCCAGTCCTGAGGTCAGACAGGAGGACATGCCCCAGCCAGGATGCAGTTTGAAACAAGTACATCAGAATTACTCCTATTTAAATTCTGCAGAAAGGCAGAGTCCCAATGGTGGCTGCTGTGGGGCTAACCCTGTCCAAGGCCACTGTTTGACCACCCCAGTGGTGGGGAGCAGGGCTGGGGCAGTGCTGGTGGGGGCAGCTACTTCAGATTCCCACGGCCAGCAGGAATCCCATTTTGGCTCAGACAGTGTACAAACCTGGTGGCTCCATTCCTGCACCCCACCTTGTGCACCAATCTCCATCCAACAGCACATCCCCAGACCCGCCTGGTTCTCACTGGAGTTTTGGCAGATTATTTTCACTGGATCTGCCTTGCTCTTGTTTGGGTGCTGCCAAACAGTGACCCTTTTAACTGAAGCCACTGTCCCTGCATGCCTTGTCACCCACCATCCACCCCTGGCTCACCTCCTCCTGTGCAGCAACCCGACCCTTGCTGCTCTCTCTCATGCACCTTCATCAAAAACTGACTTTGCACCTTAAGGATTTTGTTCACAGAGGTGTAAACATGAAGTGTGGTTATGCAATGTTAAAGAGAGCAGCACAAAAAACACCCAATAGCAAATAAAGGGCAACTTTTTTGTATGAGTAGGGGGAAGTTCTGTATCAGCAAAGCTCTCTTATAATAAGAGCTTGTGAATAATACTTTTTACCATCTGTAGCTGGCAAGAAGTCTATGTCCCATCCTGGCAAGTGATGACATGGCCTCAGTAAAACATGACTTTGTCACCCCTTGGCTGAATTACAGCAATACAAAATAAGGGGATATGAAGTCATCTGCCTTTATGGCTCTGTTAATACCAGAATGCAGCAAGCCAGCTTCCAAGCAATCCAAGAAATTATCAAAGTGCTCTTGTTTCTTTCCTTATCTTCCAGGCAGTCAGTGAATTGGGCCGTTACACCCTGAAGGACTGTAATTCAACACATTTGCTCCTTAACCACAGCCTGTTACTAGCTAACTTTCCTTCTTGGCACAAAAAAAGAGCTGTTTTTTTGTTTAAAGAGTTGCAGTTCTTTGCTTTAGTAGCAAATGTAGATAGCACAGCAGATGGAAAGGAAACACACTCTAAATGAAAAATAAACAGCACAAATTTCCTTTTGGTTTTGAAAAGAAGAGTTATAAACAACAAATGGCAGCAGAGTACCTCCCTAAAAAATGCACATTAAGAGGGATATGACAAAGACAGAAAAGGCACTCAACAGAACAGAAGGAAGTGGATCTGGCAGAAGATCTCTAGGAACCAGAAGGAGTTTTGTTACTGGTATTAAGGGAGCAACATTGACTACAATTAATAGAGCACTTCAGATATAGAATAGTTTCTTTGTTTTTACATTGAAATTCATTGTTAATTCAGCTCTCATCTTCTTAAGATATGTATCACAAGTTCTGCAGCTACAGACTGCTTGATCTTTGAGGGTAATTTATGTTTAATACCTTATTGCTGCTGTTAGATCACAGGATTCAAGAAGGAGTTGAATTTACAGCATCTCTGTAAAACCCCCTGGAGACAAATACAGACTTTGACCTTTTTCAGCAGGTATTTGTCCTATGTTTGTGGGTATCACCTCTAATGACACACTCCTTGTAGGAGAAGCAGCACGGACATCCTAAACATCATACCCAAATTAATTGTCTCTGATTTAAAAAGTTCAGAGATCTTTTTCTCACCTGGAATGAACTTTTATATTCAACAATATAAAAGAATCTCACTTTTCAAAGCTTTTTTTTTTTGTTTCTGGACTCTACTCCCTGTACTCAAGTGATCTACACCCTCCTGCTGCTGTACACACTACATGCTAGTTGCAAATTGGCTTCTTGAAGACATTTTGAAACAAAGCATATAATCTTAGCCAGTCAAATATTTTAAGCCTACACAGTTACATTTAGTGATGGGCAGTTCAAAAGAAAATGATGTTACATATTATGTCACAAACATAGTCAATGATACAGACACAAATTTTACCCTTGAAATATATTCTGTCAGAAACACCCTCCATGCCTTGTAATATTTCCCTTTGCCAAGATAAAACTTGGATGAGCTCTACATTACTGGAATGGCTTCAAACCAACTGCAAGCAGAAATTATTTATAAGTTGTTCACAGCTAAAATAAAGTCTTCTGCAACACGGTGTTCTGACACAGCACAATGCTGGCATAAAGCTCTCCTCAACGGGACCATGACCTTCAAAATGACTGCACACAATCCTGTGCTTGCTGTGATCCACTGACACAGGATTGTTTGCTTTCCTGTAGTTTCATTGAGAGCTAACAATAATACTTTACACAAATCACTGCCACTTAAGCAGGACTACTTGTAAGCATCAATTCCAGCACACAAGTAAGGGCTGGGAAGGAAGGCCAGACAGTAACTCCTTGGTTACACAGTTGAACACTGGGGGTCTGGCCTAAAGCTTTAATGTGTATTTTACATCAGCAATTTCCCTAAAACACACATTTTTACATAATAAAAATGTAAGTAATGCTGCTGAAAGGTAATTGTTAACCCTTCACAGAACTGAAAGATTTCTTTTTTTTTTTTTTTTTCAGTAGAATAGTTTAAGTGTCTCTTTGCAAAATCAGGTTACACATAATTTTCTCCATACACAAATAAAGGCCTGTCTTTTAGTCTTAGCTGGCATTTAGCTCACCAATACCTTTTTTTCTCATCTCATGCCTCCAAATCCTTTTTCTGAGAGGTCATGCAGCTCTGCCCAAAAGAGCTGACCAGCCTCAGCTGTGTCACAGTCAGATGGATGCAGAACTGTCCTCAATTCCTCCAGCAAATACTCAGCAGGTTGCTCTGCTCTGCTGATACCTTTTAACCTAAATGCCTGTTGTGCATTTGTAAAAGATATAGGCCTCTTACTTTAGTGAGAATAATTTTTTTTTAAATAAATACTTCTAGTAAACAATCAGTGAGAATCCTGTTGACTCTGGAACAAAAATATGTATAAAATCTTCTGTTACTGAATTTCCTTCTGTTCATTTTTTTATGGGTAATGTGTGCTATATAAAACATTAATTTTCTCAGGTCAGGACAGATATCCCAGTTCCAGAGAGGATATCCACTCAAGAAAGTTATTAACTACTAATTCTATTAAATAAACATAAATCCAATAATATATTTACATCATTTTCTGAAATAATTCACTGTCTGATCCTGCATTAATTTATTTTCAGCAGGACATACCATCTTACATTGTAAATCTAGCCTGCATACTGATAGACTGTCACAAGTCCTGTTTTCCTTCTAATAGCTAAAAACTCTAAAGCAGAATTTCATTCTTGCTTTCATTTGCTAGCTGCTTTCTACCCCCTTTAAAGCTCTACTTTTAGTTTCTTTTTTCCCCTGTTAGAAATCACCACCAATCTAACACTTGCAAAAAGTGACTTAATTAAGCAGTGAATCCACACTGAAGATTCTGCAATGCACACAAGTATGTCAACTGCAGTTTTGGAAACAGATTGTTTACTGTAAACTAAACGTATGCTCTGTGAAAGAACTCCTGAAGTTAAAAAAATTTTCAAGTATCCAGTCCCTTCAGGAAAAAACTCAGCATTTGGAATAATTTTTATGAATTTACTAGCAAATATTCCACTCAGATACAGTGTAACCATTTTTCCCTTTACCCTTTTATTTCTTTACATATTTACATTACTTAAAGACATGTAAGATTCATTCAAGACATCTTTAAAAACATATTAGCAGTTTTTTTTAAAAACTGATTTTGCAGTTTTTAGTGGCAGCACCCACATAATATCAGCACAGAATTTAAAATTACTGTTTCAACAGAGGTACATTCTCATACACGTTTCCAAGCTCCTTATTAAAGAAGGATAACATTACAAACAAATCCATCTGCTGTGATACCACTGCTCTCCACATTCATTACAAATAACATAAGTCAACATTTGTTCATCTGGATTTGTGTTTCGCACCCAAGCTGGAAGAAAGAGAGTTCCTCTGGCAATCATAGTGACAGTGCAATCAAATTTTTCACAGCGTCTGCACTTTATTTTGTTTGTCTGTGTGCCATTAATAACCTGAGGAAGCTGATGTTCCTGAACAGATGATTTTGTGTACTGAGCCCTGAGCTGTTTCAGTTCATCACTGGCCATTTCCATCACTGTCATCTCAGCAAAAGCCTTTGGGCTCAAAGTTCCTGAAAGAAGATTCTGTTTCAAGTGGCAACTTTTAGGGTTCTTAAGGTTAGAGATTTTACTTCTGATGCAATTTTTGTACTTTTTATCATTTTTAGCATGAAGAGCAAAAATCCTTTCTTCAATTTCTTTAGCTAGCTCTAGCCATTTAAAACTTTCTTCTTTGGCAGAACCAATCAAAGCTTTATAAAGAAGATCCACACATTTACACCTCAGAGCTCCAATCAGATCCTGCTGCAGACTTGCTTCACTAGCAACAGATTTAGAATCTTCATGAACGGTGTGCTGCTCCTCAAAAGAAGAATGCTGATTCATACTGCCTTCTGCACTGTTACATACCCCATCTTTAACAGTTTGTGATGGGACCAAAATGCTGGAACTAGTACCATCTAATGCCTCCTGCTGACACGGTCCTTCACATAGTGACTGCTCTCTGGGAACCTCATGGAGATGCTCAATTTCTTCTTTCACATACGCAGAAACTGGCTTTTTAACTTGCATTGACTGAGCACAATTACTCTTGTAAAGTGCTTTCCACCTTGACAATAACTGCTTCGCTTTCTTTTTCAACTCTCCTGAAGGGCAACTTTTGAGTACTCTATATACAGCCTTGGTAACTTCTGTCCCCTGAAGATATTCTACAGTCATATCAATATCTTCAAGTTCTTTAAGATGATCCTCAGCATCTTGCAAATTGTTCTCAGACAGCAGTTTTTCAATGCAATGGGTTATGCGTATAATATTTTTCAGATCAGACATTTTTAAACCTGTAAACAAAAAAAAAGGATCATCATGTTTCCTGCAGTTATAACATTAATCCATCTTCTGTATAAGCACACAAGGTCATCTTTTTATTCTATACTATTTTACACTATTTTATTTGTATATATCACTGGGTTTCCCACCATTTCCTTGAAATGGTGTACAGTGTCCAAAACACCATTCCTACATGACCCTCTACTTTTCACTTGCTATACAAGAGATCTCTTTCAAAAGTTTCTCCTCATAGGTATCAGAGAAGCAAGTCAGAGTTGTGACTTTTACCTGAGGTCCCACTGCTGCCCTTTCCCTCGCTAGCTCCAGCATCGTATTACAGATGGATTATCAAGATGGGGCAGCTCAAAAACAGTGACACTTGCAAAACAGTTTCAAAACACTGACATCTACAAATTTTGAAAATTCTTAAAGGTTAAAGACAGATCCCTCTCTATTTTATTGAAGCTGTAGCATTATAAAAGCATGCTCCCATATATTCTGACATAAAGGAAAATCACAGGGCGTCTTCAGATTGCTGAATCTCATGGTTTCAACAGTATTTCCTTTTGATTCCTTTTCATCAAGCCCTTTGATCAAAAAATGTTCAGTGCATTGTAATTGCAAATTTTCATGCAAAACATTTTTTTATATTTCCAACATTATTATTCTTCTTGCTGAAAAGGAGAATTAAATATAGAATGTAGAAATGGTGTGTTCTAAGTGTTGTGTTCTTCTTTTCTGCAGTTAGTCTTCTAAGTTTATGCACTAAATCAGTGTTTTGTCTGAAATTGCACCCATCCTGATTCTACTCCAGAAAAACTCAACTGCCTGACAGAGCAAGGCTAGCTACACATGCCCCTATGGGAAGGAACTCCTAAGCTGGTTTCTGAAGCATCATTGTTTCCATGATGAAAACTCCTGAGAACAGGGGTAGAGAAGGGACATCAGATACAGCTGGGTAATTTGTACACTGTTTCTGTGACCACCAGCAGCTAAATCTGTTTTTTGCATGACAGAAATAAGTTCAAACTTTAGGTAGGACCTCAGAGCTCCACAAAAGAAAAGGACAGAGAGGATAAGATTTCACTTTTTTTCTATAGAAACACAACCAACCCATCCTCCACAGTAAATGTTCTCAGCATTCCCTTAAGTGTATTTAAACACTCTTGTCTCACATTTTGAAGTCCTGTAAAACCTCAATAATGGTGACTACAGAAATCAATTAATTACTCAAGAAGTTTCAAACTCAGAGAAACAGGATGCAGTTTTTACATACTGAAGTTGAGCCCTCTGCATCATTATACTAAAAAGAACACATGAGTGCATCCACTCTTCTATTCTGCTACAGGAACACAGAGGCTGTGAACAGAAAGCTTTGTCATGTAGGAGACCTTCACAAAGCAAGAACAGTTCCCTGTCTCCAGAATACCAAGAAGTTGACGTTAGAAAATTATTATCTGCCGATTTACTGTCTTCCATGCAATCCAGGGCAGAGTTGGTAACAGCTATATGGTAAGCCAGTATGATTGCCCTATGCCTTAGAATCAGTATGCTTCTTCCAGCATACTCCACATTTTCTTCAGATCTTGTGTCTATGTATTTATGTGTTGTATTATGCTCACACACCATAAAACAGACTTATCTAAATGCAAGATAAAATCACAATCTCTCATTATTTAGTATACAAGACTATGGACACAGAAAGAGATTATCACACACAAACAAAGATGAGGTATTTGGATCTTTCACTGAGGACTATATGCAAGACCCATATGAAGAGTCTGTGGGTATCACCAGCTTCATGGTAGTGGTCCTTGCTCATCATTATCAACCTGACCCTACACAGCCCGCCAGCATGGCAAAGCTCTACCTTAGGACTCTTACACTAACGTGATAAATTAGTTATCAGAAATTTTAAATTTTCTTAGTCCTGCACTGACTTTTTCAAGTTCATGCAACATTAAACTCAAGTTCATAAATGTTTTGGCAGCAGCTAAATAAACAAAACTGAAATAACAATATGGACATCAAATTATAAACAATTATTTAAAAATAATTTTGGAAATTAAGCCACCTAACAGACTTCTAATATTTAAGTCAAAACCATCACTTCCAGGGAAATGCTTTTCTCAAAATGTATGAATTATAAATGTAATAACCAAAGTTAGGTAAAAGTAACAGAAAAAGTAATTAAATAATTTAATGGAGATGGATATTCACTGGTAATTGGGAGAAGCATAAAAACAGACAGCAGAAAAAAAAACACTACATAAAGATAATAATCAGTGACATCAGAGAAGTTTCTACAGAGAAAATGTTCTTGAAATGGTCCTGACTTTGTTGTATGCACCTAGTTTGCAAAAAATTTTAAAATCTTTCAAGGTGAAAAGTAACACATACTTCTGAAATATTACTTTAACTACTGAAATACTATACTAACTACTCAAGCATAAATTTCATCTTGGTTTCCGAGTTAAAAGGAAGCGTGAAGGTGAAAACAAGAAGTTGTTTGTACATTTGTTGCCTTATAAATCAAGTAAGGATCAGATTTATCACCAAGGTTGACATATGCTCTGTTGTTTTACACAAAAAGAAAACAAATAGAGATTCCTAAACTTATAAGGAAGATATAAAGAAATCCAACAGTTCATTTTACTATCATGGTTTATTTCAAAGCGATGAAGCAAAGCTCATTAATACTGGGGAACCTGCACTGCATTTCATATCAAGTCTGAATGCCAAGCACCTTTTCTGCTTTCCTAATCATGGCACAACATGATTATGTCAGACAACTGTAGAAAACATGTTTTTTCACATTCCTATAGGGAGGAACTTGAAAATACTGATGCAGTGGTAATACTGTAGTATATTTTCTAACCAAACTTCACTGGGAACTCAAGTACAGCAAGCCTGAGTTCTTCCCTGCCCAGACTCCTGTTCTTTGGACTCCGATGTTTTTGTCATAAATCAGATAGAACAGTAAGTTGGGAGAAGCCCCATAACCTTTTGAAAAGAATGCAAGTGTGTCAAGCTGCAATTCCAAATGGAAAATTATTCTACCACTTGAGGGAGCTGTGCCATAGCAAACCCATGGAATCTTTTGAAATGTGCATGAGAAACTCTAGCCTGTGAAGAAAAAAGATAAAACAATCACTCTATGAACTTTAGGAGATTTCACATTTTTAAGGTACATATTTGCCTAATTTTGGCAAACAAACTGTGCACAGTCCATAGATGCTGGGATACAGACAGGAGGGAAACAGTGTATCCCTTATCCAGTTACTGTCCGTACACTGCGCTTTGGTTTTTTTCTAAATTTGGAATTTGACCGCTTTTCTACCTGAGTTAATGCAGTTTGACAAATGCTGCTGAGCAAATATTTATAAAATTAGCTGAATCAAACTCATTCAGCACGGTTCTGCTGTGATCCTAACTCTAAGAGACAAGAAATCTGAGAAAGACTTTTTTTTCTTAAGGTAGAGCTGTAAGAAAAAGAATGAACAAGTGATAGCATCATAATTTTGTGCAGTAGAAGACAATCATCCTCAACCCTCCTACAACTGCACAGGGCATTTCAGTTTAGCAATGACAGAATCACAGAATGGTTCAGGCTGGATGGAAGGGATCTTAAAGAACATCTAGTTCAACCCCCCTAAAATGGGCACTGATGCCATTTACTACACCAAGTTGCTCAGAGTCCCATCCAACCTCCCCTTGAATACTCCCAAGGATGGGGCACCCACAACTTCTGTGGGCAACCTGTTCTAGCACCTCACCACCCTCTGCACAAAGAGCTTCTTCCTAACATCTAATATAAATCTGTCCTCTTGCAATCTAAACCCATTGACATTTCATCTGGCACTATCTGCCCATATAAAATGGGCCTCTCCCTCCTTTTTATAAGCACTGGAAGCCCTCCCAGAACCTTCTCTTCTCCAGGCTGATCAACCCCAGCTCTCTCAGCCTGCCTTCATGGGAGAGGAGCTCCAGCCCTCTGATCATCTTTGTGGTCCTCCTTTGGACCTGCTCTATCAAGTCCATGGTTTTTCTGGTGCTGAGGACCCCAGAGCTGGATGCAGCACTCCTGGATGGGGTCTCAGAGGGCAAAGCAGAGCAGGACAATCCCCTCCCTCGACTTGCTGGCTACGCTGCTTTTGATGCAGCCCAGGGTGCCCTGGGCCTTCTGGGCTGTAAGCATACACTGCTGGCTTCATGTCCAGCTTTTCACCCACAGGAACCCCCAAGCCCTTCTCTGCAGGGCTGCTCTCTGTGACTTCTCCCAGTCTGTGCTCATGTCTGGGATTGCCCTGACCCAGGTGCAGCACCTTGCACTTATTGAATCTCATGAGGTGCTCACGGGCCCACTGCTCAAGTTTGTGCAGGGCCCCCTGGATGACATCCTGTGCTGCTGTTGTGTCATTTGCAAACTTGCTGAGGGTGCACAGATGCCACTGTCCAGGTCACTGATGAAGGTATTAAAGGGTGCCTGTCCCATGAGAGTCCTGAGGGATACCATTCACGACCAGCCTTTACATGGACATAAAGCCACTAACCACAATTCCCTGGCTGCACCCATCCAGCAAACTCCTTATCCACTCAATATGAATGAGTCCATCCATAAAATCCCTGGCTCTCCCATCCTGGAGATAAGGATGTCATGTGGAACTATAATAAAAGCCTTACAGAAGTCTAGATAGATGACATTGTTCAGTCTTCCCTCATCAATCTTTGCTGTCACTCCACCATAGAATGCCACCAGATTGGTCAGGCATGACTTGCCATTAGTAAAAGCCATGCTGGCTACCTTGAATTACCCTTCCTGTCTTTTATGTGCCTTAGCACATCTTCAAGGAGGCTCTTCCGAGGCACAGAGGTGAGCCTCATTGGTCTGTAGCTCCCTGGATCTTTCCTTCTCCCCTTTTTAAAACTGGAAGTGACATTTCCCTTTTTCCAGTCACCAGGGACTTCACTGACTGCCATGACTTTCCAAATATGCATGAGAGCATCTGTTTGAATTCCAAGCATACACTGAAGGTTACAAGGCTCATATTTACAATGAGACTCTAATGCTGTGCTGATGAGACACTTTCTTGCCAAATCATTACGAGCTCTCACTGACTGCATGGTATAATGAGTCACTTGTGTGTACAAGAATCAATAAAAACCTTGTAAGCCAGTTTGCTTGCAAAAAAACCCCAATCAGGCTACCTCAGGTTTAAAATATGGCCATCCTGTAATAATGCCAAGTTGAATGAGAACATTTTTTAAACAGCAAAATGACTAAGTAAGAGAAAACCAGCCTGAGACGCTGTTAGGTGCAAAATTCGGTCCCCAGGAAAAACACTGTCCTCTTCAAAAGCATTTGGGATAAATGCTTTGTCTTTGCTTTACACTTCATCTTGTACAAAGCCATAGTCCATTTTGTCTTAACCCTGAAAAACCAAGACAAACTCAGAATGCATCCAAGCAAGTGTGTATGAATGTCTTGGATGGGTGAATACCTGTCCTCTTCTCCCTTTTCCCCAACTTCCATTATAGGTGACCTTTTATCCAAGAAATTCTATGGAATTGGAAAAAAATCCAGACCACAGCACAGACAAGGATTGGAAGCCAAGTACTCCTAACAGTGTGTGATGGTTTCAGTTGGTGTAGAGTTAATTTCCTTCACAGTGGCTGGTATGGAGCTGTGTTCTGGATTTGTGCTGAACACAGGCTGATAATATGGAGATGTTTTTGTTATTGCTGAGCAGGCCTTACACAAAGCCAAGGCCTTTTCTGCCTCTCCTACTGCCAAGCTGGTGAGGAAGCTGGGGATACAAGGGAGACGACACAGCTGGGACAGGTGACCCCAACTGACCAAAGGGATATTCCAGACCACCTGACATCATGCTCAGTATATAAAGTGCAGGGGAAGAAGAAGGAACAGGGACATTTGGAGTGATGGAGTTTGTCCTCCCAAGTCACTGTTACACAGGGTGAGGTCCTGCTCTCCTGGAGATGGCTGAACACCTGCCTGCCCCTGGGAAGCAGTGAATCAATTCCTGGTTTTGCTTTGTTTATGTGTGCAGTTTTTATTTTTCCTATTCAACTGTGTTTATCTTAACCCATTAGTTTTCTGGTTTTTATCCTTCTGATTCTCTCCCCAATCCCCCGTGGTGGGGTCATGAGTCAGAGGCTCCTGTGGCACTTGGCTGCTGGCTGGGGTTAAACCATGACACAGTGGAATAAATGTTCTGCAAACATTGTGTTAAAAAATGTTAATCCTATAGCAGAGATGATGCATAGTCCTGGAAACACCAGCTTACTTTGGGCAACCTAAATCCCATATAAATGAAAATTATCAAATGCTATTTTAAATTCAAGAGCCTAAGCATAAATCAGAGAATTCTCACAGCCAGCCTCCAACCCCAAAAACATTTCTTCATCCTATCTGCATTGAAAAAGCAGGTATCTGCAATGTCAACAAGAAACCATTTACTGGAGTTTTCATTTAATCTCAGCAAAAAATCAGAGCTCTTCTTGCCTCTCCAAAGGACTGCCCCCCATACCTAAAAAATTCATCACTAGACAGAAGTTTATCTTCAAAGAATAGCCACATGAAGAAAGCTAAGTGAATATAAAGAAAGCTGAGGCAATACATCAGTATAATTTCCAGCTGTCCATGACCACTGACACCTCACTGACCAAGAGTCACCTTTCACTCACAAATCCAGAAGCACTGGAGTACAAGTACTAATATGGAGAATTACCTTTGTCCTGCATCTTTGACATCAGTGACTGCTTGAACTACAGCACTCCTAACTAATCTGGGTGCTGTACTGTCTCAACCCTGTGCTTCTCAATGAAATCATTCTGCCACAGCTTTCTTCCCAAGTTAGCAAGTTTGAATAGGAGAGATGGCAGAGTGTATCTTCATGTGAAGAGTATCCTCATTCACAAGGCAAATTTTTAATCCTTATTTGGAGTTGTGTCTTCTAGACCCCCCATTTTTAATTAAAATGGAATACTTATATTCTTAAAATAAAAGATAAAACAATCAATAGAATGCATAATGAAATTCTCAAGCCTCAGGGATCAACCCCAATGCAGTGCTCTCAGCACATTTTTCTAATAAGATCAAACATGAATGGATTTAATGAGATAGGAAAAGCTGTTTTCCTTATCAGACTGCTTAGCCACTGGCTTTGTTTGATATCAGTATGTAAGCCAGAGCTCATTAAAAGGTTCAATATATTACAGTTACACCAGATGAATTAAACCCTGACTTGTTCCATGGTAAAAACTAAATGAGAAAATACTTTACAAATTGAATAGCTACAGCTGTTTCAAGTTTGAGGATGCTCTGCTGTTAGAGAGGATGCACATCCCAGCAGAGATATAACCTTGCTAATGGCTCCTTTTAATAACTTAATTTACAGTTAAGCTGATTCACATTGGAAGACATTTTGGCTTTTCCTATATCCTGCCTTCCTTAACCATGTGTATTTTTCTACTGAATTAAACGGTTACCTACTTGAGACACTGAAAATGTTACAAGTAATGCATTATGTCACTGATAAGAAATCTTTTCTTAAAATTGATATTATTTACCTTGCTAATAAAGTAATTTTAAGGAATTATTTTTTAAAAAAAATATTAAATTTATTTTTAACAAGTTACAAATTACAAGTGTCAAGTGGAGGTACTAGGTAATCTCTTCCACAACTGAACAGATATACAGACTCACGATACATTCTAATACATCATGATTTGGGGGAAATAATAAAATGTATATATAGTTCTGAGAGATTTGTCATCAACAGTTTTTTTGGTAATTATGTATAAATCAAGTGGGTGTCTATTTGCTTGTAAATTTACACCATTTCACATAAAGAAACAATTGTGTGGTTTCTCTAATCTACAACCAGATGACTTTTCAATATTAACTAACTTTATTCAAAAAACCATTTCCTAATTTGGGCACAAGGTCACACAAATGTTCCATGGAGCTCTCTGGTTTTCAAATTTTCATGACAAAGCCTTGTCAAAGCTGGCAGAGGAATCTTTTTCTCTCAGCCACTTCCCACTACTTGTCAGTATGAGGTACTAGCTGGGACTTCAAGCAGGTCATAAGTCAGGCTTTTGACACACAGGCATATTTCCTAAACATGAACTCCCATTTTGGCTTCAAGTGACAATACATAGGAAAAGAAGTGTGTTGAATGGAACTTCAGCAGATGACTCAGATATTACTTAATGCTACCTACCTATTGTGATGTGTATTTTGCACAATTAAGCCAAGCTGCTACAGTAAAGTTTATCATGAGATTTAGGCTTTTGGTGCAGCAGCACAAAGTTTTTCACAAACCACACAATAATTTCTGTGCTTATATATTAACAGTCTCCTGCAAGCTAGAGTGCAACTTATCATCTGCATAAAAATCCAAGCTTGTTAGAAATACACTTGGCATTTTCCCAACATGTCTCTATCATGAAGAGCAAAACTTAAGTTGAGCCAAGCAGAAAATGCCAATATCAATCCTTTAACATCACCTGCCTCAGTACTGCATGAAAAAGTGTTTTGCACTTTGTGAAATTACTGCTTCATTTCCTAACATTCATGGTTTTCCAACAGTAACAGATTTTAGAACAAAAATGAGTTGTTGCTAAATCTGACAGACGTGAACAATGTTTCACTACCTTTCCCACAGCAAGAGAATATCTTTAACATTCCTCCTCACTCAAGAAACGTATCTGGCAACATAAATATGACCTAAGCAGATTTGAGTCATTGTTTAATAAACAACTAGTTTTATGCAATATAGTTCAGTCTCCTAATTGTTCATCTGGATGGATGCAAATGCTCATATTCATATTTCCAATCACTTCAGACAGCAAACCACCCCAAAAATTTCAGAAAGGCTGTGACATCTCCAAGTAGAAGCCAGTTCCTTCAACATACTTCAACTGTGCTGCCTTGTACAGCTGACAGTTCCAGTTCATTAAATGTTTTGGTGCTCCTTCAACATCACTGGGATTGCATCACTCAGCGGCTCTGCTCCCTCTACTGAGTGACTGTGCACAAGAAGCATTCCTAACATTGTCCTTCAAAGACTGGGAAATCAAAATTACCAGTACATTGAGATTGGCTTATATTCTATAATGCTCTTAGAAGTAAAAAAATGGAAACTGTTCTGCATTTCATTTGAAGCTGTAAGCCTCTAGTCTTCCCATCTTTCCATCACAGATAAAATGGTTAGGAGCTCACACCTTTCTGAAAAGGAAAGGTTACAGTATTATGCACAACATGGCTCCAGCAGCCACTACTTGAAAAAAAATTCAGACTTTTACATGTTCTATTATAACTACAGAAGACTGAAAATTCTTTCCCTGTTTACCTATAAAGATGTTACCTTTCGTGACCATTCCTGGCTTTCCTCCACTATTTTGTAATTTAGTCCTAAATGTCTTGTTCATTTACCCAAGGAGAAGTAGCACTTTTTAAACCTACAGAAAAGAATAACATGTTGTGAGCTGAAGGCTTAACAGCAGCTTTCAAGTGAGAGATTTCATCGAACTTTCTTACATGTCCATCTATTTTCAGTCTCCATAAATATAGTTTATATTCTCTTGGAGGTGTACCTATTTGAACTCCAAACTCAATCTAAACAAAGCTTTCCTGAAGTGGATCACACTTCCTTCTTTCACTGAGCTCTGCACTGGGACAGAAGTCCAACAAAAGACTGTCTTGAATTCAGAAGCCTAAACCAGTAAGTAAAAATGTACTTAAGACATATCCATCCAAAGTACATTTGTTTACTTAGTACTTTAGAAAGAAAATATTAATAATTTTGGAGAGAAATAAGCAATTCTTTTTTTTTAACACATTTCTTTGACCACATAGCTTCAAAGATTATTCTTAGTCATATGCAGCTAGCAAAGAATTGAATTCTAGCACACTACAAGCAAAGGTAAATATTTTGTTTGCATTATCTGTTTATGGAAAATTGTGCTGACAAATTCATATAAAAATGGAACATGTAAGTAATAATAACGTTCTTTATGAACTTCTGCAAACTTTTTATCATTTGTCAGATGAACACTGTCTTTTCATTGCTTTAACATTAAGTTTTTTAGTTAATCTTGGCTCTATACTATTTCTATTTGTCATTCCATTGCCAGGGCCATACTAGATTAGATATCACTTTGTTGCTGTTTTACAGGGTTTCCACTGAAAAATTATAACACTTTTTTCCTTTAAAAGGAAATCCTTTGTATGCAGGAGAGTACATATGCTCCTGAAAAGGTCATCCATCCTGAATAGATAAAGAGCACAACTTAAACAAACGGTATTTGTAAAATATTATTAGTGTCTACTGACATTCCTTATGCTAAAATATGAACACTTCAAAGTGAAAGTATGTAATTTCTTAATACTTTAGAGTCTTGATCAAAGACTCATGATGCACTGGTTCAAGCAATACACTTGAGATTAATGGATTAAAATAACACTACATGTAAAAATGTGAATTCTAACTCCTTTCAATATTTATGCAGCATATTTCAAGACATCAGTGCTGCATGGAGACCAGTATAACACACACATAAATTCCCATAATAGCACCATTACAGATACCCATCCTGCACTTCCAAGGTTAGCCTCTGTGAATGGAATTAGAGCCACTTTTGATAGAAATCAGAAGGGAAGGTAGGGCAGCTGGGAGCAGCAGCCCAGCCCTGTGTATCTGGAAGCAGCTGACACTCGCTTGGCGTCGAAGCCAGCCACAGGTGACAGCTGGTCTGGCCGAGGTTTGGGGTCAGGCTCATGCCACCAGCGGCTGAGCATCACTCCTGGAACCTCCACCTCGGTCCCCAGCCCAAAAACCCTGGGGGAGACCAGCCTGCAAACCTGCCTGTGCTCGCTTCCCGGGAAGCGGGCGGGCCAGCGCTAAGTGCGATCCAGAATGCCACAGGCACGCCAACTCTGTGTGTCTTCTCCAAATTCTTCCTTGAAACTTGACAAAAATCACACAATTAACTAGGCTGGAAAAGATCTCTGAGATCGTCAAGTCCTACCTGTGCCTGAACACCACCTGTCAGCCAGACCGCGGCTCTGAGAGCCACGTCCTCAAACACCTCCGGGCACGGTGACTCCACCACCTCCCTGGGCACTCCATTCCAGCATCTAATCACCCTGCCGGTGAAGAAATTATTCCTAATGTCCAACCTAAACCTCGCCTGGCTCCTCATACCCGCTCCTGCACATTCCCGGACCCGTCTAGCTTAACTCTGACCCGCTGCCGTCCTGCTGGGGTGAAATGCCGCCCCGCACAGCCGGGCCGGGAGGAAAAGCAAGCACGGCCCTACCTACCAAACCCTCGCTTCTCAGGCGCCGTTCCCCGCTCACCTCGGTCCTGAGGGCCAGCCGGGGCCTGCACCGCGCCCAAGGGCAAACCGGGGCTGGGGAGCAGCTGGGCGGTTCGTGCCTCCGGCGACTTCCCCCCGACTCACCGCCAGCGCCGAGGCAAGGGCGGCGGCTCCCCGGGCACTAGTGAGGGGGGAAGCCGCACTCCTGCTGCCCCCAGCTCCCGCACGCCCCGTGCCCCGGCAGCCGGCCCGGCGCCCTCCCCTCCGCAGCGGGGCCCGGCACGGCGCCGCCCGCACGCCTCCTGCTCCGCCGCCATCTCCGGGCGCTGCGGCCCGGGCGGCTGCGCGCTGCCTTGGGAGTGTCCCCGGAAAGAGAAACCGCGGCCCGGTCTGCCAGAAATAGTGTGGCCAGCAGGACCAGGGAGAGCGATTCCTCCTGTCCTCGGCACCCCTGAGATCACCACCACTACTGTGCCCGCTTCTGGGCGCCTCACTCCGGGAAGGACACCGAGCGTGTCCAGAGAAGGGCGGCGGAGCTGGTGAAGGGCTGGGAGCACATGTCCTGTGAGAAGCGGCCGAGGGAGCGGGAGCTGTTCAGCCGGGAGAAGAGGCGGCTCAGGCGTGAATTTCTCAGTCTCTACAACCACCTGACAGGAGATTGTAGCCCGCTGTGGCTTGGCCTCTTCTCCCACACGACTAGTGACGGGATGAGGATATAGCCTCAAGCTGCGCCAGGAGAGGTTTAGATTTAGATTGGATATTGGGAGGAATTTCTTCACAGAAAGGGTGATGATGGTGGAATGGACTGCCCAGGCAGTGTCAGAGTCACCGTGCCTGGAGGTGTTTAAGGAAAGCCTGGATGCGGCACCCAGTGCTGTGGGCTGGTTGACAGGGGATGTTGGGTCAGGGGTTGATGATCTCGGAGGGTTTTTTTCCAAGCCGTGGTTTTTCCAGATCCTGTGGTTCTGCTGTCGCATGACCGTGGCAGGTGGGCTCGCTGTGGGCTCCCGTGTGGCCCGGGGCTGCTTCGGGGTGAGAGCACTCCGAGAGGGCAGCAGCTCTGGGAATAACTTGCTCTCCCCTGCAGCCTCAGTGGCATGTTGGGAGGGCATGTTGGAGCCCTGAAGCCTGGGCACAGTTCCCACTGAGGCTGCCGGCTATTTTGGCCGTGGATCTGGCATGTGACATGGCTCTGGGGTGTAAGGGACGCTATGATGCTGCCCTGGTGCCCCTGTGCAGGGCATGGCTTTCCTTTGGTATCTGTCTGCGTGGCTGGGGGAGCCCCACCATGCTCCTCTCAGCCCTAAGATGAATGAAAAATAAATTACATTCATGTGATTTTAAACTTTAACCTTAGTCATGATATGGTCCTTCTTGAACAAACATGCTTGGAAAGGCAGTGTGACACACAAAGTAAATGAGTCAGGGTAACAGAACAAAAAAACCCCAACCTTGTAAAACATCTTTTTCAACATGATACTGCATTACTTTTGGTATAACCAACTAGTCTTTTGGATGCTAAATGGAGCTATTGGTATACACAGAATTAAAGAAAATAAATACAAAATTTCATAGGGTTACAGCTTTTGGGTGTGCTGAAGTCTGCTGGACACCTCTGATTATCCAGTTAACATCTAAAAGTAGGTGTAGTTTGGTCAGAGTAAAGATATTTTTCATTGCCTTTGTTGGAGTGCTTTCCTTTTTCACATGTATTTCATATAGGTGTTCGAAATGACTTTTTAAGAGATTACTACTTCCTGAATTTTGGCTTTGCAGCAAATCTATGGATGATGCTGGGGTTTATAGAATAAAATGCTCAGATACAGTAAAATGCTGGTATGATTTTTTGATACATGGTTTTGGTTTTATCCACTAATGAGGTCTATGTTGCCCTCTGCTGTCAGTAATCTGATTTTACCTACCTGAAGGTGCCAACTATGATTTTGCAAGAATATAATGTACTGCAGACCTATTTTTCCTTATTTTGATATAATGAATGTCACCATTACTAACCACACGGGAAAAAAAAGCCTTCCATTTTTGTATAGGATGTAAAAAAAACTAGATAAGTAATTTATTAAATTATTGTAGTGAACCAGTAGTCACTGAGTGATCTCAAAGTTTTCCTTGCTAGTGCTGCAGTGGTTGCATTATATAGTGGTTGCTAGTGCTGTTCAGTTCTTCACTCAAAATGTGTTTGTGCCAAACTCATTAATTCTTCAGAGATTGAACATGTGATACAATGGTTAGCCCTGAGTAGCTGAAGGCCACAGCTGAAATCAGGCTTCCTTTTTGGCTTGTGTCTCACACAGAAAAAAACTGTGGGATAAAACCTATGTCAAAGAGTTTTATGAAACAAGAGACCAAGAATTTGAAGCATGGCTGTCCAGAAATGGCACAGTAGCATACTAGTAGAACAGGATCAGAACCTTCCAGGTTCACATGTGGCATGTCATCCAGTAGCCTGTGCTACATATTTTGAAGTATTTCTGCAGCCTACATACGCCAGGAATTCAGCAACAGCTCTCATTGCTATATCCAGGAGTTCAGAGTTTAGTGTCAGTTTGGGGCTCAAAGGCTTTAAATGCCAGTTTTCTTTAGTCTTTCTGTGCCTTTGTGACTGTGAGAACAGTACATACTGCATTCCTTCTGTCCTCAGCAGAAAGTGCCTTGTCTACTACAAAGGGACAGAGCTTCCCTGGCAGGAAGTCAAAAAAGAAGCATGGTTTTTTCCTTGTGATTAGCCCTCCTTTGAGTTGGGATCAAAACTGAGGATGCCCCTCCTGGAGACTGGTTTCTCACTCAAAGAGCTGTTTGGGCATCTCCATTAAATTGTCTTTGATCCAATGAATAAGAGATCATTATTTAAATTTCCCGTTTATAGAACAGATGCAATAATGCTTTCTCAATTATTTCTGAAGTAAAGCAAATACAAGAAAGAATATTATTAAAATTATACAGTCATATACTCATATATGTATGGGTGTATAATGATATATGTGTATGTCTTTGTGTTTGTATGGTTGTCCAGGATGATATCAGTGCTACTCTAACAGTGATAACTTCCTTGAAACGTCAGTATTGGCTGTGATAAGTATCTGCATTTCTAGAAACATAGGCTTCTATTCAACAGATGGAGATATTCTGCCAGCTGGTAAAGTATTGAGTATCCAGAGAACTATTTGGAAAAATGTTGGTTCATCATAAGTTTTCTGTAGAGAATAGTGTATGCTTCAAATAAGCCTCTGTAATTTGTTTTATTTTTCTAAAACCACTGTTCTTTTTAAAGAAAAAAACAAAAACAAACCCACATAAAACCCCCAAGACCAAATGCATTGGCATTATTTATTAATAAAATAATTTTTAAAATATTTTTTCTTTATTTTAAAGATTGTGTGCTATGACATTAATTTCATGATCCACTACTGTAATTCTTCCTGAAGAGCTTTCTTCAGTTTAAAGTTTCCTTGTTTAAAGGCTATCCTGTCGATAAGTCTGTATTGATTTTAGAGTTCCCAGAAAAAAAGCCAAAATTTAGAACTGCAATTCTGTTCTTGAAAATGCTCTCTACCTTTCCACCAGCAAGTGAGGGAAAAAACCCCATAATATGAACCATGAAGAAAAGCATTATAATGAAATAAAATGAAATTAAATAGGGACCAAAGTGTTTTGAACAGTCATCTCTCTCCATCCTTAATGATATGTGGGAATCCTATATGAATGTCATATTCATAGACTCGGAAAATCCAAGAATTGGGCCACACTTTGGGATTCAGATTTCATTCCATGAGAGTTCTTTCTATCACAGCGTGTAAAGTTTGTTGATTCACACAGAGTGACTTCTTGGGTGGCTGTTTATTTCAAGAGTCACTTTCACATTTTTAGGCTCTGATCCAGTTCTGAGAGGGAGGATGAGGCCCTGGATTTGCTTAGGCTGGCGTTGAACTGATTCTGCTTCTGTGTGATGAGATAAAGCCTCCAGCCCTGAGCAGTGGGTGAGCTTGGCAGTAATGCTGCTCAGCTCTCCTGATGGCTGCCCATGCTGTTTATTTCAGGTCTTGAGATTCCTGTGCATTTTCTGTAACACTGGAATGTGCTGAATTTAGGATTATGAGGATGATGCACATACAGTTATCTGGGTAGTGTTGATGAGAGATATTTCCCATGTGTTTCCTGGCTTTTCCTCCTGGCAGGAGTTCCAGTACCTGGTGGGGATATCATACCACCTGGAAGACCTGAATTGAATTGCCAGGAGGATTATGAAGCAATTCTGCCAGAGTCAGTGGAGTGTTATGAAGCCATCTGAGTAACTTGCTTAGTTAAGCATTGAAGGATACTTCACTTGAGGGAAATTCAGATAAGCAGCTGTCTCTCTCTGTCTCGCTTTTCTGCTATGCATAGGCAGTGAACCAGTCTGGTGTTGGTGAGCCAAATATGAATTTGTTGTGGCACCCCTGGGGTTGTTTATATACAGACAGTGCTCTTGAAATAGTTACTGGATATTAAAGAAAGCTCTCAAACTAGTGATAATGATGTTAGTCCATTGACTCTCCTGAGGGAAGCAGCAAGTACACCAACTATGAAGTGATCCCATGTCCCACCAGTACACGACTGCAATGCCAGTACAGGAAAGAAGGGAAAAAGATATTGGATCTTTTTCAGTGCAAGTGAGCTTCCAGAAAAAAATGCAGTCATTCTCAGACCATTTCCTTAGAGGTATTAACTAATTTGGAGCCACTGACTCTATAGATATAAAGAAGATTGATTATTTATTCGTATTCCATTACCTGTTGTGACCCGCAATTAATTTTCTTATCCCATTTGCCTGCACGGTCACTCAGTATCACAAGATTCTTTACAGCCACCTTTCAGTTTAACTCTCTTGAACCATAAAGGCAAACATCATTATCTTGCTATTCACACCTTTACATGCATTTTCAATAGTGCACATACTTGGGCCAGTCCACAGGTGCCCTCCCTTGCCTCTGCAAAGGGATTTTAAAATCCTGGCAATTTCAAAGAAGACAAAGAAAATTTGGGCTCCCATATATTTGCATCCTGGGAAGGAAGGTGGTGCTAATGATTAACTCACTGTAAGGGAACATGTGGCTTTCTTGAGTACAGTATCTGTTCTAGCACTTTTTAAAATCAGCTAACCTACTTAGTTAAGAATAAAGATAATGCTTGAGGGGAGAATAGGGGTTTTTTTTGTGGATGATTTTGAAATATATTGTTTCTGATTACTTTATGGCATGTATTTCTAAAAGTTTTTATCATTATTTTGTACCATTTTATCATGTTTGTGACTTCTGGTTTTTTTATGGTATTGTATAATTGTAAATTGTCATTTTTCAAGTAGGAAGACAAATCCTTGTGCAGTACACAAAAATACCATTAATTAAGATATCAAATATAGCAAGAAAATATAATACTGCAGTGAATCAAAGCACAGGGATTTAACATTAAACTGCTATCAACCTGAAATCAAAGCCAGACTCTGGTTAATTGCTTTATCTGCCAAGGTCAGATTTACTGACTGTGCCCCAGAGGTGTCCAGTTCAGCAAACAGATTTTGGGCATCAAAGTTAAGCCCTGTACAGCAATGGAGCAGGGCAGTCAGCTCTGGACAAAGATTTCAAGTTCCTGAACGAGCTGCTAACTTTGCTAATGTCTTTCTAAGGAACGAACTGCAGAAAAAATAAACGTGTCACCTCCTCTACCCAACAAGAAAGTGGCACTTGTGCATGTGAACTGCCTCCTGGGAGTGATCCTTGGAGCGTTTTGACTCCCAAGCTCTTCATGGGAATCATTTGAGGGAGAGCTGGGGCTTGGGCCGTGTGAGAATATACCTGAGGAGCTATTTAGTGCTTCTGCAAACCATCCTACTTGTTGGAGGAGAACCATCTTTTCATAGATATAAAAGGAAGCATATGGAAAAAATAATTTACTGCTGTTTTAAGGCATGTCTAGGGACATGCTGTTTCCTTTAACTCAGACATTATTTCTATCAGAATTAAATACACTAATTGTTTATCATATGTTGTATTATTTTACATAATGTTTAGCTTTGAAATATTTCCTTTTCATTTAGATTAAATAATAAAACACTCTAAACATGTGATTGAAGTTAGCTTTTACCTGAGGACCTTACAAGATCACTTTTTAAATGTATTCTCAAATCTGTTGAAAGAGAAGTTTCTGCTCAGGAGTATATCTGAAATATAAATTGGTATAAGGCATTACAGAAATATTGAGAAATTGAGAGGTTTTCAGAGTTTCAGGCTATTAAAAAAATTAGAAATCACGGAATCACAGAAGGCTAAATATCCCGCAGATTAGTATTGCCCAAATAAAAAAATTAATAATCAGTTCTCTCAACAGTTGTATAATGTATCCTTCCTGAAGAACTGGGGAGGGTCTGGGAGAGTGTATGTCTAATTTTGTCAAAATCCAACTTTGAGGTCTGGTATTTGAGAAGTTAGAAATTATTAGAAATTATTTTCTATTAAAAATCTTTTACTGTGATGAGCTTTAATGTAACAGTTGCACATATGACCAAGTAAATTACTTATGCTTCATTGCTATTTACCTTTTCATTAATATATTTTCATGAGTTACAATACCTCCAGTACATGCAGTTGTATGAATCTGTCACTAACAATATAGCAATTATGAAGTAAATATGAGCAGCAGTCACTGAAAACCTTTCTTCATTATCTTGATCTTTTTGATCCTGAAAAATTGCATTTGGGATTCAGTTTTTAATATATAAAATAACATCTAATAGCTGGAAAATATTTCAAGTTCCTTTCAACTGCAGGTTAAAAGATAACCATCTTTTGGGAACATGCCTCAGCATTTCCATGTATTCACCATAGTCAAAATGAAATGCCTCTGTTAGTTCTTTTGGCAGCCAAGGAAAAGTGATTAAAACCTTTTGTTACAACATTCAAGATTAAGTGATCATATCTGTTGAGTAGCTTTTGAAGGATGCAGTATAGATTTGGGCAATTAGAAGCTGTTGTGTTTTTTTTTCCCATTAACTTGCAGGCAGAATAGTCTCTAAAGTGTGTTATCAGACTTAAGAGTTACAAATGATGTTATCAACGTTCAAGCCACTTGACTACAGCATAACTTTAACTTTCTCAAATTCTCCCAGTGCAAGTTCCTTGCTGTCTAAAATAATCATGCTGATAATGGATTTCACAGTAATGGAAAACTGTCAGGAACATTTTGAGGTATTAATGATTATAGGCATGTTATGTCCTTTAACTGTTTTCATCTGAAGGAGAAAAATGTAGGTTTTGCCCTTAGCAGTTCCATCTTCAGAATGAAAGTTGTGAACAATACCAGTTAATTTGCCAATACACTGATGTGGTTTATACGATTTTCTATACAGAATGGATTTATTTTGTTGCTTCTGCAGATGCTATCTTTGAATTTTTCTCACAAAAAACAAAAAAGGCTTCAGTTTTTTTATTCAGATTTTATTATGATAGAATTTATCTAGGCAGTATTTATCTTTTTTGCCCAGTAACCGCCCATGCAAGAAATACCCAGATGCACATTTTTAGGTGGACTCAGTTTGTACATCAGATATTCATCAGATATAGATAATTTGCCTTTATAACACTGCAGCGCTCAAGGTTGTAGTGATTCTTAGAGTGCTGCATAAATTATTGCTGTTTGAAGCTAGAAACAGAATTTTCCTTCAGTGAAACTGAACTTTCATTTTTTTGATTTTCAGTAAGAATAGTTCAACTTCAGAGTCAGACAAGGAGGAGTGAATCCGGAAAAATACTTGTCTCACTTTTCTGCCTCACTGTGAACAGGTTATTCAGGCATCATGAGATCCAGTTTGATATTGAAGGAACTTTGCCCTCATTTTGAAGCTACCAAAGTCTTTGCCCTTAAAATAGAGTTTAGTTTTCCCTAGTCCTTTTTCTGGAATTTCCTCAGCAAATCCAAAGACACCAGGAGACAGATTCCCATGCCAAAACTGAAGTCCATGTACACTTCCCAGAGCTTCTGTTTTATAACATGAACCAGTTCTAACAAAAAAGCCTAATTTCCTGGTTACATAGCCATTGTAAACGTTCCAGATATTTCAGTTTTGCCTACTCTTTCCTCAGCTGTGTGCACAGTGCAAAAATACTGTGTTTCAGCAAGAAATCTCTCAAGCATCCCTGGCTTGCTTCATGGGTGCAATTCAAGGTGTTTGAATTGGTGTAGTGTTTTTGTTAAAAAGCTTAGGTTCATAGACGCTGAATTCTTCAA
This sequence comes from Luscinia megarhynchos, assembly GCA_034336665.1. Taxonomy (NCBI): domain Eukaryota; kingdom Metazoa; phylum Chordata; class Aves; order Passeriformes; family Muscicapidae; genus Luscinia; species Luscinia megarhynchos. The sequence continues at coordinate 18,171,907 of JAPFBE010000003.1, forward strand.
AATTCTTCCATGTTAGAGTACAAAATTCTATTCAGCCATTTTGGATGTACCCTTCTTCATACAAAAACTAAGATAAGAGAGTCACTAATAATAAGCATTGAGCAGCCAGCCTGGAAGGGGATACACAGAGCTGACCAAGAGGAAAATGCATGCACACGTATTTAACTGAATATTGCCTGAACCAGGGCTTTTCCACTGGCTTCTCTGTTCTCTTAGAATCCAGACCATTAGGTGCATTCTGCAGAGATCACAAGACAAAAATAACATTCTTATCTTTCACAGCATTGCCATTTGACTTCCTTTCAGAAAAGATGTAACCTGGGTTCTGGTCCCTTCTCAAATGTGTATGAGTACATTGACATGCACTTGTGAGCATGGCAGGCACAGCAGCGGGTGGCAGCCCTGCTCTGTGGGAGAAAGTTCTGCTCACCTTCCTGCTCCTGGGGATGGTGGATAATCCCCACCTCTTTTGTTGATGTTTGAAGGGTCATGAAGGAACTCAGAACAAAGATTATTTTTTTTCAGTTGTGCAAGAGGAGGTTTATTTTATGGCCACTAGGTCATACTGTCTCCTGGACAATGAAAATCATTCTTTCTCACCTCTAATGGGGTAAAGTAGGCCTGCAATCCAGCAGGAGCCTTTTGTTCCTGAAGGTCAGTACATAATGTGAAGCTTCTTAAACATTAATAATGGGTCATTCTTTTTGCTCTTGTTTTTCAGTGCCAGTTGGTAACATCATCTGTAAATGCTTATAAAATTGTAAAGGGATCATTTCTTAACACTGATTTGTGTGACTCAAAGACACTGATGACAAGGTATTTTACATATTTTATTGGTAATTAAAATATTCCTCAAAGATACAAATCCACTTGCTTAGCTCCATCAAAAAGGAAATGAAAGTCTTCACTTTCTTCCTACTTGTTCAATAGATTGAATATTTACCTCATGTCTAAGATAAATTATTTGTCAATAGAATTACTTTATTAAAGTTTAGGGCTTGACGTGCTTCAAACATCACAGATCCAGAGGGGTGACAAAATTTGGGAGGAAGGGTGTGCTACTGCAGGACATCCAAGATAAAAAGAAATTAACAAATCCAGCTCAGCACAGCTCAGCAATAATAAAATAGTAACACTGAAGGCCACCAGGCTGCCCAGGATAAGAAGCCAGCTCAGCACAACTCAGTAATAGTAGAGCAGTATAAGTGGAATATATCAAGATTAACAAAATATAAATATTGGTCATCATTTCTGCTTGGTGTGCTGGCTTTGTGGATTTACCTAGCATCCATCTTTGCACAAATATTTAAATAAACAAACACCTTGGCTCTATGTTACTGCACATAGGGTGATGGATACTGATTTTTGGAACAATATACCCACTAAGAAGTTAATTATGTCACCAGAAGTATTAACATTCTCTTAAACACTGCTTTATGTTCTTATGGAGTAGAAGAAATGAAATAGAAGACTAATGAAGAGCTTCAAGAAGATTTTCAAGAAATAAAAGCATATAGAATTCGTAAAAAAAGCTAGACAAATAATACTTCAGAAACCCTGACCTTGAATTATAAAATACAATAGTATTATACTCAACACATGTATTAAAATTAGAAGAACTCATAAAAAAGCATAATCTGCATTTTACACATCAGTTTTTCTGTTTGCATTGTCGCATTAGATTTAAGGCACAATTTTATAGGTTTGTTTAGGGTTTTTTATGAAGAAAAGAATACAGAAATACACTACTAATAAGGCAAATATGAAAAATGGGATTAAGTCTGGTATACTCAAATGTCCATTATCAGGTATCTTCTGGGCATAGACCAGAAGTTAGTATAACATTGTCCACTCCAATTTCTCCAGTTTTACCCTTCCCACGTTCTGATTCAAAAGTGACCTGTTGTAAGAAAAGATATGTATTAAGGGTGAAAATGCAGTTTATCCAGCCATTCAGCAACTCTTAATTAGTTATAATGCTATAAATGGAGACTATTTTAATACAACACAGGACTTATGACTTGAAACTTTGCCATTTTTAAAGCTTTGTGCGTTATTCAAACTAGATTTAAAATCCTCTGCACAGATTTACAATACCAGGTGGATTACTTTAATAAGATTACTTACTTTTATTGTAAAAAAAAATGCAAATTGAGTGAAGTCCCCTTATAATAATGTAGTTTTATCATGGCATGTAAAGTTCATGCATTTCATTTATTGAAGTCATTACATCTCTTCATTTCTGATTTATTTGGATCCTTGGCTTTTGTCTGTATATTCTATATATATTCACACACTCTCACGTGTATTGAGTATAGTATGTATACTATATATAAAGAGGGAGATTATTTTTATGAATAGGATGTCTGGGTTTTTTATTTTATAGTCTGATTCTCATTTATTTAAGGATTTTTCTACATCATTCCAGCTGTGCAAAGGACCTTGAAAAGGGTTTGCATTTCCTTTATGTTCACTCTATTCAATTATACAGTAGAAACCTTTACAAACCACTGAAAATATTCCATGACACAAATGGAAAACAGGCCCCAGAATTTTGAGGAGAAACTGGCTGAAGTCCTGACTGAGGCAGTTTTCAGGCATACATCAGTGCACAGTGTTCCCTGTAGGTATATGCCCTGCTTCTAAAGTGATGGCCCCCCCTTTGATTATATATGTCTCCTTTTGCTCTAATGGTCTAGTTTAGTGTGCTTTGAGAACATCCTCTTCTATGAAATGAAAAATTTTCGTTTTTCCAGGCATATAGGTATGCTTCTGTTGCATGAGATATTAATTTATGATGTAAATTTATGATGCGAGGCAGTATTTTTACAAAATGACAGAATTACTGGCATCAGTGTTCTAACTAATTGGGGTGATTCAATTCTGAAATTACAATCAGGTGATAACTTTTATGCCCCTAAAATATGGTCTCTGTTTCCCATTTCAGATAAGCCTTTTGATTGCTGATGCCTACAAAACAGTTGGTGGAACACTTGAGGATTAGGAAATTAAACTGGCGTGTTGGTTATGGTAGTTGGCTTATAAACTGTGTCATACTTACACTGTTGGTTGTTTCAGCCCCCTGAAATATCTCTATTTTTCCAGTTCTCCACTTTTCATCTTTTCCTTTGCTCTCTTCCCAGACAGGAGCAGTTTTTTTGTTTGCCAGGAACACTCGAAGCTTTCCTACTTTCTCCCCAGCAAGCCTATAACTGAAAATCAAGCAGTAGCTGCTCTTTGGTTTGAGGTCAGTGAGGAGAAGTTTTAGACGCCCCATATCGTTCTTGTGCCCCACAAAAGCTGGAACTGCCATGTAGTAGCCATCACCTTGTAAAAAGAAAATTTTAAAAAAGTCATCTTTAATACATTTTTGTTATTTATTAGCAATTTGAATACATTTGCTAAGAAAATAAGAAGCTGAAGCTAGTTTACTTGAATAATTTAAGGTCACACTGGAGAAAAGCAGCAAGGAATAAACTTGTACTGTTGGAAGTCAGATCAGTTTACAGAGGAGATGAGTTCATATTTCACTGGCAATTACAGACATTCTTCCTTGCACTATCTTTCAAAGGCAAAACCATCTGTTTTTCAAATGCAACAGTCTGAAACATGCTGCTGTGCCTCTGTGGTCAGATTATTTCAATACTTGAGCTAGCTCAATATTCTCTCCACTGTCCTCTGCATTGATAACAAATTCACAGGGGAACTGCCAGCTTATTTCCCAAGTCCTGAAAGACCAATGAAGTGACAGACACACACACACAAAAGTCTTAGAGGAATAAAACATCTGGGGCCATAAATGAAGTCATAATCAGCAGATATAAGTTCAGGGACACAGGATAAGGCCAGGGTAAGGTTTTCCTGGAAGTGACAGCGCAGAGAAGGGATTTAGGGAATTATATGGAGCAGGAGAGGAAGGATTAGTGAAGAAAGACTAACATGGAAAGACTCTGAGAGAAAAGTGAGAGAATGCATGTGGGAACTGGTGTAAACAGCCTGTAAGATCTGTAGGATCCACTGGTCACTACTGCAGCAATTCCTGCAACATTTCTGTGTCACAGGGAAAGAGAGATCCTTTCAAACAAATTCTTCCAGCCCCACCTTTTTATGTACACCCCCTCAGAAGTCTCACATTGCTCTCACAGAGCTCTTTCCCAGGTTTTTGCAGACTCCCATTGGTACCTGTTCATGAATTAGTTATTCTTGAGTAGGCCCCTTGCCCTTGGCTTATTCTGAGTTTGTCTTGCAGAGTTTGAGATTTGTGAGCAGTTATCTCAGTGATGTTTAAGTCATGTGAGTGACTACATTGCCACATCCATCTAAATGACAGATGTGTGATTAAATGTCCTACCAATCTTGGAGAGACACAACACATAGCTGATAAGGTTTCCATTGCCTTGTAGTTTGCAATTCTGAACAGTTATGTTCTAATAATTTTCCTTACATTTTTATTTATTTGTGTTGAAATATGTTGCCGATTACTGTTTGCTATTGGACATTTCAAAGAAACAATATCCACTTCTAGCATCCTCTGCCTCCTTTCTTCTTTTATAAAGATAACCCATTGATAGAAAAGAAAAATCCTGGATTCTGTTTCCTCCCCCACCCCCTTTTTTGGAGGGGATAAGCCATCAAATCAAATTCTATCTAGATGGCACATATTTAAATACCTCTATCTCGATCAGCAGGATTCCAGTCAAAGTCATCATCAGCATCTTGTTTCCAGTCACACACCCCACGACTGAAGCTGCAATCAACTGAAAAAAAAAATGGCAGAGATAATAGAAGCACTATATCCTAAATACTGTTAAAACATTTTACTCTTTATTCATAGTTATGAATGTACAGATCATTCTAAAATTATAATCAGATAGTGTTGACCTGGATGAAACTGCAAACAAGCAAAATATTAGAATTTATGTAGTAATTCTTTCTTTAGCTCAGTGTCTTTTTACTTGCATCTGCACATAATTTATATGCTGTCACTTCTGTAAATCTGAGTGCCTGCAAATCCCCAAGTATAGGTGGAGCTGTTAATGTTGAACTCTAGCATCAGGAATTGTTTGAGATCTGCCAGCTTTAAAGCTCTCCATTCTCCATTTGTTACTTCTGTAGTTGAAATCAGCTCAAGTTCTTGTTCTATCCGTTGAGAGAAACTGGCATCCCATGAGAAGAGTCCCTTACACCAGCACCTGACACTCCAACTACATGGAGCTGGGAATAGCCCAGAGGAGTTGACCTTTAGAGCACACTAGAAAGGGTGTCAGCCAGACCACAGCACAGCCTTCATGACTGTGCAGATGAAAAGCATTACACACACAAAGGAACACTGTGCAATGCAAGCATGACAGATCAGATTAAGAGTAATACATCAGCCATCTGAATTTCCTCAGAAAGAAGCATCCTTCTCGTTATTTTAATGTATTTTATCATGAGACAGAGACATGAAGTACATGGCATTTAGAGAGATTTGTTGTATAAATCCATTATTTCTGAGATTATTGCTTCCTAAATTGGGAAAAAATGTCAACCAGCACATCTGTCTATTTTGTTTGTTTAAGATTGTGTGCTATGCGACGTTTTCATTTTATAGACAATAGAAGCTACTTTATTTCTTTGTGACTATTAAATTATTCAAGCAAAATTCAATTGCAAGCCAAGTTCTAATGTGGGGGAAGCTTTCTGTGCATGTGTTATAAACAGTAAATTACGCTTGGAAAAGAACACGTTGGAACTGGTAGCATAGTTTAGCCAGATACTGTCTCTAACATGTTCACAAAATCTTTGGTTTATGTTAAAAGGCTTTTAAACTGGTTCTGACTTGGCTAACACAGGTTGTCACAAAAAGATGAAATACACAGGAAAATAAATACTGTATGATAAAAATAAGCCACCTTCTTGCTCTGGTCTTGACACTGGAATTTTCCTCTGTGTCAGGTGAGGGCCAAAGGCAGCTGCTTCTTTTACCTTGGGAACTGGGGAAAACAACTTGTCAAGTACTGAGTCATCACAGGAACAGAAAATGGAACTTTATTTCTTTATACCAGTTGACTTATTTATTTAAATAAGTCAATATGCATATTTTCCACTCCACCACCAAACCCATATTCCTAACTGGACTTAGATATTCTGAATTTTAAAAATTTGCTTAAACTGCTGTTTTCTACAGCACTGAGCCCTCTAACCTATAAGCACTGGAGCTACAGCTCCATCGAATTACAGATTCACAAGGTCATAAAATGTTGATCTTTCTTCAGTGGGCTGATCTGCTTTCCTGCTATGATGATCAAATTGTACTGCACTCTACCAGACAGCAGAGACAGTGACTTGGCAGCAGTTTGCCAACAGCAGCCTCAAAAAATGGATAGTGTCAGAGACTTTGTACAAGCCATAGACATTAGGGCCTCAAAGATTCACAGGTCTGTATTCAGGGCAGAATTAGCTGGTGCTGCTGTAACAGAGGCCTCAGCAAGTCACACTTATTTTTCTGAAGTCACACTCTAAACCAGGGTGCACGTCCTCCTGCATTCCTGATCAGCTCTGCTATCTGCTGGGAAGAAAGGCTCCAGCAACTGCCCTTCCCTTCCCCACCCTCCCTGTTACAGCTGGTAAGCACACACTGATGCTGTGATAACCACCCTGAGCAAGTTATTTTGTAAAAATTGGTTGATGTGTCTTGTGCCAAACTGGAAGAGTCAGTAAAGCAGCACCAATGAGTGTTAGGGGTGTTTTCTGAGATACTGGCTTTAAAGAGGTGGTTACTCAAGAAGCATTATTTCTCAGCCTCAGAGACCAAAGGGAAGCCCTCTCCTGGCTGGTGAGATAAAAGATTACATGTTCTTGTTTATACTAAGTAATCTTTAAATTACTATAAGTCTTTTAAAATTCTATTATTAAGTTTGCTTTGTATTATTTCAAGTGATTAGCAGATAAGTGCACTCACTAAAAAAATAATCGTCTCAACTTCTTTATGCATACCCTCTGTAAGTAACTAATCACACATGAGATAAGGGAAATATCTGCTTTCACTTTCACACCCTTTGCAAACACATAAGCAGATGATACCTGTGATATATTCATGACCACCTGTGAAAACAGAAGGAGCTTAAAAGTGCCATTTTAGAGGAATGAGGGAGAAGCCTTTGGATTGCTGCTTAGAAGACGTATTAGTGGAAAGCCTGAAACAACTTGAAGTTCACTTTTCAGCTACACCCTGAGGGCAGCTGTGCTAAGAAAAGCTCAGGCTTCCTCAAAAATGCCAGATGATAGCAGCTATGGAAATTAATTTTCCCTACTCAGCATTGTATCATATATGCAAATGCCAAATATTTTAAAAGTCATTACTTGCACATGGATGCACATTTTTTCAGAGGGGAGATTTTTTTCCCATGAGTTTGACTGAGCTAGGGCTTTCCATTTAAATACTCCAACATGCTCACATATACTCAGTTTTAAGAATATACTTAGAAGCCACTGCAATCCAGAACCCCCTAGCTCTGCCATCCACTTAAACTTTCTTCTCCATCAAAACTGTCAAAAATTGCTCTGTGTACACCAGCGAAAGCACACAGTAACAAAGAGGCCCCTGAGGCACTTCCAGAAGTGCTGAATTGAAGAAGACTCATGGAATCTTATGAGCTTTCTGATGAATTTCCAGGAGCATGTCCTCTCTTGTTGTCCTTATAGCTTTCCCCTAGCCCAGACCATTGCTTAGATCACCTGGATAATATTCATACTTAAGGCAAGGATTAATATACATATTTCTCCAAATTAATTTTTGTTTACATATACACATTCAGCAATAGGCACATCCAGATTAGGTGTTAACTTTACTCTCAAGCCATAAACTTGGCCTTGTACTTGGTGAAAGAGGCTCAGGCTGTGAAAATCCCTGCCAAAATGAAGACAGCTATTAAAATATGATCAGTTCTGGAAAGAGTGGAGTGATTTAACAGAAAGCAACAGCTGCCAGAATGGTTTATTTGTCAAGTTATTGAATTACACTTGAATTCACTTGAGAGAGATACATGCAGGTGTAGCCATGTGCTATCAAGTGAAGAACTGTCATGGACAAAAAAGAGTCCAGTTTTGTTTCCAAATCTATTTTTGTTTTCAGTCAGGCATTACAATCAGGTTCTGCACTCACTGAAAGATATCACTGCCTTATTATGAGAAACTGCAAGCTTCAGCTTACAGAAAGGTTTCAAAGAAACCTTACTGCTTGAAAAGAGCCTGCATTTCACATCATCCTCACACATAGCCGTGATCCAAAGTTTACTCCCTCATAAGTGATAGGAGAGTCAGAACTACTCTTTTTAGCTCTTCTGCTGTCAAGTAGTCTTATAAAAGGCAGGTCTCATCTCATGTTCCCTAAGAAAAAACTCTCACCAACAAAAGCACACATATGTCCCACTCTAGGCAAAGCAGAGTCCATCCTTCTCTCTGTACTGCAGATGCCTCCCTATCTGCTTATCTGCAGCAATAGCTAATATCTAATCTCTACATACAAACCCCTCCATATCATATCATATCATGGTGCCACACATTCTTAACCACTGATGTCATCAAGCCCATTATAAAAAAACCAAAATGAAACCCAGAAAAACACAGTGGGTATTTCTGTAAAACTGTAAAAAATCAAGCAGAATATAAGATGTAGTAAATCTAAGATGAGTTTCCTATACATATGGTATACCACTAGGTTGGAGTCAGAGGAATATCCCATTTCTCTGCTACCACATCTTGCCCTGAAAGAATTACATTTACCAGAAGTTTGACATGTATAGCTATGAACTGAGCTGTGATCTGAGCATTAATAGCTCAGAGTGGTGTAATTACCAGAAAAGAATAAGATTGAGAGCAAACATCATGATTAACTGAGGGAGTTCCCTTATTCAGCATCAAGACCTGTGAAGCCATAAGGGGAGCAGTCCATTTTCAGTATTGCCAAATACTAATCTCTCCTTATCATCCTTGATGCTATTATCAAAGGAAGTGTCTCTGTGTACTAACGTGGCTGGCTACATGATACTACAGGAGTTGTAAGCATGATGTGAATTTCATAAACTGATAAAGCATAGAATATAAAATATAGTTGCAGCTGGCAATACCATTTTGAATTACCAGTGGTAGCCATGAAATACTCAAATGTTAGATACTATTGTGCTTAATTATTTCAGTGGAGCTTGAATTTAGCATCTCTACAATCCTTGCTTATATAACCAAGTACTTTGGTCCAGCTCTCTGTGTCTTCTCCCATATACAGAAAAGGCACTTTTCATGTAATAAAGAGCTTTCCAATACTATGGTTTACTCTCATTTTTATTAAAATATTTAATAATAATGATTAGATAATTAATGATGAATAATCATATCAATAAATAATTAGTCTATTAATAAATAAATATTCCTATTTATTAAACTGCACCCTTCACAGGACAGGTCCTTCCTCACATTGGACAAGGCAAGAATCCCATGGAAAATAGTTATTTGAAGTAATTTCAGATGGTATCATAAGATACAAAAATATAAGAAAAAAAGTTTTGATTGATGACCTTAATTTTGACATTTCTTATATATTGTGGGCTTCACTTTGCTGTCTTTATCTATTGTGTGGTTGTTTTAAAAAAATTGGCAAATAGACATTCTCATGAAGGTCCAGTATTTTGGGCCTATTTTAATAATTTTCTTTTCTATATAATATTTGCTTTTTTCCTACAATATTTTTCTATGTGTCCCTATGTATGTATTATATAGTAACACTACTATGATAAAAAATACATCAATTTAAAGAGACTTTTCCATTTTTTTCTAAGTAACTACTCTCCTCAGATTACAAACAATATCAATATTAATAATACAAAAGGCAGATGCTACGTGAATACTTGAGGGGATTATATGGAGGAATTTAATGTTGTAGTAAAGGAATCTGCTGAATAGACATGAGCAAAGAAAGGAAAAAATGTGCAAGTTTATGAGCTGTATATTTGAGCTAATGATGTTCTCTGAAGGATCACTCAATATCATTAAAATTGAAAGTGTTTTTAAAGCCAAATGTTCAAGCAATTAAGCGCCTGAATCATGACTGAATTTTTATGATAACAAGGGTCAAGTACAGCACATGGAAATTTAAAAGGAAAGAAAACACAGTTAAGCAATGTATCCTGAAATGAAATGAAAATGGTACAGTGCTTTAAATCCTTGAATCACAGTTGGTATCAAACAGAAAAGCCACAGATAACAGACAGTTCACAAACTTAATGAAACTACATCTTGGGCATGCTGCTATCTCTGCATGAAGCAGCAAAACAACTTTCTGCCAGAATTCCCTAGCAAAATAAAATCTAACAAATTCAGCATATGAATCTCTTAGCCCCATAAGGGAAAATTCCAGCCAGATGTGACTGGAACAAAGGCAATGCAGGCAAAATACAGATGAACCACAGTGCTTTAATATTTTCAAGCAGTAATATTCATTGTTACTGCTGTCATCTGTAGTGGCAATTTTTGCAGAAACAAGTAGACTCTGCCTCTTTGCCTAGCCCAGGTATATGGTGTTGAAATGTCCTGGTTTGGTTGGGAAGGTCCTTGGAAAAGGATCTCACCAATCATCATGACAACAATATATACTTTGGATTTTCCTATGGATGAAGGAGTTTCCCCGTGTGCCCTCACTCAAACTGAAATCTGGAAAATTAGTGCATTCCAAGTAGTGTAGCTCTGAGTACTCAACTGGAAGGTGCATAATCCCCCCTTTGCAATTGCATCAGATCATGTAGCCCAGTACAGGAGACCAAGTTCCCTTTGTCTCACCAGGCAGAGAGAGCAGAGCCCTTTGTCCTTTTAACCAAAACCCAGGGTGGCCCTACCTGACCTGTCCAAGCAGGCCAGAAAAGACATCTGTTGAGATGTTTGAGTTCCTTCCATCCATCCATCCATCCATCCATCCATCCATCCATCCATCCATCCATCCATCCATCCATCCATCTCTCCCTCCCTCCCTCCCTGCCTTCCTCCCAGAAAAGCAGAAGGGAATAGAAGGGCTGACTTGAGTTTTGTTCTTTTGGGGTTTTTTTTTGTTTGTTTGTTTGTTTTTAACAGGCCTCAAAATTGAGGAATCAGAAAAGGCCATAGTCCTTTATGGCACAAATTTTGAAATAAATATATCTATAACAAATAATAGTATTATTTATAAATATTTAATTTATTATTTACCGTAAATAATAATGGACTAGATTAGTACTATGCTCCTAAAAGTGATAGATCAGCAATATTCCCACAATTCTGTTAAGAAATAAAAGCTTTTAAGCTTTTAAAATTGCAAATGCAGGGGAACACACTCTTGCCGAGGGTCAAGCTCCTTTCAGGTTCTATAAGCATTTTGCTGGTAATTAGTGAATCTTTTTGAGTCTTTCCCAGTGTAATCACATTCAGCCCAACATATCTGGTCAATTCACAGCACCCTCTTGGCACACACAAGCTCCCCATTAGCTTACCTTCATGAAGAAGCCTGAGTACCTGAGAACTCAATCTTAACAAACATCAACATATATATTGCAACAGTCTTCTGCTCACTTTCTCCAGTTTCTGTAAAATTATGGCCAGCTTTGGATTAATTAGCATGACTGGGAAGAGTTATGTCTTTCTTCAGGATAGTATTTTGGCAGAAATGTGTGTGAAACACAGTTCTCTAAATGCAAAGGTATGCCCATCAGAAGATCTCTGTTTTATTGCTTCTTGTGGGAACAGAAGCAAATCACTTAATCCTTTGCTCTGAGACTCTCAAATGTATTTGGCAGTGCCAGCATGGCAAGGCTGAACCCCAAGGATAGTTTGCCATACAGTGAAAACTTCTACCCCAATTCTGCATCAGCTCCTGCACCTGCTACCTCTTTCAGGTAAGTAATTTATGAAGGGATCCTCAGAAGATGGAAGGAACACTTCTTTGGAGGAAGTGGCATATGCTAGTCAGGAGTGAAAGGCTGAGTAAAGACATAGTCTGGGGCTTAGGTGTGGCTGGCCAGAGGGGGAGTGATGTCCTAAGTACAGAATCCTCCACTTGGGAGGCATGGCAGCTAAGTCAGAAATTTGTCACCATTTTATCTGGTTACAAGCTGACAAACAGAAGTCTCTTTTTGCAGGCAGCTAGATAGCAGATGTTTTGGATTTTCAGAAAAATTAATGAAAAACTGTGACTTTATGTACTTATAGTACTCGAGAGAAATCCAGCATCTTCCAGGATGCAGGTCTACACTCAGTATTTTCTGAACTACTTTGAAATGCTTGTTTGAAAACACAGAATGAATCACAGAATCATGGACATTGGAAGAGCCATTTTTAGGTTACCTAGTCTGACTTCCTGATCAGTGTATTGCTCAATGCCCAATTCAGTCATATTATGAATATCTGCAAGGATAGGCACTTCACAGCCTTTGGTGAGCAAAGACCTGACTTTGTTCTGTTTAGCTCCCTAGTACATTTTGAGGAAGCAATATTAGTCTACATCCTTAGCTTAAACTGAAAAAGGCCAATTACCACTGAAAACAAAAAAAAGAGCAATTTTAGGAGCATTCCTTTGGCAAAGAAGCTCGTATTCCCCAATGTATTAAGTGAATAATTACATTTTTACTTGGCTGTCTTACAGAATTACAATTTTACAGACCATTTTTTCCAGAGGACTTTAAAATTATCTTTCCTTTAAAAATATATACTTATCTTTTTTCCCAGGTTAAATAGCAATAAACTGAATGTTAACTTAATTTTTAAAATTTTTATTATTATAATTTTAATTGCTGTGGGATAGCATTTATTATTTTTTTATACTTTGGAAAGAGAAAATATAATGAATGAACAATTGACTGTGTGTTTTTCATTGTAATTATTTTTGCTGCTACTTTGAAGAATGTTTGACTGAGACATTTGTACTAAAAACCAGTTATAATAATAGAATTACTTGGGTTGGAAGGGACCTTAAAGATAATCTAGTTCTAATATGCTGTTCAATTTCTTGCTGTGTTTTTAAAAGTCTTCAAATGTGTTTGCAAAAGCATTAATTAGAACATAGCCATCCCATGATTCTGTGATTCATTTTCTATGTAAATTCTGATAAAGTGTCTGTAATGTTTTGTGATCATTCTTTAGTGTTTATACATATTTACATTGAAGCCAGACATTTAAAAAAAACAAACTTACAAAAGACATCCCCTCTAAGGCTTCGCTCATCAATTTGATTTTCAAAATCTTCCTTCGTCTCTTCATCTGACTCTTCTGCCTCCTCTTCTTCAGCAGCTGCAGTTTCTTCCTGTTCTTCACTGTAGCTCCCACCAAGATCAATACCACCTTCATAGTCCAGCAACTGCAAGTGGGTCTTAGAAGGTGGTGTCACAGCTGCTTCTGGGATTGCATTCTTGATTGTTTTATGCTTTTTCACACTGCTTTTATGTGCAAGAAGTTTCTTAATTGTGTCCTTAGCTGTTCCAGGGCTTCTTGCAATTTCCTTCACTGACTTTTCAGGAATAACTAGAACCAAGAAGAAAATATAAAATATTCATCTAAGGGATCATCCAGCAATGACAACGTTTTTAAATGGGACCATGGTGTCCTTTACAAGGTCCAGAGCCATATGGAATTAAATTCTCTACTGTAAGTTCAGTTCTGCACAGAACCAAGCACACATGCACGTGTTCAGTCTGTTGTACAGACAACTCTAACTGAGTTACAGTGAAAAGACCAAAGCAATCCTCAGTAATGATCTCTGGTCTCCTGTGTAACACTGGAGTAACATAGAGCCCCTTACTTAACTTATTTTTACACTGGAGCTCAGGCAAAAAGTCAAAAATCCTTCTTCAATTTTTGGGCTAAAATTGTCCATGGAGCTGGGATCCCCTCCACAACTGCAGCCTAATAATAATGAGCATTTCTCTTGTCTATCTTTTGTGAATTTCTCCGACTAATTTTCCTTCCATGGCAGGCTGAAACATACTGAAATAGAAGATATTTTGAGAAGACATACATCAAGCTCCTCCATCATATTTCTTTTAGCTCTTATTTAATTGTAGGGCAAAAAAACAAAATTCAGAGAAGCAGCCAAGAATGCCAAATTGTTACCATCTTGCAATTCCAAGATGGACTAGAACATAAATGTAACATTTCCTGAGAGTTTACCTTTTTATGATTCCTCTCGGACGTGAAATACTGTATCCTACCATTTTGGATAAAGTGGTGCTATTTTAATTATTCTGGAATTATCCTTTTGGATGCTACTATCAAATGTTGTACACAACCATGTCATAAACTACTGTTTGAGTCCTTTATGTGAACTATCTAGGAAACAATGAAAGCTGAGCAGTTCCAGAAAGCTTTTTCATAAAGAAAGACTATTTTCATGAGTGGATCAGAACAGCCTCATATACTGCTTCCCATCTTTGATTCTCAATCAGTATTGATGCTGCAGTTATTTTCATTTCCCTCTGCTTCTACTGTCTAATGATTATATTATCAGGGCAAGAATATATTCCTATTTTGCTCCTCACTTTGTACTAATAGAAGTACTTTGAGACAGATGGATTGGACTTGGAACCTTGGGTAGTACTATTTTCTCTGTGCCTCTTCTCATGGAGACACAGCAGAAGAAAAAACACCAGTAAATAAAATAGAACTTCAGTCTAGTAGGAAAATTCCCTGAATTTATATTCACTTCTGGAAAATACAATCCTATCACTGTGAATTTGTCACATTTTTTATGGCAAGTGCAGCTCCATGCTATTTAATATGTCAGGAACAGAATCAGACTCTTGGTGGCTCACTGTAGCATTTAGGTGTTTTTGACATTGCTGTTGGAATAAAAAGATGCCAATAAAATGAATAAAAAGCAATAAAAATTAACAGGAAAACTTAATTCCAAACAAATTTCCTCTTGACTGTCAGTAACAAAAAGCTTCATGCTTTTAATAGAGAGGCTATGGGGATTTTCACAGCCACAGGACTGACTGCTCAGCAAACCTTACATCTGCTTTTAGTTTCTGCTTTGAAGTTTCCTCATGAAATGGAAAATTCTTACAGTTCAACATAATAACCTCTGCAGTGTCAGAAAACCAATCTCCTTCTACGTGCAAAATTAAGCAGTGTGGAAAATCGAACTGACAGGAGTGACAAAAGTAGGGGGATGAAAAGGTATAAATTCCCATGTGCTTGCAAACTCCAATTTGCTGCTGAATTATGAAAATCTCCATGCTTGTGGAGACAGAAACTCTAGACACAAAGCGTATTTTAGGACACAGCACTGGTGTCCCTTCCAATCTGCATTCATCTTTAGAGCAACCAGAGGTGTAGATTTAAGGTTTTTTGTGTCCAGCCATAATTTGCAGGAGGACTAATGCAATGTATGGATACACCACCTTAAACTCAGTCTGTTCTTTTGAATCCATGGCCTGTGGACTTGCCTGAATGAGCAGCTCACCTTCTCTGGTGCTCTGGGGTGCTACACCTGAGACAGTGATTTTTCAGGACCCTTTGCCTCAAGATATGTAGATAAATGCAGACATGTTGGTCACAAACATTTGCACACTTATCTGTCCATGAGACTGTAGAGAATATTTGGAAAGTGCAAAGAAATGTAGAGCATTCCACTGCAGCTCTTCCTTATGTACTTTGATCAGAAAGCATGCAGATTAATGCCTCATGCTCATGCAGTTTCTGTTTATTACCCTAATATTAAAATATCTCAGTTTGGAAAGGTATTTTCCTTTCTTTGAATTAAAGAGAACTAAGGTAAGAAGTAAGAAAACAAAAGGCAAATGGTGACTCGAGGATAAAAGTAAAACTTTTCTGTCATCATTTGCTGTACAAAATTATAAACCCAGAGAAATGGGTTGCTGTAGGATGTCTAATGACCAAGTTGTAAAAGCTGAGTTGAAAAAAATACATAAAGAGCATACACCAGCCCATTGACTCTGTGCTGCATTGTTAAAGGGAATAACTCAGGGAGATGCTACAGGAGAGGGACAGACAAGGGTCTGTTTTCCTCCCACACCCTGCAGCTGGTGCTGGCCCTGACCATACAGGGATGCAGGAGGAGACAGCTTGCTCTGCTCTGCAGCAAGCACCCCACTGCTCTCCCCCTTCACACCTCACAGAGAATTTAAAAACCTGGTGAGAGACAAGCCTAGGAGACTGGCTTACAAATCCTTTCATAGCTCCCTTTATAGCTTCTCTATATAAGAGTTGGAGAAGTGTTGTGGGAGACAGACAACAACCTACCACATGTAGGTGGAGTATGTAGATGTGAAAAAAGAACTGATGAGCATGAAATACCTCAAGAAATCATTCTAAAAGTTATCAACCTCTTTTAGATATTCTTAAAAGAGTCTGAAAGCTTTCATAGAAAGGTTAAAAGACAGATCCTGGGCTATTATTTTCTTCGAAGCACCACGTAACATCATCTACCAATATGTCTTGCTACCCTATTTAATTTCTAAAATTTTTTACTTTCTTATTTAGAGAAGGATACTTTGAGAAATCAGAGCAAGTTTGTCACACTGGACTGTGCTTAATACATGACTCACATCAGCCAGCAAGATGTAGGAATCTAGTAGGAAATGTGTGGTGACAAAAGCCTAAGTGTTACTCACTGAAGAATGACAGCAGTATTTGACTTCATACTGAATTAAATTTTAAGAATATCCCCAGCAATAGGATCACAATCATTTTTGAAGCTTTGAAACTTTATTATGTCAAAGCAAACCGTTCTCAGGATTGGCAAGTTAATAAGAAAGCAAAATAATATATATATATATATAAGGTCTAAGGGTTATCCTATCAGCAAAAAATGAATAAGTAGTACAAGAGGCAGAGAGAGAGCTGGCATGATTCTTTTATTGACACTTAGATTCCCAGCAAAGCATAATGCAGAAGAGTAACCTCTGTCTCTAGCTGGGCAATAACAAGAGTGTCATTGTTGAGCTCCTTAGAGTGATACATGTAGACTTAAAGATAGCAATCCTTTTTTTCCTGTTGTTTTGCAGAACCAAAAAAGTGAATTAAAAATAGGTTATTTTTATTCCCCCCAGGAATCTTAATTGCTTATGGAACCTTGTAAAACTCTGTTCTTAAATGAAATAAAAGCTGAAATACACAAAGCAGAATGTGGCAGGGGAAATGTGGGTTTTCAATGCACAATAGGAAATCAGGAAACACATGAACCTGAGAACAGCAACAGACTGTAGCAACATAGAGGCCAGATGTGGAAATGACTAGGATCCTTTTAAGGATCGTTCAGATCAATTAATCTCTATGGATTCTCAAACAACAGGTGTGCCTACAGACAGTTCAGAAATGGTCTCCAATGTTTCATACATTTAGGAGTGTTAAATGGCAAAAGGGTGCCTTAATAATCACAGGTCATATCCATACCAGCAGCAGTGTTTGCAGCCTGACATTTCAGCAGCTTTCTCCAAGTTGGTGTATTGACATACAAATAGAATGAAAGAATTTCCACCACCTTCTTTGCAAAGGTGAATTACATATGATGTCACTTATTAGGTTATTTGATGGCATGAGATGTAGCCACAGGAATTTAATTATAAACAATGTGTTTAACTGTTCTTCTTTCATACTCCAAAAATTAAGTTATATATTAAAATAGTTTTCATTAAAAAAAAAAAGCTTCCATGGTAGCCAGTTTTTTTTATGCTAGAGACTATTGCTATTAAGAACTAATGCTTCCCTGTGAAAACAGGATTCCAGCTCTGTGGGAATAATTATGTGGAGCACTGGAGACTTATTTAAGAAGGTTTTTGTTCAGCTGCAGCACAAGCCAAAGCCTATGTGCTGGGAACTGGAATGGGCCACAGGAACTGTAGCCATTGTCACCAAAAGAAGTGTGAAGCCACAGCCTTCAATCCCTAAATTCCCAGGATGGTGTTCTCATCCCATTAAACCCAATAGCAAAATTTCTTTGGGCTGTAGCAAAGGCAAGACTTTTCCACAATTGTCATACGACATAGAGAACATTTAGTGCTTCACTGTTGGCTGGTACATCCAATTGTTTGTGTCAATGTTTGAAAAAACATTTTCCCCAATAGCCAGACATGTCCTGTCCCCATCCAGCTACACTGGTCAGATGTTCTTGAGGATTGCAGTAAAAAGTCAATTATTGAAACATTCAGAGCTAAAAGAATCTCCTCCACTTTCCTTTAAAAAAAAAGGTATGTATGGGGGAATTACCACCAGAGAAACCAGTCTCAATTTAACATCTCTACATTTCAGGGCTCACCTACCACTGATTGTATTTTAATCTTCCTCTATAGTTGTTTACACCTTTCTAGCTGGACCCTCACCTTTTGACCTGCCTGTGGCTCTGACTGCCCTCATTACTGTATGTTATTCCTCTATCCTTTCTTGTAATAAATCTCTTTTCCATTTAGTGTTCTATTAAGTTTATGAATGGCATGGATCTTTCCTCTACTAAACAACAAATGGATTTCAGTAATTGGAAATATGACAGGAGGAGGTAGGTAGATGACAAACTATGTAAGAGAAACACCTCTGAGAAGATAGGGATCATCTGACTTCAGAACTGATTTTTATATAGGGCTAGGCATCAAAAAATTTCTCTCCACAAGTGAAAATGTTTGTTATTCATATTTAAGCAGTCATTCCTGTTGAACTGTTTTTGCTTGATGAAAGAATATTTTATACGTAGAATTAGTCAAAAAGAAAATTTCCCTGGAAATGTTTTACCTTCTCATTAAAAAGGCAAATAAATGAAAAAAGAAGCAATAACAAACCAGACTATTTTTCTCAGAGATGTATTTGTTTAACACTTCACCTCTGGCACATTCTGTTTTCACAAAACCATACTAAGATGTGTCATGTCAGTTTGCTTTGATATCCAGTGAAATGCATCCTTCATTTCACTGTCACATGAGCTGCAGTGACATGTCACAAGAGATGTGGTCTAGCAAAGAACCTGGCTCATAACATTGAATTTGAGTAGAAGAATGTTCTAAACAGCCCTGCTGTGGTAGTCAACCTTTCAGTAACAGTCAGATTTTTGTGTATTTTTACTTGTTAAAAAGTCAACATTTTTTTACTGGAAGTTGAAATTTAACAAAATAGTACTCTCTTGTGGAGTTGGACTAGTGAGTCCCTTGCAACTCAAAATATTCTGTGAAAATACTAATTTATAAATGTGTATTGTAAGTTTCAATTGCTACCATAATGAGAGTAGGAACATGAATAGTAGAGGGACTCAGAGAACATCTGTGACCATGAAGTATAATCATAAGACATATCTGATCAAGGATTACTTGAAAAGATTTATATATTATGTGGACTTCATCTGCTACAGGAAAAAACTTTTAAAATGTTTGAGCAGGAGTCAAGTGTCCTCTTGAGGAAAACAACTTGAATGATGTTGCAGGAGAAACATCTGCCAGGATTAATAAAGGTATAAATTAAAAGGTTCATTTTAAATATAAAGACAGGAGCAGCCTTCCCTTCTTTCTTCTTGAAGAGTCACATTCAGTTAAAGTGGGAAATTATATCTTTATGGGAGGTCTTCCATATTCAATAGACAAACAAAGGCAGACAGAGAAGTCACAGCTTTCCTCCCTTTTCTCATTTTTTGCTAAGTTAGCCTGAAACTCTTCTAGGAGGGACTGTACATCCCTCCAAGGGGTTAACCTTGGGAATTCATGGAGAAATCACAGTAGATTTTTAAAACTATTTTCTCTGTTTCTTCAAATTCACTTCTCTGTTCTACTTGCATTCCTAGAGATATTATGAGACTTGAAGACTTACAGGCAAAATTAATTTGAACAAGTGATACTTGTATTAACTATGCTATGAGCTATATACTATTTTGTGGAGAGGTCTTGCTTGGTGGGTATTGCAGCACTGTTCAGCATGGCTTTTCTGAGAACATGCCTTTTAATGAACAATTATTGGAGAAAAACAATACAGCACTATTCCTGACATCCAGTGGCACTCACCAGCACAATCAAAGCCACTTCCTCGGTAGCCCTGTTTACATCTGCACTGGAAGGATCCTTGGGTGTTGAGGCACTCTGCATGGAGGCTGCACCTGTGTGTATTTGTCACACATTCATTTACATCTGGGGAAGAGATAAACACTTCAGTGAAAACTGTGTTGGAACCCAAAGCTCCTGACAGGCTGTTTGTGCCACCCATCTCTTTCCAGGTATGTAAGCACTAATGTGAGACCAAGACAGTGCAGTGACCATCAGAGGCAGAAGAATTCACACAGGAGAGATTGCTTGGTGTCAGCTCCAAAATGCACAGATGCTGGTGCATGCATCCATGAAAACATAGAGCTTCCCAGTAAAGACAAGGTGACTGCAGTGATTTCCTGACAGAGAACAGGATTCAAACCATAGGCTGTCCACACTCTTCTATTAACAAAATGCAGAAGGCACCAAGAGAATGTGTGGCATCAATTAAAAAAGAGCTCATCAAAACATTCCCATTCTTTCATTCACTGTAGAAAGAATGCAATGGAAAGTAACCCTGAGTATGCCAAGATCTCAAGATCTTTAAGCTACCTCTCACATTCCAACAGATATATGATGCTGCATGAAAAAGGTATAATAAGCAAAATTCAGCAGAAAATGCTACATTCATCTCACAGCAAAATATACAGGCACCAAGAATATTTGATTTTGCTCCTTTACAAAGATGTTTCTGATTTTTTTCCCACATGAGGGAGTCATGTTGGTGCACAAATGTTTGTACCGCTCACATTTTATCCAGATTGCTTCGTATTTAGCAGCTGACAGGTCCTCTCATAATGTAAGTCAGCAAAAAAACAAGTAGCAGGAAGACTGACTTAAAAGTCTGCTGTGTCTGAAAGTGAGATTTAGGTTTGCAAATAAAATCCTGACTACTGAGACCTTTCCATTTTTTCCCCCATGCACACAAAATGTATGAGAAAAGAAAATATTTTTTCCCCTTGAAGTCTCTCAGGGTTTGCACACATGAAATGCAAACTTAAATCTCCCAACCTTATGATCTTCCTCCCACCCCTCACTTCCAATATCAATTAAATATAAAGTAATCCCATTCATTGTCTCCTTTATGCACATGTAGTGGTTCCAACCCTTCCAGGCCCTTGTGTAGTCAACAGCTTGAACAATATTCCTGCAGCACCTGCTGCAGTAACTTGCACTTTGCTGTTCTTCCAGCATTCAGCTAATGAATTGTAACACGAGTTAAGTGTGTTTTGGCATTTGTTTTAACACCTGAACATGTCAACTTTTTGTCTGTATTTTTTTTTAGGGCAAAACATTGTCATGCAACAGAAACCTGAAAAGTAATTGAAACCTACTATTTTTCATACTTTTTTTCCCCCCAAGTAATGTACAAACCATCCAAATAACTGTTTTTACAGTCATGAAGGCACTTACTTCACATTCCTCAATAATGACATGAAAGAAAAGGAAAAAATATGGTGGGACTGCTTATTCATCACAGTTTGATGCCAAGACAACAAAAAATGGTTCTTTAATTAACCCTTTACTGGAAGCAGCATGTTTTTTTAGTCAGGAGTTGCCAACTTACAACAAACTCTTGCTCATCTTGACTTGGCACAATGAGGCAATTTAAATTTTAAGTCCCACTGATTCAGTTTTTAGGAAAAAAAAACAGAGAAAAATTCAAAGTCCCATCAAGTATATTCTTAGTGTGACATCTTGACATCTTTTACCCATTTCTGAAGCAGCATCCTCAGGACAGGCCAGTGTGCTGGAGGCAATGACAGGCAATAAAAATGAAGAAGGAGCATCCATGGGCTAGCTCTTACCTACACAGCTGTAGCGACCAGTGGTGTATTTTAGCTCATAGCCCTGCTGGCACTTGCAGTAGAAGCTCCCAAACGTGTTGACGCATCTGCGGTTGTACGAGCAGACAGCTTTGCCAGTGGAGCACTCATCAATGTCTGCAGCAGGAGAAGGGATGCTGGTCAGATCCATGAGAAGGTAAAATGGGCAAAAAACTCACTGGGATTTGCATGGGAATTGTTTTGTCTTGGTATCACAAATAAACTTAATACAAAAGTCATAATTTCACATTTGGCGTTGGCTTTCACACGTGTTCTTATGAGTGAAGCAGTAAATGTGAGCTAACTTTATGGAAGAGCACAGTACCAACTATTATAAGCAATGCTTTCTTCATCACAGGAAACTCACAGGCAATGTTGAGGCTTCTGAAGAAAGACTGAGGTTTGTATTGTGGGTCATCACAATAAAAGAAAGCCCCATCCAGACAAAATGCCCAAATCCAATAACATTGTGTCAGCAGGACAGCTTCCCACAGGCAGAGCACTGTAATTAATGGCCTCATACCAACAGGGAGAAACTGAATCTGTTGATGATTCTAAATCATGTGAAAACATTGAATTATTTACTGGGGTGAGAGTTATCCAAAGAATTACATGGCCAGCAGTTCAAGAAAAATTATTTTTGAAAAGGTATGGAAACTTTACATCACACTGAGAGTAACAAGAAGCGTTATTCAAGCCAGCCAGGAGGGTTAACTACTTCCTAACCTTTCCCCAGAATCTCATGGCTTTGGGGATCCTGCAGAAAAGAAGCTGAGAGTGAGCTCTCTAACCATACCAATGCATGTCCTTCCATTTGGTCCCAGCTGAAGGCCCCCTGATGGACAGAGACACTGCACCTGCCCTTTCACTTCTTCACATCCATATTGGCAATTCGCCATGGCACATGTCCTAGAGCCTGAAAACAGTATTTAAAATAAGAGGAAGAGCAAAATTCTAGACTGGAATTTAGGAATCACACAATTTTAAGTTAGATATGGATAAATACAGAAATTATTCAGAGTAACAAAAATCCATTCATTATAAATAAAGCTGTTTATATATTACCATATAAAAAAAATCAGGAGCCCCTGAGATATTTTCTACAAACAAAACTCTGTCACCAAAAAACTAGAAGCTTTCCCAGGTCTGAAAAATCAGGTTGGCTAAAAAAGCAGAATGCTTTCCATTTCATGCTGGCTTAAAGATACAGAAGATAGGTAGAAATACCTATTTTCACAAGCTTAGATAAGCCTTAGATCTTACAGCAAATGTTTGCAAGAACAGTTTTCATCAACTGTTGAAAGCATATTAACACAGATAAAATAAATCAGTTGTGGAGCACAGAAAGGTAAAGCAAGGAATAATGGCATGAGATTCAGCACATTAAAAGTAATCTGTATTGGTGCTTTGCTTGAATACATTCAGTAATCCTTATTCAACAGATGGACTGACAGGACTATACACTGAGACTGTACTAGCTGCTCTATCTAAAGCAGCACTGTCAAAGACTTTTACTTCTACCAGGACCAAAACACCTCTGAAGACCAAAATATAAGTATGACCTAGTTTACTTTACCCAGGAGCTACCAAATAGGAAGCCTCTTTCAGCTGTGACAGTATCAGAGAGCAGGGGCAAAGACCCTAAACTGAATAAAGCTAAATCTGTTCATCACAAGGAGAAAATCTGCTGGGATTAAATGTGATTAGATGGTTTTGGTGTGCCTGTTCCATCAGCTCTGTTACTTACTTGCACATGTGCCATCTGGCATGAGCATGTACCCGTCGAGACAATAGCACTTGTAGCTGCCATGTGTGTTCATACATCTGTGCTCACAGGGACGTGGCTTCAGTCCACATTCATTCAGATCTGCAGAAGTCATTGGAACTGAGTGAGTGCTGGGCTTTTATACATATATTCATGCATATAGGTGGATAATGTTGCCTAATGTGTGGAGCTCCCCAGAGTGAAATTGTCTGGATGGAAAGTGAGCCAGCCCCTTGCAAGATGAGAGTTCAGCAGACCATCTGGCTGAAAGACTGCTAGTAAAACCTACACACACAGACCTCTACACTTGAAAAATTAATGCAAACTCCGGCCACATCTGGCAGCTTGTTAGGAAGAAGTGGAGGGGTGGAGAGAATTGTAGCTAATTTTTTTTTTTTTTTGAGTTTTTTAAATGGATTTTTTATGGTTCTAGCCCTCCAATTGACCTCTGTATTAGAAAGGCAAAAACCATGAGACTAAGAACAGCAAAACAGTTTGAGATAAAGTGAAACAAAGATTTTTACTTTAATTTTTCTGAGCTACACACTGGCACCAAGGTTATGAGTAGCAGAAATTAAATACAATATATGATAATAATTATGTGACTAAAAGAATATAAAAAAATCTAAAAATCCTGAGAATAAAGCATCCTAAATCCTTCTCAAAATCCAGGATTTAAAAGCTTTTCAGAAACGAAATCGAACTCCCAACATCTTTCCTTCACAGGGAGAAAATGAGAATTCTAAAACATTTATTTATGTGGTACAGGGTGAGCAGCATGGACAATGAAATTTGGCCTAGGACAAGGGGACAACTTCTGTGTTTTTTTGACACCTCTACCTCTTGTAGTGATTGGTAAATAGACAGAACTCATTTATAGAATGCAGCAGCACATGCAGCCCATTCAACATGTGTTGAACAGTTTAACCAATAATATAATTTCAGTAAAGATGGAGCTCTCCAGGCAAGCACCGAACTTGTGCAACTCCACTTTTAATGGGAGAAGCATCTGTTCTTGTGTCACAGCCTGCAGACCACAGGAATAAAATCTCCAGGCTATTCAAAATATAAACTTTTTGGAGGTGCACAAGTGCTTGTTACAGCTCAGTCCAGGGAGGAGAGAGGATTGTTGCATTCTATTATTCTCACATGGTCTGTTTGAAAAGGGACAACCTGCTTGCAAATCACACTGGATTTTTGTGCTACTGTGACTCCAGTAAATAAGTAAGACCCTCTTAACAAAGAAACTAGAGAACAAAAGTTATTCCACTTAGACCATACATTTTCAAAAGTGCTTATCTGCACCTATCTCTCACAATGCACAGATAGCATACACAGCTCTAAAAAGAGCCTATGGAGATAAGGCTAATTTAGCTCAGACTTGGTGGCAGACTAAAACAGTCCCCTTATCTCTGTTATTTTAGTTAGCTCATGTTGAGCTTGCTCAGCAGGACATTCTGCTGTAAGGACAGACCAAGGCTACATCTGCCAGTAAATTAAAAGTGGGTATTAGCACTCCTGGCTGATGGAACATGACCATCTATACAGCTACACTGTTGAAACAAGAAGCTCTTGGACACTTCTGGCCTGTATCAGTCACCATTTCACAGGTGAAAAAAATCCTGGCCATGCTTCAGGAGGTAGAAAAGCCCAGGAGCTAACAGGGAATGTGCATGTGCAGGTCAGTGCAGTGCTTCCTCCAAGCCTCAGTGCCTGAAGTGCACAGACCTGATCAGATTGCCTATGGACAGCATGTCAGATGCACACAGAGTTACTGCAGGGAAAACACCTGAGGGCTTCTCTGCTGCCTTTTAGTAACACTTAAGCTGCCAAATCATTTTTGAGGTTAAACTTCTGCATTTAGAGGTTGAAGTTGTATATGTGGTGCTTTTATATCTGTTACATATAGTCACTGCTGCTCTTTCCCTTTCCTCTCTAGTGGTACTGAGGATTTAACTTCTTTCCCTGTGAGAAACAGCAAAAGATAGATTTTTCCAAAATACTTAATAGCACATTTTTAGGGCATATTATTTTAAAGATACTGTGTAATAAATGGGCTGTTTGACTATGAAAATGTGTGTTTAGCATATCAATGCAATATTTTCAAGCAAAGTCTGCAGGAGCTTTGGAAGGTAGGAAGGACAGACCTCATAATTTTGTGGCCTTTATGCCATGTTTCCATCATAGCACCTACAGTTCACTCATCTGCCTCTCCATACACAGTGACCTGCTCCTTTAATCTGATTCAAGACAGGGGTCTCATACTTTTGGAACAGGAAAAAAAAAAGCTGAGTTCTTACCAATGTGTTAACTGAAACACTTCCATGTCAGATTCCAAGTTTATGGGGGGGAAATGGTGCATTTAAAGTTTCTGAAAATGCAATTTTAAGGACTCCCTATGGTGATTCTCAGAAACACCATCATATACATACCAGCATATACAAACAGCCCAGGCAGATTGACAAATTACATGTCTACCATACAATTGCATGTCTTTCTGACTAGAAGAGTAGTTTAAAAAGAAATATGGGCTGCTAGTTAAAAAAATAACATGGGTTCTGGAATTGACTTCCATCTCTTCTGATACCTTCCTATACAATCTCTCCACGCCTTAATTCTCTGACAATAAGCATGACAGTTTGCCCTTGTCATCAGTCCATAGGATATATAAAATATAGGTTCAAATTTTTGTCTGCTGAAGGAGGCTTAGAGCTTGCTTGGCATGCTGAAGTTGCAGAAGCCTTAAATTTTTAAGTTCTTCTACATAAACAAGAAAACATCCTGGTTTACTGCTTTGGAAGATGACAAAAACTAGAGTACAAGATAAGTAAACAGAAAACCACCAGTCTCCTTTCTGGAGCATATGCACAAACCTTGATTACAGGTTTTTCCTGTAAACCCAGGGAAACATTTGCATTTGTTTGGTCCCATGCACTCGCCATACTTGCAGCCATGTCCACAGGTAGCTGGTGGAGTCAGGCAGAGAAAGGAGAGAGAAAAATAAAAAGTTAGAAATAGTCTATTTGAGAACTTTTGCCCTGCTTAGTTGCCTAAAATGTTTTGCACAAGTTCAGCATCCTCCATGCCTCTCCATCCAGTCTGAGCACAGTAACTACTGATTAATACTTTATTTGGGCTTGAGAATAGTGGCACTAATATGAATTACAATAATTTGGTTTTTTCCAGGCTTGTAAAGACAAAAGGTCTCTCCCTCATTTTTTTTACTGCATTGCTTACAACTCTTGCCTTTTTCCTTTTTTTAGGAAGCCTATGTGAGAAGCAGCTGGCCAGCAGCTTGAATTGCTATGCTTGGCATCTGGAATAGGAAAGAGGCAACAGCACTGTCCTAGAGCCAAAGGAGACACACACTCCTATAGCAGTTTACAGTCTTGGATCTCCTCAGCTGCAGCTGAGGAACATGTCTGTCCCATGGTGGAACACCCAGAGCACATCTGTCATCAGGCAACTGTCCTTGCCACACATCCCAGCCAGCACAATTGCATCAGGTTTGCAATAATTTGAGAGGGCCACACTTAACCTGGACACATTGAAAAGCAACTCTAAGTCCTCTGGATCATCAATCAGAAATTGAATGCTGACTTTTATAAGCCTTAAGGCTCCTGAAATCTCTCTAATTGTCAGCATGGGGGTTATTCAGGAAGAGCAAACCAAACATGCATTTATATCAGGACTACCTCTGAGGAAACAGTGAGAAAATGTGCACCAGGATGTGAATCTTGATTCCTTATGTAGTTAAGTTGATCTGCAAACTATAGGAAAGTTTAGTTACTATTTAGTAAAGTTAATATTAAGTTCATTCTTCTGAATTCAAGTATCTTCCCTGCATTAACAGATAATTCAGATGTACTGAAGGTACTAACTCAGCAGATTGAGGCATTTCTCAACATTTCTTTCAGCCCTGAATGCAACATGGCACACTGCAAGACCAGCTTATTCCCCTTGGATCAAAAGCATCCCTGCTTGGGGTGTGCTCCCATGGGATGGACACACTTCTCTTCTGTAGCTGAGGAGATGCAAGCCTGCAGAAGACCAGTTTGCAGTGTTAGCACTGAAGCAGAGAAAAACACATCTGGATTTACAATGCAGAATTACATTATAGGTGGCTTAAAGTGATCTGCCAAAGAACAGTCACCTATTGCTTTGAAACAAAACAACTTACTCCACTGGCTGATCAAACATTACATTTGCCAGTTATCCCTCCAGGTATTAATTTGCATCTAAACTAAAGTGCAATTGAGCAATGCAAGAAATACTACAATGATCCCTTTTTCCTTTCTTAAAATGGCATATAATAAATACAGAGCAGAGACATTTTAGCATCTTTCCCTTTTAGCATATGGATTTTTAGCAAAGAATAATCTTAAGCCTCTATACAAATTCATTAGATATAAAAGGCCAAACTCTATAGGACAACAGGTGCGACAGTTGAAAAAGATTCCTAAAACATGTATTTTATGATTTTGTTTTGTTTTGTCCAAATACAATTGGAAAGGGAGATTCCACACTGCATTCTGCCTGGGATATGCAGATCTCTTACAAATTAGAAGTATCTTTAAGAGTCATTGTCTCTTCATTAAGCAAATAATCCACAGACCAGAAGGCTGGCTGGCTACCCAAGCTCAAGTCAGAGGCACTAATTATTGCTTGGGTTTTATTTATATTTTTTGAAAGTTAAAACCTTCTGGTTCTCAAAGGCTGTGTAATCTGAAGATAAAGGATACCAACTGATATAAAACCATTTTAGGGGTTTTTATATAGCATTAGAAAACACTGCATTTATGGCACGTACTCAACAGCTGCAACAGTATAGCCACTGACCAGGGCTGTGCAGGAGGTTAGAACAGATGGTGCCTTCTGGATCTAAGAATTTCTGAACATGCAAGTTATGGTTTGGTGTTATTTACCCAAAGCTGTGCTTTTTTTGGGGAGAGGGTGTCTCAAGCATGTTTTATTCTGTCTCTCACAGAGTTAGGAGATTTCACTCCCCAGAAGTTTTCTTTCTGTAACTTATGGCAGACATGAGAAACCTCCTTTTGAGTGCAGAGTGTGCAGCAACAGAGAGGAAACAAACAGAAAGTGAATGTTACCTTCACAGTGGCCCTTGCTCTTCCTCCAGCCAGGACAGCAATCCCACCTGGAGCCGTAGCGACACGCCCCAGGCTGGCTCACAGCCCCCAGCTGCCCCAGCGCTCTCCAGCTGTGTGAGGAAGGACAAACACTAACTCCAGCAGGAAAAGCTCTAGTCCATTCCTCTGCACACCCCTTTGTACAATTCTCCTATGTTTTATCCACTGTCAGGCATTTTCATTTCACCAAACTGAGAGTACTGTTCCTAGACAGGAATGCAAGCTTGCATTTGATCAGAGAAACTGGGATGATGGGAATGTTTTACCAGCAATAAATTAACTGTGCAAGATAAACCCTTTCTAATGAGAAACATGGCAAAGGCAAAAAACACAGCCAGCTTCCCTGCTAGAATGAGTCATCTTATTCAGTGAAGTCAATAAGGCTGCCTCAGCTTGTGTCACATGAATAACTGGATTGAATATATGATGACATAACTGACAGCACTATTGCCTCAGATGATGAAAGACTGGTTCTACAGAAAAGCATGTTGAGAACATCAGTCAGCCCCATAACAGCTAGAGACTTGCAGGCTCACAGTCACTGCATACATGCATAAGTGCAGACAGTCCCAAGCATTCTGGTTGCATGAGACTCTCTGACCACACAAATTAATGTTAATTTCACCTGCCAATAAGCCCAGAGGGTTCAAAGTCATTGTGCACATCAACAGCTGCAAGTGGAAAACCTGTCATATTAGTTGCCAAAATTATAAATCTGATGGAAATCCACAGCTATGTAAATCCTCTAGACCTCCTCTGTGCTTCTATGAGTGCTGTGGCTTTAGTTCTCTTCTCCCTCTGCTTGCTGTTACTAAGTTGTCCACCACCACATGCCTGTCCCCTTTATGAAATTCTTTCCTTTCTCCAAAAATCCTCTGTCCCCATTGCTTTATCCAAGTCATAATTTAAAATGCATTTTCTTCAAAGAGTCCAAAGTGCTGGTTTTGACCCATAAGATTCCTTTTTGGTGAGAGCTTTGTAGTAAGTTATTTGGGGTACTAAGGGGGGCAACACAGTGCAACAAAAATCTCATGGTGGGAAAAAAATGTCATCAGGCATGAACTTTTGCATTTCTTAGTCTGAGGCACAAAAAAGGTAATATTTTAGCACATTACAGGAGTGCTTTGTGTGTATCCTCCTGCACTGATCTATAACGGTTGCACTCATATCAAAACAAGGCAAACTAGTAGAACAAATATATGCATACACTTCAAAGACACAAGATGTTAATCCAGATTTTTCTTTAGTAGCTGAACCTTTGGAACCAGAAGGGAGTCCAGAGGAAATGCATAAGCTCATGTATCTGAGATACTCTAAAGAAAGAGATGGTCTTCGTGTCACCTAGCAAGTAAAAAAGCTTCAGTGCTGGAATAAGTCTTTCTGAAGCCACCCAATCTTTGCCATCAAACCAGTGATTCAGTTTACAGGAGTGCATGTACTTGTACATGAACATATTCAGACAGGTGGAAAAAGTGTTTTGAAAGCTGTAACTCCTCTGTGTGTGTCTGTGACAAATCAGCACCCTGTCTCTGCATCTATAATCAATAAAATAACATTTTTCCATTTTGTTATCCACATGCTGCTGGCTTACATCACTTGCAAGTACACAGGTTAAAGAACATATGTTCTGCTTAACGACTAGAGTGGCCTTGAATTCACCTGGATAGTAAATATAGACTCTGCTTGCATCCCAAAAAATTCCTTTGAATGCATCTGGATAGTGCTATGACTCCCCTGGAAGGTTAAAATGCCTAAAGCATGGAGGAAGAAGGATCTCATTCCTTTCCAGAAGTTGCTCATTTTCACAGGAAAAACTGATTCAGAAATGTTTAATAATTTACTTTAAAAGAAGTAATTATAAAGTATACAATCTTTGTAAAGATTTCAGAATAAACTTTTTTTTGAAAGTGGAAAATGTTCCATAAAGCTGCAAATTAAATTAACATAGCTGAACTCTATAGATATTGCCCTAGGCAAGGTCAAAAGGCTTGTTCTGACTTCCACAACAAGCATCAAGATAAAATTTACTTTTGGCAGAGGGAAAGATCAACTAGATCCCAAAATCTGGGAGGAAAATCAGTTTTGCCAGGTTAGTCCCTCTCACCCGTGAAGAATCAACACCCATCAACTTAGCTATTTCTATCAGGAGTTCAGCATCTTTTGAAAAAGAAATTTAGAAAGAGGAGATTTTTCAGGCAGGCAGACCTTTCCTGGAAGAATGTTACATGAACCCTCCTGGATAATGGGGAAGAAGTAATGCAGACCGCAGGAACAGGGCACTTCTGATCACTCCTTGTCTGATATTCCTCTAGAATTTCAGAGGGACTACATAAAGTACCTGAGTGAAATGGCTGGACTTATCACAGTGTGCAAAAAAATTCCTGGCCTTAAAGAACCTGCAGCCAAAATATGTGACTGAAAAATAAAGGCAAGAGAAGGCACATTGTGCAGGTCAGATCACAGTGCAGGTCAGTGGTGTCTGAAGAACTCAGTCCTCTGAGAGGCAGCACTGATGCTAAAGGAAACAAAGTGGGTACTTAGCAGTGGGCACTTGATTTTCATGTGGCTGTGGTATTGCTGACAGCACTATGTGACATTTAGCAAAGAAGTGAGGATGAATAGTAACCACAACAACCCAGGACCACCTGAGATGAGGTGGCTGAAATAAAGAGCTGGCTGCATTAGCTGCTAAAATATTGCTGTGAGCCATTAGCAGCATCTTAAACTAAGTGGGACTAAGTTTCACTGCTGCTGTAATCTGTATTGCTGTTATGGTTTAGGAATGGTATTTCCCAAATCAATCCCCCCAACACACTCTCCACAATCACCCCCCACCCTCTCTTGCTCCCTCAATTTCCCCTCACCCTTCCCCTGCAGCAGGATGGAGTTGAGAATTGGATGGAGGCACAATAGGCAAAGATTGCAGGTTGAAGTAAGAACAATTTACTGGAAATAGCAATGAGATAAGGAAACGAACAGTAACAGCAACAATACTAAAGACAGGAGGTAGAAGAAAAGAAACATTTCACATGCAACTACCCCAATAATAGACCAGAGAGGCTCCCTCCACCATGTTTTGTTGACTAGAAAGAACCCCTTCTTCCCTGAGCACAATCTTTTTCTCTCAGCCCTTGAAAATGGTTTTAGGTGGTATAGAATAATATATGTGCTTTCTCTAAGACATAAAAGCAGGTCTGGAGTTCATGAACTTCCAGTTCCTGAGGAGCTGACCACTCAACAGCCTCGCATGCACTGGAACAGCACACAGCCACTTGTTGATGACAAATGCTTCCATCCACAGATCTAATATTAAAGAAATAAACCACAAAACATCTTGAAGGCTTCATATGCAGTTGCTGTGAATTCTCCCTTTATGAGATACTGCCTTGCTGCAGCACTTCTGCTTCTGGAGAACTGGGAGAGGGAACACTGGAACGGCTTGCTCTGGAGTAAGCAGTTTTACTGATCTTCTCTCGAAATCTCCTTCTGTTTCCAAAGCATACCTGTCTCCATAGGACCCAACATCTGTGATGGCTGGCTGCTGGTGGAGGGCTGGCAGACCAAGAATTGGAGGCGCTCACACCTTTCCGCAGACGGGCAGGTGTTTCCCCATTTGGGCCGCCGCTGAAGCTGCAGAGTGCGCGCTGCGGGGCGAGTACCCGGGGAGCGCTCGGACCGGCCGGGCGCCGCTGGGCACCGGAGCGGCCCCGGGCACGGCCCCGGGCGGGAGGGACCTGCCTTCATCCCGGGGAGCGCCCCAAACCCGCCGGGGAGCAGCGGCACCCGCCCTGCCCAAAAGGGCAGCGCCCCGCCCGGCCCCGCTCACCTGCCCGCGGCTCCCAGCCCGGTTCCCAGCCCGGCTCCCAGCCCGGCGGCGAGCAGCGCGGCGAGCAGGGCGCTCCCGGGCGCCGGCACCATCGCCGGGCACGGGCGGGCGGGCGGCCAGCCCGGCGCTGTGTGTCTGTCCTCGGGCTGTCTGTCCTCAGGCTGTCCCCCGGGCTGTCCCTCGGGCCGTCCCGCGGCGGCAGCGCCGGAGCGCGGGCACGGACAGGGCCGTATAACCGGGCGGGGCGGGGCGGACCCGCCTCCGGCCGCGCTCCCCGCTCTGGGGCCGGGGCGGGCAGAGACCGGGGCGGAGGGGGCGGGTGGCGGGGCAGGCTGCCCCGGAGCCGGCCGTGGAGCCAAGGGATGCTCCTCGGGAAAGCCGTGTCACTCCGGCGGCGGAACGAACCCTGAGCCCGGCCGTGGAGCCAGGGGGATGCTCGATACGAACCCTTAGCCAAGCTATGGAACCACAGGGATGCTCGGTACGAACCCTGAGCCAGGCTATGGAACCACAGGGATGCTCGGTACGAACCCCGAGCCAGGTTATGGAACCAGGGGATGCTCGGTACGAACCCCGAGCCAGGTTATGGAACCGCAGGGATGTTCGGTACGAACCCTGAGCCCGGCCATGGAATCACAGGGATGCTCGGTACGAACCCTGAGCCAGGCAATGGAACCACAGGGATGCTCGGTACGAGCCCTGAGCCCGGCCATGGAACCGCAGGGATGTTCGGTACGAACCCTGAGCCAGGCTATGGAACCAGGGGATGCTCGGTACGAGCCCTGAGCCAGGCTATGGAACCACAGGGATGCTCGGTACGAGCCCCGAGCCCGGCTATGGAACCAGGGGATGCTCGGTACGAACCCTGAGCCCGGCCATGGAATCACAGGGATGCTCGGTACGAGCCCTGAGCCAGGCTATGGAACCAGGGGATGCTCGGTACGAACCCTGAGCCCGGCCCTGGAGCCACAGGGATGCTCGATATGAACCCTGAGCCCGGCTATGGAACCAGGGGATGCTCGGTACGAGCCCTGAGCCAGCTATGGAACCACAGGGATGCTCGGTACGAGCCCCTGAGCCCGGCTATGGAACCAGGGGATGCTCGTGCGAGCCCTGAGCCCGCTATGGAACCAGGGGATGCTCGTGCAGAGCCCCGAGCCAGGCTATGGAACCAGGGGATGCTCGGTACGAGCCCCGAGCCAGGCTATGGAACCACAGGGGATGCTCGGTACGAGCCTGAGCCCGGCTATGGAACCAGGGGATGCTCGGTACGAGCCCTGAGCCCGGCTATGGAACCAGGGGATGCTCGGTACGAGCCCTGAGCCAGGCTATGGAACCACAGGGATGCTCGGTACGAACCCTGAGCCCGGCCCTGGAGCCACAGGGATGCTCGGTATGAACCCCGAGCCAGGTTATGGAACCAGGGGATGCTCGGTATGAGCCCTGAGCCCGGCTATGGAACCAGGGGATGCTCGGTACGAGCCCCGAGCCAGGCTATGGAACCACAGGGATGCTCGGTATGAGCCCTGAGCCGGGCTATGGAACCAGGGATGCTCGGTACGAGCCCCGAGCCGGGCTATGGAACCACAGGGATGCTCGATGCAGAGCCCTGAGCCCGCTATGGAACCAGGGGATGCTCGGTGAGCCCCGAGACGGGCTATGGAACCAGGGGATGCTCGGTACGAGCCCTGAGCCAGGTTATGGAACCAGGGGATGCTCGGTACGAGCCCCGAGCCAGGCTATGGAACCAGGGGATGCTCGGTACGAGCCCTGAGCCAGGCTATGGAACCACAGGGATGCTCGGTACGAACCCTGAGCCCGGCCCTGGAGCCACAGGGATGCTCGGTATGAACCCCGAGCCAGGTTATGGAACCAGGGGATGCTCGGTATGAGCCCTGAGCCCGGCTATGGAACCACAGGGATGCTCGGTACGAGCCCCGAGCCAGGCTATGGAACCAGGGGATGCTCGGTACGAGCCCCGAGCCGGGCTATGGAACCAGGGGATGCTCGGTACGAGCCCGAGCCCGGCCCTGGTGCTCTCCCCGTGTCCCGCCGGCTCCTCCCCCGCAGGCCCCGCTGTCCCCCCGTGGCGGCGCTGCGATGGGTTTCCATCAACGGGAAACTGCATTTGCACCCAAAGCTTTCCAGGCTTTGCCTTGCAGGGCCATCCCTGAACAAACTTTTCCCAAGCTGCTAAGTACTTGGATATTAAGAAAAAGTCTTTCCTTACAAAAATCTTCTCCAAGTTGCTGACATCTACTGCTGATTTTTTCAGACTTCTGAAAGTACAGATGTTCCTCCAAAGCACATTTAAGTCACCACAATTGTAGATAGGAGCAGTGCAAAGTTAGAGGTATCAAAAGATGGCAAACTTAGGCCCAGAATTCAAATGACATGTGATTAAAATTCAATCTAAAAAGAAACAAACTTGTGCAATACTGTTTATGTGTTGCACAGGATGGTAAAGACTTTTTTGTCCTGGATGCTGGACACAAAAGCCATTGTTGGTTTGCAGCTGTGCTCTTGAGACTCTTCAACTCCATTAGTGTTGTCTTCCTGTATGGAGGGAGTAGTCTTTTTGATTTTAGTCAAACCAGCACCATGTAGAAAGTATACTAATTACTTAAATCTGAATTCAAAGACTCATGGTTTTATTATGCACATTTATTCCAACAAATAGATATAATGCATCATTTGAGTCTGAGCTTGCCACTAAAATACAGATTGGTGTTCAAGGCAAGTTTTTTTGGCCAGAAGACAAATAATTTCTGAACTGTGATGCATGTAGTCTGTTATGAGCTATAATTATTTCCTCAAAAATATTTTTTTTTTTTTTTTTTTTTTTTTTTTCCCAGAGTGGCTTTTGGATAGGTCTGTCTGCCCTGGTGGTTCCTAAGTAGTATTTCACATTTCCTGCTGGAATGGACTGGCCCTAGGTCTCCCCCATTCTCTGTGATTTATTAGGGAAATGTTTACTGAGGTTGTAGTCATGGCTGTTTCCCAAGTGAAAGCTAATGGGCAGTTTCTGGACTATCCTCCCAATCTTGCTCTGAGCTCTCACAGGAGCTCTTTCATACCAGGGTGATATAAGAGGGGCCTGTGGCTTCTAGGGTCATATATAACATGTCTTACAGGAATATCCCTCAGCTTTTAGTAGAACCTTTTTGTACTTCATACAATCCTGATCCCAAAGCACACCTCGTGGCTGCAGTTCATGCATTTTCTTGATATCTAGAATGCAAAATGTGGAATTAGTGGGATGACAATTATTAATCCTATCTCTAGACTGAACACAGTTCTTATTGTTTCATGAAATGCTGCCCCTAGTTTTTGGGTCTTGGTATATCAGTTTGTCATCTCTGGACCAAAGTGAGGCCTTATGATAAGACAGCTTTGCACACTGAAGATGCCATTTGCCATTTGGGGTGAATGGACATAACAGCTCTGAATTTGTGTGTGGGGGGAGTCCTGCTCAACCCCCCTCACTTCTTCCTTTGCCTGACATGCAGGTTGTATCAACAAGAGCATCACCAGCAAGCAAAGATGAAGAAGCAATTGGCCCTCTCTATTTATATCACTTGTCAGGACATACCTGGAATACTGTGATTAGGTTTTTCCTACTTGTCCCACTTGCTACTTTCTCTCTGAAAGTTACTGTGGAACAGCTCTATAAACCCATGGACCCTGGAGCTTCCTTGCAGAGGAGGAGATTCAGTCTCCAGAGCATTCTGAAGGCACACAAAGTACAGGCCCTGACACAACTCTGGCTGTACCTGATTTAATTTGCTTTTTTCCTCTGAGGCAGTAGCTCTAATACTCAAAAGGATGGAAGGGGGAATGGACTATGGTCTACCAGGCTATGGAAGAGAACTGGATCTGCCCCTTTCTCTTCCACACTTTGAGTGTCCCTTCCCATGGAAAGGAAGGGGTTACATCTTCAAATTAAGCCTTGAACTCTGAAAAGTGCTGCAAGTCCCCCGTGAAGAACCCAACACCAAATATCTAATACATAATGCCCCCATATGGGCCCTTTTCTCCCACCTGGCCTATCTTAATTGATACCTATGCAATCCATGTGTGCACCAGGGATTGCCATTTCCAGCAGCTTTATGAATGAATGTAACAGGAGATCACTGTGTGGTTTTCAGAGAGGAATTTTATAAGTATAGCTTCCTGGCTTTTGATGTGATTTTCTTTACTTTCAGGTCTCCTGCCAAAAAGATTTAGACATTTTTTCCCCTCATATTATTTCTCTACATACTTACACACAAGTCTTTCATTGCTTGACTACATTAGCCTATAAGAAAAATAATTCAGTCACTGCTGATTCTCTTTTATATAACACTTTCCATATGGTAGCCCAATAACACGGTGCCTCTTAGTAGTTTTTGGAGTTTTTTTCTGACAGAAAAAACCACAGTGGTTTTATAGTTTGTTCAGCCATACTATCTTTAAAATAATATGAAATTCATGTAATTTGTACCTTTATTTTGTTGTATTAGTAAATGTTAAATGTTAATTGACTATCCTGTAATTCAGTGTTTTGGAGCTTTTGACAGTTGTCCTTTTTATTTGAATTATCAAAATGGAACAGTTGGCAAAAGAATGAAAAAAGTAGGGATTCAATCAGGTAGGGCCTGGACCTGTCATGCACTTTTTAATGGGTCCATAGTTGCAACTTTTCAGCTTTGGCTAATTTGCAGCTGCCTTTAGAGATTACTGTATGGAGAATGGCAGTAGATTTCTGTTTTACTTGGATCCCAGGTTCTGTCCTCGTTTGTTCCCCTTGAGCATCTCAGTGCTGGAATGCTCAGTAACAAAGCAGGAACCTCAGCCTAGTGGGGAAGCACACACTAGGTGTGTTTGTGGAAGCAACAGGAGGATCTTTGTGATTTCACATCACAAAGGCATTTGGTCTTGAATTCTCAGATTACCCTTCTGCTATCATGAGTTCAGGTTCTCTCTGTGTCTTAATATTTGGAGTAGGTGTAGGTGTAGGATTCTAAATTTTCTTATGCTGTAAATATGAAATATTCAATTCTATTTAGGAATCACAAAGGACAGATGAAGTTGAAAGAGAAATACTTCAGCTAAAACATTTACATTAAGCATGGATAGAGTAAAAACAACTCAGAGCATTAAGGACTGAAATATTGCTATAATAGCAATCATGGTTATATCCCTTTTTTTTTAGTGAAGTTCCATTTATTCTGCCAGATAGTTTCAGATCAAGTTATTGTGTAGATTTTTCATGGAGTAGAACAAATAGAGAAATAAAAGAAAACCATTCATTTTTTTCTCAGTAATCATTTTGTCAGCTTTAACAGACTATTTTGAAAGAGTAAGAAGTCATGAATGGGATTTCTGAATTGGAATTCCTGAACAGAATTATGATTATTAAATCAATTGAGCTTATTTTTTGTTTTGGTTTGCTGAGCATTGCTTCAGGATATCTTGAGGAAAAAAAATCAGGTTCAAAGTTGAAATTCTTGCAGTTATTTAATGATGATCTGAGTATTTAGGAAAAATATCAGATATCCATAGGTTTATGAGACTTAGTAATATTGCTTCACTGAGATTATGCATGTGAACAAAAGTTGGCAGACTAGATTGTTGAAGGCAGAGCACCAGGATTAGCAAACCTTTGCTACTTGGAAAATTTAGTTATAACCTCAATCATCTACTTTTTAGCTGACACTATAAAATACTCTCAGAAGTGGTCTGTTTACATTCCTTTGATATTTGATAACATTTTTCAGATTTCTGCCATGGTTAAACTCAGCTCTGTGGTCCATGGGGCAGTGCTTGCTGCCCTTTGTGTAGCAGGGAGTAGGGAATTCATTGGCAGGATCAGCCTGGATCCCAGACATCCATAAGAAAACCTCAGTATACATCTAACTGAGATATATTATGTTTTTATGAGAGAATCCTTATTTCTGGTCAAAAGTAACTGCAATCATAAAGGCTGAGTGTTTAGGAAATGATATGTATTGTATTATGCTTAAATAATTAAAAAATCCCACACTCAAGATGGTGGGTTTCACATGTTGGGTTTATATTCCACAGCCAGGAGTTCCAAGAGAGGTTATAAATTTATTTGGCAGAAGCAACTGAGCTGAAGGATTTATGTGCCTGTTTGATGACTGGTTCAGGAGAACATGAAGAACTCAGCAAACGCTGATGAAATTTATTTTGGCAGCTAAGACAAATGAAAGGAAGACAACATGGAACTAATGAAAAATCTGAGGGCATCATGGAGGAATATATGCATGGAAATGTCTACTCCAGGTTTTCCTTTCTGTCACTTGGCTCTCTGGCATGGATCTTCATTGCTGGTTCAGTTGTGTCAGGTCTGCTTTTGAAGTGCATCCTAAGCTTTCAGCTAAAATCCACAAAGTCCATTCCTTATGGTCCATGAACATAAGCATGCTGAACAGACAGACACAAGATTTACTTCCAAAGTGCAATTCTAATTTGAACTGGAATACAGATGTAGAAACACCATCTGTGTCTGCATTAGGGACAGTACTGGTATTATAATAAATAAATACTGGCTTTTTGGAGAAAAATCATTCCAAAGGGACTTTTTATCTGAGTGTCTACACTTACTTTTATTTGATTTTTTTATAAGCTCTTTTCCCTAGACCTTAATCTTCAGCGCTTAAAAGTGTGGCTAGATAAACACTTTAGTCTGTTTCCACTTTTTGTCACTTTTTTTTGTCACAAAACAGTGCCTTTTACTGAATGAGAAATTATTTTCTTCTTTGGTGCCTTCTTTTGTTGGCCAAAATAATCTAGATATGGCTTTTATTGTAGTGATCATCTGCTCTCTCCACTACTCAGCCATACAGGAATCATGGAGGAGTCTGGAGTTCAGTCAGATATGATACTGAAATGCCAAATGAAAGTTTTGGAGAACATGTTCTTACTCCTCAGCTGAACTGCCTGAATTTCATCAACTTGCCTGAATTCATTTGGTCAGTGTCCTTTACCTCTTTGTCTCATAAAACTTATGAATACTCTTGCCCTCATACAAATCTTAAGAGAATCTAGAGAAGATCTGACAAAACAAATAGAAGTAATGCAGAATTAAGTCAAATGAAAAAATTATGAAACATGCAATATTTTATAAAACTTAGTTTATTTTTCAGTAATGACTGTTCACATAAACATTTGGTGGATACAGTTTGATATTTACAAGTGCACACATTTCTTTTTTTTTGTGTTGGTGCTTTAAAAACTCTTAGCATCTTAGGTTTTGGTCCCAGTCTGAGATCCAGGTAGGTTTCTGAGCTGTGTTTCTTGCATAATCAGAACTGCCCTCTTGAAACTGATCTGCTATCTTGCTCCAAGGGCTAGAAATCTTTTCAGGCTTTTGGAGTTGAGCACTGTTGCTTTCATTGGGTGATGCAGACATCTGTCACCACTCAGCACTTTTGTTCCATGTCACTCTGTCTTCCAGGTGGCACTTCATCTCATTTCTGCATTTGAGAGGAGGCTACCAAGGAACCTCACTGGGGTTTTCCAATACTCAAAGGGGGATCATAAAAAAAGAGGGAAATTGATGTTCCACATGGACAGAGGGGGACAGTTTAAAACTAAGAGAGGTGAGATTTAATTTGGATATTAGGAGGAAGTTCTTTACTGTGAGGTGGTGAGGCACTGGAAGAGGTTGCCCAGAGAAGTTATGGATGCCCCATTCCTGGGATTGTTCAAGGCCAGGTTGGATGGAGCTCTGAACAACCTGGTCTAGTGGGAAGTGTTCCTGCCTATGGCAGAAGGGTTTGAACCAGAGGATCTTGAAGGTCCCTTCCAACCCAAACCCTTCTATGATTCAGTGATTTGCCTTTCTGAGTGGATATCTATCTCTTTGGTTTTAGCCACTCTGTCTTGGAACCTTTTTCATCCAAAGTGTATTCCTCTCCTTTAAACTTTGCATATTACCATATATTTCCTAAGCTTATATGTAGACATGTATTAGTATAGATATTTTTAAAAGTAAACATCTGTTTAACATCTATCTGTTGCTAATATGCAGTATAAAATTAAGTGTATGCCTTAAGTCCCTCCTGGAAAATAATTTGGCTGCTTTTCTTCCCCCTTCCCAACTGTGTACATATTGTAAATAAATTTGTACTCTGAAGCCCATAGTGTTTATGTCCAACTGCCTTTCTCCCTCATCCATCCCTCCTCTCCTTTCCTTCCCTTCCCTTTCCTTAAAGATGGCTATGCAGAAACATCTGCTTTCTGTTATCCACTGTGTCAAACAGAAAACAATAACAGTGCTCATTAGGAAGTTTCCATGTTTAACATTTGCATGGCAACATTCAGAGAAAGAGGACCTCCCAGTTTTTTTCTTGAAGATCTTTGTTATTTTCTCACCATAAATTCTCCAGAAGGCTTTTGGCAGTTCTGTCATGATGCTCAGTTTCTTGCCTGGAAGCCTGACCTCCTGAAATATCCCATTCTTACACTCTTCAGTCTTCAATCACATGGGGTGGTGTGCTTACCACACTGGAAAATGACTGCTGTTAAAATAATAGCTGTTTCAAACTTAGGAAATATTTTAGAACCTCCTTGTTGACACCACTAACAATCAGTTTGTTCCCATGAATGCACCGTATGGTTCTCAACTAGTCCAGGGAGATAAGGAAAGCTCAAAAACAATCAGTGTTTCAGCCTGCTTGGTAGGTGTTCTTTCATTTCACCTACAGTTACCCGCAGTCTGAGTTCAGGGAAATAGAAAAGTTCTGCTTTTCCCCATTGCTCAAGAAATGAGGAATATGTGTTATAAGAAAAAACAATCTTAATGGGAAAAGAATTTAATAACAGCATATTGATGAATATTAATTTCTAGATGACTTTATTATCTGGTTAAAAGTCTTTTGATCTCTTTTAAGACCTCATAATACAGGTCACCCTTATGGATTGCCTATATGGTGTTAGTATAGGTGTTGTACAGAAATTTGTTGGTAAGTGATACAGCAAAACAGATCAGGTCTATAAGGAAAGGAAAGGTGAAAGTTGCTTGCAAAAACTCTGAGTAAGTTGATTTTACTCCCACCCATTCTTACTTCCACTTACCACAAGCACCAAGTGTGCCTGAGTGGTCTGACACTGTGTGGGGCACAAAGGGCCAGAGAAACTGGCTACTGAGTCCTTGTCACAGCTCTGGGGTTCTTCACAGTTGGCAGTGATGAATTACTTTTTAAAGAAGCATTTCATGTCCATTTAGGAATAGTGTTTATTCTCCTGTTGTGATAAGAGGAGGGAATGGTGTGTATGATGTTGTGCAGCCTTGTTGCCATCCATTCTTATGTTCTCAAAATGTCTTACATTAATGAGTAATTTCTGCTGAGGTCTTATCTCAATGTGTGCTGTCTGGGTTTGACACATGCCTCAGTGTGATTGACTGGGAACTGCCTTGCTCATTACATTATTTTTTTAACCCTTGTTCTGCTGTTTTCTCCTAGTGCAATCTCTTTTCCTCACACACATTTCCATTCATAATTAATTCTTAGCAACCTCAAAACCTTGGTTGCAAGTCTTTTCATCCTGGTCACAGTTCTAGGAAAACCTTGGAATTACAGCTCTGCAGGACTTAGGCAGTGTGAATAACTGATGCTTTCCCCATATCAAGAAAAGACAAGAGTTGTGTGTGGTTCATTATAAAAACATAATATGACAAACAACAAAACTCAGGAAGATTAATAACTCTAAAGCTTATAGGAAAGCAAAATGTCACAAAACCTTCTCCTGTGTATAGCAGCATGAAATTTGTCAAGGACAGGCCGTGTCTCTGTCCCATTCAAATAATGTCAGGCTATGTGTCATAGTGCCAAGACTGAGAGAGATTTTAACCTTCAGCTTGAGGATTATCTTTCTTTTGAAGATAAAAAATAATGAAATCATTATCCCTGGAGTATAATGATTTCTTTTTTGTTGTTTATGTTGTTTTGTTTTACATATTTATCACTGGCCCGTGTCAGAATTCTTATTCTGGAAAAATAAATTTATTTTTTTCAACTGATTAAGTGCTTCCTATGTATCTTCATTTATATTCCCTGTCAATACATTCTGGGCATCTTGATGCCATTGTGTTTGAGGAAGCAAGGACACCCTAACATACGATTTAAAAAAAATAGATATTGTGGGCTAGGAGTGCAAGACAATACTGACTGATGGTAGGGTTGAGTAGACAGCTGTATACCTGCTGGTTTTGTTTGAAATGTTGTATCCAGCTAGTATCTGCCACACTTGAACATGTAAAAGTGTTCAGTTTTTCTTTTTCAACTGTGGACTGAATTCTCTGTTTCTCTAAATGGGAGTGTTTTCATTTTGAATTCTAAAGTACTTCTGCATTGCACATCATTTAATATTAACTTTCTGTATTCAGTGCAGATGGATTTATGTGCTGTCTGGCTTTTTCTTCTTTTTGCCCATTACTGGTTTGGCTAAGCAGACAGGTGGAGGTGGATAAGTACATGTGCAGGTTGAAAGGATGCCAGGTATAGAAACCATCTGTGATGCAATCTGCAGAGCTCCACAGTGCTAGTAACAAAACCAGACTCATATCAGCAGTGACAACCATTGTCTTGGTGTGATTTTACTGGGCACCATGTGTTTTCTGTATCATCATTCCTGACCATGTGTAGTAACTTCAGATGGTTTATAAGAATGAGTGATGGCTAATCCTGCCTTGTTAAACAAAAGTCCAATTTAGGCTGGGTGGAATTACAGACTCTAAGTCACTGCCCTGTAATTGTGTTTGTGCTGTGTAAATGACCACCATGAGAGATTGGACACTGGGATATTCCTTAGCAAACACATGCCTACAAACATTCTAGATCCACGTGGGCATGAGTAGTGTAGGGTCAGTCTCATTGTAAGGAGTGTTTTCTAAATGCCTCCTCCTGCAGGCAGACAGTGCAAAGTTTTTGCAGAGGAAGTGCATGGGTTTCAGAAGCTTTCAAGATGAAATTGAGGACTGGAAAAGTTTATTGTCTTCAGCTTCTTCTGTACTTCTTACAGTATCAATTCTGCTTTCCCACTCCTGGTTCTGTGAGTATGTGAAGAGTAAATATGAAGTATATTTATGTATTTCCAAGTAATCCTGTCCTTTATGACTGTGGTTCCCAACATTTCTGTGCCTTAACCACTATCTGAGTTATATAATAACCATTTTCTGGTAAAAAAATCCCAAAAGTAGAACTTCTATGTCCATTTGTCATATCTTGATGGAAGTGTTCTGGTAAGAGATGAAACATGTGAACTGCTCCTTTCCAGAAAGTCGAATCAATCATCTACCTTGCTCAATATTTTGGATTTCAATATCTGTGTCATTAACTTCAATTGGCACAATGAAAACAATAAGTATCCTTTCTCTAGAAATTGCAGAAATTGATATGCCATGGTTTGAAATTGCACTTGTAGCTAATGAATCCTTCTGTGTCTTTATGATTCTGAGTCTGTCAG
Organism: Luscinia megarhynchos; assembly: GCA_034336665.1. Lineage (NCBI taxonomy): Eukaryota > Metazoa > Chordata > Aves > Passeriformes > Muscicapidae > Luscinia > Luscinia megarhynchos. The sequence goes on from JAPFBE010000003.1 coordinate 18,215,955, forward strand.
AAAGCTGTCTTCCTTTTCCAATACCATTACAGTAAAATAGACATGTTTATTAAGCTTAGACATAAATCATACAATATGCATTTTGCTGGCCTTATGGGAGGCATCCAGTGCATTGGGGAGTAATGCTGAGTTCTGGTGACAGTGGAAGCTGTGTAAGCACTGTGGGCTATGCAAGCTGCAAAATGCTATGAAAAGGAGGATTAAAAGTAACAAAAGATGAGTTCTGACTGCAAGTGCATCTTGCTGAGAAAAAGGAAAGAACAAGTAAGAGCTTTAGAGTGTTAAAAACATTTTGTTTCAGTGCTTAGAGGACTGTCTTTCTCAATGAACTTTCCGTAGCATATGTACTTTCCTGTTCTCGAAATTAATGCTATTTATGGTATAAGTCTGAGCAGTTAATAATGTACAGAGAGGCAACTTTTATTTGCATATCTTGGGAGTGGAAACCAATGGACAATTCCCTGTCTCTCCACAGCAATCTGTTTAAGAGAGCAAAATTACATCTCCTGCCTTGAGCAATAGTGGTCTCAGGAGAAAATCTCTTCTTAAAAAACAATTGTATGGCTTTGTGTCACAGAGTGTTCATTGCTTTCTGGAGGCATAATACTGAATAAATGCCAGTATCTTTCTGTGTTTTAATGTGCATAATTGTGCTGATTCTGTCAATTTAGTTGAACCTTTATTTTGCACATGTGCTGCTAAGTGATAAAACAGCCCCATGTGAGGAAAAATGGCAGGAAACACAAAGAAGAGAAGTCCCAGCCCTCTCACAGCAAAACCTGTGCTCTTTGTCCTGCACACAATGTGTTGCATTCTTTTTTCAATTTCATACTTGAAATGTGTTTTACTTGCCTAGAATGGAGCTCTTGATTTAGAAGTGGGTAGGTCAGTTCCTGTGTGTTGGGGCATTCCTCAGAAACTTCGTCTTTAAGCCCTGCTCTGAGACAGGAGCTAAGTGGCTGAGCATGGGTTTTGTGGCTCAGGTCCATATAGGAATGTTATTCTGGATTTATTGAACAACTAATTTGCTGAAGAAATGTCTCATCAGAAGAACTAATTTTTCATCTTTTCTCATATATTTTCCTTTTTGTTATTTTCCCTTTGAGGACAGGCCAGCAGCAGAAATCCCCACCCACCATGACCATTCCTCAAGTCTGCTGCTTGTGCTAGTCTGGAATTTGACATGTGAAGAGGTGGCAGCACCATAGTGCCAAGATGAAGTAATTGATAACAAAACCACCCACAAGTTGGGAATGATGACACATGGTTTATGCATAGGCTGGATTTCTCTCTTGGGCTGATACTGCCTGATACTGGTGTTTGGGTACTCAGGGTCAGGATGGCAGCATAAACCAGCAGATACAGGCTGCACTACCTTCTAATTTGTTTCTGGAAATGGTGTTGACTTTGTATTTTGACTTATGTGTTGTGGTCACAGACATATCAAAAATAAACAAGAAGTGATTCATTGCCTTCAATAGGCATCTTAACCCAACATTTATGGTCATGATGACACCAAACAGTCTCTCTGCATCACACTGTTAAATGGCATTCCTTGATGAAAGATGAAGAAATTGCCTTGCATTGCATTCTTAATGTTATTGGTTTTTTTCTCTACCTTCTCTGGATGAGAGACTCAGACTCTTCTAACTTGGTGATTTTTGGTATGATTCTGAAAATCTTGCTTTTCTTTTCCTGCTGGGACAGTGGCTTTGTTATTAGTGACTTGGGAAGAAGTAGGAATAAATTTTGGTAACTTGGGAAAATTCTCCTCTGGACAGTAAAACATTAGTTTATATTTTAGAGTTTATTTCTCTTAAAAGATAGCACAGGGCATATAACAGGTTTACAGACTTTAATAGACACAACTTGGTCATTAACTTCACTTTGAAGAGACACTGGGGGTAGCTTAGATGTAACAGAGACAGAGAAAAGGTGGAAAACCATTTTTTCTTTATTGTTAAAGGGAGAATTATTATTATCTGATTTCTTCCACATCACTCTCAAAAATGCATATTTACAGTTTTCCTAAAGGTGCCAACTGTAACAAAATACTCTTGAAATTGAGAGATACTAATCTAAATACTTTTTTCCTTTTTAAAATCCTTTGTTCAAATTAACAGTAAAAGGAATAAACAACTGTTTCTTCTGCTTTGAAAAATCTGTCAAGAGGATTATTATAACTACAAAGCTATTCCTTGCAAAATGAGTTTGTATAGTAAATGTTGCCATTGAAAAATTGGAGGCCTTTTATAACATCAACGTGATAACATTACAATTGTCAAATTGAAATAAAATTTCTATTAAATTTGGATTATGTATGTTGAATATATGCTCCATATTTTGAAAGTGTGTTTCTAAATGTGCTCCTACACTATTGCTCATCTTTGAGTGGATTATTTCTAGAAAGACCTGAAGGGCTGGAAAAAGGAAACAAAGGGTGGAAAAAGATTTTACAGGTCAACAGGCTAGCTTCTAGATTTGTGGACAGATATTAAATCTTCATATTAGAGTTGCCTCCCACAGCAGAATTGAGCCTATGCTATCATATAATAAACAGAAATCAAAATTTGGAATTATGACTAGATAGCTTATGAAAATGGACATTGAATCTGGTCTGAATTCAGAACAAAGAGATGCTCAGGCCCATAACTAGTTTAGTAAAAGGAGGTAGACCATTCTTTCCAAGCTCTTGGACTGAAACTTTGAAATTTTGTGGCTTTAGAATCTGGCTGTGGCATTTTGTTTCTTGTATGGTGGCAAATAAACTACATGAAAAAAAATTACCCATGTTATGTGGTCACAAATGTCCATACTTTGGTCCAAGAGTTGATAATGGTATGATTGCTTAAATGCTATTCCATTAGGTCTAAATTCTGTACACAGTGATATTTGCACAATTGTATTCCTCTCACTGCGAGAAAAAAAGGTTATCTTTGCATTCTAAGAACTGAAATCAACTTCTCTTTTTTAGATTGCAGTTCTTAGCATCTAAATTATTTTTATAGAAAGAAAATACTATAGTTAGCAAATGGTGAACTATGCCAAAAATGTGAAAAACTGAGATTATAACAGAGTTTTAGATTCCTTTTCCTTTCTGAACAATGACAGAGAGTAGATGTATTCTGCTTTTAAAGATGTGCCAATAAAATGATGTGTTTGAGTATGATTGTTCTAAAGCCTACAAGGTTGTTAGTCTTCTTGTTCCCCAGGAAAAGCAAACACACACCCTTCCTACCTTTCCTTCAGGATGCATGGTGTGTCCAGAGCACATGGGAATGTACTGCAGATGGTGAGCTAAGCAAGTGTCCTGTGCTCTGCCAGGCTGGATGGTGGGTGGGTACCTGGCCTGTGCCTGTGTGTTACCAGCTCAGTGACACGTTCCAGGATGAGCCTGACCCATTAGCTGCAGGCAGAATTGCTCTGAGCACACTGGGCTTCTGAGGAGGATCCTGCATCAGATGTGAAACTGTGTGCAGTGATATACACAAAATTGGATATATGGCTGTGTTGATCCCTGCTTCTCTCTGCTCTGTTGGGCCACACCGAGCCTGTCCCAGTCAGGGTGTGCCAGAGCTCCCGATGGGTCTGGTGGCTGCAGCCCCTGCAGAGGGGACACTGCTTCCCTCAGCTGCAGGACAGCCTCTCCATGGCAACTCTGAGCACTTGAGCATGTCTAATACCACAAATGTCTCTGTTTCTGTGTCTCTGAAGTGAAATACAGATCTCAAGGTAGCATTTATCCTCTCTCAAGCACCAGAACAGGAAGGAGGTTGTTCATAGCATTACTGACCTGGGGATATAAAAATTAATGGAAACCAGTTCAAATACATTAAGGCTTTTGTGCAATGCTCATTTCTTACTATGTTATGATGTTGGTTAAGGATGCCTGAATATTTGTATCTTTTGTGCACTTACTTCCCCAAATTAGGAGTTAATTTGTAGCAAACTTTTAAAGAGAAATGAAGTATTATCATTGAAACATATTAATCCCACACAAGTTTGGCATGTAAGTAGGGAACTTTGACAAGTGGTAAATGATGTTCTGGTTGTAGCCTGCCCATTAATAGCAACCAGGAAACCAGAGAACAGAAAAGGATCAGATTCTACTCTGGGATGTCTTCTCAATGGGAATTAAGTATGTGCATCTAAGGCAGGAACTTGGCCTTACAGCACAGTTTTTCAGACCTGGCTGAATGACCAACCTCCTGAGACAAAAACATAAACTGTACTGTGTCTGCTGTGAGACTACACTTCTTGGGGGAAAAACAAACCAAAAAATGCTTCTCACCCTTTTTCTCATCTGTGAAGTCATCTGTTCTCCAACTTTGTAAAAAGGGATTTGAGACATTTCTTTGTCTTTTCTGTTTCTTTTGCTTTTTCATCTCCATAGTGGTTCGATTTTGCTGTATTACTCTGAAACACTAAACTATTTCTTCCAGCTCTTGAAAGTTCCTGAATATTTGCTTTCTATATATTGCCAGGCCTTGTTTTGGTATACCAGAAATGTCAGGGAGACTTGCATATTCAAAAGGCTGTTAAGAGAGACCTAAGAGACCATTCTTCCTGCCTTAAAAGTCCTGGGTTTATATATGTCATGCACACCAGTTACCCTGATAGGGAGGGAGCTCACTACCATTGCAAAGCCATTCTTTAATATGTAGAAGTTTTCTGAGAAGAGGTGAGTGAAAGTTGCCACCTGGTACTTGGTTTTATCTGGTGGTGGCTCCATTTGCTTTGGGCTGTGGGCTTGACTCAGATTTGTGTTGAGTAACAGCATTTAGCTGTGGCTAGAAAAGAAGCTGGAGTAAGTGAATCACAGTCAAGGTGATTGCTACAGGGTGCCCTCTGTTAAAATCATGGCTCTAAATTCATCAAGACTTTTCTTGACAATAATTACAAGTGACTATTTGCAGCACTGAAGTCCTTTTCTTGATCTCAAATCCTGCAATACTTTGTCAGAATTTGTCTTGAACCTTAGTACTGTGGGCAAAGACAAAAGGTTGTAAGTGTAATGAGCCTGTGAGGTACTATAAAAAACATTTACTGCCAAAGAAAGAGAGCTGAAGCTTGTTAGTCACCATGGGCAATGGAGGTCCTACCCTTGGTTTTGGTGATAAACACCTGTAGAAATTCTGATGTTGAAAAGTTCTGCTTGTGTAAAACCCTGGAGCAGCACAGGAATTACTTACTTCTGCTGAAATGTAAATTAAGAATACATATTGAGCTTTTCAGTATCATTTTGGCTTTGAGGTTGAATTAAGCAAATTAAATTCAAGTAATGCACTTAAAGACAAGATTATTGAGTCAGCAATGGGATAGCTGAAGGAAATCACTGCATAAGTCCATTGTACAATAAAGATTGAAAGCAGAGATGCACAGTCTGAAGAACTTTGATTTGTTTGTGCTGCAACAAGAAGGAGCCTTCAGAAAGGGGCCTCCTGAGGACTTATTTTTCAAGTAATTGGAAGTTTCTGACTGAGGTAACAGATGAATGATCAGATAATCATCTGGCATTAGTTATTGAGCTCCCACATGCTCTGTTAAATAAACCCCTACTTCTGCATAATGGGTGGTGGTTCAGTTGTTATGAAATTATATGGAAACATAGAATTGCTGGAAAAAGTGAGATTGACCTTATTTAACTCTATCTGACCAGTCTCAGGCTGGGACATGTGGTTCCCTGGAGGTGACTAGGTCCTTGCTGGAAAGTGAAGGAAGGATGACTTCCTTGTGCAAGGCTTTCAGACACCCCAGCTTGGGCAGAGGAGTCTCAGCTGCCACTCTCCTTCACTGCACTACAGAAAATGTTCAAATCACCTCCTTACACATACCAGTTGCCTGCAACTTTCTGGTAGAATCAAATTGTCATAATCCAGATCATTAGTAAATTAAGTAATCTCATCTAGCCTTTGGGTAATGTCTGTTCAAAAATCACAGAAAAAAGCAGACTTCTAACATATTTCCAAATATACCTTAACTGTTAAAATACAACAAACTTATACTGATTAAGAACTACTGTCTCCCTAAAGAACAGTAGTTTTCCAAGCACCAGACACTTTCACCTAATTTGTGATACAGTTATTTAGAATTTTCAGTAGCTCAAAATACAGCTTTTAACTTATCTAATCTTAAAACAAGTGCCAAATGAAGTGACTATACTCAAAATAGTCCTAAAGGATTATGTCAGAAGTGGTATTTTCTTATTTCTCTGAAAGAAATGTCTTTACTAGTGTAACTATTTTCAGTCACATTTGAACAGCTGTTGGTATGTTTTGATTATGATAAAATATGCAAAACTTCTATATTTTTCATGTACCTACCTGATATTTAATTTAGTTTTCATGTCACCCACATGAACTGTTGTGGAGGCCATTTTCTTTTTACACTGTTGTGGACCTAAAGGAGATAACTTAGGATAGGGGACACATGTGAGATAAATTTGCTTGAATATTGATTAGGGAACCACTAAGTAGGTGCAGCAGCCTTAGCAGTGAAAGGAGATGGTGATAGAAAACTCAGAGGGAGCTGCTGGATCTGAGCTGGGCTGTGGAAGTGTAAACCCAGTTATTTGAACTGTAGTGTTATATGGTAACATAACTAGAGAAATCATTATCTTGTCAGTGCAATGCTTTTTGGTGGCTGCAAGAACAAGTCTTGGTTTTAACATTTCCTCACTTCTCACTGATTAGCAAAGGAATGTTAATATTTCTACCAGAGCTTTCACATGCAATCCATATGCTGCTGAAAAGTACTTTCACACTGCAAATTTATGAGAAAATTATATGATCATGCAACATAATATCTGAGGATATTTGTGAAGTGTTTTCCAGATAAGAAGCCCTCCTGCCTGTACAGAGCCAATTATTCTTTACTGCTGGCTGTAATAATGAAATTTTAACAACAAATAAGACTTTTTAGGAACCAAGAAGTACCCAGAACCTTAGGATGACCTGCAATTGTATGCTTTCATCTCATCATTTCAGCAGTAAAATTTTGTTAAAGATTGGATGTGAACATATGCCATCTCTTAATGTAAGTGCAGGAAAATTTATAAAATATCTGAAATAATATGATCCTCAAGAGCAAACACAGACATGAGTGTATAACACAGTAATGGATAGTGAGTGAATCCAGGTTTGCTTGTAAGTAAAAGTTTTTGAAAGGGGAGCAGGAAACTCGAAAAAGTAAAAGAAAGAGCACAAAAAGCCCAAAAGACTCTGCAAAAGCATTTTGTCTAGGAGCAGGATAAAGAATAGAAAGTACACTTGAATTGAGTACTATCAGGGAAAAGTGCTTGAAACAATCAACAAACCTTGATTTTTCCTGAGCTTGGGAAATAGAACTTTTGAAATTATTTGAAAATACTTCTACACAATTGCATGGCAGCAACTTTGGCACATGTACATTCTACCCACCTGACACTGAATACTTTTTTTTTGGCTAGTTGTCTCTGCCTGAAAGCAGTTTGGGCAGTGGGAAATTGTCAGCATAATTTGCCAGAGAAAAATAGTTCAAACAACAAGATTTAAAAGATAGACTTTTACTGAGTGTGCGGAACTACATCCAAAGAAACCTGTTATCACATTTCATATCAAATGCTTTGAGAAGATGTCAGTAGTGCTGAATATAATGATCTGTACTGTAGAAAAAATAGTCTGGCTATAATTATAAAAAGTGACTGTACAGCATGGAAAATGTTTCCTCAACTGAATTTGGGAGCATCCTTCAGTTGTGAATCATATCAATCTCTGAAATGTTGTCTTTGATCCAGCTTAGCATTTTTAGCAAAGAAAATCTTGATAAAATATTTTTGCCCAACTTATAAAACAACTGGTAATAGTTTGGAATTAGTGATCTGAAAAATAAGTCTTAGCTTTGAGGCTTCCTCACTAGTGTGAAATATATGTGAACATCTGCACATCTCTTCTAAAGGTGAAAATTTTCACCCTTCCCTTTCTCAGCTGCCTTTCCCACTAGTTTGCTGAGCTAGTGTGTATATGGGTATTATCAAGAATTAAGCATTTTGGGGCCTGTTTCCAGTCTGAGTGCAGCAGTCTGGTTTCAGATAGGTCACTCAAATGACCTGATAAGACCAAACAGTTTTTCTGTTTTACAGCTATAGGCACTCAACAAACTATTGCAGATAACTGAACTTTACAACATGTATCCTCTTAGAGTGTAACTGTATAAGAAAGCAGACATATTGTGAAATAACTGGGGCTGAGTGAGACTTCATTATGAATCTTTCTTATTATGGGTGGTGCCCATCAAGATGGGGACTGAATACTGTGCAAACACATAAAACCAAATAGTTTGTGTTTCTTTTTTATTGGACCAGCTGACTGTCATCAGATCTGGAAAGATGAATTTTTTACTTTTTAAAGCATTGTTCCTAACACAAAGATCCTTAAAGCCAGAGGAATGACTCCTTTGTAAATATTGTTGATTTTGATTCAAGTTTAGAATGAAACTGTAGCTTTGCTGTTCATGCTCTGAGTAGAGAACTGCACACATGCAGAATGAAGAATGTGAATGTCTTCCCCCAGTCACCTCCACACTGCTCTTCTTTGGCTTCCAGCACTGCAGAAAGCAGCTCACAGGTCATGGGACTGGAAGACACAGATGTGGCAATTTAGGAACTTCCAAATGCTGACCTCTGTGACACTCAAACCACCTCCTGCTTAGCTATTCTTGTCAGATTCCTTGGCAGTCTGCTCACTCAGAGTCATGCTCAGAGGCAAGGAAACCAACAACCCCGTGAGATGCCATGACAGCATCACTGGAATCCAGAGAATTGCTGGTATAAAATGGACAAGCTAAATCTAAAAATGGTCCTGGAGTTGTGCATGTAACTAGAAAGATCATTGATAGTTTAGCTAGAAAAATGTAATGGAATTTAATTTCCCCACAGCAATCTGTGAATGTCTCATCTTTCCTTTATACTGTTGCCTAACCATGTCTGGATCCTGGAGAGGGGTGAGAATGGACTGGGAAATATTTCACATGTGGGAATATATGGCATATATTCCAACTCTGTGCTCATGTATGTATGTTCATGTAGCTCTTGCAGGTGTAAGGTTAGTAGTTGCCAGTTACTCACAGACACATTCTTATCTTTTATCACTCTTCACATCATCTTGAAATTTAAAGCCTGGAAAGAATGCATTTTGGAACAGCAAATACCTTCCAGCTCCAGGTGCAGAGCAGTGTGTCCAGGAATGCTCAAGGCTAAGTGCTTTTGAAAGTGCAGTTTTGTTGCCTTGGAAAAAAAGGACTGACCATTGTTTAAAGAAGTTGAGTAGAAGTTGCCTTTGGTTCTTACTCTGCTGAAAGATGTGCTGTAATTCTGGATATGTCACTGGAAACCCATGTCCTGATTACAATATGAGAAAGAGAAGGAAAGTCCCACAGTGGATTTGTATGCTTCATTCAGTACTAGATCTGGATAATATTTTAAATTTCTCACAATTAAAAAAAATATTATGATTGGCACTGCTCAAGGCTGTTTCCTCAGCTGGTCTGTAGTTCCAGAGTCTGCCAAAAATGCTGTAGGTGTGTTGAAGAATCAGACTGAGAGAAATTACACATTCACAACACTCAGATGATGTTAGAGGATTTATTTTTTTCTGAGTACTCAGCCAGTTTCTTTGCAATTATCTTGCATATCATCTTAGCCTAGAAGCAATACTGTGGAATAAATAAAGTAATAGACATTGGGTATTTATCCCTTTTTTTTTCTCCCATTCTTAAAGAAGCCAGTAAAGATACTTATTTGCATTTTTTTGTCTCATTCTCCTGAAACAGAAACAACATTCACAGTGATTTTGTCTGAGAGTGCTCTTTCCTATTTTTCTCTTAGAGTCATTACATTGCTATGTAGAGATAACAACTTACTGAAATGTTCTGTTATTTACAATGGCCATTTTAAATTCATTTTCTCCTTGAGCATCATTCTGAATTTTGCTTTGCAGTCATGGTGACTTTGTAGGTCTCAAGGGATCCTCTTTTACATAATTTCTGCATTCTGTTGCTCTAAGAAATAACAATTCTGAACAGAGTTGGAATTTTAGTAGCTATAGTTGAAACAACAGGACTGTTTAGAAATTATATATGTTAAAACTAGAGTTATGTCTCTTGAAATCAGGAATATTCAGTGGTCCTTGTTCCATGCTTCTTTGTAGAGTATTGTTGAAACCCACAGTACCTCCATCATAGTTCTGAAATATCTTGGGTTTGGAATTTCTGCCCTCAAACCTATTCTCATTAGAGAATTTAGATGCTTACATTTACAATATATGTTTGGAAAGAGTCTGTACTTTACCAGATCTGATTAGCATAGTACAGTAGATTTTATTTATAAATATAATTTCTTTAGAAAGCTTTTTGTCTCAGGAGAACTTCATATTGTTCCATTAACAACCTTCTCTCCTTCTGATATATTTTTGTGGAGAAAAGAAAGAACATGGTTTAAGTTTTCTGGCTTACCTATGGTAAATTCCTGAAGATGATGGACCATTTTTTACTGTAGGAAATGGCACCAGCAATGTTGCTAATCAAAGGTAGAATGTCATAGAAACTAACACCAATCCAAATTCACCTCTAAAAAAGAGCATCAGTCAGCTAGCAATAATAAATGAAATTTGGCACGTGGCCTGCTCTGTCAGTTGTAACATCATCTGGAATACTGCACATTTATCAGATACTTTTTTATGACCTTGGCAGAAAAAGTAATAAATGGAAATGAGGAGTTTGCCTATATCCAGCAATGATTTCATGTACCTACATGCAATGCTGATATGCTGATGGCTTGAATACTGTAGCAGCCACAGCAGGTCAGAGCAAACTCTGCAACCTATTTTATGAACCTTATTGCTCATTTTTCAGACTGCTGGTAGCTCTTACTACATGGAAAGGAAATTGCTGATAATCTATTTTTGGTATGATTAATCTTTGGGACTTACTTCAGATTCCTTTTTGCAGCCCATAATTTGTCTGCTCTCAGTATGTCCTCAGGAACTCTTAAATTAAGGAGCCCATAGTTTATATGATCCTGTCTTCTATACTGTCAGATGTTACCTTTTTGCTCATTAATGTCTTTTGAAGCTCTTGATTTCTAGCCAAATATCTGACAATAAAATCAGTATGATGCTTCTACCTCATTTCTGGAAATAAGTTAATTAGACTCCCTTAGGTCCTGAAAAAAAGCTTTTATCTTTTATCAGTTTAATTTCTGCTGTATCCATTTGTATTAGTGCTATGGGAAAGAATATTTTTATTCTATTGCTTGCTTAGTTTACCTTTTTCTTAAGTTTCTGTTGCTCTTCACAGACTTCAGTATTTATCTTAAGACCAGTAATCTGAAAACTATTCTGTAATCAGTAAACAAGATAAAAAAACCTTATTTCTCTTAATCTTGTATCTTGTCAAATTATAAACCACAACAACAATTACAGTGAGTTAAGCTTATGTCAGAGGCTTTTTTGGGAGGAAAATTATGCAAGAATCAAAAAGAATGGGAATTGGGAGAGAAGCTCCTGATCGTTAGCGCTTGTTGTCATCTGCAAGGATGTGCAATTCAGCCTTCAGAAAAGTAATTTTTCTTTCTTTCATTAGTACAGCTCCTTCCAGTTGAAATGAAATGGTGATTTGCTGAAAATTGATACTGATGAAAGCATGATAATGGTTTAAAAGGTCTATGAAAGGTAAGTTAATGAAGCTGAGCTGTTTAGTCTTCATTCTGGTCACTCTGTACTCAAAAGTAAAATGCTTATCTCTAGCCCTGCCTTATCTAGGAAATGAGTGCATTATTGCATTCAATGATGGCAATTTGCCAATCAGGCACATCTCATGATAACTGCAGTTATTTTTAGTTATTTTTAATGCATATTAGAATTATGAATAAAGGAGCATACAATTAACTCCGGTAGAACCAGTTACTCCAGTAACTTCCTTTTTATATAAAAAAAGAATGCCATAATCTACAGATATGCATATTGTACCCTTTTGGTGTGGTACTGGATGCATTTCCCTTTTCAGGAGTAGTAATGGGCCACAGATATGTATGAAGGTGAAAGAAATAACACAAGTGGAAGTGTATTCAGTGTGGAAGACGATTCATCTAGTGGTAGTGGTTTGTTTGCCAGTCTTTAAATGGGTTCATCCACAGCAGTGCAAAGATTAGGAGTCCCCAAAAGTGATGTTTAAAAATACCGTGTCTAACTAAAAAGAACATAGGGCTGAAACAAATTAATCTGAGAGGAAAACAAACTAATGGGCCTTGAAGTAACTGAAAATAATAGTGGTTAAAGAAAAAATAGTAAGGAGTAGAAGCATAAAATCAAGTTGCTATGTTTGATGTTTGAAATTCTCAAAATCCATGCAATTACCTACAATTGCTTTGAATAGGCACAGTAAGTCAGGAAATAAACTTTCAGATGTAGTTAAATAATAAGATCAGAAAACACAACATATCCCACATTTAAGAGTAGTGTGAACTGGACTGAGAAGGACCCAGGAGGTTCTTACTGAGCTCTGAATATTTCTGAAATGCAGCTTCTCTGCTGTGTAAGCCAAACAGAGCAGGGTCTGCTGGCCGACACCTCAAATTAAAGAACAGCCAATCTCATAGGAGAGCTGCTTTGCTCTGGTTTTTCTGTGCTTCCATGACCTCAGCTACAGCCTTCCTCTGACACTGACATAAAGCAAAGTCCATTCATGCTTCTTGGCTCACTAAGAGCCTGCTCTGTGCATGCCTTCAGCATCCCACTGCACGAGCTCCCTGGCAGCATCCCACTGTCTCTGTGTAAAGGGTGATGCTCAGAGTGACAGTCACTGTGTCTATCCCCTGTCTCTGATCTTCCTCACAGCCTGCTCTTCCCTGTTCTCCTTTTGCTAGGAGCAGTTTTGTGAGAAGCTCAGTTTTCTTCCTCCACTCCTGAATCCACCACATTTCCCCTGCCAGGGGTCCTGTGCTCAGTCCATGCCCACCAGGATTCCTGCTCAGAGGCAGGAGCAGCACACAGGATTTGCCCTTTGCCTCTTCCCTGTGTAAGTTTCAATCCCTCAAAGGAGGAGCTGAGCAGGGCTCTTGAGTTACAACAAGCTTTCAGTGGAAACAGTCATTTGCTTGGTAGGTAACTGTAGGAAGTGAAAAACATCTCTCATATTTTTCCCAGATAATTATACTCCTGGCTAGAAGACTAATATTGCCTGAGATTCTAAAATTCATGAATGCCTCAGGAAAAATTATCCTGAGAATCATGGGTGGAGAGAAAAAAAAAAACCAACCTAAATCCTCTCGAGTTCAGCCTAAATTTTTACAAGTCAAGCCTGGTGCTACATTCCTAGAATTGTGGGAAGAGAAGAATTCAGCTGTAGTGAAGATTTTGGGAGATATGTGGGTGCATGATGAGCTGTCATGTGACTGGGCTGGTGCCCTCAGCCCTCATCTTGTGAGGTGGCCACAAGACTGAGTCCCTGATTAGTGTGAATAATCACACTAATTTGCGTGGCCTGATGCTTTCATGTTCTTTCCATGGCCTCTCCTAAGGACATAAATTTCACTCAAACTAAAAAAGAAAACAAGACCAGGAAAATAAGGAAGTTGGGTGGTCTCTGTTTCCTTTCTGCTCCTGATTTCACCAAAAGTCACATGAGTCTGTTCAAGTACCCATGGGACATTTTAAATTCATTATTAGTGAAGCAAAATCTTTTCCTCTCACTTTATGTGCTTTCACCCTACACACTACCTGAATATATTTTGGAATATGATATCATGGTCATATCCTTAACTTAAAATCTTTCCCATAATGTAATATTCTACAATTCAATTTTCGATGCACTGTGTAATATATTTATATGATTAAGTTTTCTATTAAACATGAAAAGCCAAAAAGCATTCCTCCTGATATACTCCTATCTTACTTCATGTCTGTCTTTTCCTTGTTCGTGTTAGAAGCTGCCTTTTGGGATGTCAGTAACATTTTTGAGTGTCAAGAGGAGTCTGGGACTCTTCTAGTTGAATCCTTTCTTTGAGAAGCACCATCAGCATTTCCTTGGTAAAGGTCCAGCATTGCAGGTTCTGAAAGGGCTGCTGAGAATTTATTGTTTTAAATGCTGCAAAATAACAGTGTGGGGATACAGTAGGAACGGGATCTGCACTAGCAGTATGATTAACCTGTTCTAAAACAGCTGTTACAGATTTTTTACAATTCACGACTGCTTCCAGATAGGTAAGTGTTTGTTCAATTACTACTAGAAATAGGTTCTTCTGCTCTGCTTTTGATGGCATCTGCTGTGGCCACCTGATAAAGTTTTTACATTTTAAATATGCTAACGTTGATATGTTCCATGAGTTCTTATACAATTTCTGGGTTTTTGCCTTGAGGATGAGAATTTTGGGATAGACTAAGTCTTTTCATGTGAGGATTAAGCTTTCAGAGCTCTAAAACATGACAACTGTAGAGAGTAATTAATATTTAGTGTGATTTTTCTCCTAGTCTCCACAGGCAATATGACTTAAGCATAATAAAGCAGAGTTTTAAATAATTAGAATCACCAGATAAAAGCAGAGATTTTTTTTTTCAGCAAGCAATGACATTCATCATAAATTAATCAGCTACAGAATCAGTTTTTTAATCGAATGACTAAAAATTGCAGTTTTCACTTTCAGACACTGAAAATTTTTTGCCTATTGTTTGAACATGACATCAGCTCAGATGAAATGTAACTTCAGTGCATGGATTGAAATAATGGGAAAAAATTGATTTATCCTATTTTTGTTTTTATACCTTGTCCTCAAATATAGAGAATTGTCCCTTATATATTCAATGTTACTTCACTTCATATATCATGTCCCTGTTTCCAAAGATACTATTAGCATTTTTCATGGTTTTTTTAGGGCTCTTTTTCAGGCACTCCATGAAAGTCAAAGATATGATCTTTGCACTGGAGAGTCTGAGGGAATGTGAGTGTTTGTATTAACAGATAAGCTGTACTTTAATTTAAATCATCTTTGACAACATCAAACATCCAGGTGCAACATAATCTGATATGGCAAATCAAAATTGATGTATGAATCAAGTTATCATGTATTCATGGTTTCCTAGTTCACTTTTTTGTCCTTATCCAGAAACATTTTGAAGCTTTTTTGAAGTCTGCATGTGTGCTGTGAGTCCATTTATCCATTGACACAGAAGTGCCGAGTCAGAGGGAACTTGCATAGATTGCAAAGTCAGCAGTTGTAGAACTGTACCATTTTTATTGTAATGGTGCAACTATACAGGTAGAGGGAGGTGCAAGGGGCAGATGGAAGCTGAGAGCAAGCTAAGGTATGAATGGACAAGAGAGAAGTTATCTGTAAAACACTGGTTGCTGTCTGTGTTCTTGACCTCACGCAGCAAGAACAGAGTTGCTTTTCTTTGCTGACCATATTTATGCAGACCCTATTAATGGTATTTCACAGGTTCTCTTAAGCAGTTGCTGAAGTGTCCAGGTGCTCTGTGAGAAGCTCTCCCCAGCCATGGAACTGCTTTGCAGACTTTCACCAGCTTGCCCAGTGGAAGTTCAGACCTGAGCATAAGCTGTGGCCTTCTAACATTATTAAGTTCACTCTTCTCAGATGTGTTTGCAGACCTATTTCCTGATTTTACAGACCTCTTGACCATTGAAAACCTCACAGACCACTGAAAACCTCTGCCATAACTTCTCTAAGCTGTATTGAACCTTTCTGAGTATTTCCAGAGCTATATCCCTTTCCCCACCAACACAGGAGATGCCATAGGACATAGGACATAACAGCGTGTGCCTGGTGCCAAAGCTGCTTAGTGCTGAGGACCAGGGCAACTTTCTCTGTCTTCCATTAGGTGTAACTTTCTCTTTTGCCCCTTTCCATTATTTTCCAGTTCCCTGGTAAGGGAGAACCTTTGACTTGCCTGTAAGGGATCATTTGCATTTCAGAGAGCTTCCAGGAACTGGATCTGGGAATCTTCTTGCATTTGTTTATGGCACTGAAGTCTCAAAGTCTGAGCAGCAGCCAGGCATTGCCACATGAAAAATAGATTTCAAGAAGGCAATAGGATGAACACTACTCCCCTGCAACTTAGTTGCAACTTTCTCTTTTGCTACTTTCCATTTTTTTTCCATTCCTTGGTAACTTGTCCAATAGACATGCTCTCCCGCTCTTGCTCAGGCCAAGCTTGTTTGCATGGAGAAGTCAGTTCACAGTAAATCAAGCTGTGAAGTTAATAACTGTCCAGACATCTTATGCTATTTCTCTGCTTGAACACCTACAGAGCATTGTATGAAGCAACTTATCTTAGAACATGCAGAGAGCTGCTTCAAGACTCGAATGGAAAACAGGCAGTAAATCCACACACTTCTTTATCTGTATTTTAACTTTATTGTGTGGATAAACTAAAAAAAAAATAAAAAAAAAAAAAAAAAAAAAAAAAAAAAAAAACCACAAAAAGAAACTTCTCTATTTGTGAGCAAATTAAACATTTAGGTCATGACTAGGAAATTCAGCCTTTCTGCTGTTTTCAATATGATCTCTAACTGTAGGATGCTACTGGTTTTTACAGTTCACTGGAGGAATTAGCTGCATACACACTGTGGGAGCATTTATCAAAGATGAAGATCCTCTAAAAATCCAAATGGAGGCACCAGCAGCAATGTGTCCAACAGCTCTCAGAGAGACACCTTAGGCTCTTCTTTGGGATTTCATGCTTGAGCTATCAGCTGGAAGTTTGTGTAATATACTGCAGTTAATGAGAGCTGGCCTCTCCCCACACAATAGTAGGTTGGCATTTCTTGGTCTGATGTCTTCTGTTCTTCCACAAAGGGAATTTGAATTGAAATGGGTCTGAAGATGGAAAGGACTTGAAAAACTTAGATTGGTTTTAGAATTTAGAGCTGCAACTTGAAATATTTTTTAAGGTGCATGGTATGGTTTTACATTTTTTGTGATTTTGCTCATGTGACTCATATTTGCCTGACTTCCTCCTTATGCACAGAGATCACAGATTGTTACATGAAGAAAATTCAGCTTCTGCTTTATTAAACTCATCCTAATCAGATTCAGGGACTACAAGATTGTCACCATGGTTGTGTGATAAGATTTTGACTTTTTTTTAAAAAAAATCTTCCCTTATTTTACTGTCACTTCTAATACTAAAACTCAGTTTTCCTCTCTGATAAAATACTTATGACTGTAACTGTTCTAAAGTAGCTACCCTGACTTTAATCTGATGCCTGGAAAAAAATCATACCTGAAATAGAAAAAAGTGTACAAATTTGAATTAAAGAGTACAGAGAACCTGACATTAAAATTGACTGCTGGTTTTTATAAGTGCCATTATTCATTATGTCACTGGATGTACTTAAACAATTTCCGTTTATTAAATTATCTTTGAATACATCTGAAGTCTCTAATAAAATGTTTCTGAAAAATCCTCTGTTGCATGGTGGATAAACATTAGACTTCTCAAACTGTAGGTCTTAGTGGCATTACTAACACCAAGCCTGGTTGAGACAAGAGGAATTTATTAACTTGCCACAGCTTTGGATGAGGAGTAAGTGACTGGATGTACTTTTTTTGTGCAAGTCTTTCAGCATTCCAGTGCTCAAGCTGTGGTTGTGTGAATCGAGATCGCCATCCCATGGCTGCTCACAGGTTAGTTTCCACTAATTAATTGTGTGGGAATTCTGGCACACAGCAGCTGTTCCCTTCACCGTCTCTCTTTGAAGGGTACTAAAACAAAAGGTAGCACTTTGTCCTCACCATATTTTAAATAGTGTGCTTTGCCATACTGTGGTTTGAGTTAAACTTTCCAGCTGCCAAAGATCTGCAAATTTATTTGCCTACAGCAGATAACTTTCTCAGCTGTGAAAAGTTACCAAAGGGTAAGAGAGCACAGGGAAAAGATTAAAACAGAAGTACAGCATATAGAATTCGAAAGGAACTTAAATTCTAGACCCCCAGGGTAAAAGATTATAGATATTTTGTCATCCTGAAAGAAGCATTTTGGATGCTGCTGCTTGTCCAGCTAAGGGCTGCAGCAGAACTATCACAGGGTCATAGAATGGTTTGGGTTGGAAGGAACCTAAAAGACCCTCTCATTTCAGCCCCTCTGCCACAGGCAGGGACACCTTCTGCTAGACCATTTTGCTCAGCACACCACCCAACCTAGCCTAGAACACTTCCAAGGATGGGGAATTCACAGCTTCTCTGAGCAACCTGTTCCACTGCCTCATCATCTGGAGAGAAAAGAAGTTTTTTCTAATATCTAACCTAACCCTGCTCTCTTTCCAGAACCTTCCTGTTACTTGGTAAGAAGGCAAACTGTGAAGTTACAGTAATTCTGTGTTTGCATAGTACTTCAGTACACTGTAGTTTCTCAGAGGAGATGGTCTAATACCTAATATTGTTTAGGGACCCCTGACAGCTTATCCTTCATAGATGTTTTTACAGATGCTTTCTAAGATAAGTCAACTGCTGTCAACTTTCTAAGACATCAACTACTCATTCTCCAAGTGTTTTCTGAAGAATGGCTTCAGAGCTCTCTTAACATAAGAATATAGTTTCTGTTTTCAGTAGAAATCCTCAAAGTAAATACCAACAATTGGAGGAAAGGACTGAAGAGTTTTCTGTTTATGAAAGTCAAGTGGCTGTTTGTTCGAGACTGCTTGTTGGTACGTGTCCCACTGGAAATGGTTACTGCTGCTGCCAATTTTTGAAGAGAGCATTTATGTAGGTATCTAATACAGGTTTCTGCTGAATATGTAGTTTTGCTTCACTGCATTGTGCTTAACACTAATGAAATCTGAAGACATAGCCATATGCAAAATTTAGGAGGGGTAGTCTGCACAGGAACAATCTATAAATGTAAGGAAATCAGCTGAACATGTAAAGTCAATACATCTAAATTACTATATCTGAAACCCCTCATTAGAAAATCTCATCTTTGAGTAGAGATATTTCAGCTTACTGCAGACTAAGCTAAATGCTAAAATTATTTTACAACACTGTGTAATCGGAGACAATTTAGGAAGTGTGAAAAACATTCTCTTGTGATTCTGGTTACCCTTAACTAAAAAACTCATTTCTGCAACTATTCACATTCATTAGCAGTGAAAGGTTACTGCCTTTCTCCATTCAATTAGTGCAGGTTCAGTGAGCACTCTCTGACCTGTTTCAATATAAATTTAGGCAAACCACATTTGAACTTTTTTTTTCTTTTTTAAGTGCTGTAATTTGCATTAAAGCTTTGAAAAAGACCTTTGCTGGCTGAATTGGTAGAATAACATTTACATGATACAGCATCAATCAGCTGGAGGAAGGTGGCAGAATAAATTTAGGGCCAATGTATATTAAGGTGATTTTCTTCATCCTGTGCAATTCTTGGGTTTTTATTGGCAAAACTTGTGTTGGACCAAAATCAAATGCAACTTGTCTTTATCGCTTAAAAATAGCCTTGAATTTGATCTTGTTTGGATTTTCTTGGAAAAAAGCACTATTGCAGTACTATATTATTTTACAGATTAACTGTGCTCTTATAATTTTTTCTCCAGAATGTGATGCCATTCTGCTTTGCTGCTTCATAAATTAGGATAATTAGCAGTGCTTTTAGTGCAGTTTAATTCACTGATTGCTAACAGCAGAAATTATACAGTATATTTACTGATGCCTGACCATTCTTCAGCTAGGCTACAGCCTTGCTTAAATGTGGTTATAATTCTAGTACCTACACCCAGCCAGCTCTTCTGCTGGGATCTCTTCTGCTTTAGTCAAACAAACTAAAATATATATTCTCTTCCCTGAGGCATATTATGTGTCTAAGAAAAGAGGCAGGTACAGACAGACCAGGACACTAATTACATTTATTAACAGTCACATTATGCACTCTACCATTGCCAAATATGGTCACATGATGGAACCTCTAAATGTTTGAAACTGGTTATATTGACATACATTGTGAAAGGAGAAAAAACTATCAACTATCATTCCTCACTACAAAAAGATGGAAAAAACCTTTTAATTATTCTATTATTAGTGTACATAACTTTCATATGAAGAGAACACAGGTGGTTGATTTTGAACCCTTGAAATCAGCGGTTTGTTCTATTAACATAGCAACTGCCACCAGTAGGTGGCAATAGATATTTAATTTAGTAAAGGAAGGCAGCTCTCCAGCTCTAGTTGTGGCATTCATGCTGGCTTTGAGTCTTACCAAGTAACTCAGTCCTCGAGTCTTGCCAAGTGTTTTGTCAGCTTTGTAGTTGAAGTACCTGCCGTGCAGGCAGGCAATTATTTGTCAGAGCAGTCAGACCAAGGACTAAATTTAAGTTCTGGTCTCCTATTCTTCCATGTATTATATGTCTCATTAGGAAATTCTGAATATTTTTCTTATATTACACAGAAATTTTGGATGTATTCTAAACCTACTGTGAGCAAATACTGTCCCAAGGCCTCTTTTCCTACAGCATACATGTATGTATTTGTACCTGTTCTGAGGCAGACCAGAAAGCTGTAGATATGCATTTGTGTGCACACTAGGATTATAGATACAATATCATCTGTGATCCAAAATGACCTTTATTTTCCATGGGTGATGCAGAATGCTATTTTCTATGGGATATGAAGAAGGAAGGACTTGTATATAGTCCTTAATACTGGTAAGAGTATAATAGCTGTAATGCTCAAGAGGGATTAATATAGAGTCATGAAGAGTTTTCTCAGATTGATGAGACATTGCTCTTATAAAGCATTATGTCCAGATCTTTTGGCAGCACTTCTGTCAGTAGCTCAGAAGTGTATGTAAAAAACCAAAAGGTCTGGTCCTTGAGTTGTCAATTGATTAGCTTTGTTTTCTGAAAACAGATGTCAGGTGGCTCTGTTGTTCAGACCAACTGTTCAGCATATCTTCAGCCAGAAATTTAATATGAGGTGAGAATGAAAGAGAAGGACCAGAGAGAAGAGGGTAAACAAGAGGCAGATGGTCCATGTGTGAAACTTGCAATGCCAAACAGTGGATTAAGATGCTCATTTAAAAAGCTGCTTCACAACCTGAAAGCAACAGAGAAATGTTACATTTCCACTATCTACAGAATGAGCAAATTTAGTCTGTTCTTCATCAGAACATCTCCCATTTGTTGAACTGCTGTAGAAGCTGCTTGCCTAAAAAGCGACCTAACAGCAGTTGATTACTGCTCTGTAAGTAAAGGGAAGCATAATAATGCCCTTTCTCTGTGTGGCTTTATCAGACCAGTTACCAGACTGATTGTCTCTGGGTCAGAGACAAGCAGGAGACTCTAAGAAAACTCTTTGGGCAGTCAAAGTTGCACTTGCCCCGTTGCAACACTGCATCAAAGCTGTTTCTTCAGCCAGTGCTCCTGCCAGGATGCTGTGGGATATCCCCCATGACTCCAGTGCTCTGGTGGGGTTGTGCTGCACACAGCAGCCCAGCAGCTCAGCTGCATGGAGCTTTGGTGTGGAAAAGATGATAAGTCTGTCAACAGTGGATGTGAAAGATACATTTGCATGGGGCTGCAAAGACTTTTGGAGGAATGGAGGAAAGATAGCATCCAAAGTCGCTTTTTCAGGACTTTTCAGGACTTTTTATATCCTTGCTGTATACCACAAGCACAAAGCTTGTGTCTATTCCAAAATTTATCATTGATTAATTTTATTTAATTAAAAACATTGAGAATTTCATTTTTAGAGAAAAATAATCCCAAATATAATCACAAAATAGAGATTTTCTTCTCGAGGCAGTTTCTTTTTTAGAAAAGATGATCCCTCTTCCTGAGCTGTGCTGCCAGAACTCTAATGGCAACTGTAATTTCCTTTCATGCAAAGGAAAGTGTCACAAATGTCATGGATAGTTGGCAGTGCAGAATCATTGTTACTTGTTGAGCAAACATGTCCAAGCAGAGAATTAATAAATCCTCATCTGAGGATTTGGGGTGGGGTAATAGAGAACTGTGTTAAGGTACTGATACCATCCTAAATATATGTGATACCAAGCTATAGCAAAATTAACTAGCACAAGTGGCAAGTTCAACTACTTTTCCCCATGCAGTGTGGGTCAGAGTGGGCAGATGTGGGGTATTCACGTGCAGGGACAGAGAAAATACAGTTATAGACCAGGAAGGCACAGCAGGTAAGGGCTCCTATTCTTCTTTCTGCTACAGACTTAACTGGGCTGTTGACCTCAGCACAAACTCAGCTGGTGGAGCAAAGACCCCTATATATCTCATTTCCAAAGGCTTTTACTGTGTTTCAGTAGTGGATAGTACTGGAATATATGTAAATATTGGTATCTCCTGTCACTCAAGTGAACTTTCTTTTATTGTACCCCTGAATGAACACATTACTTGGGAGTTTACTGGTGACTGTGTCTCCAACAGTACGACAGTGAACTCCAGGCCTGACCTTAATGGGGCAGCTGGATTGTGTTGGTACAAGTTCCTGTTGTATCGTTAGGAGTTTGCATGCTTGAATTCACACTTTGCAAAGCTCTGGAGAAGTGACAGTTTACACAAGATTGCAGGGGATGAAAGAAGACCTTTATTAAGTGCATGGCACACTGTCTAAGCAGGATGAATGTCTGTGTAGGCTGGTGACCTAGAGGTAACAGTCCTGATTGTGTCTCGGGCACCTAGTAGCAGAATGGTCTCAATGCATGAGCCTTTTTAGGGGGAAAATTCAATTTTTAGTGGTCCTAAGGAATGCAAAATCCCTCAGTTTAAGGCATTTTTGAGACTGCAATCATTCATTCAGGCTTTGTCCCTGGAAGTGCAAGGTGTTTGCTTTTTAAATAAACCTCTTTGTAGGTTTTCTATGGGTAACAGTTGATGGTTGGTGCATTTTTGCCCCCTTGTCACACTAATGTTCTAAGAATTTAATTTTGAGCTATTTGTGCTACAAAGAAAAAAATAAAAAATGAATACTCAATGCTGTGTCTATTTTCCTAAATAAAACATGACCAGCTTTAGAGCAGATTTTAGCAAAGATTTTTTTTTCCATTAAAATGTCAGACTGTCCGAAAGATATGTTCTCATTTAAAATTTCTTTTATACTGTAGTCTTTAGAATTAAAATTTAAAGGCAATATTTCGTGGGTTAAAAGGAAAACCAAGATGTGTAAAGACTGTAGCAGATGTGCTCTTATGCTTAAAGTGAAGATTAAAAAAGTTCTTTCAGCAAGTGCAGTCAGGAAAAATTCATCACTTCATACACATACACTGTGGGCACTGAGTCAGAAATGGGGAGTAATGACATCAATATATCCATCTTAAAAAATGTTTGGTATGGACACACTTTCTTTTCTCTATGCCTCACAAATCCGGAAAATGCAATTCTGTTTTGGATTTTAATTTCTACCAATGAACTGCCTCCTCTCAGTACAATCTAATAATTCATGCCATGCTGAAAAAGTGGATCAGGTTAGACTCATTAAAGGCCCTAGGCTGAGATGCAGCACCCTCTCCAAACCCTTCTGGTCACTTATCTTTGCCTCTTGCTGCTGGAGGGCTGTTCAGTGCATGCACACCAAGCCTGTTTTCACTGGAGGCCAATTCATTGTCCAGATTCCCCAGCCAGCCACGTGCTTTCTGAGTGATTCCAACCAAGTCATGCTCAGACCCTCCAACACACAGAAGAATTTCTGCCACGTAGGAGTTGGGCAGCTCACTGCGTTTGAGAATCACAGTTGTAAAATCTCTGTGCTTCTGGTCTTTCCCCATGCAACTGAGATTTCAAAACAAAACAAATAAACAAAAAATCCAAACAATAAAGTCTTTCCCATTTCATTCAGAAGCCAGAAAAAAATTAATCTGAGACCCTCACAGATTGTAGTGATCGAAATCTGAAGCCATCTTAAAAAGAAATACCCAAGAAAAGGGAGTATCTATGTGGAAAACAAAAACAAGGACAAGGTCTTCTATCTCAGCAAAGATCCTGCCTTGCTGGAAACCTAGTTATTAAAATACAGGGGTAAGAGTGGACTGACCCAAGCAAGGGCAAATGGCTGCTATCATCTCATACACATGCTCAAAGCTCCTTTTCCAGCTCAGCTCTTGCATTAGCAAAGCAGTAAACACTATGATTCCTATGGAAGAAAACTGAGGTGTAGGTTAAAGTTCCTCTGCCCAGATTTATCACTTGGGTTACTTTCCTAGGGTAACTGCCTCATAAAAATAGCCTATAAATGTATAAATGAAATATAAAATCTTTAGTAGCATATGGGAAGTTACTGTGAGGCTATTTCCCTCACAAAACCAAAGGGAGAAAATCTCCATAACCTCTATGCAAGAGATTTCTCCTTGTATGCATAGAGGAATTCCAGTTTCTTCTCTATTAGCTGCTTAGTGAGTTTATTCACTGGTCAAATAGCATTGATTATGCCTTAGCATTAATTGTCTTGACTTACATTTATGGATTTATTTGTTTTGAAATGTACTTTTACTCACCCCTTGGCTTCCAGTCCACACTCTATCCTTAAACAGAAGAGATTTGAGTTGCACACTACCAAGGTGTTGCAAGTTACAGCAGTTCTAATACAGGTTTTGCAATGCCCACAAATCTGGAGGTGGTGCAAGAAGGTAATTCCTAGAATTACAGAATAGTTTGGGTTCTAAGGGACCTTTAAAGGTCATCCAGTCTATTGCCCCTGTAATGAGCAGGAGCATTTAGTAGATGATGCAGGTCAATAAATACCTCATTCTAGCAGGATGAAGAAGAAATCATCCATCATTAGATTAGCAAGAAGAATATATTGTTTACAAACACCTAAATGGATGCATTTTGTATGCACTTGCAGTGTGTTGCATGGACATTGTCTGCTGTCTAAAGGTGTGTTAACACTTCTAAATAAAAGAAAAGAGCAGGCTTGACTGTTTCTTAACTGGCAGTCTCCTTGTCCCTGGCTAACTGATGATATCCTGGATGAAGCTGCTCATAAGCAGCTTGGACCTGAGCATGTCCATACTCTTGGTCACAAAACTAAGGTTCAAAAATCCCCCCAAAATATAGATAAAGTCCAAATATTCCTATTGTACTTCCTTGCTTTTGCTTATGTTTAAACCAGACTTTTGGAAACATGACACATCTTTAAGCAGTGGCTCAGGGTATGTAATTTTCACATATTAACAGCCTAACAGTATCATACAGAACCTATTCAAATCAACAGAAGCTTCACTAAACAACAGTGCCTGGCTTGCTATATTTTAGTTGCTTCTACCTCTCAGCCAGGAAATATGAATATGTCTCTACTGAAAAAGTGTTTGGTGTTCAATAAACTTTTCAGTTCAAGAAGATCCATCTGTATTTCATCCATCCTTGCCACTGAAAGAGAGAATTAAGTTTCAGTTTTCAAAAATCTGATTATGTAGCTTACATTGCAAAACAGGCAAAAAAAGCATCTGATTAATTTGAAGATTCCCATTAGTGATATAAAGAACACAGTTGGGTTTTAATTATTGTTTTAGTACAATCAAGATGATCTAACAAAGCTGATTATTTTGGTGTTTGCCACTGCTTGTTTTTTTAAATAAAAGCAAAAGTATCTTCAAATTTTGTATTAGTATATTATTTTAATTACAAACCACTCTACTATAACTAGTTCAAATTAATTCCTAATTACTGCCCATAACATCTGGATATTGCAGTAGTGCACATGGTCTATAAAAACATACATTTAGCTCAACCATATCCTGAAGATTCACATGGATCAAACTGATATTCCACCACAAAAGAGAAGGAAGTGGATGTCAACCTAGCCAAAATGTGCACTAGGTGTGATGTCAGGTCCTTAACAAAATAAGAACACAGCTATACTGGGAATTCTGACCACAGCTTTGATCCTTGAAAACTGCATTTTAAAAATTCCATATGCAAAAAAGGATGGACGGAAATATTGTTTTGCAGTTTTCTGAGGAAAGCTGAAGCAGAGGTCAAAATATGTCAGACAGCAATACAGCAGACCCAGTAATGAAACACAAATACTTTGCTCTGTGAATTTATTGTTCAATTTAATTTTAATTGTTCAAAGGTTTTTGGGCAGCTCCTTCTGCAGTTTTGAAGGCTGGTAATGGTTATGTGAACATTAAATCCCCACCTGCACCCTCATGCAAACCCCAAAGGACCTTTATCTGCCTTTGGGGCCCTCCCAGAGCCCCTGGAGCTCAGATGGGAGTTACCTACCTGCCTGTGGGTCGAAAGGCAAATCACAGCTGAGATGGGGTTTAAGAAATAGGTTGTGGCTGCCCCTCATCTGTGCATGTCCTGGCTGAGACTGGAGCCCATCTGTGCAGGCGTCCCCTTCAGTTCTGTCCTGGCAGCAGGCAGCAGTCTCTCCTTCAGAGCTGAGCCTCCGAGGAACAGAGGAGGATGGATGCAATGTATCATCACAGGTGTGCAAGGCACCCTGTGGGCCCTGGCCACACAGATGAGATTAATACAAAAAGGAAAATGGGAAAATGAAGAATCCACAGTGAATGCCTTGTTTAACAGCTGTGAACTGTCCGTATTTCAAATACTGTTTTCTGTATTCATAATGTGACTCTGCAATGACGTTTTCTGTTTTACTCTCTTCAAAAGACGTTACTTTTAAAACTTCCCTTCACCTTTGGGTTCAAAACTTTGCTTAAAATAAGCATGGATTCTTCTGCTTTCTATCAGGAGGAGAAAACAGTGACATGAACTGTTTCATGATAAGCTGCTCACATGATCTTTCCAATGTGGCCTGTAACAAGGGAGCAGTGGAAATTTTATGAGGGAGCCCATAAACTTTTCAACTTCAGTCAAGCCTCTCCTTGTGTGTATTTTATTCGTATCAACCTTCTTCCCACTCAGCTACTCATTGACCCCACAAGTCAACACTTGCTTGAAAATATCACCCTCAGAGAACAGCCTGTTTCCAAATGACCATTGTTCACTTTCATTTTCTCCTTAGATCTTATCTCATGTACATTTCTGCTGAGAGCCACCAGCAATAATAATCACCTCCTCTCCAAGAACACGTGAGTAAATAGCTCTAGGGTGTTGCTGTTTTTTATGTAACTGGGAGTTGGACTGGGATGAAACAGAGGATACTGCTTAAACAGAGACTGCTAGATTGTTTTGGTGAATCCACAGCACTGCATTAAATAGCAGTATTGCCTGTGTACTCTAAGGGACTGCTTCATTTGTGTCCTTGTCATATATTGGTGCACAGAAAATTTCTTCCCTGCTCCTGCTCACAGCTGCATGTACGTGTGTAATTTATCTTCATCATGCCTAGGCATAAAGCCAGGGAGGGGCATGGGAAAAGCTGTCCATCTGATTTTTTCATTTTCCCATATCAAGAGGTTCCTGTGTTTGCTCAGCTGGGGAGAATTGCTGCAGGCTTCCTAGGTCTCCTGCTGAAGTGGCACTAGGATGTAGTGCTCAGCTCAAGGGCTCTTCCCACTGGGAAGGCTATGCAGCTCCTGCTTTCAGACAGGGTGTTTTTTAAGTAGCAAAGTGAGAACTGAATATTCTGAGCCGAGAATCTAAGCTCAGGCTCTTTTTGAGATACATCTTTATTTGCAAAGAACAGGGGTGTTTCCCAGCATCTTGCTGCTCATTGTTCATGGCTTCTCTGTGACTCCAGAGGAAATGTCTGGGAAGGAAAACTGGCTTTGCAGGTGGCTTAGGATGTGAAGTCCAGGCTGGATTCCCTGCTGTTTCCGCATCCTTCAGGAAGGGGCAGCTTGCCTTCAGTTAAAGCTACGAAAATGCTCTGGATAAAATTCAGCATTGTTTCCACGGACCGTGTACAGGTGACAGAGGCAGCCTGCTGTCCTTACCTGACGACCTCCTTCTTCAGTGGGAATCACAGAACACGGGTTACACAAAAAACGGGAAGAGACATACTGTCTTCCTTTAAGAAAAGCCTATTGTCTTCCCCTAAGAAAAGGCACCCCCTCAGAGGCACTTTCCAGCCCGTGGGGCTGATCCGGGATCACGGACACGGGTACCAGGAGCCGCCGCGCCCCGCCGAGAGAACAGGAAACGGGGGCGGGGAACCCAAACCACAGCCCGCGAATGCCGCGGGAAGAGACCGTTCCTCGAGAGAGACGGGGGCCGGGCCGGGGCCGGGCCGGGGGCTGGGCAGAGGGGCTGGGCCGGGGGCCGGGCCGGGGGCTGGGCAGAGGGGCTGGGCCGGGGGGCTGGGCCAAGGGTCTGAGCCGGTGTCTGAGCGGGGGGCTGGGCCCGTGTCGAGCCAGGGGCTGGGCCGGGGGTGGGCCGGGGGGCTGGGCTTGTGTCTGGCTGGTATCTCGGCCGAGGGCTGGGCCGGTGTGTGAGCCAGTGTCTGGCCGGGACTGGACCGGGGGGCTGGACCTGTGTCTGAGCCGGGGGCTGGGCTGGGCTGGGCTGGGCTGGGCTGGGCTGGGCTGGGCTGGGCTGGGCTGTGCCGGGGGCTGGGCTGTGCCGGGGGTTGGGCTGGGCTGGGCTGGGCTGGGCTGGGCTGGGCTGGGCTGGGCTGGGCTGGGTTGGGCTGGGCTGGGCTGTGCCGGGGGGCTGGGCTGGGTTGGGCTGGGTTGGGCTGGGCTGGGCTGGGCTGTGCCGGGGGCTGGGCTGGGTTGGGCTGGGTTGGGCTGGGCTGGGCTGGGCTGTGCCGGGGGCTGGGCTGGGTTGGGCTGGGTTGGGCTGGGCTGGGCTGGGCTGGGCTGGGTTGGGCTGGGCTGGGCTGTGCCGGGGGCTGGGTTGGGCTGGGTTGGGCTGGGCTGGGCTGGGCTGGGCTGGGCTGGGTTGGGCTGGGCTGGGCTGTGCCGGGGGGCTGGGCTGGGCTGGGCTGGGCTGGCCTGGGCTGGGCTGGGTTGGGCTGGGCTGGGCTGGGCTGTGCCGGGGGCTGGGCTGGGTTGGGCTGGGCTGGGCTGGGCTGTGCCGGGGGGTTGGGCTGGGCTGGGCTGGGCTGGGCTGTGCCGGGGGCTGTGCCGGGCTGTGCCGGGGGCTGGGCTGTGCTGGGCTGGGCTGGGCCGGGCTGTGCCGGGGGTTGGGCTGGGCTGGGCTGGGCTGGGCTGGGCTGTGCCGGGGGTTGGGCTGGGCTGGGCTGGGCTGTGCTGTGCTGTACCGGGGGTTGGGCTCGGCTGGGCTGGGCTGGGCTGTGCCGGGGGTTGGGCTGGGCTGGGCTGGGCTGGGCCGGGGGTTGGGCTGGGCTGGGCTGGGCTGGGCTGGGCTGGGCTGTGCCGGGGGTTGGGCTGGGCTGGGCTGGGCTGGGCTGGGCCGGGCTGTGCCGGGGGGCTGGGCTGGGCTGGGCTGGGCTGTGCCGGGGGCTGGGCCCCGCCCCGGGAGCCGCGCTGCAGCGCCGCCGGCCGCCAGCAGGAGGCGCGCGAGGACGCGGCGCCGGCGGTCCCGCCCGGCCCGGGGGTGCGACCCGCGGTCCCCGCGCTGGGCCGGGCAGGCGGGGAGGCACCGCCGGAGCCGGGGACAAAGGGAACCCGCCCTGCGCATGGAGGGGAGAGCGCTGGCGGCGCTCGGCGGCGGGCAGGCACCGCCTGTGCGAGCAGGGATGCGACCTGCCCCGCGGCCCCGCCGTCACGGACCTGGAGGGAGGGAGAGGAGCCGGGGCCTGGGGCGGAGCGGACCCACCCCTCACGGGCTCGTCCCGCAGCAGCAGCTGGAGCACGTCCGGGGCCGTTTTGGGGCAGCGCTCCCGGCTCCGCGGCCGTGCCTGCGCCCCAGGAAAACCACAGCCGAGCAATAAAAGCCCTGTAAGCAGCGAATGGCCTCCTTTATGGGTCAGCAGCACAGAGAATCCGGCAGACGCCCCGAAGAGCCCCGGCTCTTGAGGCTGAGGTGGGCAGCGCTTCGCTCCGGCGGCTGCATCCCGGGCTGAAGCGGCTCCTCCTGCCGCCGTGACATTGCCAGCCTGCCGAAAACAGCGAGCGCAGCCTTCCCAAGCCCCGTACGGCATTTCCATCCTGTCACGGTGCTAAGCATGCCAAGGAAAGGAACATTTTTAATGAGAATTCCTCCAGACTTTTGTTTACGTCTTTGGCCAGAGCTCCCGAAAGCAAATAGTTTTACAAGGTGGTAGAGTAGATTTTTTTAACTTCTGACTCTTTTATCAATATATTTACACTCTGCCCTTGAACAGCATTTGTTAGGATTACCAAGCACTGCAGTAATTTTCCGATTACCTGAGATCAACAGCCTCATTAGCAGCTGGGTTAATCCCCCCAAACCTCTGAATGTTTGAAGTGGAGAAATTTTAGAGATAGATGTGAACTGTGTAACTTGGTCTTCATTTGCTTGATGCAGCAGAGAAAAGCAGAGTGCTCACCGCCTTAGGGAGGAACCCAGGAATGCACTGCCCCTTTTTACTAAGGCTCACTGCCATACAGCTTTTTGATCTCCTAGAATACTGGTGAAGAAGCTACTCAGCTTCTGTATGGATCTACATTATTTGTCCATGATGCATAACCCAAGAATAGAGAATAGTGAGAAAAAGTCTAAAATTTTTTAAACAATTCTATATACTAAAATTTGAGGAAAATGTGTAAGCTGATCTCTGAACCATGTTTCTTTTGAGTACTGAGAGACATAAATTGGCTGCAGCAGGCCAGCAAATATTTTTTCCTGTAGTCTGCTGAAGGAGCATTGTGTGCTTTTTTTGACTCCTTTTTCTTGGCATTTAGGATACTCCCATTTCAATGGCATATCACGGTCTTAAAAAGATTATACTGTTATTTGTGTTCAAGGTGTACAGGCTTAAGTTTCTAAGGGCTCAGATCTGAAGAAAGGTGACCTCTTAGATCCCTGTTTTTGGGCCTGGGATTTTTCAATATGAATTGGATAAATTCATAATAAATTAGAAGTATAGGTAGCAGGGGAGGTGGTTTGAGATGGTAATGAACTGCACAGTAAGTAGGAAGGTACCTTAATTTTAGCTGGTAGAAACTATGAAGCACAGGTAGCTTTTGCCAGCTCACATCCTGCAGGATGCTCAAACCAAACAGGGCTCAGAAAAGGCTCAAAGTCATCCCATTGGATGCAGGTGATAAAATTATGCATTTATTTTCAAGGTAGTTGCTGGAAATAGTGTTTTTATATAACATTTCTCTACTTGCCTGAGAGAACTTACCTGGAAAGTGGGAGAGCTGGGGCTGGTGAGGAATGCCCAGGCTGCCATTGAGACACTGCTGGGGCTGTCGTACTGTGAAAAAAAGCAGCTGAAGATTTGGAGATGAGGAATGCATGGGTGGGAACAGGCTTAATAGTTCAGGCCCTGCAATCCACTGGTGAGAACACTTAAGAAGGAATGGGGAGTGCAGTTTCAGTCCCAAATATCTGTGCACATCTGTCATTTGATGCCTCGCTGACTGCACAATGGTTATTAAATCTATCACAATTAAGATCTACTGCTCCAGCTTGTCCATGGTTTTCCCATTATTTTACTTTCTATTTCATGAAATAGAATTGTGTCTGTGGTTGCTTAAGAAAATGCTGTGGATGTGAGTTGGTGTTCACTGAGCATGTGAGCTTGGGCCCCCTGGGAATGTAAGCAGCAGGAGCCTTGTTTGTAAATCTCCAAAGGGTGGCAGGTGCTGAGAAGCACAGCTTAGACAAGACAGTTGCTTATCTGGGCATGCACAGAGATAGAATATTAGGCTGGCAAGTATAAAAATAAGATGGCTTCTACAGTGCTTGAGAATTTTATATAAATTCAATCTAAATTTTACAGTATTCTGTTGAGTTCCCAAAGCCTCAGAAGTGTTCAGAGCCAATTTTCAGACTGTCCTTGCACTTATATTTTTTTTACCAGCATTTGTGTTTCCTTTTCTTTGTTCCCTTATGCAGTTTCTCATGTGGGTGTGAGAACTATGTGATGTGTTCCCCTGCCATATGGAGCAAAAGTCTTGAAATTATCTTTCTTCTGTATTAAATCTCAGCTGAAAAACATTTTGCTGTGTTGTCTGATTTTTTCAGACACAGTGTTGCTTCTAACCAATTTTATAACAACATCAGTTTTGTAATGGGGGGATACAATTTGCCTCGGAGATAACAGGAAACAAAGTCTTCAGGAATCTCATTCGCGTGGCAGTTTTGTTCTGATTGTGATCGGGATGCTCAGTCAAGCCGGTGTCAGAGCTACACCCAGTCCCTCAAACAGCCCTGGAAGGAGCCTTGCACCACGAAAAGCAGCTGGATGCTGTGCTTTGACACCGCGTGGGTGGCGGCTCCGGAGAGACAATGCTGCAGGGAAGTGGTGGCCTTGTAGCTGCCTCATTCTGTGTCCAGTTCCAAGACATCTGTTAATTTAACATTGACTGTGAGAACGGTCGGAGCAAATGGCTTGGAAACGAGGTGCCATAGGGGAAAAAACCTGATGCCATAAAGCACTGCTCATTTAAAAAAAAAAAAAAAAAAATCTTTAATCCTTTCCAGTCCCTCTCCCTCCACAGCTACAAGATGCTCTGTCAGTGTCAGTATCTCCCATGCACAGGGTGATTAATCGCCACTTTAGGCCAGCAGTTTATAGCTCATAAATACTTGGGTGTGTCAAACTGTAATGGATCCCTTAGGAATGACAGTACTGTTTGGACAGTGGCTGAACACATCCCTCTGAATTCCCATCCCTTCAGCATAGAAAATGGATTTTAATGGTCACAAACAGATGGTGCCCATGAAAGAGAGAAAAAACCTCCAGATTATAGTTTATGTCAGACAGGATAGAGAAAATAACCTGTAATATTTAAAGCTTTATTTTATTATAAACAATAATTTATCTTCAAGCAGTTGTGGTACAATTAAAAAAAAAAACCCTCAGTATTACTATTAGCAATAAGTGGATCTCAAAAGACACAGCAGTTCTGTTTAAACTAAGCAGGAGAATCTGAAATCCAAAAGTGGGGGGGAATATTTTAGCTTGCTCTTTTTGTTTGCTTGTGTTGTTCAAATGAGAGAGATTTGATTTCCCCAATTCATCAGTCAGAGAGCAGAAACAGTTGACCTGAAGTGTCCTACAGCCCAGAAGAATGTCATTAACAACACCTTAAGTTTTTGAGCTTTATCTAAGTCAGCTGGAAATCTAGTTATTTCCATTCAGGAAAAAAGTATTCAGGTTTGGTCACCCTGAAATAATTATTTCAAGCAGGATACTGGACTGCAAAATCCTAGCAATTTTGGTTCAAGTGCATGTTCAAGCCTCGAGAGAGCACATAAACATCCATTAATGCACAGTTTATGTGTAATATAGTGATAAATACAAGTCCTATTATTGACTGAGGCTCAGACACACAAGACTTAAATTTCATTGTAGACACCTCTGTGAGTGTGATTTATTTTTAAAAAATCCATATAATGCCTTGATTTTTTTTCATTATCACCTCAAATCAGTACCAGCAAACCCACCTAGAGTCCTCAGAGTCCTGGGTCAAGCCCATAACAGTTCTTTGCTGTTTGTGGCTACAATTTGCTGCTGTTATCCTGTCTTTATGATATTTTGAATCTTACATTCCTGCCCAGTTTTAAAGGGATTGAATGCTGTCTTTCTCCTTCTGCTTTACCCAAAAGAAGGTGGTGGCTAAGGTATGTCTTCTGCAGTACCAGGTAGTCTTCTGGATGTCATTCGCCTTGGTGGTAGAGTTCCTCCTTGAGCCATGTTTTAAAATGTAAAAATATGCATAGATAGAGGGATAACAGGTATCTGAGCATATCTGTAGACCTTTTTTGTGAAGAATCTTTCTTCTGCACTGGCATCTCTTACAGAGTGGCAGAAAAAAAATCATATCCCTCTTTCCACTCTGTTTTTCACTGACAAGTTGCATATTATGAAACTAAATATCTAAGTGCTTAACACAGGGATTTTAGACCCTGACATGCATTCCTAGCATCCAGTGTCTAAAGCTTTTTATAGTTCCTGCCTGGTGTGTGTCTCTGGAGTCAAAAGGAAGGTAAAATGTTTTTGCTTCCTCTGATATCTGACAAAGCTTTCAGTGAACAACTTTCAGGGCTTGAATCCAAAGGACATCTGAGAAGGGACCTTGCATGACCAGACCCACTGGGAGTTGGTTTTACTGCCGTGGTTATTTCTGCAGAGCATTGCCCTGCAGTGCTGAGTAGCAAGGTTCAGCTCTGCCCTGTCACGGCTTGGCTGAGCAGTGATTAGGTTTTCATTCCTGGATGTGTCATCTGTGAGATTTGCAGGCCATTTCCTTGATATAAGGGGCAAACTAGAGGAAAGCTGTGATTAAACTGCTGAAGTGATTGATGTAGTCAGTTGCTGTGGTCCTGGCCCATGGCCAGCAACACTGGGAAGCTGCTGTGGGCAGCCTGGAAATACAGGAAGCACAGGGATAAGGAGCAAACAGGTAATGGGCAAATAAATTGAATGGGATATGTGAAAATGCAAGAAAAAATTATTATTCTGAAGACAGTGTTCTTTGCTGTGATCTTGTATTTGAATCCTCTTGTAGTATGGATCATGGCACAAAGGGGAAAATTAAAAAACAAAACCTGTGAAATATTTTTTGTGACATGATCAAGAGACTTTTGTGCTTTTTAAGAGAATGCTAAGACTTAGCCTCCAAATGCCTCTGCAGGGAGAGATGAGAAGCAACTGGGACCACAGCTGTGTTGAGTTTGTACCAGAGAATCTTAATTTCTTTACAGTCCTTTTTGTGAGACTTGCAGTAGACAAAGACCCAATATTTGTCTCTCTGGCCCCGAACCAAGCATGTTATAGTTGAATCTCCATCTTACCAACCTCCTCTGAGCTCCACTGGAAGCCAGTTACTGACATTTGCACTGCATGGAATGTGAGTATTAGTGTTTTAAATCAACACTAGCATACAGTGTTGTCAGCTCCTGTTTTTTATGAAGAAATAATCACAATTTTTCTTGAAGTCCATGCTTCTGGATCTGTATGAGTATCTCAAAATTTCTTAGGGAAGGAAAGAAGACGAGAGAGAGAGAAAGAGAGAAAGAGAAAGAAAGAAAGAAAGAAAGAAAGAAAAAGAAAGAAAGAAAGAAAGAAAGAAAGAAAGAAAGAAAGAAAGAAAGAAAGAAAGAAAGAAAGAAAGAAAGAAAGAAAGAAAGAAAGAAAGAAAGAAAGAAAGAAAGAAAGAAAGAAAAAAAAAGAAAAAGAGATAAATTGAAAATATGAACCAAATGTAAAAATCAAAAGAGAACTGAACAATAGAAAATAGAATATGCTTTTTAATGCTCGTGATTTTTTGTGGCATGGCCAATCACTTTTCAATGCTCAGGCTTGGAAAAATTAGAAAAACTGCAGAGAAGTGTAGACAACATTTCTTGCAGATCTTTCTACGGAAAGAGAAGTGAGGAACAAAGGGGACATGAGAAGGTCTTTGTCTTTTTCTCAGTGGGGTGAGCATGCCTGTTGTTGTGTGGAACAGAAGGCAGCAGTGTATGCCTGGTGGCCCTCAGAGCTTCAGGCCATGGGGTGATTATCGGATGGCCATGGCTGGAGCCCGGGAGAACAGTACGTGTTATTCCAGGGCAATAACTGTGGGGCTGGTGGGGCTGGGCAGCTGTGCCTTCCAGGCTGCATGGAGACAACTGACTCATTTCACTGGATGCCCCTCTGATGGTAATAACTCCGAGTCCCAGCTAGCTGCAAATGGATGGCAAGCAGTGACCTGGAGGTGAAAGGTGCTGTATCCCATTCCAGTGCCCTGAGTCACTCCTGCCCTCATTACAATGAGCTTTCTGTGCCCTGTGCTTGCTTTGCTGCTTGCCAGCTCTGTCTCTGAGCTGTGGTTAAAACAAATGCACTGCTTTCCACAAACTCTTCCCCTATGGCCCCTTGTTTATTTTAAAGGGACAGAAAGTGTGGATTATGACAGTATTGCTGATTACAAATATCACCTTTAGCTTTTTCTTCTCTCACCTTGAAAAGTCAGATCTTTGCTAAAGACTGGAGACAATATAACTCATAGCAGAGTGTGTTGTGGGCTACTGGATGTGAGAAGATGAGCTGAGAGTTCAGTGCAAATATTCCTGTTTCACATTTTGTCTCATTTTTACAGCAGTGTGGCCCTGTAGTTCCTGGAAGCTGGTAGGATAGCACTTCAGCCAAAGAGGTATTTGCACACTGTTGGTAAGCGTTGGTCTGGCCTGTAAGGTTTGCATCTTTGAGTGTCCCTGAGGCTATGCAATTTAATACTGCCTGCATCTAAAAAGCAGCAGGGGACACTTGTCTAGACGAGTCAATGGTCATAGTGTACTGATGACTGAGGTGTTTACATGCATATGGAAATGTAGATCATTATTTCTACAAGTACCATTCAGCTCTGCTGTTATGCAGCTCCCCACCTTATCTAGTGTAGCACACACTAGACAGACACTGTGCTGTGTCAGGGTAGGATAGACTTATTGTGAGAAATCTACAGCACACAAGCCACATTCAGGAAACAGTATTAACTACAACTCCTTCCATCACCATTCAAAAAACCATGGAAAACCTGTTAATTAAAGTAAGAAGAACCAGGGGGTCTGAACTCCCTCCATTGTGCTTCACTTCTTTCTATTCTTGGGTTGGTTCATGTTTGCCTGAAGTACAGCACTAAAGCACAAATCCTCATATGTGTGTTTGCTCTGACTGGTTAAAACAATGCCTTGATACTATTTATTTTTGTGAAATGAATGCAGACCTCTGTAGGAGCCTTGTGCCTCAGTGTTTTGCAGTAAAGGTCAGGAGTCTATTCATGAGACTTCCAAAGTGTTATTGTTAAAACATCTCTTTGCTATGTCACTGTTTTCCCTTTCCTCTCCTCATTCAAAATAACACATTGTCATTAGTGACTTATAAGGCTCTCCCTCTAAGCACAGCATATCCAGCTTTCCTTCATTTTTTTCCCAAGCTTCCTTCCTATTTAAACAAAGAATTGTTTTAATCATTTGGGACTGAAATATTTCTAGACTTGTTATCATGAAAAAAATCACTCTTTTATGAAGTGATTTATAAGCACTGTAGTTTTATTGCTGTTGTGAGCTGTAGCATCAT
The DNA here is from genome assembly GCA_034336665.1 of Luscinia megarhynchos. Classification (NCBI taxonomy): domain Eukaryota; kingdom Metazoa; phylum Chordata; class Aves; order Passeriformes; family Muscicapidae; genus Luscinia; species Luscinia megarhynchos. The sequence goes on from JAPFBE010000003.1 coordinate 18,252,952, forward strand.
GATGTGTTAAAACAGAAAAATTATGTTATAATAGGGACATTGTTGCAATGTTCACTCTAACCTTTCTATGGCGAATGTGGCCAAAACTTTAAGCTTTTAATACATTGGTCACATTATGAGCCCTTGTAAGTAATACTTCAGCAAGAAGGAAGGCATGCTATTGTAATTTGGTAATGTAGAGTACAACTAATCCTTGTACTCCTAATTTCATATTGTCACTTTCATTATATATCTTGATTTCAGACAACTTTCACTTGGCAGTTAATTTTTTAACTCAATAACTTTTAAAGTAAAAAAATGTCCGTAAGATCATCCAAAATGGCATTTTCAGTTATTTGGACTCTTCAGTTATTTGGCTATTTATTACATAGACAGTCTTTACACTGAGCCTGGTGTTGTGTCTCTGACCAAGTCATGTGCTATGTTAAAGTCACCATCCTTTATCTGAACACACTGAGCATGCTGACCCAAAACTTGTCCACTATATGCCAGAAATTAATCCGTTCGTTGCTAACCTACGTGTTTGGGTTTTTTTCAGATTTATCTGTCTTTATACATTGAAATGGTTGATTCTTTTGCAGTTTATTCTAGTACATTAAAAAATATATTCCCCTTGGGAGAGCATTTATTCACCTCTAACCATGTTACCTCAGTCTCCATTTTGGTGACTTGAGCAAAGCAAGATCTGTAGGTGTCTTGGTGAGGCTGAGAAATATTTTCTGTGCCTTTTATAGCACTCTCATGAAATTACTGAATGGTTTCTGAAATGCAACTTACATGATTACAGTGTCTGTCTAACACCTTCCCACTCTGTTCCTCATACCTTACTAAATCCTTGGCCACTTCAAGTCCAAACTGTCAGAGGGGTGACAGTCTCAGAGTCATTACAGCCTGTGTATTTAGAGTTTATGAAAACGGTTGCAGTGTGAGGAGGTGATACACATCTGTGCTACTGAGCAAGGAAATGCAGCCAGAGCTCAGCCAGCTGGCCAGCCTGTACCCATGGCTGCCAAGCCAGCACTGCCTAAGCAGGGCCATAGTGAGAGGACAGCAGCAGACACATTAGGGGCAGAAATTCCTACTGCATAAGAAGAAGGAAAAGAAAGAAACAAAGAATGCAATTTCATAGGAAACCAACTTTCCTAAATTGTTTCATGAGCTGCAGAACTAATCCTGAACCTCAGGCATCCCTACTGGATGGAGTGCTCCCCACTCAGAAGAGACCTTCCTGTAAATCATATGTAGGTGTTACAAATTTAAAGATGCCAGCTGTGTCAATCATTATTTTCATTTTGGGACTATATTTTCTCTTTTGAGACTTTTTACATCTCTATGCTTATGAATTTGGTCTTTGTTGATACTAGCAAACATGTTATGATTATTTGGCCAGAAATGTGCATTATTTGGCCAGAAATTCTGCATTATACAGCACTCTACATTGCTTTGAATGGAAGCTACTCAGGGTGAGACATTCAAGGCATTTCTCTGTCTTGCTACATGTCTGCCATAACAACAGAATAAAATACTCCAATCAGCTTAGACAGTCAGCCACCTGTAGTAATTAATGTATTTTGTGGTTACTTTTACTATCCCTACCATGTTATGAATTATTGCTTGTTGCCTTAAGCAATTAATAACACAAATTCTGGTACCCCCTGCCCCATCATAGTCACAATCCACCAATTCTATCTGTAAATGTATGGACTCAGGAGACAGGCTATCATCTCTTGGAGGAAGCAGTTATGGCACAATGTGTGTCAGCTGGAACATGAAGGGCTGTGTGCTCCTTGACAGAGGTGAGTTTCAATTCTCATGCTCTGTCATGTCAGTGATTTTGGGATGAATGACCACCTGAGGTCAAGGTGATTTGCATAGAAACATTGATGATGGTACAGGGTGGTGTGTAGAGGTCAGGGCATGTGGCTGGTGATCAGCTTTCAGGCAGCTCATGGGGCACCATGCACCTAGGAATGGACTAAAAAGCAAGAATGTAAAAATTGCTTGATTGTAATTTTAGACAATTTACAGGTATCTCTATATATATTTCCTTTGTTCATGCATTTTTCAAAGAAAATTTCTTTTACCAGCCTTGTGATGATATGAAGCTATACTTTTACTTGCAGAGCTTTGGCTGATTCAAAGATCATTAATAAATTCTTTAGTCATGAAAGGAAATGCACACTTGATATTGTGTGAAAACAAGATGAGCCAGGCTTCCTGCAACAGAAAAAGGGGTTTTGGCAGATTTTGTCTAACACATTATATTGAAGATGTGTATTTCATGTATATAACGTGGTACAAATACAAATAAAAATATTAAAAATAGATTTAGAACATATAACACCATTATATTTAATGTATATATATTATTATACTTAATATATAATTATTATATTTAATATTTATATTAAATTATATTATATCATATCATATCATATCATATTATTACTATATGCTTTATGTATTATATTTGTATATTATAGCATTGGGTTCCTTGCTGCAGTGGCATTTTCATTTGGCATTTTTGATAGTTCTGGATTTGTTGTGTCTGAATGGCTAACAGAATGGTTGTAAGGAGGTAGCCAGAGTTGGCCTATTTTGTGCTGTAAGCTAAAACTGTGAAAGGCACAGTAGTATAAAATAGTGGGGAGGTGTTATTATGAGCAGAGATAAGGGAAACTAGGCTCAAATGGATGGATTTATTTATTCTTTGTAGTGGTTCCTCAGCTGTGGGAGATTTGCATCATTCCATCTCCTGAGGATGTGGCAGGACACAGGAGTGTGTCTGAACTGGCCAAAACACATGTGTAACAGGGAGAGCTGATTGCAGTGGCCTAAAGGAGGGCCAAGGAGTGAGTCAGAGGTTTGGTGGTGTGGACAAGCTGAAACCCTTTTCTGGGCTCCTTGTGTTTCTGCAATGCCATGCTCCAAACCAGGATCCCCATTCACTTTTGTCCTCAAAACTTTAACAGATGGTAAATCTGGTACATATCTATTAACTACTGGTTTGTTATCATCACTAAACTTTAAAGTCCAAGTGTTGAATTTGTTGCATTTCATCTTCCAAGTGCTTCTCATTAGGCATTATTTTTGTTCAAGCCCTTCCTCATTGTAAATGTATGTAGGCTGTAATCAAGTAATTTCTTAACCTCTTGAATAAACATAAATAGATAAGGTTCTTCAGTCTGCAGCAAACAGCTGTATTTTCCTCCTTTAGCCATCCATGCCTAAACTCTGCAGATTTTCAGCCTCCTTTTCTGAAGCTGGCTGTCCTCAAAGGACACTGTGTTCTAGCAGTGAGCTTATGGGTACCATATAAAAAGAAAGTGCCATCCCTTTGCCACTCAGTATTATTTCCCTATTTTTTCACCCAAAAATCTTTTAGGCTTTTTAAATATGAGGTGTTCTGCTCATTTAGCTGTCTCATAGAGCCCCAAGGCAGTTCCCCATTGTGGAGGGCTGACCTCCATTCTTTCTGCCCAGTAGCTCAAGCTTCTGTTTTGAAAACACATTTTGCTTGACTGGGCATAGTGTACAGGCAAGACAAATTGCTCTGACTGCTCTTCTAACCCTGGTGATACCTACATATTTTATCAGCAATTCTTGACTTATTTTTTAGATGATGAATGAAAATTATGATTCTGCACATGCCCCACTGTTTTTTAAAGATCTGTGAATCAACCAGTCCCTTGTTTAACCTAACATATCCTCCAGTGACTGCTAGAAAATTGCATTATTTCTACAGTTAATGTAGAACAGCACAAGTTGAATATGAAATCACATGCTGGGCAGTTACCTAAGAATATGAAGTCTTCATAATTGGTTTTTGAGCGAAACTTGAAGCTTCTGAGAACAAAACTTGATTGATTTGACTTGGTAAATTTCCTTTAAATTATGGCTGCTCTTGGTCTGTAAGCATTGCACAGCACAGCTGGGCATTCCACTGATTACTGAATAGTTTAGTTTAACCCACATTTTCCTGTGGGTCATGAATTTATCCTGAGCGTGGACACAAAAATTTCTATCATGAGTCATTGATCAATAAAGACTGAAAATTTTCTTCTTTACTTTTTATTTTGCCCCCTGAATTAGATTGGAAAAGGGAAAACTTTGATATCAATTGGTCTAGTGCAAATGCAAATTCCTTCTAGTGAATGAAAGAAGAAAGCGGAGGGTGTGAATAAAACAAATGGGTATTTTTAGACTTGATAGATACATGGAGAACACTAATAAAATCAGGAACTTTACAGACGAAAGTGTGGGTTTGGCAAAACACAATTTTCACTTCTAAAAGCTATTAAAAAAAAAAAAGAGTGGGAGATTTTTTTGAACACTGGCTCCTAAAATACCACATATATTATTATCCATCTGTAGAAGTTTGAGTGATAGCTGTGTGGTGTTTAGAAAAATTACTTTTTCTTTTAATTCACAAGAGAATAAATCCCCTTTTCATTTCTCCAAGTTCTTCTGAAATGCTTGTTTGGCAGTTGTTGAGAAGACAGAAGAAAAAGGCCCAGATGGAGAATTTCCCTGTGTAGTACTTCCTCTGGCTTGCATTTTCCTTGCTCTTGCTCCACACTATGGGCCAGGTACAATACAAATCAAGATCCTGGGAGATAGCTACACGGTTTTGGAGAGTGTCCAGTCATAAAGAACTTGATGCAAGATGAAGTTTCTCTTTTGTGTGCTTAAAAGTGAGCTTTTCAAGACTTGTGTATTGAAGCCTACCCAGGAAAGCACCTCAATTAAAAACCTCCTTTTAACTGTCAGTCTCAAATAGAGGAAGCTCAATTTCACTCCATATTCTCTGGAAAGACCATTTCTACTAAGAAAGCTTCACATGTTGCTCACTGATTATTTGCTTCTTTGTAGTTGAATATATATTAGAAGAAAGAAACCAGCACAGCACCTAGCAGTAAAATGCCTACGATTTGTTATGCAGTTAGTTTACAGCTTTAGTTCCTTTTTCTTAAGAAATACAGATTCCTTTAGAAGTAGTTACTTAGCATAACCTCTAGTCTTTTTCTTCCTCTCTGAGTCAGCAGAATTGCTGCTGTTCATTTGGAGCCAATGGCTCCCAACGAGACTCTTACGTGGGAAGCTCATTGTACACCACGGTATTGAATCACACTCATTTTCCTAAATAAGGATCTACCAAGACTTTCATAACCACAGTACATTTTTTCTTACTGTCATGGCTTTCCCTCTGGCCTCCAAAGAGAGATCTAGAGATAAAGTGAACTTTTTTTTCCTTAGATTTTTTCAACTTAATATACTTTCTGTTATAGTAGCAAAACAGGAGGACAACATAGTGTAGAAGAGTAGTCTGCCTGAAAGAGATGGCACACACACAATTGCCAGAGTTTCTCTGCTAGTGTAATGACTGATAGACATAATCAGAACAGAATTCACAAGGCAGACTGCTCTTAACACTGTCTGTAAATAATAATGCTGCTCCTAGTGCTCTAGAGTGATTGTCCTTCTGTCAGCCTGATAGCAGATAGCTGGGAAGCTTGTAGTTGTCTCCTAGGCTGTTAAGTGCCTAGTGAGTCTGGGATTCACATTTAAGTCAAAGTAAGAAGATACCATTGAAGTGATTTTGAATACTGAGATACCTGCCTGCAGTTGAATTGTCTTGCCTCAGCCTGTGTGAGTATGGAGACTAAAAAGAGAGGTTCCTGCTGTAAAAACCTGTAAGGGAGTCAGAAAAACAGTTGTGGTGTGGAGAAGGGCACACACATCTTCCATAAAAAAGGTTTTCCCAACACACACATGCAGACAGTAGCTAGAAGGGCTGTGTCATGAGCTGCTTATTTGAGCATACCAATGGACTCCTGGATGGGAGTGCCCAGTTTTCTCAGGAGTGTGCTGACTGACATCCACAGGTCATTTCTGGAGTCAGGATAGCAAAGGCATCCTTGTGATTGTGGTTAGTTATGAGGAGAAGATGTACACTTCATTTGTAAACAGTATAAACAGCTATTCTCTCTCAGTTTTGTGGGGTGAAATATGTGTCTGATGGCTGTTTGGTACGAAAAGCATTTGTGGCTGGAACTGGGGCTGTTCTTTTGCCCTGATGAAGACAGATAATGTCACTGGCAAATTTGTCTGTAAGAAGGGCTGTTACAGCAATTAGCTTCTAACTTGCATTTCACATTTTCTACTCATTATCTTTGATAAATGAAGAGTGCTCAGGATCAGAAGTGCCTCCTGAAATGGAAGAGCTTAACTACGACACCTGCACATGCAGACACAAATTGAAATCACTGATACGGTGTTTGCTTCATATCACCACAGTCCTACCACCTGCTAAATTGCTTCACTCCAGTTCCCTGTCAGGTCACGTTCCAGTGATCATGACATTCATGACCTACCTGTGAGCTTAGACAAGCAGAGTAAATTCACACCCCTCCTCCACTGCCTTGCTTGCTTTCCTGTGCGTGACAAGATGAAATGTGTGCCACTGGACTGGAATAAAAAAGCAAGCTTCTTGCAACTTCCATGACATGATGAGGATGGCATGGTGTAGGGAAACAACTTTCTGAGTTGGTCAGAGGTCTAGGAGCCGTAAAAAACATTGCTCAGCTTGTGCTTAAAACATCTACCAAACTGAAAAACAGTCCTAACCCCCAAAGACATCCATCACCACTCCAAATCTTTCTCTGATTAAACTGCTTGGAATTCTACTTGGCAACGATAAAGAACGGCATTTGGGAAAGGTCAGAAGAAACATTTTCAAGTTCAGTCTTCTGGAATAGACATGTATTTAGATTGCTGAGTCCTAACATGTTGATCACTACTGTGACTTCAGAGCTGTTTTTCTGGTGAGGAGGATGACTGTAGGTAGTAGGCTCAAACCAGCCTGCCCTTTGCCCTGCTCTTATGGTACAGCCACAAAAGGAAGTTCCCTCACGGTTGGGTTGGTGCATCCTGTGGGCTGCTCAACAGTGATTCCCTGCCAATGGCTGCCCCTGGATCCCTGTCTCCATCCAGGATGGGACTATGCTGGGTCACAGCTGGGTGCAGAGCAACACCCTGTGCTGGTGCAGTGGCTGTGCTGTGCCAGTCTCTGCCTATGAAGAACCTCTGAAGTCTAAAGACTGCTCCTCCTGTTCTTTAAAAAATAATAAAAATAAGAAACCAAACTCCTTTGTTCTTCAAATGGCATAAACTCATTTTAAATAAAAACTTGTTGGAACTCTGCCTTCCATATAAAGAATAAATCCCACCTCACTAGCAGAGGCCTGTAAGGCTTCTGGATGTCAGAAGCTGTTCTGCAGAAAAAGAAATGCACTTGAGCTACTGCAATTATTACTTGGCTACCACAGTAACTGGCTGCAGACAAATCTGTGGAAAATTCACTGTTTTGTATTTGTTCTTTTTAGTGTTAATTCTGCAGCACTGGAGCCAGAGAATGGAGAATGGAGCAGCTGAGCTGCAGAACTACAACCTGAGATAATTCACACAGTGTTGTGAGTCCCTTCCTCCTCACTAATAGAATTCCTGCTAAACTCAATTACTCCCACCCAAAGCTGAATTAACTTCCCTCTGTCACAGTAAGTTTTTTGCTCTGTATCTATACAAACTAAAGGGAAATGATTTTACCAAGTAAAATACTTCCCTGCCTCCAGAGCTTCCCTATTGACCATAGCTAGGTACTCAAGTACACATGTCAAGCCACTAGGCCAACATTTTCAAATACAATACCTCTGGGTTTTGAATTACATATCTGTTGTCATTGGCCATCTAAATGACATAGGGTAGGTACATCTGTCCTTCAAAAAATTTAAACTCCTCTGTGAAATAAAGGGAACAAAGGCTATTACATTCTGTGGGTGCATAATGGGTCTCAGCCTCCAGATCTTCCACCAAGTAGAAAACTGCCTCATTGATATGGACAGTTTTATGTCAAGAACATTCTGTAGAAATTTGAGTCTAAATTAAAACACTGGATTTAATCAGTGAAGGAGAGATACTGAGTAGCAAAGAAGTAGGATCTTCTTAGATAAGTCTCCATGTTTGAACTGTAGGAGAGGGCTCAAAAAGCCAAAACATTGTGCCACTTCTTACACAAGGTAGCTTTGCACATGCAGCTCTCTTTGTCCAGTTATACACTTCTTGGCAGGAAAGCTTAAATGTATGCAAAGGAACAGCATGGAGAAGCAATCTTATTCTTTGCAACATACTTGAACTGGCAAGTCCTGATGCACATAATTCTCCTCACTCCATAGAGCAAGGACCGAATGTGTTACTGCATCAAAGGTTATCTTCTTACTCCTTTACATCTTCTTTGTTGGTAATTAATAAACAAAATGAACTTGTTCTTTAAAATGACCAAATTTACTCACATTGAAGAGCAATCAAAGTCACTGTTTAGGCTTTGGTTACCCTTTGCTGGAAGCTATAGAGCACTTTGTGGGACATATCTGAGAGCAAGGAGACTGTCTTATGTTTATAATCACCAAGGAGTCATTAGCATGGACAGCACAAAGAAACATGTTTGAAGTAATTTCATAGCTCTAATTTTTAACTAAGTATTTCAATATGAAACAAAGGTCAAGAATGTGTCTTCTCCCCTTATAATTTATATCTATCTCATTAAGACATTTTCTCCTGTTCAGTGCAGGTAGAGTTTAACCTGGCAATATTTTCTGTGAGAGACATGGGAGTTTTGGACTGGAGAAAATGGAACAACACTCATGATTAGACTCTCCTCTGAAAATGTTTGTATATCAAGACTTAAAATGCTTAATGGTATTCTTTTAAAATCCTTTACATTCACTCTTATGGATAGGAAGTGGAATAAATTCATTATACCAGCAATAGCACTAGAATAAGCTAGGACACTGTAAGGTTAAGTATATAATATGAGAAAATTAACTGTACATATGTTTGTTGCTGCACAAGTCAAGGAATTCTGACAAATGGAACATAGTCAGTCCAGTGAGAAATACCAAGGCAAGCCAGGAATGTGTTGTCAGGCAGCAATGACATCAGCCCACAGCCCTTGCCAGCCTCCCTCAGTCAGGGCCACAGTTCCAGATCACTGCTCTGCAAAGGGTCACCACTCCCTTCCCGTTAAACCACTGCACAAAGGACCAGATCTAAAAGAGATTGGCTGGGTTTTTTCCATTTTACAAGAATGTATTATGACTATCAGACATCAAATACGCAGTGGACTTGTTTATATGAACAAAATACTCAGCCTTTCAGATGGATTCCCTTCTTCTTGCCCTAGTGTGGTACTCACTTCAATTTTGTTTGTTTTACTCAGAGCTTGTTAAAACTGTGAAGGTGCACATTTTGACAACTAGTTTATTCCCCACCACACTATGGTTTGTTACCTCATGTTTTTTACCTACATTCACTCTCACAACTGTTTCACCAGGCTGTTTTTGAGGCTATATAGTACCTAAATTCTTTAGAAAAGGATCTGTCATTGAGGGGGTCAAATGGATCAGGAAGTGGCAATCTAAAGGCTTTTGCTTGCTTGTTCATGTCATAAGTAGTAGAAAATGTTCTTCATTCAATGACTGATTTACTTTCAGTAAAGTAAGTTTAAAATGTTAGGAGATACTGTGGGAAGCAGAATTTAATCTTCCCAATGGAGACACTGGCCTTCAGTTTCCAGATATTACTTCAAATGTACCTAAAAATCATTAATGGTTAAACAGAGCTGCTTCCAATAATGTTTTGATGGCTTACAAAGGTCAAACTAAAGGTTAGTTTAACTTTTTTTAAGTTGCATAACCTTCAAAAGACAGCGACAGCTGAAATAACTCAGTAATTTTACATAGCAATCAATATAATGGCTGGAAAAGCCTAAGAAGGGATATATAATTTTCCAAACTCACTGTAAAATTCATTTTACTGAGAGAGATGTATTTTTACTTCAGGGTAGATAGCGTGCTTTTCTATAGTTTTGGAAAAAATATCAGTAAAGACAAAGCACTTCAATTTTACCATGAGGCAAACTTAGAAAAAATTGATTCTGTCCTCATTAACAGTCACAGATTCGTCTGTGAGTACAGCTAGAGCTTCCTTCTTTTTTTATGCTGCAATAGCTCACAGAAATTAGTACTGATGCTTTTTGGTGTTCATCTAGGTAAGAAATGTAAAAACTAAATTATTTCATTTATTTTTGTACTCAGTGGGAGCTAAAATCACAGACAATCTGTTAGAAGAATTTTTTTCATTCTTTGCTTTTACCAAGAAGCATCTTGTCATATAAATGCTGTCATAATTTTGAGGTGAACATGTTCAAACTTGAATTCTTGACAAAGGTAGGAATTTCAAGTTTGCATTTAAAAAAAGAAGAGTAAAAAAAGAGCAGCCTCGAATTGTTGACTGAAAGATGATCTTACAGCTGCAGCTTGGTTTTGGATTTGGATTTGTGGTCCCTCCTGTTTTTCTTCTGTATTTGTTGTCAGAGATGTTTCACCTGTTTGATTCTGCCCTCCATTAACCCTGGCTGTTACCTTACTCTGCACACAGCTCCATTCTGAGACTCAGTTGTTTTCTCACAGCTCGACACTTAAAGTCTCAGCCTTTTTAGAATGAAGAAATTGTATTTATTTGTGTCTGATATTACAGTAGGAGATGTCAGGAACACAGACATGATTTTTTGTGGGAATTACATGCGGACTTTTGAGTGCACAATTTAATTTGATGAACAGCCTAGAAAAATAATACTATAAAAACATTAAGGATAGAACATTAAAAAATACATGAAAATATAAATTAATAAAAAATAATAGTTCAAATATAAATTTCTGAGAACATTGGAATGGAATATAACATGGCCCATATCTTAGTCTTCCCTTATCTCCCAAAAATAGCTTTGAACACATGTTCAAAAAGTCACACTAAAATACATTAGCATGTTTGAAAGAAGAATGTGCCATAACATTTTTTTTTTTACAATCTTAGCATTTGCTTGAATCCCACAATTAAAACTTGAATAAACTTAAATAAATTATCGATTACCTGATACATGACCTAATTTTCTTTCTCTTGAGATTAAATAGCTTTATTTACCATTTATTTTAAATCATTGAGTTTATTTGTAACAAAAAAAAATATTCCCCTTTTTGAAGAGATTTTTTTTACTAACTTCAGTTGATTTGAATCAGTATTTGGGGGAATTATTTTTCCAATGTTTTCTTTTTCAAATTTTATCTATCTCTAGTTTGGATATATATATCAGTCTATATATATATCATGTATATCAGCCTAACCAGTTAATTAGTCCTGGAAGTTTGCCATTATTAAAAATTAATTTAGTATTGATTAAAAAAAATTCAAAACCCCATGATTTTTTTCAAATGTATGTTTGAATTATGTACTACTTTCTTTAGTCATTGACTAGGGCAATTAATGGCATGCATGACGTTTTCCCTTCATTAATATCATTAAAAATTCCTCTCTTTAAATGGAAATAGAGCACCATAGAGCTTGTTCTGTTGTGACACAATTGCAGCAGTTTTCCTGCTCCAGCTCCTCGGGAATGTATATCCATTAAAGAGTCATTAGATAAAAGTGCACAATTGACTCCTCAGTGGGAATAAGTGGGAATAAGAACGCACTCCCCAAGGCATGGGAGCACTCTGGGGGGACAGGCTGAATGCAGACACTTTCTCACTTACCCTCTGTGACTGCTGACGTGTCACTCCTTCCTGCACGCTGATGTGGCTCCAGTGCACTGACACCAGCACCAGTGAGGGTCAGCTAAACCCAGGGACAGACGGGATTTCACCGTCTCCAGCTAGATCTGCACTAACAGATTAAATGGATGAACATCCTCCTGTCTCGCAGAATAGCCCACAGCTATGGCAGGAATTTTTTTTCACCTTGCAGCTGGGAGACTGCATGCATGGTGCCTATTGAGGAAGGTCCCTATGAACCTCTAACTCCCAAACCATGCTCAGGAACTGCTTGAGAGAAATTTGGTTTATGTGGGCATATCTAATACCCTGGGCCATCCTCACAGTTTATTAGTCTAGACAAGCCTATCCCACTGACCAGAAATGTTCCTGTGCACTGTTTTATCTGCCAATGAAAACCCTGGAAGTGAGGGTGAAAGTGTTCAAGTCCCAAGGTGCTGAGGTGCCCGGCAGAGGCAGGATAACTTTTGGGCAGGCATGGTTACAAAAATGCCTGTCATTAGCCACTTCCAATCAAAAATAGGCCTTGGGAGTTTTTTTGGACAAATTCCTTTCTTGAATGCAAGTACCTAAAAATGCAACCCCGGGAGTCCTTGGCTTCACTGCTCTTCTGAGAAAGCTGCACAGTGACAGTAGTGCAAAGCACTTCAGAATACCTGAAGAGGAATGGTGAAGCTTAAGGACAGGGCCAGGTGAATTGCTAATGCTGGCTTTAGGCACTGCTGTGGGGTTTGTGTGAGTGAGAGCACTCAGCCAAACACAGCAGAGATGGTGTTGCAGACAACACCCTGCAGCACACTATTGAACAGCTACTAGACTACCCCAACATTTTTCTCTTTTTGTAGAGCCCTTCTTTTACCTTCTGAGAGGAAGCTGCCTCTCTCACCTCAATGGGAGGCTAGTACATGTGTGTGAGCCAGCCATGATATAACAAGGCATTATAATATGGGGATTTTCCTGGTCAGTCTGTGAGGTAAGCCTTTATAACATCTGATGAATGCAGCTGGAGAAACTCTGAATCATGGAGCTGCTGTTAATGAAACACTGGGTACTTACACTTTTCTAGCATTCAGCTGGCGTGCATGTGCAGACTTCAGAAACTTGACTTTTTCAGTGAACAGATAAAATTCAGAGATCAATCTCAGAAGATGCAACTCACAAAAAAGAAAGCAATGAAACTTTTCCTACAGCTGTTTCCTCTTGACTAAGAGCCTGTTGTACTCCATAGACAGCTTTCTAGTTGACTGTCCTGCAAGTAAACTTAAGGGATGTTTTTAGGTTACCATCTTCAGTTTTCTCTGTAGCTCAAGCTGAAATTTCAATATAGCAAATGTTTTATTTTGAGATAAAATCAGATACAGAAAGAAGAAAATGGTTAAAAACTTCCTTTGGTAGTGAACTTAGATGGAGGACATATGCTGTGCTTATTTGTATAAAGAACAATGTGAAAGAAAAAAGGAAAGAAAAAAATTATGCAAAAATTTATTTGCTAAATCTCTTTGTGTGTTTCTAAATATTTGTTCCCATTTCTCCCTCTCTTTGCCTTCTCAAAACAGAATGACTGTTTGCCGTTGTTTTGGAAACAAGATGCAAAAAGGTAAAAAGCCTTTTAAACTTTATTCTGCATTAGTTTAAAATGCAGGGAATCTGACCACAGCTGTTCTCTGGTTCTTGTAGTAGATGGCACAAAAAAATTGATGGAAACTCGTATACTGCTACTGCAGTTCAATTTTGCATATCATCTTTTTGTTCCTATAAGCTGAAGAACTTTGGGTTTTCTTAACAGGAGTAGTTTTGTCTGCTGATTTTATGAGCAAGATTAAAATGGAGCAGTGAGTATGGGTGATTTCAATGTTTGTGAGTGTTCATGATGTGGAAGTTGAAGCTGCTACACAACTGGATTCCATCTCTAGTTTTAAGACAATCTGAGACCCTAGAAATGAACAACCTTGACTTTTGTCCTATTAAAAATCCAAAACGTTTCTCCCCTCATGACACAGTCATCAAAGAAAACTTGACCCTGGCTATGAAATTCTCTCACACACTGAGATACCAGCTTTTTGTATCCCATGGACATGACAGGTTTCTGACTGATGTTTGCTTCAGACATATACACAAAGTGCCTGAGGCTCCTGCTGAGCCTAAACAAAGCAGCCTGGGAAAGGTCTCACTATATCTATTGTCTTACACTGACATCGGCCTTTCCATTACAAAGGCCTTCAAGACCTAAAGTAATCAATAATGATGAATGTGGTTTTTCCCTGTGTGCATCTGAGCCAGATGGAGAGTCACTGTGGACAACAATAGCCTGAAGGCAAGGCCCTTGACATGGTTATTTAAAAACATCCCAAAACCCGCACAGAAAAAAATGGTACAAAGTTTTGTGATTTTTTAAATCATATTTACCTGCTTAATGACAGATTCCTTCAGCAAGCAGAATTGCAGAGGGTCAGTGCTGTCACTGAGCAGCATCCATCTCTCAGAGAAATGACAGACAGTTTTTCCACGAGTTTCTCTCTGCATCTCCATTCCTTTCCAAGCTCTCATTTCCCAAGCTTCCTTTACCTCTTTCTCCATCTCTCTCTTCTCTTGCTTAGGCTGGTTCACAACATGGCTATTTACAGAGGCATCATGTGGCTGAAAATACACACCACAGTTAGTTAACCTTGGGAAGGAACTGGTTATAGACTATGCTGTATCTTTAACCTTCTAACATGCAGCTTAGGATCGGATGGAGGAAGCCATCCCAGTGGCCTGTCCTCAGAGAGGCTGCAGGTATCCCCATGATGAGCATGGACCTAAGAAAGCAGCCTTGCCAAGGGGCCAGGAGGTTGGCTTCACGTTGTGAGCAGATGCTGTGCATACCTTATCCAATCCCTGCCTGCTCACATTTGTTCCACCCACAGCACATCTCCCCTTCGGCAGAGGGATATCCCAGTCTTCTGACAAAGGCAAACAAAAGGGAAATCGAAGCAGACTGCAAATGGGCACAACTTCATTATTCTCCCAGTCCTGCTTTTGTTTTTCTGTTGCCTTAGTGTTCTTTTGTGATTCCAGCAGAGGTGCAGATGGGTAGTTTGGACAGACGAGGATGAGTCTGTAGCAAAACCTATAAAAGCATTTACAGTATCACTCAACTAAGAAAATTATTTTAGTAAAGCTAGGAACAAACAGAAATACAAATGTGAATCTCTCATTTGGATTTAACCCTCATTTCCAATGGGATGAGAAAGAATTTTTCCTGATTAATTGTTAACAACCTAAAGCCCAATGTAAGCATGTTAGTGGGGCTTTTTTTATTACAACGTATTAATAAATAATCAGAAACTGGCTTTATAATATTTTACATAGAATTCAACAGATTGTGCAGTAATAGGTGTAAATTGGGAACTATTACATGAAGGACACAAGATATCTTAAGGTGGCTAGCTTTGCTTCTGAGCATATGATCCCTGCCCCATCCATAAGCAATCTGGGCTGTGTGAACTGCTCCACTGATCACCTGAAAGGATATGCAACAATGCTGTCCTGTTTTGCTTTTCTGTTCAAAGACACCTGCTCTCAGTCATCTGCAACACCTTAACTGAATTACTGACCATCGTTACTGCCTCTGTGCATTGGATGGGAAAAAACCCCATTGGAGACAAAGTTTGTGACATCCAGGGAATGCTTCTTAATTCCCAGATTCTAATTTACATGACCCCCATCCATGAGTGCGTTTCCAACCTTTTCCTCTTCCCCTTTTTTCACAGTATTACAGCTCCAGAAGATCCCACGTGGTCTGTTCACTTCAAGACCCATTTCTCCCACACCAGCAGAAAGGAAAGAGGAGGGCTGGCACTTTTAATAATTTATTCCAGCCTTCACACATGGGGGAGGCGTGGAAATTGAAGGCTTCTGAAATTAGTGGGGCTGCACTCTTGCAAATGAAGGCATCATTTAGCTCAGGATCATGCTAATTCCTCCCTGTGGACAGCCTTTGGAAGAAAACAAAAAAGCACACTCAGAGACAGATTGCTTCCTTTACATTAATAACAAAAGTGTTTATTCTAGTAAAAAGTTGGAAAGGAGCAATTAGAGACTTCAGGGAATATGCTAAGTGAAAATGTGTTTTTGTTTATCCTGGATTACAGATAATTTACTAAATTGCAGTATTTTACTTCTTGTGGTCTTTACCAGTGGCACAGTGACCCAGTTGTGGTAATGCTCCTCTGCCGTGCTCTGGAAAATCCGATAGCCCCTGTGGCTGCCCCAGGGAGCTGCTTGTTACTGCTCACCCAGCCTCAGAAATGTCCTGTGTGCCTCCTGCAGGGGACTTCCATGGAAAGTCCCCTGCTGCTTGCAGCTGCTGGCTACAGGGACAGCAAGTGTGGCATGTATTGCTGTGAGAAGAGAAGGGGATGGCAAGAGGAAAGTCATCCTAAAAGTAATTTCTGTGGTGTTTTTGCATTGGTACCGGGCTAGGAGAGCAGCGAAAAGGATGTAGCAACCACACTTCCTTCAGGCAGAAGAGAAGCAAAAAGCCCTTTATTAAAGAATCAAGCCACACTTTTATAGAGTAGGTTGTGGAACTGAGAACAGACTCAATTCCATTGGTGCAAGGAAGGCAACACCCCCGGTAAACACACTTTCACCAAAACATCACATCTCTCATGCACCCAGCAGGTGCTTAATCATTGCTATAATTCTTTCTCTCATATTTTTATTGAGCAGCTTGAGAGAATCAAAATCTGCTTTTTCCCTGGTGTTCACCAGAATCCCACATTTTTGTAATAATTCTGTATTTACAATGTACCTAAAAAGCCATCACCCAAATCTGTTTCACAAGCTAGTTAGCAGCTCTAGCCCAAAAAACTTTATGTATCTAATCACTACTGATCAGAAAAGATGATGGAAAGAATAAGATGGACAAATTAAAATGAGCCAATGCAAACTTTACTTTTAAAATAGCTCTTCCTTCATTTTTTCATGGTTTGTCCTAAAGTTATGCCTAATCCCCATGCACAGATACGTGTTTGGGTTGTTGCCTTCCAACCTTCACACACCAAGCTAAGAGCTGAGCCTTTTCATCTGAGGGATGCTCAGCCACTGAAGTGGGTGTCAGGGGATGCCAACAGCTTCAGCAACCTCAAAGGCTCTTGCTTGAGGGTTGGTTTGCTGGAGTGTGAGACACTGTGAGTGTACTGCAGCTTTTCCATTCGTGTGTGTGTACTTTGGGCACACGTTGTGCTTGGGGATGGTCCTGTGCAGAGTCAGGACCAGGACTTGATGAACCTTGTGACTCCCTTCCAACTCAGCATAGTCTGTGGTTCTGTCATCTGTCTATCTAGCTCAAACCATCTGGTGCTCTGAAGTCACTGGTGTCTTTCCTTCAAGGAGATTTGGCAAGATTTCTTAACAACAATGAAGGAAACATTGCCTTGCCTGATTTCAGTCTGGTATGGCCTCTAGTGTAGCCCCAGCTGTTCTTATTGTTGTCAGCTGCATTTAAACAAAATTTTAAAAAAGGGCACTTATTCTAATCTCTACTATCATTGAAAGTTTCCTCTCATCCTTAAAGACTTGTACTTGGTTCTAAAACAGAAGACAAGAGCTTACAAAGATGAACCCTAAAAAACCATAGTGATAATCAGGTAGAATAACCCATTCTCCTTGGACACTTTCCCATTCTTTTTTTTTTTTTTCCCTGACCTCTATCAAAATTTTAAAATCATGTATTTTGAAGGTCTGCAGACTTGAACATCTGATTTTGGATAAAGCACCAGGTTGAATTCCATCATCATAACCTGCCAGTCTGTCTCCCTTCCTTCCTGTAGTCTGAGATCTATAGCTCAGCTTTCTGCAGCACAGATGGAGAGGGAGGCAATCATTTATATGAAAAGGTAATTGGTCTCTCTTGCAGATCACTGGTTTCATGCTTCTAATAAGACATCTATCACCAACCAGTTGTAAGTTTCCATCTTCAGATAGTTTTAACACAATGTGTGTGTCCTCCTCTGCCAAAAATACTGCAGTGACCTCCGGCTACAGCCCGGGCATCATTATCAAGTTCCCCACCTTAAAGGAAAGCCTGGAGGTTTTTGACCAAGCAGAGGTGAGAAGGCACTGTTGTGACTAAATGTGCCACTAAAAGCATCTGTTGCTATAAAAAGCAATTAAAGTCTGTAAACCATGAACACAGAGCAGATGCAGAGTCTTGGTTGGTGGGTCAGTGCAAACCTTGACAGATCTGAGCTCTTTTCCAAGCCTGTCAGCAGCATCTCTGTCTTGTGTGGGCTGAGCTTTGGATTTCTCAGGCTCTCACAATCAAATCCTGCTGAGTCACAGGAACTAGAAACACATGAAGGGGACACCATGGATCAACCCCATGAGACATGATGACACGGGGACTGGCCATACCAAGCGTTATTCCTAGAAGAGACAGGCATCCTGTGAACAGATGGACTTATCTCAGTAACTGCATGCATGTGTTACATTTTGTCCTGTATTAGGCAGATCTAGGCTGGATGCAAAAAGGTGTGGCCACACCATCTTCTGTGTACTTCCCTGTGTCTGACTAACAGTCATTAAAACCTAACAATTTCTGTGGCATCATTAAGTCAACCATCTTAACTTAATTAAGCCACAAACGACCAGTGTATTGACGGGCAATGATAGATGCATCAGTCTAAACAGAAGAGATGGAATCTATTCTTCCTTAGAGGTTTGGGTCTGAAAAGTAAGCGGTGGCAAAATAAACCCTGAAATGGAACTTGATCTAACTCCAGTTCTTCCCAGCTGGCTCATCTTTCATGAGATGCAAGGGCTACATCCCCAGTGGTGGGCTGAGCATGGCCAGGACTGCTCTTAGCAGCTGGCAGGGATCAGCCACCTCCACCCACAGTATCACCTTCTCTATCCCCCAGTACAGAGTGGCTGCAGGAAAACAGCAGCTGGGAATGGTCTCAAAGCTCTGCTAACTCCCAAACCACACCAGCAGGTTGTGATAGTGGGGTGCTCTGAAGGCTTGCTAGTAACTGTGCTAAAAAATTAACAGTACACATGGTTAAGTTTCGAGCACTAGGAACATATCTTGACACTGTAATAGATATACTCCAGTAGATATAACCAAGCAGCCTAAATTCTGGACAAAAGCTCTGTATTTTCAGCCTACAGTAAATGTTATCTCATGTCTCAGACACCCTCACTTTGGATTTCTGAGGCACACTAGAAGTTGCCACATCAACACACCACACAATTAGGGAAACGTTTGATCTGTGTTGGATATTCCTGGCTGGTAACTTACCCTTCACTTAGTCTTTCTCTGTTTCCAAAAGCAATGCTTGCAGCCCACAGGGAGTTTAAATTATACTCTTGATACTGAAATTACAGTGTTAATGCTTTATATTTACAAAATACAATGTTAATCCTTTAAACTTCCAACTTGGACATTACTTTTACTTATTCATCAGGATCACACCTACAGGGCCTTCCCTTTCTTCAACTGGTCATTGAGTGAAAACTTTCCTTCTGCCTGACCCATGCAATCTGGTGTGATGGGCAGCACAGTGTGATTGTGCATCACAGAGCCCACGAGGTGCCTTCTTGAGTTACTTCTGCTGTACTGAAGCTGCCACCACTCCTGGGATCTCTGCACTGTGTGATGGGAATTATGTTATGTTTGAAAAATTCTGCCCATTGTAAATTATTCTGTGCACCACAAATGGTACATAAGTAAGGCCTAATAAGAGTAAGAGCAAAATCTACTCCAAACTAGTTCTGTATATAATTTGTAAGCATAATGGAGCTCACTGTTCAGTTCTGCTCTTGATCTTGAGGATAGCTTTTACCAGGTGTTGTGTACTAGTCTGATCAACTGTGCTCTTGTGCTTGTTAGGAACTCGTTGTGCTTGGTGTATACTCAATCTCATGTTCATTAATGAACTCCAGTGATGCTCCTTGTATCTTGCCCTCCATCCCCTGCCCTGCTGATGGTTACTCATGGCACAATCCCACCAGAACTTGTGGGTCACTGTGTTAACTGAGAGCTGCCAACCAAAGTGTATTTACAGATATTGAAGTGGGAGAAGTCCCTGCATATATAATTTTATTTTCTGTTCTAGGGTAGATTAATTTGCTAAGGCATTTATAAATGGAAATATGTTTTACTAGTCATTTATTACCCACAACATTCTAGCAAAAATATAATGTTGACCAAAAAAATGCTTAAATATAGCATTACTTAAATGAGCATTAATTATTATCAAATGATAGGCAGTTTAAAAGATTTGCTTTGTTTTTATTTTTTCTCTTTTATATGATTGAATTTTGTTTTGCATTCATTTAAAAATTGAACCTTTGAAATTTCCATGGGTACAGTCATTTTATTTGATGGGGATTGCAGCAGGACTTCTCCATTGCTCTATGACAGAAAGATAATATCTATTTTCTACCCTGGAAAATAATTACTTTGCACCATGTGACCTTCTTTTCCATCACCCAATTTCCAGATTACTCTCAAGTGTAACTGTTTTTATGATTCTTGACTTGACCATGCAAGCCTAGGAACCACTGTAACCTTTTGGGTATTTCTTTATGAATGTCAGTGGCAGAACTGGTATTCAGCACTGCACAACAGGTTGGTAATCACCTGGCAGGTAGCACCCGTGGGGTGTTTTTTGCACAAACTTGATAAACCTTGGGAGCAAAAATAGTTGTTCAGTTCAACTGTGTGTTGTGCTCTACTGAGCCAGCCATGCTACCACATCCTTATAGTGGAAAATGACTGCAATAGCACAGCTAATGTACCTTTTTCTGCTTCTGCACTTTAATTCTGAAGGTGAAAAACACTTAGGAGCTGCATCCTCCTCACCTCTTCCTGCTAGAGAAGCCACTCATTGTGTTCCTTTCAGCAAGCACTGTGTTGCTGAGGAGGTAAGTGATGTCCCTCTGCCATTGTGCTGATTTTCTTAGGTAGCTTCTCCAAGTAAGTGTTTTAACACCAAAATGCTGTCAAAATCAGTGTCTGTCACCTCAGTCAATGTTCTTGGCACTAAGGACTGAAAAGGTCTGAAGGTCCAAATTCCAGGGAAACTTTGCATATGAAGGGTTAATTTCACAGACAGGGCATGTGTCCAGATTGGCATCCATTTTTGGATCCATTTTTTGCTTGACACTTTTCTGTCAGTTGCTGTTTTCATTTCCCCAGCTGTTCTGGGGAAGACAGTCCAGCTGTGCAGAGTACAAAAAGCAGAGCAAGGACCAGCCTGAGTGAGGAGAGAGGCTGTCAGGGCCCTACCCCTCACTCTGTCCCCCCATGGTGTGTAAGACACTTGCTGTGCTAGGCTGCAGGGTCCCTCTCCATCTACAGCAGGGTTACATCCATCCCACATGCTTCAGTTTGGCACAGGAAATCCAGTTCTTTCCTCTCCTCTCCATGGTAGAACACACTAGTTGTGATTAGGGTTTTTTCTTCTTAAGGCCTTTTTTTTCCCTAAAGTGGTTGTTTTTGGTTTTTTTTTGCAAATCTCTCATGGTGAAAAAACAAGGCTGCATTTCCAAGAAAATGAAGCTGACAAACAAAAATAGATAATCTGTCCTTCAGGTGAGCTTTCTCTGCAGTACAATGTGTGAGCTATTGGAGCCTTGTGGAGAAGAACAGTACAAATTGCACGGTCAGGGACTTAATAATTCTTAGGTATGAATCACTGCTGTCAGAGTTTCTATGGGAACGGAGAAATAAGTGGATATTTAGGCTATTTTCACATTAATTCTATCAGAACATCCAGAGGTTGTGCAATGTCTAGAAGCATGCAAAAAACCAAATAATTGTTTTATTTAGATTTTGCTAGTTACTGTTACTGGGTTTTTTTGAAAAGTATGTTTTATATAACTTAGTCACAAAGCATTTAAAACCAACAGAAGACAAACAGGACATTTGGCTGTAAGTTCAGAACAATGAACTCATAAGGTTTATTTTTATGTGCAAGTTCAGGCTGGATGTGTGCCATATAACACAAAAATCCAGTTACCACTTAATGCCTTTTTTCTCCTCCCTTGAAGTGATGAGGGCATCTGGATCCAATTTTAAATTGCAAACTAGGCTTTTTAGCTTTTTAAAACAATTTGCATAGCTTGAACTAATTAGTGCTTTGGTTCGATGTGCAAGCAGTAAAACAACATGACCCCAAGCATGAGAGAAGTGAATGAGAGCTGCATGAATTTTGGCATTTCTGAACTTTTGAGAGCTTGGATTGGCTATTCAAACATTTCAGTGTAAGCAGGGTATACACACAGCAGAAGTCATGAAGTAATACTAAAAGGAGACCCCCAGGATAAACTATGCATGTTTCCCAGCATCATAAATAAATGTTCACAGAGCCTAAATATTCAGTGTAATGTTCTGTTACCCTGAGCAAAGCCAACAACCTTGCCAGATGCATCTGTCCCTCTCGAGTTGAGCTGTTCACTGCAATCCTGAAGCACGTGTGAGCTCCTGATACCAGAGGTCTAATTTCTGTGATCTGCACTATTTCTGCTGATGTTGGGCTGATGTCCCTCAGTTCCAGCTGGCTGGACCAGCTTTGGCCAATGCCCAGCCAATTTCCTCTCAGGTTTTGAAGTGATGTTTTCCTCTCTCCAATCACACTCAAATCTCTGCAAGCAACCCTGTGGTTATGTTCAAGAATAAATAAAATGTGGTGTCTTGTGGCTGAATTGCTATTGAAGTGGGCACTGCAGGCAATCAGGAGCCCCAGTCATATGAAAATGATGGGAAACCAGAAGGAACAGATAATTTCTACTCAAGACAAATCTAGTTTGTGTGAAAATGAGGAAATCTGAACTGGACCCTTCCGAACCCAAATTTCAGATCCATATTTCTTAAAGGGATGGACAGGATTAAGTTTAGCCCAGGTTACAGCCCCTTTCCAGCACTGTGATGAGAATGATGAGGAGGGATTGCCTTGCTACAGTGCTACAGACCAGTGAGGCATTTCTGCAGAGCTGTGCAGGAGCTCAAGTGCCGATGAAACATTTTTGTTTCATGATACAGCTTGTTCTGCCAAAAGCATTCTGGCATTTCAATCATGCTACCCCTTCAACCTTCTGCAGCCTGCAATTCTTCACAGACAGCTTTGTTACAATTAGGGATTTTTTTTCTTTTTTTTTTTTTTTCTTTTTTTATTCAGAAGATGGCAAAATGCATTCCCTGAATCCCAGAAACTCGGGAATGAGTGTTGCTTGTAGAAACTGTTCCTGGATTTTTTAAACTTGGCAAAAACGATCTTCGTTCTTTGTTCACAGAATTAGTTAAAATTATATATAAAAAAAGGTTCTGAAGCATTTTTCCTTGATGCAGATACTTTCTTGTCACCTGGAAATGATGAGCCCCTGCAATGACACTGTCAGAGGATGGGGCTGGGGAGCAGCTCTGCAGTGCTGCAGTGCAACCCTGAGGTCACAGTGGGCAATCAGCTCAACACCAGAGGTGGGCTCTAACACCAAAGCCAACAGCTCCTGAACTGTGTGCCCAGGGGTACAGCTCAAAGTTCAAGGGAAGGGACTGTCCTCCTCCGTGTAGCACTCCTCACATCACATCCAAATACTGAGTCCAGTTTTGGGGCCCAGCACAGGAAAGATATGGACAAACTGGAAGGGAGCTCAAGGGAGGACTCCCAGGGCGGCAGGGCTGGAGCACTTGCCCCTGAGACACTGGGGAAGCTGGTCTGGGTCAGCTGGGAAAAGAGATGGCTTTGGGGTCATGGAAGAGATGGAGTGGGACTTCTCACAGTGATGTAGGATGGGAGGGCAAGAAGCAATGGTCTGAAATTGGAACGAGAGAGGGTCAGGCTGAGTATAGGGAGAAACTTTCCCCATGAGGAGGCCACTCAAGTCACCCTGAGTGGTTGTGCTGCCTCCATCCCTGGAGGGTTTCAAGGCTTACTGGCCCTAAGCAGCCTGTATGATGCCAGCACTGGCCCTTTGGGCAGGAGGGTAGACTGAGTCTCTCCCAGCCTCATTTAACCCATGATTTTCTGATTTTAACCAACTGGAAATAGGGTACTGCACTAAACACACTGACTGAGTGGCAGAGCTGCCAAGCTGACAGCAGTTGCACTGAGCCTGAGATCACTCGTTGCAGATGTGATGGACAGCATCCAAACAGCAAATGGCAAGCCACGTTGTTCTTCTCTTTTTGCTTTTTAAAGGTATTTGAGACGCTCTTGAGGTCTGTGTGAGTCTTCCAGATAGAAACCTAACTACCCAAAGTTCATCTGTAAAAACCATATATGGCCTTAAGCAACTCTGCTCACGTCAAGGCAATGTTACATTTTACTATATGCTATTTGATACCCATTAGGTTTGTAAATTGAGAAATACTGTAGCAGCCCTTGCCAGGGCTGAGCAATCCAAGAAATATTAAGTTTAATTCAATTCAGATCTGAACACTGGAGCTGTATCCACAGCCTTGCACACCATCCAGCTTTCCTTAGTATCTGTCACTGTTACTATTTGTTATGACAGCTCTGTTATTTGTGGGGTAATGGAACTTTATAAAATGAAGCAGAGCTGTTTAAACTATCAAAATTCCCTTATTGTGTGTACTTTTGTCTTAGGTTTCACTACTTTTTGGATCATACAGCATGTACAGTTGTGTACTGTAGACATGATAAATCTCTATATTAATCTTTGTGACCTGTGTTTGCCCTGGCTCATGCGATCTCACTATTTCCATGGCAAAAAAAAAAAAAACCAAAAACCAAAAAACCAGGAGACTCAATGTATAAAATCTAAGGCATTTACTGTGTTTATAAATCTCACTGTGGGCCTGATCTTGCAACTCCTTTACTTGGTTAAATTTTCATTATTCATCTAAGGACTGCTGCTGAAGCGTAACATCATGTGTAAGGAAAGATTTGTAACATCAGGCCCCAGCGACATGTTAACATTAGCAGCAATCATCCCTGTCTTCCATAAAGTGGAGGAAGTCGTGGAACTGAAACAAAAAGTTCTTGTGGAAATGATTAAATCGTCTGTGTCTGCTGGGACAAACCAGAGCATCACACCGGGAAGCTGCAGGTGTGCAGAGAGCAGCCCTGTGCCCCACTGGGAGCAGAGGGCCAGGGCAGGGCAGCTCGGCAGCCTGGGCTCAGATAAGCAGCCTGGGCTCGGCTCATCAGCCTGGGCTCGGCCCGGCAGCCTGGGCTCAGCTCCAGCAGCCTGGGCTCAGCCCATCAGCCTGGGCTCGGCCCGGCAGCCTGGGCTCGGCCCGGCAGCCTGGGCTCAGCTCGGCAGCCCGGGCTCGGCTCGGCAGCCTGGGCTCGGCCCATCAGCCTGGGCTCGGCCCATCAGCCTGGGCTCGGCCCATCAGCCTGGGCTCGGCTCGGCAGCCTGGGCTCAGATCAGCAGCCTGGGCTCGGCTCGGCAGCCTGGGTTCGGCCCATCAGCCTGGGCTCGGCTCGGCAGCCTGGGCTCAGCCCATCAGCCTGGGCTCGGCCCATCAGCCTGGGCTCGGCTCGGCAGCCTGGGCTCGGCTCGGCAGCCTGGGCTCGGCCCATCAGCCTGGGCTCGGCCCATCAGCCTGGGCTCGGCTCGGCAGCCTGGGCTCGGCTCGGCAGCCTGGGCTCGGCTCGGCAGCCTGGGCTCGGCCCATCAGCCTGGGCTCGGCCCAGCTTAGAGGAGATCAGGAGCCACAGCACAGGGAGGTCTAGTGGGAAAAGGGGCAGCTACAGGGACCAGTGTGAAAGCAGCAGCATTTTCAATAACTGTTCTTCACATTGCCCCATGATGTAAGGGCATGTACTGGCTTATTATTCTTACTCCATTATTACTCTTTTTTTTTTGTTTTATTATTCTCTTTAGTTTGATACTAAACAAACAAACAGTAATCTAACAGGACACCTTCAAGGCCCGGACACGCTTCATGCCCTGCCAGGGCAGATCCTTAACCTCCCTCCCTCACCAGTAGCATCACGCAGAAGGAGTCAGTGCAGTCCTTCACTGCCTCCCCATCAGGCTGCAATGGTTAATCAGGATCAGCCTGTGTGCAGGAGCAACTCTGCAGCCTGTGCCCAGCCCCAGGAGGAGATGGGGTGGCAGCAGCTCCAGGACATCCAGCCAGGCCTGCAGGAGGGGAGAGGCACTGGCAAGAGTGGTTAGTGCTGGGGGGTTGAAGAGGGAACCTGGCACCATCTGCAAATCTCAACCTTGCTGTTCCTGGAAAATCTGAGGACAACTCCTTGTCCTCACTCACTCTCATGGGAAACAAAACAAGTCTCAAGTCTGGCTTAATATATTTTCCTAGCTGAAAACATAAGAAAAAGCCCAGGTTTTTTAGAAACAATTATCTGCACCTTAGCTGTTGTTTATCTGTGACAGGATGCAGTAAATCAGATTAATCTGAGAAAAGAGGAGGAGAGACCATGTTCTCTGCTGTTGTTTGTTTAGTTTAGATGAGTTGCTAGATGCCTTCAAGTTTCAGTTTTTAAATCTGTTGCCAAAGGGGTGGGGAGATGTATATGAGAGCCTGCATGACTGACATCAACACTCTTGGCTACTGCATTTCAGTTCTTCATCTTTTCCCCAATTTTGAGCTCTTGTTATCTCATTAGGAGCACCTTATGTATCCTGCCAACACTTCTGTATTTTTGAAAAAAATTACATTTTTGGCACATAAGAATGGTCAAGAAGTCAAAAAAGACACAGAACTCTCCTGATTAATATATTTGTATAACATATAATTTTGCGAACTGTGCTGGAGATTAAAATTTCATAAGGCAGACATCTTTTTTTACCTCCAGTGCCATAAGGAGAAATTCTCATGAATTTTCTTGACTACCCTGAACAAAATTAATTACTTTTTAAAAGTTGCTGTCTGGGAGACCTAATTATCTTTTTTATCTGTGCTGCTGACATATTCCTAATCTGATGTTGATCCAAATGATTTCAGAATCTGTACTTCTTTTTCCTCAAAAACCTGCTGCCTCTCTTAGAGAGATCTGAAGAAGCAATGGCCCAGAATCCCTTATTTCTAATTTTCCTGAGTGCCCTCAAATTTAAGAGCAGACTGCAGCCAAGCAAGAGCAAACTCTGTGCTAATTAAGGGTTGTGGTGCCATAGGAGTGAGTCAGGGTATGGGGTGCATGAATCTCTATGCCAAAACTTGAATGGAATGGAATGGAATGGAATGGCCCTTCCTGCTGTGGGGGGTAGAGGAGAGGTGGTACAACAGAGGTTTAGGAGAACTGCTTTATTACCTAATTTATTGGTATGGACTGCCAACCCTCTTGCAGCTTAACAACCTTCTGGGTCTGGCATGGGCTTTGCAGCTGCTCAAGAAACTTTCAATGCACTTACAGTGCAGATTTACAAAGGAGCTTGGAGATGGGCTGTGCTTTGCATTTTCAGGGATGCTGAAACTCACCATTATTATACAAGGAAGCAACAGAAAGGGGAAAAACAAAAAGAACATTAGGAGAAATGAAGGGGTTCAGCAGAGGGGTGAGAGTACTGTATTAGATAAAGACTGGCATCCACTTAAAATTTTGGGGAGGGAAAGGAGCAGCAGAGGTGATGTGAGGACTGTCAGTCATCAGCAAATAGGAAAGCACATGCAGTACTTACTAGTTTGTGCAGCAAAGGAGCCATTGCAGGAGGGTTCTCATGGTTTGAGACCTTTCTTAGATCTGTGCATGTTTGATAAATGCTACAAGATCAAGTGGTGAGGTGCCTTACTTCTTTGTCCGGACCTTAGTGTCCTCATCAGCAGCTGCAGTAACCCACATACAAATGGATTTCTGGAATAGAAGTTCAGGTTCTGTTTCCTCTGAAAGGAACCTGCTTTTATATATGTCAGGGACATTCTGCAGGCTGGAGTGATGCATGGTAAGTTGGGTCAGGGAGGAGATTTGCTTGGAATCATCTTACTGCTCTGCACCAACCCTTGAGGGCTGTGCACACTTCTTATTTCTCAGAGATGCTGTTTAGATAAATATAGCCATCAGCAGTATTTGCAAGTGAGACAATTAATCAATGATTAAACAGTCAATGCCTTTAAATTTAAGGAATTTTTCTTTAAGATGAGAGAACATTCACTTCTCTGGAGGAATTGACTTAAACAGAAAGCTCAACTTCATCAATATTGTTATGTTTTCTGCTTCTGACTTCAAGCTAACTAGAATTAGTGGAGGCCATAGCCCGATTTCATTGGATGCATATTACCTAAATTTTCAAGGACAGAAATATAAAACTTGATTATTTTTGAGCCTTTGTGCTGTGGAGTGACAACCCATGTGAGTTAGGAGGTCAAAATCTGAAGCACTGAATTAAGCTGTTGCTTAAAATGAAGTTCATCACCATCGATTTCCAAATACATTTTTTTTCTCTCAAGAAACTTAAAATAAATTTTAAAATAATTTCCTGATAATAGTATTTATTTAAGCAGCTGTTAAATCAAAGCAATTCAGAATGCATCAGATTTTGAGATGACTTACACATCTTTCATAACTTCATGCATTGTATGATCTTCAAATCTCCACAATGGTATCTGACAATGGTATTTTCTTTCATTTTGCCATGTGGTGCAGGGCTGTGCCAACCAGCTCGTTCAGCACAGCAATACAGAGCTCTGCAAATCTTTATTCACTAGCTCTCAGATGTTAGTTACTGACTTCTACTTCTGACAGACAGTGAGGTGCCACAAGCACAGTGATGGCTCACACCTCGAGTAGAGAGGGGGGTCTGGTGCCAGCAGACACATCGTCAGTGACCTGGGTTTGTGAGCTCCTCTTCTAACCCTGCAACTGAGTGGGTGATACCAGAGAAAAGAACAAGACTGGTGCTATAATCTCACATTTAATTAGTATAAAAGTATAGCTCATTTGTGATGCTCAGAAATACTGAATTCCATGCCTTTCCAGGCAAGATACCTTCAATCTGATAGGAAAAAAAAAATAGAAGGACAGCTTTATCATTTCCTTGCACCAGCATGCAAAGAAATTGTTTTGAAAAAGAAAATCTAATTAAAAACTGTTAACGCAGTCTTCACAGCTGAATCACGTTCCTCATGCTTGTCCTGTTGTGTCAAACAATAAACATCTGACTCACTACAGAAGCTGCTGCTCCCGGGGCAGGCACCTGAGTGCTGGGCGTTGTGCTGCTCATTATCTCCATTGCTGAGACCCTTTTCACATCAGGCTCTGAGCCTTGATTTCCCCGAAGAACATTTTGCTTTTTTTTCCTCTCCACTTTTCTAAAATATTTTCTCTATCTTCTTGCTGATGAAATTCTTGGAACTGTGGAGATCGTGGAGAATCTGTAGGTGCAGTTTGTCATAACTTGAATTGCAGGTGTTTAGAAGCAAAGCAGGGGAAAGCACAGAGTTTGCCAGCAGTGCTCTTCAGATCAGAAGAAGCCTATGTTGGCCTGAAGAAGGAAAATGGAAGTAAAAAGGAAAGGATTTTATTTTGAAGAATAGCATGAATGGCCAGTACCCAATACTAGTGTTACTTCAAAGACTACATAAAATATTATGACCACATATGTATTTGTATTTATATTTAATGGATAAAATGCTACCACCCTCTCATACAAAGATGTTTCAAACTCACCTGCTTACACTGGTGCTGATTTATTTTGCCAGTATGGGATTAACATATATGTTGACTGCTAGCTCTTTTGGGATGTTGATTTGTTTTGTTTGTGATTTTTTTTCAGTATCAATTTAAGATAGTTGGGCTGAAATCTTAAGTAAGAGCCAAATAACTCAGAAAGAGTAATTCCACCTGGATTTTGGGTCAGGTACTATAGCTTATGTTGTTGATATTGAAATATATTCCTAGTGTGTCACATGTGCTGTCACAATTTTATGTGGGGACAGACCACAATTTTGTGCTATTTCTGTTCAACAATCTATAGTGCAGCACCTGTCAAAATTTTAATTGCTACCTTTATAAAATTTGAAACAATAAATCATTCATTTATATATGACTCTTGCACTATATAACCCTTAATAGAAGATATTGGTTATCTTTGTTTCTGTGGCTTCTTCATTTTCTAAAGATTGGAATTATTTAATTCCTTCTTAAAAGGTATTTTCCTACTAATCCAGTTTCCATGAGAATATCATATTTAGGTGTAAAACAAAAGGGAGGCAACCCAAAATGGATTAGCAAACATAAATATTCCCAGAGACCATGAAATCCCAGTCTGTCAGGGAGGGTGGACAAAGACTCATGGTAATGCAGAAATACTCATCTCCTGCACTAGAGTCCTGATGTGCTGGGGAGCTAATGGGATTGATGCAAAAGGGCAATGTGGAAAGAATTGGCCTGGTTCCTGCAGCCACAGTATGTGTTTGATGTGCAGTGACACTGCACTTGTGGAAATTAATTATTTATGTTGGTCTGAGGGGGTCAGCAAAGAAATCCCATGGCTAGACATGAACTGTCATCCAACACTTCAAATACCTTTTGTATTTGTTTGGAGTCTTTTTCATTCCCTGTTCTGTTTTAGCTGTGAAAGTGGTACCAAGTCACAATCCAGCTGCTCCTGGATCTGGCTGACAAATGACACATTTGCACAAGGAGAAACAATTACTTATTCTGCATCTACAGTGTTTTTTCCATGTTCAATGGCAGGACAGGGCTGTCTGTTTTCCACGGTAATGATTAAATTTTTGTTTAGGTGTTGCTAAAGCCTGAGCTCATCCTTTAAAGGATTTGGGTTAAACTTTTCCCATGTAGTCTTTTTAGCCTCAACAGCCTGGTCTAGGGAATCAGTATCTATATCTATATAGTAGCTACTGTAAATGTGTTTGGATTTCTGTCATGGTATGTTTGTGGTTGTATATCTGAAAAAATACTTTTTTCCCAAGTTATTTTTTTCAATATGTGCTTAGCATTTTCCTAAACCAGAAGCAAAACACCAGTGTCCACAGTGACTGTCAAAAGGACAAGCATTTCCTAATATCTATAGAGGATGTGCATTATACGTGACTGCTGATAGGAAAATCTAGCACTGTGCAAAACGTGATAGAAAAATCTCTTTTAGCAGGCAGGAGCCCACCCTAGAATGTTTTGTACATCTGAAGAGCTAAATCTGTGGTTATTAGGAGTGCTTTCTGCTCAGCTCTTTCCTCCAGTACTTATATTTTCCTCAAGTATCCTTGAATCTCCACAGGAGTCTTTCTCAAAGGCTGTTTGTTCTTCCAAGTCCACCCCACAGGCAGATCAACCAGCAGCTACGTAGATTGCTCGTTAGACTTTGATTTCATTCAGCTCCAGTATTTGTCATTCACTCTACTTCAACTAATTTTTTCCCTGTATTTTATGTACAGAAGTGTTTTATGTTGTTGGATAATATTTGGTTTAGAGCAGCATATGAGAGTAAAAGGGAAAAAGAGCTCTCTTCAACCAGCCCTGGCCTTCAACCAGCCAGAAATATAGTGGGTAGTAGAAACAATATTTCTGGGGTTTTCAGCCTGCTGGGATGTGCACAAAAAGAATCAAGTTTTATATTTCTGTCCTTGAAAATTTCGGTAATATGCATCCAATGAAATTAGGCTCCACTAATTCTAGTTACCTTGCAGTTAGAGGTAGAAAATATTAACAATACTGATAAAGTTGAGGTTTCTGTTTAAGCCAATTCCTCCAGAGAAGTGAATGCTCTCTCATCTTGAAGGAAATTCCTTAAATTTAAAGGCACTGACTGTTTAATCATTGGTTAATTGTCTCACTTGCAAATACTGCTGATGGCTATATTTATCTAAACTGACTCTCTGGTAATAAGAAATGGTTAAAATCTCTTAAAGTTTCTTTCTGAAGACAAAGAAGAACTCATAAATTGCCTTGTGAGATTTTTTCCACTCATGCTGAACTACTAAACTTGATGTTTGACAGACATTTTAACAAAAGAAGGCAGCTAGTTTCTGTCTGTTGTTAACTGGAATTTCTATACTGAGGATGAAATTTTGATCTCCTTTATGATACCATACATTATGAAAGTATAAGTTAAGTCACCTGAGTGTCTCCTGCAAAAATGGAGTGAGAGCAGAATGGATGATTTTCACAGGAGTATTTGGCCCATGACAGGATAAAACTGGAAACAGCAATAACTTTGGATAGCTTTATCTAATTTAAGAGAATTGGAGAGAAGGGAAGACAGAAACTGCTGACCCTATGTGTAAAAAGCAGGCCTGATTTCTCTGTACTGAGTCCTGCCAGTTGTGTTGGAAATCAATGCACAACAGAGATTATATAATCACACAAATAGCTGTAGTGTTACATGTTGAGGGACTTCTCCTTTGAATTTAACATACAGGCCAGCTATAGTGCTTAGCCAGTTTTCTATTGCTCCTTTTAGTTTGCTCACATTAGGAATGAATGTTGTGAGGTAGCCATCCTGCTTTAATTACTGATCCATCGTAATTTTCTAGTTCTTTCCTAAAAATCACTTTTGAAAAATTACCACTATTTCATGATCAGTTTAATCAGACATGTAGGTAGTTGCCTCAGTACTGAGAGCCAGTGGATAGGTTGTAAATGCTAAAGACCAGAGAAAAACGTACTTTCTATGGAAAAGCCTGTTCTAAAGACTGTTAAAATTAAAGGTTTCAGTAATTTAGGTCCTTTAGGTCCTGTTCTGGTAATGTAGGCACTGGTTTCCAGGGACAAGTTGGTTAGCCCTCATGAAGGATGGAATAAATTATGTTCATGGCTCAGGCTAAAGCTTCCCTGCTCTCTCCATGTCTGCACCAGGCATTGTGGCTTGCTACCAGCTGCCACTGGGCCTTGGCACATCACTGAGTGTGGTTTTTCCATCCCTGCTCTCAGCTGCCTCTATCTGTGGGCATTGGGACTATGCAGACCACATCTGCCTTGCACTTGGCTCCTTCAGAACACAGGTAGAGCAGACACTGAGCTCTTTGTGCCTATCCTCATACTCAACTTCTGCAACTTATTCTATTTACACCATTATGTTGAAGTTTGATATCCTCTGGAAAAAAACAGGATTTAGTGAATTCTTCTCTACTTTTCCCCGTTTCCATTTTCCTCCCTTCCCCCTTCTTTCCAAACAAGTAATTCCTTATGAGAGATTCAGATAGGCTGGAAGCCTTAGAACAGCTTATGCAAGTCTAAGTGAGTGACTTCACTCCTTCACTTTCCCAAGGGAACAAACTGATAAAGGAGTATGTTTCAGTGTTTTATTGCACTGGTCATTCGCATTAACGATGTTTTTTTCCTCTGCGTAAACCTAATGGTTCCCATGGTGCTTTTTCCTGGTGTTCTCGTCAGAAATTTCCTCCCTCTGCTGCTGTCCAAGTTGTGATCATACCGAGTTGTTGTTTTTCTCTAGGAAAGAGCTATATCTGCATTGTACATGTGTAGTCTGCTAAGACATAGTGGAAACTTACAGGAAGAAAGAGATTAAAGACTTATTAGAACTAAAGTTTCCAAGATGTAATGCAACAGTACACGAGCATGTCAAAGCAGGACTAATTCTGTGACTGAACAGAGTAAACGTGCACTGTGTATATTGTTCTGGTTCCAGCAGATAATTCACAGACAGAAATGCTGGAACCAAAAATAGTCAAGTCAATCTCAGTGTTACTTTATTTAGCCACTTACTGTGCTACCTTTTCTTACTGTGCGCTTGAACTGAAAGGCAGCAATTTTGCTTCCAGCCGTGCTGTGTATTGCTGTGTGCTTCAAGCTTCCTGGGATACTTGCTGTAGCAATGGCTGCTGCAGCTCCTGCTGCATGGCTCTATTAGTGCAGCTGCTAGCTTCTTAAGTGCACATGGGGTACTTTGTCCACCTGTTTTTGGCCACTAAACCTATATGCATACAGCAGTTTTCTCAGCCTTCTTTCTAGCCCCACTACATTCCTCCTGAAAATTTGCCATGTGACAGAAAAGAAGCAAAAATTAAGTATTTCTAGCAGGGAACACACAAACATTTTTTATTAAAGATCACGCTCATGGAACTCAGTTATTCTGAGAATTTTGATTACTTTTCCCTTCTACATATAAGTTTAGAAAATAATTAAAGTCATCCTCATAAAGCATCTTACTACAATGGCGTCACCCAATGGAATGAGTTAGCCTTGAATAACATTTAGTCACATGAAGCAGTGTGCTTCAACAGGTCTCTGTGAGTGATCAGCACTCTCAAAGCCTGGAGCACGCTTATCAAAAACTGGCTGACAGAAAAGTGTGACGGATGGGTCTTTGTATGGAGCTCCAAGAACAGCTTACTGTCTTGAAGAACACCCAGGGACAAAAGACGAGATTCGGTCGAGGGTACAGCATTAAATATGGGACAAGAGGGGCGGATCTGAGGGTCAAGGGCCAATGGGAATGGGTGAAAGTGGTGCAGAGGAGGGGGCAACCAGCTGGGAGAACCAGTGGGGTAACAGGGGAGGAGCACTGCAGCAAAACAGAGCCAATGGGCATCAGGAGAGGGGAGAACATTCCAGAGGATGTACATATATGGTAAACAGGGGCTGAACCAGGGGTGACATCAACTGTAATAACCAATGGAACTCAAGGGATTAACATGTGCCTGCAAGGGCCTATGGGAGGGAGGCACTTCTCACCATGATGTAAGGAGTGTTTCTCCTTGCCTGCTCTTGCCTTTTGGGGGTAAGACGGTTGTAGTGCTTTTGAGTTTCCACACTTGCCTATTTAAGCAGAAAAGGGGGGAATTGTTTCTGTTGTGATGAAAAAGTGTGTGTTGAGAATTGTTAAAGTGCTCGATAATTTTTAATTTTTATTTTTCTTGCTCAATTGAAAGAAAAGGCAGGTTATTTGTGATTAAGTGTGCTGCAAGATGAAACGATAATCATTGATAAACTAATTTCGACAGAATTTTTTAGCTGTAGGAGAATTAGTGGTTAGTGTTTGCAATATAGTTAAGCATTAGGCACATACTAGGTTTAATGTGAAAAACACTTTGTACTTTCTCTAATTATTTTAAGAAGAATACTTGTAGTTTTGAGATCCATCCTGCTCTATCAAGGAAGGTAAAGCCAAAGCTATGCCCTTGTCTGTTATCTGCTTTCACATTTAATGTGTTTTTGGTTTTTGTTTTTTTTTTTTTTTTTTTTGTTGTTTTTTTGTGTTTTTTTTGTTTTTTTTTTTTTTGTTTTTTTGCTTTAGCCATTTTGAATACAAATGCATGTTTAATAGGGTGAGGAACGGGAAATCCATATGGGTCTTCAGAAATCCCATAAATACTGATATATACTGAAGAGCATGTCTGTTGCCGTGTCTGGGGAGACAAAGATAGAGAAAGATCATTTTATTGCTTGAGTATTTTTCTTTTTCTGGTTTCTATTTTCCTGATTGAAATCAATATTTCAGGGCTAATGGATGAGGATGTCTGCTGTTGCTGCCTAAAATGCTGACCTTGGCAATCAATATATTCAGTTTGGAGCATTTGTGATGTCAATCACTATGATAATACTTCAGAATTTACTGCCTGCATAATGCTTGGGTTATTGGGTTAGAGTTCCCCTGCAAGCTCATCTTTCTCATTTTCTCTTTTTCTATGTTCTGTAACTGCTGGGGAACTTCAAAGCCTTGAGGACAACTCTGCTAAGCAATTATTTTGTTAGGACTGGATGAATAATGGTCTGTGTTTTATGTTCTAATTTGTTGATCACTTTGGAAATACAGAGTAACAAGCAAGCTGTTCTGAATAATATGTTTCACTTCAACTGAAAGTGCTTTGTTCTGATGTTTTAAAGTCTTTTCAGGCAGATATTGAAGATTTCTAATAACAATGAGTAATGATTGCCACGTAGTGAAGAAACAGGATACCTTTTTATAGAAAACCCTGAAACATTTGACTTAATTTTTTCATTGTGGTCTGCAACTGAAGTGAACAATATGATTGTATTCAAATGAGTTCACTGTCAGCAATGGAATTGTTTTAATCTGAAAATTATTTTTGCAATATAGTTAAAGATTTTAACTTTAGCCATTTCCAAGTGCTTTTAAAATGGAAACTTTCTCCTTTCTCCTTTTTGTTTCCTTCATCATGAACTAGTTGTTCTGTGGGGGTTTCCCTGCTCTCACTGCAACACAATAGGGTCAGTCACCATCATCCCCTCCAGCACTGGTGCTTTCTCTCTGTTACACTCCAATTGGTTGCTGAATTTCTCTGCCAAGTTACCCAGATGCAGAGAAGACTTTGACATCAGATTTATCCTGGTAACCATGAAGTGCCCCAACAGACCTAAGTGGTTACTGACCTTAGTCCAGAGCTGCAGTAAAGTTTGTAAGTGTTTGTAGAGAATAACACTAGATAAACCACTATAAATGATGACCTTCTATTCATAGGCCAGTCTTATATAGAGAAATCTAATCTTATTACAGAAAGTTAGGTCTGTTGGAGCTTTGAAACCTGTTTGTGGGTCTCTGGCCCACAAGCTGTCAGTCAACTGAAACCTGTCACAAAGGTTTGCAAAGACTGGCCATAAATTAGTAAAGAATTAGAGCTTTTGTACATTTCTGCATTGCCTTCAGATCTGTCCAAATCTGCATTTTTTGCAAATCAAAAGGAGCCTGCGGTTAACAAAAAAATGCTTTGTCTTGCAGACTAATGAACACAATCATGAGCATTGACATTTTTTATTATATATGTATTTTTTTCCCAGAATAAGTAAAGTTCACTAGAAGTGAGACAGCAAAAAGTGTTACTTATGTGCACTTTTATCAGTTGAAAAGTTTATTCCTCAGTCCTGTAATCACCAATACCTTTGCACCCATATGACACTGTTTAAAGTGTTTTCAAATGTTTCTTATAAGACTGAATAAGCAAGGTCTGGCCTGAAGCCCTTCAAGGTAATTGAGAGCTTTTCAATTGACTTCAATGGGTTTTGGCTTAGGACATTAGTGAATTTAGCCTCTCAAAACCACTTGGACTATTGTTATTCTCATATACTGGTAGAAAACTGAGACAAAAAGTGAAGTTACATGCTGTCAGCCATACAACATGTTGGCAGACAGTATAGGAACTCAGTGCTTTTGCTACCAATCCAGTTATTCAACCATCATTGCTCTCCAAAAAAAAAACTACAGCCCCTCCACAAACCAAAACCCCAGAAAATGGGAAGAAAAGCTGAGATTTTTTTTTATCCTGATGAAATAGCCCTATGAATGGCTTGAGACTAAAGACAGAATCTCTCAATACATACAGGCTTGTCCTAGCCAGTGATATCCCAGGTCTGTCCTGAGCTCCCTGGGGTTTATGGCCTTGCTGGGGATATCACTCACACGGGATGACCCTCCCTCTGCTGAAGTTTCTTGGTGCTGACATGGATCATGTTGGCAGCTGTGAGTCACCCCCAGCAGCTGCACTTGTGTGCTCTGAAGGTGCCCAGACAGAACAGAGTAACAGCCAGACTCCAGGAAAATATTTGTTAGATGATGCATACAGGGAAAACAAATGACACAAGAGCAGCCCACATTCCTATCTGCTATGTCTTACCTTTGCCTGGGACTGGTGCAGGTGCTCCCATTTTGCACACTCCTGTTCTCTTTTTGGCTCCACAGTCTGTTCCCACCACAAGAAATCTTTCAGTGTAAAGGAGCCCCAGGGTGCAGCCTCTTGGGCAGGAGCCTTTTGGGAGCTGGCTGCCCCCCTTGCAGTGCTGCTGCCTTCCTCTTGTGGGATGGAGGACAGACCCTTCTTGGAGCTACCCTTCACCAGGAGACTCTTCAGAGCTGCAAATGTTTCTTGTGCTGTACTTGTGATCATCCTAGCAGCTTTTGTTATAATTTGTCTGATAATTCACAATCTGTATTTAATTTTTTAGATTTTTTTTTCTTTCCTTTCTTTTTTTCCTCCTATGGCTTTATATTTTTTATCTTCCATCTTTTAGCCTGTTGCTCCCTAGTGGGTTGCCTGGGTAGATCTGTTAGCTTTGAGTCCCCTGCAATACATGAAGATGCTATTCCCCTTTGAAACGGATGCTTGTGGCAGTTTTTTTTTTTTTTGCTTTGTATGACTAAAGAGTACAATGTCTCCAACTCCATGTTTTTTCCTACCTTGTCATCCCTAGGCTGAACAAATAACACAAGGAGAGAGCTTTTGGATCTCCTCCAAGCCCAAGTGGCCACATACACAATGAATCCTTTGCAATCTGGAAAGAAGAAAAAGGTGGTTTTTTTTACAATGACATTTCTGCAGACTGCTCCAGGACTTATTCTCATCTGTTCTCTGAGCTTGGGAAAGATTCCTAGCTGATTCCTAGCTTTTTCCATGTTGATAGAGACATCCCTGCCAGGGCTGGCTGTATGAAACAGTCAGGTGTGTCAAAGGATAAGAGAAAGCATATACAGCCAAAGGCTACAAAACTCTGAAGCTTATTCACCTTCTTTGCTTGACCTTCATACTTACTTGATTTGAGGTCACCTCAGCACTATATTGCATGTGATTTACATGGTTCATTAATTAATAAGCCAAAATTATATTAAGAAACCATGAGTGCACTGTTAACTAATAGGTCTGTCAAGTTCTTACTGAAGTCTTCAGGGATAAAGCCCAAGGGGCAGAACTTTGATTAAATCCATTCATATCAACTGCCATTACCTGAAAGGTATGACTTTGCTGATGAGTGGTAATTGGTTATGAACCATTGTGACCAGATCCTAAATTTGGCAAAAAAAAAGAATCTCTGAATTCTGCTGACCTGCAAGACCTTGCTAAATAATGTCAAAGGCTTCAGAGCACAGTCTTCAGCTTCACCTGGTATTTTGTGTGTATCTGAGCTGCAACACTGAGAAAGTTCTGAAAGGCACGAGATTTTACTTAAATATTGTAGGAAGTGAAGTTTAATATGTGCTTGTGTGGGAACATAACAGATACTGGTATCTGACAGAAAAACCATCTAGGTAGCAACAATCAGATATAAAACTACCACAAGGTCTGTAGTGCAACTGGCTAGCCAAGGATATCCATGTTTCTGCTAGAAGTTTTTTACTTCCTGATCACTGTTGGAGATTCAATCAAAATCACAGGCAAACCCTGAATGACAGTCCCATTTCTGCAAATTGAGAGTAGTAATTGGAAACTGTTCTTCTGGAAAAGCATTTAAATCCTAGTGAATTAAATAAATAATTTTTCCTTTCTGAAGTGCATTGTGTCGACTAGAGAATGAATTCCCTCTCTCTGAATGCCTGTCATTTGAAAGGGTGATGACTACAGACTATGCTTTTAGAATAGGTTTGTGTAGATCACTGCAGTACAAGATTTAGAGCAGGTCCACTGAGTGCACAGTCACTTTATTGAACATATGTGCTATATTGTCTCCACATTTATGTATTTTTGAATAGTCATACAAAAATAGAGAAATTTGCTCATTAATGTTTTTTATTCTCTTTACATATTTGCAGCTATTGTCATCAATGTAATCAGTCACAGTGTGTCCCTCAGGTGATGTTTTAGATCTAGTTGCTTGAAGTATTAGGAAATATGGGTGCCAAACCTGTGTTTTAGTCTAAAGATATTCTCTTGCTACAGCTGCCTTCACAGATATGGAATTGGACACATCTGTGAATTTTCCCAGTTTACATTGTCCCAAATGTAAGTTTTTCCCGATGCTATCAAATTAGGTAACAAGAACAACAGCAAACAATCCCAAATCTTTTATTAACAACATTTTTTATTTTTAAAAAATTTTATTTTTTATTAATTTTACTAACACGAACAAAGGCATTCCATTTCTCAATGATTTAAAAGATCTTCATGATTTCAAGATTTAAAATGGCTTACCCACTGCTTCCTTAAATGTTAGAGGTGAGTTCCAAATCATGGTCAGGTCTTGAAAGTATTTGTTATACATAAAGGCATGTCATTATTAAGATGAATCTGTTCATTATATGTTTTAGATCCCAGAGTAATAAGTCTGTGTACCAGTACAGTGTAATTGAGCCTTCATTCTTGCAGACTGCACTGTGATCAGTGGCATTTCACACAATCACAGACTCATAAAATGGTGTGAATTGGAAGGGACCTTGAAGATCACCTAATTCCAATCCCCCTGCCATTGGCAGGACAGCTTTAACTGAACCAGTTTGCTCAAAGTTCCATCTAACCTGACCTTGAACACTTCCAGAGATAGGGGCATCCACAATTTCACTGGGCAATCTGTTTCTGTGTGTCTCTGTCCTGATTGTAAAAAATTCTATCCAATAACTAACCTAAGTCTATCCCTTGGAGTCAGTGAGTTTAGGGGTCTCTCTGAATTCTTTCCATTTATCACTTGTCCTTATTAAAAAGTCTCTCTTTATATTTTTTTTTAAAAGTCCCTTTAGGAATTTGAAGGCTGCTATGAGGTATCCCCAACACCTTCTCTTCTTCAGGCTGAACAACCCCTGTTCTCTCAGGCTGTCCTCACAGGAGAAGTGTTCCAGCCCTCTGAGCCTCTTTGTGCCCTCCTCTGGACTCACTCCAGCAGATCCAGGTCCTTCCTATGTCAGGGACCCTTCAGAACTGGAAGCAGCACTCCAGGCAGGGTGTCATAAGAGCAGAGTAGATGTGCAGAGCCACCTCCCCCCAACCTGCTGGCCATGCTGCTTTTGATGCAGCCCAGGACATTTTTGCAGCTGATGTTAAGCTTTTCATCAACTGACAATCCCACGTCCTTCTTCTCAGGGCTGCTCTCAATCCATTTCAGTAGTAAAAAAAAACAGTAGAAGAGATAGAAAGCAACATGAATAATTTCCAGCAATTGTACTATGAGCTGAACAGACTTTAATATTTTTGAGTCAGTAAGATTAGCTAAGTTGAAATGTTTATCTCATCTTACTTTGATTTACCACCCCTCATGTTGCAGAGTGAATTTCATTTGCTCTGTAAGCATCATTTCATTCAACTGGGCAAATACATCTTAACACTGCCACAGTAATTGCTCAAAAGGCATTATATTGCTTGCTTGTTTTTGAAGTGCCTACAGATGCCATTTAAACACTTCACAAAATAAATGTTATGAACACAAAATAAATATCAATCCTTCTCTCAATGACCTAGTGATCTCAACACGTGGTGAGAGATGAAGGGCAGTGAGAGGCACAGAAAAGGAGAAGAGACACATGAAGCAGTGTGTTAAGTGAGTAGGTTCCTACTGCAACTGCGTTGGTTCAGGTTTATGAGAGGGAAGAAATGAAGAGAACTGGTACAGTCCCCACTTTAACTCTGCCTAGAGCTGCTTGTAAGCCAGTCCCATGAGAGAGGAGACACGGCAGCGTTGTTTTTCTGTCTGTCAGCAGCTCAACCACGCCTGACTCTGAACCAGCATTTCAGGATTTTGCAATAAGAAATATTGCATCCGTTGTTTCTGACCAAAGTCTAGATTAGTATGGACATGAGTGAGATCATGTAGAGCAAGAAAAGATTTTTTTTTTTGTTAATGCTACTTTTCCATTAGTAGGAGTAAAGGAGAACTAGGAGTGCCAATGAGGTTTTCTGTATTTTAATGTCTCATGGAGCAGTCCTGAAGCAAAGGTTTGACTTCCACACTGAGCTGATGAAGGCATGCAGGCTCCTCTTTGCAGGAACCCAGCCTGCTGTAGGCTGTGAGTTCTTTGTTACAAAAGGAATGAAGAAATCCCATGGCTTTGCCCCCATTCTCTAGCTCTTGATTGGAAAAACTGATATTGTTATAGCTAACTTCTGAAGTGAAAAAGAAGTATAATGAAGGCACACGTGGTATGTTCAGAGATGTCCAAATTAGTTCTAAATGTGGTGGTTCCTGAGCAAGGACTCCCAGAACTCAGGAGCCTTCACCATTTCCTATCCATATCATTAAAGAATGAGTGTTCAATATTGGTCATATTCTCCAGCTGAGTACTTAGAGAACAGAAAGGTTTTGTGATTTGGGTTTGTGGGCTCTGCAACTTATGGGAGAAATTTCTATTAGCTCAAAAGAGCTCTATGGCTGCCAGCTACAATTTTGACACTTAACTCTTGAAAATACCTTTAAAAACTACTCATGTATCTCTCTTTCAGAGTGAATACAGACTATTCCATGAAAATGTGAATGGTATTTTTAGCTGTGTGGAGAATGCATCTATAATGCATTCTATTTCTATTCTATAATCTCTATAAAATGCTCAATGCATCCACGTTTCTAAGTTCTTGATTACCAAAGCAAAGATACTGGAATGATGTATTTCTAGTAAACAGTTAGGTCTGATTCATCTTGATGAATGAGTAAGATCCAGTCTTCCTGTTCCTGGTTACTTTCGCTAGTGCAGCCATCAGAGAAGAGTAATGAATTACTTGGGATTTTCACTCGTAGGTAGATTCTGTAATTGCACAGCTACCAAGAAAGATAATTGCTGGTTTCCAGATAGATGTTACCACTGCGGTCAGGGCCACTTGCTGTTTAAATTTAATCCTCCTCTGAACCTTCCTTTTCATTAATTAAAATTTACAAAAGTAGTTTCTACCTTTAACTGCAGAAAAAAAGACAAACAAAAGCAGTTATAAAAGCCTCTGATTCTAAGCACTACGACAGTGTAGTGGGGGCAGTTGCCTAACAAAGCCTTCTTGGTGAACACTCTGGAAACTCACAATGCTAGAGGAAAAAGCAGAACTGTGATTGCTGTACTTATAACGTGATTCATAAATAACAAGCATAAGGAGCAAAAATAGCACACTTCATCATTCCAGCAGGGTTCACCCTGACCAGAACACACAGGTTTTCAGCGTCTGACTCCATGGTGTGACTCCGGAAAAGGAAAACTGAGAGGCAGTCTGCAGAGTCATGCGGAGGAAGCACTCCCCCGGCTCTTTGTGCTTCCTCGCACCCTGAAGGAGCTCTCTGTGTGAGCATTTGCAAGAGCAGACCACATGCTAATGACTTATTCACTACCCTCAAAGCCAAATCCACATGCCATAAACCACCGCTATTACCTTTCTTTTGTGCACTGTGCTGTTGCCTGAACAAAACCCATAATTTCAGAAAATGTCAGGTACGACTATTATAGCAAGATGCAAAGTGTACATTTACCAGCTCATACATTTACCAGAAAGCCATTAGGAGAAAACCTGTTTGCACTGAAATCAAGATAAAAATGATGTATAAATATATCCACAGGCCAAAAAAATGATGTTCTATTATGATGAAAGATGCTTGGAAAACATTAAGAATAACAAAGCAGATTCCTTCCTACCATAAAAAGCATTGCTCAGCACAGGAGGGCTTCAGGACTGCTGGAAAATATGAGAAAGGTAAACACAGAACAATGATATCACCCAGACATTCTGAAACAGGGGTTTTGTTTTTCAGACTGTATGTAATTGGGCTGCATATTGGATTTGTTTGAGTTTGTAAAGCTAACATGTCTGTACAGTAGGTGAATAATCAGGTACTTGTGTATCTTCCAGTGCTTTTTTTGTGCTTTTTAATTTTCTTTTGTCATTCCCTCATCTCTTTTTTGCAATAGCTTTGATAGTTCCCCATATACACTGCTTCTTCACCCTGCTGTTAGGCATGAAAGGAATTGACAGGTCCCCTATCTGGCTTGTTAAGCTCTTGAAGCTTGCTGCATCCTGCATGCAGCATGTTTCTGATTACGCCGGCAGCACAGACATTTGAGCTCACAGCTGCTGTAGTGCTGCCAGATCAATACACTCACAAAACACAGTGAGCCTTTTGTCTAGGTTCAGAAATCAAATTTCTCTTGTCTATAGGGCAATCTGTAAAGTAAAGTCTCCTAACAGGCAATTGTCCTCTTGGAGCTTCATTGAGAAATGCATTTATCAATGTATTTAACCAGGCTCCAAGAAGCTCAAGGTTGAGTGACAAGAAGGAGCTTCCTTGCTTCATATCAGTGTCACCTCCCCCTCTCCATCCCAGACTCCATCGTGGTAAGGCACTGCATATGTTTCTGCTTAGACTTGTCTGCAAAAACTCAAACTCTTAAAAGATGCATCAGTTGCGGACAT
Source organism: Luscinia megarhynchos (assembly GCA_034336665.1). Taxonomy (NCBI): domain Eukaryota; kingdom Metazoa; phylum Chordata; class Aves; order Passeriformes; family Muscicapidae; genus Luscinia; species Luscinia megarhynchos. The sequence continues at coordinate 18,296,551 of JAPFBE010000003.1, forward strand.
AAACCTGTCAGAAAACAATTATCAGCTGTATCTCTTTGTGATCTTATTAAGTCACTTGGGTCTTGATAACCTTGCAGATACCCTCTGTAGTGGAAATAATCAGGGCAGAGATAATACAATTTATTGATAAAACAAGGAATCTGACTGGGTCAGCCTGAAGCTCACTCAGCTGTTTGTTTGCAAGGGGTGGGGGTTGGCTCTCCTTAATTTCTGTGGGTTTGTTTTTGGGGGGAGTGGTGGGGTTGTGTGCCTGATAGGACTCAATTTATATTTTTTTCCTTGCATCTAATAGAGACAAGCACATTTTTTTTCCCTCTCTGACTACACTGAGCATTTAGCTTTAGAGCTAATATTCAGGAATTGCCAGATCAGCAGACAAGAGAAAGAAAGGGGAGTGGAATACAGGGAACGATCAGTCACAGAATGTTGTGGAGAGCAAATTGAAACCTAATCTTCTCCCAGACCTTTGTCCTGCCACTTCCCTGGGAATGGTTATGTTAGGAGTGAATCTTGCAGGACTGCTAATGAGTTGTGTTGGACTTTGGCTCTGCAAGGTCATGAGAACACAAATCCATACAAACTGAGACACAAAGAAAAGAGAATTGCACGTATGGGATGAAGTGACTATTTTAGCAATCTGGGCTCATCTTTAGCTGTCCTTTTTCACTCACTTGTAAATTATTTTCCTTAGGGGTTGGATTTGAAGATTCAAATTTGAAAAAAATCACCTGATGGTAAAATTCAGCCCAGTAACTCATTTTTCCACAGGGGAAACTCTTACTCCAGAGGAAGGGAGATTGAAGATAGAGGAAATTGCAGAACTTTACTTCTGAGGAAATGGCTGGTCTCAGCAAAAATGTGGAAAATATGGCTTACATTAACTTTTGAGCAATTCTTTTTACTTTGTTATTGTTTTGAAGAGCAGACTTAAAAAAACCCGATGCTTTGCAGAGTGGTTTCTAAAAACCCTTTAAAGGAGAAAACATTTGGTTGGGTGGCAGGACCTAGCACAGGCTTGGAAGGGCCCATGGAGAGGAGACCAATGTCCTTCCCAGGTCATGTGAAGGCTGCCTTGTGAAGCCTTGCCTTGCACCAACATGGCTGAAGCAAGTGTGAATATGGCTGAAGGAGAGGCTCCTCATGAGAGAAGATGAAAACTTAAAAGTTTTTAAAATTAGACAAACATACAAATGTTTTTAATCAAGGACAGCAAATTTACTATGTCTTCAACAAGAGTAGAGGCCTGAAAAAAACATCCATTAGAAGAAAAGCACTGAAAACAGTTTGAAGTATATGTACAGTAAGGTGAATCTATTTTTACCATTTCAGTGCAAACATTTTTATATATTTTGTGAAATGTCTGATGGGTCTGTTTCCTTGTGTTATAGTAAGGTGTCTTGATTAAGATCAGTTGTCTATATCTACACTACTCTCACTGCAGTCTATCAGATTTTGTTCTAAAATATGATTTCAAAACAGACAGTAGTTAGAGATACTCTTCAGAGATGCTTTCTTGAATGTAATCAAATGATCACTCCCTCAGAAATCACTGTGCTTCCTTTGAGGAATCATCGGAATTTTTTCAAATTGAAACAGTATCACCTTTCAGCTGGTTTCTACTCTGTAATGAGGGCTTGTACAATACAGATATTTATCCATAATAGCACAGCCTTTCTCATCACGTGTGTAATATTCAGAGCCAATCTGCAGAAGTCAAACAAAGATTTGTTGGATCCCATAAAGTGAATGATATATGGAAACAGATGGCTCTGTACCAAAATCAAGAATTATTTCCAAATGCAAAGAGTGGGGGGTCTCAATTCCCAGAGCAAATGCTCTCTGATGAATCAAACCATGCAGGAGCTCGAACTGTTCAGTCTGTCTCCAGACTCATGGTCTGGTTTGGAACAGGAGCCAAATGAAGACTGAGGATCAAGGTCAGTTTGTAGCCACATGGAAGCAGGGCATCTCGGTCTTGAAGAGTTTACAGTCCACCTGCATATTAATAGCTGGTAATGCATGGAATGGAAACCAGCAGAAGCCATTGTAAATCCTTCCACCATCTTAAAAAACCCCAAAATATCACATGCCTCGGTCTGTACATTTCATTTAATGTGTTGATTTCATTAATCCACTGAAAATTGCTTTATTTTTAGAGAGCTAACTGAACAACAAAGCTAAACACCATGTGGCAATTCAGAGAAAATGGAGTCAAAGCATTCAATTATTTATGACAAAAAAATCTAAGACCATTATTCTTTTTTTCTGCAATAAATCTTGAATCTGATGCAGAAAATTCCATTAACTCCTGCATGAAAACTAATATTGTTTTTATCACAGCTTGAACAAGCCTTGCAAAATTCTATTTGTTGCCAATGAAGAATATTAGGATATATGGACATGAGAAAGTAACAGCTTTATGAAAGCAAAGTACAAGCAGGGATCAAAAACAGAAGGGAAAAATAGGAGGCAGAAAAGGCAGTATGTGACTAAAAAGCAAAGAGAGCAAGAGAAGACAATGTGTTTTGTATCCCCAAGAAATTCTGGAGGATTTGGGCCCTTGCAAGTCTGTCCCTGCTTGATGGGAGATTGCAGTGCAATCTGCACAGCGAGGCCTTGGGGTAAATAAAATTACAACATAAGCAAAATGTTTTCATTTCCCATGCATAAGAAGTGAAGAGATGTTAGAGATGATAAGGCAGGCACCTTGGGTACTGTCCCTCTCCAGACACTGGCCATTGGTGAGAGGGATACAGATTCTGGAGCCTGGATAGTTTTTATGCACCAATGTAATTGAGGCTTGCCTGATGTCTTACACTTTCTACAGTAAAGATATAACTATATTTTTCCTTTTTATTTTTCTCTTTTCTATTTCAGAATCTGATGGTTATGCAAGAAAGCAGAACTATGGATGCTGGTCATATCCTTCATATTTTCTCCCCTTTTCCAAGCCTCTTTGTTTGCTTTTTGCTATGCACTTTCAGTGACATATCCCATCTGGTTCTGCTGTATTGCATGATCCAAGATAATACTTAGTGTCATTAGACATCAAGATGGGACATATCATAGCATGTTACCAGTGTGTGCCAAGGACCTTGATCTTATTCAGAATTCCAAATAGTTTCTTATTTCTTTTTAAGTTTTAGAGTGTTAAGCATGCCAGGGAATTATATTTCCATGTCAGGGCTGATCCTACACCCAAGCAAGCTTTCTTAAAACAAATTCAGGGACCTTTGTACCAAATATACCATGACTGGGCTGAGGGTCGGGTGAGCAGCTGTTTCTTCCTGAATCACCCAGTTACATCTCAGCCACCCTGATTATGTTCCAGTCCTATCAATTGTCCTGCCTGGCACTCTTCCTTGGAAAGGAAAGGGTATTCTCAGGGCCCATTTAGGGCAAATTTGTGTTGCTGAGCTGCAGGAAAACCAGCTAGTGCAGAGGCAATGGACAGAGCCTATCATACAAAAGCATTCTTTACACATCATCTGGTTGTTGTTGTCCTGTATTTGAGTTTGAAACAATGGTATTTTTAACTACAACTCACCAAGTCTGTTTTATTGCTGATAGTCTGTGGTTGGTAAATTTTATGGGTCTAATCAGTCGGGGAACTATATGCAAAGTAAAGCTAAGCCTATAGTATCAATAGAATCTAATTTCTGCATAGAATAGGGATAGGTAACATAAGGAGATTTTGTCATGTCCAGAAGCACGTAAATTCATCTGACATTACGGGCACAGTCATTGCAGACACACACACACAAAACCCAGGACTTCCTGCTTTTGTGTTCTGTTTCCCATGTAGTTTGTTTATTGCTGTCATTGTTTTCTTTAGTCAGGTGGACGCATCGTGCTGGGGCCCTACAGCAAAAATCAGTTGTCTCATAATCTACAGAAATGCCTGAGCTCAATCAGGAGAGAGACCCCAAAGGGCTTCAGTGTGGTCACACAGAGCAGCAACAGAGAAATCTCCCCTGCTGGGTCCTGTTGAGGATTATACCCTCCTGCGGATGCCCTGGTAATCTCATAATCCCTAACCTATGGCTTGCCTCTGATCTCCTCTCACTCCAAATTATTTCGACTTCAAGTAAGAGGAAGTTTAGAGAAGAAGAATAATTATGAAAAGCCATTTCCATTAAGCTCCTAAAGCATTTTTAGCCAGTTTAACAGAGCAGTTAATGAGAGCAGTAGGAAAGGCCTTGGGAGGTAGCGTAGATGTCTTTAATTCTCCTGGCTCTTTTCCTTATCTCCACCACATCTGCTGAAGCAAACAGGCAAACAAGATGTGTTTCCAGTATGCACTTAACACTTTACATGCTGCAATAAAAAAAAAAGTAGAAAAGTGCTTTATTGTTTCATTGATTTAACAGTTTTAACTGATGTAATAGACCTGATATTAAATATTCCCTCCACATACACACAGAGAGACTTGTGTTAGGTTTGGTTACTACTAAAAAGAAGATCCATTTTACCAAAAGTAGATCCATTTTTTTTCCATAAAAAATGGGTTATTCTATTACAGTCCTGAAGTAAGCCTTTTACATTGCAGTGAGGAGATGATAGAATAGCCTTTCTGGTTCTGCCTTTTTATGTATTTTAAAGATAATCCCAAATTAAAATAACATAGAGTAAAGACTGGCTTCAGTTATTTATTATTTACAAATAGATGTAATTGTAGTTTTATTTTGTTATTGACAAAGCTCTAAAATATGGATTATTCTGCTCTATGTATCTATTTTTACATAGCTCCTATGTAAAAGTAATCTTTTAAAGAGCTTTTTCTGCCTTGGTTTTAAATCATAATATTTAAAATATTTGCCATTTTCAGAGCGATTCCCTTCTTCGTCTCTCCACCAAAGTAGTTCACTTCCTTTTGTTCTCCTGTTTTTTTCATAGCATGAAAAAGAGATTATATGGTTCTCCTTTGAGGCTGTTTGCTATTTGAACTGCATGTTTTTGGTGTGAGTTGTTTTTTACTCCAAATTAAGCTCAATGCTGTGATTTGAACTGTGTTCTCAAGATGTTGGACAATTTGCAACAGGTAAAATGACAAATATCCATGATTATCTTCCACAGTTTTTTACAAGGCTATCAATACTTCTCTTTGAAAACTGTCCCAACTGCTCATCTGTTGAAGGCTCTTCTGGAATGAGGTTCTTGCAATATTTCATATGATGGTTTGTGCACAAAACTGTACTATTGTATTAAAAATGGGAGTGTGTTTTGTCATTTTACAAATCCAAAATAATAAATTTCATCACCACTAAAACTGTAATTCATTTAATGGTGTCACATCCTTTAAAAGTCACTGGTACTCTGTATTATGTCCCTTCCTTGCTGTTATGTTAGAACAGTGATATAAAAATTATATTTTCCTGTCTTAGCAGGAAAATATAATTAAAGGAAGTGCTTTATCTTTTTCATTCCTTTGACCTGTCCCTTCCAGCCATAGTTTTACTGTAGTCTCCTTCTTCTAAACCAAAAGTAATTAATCTACTTCCAAGATTTGCACTGCCTCATATCACAAAAAGTACTTGATTTTGCTTCAAAAGGCCTTGTCGTTGTGTGATTGAAAAATGATCTGAAACACTTTATCAAAGATCAAACAAATGCAAACTGCACTAACCATTGGCTAACTCTGTGGCCTAGGCTGAGTCACCCAGTCGTGTCCTGGGCTCCTGAGCTCAGTATCCAGCTCAGCTCCTGATCACTGCTGGAGTGGAGCACCCACAGCTTAAATTAGACCTCATTTTGTGTTTATAACCAAGTTTGAGTTTAATAATAGATAGGTCTGGTGATGACCTTGTTATTTTGCTGCTGTGGTAAAGACTGGGCTTTTTAAAAGCACTAAGTAAATGAAGAGTAACTGACAATCTAGAGGAGATGGCTAATGATGGATGGGTAAGAAGTGCCTCCTCCTTGAAATACTTCCAGCTTGTGGTTTCACACCTCCAACCCTCCTCTTTATTCCATTTACAGCCCAGAGGCTAAGACAATTATTAGAAGTTTCTAGTTAAGAAAGCAACACCAAAAGCAAACTCAAACAACCAAAAACAGAAACCAAAAAAATCTAATGTGGTTGAGTGGCACTCAAAGCTCCACATTCCCTTTCCTCTATGGATGAATCCTCCTTGGTATCAATACCCACATTACAAGATTTTAAACCAGTTCAGATTGCTGAGAAGAGTAATTGATGGGGACGTGGGGTCATGAACTGGCAGGAAACAACTTCGTGGGAAGCAGAAACAAGCAAGCTCAGAGGGACTTTTGCATAAAATTTCCCAAACACAGAGCTAATTCTGATGAAGCAGAAAGGAGGTAACTGAGGGAGAGAGAAACCCTCAAAATGTGTCTACTTTTTCAACTCTTCAGTCTCTGCACTTCAGTATGAGGCTTTTGTTAATTAACTGGAGTGGCTGTGGTGGCTGGGGGAGGGAAGAGGGGCAGGGCAGTGGTATTTCAATATATAATTTAAATGAAAAATGTCTGCCTTGAGACCAAGAGCTTAAGATGAATGCAGTTTGCAAGCTCAGTTTCTCCTATGACTATATATATCTCTCCTATTATTCTTGCTTATTGTTTCAGCTCTGGTGTGGGTTAACTCTAGCTGAACACTAACCAGGTTTCTGTACTGGGACCTCAAGGATAGACATGTGAGTTCCATCTTCTCTTGGTCCACTGGTCTTTGTCCCAGCCTTGGCACCTCTGAGACACTTCTTAGATCACACGTGGATATCTGTTATTTCTTCACAGAAATGGGGCTAAATGGCCCCTAGGCTGTCCTAAGCTTCCAGACACCCCAGTGATTTAAACACACTGAATTCCTTAAATCTAGCCCACAGCATCCTGGATTTCTATGTTACTCTTCAGTAATACAGGACAGATGAAAGTTAACAGATCCCTAAGATGTATATGGGCTTCTAAATACAATTATCCTCCAGTTCAGTTAGCACAGGAAGGATACAGAGCTAGACAAAATAATAAACACACATGCCTCTGCTTACTTCCCTCAATTTTTTTTTTTAAATTTCAGAATCTTTTGTCTTTGCTCTCTGAACTGGCTGTGGTTTGGGGTAGTACCTGTTCTTTGGATTATCTTTTGAATATTCTTGAATCTCTCCTCTTTTATACAATCAATTTTTCTTTTTCCTTGGCTAATTCTACTTAGAAAGAAGCAATACCTTCTCTCCTGTAAAAAAAGGTAGTCCCTAGGTTTGAAATCACTTTTAGTTAAAGGTTTTTAATGTGACATCTAGTTCCTTTGTTTTGCCTTGGGAAGAAATTCCAGTACTCTGAGCTCCAGCTCCCTGAAAAGAAGATGGACAAATCTTACCCCCAGAAAACTTTACTTTTTACATTTCCCCACCTAGTTGCATTTTAATGAGGGTTTCTCAGGGTAATGTGTCAGCATCCCTTTGAATTTCAGCTAAGTATGGCAGTGGAATGACACTAATGAAGGCACTCAGCACTACAGTCACACTGGAGCTTGAAATCTTGCAGAGAATCTACTAAATTAAATTGCAGTTCATATACTTCACATCATAGAAGCAAAGAACCACAGAATATGGTTGAGTTGGAAAGCATCCACCAGGATCATCAACTCCTGGCCCTGCACAGGATACCCCAAGAATCACACCATGTGTTGCCTAAATGCTTCTTGAGCTCTTTCAGGTTTGGTGCTGTGATCTCTTCTCTGGGAACCTGTTCCAGCACCCAGTCACCCTCTGGGTGAAGAACCTTTTCCTGATCTCTCACCTAAACCTCCCCTGACACAGTTTCATGCTGTTTCCTTGAGTCCTGTCATGGGTGACCACAGAGAAGAAATCAGTGCCTGCCCCTGCTCTTCCCCTCATGAGGATGTTGAAGGCCACAATGAGGTCTCCCCCCAGTCTCTGCAGGCTGAACAGACCAAGTGACCTCAGCCACTCCTCACATGGCTTCACCTCCAGACACCCCACCATCCTTGTGACCCTCCTTTGGCCACTCTCTAATAGCTTAATTCATTTTTTTTATATTGTGAAAACAGCAGACAGGACTCAAGGTGAGGCTGTACCAGTGCAGAGCAGAGTGGGACAATCCCCTCCCTGGCAATGCTGTGCCTGATCACCATCAGTGCACAACTTTATACTGTGTCATTCCCTCTTCTCACACACAAGTAACATCTTCAGATGTTTTCTGTGCTTGTGTAAATGTAGGTGCTACCTCCTGAAAATCTTGTCAATGCTGTCATAAATGCAGTTAAATTTTACATTATTCTAAAGCAAATATCTTCCTTAGTGACCTGGATATTCAATAGTTCTGGTTTTCACTCTATTATATAAACTGTTTTAGGTGGTAATTTTCTCTCATGTGATTCACTCAGAGAGAAGAGGCTTCCTCTTTCCTGTCCTTTGACCTACCATTGATGTTTATTTCCAATTATATCTCATGCTTTGTAGTGGGTTTTGATTTATTTATGGCATTTATTCTGTGATCTTTCTGTCTTTCTAACATTTAATATCAGGGTGAAATTTTTCATGGTGTTGGGAACCTGCAGCCTTGGGTCCAGTGTGAAGGCAGGGAGAGTGCAGTGTGGGAAGTGGAAACATCCTTCCCATGCTAATGCTGGGGGTGAGCATAGGAAATGTCTGTGTCTCCAGCTCAATGCCTGCAGGGAGAGGCTCAGAAGTCACTGACTTGCCCTACAGTCCCATCCAGGGTTAGGTAAAAACCCCTGCCCCCTTCTGGGGCCATTGGCTCCTTTGTGCCAGTGCCCCAGCTGCTCATGCCACACTTGACAAAGGGGAATGAGAGTAGATCAGTCCTTCTGCTGGAGGGCTGTCAGGAGGCAGGAGGTGGACATGGCCTTTTCTGCTCTGCAGAATTTCCCTTTCATGTAAAATCTCCAGGCCACTTCGTCTCCCCTTGCTGAAGGAGGCTGTGCTTGGCCAACCAATGCTGTACATCCCTGGTATGTGCTGGTCCCTTTTTTCAGCAGAAGTTTGGCTCTGGATGCATGAAGACCTGCTGGGCCCAGGAGAGGGCTTAATAAAATCAGAGGTGGATTCCCCAAAGCTGGAGAGATACTGACCTCATCCACCTCTTGCCCACAGGTTAACCTTGGAGTGTGAGTAGAGGAAACAAGAGCCAACAGGCCAGCTGACCACAGATCACTGCTTCAGTGAGTAAGTAAGGAGAACTAGAAAGGCCACCAAGAAATACCCCTTCATGTATCCCACAGCCCATTGCTTAGGTCTAGCTTTTTGTGGAGGGATTATAGTAATCTTCACTATCTGATTAAAACATAAGCTCCCACAAAACAGGTGATGCTTCTAACCCTGAGGATGTATTAGGATGAGACCTCCTCTCTCTTGTTCTGTTTTGCCTGTTTCTCTTTGGAAATATAACCAAGCTGTCAATATGTTTTGTTTTGGAACTGATACTTTTTTCCATTTCTTCAGCCTACAGTGAGTTGAAATGGGTTCAGTTCTCAGCAGTGATTTCATAGGTACTCTGAGAAACAGGTGAAAATGGCATATTTTATCAACAATATTTTTTTTTATTTTGAAGAGCCTCACAAAAGGCTATACATGATGACACCAGGGCACCACAGGGACTGGGGATTTCCTGGGCTCTGGGAGCACCAGGGCTCCCCACGTCAGGGCAGATCTGTCAGCCAGGGCACATCTGACCCCCCAGCAGGAGCTGGGATGCTGGGAGACACTGGGGCAGCCCCAGCCCTGGACATTGGGCCCACCCTGGGGAATGGGATGGGCCAAGGCTGAGACAGATTATTAGTCCTTGGATGGACTGATCATCAGGACCAGGCCTGGTGATGGTGACCAGGGGTCACAGTGCCCTGGGGTGGACACAACTGCTCCCAGGATCCTGACTGCCAGTGTGGTCACCTGATGCTCTGCTGCCAACACATGCCTGGTAGCAAATTCAGATACAGAATTAGTGGTTTTTCCCCATTTCAGGTTTGGACCAGATATGGATCAGAGCTTTGCACATCCTGTATTGCATTGTGTCCTGAGCAAATTTAGTGCTGGCTGTGGGCCAGGAAGTAATTTTCCAGCCATTTTTCCAGCTGCACACTGGAGTGCCTTGAATGTAGCCTTTATGCTCCTCTAACATCAGGCCCTGAAACAAAGGCTGTGTGTGCTCTACAAAGACATTTTGTTATAACTGGGTGGATTGTATTTACAATTGGGATTACAGTACATGGGACTCGAGATCCAGAAATAGAAATGAGAAAACCTCTCTCTGATAATTTTGAATAAAATATCCCCTGCAGGACTTGTTGTATACATACATAGTCATCATGTGGCTTACTGGGGAAGCTGGGGGTTTAGTCTTGTAAGGGTCCTGGCATATCTGCAATTACACCAGTGAGGCTGTTTCAATATAGTGCAAAAAATGCTACACATGTTGCTTTTAGAGCTGCCATAACAGTACTAGATATTCTGTTATCTTTATACTTAGTTTCATTTTATAACAGGACGAAATCAAGAGATTTCCAGACCTTCCTAGGAATGGATATTATAAAATCCTTAGGAAAAAATATTATTTAAAAAGTCTGGAGTTTATTGAAATGTTTTCTTTTGCCTATTCAAAGCATGACAATAGTTTGTGTTTATTCATTTCAACACTGAACTGCAGCTCATGACTGTGTGTCGTCTTGAGGGAGCTGTAGTACCAAATCTCATTCATTCCCACATTGTGAGCAGGGTCCTTGGCTTGAGTCCATCTTCTGTAATGCCTTCTGAATCCCAGGGCTTCCAGGATAAATCCAACAGTTTTATTCAAAAAGGTGTCAAGCAAGCCAACTATAGACCATGGAAATCCTGAATTCTAACTCATTAGGAAAAGATCACTATGCATGTGCTTATTTATGTCAGCTCAAAAATAAAACTCAAACTCAGACAAACTTTTGAAGTAACTCAGAAGACAAATACATTATGATTGTATCCAGCCACTAAAAAATAAAATATTACATGTTGATTTTTATGTACTTGAGGAGAAAAAAAATTCTGCATCATATGCCTCTTTACAAAGCATCCAACACAAAAAGTCAGATGACAGAAGAGATTTACAGCCAATACTTCTGTCCAGGATTTCTGAGAGGAAAAGGGACTAAATGCTTTTAAATGCAGGAGTGGGGCCTTTAGCTCTTGGCAAGAATGCTCCTCTGTTCCTACCTTTCCCTATACTGCCTTTGGTGCTCCTTTTTTCTGGCTCTTCACTTGGAGGCTTCTGCCTATCCTGGTGGAAGGGTGCTTGGCCAAATTACTCTAATTCCTATATAGGAACATATATTTAAATATATTAAAAAAGCTTGACTGTTTTTAAGTGAAGCAGGTGAGAAAATCCTAGATGGTAGTGGGGCTGGCAATGGGATGGCTGGTGGATTGGCTGATGGATTGCATGGAGAGGCAGTGGTGAGCAGCCAAGAGCAGGGTTTTTTACTCATTTTTTTGTCTATGTTGGGTATAAGTTCTTCGAGGCAGGGGCTGCCTTTGACTAAATATTTGGACAAGATATAGCATAATGCAATCTAGAGATTTTTTTTGGAAACTCCAGGAACATAATCATGTAAACAAGACTGTTTTATATGAATCAGGATTTTATCATTTAGCTATTTACTGTCACGCCCCAGTGTGAGGCTGAAATGCAATTTTCCTTATGCTGTACGCATGCTGCAGAGTCACTGTGACAAATCCTTCAGGAACTGGAGCTTTTCCCCTCCACAGAAGAAATATTGAGCTAAAATGAAGGCCAGTAAAGGCTTAATTGCTGATACTAAACCATCTTTCATACATATACTGTGAACATGAAACATATTGGATGGAGCTGCTGTCTGGCGCATTTTCATAATATGTGAAACTGGTAAGGCAGAAACAGATGGAAGAATTGCAGTGGGAGAATTGCCCTATTCCCTAATTAACTTGATAACAATGCAGAAGAATAGCAATATTCAGGTTTTGTGGAAGACCACCAGGTCAATATTCCCCCAGATAGAAGACAGATAGCTAGGACATGCAAATTGCTAATCAGGATATACATATATATGCAGTATTATATTAACCATTCATATTTATCAGGAGAAGCTTATAAAGCAGCTGTCATTATGGTTCTTTTCTCCATCAGATATTCTGCTCTATTGCATTGTATAATGTGATTTTGCATATCAGCACAATGCCAGGCATAGAGCTGGAGGAAATTACTCTCTTTTCCAAGGATTTTCTGAAAAACATGGTTTTGTGAAAAAAGTTATGAATTGAAGGTGAATAGGATCATTACTTTTTGTTATTAAAAATGGATCTAAACCAATAAAATGGCTGAATGTTCCTTTGGACCAACTCATTCTTTGTCTGGGAGAGCTGGATTAGAATCCTTTTTGTACCTTTAGAACCACACCTCTGGACAATTCAGTTGTGTAAACCTGTGTGTGTACAGACTTTTACCCTCCTGTGGTTATAGATCTGCTTCGTGCACTTGAATAGAGGTGCAGCTGGCCAGGAACTTGAATTCTGGTGCCTCACACCTTGCACAATCCTTCAGCTGGAGCAGAGCTGGGGACAGACCCAGCCTGGGGCAGGAGTTTCCTCTCAGCACTCACATCACCTGAAGGCTCCTGCCAGCAGCCTGAGGTGCTATTCTCTCCTGCTTCTGCCTGAAAAGGCTGAGCACAACCAAAGCTAAGAAGACTTCAATATAAGGGCAGCAATCTAACATATAACCCATGGTTTGGCAGCTAAAATCCTTTTTCTTGGAGTAGGGGATGTGAGTCCAAACTGCCACAGGCACAGAATAAGATGCAGCTGGATCTCTTCATCCTGGGCAGAAAGGTATAAAAATTACAGAATTACTGAACAAGGTTACAGCTATTGTCCAACAGCTTTGTGCACTTAAACCTTCTACTCCTTTATCTTTTTTTTTTTTTTTTTTTTTTTTTGGAAATTTCTTTCAAAAGCAGTAAGGGGATTTTATTTTGGATTGCATGGAAAACCTTCAAATCCACCTTCTGTTTCTTGATTTATTTGGCAAGAAAAAAGAAACATTTAATTAATTTTGGTCCAAATCATAATGCTTTACTTGCATGTTTTCTTCTGGCTTTAGATCTATAAACCAAAGTATATTGTCAGTCCCAACCTTAGCAAATGTGAGAGCATGGATTTAGTACCATCCTCTTACTAAATGATTTCTTCTGGTCAAGCTACTGTATAAGACCCACCAAAGTAAGATTCTACTCTTTGTGTGATATATAAGGAGACTCTATGATGTATAAATCTTGCTTTCTGAAAGTTGGGTGAGCAGCACAGTGAGCCCAGGTGCTCCATTTTGGCCCTCAAAAAACCAATGCAGTGAGAAAAATTAGAGGAAAAAAGGAAAAGTATTCCATGCAATTATTTTTCTCCTCTATTTTAGAAAAAAATGCTATTATCTTGATAGGGGAGAAGGGTGTTTGCTTTTTGCATTTCTGTCCCTCTGTTCCCCATGCCCCAGAATAACACACAAAATCACTCACCTTTAAGCCTGACCCTTTTTTTTGGAATTGGTTTCATGGCATTAGAGCAATTCTGCTCTTTTCAAGGGCTTTGTTAGCTGTAGTCTGTGGACTAATTGTTGATAATCTCTGATGAGCTCTTTAGCATCATATGCTTGGGAGTGATGGACCCTACAATGGGAGAGGGCTCAGAAGGCAAGTGATGGGCTCATGAAGCTCAGGGAAGAATGCAGGGAGTGACCACAGCTATTGCACATCAGGGAGCTCATCTCAGCACAAAGGAGGGTGACCTGTGTGTTGATAACTTCCTGGATCTGTTGAGTGGATCAGCTGATACACCGAGCTTTCCCTGAGTTAATCAAAAAGTGTGAATGTCTTCTTGAGCTAGCAAGATCAGCATGGGGTTTACATGGCTTAGCACAGAGTATGAAAACTGAATGATCAATAAGAGGGAACTTCAAAGAGAACAACATGCTTGAACTGGCTTCAACCTGTGCATTCCTTCCCTGTGACTGAGGGAAAGAGACAACATCATGAAAGAGTCCACTGGGAGACTGGAAATGGTGATGAGGTTTGTGTTGTGATCCAGCTGTGTGTTGTGCTCATGTTCTGATTTCAGCACATTGTTGTATCCCTCTGCTAAATCAAAATCCTAACATCAATATCTTCAGATATTAAAATTACTATTAAACATTAAAACCTCTTTGTGCCCAATTTTAAAAATAGACTGAGCAGAGAATATTGTGCTTTGATGTTGCATCTTGGTTCTCCTCCTTATTTTTCACTGCTAAATCAAGCTTGCAAAAACTGAAAAGTCTGTTTGTTGTTTTCCCAATATTGCTTTCTCAAGGAAGCTACTGAAGAAGTAAAAATTTTTTTTCAATGAGGAATTGCAGTGTGCACTATGTCAGCTCTGCACAACAGCAGGACCTACTCTAAGAGAGGTTCTAAAATTCCAATTATTCTAGCTGCTCTGTTACCATTCCTGAGACTGTGCTGCCATTGCCTCTGTGAGAGGAAGCAGAATCTTCAGTGTTCACCCAGTTCCTCCTGGAGTGAGCTGTCCTGCTGGAGGCAGAATGGGCTGAAGGAGCTCTTCTTCACCTAGCTGCTCTTGGCATGTCTGGCCACCAATGTGAGAATTGGTTCAACTTTTATTCTTCTGTGAAATTTTCATGGCTGTTCTAATGAATGCAAATTATTGCATATTTTTTAAATCTTGACAGTTCCCTTGCACCAGTAACTTCCTGAATCAATCACTTCTACTTCACTCATTATATACTGATAAGATTTTGGAATAGGACTATTAAAATCTCAGGTACTGAGTGTCAGAGGTAGGAAAAGTCATAATTAAGGCTCTGTACATTATTAACTAAATGATAATATACTGATTTTTGTGAGTTCTTATGATGCAGCGTTGGGAAAGCAAATCATAAACCTCACTTTAATTATAAGTATAAACTACTGACATGTTTTAGTTGTAATTGCTTTTTTAATCATGTTTATCTGTTGCTGAATATATTTGAAATATATTTTCAGATATGTTCTTCAGATTTTTTTTCTGTCCTGTCCTTTTGGACAGAAGGCATCTGCCAAGTTCTGAGCTTAGAATTTCTGAGTTCTTGTCACAGTTTGGTTGTTGATTAACTGGAAGATAAGCCTGTTCCTCAGTCTGTAGATAAGAACAGCAGTTTTTCAAAAATTTCCTTTTAATAGTTTAAAAGTATCAGTTAACATTTGAAGATATAAACTGCGTAGGAGAATAAAGTGTTTTTATTTGGAAGTCTTTTAAATATTATTGCTCACCAGAGGCAATTAGAACATGATGCACCCAGAGCTGTGCTGAACTGTTTATGAACAGTTTATTTCTATAAGAAATAGAGTTGATTTTTTTCCAATATTTTATGACTTACAGAAGGTTTTGTATAATGAAGGAATACTATTTTAAAGTTATAGCAATGTTATGTCTTTATCAACACTATACTTTGATGTTTTCCAGTCAAATGGTTTTAAATAGCACTTTTCCATGAAAAAATTAAATTAAATTAAGATTAAACTGAAATTATTCCAGAATACCTACCAGAAAACAGTGATCTATAACTGTGTTTAATTACTATTTTCTGCAGGGACATATTGTAAATTACTAAAAATTTTACTGGTATATACTTTGGTGTATTTGGTGCCAAAAAAGTGATTAAGACAGCTTACCTTCTGATTTCTCAATTACTACTTTCTGATGACTTCAGACTGTTTTTAGTGTACTACAAGCTTAGTTATATTGTACAATTGCATTATTCCCTGTAGGTTTATATTCCTTATGGTCTTCCAAAGGCCAAGAGACAACATTTGATAATATTTACATTATGTGGTGGTCACATATGTTCAAGGAAGGAGTTGAACTACCACTCTTACATTGAGACAAGAATAAAAATGGCACTTAAATCATTGTGCAAAACCCAGATATAGTATAAGATATATGTATTCAATAAGCAAATGAAACACACAGAGTAACATATGCAGGGATTTGATGTGCTAGGATCCCTCACACCCTCTTTGTTTACTGAAGCTGTTGAGTCAAAGTTTAAAATAATGTTGAGTCTTTAAGTCTCCAGAGGCTTGGCAATGCTAAGTCCTAAAAATTTAGTCTAATGTCAAGCCAGCTGTGGTCAGCCCTCACCAAAAATTACTTTTCCCTGAACTGCTCATTTAAAATGTCAGCTGGCCAGCAACCAGCATGTATGCAATGCATTGTGTATTGACACTGTGTAGCTGATAGGGAGCTTAACATGATTGTCAAGGCAAACTTTGGAAACTTCCCAAATGATGTCCTAACACCACTGGAAAGATCAGGCTTCTGAAATGGAAATAACTGCACAGCATGACATCATTTTTACTTGGTTGTGTAAATATTAAGAGAACCTTAAAATTATGCCCAGAGACAAGCTCATTTCATTTAAGACCTGTGTTATTGCTATGAGAAAAAAAAAATTACTGTTTTTTGCTTTACACTGTGCCTGAAAAGGAAATACTTGTACAAAAGTATTTGCTTGAGTGTCTGTCAGGGAAATCTACCTCTCCTTTGATGAAAGATTCTGTGAGTTCCCAGAGAGAAGCATGGTAATCTCAACCCTCACCCCACAGCCTGTGTCTCTTCACAAGCACTGCCTGACGAGGTGGGTGTACCTGCTGTGCCCTTCTCTGGGACTGCCTGGAAGTGACTGAAATAAAGAGCTGCGAAGTAGACAGAGTTCAGTGTCTAGTTTCAGGCATGTACAGCACTTCACTGATTTCCTTGGAAAGGCCACAGGCTGGATGAGAACTTACATGTGTGCTGAGCATCGGAGAGAAGGCTGCACACACCTCCCATGGGTGGCCACCACCTGCAGTGCAAGACAGATCTGGCCACCATGGCTCAGCACCTGGTTCTGCTCTTGCACCTGGCTGTGTGACACACCACAGTGGAAATGACCTGTTATCTCCAGGGGAGACAGACCACACTGAGAACAAATGGGCTAAAGATGAATTAAATCCAACAAGCTGTGCTATGTCTTAATTTCTACATTTTTATGTGAATTGATTCAAAATGGCAATCTTTTCACACCAATCCTTTCTTCACATGATGGAGCATTATAGTTTTTCTCCAGATTCTGTATTATTTGTATTTCCTAAAGCTTTTAACAAGCTTACGTGAATCTCTCTTTGCCTGGAATCATGGTTGTTTTTTCCCAGAATAGTGAAGCTGTTTCACAATCACTGGCAGACATGAGGCCAATAAGATAACATTTCCCACATGCTTCACATTCCAGTGTCTTGGAAGGGAGCTTTTAGATATGGTTTCTTAAAAGCAATTGGAGGCTTGAATTAAAATATCCCTGAATGTGGCTCCAATTCTCAGTCAGTCCATTTCTTGAAACAATGAGTAATACTGATGTGTTGACAGAGTATGGCAATACAAATCCATTAGAAAAAGTCAGCACCTGTCAATAGAAAGCAAGAAACTCTTGTATGCAGCTGCAGCAGATAAAAAAAACAAAACCTCAAAGACCCAAAAAGACAAGAAAAGGAAAAGCTAAAAGGTAGAAACTCCTAATTTCCCACTAACAAATTAAGAAGGGCATTTAGTTTTTTAATTGCTTTTGCCCAATCTAGCACAAACCTTCCCAAGGAGTAGGAGTTCATATACTAATTCCCAGTCTTCTCATGATGTCATTCCTCTATTAATATGGCAATTCTTTTTTTAAACAAAAACCTTTTTTTGCTTTCAAAGGAGAGATTGCTTCATCATCCATGAGCAAACAGAGCAGACTAGTTTTATTTTAGCAAATTAAGCAGAACTTGGTGAAACATAACGTTTTTCCTATTAGGCATAAAATTCTGCACTGTCAATACTGGAAATCCAGAGAAAGAGTTTGTATTTCCTCCAGAGTGCACTAGGGAAGAACACTGGTCATTCCACTTGTGCTCAGAAAAATGACCATTTCAAAGCATCCCTTTTTAAAGCAAGGTGTTAGCCTGGCTTGTGATCACCGTGTGGTTGCTGTGCTTTCTTAAAACTTCCAGATACTTGTGGTGTGTGACAATCCCACACGTATGGAGATCCACACCCCTTCAAATGTGACCCTGCAGGTATATTGCAGTACAGAGGTATTGCATGAAGCTTTTTCTTGCTTCTCCTTCATCTCTGTAATATCAGAGAACTTACACTTGGGTGTTTGGTGGTGGAAATCGGTCATGGGAGCCCATTCTCCCCCAGGGGAGGTGTTATGTTTCAGTATGGTGATTTGGCTTAATAAGGTAGTTAGGCTTTTACAGTGGCTTTTCTTTTCCTGTTTTTAACAGTGATAACATGTTTACCTTAGTGAGATCAAAGTTAAAAAAAAAAAAAAAAAGGTGCGTTTTGCTGTGGTCAGTAGTTAAGTTCCAGAGGAAGCTCATTCCATGGTTTGTTATCTGGGGGAGAGCTCTCCCCTGCAGAGGAGTTACCCTCTGCTACAGAATTCCTTTCTGCTTAAGCCCTGATGTTAGCTGCAGCTCTCACCGCAGCCCTTGAGCTGGGATTTTGGATTTGCTCAACTTGAGCCCCAAGGTTTGAAGGTTTTGCAGCTGCATGGATTGTCCGTGGGAAGTGATGTCAGAAGCAGCCCATGTAGCCTGTGCTGATGGAGAGAAAGATCTCTGTTAACAGCAGATCTCTTCAGCTTACCTTTAGTGGGTGCTGTTTCAACAAGCAGGGGAATTCCAGCAGAACACAAAGACACGTTTTTACCTGTCTGGTAAAAAGTAGTCATTTTTTTCTCAAGGCTCAAAACCTTGTGAATTCTTTGTGAAAATTTTGACTTATTAAAAGGGCACCGGGATCTTGCAGGGCACCTCTGTGCAGAAGCATTGGGGCTGGGATCTGATGGAATAAATCAATGCAGTGCCAGCTTTGGCTAAAGGCAAGGCAGGGGGAGCTGAAGGCCCTGGATGGATGGCTGTCTCCAAGCTGCAGAGCAGGTAACTCCAAACACTCAAGGGGTGGCATGGGGATACCATGGAATTCCATGGGAATTAAGAGACTTTACTGTCTAGGCCATTGTCTTCCACTTAGAAGACAATTGAGTCTGAGGTTTTCAGGTGAGACTTAAAGCCACCTGGGCGAGAGGAAGCCTATTGGCCACTGTGTAATCATGAATAAAAGTGTGCAGGAATCAAAATTACACAAGAAAATGTAAGCCTGCTTTTGCAACCTGATGAGGAACTTGATGCTGAAAGCTGATCTTGCAGTCAGGTTAATCTCAGTTCAGCTTCAGAGTTGAATGATTTTGATATGGAGTATAAACACAAGGTAAGTCATCTCCTTGGCTCAGAGAGGCAGCAGTGATTGAGTTTTGGAGTTGAGTGTTGCTCAATTACTTTGTGTGGGTTATCTGATGCTTGCAGGAGAGAGAGTGAACTGAACTTAAAATGCATTGTCAAAAACGGCAAATTATGCTCTCATTCAAATGATTCTGTCACTTCCCCTGACTTTTTTCTAGCCCAACTCCCTGTGATTTGACTTAGCTCATCAGTTCCCTCTTTCCTTCCAACATAACCACCTGGGCAAGTTTTTACTGTGCTGATGAATTGGACTGGGTTATGGAAGATCCAGGGAGACCAAAGCTGGTGTGAAGACATGGTGGGACCATGTGGCTGCAAGTGTGGGAGAGGAAGAGAAAAAAGAGAGGTAATTTGGAGGGAAGGTGCATTTACTATCTCAGGATGATTATTTACACTGCACAGCTAAGATAATGTATTGGTTTTGCAGAGAAGGATTAGGATGCTTTGTACATACCAGACCACTGCAAGTTTCCCCAGGAGTGGAAAACTGTTCCTTGCCTGAATAGACTTGCTGCATTTATTTCTTGTGAGCTGCTTCCAATTATGGGGACCAATATGTGTACTGTTTTTGACTTTTGCCACATTATATACCATCTTTTGTGAGGTTGTGTATAATGGTTTACTCTCAGGGTCTGTAAACACCTTAGTCCCTTATGGACATGAAGTCTGTGCTGCCCATTTGTTATTGGTTATGAAGGCACACAAAACACATTTCAGCTCTTTCCCACTTCTTTTGTTTTGTCTGTAATTTGCTCTTTTTCCATTCACTGGCCACAAGGGACTTGGGCTCTGGCACCTCTGGGAACAGTCTTGCTGTACTGGTGCAACAGGTGTAGCCCAACAGGACACCTCTGACCCAGGCACATTTTCTGTGAGGTTGCTGGCACCATGGATGACTCTGGCAGCCCCTCCTCTTACATGTTCCAGCTATTGCTGCCAATTTTTAGCTGTTTTGTAAGCAGAATCACTGTTGTCTCTAACTCTTGGGTGCAAGAATGGATGAAATATAGCCAGGGTGTGTTTTGGAGCTGGGAATATCTTGGCTACTGCAGTCTTGACTACTTTCTATCTTCCCTGCATTGCATCAGGGCAACTGATTTTTGATTGTGAAAATATCACACAATCTTGAATCAACACTCTACAAGTCTTAAGAACTCAGATTTTCTGTACCAGTTATGGGATTTTTTCACTGAGGTTGAAAGGGCCTTTAAAACAGAAAGTTTCAATTTCAATTCTCATATGAATGGCAAGGTATTGTCATAAAAGCACTCACGAAATAGCCACACCTGCTGATTGTCATGGACCTGGGCTGCCAGAGCTCAGAATCACATTGAAAATGCTTGGAAGTTTTCAGCACTTCTAAATTTGTGCTGAGCCTCTTGCTCAGAAGCATCTTTATCACAAACACTGAGCCTTTGACAAGATACATACTCTGTATTTTCGACTAATTTTGAATAGTCTACATTACCTCCCTGTAAGTTGTAGTAAATCATTGTCTCTCATTTCTGTTCAATATTAAACCTTATCTAATTAAAATGTGAAGGAGAGCTTTTTAGAATCATGGCTTTTATTCAGCTGCTCTTAAAAACGTCACATCACCAAATTAATTTTTATTTATATTAAATCTGTTTATTCCTTATTGCAGATATTTTCCTTTTTCCCCCTGAAATTTCTTCATCTTTGGTTGAAGAATTTAAAGTATTTTGTTGCCACCATGCAGTCCAGTTCAGAGCTGATTTGACTGGGTGTGTTCATATTACACTTCTCTTCCTCCCACTGCATAGCCATAACATCTGGAATCATGTTTCTTGTGTGCATGCTATCAATTCCAAATGTAGAATCTGTGTTCTGCCAATATTAAGAGCATTTGTTTGCAGTTTGGAACTTGCATAAGCATTTCTGCTGTGACGTTTGCTAGATTTTCAGGGAAAGGAATATATCTGCCTTCTGAATATACTGCTGCAGAACCAGCCATCAACACTTGTGGAGACCTTTTATTTTGAGTTACTTATCCAAATACAATTTTCAGGGATCAGAAAATCACTGCCTGAAAAGTTGCACCATTACCTCACATAGAAGAGCTGAGAATTTACTGAAGCCTGACTTCTCCATAATTGAAATTGTCTTACCACAAAGGAGCCTGCACCGTTCATTAAAAGGAGGCTGACACAGGTCCCTTTCAATCATTTTAGCCTTTTTGTCTTCAGTGGTCTTTAATGAAAGAGAGAGAGAAATTGAAAAGAAGGAAATATTTTCCTCCAAGGTCCACTATGTAAATAAAAATTACTATTGCTTACATAGGGGAAGGATCTTTATGTGCAGTTGCTGTTATAAAACTGGAGTTTCTAGAACAGCCACAGTAAAATTTTTCATTAAATATAATGAATATATCCAATGTAGATTCTAGGTTTTTTTATATTTCTTTTTTATTATGCCAAATGGCAATAACTAGTTAAGTAAAATATGACCAGCAATGGAGCAATGTCTCATTTGTTGCTTTGCAACACAGCACAGAAGAGTAATTAGAAAAGAGGCAAAAAGCAGTCCAATGGAATCAGCCTATGGGTGTGAGCAGCATCTCGAGAAGCCAAAATGCCAGACTTCCTCTACTTTTTGATCTTCCAGTTATGACAACATAATCTTGCACTTTGCAGCTTGCTTTCAGAATAAACACTATTTGCAGTACAGGTAGCACGAGAAAGCAGCCTGACATTCCATCTGCTTGTCCAGGGATGTCAAAGCCCAGGAAGGTTTCAAGATTCTGTTTGCTGGTTTACACTGAACCTCAGGGAGAAGTGGATAGGTGCAGCCCTTGTCCTTTCAGATGGTGCAAAGGAGCAGCTTATAAAGACATTGTGGAACTAGGCAGTAGAAACCAGTGTGCTCTCTGCCCCAGCACAAGAACACAGTCCAAGGCAATGACACCTCTACAGCATATGCTGTTGTTTAATGGTGACTCATGGGTAAATGGAGAGGAATGAAAGAAGATGAAGCAGCAGGAGTGTAGAAAGAGAAGGCAGCACCACTGAACATAGAAAACATGGCCTGGCACTATCACCTAGAGGAAGATGCAGGGAGCTTTTGGACAGAGCACTGACTGTGAAAGACCCTTGGCACTGCAAGAAAAGAGAAGGTCTTGCTCTCTTTTACTCCTGCTGTCTTCAATAAAATCAAGCACTATAAGCATCTTGTAAAGAAGTCAATTTTTATCATAGATTGGGATCCTTAAATTCTCATGCTCCAGTCAGTCCTGCAGGGTTTGTACTTTTAAATGCCCTCAGAGATCTAGAGTTTAGCAAAGTTTGGGTTAACAAACTTACAATCAGGAGACAGCTGTTTTTTCCCACACTTAAGGAGAATTTAAAGCAGGAAAATGGAAGGTTGATTTCTGAACACTATTAGAAAATAGCCTTTTAGTGTCTGCATATGAATGCTCACCACTGACAGCCCTGACAGTGCAGTGCCTCATCACATTCCTGCTTGCTCCTTCTCCCAGTACCTCTATTCCCTTTCAGCTCTGCCATGCCTGCAAAACCTTGGCATCCTGCTGACCCTCTCCAAGGCTCAGGCTTGGGGTATAAATGGTCCCTTTTAGTGTCAATAAGAACCAAGCCCAAGACCATAGCAGAACTTCTCACCTTCAGCATCAGCTTCCCCAGTCTATCATTCCATACATTTGGTGTGTTTTCCTGGGAAGCAGCCATGGGAGCAGCTATAAGGGCTTTGCTACATGTGTGTTCATCTGGCATCTCCCTCAGAGATGCAGAGAGGAGGAGAGGTGCCTTCATGTGCCCAGCCTTTCCACACCTTCGATCACATCTTTGTACATTGACATTTCCTTTTCTAGAGGATGCTCCAATCTGCCATGAGTGGCATGTTAAAAAGCTAGGCCTTTAAAGCTGTATAAATTCAGTACAGCAATCTGGGGAGCTGAAATCGTGATAGACAATATTGTGGAGCCGTGGACTTAGCAGTGGCTACAGCTGTGACACCTTGCCTGGTCCTGGGGCAGAAAGGACTCTGCAAAGAGGAAAAGGGATAAAGGTGCAGAGGCAGAACAGAACATTTACAGTCCAAATGAAGAGACACTGGAAAGACTGAGATTGTTTTATCATGGAGGAAAGTCAGCATGGGTGACACAATGGAAATATAAGAAACAATTAATGAATTAGATATGTTATTCCTATGTTCATTGCTGGGATGGTAAGATCTGAATGATTATTTTGTACTCGTGGCTTATTGTTATTAATTCCAGCTCTTTTGTAGCAGTCTTTCTATAAGTAGGTCACAAAATGCTTAATAAAAAGTGTATTTTTTTCCAGGTTAATAAACATTAGATATATGTTAGGCATATTATGAAATGTGTAGTAAAAATGATGTAGTAAAAAGTGATTCCAAAATTCCTGCAGAAAGTAATAATATTTTGTGCCAATTATGAACAGCTCTATTATAGAGAGACAAAATTTTTGTAAAGCACTTAACAATATTCAGATTTCCCAGTTGAGACATGATCAATTGCTGAAGTTTTAGAACATGCTAAGACTTTACTTTCTGAAAATAATGTACCTTCCATTTGACATGTGAAAACAGTGATCACATTACACAAAAATTTAGATCAGAGCATTTATGAAAGAAATTTATATTGTTTATAGCATTGTGAAGAGTGGGCAAACATATGGATAACATAAGAGCAAGTTTGAACTTGAAACCTGAAACCAAATGTTGAACTGATGGAAAATGTTTATTTAACTTAGGAAAAAAAATCTCTGCCTGCATCTGCAATTTCTAGTCTCTGTGCACAACAGAAATATTCAAAATAATGAAGAGAAGAAATTACACCATTGATATTCTGACACAAACAGAACATAGACATATCTCAAAAAATATGTGCTCTTCTAAAATATGATGTGATTCTTCACTCTGTGTATGGTAATCTAAAGTATACCTCTGCACACTAGAGATACAATCCAAAGTAGAAGGAGAAAAAAAAGCTGTCTGGTAACCAGCCCAGTTTGCAACAACACTGGCAGATTTGCTTTGTGATCCTTTGTAACAAATACATGTTATTTAGCTTTTAAGGTCTAGCTATTATAGCCTTTTTTAATATACATTTTCCATTTTGATTGGTATATTTCTCACAAGAGAAATGAACAGGAATCAAGAGTGGTTTGCAGCTTTACTCTCAAGGAGAGACTGAAATGCTGAACTACTTTATAACCTCTCAATCTTAAACATTTTAAGCCCTTGCTCACCAAAGCTGATTGTCTTGCATCAGGAGGCTCTTGCAAACACACAGGGGTTTTTTAGGAGCACGTGTGCATTAGGAAGTGGGTCACTTGGACAGCAGAAGCTCTCACTGCACAGTGGGAGTGCAGCAATGTTTTGTGTGGCACTAAGGAGTAATGAATGCCTGTATGGTCTACAAGGACATCTCCAATATGAACATGGTATCTGTGGCCATTGGTGATCTGGTCAGAAATGAAATAGCATCATATATGTTGAGCTTGTATTAATCTGTTTGCTGACTTTCAAGTGTGCATTGATACTAATCCATGTTATTGATTTGGTGATTGGCATTTACCTAAGCCAACCTTTTGGACTTCTTAGAATCAAAAAAAAAATTATAGTTCTGTACTTGAATGTAGGATTTTAATTGTCTTCAACTATTTTGTATGTCTTCTCATAGAACAACATGGGCTGTGTCTGATTTTATCTTACTTACATTAATCAAGGCTGTGAATATTGAAGCCAATAGCATTGTAACAGGATTAGACTGGGGAAGGTGAGATAAGAAGCAAGCAATAGAGCCCTGTTTTATTCAAAGCTGTTTTTCTGACACAGATGAGTATTTAAAGAGCTACATGAGCAGGAGTGAGCCCAAGCTTTTAGGAAGAGCTATGAATGGATTGCAATAGTTACACAGCAAACATGTCTGTAGAAGTATAGAGACAAAACGGTTAAGTTCCCTTTTTGTAGTCATTACTAGAATGCCAAGTGGTATAAAAATTACTGTCTTGAGCTTGATTCTGATCTCCCTGGTTATGAACTGGGAGAGCTGCCTGGCTGTAAACTTGCTGGGAGATTAGAGTGAGGCTGTTTATGCACTGGTTTCCTAAAATATGTAATTAGTCAGAATCATGCTTCAAAACACCACACCCATTCTTCCAAGCTTGCTTTTTTTTTTTTTTTTTTTAATCTGCCCACCTAAATGTTAGGAGGTTTTCAGTATTTCAATCTGCAGAAAACAGTTTGTGGGTTGCAGGGACAATAATACCTTCCTGCATTTTATTACCATATACAGAAAGAGGAAAAAGAGGAGGCAACTCCCACATCCTAGTGCCTAGCCTGTGGGTGCATGTGCTTAATGAAGGCAAAGTATTCTTTTTTCTGGATTAATATATTGTGGGAATGAAATAGCCTGTACCATTCACTCCTGCACCCCATTGGTACTTTCTGACATTTCCCAAGATTGTTTTGCAGCCAGCCAGATGCCCTGTGGAGGATGATGAAGAACCTGCTCAGTTCTGCCTTAATACTGGTGCCCCTCTGCCCTGTGCCCAAGAGAGAGCAGAGGACAGGCCAGGGCTGTGCACAGTGCTGGGCAAATACAGCTGGACCAAAGCAGCACTTGCCAACAATCCCCTTTGACACCACAATTTAGCCCAAGCCCCCAACATTTTTATATGCTAAGCTGAAAGATGTTCTTGAATGGTACAGCCTCAGATGGATGCTGAATGGCAAATCCTTATGTAGGCAAGGAGAGAAGCATTTTCCAGTTAAGTATAGCTGCTCATAGCTATGTATAGCACTCATTCTGTCGTACAAGCCTCGCTTGTTAAACAGTGTTTGGACTGTGCTTTTGGTAACAGAGCTATTACAGGACCCTTGGTGTATCACTGGGTGTTACAGCTTCAGTGGAAAAGACTACAAAGGCAAAATACCTTCTGGGGCCGAGTGTGTGGAGAAGCCCTGGCACTCTGCTTACAGCAGCTACCCACAGCTCTGAGCACACAGTCCTGTGAGCATCAACCACGGTTTGCAGCTGGGCAGAAATATCTGTTTCAACAGTTATGGTGAAAACCTCAGAGAGAGGCTTTTCCTATAGACTGCTCTGGGTCTCCTCTGGCCCTGCCATGAAGGTGCAGCTGTTTCTGATGCAGGCCTGGGCTGTTGCCTTCCTGCATGTAGGCAATTGAGCCTTTCCCATGTCAGCACCTTTTTATTTCAGCCTGGTCGATAGAGCTGTTGTGCTTCTCACATGAATGTCCATTACCTGGGAAATTCTGACTCCCTGGGGAGGGAGCACAAATGGAAAAGTGGGTGGATGTGTGTGTGAGAGAGTTTCATGCTTTACATCTGGCCAGTTGAAGACATCGATGTTCCCAAACTCACTCAGGAGTTAAAGGGATACTTCAGCAGCCTGTCAGTACCAGAAATGTGGATGTCATTTCCTCAGTGCTGTGAAATATTCCCATTTCCCTCAGGCTCCAGGGTGGAATCTCAATTGCCCTTGGGTTTAATAAAGACATTTTGTATTTGCTGTTGGTTATTCTTCTGCTAACATTCTTTAGTTTTCATCAGTTTCTAACTGATTTCTGACATGGAAAACCATGTATGTGTAGCTGTGAATTTAAGAGGGCTGAATTTCAAATGTAATTAATATATGGGCAAAATAAGGGAAAAATAACATATGCAGAGTTAGTATGACTGTTTCTAAACTACTTCCTCTTCATTAGCTCCTGGGAAGGAGGAGAGGTTTCCACTATTAAAACATGAGGAATCACCATGCAGTTGGAGGGCAGGCATGTTGATCAGGCTGCAGCTCTGTGACATGTTTCCTAATGAGCAGAGATCAACACCAATTACTTCAGCTTCCCAGATCAGTCCCCACTCTCCTGCATGCTCTCTAACCACTCCTCCAAAAGCATTTTTTAAACTCCAACCTGCTGGAGACTCACAGGCTTCATGTGACCACAAAAGCCTATATACAGGCACATATGGATAAAGAGCAATGAAATAACTGTTTTGCTCTGTCATTTAGTGCTTCTAATTTAGAAGAGATTATTCATCTTGGTTTTGCTTTGACAGAAAAGCAGTGGCATTTAAAAAAAATAATATATTTTCCCAGTTCAGAAGGTTAAGAAGAATCCTGTGCCTGTGGGGGGAGAAAGAGGAAAGAACAAGAAAGAAAGGAGGGGGGAAGAAAAAAGCAGAAAGTGTGTCCAAGTATGGATTTCAGAGGGATAACTCCAGCAGCCTCATTCTTCCCTCATTCCGTTCTCCCTTCCTCACTCCCCCATCCCTTTGTGTGCTAAAGTTACAACCCAAGGACTTGGAGGCATTTCAAAGGAGCGTCACTAATGAAGACCACATGTGCTCTGCTCCCCTCGTTCAGTGCAGAACAAAGCCAAACTGTAAGAGCCTTCTCTCTACGGGGCAAAAATCAGGTTTTACTCCCATCCTCCCTTACCCACCCACAGTTTATGAAAGAGGCTTTCTCAGGTAACCACCCCTTTGCATTAGAGCAGACTCAGGAGGAAATCAATCATCTTTCCAACAGGACACTGAAAGGCAGAGAGCATGTGTCTGATTCACCAGAACACCAGTGGCAACACCCAAACACCCACACACTGACACTGCTGCAGCCTTAACCTTCGTCCTTGCACAGCAGCACCTTCACTGGAGCAGCTTTACCTGCCAAATCCCTTCATAATGCTGCTCCCCAAACTTCCTGGCGTTAGGAGAAGCCAGCAGCAGTGGACCAGGATATGGTAGGGCACAAAGGATCTGCCCAGAAGATATCCATCTACCTACAAGCTGACAAACTCACAGGATTGACCACAGAGCAAGATGAAAGCACCCACAGATAAAAGCCCAGCCATGGTGGCAGCCCTCATGGACATGCTCTCTCAGACAGCTGAGCACTCTGATGGAATAAATAAAGATGAAGAAAAGATAAAATAAGCAAACAAAACTGAAACACATCAAAGCCACTGTGCAGTAGTGGCTGCTGCTAAAGTTGTACCTATTTTCTGACAGGAAACTCTTCCGCCACAACTGTCTTTTCAGAGTCCTTTCTGGTTACCAACAGTGGAGAGGTTTGTTTCTATAGCAAATGTATTCCTGTGGATGAAACCACTAGTATTAAAAATAAATGGGAAGAGGGAAGTGGATTCTATGAAAAAGTGACTGCAAAGGAAGAGAAGTGACCTCTCCGTGTTGGTTAGCAAGAAAAAAATTAGTGAAAGCATTTGAAAGGATCATATGACTTTATATAAAATCACTTTTAAGTACAGGATTAAATATATACGGAAAGTGATATAGTCTGAGGATGGCTGTTTGTTCCTAAAAGTTTTAAGGTTAACAAAGCATTCCAGTGTTTTATGAAAGCACTTTTAAACAAATAAATATTACCCTGCAGTGTTTACAAGCTAAGCACTTCAAAATAATGCATGAGAACCTGAGAGAAAAGCTGATTGAAATCCCATGATAAAGTATTTTGTTTAATTGGCTAACCTCATGGCACCAAAGAAAAGTAGATACAATAAATAATGAAAAAATGTCAATTTTAAAAATTCTAATATTTGATCACCCAGAGTGAAGTTTATTAATCAACTTGGAGCACCTAAAATGTTTCCATCCTGGAGGTTTCTTTTTAAAGTGGTATCTGGACTTTTATTTTAGTAATATCAAAATGGTTGAGGTTTCTTTCTGCAGTATAAGGTGACATTATTTATGCAGACAGAGGGATTGCCACAGCCCTTGGGCAGTTCTTTGAAGCCTTGCCAGGCTGCAGTCTGTTCATCAAAAAGACATCCTAAACATTTCTGCTGCTTCTGGATGCCTCTTCTCCCCACTTTTTTGTTTTGTTTTGTTTGGTTTGGTTTGGCTTTTTTTTTTTTTTTTTTTTTTTTTTTTGCTGAGTATCTTGTGTGACTTCTAAACACATCACGAAGTCCTTAGATCTAAACCAGCTGTGAGTTCTTCTGGTACTGATAAAATTAGATTGATTAGAAGAGGGCTGTGCTTCTGGGGAAAGGAGAATACAGTTCTGGAGCACGGTCATGAACAGGGGAGCTCTTCCAGAATCTTTCCCACCTGGCTAGAAAGGGATTGTCTGATCTTCCCAGCCTTTTCACTCAGGGGTACAGGACTGCTGCCACACTAGTCTCCTGGCTAGTCTTTCACTCTTGATCTGTGAGATCAGCTGAGGGTTTTGGGATGGACTGATGCTCTTTTTCTGGTCTGCTCAGTGAGCAGAGCAAGGCACAAGGAGTCAGAATCAAAGTAATCCTAGTTGGCACTGACTGCCCCAAGTTTACTCAATATTACATTTGCCCTCATTTCTTCTGACCCCAAAAGGACCTTATCTCTCATGTTTTTTCATGATTTAATTTTTTTAGGGGTGACCGGCTTTCCAGAGTGGTTTGTCAGGGAGTAAATAAAAGAAAATATGCAAAGTGGAGAAAAAGAAATTATTTTGGACCAAATTCCAAATTGCTTCTTTAAATATTCTTATTGTGCAATAGATACAGCTTTCACATCTAAGTTCCACCTCATTTTTAAGGTTGACCTAACTAGCCTATTTTCTGCAGTGAGCTGAGCCTTAGAAATGTCATTTCTGTGAGGGCAGCCCCAGGCACTGTGCTGGCTGCCAAGAGCCTGTGACACCAATCCCATAAGCATTGTCCCAGCATGGGCTGCTGCCTCTGACACAGCTCCTCTGGGCCATTTTACACAGTGGAACCAGCAAGACACTGACTGACTCCACAATCTGCTGGGCTGTGTCAGAATTC
Organism: Luscinia megarhynchos; assembly: GCA_034336665.1. Taxonomy (NCBI): domain Eukaryota; kingdom Metazoa; phylum Chordata; class Aves; order Passeriformes; family Muscicapidae; genus Luscinia; species Luscinia megarhynchos. The sequence continues at coordinate 18,326,695 of JAPFBE010000003.1, forward strand.
AGCTCTCTCTGAAGAGCTGTGCAGACCCCTGAGCAGCTGTGCTTCAGGTGGTGGCAAAGCCCCTCTGTTACATGCCACAAGCACTGCCATGCACAGACACAGGTGACACTGCACTGCAACAGCAGGTTCAAACATAGAACCCCATGTGGCAGGAAGCAGGTTTGTTTGAAAGCAGCTATCTTTTAATGATGAGCTAATAGTACAAACCACCAAGGCAGAATATTATGCATTAATTTTGCTCCTGCAATAGTGATGTGCAAGAGCTTGTGAAGTGATAAAGCATTTTACATCTTTAAAGACAAGGATTGTCAAAGCAATATTGGCTGTGGAATCAGCCCAGTTGCTTCAAACAGCAGTAGCATTTTCTTTCAGGGAAAATGAGCTTTGAAGTTTTGTTATGTGACTCTACAATCCATTTTTGTCAGAAATTCTATCTCTTGCCTCATAACAGTCACTAGCATTCCTCTATCTCTTTAAACCATGGTACTGACTCAGTCTGTTTGGAGACAGAAAGCTATTTTGACTTATAGGTTCGGTTCCTGTTGACTCAAAAGGGAGGAAGAAAATGCTGAAACTGAGAATGAAAACATTTTTTATTCCAGGAGTTACTAACAGACAAATGCCATTAAGGAACGTATGGCATTTGTCCACAAACTTTTAAAAATATTTTTTCATGTCTCAGGTCCAGCTCTGCATGCATTTTCTAGCAGATGCTGCCATGAAGACAAGTGAATCTGGATGTGCTCTTTGCTTCACTGATAGTTTGAGGCAGCTTTGTTCCTGCATGGGATCCCAGAATGGAGCTAGAGCAAGGTTTATGTGTCATCCTGTCCTCATCAAGGCATCTGCAGAATGTCTGCCATCAGAATGAGAGCAAGCTCTCGCTTCCTCAACCATTTGGCCAAAAGGGGAATAATACAGTTATGCTGGCAGGGATTTCTTTTTCCAGCAGACTGTGGTTTTTGCAGTTCAAAATCTCTGTCACAGATGTATGTAAAGATGATGGAACGTGGGAAGGGAAAAATGCTGCTCAGACACGATAAGAAAACTGGTCACCACCACTGGTCATTATTGTGGTTCAGATCAGGGCTGATGTCTGTAAAGCAGACCAGTGGATTGGATGCAAACCAAGACCTCTCTCCTCCCACCACTGCACCATTTCAGCAGCTCAGGTCTGGAGACCTTTCTGCTGAAGGTCACAGGAGCATGGGGCTGAGAGGGCTGTCTGGGTCTCTCCTCTTAAGCCATCATGTCTTTCTTGTTCCTGGCAGTGGAAGCATTCAGCTCAGCTGGTTGTAGCATGCTGCTAATAACACCAGCATTGTGGGTTTGATCCCCATACAGGCCTCTCACTTAAGAGCTGGACTTGATGATCCTTGTGGGTTCCTTCCAACTCAGAGTATTCTGTGAATACCTCATCCTTCTGCTGCAGGAGTCCTCCCTGTGCAGGTTTTAGTCTCATCCATGTATGTGTCAGAAATGCTTCAAAGTGTGACCGTTCCATTCCTACCTCCCCATCAGAAAAAGTCATCTCCAGGGAGATGGGAATTTCATGTGTGATAATTTAGCTGTCTTCCACCAGCCTTTGGGCATTGATTATCAAGTATAGCACATGTTCTCTCCCCTGCTAATGTACTCACTGCCTTTCTACCCTCCAGTGCTGTCTGTTAAGGTATTTCAACTCCCTGTGGTGCATATCCATGACCAAGGAAAATGAGGGGGGTTTGCTCAAGCAATGCTTTTTAAGCAATAGATCACATCCTGTACTGAGAATAAACTTTCATGCTGGAAAAATGCATATTGAGATGGTAATCTTAAAAAGGAACAGCTCTGTACATTTTTCATCCTGGTTGCTAATGGCCATGCTTGAAATCCCAAATTATCTGCTGGGGGGACAGGGAGGGAGACGATGGATGGAGGGACAGTCACGATCTCTGTCAAAATCAAGCATTTGCTGGAGGGTTTGCCAAGACCAGTCCTCTAAAAAGTTGCACAGAAAGACCCTCCCCAGGCCCTTCCCCACAAGCAGGAGATTCTGTAATACCAGTGGTGAGGAGAGGACAGCACAGGAGGGCAGGTCTGGGTGTGCACAGAGCAGCAGCAAGAGGAGCCCTGCCTGACTGAGGTGAGCCCTGGAAAACCAGCCACATTTCAAATTATCTTCAAGGCTCCCACTTACAAGTGTTAAGAGATTTCCTACAAGCACAGGATCTGATGTGGGGGTTTCTTTAGCAGCTGCTTATTTCAAAATCAGTTGTGTCTTTCTTTAATCTGAATTAAAATCAAGCCAGCTATTAATCTTTTTGTTACTCTCACTAGAAAGTATTATTTTTAATTCTTTTGCAGCAAGACCTATGCAAAGGATATAGGGTCATAACACAACCTTGACATGAAAGTATGAAGAGCACAGCATTTTTTTTACTAGCAAGGGATTCTTTCCCTGCATGGCTAAAGGTGTAAAATGAAGGTGTGTTAATTTCAGTAGTTGCAAGATCTTTTTAAAGGTTTTTCTTGCCATCTTTTTGTCCAGATTCTCAGACTTGTTTACACCTATTTAGTGAAAAAAACAAGTAGATGCTGCAATGTCTGAGTCTGTATAGGAGAGTTTGGATTGCTTGACTGTAAATTTAGCTTAGTAATGTGAACAGAAGGCAGTTGTAAATCTCTAGCAAAACTTACATTTAGGTGTCACCATAATTGTTAATTTGAATTGTATGACTCACTTTAAATTTGCTGGATCCTAAAGGTTACTTGTTGAACTTTTTACATTTTGTTTACATTACTTTTCTAAGTGCAGTAACTTAAGACCAGATCTACAAACTGTGTAAATATAAATATTCCCATCCCAACACAGAACATAACCTAGACTGAACTCTAGGAATGTAAATGGAAAATGGAGTTATTCTCTTGAAATACCCCTACTGGGTCAGCAGTGGTGGATTGTGTTTTACTCATTATAATTGGCTCCATCTCAGCTGAAAAGTAGTTCTGATTTAAATATAACTCTGAAAATCAGGTAAACTTTCAAGCTTCCCACTCCTTTCTGAGTCTACATATTACTCTGTGGTGTTTGAGTCAAACTGCTGTTTCCTTCCCATCCCTTTTCTCCACAGTCAAAATTCTGCAAGGCCAAATTTGCACCCATAACTGCTATGAGCCTTTTGTAATGAGTGACTCGGGCTGAGGATCTACCAACCCTCATGGCTACAGAGTAGAGCAAGACATATTTTAGCCATTTTTATGAGATAAGGAGCATTAGGTCTGATCCAGCCCAGGGGTTGGATGGGCTGAGAAAGGGCCTTTTGGCCATAGAGAATGTATTCTGATGTAGAAAGGACTGAACAACTACCACACAGTGATGCCTCCATGGAGAAATGTTCACATTGCAAAGCCCTAATAAAAGGGGAAGAACCAAGCATAAAGCAGACTAATCTGCTCTGAGAACCCTGTCCATTTGAAGCAAATAAAACTCATTTCCAAGCTGTGACTGTAGATGTACATGTAAAGATATGTGCATTTAAGATCTATGCTCTATGGTTGTGTGTTTCCTTTGGGACAAGGCAGAAGAATGATGACTCTTCATATCCACTGCACTTTTGGTTAGGCTAATTGCTAGGAACTACATGAATTTTCAATGGATTTGTCATAAATAATTTATCCAACGCATTGAAATCTAGTTTTATATTCACTTAGTGCATTATATCTGTAAACAAACAAAGGACTTAACAACTGTGCACATATCTTTGAAGCTGTGTGTAGGTTTGGACCCCAACCCTGGATCTCAAGACCCTCCCAAGAGGGTAGCTAGCTCAGTAGCTGCTGAGCTGGGGAGCTGAACTGAGTGCTGACAGATCTGATCCCCTGCCCCTGGGTGTTTGGGGCCACTTAAACCTTCTTGCCTCTGAAGCTGCTCAACCTGGCCCGAGGCAAGAGTTAGCAGAGCTTTCCCTGTGGTTGCTTTGTCCAGGCTGGGTGAGTCAATCGGCTTTGAAGCACAGAATGGTGTAAGGGGCCCTGTCTGCAGGGGATGGGCCAGGTTTTTTCCACTCATAAGGAAACATGCCCAGCATGAGCATCCTCCTCCTTGGACTGGCTGAGGACAGGGTCCTTGATCTTATAAGAAGCCAAATACGACAGCATTAAACTCCAAATCCAAGCTCAGCTGTCGCTTTGAAATGCAGACTTGACAGTCTCTGCTCCAGTCTGCATCTAGACAGCATTTAATAGACTCACTGCCCTCATTTGCATTTTCTAAACAGATGCTCTAGGTACAGGCCTTATGATGGCCTTTCAAAGCAGAAACAAAACCTTATGAAATAATGATTTGTCACTGGAAAAAGCCAAAAGCTGGGCGAAGGCCGAGCCTGTGGGAAATGAATTTGATGAAGGAGAGTAGAAGGGTGATGACTGCAGGGGAAATTGCTCCATTTCAGCAGTACACACATGGCCACCCTTTGCCATGGAGACTGGCATCTGCACTTCACTCCTCCCTGCTGGGGCCATTTGGGCACTGTGAGTGATTTGGAGCTGGCAAGTGTTGGCATTACCTGTGATGAGCTGGGCTTGTCTCTGCAACTCTGCCAGGCATTCCCAGGGGTTTCCTAGGCAGTGTTCATGACTGCACACTGTCCTCACATGTTGCCCCAGTGCTGCTGCATAAGCAAAGGGTCGTTGCACAAAGAAACATTTTCAGAATAACAGCCATGGAGGTGGGCAGACTTTTTTCATACAGAAAAGTACAGATATGATATTCAAAAAGTGATAGATGAGATATTCAGTGCAACTAAACTCAATGTCAGAAAAAAAATATTGCTTGACTCTAGGGAAAGTTTGATGGGCAATGAACTACCTCCAGGGATTGCTCTGTGATTCAGGCAACAAGTGGAGAAGATGCAGAATTGTCCTTTGAGCATGCAGGCTGACTTTGTTGCTGTGTCAAGAGAAATGTCACCTCCTTCAGATCTGGCATCCTTCCTGTCCCAGAGCTGTGTGTGGTCAGGTCAGGAGGAAGCAGAACCAGTGCTGCTCTCATGGCTGCTGCCAGGAGGAGGGAAGATGAGTGCAGCTGAAAGCAGCAGGGCACATTTGCAGACCCCAGCCTGACACAGCTCATGAACCTCTTCCTCTGGGATTTTTACAGTGTATGGGAGTGGGAACTCTCTGTGCAGTTTTTGGGGCCCCAAAACATCTAATTCTGGCAAGGAAGCAAAGGAAGGCTGTTTAAGGCAGGTTGGCCTCTTCCCATAGATATTTTGCATGGGGTTCAAAGGTGATCTAGGATGGAGCATTTAACTGATGTACACTGCCTGTGCTTTTGAATTGGAATTAAAACCTTATTTTAGATCTGATTTAGAGTATGACAAAAATAAAAAAAACAAACTAACAAATCAGAGCCAACTTTTCTCACCCTCTTAGTTTTCTCTACGCAGGTTATACTGTGCTAATGCTGGCCCTGTCACTCTGCAGAGTGGGCAGAAAGCTGCCTGCCTGAATGGGGCAGCCAGCAGCATTCCTCCAGACCTTGGGATGAGGGTGGGGCTTGATCAGCCAAGGGAGAAAAATGTCAACATCTGTCTGTCACTGCACGGCCAATGGCCAATTATAATTTTTTTTCCTGCATCCCTAAGCTGCAGCCAGACAAAGACTCCGAGCTCCCAGCTTTGTTACCCGTGCCATTTCCCACCACCGCTCCAGCTCTGATATGCTAATGGCAAAACTGAACTGTTTTGTGTGGCTGAAAAGGATCTTTGGGCACATTCACTGGGTCAACAATCCCAACTGCTGTGCTGGGGCTCAGCCTGCTGTGCCAGAACCCAGTGCCAGAGGACTTCCCTCCCCTCTGCTCCTCCTAAAAAAAAAAAAAAAAAAGTAGTGGAATTAACCATCTGGCTGTCTTGGTGCCCAGAAACTTAGCTGAACAAATTCCTGACACAATAATATGATATACTCTCCTCAAATACTTTCTGGATGATAAATGGCGAGCCAGGCTGTGTTTCCAGCTTGAGTTGCTGTCTCAGTAGATGCAGCCTAGGAGCTGAGAGAAGTCCTTCTCCTCTGAGCTTCGGAGCACCACAGAGCAGGGAGGTGGCTACAGAAATGCTGCTCTGTTTATACAGTTGGCTTTACATGCGTTAGAGCAAAAGTAACACTGACAAACAGCCTTTTGTTTAGAAAAGAAACCCCGTCATACATGCAATGCCAGACACAGAAAGCAAACTTGGTGACCTAATCCTATCTATTGTGTGGCAATACTAATGCATTTAAGTAGTAAGCAGAAGAATAATTACCGAGTTTATTGGGTGATGAGTTTCCCATTCACTGATGTTTTGGAAGTGCCAGAGCAAATAGGCTGTAGCATCAGAGACAAGGTGCTTGTAAGTCTGTGACAAATTGATCTTGAAGTATTTATAGTTTAGAATTAGTCACCTGAACTAAGTGTGAATGCTATGAATGATATGTCAGTTCTTTTGCTGATGCTGTAGTAATACCATCATTGCTTTCTAAAAAAACTACTAGTGAGGTGACAGGTTCTTGATAAAATTTGAAATACTTTTACAAGCAATGTTTATAAGAGCAGTAATTATGCCATCATAATTCAAAACAGCTATGGTATATACAAGTGTGTCTATTTTGACTGCAAGCACCTGTGAAAATTGTTGGACATAAGGCCCAATGACATGAGATAAAAGCTAAAGAAATTTAAAAGCTGAATAAACAAAGCAATCTGACAGTCTAATGGCTTCCCATTGACCCTGAGCAGAGACCTGGATAAAGCTGGATAAATACTCCGGCCAAAAAAAAAGGTGAGAGTTGTAATTGTTGTTTATGAGACTACAATTTAATATAGTTTGCACGGTAAATAGTTCTGTAATAAAAGCTGACCTTTACACAGCTTGCAGGCTCTCCTTAAACCATGCTTGCAAGCAGTGAGAGAAAGATGTGGTGGACACAGTGAAGCCTTACACTTAGTTATTCCCACACAGGAGAATCATCAAATGAACATTTTCTTCCCATTTTTGAAGATGTTCATCTTTGTCAGCTTTCCCTGTCATGGTTGGCTGGAAGGCACTTAGGCATCATCACCTGTGCTGTGGTCCTGCAGCTCTTTCTTGCCTGTTTACACTGGCTGCCACTGTCCATCCCCTGCAGAGTGCTCACCCAGACCCTGGGAAGTGCTGCTGGCCATGGCTTCTGCTGCTTTCCAGGGAAGGACTTTTATAAACAGCATGCACAGCATGAAGGAGGAAGCAGATGCAGGCTTGCTCTGCACACTGCTCTCCAGTCCCGGCATATGGTGGATGGTTAAAAAAAATGGATCTGAATGGTGTGAAAATCTACTCATCCTGAATCACAGAGAATAAATTATTTCTTTCTGGTCATATGCTGCATGCTGTCTTGGCTGTGCCTGCCTATGCTGTTATGAAGGAATGCTTTAGACTCACAGGCTGTATAGATCTGAACAACCCTCTATGCTGACTTTCTGTATCATAGAGACCAAAGATTTTCATTTAAGCACTTTTTTTATCTGATTGTGCTTGTACCTTTAATGAAAGAAACTCAAGCCTGATTTATGATTGTAAAAGGATAGAAAATCCAGTATGACTTTAAGTATGCTGCCCCAGTAGCATGTTGTCACTTGTGGTGGAAAACTTTCTGGTCTGAAATTTTGTGTCTTCAGACTGTCTGCTGGCATTTGCTACAATGGAGCCTGGGTCCACAGTCCCTGCTGCTCCTCTGTCCAAGAGCTTTTTTCCTAGGGCCAGAAAGCAGCTGCCCATGTTCAGGGTGTGTGGAATTGCCCAGGGTCCTTCTGGCCATGCATGAGCTCCCATGAAACACTCAGGGTTTGGGAAAGTGGGCTCCATCTTCCTTAGTCCTCTCCCATTCTCTGTAAGTGTGCACCTGCTCAAATCATCTATCTGCAAAATTTTTCTTTGATAAAGTAAATAGACTGAGTTTATCTGACACAGTTTCAGGAATCATTTTTGCAGATCTTCCCTGAAACTTCTTTAATTTGCCAACAGCCTTTTTAAAGTTCAGGCTCTGGATTGGGATATACACTGTATATTTGTAATAAAGAAAGGTAGAAAACCACATTCAAATTAAACTAAATTAGGCTCAACTTTGCTTAATTTTCAATTAAGGCTCAACTTAATTTTCAATACTTTTGTTGGGTTGTTTGGCTACTCTTGTTACCTAAAACTGAGGAGTTTTTTTAGAGTTGACAAATCCTTACTCTCTGCCTATTTCCCAAGGATTCAGGCATATTGCCTCATGCACCATAGATTACTTCAAAACATATAACTAAGAAAAGCATTAATGACATAATGAGTTTGCCCTCCAATACAATCAAACAACAGTTCCTTTTAAATATTATAAATACTATAAACATTTCTCTTTATTGAATGGCACCAGTGGACAAACAGATGTGGATTAAAGGAGCACTCCCTATTACAGATTATTATTACAATAATTCCAGGCCTATATTCCAGGCCTATAAGCTTTCTTAGCCTTTGCCTCCCCACCTCACCAGAAAAAAAAAAAGAAAAAAAAAGAAAAAAAAAAGGAGGGGGGAAGTGTGTGTATTTGTGCATGTGTGTATGTAGAGCTCTGCATGATGTTCTGATGGCTGTGGGTCTGGCTTCCCCAGCTGGAACACAGCCCATCCTTTTTGACCTTTTAGACCTTGTCCTTAAAAAAGCCATCACAGTCTTCACTTGCAGGTGGATTCTCTCAGCCACATCACCTGCACATCCACTCTGTTCATCCTTTAGGTCTGTAGGTCTGAATAGACCCTGCATATGATGTCCCCCTTCTGGGAGCTGGGAAAAAACATAGTACTCAGACTGGCTCCTGAAAAAGTGGGAAGTGGGAAGGAGCAGCCCAGAGGAAAAGGGACAGACTGGTCATCAGTCTTCTCTGGAAGCATCACCCAGCAGGGAGATCCTGCTCCCACTTGTGTCCCACACTAACAGTACCTGGCTGCCTTTTTCCTCTCCCCCTCATTCACACTGCAGATAGAGCTACCTTCCAAACAAAACAGAACCTGTCCTTTAAAAGAACTGAAACCAGAAGTTAATCTACATCATATACTTCCAGCACTTGGCTTTCAGAAAGAGAAACCGAAGCACTTTATATGAATCAGCCCCTGGGAGAGTTCCATCCCTGGGACGGGTGTACCCTGTACCCTGTAGCTGATGTGTGGGGTCCATGCTCACAGACATCAGAGAGGTATGCCTCTGGTGGTCACCTCAGTGCTGCTCACACGCTGTGCTGATGCAAGGCAAAGAGAGCAATGCAAATCTTTCCTCCCAGGCATATTTCACAGTGCTTTGTACACCTCTGCCTACACTTCACAGTGGGGAATAAGAGCTACCTGAACAAATCTGGTACTGGACTGCTTTCTTATCAGCCAGACACTGATATGTGGTGAGCCTTTTTCCTGTATCTCTTCTGCCAATGTGGGATGGGGCTGCAGGGACCTGCAGGTGGTTCTGACTGTCAGCAGGAGCATGGGCCAGTCTGTGCTGCACAGGAGTCAGTGCTTCAGCAGCTCTGTGAGGAGACGTGGGCAAACATTCCTGTGGGACTCCCTGCCCTTACAAACCCACCTGCACACACAGCTCCCACAGCTCCCCCTCCCATATGGGTTTTTATAACCCACTTGTAAAAACAGGTGTATTTCTGCCTCTTTGAGTGTGTACTCCAAGGAACACCTCTGATAGGAATATGATTTATTGTGCTAGAAAATGGAGCAGATCCACTGCATTCAGTGAATCTGCCTTTTTTTTTAATTAGCCATTGGGGTGTGGGACAAAATCTTGGGCTGACAAAGTCCTGTTGAAGTTCAGGCTGGTACAAGAGAAGTGGGCAAGGCATAGAAGTGAGCAGTGGAAAGGGATGAGCCTCTGCATAATTGAACCTCTCCTCCCAACCTTCACAAATATCCCTAAAGACTTGCAGGAGGCCTGTGCTGACAAAGACCAAACCTGTAGGATGAAGAAACTGTTGTCTGTTGTGCAGAGACTGCTGAGCCCTGGCCAGACACAAAATAGCTTTGTACAGAGCTGAACAGGCAATTGTTTTTCAGTGGCTGCTATTTTTGTGCTCATACAACAGTCTCAGAGATGTATCTGATGTGTGAAAGGACTGCACCCCCTATTTTATTTGCAATTGCAATAGCTCTAACTCCTTGTGCTGGTTCCAGCTAGGGATAGAGTTAATTTCCTTCACGGTGCTGTATGGGGTGATGTTTAGGATATATGCTGAACACAGCTTGATAACATAGAGAGGTTTTGGTTATTAAGCCCTGAGCAGGGCTTACACAAAGCCAAGGCCTTTTCTGCCTTTCCTGCAGCCACACTGGTGAAGAATTTGGGGGTACAGGGGAGACTGGGAGGAGACACAGCTGGGACAGGTGCCCCCAGCTGACCAAAGGAATGTTCCAGACCATCTGACATCATGCTCAGTACATGAAGTGGGGAGAACAAGGAGGAAATAAATATGCTTGGAGTGATGGAGTTTGTCTTCCCAAGTAACCATTAAGCGTGGTGGGGCCCTGCTCTCCTGGAGATTGCCAAACACCTGCCTGCCCATGGGAAATAGTGAATGAATTCCTTGTTTTATTTTATTTCTGGGTGCATCTTTTCCTGTTAAACTGTATTTCTCTCAACCCACAAGTCTCCTATTTTTTTGCCCTTCTGAATCTCCCCTGCATCCCACTGGTGGGGCTGTGAGCAAGCAGCTGCCTGAGGCTTGGCTGATAGCTGGGGCTAAACTTTGACATTGCTATAGAAAAAGTACAAACATTTGTTTTTCTTCTTGATAAGTTTAGAAGAATAGTAGGTGGGGATCAGGCTGCATACAAACGTGCCTGTGTGCAAATATGAGCACATATTTCTTAAAAAATGTAGCCCAAATATGAAGCAGATTAAATAAAATAAAAGATCTATTGGCATAAAATCACATTAGATGCTGAAGTCAGTCACTCTGAACCAGCAATAAGCTGAAAGCAAAAGAATGAGTAAGTATACAATCTTTCCTCCTTTTTTATCCTACTTAATATAGAATGCAATTGTATCTAAATTGTCCACCTAATCTTGAAATTTGAAGCAGCAGAATACTTTTGATTGTGGTGTGAAATAAGGCATAGCACTTCAAAATGAGGATATGTAATGATTCCAGAAATCTGCTTTCCTTTTTGTACATCACACATAATACCAGGCTTTGGTCCAATTTCCATTTTAGTGAATATTGGGGAGGTGAGAGGAAGTGTTTATTTTAGCAACTGAGCAATTCAAAATAACTTCTTCTCAAATGCAGAGGCTCTGAGAAGGCTCCACAGCCCCAAAGTCAGTGTCAGCCAGACACCTGACAGAACTGGGAATCTGCCAACCTGACGGGTAAGGGGTGATAAATCACCACAAGGTGAGGACCAAAAGATGCTGCTGATCCCAAGCACAGTACCTGTGAGGGATCTACCTTGTCCTCAAGGTAACTCCAGTTCCTCATGGTATCTGCTTTGATTTCTTCCTGTCATTGCAAAGCAACAAGGAACCAACTTTATTTCTACTCTGCCTGTTCTCTTGCTTTCATGCCTGTGGCTCTTCTAGCAGTAACTGCCTGTGTGCAGTTTCCAGCATTCAAAGAAGAAATTGCACCCTTGCACATGATGTGAAATTTCTCTCTCAAACACCTTTTTGCTATGTTTTTCCATAAAAATTTCACTTGCTAAAATAGCAGATGGCCTGGATATATAACTTTTATTATACATAATAGAAGAGGGACTGTACCAGGTGAGAAGATGCAGAACTCATGCTTTTGTAGATGGCCCAGTGATGTCTTTAAAATAGGAAGAGGAAAGGTCTGGCTTGTACTGAGAAAGCTGTCAGAGTCCCCAGGTTTAGGAGTAATTTGCATCATGAGGAGCAACACACAGAGATCTTACATGATGTTTTATGCCTGCTCTGATTCTTGTCTGTTATTGGCCATTTCTCTGTATGTAACTCTCCTTTCTTTTCTCTTTTTCAAGTCCTTTTCTTTTTATTTCATCTGAGTTGTTTATGAAATATATTTATATATTCTCTTCCCCATTATGAGCACCCCAAATGCCACTTCTGTGTTCATGTGCACCAATGTGAGTGTTGTGTTCAAGGACTGTTAAATGTCACGTAACCAAACCAGAGCATTTCAGTCACATGGCCCTGAAAAGCTCCACTCATGCATAGCACATGCCTTTCCTGAGCTCAAAACAGATGTTCCCCTTGACAGATCCCCCTCTGGATTGCTGAAAATAAAGTTGTGTAAAATTGTGTGGGCTTTGTTTCCTTCTTTCTTTTTTTGCTTTGTTTGTTTGTTTGTCTTATTGGTTTTCATTTTTGGATTTTTTTTTTTTGCTAAAAAGCTTTAGGTTAATAAGTGGTTTTACAAACTGAATGGGAGACATGAAGGACAGCAAATAGATATTTCTGAGTTATTGATCTTTTTCCTCTCCAAAATAAATTATGGTAAATAGCTATTCTTAGGGCCATGGCCTTAATGAGAAACACTGCTGTGGCTGCATTTCCCTTTTCTATAATGCAGAGGCCCTGCAGCTGAATAGCACTTAGGACTGGGAATGTCATCTTTTCTCATGACTGCAATATTCCTGATGCTCAGCATCTTTCTTGCAATGCTCTTCAGATGGACACGATGATTATAAAAAAATCATATGCCTTGGCTTACCTAGTTGCATGTCAGACTTGTTTTGAGCACACTCATACAGACAGAAATTACTCTCACTAAACACTTACCTAGTACTGTTCTGATAAACTGTGCTGCTGAGTGACTGAGATGGTCACTAAAGGAAACCTTGCTTTTAAACCATTGACAGGAAAACTGGTTGTGAGACAGAATTGTCATCTGTCATCAGTGTTATGATGCTATTTACACAGAGAGGGATAGTTCAGCTTGAGCAAGCATGCTGTACTGGAGCAGGAAAAAAAAAAAGCTAAAATATTTGCATGCCAGGGGAAAAGGACGTTCTCCAACATAAGAAATTAGTCCTGCATCTGTGGCACATATTTCACTTTGCCTTAAATAGAAACAGATACTGTTCTGAATTATGTGAGATGTTTGCAGGACTATGTACATGTGTTTCATTGTATTGATTCCTTGAGAGGCTACCTAGAAGAGAGGCTAGACAGTGTTAAAGAAATAAAGTAGGTATTTATTAAAAAGGTCTTCAAGGGCTACACCTTGGGCATGCTGTGAGCCTGGCCATGGCTTACCCAAGATGGACAGTGGATCACACATTTTCACATTTTATAAGTTTGGTCTGTTTGTGTATTTGGGTTAATTGTCCAATTACAGCTTCAGGTTATGAAGTCCCATCTTTCCAGTTTGCTCTCCTCAATTTGTTGTTATTTATACTTCTTAAGCCTAAAGCTGCAATGGTTTCCTTGGTTCTTGGGCTGGAAAAGGATTGTTTTGTCAACCTAAACTGTGGGGAGAACTTGCTAACACTTTATAGAAAGTTTAGAGTTATATACTAATGCAGTCCAGAATCTGGATAATATGAAAGCTAAAACTTAAGGCATCAGTATGGGACTACTGACAGAAATAACTGTGAGGAAATATGAAGGAGTTAAATATATTTTTGGCTGCCAATACTTATGCTTCTAGGCAATTTAGCAAAATTTGCTTCAGAGCTGTTCATTTTGTCTGCACAATTCCTTCTTCTCGAGTTTAGAGATTCCCTTTGAAATATGTGACCATGAAGGGCTCTTGTATCTCTCTGCACTAAGGTAGTAGAAATGCCTCTATGATAAAGGCCAGTCTCTTTTCATGCATGTTGTTGCTGTGATGACTCATGAGGATTCACTTGCAGGGCAGAGCAGACATGTACAGCTGAGCACCCTGAAAGCAGGGAATGCAGAAGAGCTGAGCTTTGCTGTGTGTCACTGCCTGGCCCATGGCTCCAACAGGCTGGTTTCAGTGCCAGCATCTGCAGGGTGCTGGGGCTGGCCAAAGCTGCACCCTGACCAAACATCCCTGGTTGTTTTCCTGAACTGGAATGAAATTCCTGAACTATGAACCTCAAAACCATCAAACAGTGTTGTAAAATCATCTCTCATTCTTCAGAAGGCATGGCTTTCATTTGACTAAGGCCTTTGAAAGTGGCATTGTCAAAGTCTGATACCCTAAACTGTGAATTCATCATGTGAATACTGCTTTATTGTAGCTCCACTTACCTTTTGATTTGATTTGATTTGACTTGATTTGATTATACAGAGTTACCATGGCTGGAAGACCAGGATGAGAAGTCCAACTGCATTCCTGGATAAACACAGGTGTAATATTCAGAGGAGGATGCTGAAGCTGGTATCCAAGTTTAAAATAAGTTTAATAAATTCTGTACACAAACACTCCTGGAAGGATCATGTTAACAGCTAATAACTTCTGTTGCCAAGTTTTGAACATATTCCTCCTCCACATAAAACATCTACAAAGGTGATGACCATCTTAGATACTTGGATTGATTTTATAACAGGCAGTGCACGTGAGTCAGTCTGTTCCCATTACAGCTCAGACTTAAAATAGCTCACTGTAAATAATCTTTTATGCATAACAAAAGCTCATACAGTTCTTGAAAATTATTTCATCGCCCACACCGACATTCAAAAAGCTAAGATCATTTCTCATGTTGTCTGGTTCACTATGGAGGCATGTCCAGAGAAACTACTGAAGACCAACATTTTTGAGATGTTTATTTTCTTAGGGCTAAATTCACCACTTGTGCAAACTGGCCTATTTCCTTCAAAATCAGCTGAGAATTTCTGAGCACGAAAAGTTAATTAAAAGTGTAACAGCAGACCTATGTGCTCACTTTTTAAGAGACAAAATCAGGTGTTTGTACAAGTGGTATTCCCTGTCTCAGTCCTTGGACACAGAGAGGGATGGCTCCCTCACTCACATTGGAGGCACAGTCTGTTAAAGTGTTAGGACAAGCTCAACGATGTAGTGAGGGAAAACAACCCTACCATTCCCTCTTTCCTGTTCTAAATGCAATTGTCTGTCATAAAAGTTTATTCCATCAGTCATGACGTTTCAGAAAGGGAAGGAGGATGTGATCTTTCAGCACCTCTGTGTTCCCAAACACCCTGGCAAGAGCCTGAATTTTACATGTCTGAGACACCAACTTAATCCTTGCCATGCTGTAGGCCTGCAATTCCACTTGCAAGGTGGCAGAGAATGCAGCTCTGGCTCCTTCACCCTGCCCAGCCACTGCTGCTGCTTACACACCAGAACCACAGTGGTGATGCCATGTGCTGCCTTGTCCCATCTCTGTGACTGTTCACAGCCCCAGGCTGACACCAGAAACAGGTAAACAGCTACAGAGTAACCTCATGTCTAATTAGAAGTGGAGATGAAGTTAAACCATGAGCTGCACCCAGCTTTAGCCGTTTTGAAGTTGTTTTCTGACTGGGGGAAAAAGCAGATATGAGAACTTATAGTATCTGACTGCCAAATCTCAGCAAAAAGTACTTGTTTCTTCTCAGCTATTGTGCCCTTCCGGGGGAGTGTGAGGCATATTTATTTTGTGGAGAGAGTAAAAACTGGGTAGGTGGCAGACATGAGAAGTTATCTTCCCGAACATGTAATGAAGACACTGTTTTTTAGTAGAAAAATGTAAGAAATGCTGTAGTGGGAAGAACAGATACTAGAGCTGTGACAGAAGAGGACCAGTCACAAAGTGGGACCATAAAGAGGACAAGTGGGCAGGAAGGGGGAAGAAGGATGTTTGCCCTTTTAGTGTGGGTGAATTAATGCACACAGTAAATTTATGTCTTGCAGTCACCTTTCAGGGAGGAAATCAATTGCCAACAGCAGAAGCAACAACAAAGGGTCACAACAAATCCATTCAGAGGACCACAGCAGTGACCTTGGATTTAGCTGTGGCTGTGTTTTCAACTGGTGGAGAGTGTTGGTGAAGGAATGCAGCAGGATTATCACAGGATCCGTATCCAGCAGCTCTCTTCAAGAATTCATGATGGAGTTTTATCCATGTTATTGCTGTTTGATGAGATTTCATCCCTCAGCTGCCCATGGGGACCCAGGAAAACCCTGTGAAAGCTCAGAGACAGGAAATCCATCTGTTGGGAAAAGTCCTCCATCTTCAGAAAATTAGTACAGAAAGCTTTTCCTAGATCCTCAACCACCAGTGTGGTGGCACTGGCAGCCCCTGCCCTGGGGAAGCCCTGGCTGTGCCCTGATGCCTCTCTGTGCAAGCCTGCTCTTGCTGCAGCTCAGGGCAGGTTTTACCTGTGCAGGTAAATGGCTCCAGGGCCCCCTGGGCTGGGGACAGGCAAGGCATGGTACATCTGTCACAGCCAGCATAGACCACAGGAGATATCTATAAAGATCTTGATTCACTTGGAGGAGCTTCTGGTGATTCTCCCCTTCCATGGAGCTATGCTCCAACTCCCTCCCTGTGGATTACCTGGGAATTTGGCAAAATCAATTTAGCAATGTCTTAACGAAGTTGTAGGAGTCATGAAGCCACAGCTTTGTTAAGAACAATCTAATGAATCTCAATGAGATTACCTCCTGAGTTTAGAGACAGCAGTTTAAGTAGAATCATGATGAGCTATTCACTTCTAATCACTTAGAAAATGCATCTATCTCATCCCATGGCATTGAGCTGCCTCTCATGTCTGCACATGGTCTCAAGCAGAGCTGCACAAAATCACATCTTTCCACCATACAATTTAGATGTGTCTTTTATCAAGGAGAAAATCAGTGGCACTCTGCAAACTTTGCCTGTAGACAGTATAGTAGACAGTTAATATCAGAAAAAACAACATGTACAGACAGCTGAAAAACTCTGGTTTCCTTTAGGGGGTTTTCTCCCATTTCCCTGATTTTATTTTAATCAGCATTTTAGGTGACTAGAGCACAGGAATTCTGTGTCATCTTTGCTAAATCTAGGCTTTTGCTGCATAGACAGACAAAATCCTGTCAGACGAATTAGCAACAAACTTATTCCTCCTGAGAGGGGAAATGAGGTTTCTTGATAGTAAGAAAGGGCCTGTTGTGGTTTAGATGCTACAATCTATCTTCTATGGCTCAAAAGAGCCCAGGCCTTCTGTAGATTCCTTATATTTATCATCTGAAAGTCTCAGACCAAAAATAACATCTAGTATCATTAGCTACTGATGTTTAAGCACCTGAATTGCTGTGTAGGAAGTGGCTAGGAAGACTCAGGTTATAGTTAGATGTTATATCCTGCAGTCACAGGTGGCTGGAAATTCATACCAGAAGCTTCACTGGTGACACCCAAGTATGGCTCTGTGAGACAAAAACATCTGGAATCATAAAATATGGATTTGCAAGTAAGCAAATGTAAATGTGGATGAAGATTTGATGAGCATTCTAGCCAAATGTGTCCCATTTCTCTGAAGAGTATGGGAAACAACAAATACAAAAGTAGTGACTGATTTTTAGTTTTAAGTCTCATACAGATTTTTTTCTTCTTATCATAGGTACATAGAAAGGTTTGGGTTAGAAGGGACCTCAAAGATCATCTAGTTCCAATCCTTCTGCCATAGGTAGGGATGTTTTCCCCTAGACCAGATTATTCAAAGCCCCATCTAACCTGGCCTTGAACACTTCCAGGGATGGGGCATTCACAACTTCTCTGGGCAACCTGTTCCAGTGTCTCACTACCCTCACAGTAAAGATTCTTCACATTCTTTTTTCTTTTGCTCACTTCTATTTTCTTCAACTACTGTTAAGGCCCCTCTGGCATCTCACAGTTACAGCCCTCATCATCACTGTGGACACACACACACACACACAAACACACATTTCCAAATGCAGTTGTGTGCAGTGACCACTGCAGTCCACCCACCTGGCTCTGATATGCCATTCTCTAAGGCTCCTAAAATGAATTCTGAACACTTCACACTTGGCTGTCTGCAAATCAGACAAGTGTGTTTTTCTGAATATTTTTCATTCAGAGGACCTGGAAGAGAAATAGAGAGTTTTCTCACTTAATGTTCCTTATTGCAGTGCCTCTTGCCACCAGTTACTTTCATCATGTCCCAGTGCACATGTAGCAGTATGTGAGTGTGAATGCATTGCACTAGCGGGACAATGTTTCAGGTCAGTGTACAGCTTGAGATGCACCAGGAACTCCAGCCAAACTGATTTTCCAGGCCTGTAGGTGAAGATGCTGAAAGATGAGAAAGCAGATTATTTAACTGGGTGTATTGAGTGGGGATGTAGGGGTGGATGTTATTTGGCTATGCCTGTTATTTTGCTAAAATTAATTACTGGTTGTGGATAGACTAATAAATTAGATAGCAACTCTTTGGTGTTGGGATGATATGCCTCTTTTGCACCACTTAGAAGATCAGCTTTGAACTCCACTCAGTTATCAGTGAGGGAAAATCTTTAACAGAGAGGACATACCAATTGTTTCCCTCTCACACATGCATTTTGGTGTCTTCACAAGCTCCTGCATGTGATTTACAAGAGGCAGCAGAGTCTGGCTTGTCTAAGACTCTCATTGGGATGTTTGTCTTTAGTTCAGGGGAAGCCCCTTGACCCAGAGCCTGTCCCAGTGAATCACTGCTGCACAGCTGTGGCACCTGTGTGGTGTCTCACGCTGGCCACACTCACCCTTTCCCAGGCAGTCCCTTCTGTGATTGCTTCCCCAAATCCTTCAGGTTCTGTCAGGGTGCACAGCTCACTGAGATCACCGATGGCAACATATTTTAGTGCACACCTATAATAAAGGCTGTTTTCAATGGATCTCTGATTAGGATTTAAGAGCTCAGCCTGTCTCATGTTGCACATTAGAAATGCTGTGATTTTACCTCCAGTTGCAGACCTATTGATTTACACTCGGAAGAGAAAAGCAGAATTGATTAGGAGTGGAAGGACTGCAGAGTGAGCTGCGCACGAGCGAGGTCTGCGGGTGGGAGGCTGGAGGAAAGCTGAAGCCATTTCGACACACTCAGAGTCTCCATTCCCCTGAACTCAGTCTTGAGAAAAATAAACATTCCCATTTTAATCAAGAGGTTTAGTGACCCTCTGCTGCAAGCCTCACAGCCTGCCTCGCAGTTGTGAGAGTGTGGTGGCAAAGATTGATGACTTCTGTGAAAGCAGCCACTGCTTGGGCACACTGTGCATTCCTGTTCCACTGGTGAGGCACCTGTCGTGTTATATATCGATTTTCCTTTTGTTTGTCAAAGGCACAGTTTATGTGTGGAAAGGAATCCTCTGCTCCCTACGGGAAAAAGAACAAAGATCCTTTGTTTCCAATGAGCTTTAAATGAAAATCCAGAGCACCCAATTAGGTAACTCAGCTCCTTAACACTGCAGCTTGTGCAGCTTTGTTTCGTGCCCTGCTGACTGCTGAACACTGTTTGCCAGTCTGCCTGTGACCCTCTCAAAACAGGACACAGAATGCATCTGTCTCCTGCCTGCTAACATCCTGGTATCTCTTGAAGGAGCTTGGGATTTCTGATGTGCTGGTGTACAAGCCACCCCTCTCTGACAGTTACTAGCCTGAGCAGACAGACACACCAACTCTGAAAAATTTCCGAAAGTTTTTATCATGCTTTATGTACCAAACACAGGAGATGTAGATATCTTGACCAAACCACTGCAGATTTCCTTGTTTCTACTTCCTCCATTGACCAAAGCCCTGTGCCATGCCCGGAATCTTTTTCACATGTTGCTGCCCATTTTTCTTTTTCAATTTCTTCTTTTCCCTCTCTCATTCCAAAATGCTGAGTTTCCCCTCTAATCTCTTGTCGGGTGAGTTCCTAATCAGCCTCATCAGATGAATTCCTAATCAGCCTCATTGAGCAATTCCTCTGCCCAGCAATGCATTGCCTGACTTCAATCTGTTTGTAGTTCAGAGCTGAAAAACTGCCTTCCCCAGGACTGAGACACAGCTTTGTCTAAAGCATGTCAAATAAGTGGATGTTATCAAAGTTTAATGACCTCATTAGTACTCATTGTGCAGAGTGCAAAAGCAAGCACTTTCTGTGAGATATAGATCCAAAGAAGAGGGAAAGGAAACAGTAAAGGACACTCATTTTCAAGATGACTTGCAGCCTCACCTAAGCATAGATGAACTGCCTTTAGCAGACAACAGCAACAGTACCAATCATGGTTTTCTGCATTACCTTGCCAACAGTCCTGTGAATATGTATATAAATCCTTGTAAATGCACATTATATATGTGTGTATATACACAGTGCATATGAGAGATCAGTGGGAAAACTCAACCCAATTAAAAATATGTATTTCTCCAGTTTCAGACAACAACAAAATGACTGCAGGTCTTGTGAAAACTCATGGATGTTTGATCTTTGTCAAGCAGGTAATGGAGGAACACTCAAAAAATTACTCCCACAGTGAGAAAACTGTCCTTAGGCTGGACCATGAAATATAAACATCAAACCCACTGTCATAATTTTAATTTTAGATGTGTATTTCTAGGCTGCTGTAACACCTGTTTCATTGGTGTGGAGCAGAGTGAACTTTGGGGATAGGTGTGGAATAATTGAAAGTCATGTCTGGTGCAACGTGTGGTGTTGGGAAGAGTTCCTAAAGACCCTGGGGTTCACTGGGGGGATTTGATCTCACCTAACCTGAAGGACCTGAAGGGTAGGTGCCCTAAGACCTAGTCAATAACTGAGGTCTCCTCTCTGGTCAGAAAAGAGAAACCGATAAAAGTTGTGCTGCAAAAATCATAACCAGCAAGTTCTGACTAGAGTAGAAGAAATGTGCTAATTCAGGCACAGCATAGCAGTGTAAAGGCAGAGAAAGTCTTAGGGTAGGTGAAAATAAACCATGTTTTGCTTTCACCATTTGTATTTCGGAAATGAATGTCTGAGAAAATAGGAGAAGAAAACAGAGAGTCATCACATCAATATTTAGTATAAGGAGCTGGGAGTTTTTAGAGGAAAGCCATGAGAGAACTTTCTGAGCTCAAAATGCAACACAGATGGGGAAGACAGGGCAGCTGGTCCACCACCAGGTCAGCTGACACCCTGAGCACTTTGGAGAAATCTATTATGATGTTTAAGTGTAATTAATTGCTCCATTTTACTGGCATATATTTTTCCTGCTTTGCAGTCTTTTGCCTCTCATTTTTCAGATGTTTCTTGCTTTATTAAAATAAACGTCTTAAGTTTTATTGATGTTAGAAATTATCTCTAACAGTCATACAGTGCTTTACTACCCCAGAATTGACTAATCTATAAACAAAATGGTGTCTGCTGGTGGAACAGATGCAAATCCCTCAGACTTAAAGAGCAGAGCATGGAGGTCATCATAGGGGTTAGTACTGTCAAGACTCAAGATGCAAAGAGAGCAAAATTAGGTTAAAGAGCATCCTTCTGCCACAGCACGGACCACAGAAAGACATCTGCTGCTCATTTTGTGACTTCAAAAATTTTCCCATCCCATACAAAAGCAACGTAAGTTTTTCAGAGGCTGTCACAACACATAGGAGAGACACTTTTAGCTGGTACCACTGTATTTAGAGTACTGAGAGAGGGCACTGGGGGTGTGAAAATCAAGGCATTGAGCTGGCTCAGGATGAGGTCTAGGTTCACCATTGTCCTCTTCCCTGGTCAGTACTGTTGCTGAGTCTCCCCAGGTGGGATCTATGTCTTGCCCAATGGAGTCTGTAAAGATTTGCCAAAGAAAACTGATCCAAATTGCAACCTCTTATGAATGTTTGGGAGTGTTTGTTGTTGTTGTTGTATTTGTATCTCTTGAAGGAAAAGAGCTGCACTGAAAATTCAGTGACCTGACCTAGTCCTGCTTTTGTTGTCATGTCCGTGGAGTGCCACGCTCCTCTGAGTGATCCTGGGGATAACTCAGGAAAGAGAACTGGTTTGCAAAGAACCACAGCTCCAAAGGAAAATCCTCAGGGATCCAACACCATGAAAAAGGGTTAACATGATGTTAGCTGCTCTACTAAAAAGAGAAATAACAGTCTATATTGGTAGAGTTTAGGTATGTCTTTCTGCAAGGCAGGTTTTATGGTCTCCATAACCTGGCACACTCAGCTATGCTCCTTAGTGTACAGAGGAAGAATACTGCCTTCTGCAGAGAAAAAAACAACTAAAATACAAACAGGTTTTGTGGGAACTCAGACTAAATTATAATAGTTGTTTCTTGCTGTCACTCTCTGTTCTGCATCAATGACCCTGAAAGGGATTTCAGAATGTGGCACTGGAAGGAGAAATCAAGATGGTCTCTTAGAGTGGGCACTGAAATATTTGAAGAAATCCAGCCTGGCAGCTGCACCTCTAAATTCTTTGAGGTTCATGCTTCAGCTGTTACTTGTGGTATCAGTTACTTAGTAAGTACACATGTGCCAAATAAATGCTTAACAAGGTGCACCCATTTACCTCCTCCATATGAGAGACACAGCCCACATGCCATTTCTTTTCTAAATACAGATTTTTAAGTTTTTTTTTTGCCAGCAATGAGAAAGAAGCCTGACAACAGCATCCCTCGTAAAAAACCTTAAACAGCTAAGCAGCTTGATTAATTACATAGGGATTCCCTAGGACTGTTACTAAGGTAACAGGAGTAGAAATGCTTGAAGATGGCTGAATATGCTGTGTGAGCTGGAGAATACATGGTGGCTTTTCAGCAGCACCCTGCACCCTGAGTTTTTACAGCATTTAATGCAGAAAATAAAAAGTGTGTGCATATGTGCATGTACTCATGAAAGTGCAGAGACCACACAGCCCTAGGAATCCCCAGCTGCATCTGCTGAACACAGAAAAAAAAATCTGCTTTGGCTTTCAGAGGGACGTAATAGGAAAGGAATTTAAAGAGTGCAGGGCACAAATCTCTTCCCAGCTCTACAACGTCTTTATTTTGATGGCTGATTTAAAATGCTGTCTCCTTCTGCCTTACCAGAGAGCACTGACCCGAGACTGGATTCCCACTCTGCTGCCTGGCTCCCGTGGCACCCACCACTGCTGACTTTGCCCAGCAGTGCAGCATCCCTGTGCTGAGCAGTGGTGCTGCAGTGGTGGAGAAATGCTTGTAGTTTCATGCTCTAGAGTAATGCATTTTCTAGTCAAAACTGAGAAGCAGCAAGAGGTAATTATGGTGCAGAACATGCCCTCGAGGAGGACACTACTGACCTGTAGGTAACTGCAGTGCATTTCATGGTGTGGGAGAACAACTGTCTTTAGTGACATCCATGCCAGAATTTTACCAAAGTAAAAGCCCAAGTTAGTTAACACAGGACATGGAGGTAATAAGAAATTTTGGGGACTTACACAGAAAGAGAAACCACCTCCTCACTAACTGGTAAGCTTGCATCCTTAGGAGAGAAGAATTCAACTACACAAAGTGCAGAGCTCACAAGACTGATTTGGGATAAAAGCTTGTTTTGAGTTTAATGGCAAACCTCTAGTGCTTTGAGTTCCTTCCAGGGATATTATTTTTTTTCTTTCTAAGACAGCTCTCTTTTCTCCAGAGCTTTTGCACATACCTCACTGCCCCCTCCCTGTCTCTCACTCCTGGCGAGCCTCTGCCCAACTCCTCCAACTCAACTCTACAGCTGTGCCAACCCAAAGGCTTGAAAGAACTCATGCTGATCTAGTAATTTTTTATTCATAGACATTAATTTGCTTTTTATCATGTTCTCAGCAGTGACCACAGGGAGAAACTCAAATTTCCAAGAGGAACCACTCAAAAACGTGACACTTTCAGAGATGCTGAATACCCATAGCTCTCACTTGGCACTTCATGGGATGCTTGTGGCTCAAACTGTGCAATAAATTATTTTTTCTTCTGGTTTATAAACACTGCCGAAAAAATAACTAAGAAACATTCTGGAGGAACTGAAATAACTTCTGAGAACATCTTTAGGAAAAATTGGGGAAAAACATCAGTCTGAGCAAGACAAGTTTGGAACAAAAGGCGCTGGTGTGATTTGGAGAGAGCTTGGTATCTGTCAATGCTCTTTGAAAATATAGTCACAACGTTGCTTTGTGTTACTGCATCTATATTTTCCTCCTAAAATCGTTGCATTTCTGTTGTTTAGTTCTGCCTATCTTCTGGCTACTGTTGCTCTGCTAAGCCATTGAATACCTTAAAACTGTCTGTTGGATGATGCTGCTATCATATAGGTGTACACATAGCCCAGATCGTTCATTATAGTACAGCAAACAGAAAGGTCTTCATCTCCCTTTTTCTATGTCTTCACAAATTACTCACTTCAGGCATATTTAAGAGATATAAGCCTTATTAACAAGACATCATCACTATTATTTTGAAGCATCTGTCTACCCTTGTGTGCTAGGCAACCAAGAGGAAGAAGTTTAACTCTTACATCCCTATTCCCACAGCAGCCATTGCTCTTTTATAGTCTTTCAAATTTGACAGGACAAAGCTCTGCAGGAAGGATAGAGTGGCAGTGTTTCATCCTCTCTTCCAGCTCCACTTTCCCTGGGTGCAATTTTTTTCCCATTGAGCAATCCTTGATCTCGTGATTCCTTGATTTCTTCCTCCTGAGATTTCACAAACGCATTTCAACAAGTGAATCACAGGGAACAGGCATTAGATAATTTTTAATCTCTTGGGAAAATGAGGAGAGTGGGAATTTCTTGAGAAAATGAGGAACTTTTTTTTTATCTGCATCAGTCTTCTGTGCTGCAGGAGCACATTTCAGCCTCTAATCCAGCAGCACCTCAGGAGCTGGTGCCAGTCCTGCCTCCTGCTGCCCCTTGGCTTGGATGTGTGTCTCTGACCAGGGACAGCAGGATTCTGGACGGCTTCCCTGCAGGAAGGGGTGAGCTGATCCCCTGCACTGCTGTCCCTGCAGGGCTCTCTGCAAAAGACAGCCTGGAGGAAAGACAGCCTGCTCCTCCCACAGCCTGCAGCTTGGCAAGGGGCTGTGGGGACACCTCTAGCCAGCTGAATTCCCATGTGTGCATTGCCATGAAAACCTGGTAAAAAACAACCCACAATTTCTAGGACCTTCCTGTATTTACTTTCTTGAAAGTTTTTTTTTTTTTGAAAACTCTATGTTGCTGTAGAACTAGGAAGCGGCAACAAGACACAGCAACACAGACTGCCTCCATAAAACAGAATAAGCACTTTATTTCAAAATTAGATACACTTTTATAGACTGGTTCACAGAACCAAGGGCAGAATTAAAGCTCATTGATCCAAGGAAGGCAACACCTCCTGTAAACATGCTTATACCAAAACATCACATCTCTCACACACTCTCCTGTTCACACACCAGGTGTTAATCTTTTTATTAGTTCTCTCCCTTCTGTTTTCCTTTGAATAGCTTGGGAAAACTCAAGCTATGTTTTTCCCTGAGTCTGACTAGCATACACAACTCTACACTGAGTTTTTGCTGTAAACTGACCAAGTCCATGGCAAGAGAGTCTGTCAAATATATACAGTGTCAGGCAGAGAGGCAGTAAGTCCATGGTATTAGGATGGCCAGGTTGGCAGGTGTTGTGGGACAAGGTGAAGCAGTCCTAACCCTCTGCTCTGCATCTTCCAGCTGAAGGATCCAGCCATCCACATGAAGAATGATTTCCAGCAACTTTTCCCAGGGTGTAACCCATCTCACAGTGTTAAAAAGGGAGATTTTCCCAGCACATACCTGCAGAACCAGTGGGGTCCACCAGCAGGTGCTTCAGTTCACGTTTATGTGGACCAGTTTAAACTGGTGATGAAAGCAGACTGAGCCATGACATGGAGCATCTGAGCTGCACTTGCATCCAGGGTGTGTATCCAGTACTGTGACTCTTTTGTAGGGATGTTGCCTCCACTCAATAAGCAATAACAAGAAGTGTGAAATGTCAGACTTTTTAAGTGTATCAATTGTTTGCTCCTTGAACTTGGGTCAGATCCTCGAGATAAAGAAGCACCCTCTTCATGAATCCAAAATAGTCCTCAAATGAGTTTTGAGTAAAAGAACCATAAGAAACTCTCTGCTTCCATATCACAGTGAAAATGTGAGTGTAGTTTTAAATTATACATAAAAAAGAGGGAACATCAAGTTCATGTGGAATTGCAGTAACCCTAGGTTGAATAGCAGTAATGACTTCCAACTGTTTAAGAAACAGATATGGAAGTGCTTAGGCTTCATATTTACAGTTCAGATTTGAGGTTTTTCAGAGCAACCTCTACAGTTTTGGGTTCATATGGGACAGAGAACAGGAACTGATGATGTTTTTTGTGTTGGTGTAGCAGAAATAGAAGGTAAAAGTAAAATGACCTGCCTTTGGCATGTATTACTTTATTTACTTTCATTTACTTAAGGCTTATTTTTGTATTCTGTAAGCTGAATTTCTTGGGAATTGATAAATAACAGCTTCAGGGGATATTTTCACCCCTGTAAAATCTTGACATGTTGTAATAATCTCTCAGTAGCATAAGGCATACAGACAGAATTTCCCACCCTCCCCACTCCCACAGGAAACTGTTTGGAAAAGACTCATGGTGAAAAAAAGCCCAGTGTGTGCTGTGAAGCAAGAAGAGGGGGATAGCTTTTCCTTGGACACTTATGTTTCTGTGAATCATGAACACAGAGTTATCAGACATCATAGGTCACTCAGAAACATGGAGAAAAACCAACACACTAGTAACTGGTCTATTGCTGCTGGGGTAGAGCTAGGCACATGCAGCTCCCTGGACACACTCTGGTAGCCTATGGACAGAAAAAAATAAAATAACAGAGGCGAGGAGCAGTGGGAAACCACCAGCAAGTTAAGTGAGAATCCTTTTGTGATGCTGTGCCTGATGTCACTTCTACTATAAATGATTCTTTCTCCCACCACAACCTCCTTTAGTTTTCAGTTTCGTTTTGTGGATTTTTTTGGTGGTTTTCTTTTGTCAATATGAAAACTTCCATGTGTGAATTACCATGGTATAAAGGCATAGTGAAAATATTTGTCAAAACAAGATCAGCTCTCTGCTCCTGCCCAAGGCTTATCTTGGCAAGTTTGCCTCATGATAAAACTAAAATTGCCTCAGCTTCACTGCATTTCTGTCTCAGGATAGCTGTGTTAGTTTACTTTTTTTTTATGGTGCAGATAAATTTCTACACTGTTTTTCAGCAAACTTCAATGTGAAAATCGTATTTATAGCTTTGGAACTAAAGCTGGAAGATAATTTCTGCAAAATGAGTAGTAATAAATATTCATTACTTATAATGGTCAATGAAGAATTGACCCATTACTGCTCACTTCTTTCTTCACTTCTCATATCCCCTCTTTTCATCCACATTTTATATCTTTATTTTGGCTATACTAAGCTGAATCAATGAGGGAAAGAATGAAAATTAACTCAGTAGAAGATATTTTCCTACAATTTTTCACCTCTGGAAATGCTTTTAATTGCTAGAATAGTTTACTCCTAATGTAGTGGATTTACTGAGCTCTGGACAATCTTACAACATTTAATCTGAGACAGCACAGTCACTTTAAAGTGCTGGTGATAGATGTTTGCTGCTGATGTTGTAAGTAGTTTAGAACCAGATGTAATGGTTATGAAAACCATTTTCCTGACATGTGTCTCTCTAAAAACAGAAAGGTTGCAGGCGTGGATTGCAGCCAGGATCATCAACATGCCAAAGTAGCATCACCACTAAGACAGAAGAAACATGGACTTTGACAAACTCTAAAACATCAAAACACAGGAGAAGGAAAGAGATGAGAGCATCCATCTGCCTTAAGAAACAAGGACACCTCCTTCAATAACAAGATGTGGCCACATCTAACTGAAGATAGCTGACATTCTTCTGAAACTTTCAGAATAATAATAACTGTGGATGGAGAGGAAAATTAAACATTTTTTTCCATGCAGATGATGGCTTGTAGGAGCATAGCTTGTAAGTGTAGGAGAATGGTTTGTAAGGATAGTGCAGAAGGCAATCCTTCCCAATGAATTACAGCTGTAC
Organism: Luscinia megarhynchos; assembly: GCA_034336665.1. Taxonomy (NCBI): domain Eukaryota; kingdom Metazoa; phylum Chordata; class Aves; order Passeriformes; family Muscicapidae; genus Luscinia; species Luscinia megarhynchos. Next base: position 18,354,653 of record JAPFBE010000003.1, read on the forward strand.
TGATTGCTGAGGAGTGGAAACAGCCTTGCCTGCCCAGTGAGGATGGGGGTTATAAAAGAGTGGGACAGGTGGCTATGAGTTATAGTTGGAACTTGGGACTCAGGTCTGCTGCAGTTTGGGATGGGGGCTGCTGGCTGTGCTGTGAGGAGGAAGGGACATGGGGTTGTGCAAGGGACAGACAAGGTAAGGAGATGCTGTGTGAAGAAAGGAGTCAGTATTGTGTGAAGCAGGTAGTGAGGATATGAGTCAGTGCTCTGTGGCGTTGCCTGAGAGAAAGCATGAAAAGCTTTTAATAAAGGACTGGTGATGATGCCAGTTGTGTCCATCTTGACTATAATTGCTATAATGACTGATAGCTAAATAACAGTCTAAGAGAGAGTTTAAAGGCATAAAAACACAGTTCTGGGCATGTGAGCATCTGTGATGAAGATTATTGTTTTAATGGCACCACAAGACAGTTGGTCAAGGCTGGAGGGAAAAAGATGTTTTGCAGATCTTGGAAAAGAAAACATGAAGGAAAAAAAAAGATGATTGTGAATGCTAATGTGAACTTCTGAAGGCTGCTTGTGTGAAAAAATGAAGATTCCCCTTTGACTCCAATGGGTAGCTATGGCATGGCTTACCCAGCCATGACAGGCAGCACCTTGCTTGAGAATTTGAACAAGTCATTATTGCAGGTGTGCTTGGGTATTTAGGGCTTCTTCAAGAACACCTGGTGGATGCTTCCTCAGTCTGAGGGAAGCAGAGAAGAAGATCAGTAGAGTACATCTATGCATGCATCATGTGCTGTGGGAGCATAGATCACAGTGTCAGGTGTAAGTGACCTCCTATCCTCAGCAGGATGGCCATAAGAACTTAGATTTATAACTTGTGTCCCATCATCTTGATCAGTTAGTAAATACTAATTAAGCCTTACAAGCATAACAAGCCTTACAGTTAAATACCAGGGGTGTGTTTGAGTTGGAGTGGGCTACAGCAGCTGGCATCAAGCAAAACAGCTGCTGTAACAGAAAAGCCATCTAATGAAACTCTGCAAAAATAAAATTATTTTAGATTATTTGCCTCCTCCATCATATCCTGTTTATGTTTTAATCACTTTCTCTAGGCTCATACAGACACTCCCTCTTGCTGTCTTACCACCAGATGGACTTTATTAAACTGTTATTATATTTGGAAGCATGTTCCTAGCTCTCCATAATTGCTTCTTGTAGTACTTTGCTGTGTGATGCAGAGATATCAGCCTCCGCAGTCATACTTGCTAAAATTGAGCAGCACATAGCAGCTTGTTTGTTTGGGTTTTTTATAAAGGAATATAAGTTATCCTAGACATTCCCCTGTTTCCTTTCTGAGTAACTATTTTCTCTGCTCACCATACAATATGTAACAATCCTCATGTCCTGATCCTTCCTATAGGTGCTTAACAAAGGGCAGGAAGGATGTTAATACTAATCTGATTCTCTGAATTGGCAGATTGGTGGTATAAAACTAAATTCTCCCCTCCCTGTGTCCCCTTGATTCCTACGGAAGAGCCTTTTAGGTAGATAACCCTTGTTTCTTAAAACTTCAACCAAGGGTTCTTCAGCTGGGAATGTTATAATGTTATATAGATAGGTGAAGAGATTGCTTGAGAAAAGAATGGAATGTTACTGCCCTCTCTTAAGACTTTGCTCCAGAAAGCACAGGCACCCTGTATGGCCATTCCTCCTGGGTATGATTTGGTCCAATGGGATGGAAACTGATCTGTGACTCAGAATAACTTTATAAGCTCTAGGAGCTGGCAGGGATGTTTTAGCATTTTCAAGGAAAGGAAAAGGGCCTTTCAGGGAAAGGAAATAGTGCAACATTCCTTGATCACTGGTGACAGTCTCCAAATAGGCCTGCTGAGCCCCTTTGGCACATAACTGCCATCAGGAACTGAAAGGGCATTCCCAAAGAGTAGAAATAAACCTTGGTTGATGGCTCCTGAGAAAACAGCTTCTGTGCCTCCAGAGAGCCATGGCACCATTACTATTGAAAAAACCACAAATGTTCCCTTAAAGAGAGTTGAACAAATACCAGTGTTGGGGTGATGTCATGCTTTTTTTGTGTGTTCACACAACTTCACAATTCAATGCCCTGTTCAGGAGCTTGAATAACATTTGGCTTGGGAAGTTTTCTGTGTAAATTAGCTCAGATTTGGAGGGATTTCTAGCACTTATATTACATTCTGACTGAATGCTACTGCAGAGATGCTACAGAAAACAGAGTAATTCAGGATAAAGTTTCATATTTACTATTGTTGTTGCCGGGTGGGATCTGGAACAGAATCCTAGATAGGCAAAAATCACCTTGCAGACACTGTATTTGTGTGTATGGTTGTGTTTCAGGTAAGTCAGGAGTAAGACTAGTATGTAGCATTCCATGGTATGTTTTTATCTCATGGGATGCCAGTTTCAGACATTTCCAGCTTTTTGTTCTCTCTCAGCTCTAGATCCCATCTCCACACTGCTTTTTCTGCTTCCTCATCCAGTCACACCAGCAGTACCAGCTCAGCCAAAGGGGAGGCAGTAGGAAAGGAGGCAAGAAATCTTAAGTTGTGTTTGCTTCTGGAAAAAAAAAGCATTAGATATGTCTTTGAGAATTCACCAATGAAGCACTGATGAGTGGCTCTGTTGCTGAAGACAGCACAAGACACCATTGACTCTGACAGTACAGCTTTGAAGTTTTTATGGGATGTCACTGGCAGTAAACAGTAGTGGCAAACCTTAATTTTTATTATTCAGATCCGCAGCAGTGGTCCTGGAATCACAAAGGCAGGTTGTTTGCTGAAAAGAATAGTAATTACAACAGCAGGAACTGAGCAGAGGATGAGATATTTGAAGAACTGGCTGCATGGTTGGGCTCAGAGGGGATGGTTAAATGTTCACACTTCAGCTGGAGACTGGTTACAGGTCCAGTTCCACAGGGATTGCACCGGGACCTACTTGTGGAGTTTAGTGCAGTTATCAGTGCCTGGAGGATGTGGAGGAAGGCACTCTCAGCAAGTTTGGAGATGAAGCCAAACTGGTGGCAATACTCTTGGGGACATTCAGAGGGACCAGCACTAAGGATTTTCCAAAAGGATCCTTATGGTGCTCAAAGAGGATAAGTGCTTGCACTTGGCATGGACTAACCCCTGTAGCAGGATGGGCTAGGCCAGGGAGCCTCTTCTGGACAGGACCAGGTGTTCTGGTGGCTTTTAGGCCAAACATGATCCATCAGGGAGTCCTGGCAGGGAGAAAGGCTGCCAGCATCCTCAACTATATTCAACAGGCCAAGGAAACAATTTATCTCTTCAGTGGAACACTTCTAAGGCCACTCCTAGAATATTGCATCCAATTTCCAGTGCAGGAAAGAAATGGACAAACTAGAGAGAGTTCAGGGAAACCCTCCCAAGGCAGTGGGAGTGGAACCCTTGCCCCAGGAGGAGAGGCTGGGGGAGCTTTGAAGGTATGTGATGGCCACCTTACACATAGTCATTGTATTACCCAAAGTGTGTTCTTTACTAAGCATGCTGGTTGGTAATTTTGATTTTATATTCTCTTTGGGTTTGATTTCTCTACCCTAATTTGGCCTTATATTTCAGTAACTATTTCATTATATCATAACAATTTGATTTGTTTTGTAATTCCACTACCTATATTATTTTGCAGGGACAATATTACTTACAGATATTCTTCAGTCATGTGTCTGTGAGGTACTAATTTATTTTTAAATAGCATTCTGCCTCTTAAAACAGTTTTTTAATGGTAACATGACATAATTCTTTATAATGGTTACTTTACCATGCATCTGCAGTGAGAATATATTTACTGGCCTGCACCGTGAGCATAAAGCAACCATGAAAAGTTTGTAACAGTATCAAATAATGGGCAAAACCAGATATTTGAACATATTACTCTCACTGTATAATGCTACTTGCTTTTTCGCTTTTGCATGCAAACTTAAAGTCTCTGCTAGGCAATGCTTGAATGCCAAAATATAATTTTTTTCCTTACACTTTTTCTTTTGGATGATTCCAGACTATGATCTGCATGTGATTTCTTGTATTGTTAAGCTTGTTCCACTCATGTTTCTTCTAAGCACATAAATGGCCATTTCTGGGAAGCTACAGTCTGGTTCCTCTTTTTTGATGTCCATTTGTTTGTATAAAATTTCTACTCTGAATCTCTGCAGAGGGATTATAGGAGTAATCTAGAGTCACTCAATATTGTTTATTATCACATGATATATCAAGTTCAGGGAATTCACTGTGTAAGGGTATTTATGGTGAATGAGAGGTTATTTCTGACAGATAATTCAGACTTGCAGTACTGTTTATCTTCTTTGTCTCTCCAGAGGTTACAAGCCCATGCTTAGGTGTATCCACACCCTCCCTTTCTTAAGATTTACTCACTTTTTGCACAAGAAATTCTGAGCATGGTTGAAGGTGTAAAAAAAGACTCATGACCCATAAGAATAAGTGGATGGGATTCTTTTTAACCTATAAAGGCCTCTGCTAATTTCCACGAGCTATCATATTGGATTTTATGGAGGAATTAATTTATTTTGAAATCCCGGCAAAGTGATTCTTGTAAGAGGTCAAGAGAGAGCTGAAGCACCAAAGCTGTTAATGGTTGAGTACAGCAGGCTGGTTACTGTTCAGCTGGCACAGTGTGGCTGTCTTGCAGAACAGCCAGATGCCTCCACTCTCTTCCCAGATCACCAGAAACAAACAGTTCAACCTATCCATTGAAACTTGAGCATTTGCTCAAGACAGGTCAGATTAAGAACTCATTTTTTGCCTCTGACATCAGGCAGAGTCTAGAGTAACTAATTCATGTATCCATGTGACAGATGTCTAATATGAGACAGGAGAAATCTCTTTCCAGATATCCCATATCTTCCTCCAAGTTTCAAATTGAAACAAACAAGATCAGGAACATTTTACTTCATGGTTTTGCAGTGACTTAAGAATGAAAATGCTTTAAGTGATTGGCTGCTTTGAAAATGTCTGTGCACTCTCAAAGACTGGCTGCTGGAACTTCTGAGCACCACATTTGTAATGGAACTGAGTAAGGTGAAAGTATCTTGAAATCTGGAGAGTTAAATACAAGCAGATTGCTTTCACTTAGTTTTAAAAGACTTTATTACTTGAAAGAGCATTCTCAGTTCTTCCAGGACTGCTTATGACTCTTCAAAAGCTTTCTGAGCAATTTATTTCTAATAATGTCTGCTCCAAAGTTCTAAAAATTTCTTTCTGATTGTGTTCTGGTCCTGTTTCCGTTTTAATCCAAAATATTTTTAATGGATAGTCCTCATGGGAACATAAATATGTTCCTGTCTTAAATATTGAATCTAACATTTGCAAAGGGCAAATGCTAATGTTGTTTTGTAATCTGCTGCTTGCCTAATCCAACATCCATATCCTTTGATCTGATTCTAATTACACAATGACTTCTTAAAAGTTTTAGGAACATGTCCAGTGGAAGAGCTTCCACTGGTTTCTGTAGGGTTCATTAAGCCTCAAATCTGCATATTTGTCTGTATAAATAATTTTAACATTTGTAGTGCTGGACTATATCTGGAACTCTACCTTAACTGCAGAGTCAGATCCATTTTTGTATACAGAATCACAGAATGGGCCAGGTTGGAGAGGACCACAGTGAGTCATCTGGCCCATGCTCGTGGCTTCAAGGTCATCTTGGAGTGCATTGCACAGGATTGCATCCAGACAGTTCCTGAGCCCCTCCAGTGAGGGAGATTCCACAGCCTCTCTGGCTAGCCAGGTCCAGGGCTCCATCACACACAGTAAAGTTCTTCCTCACAACTTCCTGTGCATCAGTTTCTCATGTTTTTTCTTGTCCTATTACTCCGCACCACTGAGAAGAGCCTGGACCCATCCCCTGACTCCTCCTACTAGACACTCATAGACATTGATAATTTCCCCTCTGTCATCTCTTCTTGAACAGGCCCAGGTCTCCCATAAAGAGATGCTCCAGTCCCTTGATTGTATTTATAGCCCTCCACCGGGCCCACTCCAGGAGCTCCAGGGTCTCTTGTCATAAGGATCTCAGTACTGGACACAGCTCTCCAAATGTGCCTCACAAGAGCTGAGTAGAGAGGCAGGATACCAACTTTGGCCTGTATTCCAGAATGTCATTGGCATTTTTGGCCCCAGGGCACACTGGCTCATGGATGGCTTGCTGTGCTCCTGGATGCCCCAGGTCCTGCTTTCCAACAGGTCAGCCCCCAGCCTGATGCATGGGGCTGTTCTTTCCCAGGTACAGGACTTTGCTTTTACTTTTTTTGAATTTCAAATAGTTCTCTCTGTCCTGTCTCCAAACAGGCTTAAACTACCTTATGACTTATTCTGAAGTGACAAAAATTTATTTAATCCAGAAAAGCGTATTTATAAAGGAACTAAAATGAGTAGTCTGCTACTAGGCTGTACAGTGTTATTTTTTAGTATACTACTTTTAAAAATAATATTTTCAAAAATGATGACAATGTCTTGTAGAGAAAGCATTGCTTTCATATGCCATAAACATTGGAATTCTTTGGGCAAACTGTAGATTTTCCCTGCTCCTGACTGCAACTATTCAGAGGGCTACTACTGGGAAACATATAGTGTAAACCAAGGAGTTCATAAGTGGTTTTATTTCAATTCCTTGCCACAAGGGATTGATACCACACTTGTATAAGAGGCTAATGAGTCTTTGCTTAACAAAGAAAGTTATCAAGATGAGATAAAAGCCTGATGCATTTCATTCTGCTTGGGAGAGTACCCAATTTTTAGTGAAAAGCCTGAGTGGAAGAGAAGATGCCTCACTTTGATCATGAATGATGTCTGAAATTGCCTGAAAGTTTTGCAAAAGTTTTCTTGTCTTACCTGCTTGGAACAACTTCTGGCTATGGAGGGGGAAGGCTATAAAAAGCTTGAAGATGGTTTAGTGGGTGAGGTCACATAGATGAAAGAACAGGAATTCCACTGTGTTCCAGTGATCAGAAAGTTCAGGTCTACCCTGGCCATCTTTTTTTGATTGTCTGAAAGTGAGATTGAATTTTTCTGCAGTTCTCCAGCTCAACAGATTTATTTTCCAGAATTCCTTTTTCTCCTCTCTCCCTCACCCTGACATAATGTCCCAAGACACACATCTCACACATTACTGCTTCCCCAGGCCAGTGCTGGTCCCCCCATGTGCTTCCTATTTTGATTCACAGGGAAATGGTAGCTGACTTTCTCAGGGGAAGATAGTGTTCCCTGACCCTGGACTTCCTAATGTTTTGACTAAAACAGCAGGTTAGAGACCCAGTCAAATGGTGTGTACTTTTCTTAGATGAACTGAGACTCAGTGAGTCTTAGTGTGAGATTCATTAGGTCACATTAAAATGAATCTGTGCAATCCAGATTTGAAGCAAAACAAACAACAGCCATTTTCAGTATGATGATGAGTTCACACAGATTAACTTTTCTTGATTGCCACTTTCTAGTTCACTTGAATGCTAGTTACTTTCCTTCACTGAGTGCATGGATACAACTCCTCTTTTATGTTCACATCATCTCAATCAAGATTCCTTAGCAGTAAGCTATTGCATTTCTTTTACCTCCATATATGTTGCTTAAGTTTTCAAATAAGAAATTATTTTAAGTGCAATCAATCTAAATCCTGAAAGAAAGTATTATTTCAAAATCTAGATATTTTTGTGTAATTGAGATATTAATAAGCTTATTTGAACCTCTGTCTCGAGGAGGTTGACAAATGTAACTCTTTTTGAACATGCTGAATGGAAAAACACTTCCAGAGAAAATAATTGTCAGTGAGGTTTAATATGTGATTGTTTTGTTCAAAATACACATGTAGATAAATTATCTATCTGATCTATCTATTATCATTTGTTAACAGATGTATGAAGTGAAAGAGCCATCTAGTCCAAATTGCCAACAGATTAATTGTAGGCATCATGTGAAATATGACTAGGAGTCACTGTTTCCCCAGCAACATTCTTGCAAAATACAGCAGTAAATTTTCATGAAGAGAAACAGGCATTATTCTTACAGAATTTTTTTTGCATGCAAACAGTTTTTCCAAAGGCCTGGGGTGTACTTTGGGAAGTCTAAGGTCATTATAAAAAATAACAAGTTAAAGCAAAATTGTGTGCTAAAATTAGTGTGTGTCAGTGGAAGAATCGTTTAAAGTCATTGGTATGTTTTATTGGAGCAAGATACTTTGTCCTCAAAATATTTAAAAACAAGAATGAACTGATTAGAGTAGACAATTTAGATATGCCTTCTAGGGAATAGCATTCCCTGAGGTGCTCTATAAGGACTTCTAATTCTCTGGTTTGCTTCAATTTTTTAAGCAGTGGTTGTCATGCATCAGCATCAAATGCACCAGGCACAGACACCTCAGCTCTTTCTTGCTTCCCACTGGGGCTGCCTAGCCCAACTTCCTGACCAGAGAGACAGAATTCCTTTTGCAGAGGTGTCTGAAACCAATCTGAATGCTCTTTAGTAAAAACGCCCTTGGTAACATTCCAGAATGAATAGAAACATTAGCTCGGGGAAATCCTCCCCTTCCATTCAGAAATGTCTCTCTTCCAGTTGGCAAATGCATGTCCTGTTCTCCCACCCTGCAGAACATCACCATGTCCTGGGATAATGGCAGCAAGTCCAAGCTTACATGGGAAAGCTATACTGGGGAAAGCAAGATGTGTATTTTTAGATATTGCAAGTGAGATTAAGCAGTAGGAGATGGGGAAGTGTTAAAACTATGTGACCTCTCAAATCTCTGAGGACCAACTGCTTGGGAACCTTTGAGATGACAAGATATGCCTCACTGTGAGCGCATGTAACCCTGCTGTTGTTTCCCTTTGAATCCCTAGACTATTAATTCCTTAGAAAAATTTAATTAAAAAAAGGAAAACAAAGCAATCCTTTCCAAAAATAGTAGTGCTTTTTATTTTTTTCCAGAAGGATATTTTTATCACCAATTTTTTAAACGTTTTTTGTTTTTCTTTCAAGGTGCCCTTGAGACTACAATGTTGTTGGCAGGCATACTAAAATGTGCTAGTATCAGAAAGAAGGGAACACTCTAGATGCCGTTTTATGCCAGCACAAATCATTCCCTTTCGGCAGTTTTTGGTGAAAATTTTGCAGGTGGATGATCTCGCTTGTCTTTTAGTTTGTGTATGGGTTTAATGCAGATCATGTTGGCTTGGAGTTTGGAAACAACAAACATTTAGAGAACCTCAGCTGAAAAGAAAGGATTTTCTTTTTCTCCACTCAGCTGAAAACATAAACTTTGCAGGGAGCAAAGTCACTCTTGGCTGTATCACTCAGTCACTATTGAAACAGAAATGCCCTTTTGCAGAGTTCATCCAACAGTGTGACTGAGAAGGAGGGAATCATCTTAGTGCAGACAAGACCAAAAGGACAGAATGAAAATAACATTTCCCAGCCCTTCTAACATTTTGCTCATGTATTTTTTTAAGTTTTGTGCATTCCAAAGATTAACAGGAATTACTTGTCTCCTTCAAATCTATAGCTGAAATGCTGGGAATAAGATTCCATATTTGGTAAGAATAGTTTAGATTCAAAAATGAAAGTGAAGCCTTGTAAAAGTACTGGACTATCCAACTTCCACTATCATTATCTTAATTCCCCTTGAGTGATGTAAATAGCTTATGTGGACACATTATAGATTTCATCCAATTTAAATATTGGACCTCTTTTGAATGTCTATTTAATTCATCAGGCATCTTAAGAATGTGTAAAAAAAAATAAATCACTTAGTATCTGAATCCGTCTGAATAGAAATGATGATATTCAAAAAATAAATCCAGTCGCCAGCCAGTTCCTGACAAGAAAGAACAGAATTTTTCATAGACTCACTGGAGGATACTATAGCCAAATATGATGGTTCCTTTATGTAAATTTTAACTCAAGACCAGGGCCATGAGGAAAATGATGAGTTGCTATTAATAATTACATTATTAATAAAAGAAATTGTAATTGAATTGATAGCATTATAATGGAGAGGGGAATGAGCTCTGCTGCTGCTGCTGGAAATAAATCAAGCAAGTAAAAGATGAAACACTTTTCCCTTAACTTTCTGGAGTCTGCTGCTAATATCCCCTGTTCCTACTAGGTCACACTTCTAATAGAAAAATTAGGCATCTACAAATGGGAGTCACCACAACAACAACATTGAAAAAGCATTTGATGCATGGGCAGATGAGAAATCTATAGAGAAAGAAAGGGGGTCTAAAAATCTGATAGGAGCCTTCCCATTTGCATGACTTCGGTTACAAAGTCATAGCACTGGCACCACATTCCCTTTGGCTTGCTAACAATTTGTCTCCTCCCTGTTCCTGGCAGTTCCTGCACAGTCTGGATGGCACACAGGGCATATTGTTGAGATTGCCTCCCTTATCAACATGGTAGCAAATGATACACAACTTGGTTTACAAGAAACTCCAGTGTCACTTTTTTTTGCCTAATGCAGAAGAAAAAGGCAAAGCCACAGTTTTTCTCCTCATTTTCTGTTTATTCTTCCCTTTTCCCTCTCCTTGTTCTCCTTTCTAAAAAGGAATCTGTTGAAAATAATGGCATGCACTTAATTGAGGCATAGTTAACAGCAAGATGTGGCAGAAGTATATTTTGTTGAATAAGTGGAACAGGAAAATCTAGTTTCACTTGATTTAAAACTCTCAATATTTCAAGTTTAATTGGTAAATGGATTATTTCTTGTAAATTATTTCACTGGAGCAAATCTTATATGGTTTCCCTTAACTACCACTGGTTTCTGAAGGAGCTCTGTGTGCTGTTTTTTAAGACTGATTGTTTTACCCAGATATATGGAGGGAGTGGCCTTGCAATTATTGGAGCTGAGCTCCTCTGCAGCATCTGCCTGTAAAGCATGAGACCCTACAATGACATCAGTACACCCACACTGAGATCACTGAATACCTGCAATTATATTCAATCACATACATAATATTAGATGCTATTTCCAAATATGTGACAACATATGTGTATTTTCCAGAGAACTCCATATTTTGCTTGACCTGGTAGGCCAGCCAGTCCCCCAGAGCATCCCATGCACACCCTGAGGATGGGCTGAGATGCCCTGTAGAGTCAGGCTGATGCTCCAGCCCCACTGCCTGCTCCATAGCTGTCCCACAGCCTGGCCTCTGCAGTACATGGGTGTGAGGGCAGATGGGACCCTGGGAGTGAAGATGGAGCACTTCTGCTTCAAATTCCTCATTTTGGGATCTCACCTAGCTCAGAATGGGCCAGCTTGTTTTTTTTTAATGATAAGTTTTAAAAACATAGATGAACCTTCCCTGAGGGGGAACTGATACCATGCTTTATGTAAGTGTTAATGTGTATGGACTGTTATAATGGGTGAGTGGTTAATCTTCTGAAGGTCTTTGTCCCTGATGATGTTATTAATATGTTGCTTTATTACCAATCCAAGAACACGTGGCCAAAACCGTTTTGTGCACCAACTCTTATTTTACATTTTGCTTTTAACCTTTTAAATATTTTTACCACCTGTCTCAATTTAGACACTTGAGGGTTTTTGATATAGGAATCATTTTTTCTTTGTGGTCTTGAAGAAATTTTGATTTCATAAAGACCATGCTGTTTATCAAAAGGAAACAAAGGGGAAAACTAACTTGAGAGACCGGGCCATCTATCAAATACAATTGTTTTGCTGGTACAAAAAAACCCTTCTACACAAAACATTTTAAGATGTTTTGCAGATACTTTACTACTGTATACCTCCAGTATCTGTTACTAGGTGCAAAACACCAGCAGGGACAGGGAGAAGAAAACAAGCCAGCCATATGTGGAGAGCTTTTGGGAAGATTGAGGGGACACTGAGCATGGGAAATGCTTTGCTGCAAAGTGCAGAGGCTGTGCTGATTTGGGGACCCAGACTGCAAATGAAGGGATGGCTGCAGTGTGTGGAAACGTGCCCAGACACACAGTGTGGAACAAGGAGGAATGACAGAGCATGGTGAGGCCTGAACATGCAGAGGCACCAGTGGGGAGAACAGGTGCCCGTGTCCCAGTGTAGTCTTTGCTGCCAGGCAGCCCCACATTTAGTCCCTATCTAGTTAAAATCAGCCTAAGCCAGAGATTGTGTGCTTTCCTGCTGCTCTCTTGAATCCTGGGACTCATTAGGAAACAACAATTATTCCAGGGTGATTCAAGCAGAACTTAATCCAACCTTTCAAATATGTATGGGCCAGCAGCAGTTTTAGATTCAGACTCCCCATAATGAAAATTATTAGAGTTTTTTTCTCAAATAATTGCCTGTTCACATCTTCACCCATTATAAATCACTTAATTTTCCTGTGGTTATGTCAGTTTATGCCACTGAAAATCCAGTCTGATGACATAATTGGAAATATAGCATAAAATCCTGGTCTTCAAGAGTATCACAGTCTCTTCACACAGATGTTTCCATAGTAACATAACCATCGTGATACAGCCATACTGAATGGGGTTTTAATGTGATTTATTTCCTCTTTTGTGAGTTTTTAAAAATGAAAATATGGATGGAGACAGTATAGAAATACGACTAATTGATCCACAAGTAAAGGAAGGATTTGACAAAGTAAACATGACTATATGTCTAAGTGGGATATATAGACCTTATGGAAGAGAAATGAGAATATGATCTCCCTCTAATATACATATATTTTAGATTAAAAAGCCTTGTCTTCATGTAGATGTACAAAACCCTCCATCAAAAGCATTATACATTCTTTACAAGTATTACTTTTCTCACCATCTAGATTAGTATATTAAAGTGCTAAATCAGCTGCCTCTGCCTCACTTGCCACAATCAGAGCCAATCTCCTGACATAATCACCCCAAGTCTGTGACATCCCAGCATAAGCCTGCTCCCCAGTGTCTCCCTCCCAAATGCCAAAGTCCTTGATCAGTAGGACTGATGATGCCTGGCTTCCTAGAGCTTTGTGTCTCAGGTATACAATGCACTGCAATTTCTTACCAAAGCTTTTTTTATATTTATGGCAGTCATGATAGCTCTTCTGTATGGATTCTCTGCCATTTAATACAAATTGGGCTCATTCATCTCCCAGGAGAAGAATTGATAGGGTCCTCTTCCATGCCTTTTTAATAAACTTTTAGAAAATTAATATATTTTAGATCATTATCCTATCAAACTCCACCTCATAAACGATGGCTGAAATTGATGGGCTACCAAGTTGTGAAGTGTGAGTGAGCAGATGTGTACACTTGCTATGAAGACATATATTTCTTCCTTATGAAAAAAGATAAATGAGCCTCACAATATATCTGAAAAATAAGACTAAAACTTTTGTAGGTTAATCATCTCATCTGTTGGGTCCTTCACCAGTTGTGTGCTGCCCTGTCCCACATCTGATGTGCAGGCACAGTGGGATGAGAGCCACTGGCTTGGGGAATGTTGAGAGATGGAGATTCTGTGCAGGAGAGGGAAAACCACCTCTGGAGAAGGGGAACTGATCACCAGAGGCAAGACCCACCTAACCAGCTATTTAGATTGACAAAATTAATTCTGCCTGCATGAAACAATTGCTGACTTGTTTGGCTATTTCCCGGGGTAGAGTGGTTTTAGGGACCTTCCCCAATCCCAAATGATTTATGAAGCACTTGCTCTAACAGCTATGCAAATAAAAATAATGTGAATAAACCTAGGCATTATCAGCAGCCACATGCTGCTACAGATAAGATGGGCATGTAAGTTTTCAAAAACTGAATGCATTTCAGATTTGTGTAGTCTCTTCAGTTTTACCTACTGTTGGGTTTTACTGAAGCCTTGACTGAGATCTTCAAACTAGCTCTCCATACTTTCCCACAGGAAAACCCAGGAGAAACTGCTACTCTTCAAAACCTTTGTGTGGTCTCCTCACAGAAGGTTCTGTCTTCTCTGTGGAGAGGAGTTGTGCCTTGTCATGAAATCCCAAGCTGACCTCAGGGTGCTGCAGAGCCATACCAAAAAGTTGATCAATAAGGAATAAATCAAACAGGCTCTCTGTTAGCCCATCATCATTGAGATGGATTGGTTTTGTTCCTGAGCTGGTGGGTTGTTTTTTGACTAAGAGTACCATAAACAAGGAGTGAATGTGATGCTGAACAGTGCTCTGTCTCAGATGTGCTCTCAGCATCACCTTAGGACCCTTAGGTGATGGTATAACAGACCCCTCACATCTCTGTGAAGTTGGAATCTTGCACAGACTTACTGCCAAACCCAGAATTCTGCTCATTTTTATGATGGCTTTACGTTTAGCACACATTTACAAAAAAGTCCAGATTTGGGACCAACTGAATATCACATGTGCAGGTTGTAACACCCCATGAGCCTGTGAGGATGCTGGGTTGGAACAGAGAAGTGTCTAAGCCCCCAAAGGGATAGCAGCAGGTCTCCAATGGGCCATATCCCCTCCACCAGCAAAATTTCTGCACATGGACACGTGGGAGGAGTCTTCCAGACCTGCTCCAGAGCAAGCTGAAATCGGGCAGGTGATGGCATCACCTCAAAATCAAGGCACACTCTAAATCCAGGCTTGTAGCTCTTGCCCATGGCATAGATTAAGTGTCAAGTACAGAATATGAAGCCCTGCTAAAATTTTCCTGTTTGGTCCAACTACTCCGAATTGCAACTTTTGTTGAGCCCTTCAAAACAACCTAAGCCAACAATGCATTTTCCTCAGAAGGGTAAAAAGAATATGATTTTGCAAGTACAAAGTGAAACAAGCTTAATATTGAAGGGTGTCTGCATGACTGAAGAATTGTTTTGGTTTTAAGCCTAAAATTTAATAAACCATAAATCTAATAATATGTCTACTGTCTTTAGGCATTTTTAGAGAGAAATCACAATATTTATTTAGAAATGTCATTTGTTGACCATGTTTATTGTTTTGGGTTTGGTTTTTTTCAAGTAGAATTTCACAACAAATTTTAGAATGTGTGTTTTTAGTGTTTATTGCTGCCAGCTGGATGACAGAATAGACAATATTATTACGGATTATAGGATCAATAATCCACGTGCTAAGAAGGATTTATGTAAGAGACTGTAACAGCTTAAGCTTCAATAAATAACAAGCAACACAGAACAGAAATAACACACATTATCTAAATAGAAAAAACAACATCTTCCTATACCAGAAAGGAAAATAATACATGTAATATTAAAATTAAAATACATTTTAGAAAAGTAAATAGAATGCATACTCTTGACTTGTAAGAGGTTAAAGTACATATTTGCATGAATTGAAATTTGTTTTGAGGTCTGAAAGATCAGAATGAAAGGAGCTTTTCTTGCCTCTGCCCATTTTATCTGCTTCCATGATAAAAAAAGAATTTTTCCTTTTTGCTGTTTGAAGCTCAAATCACAATCCCTGAGGGAATTCATAAGGCAGAGAGGAGGTGAAAATAACCTCTACATTTGGAATACTACAAAAGCCAAGACATCACAAAGGTAAATTGGAGCTGATGTTTCATTCAGGTATTTTTTTATTTCCCCCACATCCCTTTTTATGCACAGTAGTGCTCTTCCTCTTTTGCAGAAGGAACATCAGTCCAAACTTACTGAACATCCAGGCTTTCATAGTTTATAAAAAGAAGTAAATGTGATCAAAACAGGGTATTTTTTTTTCTTTTGCCTCAGAGAAATAGCAGTAGCTTTGATTTCCTTAATTACACGCATCGCTCTGGAAAGGTCATAGTCTAATTCTGATTACTATTCTGGGAGCAGAAGAAATAATTCTGAGGTTTTTTTCCACCTGTTTTCACAATCCAGCAAGGGTTCCTTCTTTCTTTTACAGGAACAACTGCGTCCTCCAGAGATTTGACTGGCATGTGACTAGTCAGTCAACAGGAAATTATTTACAGTTTGATTTTTAATTACTTCTGATAATGTGAATGCCTGACAAATTGTAATCCAAGGATGAGCCTCCCCCGCACTGGGAAAATTCAATCATTTAACACTGTGCTGCCACTTCTTATTTACAAGCACACCAGCCAAGCCAGGTTAAAATGCCTCTTGTTTTCTTTGCTTTGCTTTCCTATTCTGTGTGTGTAGGAAGCCCTGTGCATAGCTCAAAACAGAATGACAGCAGATGACATTTTGCAGATGACCTTCCCATGCCTCAGGGACCACCAGTGACCCACAGGCCAGGAAACTGGCATCCACATGGAAGATCCCATCCCCATGCCCAGGGGATGCAGAGAGCTGCAGGCTGCAACTCACTCTTTTGGCCTTGGTCCAGCAGCACATTTAAGCACATGATTACCAGTAAACACCTGAGCTGGTGGCTTTGGCTGGGTTATGAATGTCAGAGTGCTCTGTTGGAGGACAGCCAGAGCACTCAGCAGCATGCACTGATTTCAAGGGGGAAGAGTATGGAGAAAGTTCATCCTTTTAATTGCTGGACTGATTTATTGCCCCTGCAGTCAGTGGAAGTATCTGTTTGGTCTTAATGTGACAACTCAAAGCTCCACACTGTTAGCTATCTAAATCTGTGACTTTCCTGTCTTTTCTTGAAATTAAATTAGCTGATAAAAATCTGGATCATTCCACCTTTTCACTAGTTTACCCCCTTCCTTCCCTCCTTTCAAATGGACTATAAATAGTACCAACAGCTGCCCTCTTTACAGGCTTAACAAAAGCATCATTGAAGTAAACCTACTTGTCAAGGTAATTTCTTTTCTTGTTTCAGTTTCCTCTGCTTTTCTGAAACAATACATCCAGTATGTTTGTAAATACTCTTTCAGAGAGCTGACAGAGTATGAGAGGTTTATAGTTCAGTAGGATTCTTAGTGCATCTGGCTCTTCTTCTCAGGATATGACTAGTGATGTGATTCACTCCCTGTTGATTATGTCATGGTTTCAGACAGCTGGTAATTAGTGTTGGAAAACCTGATGATTCTTCCTGCTTGGACAGTTCTGAGCTTGCATGATAATTTTGGTGATGGGACTACCTTTAGGAATCTTTCTGGTGCAGGTGTGCATTGCCTTCCACTCATTTCTGGTGTGGAGGATTGAATTATGACCTTTTTCTTTCACACCGAAGTGTAAGAGGTCAGTCACCATTCTGTGGCTTCAAAGGAAAGGAAAAGATTTCTCCCTAGATGCTCATACCTCCAGTCTACTCCTGCAGGACCCCAGAAGACACTTGCTGACCCCCAAATGCTGCTGCTGCCTCCCATCTGGCAGCCTTTGTCACCCCATAAAAACAAGTTTTGTTCCTTTGGTCTCTCCTCTGTGGAATGCATATGCCTGGTGTTTGCTATGGGCCGTGGGGCAGGTGTTTTGAGGAGCAACATTCTCACCAAAGCCTCTGCTGGCAGCTGAGCCAAGACATCACATCTGCTTGGGAATCCTGTAACACAGGAGGGAGATTTGTGGTTTCTCCTGGAGGGGTCTTTACCACTGGAGCAAGGATGCTGCAGCCTCCCCTGTCTCAGGAAATCCCCTTCTGGGAGGAATGATGTCTGTACTTCAGCGTGTGCCACTGCTGGGTTTCTCAGTCCTGGCCTGGTCCTGCCAGCCCAGCCTCCTGCCCTGTGTCCCTGTGCATGTGTCCTTGACTGAGGGAAGCCTCACTGATGGGGTGGCAGCTCCTCCATGTCATGCTGGGACAGTCTCTCAGTGACAGCACTTCCAGTGTGGGGCATTGCTCCCCTAAAACACATGACAGAAATGTGGGACAAGGTGTATGCTTCTCTCTCCTTTTAGCAGCCTGTCCCCCAGGCTGTGCTCAACCTAATAGGATGCTTAGGTTGTTACAATTAATTTTAATAACAGCAGGCTTTTAACTCCTACTGTTGTTTTGGAAAAAAATTAATTTCACTCAAAAATGTCGACATGAGTGGTCCTGGTTGTTCTTTTTTTTCTCTTCTTGTATGTTCTTTAATAATAGCATCATTTTCTGAATTAAGGCTAAATCATGCACAGCAAATTTAGCCCTCTGAAAGGTATTTTTGGCAAGCATGATAATTTCTCAAGTGTCTTTACCTGCCTTTAGAAAACAATGCCCCTACTTGTTACACGAATGCAAAAGAACGGCCAGAGCAGGTCAGAACAATAGTGCAGGTGACCCTGTGCTCTGTACAGTGGAGCCTGTACCTTGGCCAGTACAAGGAGTTCCCTAGTGTTCCCAGAAATGCATAAGAAAAGGAGTAGGAAATGTGAGTCATTCTTGGTTGCTCCTTCCTCTCTCCTGGTGCTGTGCCTGGCTGCCAGTGCCTTGGGGCCTTGTGAGCTGAGGTTTAATGGCAATCCTTGGTGCAGCCCTCATATAACCCTTCTCCAGTGGGGTTTTGGCCTTGGCAGCATCCTGTAACAATAAGTCCCAGAGTTTAATTTCCACTGTGTGAAAGAGGACTTCCTCTATTTATTTTCTGCTTGCTGCCTGCTAATTTAAGAGGTGCTCTTCATTTTGTGCTGAGGCAGGAGAGGGCAGCTATTCCTCACCCACCATCTGCAGTATTTATACACCTCAGTCATCCCACCTTGACTCCTTTCCAGCCCCAGCAGCCCCAGCCTGTTTAGTATTTTCTGGCACTATTGCCTTCCCATACAGCTAATCACAACACCCTCTGCATCCTATCTAATTCTCCCTATGCTC
Source organism: Luscinia megarhynchos (assembly GCA_034336665.1). Classification (NCBI taxonomy): domain Eukaryota; kingdom Metazoa; phylum Chordata; class Aves; order Passeriformes; family Muscicapidae; genus Luscinia; species Luscinia megarhynchos. The sequence continues at coordinate 18,373,304 of JAPFBE010000003.1, forward strand.
AGCCATATCCTGCTGTGAGGGAAAGAAAAATATACTTTTGCTTTCTGCAATATCCTTCTTCTCTTGCCCTCTTTTAGCAGGCAATAATTCACAGACACACACCTGGGAGGTTTCCCAGGGATGGTGCAGTGCTGTTGAATGGGCTGACTGGTCTTCCAGGGAAACTGAGTCCTGCTCTTTAAATAGCATGGTCTGCAAGGACCTCTCCAACCAAAACCCCTGGGAGGCTTTGTTCCCTCCTATCCCAATGGCTTCTCAGTGGGAGACTGTCAGTCCACAAAGCTTCCTCCCACCAGAAACCAAGGAGGACATGTGAGGAGTGCTGGGAGCTGCTTGGTGTACAAGGCAGACCCCTGGTCACCCAGCTTCAGCTCAGCACCTGAGTGAAGAACGTTTTTTTAGAAACTATTTTTTTTTTAAATTAAAAGCAAAGCATTTGTGTGTAACCTTAAGCAAATTTGCTCCTGAGTTGAGTCTTGCCAGGCAGACTATTGTCCCAGAAAATCCTCTTGGGCACAGGGGTTTCACAGCTTTCTCAGAGGTGAGGAAAAATTTGAAGCTGAGACACCAAGTACTGCAGCTCCAAATGCCAGGCCTGGAGTCATTTTAACTCATTTGATAATACTGGATCTCCTCTGCTATTTGTGCTGGATTTGCTCCATGGATTTGCATTGAGCCAAACATTCCTGTGGGGCTGGCAGAGGAGCGAGGGATGGAGCAGCCCTTTGTGCACGGTGGGCTGGCAGCCAGCTGTTGAGGGGACCTGGTCAAGAGACAGCAGTGACATTTACCACAGCAGAAAAGCTGGCTGCAGGCAGTTCTGCTTCCTTTGCTGAAGGGACAGGATGACTGGGCAAGCAGCTTTTGCGGGGGAAACACAGCAGGAGGAGAACAAATAGCTTGTTTCTCTTCGACTTTCCATTTTTCTCATCTAAGTAATGATCTTCCACTTTTTCTCAGACAGGATACTACTTTGTCTGAGATGTTATTGCCAAATATCTATCTTAAATGTCACATACAGAGAGAATAAAGTGCATATAAACTGAGCCTTAGATCTGAAGGGGTGCAGAGGGCCGGAAGATGACAGTGGAACGACTCTCCTAGGGTGACATGCAAGCTCTGGTGTTAAGTGGAGCCATCTTCTTCTGCCAAGGTATCTGAATGAGCATCTGTTGTTGCTGACTAAATAATGGTATAGATTGAATTAATCCTTGGCATGGGAGCTCACAGTCAGAAACAACAGCATTAGCTGGAAGAGTTAATTCTGGAATTTTGTTGCTTATCACCCCTGACCAAGGCACATCCAAGGCAAGCAGTGTGACAGGATACTCTATGGTACCTAATTCCACCACCACTCCATTCTTCTTGCTGTCCTCTGCTTTAATTAGGTACCAATAACCCGTTGCTGGTTAATGAGGACCCCATATTAGCATGTCCAGTAAAATAATACAGCCAGAGCAAGATCCATCTTGAGCCCTGTGTGCTGTTCCATACGGAGCTGCACTGCACTTGCAGCTGCTGATCAGGCAGCAAGAGCCCATCCAACCCCTGTTCCTTGAAATAAGTGACATTTCCTTCACTCCCTCTTCTGCTTCCACCCCAGCAATGAATGTCTGTGAGCAGATGACTGAAGTCTCATTCTGCTCTTTGCTGTACGAATGGGAATAGGCATGGATGAAACTTTCTGAGATATTTTTAAGGCCGAAGTCAAGATAGAAACCAAATGGTATTTTCTAAGGCTGTGGGATATCAAAACCTGTAGAAGTTGGAGGATGTGGAAGAGAGGAGACAGAGATCTCCTAAGATATTTCCTCTGGTTATTTCCATGGAAGTTATCTAAAATGCTTTACAGATTAGCTTCAGCTGTGGGGTTTATTTTAAATGTCAATGGGTATATATTTTTATAATTTAAAATTTTCTCCAAGTTTCTTACATGAAAATAAAGTAAGCACTCCTACAATTTAGCATTGGACATGCTGGTCAGACCATTGATTATGGTTCATTTTGTATCTCAGAAATATTTTAATTATAATTATGTTAAACACCAGGTGCTCAGGCAGGCACAAAGTTCTCAATGCATAGAGCACAGTGAAGGACTTAGAGTCTCAGTAGTAAGCAGGAGACAAATGCTGAGAGGGAGAAGATAGAAAGTTAATCATGAAATTGTGTTTATTTAGGAGAACACACAAAATTATGGTGGATTATACACTTCTTTCAGCTGTTTGTTAGTTGGCTTTTCCAGTTGCATCTCTCTTACATGTGAAATATTGACTAATTCAAAAAGCAGTGTCAATGGAGGATTGTTAAAGAAAGTGAGATGTTCTGCCATGTGATCAGGTTATTCCTGGCTGCTGTTTATTCAATGTTTGCAGCAATCACTGTGGCACAAGGACTTCAGAGACAGGAGTATCTTTTTTTGGTTGATGTTCTAGTTATTTACTTTCTGTTGTATGTGTTTTCTGCACAGTATAAATCCTAACTTAGGATATAGCCTTGTGTCACTTGAAATTATTCTATTATTTTATGAGAACAAAACAAAACTGACAGAAATTCTTAGATGATCATAAAAATTTAATACTTGATTGCTTCACTTCTGGTTTCCTCCATCTCCTCCTCCACATGCAATTGATAGCTGCTGCATTATGGAACGAGATATAGGATGGTGGCTTTGAAAATAAAACTGTCTCTACTATTGTAATCACTTATTATAATCATTCTTTGTTTTCTTCAAATTGTCTTTGTGAAAATCATCTTTGACTTGCAACCTCTTTCTGGGCTTTCTAGCTACAAAGCGTACACCCCAAGAGACAAAGTGGCAATGGTCCTGAGGAGGGAAAAATTAAAATTTCATTGACTAGCTGTGGTGTCTTAGGTAGTATTTTTCATTTTTGAACTCTCTCTAGTTAGTATTTTTCCAACAGTTTAATCCCAACCAACTCTGACACTCTGTCTTGAGACAATTCTCTCTGTCTGGTAATCCTACCTTCTGAACCATTTCACCATCAGACTCACAACAGAGCATGGTCTTCATTCACTGGGAAGTAAAACCTTCTGGAATTTCCTCATTCCAAAGCAAGTGTCAAAGAAATATAGGCATACCTTTGCCTGATGAAGATCACTTCTCAATGTGATTCTGATTATCTCTTTGGTGAAAATCTTGTTTTCTACTCAGGGTAATAGTCTTTACTAGTTTGACACTGAAATGTTCTTTAAACTAACCATGATGGCAGCATAAGTAGCTTGATTCTTTACTGTAATTTATCACTTAGACTGGAACCCACTTACAAATAGTCCAGCCAGAGAGTCCAAGGCCTGGCCACAGTCTATAAAATATCTCAAGGCTGTATGCAAAATTGCCTCATGATCCAGTTTACCTGAACTACAGCCAAAGGAAGAAAAAAATCTCCAAAAAATTGATTGAATTTGTAAAGGTATTTTTGACAGTTTGGCTTGCATATTTTATAGTCAAGGTAAATATGGTAACATTGAAATTTGCCTTTATAAATATCCACAGATGCTGGATTTGAAGTTTACCCATGTGGATATTTATTCATCCAGTCAGTGTAGAGAAATTGTATTACTAGTCTTCTGTGACCAATTAAAAGTAAACAGCTTGACTAAGCACATCTGAATAAAACCCAATTTTTTTTGAGGATGCAAGTTTTCTGTTAACACTGTGTTGAAAGTAAACAATTTGAATGTGTTTTAAAGTTTTTCTTTTGTTCTTAGTTATTCCCAAAGCATTAATCAAAACAATGTTTTCAATGTCCTTAAAGAGGACACTTTAACTTGGCTGCTTGTTCTATGTTCACTTTCTGAACCTTAGAGGCTAAAGCAGAGATGAAGTATAACCTCATTGATTAATTACATTTATTATTTGATGCATTTGTAAAACTTTATAAAAGCATTTCCATATAAATACTAGCTAGACTATGCTAGCTATGTTCTATACTAGCTAAACTTCAATGTGAGACAACCAGGAGTGTTGGAGTAAAAAGGCATTTCCTTATGTGAATAATTTGGTCTCTAAATACACTTGAGCAAAGACTACTGAAATGTATCTGAGTGCTTTCACAGCCAGTGCTTATCTGATGCTCAAAAGCTATTTATGACATTCATTTTTATAAGTAGCACAGAGCTTCTAGGATGCTGGCGAAATTCCTTTTTTGGTTGACATGGGTAATCCTTCATCCGCATCTCAATGTAAAGAAAATTTTTGCAATTTTCAGAACTTTTGCATTTAGAGTTGCCACCTCTTTCTTTTAAAGAATAAATTATTTCATATGCCAGAAATAAAAAGTAATGCATCTTTGGGCAAAAGTTATGTTTTTCTGAATTCAGCTACAAATCATTATCTCTTTTCCCATTTCTGAGAAGAAAAAATAAGGATCTGAAAATCCGCCAGGGTTTCAGGCTGCTATGGTCCTGGTGGTTTAGAGCTGCCTTCACTAATGAAAAAAATTAATCCCCTTCTACATGCCCCACTTTTAAAACTGTCCTTTATTTTAAGCTTTTCAAGATGCTCATGTTCCTATCAGTATCAGATGAAAATCCTACAGTATAAGTAAAGTTTTTTTGGAATGAGTTTGAAGAAGAACTAAGCAAATGACACTTTGTTATTGAGAAAGCACATCTTTCTGAAGAACACCTTTATTTTCATTTCCCTCAAAAAAGACAATGTGCAATACTTTCCTAACAATGGCCATATTGGAGGTGGTTGACTATTTTTACAACACTTAAAATTGAGTTATCACTGGCTCCTGCATTGTAGGAACAGCCAGACAGCCTCTGAATATTGCAAGCACATTTGTGCTAAAAATTACATGTACAGTACTCCCTATTGATGCTGGTGGTTGGTGTAAACAGGAACTCCATGAGCTACTTCAGGGCCTGGTATGTCTTTCAGTTCAAGCATCCATTGTCTCCAGCCATTGCAGATGTATCTGTTAGACTTTTTCTACTAAGAATATCTCACTACCAGAAATAATGTCTGGGATGGAGATGGGGAAGAAGTCCTTTATGACAAATCTAGAGCTCTTGTTTCACCTAAATCAGTCACCTACTACTGTAATAGTAATATATTTTAGATTTATCTCACAGATTGGTGCTGGGGTTATAGTAAAATTAATAGTTTTGGATTCACCACTGTGAATGGCTTCTTTTAGTCTACTGTTCACATCTCTGACTGCCTTCATTATAAAATCATATCCAAGCAGGTCAGCCCTGGAAGATAAATCATGTCAGCACAAAGCTGGTTTGTGAGCTCTGATTTATTGGCTTTGTTAGGCCTTCAGGTCTTATGAATCTCCACACACTGTAGAGCAGTCTGCTCTGAAGGCTTGGATTTTTCCCTAATTAGAGCACAAGTAAGTTGTTACTAAAACATTTGTGACAACATGAGATGAGTAATAAAAGACATGAGGTCTGTCTCCCAGGAACAATTCTACAATGAAGCTGCAATATCATTATATGAATTGATTTGAGCTCAGGTAGAAAAATTTTCTGTTGGGGTCAGATGAGATGCAACTCCTGGAATATCTTTGCTGCTGGGGTTTTGTAAATCTGTTGCATTTCTGTTTTCAGAGCCCTGGAAATTCACTTTAGTGAATTTACCCATCATTACTCCCTTTTGCAGTGATTTTGCTGTTTCTCCAGGTGCCAGTATCACAGCCTGTTTTATTGATGAAGCAAAGCCAGTCTTGAGAAGCATTATCTTTTTACACATATTAGGATGTTTGAATTAGCTCCTTCATCTCATGTGATGAGGTGTAATCCAAAAGCTGGAGGTGTTTGTGTGGAGAGAAAAGCAAACCTGGATACTGAACTCCTTTAGCTGCTATTAGCCTATACTCCTTCCCTGTCAGGCGACAGAAATTAATCTCTGTCCCAGAGGTGTCAGATAAGGCAGCAGGGAGACGGTGGATGTGTCAGTGAGCTGCAGTTTGGAGACACTGCTGCAGGGGATAACTCACTCTGACCACAGTGACTACAGGGGTCTCTGCCTGCACAGTAACACTTCACTGTGGCAGGGAACCCCAGTGGAGCTTCACACGTGATTCTGCCCTCCCAAAATCTCTCCTGGCTGCAGGAGGCTCCCTTTGGCTCTGCTCTGGGCTCACATACACCCTTTGCCAGGTATTCCTCTCTGTATGCTGCATGGTGGCTTCCAAACCTTCCTGCAGTTTATGGAGCTCTCTCCATTGCCCAGAAGGATGATTGAAGTCAAGCCATAGCGGACACTGAATGCATTTTGAGAGCAGCAGTAACAAAAGGTCACACAAGGAAGGAAAAAGTAAGTTCACTGGACTCCAGTAGATACAACAAACATCAATGTGAATACAAAAGCCCACTGGGTTTAACAGCACAGCACTGAGAATTGTGAAGCTGTGTTTATTCCTTTGAATTCAAGCAGGAAGGAAGGGATTTTTGTGGCTCTGGCACAGGGCCAGATGGTTTGCCTTTTCCCCAGCTCCCAGCTTTTGGAAAGAGGAATTGACCTTTGCCAGCAGTGCCCCCTGCTTCTGCCTGCCCACAGTCTGGCTGGAGCTGCCCCCATCCCATCTCCTGTCCCTCCAGTCCCTGTTCTGGCAGACACTCAGTGTCTCTCCTCATTCAGCCCTCTGGCCACACAGGGCCATTTCCAGGGCCACATCTCTGCGGCTGCTTGCACTAAAATGTGTGCCCTAACAAGTTATGAGCATTTGCATTGGCTGTGGAATGCAGAGAAAGTGGTCTCTTCTGGCTTCCTCAAGTAAATGGAGTGTGCATTTTTCCAAATAAATACTTAAAAGACTTTGGCCCCCTAGCAGACAATTATTAAAGCTGCAAAATTTTTTTCAGTTTTTAAGTCTTCATTAGAAACTGAGAGTTTATTTTTGCATTTTTAGAAATATCTAGGCCTTGTGGTAGCACTTTGCAGAATGGTAAATTTTGATTTCGGATAGTTGCTGGAAAGCGACATCCCCATTAATCCCCACTAGTGCTGTTCAAGGATTTAGAAACAGCTTTTAGATACAAGCACAGCTCTGTAAATCCCCTAAGACAGAGCCAGGGGTAATGGGAATATAGAGGTCATGTGAGTAATGAAATGTGAACTCTGCATCCTGTCAGGTGGTGTTACAGAGAGAGGAGAAAGGAAAATAATGGTGTTTTCATTCCTTTGAAAAAACACTTCAGGAGTGGGGAGACTACACTGCTTCCTGCAAGAAGTAAGAGATTTCCCAGTATGGCCACATGACCATGTTAAATTTTAACTGCATAGTGACAAGGCACACTGAGGAATACAAGCCTCCATCATTTGTGACTAAACTGATTTAAACTCCAAATGCAAAAAACCCCCTGTTGTTTAAGGAGAAAAAAATAGCACTGTTGTGAGAGACATTAGCAGGCTATGCCTGACTTCTAATTGCCCTGTTGTTCAAATAATGGTTGGAGCAGATCATCTGCTGGCAAAGATGCTGGTGCTCCCTCTGTGCAGCACTCCCTGTTACCCATGCTAACATGTGGATGTACAAGGTACCAGGTGGAGAAAAGGGACAACCCTCCAAACCACCCTGAAAATCCTGGTATGGCCACAGATGCCATCACGTCACTGCAGCTAAATGATACTGCTTTGAGGTAGAGAACAGGAAGGCCAACTCCTTCTCTGAACAGCACTCTCACAAAGGTTTCTGCTTCCTGAGAAGATCAGGTGAGTCATGGAACTGTCACCAAAAGAATTGAAACTTCAGTGTGGTGACACCTTAGAGGGTGCTGGGGCTCTGCTGTGATGAAGGAGTGCAAGATGACCTGGGGGAGAGCAGACAATTGCCTTCACTGCTGCCCAGGGCAGGTTCTCAGAAAAGAGGGGAAACAGAGCAATAGAGACATCTGAAGAGTGACACAACTTGCAGTAGCTCTGCCTCAGAGCTGTGACTGGCCCAGCTCCCAGCAGCAAGGGCACAACCCACATTTCCCTGTCTCTGCACCTGCCCCATGCTCACGTCCCCTCCCAGCCCCAGCAGCTGCACAGTTAACAGGACACAGCAAGGGCTGCTCTAGGGGTCAGCACGAGTGGGTTTTGCTTTTCTGCTTTGCTCTGTGGAATGTCTCAGCTGCTCCTACCTGTTCTCAGCTGGAGTGCCTTGGAAACTGCAGCAGGGGAAACCAGGAGGGGTGGCCACAAAGTGGGCATGGATGCCCCAGAGGTGGGAACCTTTAAAGGACACTGAAATACTCCATCAAGCCAATGGTGCAGCCAAGAACAGATTCAAACATATTTTGGTGCTTGCATCACATAAATACCATCCTCATGCTGCTGCTCGTGCTGTGCAGACTGAACAGGAAGTTCAATGTGCAGGTCACTGTGTAAGCACACTTTGTCCACAATGTGGTCAAGGACTGTAACTATTGTTTCTTTGGAAATAAACAATTAAATGGGTGGATTTAAATTTTTCCTGCCACATCTCTGTGAATACTTTGGGTCTTGGGTATAATGCCTAAGATTTTTCTGAGTCCTTCATTAAATTTTTCTCTCCCCAGCAAGGTGTAAAAGGGTTAATTCTTGCTTCCTGCAGGACCAGTAAAGTCTGCTGCTTTGTCCAGCTCCACAATTAACACTTCAAAGTTTCTGCTGGTCAGAGCTAACTGATAACAACCTGAATATGCTGGTACTTGGGTAGTTTATTATTCAAATTAAATATTTCAAAGGAATTTGGATTGGAACAGGCCTTTGAAGCTATGGAAAGACCCCAGCTTAGGGTTACCATTTCAAAGAGATTTTTACACCTCTTAGATGCCGAAATGCCAGTGGTGGATAGGGAATTCATTTTCAAATTGGCAAGATTGAATAATGGGAACTGACTTTGCTGAAATGACACATTAGGTGCTTTGGAAAAGGCACTGTAAGACACCCCTGGAAAGCTCTTTTTAACTGTAAGGATGAGACAGAATGCCACTGAATTTACAGGCTGTGCATTGGCTCTGGTTATTTTGAAGCTGGTCAGAGACCAGATTAGAAAGAGAGATGCATTGAGTAAAGTCAAAAAGATGAAAACCCAAGGAGAAATCGTTATTTTCAACCAGGTGCCCTCAAAATTCAGTTAGGTGTAGTTGTCCTCTTGAACCCCCTCAGTCACATCATGAACCTCAGCCACTACAAAGCAGGACTTTTAATGCTAAGTGCCAGGAAAAAAAAGGGAATATTAGTATTAAGGTCTCAAGATTTAAAAATATTACTGCATTCAATTTTAGTCTTTATTTATTTACAAATTTGAACCTCCAAGGTTGACATTTTAAAGCTTTCCTCATATAGCTTAGTATTTTATCCAACTGCATCATAGCACCTGCAATAATAGACTAGGATCCCTTTTTGATAGGTGCTGTATTAATAAAAGCAAAATCTAAAGCAAAATCAAGGCCTCATTTCCAAACACTCTTATAGCCACAAATCATAAAAACATTACATGATCTGAGTGATTTTGAAAACTGAGACCCATTTTCGTAATTTCATAGATATTTTCTTCTCCTATATCCCATTGAATGTTACTTAGTCTTGCAAAACTAACTGGAAATCAGTCTTTCAAATCTGGCCTTGCCATCTGAGGTCACCTGACATCAAAACTAACATCTAAATTTAAAAAATAAAAAAAAAGCCCAAAAACTTGACCAAGGCAAATGCAGTAGATAAATTATAAAAGAATATAACCAAGATGCCATCTCTGAAGAGACCTCAAAACTGCCACTACCTACCATGACTGTACAAATGAACATTCTGGGAGTATTTAGGACAGACTGATCTTTAGCCTACCAAGTTGAATTTATCAATTCATTTAATCTCTTTATGTGAGATAGATTGCAGTATTGCAGCTGCATGTTTGGTTAGTTTTTTGCCCTACTCCAGAAGTTGTACTGGTGTAGGTGAGATGCAATTCCCATGACTCCAGCCCTATTAAACAAAACCCCATGGCTTATGCACACAAGGGATTTGGTTGTAGTGTTATAAAATGCAGACTTATTTTCCACATCAGCCCATGAAGATGCAGATCAAAGAAGAAAATTGATGTTTTTTCTATCTTAATGGTGTGGCATGCTACAGTCAAAGATCAAAGGAGACTAATGTAAGGTGGAGGCTGCAGCAGGCACCCTCTTACAGATGCTGGTGAAATTATACTGACATGTGGCTTCATCAGTCAGAATGGAAATCCATGTGTAGAGAAAAATGAAAGGTCAGTAGGTAACCCCCACAGCATTAATTGAACCCTCTGGGCAGTGACTGACAAAGGAGCAACCAGCATAATGCTTTTTGAGCATTCTATTTCCAACAAAATTAATCATTTGATGGATGTAGTTCATTTTCTACCCACTGTGCTAAAGATGCCCATGATGAAGATCTCAATTAAAATGTATTGCAGAAGAGGAGGACTGCCTTCTGAGGATGGTAAACTGGTATAAAGTGAGCAGGTGATTTTTTAAAGGCATGAATGGTTGCAAAAGCCCATATCAATCAGCCCTTCTTTGACTTAATGGAGATTTTTGTGAATTTTGTTTTGTTTTTGTTTTTTGTTTTTGAGGTTTTTTTCCCCTTTGCTATACTGCTTTGTGGTTTGGTTTTGGTTTCGGTTTGTTTTTCCTCTTTGACATTTTATTTTTATTTGTTTTGTTTTGTTTTTCTTAATTGTAAATAGAACAGTAGAAAATAATAGAATATAACCCATTCTAAGACTGCAGTCTAACCCTCTTCTCCTGGATTAGTACAAATAGAAAGCAAACACAATTACAATGGATCAACTACATAAACTTTTAGGTCCAGCTTCCATGTGGCTATCAGCTAGCACAAATGAGGTCCTGGGGGAGTGTTGAATATGAGAGGACACTGCTTGTGGTGACACCACTCTGAACACAGTGACACATCCAGTGACTGCTGTGACATACTGGAAACAGCCCCAGTGATGGCCCTGGGACCTGGTACTTGGCCTGTAAGTTGTCAGTGGCACTGAGCAGCCCTGTCCTTGGTTCAGTGACCACCAGCCCCAGCTGCTGCAGAGCCAGAGTGCCCTGAGGGGCTGTAGCTGTCTCTTCTGCTTGCTGCCATCATTTCAAGGCCAGCCAGGCTACCCAGAGGCTCCACAAAACACTGAGATCTGCCAGTTCTGCAGATGGGTAAATGCACTTTCAGGGATGATCTAAACTCCAGGGAGACAATAATATTTCACTGGAAATGGACTTATGTGATACTGGCCTGAAAGGAGCTGCTACAAACAAGACAATGTGGTATTTGTTGACTTTGGTTCATTTTGAGGCTGTGCAGTAAACAAAATCCCATCTACACCAATTTTAAATTACCTGAAGTGTGTAGATTAATACATTTTTTAATAGGTGAGTGAACTGTACCAGCATAATCAGACAACCCTATCCCCAGTATGGGGCTTGCATCATATAAAACCCAGTAAAATTTGAGCAGCACATCCCTTGTCTATGGCCAAAGCCCAAGAAATCAATTAACAGGCTTTAGGAAGTAGATCTGGTTAGATTTCTAAATTGTTTTAAGCAAGAAAATTTCAATCAGTGGTTTTTTCACATGGACTGTTCACTGTGATAATTGTTCTAACATTTTCTGTTTGTTATTCATGATAGGGGAGTGTCAGGCTGCCTACTCCAGGGACTTATTTCTTCTGAAGAGTTCATCTACATTGGCTTCCCTGGAAGCTAAAGTCAATGTAACAGCAGGGAAAATCTGTTCTCAGATTGTATGACTAGAATTTTTATAAAAAGGAATGACTCATGTAGAGCTATGAAAATAATTGATTTTTCAGTATGGCAGTTGAACCAAAAATTGAGTGGAAAAATAGTACAGTCCATTTCAGCTCAATTTGTTGGGTGCTTTTTATTTCTGCCTTTTTTTTTCTGTCTATGAGATTAGGAAAATATTTCATTCAACTTCAGACAAAGCTGTTCTTTTCCAAGCCAGGTTGTTTCTGCTGAAAATTACTTGTTGGAACAGACAGGCCAGATTGAATCATCACCTGCACAGCAGATGAGGAAATGCAAACATACCTCCTATAAAAGGGCCTGCCAGGTAGGACATTCCTCTGGGACATGATATTGCAGAACTCCCCCCTGTCCACAGAGACCCATCTCTGCAGCAGCAGCAGATTCCTCATCCATCCCAGGAAGGAGCAAGGGATGGACCCTCCAGAGAGGACACACAGTGGTGCAGCATCTGCCTTGACTAGTCTTCAAGCCCAATTGGCAAAAGAAGCATAGAAGAGATTAACCTAGCTACCTTGGCTGCTAGGGAGCATCTTTTCCAGGGTGGCAGGCAGCTAGTCTGGGGATCAGCTCTGGAATTAAACCTTGGCTTCCCAGGAACATGTCTGGCCATTGATTTAAGCACAAATTTAATGTGAATAATTTTGTTTAGAAAGAGAAAATGGTATTTTTCACGAAGAGATCATCATCTGCATAATAACTGATTCTTGTACATGAATATTTTAATGGCAGCCCTTTGCTAGGACAGATGCTTTTCCATGGACATTAATGGGAGTAACCTTGTATTCATTCAAATCAATGACAAAGGGTAGAGATAGCATCAGCTGTGCTTATAAAAATTTCTTACAAGTTCTCAGTATTTGGGGGCTTTTATTCCTGATAAATTTGAAAACTATCTTGATTGTCTCTATTTAATTTGACTGAGAACTGAGGCTGCCATGGCATATTAGCTGAGCCAGTTTGTGACTTGAATGGTACCCAAGGGGAGGGGAAAGTCTCAGTTCCCCTCCTTCACACCCTTGACTTCTTTATCCACACAACTCAGTCATCTCTGGGGTTGATCAAGATGTAGGGAGCTCACAGTTGAGCTTATGTGAGCCAATTAATTCCTTCATCTAAAAAAAAACCCAAAAACAAACAAACAAACAAACAAAAAACCCAAAAAAACCCCCCATGTTTTCTGCTGGGATTATTTTGAGCTGGGTTAAAAAGTAAAATAGCTGCTGGAGTGGCCCAAACAAATATTTCTGCCCATGCCTGGTGGGCAGAAGGACTGTCTGCTCTACACTGGTGCTGCTGTGTCAGGACTCCTGTTTGCTTTCCAGACTTGATGGCTTTTGCAGTGCTGCAATAGTGCTTATCTTCTTGGTAACTGATTCTTGCTCTCAAATGTTGTTCAAGGTGGAGAGGTTCTTTCCAGGCACTTTTGTGCAGTTAAACCTCCCAAAGGGCAGTTTTCCTTATTGCTGTGCCTGTGAATCATGCTGTGCCTAATGTGCAGGCATGCTCATTTTGGCAAAATAATAGATAATTCACTGCTAGATTGGTCTGCAAAATAAATGTGAGTAGTCCTGTGATACTGTATATTAGATATGATTATAGACATGGCTGTACTTGTTCAGGAAAGGAATTTGTTCTGAAAGAGACAGATGCATAGGAAAATACCTTTCTATTTTCCTGCCCTGTGTTTTGTTTAATAATAAGGGATGAATAGAGTTTAATAAAGGGAATGGAAGCAGCTGTGTTGCAATTAGAAGGTGCAATTAGTATTCTCCCAGAAGTTTGAACATACAACTGCACTGGGTAAGGAGATGGCTCAAATGAACAAAAATGAGTGGTTTGTGGTTGGTGCTTCAAAAATCTGGCTCCTCTTGTGCAGTTAATGTTAAGATAGTACAGTACACTGGAAATATAATCCCTTGTAAATCACTTTCTGGATCTGAAAGCAGTCAATTATCTGTGACTGATTACTGTCTTAGGGCCAGAAAAGTACCAGACACCTGCTATTTCCATTCAAGCCACTGAGAATTGTTGGTGCCCTTCTTACTGTTAGATCATTCATGCTCTCAGCATATTCAAATTTGGTATTGTAGTGTACTGTTAAAATGAGGACAAGCACTGACTTCCCAGTAACAACTGTCTCTAATGATGTCCCTTATTCTAGGTTTGAGATAAGAGCAGTTCAAATGCCCCTCTGTTTGACTGGCAGTTTTATACAATTTCCTGATTTAGCATGAGAGCAAGGGCAGTGCAGTTTTATTTATTACTGTGCATTCAAATTTTCTCTCTAAAAGATTTACTGATTTAATTAATATTTTTGAGAGCATGCAGAGAAAGGAGGAGAAGACTAAAATGGTAACAGGCTGGCTGCACTGCAAAGATATTTTCAGATCAGATCAGAAATGAGATGGAGACATTTGAGAAGGCTGTTGCTGATGCAAGAAACCTCAGAGGAGAGCAGTCAATAGGGGTGAGACTCTGCTCTGGGACTGCTAACAAAGCTGTGCTCTCACTCTGCACAGAAATGGGTTTGCCTTCTACTCCAGATAATCTCATGTGACTTCTGTTACTAAGCAGGGAGGGTGTCAACATACTAACTGTCAGCTGGAAAAATTCAGTAACTCTCTTTGTAATCTGATTAATAAGGAAATACTTTGAGAGTAGATTAATCAAATGGTGAGGTAGAATTATTAAATGAAAGCATCGCTACTTGTTTCAGGATGATTTAAATAATTGCCATAGCTATTAACAGTGCAGTAACTGGAGTGTTTCAGAACAGGGAAAATCTGGTCAACAGATGGATTTTCTTCAAGTCTCTGCCAAGCTTGAAAAAGCTGGCAGGATGGGATGTGGATGAGGACATGAATTAATTTCATCTAAGGATGGGAGGACATGGCAAGAGTCAACACAGGGAGAGGGCAGGTTAATGTATGGAAACTGAAAGAAATTGGAGGACTCTGGTGCTCAGTGGCAAGGGTGTTCATTGCTGCAAAAACTCAACAGATCTGTCTTATGACAACAACATGCAACAGAAGAGCCTCTTGATCTAACCTTAATTTAAAAATAAAATGGCAGAGCTCTTTTTCTGTAGGTCTGATGCTCTTGTGAAGCTGGGTGAACACCTGTGAGAAGTCTCCAAGGGAAGATTAACTGAGAGAAACCTGTAGTGAAGATCCCTGCTGTAAAGCCAGACAATGCAAATGCAACATCTCTCACTTGTCCAGAACCCCTACTAGACTTTCAAGAGTTCCCCAAATCCAGCAGAATACAGTTTAAGATATTTTATTATATGAATTTTGTTGCTTTGAATTAAAAAAAAAAGTTTACCGTAATTGTTTCATAGAGTATCAGTAAACACATTCATATGTGTGACCTTTCCTTTGGATGCTTCTCCCAGTTTGTAGTTTTTCTTGAGCTATTTCTTTCCTTTCTAGGAAAAGTGAGTGAAATATTTTATTTTGCCAAACCCTTAGTAAGACCGGGGAAAATTGTTTCCATCTCTTAGACCATTCAGTGAACTACTCAGAAGAGATACTGCTCAGAACAGTTCAGCTGGAAAATCTTAAGCATGTTTCTATTTCATGTCTTCATGTTTTTGTCAAGTTTTCCCATTTCTTTCAACCTCAGAGGGATGAGCACAGATATTCCCATCTCCACTCTCACAAAATACTCTGGATGCAGCAGAACAATGACCAAAAGGCTCCATTAACACAAGGCAGATGCCATTAATTTCCTTGGAGGTCTGTTTTGATGCTCATCCCCCATCAAGTGGCCAGGCCAGAGCTCTGGACCCTTTCCCTCCCTCCAGCTGTCAGTGCAGAGTACCCCTTGCTCCCCTGGCTCCCATGGCACACATGAGCAGGCACCTGCCTTCCCCCTATAGAAAACTGCTGAAACTGCACTGCAGTTTCCAGCCAGTTGGACCTAAGAAGATGGTTAGGAGGGTGGAAAATATTCCTCTAACTCTCCTTGCCCTCTGAACCAAGAATAGCTCTGGTGCTGCACTCAAGAATGGATTGCCCTGCACCTTAGTAGCAACTTTAAAACCTGACCCCTGCTATGCCCAGGTCATGCAGGTGCCAGAGGCACTCAGGTCTCCTTTGCACACCAGGACAATCCAGGCAGACCTACACAGGCTGTCTATAAAATGCTTCTAGAGAGAAGAGATGCAGCTGGGAGGTGGCACCTGCTGGGCTTTCAGCTCAGGGATCCCTGCACTCCCACTCTCTGTCTGTGGGTATGGCACAGGCACAGCACCTGTCTGAACAGAGAAAGGAACACTGACTGCAGGATCCTCACCTGTGGGTATGGCCATCTACAAAACACTCAGGCTGGTAATTGAAGAGCCACAGGATGTGTATCATGATTTTAGGAGTGGATGATAATGGATGTCCCCTAGGCCCCCAATAGCAGTGGTAGATACTAGCAGGGCAGCTGGGCTGCTGCTATAATTTATGTGCTGGTGTGTCAGTGACTGAAGGTGTAATGAGAATGCCATTCCTCTTCAAAAAGAATTATACATTGGATGCTGCCCTTTGAACTGGGAAGAGGGGATTAGAAGTAACTGTGGAGCTAGAAACAATGTCCCCAATTTCATCACTGACATACATGGCAACCTCACTTCTGTCAGCTCTAAAATGAATATACATCTGTCCCCTGCAGTATATCAGGTACTTTGTTCTTTTCAGTTCAGGGGAGGAAAAAACCCTATGTTTGTCTGGCACATGGAATATTGTCCATGAGTTATCCCAGGTTAGTAAAGCTGCATTTGTTCTGTGATAAGAACAAATGTACACATTCAACAGTATTGACTGGATTATTTTTTTCTAAAGAAAAATGATTTCTCACTGCTTTCATTTTATTGTATTTCATCTAGAGTTTTTCAGTTTCATGAAATTCAGATATCGGGGCATTGCATATTATTAAAATCAGGACCTCTTAAAAATGCAAACATCAAAAACTGACACTTGCAAGTCCTCCATAAATATTATCACCAGAGTCCTCAAATTGGTTGTCTCTTTCCACACCAATCAGGTCAGGAATTTCTGGTGACACTGTCATTTCAAACGTGGCATTTGACACTTTTTTCTGTAATCCCCATTAATTAAAAGAGATGCACAATGTCTCTGCCATTAGCAGAGATAGAGCAGTAGCTTTGCTCTGATGATGGAGCTTTGATGACCTCAGGACTTATAGCTAAGTCAGTTGATAAATGATGGGGCTGAGGAAACTTTCAGTTTTCGTGCATGCAGTCAGGAATAGCTGTAGATGTTCAGTCTGGCTTCTCTCCCCTTCAAGCTGCAGAGTGTCTCCCAAACGCTGAGAGCTTCCACATTGCAGTAGTGCTGTCATGTCTGGGTGGGCTCAGGACCCCACCAGAGCACTGTGGGGTGCCCACACTGTCAGCACCTCCTCCACTCCCCAGCTCAGAAGCAGTGGGGTGTGAACACCCCCAACGTGGGGGCAAACAGCCTTATAAGATCCATGTCATGCTGTATAACCTTTAATTTGCTGGAGGCCACATTTCTTACACAGCAATTGGGAAGATTCCTGTTGGACATGGTTTTTATTATTTCAGAGCTAACATCTGTTTTAAAGTGCACATCCAGTGTCAGTGTCTAACTGTGCTAGAGGTCATAGTGTGTATAATTTCCACATTGACTGAATATAGGGATGCACTGAACTGATTTATGTATTGCCTCCCCACGGGTGAGTTCCTGGATAACTAGATTTTTTTTAAGGTTGCAAGGACATTGGTGACTTCAGAATACTCTTGCAAAAATTTCTGGTGAATCAACAAATTGCAGGCAGGACACTTTAATAAAATAATTGTTGAATAATATTTTCTCTGCCTGTGTATTTAAATACAACCTGCTTGTCAGATATCCAGTCTACTCTAGCCAGTCTCTTTACTTGTCAATGCACAAAACACTGGGGATATAGCATGAGAATAAGAACATGACCCCCACCGTGGACATTGTTCTGCAATACTCTTGTCACTGACAGACTTTGAGTGAAGCTGAGTTTATTAAAGCACAGAATTTAATTGTATTCAGGCAAATACATTATACACCTACCCCCCAAAACAAAACAAAACAAACTCCATGAAAAGCTGAGCCATCACATAAGGAGATTTTTTTTACTCCATCAGGAAATTCTGGTGATGGCAAACTCTGCTATTGCTTCTTTTTCATGTAGAGGTGAAGGAATATAGAGGCTGAAACTTAATCAAGGTATTTTAAGTAAGCTGAAATAAAGCTGTGTAAATGAAGTCAGGACTGCATCTTGCTTTTCCTTTAATTCCTGGAAGGAGGAAAACTGCCTGGCACTATGTTATTTGCAAGGAACATTTAGTCCCCAGTGCTACTGATTACATCTTCTATTCCTGTAGAGCTCCTCAAAACATTAAGGTTTCCATTAAAAGACAAAAACAAAACTAGTTTTCTTGAATTGGGATTTTTCAGAAAGAAAAAAACCCATTGACCCCTTTGACTCTAAACCAGCAGATAAAAATATCTTGCATCCAACTCATTTACAGAGTAAAGTTGGAAAGATGTCCAGTGAAACTGAGGGAGAAATTTTGTCAGAAATAAGCACTTCAAAACCAGAATAATTAAAATATAGTTGCTGGTAGAATGGAAATAAATAATCAAACAAGATCAGAAGTGTCAAAACCCAGCAAGCTAGGTGCTGAGAAAAAGCTGTTAGGAAATATCAGATATTTTCCAATGCAGCTTATTGAAAGGTGGCTTACAGGTTTTACAGGGTGTCTGAGGAGTGTGATCTCTTAAGCTGCTCTGGCCACTCTTTCATAAAAGGCTGTGTTGGTCTTGCTGCTCTCCCATTCCTCAAACCCTAAGGAGGTTTACAGTAACCAGCAAGGATCAGCATGCAGAGGGGACAAAAGAAGGGTGTCAGGAGGTGGCACACAGAACTGACAAAGGAGCTGCTGTGGCAGCATGAGTCAGGGCTTTCCCTGGCCCAAGTTACCCTCCCTTGCAATGTTAATACAGCTCTTCCAGTACAGAAATGGCTATATTCCTGTGTGCAGTGCACATCATGGGGCATTCCTGATCTGCCCTGATGGGGTCTCTCAATGCTGCTGTGAATGAGCACAGCCAGAAATCCTTCCCCAAAGAAAGGAGCAGTGGCTACTGGGGATGTGGCCTTGGCAATGTCTTGCACAGTGCAGCAACTATCTAGGGATGCTCTGAGTTGAAGTTTCCCAGCTTCCGGTCTGAAATTTATGGAAATGTGCATTTCTCACAACACCAAAAGCTTCTCCACAAGTTGATTCCCTTGAATTCTCTGCTCAGCCTTTGCTATTGATTTTTTTCTTCTTCTGTATTTCTCTGAGTGCATGAAACTGAGGAAGAGAGGCTGCAATTGTTATGGTTAGTGAGCCCTAACTCTTCCTCCAGTACCACCTCCACAGGTTTTTCCTTGCAACCACTGTGTAGGGAATGTAATTTGTCTTCCTCCATCTCTGCTCTCAAGGAAAAGGTCCTGCTCCAGGGATGTGGCAGTACTATAAAGTCATTACTTTAGTGGCCCAAGGGTACATGCAGTGAAAGGTATGTCAGGAATGGTAATCTGTTTGCTTGAGCCACCCAGTGTAAAAGGCAGAAATTAGAAGCCTTTGGGTGCAAGGGCCTTTTCCTGAGGGTTTATTTACAGGGGCAGCCATTAGTTACCAGGGGACATCTCTCTCTTTCACCAGCTGTGCTGTGTTATCTGATACATCAGTAATCACCATGCTAGCTTTGCACTGCCTGGTCACCTTTTGTTCTTGGTTCCCAGGGACATACACCTACCACGTGTGAGTAGGTAAGGACCTGACATTTCACCCTATTGATAAATGCAACCTTCTCTCTAGGGGGACACAAAAATAACAGCATGGATGCACCAGAGAATTAGTAGTATTCAGAACACGCTGAATAGACAAAATCACATCATAGAAACTAAACAAAATACAAACAGGTGACACCACAGTATTAGGGTAGGTGATAGATATCTGAGGTCTGTGCATCAGAGGCCTGATTCCCTGGAAGAGGTTCATTTGGGATGTCTTAAGTGTCAATAAAGCAGCTGAGCTAATTGTCTTGGGCTTCCCCTGCAACTAGGAAGAGCAGCACATCTCATGGGTGTGATTAATCTCACCTATAATAGGTCAGTGCAATAGTAGGTCAGATGAATCCTCTCCTGGAAATGTTCATTCCTCTCTGCTATAAAAAGGAGTCAGAGTGACTAATGCAGGTACCAGTGCCTGTGCTTAGTTTGCAGTTAGAGGAATCCTGCCCTCCCTGCCCAGCTTGGCCTCTAGCCAAAGCACACTTAAATTGCCTAAACTTGCAAGTGTATTTGAGGTTACTCTCGAATTTGTATTGTGGGTTAAGTGTTTTCATTAATACTGGAAGGCAGAAAGATGGAAGGAGGCTTGGGTTGGTTTTTCTCCCCTGTTCAAAGGTAGAGTAAAGACTTGAGAAAATAGAGACAAAAAGAATAACCCAAGACTGATGGTATAGGCTTGGAAAAGTGAAACTGGGAGCACTTGCTACAACTGAGAGCTGGTAGAAAGACATTTGTAAATAGGTGTGACTGCATCAGAGGACAGCTGACTTGTCCAGAGATTCCACTTTTTCACTGAGGGGGTCTGATGGGGACTACCCACACCTGTTGGTGTGAGCAGCTGGCACACATCTGACCATGGTGCACAAGTTCAGCCCACAGAACTTCTTACAGTCCATCCCATTGATTCCCAACAAGGCTGGGACTTGCCAGCTTTAATTGACCTGGAGAGTTTTGTTTCAGTGACTCTCTCAAAGTCACTGAAAGTCAAAAGTCTGCTTTCTCCTCCATGGCAAAATAAAATTGTTGGATTTTCCATGCAGTAGCTGCATCTGGTTATTCTGTTGTCAAAGCCAGATGGAGCCAGGAAACTGTGGTATGACTGTAGGGTTAGAAAGGCAAATGGAAACACAGGCAGAGCTTATGGTTTCTGATTAACATGATGCCCTGGTGTGGGGCAGGCACTGGTACCTTTCAGGAGCCTGGAACAGAAGAGCTAACTTCTGCTTGGTTTCATTGCTCAAGCAAGGCCAGTTTACCCCATTTCACCCAACGCTGCAGATAGCCACCAGCACCTGAGGGCTGTCCAGAGGAAGTGTTCCTCTGAGGAGCTGTGCAGATCTGCTGACAGATCCAGGGCTAGAGACTTCTGCTTTTGGGGTCCACAAGACATGATGCTCACTGCAATGAGAGGTTTGGACAGGCTTTACAGGGACAAAGGTGGCTCTGCCACCCTGGTGCTATGTAGGTTTCAACAGTGACACTGAGAGTTTTTCCAGTGCCTCTGGAGCACTTGGTTTAGCTGTATGCTGCACAGCTGTAATTCTTCTTTCAGATGTGACTTTTGGAAAGAAACCTCCTTCATTCTTCCATTCCTTTGAATCTCCTTCTGACCATCAGGCACTGCTACCATCCCTTAGAGGATTAAAGGACAGAACAGTGTGTACCCTTGGGACATGAGATAAACTGGTAAAAGCCATCTGTCCCTGCTGAACATGCTTATTCTGCACCAAACTGCAGGCAATTTGACAGGGAGGAGAAGGAGAAAGAACTGATGGAATTGAGGCAATTCTGCAGTTAATGCACTTTGAGAGATCAACAGCAGATAAAGCACTGCCCCTCCCCTCATGGTGCCATGTTTGGTAGAGATTGTGAGAGCTGTCCTTTCAGTTTGCCTTGTTTTGAGCAAACCTCCAGGCTGGGTTTCAGCCTTATCTGTTGATAAGTGCAGTTCAATTCATGGGCCAGTCCAGCCCACTCAGAGGGGTGAGTGTGTTTTGCCACCTGGGAATAGATTGCTGTTCTTCAGGTTCAGTTCTTCACATGAGCTAATCTGTGTCTCAAATGTGGGTTTAGTAGCAAAGAGAACACGGGGCAAAAAAAGCATGTAAAACAAAGAAACACATAGATCAAGTGAGCACTCTGAGTTATTTGTATCTGGCTTGTCATATTTGTATCTGGCTTGTCATATAAAGCCATTGCTAATTTTCTGTAATTTTCCGACAGGGTTAAAAGAATGATATCCAAAAGCTTCTGTGTGAGGACAGACGCCAGGAGTAAGAGGAACAATGTGTATTAACTCCACATAAATCTATATGCTGTTTGAATCTGAGTCAGACTGCCATAAAAGAGCTGAAATGTGGCTTCACATGAAGGATGTAAAGGTAATTTACCCTGCTGTACTCATGAGGAAAGTAGGAAAAATCACCCTCCCATTTATTTGAGGTTTTAGAAATTATTTGCTCAATAAAAACACCTATCCTAATAAACTCTGTTTATACTTGGAGTAAATGGAAAGGGAGAGGGATGATATCTAACCAGGAACTGGCACAGGAAAAAACATAAAGCCTGAAAAACAGCAGACAGATAGTTTTACTCTCTCCAACATCCAGGTTTCTAGAATGAATGGTTGCAAATAGACAGTTTTTTTAAAAGGACAAAACATTGTCTGTTTACCTCTGGCATTATCCTCCAGCACTGGGAGAGAAAGGTGCAGAATAATTGTTCCCTCCTGACAGAGAGTAGGAAGATATTTTCACAAGAGAGCAGTGGAATTGGACTAAATTGCATTATGACTGCATAGAAATATTTTTACATGTTGAATCAAATTCTCGTGGGCCACTATTCTTCCTTTCAGCAGCAGAGATGCATCTTTCTTCTGGCTTATATGACTATTACACACCAGTATTCCAGCAGGTTTTTTTCTGTAGCATGATACTGAAAAGAATAAATACTTTAAGAAAAATTACGACCCTGGGGACAAATGGCATTATCACTAATTGCACTTCACTAATTCTGCCTACTCAGAAGGGAAGAAGGTAATCTGGAACAAAGTACGTGGTTGCTGCAGGATGAAGAAATTCTGCTTGGAGCTGCAGCTTGCAGTGACTCACACTGCACAAAGAGCTGCGGTGTGGGCAGCAGCAGCAGACAATTGTCAGTAATGACTGCTGCCTGCAGCCTGGTGAATGAACACTGAGCAAGAGCCTCCCTGAAAGCTGGAGCCCTGTGAATGGCAAGCCTTTAATTTTGAGATGCAGTCCTGTATCATAAATATTAGGTTTGATAAACATGTTTTTAGGGTGTTTAAAAATATCCATGAATGAGGCAGAACACTGAGATGGCAGAAACTCTATGTGTTGTAGCATTTTGAGAGGCTCAAAATGTACTTTCATGTAGGCAAACAGTCTTCTGAAAGGTATTTTCCATTTTGGGCTTGATGTCACACATAAAAGAGATGTGACTTCTATTTTTATTCTGGCACAAGCTCATACTTTCAGATATTCTATTTATATCCTGCAGTTTGTAAATGTTCTTCCACTCCCCACCTGTGGCAGCACTGCACAGATTGTGACTGAAAAGGGGTATGTTCCCTGGCACCAGTCAGATGTTTTATGATGGTGCACTAAGGTGACACTGCAGACTAGCATCTAAGGCTCCCAAACTGCATCCAGCCTGTCCACAGGTCTGTGGCTAGCAGCTGGTGGGCAGTCAGTGGAAAGGAGCAGATGTGCATTTCATCCTTGTGTCAGCCCTCAGCAGTTGTGATGATATTTGACAACTGAGCTGAAAGTGTTATTTTAGGTGCAGGGGCCATGGTTTACAAAGGCTGGACTCTGAAATAGGGCAAGAAACACTGAATTGTGAATCATTCCCAGTCTTCTGTTTGAGGGGGTATTTTAAATACAGCAATGTTTGTATCTTAATAACCAGATGTTTTTAAAGGCTTAGCATGTGAACCTGGTCTTCTAAGGATAACAGGTTATGTAATGAATGAAAAATTGAAGTAAATGATTCTCTGCAAGATATCTTTTATGTGAATGGTAAGCCTGTGATTTGAAGCTAAAGCTTTATCTTTGATCTTGATCTGAAAGTGTTCTGAGTGCTGTATTGCAAGACACTTCTTGCTGTGCAGCCCATCCCTTTGAGTTACCTCCTCAGCTTAGCAGCTAACACAGGTCAGGAGCTGAAACTGCATTTTCTGATTGTCCCATTGTCAAAGCAGCCTCCTGCAAAGCCACAACAATAAAACCAAAATTGTTAGCTTACAGGAACAGTGTGTTACTCAGCACCAGTTTAATTTGACTGATTCTGATTTCCAAAATTTGAATGTGACTACCCTTAGTTTACAAACTGCTTTTGATCATGCTAAGTTTTGGCCAGATCTGGTTGTTGCTGTTCTGCCATGGCCTGAACTCCATGCCTGCCCTCTGTGCCTATGCAGCCTTACACTTCTTGGCACAGATGTCCTGTATAAATACCAGCTAATGAATGTATTTGATCCCCTTCCTCCCACTCAGCTGAGATACACAACTCTCAATCACACTGAAACAAGTCAGGTGAAAGATACTGCCACTTTTTCTATATACTCATAGCAAAAACATTTTAGGCTCCCTTATGCATACTTTTTGTTCTGCAAATCTTAACAAAAAGAGACTGTTGTTTGAATGAAACTTTTATCAAGTTGGATGGGTGTCACAGACACAGAACAATGTTACTTTCCTTATAGATGCTATTGTTGTTTCTGTATCACTGCTGTTGATTTCTAACTGACTTTTTTTTAAATAAGCCTTTTTAAAAAAAAAAAAGGAAAGCTTATGCTTTCTGACCTTGCTTGATATCTACTCTTCTTTTAAGAGATCTTCTGACAGGATCCATCATTATTCATTGACCTCTTAATCTATTTTTCCCACATGCACAATCCTGCTGGTTTAACAATGTCTTCACTAAATAATGAATATTGCACTATATCCAAGGAAAAAAAATCAATTTCTGACATAGCTCTAATAGTGGGATCAAAAATGGGAGAAGCTGAACAAATCTTGGATTTGCAGAGCAGGGTTAACTTAAGTGCTGAGAAACATGCAGTCTTCAGACCTTGTGGAAACAATACCCCAGACAGAAGTTTATATCATTTACAAAAAGGAAGGTGATCTCATGTGCTGCAGAATCACGGAAGTGAGAAATGGAAAAAATGTCCTTGGTCATCTTGACACCAGCTTAAGTTTCTTCTGTGCAAATACATTTTCTGCTGCCTTCTCTGAATTTCTTGTACATGTTAGTAAGGATTTACTGCTTATTGTACTCTTTACTCCTTTCTTCAGAATGGCTTTCACTCACAGTTGAGAGGATGGGTGGTGGGTGGTGGGCTCTACTGGTGCTTAGCCATGACTGTTCTCACAGATTGATTAAAATGGGATGGAACAGGCAAGAAAAGCAATATAAAGGTAACCTGATGAAAGGTCTAAACTAGAAAGGTTAAAGGCCTAAAGGTAAAACACAGAAGGGCTAAAGGAATGTATTGTTTCACTTATTTTTGTGTCCAATCTGAAACCTCTTGGAGAACTTCATTGTGGTTTATGTGCATAGCTTCTAGACTTTCTGCAACTCAACGCTTCCTCCATGAATCTGAACTCTGCTTTCTCCTGGCTAGGACATTTGCCTCTCAAGAGATTGCAAATACTCAGATTTCAAGCATTTAAGAAGGTACCCTTTAGATTCCATTTGCTTTTTCTTTTTTTTTCTTTAGCTTTGAAGACAGTTTGTTTGACATAGGATCTAATTTGACCGGTTGCAGTATCAATGACAGTAGAATAAAACGAAAAAGAAGTAAAATATTTTAGTGAAAACTAGCCCTGTACTGCATTAAAAAAAAGTCATGACTCAGAAAATGTCGAATGGATTGAGTTCTCCATGGCTCCTCAGTGACCCCCACAGATGCTTCCTGTCTTGATTTCAGTGTTTGTAGCTCTTTGTAATTTACTTACATCCCACGCAGACATCCCTTTACTAACATCCTGTGAACCTCTAGCTGTGTTTCCTTATGAGTGCTTGGTTTCCTACGAGCAGAAGGACTCGTTTGTGTGAGGCTGCTTTGTCACAGTTGAGAGCTGAGGGAGCTCAGCTCGCCTGTACAAAGATGCAGACTGTGGTAAATGAAGGATCTGACCAGGACAAACTTATCTCCTGTAAAAACAGAGCAGTTCTGTTGGATTTTTGGTGTTGACTCAGACTTTGTGTTTCTATAAGTAGAAATAGTGACTTACAAAGTGTGAAACTACAGCAAGAATCAGGCTACACTGACACCATTCCCACACAGTTTATGCAGACTTATTCCAGCCTCTCTCCTGTTAGAGCAAAATTTGTTCCTGATAACAGTATTAATAATGATTCAATGCTCAAGGTTGTGATGAGCCATCAGTCCCTGGTCTTTGGAACAGCTCAATCTCCAGCCAAATAAGAGCTTTCTAACTCACAATGGCATGCTAACACACTTGGTGTGCTTCCTTGGAAATAGCTCCCCATAAATGTATGACATGAATCTTAGCACAAATTTTATAGGAAGTTTGCAGCCGAATGCAACTGAGTCTGAATTCCCCTCTTTCCTCTCCTCCCTAAATGTTCTGTAACTTCTCTGCTGGGAACAATCCCTGACCATTAAACCATCATGTTCCACTACTGAGTTAGAAATTGTCTTGGCACAAGGGGTTACTTAAAGTTTACACAAACCAGTTTTTCCAGGTTCTGTGGGGTTTAAAAGAGTGGAAAGTTACCAGAAGCAGCACAAAACCAGGTGCTGGATAATCAGAAGCAAGAATTGCAGAAGTGACTGGGAAGCCTTAGTGAGGGGGACAGGACAGGCAAGTTGGCACTTGGTGCACGGGAAGGAGGGGACAGTTAAGACTGGGTGACTGAAAAGAATGCTAAACACAAGCTGTAAAGGCAAATTTGAGCTCTCTGAAAGTCACTTTGCTCTATCTGAGTACAGTGAAGAATGGGAAGCAGCAAAATTTGCTTGCCATATATGATATCTAGCAAGAACTATTTACTCTTCGTGACATTACAATAAGTTTTGAGTCTTGGTTTGCTGTGTGGAGCATGTGTATTCAATGGTACAGGTGTAGCATGTGCATCATCTCATGAATGCCATCTGCCACTGACAGAGCAGTGGTGTAAAGGAAGGCTTTACTTTCTGTAGTAAGGGATTGCCCAAAGCATGGGGCAGCAAGGCCAGCATCTAGTTTTGTTGGTAGGCAGGCCACCATCTCTCAGGCAGCCCACCAGGTAAGGAATTTGCACCACAGCAGTATAGCTAAAAATTCACTATGAAGTGACCCACTCCAGTTTGGGTAGCATACGGTCTCCCATGATTTCTTACTTATGCCAAATAAGCTCTTTTAACATTATTTCTTTACCTTTGCACTATCATTGTGTCCCAAGAGCAGAGGTGGAGGCAGGGAATGCATGCAGTGCCTGGATTCTGGAATCTGGTGTATTTTAGAAGTTCTGAGGACAGGAGGTGCAGCAATGTGCTCTCCTAAGCAGCCAAGGAGGTAATTGGACCAAAACCTGCCATACTGAAATAACTTTCCTCTTGCCTTTTTGCTTTGGGCCAGACCCAAAGCATGGGACAAAGCTTTCCCTTGGGGCACTGTACCTTCTCCTCACCTTGCCCAGCAAACCTGTAGGGTGTGGCAATTCCCCTCCTTTGGGAGCTGTTTTATGATCTTTGCATAGAGGAGGCTACAGAAGTGCAAGGTGTTATTAGATGCAGTGATATATTTCCATAGAAAATATCATTGGCTAAGGAGATGGAGGAGCTAGGAGCCAGGACTCCCATTCACAAGTCTGAAGACATCCTTGTATGCAAGAACTGGTTTAGAGTCTCCTTATACAGAGATTAGTATCATCTCCCCCTTTCTTCTGGATCATAAAGGCTCCAAAAGAAGGTTGATGTGCACATGTGCCAAGGAAAGACAGTGAAACTCTAGTTTTGGTCTGGCCACCCTTAGGGCTACTGCAATATTAACTAAGAGACAGGCAGATATTCTGGGCAGATAAGTCTCTGCCAGCCTTCCTCCATCAGAATGGCCTCTTACTCTTAGCAAGGCCATTTTTTCAGGACGCCATTGTGTGTCCTTTACTTTTGTCTGTCATATCATGAATTTTATAGAAAATTCTTCGTTACTCCATGGCAGTAAGCCATTATTTGAATGTGAGAAAAGGAGCAGAATCTAGTCCATCAAAGAATTTGCATTATTGACTGTAATTATTGCTGCATTTTGTTTCATCTCCTCCTTTCCAAGTGCTTCTCATCATGTATTTTAGCCCACAGTGTTCAGTTCAGGATACTGAAACAAATATAGGAAGATTTTCGAATCTCCTTCTTCTGCTGAGGCTTTCAGGCATGGGGAGGTGAGAGATCAATAGAAGCTTGGGATTTTTCTCCTGCCAGTCCCCAGGCTGTCTGTGGAGCTCACACCAGCCAGATGTGGCAGTTTCTGCAGCACCTCTGCAGGCAGCAGCTCCCATCTGAGCAGGTGACCTGGCCCCAGCTGGAGATGCCCTGTGCTGGCATGGTGTGTGCTCAGAGGGGATGCAGGTGATGAGAGCACTGCAGGGCTGTGTGTGTTTGGGGCCACCACCCCTGCCACCAGAGGGGCACCAGCCAGGGTGGGGCTCAGGCTGGAGCCACCCTTGGAGCTCATGGCAGTGTCACTGCCTCCAGGTGCTGCAGGGTGAGGAAAGGGGTCTGGTAGGGCACAGGCAGCCGTGCAGGAAGGGGAGGAAAGGCTGTGGGGGAAGGGGAACCAAAGGAAATTCATTGATGGAAAGCAGAGGGGGATATGGTCTTGTTTTTATTTTTAACAATGGGCAGCTGTGAATTTTTACGCAGGATTATTTTAGGTCTCAGGCCAAGCTGTTTCATGCTTCACTGGTGTCTGAGTTTCCCCTCCAGCTATCTGAATCCAAGTGATATTATTTGCAATTACTTCAAGAAAGCAGAAGCTCAGGGGGAGTGTCCTTGGTGAATGGCTGTAATTTCTGTGCTGTGGCTGCCCAAAAGCTATTACAGCTCTGCTATCTCTGGCTGCCTGCCAGCAGGAAGGATTCTTTCTAGAATTAATTGTGTTTCCCACCTTATAGATACTCCAGGGAGCATGAACCAGGCTTGCAATGGGTGAGTTGCCTTGCAAGAAACAACAACATGTCTTCTGATGCTGCACCATAGAAGAGGAGTGCGAGCAAGAAGGTGGACATGCTACTCACTTTCAGATCTTTGCCTATAGCCAAAAATTAGTAATGAATGGGGAAAAAGAAAATAACCCCAGTGTTAGGCTCATTCCTGTTTCTGGTGCAGAGGAAGTGTGGGCTGCTTCTCCAGAGTGTTATTCACAGCAATGTGCAGAAGCTGCTCCTCTGTGCTTTGCTACATGAGAACAGGATCTGCAAGGAAACTGGAAGCTCAGGCTTTTTGGCTTTGCTTTATTTAAATGTTATTTAAATAGAGGTACCACAACTGCACCTATATTGTACGGTGAGTAGGGGGACAGATTTGAACTTGCCCCTCATCTACTGGCAATGTCACATTCCTGTGCAGCCTGTGAGCAAGACTTGAGATGTGCTGGCTGAGCTCAGGCTGTCTTTAGCTCAAGCCCCTTGCTGTCAGCACAGAGCAGGACAGCCATGCTGTTCCCTGCCTGGTCCACTCCCAAGGACCACATGTGCTTCTCTCACACCACCATTGCAGGAGGGACAAGGCAGTGTGCCAAGCCACACAGAAATAGGGCAGGTGGGAACTTGTAGATGACATCCTGTCC
Organism: Luscinia megarhynchos; assembly: GCA_034336665.1. Taxonomy (NCBI): domain Eukaryota; kingdom Metazoa; phylum Chordata; class Aves; order Passeriformes; family Muscicapidae; genus Luscinia; species Luscinia megarhynchos. The sequence goes on from JAPFBE010000003.1 coordinate 18,402,721, forward strand.
ATGCAACATGGGGGAGGCACTACATGGAGCCTGTGGTGACCTGGGGGCAAGGAGCCCAGAGAGTCTCAGCCTCTGGCTGAGCACCAGAAGGTACTGCCTGGATTTGCCAGATCTTTGAGGACTGTTTATGAAAAACGAGCCTGTAAAGCTCAATGTCATGATGGCTACCCCATCCCCTCTCATGCTCTTGAGGCAGGGAGTCGTGCCAGCCACCTGCTAATGTTTGGCTGTGCCAGGTCCACATGGACCAGATAGTCCTTGTTTCCCCTTTGCAGGAAGCAAAGGGAAGGAGGAATTGCCTGAGAAAACTCCCTCCCTCCTTCACAGCATAATGAGCTTATACAGGATGAGTTGCAATCTGGCCCTATAGATTTTTACTTGATAAGTCTGGTATTTTTATGAGAGGGCATGTTGAGACATTATGAGACATTATCAATTTTGTTAGATACATTCAATAGACCTGAAGTGGTGGTTAGAGAGCAGGAACTAGGCAGGCAAAGGAAATATAAAGAGAAAAGGAAAGCAGAAAAAGAACCGCCCCCCCCCGCCAAATTAATAACAACAAAAACATCCCACCAAAATAAAAATCCTTTTTTTTTCTTTATACCTTTTAACACCAAAATGCCAAAATACTTAATAGTGAGGTCTTCTGTGAACTGTCACAAAAATGTTCATGTTAAAAAACCCACCAGTTTATTAAAGGACTGAGATAATTTCATTTACTGTCTTTTGCAAAGAATATTAAAAAATAAACTAAATGTTCATGTAACCTAAATGGAAACAGAAAGTGCTGCTAACACACATCTCTACACAGCCAGCTGCTGTCCTCTGGTTCTGCTTTATTCCCTTTTGTTCTATTGCACCAGGACTGATGCAGTATAATATTATTGATAATATTTGCATATGACAGGTTATGTAAGTGAGATTGGTGGTACTTGAGAAGGGGTACATTCTTCTTTCTTCACCTGTCAAGTAAAACGAAATTCATTCAGCATCCCAAATGAGCTGTGGTAGGTACTCATGGTATAGAGACAGTGCTGAAAACACACTGGAGTCAGCATCTGATGCAGGGCCAGATCCCCAGGATGATTCACATGTCTGATGGATGTTTTACATCCCTGCATCACTGCTTGGCTGCAGATAAAAGGCAGGAGGTTGATTCTCTCGGGGTCTGTGTTTTGGTTCATGAAACCACCAAGGTACCTATGCTGCTGCCTCCACACATGTATGTACCCATCCTTTCCAAATGCTTGCACTGCAGCACAAGTGGGAGTCATAAACCTTGGCTGCTTTGCCTCTGGGATCCAGAGCAGAAACTGGTGGTAGAATAAAAGGAATGCAATGCCACCTTAAACCCAGCAGCAGGGAAGAAGCCCACAAATTCAGGGTGAACACTTTTCCCATGCCTTCCCCACACAGAAGCAGGAATGGGAATGTATAGACTTCATGTCCCAAAGGGCCCATGGGAACTGCCCAAGCTGTAGAGGGGGAGTAGATAGGCATGCTATTTCCATCTCCTCTAGCTAAATTGTTCTGCTTGGCATAAATAATTAAATTCTATTGCATAGCAAGAGGAAAATAGTGAGATTAGTTTGGGAAGGCGCTCACTTGGGAGACAGAATAGTTAGATTGAAATCCTTGTTTTAGCATTTAATTATTTATACCAAGTGGAATAGTTTTGCCAGAAGACATTAAAAGACATCCACCTAATTGAGTAATATGCTTATGATTAAGTTTAGCAGTGGTCAGGCAGAACATTGACATGGCTACCAGTATATCCCTGCTTAAACTGATTCTGGTCTAGGTTTACCATGCTTAGGTTGACAAAAACCAGACAACTCTTGCTTTGTGCACAGCTCCAGTAGCAGTAATGCAATCAGCATTGTTATAACAGGGCATTAATATTTCCCTAGTAAGAAATCATTTGACTTTCCAGTCATAGACCTTGAAGTAGTAAAAATTATACAGATGCATAGAAATGGTTGAGTGCAGTTGCAGAAAGGCAAAATTGTAAATTATTGTTGTCTCATGTGGGATGCAGTGAAAGAGGCAGCTTATAACATGAGATAGATCATTCATACCAGAAGAGGAATCACAGATTTGATGATATGTTAGAGATTCCTTAAGTGTGAACTGCATAAACAAAATGATTCCTTTTGTGTGAAGGAAAATGTTTCTTTAGAATTTAGAGTTTGCTTCTTCCTTCACCTACTGTCAACAAAATGGCCTTGGTGTTTAAATATACACAGAAAATGTGATTTAGCTGGTGAGCACTGCAAGGGGAAAAAATTGTTGGCTGTTTGTATGAAAATGGAGAGCTGATGTGACAGCTGATTTGGTTGAATATGATGTAGCTGTATTAACCTACAGGAGTCATGTGGTGAAGTCCAATCTGTGATCACTGGAAAAGCATTAAGTTGGAGAGTTTGGGATCCCATGCATAGCTTGAGCTGCTCATACACTCAGAGGCATGCTTCAGTAACCTTTTGAGAAAATGGTATGGTTCACTCAAACATTTTGCAATAGGTTTAAAGTACAAGATTCACACTGATTTATCACTGTGCACAGTCCTGCTGAGGCTGCTGGGCAGCCATGGGATGTGGCTGGTCAGGGAGGATCCTGAGGCAGGAGGGAACAGCTGTGTCCTCCACATCTGCCTGCTCTGATTCCCTGTGGTTGTGCAGCCCCACTGCACCCTGCAGCTGATCTCATACACCAGCTGTCTAGAGCCAGTACTCTGATGCTGCCAGCATGACCATGCAGATGCCAAAATGCAAAAATAGGATTCTCAGAGGTGGTCACAGCACAAACTCTTATACTGCTCTTTTGTGTTACGAACTGCACTGAAATACAAAGGAGCAGAGCTGGTGTTGTTAAGCAGACAATTCACTGCCAATGTCAGTAAAGCCATTTATGTCAAGATTTTCAAACTCCCAGATGATCTGGAAACTGCTTAAAACAGACACTTATTCTGCTCTTGTAATTTATTTTGCAGATGAGTCTCTCACTGATTTCAGTCCTTCAGTGCTATTAGCACTTCTCATCAAATCTTTCCTTGTTAGAGCACCAGTTGGAGAGCTTTTATGTGCTTATTATTGCTAAAAAAATATTTTCATATCTATCAGATATGATTTTTCTTATCTGTGTTCTTCAGACTGCATCTTGGCAGGAATATATCACAGTATTAAGTGTTCTGAATTTCTGATTAAGTCACTGGTCACTCGTGTGCAAACCTGCAGTAACACCATGCCATATTTTATGCTCACATTAGACAAACAAAGTGTTCAGGGTTGTTTCCCAAAGGACAAAATGGCACAGCTGGGAACAAGGATCACAGTGCCAGTTTGGACACCATTCACCACCTGAAAATGTCAGAAGGTTGTAAAGAGATCCTCACTGCTTTTGATAGTAGAATGCAAAAACATAAAAGTCTTCTGAGCCCTGTTCTTGTAAACAGGGCTCAAAGTGACCAAAAATGCTTCCAAGTACCAAAACTCTTAAGTCTCCCTTCAAAGTCTGGTTTACATCTCCTAAAGCTGAAATGCAGGATCATCTGCAGAGTATTTAGATTGCCTTACAATTGCCACTGCTCTTTAAAGCCTTCTTGCACTTACAAACTGGGTCTGAAACAGGGAGCAAAGCAGAAGAAATTCTTCCTTCTAAGAGCTTCTGTGCTTTACTGTAATTGCCACTTCTCCCCTCCTCAAAATGCAGGTTATATAAAGTTCTCTCAGCTTCATGGCAGTCTGAAAAAGGGATTTAGCTTTTTAGAGTGAGAATGGAGCTGATGTGATGCTCAGAAATGAGGGGACAATTGCAGTGTAAAATTGGCTTGCTTGTGCAGGACAGACGGGATGGTGATGTGAAAGGAAGATTGCACGGATTGATTTGATTAAAAGGCTGTGAAAGCAGAGTCTGAATGGGTATGTCTGGAATGAAAGGGCGTCTGGGGGGACAATTCTCCTGCAGGGTGGGGCTTTTGGTGTTTGGCATTGCAGATGCTAGCTGCAGAAATGCTATGATTTAAGAGCTCACACTTGGCTCTAAGTCTGGGACAAACCATATTTAAAAGAGTGCCCTTGGATATATCTTAATAATGTAAAAGATTTTAAATAGTTTTCTAAAGGCAAGGAAAATTCTGTTTTTCTTTTCAGAAGTAGAGGAATACTTACAAGACCTTTTTAGTATCATTGGCCTAGAACAGTCCTTCTTTTCTCTATCATAATTATCATTAATTAAAAGATTCTCTATATAAGACAATCCAGGACAGGGAAAATTAATGAAGCTTACAGGACCATGATGTTTCATATTCAGACGTCGTGTTGGGTTCAAAGGCAAAACTGGGACTCTCAGATGTGATCACAGTACAAACTCTTACAGTGTCAACAGAGCTGTGGACTGGCAATATTCCACCAGCAGGTGCCTATGGTTAGAGATGTGACCTAAATTTTACATGTTGCCACAGATATTTAAAGAAGGGGAACTGAGGTGCATGTTGATTCATAAAATGTTTTGGCCTCTCCTTTTTCTTTCTCAGGAATCTCTAATCAAGTTGAAATTGTCTTTCTAATTAATTATTTGCTACCCCAAATGCTTTATTCAAATAAACCCCAATGCTTTATTCAAGAACATTGTTGAGGTGCCTGGGCAAAACCAGTCATAAATCATTACTCACATTGCTGAAATTTTTGTCAACATCTTTCATTTCCAATTTGTGTCAGGACAGGGCTTGCACTCACTTGAGTGCACATAGTGACAGGTTGAAACTCGAGCCAGGCTTAAAGTGATTTCCATGCAGAAGAGAGTTCCTCTCCTTTGGTGAGAAGTATGTGAAGAAATTCTTACTGTGTGTGATACCCAGCGAGCATTCACAATATTTATTGAGCATAAAGTTGCCTCCATTAGATGAATTTATGTCAGCAGAGTTATTATTCATGTGTGAGAGACATAAATAATAGAGCCAGAAGACCTCAGCATGCTGCAGTCTCAAAGCCACATGATATATAGGAATCTGAGTGGGAGAGCATTAGTATTATGCAAGTGATTTGTTAATGAAAATGTGTAATTTAAAGAATGTTTATTTATAATGATAGAGGAAAAGGTCTTAAAGTAGCAGTCTTCTATCAACTGGAAGTGGTGTAAACTGACTTTAAGGGTCCCTGATTTACATTTAATAAGAAAAACAGGACTACAAATACAAGCCTTTCAAAAGCTGGAAAAAGCAAGCCAGTCCCTCACTCAAGCCCCAGGAAACAGGGTCAGGCTCCAAGGGAAAAAGAAGAATTTATGTAAATATACAAACTCCAGCCAGAGGTTGAGTTGAAATATTTAGTCCTTTAAATTCTGAAGCAGAAACCTTCCACAGAACTGGCTGCCTAGGTTCTGGGGTTTGGTAGAGCAGTGTATTCCCTTGTGTTTTCATTCATGTCATCATAATGAAAGCTGACTTGCTTTTTGAATAATATATACTTTATCTGCATAGTGAAAGGAACTGAAAAGAACATCATTAACTGCAGGTTTATTTATGGGGAGCCTCATATTAAACAGAATGTCCATTATAGCTGTAAGGGCTTTTTAACAAAAGGAATAGAAAAAGCTAGGAGAAAGTGGGTTTTCACTGTAAGCAAAATACCTTTAAAAAGCTTGCCTCCTGCTTAGTAAACAGATGAAGAAAACATTGTACTTGCAATGTACATACTAGCTTTGGGGTGTCACATGGCCAAAGACCAGGACTTCAAACCTTGAGCCTTTTTATGACAAAACATATCTGTGAATACAGAGCAAAACAGACTTTGCTCTGGCATTTCCCTCAGGAATGTCTGGATGTAAAAGAAGATTTAGGACTTGCCATGTCACACCACCCCTGCCACCCAAATGCTGGAGGAGCTGCTACCCCATTTGACACCTCTTTCATCAGCTTGCAGAGGGAACAGCCAGCAGTTGTTGCTTACTTCTATACTAAAATGCTACAGACTGCAGCTGGATCTGGTGAATACTGGGGAACAGCACAGGAGTGGAGGGAGTCAAACTGTACAAATGTCCCTGGTAAAATGTTACTTGTCATATCAACATTTGTGGATATCTTTTCCTCCATCATCTGGTTCTAAGATGGATTCAAATCATTTCAGCAGCCACTGCTGCTGACTTCTTTTACATCTTTTATAACAAAGCACCCCACAGTGCCTTAGCCAGCAGCTGATCACAGCAAGCAATATTTGCCCTGGATATTCGAGGAGATTCTGGCCCTGCAATGCTGCTGAAATGTCAGGAAGGCACAAAGCATTTAGAATCACAGAATCATAGAATCACTTAGGTTGGAAAAGACCTCAAAGATCACCAAGTCCAACCATTAACCAAACACTGCTTCCTCTCTCCTTGCTTGTCCTAGTTAAAACAGCCCCTTTGCAGTGTCCATAGAAGATGCCATTGCAATAGGCAATCTATTTAGGATTTAGCCACACATGCCTCTTCCACAGATCACTTGGATGCAAGACTCTACCTAGCAAAGCTAAGAGTCAAGGGATGCCACAAGAAATGTATTTTTTATGCCTCAATGATTGTAACCTCCTCTGCCTGATATCCCAGCTGTCCAGAACTCACATGCCTATTTTACCTCACCAGTGCAAGGAAGAATAATCAAGTCGACATCATTATCAACCTGTCACATTGTCTTTCCATCCATCCCTGGGTCCAATGCAAGAACACAGTCCTCCACTGATTTTTGTTTATTGCTATTAACATTATTCTGGTGACCAAAAAAATGGGAAAGTGTCAGAGTATATAACCTCAAATAGTAAATATTCACAACAGTTTTTGCAGTGGAAATAGTGCTGGACACAATAAGAAGTTCAGGGAATCTAGGCAATCTGAAGGAGGAAATCTATGTAGCCTCATCTCATCATGGTGGTGGAGAAGAAATTTGCTTTGCTTTATACACGTGCATTTCTCTTGACTGGAAAAGGCAGCCTTCAAAAGTGGATAGTTCTATGAAATTAATAAGGAAAGGTGGGCCCACTTTGCTGTGTAATTATTCTACTAGAACAAAACTCATTCCAATGCCAGCAGCCATATGAGTGTGCAGCTGAACAAAACATCTGTGCTGCAAGAACACAGTGGGAAGTGACCATATGTTCAAGCAATCCTAAATCCTTTGTCCAAAGCTAAACATGAAACTCTACCAGGAAGGTCTCCTGCTGATTTAAACCAGGTCTCACCACAATACCTGATATCCAAACAGGTATGAGATATTTAGACCTGCCTAAACCTTGTTCTGACAGAAGGCTGCATTTAAATTGGTTTTGTTGGAAGTCAAAAGGGTTGCATTTTGAAGGGTATCTGTGCCCAAGCCAGCACAAAACAATCCAGTTGAGAGACAAACCAAGGAAGAAAATTGTTCACTGTACCAGAAGGTGTAAAATTGGGCCAGTAGACATCCTCATGGTTTTATAGGATTCTGTGGGTATTAGGAACCCCTGCCACCACCTGGAGCTACTACTTTAATTGCAGGCCTTTATAGCCCAGAGCATTGATTTTTTTATTAAATTTTTTTATTTGAGGAACATGAGCTGGGGCTGAGTTATAATTAGCTGGAACTCTACTAGTTGAACTGCTCACAGTGTTCAAACATGGACTTGTTCCTGCTGATAGAAAAATCCTCATGCCAATGCTTGCAAATAAAGCAGAGAAGAAAATATTTCCCTAGGTCTGTACAATTCTGTGCCAAGAAAGATCTGAGTCTATCAAGAGCTGTAAATAGTCCCAGTACTCTCTAAGTTAAATAACTATGCAATGGGCTAGGTGTTACTCCATGATTAGTTTGTGGACAGGATTTTTGAACTGGAACAGGGAAGAGAGAAAAAGCCCCAGTAGGATACAAGAGCTCCCTCTGCTCCCACTTATGTGCCTGTAAGGAATCTGGATCCAGAACTCAGCAATAACCACAGTAACACACGTCTTCAAGGGGAAGGATTCATCTTATCTAATTCAAGTTGTTTGACAGGTGTTTGCCCAGCCTAAGACAGTTATATAGATTCTTTTTGTATTTATTGGAGAGATAAAGGCATTTCCAATTTATCCTGTTCATCTCAGGTGGCAGCCAATCTGATATCTGTACCTCTCTTCCCATACTAGGTTGCACATTCAAAGCTTTGCACTGTCTCTTTGGTCCTTCACTTAAATGCATGCTCAAGGTAGCTGGTTCACCAAAAAAATCTCCTCTCCTCTCCTCTCCTCTCCTCTCCTCTCCTCTCCTCTCCTCTCCTCTCCTCTCCTCTCCTCTCCTCTCCTCTCCTCTCCTCTCTCCTCCTCTCCTCTCCTCCTCTCCTCTCCTCTCCTCTCCTCTCCTCTCCTCTCCTCTCCTCTCCTCTCCTCTCCTCTCCTCTCCTCCTCTCCTCTCCTCCTCTCCTCTCCTCTCCTCTCCTCTCCTCTCCTCTCCCTGTCACCTTTTGGGAGAATTAGTTCTCCTAAGAGGTTCATAATATAATTTTATGATGGGAGTCTAAGTATCATACAAGACACAGACTAAATGCAAAATTTTGAGAAGATTCAAGCTGAGATTAACACCACGTTATCTGTAAGATCACGACTGGGAAAAAAAATAGAGAAGAGGAAGGGGAAGTGATTTAATTTCGTGCAGCTTTTTCAAGGAGTATTAACCCAGAGATGCAAATGCATTTTGTGGTAGTCTGCCTACCCCTTCTTCTGCTTGGTGACCTCTGTGTTCCCTCTTTACCTTCATCCCCTGCTGTAATGTGATCTTGATGAAATGAAGTGAGTCATGCACAAATTCTCACCAGGCTAAAAGGGGAAAAGGACTAGGGAAGAATGAAAAAATAAGAAAGTGTCTGAGAAGGGTCATTTGCAAAACTGTACAGGGAGGACACATGCATTTTGCTTGAAGTATTGAATGCACCTCTTTTCTGACTGGTGCCCCAGTGTCTCAGTAGTAACTAAAGAAAAGCAATGGTTTTGCCTACAAAACAAACAATGGATATGAAGGAATTTCCTTTGTTTTAGAGCTATTTGTTAATTTTGCCTTCATGTCTTAAATCTATTTACATTTCTTCATGATTTGTTGTTGCAGTCCTTAATTTGGGCACTTAAGTCTTTCATCTAGTCCTAAAACCAGATAGATTTTAGAGTTAATCAACTTTCAACCCTGTGATCAGAAAACCCACACACCCAACAAGAAAACCCTGGTGTTCCACTCACTCCTTGGCTAAAGTGGCATTTTTTCTGAGACAATTTTGCCTCGCACTTTCTGCTGCCAGACTTTGGCCACCATCAGTCATATTTGTATCTCATTTCAGTGGGATTATGCCTCAACATGGACAAGTGAGAGAGTTTGGGTATTCAGTAGCTGCTTCTGCAGGCATTCTACCTGCTTGGGCTGCAGGTAGAGGAGGGATGAAAGAAATGACTCCTGGTGATTCAGCTCAGATTTTTCTTTCATTTGTTTAATACTACTTGATCTCCAGAAAGGTGTTCTTAAATCTAATCCACTCCTTAAACAGGATCCTGATTCCATGCATATGAGTGCTACCTACCCCACAGTAGCTCTATTGGAGCTCCCACTGTATTCACTGGATTGAGGCAATTTTTATTCACATGAACACATTTAGGACATGTTACTTGCATGAATAGCTCCAGATTTTTTCCTAGGCTGGCAGCCTCAGAACCAGGTTCAGACACCTGCATTCACTTGCCTGTAATGTAGGTGCTGTGAGCCTGGTGCACAAGCTCCTGCTGCAGGCAGTGAAGAGCTGGGATCCGATTAGTTGCCTTCATACCAGTGTCTGGCAGGGCCAACACCATCTTTGATTACCCTTGATTGCCTAATTGCACTGAATACTTAAACTGAAGCAACAGCCCTGAGCCCTGATCAGCTCAGCCAAGGGAGCCTGAAGAGGGATTCAGGACCCCTTGGATGTGCTGTCTGGATGGCAGCAGGAGCCTGAGCATGCAGCAGGCACGTAGAGCACCTGAGCCTTTTCCAGACGAGTTTAGGGTAGGTCTGTGCTCACACACTGAGCTACAGGCAGGCAGGTGAGGGAGATGCTCAGCACCTGGCACCACACACAGCAGCTCCCTGCAGGATGTGTTAATTTAGGCTTGATAGGCTGTGCTGGGCACAACCAGCTCATGATTGCCTGCAAATGCCAAGCAGACATGCACCAGGAATTTAGTATCTTTTCCATCTCTTCTATTTAGAAATTTGACCACATGATTATTATTTAAATAAGTTCAGTTTTCTATGTAATCAAATGTAAATAAAAAACCATTTATTTTCCTTAGTGTTGAGGGATTAGGATGGGTTCTGTCTCTTTCACAGCAGTTTGTAGAAGGTGTTCATTACTATAATTTGTTTTTCTAGCACATTCTTTCTGTCTGCCAGGTTTGACAGTTTGGGGCCTTATTTGCTCTGCAGTGTTATCTCTTAAATTTTTCCCTGGCTATATACTGTCTTTTTAATTTTCAAACTGCACCAGAAGGATCATTGAAGAACTTGGACTGACATCCAAAAAATACTTGCCACCTAATGCCCTTCTCAGCAACTAAGAGCCTTGAGAGCAATACAACTTTTAGTCTAAAATTCTTTCTTCAGTTAATACAAGTATTGAATTTGCTATTTTCTATCTATCATGACATGTCCATGAGGAAAAATATTCTGAAACACTTTGATTAAAAAATATCCATCTGTTTAATTTCGGTCTGTTCAATTAACACAAGCTTCATTTCAGCTCATCTGAGATTTGTGCTGGATTTCTCTGTTGGGGTCCAGTGCCTTGTGATGTTGGGGGTTTTGGAACCTGATGCTCTTATTTTCCCATGGAAAACAGGTTGACCATGAATTACAACACCCTCCCATAGGTGTTACTTGGCAACTGTTGGCTTTAAGAAACTCCATCCCAAAGCAAAATAGAAGTGCTTGTTTCTGTATGTCTAAATGATTTGAAAAGAAAATTTAAAATTTATGAGACTCGAAATCAAACCTCCTGAGCACAGTCGTCTGTATTAAGGTAAACTTTTCTAAAAACAAAACTGAAAATTGAAAAAAATAAAATGAAGCTTCCCACTGACTATCTGTGGCACAACAGATGATTCTTGGAGGTGTAAGTCATGCATCAAGCATAAAGACAAGTTTATTGTTGAAGAAGTAGAGGCTGCTTTACATTTATGACTTTTGACATTTATAAATGTCATAAGTCAACTCTTCATATGCATGATCAAGCAAAGCCAAGCTACATTTTAATAACAGCAGAAATACATCTTTGATGGCAATCAAATGTGTTGCAAAATACTTGGAGATTTGAAGTCATCTATTAAAGTTAATCAAACAGCCTTTAGATTAATTTTATCCTGCTTTATCTTATGTGAATGCTTCTTAACACAGTATTTTCATTGATAAGATGAAGCAGTTCAGAAGTGTAAAATTTCTGAAGTGCTGAAAATTTCAGAAAACTGAGTGTGCAAGGAGGCATTACTGCCTGCCTAGACACAATGGTACTCATGCTTGCCACCCACATTTTTTCCCTGAGCAACTATCATCCAGTTTAGCTCTTCCCAAGCCCTGAGCAGACACATTCACAGTAATTGCCACTTTGTAAATTGTCACTCCATGTCTGTGTAAAGGATGGCATAATTACAGAATCATATTACAGATAATGTTATTTATTGGATAGTCCTGCCTAGACACCTGTCAGTAAATAGGTCTTCTTATGGCTTTTTCTCTGTGGATAAATTTCATAAATACATCTTCAGCAAGCACTATATATCAGATCTTTTGATTTTCTATCTCCAGATATTTGTGGGTTTTCTAAATCTAAGCTCTTGAAGATGCATACAAAGGGGAGAATGTTATTTAATATCTTAATCAATTATATAGACAAAGGCATCAAGTGTGCCCTCAGAAAGTTTGCAGATGACACCAAGCTGAGTGGTGCAGCTGACACTCCTGAAGGATGGGATCCATCCAGAGGGACCTGGACAGGCTTGAGAAATGGGCTCATAGGAATCTTATGAGCTTTAACAAGACCAAGTGCAAGGTGCTGCACCTGGGTCAGAGCAAGCCCCTGTATCAATGCAGGCTGGAGATGAACAGATGAGAGCAGCACTGCTGAGAAGGACTCAGGGTGCTGGTGGGTGAGAGGCTGGACATGAGCCAGCAGTGTGTGCTCCCACAGCCCAGACACCCAACTCTATCCTGGGCTCACCACAGCAGTGTGGCCAGCAGATTGAAGGACGTGGCTCTTTCCCTCTACTCCACTCTACGGAGACGTCATCTGGAGCACTGCATCCATCCAGGTCCCCAGCATGGGAAGGGCCTGGACCTGTTAAAACAAGCCCAGAGGAAGGCTACTAAGATGATGAGAGGGATGGAGAACTCCTATGAGGAAAGTATGTGAAATTGGGGTTGTTCAGGCTGGAGAAAAGAAGGATCCAGGGTGACCTTATTGCAGCCTGGAGTGGTCCTCCTAGAAAGCCAGAGAGGAGCTTTTTGTAAGGCTGTGTAGTGAGTGATAGGACAAGGAGGAATGGCTTAAAAATGAAAAAAGTAGGTTTAGATTAGATATTAAGAAGAAAGTCATGACTGTGTGGTGAGCCACCAGAACATGCTGTCCATCAAAGTTGTGGATGTCCCATCCCTGGAAGTGCTCAAGGTCAGGCTGGATGGATGGAGCTCTGAGCAAAATGGTCTAGCAGAAGATGTCCCTGCCCATGGCAGGGGCATTGGAACTAGATGATTTCTAAGGGCCCTTCCAAGCCAAAAGTCTATGATTCTGTGATTCTACCCACACCAAGACAAAAACACGTGTACAGAACATATGGAGGAGCAACAGAGGAGAAAGTCACCAAAGCTGGATCTTCTCTGGCTTCTCCCATTTAACAGGCCCCTGTAATGTTCTGGTTTCCACTGCTTTGAGCCTCAGAGAACTTTTGGCCAGAGTGTATCTCTTTGTGCTTGGAAGATCAGAGAGCGAATCAGCCATTCTTTATTTGTTCCAGTGGCTGATCCTTCACTATTAAGAAATGTGTTTCCTACATCAGAATAACCCCTAACTTAAAAAATAGAAGAGGTATTGGTTGGAGACAGTTAAATATGATCTTAGTAAAACACAAGAGTGATTGAGCTGTCCCCATTCCAAGATCATGTTATTGCCCACAAAATATCAAGTATTATTTCTTCTGGCAGTGTCTGTCCCTGAAATAAAAGGACCTCAATTTAAAGAATCACTTAGTTACTGACATAAACAATGATGAGATATTAAAAAATACATGAGAACTGAAGGCTCCATCTGTCTCGTAAAAAGAAGTCTCACATAGCCACATGTTACTGCATAGGCTTCCCAGTGGGAAAGCCCTTGCTCAGCCAGGAAGGATCACTTGTCATTGCTAGAGAGAGGAAAGAGACAATCTGTTCTGGCTGGTTTGCTGGGCAGAACAGCTTTATGGTGATAGGGATCACAGCTATCACAGTTTGTGAAGGGCTCGAGGTTATTTCATTGTGCTGCTGACCTTGTGGCAGAGCACAACACCATGCACAGGGCTACAGTCCTTCCCCATGTCTGAAGCATATTGTCACCCACCTGCCCTTGCCCATGTGTGTTTTTTCTCTTCACCTCGTCCTGCAGCCATCACTCAACCTCCTTGGAGCAGGCAGTGTGACCCACTGTGTTTGCTCAGTACATAGAGGAGCAAGGCCTGTCGCTGCTGAGCAAAGAGTTACACATATTAAACATCACTGTTGGCTCCTGTCATGCCATTGCTCACCAAGAGACTGTCACTTTTGAAACTGCAACACTTTGGAGGGACTAAACAGTTAAGCTCATGGAAATCAGACATTTCGCTCCAGAACTTCCCCTTCCTTCTGTTTTTAAACTCACTTTCCTGTTATATGTTTTCCTGTCTGCAACCTCATCCCCCACTGCTGGCTGCTGACCTGGTTCTTGCTTGTGCATGGAAGCACAGAGGCTTTCCTCCAGGAGCATCCTGCTCTCCACAGCAGGGCTTGCTGGTGCTGAGACATTTCAGTGTCATTCACACTCTCTCCCTGGAAAGGATGGCAGTCTGCAGACTCAACACCCTTGGTCTGGAAATCCCAAAATCCAACTCTGCACCTCCCACCACCATTCCTCCTCCGGGTCAGGAGTCATAGGCTCATAGGTTTCATAATGTTAGAAAAGACCTCTAAGATCACTAGGTCCAAATGTTAATGGGAAACTGCCAAATCCACCACTAAACCAAATCCCCAAAGTGCCCCACCCACACATTTTTTGACCACTTACAGGGAATGTGATTCCACCACTTCCCTGTAGAACCTGTTCCAATGCCTGAACAGTGAAGATATTTTTCTTAATATCTAATCTAAACCTTCCCTGTTGCAGCTTGAGACTGTTTCCTCTTGTCCTGCCACTTGTTACCTGGGAGGAGAGACCAACATCCATCTTGCTACAGCCTCTTTTAAGGTAGTTGTAGGGAGCAATAAAGTCCTCCCTCAGGAACATCACCCTTCTCTTCTTTAGGCTAAACAATCCCAAGTCCATCAAGAGGTGCCAAACCTTCTCCAGCTCTGTTGGTGAAGGAAGGAGCTGGCTGCAGCCCTCCTCTGTTCATGCTCCTGGCCTGTCTCTGGACACTTATTTCTAGCCTGTGTGTCTGCATACAGCATGTTGGGAGAAACACCTGGAATTCAGCCAGCTGACATCTACTGAACTGCAGAGAGACCAAATGGCTGTAAAAAGGGGATGTTCTTCCTGGGCAGATACACTGCATAGCAAAAGGGGAGCATAGAGCAGGTTGGGACAATCGGGAATGATAGGAAATCTTGCTTGGCCCCAAGCTGGTGGGATGGGCTCTTTTGGAATGGTTTGGCACGAGAGAACAGCTGCTGGTCAGGGCTGCCAGGCTTGATGCTGTCCTGGGTGTGGAGGGACTGTCAGTGTTTGAGCAGTCAAGGGGAAACTGTAGGAGCCACTTTGGAAAGGAAATAAGGATTGAAGAAAAGCAGGCTCCCTGTTTGGAAAGCAAAGTAATAAAGCACTGAGGGAGCTGAGACAATAAATGGCTCTTGCTTATTGGTTTCCTGGTCGTTACTTGCTGGCTGAAAACAAATGTGTGTTATGGGAAATGGAGGGGATTTTCTTGAAAGATCTGGGAATCAGGAGGACACAGAAATGGGAAAAGAGGAAAGGGGAAAGGCTTGCAACAGCTGCTTCCCTGAAAATATCAGCTGCATGTATGTGCCTGTCTCCTGGCAGGCTCCATGGCTGAGGGTCAAATGACTTGTGTGGGAGCAGAGGGATGGAATGGATGATCCAACCCCCAAAAACACCCCAAACTGCACAGCCTGTTACAGTGGTGTGCTACTCAGGTGCACATCAGGAACTGGCTGAGAGAAAGCACTGCCTAAATCCTCCAGCTTCTTGGCCCATATAATCAGTTCCTCTGGAAAAATGAGGGTTGCCTCTTTTGGCAGACCTGCTTAGAAAGCAGCAAGGAGAATTCAGTATCATAACAAACCTCCCAACCTGGTAATAGGCTCTTCAATATTGTCTTCAAGATTTTTCTTTACTCCTGTGACCAGACTTGGGGCATATTACAAATTTCAAGCTTCCCTTGAAATAGCAAGGGTGTGTTTAATATAATGTTTCCCACCAGCTAAATTAGACTGGGGAAAAAAATCTGCCTATATTTGGCAACAGAGTTAATTCATTTCCCAAGCTTAGTAGCAACCTGACTAATCAACTTGCATATTCTTGATTACAAGCTCTTACTTGCTTTTAAATACAGACTTATCTCTGCAAATTGGGTGATTCTTTGATGTTCTGTGTCTATAAAAGAAGAAAATGAGCAAGAAGGGATTTATTCCTTTGTTTCCTTAGTAGATATCAGAAGTGAGTGATAATTTTTTTGTCTGTCTTTCTTTCTCACAGTTCCTTCCCTTCTTTAGAATAATTTACATTAAAATATAGATGTATCTGTCTATGTAAATATAGACAAATACTACTTTGTAGGACAATGGGTTAACAATCCTGATAAAGAGAAACAGCAAAGCCAGAGCCATGGTGTTACAGGCTTTCCATCAGTTTGCTTTAGCAATTTATATACAGACACTTACTTGCCAGCTACCTTCCCATTTTCATAGATGGGACTTATATTAATGCAATGAATACAGCTTCCATAGAGTAGAAATGCACACATTGCTTTTCACTTCTAGGATGAAAGGTGTTTATTTAGGAAGACGAGGAGTAACATGAAGGAAATTCCCAGCTGGCTCTCCCTTTCTCTTTTTAAGCATGGGAATCAGCAAATATGGTGAAAAAAACAGTTAATACTCACATGAAAACTATGTCTGTGATTAGTCAATGTGATTTAAGGTTTCTGGAATGAAGGAAGTGTTATGCCAAATATGGGGAGGGAGTTCCTTTCTAAATTGCATCATAGTTGCTTGTAGAGGTTATTTGCAGTTAGAATAAAAGAGTTGGGGGTTAAATTTGGATTGTCTTAAAAGAGTGGCTGAGCTCTGTTAGCTTCAGGTTGGTTTTTGTTTTCTTTGAACTGAAGTCTGGTAGCTGAAGAAGGAAGATGTGTAGTGCTGCTTGTGAGCTGGCTGATGCACAGATTCCCTTGGTGATTCTGACGTGGAGGGGCGTGGGTGACACATGGGACGTGTTCACTCACTGCATGGTTATCTGGGTTATATTTTGCCATTTTTCTCTTAGGACCCAGCTTACTGATAATTGCATAAATTAAAAAGTGTCACCTGAGGAAAATAAAAGAAGGGTTCAAAGGTACCAGTGAAGAAGGATCACTAGAAAACAGAATTCAGAGAGGACGTGCAAGGCTTGAAAGTGCTGATGCAATATGAATGAACGTGTCAAAGACATGTCAATTGCCTTCCTGTTCTTGCATGCATTTTGAATCAGGTCCTGGTGATATTTTCTCACTTGAGAATTTGTCCCTCCTCTTTCCTGATACCAGAGATTCACCTCAGTAGAATTAAGTCTTGCAGAGTCAGGGAAACAATTCCCTCAGGGCAAGGGATGAGGCACTTGCTTAGGGGAACACTACCAGGCAGAGAACTGATTTCTGCTTGGGTCTAGAGACAAAGGGAATTTTTCTGCTAGACAGAAAATTATGGTTTAAACCCATCTGGTTTTAGCAGTTAGGACCCATGAGGATAGGACAGGGATGCAGAAGAAGGGGCTCCTCAAGCTTTTGGTTTTTTGTTCCTGCCTTCCCACAGAATTTAAGCAACCTTGTGCAGCTGCACAATTTCATTGCCTATATTTGTATGGCTTTATAAGACACATAGAACAAGTATGGGGGAAAGCTGCCAAACAAATAGCAGGTTTCCATCATTAGGAGTAAGGATGAATGCAGAAACATACAAACCTAGAGAGCCTGATGAACTTGTGATTTGAAAGCAAGAGCAGAATATTTCAACAGCATTTTACAGGAGAAGTCTGGCATCCATCTGCACCATGTTCTGTCATTCCTGTGCTTGTGTAACTTGTTCAGACATGAATGTGTGTTTTATGGGTGTAATTGAAGGACACTGGAATCCTTTCTAGTGACCTTAAAGGGCTTTAAATCAGGCACCATTATAGCCAGGATTTGCCAGTGAGTAGTGACTTTGGATTGCTCTTAACATTTGGGAAATCTATTTGTGTCAGACATTATATATGTAAATAAAACACACATGCACAAAGTGTGCCTATCAGTGCTAAAAAGCCAATTTATATGCACTCTTTACAAAGAAATTTATGTTGTGGTGTAAAATAAATTCCAGCGACTAAAATGGCATGTAGAGGACAAAAGAAGCTGCACTTGTCTGCAGAGAGTAGAACAGGTTGATCAGGAAACAGGATACATTGACATCTTTCTTCATTATCTGTTATTTGGCTGCATTTGGCAGGAAGCCTCCAAGAAACCTTATAGGACCATTGTTTTGCCTTTGTTTTCTTTTGGATGCATAATTTTTCTGTATTCTTCACCTAAGTTGCAGCCCTAGGATTTAGGCTTGTGCTTTCTGCACCTCTGTGCAGCACTGCAGGGACAGAGAACCCATTTCTTCTGCAACCCAGTGATGGCTTTGTACATCAAACACTCTTTCTCTGAACACCCCCCTCCACCTACTGAAAAATGCCCCCTGATGCAGGGACTTGAGCAGCCTGACACATCAGCTGAGCCATGATCTCTCAAAAGGAGCTCACATGAAAAACTGAAGATCGTAATAGATTACTGTGCAAACAGCTGTGGACATTTAAAATGTGCCTGTGCTGTGTTGGCAAGGGTGACTTTCCCACAGCAGGCTGGCAGAAGGACTGGTGTACCTGAGCCTCAGCTGCTGCATTCCCTACCTGGGCCTCTAAGGATGTGGTTTTGTATTGCACCTCAGCTAAATATGAGACCTTCCAAATGGTCCTGCCTCTTGGCCTTACCTTCTGACCCAAACTGGACCTAGCAGTTGCCTGGATAGAGGATGAGAGGATGTAGTAGCTGAGGTAATGAAAAACATTCTCATCCTTCTGCCTCTTGTTTTTGCACAGATGATCCTTGCCAGCTCAGACAGCTGAACTGACTCACCCTGCAAGGTCTGGAACCCTCACCAGAATTGGCAGGAGGGACCAGGTAGGAGCAGAATAGCTGCTTTCCACAGGAGCTATTTCTCCTATAATGTTAGGTGTAACCTGAAACAAAAAACTTACTTCCATGCCAGTTTTAACAAGCATCTAAACTACTACATCTGAGGTGAACTGTTCACTTTTTTTTTTAAAGTAACACCCAGTTCATTTTGAGTCAGGCTTGATCTGCCAAGTTCCCTCTTCAACCTGCATTACTGGTGGCTGCTGCCTTTTTTTTTTTTTGCTAGAGTTATCACAAAATTGATCACGAGAAGGACATGGGTCAGGTGAAGAGTGGTCAGTCCTGCTGCCTGCTTTCTGTTGCTGCTCTCTGGTCTGAAGCCTGGGCCCAAGAGCAGGATGCAATAGGAACCTGTGTCATGACCTTGTGCAGGTATCCTCCATCTTACTTGGTGACACATCTTTCTTACTTGGTGACACATCTTTCACATGGTAGGAGTGTCCCTGTGCCTTGGTGACAGGTTTAGTGGAAGTCACCTGCCATGCTAGCACAGCCACCCATGTTCTGTGACTGGAATTATCTGTTCTGGCTGCAGGAGAGTTGGACAGTGGGTTAAAAGGACCAGACTGCATGAGGTGCCCAAGAAGCTGGTACTAGACATGAAGCCTCAGCAGCAAAGAATGGTGGTGATGTCCCATCCACCATGAATTTTGAAAGGTTTGGCTGTCTGTATGTTGTATGAGGTAGACTGAATTCTGTTCCTCCACTTTATTTGTGTGACATCTTCTGCATTTCAGTCTTTGCAGTGATCTTAAATTATCAGCATGTCCCAACCTGAATAACCTGGGGTTTGGAAAATGGAGAATAAGAATTCCCTCAGGCTAAAGAGCAAACTGGATACAAGAAAAGGCTGCCATGGACGTCTCAGGTGCTGAGCACACTGAGTCTGCAGCTTATGTGCATCAGATCTTGGACATCCATGGCAGCCCTCTGCAGTCTTTGCTGAAAGGCTTGGCTTGCCTTGAAGGTGCCCAGGTACTTGGGGCAAATGTAGCTGAACTCTCACCAAGAGTCAAGAAATTCTTAATAAAATCAGAAATCCCTCCATATATGCCACAGTGAGGAGAAAGGGAAATATCTAGTAAAAGAAGGTAGAAGTTATCTCTGAGCATAGGGAGAGCATGTGAAGTTTAGAAGAAAAGGAAGTAGTAGTTGCTGTTTAAGTGTTTTAAAAATTGAAGCATTTGAATTCCATAAGGATACTGCTGCTAAGCATCAGGCAAGTCCAAGGTAAACCTGCCTGACCTGGCTTTCCTGAGGAAGGAAAGAGGAGCAATACTTAGACTCTAAAATGGGCCTAGGGAACAGATATGTGCCCTGTTGCACAGTCTGATCAGGACTAGGATACTTCTGGAGAAAGGGAGCTAGACTTTAAGCACTTGGAGAATTTCACAGGGATAGAGAAAATATCTGTGAAATTTAGCAACGTCTGTGCTATGAGGCAGCTGAGCAAGAGTTTCTGGACTTTGTTTCAAAGATTTAAACATTTAAAAGAAAGACACTGATGTGTATGCATCCTTTTACTATCCCTAGTTTCACTAGTAGGTGAAACTAAGCATCAAGAGCCCAAAGTAAATTCTAGGTCTAACTTGAGGACATTATACCATAGAGGTTAAAACAACCATCAGAACTATTACATACCACTACTGCATAGTGGTGTCTGGGTGGTTGCCCCCCACTCAAGCAGAGCTGAACATTTCATGTTTCTCTGAGTAGTGCTGGCATCATTTGGTAATGGATTCAAGTGACACTTCTTCTCTCAGTTTTGGGGGTTCTGGGATCAAGGATTGAAAAAATGGGTAAGTGCTGTTCTCCTATTAGCAGAGGTAGGTAATGCTTAACACAGATGCTCAGTTTCACTTCCTTTACACCAGCAGTTCAGGGTATGTTTAGCTCTCAGACTCTGTAAACTAGTATTTATTTTCCAGTCTCATAATGGAAAATAGAAGAGGAGCTTGTGGTGACACAAATTTTTAGTGACCCAGTCTCAGCCTTGCTTCCTGCTTTGTGCTTGAGAAAGGTGACAGGGGTAGTGTACATCAAGTGACAGCCATCTCCTCCAGCTCCTTAGAACAGCACCTTTTGGAAGCAGTGCCAGCTCTTTCCTGCCTTTTTTGAAGGGTCCCTCGTCTGTCAGACGAGGAGAGATACTGAAATTGTATGTACCAGTATTCTCCTTGCATTTCTCTGAAGCACCTGCCTGCAGCATTGACAAACACAAACCCCAAAGCCTTGGTAGCAGCATCCCCAGTGGGACTTCATAAGAGGGAAGACAAGGTGATTCTTATCTCCAAGGCAATTTGTATCTGAGCAGCTTCCTTGATGTCAGCTCTGGGCAGGAGCTCACACAGATGAGCATCAGAGCTGCAGTGCAGACCCTGTGCAGGTGAACACAGGGCAGTTTGCTCCGTGGCAGTTTGCTTGGGGTGCCCCTGCACACCCACACCCAGGGCAGGCAGGGCACCCACTGCACTGCTGGCACACACTGACTCACCTGCTCCTCCCTCTCGTGCCTCAGGCACCTCTGGTTTCCAGGGGGAACAAACTGAAGAGAAGCCATTATGAGAGGATAGTGCAGGGGATGCAATCCACTACAGTGGAAAGATTTCCATGCTGCAATGACATTCTCTTTCTGTGGCTTTGCTGAGAGTTCAAGCATGCTGAGTTCAAGCATGGCCATGTTCATAATTTTAGTGGTGCTGTACTAGGCACCACAGATACACATATCTTGTGCTCTTCTGGGGTTTTTTTCTTTTTTTTTTTCTTTTTTTTTTTAGGAGGTGGGATGATCCTTTTTGTGCCAAATGGCTTTAACTATTCTGAGAAGTTATAAGCTGGTTGAAATAGAGTTAATTGTAGATCCTTCACTGTAGTCACACTAGAAATCAGCTGCTGTAAAGAACTGAGCTCATGCTGTGTGCAACCTTTATCTTGAGCCATGAGCAACAGGAAACCTGTGTGGGTTTTCTTGCAACAACCCAACACATATAATTGCTTTAGGAGCAGCAGCTAGGGAGACTATGAAGCCACACACCACAGCTCTCAAGGGGAAAAGTTACCATAAAGGTTCCTGTCCAGCATTTGAGAGAGCCACTGCAATATACCAGGATCAACTACTCAGTCTCAAAATGAAATTTGGAGCCAGCTCTGGGGAGTAGCCTGAAACCTCTCCAGGTGCACCAAGGATCTGCATGTCCCAGTCCACACATTCAGGATTTGGCAGTTCTTTCCCCACTGTTTTCCAACAGGTTCCTAAGGAAACAAATCCACCTTCCCTCCTGCGTCTCACAGGCCAAAGAAAGGACTGAGGATTGTGAACACCCCCACTTGCCTCTCACCTGTGCTGCCAGCCCAGAGTCTGTACCATAATTGCCATAATCTCTAGGCTGGGCAAGTACTACGTGGGGATGGGCATTTTCAAAAGAGCCTTTCTCAATGCATTACTTTCTAATTGTCATGCTTGGCAGCTTACTGAGGGTTAAAAATGAGTCTTGATAGCAGAGATTAGTGTGGCTATGAAGAGATTGTTTGTGGAGTCTACAGTTTTTCTTTCCTCTTTTTTTTTTTTTTTTAAAGTTGTGGGAATGGTATTTATCCAGGGAAGAAAACTAATGAAACAGATTGGAACAGCATGTAACAGTTTTTGCAAGTTGCTGTGTATGATTTTTGCACACATATGTGCTTAGTTTTGCTAAATTTCTATTTTAAAAGTAGTTGGTGTTCTTGCTGACAAATAATTTGGGCTTTGGGGTTTTCTGACAAATAGAAGAAAACTATGAGAAGCTGGGGTTTCTCCTGGAAAACACAATTTTCAAGAAAGGCTTTTCTTAATTAGGATTTCAAACTCTTTTTTTCTGTTAGCATTTTTCTTCTTACAGTACCTAGTCCTATCACTGCAGACAGATTTTCAAACAGGCTCATCTTCCATTGCCACACTAGATGCAAATGTCCATGAAGGCAATTAGCTGAGAGCACTGGGGACCAGAAAACCAGAGGAAGTAGTTTTTTATCTAAAAGCCAGCTCCCTCAGAATTGAAAACTGAGCAGCTATATATCCAATAAGCTGTATGCACTTTTCTGCCACTTGGGTGTATTTTCTGCAGAATCACTAATTGCATACTTCCCACCCAAACCCAGCCTCCCTCAGCCTTCAGAAATTGCAAAGATATCCTTGCTTCCATCATGACAGATACTGGAACTTAAGCTGAAAAATGAAGCACACAAAACTTAAATAATGAAAGAGGAGTATTTTTATCTTAAATTGTACTCTTTGATTTTGTCTTCTAAGTACTGGAGGAAAAATAAAAAGCCTAATACAAGAAGACCTCCAAATCTGCAATTGATTTTAAGACACAGCATATCAGGTCCAGTTTTCCAGATGAAACAGTTGAATTGTCTAAATGCTTAATTGTTCAAACAGTGTAAAAAATCTTCCTGGTAGAAGGGCCAGAAAGTGTCCCAAGTGCACTCATGCCCTGAAGAAAGGCAGGTGGGAGCAGGGGGAATTGCAGAGGTGTAACCAATCCCTCCAGAAGGCTGTGCTGGCTGAGCCCAGAGCTCAGGGGAGGAGCTCAGGGCAGCAAAGTGCCTCTTCAGTTTCAAATCTGCACAGGAAGCACACGATGCTATTTTCTAATTTCAAAAGGCCTTGTGCAAGCTCTCTGTGGGACAGCCTGTGGTGTGCCACTGAGAGGGACTTCCTGCCTGCTTGCCACGATGATTTGGACACTGAAGCCCCTTGTGCAGTCCTCACTTTTTTCTCCTGTCTTTAATAGTAACAGAGCCCACACTGCACAGCAGCTTTTTGTCAAATACATAGCACAGTTTCAAATACCTTCACAGGAGGTAAGCAGTAGCTCTGAAAGCATAATTAATAAAAGAAGAGAAAAAAAAAGAGAAAGAAGGAGAAAAATATGGAAAGATTGGGGAGCTAATAAATGACTGTAATCATAAGCAAATGGAAAGAAACCACTGGAATAGAATGCTGTAAGCCCTGCTTTAAAGCCTGGTGGATACTCCAAAGTATGGGGTGGCATGCATGGTGGCTGCTGTCTTCCCTGCAGGGTTACATGGAAACTGCAGTGCCTGGCTGCACTTCCCAGGGATGCTGCTGCATCCCAGCTGCCCCTTGGAGTGCACAATCTTTGGTTATTTTTCTGCCAGCACTCAGGGGAAATCTGGTCAGCTGGGAAGGTCACTGCTCTTCACCAAGTCCCCTGTTCCTCTGCCTGGGGAGTCACAGTGCTGGGCACAAGTGCACATACAGCCTGGAGAGCACTGGCTTCCCCAGCCAGGCTGCCACCACCCTTTTCCCAGGCAGGCAGGGTCACAGCAACCTTCCCTAGTGCTGGGGTGCTCTCAGGATGCCTTTGGATGCATTGGTGCACCCAGAGAATAACCTGGTTCCTAATTCAGCTAAGTGGGAGCTACAACTGCAAGCACATTTTGTGTTCCTTGCTGTATCAGGCTCTTCCTCAGGCTGCTGTTTGCAAGACCCTTCCAGCACGCTGCCAGGCTTTTTGCCTCCAGTTGGAGGGAAGAAAGTGAAATGGCTTTTCAGTCAGCAGTCTCTTGATTAGTGGTGAGCAACAGGATCCATGAGTGCTGATGGCAATATTTCCCTGTGCTCTCTCAGTTTTGTCTTCTGTGTTCTCTAAAATATGTGGACACTGATGAATTTTATGTCTAGATGTTTTAATTCCCAACTCAGTTTACATTATGAATAATAAGTCATCAACATTTCATCATTAAAAAAAAACTAAATCAGACTCTAAAAATTATTTACATATTTTGAAATACCACAGGAATGTGGTGGTTTATTATGTCAGATCTGTCAGGATAGGATTATTCCTGTACATGTCAAATTCTGGGTTCCTGCAGAGCCATGGCAAATCAACTGCAAGAACAAAACCAAATGTGCCTGCTACTTAAAACTGAGCTAATTCTGTAGAAAAAACTCCTCATTTTGCTGATTCCCTCTGTGCATTTTTAGTTATATGTAGCTAGGCCACCTTCCCTCTCAGGAACTGTTTAAAAGATAGTAAAAGATGTAATAAACCCTAAAAGAGAAATGAAAAATTACCTTGTGACCCAAGTCAGTTCCCTGTGTGGTCTGAGGGCTCGCTCCAAAACCCACCCAGTGGAGGCAATGAACCCAGGTGGGGAGTAGGGGGATGCACTCCCCTCAGTGCAGTATTTGGGTGCTTTGAGAGCTGTATCCAGTGGGATTGCATGGCTCACCCTGAGGCACTGCATGAGATGTTCATAGGTTTGTTTAATGTTTTTAAATGTGGCAAAGCCAGTCAGCCTAACACCTTTTTTAAAATTACCTCTAAGTCCTGGTGGTTCTTTAAAAACCATCACTTTGCCTTGTCCCAGAATGGTTACCCCAAATGGAGCAAATAGCTAGAGCAGATGTTGTAGAACTGTACCAGATGATTGACATGTTCATAAAGTTGAAGTTATTTGAGCTGCTTATACAAAGTCTAAATGAAGCCCTCCATTACTTACTTTCTATAGTAGGAATAAGTAGCTTTAATTATAAAAATTAAACTATTTAAAGTGTCAGAACAAGTAAAAAGAAGCACTGGTAGTTCAGTGTTGCTTTCAGTTAAATTTATTACGGAATTCCTGTTGAATTCATTGGAAATTAAATATTCATGAGTTATGCTACACACTTTTGATCTATTCTTCTAAAAATAAAAACAACCACACGTAATTTTCACATAATCAAATACACATGTGTAGCATACCTAGAGTTTGTCAGGTTTTGGTTATTGGGGTTTTTTTAAATTGCAAATGCTTTTCATGAGAAAATGTTATGCTAAATCAGAAAATTTTGTCCACTCTGACAAGACTAGGAGCAGCTTTTCAGGCCCAGGGATTCCTTGATAAATAAAAGGAGTTGGAAGCTACCCATCTGAGATGGCCAATGGTGCACAGTCAAGATGCCAGAGACTCAGCACACCTCCAGAGCTCTCCCTGATGGCAATCTGAGCAAGGGACATAACGAGCTGCACCCCAATTGCAGT
This sequence comes from Luscinia megarhynchos, assembly GCA_034336665.1. Lineage (NCBI taxonomy): Eukaryota > Metazoa > Chordata > Aves > Passeriformes > Muscicapidae > Luscinia > Luscinia megarhynchos. The sequence continues at coordinate 18,428,400 of JAPFBE010000003.1, forward strand.
AAAATGTTGGCTCATAGTGGGCTAGAGACTCATTTTTTCCTTCTTCATATACAGTTTTTCATTCACAAGAGAATATCTTCATAAGGAGGAAATAAGGCAGCTGCATGCGCTCATTTCACATCAAGCACTTTGGGATGTAGTTGTGTAAATCAAAGTCAGTGCAGGGATTTGAACCCTGGCTGTCTGCACCCAATACCAGTGTCAAATTAGCTCTAAGGTACAATTAATTACTCCCCAAATCAACTTGTTATTGGCTTCAGGGTTTTGTTTCCCAGTGGATCCTCTTTGGATTTGGTTTCCACAAGGTTCTGTTCAGCAGCTGGATCACATCCTTTGGTGGCTCCCACACTACAGCCTGTAGGATTTCCCCCAGAGCCAATACCACCATCCTTTTCCCCGTTCATTACAGCAGGGAAGGAAAAAAACACAATTTATGGAATTCAGGACATACCAGGCTTTGATTTGTCATATGTCACTGGGGAGTCACAGATGCCACCAACAGTGATTATTCTTTGGGCAAACTGGCCTGACAATCGGGGGGGCTTCTCACACCAAGACTTTGACAGGGCTTGAGGAAGTCACAGGGTGCAGTACAAGAGTCACCTGCCCTAGCTGGTACCCAGTCCCCCAATGCACTCAGCACCAGGTGCCCCAACACTGCTGTAAAATCTCTGTAGTTGGCATTATCATGTCTGTGGAGCAGCTCTAATTCTTTTTTACCCACTCCATTTTGTGTTGTTGGTGATTTCCAACCACAGCCAAGCTCCTCTGAGATCTAAAGGAAACAGCAAATTTGCAATACCCCATCTGCCCATCTGAGACACCCGCTGCAAAGTCTTCTGAGGTCTGGGGTGGAATAAGTGGCAGCTTTCCATAATTTTACCATGCACTGTCATCTGTGCAGTATTTTGGCAGCACCAGACAGAGTAGTGCATACTGAAATTCTGATACTGAATTACTACTGGCACTTCTCTAACACCAGGGCCTAGAAGCCAAGATTTCCTGTGATCACTCTTCAGGTTAGGTCAGCTGCTGATGCCTGAACTAAGACCAGAGCAGTGCATTTTTCAGTCTGATGAAATCACATTATATCTAAAGTACACTTTTTAAATTGCACGACTTTTTTAAAAAAGGAAGTGAGGAGTTTTTTAAGTTGTGCTTGGTAGAAACCAAATATTTTATTTGCTCTGAAAGTAAATGCTAAATTCAGTTTTTGGTATTTAAACCCCCTTTATTATTAGCTTATTACTCCAAATGTTGTTTTGAAGAGTAATGAGAAAAACATTTTTTTTCTTTTTCTACCTCTAAAAACCATAATTTTGATGAATAACATGTCTTTCAACAAAATATCTGAATGTTACCTGGTTTGTAGAAAATGTCGCAAAGTCCTACAGTTTTGTCTGCAAAACTATTACTTCTTGGTTTAATCAAAAAGACCACTCGAAAAATGAGAACTCTGGATGTTATTCAAGATAAAAGCCCTGTGGGCTGGCTATGGTGCTATGATAGGTACACAGCTCTTTTGTTATTAAACATGGTATAATGGAACTTCAGATAAAAATTGTTCCATGGAGGACAAAACAAGAGCTTTGGATGTTGTATTTATGATTCAGAAAACTTTCCGTAAGATCAACCGAAAACAACAAAAACAGGAAAATATAAAGACATGAAATGTCAATCAAATAAAACACCAAGGGCACACAGCAACTGTTTAGTGTTATGGAGGAAAAAAATACATAAAACCACTTGGAGAGCTGAGATTTCTTTCCTGCATTCAGGTGCACGAGGAGCTGCCAGCAGGAGCTTTGGGGCAGCTCACACATGGCTGGTGGTGGACAGCAGCACAGGTGTCCTGCTGGTGCAGGGAGAGTGGAAATGACCCGAGCCAGTGCAGAAACCAGGCCAGGATCATGGGCTGGCTCCATCTCCTGCCAGGCCCAGGGGGTGCTCATCCTGCTGCTGTGCTCAGCACCCAGGGCTGGACCCACCTCCCCTTTGTCAGTGCTGAGCTGAGCTCTGGATCCCCCCCTGCAAGGACTATCCCTCTCCACTGCTTCTACAAGGGGCCCTGGTGATTCTTTTCCTAATTTTTCCTTCAGAAAAAAATTTCCTGGGACAGCTCTGAACCCAAACATTAATTTAATAAGATCTGATAACTCAGCATCTCTATTAAATCTTCCATTTCTGTGCATAGTTTGTTTCACTGCAAGATCTTTAAACCAGCATCTGTCTTTCATTACATGATTGCATGGCATCAGGGACTGTGGAGCTAGGCATAACGACACAAATGAGAAATGTATTTAATTTATTTAACTTACATGTAACTTCATTGTGCTCAATGATGGTAGGGAAGTATGACCTCCAAATAAATAGCCTGCTATTTACTCATGATGATTTTTATTCGTGTCTGGTGCACTGTGGCAGTTTCTCTTTAGAGCAAAAGCCAGCACTCCCAAATGAAAGTACCAATTGCTCTGTTATTGTGCTGTGCAGTCTCTCCAAAAGCCTCACTAGCACCTTTCCTTTTGTCTGGGAGGGCATTTTATGTACATGTATGTGAATTGTTCCTAAAACAAAGATGCTTTCTCACTCTCAGGCTCTGGACCTGGCACACATTTTCTTTAGAAAACATCAGAGCTGTCTGAATAAAAGCTGCCTCAACATTGCCTTGCTGGTGTGTTCAGCTCTGTAGGAAAATGAACAATGGATTTGTTACTAAAAGTGTCATAAATTATATTTGATTTTGCTTACTGCCTAGAGAGTAATTAAAAAGCCATTTAAATGGAAAATAAATTATGTGTAAAACATAAATTGAATTTTCATGCAACAAGATGGTTCAATAATATAATAGCACATAAAGTTCATGGTAGAGAGCTCTGCTTTTTTTCTTTGTGGGATTTCTGAGGCAAATTGTCCCCCAAACTCTAATGAAATGTACACACATACACTCTCCTATTAAAAAAAATCCATTTAATGATTTGTCAGATATGGCTATTCTTGGATAGCATATTCCAGATGCTCTGCTTATGTAAATGCTTTTCTAGTGCTGCCACTTAAAAAACCAAACACAGACACATTTAAGATCAGTTCTGAAGGCAGCTATGCAAATTATGCCAGAGATTGTGCATTTTGTTTTGGGTGGAAGGCGAATTTCTCATCATCAGCTTTTCACTGCTCTGCTCAGCTGCACAAAACCAGTGGTGGTTATTCACAGCAGGACCAGCAGGTCTCTCCCACGCACAACAGGCTGAGGCAGGTAATGCCAGCTTTTCAGAAAATGTAGAAAATATTACCACTAATAAGCCTGTTTGCCTCACTCTGCTGTTTGGCTAACAGGAAAAAATGTGGCGGGAGCAGAAGGAGCAGAAATTGGGATCAGAGCATCTTTTGCCTGGAGGTAAGCATAGCACTGGGGTGAAGGCAAATCCCTCAGTATCTGCTAGTTGAGAGATTTTGCAATGAATCAGAAACTTGTGGTTCATTCCTATCCTGGACATGCCTGCAGGGAAGGCAGCAGTGTGGGGTGAATGAAGGATTTGCTCTTGAGTCAGTCACATCCCTTTGCTTTTCCTTCATTTCCCTGTCTGTGACTCTGACAGCCATTTGGATCTGTGATAAAAACCTTCATTGGGACTGTGCAAGGCTGTGCCATGGACACATGGACAACACCATGGTGTGCTCCACACCTCTGAGAAGTTCATCCTTAACTAGAGAGCTGGAAGAGATGCTCATAAAAGGCTGAAAGCTGGAGAGCTGAGATGGTGAGCTGGAGGGACTGGCATAGCTCCTGTCAGGAGACCCAGCTGACACCTGCATGAAAACACTGAGGCATCATTTGCTGATTAATTTTCGTATGTGGATCGGTATTGTTGGGGCAAGGACAGCAGTGTCACCCCCGTGGGGCTCTGCCTGGGACCTATGGATTACATTGCATCAGAGGATGCCTGGGTTATCAGTGTAAAACCAAGTCAAATTATTCCTCCTTTGAGCTGGATGTTGGTCCGTGATAATGTCATCCCTTTGACAGTGACATGGAGGGAAAGCCACAGAGGGCCAGGCATAAACAAGTGAAATTCAGGACAGTGTCACTTTCTGTCCTCTCTAAGGTGTTATGTGAACTCAGCATTACTGAGGCAGCAACAATACATGGGGAGAGACAAGAAAATGTGTTGGACTGTTCATTTTTTTTTTAGGAGAATTCATTTGATAGATATGGGTTCAAAACAGAGTAAGAAATGTTTGAAGTGTTTGAGCTCAAGGACTGCACTATTGCAACACATATCCCTCACAGAGGTGCTGAGAGAGAAGCTGGGCAGTCTCACTGCCTCACAACCTGGAAGCATAAGAGCTAGGGAAGAAAAAAGAAGGAAGAAGGAAGAAAAAAGTTCCTCTCACTAAAGAAATCCTTAAGAGTAAAGGAAGTAAAAAAGCAAGCATTTTGCACCAGACAAAACAGATGTTTCTGCAGAGAAGATGGGGGCTTAATATATCCCAGTTCTTGAGGCATCAGCAAGGCTCTGGCAGGGACCCTTGGATAACATTGCACGGTGCAGTGGTCATGTCACTTTGCCCTGTGTAATGGTTTTGAAATCAAAACCAGTGAGAGACTCCAAGTCAGAAGTACAATTTAATAGGGAAAAGAGAAAAAATAAACTACATGCAATAGTACAAAAGAAAAACCACTGACAGTGTCAGAATACAACCTGACACCCCGCTAGTTAGCATGGTGATAAAGATGAAGTGGTCTTCTGTAGGAATCCTGGCAGTGATCCTGGCAGCTCTTGTCCTCTGGAAACCAGTGGGTAAGGGCTGCTTTGGTGCTCCAAATCTCAGTTTTTATCTAGGTAGGAAAGGCTTTGCTCTTCCCCCTGGGTGGAGCATCTCACAGTGGGATGATGTAATTTTGTCAGTCATGCAGTGGGACTCAATGGCCATTAACAGAAGATATCTTCCTGGAGGAAGGATGGGTCATGGGAAAGATAAAGAACATTGCCCCACCTGATTTTAACAGATGGCCCATTAGCAGAGGATATCTCCCACAGGGATAAGGAGCACTGCCCCACCTGGTTTCGGCAGATACACACCTTTGGACATATCTTTATATTGTAGCCTAGGACACCCTGGAAACCCTTTTGGGTTCTGCTCATAACCAAAGTTTTCATGAGATAGTAAGAGCTTGAGAGGAGCTGTGCTCTGTAGCAGAGCATGCCCCTGAGTCCCCAGCATCTCTGGAAACAGCAGTAGTGGCATCTTGTGCAGGCCAGCTCTGAGCAAAGCCTCGGCATTGACCAGTAATGCCAGGAGAGGCAACTCCCTCCTTCACAAAATATTTGATCGTTGCTCGTGAGAAGGCACCGTTAAATGAACCTGGCCATAAATTATTTCTTTCCTCTGGTGAACAGAGGTGATTTCCAGTTCTAAAGCATGAATTTCTAATCAAAAAGAAAGCTTGTGGGGAAAAGTGCTTCCAGCAACGCTCTCTGGAGGTTTTGATGAAAGTGCTAGGGAGTAAAATGCAGAGTTGGAGATTGTTATGAAGTGCTGTGACTTAAAAAAAAAGCCATAAACAAGCAAAATCCTGCCACAGTCACAAACAAAACTCACATTGTTATTACCAGAGCAGAAAAAAGATGCTGTATAAAATAACAGAGATTGTTTGCACTGGGTTGCTGACACAGCATGTTCCCCAGCTCTGTTCACAAGTGAAGGCCATGCTCTTGGTGGCCTGCTCACAGAATTGGCTGCATAATTTTCAGATTTTCAAGAAAGGTATGCATGGTTTAGGGATGGAAATACTTTTAAAAAGGATAGGAATTTGTTGAAGGACTCTATTAGCTTCACAGGAATACTAATGTCAAAGAAATCCATCTGGTAAAAATGCAAGACAACCAAATAAAGGAACAGATATTGGTATAATTGGGAAGAATTTTGTTTGTTTGGGTTTGTTTGTTTGTTTGTTTGTTTGTTTGTTTGTTTGTTTGTTTGTTTTTAGGGAAAAGTAGGCATAGGTAAATCTAACTTATTTGGAAGATAGAATTACGAAGTTTTCTAGTAGTCAGGATACATCTGAAATAATAATGCTTGACTTCACAGTTTTGTTAGCAAGGATTTAATATGTGACATAATATTACTATGGATATATCAACACTCATCCTATGATCCTCTGTGATGGTCAAGTGAAGGCATCAAAATTATGTGTCTTGTAAAAATAGCATGGAGCTCTGTTCAGCAGTTTACCACTGCTACTGAGCAGAGCTTCACTAGCAAAGCACGGATTGACACCTATTGATGCTTAGCTCCTGCAAAGATGCACTTATGGTACTTCTTTCTACATGGTAGCTTTGCATAAGGTCTCCACTAGCAAAATAGCACAGCATAAGCAGGATTGCTGATACATTTCATTCAGATTGGAAGCCATGGATTCAAACAGCCAAAGAGTAAAAATACACGGGCTCTTAAAATGCACTTTGAGAGAATTTCCTCTTCTGTCTGGTTTGCAAAGGAAATGACACTGGTGCAACCACACTGTATGTGTGTAACTCTCCATCTGCCTCTGCCTGGCTGTTCGAGATCTGAGCCCAGGTGCCAACGAAGTCTGGAAGGGGCAGAGGTGTCAAGCAAATCTGTTGCCTGAAAGCCAGTGGCTGGGAGGAGAAGGCTCTTTGTCAGTGTAGGAGAAAGGCCATGGTGCAATAGAGGGGAAGGCTGCACTCAGAGCTTATTCTGCCCCACCAGAGTGAATACACAGAACATGAAGCTGTGAGAACCCCACACAAAGCCAGCGCTTGATCAGAACTTGAACCTCACTAAATGTAAATCAGCCAGAAGACAAAAGTCTACTGCAAACAGATTTTCATAAAACTACCTGAATAATAAATCTGGTTATTTTGAGCAGCCCAGCATTAGCTACACCCTGATTTTTATTCACTTCAAGATTTTATCCAAGATGTTTGGTTGCAAAGAAGTTAGGCATTAGCACAAATTATGATAAGATGTGCTCATTTCAGTCATGTAGGGACATGTTTGAAATCTTGGTTGCAGCAAGATCACAACTTTTTTGTGTTTGTAGCAAGAGGAACCAAGTCTGTGGGGACCCAGGCAGACTTCACACAACTGTATTCAGTTTTGGATTTAAACCAACATGCTGGTTTCCAGTACTGGAAGGACTTGGCAAAATTTACCTCTGGATTTTCCAATAAAGACAGTAAAAATAATATTTTCACATTGTTAGTAGGGAACTGAAAAACCTGAGGAACTGGGGAAGAGCTGAAGTATTATTTCACCACTCTCACCTTTTTCTTAAGCAAGTTATCTGTATACAATGCATGCAGGATGGAGGAGAATATAGGACAGGATTGAAGCTTAGCACATGCACAGCTGACAAGAAAATCTGCAAATGAACTGCCATACTCAGAATCAAGGGATACCAGGAGGTGCATTTGCCTTGGACTCCTCTACGCTTCCGTCCAGCCAAAAGTTTGAATTTGCTGCAAGAGGGGAAGCAAGAAATTACCACATCCAGCTCCTGTTTCTGCTTTTATCCCTGCCATCAAGCCAGGAGAGAACACTGAGGATCGTCTCAATATACAACTGAGCAATTGCACAACTGAAATTGCACTTGCTGCCTTCCCTTAAATAAGGCTTGCCTTTCAGATTTTAAACATCTCTAGTCCTGATCATGACTAAATAAGCTGAGGGTAAGTCAGGTAACTGGGTTTTACATCTGTTTTTCTAAGACTACTTTTTGAGGCATTGTTTCATACTATGCTTTGTCCACTTGTTATACAATGCATCAAATCACACTCTGCTTTGCAGTGCTAGATTGTAAGTTAAGCATTTTCCTCTTCACCACACTCCCAAATATTTTGCCAGCATCACTACAAAGTTAAGCTTTTTGACAATAGCCAGTCACACCATATTAATGAGAAAAATTTAGCTTGGGCTCTAGAGTTCTGCCACCCACATTGTACCATTGTACCACCCAGAAACATATTGCTGTAACCTTGTCTTCTTCCCTTTATTTTCCTTCCCCCTTTCAGCTCACATTTAGCCTGTGAGCCCTCCATGAGTGAGGCTCCTCACAAACCCCTCTGCCCTTCAGTCCTGCCCCTTGCTTCAGCTCTCTGGGACACCTGTGGGGAAGCACAGGGATGCTTTCTGTGGGAAGCAAGGTAAACAGACCATGAGTGGGACCACAACCCAAATCATGTTGATCCAGCCCCCAGTCTAAAATTAGGATGGGACCGACTAGATGTGCTCATCTCTACCCGCCAGCTGGAAAGTACATCTGGAGTCTAATGCTTCAAGGCAATCCAAAATGTTTTCTAGGGTGTATTTTAAGATCCTCTACAATAAATTTAATGTTGAAGTACTTAACAGCTTCCCGCTCACACAATTCAAATTACAATTGCTGTGGCAGATAACATATTATTAAAGACAGCTTTAAATGCTTCCACATGAAAAGTACTCAGACAAAACAGAGAAAATTCTGAAGAAAAGAAACAAGATGTAGAGTGAATAATGCATGGCATGAGCACAGAACTGCAGAGCACAAAATACGTGTTAACATTACATTTGGTGAAACAATGACAAGGCAAACCCTGGTAACTGTCCACAACAATATAAGATTGCAAAAGGAGAAAGGGAGGAAGAGGGGGGGCTGAAATTACTTAGCCTGGCAGTCAAAAGCCATTTGGGGTGGTGGCACCACAAAACCCAAAAACCCCACCCCAAACAAACAAACAGATAAAATGGGCTGCCCGAGCCCAGCAGTGTGCAGGCTCAGTCAGCAGGAATTGCCTCTCAGGGTCAGCAGCTCGAAGGAGAGCTCTGCTGCTGGCACAGGGGACGTGCAGGAGCCACAGGCACCCAGACCCTGCACTTTGCTTTTGCCTCCCAGGCAGGATTGTGAAAGTGGAGCCCATTGTTCCCAGAGTCTTTAAACATTGCTTTACTGGTTGCCTCATTTCCATAAAGCTCCCTGGCCTCCCAGTAGCCCAAATTGATTTCATGAATACAGTTTTGTGTGTTCTAGGACTCATTATTCCTCATGTCTCACCCTCTCAGTTTTGTACGAGGTAATCTTGGTCCCTATGCAGAAAGATGTGGCTGGAGCCTTAATTAAAGGCTGTGGGTACATATAAAAGTGTTTTCCTTTGCTCCTCTGAGTGCCTTTGCTCCACTTCTGCCTGCTGTCCTGTTTCAGGAGAAAATGAACAGGAAGGAAGGAGACATGACAGCCTGTAGCTCTGGGATGGGCAATAACATGACTTGCAAGAATGTGGGAGGAGACTCCTATGCATCTGGAAAACCCAAATCTATGGAAATGTAAAATTCAGAGTGGAGAATATAAGAGAGAATGAATGTGTTCTTCGTCCTTCACCCTTCCTACATTTCTCTGCATTATCATTGCAGCTTAAATTTTTGATGCAGAAAGTTTACTGCTTCTCTTCAGAAACTCCTTATTGCACTTGCTAGATAGTGACCTAGATATTTTTTGAAGGTTTGAATTCAGCCTTTATTTTGCAGGCTCTTGATAGTCCAGGGAAATGAGGAACCATAGAGATGAGCCACAAAAAATGTATAGTCTCTTCTAAGAACTTTTGCACCATTTTGAAGCTGAGGTTCTGCATGAATGTATGAAGTAGCCTTGACTGTTATATATCTCAGCAAGGTTGTGGAATCACAGAAGTATTAGAGGTAGAGGATATCAACAAACATTTGGCAGTTTTCACCGTCTTCTTGCCATCACAGTCCAGTTCAGACAACTGACCTTCCAGTTGTTTTATTTATTCCAAAGACAGGAAATTTCCTTCATCTGGGGGAATCGTCATAGATGGTACCTTTAAGAACACTTTTTCTGCCATTAAACTTCTTAGTTTTTTCCTCTTCTTTACCAGCTTATCCCTGAACTGGCACCAGGTTAATAACTCCTTTATCTCTGCTGAAGTCTGGCATCACTATCATCATTCATTTGTACTGGTGTGGTGATCCAGAAGACACCTTGTCCACCTCAAGGATGCTGTTTGGTGGGTACAACCTTTGTTTGTACATCAGATTTAAGAACCCACAGTTTCCTGTATAAATACTTGCAGGTGCTCCCTCAGAGTCAGCAAGACTGATATATTTAGTTCCTTCTAATAAGTCACTTGCTATAGCTCATTAATCAATTTTATTACCCTCTCAATGCATTTGGTGAATGTAGCAATATGATATTTGAGTACGGGAAATAAGACAGCTCATTAATTGAGGCAGTGCCTAAAACCACTTTTATTTTGTTATTCATTAACAAATCTACAAGTAGATTTTAGTTCAACAGGATCTCTGCAGAATTCACTAGCACTGTAAAAATTTGTATAAATAAATAATTATGTTTTAAATGACATTCTGAATAGGAGGTCATATGTGCACAAAAGTTTTATTTGAACAGTGTGTGAGTTTCTGTCTACTTCATCTGCTTAAAGGATACATTAAATATTCTGTAAGGTTATTAACCTTGGTGTTTCAACAGAGGCCATATGCAAGAACTATTTTTCCAGTGAGGCCTTGACCCTATTTGTGTAAAGCATCCTCAGGCAGATGGTTAGCATCACCTATCATCACACTTTTTCTTTCCTCCCATGGGTTCCTTTCAATACTAATGAATTAGAGGTGGATTTGTTAGAAAGGGAAGGGGATCCTTGTAGGATCCCACTGCTCTTCCCATTTTGAAATCCCAATAAATATTGTATTTTAGTTCAAAGGCACAATACTGCTGATGGGGAATAGGAGACAGTGAGTTGTGTGGAAAGAGATTCTCCTCTAAGTTTTGCTTGTGGTGAGCCCCACCAGCCCCACAGCTTTCATTGCTAATCCTCACACCACACTAACCTGAGATCCTAGCAATGCTCCACTCTGTCTTTTGGTGAAATGCTTTGATAACCTGTGTCCAAATATCTCCACACTGTTCCTGGCTCTAGCAGAGACAGCCACACCCAGGATATGATGCTGCTTCTTTTCCTTCTCACACACATTGTGTCTGCACCTGCTCTTGATGTATTGTAGAGCATCTTCAGTGAAAGTAGCTGTTAGTGTGATGGTAGGCTCAGATCTTTGTACTGTAGTGTAGCTTCCTTTATTCATCCAGCTCCTCCAGCCACAATGCCACTGCTGCCTGGGAAATCTTCTGTGGCATTAATCTGCTCTTCAGTGCATGTTGATATCAGTGCATCAGCTTTGGTGCACTGGTAAGGCAATAGAAAGAAAAATTAGATAAATGAGATTGTGGTTAATAAACCAGTAAAAGACATGAAAGCTGCAGTCTTAATTTAAGCTTTAAGCTTAAAGCTGATTTAGGCTGAAAGGACTATATCAACAGTTTTAGCATCTATGTGTGCATGTTCTATGCACAATATAGAATCCATAGGGTCATAGAATCATTTAGGTTGGATAAGTCCTTTAAGATCATGGACCTCACCTGTGAAGCTTACATTGCCAAGTTCACCACTAAACCATGTTCTTAAACACATCTACATCTTTTAAATACCTCCAGCTGTGATGACTCAACCTCTTCCCTGGGCAGCCTGTTCATGTTGAGAGTATTGCATCCTGTACCTAAGGAGATGTATTTCTGTACCACAGATTATATGGTGCTTGAAATGATTATGGGTAGGAGAAAAAAAGCACAGGCCTGGAGCACAGAGACATTTCCTTGAATCCTGTTTTAGTGTGTGTAAAACAGAAGGGAATGCAGGGCTCTAATATCAATGGGCACCATGGGGTAGTAGAGACAAAATGCTACAAAAGTTAACTATGTTTTTGAGACAGAGGCAGTAAATCCTACTTCCTCCCTCTGCCCCACAGGAAACATTTGCAATGGTGGGGCAGAATTGCAAAAGAGTGTATTGTGTAGAAAAGTGTGTACATAGGCTAAACTGATGCCCAGAGGGTGGATCTCCTGCTCTAAATGCCCACTGCCCTTCCTTTCTCCCTCTGTGCAGACAAGAGACAAGACTGCACTACACACCTGGCAGGAGCAGCTCACATTGACTAATCCTGGCTTATGATGCAGCCATCAGCCTCTGTAGGAAGGAGAGCTGGCCATGTAACCACACTCCCTGGCTTCTGGTCAGTTTTCCCCAGATTTCTCTATGCTTGATAGTGGTGTGGTTTTTTCAGTGGAAACATCCCCATAGTGTCATCTGTTCCATCTGGAATAGACTTTGCCATTGGATTGATTTGCTTTAATTCATCTGGGCATGCTAATGGCAGGTATTAAAGTAGAATAACATTAAAGCAGTAGAGACTACTGGAAATAATGTCATTTATCAAGGAATGACAAAATTTACCAAACTGGACGTGGAAAATTTCTGGGTTTGGTCTAAAATATTTTTTCCTTATTGCAGGTATGCTGAGTTGCTTCTATAAAACCATATGCAGATCATTTAAAACCACCTCTAACTTGCATTAGTATTTCCTTCAAAAAGTTCCTGTACACTAGATGTTATTCCATGGTTGCTATAGATATCTTACATGCTTACAGGGAGGATGTGTTCTCCTAGTTACCACTGTGCTAATTATTAGCAAACATTCACCAGCAACAGGTAATTACCAAATAATTATTAGGAAACAGAAGCAATCAGGCCATGCAAAAATGTCTCTTCTGGGCTCACAACTAGAGAGAGAGAAAATGCAAAAAAAAAAAGCGTCATATTAGAAGCTTAAAAAATTAAGACTTAATTCATGTAGAAAAATTATTCAGCACAATAAACTGAAGCCGCAAATATCTTTGAGGGATGCTGCAGCCCCAGCAGTAAGCTCTTGACTCATGAAAACAGCTGGTGCAGGAAGGTTATGGTTAGCAGGTTTGCACTGTGTGCCTTAGGAGCAGCATCAGTTGGCAAGGAAGAAAGCAGGCAGCAGCACACTCCACACCAAACCATTGCTGTTTCCATGCAGAGGTAAATGAAAAGCACTGAGGGACATCAGGCTGGCATGTACTACTCACTAAAGCTGGAGGGAGGGGGCCTGAACACAACCCCAAAATTGCTAACTCTTTTGGAAAGGCATGTCAATTTTAACTCCTCATGGCTGAAAAGCTGGATTTCATTGTTAGGGTATCTTACTAATAAGTATATAATCATTCATCCTCAGGGCAGCGCAAACAAGGAACTGCTGTTTCTGAAACAGCCCCTGTCACATGCAGAGCAGCTGATGGAACAGAGAGCCACATTTGTACGTGCTCAGGGTGACACCCATGGATACACATCACTGCTGGAGCCTGGTGCTGCTGGAGAGGTGTCCCTGTGTCCACAGAAATCATCCTCTCATCACGCCCTGGGGAGCATCCAGCCCCACTGCTGGTGTTCTAGTTCAGACCAGTACAGCAGGCAGGGATGCAAGTGGAAAGAAATACATTGCATGTGAAATTGATGGATTTCTTCATACTTCACTCAACATCAAAAAGCTTACTGCTTTTTTTCAGTCTTAAAAGTGAAAATTCTCTTACTTTACCACTTACTGCTCTATTTTCACCCATGCCAGATCGCATTTCCAATGTCCAATCAACCCTCTCCACCTTGGGATACAAGACTTGGCAAGACTTGGGGCTGATTTTCTCTTTATGAAACACAGAAGTTAACTCTGTGTTGGAACAGCTGGGACATAGCTGTCAGTTCCTTTTCATTATCAGCAGCACCCAGCTGGATGTCTGGAATTCACAGACACTGGGGGAGACTCATGTTTGCTTGAATTTTAAAAGCAGGTTGCTTGCTGGGAATGAATACCCTGCAACAGTTGCTCAACTTTGCCTATTGAAAAGTAAAAGCAATCCCAGTGGCCACTAAAAAGCAGAAGAGAAATCAAACTACTCTTCAGTTCAGAGCCTGGTTAGTGCTTGGGAGTTTTGCTTTTGCTGCAAAATAATCTGCACATTAAGTATTTTTTAAAAGACCAATACTCATAACAAAATTTTTTAAAAAACCTAAGGAGAAACCCCAAATTCTCATTACTTGAAAATGAGTTCCCACTGCCACTACCCTTTTCAGGTAAATAATTATAAAGCTCTAGTAATTTCGGGATGTGCTGGAATTTTGGATGAGAATCTATTACTGAGCACTTTAAGATCATAAATGATGTTCTGCTTGCCATATGTCAAATTAGCAAACCATGCTTAAGTCACAGTCCAAAGACTGTGATTTGTGCAGTGGCACTGATTCTTGAAACAAGAAAATTTACTGAATTTCTCCTAGTGGGGGCTTGCAGCTGGTGTCTAGGACAGGAGTTAAAAGTGTTTCTCTCCCTTATCCAAATTAGCTAATGACATGCAGGAGTCCTTTACTTACTTGGCTCTCAAATAAACTTCCTAATTCTATACTTAGCTTGTCATCTGTCACAAATGAAGGCAGTTCCCTTCTGGGATTTCAGGCTGCCCTTTGCAAGGGCCTCGTCTTCATTTTGACCTTGCTTTTAAACATACCTGGTTTCTCAGTTATATTTTTGCCCTCACAAGAACAGTCTGTCAGGAATCCTGGTGGAGACCTCCTCAGACATATTTTTTCTTCTTTTACCTTTTTTTTTTTGGGGGGGGGTGGGGGGGGAGGGGGTGGAGATTGTTTGTTTCTTTGCTACTTGGACCAAAAATAGCTTGGGCTAGCTAGGTGGCCATTTCAGTCCATTTATTAGAAGTCTAAATTATTTTCTAGCTGAGACCATCCATGCTGTTGAGTCTGGACTACATCATAGGCATAAACACTCTTCATAATAACTGAGAAATCTCTGCATGTTCTTCCTATAGAATAGTTAATATCCTGAACTCATAATTACTCAAAAGTCCAACCAAACCGTGAGCTTAAATAGCCAGCCTGTGCAGGGGAAGAAAGTAGCTTTTTTAAAAGATCATTTATATGTAAGCCGTGCTGACCAACAAACACAATTTTATGTGTAAATTATATAAGAATCTCATCACAAAATAACTCATAATACAAAAAGAAGGGATGTAGTGAATGTTAATGGCCAGCCATTCTTCTCACAGCTCAGAGTGTGCAAGGCAAAATAGGCTCATTACAGCTAGCCAGTGCTAAATAAGATTTATACCATTGCCTTCACTGTAACTATTCCAAAATCCCAGTGTAATATTTTCTCCTGACATTGTCCACGCATTGTGCTGGGTCACCTGGGAGTTATTTGGTCCTACCTAATTCTAGACAGCAAATATCCAGGTCACAACCAGCCAGTAACTACAAATTTTGCTGGTGGTTTCAAGCATTAACTCATGGAAACACAGCCTTAGCAAGCTGATACACATTGGCATTATCACTGTTCAGGATCTTTAGGAAATCCCAGGTGAAGGGAATCCCAAAGTTTAAGCAGGTTTTAGCCCCAGCCTGCAATGCACACTTTAGCCCTACATTTTTGGGGTATTTTTTAATATTTATATTGCAGTGTAAAAATTTTCCCCTTCAGTTGTATTAAAGCAGACTATAAAGAAATCTAATCTCACTTCACCTTATCCCAAGGGATTCCAGGATTCTTTGTGAAGCAAACGTGCTTTGCTCCAAACCCAAACTTCTGGAGTTTCAGGTGTTTATTTAGATATAAAGATGGATAGATGGATAGATGGATAGATGGATGGATGGATGGATGGATAGATAGATAGATAGATAGATAGATAGATAGATAGATAGATAGATAGATAGATAGATAGATAGATAGATAGATAGATAGATAGATAGATAGATAGATAGATAGATAGATAGATAGTGCTTGCCTGCAGAAGGGCTTTTTTTTTTTTCTAAACAAGGGTCATGGTCTATTAAAAGCTCAGGCAGACTGACAATTATATGAATGTCTTTTGCTGTTATTCTCTCTTCTAGGCCTCCTGGTGTGTGCACATATCTATTCATGGCCACAAGTTTAGAGGAAACAATCTTGTGTCTGGAAAATGCCAGTCCTCAGTCCATCTTACCAGAACACAGCTAAAGGTTCTTGAAGTCCAGTGGCCAGAAAATGGCAGCGATGGGAATACTGTAGTTTTAGTTAAATTCAGGGTTGAGCACAGCAGAAAATCCAGTTTACTGGCTCATAGCTGAAAAACAAAGATATTTTATAAGAATATGCAGGCTGGTTGCTTTGTTTTGGAGCCTTGACTGACTTTGCCAGGAAAAGTTACAGCACCGATTTAATTATTGAAGATGATCTTGTGATTAACAATATAAGAAATATATACCAGCAGCCAAGTGTGGTTTGGACATAGTCTGGGCATAAAATAGCACTTCTGTAGAATAAGACATGGCTCCCAGCAAAGGTGTTTACCTCATTCTTTTGGTTCTATGTTCATGTTATTCCACCTGTGAAACAGAAATTGCCAGGGCACAATTAGAATAGCATGGGCAAGCAGATTCCACAAGGCATAAAGTTTTCTGGGACAAAGATATTTTCACAGACATTTAAATCACAAAATAGTTGAGGTTGGAGAGAATATGTCAAGGGCACCCTGTCCTTATGGAGGTCATCTTCCCCAAAGTAACCTGGTGTTTCTTCCAGATCTGTTCTCTGCACCATGGACCAACTGGGCAGTATTCAGCTAAAGAATATGCTGAATATTCTTTATTCTGTTCCATATATGATGAAAATACAGTTTTACTGTAGTTTTGAGTGTTCTAAATTAATTTTTTTTTGTTTCTTTGTTTAAATATGCTTAAGTTACATGAGCAAGAGTTTTGCAAGTCAGTTGAGATACCATGGCTTTATGACTGCATAAAAAAAGTCCAGGGGTTTGTCTCTCACCACTAAGCCAAGTCTTCTGTTCCACTCCAGAAGAAATTTCTTTGTTGCAATGGCCCAAAATCAGGGTTTGGAGGTGAGTTAGCAACGGGACAGGGCAAGTGAGGAGGATGCAGTCTTGTCCTCCCTGCTTCATTTTTGCTTAGCACTATAAGCATGCTCATGAATAGTTGCTGAATTCCTCGTGGGATTTGAACAGGCAAAGGTTGCCTTAAACCACCTTAATAGTTCCCACAGTCCTTAGGACACCTGGCCACACATCCTTTTCCAACACAAAACACATTGCCTTGAAATAGTGCCTTGAAATTCTCCAATAGCAGCAAATATTCCAGCCATACTTTTTCTTTCTTACACAAGCTTTTATTTGGAAAAGGTTCTAAATGCAGAGGAACTTTTAATGAGCCAATCTTAGTTCTCCCAATCTGAAGACAATTTTCAAGAAGCAAATAAACACGAAAAAAACCTTTTGAGATGTCTTGTTATGTATTCTTAAATGTTTTATCAATTACCATATTTCCCAAGTGCTAAACCTAGCAAATGGTCTGAAAAGTGCACCTGGCTCCAAATCTGAAAGTCAGAAGATGAACCACAGCCCTGAATTCACACACCATTTCATAAGTGCTCTTGTTTCTAAAACATCAAACCTCTGCGAATTACTTTCTTTGTACCTTCTTTGTATCCAACTACTTGTACAACAAATACCCTGAAAAAAAATAGATTCAAGGTGACACTGAACTTATATTCAGCCTCCAAAAACAGAGATGAGTAGGAGGGACTCAACAAAGAACTGTTCGTACCACCTTCTGTGTCACTGTTGAAATCAAGAGTATCACTAAATCCTCTACAACACCTGGCACATAAAATCTTATCTCCCTCAAAATCCCCAGGGATATTAATGGAGCTTACCTGCAGAGCCTGAGAAATTATTAAACCAAGCAGGCTGACTCAGTGTTTTTTGCCTCCATGAATTCTGTGCTACCGGGTAGTTCAGAGTGATTCAAAACAAAAGCAGAGCTTGTTTTGTCGAGCAGCTAATGCATCCAGGCAGGATCCCCTTTGCATCTGATCATTTTAGAGTCTGTACCAAAGCACTGCAATGAAAATCTGCGTGCTTCTGCCTCTAGGTGTTTACCCAGGCCTCATCATTTGGCAGCAGCTCCTCAGTTGTCTCACGGATCTGTTTCTGTGTGTTATGGTCCTGTGAGGGTGTGTGCTCTGCTGCAGCTGGGGGGACACTTGGTGGTGTTTTGGCTGTTCAAGCGACCCTGAGTCCTGAAGATACAAGCAGGAAATGATCTTCATATGGGGACACACTGACTGGAGAAATACTTTTATAGCTTCTCATGGAAGAGCATGTCCCATGGTGGGTGTCTCATTTTGAAACAAGATGATTTTATTATAACTCTTCTAATTAATTTGAACAGTGACCCTGATCTGATCAGAACCAGCACAGACTGAATAAAACCCAGCTTTATTCCAAAGACAGATGTCCACTCAGTTTTGTAGCAACCCTTCAAAAATTAAAGATGAGGGCAATTAAGACCTCAGGAAGGACAAGTCTGGGCTTTACATGACAGCCTGGCTTGGGAAAGGCCCCATCTCCAGTGCTCTTTGGGCACTGAATCAAACCATAGGTTCATCACACTCAGGAAGAAGAGGAGCTGATGATATTCCAGCTTGCTTTTGCACCTTCCCATCTGGAGTAAAGTATGGCATGCATAACCAGGAAAACATTCAGTTCTTTGCCTCTTCCTGCCTTGCTTCCCTCAGCTCTGACAAGGTGAGCCTTTGTGGCAAAGAGATGATTCAGACCCTTCCAGAGACAACTGGCTTAAGGCAATCACAGCACACGTGGAATCTGTCACCTGTATCAGAAAAGCACATGATGACACTGCTGAAAAACAATCAGTGAGTACTTATTTCAGGAAATGTTCCAGGTCAGGTTGGATGGAGCTTTGAGCAACTTGGTCTAGTGAGCAATATCCCTGCTCCTGGCAGGAGGGGTTACAATTAAATCATTTAAATTAAATTTATGGTCCCTTCTAGCCCCAAGCATTCCATGATTATATAGTATATAATCTATGACACAGAAAGTACGTATGCCTTTGGTGAAGTGTCACTTAAGAAAAAATGAGATTTCATTCCTGTATGTATCATGATCTGCAGCTCTGTGATGTGCAGCCAAGTTTCCCTTATATTTGGAAATAAAAGGAGACCTTTCTTATGGTAAGTATTACCAAATGTAGACAGCTCTTATGCTCAATTGTGTCTTTCTCAAGAAGAGTGTTATTATGGTGCAGCACAAAAGATTTATTGCATGGTGGCTTTTTCCTGAAATTAACAGCTGTCTTTTGTTTTAATCATTGTGTATATAAGGAAAGGAAAGTCATAAGACATGGAGCACTTTTAGTTCTTAAGGGCACTCTGTGTTGCCTAGGAGAAAGCCTAAAGTTTGTGTAACAGCAAGACACAGAGCAGCCTTAACTTTCAAGTGTGTAGTAATTTTGCTGTAGGTGAAAACTCCAAAAGGAAGCCTCTGTTCATTTCCAGCACAATTCACTTGTTGTTTGTGACTTTTTGGCACACAAATTCCAGGAGATATAGTGAGGTGCTTTTCAGCTAGCAGGCATCCATTTCCTTCTCGGAGGCAGCAATAATCATTGTTGAAATCTATCTCTAAAAACAGGAAGCTTTATCATTTTGGTTTTCTGGCAACCTCGCCCTTTCTTGTGAACCTGACCCTGGCTACGAATCATCTGCTTTGATTCAAGCATTCTGTTCTGAGACTGAAGCACAGGTATTTCCTATTTTGCTCTAAAGCACATCAGTGTGCTGTGTGCTTTGAAACATCCCTGCTCAGGGTGATTCATGCAGGAGCATTGGTTAATGGAGCTTTACACAGGAGACCCACATGTTTATATGGTGCTTTTGTTTATGTTTTATTTCTGTGGAATAGAGGGAATGAATCAAGACCTCTTGAGCTGGGAAAATATTATCTGAGAGCAAAGCAGAAGGAAAGTGCTGAGAATGAATTTGCAGGGACCAAAGCACAGATGATGTTTTTTGACATAGCAGCAGCAAATAAATTACTCTTGTAGCGGTACATAGCAAGAGGGCTCTCCACACACAAGTGTAGCAGACTCACAGCTGCAGTGGTGTTGTCAGATACATTTCATCCCTTCTGGAATGGATCCTTGGCAGTGCATGCAGGGCTGGGCACACACACTTGGTGGTGCTGACTAATTGCTCCTGAAGAGAGCAGCCAGCCAAGACCACTGCCCTCCCAGCACTGTAGTCACTGAAACCCACAGCTCCACTCCGTTTTGGCAACATAAACCTCCTCTGGGATGCCCCAGGCTCTGGGTTACCCTATGGGAGAAAACCCCTTCCCTCCCCACTGCACAGGACAGCTGAGGAGCCCCTGGGACATGCTAGCCTGGAAAACTGCTGTCATCACTTTTGTCTCAGGCTTTTGTCTTTGGCTGGCTGTGAAGAAATCCTGGGGTGATGATGGTAGAAGAAGGGATACTGGCTCGAATGCAAAACACTGTTAAAACTGCTTTATTCCCAGGAGGATTGGTTGAACACCTCACAAAATCAACCCAGGGAGTGGACATTTAAATGGCTGACAAGAAGATACAGAAAGAAGTACTTTGAAAAGGATTGTAAATAAGGTCATTGTAGGTCTGCAGCCATCTCCAGTTCCAGTAGAGAACAGCATATCTGACACTGCTTCTTGCAGGAGCATTACTGCTTTCCTTAAGCAGGCTGGAAAAAGGTAATGGGAGGTGGTCTGGGAACTTAGTTTCCATGTTGCCTCACACTGTTTGGACAGCCCTAAACATTGTTTATTCTGTGATCTTGCCCTTCTGTGTCTCCCACCCACAGCACAGTGGTCATCCAGAGAAGCATCCTGCAGGGATACAATGGTCCAAGTGCACTGGCTCCATACAGTTCCATGTGTTAACTGAGTTACACTGAGACCAGTGTACTTAAGACAAGGAGAAGGAGCTATGGTTTCCCTTTCCAGCACTTGAAGCACCCTCTTGTCTTGCTATGTGCCATTGTGTCTTTATGGCATATCTGCTCTACACTGACATAGCAGAGTTAGCTGCAGAGCCAACAGCCAGGGCTGTGCTGGAAGAAACTGATCAACCTTGGTCAAAGCTGCTGTTGAAATCACAGTCAGTTCCTGAAACAGCAGATAAGACATCCTTCAGCAAGCTCCACTCACTGGCACCACTGCTTCCCTCTTTGGAGAGCAGCTTCCTGCTCTGCCTCCAGCTCCCAGCACCTCCTTCTCCTCCTGCCACCTGCAGTTCCCAGCCTCTCCCTTGTCCAAACCCCAGGAAAGTCCATCAGGATCCCCAGGGACGGGGCATGTAGGTGCTCATCCAGCCTGCTCTTGGTGCCTCCTGAGCACCTCTGCAAAGCCCTGCCAGCGTGGGCTTGTCCCCAGCATGTCCCCCAGCATGCCCAAAGGTATCTGGGGAGATGCTGAGCAAGTGATGAGGGCTGGCCACAAATACAGATTGTGTCCTGGCTGTGAACTTGGCAGTCAGGAACTGCAAAATACTTCTGTGGTCTAAAGCAGCATTTTCAGTACTTTTTGTTCTCTGGGGTTTCTTTTGATTTGTTCACACCAGAGATCACTGATAATAAATGAGAAGAGGGAAGAGGAGGACTTCTCATTTGCAAACATGACACTCTGCTTCCAGCAGAGGAGATTTTGCAAATTCTTTGTGATCAGGGCAGCAAAAACTCACCCTGGAAAATGCACCAGGCTTTACCCCCAGAGTACCTGCATGATGATGCTTAGCTGGCCAACAGGAACAGGCTCTCTTGAGCTTTTTTTTCTGCTCGCTGTCACCAGGAGGTTTGAACATGTGCATGTCACACCCCAGGAACATGTGTAGCTGCATGACACAGAAGAGAAACTGTTTCTGTGAAAGGAAGAAAACAACTTTACAGACTAGGAAGGAAACAAGCCATCTGGCCCAAGAGTCTAAACTCTTACCCCTGAATGCTTTCCCAGTCTCGGACCTCTCATTATTTAATTATCACTAGAGAAATCTTACGAGTGTATTCACTGACTTCTGAATAAATGCTAACCTGTAACATGGCTCTTACTTGCATACTTCACATTTTTACTGGTGCAAATGGGGCCTGAGCACTTTGCCAACAAGTTCTGAGTCAACTGTGGAGAGCCAGAACAGCTGAGACTGCTTATTGCAACAGATCAATCAAGACAGACCAGCCCAAGAAAAGAAAGAAAAGTAAAGAAAATGAACTTGGATGATCAATTAAGAGAGCAAAAGGGGCAACACTGAGCAGCACAGCAGCTGAAGGTATCACTTCTTTGTTGTAGTTCAGATTTTTGTAGGAGACACACAGAGGGTGCTTTTAAAGCTGCATTTAAAGAACTGCACTAGAGCCTGCTACTAGAGACAGTGGACACTGTAGTGGATACACTCTAAATCTGAGGGCAGATCCCCTCAGGGGGATCTGGTGGGGCTGGCATAGACCAGATGAGGTTCTGGTAGAGAAGAGGTGCAGCTCTTGCTTGTGTAGTCACACGAGGGTGCAAGTAGTGGGATGTAGACAAAATGGAATGCCAGGAAGGAGACAGTCCATGCTGAAATCTGATAAAGGAAGAGGCTGAGGGTTGTGCCCCTAAAGCAGAAGGGCAGGGCAGCTGGTGACAGTTTGGGAGGGAGAAACAAGAGATAAACAGCCTCTTTCTTGTGGTACACAGTGATGATTAAAATCTGAACTGATTTATAATGACTGCAGCTCTTGCTGTCACTTATCCCAGTTCTTTGCCACATAACCCCCTTCTTGCACCCCAGCCACCACTCTGCTCTTATTGATCATGATTTTGCATAAGGAACAGGCTGACCTTCCTTCCCACCCACCCACATTTGTTGGCTTTTTTTGTAAAATAGCGATTCCTAAATCCTTAGGCACCAAATTTCTTGCTCTGAAATCTTTCAGACTGTATTGTTTTATCTTTCTAGCCTGCAAAGCACTAAGGAAAGTCATATGCAAACCTAGCTTTGTCATAGTGCAGAAATTCAATTGTTGCATGGGGTAGAAATCTTATATCTCAGCAAATTTTACATTTTCTCATGCAATGGAGTTGTGCATGCACAAATCCTGGCTTTGCATGTCAGATGTACACATCAGTCAGACACAAAATTGCAGTTCTGTCTGAGAAGCAGGATCCAAGCAAACAGTGTTAGTGGCAAGACCCTGCACTGCTGCTCTCAGATATCCTTGACCATTCGAGTCCCTGAGAATTGTCCAGCTCCCTAACATAATAAGTCTTTTATAAAAGAAAGAAACAGCCTTCCCTTTCTTTTTCTGAGGCCATGACTTAGGCTACTGAGACGTAGATCCAGGAAACCCAAGAAGGATGTGGTTTTTTAAAAGCATCATTGACAGGTAGTGTGTAGGCAATTAAATCATTATCACCGTGTTTAAGCCAGATTACTGAGTTGCACAAAGGAGTAGGCAAAAAAGTGGTAGAAAAGATACTGTTCTTTTTGGTTTTTTGAACGGGCTTAGAACTCCAATCTCCTTAAATAAATAAGTAGTTTGTAAATTACTGAAAGTACAGAAAAACTAATACATACATACTAATTCTGTCTGTAATACACCCCCTGTGGATGCAAGAAGAGAGACTGTTCAGAATAACACTGTGATTTTTTACATGGGTAGGGTTTTGCAGGCCAGCTGAAAGGTGCACACATGCCACTGCTGAGAATTGTGGTCTCCCTGCCTCTGGGTGCCTTGCTTCCCCACAGAATGGAACAAGTGAAATGTTCACTGTACCAAACAAAGGAGTTTCTCTGCACCCTGCAGTCAGAGTGCTGGCAAAGGGGAGGGGAGAAAAGCAGGAAGAGTGAATCTCCATTTCAGAGCTAATATGGATTTGCACCATGCAGTCTTGCCCACGCTTGCCTTTTGTTTCCTTCAGATTGTACAATCCACTTGAACTGATTAACTAATGGGATAAAAATTCACAATGTTCCTAAGTAACAATCAGGTCCGTATTAAAGACAACGTTTTAAACTCCCTCCATCACCAGCTTTTCCAAAGTGAGCTGGCTCTGGCTCAGCCTGGTGCCCTGGCCCATGTGCCTGCATCCCTGCTGCTGGCAGGGGCTCTCTGCACTCCCACTGATCCCCCAGCTGCCTCCTCCCCTGGGCAGCCCCCCGGGGCAGCTGCAGCAGAGGTAGCAGGTACAGCTTTTGTGACCCCACCTCAGCTTGCCATGCCATCAGGGGAGTACTGCACAAAACCTGAGCTTTCCTCAGGTCCTCCCTCTGGCACTTCATCCTATAGCTATTAAAGGGGAAAGAGTTCCCAAAGACCAGGGAAGAAAAAATGGAAACAAAGGTGAGATGTATCACCTCATCCATCTGAAATTTATTCTACACTCCCCACTTTGAGAAGAACTGGTGTATATCATATTCCTTCACTATGACTGGGTTTTTGGATTTGATTAAAAAGAAACACAACCTAAAAGAAATCAAGGTGGCAACTAGATTTTTCTCTTTTTCTTTAAAAAGCCAAAGTAGATTCAAGGAAGAGTTATTCTAAGGAATATTTCCAGATGAGTTTTCTATTGATATCCCAGCGCGGTCTATATTTATTAACTATATATAATGCCTGCTCTCAGTTTAGTGGGTATTTTTGCAGTTTATACAAATGTGATGAAGGGATGCCAATGTTAGAGCTGTGTTTCAGTCCAGCAGGCTAGATAGGAAGGGAACAGAAAGTGTGGATTACTGATACCAATGCATGACTTCTGAATTTACAGCAATCAGTAAAAGAGGCTCTTTTGCTTTAGATGGAGAAACATTTCTTGAATGGTGAGAGAGGACACGAGTACATGTTGTTTTTCTTCAGAAAAGCTTTTACTCTTACATGACCAGGAGGAGAGATGGAACCCCAACAGACTTGCTTTTAAGCACAGAGGAAATGGTAAAGGTTTTTTTCTTTTAAATTTAACTGAAATTTGCTTGATATTTTTATCCTTGCAAACATTTTTAGCATCCAGTTTTGCTTTAGGTGATTTCCCCAGGCAATTAGGTAAAGAAAGAAGCCAAGTATTGTTCATTTGTCTTTATCTTGCTTCATGCTGTGCCTGGTGACAGAGTGTAGCTTTTCAGTTTCCCATGCTTTTTCATGAAAAATGAGAACACTGAATTCTACACTGAACTATGCAGTTATGCAGTTTTGTTTATCTTTGCAGATTAAAATCCTGGTTCAGGTTTGGACCTAGCAGCTTGTGTTAGTATTGGAGCTAGAAGCTAGTGCTAGTATGGTTAGGTTTGGCTCTACTTTCCTCCAGGTAAAGCATAGTTGGCAAGCCTTAGATCTTCATGCACAAAACAGCATTTTCTGTAGCACAGCAACCAGAGAAATATACGGGATTAAGTTCATCCCCCAGGTTTGCTGAGCTCCTAACATTGTTCAGTGTTCCAGAAGGGTGAGGATCACTGAGTGCTGATCATGGAGGGTTGGAGCAGCAATTTTTAAAGAAAACCAGAGGGGAAACACACACTGAACAAGAATGAGAAGAGAGAACAAGCAAAGAAAAGAGCTGAAGGAGAAGAAAGAAAATGAGAAGCAGACAGTGCAAGACAGAGAAATAAGTAAAACACAGTGGTGCATTGCAGGCACAAAAGCAGAAATGGAAGTGAAAGAGGGGATGTTTCAAAGGGACACTGGGTCAGCATTTCTCAGCCATAACACACTCAGGCCCTGTACCTTTCCCTGGCCCAAGCCCAGAGCAGAGGTCTCTCTCATGGCTGCAGCTAAGGACACTGCTCTGCCAGCTGCCACAGAAACAACCCTTGGTCAGGCACAGCCATAGTAATTGGGGCACTCTGGAAAGTGAGGTTACTGCAAAGTAAGGTGGGAAATCCCTCCTGGCTAAGAGAAATAGCCTGGGGACAAAACATGCAAAATCTCAAAGCCTTCCATCACTGCTGTTATCACACCTGATCTATTTTTATACCAAAGTAGCTTCAGGTATGGTTACTGCAGTTGGCTGAAGTTAATAAACTGAAAAAAAAACATAGCACAGCCCTTCCACACAGTAAGTAGCCTCCCAGCAATTAGCCAGTTTACTGGGAAAGAGGAGCCTTGTGGAGTCACAGCCACTTGTTATTTTCATTCTGCCTTGTCAGCCTTTCCTCTGTCTGTGTCACAGAAAAAAGTCAGTTGCCTGAAACAAACTCCAGTTGATCTGAAGTCTGAACTAGCCCTGACCCTAATGACTCATTCCCATATTTTTCCTATTTTTTCACTAGCCAAGAAAAGTTCCCCTTGGTTTGCTAAATTTTCAGGATTTTCAGAATTTTCAGTATTTGCGCTGTAAGTTTGGAGAGATTTTCCTTCTGGATAGTTTGACTTGATCTTTTTATTTGTTCACCTTTTTCTAAGTGATTATGTAGTGTGATAGGCTTGAGCAGACAGGAATGCCCTTGCACATTTGCACATTAGTGAGAGATAACTTGGAAGAGGGAACTAAGAGCCTAAGTAACACATCCTAATATTCAATTACCCCCATAGCTGTAGAGGATGTTAGTGAGGCTGCCTATTCTGAAATACTTTTCTAGTTGTGTGAATCCAAAGGAACAGCTGGTCTAAATTTCACTAGAAATGGTTATCTCAGAGCAGATTCAACTAATTTAATTTCTGCTTTGGTTTTGGTCTGTCTGGTCTCCATGCCACATCACCACTGGGACAGCCACACTTAGAGCAGAGCTTTCCTTTGAAAGATGTCAGTGATTCATATGCTCCTACCACAGCTCCCTGCAGCATTTCAAACAACTGCTTTACTTGCAGAATAAAACCCAAACCAGAAACAGGAAGTTCACAGCCAGTTTGCTATGTAATACATTAAAAAATTAATCATGCACTCAGTTTACACACTCTTGGTTTGTCCACACCAAAGGTTTGTTATGGCACTTTTGTTATGCTATTTAATAATCTTACACCTCTTCACAGGCTGGTAGCTTCTCCTGTCAGTGATAAGGTACACAGCAGGGCAAAGCATCAATGGCAGAGCCCAGACTTTTAATTCAGGAACTCATTTTAATGGTAAGACTTTGACAAAGTTTGAAAAAATACTTTATGACTGAATCACAGTCTTGACTTTTACAAGCCCAGATTTTAACCAGGCTGATGCTTTCTTAACTGCCTATTGATTTGTGTTCATCATAGGCTATATTTTTATAACTTCTGTCAGAGTAATGTTTAAGGCTACCACAAAAATTCATTCCAACCCTTCTTTCTGCAGTGACCTTTCCGTCCAGATGTTCTGCAGAGAGCCCAGTCCCCAGAAAACCCAACGGAGATGAGCCAGGAAATGAAATGCTGAGAATCCCAGCCTTGATCTGGAAGGCAGCCAGGGCACACTCCCCAAAGCAAGCAGCAAGGCTTCTGCCTCGAATGTAGGTCACCACTCACTTATGGAAATTCTCTGCTTATGTGAAGAGTGCCATGAAGCAGTGCTTTAGGGAGAACAGACAAACATGCAATGCACTCTGTGCAGTAATTACAGTGGTGTGAGGGGGAAAGGCTCCCAATTGCTTTGGCTTTTTCTACTCCTTTTTCACCACCTCTGTAGAAGGGAGGCATGTGAACATCTGACATCACTAGAGAGATTCCTCGAGGGCACATTTCCCTTGGAAGCATAGTTTAATTACAAAATTTCTTGATATAAATAAAGCATCTGTCTTTTCTCTTTTTAAACAGATTACACCCGAGAAGTTGTTCCAGGCTAAATTCTATTGTCAAGGTGAGGAGATGCCAGGGAGCTAATCTCCCCACTGCCTCCAGATCCCTGCCCACAAGCCTGCCTGCAGCAATTGATGGGAATCATTCCACTCTCAAGGAATGCAAGCACACACACACACAGATATTCACTGTAGAGCTATGACTTCTCATGGAATCATTCCACTCTCAAGGAATACAAGCACACACACACAGATATTCACTGCAGAGATATGGCTTCTCATGGGCTCTACTGACACAAACTTCAGAGTGTGCTTACTGTTTGCATGTAATCACACAATTCAATGCTGGTATTGTACTCTGAAAGCAAGGAAGAAATAACTGGTGTGGTCAGAGTTGACAAACCTTTCATCTGCTTTCATTTCACATAATACTCATCAGAAGAAGATCTTCTTTCTTGTATATCATTTAATTCCAGGGCAGTAATGCCCAGTTCTCTGCCACTTTGCCATCCCTTGTTTTGGAGATCCACCCCCATCCACTTAATGACCTGCTCTGCAGGCCACTGTCATCACAGTGTGCCAGCATCCTGCACATTCCATGAACCTTAATGTATCTCAGGCATGATGATGCAAAGAAAGTATAAGTGTTCAAGAGAGGTCTCAAAAGACAGCACACTAAAAGACTTGGAATGGTGCTTCAGTCTCAGATGAAGCCATCAAGGTCTTCCATATCAGCTATCTGCTCTGAAAAGACAACATCTCCTCTTGCTAATGGTCCTGTTCCTGCCTTTCCATCCTCCAAAAGGGTATATACAGCCCTTTGCATTTATGCTGTGCTTTTTTATTAGTCCCTGCATGCATTCCTCTTTGTAACATTAAATCTTTCAGTAAAATGACTTTTCTGTCCACCATACCACTAACAGTTGCACTTCCCAGAAACACACTCCTGATAAATAATGCAGCTGGGTTGCATGATGCACAACCAGTGCTAGAGTCCTAGCACTGTAGCTTTGGGCCTCAATCAGTAGTTCCCCCATGTCTGTGACAACAGTTGCTATAAAAAAGGGCCTTTTATCCACCTGCATAACAGGGGCTGTAAAGGGAAAGGATTCTGCTTGGCAGACAAAAGTAGGACATCAGGCCCCAGTCTTATACAGCCTCAGTTCTGGCTCAATGTCATGATTATTTCATCTTGCTGGGAAATACTCTGGTTGGAGACAAGCTGCATCTCAGTTCAGTTGCTTCCAGCTAAGAGGAGAACTCATACAAATGACTTTCAGGTCCCAATTCTGATACATATTAAGTACAATTTTTAAAACAACTGTCCAGATAAAAGGCTTTACTGGCCAATGACCATTTCTGAAGAAATACATCAAGGATTTAGGGAGGACATAGGGACCTACATCCAAAATTGAAATGGAAAAGAAAACCAAAACCAAAACCAAAACAAAACCAAAAACATTGGCCCTGACTCTTTGGGAATTTTTCCATTATACTTACTGGTTTAAATTCCTCCACTTCTAAAGGTGCAAAGCTGAGCATGCCTAGAGCTGCCTTGCTGCTGACCTGGTTGCCAGGTTGAACAGGTTGCCATTCAAGCCTAGTCAGTGATCAAAGATTAAAATAAAATTCTCTATTCTATCAGTTACCAGCCAGCCAGACAAATCTTCCAATTAAATCTTCCAGGCTTAATACATTTAGTTATAGATTTTCTGAAAATTGTCGAGCATTTCATTGCAGGAGCCAGGTACAACCACAGCCCTTTCTGTAACATAAATCCAGAATTTTCTTGCCAAAAAAACTTCCACTGCTCTAGCCAGAGTCTGGGCTCCAGCACTCAGCACTTTTAGCATCCTCACAGCCCTGGTTGCTAAGATGGGGACAGGTTTGCTGAGGAAGCAGGAGCAAGAGATCAATGGTCTGGGAAAGATGGTGAAAGTGATGGCAATGGGGTGAAGGAGAGACAAGAAAAGAGTTGTGGTCTTCTCTTCTCTTCTCTTCTCTTCTCTTCTCTTCTCTTCTCTTCTCTTCTCTTCTCTTCTCTTCTCTTCTCTTCTCTTCTCTTCTCTTCTCTTCTCTTCTCTTCTCTTCTCTTCTCTTCTCTTCTCTTCTCTTCTCTTCTCTTCTCTTCTCTTCTCTTCTCTTCTCTTCTCTTCTCTTCTCTTCTCTTCTCTTCTCTTCTCTTCTCTTCTCTTCTCTTCTCTCCTCTCCCTCTCCCTCTCCCTCTCCCTCTCCCTCTCCCTCTCCCTCTCCCTCTCCCTCTCCCAGTGTCAATCACGCTGACAGCCAGGCTGTCAGTCCCATCACACAGGTCTCACACTTCCATCCTGTACAAGCTCATCTGTTACTGTGAGTGTCCATGTAGGGGATGCAGCTGCCAAAGCAAAGCTGTTGGAGGGAGGAGAAGCAGTGCTGGAGAAAACAGCCTCCACGAGATACTTATGGGAAGGACAGGACGACAACCAGCATTCAGATGTCCTGAATACGCAGATTTATATTTGGAGGCTGCTAGAAATAAAGTATTTTAAAGCAATCCCATTAATCAGGGACTTTCTTAATGCATTTGCTGCAATGAGACCCAAATGAAAAGAATCACGAGTGCATACTGCATGTAAAGATTAACCAAAGGCAGCTTCTTCTTTTGGCAGCTACATTCTTCTGCTGGTCTTTGCCAGGAAGCATTTACTGCTTTGTTTTTCTTTATTTTTTTCTTTTGGTTTTTTTTTTTTTCTTTCTTTTAACTATATATGTGCAATTTCCACTCTCAAGTTTTCTAAAAGTTAATCACACCCATTTTATATATATGGAGAAGAAATTGGTGAACCTGCAACATCTCAAATGCTACTTTGACAAATGGGTTTCCAGTAGTTTTGATTGAGACTTTTCTATTTCTTCTGTCAAAGGAGTTGATGGATCCTTTGTTGCAGACATTGGAGGTAATCCCTTTAGGAAAACCACATGAGCTAGCAGAAAACTGCAGAGCAGCCCATTTGTCAAGCAGCTGTACAGGCTTGTTGATATATTTGTTCTGGGGACAATGCCTCCTACACACTGCCCATCTGGGAAGCATTTGGAAACATTTTATGGATGCATTCAGCATTAAATGGTGGGGTTGACTGCAGACTGCAGAGCAAGATTGCAGTAGCTAAACCAGTGTTCAACAAGCCTATGCCATTTTTAGATGCCATTTACCTGGTAACATTCACCTGGGGGAGGCACAAATGTCATCTGTGCTCTCATTCACCCAAGCAGATCACCTCACACAGCTTCAGTCACAGCTAAGCCATCACAGCAGCCCTGATGGCAGCAGCTGCAAGAGAAGCACTGAATCAAAGCATCACCATTCAGCTGGACAGTGTCCCTGTCTCTCTATGTGCTGCTCCTGTTGGAGGTGGAATGGATCTGTCTGTGTGGGGCAAGACTTGCAGGGCTTGCCAGACCCCCCTGCTGCTGTGAGCCAGTGCTGGGACAAATCCAGGTGGGGATGCTTGGTCCTTTGGTACAGAAACAGGGCTGATGTTGGCTGCACTCTCTGCCATGAGCACCACACTTACCATAAATCATTAATTTTTTACTTCTCTCAGTCTATGCCAGGAGCTGAATCACTGTAAAATAATTCATACTCAATTTGAAAAAGACACTGAGATAAGCCAAGATATTACCTTTCCTCTTTGAAGGAATTTTACTCTCCAAGGCCTATTAGGTATAGTAGGACTGTTTGCATATTTCACTATCTCTGTCCTTCCTTTCTAGATCCCCACTGGGCTTTTTTCATCACAGAAACTCTCTAATAATTTTCCTCTTCAATCAATCTAAACTTTACTCTTTGAATTCTCATCTTGTTTAAATTTCTCTTTTTCTACTTTTTCCATTACTAGAAAGGTATAAAAGCTAAATGAGGTGAATGAGTTTAACTCTACAATGTAGTTGCACTTTCCCAGTCAAGTCCTGGTTCTCAGACTCAAAATTCCTACATTAAAATTTCCCCTTTAATCTTAGAATAGATATAGCTAACGTGCCTAAAATTTTGAAGGTAGATTTCTAATTTACTTTCAGCCTAGTAGGCAAAAACCTGCTTCTGGATTTGCTCTCAAGATCCATCAAGTGATCATCCTGTCTGCTTTCAAATCTTCACCTGAAATGTGAGTTTCCATCTTGATTTCTTATACATGTTTAGACTATTTATTTTAAAATTTCTAGTTCATCTAATAAGTTTGCATGGAAGGTATAAATGAGATCAAAAGTCTACTTTGGCTGCTTTTATTTGTCCATGCAAAGCAGTATATTTCATAATCTCAGTGCTTTTTCCCCTTAGATCCTGTGTTTTTAAAGGCAGCTGATCCCATTGCAGCATGTTATCTACACCTGCATTATAAACATCACTTGTGCTGTCCCCAGCACTCAAGGAGCACACTGGTGACATTAAGGTGGCTACAGCACAGCAGAAGGGAGGTGGGGTGTTCTGCACCTGAGCTTAGCCATGAGATGTGCTTGCTCTTCTTGTGCCACACAGCCCTGCCCCTCCAACTAGCTGGGATCCATCCAGAGTCTCCAAGAAGGGATAAAATACTGCTTCAGTTTCAGCATGGAAAGACTCCCTGCTGTGCAAAAATCCATAACTACCCAACCCCTGGCAGGGGCTGGCGATTTTGCTGGAGGTCTCAATCATGATCAGCTTGTCCATCCAGGTCAGGAAAAGGTGGATGGATGGGAAATCTGTATACCACATGCTGCCAAAAAACCCATTCAGAATGGTTTCCATCTTCCATGCCGTTTCATAAAGATTTTTCACAGCATATAAACTGGAGAAGGTCAGGATTTCTTCTGGTTAAATGATATTTGTTGTCTGTGGAGAAATACAGTTTTCTTGCAAAATGAACAGTTACAGCAGAGAACTAATTTTAGTATAACTTTGATCAGAAAAGGTCTGTTAGGTAGAGACAGGTAAATCTCATCTGAGAAGGGTTTTGGTTTAGTCATGCAACAAAATTCACATTTCCTAAAACAAAACAAATAAAACAAGGTGAAAGGGAGTAAGAGTAAACAGAGAGAAGAGAAGGGCTAAGATCTGATAAATGTTGGAGACCGTGACCTATTACTTATGAAATTACTGTGCTGTGAAAATAAAAGTTTGTTCTGTTCTGCTTAGGAATTTAGGTACACAAGACAAACAGCATTTCTCTTTTCAAATACAGCTTTTCAATGGAGCAAATACATTGGCAAACATCACAAGCTGTGCTCTCAAATTTTTTTATTCCACCAAATTCTTCTCAGTTTCTTTGGATATCTCTTACTATCTCCTTAGTGGACACTAGCTTACAATTTTTCTATGCATGCTGTCTGTCTCACTGGTGTGGTAGAACAAAGTACAGCCATCCAAGATGTGTCTCCAGAGATAAGATGATTCAAAACTGTTCATATGACTTATGTGCTGCCTATCCCTACAGATATTTTATTTTGCTTCACAGCTGCCTTTCCAGATTTTATCTCATTGCCACTTACCATAGTATTTGTTGTGTGGGTGTTTTGCTAGCGAACACAGCCTAACTACATTTACTTTAAAATGCTGTGAATTTAAACTGCAGTTAGTTATTATGCCTTATCAAAGTACAAATACTGTGTTCCTACCCACATGCCTCTTGCAGAACTGCAGGTCTTTAGACTGGAGTCCCTTCCTCCTGCCCAGTTTGTACAAAAGCCTAGGCAGAGAATTAGGTATCTATTTATGTTTGGAAAGTTGAATTAATGAGTCCAAAAGGAATTTCACCAATATTTTGAGTTTGTATGCACATGTATACCCATGGTGTATATCAATAAACGTTCTCTATCCAAAAAATTTCTTCTTTCTCTTTCCTATCCCTTCCTCATCTCTACTCACCACAGCTCCAGTGCACAGTAAAGGTCACCTATTAGAGGAGTTGGAAACAGGAGTACAGTGTGTCAGAGTCTCCCTGCTGTGCTCTGGCAGAGCAGCCCACGAGGAGATGGCACAAGATGATGTCAGCCCCCAGGATGGTCCAGAGCTGCCTTCCCATGAGCAGCCTCCCATCCTGCCCTTGCTTTTCTGGTCTGACAGTCAGTGCAGCTCAGAGCCTGGCTGTGCAGATGGCTTTTAACAAAGCCCTTTGAAAATTGGTGTGGCAATTTCCATTCAGGAACCATGTGAGTGTTACTCAGGACCTGCACCGAGATGCATGAGACCTAGCTCTTGGAAATACAAAGGTGGAAATTTTCTTCAGCTGGTGGGGAATTTTCCCTTTTTTTCTTCAGTTCCTATTGTGATTTTTGTCATCACCAAAGAGACCTTGTATTCTGGCAGATAGCATGGAGGAACTGGGAATCCCTGTTCCTCATTACAGTGTTAGACTGAGCTGTTCCCAAGGTGTTATGAAACACTGCAGTGGGGTCACAACAGGAAGCACAACCATCATCAGTAAGTAAAACACAGGCGTTCCTTCCTACTCTAAGGCCCCAGAACTTCCTTATCCTCCAGCTCAAAATCCTCTTACAGCTGTTGCATTTATTTAAAGCACTTTTTTTTCTTATTGCTTTCTTATTGCTTAAGGAGCCAATCCCTGCTCAGTCCTTCTGCATGCAGAATTTGCATGAGAAACAGGCAGAAAGAAAATAAAAGATGCAGCTTAATCAATTCTTAGTGGAGACCTTGAAATCCCCGGTCAAAGGTCTGCAGACTGCATTATGTACTTCTGGGTCCATCTGAGCTCCTGCCAGAGCTTTGTGTCGTGTTCCTCCAGCCTCATTTCTCTTTTCCTAATTATGTATGGTGTGCCATCAGGATGGAAAGTAATCTCACAGCCTATTTAATATGTACCTGTTGACTCCCACGTAACAATTTAATCAGAATTTGATAAGGTTTGGAAGCAATCCATCTGTTTAGATGCCAAAAAAGTACAAGCAGTCTGAGAAACTGCTCTCAAAAACCATAAAAGGGATTATTTCCAACTAGATGCAATGCCTGGGTCAGATCTTATTATTTTTATTTATATGAGCAGTCAAACCATGAATGGAGTGCCACAACTGCACTAGGTAAGCAGGATCTAATCTATTACATTTAGCCCCCTCAACACACCTGATCCTCATTCATCAAGAGCTCCAAGGACCTTTTGACCACATTCAGGCAACACAAACAGCAAGTTTAAGCACAGGATTGTCTGAGCAGTTAAATTTAGGTACATGCTTAAGCATTTCCTGATATAAAATTCAGAGCAGTTCTTGGAGTTTGATCTTCCCTGCTCTCTTTGTGAAGGTGTGGCTGCTTTCAGCCTTCACACAGATTGACATGGTACAGTCCAACATTTTTTTTGCCAGCTGGGGAGTTTACGTGTGAGGACTTCTCCAGCTGCACAAAGAGAATGAAAACCAGTGAGCCCCATGAGCTGAATTTCTTCTCTCTCCTTTGAGGCTGACTGCCTGCACAGGCAGAGATGTAAAAGGACTGTTGCATAAATCCAGGAGGATGAATGAAAAAGCTGGTTCCCAGGTATATCATGGCCAAGTACCACTGCTGTTGGCTGCAGAAAGGGTGGCTGCAGCTCCTGGCCGGGGCTGTGAGCAAGGGAAGGGAGTCCAGCAGTGCAGGCAGTAGTCACACATGGTGTCAGAGCAGCACGTCTGCCTTCATTCACTATTGTGTGCTCAGCACCTCCTTTTAGGAGGCAGGTACAGCTCTGCTCCATCCTTAGGAGAAAAAAGTCGGGGGAAACATGAATTTGAACATTTTTACTTTACCCTTAGTGTTCTGATGTAATTAATACTTGAGCCCACCCACAGACTACTGGCAGGTTGCAGAGAAGCTCTCAGTGTGCACCCTGTGTTTCCCAAGTGCTCATATTTTGTTTCAGGGTCCCACTGCAAAGCAACCTCTGCAGCTTCAGGATTTTCTGGCTGTCAGGGGCAGGGGTTGTTGATTTTCAAGCTGCCTGGCTTCTCAGGCAGGATGCTCAGCACAGTGGTACAGAGTAGGTGTATACCACAGCCTCTCAAGGTTAGTCAGCTGCTATTATTAGCCCTGAGCTGTTCGTCCAGTGACCCTTTCTTTGCCTCTGTAGGTCAGGTGCAGACTGCAGAAAAGCTTGCAAACGAGTGAGCAGTGATGGACAAACTTCAGAGGACAAAAGCACTGTGACCTAGATGGGTCAGCCTCCCTCAACCTTCTTGAGTCTCCATCCATCCTGGGTAAACAAGCATTGGTGCTGGGTCGCTATGAAGTGGTCAGAAAAGGAAGGCAGCAATATCAGTTGTAAAGTGTGGCTTTCCTTCAACTCCTGGTGTAAAAGTACTTACAGCCTGAGGATTTGATTGACAAAATCAAATCCACTGCATATCCCTGATGCCCATTGCCTCAGGTTTTGTAGCCTTTATATTACATGCTGCAGAACACACTCAAGTCCAAGAACCAATGTTCATTTTGCAAACAGCTGTTCTGACTGAAAATGAAACTGCCTGGACTGACCTAGAATGAAGATCACTCCCTAAACGCCACACATGTAGACAGAGGGCTTGTGTGAGCTTTTCCTCACCCTCTTCAAAAATAATGGATGGCTTATTCCACTTTGCCCAGAAGGCTGATTTCCAGGACAGGTGATGCAGTAAAAATTGGGCTATTTGAAAGTGTTGCAAATCAGGCATTCAGAGTCTCCAGACATTGTTACAAAACTTACACCTTGAAATTTATCAATCAAAAATTCTCCACATTAGCACTAAATGATTCAGAACACGTTATTAAAATTCACTGTGAAGTAAAATGGTGCTATGTACAGACACCCATATTTTTTTCAAATACACTCTCAGACTTGACTCCAGTTTTGCACATTATCTAAAAGGTATCAAGACTTCTTTCTCCCAGCAAATATGAAGGAACAATACCTGAAATCATGAGCCCAGTGACTAAATTTAAGTATAGCACTGAAAAACATCAGGTCATCAAGATTCTTGCACTTTTCCTTGATAATATGCTGCTTGTTTAAATGCACTGTTTAAAACAAAGTTAGCAAAGTTCACTGAAAATATTAACATTACAAAATGCAGCTGGATTGAATTAAAAAGCAATACATATTTCCTGAAATAAGTGCTTGCCTGTAAAATATCAACTCTATGGGTAAATGAATTTTTTTAGTAGATATAAGCATCTGAAATAGGAAATTTAAAAAAATAACAGGCATAGCAGGCACATCCAGAAGATGGATACAGTTATCCAGAGAAGTTTAGTTTCAACAAGACACTCCAAAATATTATTTCTTCCCCATTTTTCATTTTTTTTCCTCTTGGAAATTGTGAATTTTGTTTAATATTCTTACAAGTTTATCTGCTTGTGATTCTGATAAAAATAATCTTTTCAATCTAAGCTGAAATAGAATGAATTAAGCCCAAGCCACATGGATATTAGCATAGAAATTATTCTTACAGAGTCAGTGTGATGTTTATTGTCAATGGTTGTTGCAATACAGCATGATGTTTTTCAGGTTCAAAAAAGACTAAATTTTAATGTAAAATACCATTTTTATTACGTAGGTATGCATTGTACTGTGGTACTGAATAAAATCTATGAAGCATTACTTTTTCCATATTTTTACAGCCATTTTTGCTTCCATACAAGGGTACATTTTAAAAGGTAGTCTGCAATTGCTCATCGCCAGCAATTATTCTTAATAATGTATTTCAGTCACTGAGCTATTCTGCTAGACATAAGACACACCTCACCAAAGAATGGACTCTGTTTTAAGGCCGTTTTCTTTTATCCTTGTGAAATATCCTGCCTAGAGATAGATTGATCTGGTTTTGAGCTCCTGAAAGAAGAGAGAGGTAGAGAAAGAGCAAGCAGCATGGTGAATGAGCTGGTTAACAGGGTGACCCAGAGCAGCAGCTCAAGGCTCAGCTCCTGAGGTACACAGGTTTGCAGTTCAAGTCTATAAACATTGGTTCTTCAAGCTGGCAATGGCTCTCATCATCCTTTTGTGTTTATAGCAAATGAAAATCTAGTTCTTTCCCAGGCTGTTAATATAATAAAACCTCTCTCTCCAATCCATGTCTGAAGCGTAAATGCCCTGAAAAGGGCTGATGGTTTGAGTGCTTCTCCTACTCTTGTGCCTCACTGTAAGCAATTTGGCAATTACCCTGTGTGAGCTCATGTTATAAACTACACAGGATGGGGCCAGTTCAGCTCCTTGATACCTCTGAGAAAACACCTGGAGCTCTTGAAAGTGCAAGTCCTTGTTTGTCATGGGGCTGGCCTCTGTTTGAATGCTTTAGTTCCTTACAGACCAGCAGGCAGGATGGATCACCAAGGCTGCACCAAGCCTAGCACACCTTCACCCAATTCTCCCTGAGCAGCCATGTGAGCGTCCCCAGCTGCTGCTTTCACAAAACCCAAGCACAAAGTCTCCCAACCACAGCAACTCTTCCAGGGACCAGGCACTCAGAGCTCAATGCTGTCTGGGGCTGACCAACACCCCACAGCCACAGGCACTGGGCAGGAAAGGTGTTATCCAGCCTGATCATTGCCTTCTCCATAAAATGAGAAGGAAAGGCACAAAGGCCTTTCCAGCATCCCCGTTCAAATACAAGGGCAAATCCTACAGGTTTACAGAGAAAATGAGAAATCAAACTTCAGTTTTACTACTCTGGGTGCTTTGTTAGTGAGTTTATAAAGCGCAAGTTGAGAATTCTCATCTCTATTTCTTCAAACTTTGCCTTTTCCCTCTCCCAGAAGTCCCTCCTGAACTGATGGGTAAAATTGGTTTATGACTCCAGTAACTAGTGTAACCTTGAGGAAATCAGCAAGGCATGCCAAAGTAGCTGCCAGCAGTGCTCACCCACCTCCTCATCCCTAACTGAGCCCAACCTCTCAGGCTAAAGACAAAGGTAGAAATCTCCTCACACATCTTCCCAAAACTGGTCACTCATTATGAAGGAAGTTGGCAGGTTATGTTTAACAAGTTTAGTTTCTAAATCCAGGACTGATTGTA
Source organism: Luscinia megarhynchos (assembly GCA_034336665.1). Lineage (NCBI taxonomy): Eukaryota > Metazoa > Chordata > Aves > Passeriformes > Muscicapidae > Luscinia > Luscinia megarhynchos. The sequence goes on from JAPFBE010000003.1 coordinate 18,466,900, forward strand.
CCACTATCCTTATCCTCTACTTTCACCCCAGTCTTCTTTCTCTTCAATATACACTCTTTGAGCAATGTGAAAAGTAATGCTATTCTTTCCTTACTCTCTGCTTAGCTAAATAAGGCAAGATCCAATAATCTTTTCTCATTTGTTACTCTCAGTTTCCTCATCACCTTGGTAGAATTTCTCTAGTCCCATTTCAGTTAAAATTCCCTTTGTTTTTTTATATAAAAATACAAAAAAATACTCTGATATTCTCCAGGTATTAATACATATGTCTTCTATAGTTGTACTAAAGCTTCACTTTGTTCTGCTGAACATGCTTGGATTGATACATCATAGAAGTGGAGCAGTGTAAGGTTGGAAAAGGATCAGCTGGGACCATCCCAGCCATTTGATCCTGCTCTTCAGAGTCCCTGAGACTGAATCCCAGCAATATCACACTGGTGCTTCGCAGATCTTCAGCCACCATTCCACATTCCCCCTCTCTTCCCTGCTGCCTCTGACACAGAGACTCTGCTCATGAGTCCAGGCTCGTGGCTTTGCACTTTCTGCTCCTGCAATTCTCTCTGTTTCTGTGGCTCTGATGTGGCCCTGGCTCTCTCTGATGAGTGATGCTCCATCATTTTCAGCATTAGTGACCCTTTGCCACTTCGTATTACTGACAAATGGCTTAAGCTTAGACCACCTTCTTGTACCACGTGAATAATGAAAGAACTTGATTGTGTTGGTTTCCAAACACATTCCTGAAGAACATCACTGATGACTTTGCTCGTTCTGGCTCCCTGTGACACATTCACCTGCTCCCCACACCGATTCCTGTGTGAAACCCTCTCCCTTTATTACATTAATATTTGCTATTGCATTTCAAAAATGCTCAAGGCACATTAAGTTATTCACAGAAAGCCTAGTAAGCAAGTGTTCAGTAAAATATTCTTCTGGGTTTAAAAACACAGGGTTTTGCTTTTGACAGAAGTCATAATGAAGGCAAGACCTACTCTTGTATTCTAGGGTGAGGCTGTTGGACAGTTTATTGTTTGAAATATTTTAAATTATAAATCAGAGGATGCAAACTTAGAATGTATAAATGTAATTTTTTTCTTGTTTTCTGGTGCACTCTAAAATGACTGAAGCTGAGCTCTCTCTACTCAATAACACTAAGAATAATAGTAAGACAAATGCATTTTTAAAAGCATAGTGGCAATAGTAAATAATATGCAAATAATGAAAAGAAAAAAACTAGATAGAAAATACTAAATGCAGCATATTTTTTGAAAGTTTAATTTTGGCAAAAATATTGTTCTGCTATTGTGCGACTACCAAGTGTGACTTGCAAGTTAAATCACACCTTGGAAATTGTATAGCAGATATTTATTGCAACTTCTCTCATCCTCTATTTCTCACTCTCTTTGTAAGACTTGGAAATAAATTGTGTTAGTAAACTGTAAGTGTGAGAATTTTGAAACAGCTAATCTTCACAGGATATTACAGTCATAAATTACCTTTAAAAGTATTGGGGCAGTGATCTGGTTTACAATACATTATGCAGTTATTGGGAACTACCTCCAGAAGGTGTTATTAACAGGAGCACAAAGCAGTAGTCAATGAGTTTTTTCTGATACAACATTGTTAATACCAAACCACAAAATTTCTTTGATGGATTTGCAGGAAAAAAAAAGAAAGAAAGAAAGTAGGATATCTGATTCCTGCCAGCCATGATATAAAAAGAAATGTATTTAGCATGCAGAACCATTGTATCTCTGAAAATTGCCACCAAATTGTCACTGGAAACATCAAATCATCTTTTTGTTCCGTTTTTTATTTATTTACCAAACCACTTACGGAGGTCTACAATCAACAGCCTTTTCTTAAATCATCTGAAAATGCCATTCAGTGAAATTCTCAGATAATTTCTTATTAAAACACAAAAAGACAGCTTTATAGTTAGAAAGCAATAGATTTATAGTTGAGTATTAAACTTGGCAGCTCTGAATACGGGATAGAAATAGGGAGCTGGCTTTTGTGGGTATTCCTTTCCTTGTGCCTAAAGATATCTCTCCCTATCTTTCAGAAACATTGCTTAAGGCTTTTCCCTGATGGACAGGGTGGCTCTGAGCAGAGCCCAGCTGAAATACAGGGTACAAATCAACAGATCCCAGCCTTCCTCTTGTCAAGTAGTCCACAGGTTTCCCTTATCAGCCTTCTTCTCTTTCAGTTCTTTATTATTTTCACATTGTGCCACTTCAGACAGTGCCTAGTTAAGCAAAACAAAGTCTACTGCTCCTGATATTTTTTATCCTCCCCTGCTTTTATGGACCTCTCTTCTGTGACTAGCAAAAGATGATGCCTTTGGTGATTTGATGCAGAGAGGGCTTTAGCTTAACATACTTATAGTCAAGGAAATGATCTCAGTGTTCAGAGGCAGCTGGCCTTTATTCAAGCAAATCAAGATTTTAGCATAGGTCACTTCTAGATGTAGGACTCCATGGCTGCCTGTGCCAGCTCAGCATCACCTTGCCAGGTCCCTGGGTGTGCTCTCAGCCAGGAGCCAGACCCGGAGCCAGACACATCCTCTCTGCAGTGCTTGTGATCTGCTGGGCTCCAAAGCTCTACTCAGGGCAGGTTTCACCAGAAGTTGAGTGAATGCAGTGAGAGTGGGTGGGTGCAAGGCTTTTCACACCATGCAGTAAAATTACACACCATTCATTTATTTGACAAAAGGCAGAGTAGCACAATTGAATTACTAATTCAGGTGGCCAAATTGGGAAGCATGAAGCTGAGCACTGGCAATCTGGCCACAAGCAGCAGAACCATAGGCAGGAGAAGGGCAAGAGCCACAGCAATGAGTCACCCCCTCCTCTCTGCACTGCTCCCAGACCGTGGTGAGAAGCACACCAGGGCACATTGCAGTGATAACGTGCTCTAATGCAGTTCCCCTGGTGAAATGTTGGTTTTGGGTTGACAGTGCAGCCTCAGTGTAAAGGGTCAGAGCAGCTGCTGAGCCTCAAACGAGAAATGGGGACGGATGTGGCTCTGTGCAAGTGGTAGGTGCTGCCTTCTGTGAGCCGGAGGGAAAGTCTAGAAGCCAGAAAGGGGTTGTCACCAGCCCCAGGTGTTTGAATCCCTGCCTTGGATTAGGGTGGGCTGGTAAGACCCCTTTGCATGCTCTGAGCTTATGGATTTGTGGAAATCCTAACCTTGATCTTCTTTTAATTATCACATTCGGGATAAACAAAGAACAATCCAGTGATCTGCACGTATCTTTGAAATAAATCATGTTTAATCACTTCCTCCTTGATTTGATACCAAGACAGTGTCTCTGTGGGCTGCTGGCTTTCTCTGAACTCCAGCTCACAGCAGCAGAGACACGCAGCCTGCTCTCTTCCTCCGGCAGCTGAAAGGAGATATTTGCAAGCCTGTGCTGCGGGGAGCAGAGTCACTTCCTTACCATGTTTGGCCACAGAAAGAGATTGCACCAAACACGGAAGCACTCATCATTGTGTAGTTCAGGAAAATATTTCAAGCATCCCTTTTGCCTTCCTGCCCTTTTTTTTTTTTTTTTCTTTCCTCCTTGGTAAAGGAAGATGCATATGCTTCTGTGTTACATTGTTCGAAAACAAAAGGCTGAGCCGACTCGGGCTTGTCTCAACAGTTTTATTTGACAAAGTAGGATTCTGCAGTTGAACTGAAACTGGCTAAAATGCAGAGCAAGCTTCAGCAAACACTCTCAGGGTGCTTAGTGAGCAAAGGAAGGACCAAAGCAGGTTCCTGCCTAAGTGAAGTTGTACCACAATTGATATAAGAAACAGCCAGGTTAAGAGGTTAAGCATGGAGCAGGAAAGCAGGTAACACTGAGCAAAAGGAGTGCTTTAAAAAACTGTTGTTTCAGCACTCTACATGAAAACTGAATGAAAATGCAGTTATTTTCAAGTAAGCTCTGCTGGGATGTATGCTACTAGCTTGATATGTGCTCTAAATGCTATCAAAGCTGTTACTTATGGCATTTTTTGTGTGTCTCATAAAAGATCAGTGTCTCCAAGAATTCCTGTTAGACTCCCACCTTGGGGGCAGAGTGCAGATGAGTGTCTTTCTTGGCATAGGCAGCACCCATGAGTATTTATGAACACCCTGGGGCCCAAGTGCTGTCACTCACTTATCTCCACCACATCTGTCTTAGGTTTTCCAGTGTAAAAGGGCTCAGTGAGTGCACCCAGTGTTGAAAACTTGGTCCTCCAGGTTTGGCTGGCACCACTGAGCAAGTGGTGTAAGGCACAACAGGTTTCAGACTGAATTGTGGGGATGTAGGAAAGGCTGAAGGTGCCAAAGGAGCCACTAGGCAATGTGCCACAGGCTGCCCAGCAGGGCATGTCTCTCTCATCCTGGATGGGTGCTCATACCCCTCCTGTCCCCCATAAATGCCTCCTGCCCCACAAGCAGTGTGAATGCCTCCAGCAAAACAGTGCCAGCATGACTGATTCGCAGGAAATCAGTGGTTTGGCTTTCAACACACCTTGCCCCAGCACAAGGGAGGGGTGAGAATGATCCGATAGCAATGTCCCCAAGGCATGTGGCCTTTCTGCTCAGCTGCCTTGTGCTGGGCTCTGAAGTTACTCCCTCTGCACAGCCCTACAGCTGCAGCAGGAAGTCTGCAGCAGGAGGAAATCCACTGCTTTCCCTAGGACAGTGCCCCACACATGTTGTTGCACTTTGGTTTTTTCCTCTCACAGGATGGAGGCTTGGGAGGGTGTGCATGCTGCATTTCTCATTTAAAAATTCTGAAGGAATTCTCTTCTGTAGGACGGGTTATGTCCTTGTCACAGGCTTGTGGTGCTCCCTCCCAGGCACATGAGCAGTGCTGGTGGGAGCAGCCATGGGAGCAGGATTCCCAGAGAAACATTCTCCCTTGATTACTGTTCCTCAGGGCAGGGGCTCCATCCCTTACATTGCACTGACACACCACAGCACAGGGGACCAGAAAAATCCCCCTATCTGCAAAAGAAGTTGATCCAGCTCCTGCCAGGGAAACCTTTCAAAGGCACTTGCAATGAAAAAATAGCCAATCTTCATTATTAGTAATTCTAGCAACAGCAGCAGCAGCAACAGCAGACTGCATTCATCATTCTCTGCACTGAAAAGCTTTTAGCTTCATCTGCCTCAGTTTTTTAAATTAACAGCATCTGGGAAATTAGAGTTTATTGATTTCCCTGGGTTTCATGCCATTCACTGGGATTCAAGAGGGGTGTATTATCACTCTGTGACTGCAGCTGATTCATAGAGCAGGGTTGGTGATTCCCCAGCGTTGCAGATGCTCATGGGCTTCCTCAGACACCACGTGCAGAGCTCCAGAGCCCTGCCCAAACTGTTTCTAGACACCAAAGATGTGCCTCCAGGAGAAAAGTGTAAGGATTGTCCTCTCCAAGTGCCTGGAATGAGAAGGACCAGAGGAGAGATCTTCCTCTGATTACTGCTGATCTTAAATAAGAACAATATTTTCTGCTAAACTCTTTATGCTGAGAAAATGTTGAACTCTTTGTTTTTCCTAGTGGCAATCTACAGAGAAAGGCTACTCCTGTACCTAATCTAGGAGTTTGCAGTCACTTTGGAGCTGACACTTTCCTCTATTCCCAGGTGGCTGCTATTCTGCTCTGAAATCCCAAACATTTTCACAGGTTGAAAATAAAGATTCCCAGCCCCACCTCCTGACAAACCTCTGTACACCCTTATGGCAGGGAGAAGTGCACAGCTGATGGAAGAGACAGGACAGCCTGAGTGCTGCCTGTAGTTACTACACTAGTTAATACTCCTGGTAGTTAATAGTACTGCTGCCTGTAGCATTGGCCCCTGCATGTTACCTGAGGTCATATGCCACCTCACCTTTGCCACTCTGAGGCTCAGTCTGGCCTTCTGCCTCATCCAGTGTAGCCCCAGCCTCTTAAATTCACACACAAGTTCTCCTCCTTTTCCTGTTTTTGCACACATTTTCTCCGTGCTTCCTGTCACATTTCAGTGCTCCCTGTGCTTGAGAACAAAACTCTTGACAAATGTCACTGGCAGTGCTACCTGAGAATCAGACAGCTGAGGTTAGCCATCAACCTTTGCTTGCATGCCATAAGCACTTAAAAGATGAGCAGCAGCACTTTCAGGGACAAAATGTTAAAAGCAAAGACTTTTCAGTGCCAGTGGCACCTCCCAGTGCTATGATCAGCTCAGGGGTGGCCCAAAGCCTGGTCCTGACCACAGCACCCATGGAGGTTTCCCAGTGGAATCAGAGAGTAAGGAGCACCAGGTACAGCAGTGTGTTATTTGTGTTGTCTTTCACTTTCACTTGATGATATCACACATTGCTCAGTTTATTGCTTGGTGGATTGATGGTCCCTGTCTGGCACTGGTGACTCAGTGGCAGCACCCTGTCTGTGGCAGTGCCACGGTGAGCCAAGCCTACACCCACAGGCTCAGGGATCAAACTGGCATGGGGGGACAGTGGGAGGGAAAACCTTGGTGGGTAGAAGATAGGACATTCACTGAGCACCTACTTCTTAGCCTCTGATTCATCTTGAAAGTAGTGCTGGTGGACCTCACCATGCTCACACACTTGCCCAGCCAGATGTCACCCCCTCATCCTCACCCTTGTAACAAATGGGGTAAAGTAGTTCCAGACAATAAAAGCCTGACTCATGTCACTAAATACAGCCAACAGAACAAGTTTCTTCCTTGTCTGCTTGACTCCCATCCAGCAGAAGAGCTCTTGAATCAGGTGGCCAGAAGCACTGGCTATGTTTAAGGTATTGCTGAATGATCTGGTGAAACTGGCAGAAACTACTCCAGGGTTCCTTAAATTATTCATTACTCATCTATGAAGTCATAGCCCCTTCCTGTTTATCTTTTTTATCATTTTTATATATTGTCTGATACTGTGTCAGCTCTAGTGCTTTATCAAACTTCCAGGTCAAGGGTTGTGAATTTATTTGTCATTTTCTTGTGCAATAAAATAACGTCTTCCAGCTTGACAGCAAAAAATTTTAGTTTTCAGTGAGGATTTCAATATTCTTTGCAATGTATGTAGTTCTCCAGATGTCTGAATGTCTATAGAGTTAATACAGGCTTCCAGTATTTATAATGAACAGATTATATGTGTTTTTCTCCCAGCATGTCCAAAGTTCCCTCTTCATGGCCTCTGACTCCATTATTTTGTGTCCTTCTCATATGTGAACTCTTAAACCTAATACTTAAACATCAGCCTGGCTGAGATAGTATTTTTGGTTTATGTTTTATTCTGCATAGCTCTGGAAAACAAGGCTGGAAAGAGTTTTGAGAGATCATGAGAGAGAAAAAAAGAGAGAGAGAGAGAGTAAATTCCAGCCAAATTTCTTTTAAATTACAATCAAATGATAAGTGACTGCAAGCTCACAGTATTTTGGGTTCTGGGACAAGGATATCTCCAGAAGGAAATAGGTCAAGCACACTGGCTGATATGGGTACAGGCTTGGGTTTGTGGCCTCAAGCAGGAAAGGATGTCTTTGGCTTCTCAGGTATGTGAGATCTTTGGTGGATCTTCCCTGTTTCATACATCAGAATCAGAAGGAAGTCCCTGCCACTGGCACTGAATTGGTGGTCATCATGGGACTGTACAGGGGAAAAATGATGCTAATACATTGGGTAAGAGGGTTGAAATGCAAGTAATAAGTGTGTTTGCCTTAATATTTTCCAAGCTTTTAAATACCGAAAGTATTTAACTGAAGAAATACTCAGTTGTTTGAGGCTGGTGTACCCATAATCACAGCAAGAGGGTACAATTACACATAACAAGATGTGAACACAGCTGCAGTTGTTATGTGACTGAGTATTGCCTGCCTGGTGCAAATAATGCCAAAGTAGTCACCACATTGCCAATATTCATGTCACTGCTTGGAGAAAAGAATGAATGGCAAGCCACAACCAAGTAATGCATTACAAGAACTACTGCAGCACTGACCTGATCTGAAAGTGCTAGTCTAGTAACACACCTAGTCAAAGAGCAGGGAAATGGTTCATGCCCTGATGATATAAATTATGTATGGCTTCAGCTGCCCATGCTCACGCTATCCCCTAGCCTGCAGCTGCTGGTTTCCTGCCTTCATAATGTGTGCTAAATTCTATCTGATCTATCAAATCATTTAGTTTGCAAAGGAGGTCTGCAGGTCATCTGCTTCACCCAAAACACAGCCAAACTTGCATTTGGATGCTCAGAGCCCTCGGAACTTTGAGGATCTCAGATGATGGAGGTCCCCTCTGTTTCCAATGTTTACTATCCTGATTATTGTAAGCTTCTTCTAATCTACAGCAGTTGCAACTTGTAGGTGGAAAGAGTGGTTGTATCTTCTCTATAGCACCCCATTAAGGCTGGGTTTGCTCCAAGCTGCACAAACCCAGGTGCTCTTGCAATCTTTCCTCATATCATATGCTCCAGTCCCTAGTTGCTCTCCACTGGACTTTCTCCCATATATCAATCAGCTTATTGTACTTAAGAGCCCCCCAAAACATTTTCCCAGCTGTAATTTCTAACCCTCCATTGTTTTCAAACTTGTAAGATCAAGAATGATTAATCTATTTATTTAAAGGAAATAAAAGAAAAAGTCATATAAGGGCACAATCCCTGGGCTGTCTCTGCATTTAGCATTAGACAGATGGCTCACATTCCACCTGAGTCTCTGGAGGCAGATGCAGCCCAGCTCTAAATGGAGAGCTGCTCAGCTGTGGCCATGTCAAATGCTGACCATATGTCACAGTGGCTAGTGTCAAGAGGAAGAGGGGAAAATACAGCTTTACAATCCTGCTCAAGTGTCCTGAAAATCAGCACCAGAGTCTCTTGTACTGTCTCCTATTTGCTGTAGATCTTAGAAAGACAAGTAAATTTTCTGTCATCAGCTGTCAGGCAAATTAGTTCCCTCAAAGGAGGAAAGTCAAAATACATAACTTCTCCTAATAGCTTGTTCTGGAGTAAATCAGCTTCACATGGAACCACAGGAGCACAGAAGTGTCACTGGCCACTTATAAAGCAGTAAACTTCATTTGGAGCTAAGGATGCAAGCAGTGGCCCTTGTGGAGGTGAGTACAGGAGGATGGGAGAGATGACAGCAGTTACATACAGCCTAGAGCAATGGAAAAACTTAGACTAGTGTCTGTCTTTTAAAGGAAAATGTTTCTCACTGTTAACTGTATGGAAAGCCTCAGCTCTGTACTCACTGCTCTGCTGAAGAATTAATCCCCTGACCTCAGCTAAATTAAATGCTGGAAGTTCACCCAGCCGTTCCAATAGCGTCACTCAAGATGCATCCTAGGGTCCCATTTTTAAAAACTCTACACAGCAAACACATAATAATACAACCTGTACATTAAAATAATGCAAAAATTACCATCACATCAATATTGGTGAGCTCTGTATTGGTTTACTACTTGAAAAGAAGTAATTGTTTTCAAAGTACACAACTGTAGGCAGCAGTCTATGAGACATACCAGGTGTCTGAACAAAGGTAATGGAAAAAAGTACATTTGGAATGTCCCACAAACCTACATGGTTATCTTTGACAGACAATCTTTGTGGTGCTTATCAAGGCTCAGAGTCCATTAACGTGTTCCAGTTTGGGCACTCAGACTCATGTGCTGTCTTACTAGACAATAAGAAAATTTTAAATTGAGCTGGACAAACATCTAAAAATAAAAAGCAATGGGTCTAAACACGCTGTTTCATACTCCTGCCACAAGCAATGGCCAGCAGTTGTACCACAAAACAACCGTCATATCAGTGCTGTCCTGGTGGTGGTCCAAAAATAATTGTACCATTCTAGGCATGACTCAAGAAAAAAGAATGACTTGTGTAGCGGGGAAGAGGCACAGGGCAGCACATCATCTGCTTGCCGTGTGGCAGGCGCAGTTTGCTCTTTGGTGAGGGCGCAGTGTGGGATCCCAGCTCCTGTGGCTGTGCCCCCGGCAGGGAGCGGAGCGCTCTGAGCCAGCCGGGCGGCAGCTGCGTGTCACCGCGTGTCACTGTGTGTCACAATGTGTCACTGTGTGTTACCGCGTGCCACTGTGTGTCACCGCGTGTCACCATGTGCCACTGTGTGTCACAATGTGTCACTGTGTGTCACCGCGTGTCACTGTGTGTCACCGCGTGTCACTGTGTGCCACTGTGTGTCACAATGTGTCACCGTGTGTCACCGCGTGTCGCTGTGTGTCACAATGTGTCACTGTGTGTTACCGCGTGCCACCGTGTGTCACCACGTGTCACCGTGTGCCACGGTGTCACCACGCGTCACTGTGTGTTAACGCGTGTCACCCCATGTCACCCCGTGTCACTGTGTCACCAAGTGTCATCGCGTGTCACCGTGTGTCATTGTGTGTCATTGCGTGTCACCGTGTGCCACTGCGTGTCACCATGTGTCACCATGTGTCACAATGTCTCACGTATCACTGTGTGCCACCACGTGTCACCGCCTCTCACGTGTCATTGTGTGTCACCATGTGTCACCGCATGTCACCATATCTCACCATGTATCACCACATGTCACTGTGCGCCACCACATGTCACCATATCTCACCACGTATCACCACATCACTGTGCGTCACCATGTATCACCACATGTCACTGTGTGCCACCGCATGTCACCATGTCTCACCATGTATCACCACGTGTCACCGTGTATCACCGTGTATCACCGCGTGTCACCGCATGTCACCGTGTGTCATGCATGTTACCGCGTGTCACCGAGTCACCATGTATCACCTTGTGTCACTGTGTGTCACCGTGTATCATCGTGTATCACCGTGAGTCACTGTGTATCACCACGTGTCACTGTGTATCACTGCGTATCACCATGTGTCACCATGTCACCGCGTGTCACCACGTCTCACCCTGTATCACCGTGTGTCACTGTGTATCATTGTGTATCACCATGTGTTACCACATGTCACCGTGTCACCATGCATCACCGTGTGTCACTGTGTGTTACAGTTCTCACCATGTATCACCATGTGTCACACATGTCCCCATGTGTCACCGTGTGTCACCGCGTGTCACTGTGTGTCACCGTGGATCACCACATGTTACCGCATGTCACCGTGTCACCATGTCTCACTGTGTGTCACCATGTCATCGTTTATCACTGTGTGTCACCATGTCACTGTGTACCACCCCGTGTCACCACATGTCACCGCGTCACTGTGTCACCGTGTATCACTGTGTGTCACACATGTCCCCATGTGTCACCGTGTGTCACCGCATGTCACTGTGTGTCACCGTGGATCACCACATGTTACCGCATGTCACCGTGTCACCATGTCTCACTGTGTGTCACCATGTCACTGTGTACCACCCCGTGTCACCGCGTGTCACCACGTGTCACTGTGTGTCACCGTGGATCACCACATGTTACCGCATGTCACCGTGTCACCATGTCTCACTGTGTGTCACCGTGTCATCGTTTATCACCGTGTGTCACCATGTCACTGTGTATCACCGCGTGTCACCACGTGTCACCGCGTGTCACCGCATGTCACCGCCTCTCTCGGACTATGTGAGAGCGGGACGCAGGAGAAGCCGCTTCCCACAGGGTGTAAATTACACGTTTACAGCCCGGAGAAGGTGCAGAGCACGCCCAACCGCGCTGCTCTGGAGACAGCCACGCTCCTTCCCAAAGGCTGCGCCTCTCCTTCCCTGTGAGCGGAGCCCTGCATGTGGGAAGGGAGGGGCAGGCAAACCTAGGAAGGAACAGTCTAAAAGCAAGGGAACAAACAGCTGCTGAAACTGGAATTAGTGTCTTGGTGGGAGGTTGAGAATAAATCTGTCATGCTTAGCCTCTCTTTCAGCTATTGCAGGGCAGGACATTACATCTAACAATGAACCCAGCAGGTAGCACATAGGAACAATATGGCCTGAGGGAGCTGCCACTCTCCCCTCTCTGTTGCTTCTTATAAGTATCTTTACATAAGTATACTTATTATTTATGCAAGACTAGAATCCCAGATTCTTCATTTTAACTATAGCCAAAAGAACAAAATTCTTGCTGACTGTTTAGCACCTTCAGAGAACAAAGTAAGGAGGAAAGTGGAAACTCCCACTCAGCTGACATGGAAAGATGCAGTGGCACTGCAGGTACATTGGCTTCACGGGGTTTCCACCTTCTATTGCTGCTGGAGAGCCCCAATCCTTCTCAACCTGCTTCCCTCCCGCACCTGACAGAATCAATTCCTAGCTATTATGGAGATACCTATCCATTGCTTCAGCTAATGAGAACAAAACTGATAGGAAAGTTTCTCATAAAAACTCACCAAAAATGGGAATACATGGGCTAGTTTTTGTCAGAAGCAACACAATGATATAAAGTAACTGGGAGTTTTGCTAACTGTGAACAAAAGGGGAAAGTAGAAGGGATCTGAGAATATCCTATAATAAAAAAATGAGCTGAGCATCTCATGAATAGACAAAAATTGAAAAAAAAAGCCTATACTGAATTACCTACTGAAAGAGATGAAGTGAGGTTTATTTCCAAAGCCACCATAATACCCACAGATCACACTGCACCTAAAAGACTGTGGCAGACTCCACAGGATCTGCTTTCTAAAATTTTTTACCTGAGCACAATTTTTGCAGGCCCAGTCCTTTAAGGATGACTTTACAGAACAACTGAAGCTACTACAAAAGAGAGGGTTTCAATGCATACCTGTGTCCAAAAAAACTGGATGCTTTTGCAGATCTGTCCCCACCTGTGCATACTTATTTTTTTCCAAAAGCTGACATAAATGTAATGTAGAAGACAGTCCAGGTACTCAGGCCAGTTTGCAATCTAAACAGGAGAAGTGGCAGAGTAATTAGGATTTTAATTTTTTTTAAAGAAATACTAGTTGTTGATGCTGTTAACACTCTGAGCACATTTCTTAATTACAAGATGTGCACTTTAGTCCCTTCTCTCAGTCTGTTTGTGTGGGTGCTCTGGGATCCTTCACTCTCAGCACTGGAGTCTATCCTTACAGATTAACACAAAGGAGCAGAGTGTGAAACACTGTAAATCAGGAAGCATATGGGAATAAAGGAGTGAAAGACAAAGTAGGAGGAAAACTATGTTCATAAAGACAGTAGGGCTAGGAAATGCTACTCTAGGTATGAAAGGCTATATATTACCCTATAAATTCTTTACATAACTATGTATTCTGTACTCAGAACTTTTAATACTCTGTGGAGATTATATACGTGTGGTCCTAAATATAGCATTCACTCAACATATGAAATACCCCTGCTAAAACTATTGCACAAGATCTAGAGGAAAAAGCCAAATAAAACTATCAGATCCTTTTGTATGGGAGATCAGCCATTCAAGCATTTTAATACTCTTTTAAGTTGCTGGAAGAAAATCAAGACAATAAGAAGTTAATGACAGTAACAGACCTTGATATGTGGTTGATTTCATGGGGGATTTATCAGAGATATATTTTATAATGTGTTTACTAAGATTGCTTTCCCTAAAGTGGACTAAGCTTCTATACTTTGACCCTGAATTCTAAAGTCATAATCAACCAAATAATATCCATAAATTGCACTTTTCTTAAGAGAAAGCAAGGCCCTGTCCCAAATTGTATCTTCTAAATGATGGAAATTCCAGCTAATATTTGCACCTGTTGAAATTATACCAAGAAAATAGTTCAGAGAATACTGCATAAGAAGGGTGTACATTTGTAGGTGCAAGCTCCACTATTGCTCTAAAATGACTGAATGTTTGCTATTAAGGTAAACTAACCAGAAGACCCAGAAGAGGATAAGTGAGAAAATAGAGGTGAATTAGAGGCTTGTGAGAGAGCACTGAAAAAGGGCAGTAATATATTTCTAGCCCTAATGATTTGCTGCTGAAATATGACTTCCTACTGTGAAACAGAATCACTGGTCACAACTGAGAAAGGAATTTAAAAATATCATCATAATAAAACAATTTCATTTAATTTTCATTTAATCCTCCTATATTCATACCTGCTTTCTGAAGGTGGTAAAGTATGCATTTTCTTGTCAATTTAGCTACTGACTGAGTTAAAAGTGTGGGGTTCTAAAAAAAAATTGTCATTGTCTTAAGGGATAATGCATGTATGATTGAATTGTCTGAAAAGCAAAGGATCATAATAGGACCTAGGGAAATAGAAGGTGGCATCTTATGTGTCTGTTGAGCTCCTAACTTCTGTCTAGCTCCAGACAAACCTTGAACTATAAATTGAACACTTCTCTAAGCAATAATAGTGCAGCCTCAGGCTGCCTCCTTATTTTGGTGAGTGTGTTGTTGGTTGCTGAGGGATGAGGAAGATAAATGGACTGCTCTTACACAAGAAGCAGCTTCCCCAATCTTGAGAGACAGGGATGGTGATGAGGAATGTGCATGGTGGTTGTTCCCACCAAAGAAACATTATTTTGCTTTTGATTATAGAAAAGTCTGTCTGTGTAGGCACCTTTCTTTTCCTAACCAAATCTAGTAATATCAGGCAGTAAATTATGTGTTCAGACTAGGTGTGGAGATTAATTTACAGTTCCTCCAAGCTCAATTTGCAGAGCCATCCATGCTCTCAGTCCAGCTGAATATTTGAAATGGAACCTGCAAAAAAACAAGAGTACAGCAACAGGCACTTGTTATAAGAGAATCCACATCATCTCAATTAGGCTGGTTTGGTGATCTAACTTCTATACAATTGAAAGACCAAAACTAGCAGACAAGTTCCCTTTTAATGTCAACAGAGATGTTTGAAGTAGCTAGCTGCATATCTCCTTGTTTGTTGAGATAAAACTGAAGCATATTTTAACATAAAAAACATTTTTCAGCTGGGTCAAATACATAGTAACTTAAAATGCTACCAAGAATGGTTTATGCAAATTAAGAAACAGTTTTTGTTTATATATATATATATAATTTATCTTAAGTGCACAATGAACACTTATAGATGGAATCCTACAAACTTACACTGAATATATTGAGCACACTATAGAGTGCTGTAATGTTTGAATGTTCAGAAGGGCAAAACTATTTTAGTTTGACTACCTCGCTGGAAATATTGGTTTATGTATTGGGAAGGAAAGTCTGCATGTGATATGCCTCTTCTAGGCAAGCAGTGAACTGTGGATAAATTGTGCCGGATTTGTAATAATGGCCTCACTACTGTCACATGCAAGAATAGTGGCTGAAGGCAGCATTATCAGATTAAAAATCTATACTCTGAATCTATGGAAGAGTCAATCTATTAGGGCCCACTAACATACAGTCATATCACAAAGGATAATTTCTCAGACTCCATTACATCTGTTGAAAGAATTTTAGTGTATATGGCTGAAATTCAACATGGTGTTATAAATAATTCACATTGGCAAAGACCAAAGCACAGGCCTTGATCACATAATTAATTGATTTATCTGCACAGAGAAGGACTGCCAAATCTTTGTTCATTGGTGTGGTGTTTACTCCTGTGATTAGTCCTGCTGATTACTGCCACTTTTTCTCAGCCTGGAGCATGCCCACCCCA
Source organism: Luscinia megarhynchos (assembly GCA_034336665.1). Classification (NCBI taxonomy): domain Eukaryota; kingdom Metazoa; phylum Chordata; class Aves; order Passeriformes; family Muscicapidae; genus Luscinia; species Luscinia megarhynchos. The sequence continues at coordinate 18,482,413 of JAPFBE010000003.1, forward strand.
TAAAAAATCCTCCACAGAGGAGTGGACAAGGGTGTAAACTGCTAGTGATTGCTTCATAATCATAGGCTTGTATTACTTTGTTCTCTCTGGTGGCCCATTATCTTTTAAGAACAATAACATTTTAGAAAGATACCATGCCTGAAGACACGTCTGATTAAGGTGCCCATAACACAGAACTGATCTAAGCTATTTTACTTCTGTAAAAATGTCAATAAAAAGGGATTTTTAAACATGTTAATTACTGCATGGTACTCCAGTTTCCTACCTGCCTTAATTTCCACATGCATGTTTGGATGCTGTTCTGTGTGAAGGATGATGACTGAGATGTTCTGCTCCAGGAGAGCTAGTGCTCTGGGTAGTCCCATCCTTGCTGTCTCTGGGCCAGCAGCAAGTAACAAAAATAACAAACTTTTCAAGATCACTTAGCAGAGCTGGGCATGAGGGGAGGACCCTCTGCCCCTGCCCTCTTCTAAAACACTGCACAGAAGAAAGTTGCCAAGGGCCAGGCTCTGGCTGAGACTCACTGCTTCCCTGGACACACCCAGCTGAAGTCGTGCTGCCCTCCCCATCACCTGGGGCTCCATTTTGTCACTTGTCCTGGGGTGGACTCTCACAAAGTCCTGCAGAAACTGCAGTGGTCATGGCTACTGAGCAAGGCAGTGATCAGGGCAGAAAGGCCTTAACCAAACAGTAAAGCCTTTTTCTCTCAGCATCTGGAAACACACTCAATTTGGAAATTTCATTTGTTTGTTTGTGTGTGTGCGCGCTCACTATAAACAAAAAGTTCTCACATTCAGGCCAGTTTTGCACAGAGCTGAATCCTGACCAACAGCAAAGCTGTCTCCTCTCCCTGCTGACTTTAAAGAGAAGCAGCAATGACTCACTGGTCCTCACATGGAGATTTCACACGTTTGCCTTAGTATATGCCACTCCAGTACATGCAGCCTGTTTGGCTTAAGCACTGCTGACTAGAAGGACACACAGCACCTCCACATCCCTGCTGTGCAAGATAAGCACACGGTACTGACATGAAATGTAATTGATTTCACTGGCACAGCCTGTCCTGCAGCTCACAGGCAAGAATCTCAAATAATTTAAAGGGATCAGATCTGTTGTTAAATTGCAACTATTAATATGCGATACTGCTTTTTCAAACACCCCAGTGAACTATTTGCAATGGCTTCCTTTCTTTCTTTGTAACTTCAGCCTCCTTCTTTCTTTTTCCTTCCATTTATATCCTTCAAATATACTTATCTGAGCACTCCTGAAGGATGACATGTAGGAAAAAAAGCTATACCAAGACATAATTACACTGGCATAGCTAACAGAAAAGACCTAGATGTTTCAAATGTCAGTAGATCTGAAGATGTGTGGGCAGGATTTACAACACTGGTATGTTGCCACTGGTAACTGACTGCATTTTTAACCTTCCCACTGCTGGCTAGCAGTGTGAAAAAGGATAAGTCTAGGATTTTAGCACTAGAAATAAACAAGCTCATTACAACTATCTAAAATGTATTGTTTTGAAGCCCAGACAAACAAGAGGAAGGACTGTATAAAGGTTAGAGAGGAGCTCTTTCTTCCTGATAGGCAGCCTACACAGCACCTAACCCTTCCAGTTTGCTGGCATGCAGCTGTTTCCTCTGCTGGATCAGCCCTGAGGACCAGTTTTGGTCACTCCATATAGATGGGAAAGGAAAGAGTGAAGCCTTTGCTGGCAGTATTTTAAAGGCACAGACATCTCAGGCAAAAGGTACTTGATAGAGTTCCACTGTCAAAAACTTGGCAGAAGTCTCCTGCTGAGAGTCAGCAATTTGGAGACACCAAGCAATCTGACAGGTTATTAGACCATATAGTGGAGTCAGACATATGATCTGAAGCAGGGAGTAGCTGCTGACAGGGATGTTACACCCAGGGTTTGAGTTTGATGAGTGAGGACTAAGGAGAAGACCAAACTTCTTGGGCACATAATGGTGGTATTATTAGGTCGCTAATCTAGATGGAGAACAAATTTAGGGCAGGATTCAGTGAAAAATTAGAATATCTGAAAGGAGACAGTGAGAAGAGAAAGCCTTGAGATATGTGATTGCACTTCATAAGTTGTGCAAAGAGGGGGGATACTCCCATTCCTTCTGAGAAGTGCTCATTGCAACAGAGCCCTAGCTAGGAGGCCCCATACAAGCTAGTATCACAAACTGGGGAGAGTTGCATGGTACTAAAAGTATGTTATTACCCTTAATTAGACATTCAAATGAAAATTAGCCTCATATCCTGAAAACTACCGAAATGAAGGCAACCATACCTGCTCAGCACCTTGACATTTCATAGGCACTTTGCTTCAGCAAGGAGGGAAATTTCACTGGAAGGTGTGAACATTCAAATCCTCCATTACTGTTAACCCTAAATGTGCATTTAGAAATCTTTTAGGCAACCAAATTAAAAACTGTGTGAAACCATTCCTGGTCTCAAAACACTGTTTGCTGGTTTTTTATGATCTTGGAGAGAACAAACTGTAGATGTCACAGCATTGCCTTTGCTGAAAACAAACTGCTCCTATCAGCTCACAAATTCCAGCTGAGAATGATATAGAAGAGACAGTGCTGTACTCGTGCTGCAGTGCATGTGATTAAACAGCTCTTCCATTTAAAGACCTTTAGGAGAATGCCAGTCTGTTCCTAGTTTTAACCTTTAAAATGCAGCAAGGACTTCAAGAGCGACTTTGGCATTTCTCAGTGTAACCCACACCTCCCACATGCAGCAGGGATGACTTTACAAGCAAAGCACCAGGGAAGCAGACATGTATGAATATGTGCAGGCTGTGGACCCCTGTAAAAGGATGCATGTCTCCCAGAGTCTCACCTGTATTCCTCTTGTCATCATTCTAACTCCTCATGCTGAGAAGTGGTGTCATTTTTAGCCTCATTAATTTTCAGGGCTTCCCCTTCCCCCTCCACTAAATGCTGGCAAGTCAGCTACCACGAGTAAAGCAGGCAGCAGATTTTTTTTGTGTGTCTCAGAGTGGTAATTAAAGTTGCTAAAATAATAATAGAAAAATTAAAGAAATGTGAAGTTCTTCCCAGGAGCAATGTTCTCTGCATGATCCAAGCATCAGCTGCTTTTGTAGTTGTGAGCATTGGAGATGAGATTGTCTGGGATCCATCTGTCCTGCCCCAGCATGTCAGAGTCATGGGGTATAGCTCAGCTGCTAGGAGATTTCTTATTCCTAATTGATTCTGGAACAATACAGTGGGAGCAAAATCATTGATGCTTTCACCAGCTCAATTTCTTGTTTTGTTTGCTACTGCTAGGGAATAGGAATTTTTGTATAAAGCTCATCTTTTATTGCTTTCTCGTGGAAGTCATTTTATTATGTCTTCTGCATAATTTCCCATGGGACCTTGTACCCTTGGTGTAAAATAAGGACAAGACTTTTTGAAGAGGTAGGCATCAGGCTCCCCATCAGCAAAAGACCTCATACAGGTTGTAGTATCCTTAATCTGGTAATTAATTTCTTTAAGTAATGGATTTACATACAATACATACATGCCCTGTTCTTTGGATGCAAAGCCAATCACTGGGCTGGGACCATAAGGTTATGGCTGGTCTGCATTCTGGTAGGGCTCAAGAATTTTGTGTTACTGCTCTGTATGGCTGAAACCTTGTGACTTGAAGTGACAGGAAAGCTGAACTGAAATGCTAAAATAAAAAAGTCTCTGCTGCTCTGGGAAGTGCCCTGGGGCTGCCCCTGGGGCCCACCGTGTGATGCTGGCAGCAATGCACACCACAGGATGACACTGTGGGTGACCTTCACAAGAGGCCAGAATGGTCTGAGTAACCTGCTGTGAGCCTGGAGGCTGCTCAGCGTGCTGAAGATGGTTCCCACTTTGGCAGTGTGGATGCTCAGGGCCATGCCCACTGTTCTGTCTGATGATGTCACTCTGCAGTGGCCTCTTTTCCTCTACTACTGGTTTCTCACATTAAACATCAAGAAAAATGCAGTGCAAAGAATGGACTTTCTTATTCACACTGCACAGGGGGTCAGTGGCATTTCTCAGAGGCAGTGTCCAGTTTAGGTGGAAGGATGAAGAATATCCTTTTGTTGGCTCAATTTTCTTGTACAGACCACATGACATAGAGCAGGTGAGGTGAACTAAGATGCATGAAAAATTAATGCAGTGAATTATTTTTCTGATTATCGTGTAGCTCCACAATTCACTACATTATCTTGCATCAAAATCTAGCTGAGCAGAAGGCTTTAAAGATAAATTCCAAAACTTCAAGTGATGGTTGAAGAAGTATTTATCCATTTCAAAACATTTAAAAATGCTATACCTGACTAATATAAACCATATCATAAGTAGTTATATGTCAGATGGAAAGGAACCACCATTTTAAAAAAGAAAACATAAAGCAATATCTGTGGAAATTTGTAAAATATGTTAGCTAAGATTTGAACCATCTGAGAGTCTGAATTTCATACTTGTGGTCTATAGAGTAGATTTCAGTGAGTTCATTTGACTTATTTTAGAGACCTGAATCTTACTGCAGTAGTTCACACCACTAGAAGATACTATGAATAACTAAATTGTTCATGGCAGATATTATAGAACACACAAATGCATTCCTCTTCTTGTTTTGGTGTTTGTTGGGGGGAGTTGTTTTGATTTTGGGGGATTTTCTTTCCATTTTCAAACATATTTCTAAGTCTAGTAAGTGTACTCAATATTTGACCATAATATTCAAACAAAGAACACACCAAATGTCTGTTCATGGAATCTGCAATGTCTAAAAATCACATGAGATTTTTTTCCAGGCCTAAATTTCAAGCCCATGACCACATGCCAAAGATAAAGTGATGAGAATTACAATAGTGGGGAAAATTTTCTTCATCACTGAGAACCCTTTGGTCAATATAATGAAGAATTTTTTTTCAAGACAATGTTTTGATAGGACACATGGTGAATATTTGGGGACTATTCAAATGTTGGAAATGTTTTTAAATTGGAGTAAATCCACACGCTCAGTTCCAAAACATTGCTGCAAGGAAAATCTAGGCAAAAAATAAATCTAGAGCTATCAGAAAAGCTGAGGTCACAGGAATTATAAATTTAAAAAAACCCAAAAACATATTTACTCATCTCACTATGCCATTCTTTGCATATTATGGCCTGAAACTAAGGCTATAGGCCTGTATTTGATTCTGCTTAGCCATCAGCATCCACTTACTGTGAGGGAGCAGTGGTTGCAGAACCTCCCAGTTGCCAATTCCCATAATTGCATGAATCTTGTTGTGCCTGACAGTTTTCATAAAGTCCAAGCTCCATGAGACTGAAAAATCCCCCCAGAACTCCAGTTTTTGATTACAAGGAGAAAAAGCAATGTTGTAATCTTCATGATTGTAGGAACGGGAGAAAAAATTATCTTTGTTTTGCTCCCAAATGCTAAAAGCTCATTAACCCAGAGGCAAATTAAGCATCTCTGAGAATCCACTATGTTCAATTTTTTTTTTTTTTTCCTAAGGAAGAAGAGGAAGTCAAAGAGGGTTCTGACATTTTTAAAACCCAGTAAAAGCAATACTGGAATTCAGATCATTAAGTTCAGCTGAAAACAGAGAGAAAAATAGACTCCTGTCATTAAGCCACAGAATTTTGAAAGAGGAGTACGGCAAAGCGCAGAGTGGTTTTTTTTTTTAAATCACCATATCACAGGGACACTAGCAAATGAAACTGCCAGACAGCATACAAATAATGAATAAGTGTTGTCTGCAGTTTCTTTTCTCTGAATTAACAAAATAGCCAGTTTTTTGAGAATTTGATTGCCTTGCCTGTTTGAATTGAAAATGCACAAAGCTGGAGCATCAGAGGATCTCACAAGCCTGACATAGGTTGCTTTGCATAGTCATCCTACTATACATCAACAAATAAGCAAGAGCTGCATTTTTTATTTCTTCACACCCATTTTAGTATCAGCCCAGTGGAACTATTGCACTGAACACAGTATCATGAGCTCACTGTGTTTTATATGATGCTCGGGTAGCGTAGAGTTCCTTATTAATAAAATTCTGCTGTGCAGCAGATGTGTGTGGCAGCCATATATGATCACAATACACAATAGGAACTACTCATTTCTACACTGTTTCTAGGGAAGTAAAGGGTTACTAGGGGAAGTGGTGTTTTATCACACATTCAACATTGCACAAAAATAGCCCAGAAGACCAAAATGCTTACATTGAAGTCCCCACATTTCTGTAATTAATACCACAATGATCTATTTTGGATATGGTTAGCATATGCTTTCTGTCCAATATATGTATAGTTAATGATATCTGGGGACATGCATGAAAGGGAGAGAAAACCTTCTGAGAAATACTGAGAAAGGAAGAATTTGCTTCAGTGCTGGAGGGCAGAGCTTCTCACCACATCACCTCGGCAGAGCTGCCTCGGCTAGGGGCTGGGGGTGGGGATGCTGCAACACCAGACACCATAAGTCTCATAGGGCTGGCAGGCTGTGCCTGCACAGAGTGTGAGATCAAAATCCATATGTTTCTCTTTCTAATGACCCTTTTTCATAACCAGGTTTTGGGTTGTATTTTTTTTCTAGTTAATTTGTGGCTGATGAAAGTTTCTAGACTGACAGCTGAAGAGACTGATTTTATTAACAACACCCAGCAACCAGTCCAGACAGTCCAGAGTATCACAATCGATTCCAAGTCTTCATGTTTCACATCCTCAATTGCATTGCTGTGAAATAGGCGTCAGATGTGACCACCTCAGTACTGCCTATGCAAAGCATAGACCTGCCACAATTTTCTTTGAATGTATGAAAAGAGCTGAACAAGGAGCAAAGCAGGGGATGATAAACCCCAGACTGTAATCCCTGAATTTGACCCGAAGGTTTTCTTCACAGTTGATTTTGTAATTTTGTTCAGTCCTTGATGGCAGAAACAGAGCTATAACAGTAGTAGTGGCTTAGTGCCTTATCTCCTGAAAACAGATCTGAGCTTCACCACCTCGTGTTGCAGTTGCTGGTACCCTTTGACCAGCACTGATCACTTTGATGTGCAGCTCTGAAGTCATAGGCCTCATTACTGTCGATTACTCATTACATTTTTGCTGAACTATGCTGTATTACAGCATGCACTTTCACTGACTTACACAGAGCTGTGTATACCTCGTGCTTTGCCTCCCTCAGAAATACCTTGCTGGTTTTTTCCCACAGATAAATCCACACTAAGCAAGCACTTGCTCCTACACAGTAAGAGTGCACATGCAGCTCATACTGTGCACTTCTGCACCAAGACATGTCACATCCCATGTTACCTGATTAAGATCAGTGGCTGGGAACTGATTAATTGACTTTTCAGAAACGCAGCTTGTAGATTTCCCATCTTTCCCATCATCCATGGCGAATAAAATCAGAGCTTAAACAAGCACAAGAAATGGTTCATTTCCTTCCTGAACTCATCACCTTAAATTACTGTGAAGGTCCTTATACGACACCAGGACTTCCCATATCTTCCCATGGACTGCATAAAAAAATCTCAAGCTTGAACGGAGATTCTTATCAAACACTCAATTCTGCAAGTTTTCCACGTCTGGGGGGCTGGAGACTGTGCCCACAAGCATGTGGCACCCCTTGGCTCCCACCTTCTCCAGAAGCTCAGACATCCACCAAATCCCCAAGGAGAGGAGCCCCACTGCCCTCAATGGTGCAAAACCAAGGCCAGCTTATTGTTGCAGCCAGATCCTTCTAGGAAGCAGTGACAGGATGAAACCCCAAATCTACGTGACCCCACCAAGTCAGCAGCCTCAGCAAAACTCAAGCTTCCCCAAAGGGACTAATTTTGCTTTATAGGAACTGGCTGAAATTGATGCAGCCTCAAATCCATAAGATAAACTAAGGCACTGCAGAAGCACGCTCACCACCCTCCTACAGGTTATCTGACAGCATTTTTGTTTCCCAGAATGTTCATTACTCACTCCACTCTGATGAAATTCATGACTACTAAAGTCAACTCCTACTGATCTCCCTGGATCACAGGTTTTACCCGCAGTCATTTGAAGAAAAATAACCAAAAACTGTCCCAGGCCTTAAAGAATTGCTGTAAACCAGCAATGGAGTGTGGCTATTTGCATGCCAGATTCATTATGATCTTTTTAAGTAAGTTACCACAAGGTTTTTCTCCCCAAATGGTTCAATTTGATTTTTTAAGAAGACCGTAGCTTTTTAAACTTTGAAACCAGTTCTTAGGATCAAGGAGACTGTTAGAAGAGTTGTTCAAAACATGAGCAACATAGTAGCAAATCATTTTTATTTCCCTGGGACACCAACCACTACATGCTTTACGAAACTAAAAAGCTTATGTTCAATCTTGGTCTTAAAATTCAAGTTACAGCTTCCTTTAAATACCGTATCAAAATAACAAGTCTTAATTATTAAACAAATTAATTAGGGGTTTATACAACCGAGGCCGAATGCCTGCAACAGTACAGAATGGTTTGTACAAGAGCTATGCTATGGGTGGGGCAAAGCAATAAAGGCAGACCGATTTTTTTGCTTTTATCAATCTCTACATAAAAGAAATACTTAAAGGGATATACTCACATGGTGACAAATCATAAGATATGCAATTTTTTACTGAAATCTCTCTAAAAAACTAGCTTCAGGAATCACAAGTTTATGTATTGGTGAGCACACATACTGAAAAAAATTAGAATGGTGACTGATGTTTGAGGCATCTCCAAAGGTTTTATAGTATCCTGTGTCTCAGTACCGGCTCTTATGCTTCTTATCCATTGATACAGTTCTCCAAATAGAGGACATAAATACCATCCAGGTTTTAAAACATTTTATTTGCATATTAAAAAAATTGTGCATTCCAATAATTAAAATCATTTGAACAAAAAAAAAAGATGGCACTCGATTAACTGCATTTTACAGCTCGCAGGACCTTGATACACCTTTGCATTTATTCGTGTGTTACTCTAGTTTACTGTAGTCCCACCCAAGTTCTTCTTTCATCAACATGCAAGCTCTTTCATGCCACCAGGACCAAAGCCAGACAGGCAGAGGGAAAGGCAGCGCCTTCATTCAGTGTCAGTAGTTCTCTCTATTCTTTTGATGTGAAAGGGGCAGTACAGTCATTTTAAACTTTATCCAACCTCTTTGCATCTTACAAAGTTAAACAGCTAAAAGAAGTAAAATAAGAAGGCAATGCTTGTGGAATGTACAGTGCATAATTTGGAAGGGCAGATTTCATTACGATTCACCCGCTTGCTTCTCCTGTTCAATTGCTAAAAAGGGGGAAAAAACAGAAAAGGAGAAAAACAAAATGAAAATCGAGAACCTGAAATGCATTCACATGACAATTGCTATAAATAGCTAAAATAAATGTATATTTTTAGCTACAGACCAAAACAGGGTGTAAACCGTTGTAAATTAAGCGCTGCTAGGCGGTGGGCTCGGGTTCTGGCTGTCTAGCACAGACACAGCCGTGTATCCTCCCTCCGCCCTGCACCGCCGCACCCCGGCTCCCGCCTGCCGCCCCTCTTTGTCTCCTCCCGCCTCCCTCCCCTCATCCTTTCCTCCCTCCCTCCCTGCCCGTCTCCCTCCTTCCCTGCTGACTCCCTCCCTCCCTCCGCGCCTGCTCTTCCCCGCCGCCTGCCCTCACTCACTTTCTTTTGAAGGCAGCGGGTTTTTCTCTTGCGTCTCTGTCTTCTTCAATTTGGACTTGTCAAATTTCTCGATCTCAGCCATGTCTGGTTTGTCGGACATGTTGGCAGGTGACTCTGCGCAGGGAGGGGAAGAGCCCCGTTACCCCCGGCTGGGCTGCCCGGTCCCCCCGCCCGCGGGGACCGCACGCTCCAGCTGCCCGCAAGCAAAACGCTTCACCCCCGATGTATTTTAAAATAATGCTAATTTTGAGAAGGGTCTGTATAATCCAGCATCCCAGGCGTTGCGGTTCGCCGCCAGCCTCCACCGGGGGCAGCTCCCACTGTCTGCGCGCTCCAGAGTACAATAGGGGGGACGCACACGGCGCTGATCGCGTTTTTAATTCGTTAAGGGAAAAGTAATTTAAAAATACAGCCCTGTGACGGCAACAAAGCCGCCTTGCGCCTCGCACGCCACCGCCCTGCAGCAGCGCGCCCGCAGACAATACCCGGCACGGACAATAGCCCCCTCCCTTCCTCCTCGCTCCCTCCCACCCCCGGACAAAAGCCCCCGCGCCCTGCCCTGCCCTGCCCGCGGTGCCCCCGGCTCGGTGCCGGTTCACGCTGCCCGTGCTCAGGGCCGGGGGTGTCTGGGGGTGCGGCAGGACCCACCGGTGTCGCCGCGCGGTGATGCTCGGTCCCGCCGCTCGCTGCTGCCGCCGCTCCGCACGCCAGTATAAAGGGCGCTCGCTGGCGGGGCGGTTTTATCCCCGCGCCTATGCAAATGACGGTGATGTCACCATTTTGCCGCTTTCCGCGTTTTTCTCTCTATCTCTTCTTCTTTCCCCCCTTGCTTCCTTCCCCTCCCTTCATCGCCCAGCCCTCCTCCTCCTCCCCGCGCACACGCGTACACGCACACAAAGCTACACACACACACACACACACACACACACACGGAGACACTAGCACGGCTTTCAGCTCGGCTCGTAGCCGAGCATCGCCCCAGCCCGTCGGTCCCTGCCCCGGCCGCTGCCCCTGGCTGCCGGGCCCCTTCCCGGGGCTGTCACGGCTCCGGGCCGGGCCGGGGGCAGGGACCGGGGCCGGGGCCGGGGCAGGAGCAGGGGGCAGGGGCAGGGGCAGCCCGGCCGGCTCCCGCGGCGGCGGAGGGCAGCGCTCGGCCGGAGCCGGGCGGCGGTTCTGCTCCACATCCCTGCGTTGACGCTTTCCTGGTTGAGCAATATCGTCTCGCTGATAACGTGACTCAAATGTCGGCATTTTGAAGGAAAAGCCGAAACCCCCTCAGAGCTCTGGGAGCTGCCGCCGGCGCGCCCCACAACCCCCTCCCCAATCCCCCGCTGCCTTTGCATCCCGATGCAGGGACAGCAAAATCCCATCGCTGCCGTCGCTGCAACTCTGCTGCAGCGGAAGAAGGGAGCCACCCCACGACACCCCCGGGCCTGGCTCTGGTGCCGGGCCAGCAGACAATGGCTCGGGCGGGGTGCGGCCGGCCCTGCCTCCGGCCCCGCTGGCACCGCCCGCCCGCTCCCGTCTGCCCGGGCCCGGAGGGACGGGGGTCCGGGAGCCGGGCCGGGAGCCGGGCCGGGCTGGGGGCGCCCCGGCTGGGTCAGGGCTGCTGCCCGCCCGCCCTGCGGTGCTCCAGATGTGCCCAGCGGCTCCCTGCTCGGGGGATGCAATCCCCAGCAGCAATCGCTCCCAACCGCAGCAGCATCTGCCTCGGTGGGCAGCTGCTCTAGGGGAGGCGGCAGAAGCACGGAGAGGATGGGACGCGTGATTCCTGTTCCTGCAAATACGGCATTGGGAAAGAGCTGAAGTGTTCACGTGAAAGAGCCGAGAGACGCCGGGGGGAGTTTGGTGTGCGTGTGCGTGCGGCTGACTGACAGGGAGACGGGAAATCTCTGCGCCTTTGTCTGGCAGCAGCCCTGCTCGCTTTCGAGGACTGAGGGGGTACGGGAGCAGGCGTGTGGGAATTCTCTTAATTTCTGCTCCTTCCGTGTACCTCAATGGAAACCGTGGAGAGCATTGCTCCCTGTTCCTTACCCTCCAGTGTGATTGCTGGTGAATTAAAAGCCCTGAGTCATGAACAGTATTAATACATGCAAGGAGAACTGTAAATACATTTCAGTATATTCCCTGGGGGTGCTGCTTTCTCTGTTTCATGGTTATCCTCTCCCCCGTAGCTGGCTATTATTTATAGCATTTCCAGAGCTGTATTTTAGAGGAGGTAAAATCCTGTCCCCATGGCAATCCCAACAATACTTTCCATAGTGAACCAGGATTTCCAGCCATCCCACAGTTTTCCTCAAGCTGAGCTCCTTTGCATTTGGAGATGTGTATAAAGTCTAGTTCATGAGCACCTCCAAAACTGAGATGAACATGGTGTGAGCCAGCAACTGTGCAAGACTGAAAGCCAAAGGAACCCTCAGAAAAGCAAGGACCAGGAATATATCATGTAATTTGGGGATATTCACATATTTTCATAATAACAGCATTTAAAATGTTCCCAAGGGATCTTCTGTGTTGGATACCAGCTAACTCTGTTAGCTTTTGAGCAAGTTCTGTAAAATTAGTTTATGGTCACTTACTGGTTTGATGCCTTAGGGCACTGAACCTCATGACTAGGAATTGTGAAATTTCCTGATGATCACTTCATAAGCATCCCCAATGATGTTACAGTCTCCGACTTTTCAGTTTTGCCAAAGATGTTTTCTGATTTTTAAGTGAGAGTAAATATAATATAAATTATCTTTAGTATTGTTCTCCTCTATGGATTCTCTAGCTTCTCACAGATTTGTCTAAGCGAGTCAGTATTCCCCTGACTTCAGTGCAAGAAATGTGTTCCTGAAATTAGAGAACAGCAAATGTTTGTATGACTGGGGTCTGGCTTTTGTTCAGAAACTGCTTGTCCAGTAGCAACATTGCCTTCTTTTCTTCTGCTCATTTTGGGACAGAGCCATGAAACCTCTAAAATCAGTGTAAGCCACAGCCTTAGATGGAGCTTTGCTGCTATCTACAAACCAGACTCCACTGCTGAGCTTAAAATCAATTACAGTTCTGAGATACAGTGACAAAAGATTTATACTGCTGCTCTTTCTCTTCCTTCCTATACCTTTTTTCTCGTGGAGTAATACTGAGGTAGTCACAGTACCTTAGTAATGTTACATGTACTTTCCATACCAGGATTGTTCTGGGGAAGGAAAATGAGTCTTGCTGCATTTTGGTGGCAAGAGGTCAGCTAACTTCTGTAGAATTGAATTATCTCCATAACCGTTTGCATGTAGCTAGAGAAACTGCACATCTCCTTGTTCTTTATGTTTGCTTATATTTGTTAATAAGCAAGTGCTAGGAAGATGCCTGTTCATGCAAAACTGTCACATATCAAGTAACTTCTGAGGACAACAAAGCTCAATAAATGTCTGAGGCCATAAGTTGTAAAGGATAGCTAGCTTAGGAATTCTTAGTTTGGATGTTGATGAGATGAATTATTTTTTTTTAGTGCTCTATTGAGTTTTGTGTCAGCAATTTCTTCCTGTGATTATTAAAAAAAAATAATTCAACAAATCCCTTGAAAAAGTCAACTAATATTTGATATTATAGTACCCTGCTAGACATGTACTCTATCAGTCATTTGCATGTTAAAGGAGAGCACTTTTCAGCACATTGCTGATTCCATTTGCAAGAAGGAAATTGGATCCTTGCTAACATAGTTTTCGGCTAACACCTTCAAGGGTTGAACTAGAGTAAGGCAGCAAGTTCTTTCTTGCCTTCTGTGAAATTCACATTGTAGGAAAGGTAGTAATTGATAAACCATAGCTTACCATCTTTTTTGTATGTTCAAATTTGAAGCATTATAAAAAACATGAACATTTCTTCAGGTAAGTACATACTGATCCTCTTTGCTTAAATGTGATGTGACACTTAAGGCCATGCAGCAGGGGCTCAATCAGATACTAGCAGCTGTCAGTGGAAGTGTCTGTGTCTCAAACTCACTTCAGTGGACTTTTTCTTGAACTCTATTCAAAGCATGTTTTGAAACATGACCAGGAGCAGAAATCTTCTAACCTAATGCTTATTCTGCCATAGAGTTTACATATTTATTAAAAAAAGGACCATGCAACATCTATGTGATAAGCTCCCAAGGTTAATTCCCATCTCAACTTATACAAAATGGGATTTTATGCACATAAAATGACTAGGAAGCTAAAAATAAACTCTCTATGCAAATTTCTCCATCATATGGGAAATAAATTAAAGAAAGGGAAGCCAAGTGATTGTTTTTTCCAGGTCTCAGTTTCACATGTGAAATCTTCTTTTCACATGCTTGACTCTCTGAGAGAGGATGCTTTCTCTCACTCCATATACTGCTAGAGGAAACAGGAGCTGGCAGTGAGCCCGAGAGTGTAAGTGAAGAGACAATCCCTTTGGGCAGTCACTTTCTGCACTGTCTCCCTGCCAACAGCAGCAGGGTGTTGACAGTGACATCAGGGCTTGGGTGCTCAGTTGTTCAAACACCAGAGCACAATATTTGTGGTGTGCCACATCCCACAAATTGCTACTGACAATTAAAATTTAAAAGGGGTAATTGATTCATGGAGCAACGTTTTAAAAGGAGAACCTTCCCATCCCCCCCACCACTTGATTTCAGAAGAGGGATTGCAAAATGCTTATCCTAGCTGGCCAGGTTCTGGTGCTAATTGGTTCTACAAGAAGCAGCATTTCCTTTTGCACTGTGCTTCACTAAAGGGAACTTTGCAACAGGTCATGACTTTCAGAAAGTAGTGGGAGAAGAGAAGATGAGGAGAGGAGAGGAGAGGAGAGGAGAGAGGAGAGGAGGAGGAGAGGAGAGGAGGAGAGGGAGAGGAGGGAGGAGAGGAGAGGAGGGAGGGAGAGGAGAGAGGAGAGGAGAGGAGAGGAGAGGAGAGGAGAGGAGGAGAGGAGAGGGAGAGGAGAGGAGAGGAGAGGAGAGGAGAGGAGAGGAGAGGAGAGAGGAGAGGAGAGGAGAGGAGAGGAGAGGAGAGGAGAGGAGAGGAGAGGAGAGGAGAGGAGAGGAGAGGAGAGGAGAGGAGAGGAGAGGAGAGGAGAGGAGAGGAGAGGAGAGGAGAGGAGAGGAGAGGAGAGGAGAGGAGAGGAGCCAGGCTGGGAAGCTCAGATTGCTCCAGTAGCAGATGCTCCTCTCCTACACCAATCTGCCTGACTCTGTTTTTCTTGCCTTGCCTATACCCGTAAACAATAACTGAAGAGTGCTGAGCCTTTTACTTAATGCACACGGAAAGCTGTGGCAATGCAACAGTTTGGAAGTCAGGCTATTCAAATATGCAAGTGGAAGGCTGCCAGCATCCCATCAATAGCAAAGCAAACAAGATGAGGGGGCCTTCAGCTGTCATTTCTGGCTTTTCAGGGATGCTAAGAATTTATTGTCATCATACTCTGAAATTTCTAATAAATGGAGAAGAAGCAAGAGATGTATGTCTCAGTGTCATAAGGATATCTGTAAGTTTGCAGGGAACTACCAAACTTCCAGTTATCTGTCTTGTGTTTTTCACATAGAGCATGAGGGTACATGGTTTAGCAGTGGAACTGGCAGTGCTGGGTTGATGATTGGATTTCATGATCTTACAGGTCTTTTCCTACCTCAATTATTCTATGATTCTATATGTAAACACTGTGTTTGAAAGATATATCTAGAAATGTGATTGAGCTGCAAAGTACCTGAGAGAACTGAAAACAATAAACTAGCATATCTCCTGCCTGAAGAAAAGCATCTCTCTGCCAAAGTTTCACAAGTGCTTGCCATCACTTTCTGAATTTTGCAGCAACTTTCCTCTCATTTTATATGAGTAAAAATAATAATTTTGAAAGTATGTAAGTGGCAATATCAGCTTTATGCATCACAAAAACATGATGAATCATTTCTCCTAATGCAACCCCTTGTTCCTGCAATGCTAGGTTTCTCCTGAGCAAAAGTGCTGATTTTATGGTGTGTGTGTGGGTGTCCATAGGGATTACAAACAGAAATCTCAGGCAAATGAAAAGACTGGATTTTTATGCCATCATTGAATATGAGTTTCTTTCAATGCAAAGGTAAAGCTAGATAGGCATTCAAAAGACTCTGGTGTCCATCCAACGTACCACGACATCCATGTGTACAAAAGACAAGGCAGCCATTCTTATCAGCTTTCCATTGAAAAAGGAATGGCTGAAGTAAACACTCTGAATGGAACAATGACTAATAGCATCAAACTGCCCAGGCTATTGTACGGGCTTTGGCAGTCCCCTTGAGGACTGGCAGTCCAATTGCCCCTAAGAAACAGCACAGAAATAGGGAAATACCTGTCAGGGAGCATCCCCAGGATACCCACATTGCATACTGTACCCATGGATGAGTTCCAGGGCGACAAAATGTACCCAGCATCATTAATTAGGTGAATTATGTCATTCCAAAGTGGGGCTCCCTCCCTCCACAGCCCAGAGTCTTATGACAAGTTGGCACGACACAGGAGAGTAGTGTAAGTCACTATGCAAGAGCATACAGAAAGACTTACTTATTTAGCTTGGAAAATGGCACTACCCTTGAGGCCACACCTGGGCTATTTGCTCTGTATATAGTTATCTCTGAGCTGGCTTTAAACTAGTGGTAATTTGGAACTCACCCCAGGTTTATTGCTTTATGTTGATTTTCTTGGGTGGATTTTACCACTTGGGCTGAATGCTGCTAGCCATATCTGAGGCATTTGCTTTAAAACCATCTTAAGTGCATTCAGCTATCAAGGCTCTTTCTGGTTTTGGCTTCCCAAACCCATAGAAGTGCAACAATCTTTTGTCTCTTGTAAGGCTGTCGGCAGGTGAGGTTTTTCAAAGTTTCAAAGCGGGTTTATCTATCTAATCTATCTATTTATTTTTCAACACTACTCCCTTTTTAACTTAATTTAATTTTAGGAGAAAAGAAAAAAAAAAGAAAATAGAAGAAACAAAGTTTTCCACCCAACAAGATATAAAAATACCTAGGAGGTCTGCTCAAAACCTGTCTCACATCCTTGACATTCAATCTTACACCAGGGTAAGGAGTGAGGGATGAAGCTCTTGAGGTAAAGCACATCCAGTCATTTAAACTTTCTTGACGTGATGCTTTCTTTGTAGTGCCAGTTTGTGAAAAAGAATGGAGAAGTGCTTCTTAACTGCTATAATCCTGGATTTTAGTTGTCTCTGGTGTATTCCACAGGTGTCACAGACGAGGCATTTGGGTGTGTGTGTTGCAGGTTAACCTTCTTAAGGATGAAAGGCACAGCTCTCACAGCATCTCTCATCTCACAGCTCTCTTATCACCTGACAAACGTGTGTCCTTGGCACCCACACAGTCCCAGAAACTTGTGAGTATTTCTCTCACACTTCTCTTTTAAGTTGGAGGGGAATTGCAATGTCTAAGTGTAAACAGAGGTGCAGACTGCAGGGACATCTGTTGTAGCAAAGTCACACATGCAGGTTGTGTGGGTTGGAAAGGACCCTGTGCTTGGTAGGTATTTAGAATTTTCTCAGGCTGTATCACTGTCTCACTTTTTCAAATAATCTCACCTGGGCTAGCTTTGCTCTTGAGGCCGTTGAGACCGACTGGCAGGGGGCTCAGGAATGCACAACTTTGCCCACAGCAGTGCTCAGGTTATTCCACACAGAAAGGTATGGATGAGTGCTAGACATTGATAAACCTTGTGATTTTTGTTTTTAAAATGTCAGGCTCAGATGCATGCGCCCACGGACATGGTTGATAGCAGAAAAAGGAGTGGTGGGAACAGATGGAACAGTGTCCATTTTCCCTTGCAAGAAGAGCTTTACTCACAGCTTCTGGTGATAACAGGGTCTGTGGCATCTCAAGTTTCACCTCATGCTCATTTTCGTAGATACAAGTTTGTTTATGTCTAACAGGAACAAAAGCATTCCCTGCCATGTTTTAAGGTTGGTAGTAAGTTACTACACACATGCTCAGGAAAAAACAACAACAGTAACACTAATACATATTGACATAGTGGGTTATTGCCAAAATATGTCACTGGAGGCAGGGCTCATTTATGCAGAAAGGTGTGCAGCTACTTTGAACCTGAATGCAAGCTATCACACAGAAGGAAAAAGAGCAAAAATATGTGGGTTCCGGGTTTTTGGGGGGTTTTTTTGGTTTGTTTTTTGTTTTTTGTTTTTTTTGTTTTTTTGGTTTGTTGTTTTTTTTTTGAGCCCATGGTTGTTTGCTATTGCTATTAATAAGGGTCCAACTTCCATTTATTATGGTTTCTCATTGTGCCTTCTATAGAAAAGATGTGAAATTGAGGATGGTGCCAAACATTCCAAAGGGATCACATCTCTCAGCTCATAGCCTTGTGCTATTCAGACGATTGTCTCTCTCACTTTTAATTTAAGTTTTATTTCACAGCAGTGGTCTTCATGAAACCTGCATTCTGGGATGAGGAAGAGCCTGTAGATTGAACTGGATGTGAGAGTTGTCTGTCTCTGCCCACAAATGTTTGTGAGCAGTCCCTGCTGCTGAAGCAGCGTTTGTCCACTCCTGACGAGCTGCTGCCACCGCTGGGCTGAGGTTTGTATCGACACACACTTCTGATGCTGCACGCCCTCAGTGCTTGTCATAGTAGCCAAAGTATTCCAAGAATCCAGGTCTAAAATCAAGCCATGCCTGAGCAGGACAGCTGGAGGGAGACGTGTGCTAGATGGAAAGTTTCATTTCTCTCTCAGCAATACACACTCAGCATAAATGTTAATTCTAAATGTTAATTCGTTTAGACACACCCTCAAGTTCCATAAGGGATCATGTTCCCCCAATAAACTTTACACTGCATCTGCTAAGTGTTAGTCCTGCCACTGCTTAATCTTAACATTGGTTATTTGGAGGGAGTGAAGTTGTATATGTATAAACTGTAGAGTTCAAATTTTACTGGGAATTACCCTGGGTTTGCACAGATTGAACAGCAGTATTCAAGAAAACACAGGCTTTAGACACTGAAGGTAAGCTTAGGCAGAAAAGATCCATACATGTCCTGAAACAGGCACATAAGCTACTTTGAGCACCAGTGCTTTGCTCTTGACTAAGTTTATCAAAGGTCTAGAAATTACATCACTCCAGAATTCCTTAATATTTGATCAGACCATGACTAACACACACCAGAACCCTGACTCCTCAAAAATCTGTTTGTTTCTACCATTTCTGTGAGAATGTGGCCAGAGATTGTGGTGATGTGTACCTACAGCATATATATGTATGTGTATGTATAATATATAATATGTGTAGTACAAAATATCATACATATTATATATATATAATGCAGAACATAGAATATGGAATATGTAATACACATACAACATAAAAATGTAGCATAATATATCGTACATTTTTAATGTAATATGATAATGTAGTATACCTATAATATTATATTATGCTATATTCACTCAATGTTTTTAGTTATATTTCTTAGCCTGGGGGTCATTCACATTAACATGTTTTACCTTGCTAGAAAATACCCTACCCAGGCAGCAAGGGTTAATGTTGCCCTTCCAGCTCATCACCACTAAAATGAAAGCAAAGCAGCAAGGCAATGGAGAATCTTTCCTATTTGGATGTGTTACTGTCATGAGCAAAATTATTTAAGAGGAGCAAATTCAGGCTTCTCAGACAAAATGGATTTCCTGAAAAGCTTGATCATCCTGTAGCATTCCACCCCTCCTTAGCACTGAGGGTAGCAGTATGTACTGCACAGCCCACAGTTTGCTCAACTTTCCCATCTGGATCCCAGGAGCATCCACCCAGCCACACATTTTCACCCATTGAAAGATGATTCTGAACTGAAATGTAGCCCTGCAGTGGGTTCATGCACAAAATTGTTGTTCACATGCAGCCTACAGCTATCACCACCTTTGCTATGAAGTTGGAAAAATCTCAGATTTGCTTCAAATTCTTCAAAAGAATGAGGGCCTAGGACTCTGTAAATGTGGGCTGATTTAATTACTGAGTATTGAAATAAGTGATCTAAATGAGTGAGAGATCTAAATGAAATGAGTGATCTGAAGAGACTCTCTCCTGCTGATCCTGGGGTAGAATTATAGCAAGAACTTAAATTATCACTTGCTGGTGAGCAAAATTACTGTTCCAGTTCCTGTAGTGGGTCTAAACCCATATTTTTGTTCTGTGTTTGCAACTCCAGGACAGTGCCATGAGGAAGATTCTGACCATTAGGGGAACACTAATAATTAGGTAGTATGGTTTGTTTTTTTTTCCCCTAGAATTCATTAGTATGAGGAATCTAGAATTATATCTCCTCTCCCAGACTAATATGAGGTTATCAGAAAAATAGGAATGCAACTCTGTTGATAGCAGGAGGATGGTACTTAGTCATCTTTCTTAATTAATCCATAGAATACTTCAAAAAGAAACAAAATAGTCTGTTCATATTTGGTGAACCATCTTTCTTGAGCCCATACCACTGGGCACAACTGCTTCATCATCCCCATCCACCTACAGCATATGAGCTTCCAACTCCGTGGTTATGTGCTCCATAAATAATGTGCTTTGGATTTGCTGACTTTGCCAATAGCTGCTGGTTACACTGTCTTTGGAAAATAAGACAATTTCTTTTGAAGATGAAACAAAGATTTTTGAAGATTAGTTTTGTCCATTTTTTTAAAGTTAAAATCAACAGAGGCGAAGAGGAAACCCTACAGTTTATGGTGACTTTCCTTCCTGAGGGAAGAGGGGACGAGCAAGAAGTATGAAGGGAGTTAGTCAAAAGGATGGGCTGAGACTCTCAGTTTCCTGTTCTTGGTAAGAATGAGAGACCCACTGTTGATCAATCTGCAGTCAGAGAGAGGAGCATTCACTTGTTTCCAATTTAATTTTCAATATTCTAAGTCAGTAAGTCATACCAAAAGCTTTGAAGAAGCAGATCTTACAGGAATACACATAATCTCATTACAGTCAACTACTGGGCAAGTACTTTGGTGGGTAGACTGCACTGCATATGTTTTATTTAATTAAACATTTGTATGGCTTCATTAGCTGAACTGTAATTGGAGTTTTAACATATGCTCAGAAAATATTCTATGATGTGTTAATATTGCTTCTGGAAAATATTAAGATGATGCTTCCTGAGAGATTAGACTGCAAGGTCTAGTAGAACAGAGATTAAACAAGAATAGGTAACTGCTTTATTTAAAAACAAAACAACTTATGTGAAACATATTTTATGGGAACTCTGAACTCGGATACTGAGGAAAAAATAGTGCCATAGATTAGAAACAGTGGGAAAAATAGCCAGGAGGTAAATATTTGGGTCTGAATACAGCAAGTGATCAATACAGCAGAATTGCAAGGCCCAAGCAAAGACTGTGATATGGATACTTCTGCATCATGATGGATGTGAGAAGCCCACTGTGCATTGGAGTGAGGCATGAGGCTTTATACTCCTTCAGAACAGACTGTGACTGGGCATTTGTTCCATAATACTTTTCATGAGCTTTACCAAACTCTTCTCCTCGATACCTAGTGGGAATTCACACAGTTAATTTTTAGTTTTATGTGAAATCTTTTTACCAACAGCAGATGCATGGTGTTCCACTCTCAGTGGAGATCTGCTTTTGCTACAAGGGCAGGTGATAAACAGGTGTCTCCAGTTACTCTCTTTCCTCTATGTGTCATTCATTACCCTTATTAAATCTTCATCAGGATTGTTTTTATTGACTTCTTTTGAAAGAACCAGTGCAGCCCAACCAGGCTCCCTCGAGATGGAGATTTGTCATGGCTTTTGAGGCTGCCTCTCTGTTTTCTGAGAACAAAGTATGGTGACCACCATGGGGTCAGGCACACCCATGGTGCCACCTTGCCTGTCCAGCCAGAGTGGTATTATTCCTGCTGAATGCTTAGGCAGTTGTCCCAGATGAGAGCAAACTGGTAATTCATTTAATGGCTTGATGAAGTTTTCAGACTTATTGATTACTTTTGTTACTCAATGGCTCCTGTGTATTGTCTCCCTTTTTAGACTGTAGCAGAGCAGAGCTTCTGAATGAGATGGAAAATGACAATAAGTGGTCTTTATTGCAATTCAAACCAGTCCTCCTTCCTTACTTGCATCTGCATTTGCTTTTCACCAGCTCTACAATCATGCTTTTAATAGTAATGCCAAGCAAACAAAACACAATTAGGGAGAAAATAAATTATGCCATGAAACAGACAGTTGGTGTTTGCAGGGGATACTGTTTTGCTGAGGTAAGGCCAAGTGGAGCTGTGCATGACTTGTATTAATGCACTTATGAATTGATTGCTCAAAATGAGCTATCCTATGTCATTATGCTTTGGGCAATTTTTTGGAGCTCAGCAGTTTGATTATATTTTGCCTTTAATAATTGAAACTAGACACAGACAAAAGTTACATAAGGGACTGCTCTTTTTATTTCAGCCACTGAATCTTTTGAATATCCAAAGTCCCTTTTGATTTGGGGAAGATAACACAGAAAGTCAGCTGGCATAAAAAGTCGTTTATGCTTATTAATCTGGGTAGTTTCCCATCTGCCCCCAGCATCCATAGTAACTCACCTTGAATTTAAAACCTTAAAAGAGTCCATTATTTCTTTTGCACCAGCTAAGATATGCTATGGATATTATCTAAATTAGCATTACATTAGGATTTGTCTTTGTCCTGTGGTTTGGTGCTACAATAGGTCAATTTGGTGGCCACCCCCTACTATCCCCAGACTATAAGGAGGGCTGAGGGTGTGGAATATCAGATGAAATTGGGACATCAGAGACTTACTTTTGATACTTCTAGTCAAAACTGTCTCAGGGAGAGAAAGCTTCTGTTTCCAATTAATGGGCAAAGGAAAGGAATGAAAGATTAAGGAGGGATTTGGTAATGGAGAAAGAATGAAGTAAAGAGTGAGACTGAGCAGTCTACCTCAGAGAACTGATTAATTATTTTCTGACACAAAGTTTTGACCCAAGCTTTGTTTTGGGCAAGATTTCAAGAGACACTGTAAAATGATTTTGTATATATAAATGAGTAATTAGGAAAATTCTTCTTTCAGCCTCTTAACTACTTTATATAAATCTGCCACTTTTCAAATGATGTATTAAAGTTCTTGTGTGGTTGCATAATATCAGTATTCCTCTGAGATTTTACAAATGCATCATCAGCATCAGATGGATGAAATCCAGCCTGTCATAATCCAGATGCCAAACATAGGCAATGCTCCTCTGAACATTTCAATATCCAGCCTGGAGAGCAGGGGAAAGAGCCAAATTTGCCTTAATGTTGCTACCATGCTTGTCCTGAAGCCTACAACGGGAGCTCAGGAAACTGCAGGGGAGGATGCAGTCTGCTTGTAATTGTGTTTCCTGGACTAGACTAGGGAGGGACCAGAGGTATTTCCCATAGATGTGCTCGGGGGGACACTGAACCCCTCTGTCCCCCACTTGTGTTGGCTCCTGGCCCTTTGCAGAGCAGAGGTGCAGCACCTGCTAGTGCCTGCTCTTTGCACTCTGGCATCAAAGATGGGGCAACCTCCAGGTAGATGGAGCTACTCAGGCCCTATGGGGTTAAAATTTTAACATTCTAGGAGGCCATCTTGAACCTCATCTCATTCAGACCATGGTGGGCTGAAAACATTGCACAAGCATGAGTGCAAGGGGCATGGCTTGAAACCACTTGGCATGGGACACGGGGCAAGAAGGGGCATGGCTTGAAATCACAGTATCTCCCATTCCCCAGACAATTGTTGTATCTCCTAGGATTTGTCTCAGAAGGTCTTTATCCATACCACTCCTTCATCTAGCTGGTGATGTCCATCTGCCTTAATATGGGGTGATAGTTTATACATACCAGGTAGCCACAATCATGTAGTAAAAATTTCTGAGCAAATGAGTGGCTAAAACTTAAGCCTCCCTATGAAATTTTAAGGAAAATAAGAAAATACCTAATGCCTTTGGGTGCCAAAGGTAAACTCTGTGAGGACTTAATCACACTAGTTTAGACAGATGAAGACAGGAGTGACATTCAAGCTAGGGGAAGATTGAGTTAGACAGTGAGGTTGAGACAAATGTACTCAAGCTGAATCATTCTGATGAAATTTGACAAGATATTTATGGAGCAAATAAAAGTAATAACTTAGGGGGCTCTTCAAAGAATGCAGAAGAGACAAGAGAGATCTCTGAAAAACTGTAAAGGTCAAAGTCTACACTCATTTTTTAAGTGGTGGAACACAGAAACACAGAGTCATAATGTACTTAACAGCTTAACTTCAAGACTCAGAAAAAAAGATTAAATAGCAAGAAGATAACATCATGATAAAGAACTGCCAAGAAGGATCAAGCCAATCCAAATTCTTTCTTAGGATAATGGGAAAGCAATAAGTGTAAAATATCCTGACTCCCTTAGGGCCCATGAGACCGCTCCTGTTCTTGTAACCAAACTGAGAAAATACAGTCAGGATGGGAAACCCCTACAAAACGTGTTCACTAAAAGTAAGAATCAGCAATCAGTCCTCTATCAAGATGAGAGGTGTTTTGAGAGGGGCATTTTTATTAGCAGCCTGAAAGACACAGTCTTTGTCCAAAAAAATGGAAGTGACTTGGAAAATTTAGTCTCACTTACAGAAAAAATGGACACTCCCTGATTACCCCAAGTGCTGCTGAAAGCATGGCAGAGGATGCGAGTCATCCTGCCCAAAGTCAGTCTGCAGCTGTAGCCCAGACTCTGCCCACAACCAGTGCAGCAGTCTCAGATGATTCAGCCAATCCAAGGATGGAGGTTGAGGAAATAACTCACCCTCCAGTTTCCTCTCACTGCCTTCCCACTGACCATAGGAGAGTGTGGAAGGACTACCTCACAATGGCCACTTAACTTTTAGAGAGCTAATACTAGGTGAGACCTTTAGTCCTTTAATAGTAATCAGTGAACTACCCAGGCTCTCACAGACATTTGGGTACTTAATTCCCTTTAAAGTCAACATTTAGTAGAGATGATAACCTTGGATCTGTTGACTCTGTGAGGAGGTTCCCACAAGAAATAGGTTTTATGGGGATCTTAAGACTCTTGCCTGTTCCAGGCAAATCACTGGGCTCTTTAAGGATTCCTAAACTCAGGGTGTTAGCCTGGGCCACACCCTGTGCCATATTACTGAGGGGAAAGGATTGCAATTTGCACAAAGAAATCAATGGAGCTAATGCTGAGCCCTGCCTGAGTATCCTCTTCCCACACTGGTCATAATGATGTTAATGGAAGCCTTTCTTGTGAAATAAAGACTTAAAAACTGTACTTTAGTGTAAAGAAACCTTAGATGGAAATGCTTCTCTATGTTTTCTGCTTCACCCTTTGCAGACATTCTGGAGGGATACTGGCTTCCAAAATACTGATAATTCTGCTATTATAGAATTATAAGCATGATTCTGCTTTTGTCATGAAAAAGGTGGATGAACAGCAGACCTTTATGCATTGAAAGCCAGGATAGACACCTCTGCTACCCCACAGGATTTTCCATGCAGCCTTTCAATGCTATGCTCCATTTTTAAAGTTTTTCATTTCTTGAAAAAAAAAATAAATTCTGTCACATCTCATCTCTGAGCCCAACCAAACCTAAACCCAAGCACTCACAGGAGTAGAGTGTCTGTGTTGCTAAGGTCTGGAATAAGTCCTTCCTGGTCCTTCACATTGAGGTACCAGAGCATGTCCAGAGAAGGGCAGCAGAGCTGGTGAAGGGTTTGGAGCACAGGTCTTATGAAGAGCAGCTAAGGGAGCTGGGTTTGTTCAGCCTGGAGGAAAAGAAGGTTGAGGAGGTACTTTATCACTCTCTACAACCACCTGAAAGGAGGTGGGGATTGCTTTCTTCTCCCAGGTCACAAACAACAAGTTGTGCCATGGGAGGTTTAGGTTGGATAATGAGAGAAAAGTCCTCAAAATGGGCAAGCAAGCGCAGTAGCAGGCTGCCCAGGGAAATGCTTGAGTCATCATTCCTGAAGATATTGAAAGGACGTGTGGACATGGCACTTCAGGAACAGAGTTTAGTGGTGGATTTGGCTGCACTGGGTTAATGTTTGGACTGGATGATCCCAGAGGTGTTTTCCAATGTGAATCTTCAACTCTGTGATTCCTGCTGGTTGGCAGCACATGTGAGCCCAGTGCACAGCCATGCCCACCCCCCATTCTGTGAGCCCTTACAGCTCTGTGCCCACAGCCCCAGTCACGTCTCACTGTGCTCACGGCAGCTGATGGCATCAGGGTCCCACTGCACCATCACCCTGACACCACCCAGATCTTCAGAGAAATCAGAGACAAGCCAGTGTTGGTGCAATGACCATGACTTTAGGCACAAGCAGCTTTCTGAACTGGGTTGAAGGACTGGTTTCTCTCTCTGTTTGGATGGAGACTGAAACTGCAGCATGTGTGAGGATCACAGAGACCAGGAGTGACATTGCACAGCTGAGGTCCAGAGGTCAAACCAAGTTCCATCCCTCTTTTTATGAGGAATGGCTTTCTGTGGTGTCTGTCCTGGCCCAAAATGCTCCAGCACATAAACCTATTTGCCTCATAATATAATTATTACATAATTTTCATATGGTTAAAGGAACAGAAAGAAACTTACATCTTATTAACAGATGCCAATAATTAATCAAGGCAGATGCTTGCATGTTTTATTCCCTAATCCATATTCTAAAGCTTTCTCACAGTCTCTCATAGCACAATGCACTTTCTCCTGTGTATTTGGCAGCAGTGTTTGAAACAATGAGGAAATTAGTTGTTCCATTACAAAATACTTAAACCCTATGTCCTGGTAGAGTATGAAGGCAAATGTCTAAGCATATTCCTGTACTTTTTCAATCCAGCTGTAAGGAGAAACTGCTCTCTCAGGCAGGCAGCCTGCTGTTGCTGAGATCCTTGAAAGGCTCCACATCCTGAAGGAAGTTGGATTTAAAATTAGCACACCTGCCTGTGTGTCATCCAGGCAGATCCTGTTGCAGGAAAAAAAATAGATTAATAGATTAGAAAACAGTAGTTAAATATTTAATTTTGTCTTGTGAAGATGGAAATTGATTCCTGGGGCAGGATACAGAGTGCATTATTTTGACAGAGTCGACTCACACCAGTTTCAATACTGGCTGATGCTTTGTAAGGTACTGTCAACTTTAGAACTTTTTTTTCAGCATATTGTTGTGTTCTTTAACATTTTGTATAAATATTGCAGGATCAATGGATATCTACATCTGTTGAAAAGAGTTTCTTTATATCTTGAAGTTCCATGAGAAAAAAAAAAAGTGAATCCTAGTTTACTATAGAGGTCACAAAAGTAATGAAAAGCCAAAAGTTTCAATGTAAACAATTATCATACAATGCAGTTGTGTACTACAGTGTGTATATGTGCATATTCATGTGTATATTCTTGTGTGTTTTAATGCAAAATAAAATAACACAAAACAAAGCACAGCTTATCTTTTCTCATAGATGCCACTCTTTGCTTGATTTCTGTTCTCCAAGCCTTCTCACACATTCCTAACTGTCCCATTTTCTGTTTCTTTGCATACCTGCCAGATTCTTCCTCTGCCCACAGAAAAATTTCTAGCATGTCTGTCACTGTTTGTATAGTTGCCAGCAGAACTGTTCTTGTTTGATTGGTTTGCTAACAATAGAAGTAGATCAGATTTGAAAGTACAGTGATACTTAAAAATAATGATAAACTAAAAAATACCAAGGTATGACATACAAAGCATATATACTTTTATTTCTTTCCATTCCTATGCCAAAATTCTTGCTTCTCTTTATTTTCCATGCCTGTATGCATCCTCCAGAATTGCAGCAGCCAGCAGTACTCTGCTGAATTCATTGTACATTCATTTGCCACCTCTGCATGACCTTGTCACACTGAGCTTTGAGCCACGCTGGCTGAGCTGACATTTTATGGCTCCCCACATCCGTTTTGAGAAAGAAACTGAAAAGGAAGTACAGAGTGCAAAAGAACTATTTTTTCTTTCTTTCTCTTCTCTCCTTGGCCTCCCCTCCTTGCCTGCCCCCTTCCCCTTTTAGGAATGTCATGCATACTAAGCCACGTAGTTCCTGGAGGGGGCTGTGAGGGGAGGGGGGAGAGGTGCTCTTAAAGATATGGTTGGGGTTTATTTTCTTTAAGCCAGCTGTTTAAATAGTTAGTCATCCAAAGTTAGTCACTC
Source organism: Luscinia megarhynchos (assembly GCA_034336665.1). NCBI lineage: Eukaryota > Metazoa > Chordata > Aves > Passeriformes > Muscicapidae > Luscinia > Luscinia megarhynchos. The sequence goes on from JAPFBE010000003.1 coordinate 18,510,277, forward strand.
CAGGCTCCCTCTGTGCAGCCACAGAGGGAACTGTGCACCTTTGGCCAAAGACCCAAAGACTAAGGTGTCTGTAGCACTCAGATAAAGCCTCTTTGGAAGTATCTGTTTCTCATTGTTGACTATAACCTGAGCCAAATTTACTCATTAAAATTAAGGCAAGTGCACCCCCCACTCAATACAACAGGGAGGAATGAAATGGGTGAAGAACTGCCAGATATAAGATGGTTGACCTTTTAGTGAGTGCAACTGATATTACTCCTGTCTTTACATCTTAAGTGGGGTGGTTATATGAGCTGCAGCAAGGTGCAAAAGTAGACATTTGGTCCAAGGGGTATTCTTACTAAATCACAGCATGGCAGATTAAGTGGATGTGGAATGCATTGCCATAGTTGAGGATGGCTGGGGTTTTCTTCCATTTCCTTGATTGTATTTACTCATTCCATTTGCCTGAAGAATTGCTCCAGAGGCTTTTGGCTGCATATTTGAACTATACACTATGTTTGTTGAACAGACACCATAATTAATGGGTAGCATTTGTTTTCAAAAGAAAACCTTTAGCTATTTTACTTCCTCCAAAGTTTCATAAAAATGGAAAAGGATTAATCTTGACACAATTTATCTGGAAAAACTAGAGTGGCAATATGATGATGCCGTGGGTAAACAAGGGAAAACAAACTCCTTCAGGGATGTAGGCACATTTTTCAAAATGGTCAGAATTAAAAAAAAAAAAATTAAAAAAATTAAAAGGAAAGTCATCCTGGCAGTAATCTGCATATTAAGTATGATGTGATCTACAAAAGAACTTAGTAATTTGCTTGACTTTAAGCACACGGTTAGTCTCACTGTCTATTCACATGCTAAATGTAATACTTATGCACTTCATTAAACAGAAAATGGCAGAAAATGTCACTGTAATTAGATTGTTATAGCTGTACATATTTGAACCGTACAGCATAATTTCCCTAATTAGCATGATCATTATTAAGGGCACCTTCTTTAGAAAATGCAATTGTTTTTTTCAAGTTGTCCTTAGTAAAATAAACCAGCTTTTGCACAGAGTGGGAGAATGCCTTTTACGATGTCAATAATTCATGCTGACATATTTTTTAGGGAAACACTGCACTCTGCTGGTGAAAACTCTTCCTCTATCTTGTGGCACTCTGGAGCGTCTTGGGAAAGAAACAGATTCTGGTGAGCGGTTACAACTTTTTACCCGAGGACATGCATTGTCTGCAGCATCCTTATAAATGGATAAATGGGAACAGATCTTTTTTTTTTTCCTCTCTAGTTCTTAGTCTCTAAAGAATAGCCAAAAGTACATAGATATTCTGCAATATTTCCTGCAGCAAAGAATATGTGACTATATGATAAGTGCAGCTTAGCTGTCCACACTATTTGCAGAGCTCAATAGAAAGTTCAGAAATAGAAACACGTTTTGCCATTCCCTGATGTGAATCCCACAAATTGAATTTTCGGTTGAAAATAGCCACAGTCAGTAGGACTCAGCCCCAAACCCGCACTCCTAGAGTCCCTTCCCTTTTCACCCCTCCTCTTCACTACTTGTTTCATCTCTCCCTCATCTCTATTTTCTGACTCCTGGCCGTTAGATGGCAATCGTGACTATCTTCTGCTTCCCTTGTTCATGTCCTCTGGTGGCCAAAACTGCTTGTGTGCCCTGGTTCCTAAGAGAGCCTCCTCTTGTCCCTCTCTGCCTTTCTCATCTATAGCAGCAGCAGTTTCCAGGGTCTGGTTGTTAAGCCTGTGGTTTACAGGGAAGAAAGGAATTGTTTGTGTTCAGAGGGGCACTGCTGTCTTGGCACAAGAAATGTGCTCTCCAGCTGGAAGCAGCAGCATTCCATAAACACTACCAGGAGCTCTCCCCTTTACAGTTTTCTTTCCAGTTTCCCACAATTGCTCCAAGTGGCAGGGCTCTGGCTGGCATTTTAGAGGCATTGGGTTCAGTTTTGTGGCTGTGAACTTAAAAAGCTGCAGGTAAATCTGTTTATAGCCAAGATTTGGGTTAAAGCTGACATATGATGCAAAGTCTTTTAGCTGAGAATCTGTCACCACTCTCCTTTTGGCAGGGGTCTGAAGCTCATCAGGTGGATCACTCAGAGGCCAGTTGCTGACTTTCTCCATATTACAGCCCCTAAAGAAGTGTCCTGGTTTGTCTTTAGCCACAGCCCTTCCCTAGCTGCCATGAGGCCACAGGGGTCCCATCTGCAGGAGGTGCCCACCAGCATCCCCACTGAGGAGTGCCCTGGCCAGCTGCACGAGCCCCTGCTCACCTGCTCAGCCCATCCATCCAAGCCCATCCAAGCCCATCCATCCTGCTCAGGATCAGTTGCTGGGTGCAAAGCTGCAGGCTGGAGCATTTGTGGCCACCTGCCTCTCCCACACGTGCCTTTTGTCCTTCTCGCAGAAGAAGGGCAGAGCTGCAGGGTGTGACCTGCCCACCAAAAGGGCAAGATGTGCAGGTCAGGTGAGGCTGGAGGTGGGAAAGGATCCCTGCACCCCAGGGATGTGCTGGAGTTTGGTGAAAGGGGTGCTCGAGCCTGGGAGCTGAGGAAGAGAAAATCACCCTGTGGCTCAGAAGCGATGCTGCTGGTACCACGAGCAAAGATGAAACTGCAAAGCCACTTCTAATTTTGGCATTTTCAAATCTTGAAGGCTTAACCTCCACCTTCTAATTTGGTTCCCTTATACTATTTCTAGCTGTGTACTTCTAGGCCCATGCTGTGAGGAAATTAGTCAGCTGTTATGCCATTTTTAGGGAGAATGTTCCCTGACTGACTTTATGATTTGTTCTGATGGGTGTTTGTCACATTAAAACATAGGTAAAAGTAATGCTATTAGTTGCTAATATATTTAAGGGAAATTATTTTTATAAGGTTTTGATTTGTTTTATATACTTTTGCCATAGATAAAGGGTTTATGTTGAGATATTAAACCCTGGAAGTCTATGCAGTTGTGGAGTATTTCTGGTCTTTGATGCCCTTAAATATAACACATCTTTGTTCTGAGAGGCTGAGGGAGTGATGGGGAATTCACAGAGCAGATAGGTAATTAAAATAGTCTTTCAGAGAGGGTGAAACTCTGCTTCTGGGGCAAGTAAAACACAAGGAAGGCAAGTCAGAAGTAGTTATATTTGCTAAATTGGTATTCTGTTTTTTGGGGGTTTTTTTGTTTGGTTTTTTTTTTAACATGTGAAAATTATAAGTTGTCTGGACCAAAAATTATGCTCTCATAAATCTCACTGTATTTAAAAGTATGGTTAGACAGTAAATGCAACACAGGAAGAGGGCCTTTGCCTGGAAATAGAAATATATTATCACTGTGGATCAGAAATCACAAACACACGGTTTTGTACATGAAAACACCTTCTGCAGGTTTCAAATCTTAACTTTTCCCAAGCTGTTGTTCATGAAAAAGCTATTAAAAAGCAAATGCAAAAGTCTGTTTGGCTTTTTAACAGAAAAGGTTACAAGAATACTGCAAGTTCTGGCACAGTAGCAGCAGAATATGCAGCACAGTTCTGGTTTTTCAGGCTAACATAACAGTACATGTGTGTCCAGAAAATGGCTTTATCTGCCTAGATCTTTCTATTACCTGTTTCATTACTTGGTTGCTATCAGCAATGGTTATAGAAATAGAGTTTACATTTTTCAGTGTCACAAGATGACATTAGGTAACATGCATTATTGAACTGCCCTATAACCATAATTAAAAATAAGAAATGAAAAGAATCAATCATGACAAGAACTTTCTGCCAATCACAGGAGCATGGATTTTGTGAAATGTCTTGCTACAGAAAGTCAGAAGGACAACATCCTCACTGGAAAGGGGACAAAATACTTTCAGAGAAACATATTTTACTGATGCTTAGTTTAATGACATCATGGAGCAAATCCTGCTCAGGGACCCCCAATCCAACCATCCACTTTGATCAATAGTTGGACAAAGATACACGATCATGTTAGTTTAAACTCATTTTACTCTGAACATCAACACTGAAAAAAACATGAGATTTCTTTGCAGATTGCAAACCCATCTATAACTGCTGGGGAATTTTCTCTTTCTCCCAGCTGCCAGTAGCAACACCTCACAGCAAACATTAGTCAGAAAGTTTCTGATTTCTTAAGCTTTCATTGAGGGTCACCCGAATTAAATAAAGATAGAGTATGCAAATAGCAATACTTGGCCTATTTTTGCCACCTCTTTACTAGCAAGGAAATGAAAATAAAATATGAAACTACTTGTGGAAACTCCCCAAATATGGAAGAGTTAATTTCTCTGTTGAAATGGGCTTTTTGTTAAAATTTAAATGCATGGTGAAAATAGATAGTGAAGATGCTGCAGTTTTGATAAGTCCTTCAACTGGCAATATTTAGAAAAATCCTTGATGTTGTACATGTGATAAATCTGATATTTTCAAAACTAGATTATTTTGCATTCTGGTGTCAAACAGAAATTTTATTTATTTATTCTTCATTTTGGGGGGGAATAGTTAATTTCTCAGATTTTAATTTTTTAAACGATAAGGAGCAAAATAGCAGGGAAAGCACTTTATTATTATCTTTAAAAATTCTTAAGGTTTTTTATAAATTCTTCAGTTCCAATTGTTTTCCGTGTATTTGAAAAGTATTGAAAAAGTGGATTTAGTGCCTGATTTCATCACTCGGAGATCATTCAAAATTCCTTTCCCATCTTAATTTAATTTTCTCTGTGTGGGCTGGCTTACACGTTGTGAGGAAGCCTTTGGAAAGCAGGAAGCTGAAAATCTTTCTTTATGCCTAGTTTGGGAATGAACCACAGACGATGGAGATGAAAGGACAACACCTCAGACAATTCACGGGTCTGAAGGAGGCAGCGAGGTGGCAGCAGGAATATTCACTCCCTGGCTTTAAGATCAAGGGTAGCTGCCCAGATTCTCAGGCTCCCCTTGTACTCAGTGGAGATGGTCATGCTCCCAAACACGGGGTCTGGAGCTTTGAGGAAACTTATCTCTGACTGCAGAGGAGCCAACATAGCCAACAGAAGCCTTTACAGAGCCAGAAGAGAATATTTTCTGCTTCTGAAAAAGAGATTGATGAGATAATTATTCTAATTAGCACAAAACTAAAGCTCTCCTGGAAGTTTAGCAGTTTTTGCAGCAGCCTGTGTTATATGCATTATTTAATTTAATCATCTCCAAAAGCACACACCCATAAATGTGTCCCATCTAATCTATTTGTGCCATTGCAATTGCAGGCAGATTTTCCACTAGGTTCAAGGCAGGAAGACAAGCACAAAAAAAGCTGATATCATATGGAAAAGATTAATCTTTGAAGTTCATAAGGCTCTCATCAAACAAGGGGCAAAAAGAGAAAGATTATTGTTATGAATACTAATATCTTTGGGGAAGAAAAAATGTCTCCCTTAAGAGAAAATTTTTATTCCTCTAACACAATTAATATTCTAAGGAGGAAACTCATGTCTGTTGAGGAAGCCCCTAAGTGCTTTCTTGTGTGCTTCCTCTGTGCTTCTTTTCTATTATTAAATAGCTCCATTTCAATCACTTTAAATAAATTATATTTAGCTGGTGATATGAGCCATGAAAACCCTGGACTTCCACCACTGCTTTTGTGCCTTTGGGGAATTAAACAAGAGAAAGTATAAATCCAGTTTCTGTAAGACAGGAGTATGTACTGAAAGATGAGCAGGTGGTTGAGTGCTTTGGGGGACAATGAATGATTTGAACTGTAAAAAATTATTTCAAAATGAACAATGAAATAATAAGAATAAATTAATTGAATTCTAGCAAAGACAAAAAGCACTTAGAATTCCCCTGACAAGTGAGATCATAACTATTTAAGCTGTTTAAATCCGTAACATTTTTTCCCAAAAAATCATCAGTATAACATTTATGAGTGGAAACTCCAAGCTATATAATACTATCACACTTCTCTCAAAATCAGGCCAAAGCTTTCCAGATTCTGACTATTCCAAACTTCTGTAGTCTTTGCAGAACAGTTTTCCAGTGGATTTACAGCCATCTTCACTACTCAAGTGATTTCTCCACACTCATAAAACAGTTTCTAAGGCAATGATCGATTTTTCTGTCCCATCATTCAGTGAAGTCTGTACAAAATCTGCTCTACTAGCTTTGGCTTCTAGACTGCCAGAAAAGACCTTTAGCCTTTCCCACTTCCCAGGTCCTTTCCATCAGGCATGCCTGGACCCACTTTCCTCCAGGCCAAACTGCAGCTTGGTGCTTTCCCTGTTGGTCACTCTTGGCTCCTGGGTGTCCTACACAAACTGTGTGTCATACAGTGGTTTTTTGGCCATGGGTGCAGAGCTGGGGAATTTGTCAGGGCTATTTTAGCAGTCAAAATAATAAAGAAAGAGAAGAAGCAACAGAGTGCTGAAACCCCATTTGGGCACATAGTCTGTGCTCAATGTGCTCTAAGCTGCCTAATGTTCTGGTATTGCATACATGAGATTTGTTTCCAGTCATGGGATGTTTACATTAACATTTTCATACATCCCTATATAGAAACCAGGAATTGCAGAGTCACAAGGATTCCCTTTATAGCCCAGTTGCATTAAGTAATTTTACCTATTAGACAGGAAGGTCATTTGCTTTATGTGATGAAAGTGGTTGTAAAAACAGAAAATGCCTGACAAAAAAAGTCTATCAAAAAGCAGGGATAACTTCTTACACTGGATTAAAAATACCTGAAGGACAGAAATGCTGTCATCAAGGTGATGACACGTATGTTTTAGTAATATAAATTATTATCTATGCTATCTTATATGAGGTAAGTTTTTTATTTTACCTAAAATTTTTTATTTTCATCTTAGATGCTTTATTCAATGGTTTAAGTCTGTGTTTCCCAATCAAAAAGCATAGTAGTTTATTGTTTATAAATAGTTTGGATAATGCTGTGGACAATTAAGAAATTTCTGGTGGGGAATATATGAAGTTCTTTGTGGCATATGTCAAAATACACCAAATTACAAAGATGTCTTAATTGATCTACTTAACTTTTATGTCCATCTTTCCATGAGTAGCTGAGGTAGTTTCCATCAAACTCCAGCTTTTGAAGAGAGCTGTTGACTATGATAGTCTCTCTGAGTCTAAAATACCAGGGAATCTGATGAGTAGCTGAGGCTGAAAGGAGCCACTGAGGTCATGTAGCAAATCCTCTTTGCTCAAAGCAGCATCAGCTAAGGCAGGTTGTCAGGATTGTGTCCAGATAGGTTTTGAATACCTCCAAGGAAGCAGGCAAACCATTTCACCCTTTGATTTTTCTTTTGAAGACAAGGGTTGCAGCCTTGCTTTTTTCAGGATACTCCACTCCGGATCCTGATCTTCACCATCTCATGGTCATGGCAACCAAGGCTCCCCCAGACCTTCACATCCTTGGCCAGTTCTTCCTTTTTTGAGTGCCAGGGACATTACTGTATAGCACTTCAGAGACACATCCACTCTTGATTTCCAGGAAGAGTGTGAGAGCTTCCACCATCATTTTGTCCTCTTGACACCTCATTTTTCATGTCCATACAGTTGAGGTTGACCTTCCTAAATCTTAAATCCTGATTTGTTTTTTTTCAATGTCTTAAATAAAGAGAGGTATAGAAAACTCAATTTATGTATCACTGTCACAATAAAGTTATGTTTTTTTTCACTAAGGTCCTATGCCCCTAAAGTAGGTCACTCATGAAAAGCATACTGAAACTAAGACCACTGTATGGCTGTAGGAATAGTTCAGATTATACTGATATAATTCAGAGCCTGGTTAATGCTATTAAAAGACAAATTCAAACACAATATCCTCCAAACACCTTCAAATCTCTGTCTGTGAAAAATAAAAAGCACTGTCTGAACTTTGAAGGTTTTATCAAAGATGTTGCAATTTCTAGCAAATATATACCATTGCTTGATTTATCTTCTGGCAAGGGCATATCATTTACTCCAGGCCTGCACCAGGTTTTTATTGATTCCCTACTAATAGCATTGTTGTCACTACCCTGTAACAGAGGTGATATTCTGCTGCCAGACAAAGAAATTGTGCTTAACTTAGTGAAAGACTGAGATTAACTAGTGTGATAAATAAGACTCCAAAATTGCAGTTAGGAAGATTTTTCAGATTTCTGAAAGGCTTAGCATGCTCATCATAAAGTCCTTGAACATCAAACCTCTTCACTACAGTTCCTGGAGGGAAGCAGGTTGCAGGAGGAGTTATATGTTCTTGTGCTCCTGAGTGTGCATTTTGCTTCTGTGATTAAAAGATGAGTCAAGAAGCTATAAATAACATGGAATAAAAGCTCACCCCAAGCCATTATCTTTTGTTGAGTAGCTGAAGTCAAGAACAGCAGGTTTTAGATGTAAAGCCAGCTGGAAGGTGTAGTTAGAGGCAGGCTCCCATGTCAGCTGTGTCCTGGGTATCAGCAAAGTTTGGGCAGCCCCACCCTCACCCCGACTTCCACACCAAACCCTGCACTGCCCAGTGGCTGTCGGGTGTGGAAGGAATAATGCTCCATGAGGAAAGGGCTGGGATTTTAGAGGGTTTTGTTAGTTTTGGGAGACATTGAAGTTTTTGGTTCCTGTTGTTCAGGGATTATTATAAAGCAGATTCTCCTTCGAATACTTCTGCCACTGTGTAAGTGCTGAAAGAAATGTTGCTGATGGAAAATGTGCAATTATCTCTGAAATACAGAGTAGCTGAAGGAAATGGAAACCCAGCTGGTACTCTACATAAATGGTTTTCATCAGCCTGCAATTCCCTAGGACTTGCAAAGCTAGCAAAAGATTCATCTTCAGTTTTCACCATTTACTTGCATAAATCAGGCATTTCAATTGCCTTTGTTTAGTGGTTCCTGCATTCATTTTCATCAGCTTGTTCAGGCCCTGAAAGGAATTTTCTAAGAGTTGTTTCTTGCAGTTGTCTGAGAGTTCCAGTTCAATTACATTTCTATGTATTCTCCTTTCAGGTGATGCATACTACAGCCAAGAATGAGAGAGGAATTGTTCATTACAATGGTAAGTGACAGCATTTGGATGCTTGGATTCAGCCAGAATTTTGGAAATATCAAAATACAATTAATAATAGACTTGTGACTGATGCATTCAGGTTTCCTTTTCTTAAAAAAGTGACTTACCTTTTTCTGTTAAAAGATACAACTAGCCTAAAAAAGTCATAACATAAATATATACACATTTATGGACTGTTTTTTTTCTATGACATTAATATACCTTGGTTTTGCTATTAAAAAAAAGAAAAACATTTAAATAGAGAGGCTAGCAATTGAATTTGAATTCATGGAGGGACTCTGCACAGCAAGGATTGCAAAATTCATCTGGATTTTCATTGCTTTTGCAGAGAAATTAGATGCCTCTCTAAATAAATACCAAGAGCATATACAAGAGACTACAGAAAAAGGGTGTATTGTTTATGGTAGATGAAAATGCTAGAAATCTCTCTGAAAGGCTGATCAGATTTTTGTTTCTTCAGTATATTTGCATATAGGAGTGGTTTTGTACTCCAGAGACAGGTGAAGACAGGAAGAAGGCTCACACTGAATGTGGGAAATCAAGTGTGTAGCACCAGCTCTCAGGCATCTTTATTTCTTTTGTCAGCTTTGTTCCTTTCCTCTTTTTTTGGAAGGAAGGTTAAGTGTCATGGAAAGAGAGATGTACCAGTCTCAAAACTACAACAAACACACCAACATCTGTTCAATTGGTGGTTAGATGCATACATGGCAGGGGGTGGACAGGACTGCAGCATCTCACAAGGAACATCTCCTAACTGTTTGGCATTAGGATGTCTCCTCTCAATGTGCTGCTTGAGTTGAGCTCCACCTTAAGTTGCCTTTCTCTGTCCTCTGCCCAGTAAAGAGAAACCTGGATGAAGACTGGGAATTATCTCCTATGGGCAGATATTTATGTAAATGTATATATTTACAAAACAAGGCTGTAACCTTAGAGATTATTGTATTTTGGGGCTTAAATGCTCAGGTGCCTTGGAGGATTCCCCTCAGGTGGGCTGGAAGTAATTAACTATTTTTGTGCCTGGGTATCATTTCGACAACATCTAGGACAGTTTCACTAAGGGAAGAGAGACAGACAAAAAGTGATCTGGCTGAATACCAAAGCCTGCAGGGAGAGAAAAATCTGGGAAAATGGTCCCAATAATTGCTTGCAGCAACTGTGACAAAGCCATAATCACCTGAAATGTTCAATAGCAATATCTCACTTGTTTGAATACTAACTGGGCACTGTTCTGGGAGATCCTAACAGATCTCCTCTTGGCAAGATGAGGCTCCCTGTGTCTTTAATCTTGTTATCTCAAAGTACTTTACAGATGCAAAATTATTTGCAAAGCAATTCTCATTATCTACATTGCACAAACGATCAAAGCAAAGGGTAGAAAGACCTCACAAGTACTCCTGGGTCACTTGGAAAGAGCCAAAAAATGTCCTACACATAAGCAGTAAACACTCTTAAAAGCAGAAACTTCTTTGAAGTTTAAGGGTATGCCTTTCTCTGCATATCTTGTAAGCAGCATCTGTCTGTGTTGTCTCAAACACATGGGCAAGAGTTGCTTTTGTTTTGCCTGGACATGCTGTACCAAGCTGCTGGCCTGGGCCCCAGGACCCTCCCTCTGGGCACAGCAGGACCCACTTCTTCCCCTTCCCTCCTGCCAGATGGCAGATGGGTGCAGTAGCTTGGTGTCTCTGGTCAGCCAGCACTGCCCCCTGGGTGTCCTGCACAATACCTGTGTCATCTGTGCATTTTCTGTGGCCATGGACACACAGCCAGGGCAGAGGCAGTAGGTATTGAGGGCATCCCAGAAAATGGTTTGTGATTTCTGTCAAAATAATGCTAATAACAGTAAGTAGGAAATCCTACGAATCTGTGCAGAGCAGATCAGATAGTTTCTGTTTGGTATCAGGAGGCGATGGTTGTTTTTTGATCCTAGAAAGAAAGTCAAAAGCACTACCAGAAAAGTGAACCATACCAATGTAACCATGAAAAGAATAGCAATTTATTGTACCTTATGCTCCCTCTGGTGCTGAGAACCCCCAATTTACAATGTAAGATAGATCTCTAGCTGTGCCATGGCACACTGCTCAGACTTCCCATCTGTGGCAGAGTCCACCACCAGTCATCTTCAGAATTTTTACAGAATTTTCTTAAAAGCAAAGCAACTCTATCTGTAATATTTTACCCTGGAAAAAAAGAATGTACCTAGGAAATCATGCTGCCTCACTTCAAGACGAAGTCAGGAACATTCTTTTGGCATCATGGCTGGTGACAAACAGGTGCTGCCTGTTTGTGGGCTCTTTGGTTTGACAGGTTGGCTGCATTTATTGTGTGGTAAGGCATGAGGCACACACAGTCCTGAAAGCCAAGTCACCTGCAGTAAGAAGGGCTCAGTCCAGCCCTGCCCTGCAGGTCAGCTGCATATGGATTGTCATCTCCTCCAAGTGCAATAGCCTGCCATGTAGGACCCCTGGGCTGTTGTTCAGGTGGTTGTTGTTGCCTGTGCTATAAAGGGTTGTGTACATGTGATGAAGTCATAATTTTGCCCATTTGACTTTTCACTAAGTGCAGCCTGGCTCTCTTAGCATGCCAAAACTCAGTTCAAGGTACTAAGGACGTCCTATTTCATCAGAACATCCTGCACCAGTCTCTGAAATCATGTCAAGCCTTATCAGTGAAGTGAGCCAAGAATCTCCAGAAGCATCAGCAGCCATGATAAGGCCAAAATTCTGCCCATTTGGCTTCTCATGAGTAAGTGCACTGAAGGATGTTAAGGTGAATGTTTTCACTTTATTGGTGCTCACACCCTCGCACAGTAAGTGTGCTTCAGTGGGATTGCTACCTGTTTAATGTGGGATATGCCAAGTGTGTTAGGTTGTTGATATTCTTTAAAAAATGCATGTCTTTCCCATATCTATCTGTTGGCCCATAAAACTTTAAAGTAGTTCCCTTGGAACACTGATACCACAGGAGTGTTACTGCTTAGATGGTTGTCTCTACATGTAGAAAATGCACTTCAACACAAGCTAAAATCCTTCAGGGCAGGGAGATTTTCAGTAAATGGCACATGAGATGTGAGTCCTGCCTATTGTGGCTCACACAAGTAGATCTAGATATTTAATTTTTTTTGTCCTGCAAAACTGAAAGTAAAATCCAATATACTGTTTGATAGACAGATTCAAATATTTGAAATCACACAGATTAAATTTGTAGTCATTCACAGCCTGACTTTTGTAATTCATAGAGAAATTCAATCAGATATTTTCCCCAAAGCTCATTAACTGATCTGAGTTAATGAATGTGAGGCTTTTGAAGCTCAGATACGGTGTTTTTCTAGGTCAGGGTCTGAGAGCAGTTAAAATAAGTGGTCCATGCTTTTATCCTAACAAGTACCTGAAAGGATCAAATAGTCATGTTTTCACCAAGTCAGTCTAACAGACCAGTCTATCTTGTCCTCAAGGTGACACCTTGAAAATTAATTTCTGTGAGATTATTAACATTTTGAAAAATAATGAAGTTAAGGTTGTTTTATAAAGTTTATGACAGGAAAAAAAGGCTGACTATTTTAGGGAAACAGTTTTTGAGAGATGTTCAGATAGGTCTTCGAACATACCATGGAAGATTTAGTCATTTTTAAATAGAGAAGAAAATTTAAATAGAGAAGCAAAAAGACTTTAGATACCATCAGATTTAGATACCATCAGCCTAATTTTTTTCTCAAAATCTAAAGATAACTTTATCCAGAAAGGTCAAACTCTGCAAGAATGTTTCAAAAGCCGTTTCCTTTCTGAAATAATTAAATGTAAGTTGTACAACAGTTCACTGGGGCAAGCTATGAATCCAGATGGCAGAAACAACAGTTGGGGAAAGGCTGGTAATAATTCAAGTGTTTAATTTGTTAAAGGTTTTACAAATCCAGCAAGTGTTTGGATGGAGGTGTTACCCATACAGGGCTCACATACAAAATGAGCATTTTACCACTTCAGATAATGTCTGCTTGAAGAGATTCCATATTAAAAAGTACATTTAAATCCCATCTATGACTGCTCTTTATACAGTTAAGTAAAGTTCAGTTCCTGAGGAGAGCAGATGGAGAGATGCTCTGGTAAAGCTGCTGAAGAAAGAATGGTTCAATCAGTGAGACCTGCAAAAGCCCCATCTCCTGAATCCAATTTCTTTCCATGAGGATTGCTTTATAGCAGTTCTTGCTCATACAGTTCTGTAAGAGCAATAAATAGAATATAAATGTTCTGTAAATAGAATTGTCAGAGCAAACTCTTGGTAGTGAGAACAGCACTGTTAAACATTTAGTCCTGGTGCTGCAATGAAAGATGAAAACCCCTGCTACTTCGTGGAGCTTGGTACTGAGATATAGTTTCCCTAATCCTGTTAAATTGAAGGGAAAAAAAAAAAGCATGAGGTAGGAATGATCTGACACATTATGATTAAGGTTATTCTTTAGGATTTGTGAACTTCTGAAAGATGTCATCAGAAACTGCTTTGGCATGAATATAGGCAAATATCAAAGTGACTGCATTATCATTTATTTCCACTTATTGTTAAAACCTTCAAGCTTCAGTGAAAGACTATGAAGAAACAGGTGATCTCTGCTTTTAAAGTGCATGGTAGTTTTCTGGGGTAATAAAAGATTTCTGGTACATGAGGATCATGAAGGGCAAGCAGAACAGATAGTCTTGCATGCAGACATTTTATTTCAAGAGAAAAACAGATTTTCTCAAGAGACAACAGCTGGATGAATGGCCCATGAATAAAACCTGTAATATGATAATTTTGTCCTATAGGGCTAATAATCACATCCTAGATAATTTTTAATTATAAAAAATGCGCATTTATGAAAAGGTCACAGGAAAAATACTGTTAGCTACTTTATAAATATAATGGATTCTAGTTGTTTACGGGTTTAATAAGTTTTTCTCTCCAAGGGTTAAAGAAATGGCACTAAAGGAACAAATATTATCCTGGGCTGGTTTTGAGGGCAGTATTTAACATTGTTCATACTGATTGATTGGTGACATTGGCACATAGTCTGATACAAGAAAAATTATCTGCTTTTCAGGGTAATTTGTTTTAGAGAGATGTCACAGTCTGGTCCTTAGACTGAATGAATGGGTGTTAGCTGTACCTCTGCACACTGTCTTCCAGCTTTGTTTCAGCTAAGAGGAAACCAGAGGATGTGTTTTAAGACCATTCCACATGATGAACCAAAGCACAGCAAGTCAGAGGAGCGGGAGAGCTGTTTTCAATTTTAGTTCCTCTATATCTAAAGAAATATGATGTTGCAGATATAGCCAGTGACAAGAAATGGGCATATTAGGGGCTTTTTGCCCTAAAAATGTTCAGCTGCATGTAGCATGCCTAATCTTATAATGTCTATCTGCTGGACATAAATTGCTGAAGTAAGTATTGTCGCCAGTGGAATATTTTAAGCTTTACCCTATTTCTTTGTTTTCAAGGACATGGCATTTTATTTAGCTGAACTGGACATCAGTCACCAATAGCTTGTTAGTACTTGACCCATATGTTTAAGAAAGTGCAAAACCTTCTGGAACTGTGGCTACCAAGGGACTTCCACATCATTTTACCTTCTTTGATGGAAGCAGAGTGAAATTATTCTGTGATTTTTGACATTCTGAAATACTGGCATACATTCCGGGTCCTTGGGTTTGTCCAGATTGAAATCAGAAGTTTAAAAAGTCTGAGTGACAGAGTCCATCATACCCCATATTCAGTATAATAAACATAAAAAATTCAAATATTTTGATTTTGTTAAAGAGATAGAGAATGGAACTTTGTTTAGAAAGTTTACTTTAGTTATAATTTTTGTAACATAAATTGTAGCTCTTTCTATTACCAGATAGAACTGTATTTCAAACAATATTAATATTTCGAATCTTTTGGTAAATCAGGGGCACCTGAGACAATTTAAAGGATCACTCTCTGGGCTCAAATACTTGGAAGTATTTTCAAGGTACATAAATTTACTCTTCAGAGGGAGCAGTATAATAAGTGGGCATTTAAACTTCAGGCATAATGTTAGCACCAAATTCAGCAAAGAGCTCCAAAATAATCTCTCCCCACTCTCAAATGCACCTCTGGCATCTCAGATTTTGAATCCAAGAAATCTTGTGCAGAGATGCACATTTCCTCAGCTGACAGACCATCTCTGTGATAACTCCTCTCTGAGGTTAGCAGGGAGCAAGAATCTCTGCAGTGTCATGTTTTTGTCTCTTTGCTTCTATGCACTTGGTGCCCTTTGACTGTATTTCAGGAAAGTAGTGTGGTGGAAGACTTCTTTTTTTCTTTTCTTTTTTTTTCTGGCTACAGTGTCCTTCCCATCTGGCAGTTGCAGAGCTGTTTTAAGGAGGAAGTGCTGTTCTGTGCAAATCCCTCCTGGGGGGTTTGCCACACTCAGCAACTCAAGCTCCATGTAGATGGCAAGGAGTTGTACACTTTCATTTTTCCTAAAATAAAATTGGCTAAAAGAAATCATTAGCATACATGAAGTTATTCAAATTTATGTAGAAGGGCCGACTTAACTATTTGGGTAGTTGGGGTTTTTTTCACCACAAATATATTCTGACTGATTCAAACTTGCTGCTTGGCAAAGACAGGAAAAGATCCACTTCCCCTTATTTCAGTCCAGGCTCAGCTTTTGAAGTCAGTAACAGAGCCTGTGAGATAGTTGAGTTGTGGGGACAGGAATGTAGCTCCCTCCTCTGCATATGGATATGACAGCACAGCTCTCAGAAGGGAAGTATACAGAATATTCTGAATTTTTCCTGAGTAGCTATTTCTTCTCCCCTTTGTACTAAGTAATCTAATCTGATTTATTTACTGGATCAGTAACAGCAATGGGAGTTGCTTTACTTTCCCATACTGTACAGACATTTTCAAAGATGAAAAATTAAAATGTTTAATTTCAAAATTGTCACAACAAAATGTTTTCACTCATTCAAATTTCTATCTTCAGCATCTCGTAGCTTACTGAACAAGGTTCATAAAGCTGATGTACAGTTAGAAATTCTGAATACTTAACCAAATATTCAGCTTCTATAGTAACCAGGCTCACTCCCATATATTTTCAGTTCAGAAAGCATTGGGGAAATCTCACGGAAACAGAATCTCAAAGCAGTTCCACTGTATTTGCATTCTGAGGGACGAGTCAGCACTTATCTGCTTTCCATGGGCACAGGATAGTATTTTCATACTATTAAAAATATTGTGTGTTGCTGATGTAATCAGACAGCTTTGAACATGAGCTACAGTTGGATGAAAATGGGTATAAGGATTGCTTTATGTGAGGGACACGTTTATGGCAAAAGGAGTCTCAGCAGCAGTGCTTTAGACAAGCAGAAAATCAAAAAGGAATGAAGGAGATTTTTATCTTGAGCTGACTTCTGAATTTTTTTCTGGGTTTGGGGTTAGTATTGCAAATTCTGCTACAAAATAAGATGTCATTAAATAATATTTCTGAGCTTGTCTTCTCTTCCCTATTTTGATAAGGACTCATCATTTGGAAAAGTATATGCCAGGCTAAAGTAGGAAATGCCTCATGTGACCCATACATCTGCAATTTATAGGTGATCCTGGGTTCCATGGACATGAGCTATGGGATGAAACTAGAAATAATAGTCCAAACAGTGCAGTCATTGTATGCCCTTAAATATGGCAGGTTTTAAATCAAGAAAAAAACCTGACAGCAGACTTAAAATCCACAAATTGTGGAGCTTAGTTCATTTAGAGGCAAATTTCAAGCAGTATTTAGAGCCTTAAATTTATCTGGGCTTATGGAAGCATTTGACAGATGCCAGTGCAATTCACTTGGAACATCTTGAAGGTCTATTGCATGCCAACAAAAATCATGAACCTCATCAAAGTTTTATGCCAAGGTTCTGCTTGAACAGTTAAGTAAACGGGAACTTGCATAAATGGGCTAATGAAACTCTCCTGTCAACTATACAGTCATGCAAAATCTCAGTCAGGCATTGACTTTATTACAATAAAAAAAAATCAAATTATATAAAACAAGTGTGGAAAACCAGAAAACACTGTACCAGCATGCTAAAAGGATACTGTCAGCTCTAGCCTTCTGCATTACTAGACGAAAACTTTGAGGACTGTCCCTCCCTACAAAAAAGACAAAGATACCACCACTATAATATCCTCCAAAAATGGACCTACTGGGCAACTGCTCCCACTGTATCACAGTAGGAGACAATGACATCCAGATAATGACAACTCTAACTCACAGGAAGGATGCCAAGCAAGGGAGACACCTGAAGCAAAGAACATCAAGTGCCAAAGCAGTACCTGGCCTCCAGCATCTTAAATAAATTTTCATCACCAGTAGTCTAGACCATTTGTGTCCCAGGTTGTCCCTACAGCCAGGAGGAGTTGTGCTCCACCATCTACCACCTACTTTTCTCCATTACCATGTAGTTTTCTTCCATGTACTTTTCTCTTCCAGCTCTGGGGACCTGCTGGAGGGCACCAATCATCCCTACCTGTCTGCAGTTCCAGAGTTCCTCACAGTGGGAACTCAGTGGTGTGCAGATGTAGTGTGTGCCCAAATCTTTACTCCTCCTAATGCATTCAGGATATGGCCCTGAGTTGCCATGAAGAGGAGACCACACTACAGACCAAAGTGTGGCTCTCAGGCAGACCTCCATGTTCTCTGTTCAAATGCAGATGGTGGGAACACACTGAAGGCAGAAGCAAGTGTCTAAATGACCTTGAAAGCAAATGATTCAGTTAAGACCTAGGAATTGGAAAGATTATTATAAAGAACACCAAGACTAAAAGGAAATAGCAATAGCTGATCTCCCAAGTGACTCAGAAAAAAAGTGAAGTATACCATAACTCTAGACACAGCAGCTGCTAGAAAAGGAATGGATGGGACAAATAGACACTACATTGGCACAATTCATGCAATTCTTAATCCAAACAGCCAGACAGAGGTTAAAATTTTGTAGATTACTCCAGATAACTGAAGAACCTGAGGTTTGAATCCAGCATTTTTCTTACTCTGATTGCTCTGCAAGCTTTTGCTCATAAGAATGGGCAAGTTACTGTTTTCTTGTCCACAACAAAGATTGCCTCAGCCACAGTAAATATTTTTGTTTTCTCAGTACAAGGGTTCTCTTAGCCAGGAACTGCAAAGACTCTTGCTTACTCTTTTCCCATCTCACAGTGCTGCCCTTGCTGCTTTTGTAGGCTTCTCCTATAGGATTTCTCACACCACCCAGCTCTCCACCCCCCCACCATCTCCCATTCACACGTGCAGAGACCTGTGTGGGACCATGCCCAGCAAAATTTCTATTTCCAAGTGCCTTGAAATTCCTGAGTTGCCTTTGCCTTTCATGCAAAAATAGTGATGGGTGATTAAAGAATACTATTTGCCTTCTGACTTCCAGGGAAGAATTTAACAACTTCCCATAATCACTTTATATAAAGTGGCAGTGCCCAACAGCTTCAGAAAGTTGTAACACAGACTGCAATATCAGATACATCTGACCTTGTCTGAGACATAAGGATATCTGATAGGGCAGAATTTCACTACTATTCATCTACCTAAACATGCAGATAGGTATCAGGTGGGATCTACAGAAATGCTGGCACCTACATAACTTTACAGAGCTACCCCTGAGGACCTGATTTAAAGCCATTGTAGTTACAGAGAAATTACTATTGCCTTTATTAGGATTCAGTTGAGATTAATGTTGCACTCTTCTTTGCTGCCCTTTGCTGTCTCTGTTCCTGTGATTTGAATTGTTGCCTCAAGGCATTGCAAAAAAAGGATGGAAGTGTTAGCAGCAACGCATGGGAAGTTGAATACTTGTCCTTCTGGTTTTGACAGTATCTGTTTAACAAGAAAATAAAAATATTGTTCCAAAACTTTGATAGAATTGTTCTGTTCATATCTTTTAAATCCTGTCACATCTTTTAAAAAATATTTAAACCAATAGTGAGATATTCCTACTTGTTGGAAAAGGAATAAACATGTATGTCACTTACTTGTAGCCTCAATTACTGGAGTATGATGACTGAAAAACTATCCCATGTTCCTGCAGCAAACATCATGTACATGGAAATCATGTGCAAGGATTTGATTTCCTCATCACTGTAGAATATATATAAAATCTCCCTTCTGTAAATATTTTCCAGTATATCAAAATGCTTGATGACAAGGAGTTAATGTCAAAATCTCCTTTTCTAGGTGTCCTAGACACCAAACCAAATACATTAATTAAAACCTAACTGTATCAAGCCACCTGCAGAATAAATAAGGGGATAGGTTTTTGGTTTGGTCTTGTTTTGTATTTTTTTTAATTGTTTTTTTGGTTGGGTTTTTTAAGTGCATGTGACTGGAAAATGTCTGAATTGGGCAAGAAAAAAGAGATTAAAAGGAAGATCAAAAAGGAAGATCAAAAACTAAGAAACAGGAGCCAGTTATTTTACAATTTTTTAGTGTTGGAGAGACGAGAAGGATGATAAATTGAAAGCAAGTATAGTGGTGTATGAGTTGCCTGCAAAGGAGACATAATTTTGGGTTTAAAAAGCTTAAATCTGTGATGGTTAAAGAGGAACACTGTGTACAGAAGTGCTCTGTATAGACCTAATGTCTGCCCCAAGCTCATTGCTATGAACTCTTACCCACAGTGTCACTAATGTGATTGAAGACCTATTTCCAGAGTCATCTCTACCAGCAGAGAAGAACTGGCTGCAGAAATTCTGATCAGAACATGCTAGTGATGCATGATACTTGGCTTTCTACTTTCAGCTGGAAAGGTAATCTGTCAAGTTGCCCTTTCCTCATAGTTACGAAAAAATACAGTTTCCTTTGTGCAAACATCTAATTTTTCTTTCAGTAATAGATCTAAGAGGTAATTAAATTATTCAAAAACAAGCATATCAGCTTTTCTAAAGTTTGGACCTTTATCAAGAACATTTAGCTTTCTAAGAGTGAATAGAAGTTTGTACATTCTTTGTTTTGACATGTGTTATAGCAAAAATGATAACTTCCTCTATATGATTTTGGGGATTGTAAGTGTTGAGAATGGTTTCAATACCATGACTGGATTTGCCTCTGGTAACTAAAAGATAAATCCTGTTCTTCCAGAGCAGATGAACTCTGTACAACCTCTGAAGAGACTATGACCTTCCTGAGGAAATCAGATGCAGAAGGGATTCACTTACAGCTCTGGCAGTTTTTGAGAGCATACATCAGGTATTTTGTGGAGTCAGAATTAAAGTCTTCTTTTTTAAGGATGTGTTTGAGCATGAGATTTTCCAGAGCAAAGTTCAAGTGGAGAAGTGCAGTTGAGGGACTTAGATCAAGGTGCTGTAGAGGTATGGGTAGGGAGGCTCACACCAGGTCAGGTTATTGACAGTAACAAGAAGGTCAGGTTGGTGAGAGCAGGACAGCCCTAAGTGCTACAGGAAGATATTTCCATAGGGTTCACTAAAGTCCCAGTTCTAACCCCATCCCTTTCCTCCAAGACTGAAAGTGTTTCCTCCAAGGTGTTGTTGTAATGGAAAAGATGCTGATGGGCATGAGCCCTAATTGGGTAAAATAAGTGGAAAGCCTCTAGGCACTGTCTCTATTAATCATTGCCATTAAAATGTAATTCCTTCAACTTTTTTAAACTTGAGAAAATTGCATTTAATTTATACATAGGCTGAAGACCTCTCCTGGTGACATTCTTTGCACTTAATGTGACAATTTCAGTCTAGTATCAAAATCTAAAGTTTCTCAAAGCTGCTAAAAAAAAGTCATGTTTTTAGGATGCACTCTTTCGCTAGTTCTCCCATTCTGCTTTTCACATCCTAAAATAAGGTATTAATCCTGCAGTACAGATCAAGCAGTGTGCTCATAGTCTGTATTAAAGTGACCAAGGTGAAATTAGATTGCACTCTGGTGATTTACTTCAGTGCACACTTTCACATTAAGAGAACATGTAGAAAGTGTTGGCATTAGCTGTTACAAGCCTTCAAATCCTCTACAGTAGGTTAAAAAATTGGCCTGAAGGACAAGCTTAAGGGATAAAAATATTATGAATACCTCTACACTGATGATTCAAAATTTATTTACACTAACAGTTGGATCACATGCAGCAAAAAAATTGAAACATAATGCAGTTTTCTAGCATAGGTATTCCTACACAACACTGTGACACATAACAATGAAAATGCAAAATTACTCAAACCATTTACATAATTAAGGAAAAAAAATAAATATGAATATATGCTGAAGGAGATAATTGTTTACTTGTAGAATTGAGAATGAAATGCTGGCAGCTAATGCAGTGGTTTTACTGCAGTTAGATAAGAAATGTGCCTGAATATGCAATACAGGTGTGTCTCTTCAGCTTCATAGACTATCATGAAGTGTTTCCTGCATGTGCTTTTATTTAATGCATATGCACACAAAATATTTCATACTGGATAGCTAGCATGAACTATTTTGTCATCAAAAATGAGTACAAAATATAATGACTAAATATTGGTATTTAAGATTAATGTTGAGTCAGCTTGTTTGCTCTGCAGAAAAAGTTGCCCCATAAAATACAAAGTGAAAGTGAAATAAGGGAGGAGAAAAATAAAATGTGTTGCAAAAAATAAGAAGTAAAATCATTATGTCCATGCGATGGGTGGGCAGGAATGTGGTGATGAGCAGACAGAGGATTCAGGAAGAAGTGTCTCAACAATACTCTTCCTCAAGAACTCAGATTCAAATCTTCCAATCAAAGAATAGAATAGAACAGCGTGAGTTGGAAAAGGCCTTATAGATCAAACAGTCCCAACCCCCTGCCATGGGCTGGGACACCTTACACCAGACCAAGTTCCTCAGGGATTCATCCAACCTGGCCTTGAGCACTTCCAGGGATGGGGCACCCACAACTTCTCTGGAAAACCTGTTCCAGTGCCTCACCACCCTCAC
Source organism: Luscinia megarhynchos (assembly GCA_034336665.1). Classification (NCBI taxonomy): domain Eukaryota; kingdom Metazoa; phylum Chordata; class Aves; order Passeriformes; family Muscicapidae; genus Luscinia; species Luscinia megarhynchos. The sequence goes on from JAPFBE010000003.1 coordinate 18,532,266, forward strand.
AGAAAGGATTTCTTCCTATTATCTAATTTAAACTTACTCTCTTTCAGTTTGAAGACAGTGTCCTGTCACTACACACTTGTAAAAAGTTCCTCTCCATCTTCCTTGCAGGCTCCCTTCATGTCCTCAAAGGTCACGATTAGGTCACCCCAAAACCTTGTCTGCTCTAGGCTGAACAATTTCAATTCTTTCAGTGTTTCCTCTAAGAGAGGTGCTCCATCCCTCTGATCATCTTGGTGGCCTCCTCTGGACTTGCTCTAACAGGTCCACGTCCTTCCTGTGCTGGGGATCCCAGAGTGGATGCAGTGCTCCAGGTGAGATCTCAGCAGAGCAGAGCAGAGGGGCAGAGTCTCCTCCCTCCCCTGCTGTCCACAGTGCTCTGGATGCAGCCCAGGACACGTTTGGCTCTCTGGGCTGTGAGTTCACATGGCCAGGTCATGTCCAGCCTCTCACCCACCAGCACCCCCAAATCCTTCTTGGCAGGGCTGGTCTCCATCTGTTCATCCCCAGCCTGTGTTGGTACTGAGGGTTGTCCTGTGCAGCACCTTGCACTTGGTCTTACTAAACCTCAAGATATTCCCATCGGCCAATTTCTTGAGCCTGACCAGGTTCTTCTGGATGAATCCTGTACTTCAGGAGCACCAATTCCACCACTCGGGTGCTGTCATTTGAAAATTTGCCAAGGGTACACCCAATCCATTCACCTCATGCTCCAATTCAATGTTTCATTCAGCCAACATGCATTTTACATTCAATTACACTGCAAGAAATTTTCAGATTCTGTCCCTGAAAAACAATTGCATTATATAATTACAGTGCAACTGCTACTGTGCTCAGCTGTAGGCATGACAACATAATGCCATGGAGAGACAAAACACAGAGGGAGATGGAGAGAAGGAGACAGATCTTATAAATTTTAGTTATCAGGAATTTATGAACAGGAGTTAATACAATTTTAGACTTTTTTTTTTCCCTGCACAATATTCAGTATATAAAAAAATCACAACAAATCAGAGTTAAGGATACTTAGACGAAAACTCAGAAATGAGAGGGAAAGAACCTAATACATTTGTAAGGCAATGAGGTATTAAGTGCTCTTTGCATGTATGTTGGTTTCACGTGCTCGGGGGCGGGGTGGATTCACCTCAGGGACAGCTCCATGGGGCTGGGGAGTGGGAGGGACTCTGCCGTCCCTGGGAGCTGCTTGCACCAATCAGAGAGCTGATTTGGTGATGGACAGCTCGGGAAACCAATGGAAGGTTATTTCACTTTCACAAATCACATTGGATTAAGTTAACTGCTGGGTCATTCGGTTTCCGGCCTGGGGAGGTGCAGGGGGGTCCCTGGCTGGGGTCCCGGCCCAGTGCCCCGGCCCCAGCTCTGCGGGGGGCCCGGCTCGGGACCCCGGCCCCGGCTTGGTGGGGGGCCTGGCCCGGCCACATGGTCCGGTCCCCCGGCCCCCCGACCGCATGGCTCTGGGTGGCCCCGGCCCTGGCCTGGTGGCCCCCGGCTCCGCATAGCTCCGGCACCGGCCACGTGGCCCCGGCACCAGCTTCCACATGGCAGAAGAGGCCTCCAGCAGCCCATGTTTGTTTCTTCACGAGCTGGATACAGTTTTGGCTTCTCAATGCCTGGATAAGATCCTCGATCTCCTGAGCTTCCCTGAGTGAAAAGAGATAAAGCATGGAGACCACAGAAGTCAGCAGAATGAAGATAAAGTTCCTGATAGGAAGAGATTGAAAAGATGTGACTGATAAGAGGCTGAAAACCTTTTTTTTGTAGGCTAAGGGGATTGTGACTTCACTAAAATTCCTTTAGACTGTGGAAAATACATGGGGGGTTGAAATATTTGAGAAAAGGATCCTTTGCCCCGAGGGAATGGGGGTCTCTGTTCTGGAACTGGAATATGAACAGAGACATTTGATAGAGAAGACAATTAAGAGAATTTTGGTTTTTTAGCAGCCTGCCTTTAAAGGTGGTACCCCATGTGTGCATTGTAACCCATAACACGGCTCTGGAAGGACTGTGTAAATGAGAGGAAAATTCATAGTTCTGTGGGTCTCGGGCGGATGCAGACTGTGAAGGTGAAGACACCCCCTAAGCCTAACCAGAAAAGGGACTTTTCTCTCTTGAGTGAACTGAACTGATTGTTTGGGTGTATAACTGACTGAAGTGTTCTCTGTATGTTTTTGGTAAAAAATGTGGAATGAAGGGGAGGAGAGAACAATCAAAGAATCTTATCCTGAATTCTAATTCTTTTTTGTATTATTAATAAATTTCTTCTTGTACCTTTTTAAGTTTTTGAGCCTGCCTTGTCTCTACTCCTGGGTCCTGTCTCTAAAAGAAATTAAATATATTAAAGTTAGCAAACCCAAGTCACACCGTGACAGGATGCTATTCTGATTAGCTCATATTTCATTTAAGTGGTCTTTGGGTCTAGAGAATTTTGTTTGTCCTTCTGTCTCTGGCCATCCTTCTCAAGCTGACACTCAGTGAAATGTGAACCCTACCTTCAGACAAAGAGGACTAGTTAGAAGGATTGCCAGTGAAGCTCAGGCTCTGTTATTCCAAGTTTGGCTTTAAAGTCCTATCTGAGACCCCTGCCCTGTAGCAGGATCAGACAAAACTGTATAGGTAGGTATGAGAACGTGACTGATCCTGGAGGCCAAAAGCTGTGAGCTGTATTTTTCCCAAGGAAACAATCTTAGAGAGCATTTGTGAGTCTGCAGCAGATTGTTGCATGAAAGAACAGTAAACTGGAGAGTTGGACAAGGTGGAGGCATTGACACTATCCTTTTCTAGCAGCATTCCCCCAGCTCTCAGTGCAGGATCATACTGAAGGAAGGGCATCTCCCCTGGGGACAGCCTGGCTCCTGCTGGTTAAGAGGGAAGTGCTTGTGACAGGATTTGGGTTTTGGCATTCTGAGCTTCTGTTTCTTGACAAATAGTCAAGCTCTGGGATATTGATGAACTGATGTCACTGCTGACTGAGATGGGATTTAGGACAGTAAAACACATTCTGTCATGGTGATGCTGTGGAACTTCTGAAAGAAACATGCAAAGTGAGAAACTACAGGGAAGAATGGAAAGACTTTGACATTTCTTTTTCCAAAGGAGTAAGGGTCAATAAAATTCTTACTTTGGAAGTTCTTTCTTTTGCATCATGAATAGAAGTTCAGGATAGACAAGCAAGAACAAGAAAAACAAGTGATTGTTTTTCCTAAGGTAATACTAGAAGTAAAAGTAAGTCTAAAACCAAAGTAAGTAGGTTGAGAAATTTTATTATAAACAGAATGCAGAATTAAGCTGCTATGTTTAAGAGCATAATCTTGTATGAATATAATCCGTCCATATGGACTTGTGGACCTCAAATATTCTGGGTAAATGATGGCAAAGAATCATTTGGAAACCAGCCAACAAGAATATAAGGGAAAACTTCTTTTGTTCTATGTTTCAGAAAATTTTCCTTTGTTCTTCTACACTGAAAGCAATTTGTGACTGTGGGAGATCAGTTGGAAATGAGATTTCAATTATTTCTTCAGTTAGCAAAGCAAAAGCTTAAAGCAATTATGTCAGGAAAAGAAGGCATATTCACAAATGACTTATTTACAGCTTTGCTCTTTAGTTGAAAACTATTCTGTCTGTATGAAAATACAAGACTGGGAATGTGTATTTTTAAGCAACACATACTTCCAGAACTTCCATAGACTTTCAGTGAAGTTGACCTCATCCAGGGGCAACTGAGAGTAATCATAACCAAAATGATCCAAATATATTCTTCCTAGTAAATGGAGAAACTTGGCCTGTGGCTGATTTTTTTTTTTCAAATGAACAGCCTATCATAGGGTTAATTTCTACAGGCAGATACTTTCAGAACAAGATTGAGGAAGTGAAAAGGCAGGGTTAGTCAAAAGACAAAAAATAAGTTCACTGTTCTAGAGGGCCGATTGACCCCTAGTGTGATCTACTACACAGTGTATTTTTCAAGATGCTGTTTTACAGTTCCTTTATGGAATATCACGTTTGCTACATAACACCCCAATTTTATTGCAGAACAAGAGACTAAACAAGCTATGTTGAAATCAGACCTGCTTTGATTTCAGAAGTCCCTTCAAATATAATTTTTTCTCACAGGGGAAGTACATGCCAGTTCCTCATATGTCAGTACTCAAAACCAGAGAGATCAGAGAGATCAGAGGGGATTTTACAGTCATATAAATCTGTGCTGTAAGTATAGATGCTTCTTACCAATTTTCAGTGATTACTATTTTTGTGCCACACTAATGACAGTAATGTAAATAACACATCTTTTTCTGACAGTTCCACAAGAATAGTAAAAAAAAAAAAAAAATGGGAGAATGACACACAGACTTCTTAAAGCAGCCATAGAAGCCCACTTTTAAATTGGCCAAAAATCCATAGTTCTTCCTCCTAACTGAACTCACACCAAATCACAAGCTATACCATCACAACATCCCGATGAAAATCTCAGGACTCTTCAGTGTTTTGTAATTTGGACACAGCTACACCAACCAGGCAAGCAAGCTCCAAGGTCTGCCAGGGAAAAGTGCACAAGAAGCTGTGAGGGGGCACAGCTGTGACAGCTGACCTGCATTGGCCAAAGGGATATCTTGTGCCATAGAATGCCCAGTATATAAACACATGGAGTAACACAGAAAGGGATCATCTGATTGTGGTTTGGAGATGGGTTGTATATTGGTAAGCAGGTGGTGAGCTATTCATTGTGCATCACTTGTCATTCATGAGTTTTTCTTTCTCTCTCTGTCTTTCTCTCCTTCTTTTTTTCTTACTATTTTTGTTGTTGTTGCAATATTATATTTTACTTCATTGTAACTAGTAAACGGTTCTTATCTCAACCAGCAAGTATTATATTTCTTTTCTGATTCTCCTCCCCATCCCACCAGGGTGGGGGGAAGTGAGTGAGTGATTGTGTGGTGCTTAGTTGCCAGTTGGGGTTAAACCACAACATCTTCCCAAGTCACTCAACCTTGCTTTCATTGGCCATACACTTTCTTTTATCCCACTTAGCCCCAGAAAAAGATCCCTGGTCAGCCAAGTCAGCCTTCTGCCTCACCAGTTTGACTTCCAGCAGTTTGGAATTATATGCTCCAAGAAGGTGGTGTTTAAATTTTGACCACAATGGTAGATCCCAGCATCTTCAAAACCATTTTCCCAAGGGGTCTTACAAACTACTTCCCTGAGCAGCCTGAAGTCTACTCTTCTCACGTTCAGAATTTCACTGGCTATCTTTCTCTTGTCACTACATGTTTTAAATTCAACTGCTTCATGGTCCAAAATGTCCACCAATCACCAAGTCACTCATGAGACCCTCTTGTTAACAAGTAACAAATCAAGGAGGGTACCTTTCCTACTCACCTCCCTTAGAACAGATTGATACAGATCAATTTATACTCATTGCTACTCATCTCATACCCATCCTGTGCGTGCTGCTCAGTGGAAGAGGATAAAATACCTCTCCCCTCAACCTCAGAAAGGCTAAGTGACCTGGTGTTCCTGCCCTTGTCAGTAAGACTGAGAAAGAGGATCTGCTCCAAATAGACATTTTGTGGGGAGGCAGAGGGAGATGGTGTGTGAATAACTGTGGCATAGAGGTTCCTGTTTCAAGTAATATGTTATGGAGAGAGTCACATTACAGTTCATGTAATCATAGTTAGAGATACAGACTACTTAGGCTTACAAACAAAACCACCAGAAATACACATTATTAAAATATAGCTGTAAAACTCCCAGTTTTTAAAGAGGTCATCATCTTTTTCCAACTTCTGTATTCAATCAATAAAAATGTCATGAAAAATTGAGAGGGAAAAACCCTTCTTATCTGTGGTATTATTATATTAAGTTTTTCTTTCTTTTTGCTGAAAAAAAGGACCAGACAGAACACTTAGGTGAGGAAATGCAGGTGGCATCTGAAATAAACAAGTTTAAAGCAGTTAACAGTGACAACATCAGCCAGAGAGGTTGCCAAGACTAGTTGCCAGAGCAAGAGGGGAGCAGCTGCCCAGATTGCTGCAGAAAGAAGAACCCAGCAAGATGAAAATGTGCTGCTTCTCCCAAAACAGACATCATCACATCTAGCAGAGAACCTGCCTGTGTCATGCTCAGAGGTTTAGGCTGCCAGTACAAAAGGTTTCACTTGAAATACTCTCCTGTGTTCAATTAGTCTGTACCTTGAAACAGAGTGGGGAACAGACACAGGTGTTTATGTTTCTTTACTTTTTCAGGATGTTCCTAAAGTCAGACCCATTGCTATCTCAAGTGTCTATTAGTGACCCATCAGCTGCTGTGGGAGAGGGACTTGCCTAGGGAACAAGGAGACGAAGGAGGGCTTAAGGCTGCTCTGGAAAACCACAGCACAGCTGAAGAAACAGTGGGAAGAATGCTTTCTTTGTGTCACCTACCTTACATGCTTTGCACTTGCAAATTCTGTATTAATTTTCTTCTTGGGAACAGGTGGTATGTCCTCAGGCCCCAGCCCTGGCTAGAGCAGCTAACACCCAGCTGATAGAGCCCTGATACTCAGGCCTCGGGTGGAAAGGTCCTCAAACTAATAGCACAACATAAGAGAGGAGACCTAAAATCTTCAGAGAGCCAGCTCAGCCAACAGCCAAGGAGGCAGATGAAAAGCAAAGTGAAAAATTTATTTGGAAATTAGCAGTAAATGCTTCTGAACTTTTGCCATGCTCTAGAATACCTGCATGTTCCTCCTTTCTTACCACCTTTTCCACTTTCCCTTTTTTTCCTTTTACCTTCCTTTCTTTGTCTACTCTCACTTCCTCCTTTGTTTACTTGATTTTCTCCACCTGCCTTGTGACTATTCCTCTGCCTCTCTGCTATCCTGCTCCCCCTCCTTGCTTTCAGACAGCAGCCTGCAAGCCACAGTCCTACAGAACCTGATTTCACATCCCTTCCCATTTTAGCATCTTCTCTTGCTGTGCAGCAATCAGTGCTAAGCAAGGTGCATGTCAACTAAACATTGGTTCTGGCAACAGTTTCTATTCCAACTTGTCAGAGTACAAGCGAATTATTGGATTTTCAAGTCATGGTGCCTTTCATTTTAGGGTGTACCATCAGAGATGTGTATCTTACATGCTTTGAGAGTTTCTGCAAATGAAGTTCAGAATCCTTTGTTCAGGATCTTTTGATGCTATGCATCATAATAATATTTACAGGGAGAGTAGAACTAAACAGTTTCTTTGAGAAGCTTGTTGTAAGCCAGAGAATTGCTGGTAGCTATGGCATTTTTCAGGCACTGCCAGAAGTAGGGCTGAGACTGAGGATTAGTTGGCCATTCCAGGACTGAACTTCTGCACAGCCTCTTCCTCAGACGCACATAGCGAGACTTCTGCAAAACCTTCTCAAGAAATACCAAGATAATGACATCCATTTTCTCATCTAGAAGCCGCTGATGAGCCATATAAAATGTTGTCTTGAAGCGGCCACTTTTGATATACCTCTTGGTCAGCACAAATATGGTCTTTTTGCTCAGCTGAATGCTCTGGGAAAGGTTGTCAAAGACTGGCTGTCCTGGGAGCCAGTCCCTTCCTTCCAGGCATAAATTGAACTGCCTAGCTTTTTGGTTTTCCAGCCTTTCCACCAGTTCTTGCAGCACCCACTCGTTCACAGCTGCATCTTCACTGTCATAGGCAACAAAGGCGTCGTAGCAAGCGTCTGGTGAAGACAGGCGCCGATAGCCCTTGAGCTTGGCAGTGCAGTAGTGGTAGCTGTACCACACATCCCAGAAGTAGAGATGGCTCATCACTGTGAACACCATCAAGCCCAGGACGGCCGAAGCTGACAGAGTGTACAGCACCAAATAGGACGTGTCCAGCTCACAGGTGTACAGATCCAAGAAAACCACGCTCCTTCCCTTATGTGCCCCTGGGCCAGCACAGGTCACGTCTGTGGCCAGAAGAGGAATGGTCACCTGCGTCCGATTGATCCACCAGACAAACCACACGGCCTCACAGTTGCACTTGAAAGGATTGCCATGCAAGAGCAACATCTTCAGATTGTTAATGACATTTTCAGGAAAGCTAGATCTCTTAATTACTTCAATTTTGTTTGAGCTCAGGTCCAAGTACCTCAGTTCAAAAGCACCTCTGAGAAAATATTTGGTTAACCGCTGAATGCGATTGTTTCGGAGCATCAGTTGCTGGAGAGATGAAGTGCAATTGGACAGTTCCCGGGGAACAGTAGCCAGGAGGTTATTGCTCAGGTCCAGAGTTACTAGGTTTCTCAGAGAGGGGAGGTTTCCCCAGATGAAACTCTTCAGTTGATTATTGGTTAAGTTGAGGATCCTAAGGCTGGGAGGCATTTTTTTAAAAACGTCATGAGGCAAAAAACTGAGTGAGTTGAAGGAAATATCCAGTTCTTCCAGGCTGGTTAGATTTTTGAAAAAGGACAAGTATCTAGCATTGCCATCCATCCATAAAGCATCTAAACGATTTCCTCTGAATTCTAAAATTCGAAGAGACTTACTTTCCATTCCTGTATCAATAGTGGTAGAAATTTCATTCTCATTCATCATCAGCTTCCTCAAATGGGCTAAATTTTTTATAAAACTTAGCACGTGAGAAACACCTTCTGCCAGAAAATAATGCTGGTTATTGCTCAGATCGAGAATTTCTAAATGTTTTAGTTCTTTGAAAGCAGTTTGGTATAGCAAATCAACCCTGTTGTTAGAAAAATCCAGATATTTCAATCCAGACAAGTATGAGAATTCACTTCCATTTAAAGTTTGACTTATTGCGTTATCTGACAAATTGAGACATTTGAGGGAGCTAAATCCCTGGAAGTCTGAGGGATTAACAAAAAATACATTGTTTCTGCTTAAATCCAGAGTTTTTCCATAGTTAAGGCAATCTTCCTTAACTAAAGGTTTGTAGGAAGAAGCCTCTTTGTCTTTGGAACGGCAGCTTCGCTCGTACACATCATACCTGAAATAATGCATCTCTTGTTGTACTTGCCTGTTGTATCGCTCGACTGAAATGCCAGGGCTAGAGCAAAATCCGTGGAAGTTGCTTTCCTCTGATGAAGGAGAAATTTTATTCACTGACAGGTCAATGAATTTAAGAGCTGGGAATTCTTCAAACACTGTCAGGTTGGCAACTTTAATAAAATTAGTCCCGAGATCCAACATGGTTAGATTCCTAAGACTGAGCAGTGGACGTAGATCTCGTGCTCTCAATTCTCTAAAGACATAACCCTTGAGCCCCAAGGTTTCCAGGTTAGAGAGGGAAGAAAATGTCTTAGAAAGATTCAAGTAAGGAGAATACATCTTCAGTTCAAAGTTAAAGGACAGATCAAGCTGCACAAGACTGGGGATAAATGTCAAAAACTGAGCATCTCCAATCTCCCTCATGAGGAAATTTTGGGAGAGGTCAAGTTCTTGGAGATTCTTCATGTTTTTAAACCAGCTGCTGGGTATCTTCTGAAGAGAGTTACTGTTAAGCCGCAAAATCCTTAAATTTTCCAAGGAGTCAAAAGCCTTTGAATGGATCTGAATCGAGCTCTTGGGACAGGGAATGCAAGGATACGGGGCATTATAGCAACGTGGGCAATTGCCACTTAGGTCGAGAATTTCTAGGTTGGGAAGGCCACTTAAATCCTGCTCTTGAATCTCTTGAATCATGTTGTTGTAAATATACAATTCCCTTAACGTAGATGACAAATTGGGTGGAATTTGTGTTAAGTTGTCAGACTTCATGGATAGTATTGACAACTTCTTCAGCCCCAGAAAGGCTGTTTTCTCAATTTCAAATGAAACATTGCATGGATTGCGGTAGTAACAGTTCTGTCCAAGATACAATGCCTCTATGTTGCCTAGCTCTGAGAAGCTGGCTTCTTGGATAAAAAAGATACTGTTTGCTTCCAGGCTTAGCAGGCTCAAAGTTGCAGGAAGACCTCGGGGTATTTCTGCCAGCTGGTTTGCATCCAAATACAATGACCTCAAACTGGTCAGGGCAGCAAAACTACCGTTCTCAATCTTCAGCGGGCTGGTGCACACACGATCTTTGGGCCCCAGTTTGACAGGCACACAGTTGCATCTGAAGTCAATCTCCTCGAGGCTTTCAAGATGGTTGAAGGTTGTTGGGTAGATGTGGGGAATATGGTTAATGCTCAGGGTAAGGTTGGTAGCGTTTCCAGGGATCCCTCTGGGGACTTCTGTAAGGCGCCGGTCAGTGCAGTCCACTGTCACAGTACCTTCCGAAGATTTAACATCACATGGTAACGTTTTGGGAAACCAAGCCCCTGACAGCAGCATTGGGAATATGAAGAGCAAGATAAATGGCAATGCATGTGACATCTTTGCACAAGGCACCTAAAACCAAGGAAACATGGAGGTATTAGTTTAATGTAATGAGAATATTTCATCTATACAGTGGGTCAGGCTAACTATACAGCTAAATTCTGATTCTTGTCTCACACTGACCATGAAGAGATGTGCAGATAGGATTATAAGTTTTAGGAAGGCATATGTTGTATTTCCTTTCCTTCTTTTTTCCCAGAGAACACAGTATTTCATGCATGTAAAAAATGTTATGAGACTAATTAAAAAACAAGGAGTATTTAACCTCATGAAATGGCCCATGGTATCTCAGTAATCGCCTATCTCCATCTTTTATTGCAGAGCAATGGATCCCAAGACCAGGAATATTAGCCAAGGCAAGTGCCCATGGAGCATAGCAGAGAGCTGGCAGGGAAACCATAGAGACTTTCTGCACTGCAAGGCATGTATCTCCGGCACATGGATATCCTTTATTGTGCATCTGACGATGCACATCTCAGCTCACCATGAAGTCCTGGCTGTCACCAGCCACAGCCACAGAACCTGCAGTCACAGGGGGCAATACTGGCAGCCACTGCACATCAAAGTCCAGCAGCTTTTTTAATTTAAAACATGGAAGGTGTAGAAATGAGGCCTACACCAAGGAGATATGCTGTTACCTATGTAGTAAAGGGATTTCCATGAGATCTTCGGCTAAGGGATTTCTCTGAGCATGGTGGTGTGCCTACATCTGATACCTTATCAGGTGGAAACAGGTAACCCTTTTACCCTCATTTAGCCAAGTAGAAGAGGAAATGGCGCTGTACTTTCCTGCAAGACCCAAAGTCTCTGTAATATCTTTGTTACTCTTGATATCCCTCATTTACATGTAAGTGGCTGCTCACTGTCCCCCATGAACGACAGAAGTAACAGAATATTTGACCACAGTCTTGCTTCCACTTCTCCCTAATGTATAAATTGGCATTTGAAATTGGCATTTGCAGAGGATGAGAATACATTCATTTTACACACAAGTCAATGGAGTTATTTCTCTCTCTTCACAAAACTAGGTATGTTTCTTTGGTAAGATTTGCACTGGGAGCACTTACATAGCACTGTGCATTTGTATGTTGCAAGTCTAGTGTATTTTTCAATTATCCAATAAGTTTCACTATTGATGAATCTGTGTTCATGGGAGTTCTTATTGAACTGAACCAGACTTACAGTGATGAATCAGTAATACTCACAACTGGTGAATATGTGCACGAATGACATGAGGCTTGTAGTGTGCATTAGACTATTGTTGCATCTGGGAACCTGACCAGAGTTAGTAGTACTAAATTGGCTCAAATCAGAAACTAACTCCAGACACACCCAACCCCTCTGATTTATGAGGACCAGCGGGAAAGCAAGGGAAGTTATTTTATGCCAAATTGCTACACACACCATGCAACAGGAGGAAAAGCTAATTAGATTCAAACTTGAAAGATGTTATAAACCAAAAAAAACACTGTCCAACCATTAGAACATGTCACAGGCGAGGTATGATTGCAGTCTAGATTGAAGACACTCACTTTCTACATGAACTTGTATGCAGCCATTGCATTCAGACCCTTAATTTTAGGTGCTAACCCAAGCTTCTCACTTTATTGTCATTAACGTAGGCGGCACTGACATTCAAGAGAAGGGCAAAAGGAAGAGAGAGAGAGAGACTGAGAAATCCCTCTTCAGCCGCTGCTTGACTCTAAGATGGAGAGAGCTCTGGCTTACTACACACCAAACAGAGTAACTGCACATTTAGCTTCCTGGAATTAGGTGCAAAGAATCTGGGGTTTGAAAGTCTTCATGAATATGTTTGTAAGTTTCTCATGTATTTCAGGTTTTTTAGGGACCTAAGTATTGTTGCAGAGCCAGCCTAGCTCTTTGTGCTTCATTTTTTGTATATTCTTCCCTTTCCTGATAATCTTTTTAATGCATCAGCTATTTAAACTGTGAAGAATTACATTCTGGTGCTGTATCTGGCTATTTGCATGTGTAAAACCTTGCCTCCATTATAGTACCAGAAAAATTAAAAAGACTTCTAAATAAGAGCAAAAAGCAATGCTGTCTTGCAATGCTTCTCATTTCAATGTCTTTGCAATGAGAGGCTTGTTCAAAAGTACAAGTAGAGTGTGCAAGCTGTTCTTTCCATTGTGATGTACACTTGGCTTTATATGAAGTTTGAGAAAAACTGATCTATTGATCTTAATTGGCATGTGGATAAACCCTTAATGATTTAGTGTGTTCTTCAAATATTCAGCAACAGTACAGCTATATGTTTCTGAAGAAAGATTTTCTGTAGATGTTCCACATATTTGCTCATGGGGGAAAGGCTAGAGAAACACCTTAGAAGTTACAGCAAATACAAAATATATTATGCTCATTCAGAAGTATAAGAGTGCAGATAAAACCTTTTCTTTCATAATTCTCTTCAGCTTGTAACCATAACAGTAAACGGGACCATTTAGGAAAGAGAAAAACAGAGTATGTTCTTGAAAATCTTCCACAACAATTCCAGTCAAAAATATCTAAAAGCAAATTTAAAATGAATGTTTAACATACCATATTCTTTGTGCTTCCAAGTCTGACAGATTCTATTCTGGAAGAGACCATAAACTGCAGCAGAAGAGAACAGCTTCAAAGTGGATTCCAGTAGTTCAGCTGAGGTGCAGAGGAAAACATAACATGACATAACCCACTCAAGACAACAGTAATCTATACCGTATCTTCTTTTTCTTCATCTGAACAGCAAAGGAAGGCAACTTCAAAGTCCATAATGAGAGAGTATGAGATTAATCAGCTAGGATACAAAGGCATTATGAAAGGGTAATATTCATGTGATCAACAAAGATTGCAGAAGCTCAAGTTCCTTTTTCCTTTTTACTGCAAACAGCATGAAGGGAGACAAAAATTGTTAACTGAAATGGAAGTTTAGTAATTTTTGTAACTATTATTTCGGATTTATTTCTGCAGTTAATAGCTTCAAGGATTCAGATCTAAGAATCTCTTGTGTGCTAATATGAGCAGACAAATCTCTTAAACTGAATACTTTAAGTAGAAGTCTGGAAGAAATATCTGTTAAGTGAAAGGAACTTGGGGAAGGGAACTAAAACCAAGACAAAAAGGATAAAGACATAGGTAACTGAACACAAAGAAGTGAAAACTATGTGGAAGAGTGTGCACAAGTTGGATTGTGAATGATTTCTTTAAGTAACTAGCCATATCCCTGGTACATGTCACTGGAATATGAGATTCTTAGTGTCCTCTTAGCTTGCATGAAGTTTTCTAAAGCACAATGTCCAGTCACCCAGCCCTGTAATTTTTGACACATGCTCCCTCACAGTCTATGACTACAAACTCTGGAAAATTTAATAGCTGTTGTAAAGGTTTTGAAAGCAAAACCAGTGAGAGACTCCAAGTCAGAAATACAATTTAGTAGGAAAAAAGAGAAAAACAAAATATATGTATACATAGTATAAAAGAAAAACCACTGACAGAGTTAAAATACAACCTGACACCCCGCTAGTTAGGGTGGTGGTAGCAGTCCGGATGAAGCTGTGAAGTTGTTGAAGTAGTGATCCTGTAGAAAGGTAGGGTAGCTCTTGTCCTCTGGAAACCAGTGGGTAAGGGCTACTTTGGTGCTCCAAATCTCAGTTTTTATCTACATAGCAAATGTTTGGCTCCTCCCCCTCAGTGGAGCATCTCACAATGGGATGATGTAATTTTATCAGTCATGCAGTGGGACTCAATGGGTCATTAACAGAAGATATCTTCCTGGAGGAATGATGGGTCATGGGATAAAACAAAGAACATTGCCCCATCTGGTTTTTAACAGATGGCCCATTAGCAGAGGATATCTCCCACAGAGATAAGGATCACTGCCCCACCTGGTTTCAGCAGATGGTGATAGAATACATACTTTTGGGCACATCTTTACATTGTAACCTAGGAGAGCTGTACCAACATTTAGCAGTTTCTTTTGCTCTCAGGTTGATCTTTCTTTGTTTTAATATTAGGAACTTGTCAACCAGCTAAGGGCTCAAGGAGTTTCAATTCCATGTAAAGTGAAATTGCAGCTTTAGCTGAGTGCTAGTAAAATGCAGAGCCCTTCTTACCTTTATCCTTTTTTTACCTATGAAATGTGGGAAGCAAAATGCAACAATAATTCCCTTCAGAGATGGGGGTAACATAAATGGAGGGGAGTTTTCAGAAATCCAGGATTTCTGAACTATAATTTGATTTTTAGGGGCACAGGCAGTCACTGAGTTTTAAAAGTTCAGTTTCCCTCAGAAATTGCACAAAATCTCTTTTGCCTCCTCTGAAACACAAAGTAACTGAAAGCAGAAAAGTATTTCTTATTGCACCATGTGTTAGGGGAGGATCTACCGGTAAGAGCAAACATATATTATGGCTGCTGTGAGTGAGGAAAATTTAAAATAAAGAGAAGTCCTTAATTGTCTTAATCCTTCATCTATAAGTTTGGTTGACAGTTCACTTGTAATCAGATTGCTGAACTCACATCTTTTTTTTCCCCCTTTGTCTACAGGAAGTTGCACTATCTTACTTGTGAAAATCAAGATTCCACTGTGTTTATTTTAAATCTTGATAACTTTACTTACAGTCCTAAAGTCTTGCTGCAATGTCTTTTCTCTAAACTGCTGACCCTCATTTCAAGGATAAGGGTACAACTCCATCTGTGCATGTTTAATATAGTGTTCAGCGTAACATAGCATAATTTACCCCCAAAATTATTCAAGAAAGCCAGTTAGCTTGTGTGAAGACCCAGTTCCCAATTAGAACAAACCCCGTGCCCTTTCCCTGTCCGTTAACCTTTCGGTCACTCCCACCCTAATTTCCTGTTGGTCCTTTGCCTTAGCCCTTCCCTTGTAGCACCCCTGTGTCCCTTAGTAATTGGTCCCTGAGGCTCTTCCTGCCTGCTCATCCCATGTACTAAACCTGGACCCACCCAAAAAGCCTTTGCCTTTGTTCCCTGAACCCTGGATCCATGCTTGGCTGAGATAAACATCTCTGTAAACCCTGCAAAGGCCTTTCCTGCTCATTCACCCCAAGCAATACCTTAGATGCAACAAGCTTGCTCAGTCTTTGACATACAGAAGTTGAATTTTCAAACTGATGTTGCTGATAGTTGTTGCAGAAATGTGTTTGTAGGCATTGAAAATAACCAAAACAATAAACATTCAACACTGGAGGAGATTGGCTGACAACAAGGGCAGAGGAAGCACTTGGGGCATGGTGAGGGAGCACACACTGACAGATCTGTGTTAAGAGCTTACCCAAATTGCCCAGGGTGCTGAGATAGGGCCGAGGGAGCCACTAACACCACAGAAACAGACACTGCCTTTTCTGGAAGCTCAGGCTGCCCCAGGCTACCTCAGTACCAGGACTGACTGGTTTACAACAGGTGAAAATTGTTTGCTCAAAGCAAAGGCGACCTGCGCTCTTGTTTTTGAAAGTGACTTACCTTCTAGGGAGCCAGAAGGCATCCCGAAATAGCTAAAATAAGATGGAGCTTTTTTCCAGATTCTCTAGGGTAAGCAGTGCAACTGTGTCCCTTCTGCTTGCCCCTTCCTCAGGACAAGTAGTAGCCACAAAGAGAGTAGCCACAAACATCATTCCATCTTTTCTCTGTGGGAGGATGAGAAGGAGAAGGGCCAATGCAGTAATGCTGGAAGTGATGGTGCACAGCAATGGAAAAACTGGTGGCAAATCATGAAACTGCAGGTTTAGAGAAAGTTTGGCATTGTAAGTGGGATATCCTCAAATCCTGCTTCTTAGTGATGACATTGATAGTTTTTTCATATTTGATGTAGGTAATCCTGCCGTGGTTTATGAAGTCATCTTCAGGCAAGAGCCCTGAGTGAGTACTGGAACAGCCTCTGCAGGACATCATGGAACTCAGACACTGCTGAACCCAAATAAATAACATAGCAGGAGGGCACCTCCATATGAAATAAAGGTTTAAGAGTATGGCAGGCAAGCTACCGTAACACAGGTCACATTAAACATGTATGCATGTCAATTTATGGAGTCCTAAAGACCATGAGAGAAAATTTTCTCATTTACTTTAGGCCTTGATACTGCCTTTTTGACAACTGTGTGTGACATTTCTATCTGTGAGAGCTACTACTCAATGGAGATCATTTCGATTCTAATGACATGAACTGCACTTGAAATGGATTAAATTCTTGTCTGCCTCTATGTATGTATATTTACACATGCAAAACGCCTATATGCAATAGAAATGTATTTTGTATAGTGTATCTATTATATATATATATATATATCTATAGTTGCAGATACATCACAGCACAATGTTCTAAGTATTTTTACTTGTTTAACCAAGTCCAAAGCCCTGCCATTTACTTTAGTGGTGCAGGCTTTCACTCCCAGCACTGTGACCTTCCTCCCTGGCTGCCCTGGAGCCTGTGCTGGAGGCAGATTTTCCCTTTGCTTTCCCACCACTGTTCTCTGAACCCCACCCCTGCAAGCCTTGGGGGGACTGGGGGTTTCTTCAGAGCAGAGGGGCAATGGCACATGCCTCATTCTTGCCTTCCCTGAAAGTCACTGTAGAAGTGAAGTGTTGATGTGTGCCACTGCCACCAGTACACCCTGCTTCGAGCCTTGCTCATGGAGTTAATTAATGCCAGTTCGTGAGGCAATCAGCCATCACCTGTCCCTGAGTGTGGATCACATCTTCATTACCCTTCACCTCATTCTCAGGCCCTGAATGTTCTGTGAACCCAGAAGAAAACCCAGACAAACAATTTTTTCTCCCCTGTCCCATTCTCAAGGTTCCTGGGCACCAGGTGACTGCTCCCCTCCTTACTGTCCTGGCTCACCAGGTGCTCACAGAAGAGGGAGGTGAAATGCAGCAGCCCACTGTCTAGATATCCAACCAGTTATGAGGGCAGAGCTGCTGCTGGACAGTGAAATCAGCCTCCAGTAACAGGGATGCCTCCCCCACTGTTTGCATCCTCTGAGCATGGAGGGAGTGACTCATTCTTTTATATGTTTTGAGAGTCTAATTATAATTGTTATATTGATAGAGCAAAGCATGGACTAAGATTTGACTTAATCTTCACAGGGTTCAAGTCACTAGGCATCATAAATTAAGTTAGGATTTAGTGATTGGAAATTATAGGTTAAAATTTATTATAAATTATGTATTAAATTACTTACTGCTTGTACTATGTTAATTTATTTTGTAGAAATCCTATGGCATTTTAATAATAACAATTTATGTGCTATACTAATCATAATATCCTGTCAAAAATGCTTTCATTGTAACTACAAGATAGCACCATCATCATTCTGCCAAAGATGGTACCAAAGATGGTGCTAAGAGCTCTGCCCTAAGTGTTGGATGAAAGCCATCCACTATGGATCCTGCTAATAAGAGCAGATATCTCTGTGCATGCACATGCATGGGACACAACACCTAATCTGAGCAGGGAATTCAGCAAGTCTCTATGATTTGCCTATTCTGTACAATTTTGTTTATTCTTTGCCTTCTTTTACTTTTTCTTATGAGTATAGCTCAACACAGGCCTGGAAATCCACAATCACACCCCGTTTGTCACTCCCAACAACAATACTGGGTCTGGCTGGGATGGGGCTCATTCTCTCCACACACAGCAGCCCTGTGATACCCTGGTGCAGACTGGTGACCCAAGCAGTGTGGATGACACACCAGCATTATGCCTGTTGGGAGCTTGCAGAGCCTTCTCCACTTCTCACACTTGCTGAGCAGGCTGTGGGTGAGCCAGAGTCTGGGAGGGGGCCACGATTACAGAGCCCAGCTGACTGAAGGCATACTTCATGCCATTAAGGTTCTGTGCCCAGCAATAAAACTGAGGAGGGGTGCCAGGATGTGGATTTAGCTAAAGCAGCCATCACTCATAAGCTAGCTGGGCACTGGTCTGCTGCCAGGAGGTGGTGAGTGATCACTTTTGTATCATTTGCCTTTTTCTTTTTTCCTGTACTTACTAGCCTGGCTTTGTCTCTGCCCAAGAGCTGCTCTGACCCTGCCCTCCCCATCTCCCCCAGCCCGGATGGGTGGGGCCCCCACAGCACACAGCAGACCACAGAGCACCAGCACTGACAGCAAACACATGACAAACAACCCAGAGGGGGACTTGAACAGAGAAAACACGCTCAGGGTTCGCTCCCCATAGTCCCCCATCTCAGAAACAGGCTCTGAGTGTTTGACATTTAAAACTCCTGGAGTCTATGACAAGAGCTTCCAGCAAAACTGCAAACATCTTACCAAGAGAGACAAAAATGTGTACTTGCACTAGGGCAGTGGAATGATTAAAAATAAGGTTTACAGACAAATATCAGCTAAATTCTCCAATTTCTGCTATGCAGTGGGGTATAATTTCAGTTATCTCAAAAGAATGCTGCTGAGAGAGGAATGTTTCCCACCAGGTCAGATCTTCAGACCAGAAGCCAGGCATGGACCAGGGAGCAGAGAGAACCCCTCCCCATTTTCTGTTCCCATGGCTTTAAATTCTGCCAAAATGGAGGCAGTTTTCACAGAGCTAATGGAAATAACCTGGAACTCTTCACAAGCATTTTGGGTGCACAAAGTGCAGCACAGGAAGATTAGTTCTGCAATTTTCCTTCTGCTCTTTCCCCCATCTCATTCTGTTAAATGCAGATGAGTGGCTTTGCTTCCAACAATGTGAGAAACAAAAACTTCAACTGCTCATGAAATGCAACTCAGACTCCCAAGGAAGTTTAAACATTGTGTCCCTTCTGTCAGACCATGAAAAAAAGAGAAGGATGATCTTATTATGAAGATGTTTACCAGTCTGGTGTGACTAACAGTTCATCCTTATGTTCAAGACAGCTGAAGCATGATTTATGAACAAGGGTTGCATGAGAGTCAATGTCTCCATTCTTCTCTATTTCACCTGTGCAGACCACAGTCTTCACAAAAAGAGTTTCAAAAAATTAGAAGCACAAGCTGCCTCTTGGCACAAGTAATTTTGAAGCTTTATTTACATTACTTGTGCACAGGAAAGACAAATAATTCAGCACTTTGTTTGAAACAAAGATCTGGTATGTAACACAACTGAACTGATACAGTGCATTAGATGTATTGTATGCCTTTTGTGTAGTGCTCAGGTGTAATTATGTGGCCCCAGACTTTGGGGTTATTAACAACTTAGCTGCAAAGTAATGTGGGTTAAATGCTCTCTCACTTAAGAAATTTCTTTACCAAATAAAACAATACCTTTGATTCATTGTGTTATGGTGTTATAACATAGTTATAGGCTCTCCAGGAAGGGCAGGGCAGGCAAGTCAGGGGATGGCTCTTTCTATGAGGGAGGGTTTGGTGATGATATGGTTGAGGGTCTCTGGGAAGGATGAAAATACATATTGTTGTGGGAGTATACTGTCAACCACCCATCTAGGACCATGACACTGAGGAATTATTCCATAAAGAATTAAGGAATATCTCTAGGTCAGCTGTCCTTGGCCTTATGGGTGATCTTAACTTCCTGGACCTCAATTACAACTGAGGTCCCTACAATGGACACAAGCAGTCCTGAAGCATGTTGAAGAAGATTTCTTGGTGGAGATATTAAGGGAACCAACATGGAAACATGCCCAGCTAGATTTGTTGTTTGGAAACAGAGAGGGATTAATGAGCAAAGTGGTGATTGGTGACTGTCTCAGTGTCCTGGGTCAGTGTTATGACTACTCCTCTCCCTGCCACCCCCCCCACCTCTGTTGGCACGGAGCTGCTGCCGCCTCCCCCGCCCGGCGGGCCCGGCTGCTGGACTGCTGCTGCCTGCTGCTTTGGCTGCTGCTGCTGCTGGCCTGCTGCTGCTGCTTTTGCTGCTGCTTTTGCCGCTTTGGCTGCCGCTTTTTTCCCCTAGCTTTTGCCCCAGCTTCTCCTGCCCCCAGCTGCTCCCCTTTTCTCTCTCCCTTCTTCCCCTCATCCCGAAGATCTGCACCGGCTCCGGACGGAGGGATCTGAACATCAGAGACTGCGTCTGGAAGCCTGCCACAGAAGCTTTGCACCCTTCCCAGCAGGGACTGACTGAGCTCGTCCATCCTCGCTCACCTTGGTGAAAACGTTTTGTGTCATCTGGGGATTGTTCTTTCCTGGTGTTGGGAAGTGTTTTGCTAAAATAAACAAGTTTTTTCCACTTTTTTCCCTCGGAGGAAGTTCTTCCCGAACCCGGTAGTGGGAGGGGGAAGGAGTTCTGGGGGTTTATTTTCCTAGGGGGACTCCTTTGCGAGATATCTCCCGTAAATTTGTCCTAAACCAGGACACTCAGTTACAGTGAGCACAAAGTAGTTGAACTTCAAATCATTGGTTTACAAACACAACCATAAGAAACCATAGCATTATAAAATAATTAAGTTTGGAAAGACTTTAGGATCATCAAGTCTAAACATCAACCTAGCACCATGACCATGTTCACCACTAAAACATATCCTCAAGTGCCATATCCACATTTTTTTTGAACAGTTCCAGGGATGGTGACTTCACCACTTCTCTGGGCAATCTGTTCCATTGATTTCAACCCTTAACAGGAAATTTTTGTCTTAATACCTAATGTAAACCTCCTCTGGTGCAACTCCAGTCCATTTCCTTTCATCCTGTCACTTTCTACACGGGAGAAAAGACTGACTCCCACTGAGTACAGCCTCCTTTCAGGTGGTGGTAGAGAGTGATAAGGTTTCCCTGAGCTGCCTTTTCTCCTGGCTAAACAATGCTGAGGGGAATTATGTGAAAGGCTTTACTAAACTCTAGATAGACAACATCCACAACCTTTCCCTCATCCACTAAGCAGGTAATTTTGTCACAGAAGAAGACAAGTCTGGTTAAGGAAGATCTGCCTTTCATAAACCCCTGCCAGTGGGACCTTATACCTTGCTTGTCCTGTACTTGCATGATGGCATTCAAGATGATCAGCTCCATGACCTTCACTGGCACCAATGTCAGGCTGACAGGCCTTTAGTTCCCCAAATCCTCCCTCCAATGTCAAAATAAAATCATAAAACATCTACTCTTCTAAGCAGGTCCTGGTCTTTCTCCTGCTTCTGTTGTAAATCAATAACACCACTATGAGAACTTGGAGGGACAAAATCCTTATTGTCTGTCATATTATATGAACATTAGTTTTCTTGCTTGTTTTTGTGTTCTTGTCTGTCTGCATGCCTACTAAACTAAATCAAAAAGGGACTATTTAAAGAAAGGACCAGATAGAAAACTAGGCAAGGAACTGCAAGAGGCAGCTGAGATCACAGAATCATAGAATGGTTTGGGTTGGAATGGATCTGGAAGATATCTAGTTCTTTGTCTCTTTGGTTTAACTGATTTTCTCCATCTGCCTCATGCCTCTCCCTCTGCCTATCTGCTGTCCTGCTGCCTCTCTTTGCACTCATGCAGCAGCTCCATGTACAAGGAATCCCTTTATCTTATAACTCCTTTCCATGTGCAGCCTACAAGACCTTCTGAACTAATGTCTCACTTACCTTCCCATTTCAGTCCACACACGTGCTTCCAAGTCTCTTCAGATTTGTAAGCTTTTTGACTGTGCAACAATGGGAGAGTACCCGACCCAAACCCCTGATATCAGTCCCAAGAGAATTTTCTTTCCACAGTTTCCCCACTCAGACAGAAGTGGTAGACCCAGAAGCTGTAAGCCTCGGAGGAAAAGATAAATATTTTATTTTCCCAACTCCTAAGATCAAAGAATAAGCTTTTCTAAAGCTATTTCCAGACACAAATGTGCCAGCAATTTCTTTTCTCAATTTTCATAAATACAGCAAATAGGGAAACTATACATTTATATTAAAATCCCATATATTCCAACAGTCTCTGAACAGCAGCAACTTTAGGCAAGGTCAAACCGCTCCATCACTCTGAGTCCTTCAGCGTGTTGACCAAGTGTCTAACCCACACTTGACACAACCATAGGAGATAGTGGAGGCCTATAGTGAACCAAAAGCTGGAAGTGGTGATTTTCTGAAACAGTGACTTCCAGGGGGTAGTGAATCATTTCTTGCTGTGCACTAAGAAGTGCCAAACAAGGTGCATGTGTATCAAGACATTTTTTAAGGGAAAGGGTAGAGCTAAACAGTTTCTTTGAGAAGCTTGTTGTAAGCCAGAGAATTGCTGGTAGCTATGGCATTTTTCAGGCACTGCCAGAAGTAGGGCTGAGACTGAGGATTAGTTGGCCATTCCAGGACTGAACTTCTGCACAGCCTCTTCCTCAGACGCACATAGCGAGACTTCTGCAAAACCTTCTCAAGAAATACCAAGATAATGACATCCATTTTCTCATCTAGAAGCCGCTGATGAGCCATATAAAATGTTGTCTTGAAGCGGCCACTTTTAATATACCTCTTGGTCAGCACAAATATGGTCTTTTTGCTCAGCTGAATGCTCTGGGAAAGGTTGTCAAAGACTGGCTGTCCTGGGAGCCAGTCCCTTCCTTCCAGGCATAAATTGAACTGCCTAGCTTTTTGGTTTTCCAGCCTTT
This sequence comes from Luscinia megarhynchos, assembly GCA_034336665.1. NCBI lineage: Eukaryota > Metazoa > Chordata > Aves > Passeriformes > Muscicapidae > Luscinia > Luscinia megarhynchos. Next base: position 18,555,138 of record JAPFBE010000003.1, read on the forward strand.
CCACCAGTTCTTGCAGCACCCACTCGTTCACAGCTGCATCTTCACTGTCATAGGCAACAAAGGCGTCGTAGCAAGCGTCTGGTGAAGACAGGCGCCGATAGCCCTTGAGCTTGGCAGTGCAGTAGTGGTAGCTGTACCACACATCCCAGAAGTAGAGATGGCTCATCACTGTGAACACCATCAAGCCCAGGACGGCCGAAGCTGACAGAGTGTACAGCACCAAATAGGACGTGTCCAGCTCACAGGTGTACAGATCCAAGAAAACCACGCTCCTTCCCTTATGTGCCCCTGGGCCAGCACAGGTCACGTCTGTGGCCAGAAGAGGAATGGTCACCTGCGTCCGATTGATCCACCAGACAAACCACACGGCCTCACAGTTGCACTTGAAAGGATTGCCATGCAAGAGCAGCATCTTCAGGTTGTTAATGACATTTTCAGGAAAGCTAGATCTCTTAATTACTTCAATTTTGTTTGAGCTTAGGTCCAAGTACCTCAGTTCAAAAGCACCTCTGAGAAAATATTTGGTTAACCGATGAATGCGATTGTTTCGGAGCATCAGTTGCTGGAGAGATGAAGTGCAATTGGACAGTTCCCGGGGAACAGTAGCCAGGAGGTTATTGCTCAGGTCCAGAGTTACTAGGTTTCTCAGAGAGGGGAGGTTTCCCCAGATGAAACTCTTCAGTTGATTATTGGTTAAGTTGAGGATCCTGAGGCTGGGAGGCATTTTTTCAAAAACGTGATGAGGCAAAAATTTGAGTGAGTTGAAGGAAATATCCAGTTCTTCCAGGCTGGTTAGATTCTCAAAGAAGGACCAATACTTTTCATTGCCATCCATCCATAAAACATCTAAACGATTTCCTCTGAATTCTAAAATTCGAAGAGACTTACTTTCCATTCCTGTATCAATAGTGGTAGAAATTTCATTCTCATTCATCATCAGCTTCCTCAAATGGGCTAAATTTTTCATAAAACTTAGCACGTGAGAAACACCTTCTGCCAGAAAATAGTATTTGTTGTTGCTCAGATCGAGAATTTCTAAATGTTTTAGTTCTTTGAATGCAGTTTGGTACAGCAAATCAACCCTGTTGTTAGAAAAATCCAGATATTTCAATCCAGACAAGTATGAGAATTCACTTCCATTTAAAGTTTGACTTATTGCATTACCTGACAAATTGAGACATTTGAGGGAGCTAAATCCCTGGAAGTCTGAGGGATTAACAAAAAATACATTGTTTCTGCTTAAATCCAGAGTTTTTCCATAGTTAAGGCAATCTTCCTTAACTAAAGATTGGTAGGAAGAAATTTCTTTGTCTTTGGAATGGCAACTTCGCCCATACAAATCATACCTGAAATAATGCATCTCTTGTTGTACTTGCCTGTTGTATCGCTCGACTGAAATGCCAGGGCTAGAGCAAAATCCATGGAAGTTGCTTTCCCCTGATGAAGGAGAAATTTTATTCACTGACAGGTCAATGAATTTAAGAGCTGGGAATTCTTCAAACACTGTCAGGTTGGCAATTTTAATAAAATTTGTCCCGAGATCCAACATGGTTAGATTCCTAAGACTGAGCAGTGGACGTAGATCTCGTGCTCTCAATTCTTTAAAGACATAACCCTTGAGCCTCAGGGTTTCCAGGTTAGAGAGTGAAGAAAATGTCTTAGAAAGATTCAAGTAAGGAGAATACACCTTCAGTTCAAAGTTAAAGGACAGATCAAGCTGCACAAGACTGGGGATAAATGTCAAAAACTGAGCGTCTCCAATCTCCCTCATGAGGAAATTTTGGGAGAGGTCAAGTTCTTGGAGATTCTTCATGTTTTTAAACCAGCTGCTGGGTATGCTCTGAAGAGAGTTACTGTGAAGTCGCAAAATCCTTAAATTTTCCAAGAAGTCAAAAGCCTTCGAATGGATCTGAATCGAGCTCTTGGGACAGGGAATGCAAGGATACGGGGCATTATAGCAACGTGGGCAATTGCCACTTAGATCGAGAATTTCTAGGTTGGGAAGGCCACTTAAATCCTGCTCTTGAATCTCTTGAATCATGTTGTTGTAAATATACAATTCCCTTAACGTAGATGACAAATTGGGTGGAATTTGTGTTAAGTTGTCAGACTTCATGGATAGTATTGACAACTTCTTCAGCCCCAGAAAGGCTGTTTTCTCAATTTCAAATGAAACATTGCATGGATTGCGGTAGTAACAGTTCTGTCCAAGATACAATGCCTCTATGTTGCCTAGCTCTGAGAAGCTGGCTTCTTGGAGAGAAAAGATACTGTTTGCTTCCAGGCTTAGCAGGCTCAAAGTTGCAGGAAGACCTCGGGGTATTTCTGCCAGCTGGTTTGCATCCAAATACAATGACCTCAAACTGGTCAGGGCAGCAAAACTACCGTTCTCAATCTTCAGCGGGCTGGTGCACACACGATCTTTGGGCCCCAGTTTGACAGGCACACAGTTGCATCTGAAGTCAATCTCCTCGAGGCTTTCAAGATGGTTGAAGGTTGTTGGGTAGATGTGGGGAATATGGTTAATGCTCAGGGTAAGGTTGGTAGCGTTTCCAGGGATCCCTCTGGGGACTTCTGTAAGGCGCCGGTCAGTGCAGTCCACTGTCACAGTACCTTCCTGAAGATTTAACATCACAGGGTAACGTTTTGGGAAACCAAGCCCCTGACAGCAGCATTGGGAATATGAAGAGCAAGATAAATGGCAATGCATGTGACATCTTTGCACAAGGCACCTAAAACCAAGGAAACACGGAGGTATTAGTTTAATGCAATGAGAATATTTCATCTATACACTGGGTCAGGCTAACTATACAGCTAAATTCTGATTCTTGTCTCACACTGACCATGAAGAGATGTGCAGGTAGGATTATAAGTTTTAGGAAGGCATATGTGTTTTTTTTCCTCAAATGCTTAATTGCTTTTAAAAATTTTATTATCATCAAAAAGTCTAGTGTTCATTTAAATACCACACTCTAAAAGATGATGTATAAAAAAAAAAATTCCTGAAAAAGTGGCAAGGGGTGAATAAGATCTATGTCTCTGTGTACATTTTTTTAATCAGAAGTAAGAGGTATTAAACAGCATGCAGATTACCATCACATAATAGGGTAGATGAGCACAGTTACTTTTTCAAAGCGCACGCGAAATGCGTAAAATCTATATTCACTTAAAACTTGTGTATACTTTTAAAACTTCACTAATGTGATTGAGTTCATAATTCAAATTTAACATTATCATAAATATTCTTCCTCTAGTAAGTGTTGGTATGGATGTAGAGTTGACCTATGCCAGTCAGTGTCTTTATTTCCATCAAGTTTAATACCAGCTTTCATTTTCACTGCCCATCGAAGTAGGAGGGATGAAGAACAATGTGTCAATGTGAGGCGGGAACATGAAAATCAAACACGGGTTTAAAATCAGGCACGTTCCATAAAAGACTAATAAGCAGACTACATAGCCAGAGCCAAAATCCCACAGGCAGGTTAAAACACTCCAAAACACTCTCTGGCTGTCGTGTCTTCGTGGTCTTGCCGACTTCATAGATTTGTATGTATTATGGGAAGAGCTTTTAATATTTCACAACTTACTAGTTACTTCCTCAGCAGCACTCAGTGTCAAGGAAACGCTGGCTGACAGGCTGCAGCCTTGGCTGCTGTGGTACAGGCAAAGGGGCCCTCACCATCCTGCTGCCTTGACTAGCATCTTAACTGCTGGTCAAGAGTTTTAAAGACAATGCACCCTCATGAAAATCAACAGCCTCATTTCTCTCTTGAAAACTGAGTGGTGGAGGCTTGCTTGGCACATAGAGGGCTCTTAAACAATGAGGATTGGTTATGTGTAGCATAATATTGATTAAATGTCTAAACCCAGTTAAGCAGGTGAAAATTGGATGATTTAGGTAAAATGTTCAAGATACATGGAAATGTTTTTATCTCTTTAGGTGGGACACAAGAACACACAGGGACTTGCCACACAGTCTGGTGAACCCTGTTGAGTGCTGCCAAAGCTGTGCCTTGCAGGTGACACAGAATTGGAGGTGAAGTGAGGCTTCCTGTTGTATGCCCTGCTTACTTTGAGCACTGTGTCCCCTGTGCAACTTTGTGTTTAGGTGTTACCTTAGAGAAGTGCACTGAATCTGCCTCTGCATCCATGTATATGGGAGAGTCCTTTAGTGACCTGCAGGGCAGCAAATGTAAGAGAAGCCACATCAGGTCTCACACAGCACTGCACTTCTGCTGTCTTGACTCAACGTCCAAATTGCATCACTTTGGTAGTTCCTTCAGTCATCTTTGGAATTACAGAACCTCAGTATTGAAGGAAAAAGGTAAAATTCCACTGCAGACTTTGAATTCAGTGTAATTCAGTGACACAGTGCTACAGTGCTACCAAAATTTCCTTGCCCATTCCCTGGAACTGCTTTCTTCTTTTCTGCAGATCCTCTGGGAAAAAGCAAGGTAGCTAAATACCACGGCAGGCAGCTGTGGCTATCATTCATACAGTTGTTCAGGGAAGGCTCATATGGAATAACCAGGCCATGCCTGTGTATCCATACTTCATTATCTCCAACTCTTGTGTTTTCCCTTGCTAGGTATCAAATTAACCATCATTTGGCTTATTGGAATTCACTTTGGAAACTCACCCCGACAGAGATCACTGGGTAAGAGAGCTCACCAGTGTTTTCAGTACAGTCTAGCCAATCCACTTTAGAGGAGGATTAAGTTTTCTGATTTCCTGATGTAGAAAAGCACTTGCATAAAAATTATTAATGACAATAATCAGAGTAAGTGGGGAGTGAATTTGGTAAAAGATGAAAGGCATCAATTTCCTCCCACCACTGGAGCTTTTCAGTAGAACCCTTTTTTCTCCAGTAATGTGGTCAAGGATGTGGGAAGGAGAAAGAAGGGCTCTGCCATTGCTATTAAATTTCTTGGAACATAGAAGGTCTTTATTAGAGTGACAAGGGACACTCCCAAAGAAAACTTTGGATATATTCTTGAAAAAATTTTGCCTTCCTTCATTCTTTCTCAGGGGACACAGCATGTTATACATATAAAGGATGTTAGGAAACTAATGGAAAACCAAAGAGCACCTATATGACGTCCCAGCAGCTGCCTGCCTCCATTTCTTGCATTAGCAGACTGATGGACCTCAGGGCTAGTCTGGTTACCCAGGGCAAGTGCCCATGGAGCACAGCAGAGAGCTGGCAGGGAAATCACAGAGACTCCCTGCACCACAAGACATGTCACTGCACCAGGGAGTGACACACGGGTACTTTTACCTTTATCTGCCAACACACAGCACAGCAGACCATGAAGAGCTGGTCGTCACCAGCCGGGGACACGGAATCTGCAGTCACTGAAGCAAATGCTGACAACTGATGCACGTCAAACTCTAGCAGACTTTCTACCTTTAAATGAAGGAAGGGAAAGTTAGTTAGGTTTTTAAGCTTTAAAGATTTGATAAACCAAATCCAACCACTTTGTTGAAGCACTAGACGACGACATGGGCAAGGTGTGATTGCACTCTAGGTTGAAGACACAAACTTTCTTCATGAACTCGTACTCTGCATGCAGGCCCTTAATTTCAGGTGCTTAACCAAGTTCCTCAATTTACTGTACTCAAGAGTACTGAAATTCAAGAGAGAGTGGGAGAGAGGAAAGAGAGAGAGAGAGAGCTCTCAGCAGGAACTGCTGGGTTTGAAGATCGAGGGAGATCTGCGATCTGCCTGAGTACACACCAAGCAGGGATTAATGCTGCACATTTAGGTGCCTGAAATTAGGTGGAGTGAATCTCGGGTTTAATAGTCTTCATGAATATGTCTGTAGGTTTCTTAAGAAAAGACTCTTGAGTCTTTTACAATGCTCATGTTTTGAACTCTCACATATTTCATTATTTTTTTAGGAACCTAAGTGTTGTTGCAGAGCCAACCTAGCTGCTACCATCTTTGTGCTTCGTTTCTTTTTATGTTCTTTCCTTTCCTGATAATCTTTTCAATGCATTAGCTATTTGATCTGTAAAACGTTACATGCTCTTTACATACATACATACATGCTCATACAGATGGTGCTGTATCTGGCTATTTGCATATGTAAAACCTTGAGTCCATTATAGTACCAGAACAAAAAAACAGACTTCTAAATAAGAGTAAAAAGCAATGCTGTCTTGTGCAATGTCTTTGCAATGAGAGGCCTGCTTAAAAGTACAGCTAGAGTATGTGAGCTGTTCTTTTCTCTGTGATCCTTGAAAGTAACTAATCTACTGATTTCAACTGACACATGCACCAACCCCTAATGATTTAGGCTATTCTTCAAATAATCAGCAACAGTACGGCTATGTTTCTGAAGGAAGGTTTTCTTTAGAGGTTCCACGTGTATTTTAGGTTATGACAGGAGGAGAGGGTAGAGAAAAATGAACATCTAAAAACTTGGAGCATTTAGATAAGACATTCATTACCCATTCTTTAGCAGTGCTATTCAATAAGTATGAATGCAAATTAATACTTTTGTTCCTAGTCATGATGCACTGCAGTTTCTAACCATAACAGTAAACTGGACCATTTAGAAAACAGAAAAGCTGAATATGTTCTTGAAAGTCTTCCAAAACAGTTCCAGTCAAAGATATCCAAGAGCAATTGTAAAATGAAAGTTTAACGTACCATTTTCTGTGTGCTTCCAGGTCTGCCACATTTGACGCTGGAAGAGACTGTAAAACAGAGCAGAAGAGAACAGCATCAAAGTGTCTTCCAGTGGTTCAGCTGAGGTGCAGAGGAGAATGTAACATGACATAACTCGCTCACGACAACAGTAGAAATCACTTCTCTATCACTACTTTTCACCTTGATTGCAACTTGAGAAATAATTGAATGTGAAACAACTGCTGCAACCTACTTCCTCAAACATTTGTACTTAAAACAACAGCACCTCATTTACTGCTCCACCCCCACAGAAATAACTGAGCACTCTTATTTTCCCCCTTTAAACAAATTTTTACATTACTCCTACATCCACGTGCTTTTATTTTCATATGCTTGCTCTCTCCGATGTCACTTTTGAACACATTTTTCATTTCAAACTGTGTTTTACCTAGATACAGTGCCACACCATAAAAAACTGTAACATCTACTCAAAAAAGGTTCACATCCAAGCCATGGGGAATTCCAAAGGACAATTGTGAAATATTTGGCCACAAATTTTAACATCAGCCAGCAAGGAGAGAAAAATGTGTTACACAAGCATAAGTCAGTCACTTCGGACTAAACTAGGATTTGCAGAAGCTCAAGTTCCTCCTTTTCCCCACCCCCTCTTTTTCATATAAACTGCATGAAAAGAGAGACAGACGTTGGTTATTGATGTTAACAATAGTTCAGTTTTGGAAGTTTAGTCATTCTTATAATTATTATTATTTGGCATTCACTCCTGATGCAATAGCTTCAAGAACCAGGATGGTTCTAAATTGAATACTCTATGGAAGAAATGTCTATTAAGTGAATGGGACTTTGGGGAAAGGAAACAAACCCAATGAGGATATAAAAGATAGTGGCAAGGACACAGGAAATGGCATACAGCAAGGTGAAAACTGTGTGGGAGAGTGTAGAAGGGTCAAAGCTTAAAATTACATGGATAGACTTAAGCTGATGACAATCCAGCATTACAGAGAACATGGTGTCTTTCAGGCAGTTTCATACTTAGAAGCCTCCATGCTCACCAGAACAGACTGGCTTGATTTTTAGGATGTTTATTAGGTGGAGTTCATGGCATTTCTTCATGCCTTCATTCTCCACATATTTTTCTTTACATTTGAAATTGCAATTTATAATTTTTTCTGACTATGGTGGATCTGAGAAATTTATTTCAGGTGACAGGAAACCTGAAAAATGAACAGGGAAAGAATTTGTAATCATACTTTCAAATTGCCTATGTTTAGTATCTGACTCATATAGACATAAACAACTTATACAGCATCACTGCCATTTCAATCAAGGCCTAGAAAAGGACATATTAATTCCCAAATATATTAATTCAGGACTGTATTTCTCACTTTTGTGCCTGAATACTAGAAGCATGCAATGCAGGATGATTCTTCTGCTCTTTACTGATAACTGGATTTTGCTTTTCAAAATACACTGAGAATTTCAATGGGTGCTACCAGAACTAATGCAGAAATCTTACCAAAATCATGCTGTGTGTTGAAAGGCCATTCAAGAAATTTCTGGTAGGAGGAAACCTTCATTCTACACTAGCAAACACTCTACAGTAGCTATTCCACTCCGGATATTTCACTGTTTACATTGCAACAAAGGACAGTTAGCTTCCACCTCTTTATAATTATTGACCCTAAAGCAAAGATAATGTGCTTTACTAATTATGAAAGAAGTGATTTGACACAGCTGGACTGTGTATGTTGATTTCTTCAAGAACCCAGCCATGTCCCTGGTATGTGACACCAGAACATGAGATGCTTAATGTCTACTTAATGTTTTGGTTGCAAGTGGGTTTTCTAAATCAGTGTCTGGTCACCCAAACCTGTAATTTTTTGCAAGTATTCAGTGCCTTTGGAGATCTTCCTTGCAGTCTAAACCCACAAATTTCAGATATTTTAGTATCTAGACAGACAGCATTTTATTTCGGAGTAAGGCTGGTTCTTCTTTATATTAGAAACTTACTGTCACCATCTAAGAGCAGAGGAGTTTCAATTCTGTACAAAGTGAAACTGCAGGTTTAGCTAAACACTAATAGAAACAAAGAGCTTGCTTTTGTTGCTTTTTTCCTCCCTAAACCTATGAAATGTGGGAAGCAAAATACAGCAACATTTCCCTTCAAAAGGTGGGAGTAAATGCATAGCAGTTCAGAACTCCAGATCCAGTAGGATTTTTGGAGGCACAGGGAGTCACTGATTTACTGATTTTACGCAGTTTCCCTCAGAAGTTGCACAAAATGTCTTTTGCCTCCTCTGAAACACAAAGTTAACCAAAAGCCAAAAAAGTAATTCCTGCTACATTATGTGTTAGGGGAGGACCCACTGGTAAGAGCAAATGCATATTGCTGCTGCTGTGAGTAAATAATGTAATTTAAAATAAAGCTTTAGTCCTTAATTGCTTTAGTCCTTCATCTATGAAGGCTTGTAATTAGACTGGTGAATTCATGTTTCCTTTTTTTGCCCTTTGTCTTCTAAAAGAAAACTTATATCAAGTTGCTTATAACTTATTTATCAAAATTGGAATTCCACTGTGTTCATCTTAAATCTGGGTAGTTTATTTAAAACTCCTAAGGCCTTGAAGCAATGCCTTCTTTCTAAAGTGCTGACCCTTGTTTCCAGAATGAGGATGCAGCCCCACCTATTCATAGTTAATACAACATTCGGTGTAGCATTTTCTTGAATAATTTCCTGGGTAAATTATACAATGTTATCTTGTTCACTTTTTGAAATGCATAACTTGACTCTGCAAACTGATGTAGACAGATGTACAAAAAGAACCAAAAAGAGAAATAGATAGCAAAATTGGGGAAATGGAAGCAAAATCACTTGCAGATGCCTTAAAAGCTTCTGTATGAATGATCTGTGTATGTAATGTAAGATCCTTGCTGATAGCTGTTGTGGAAATGTATTTGTAGGCACTAAAACTGACCAAAACAATAAAGAGTAGACAGCACTGGAAGAGAGTGGCTGACAATAAGGGCAGAGGAAGCACTCAGGGCTCTGCTCAGGATGGAGAAAATGACAAGGTCTGAAGACCAAATAAAAGTAACCTGGCTGCTGCAGGAGAAGAGAATGAAGTGTTCCTATAAACACATTAACAAGCAAAGGAGGGCTGAGGAGAAGCTTTATCTCAGTTCAGTTTTTGGCTCCTGAGCACAAGAAACACATTGGGGTTTCAGCTCCCCACAGTCTACTACCACAGCACCAGACTCTGAACATTTGACATTTTAAAACCCCCAGGAGAACATGACAAGAGTTTCCAGCAAGGCTGCAAACATCAGCTACTCTTACCAAGAGAGCCAAAAATGTGTACTTGCACTAGGGCAGTGGAATGATTAAAAATAAGGTTTACAGACAAATATCAGCTAAATTCTCCAATTTCTGCTATGCAGTGGGGTATAATTTCAGTTATCTCAAAAGAATGCTGCTGAGAGAGGAATGTTTCCCACCAGGCTGAACTGTCAGATCTTCAGACCAGAATCCAGGCACAGACCAGGGAGCAGAGAGAATTCAACACCAAACTCTTGACCATTTTCTGTCCCCATGGCTTTAAATTATGTCAAAATGGAGGCAGTTTTCACAGAGCTACTGGAAGCCACCTGGAACTCTTCACAAGCAATTTGGGTGCACAAAGTGCAGCACATACAGTAAGATTAATTCTGCAATTTTCCTTCTGCTCTTTCCCCCATCTCTTCCTGTTAAATGCAGTTGAGTGGCTTTGCTTCTAACAATCTGATGCATAAAGCAACTGAATTGATACAGTGAATTAAGTGTATACATTTTGTGTAGTATTCAGGCGTACACTTGATATAATTATGTGGCCCCAGACTTGGGGTCTAACAACCTAATTGTAATAACATGTGATTACACAATATTACATTTAAGAAGTGTCTTTACCAAATAAAACAATACTGTAAATTCATTTCCACTGTTATAACATAGTTCTGAAAATTCAACTTTAATGAGGAACTTCCCAGAAAATAAGTGGCTGAACTGAATTCTCACTGCAAGAGTTTATATACTGTATTTCTGTATTCATCACTGAAAGCAGTGCAGGTGAAATTCTGTTTTACTTATTTTCATGTAAAAAAAAAAAGAATTTCACAGAAGCTATAGAAAATGACTGGAGAAAAAATAAAGATCCAATAGATTTATTCCCAGAGAAACAAAAAAAAAAAAAAAATCCTTTCTGAAGACTGTCTTAACTGGAATGGAAAAACTCACTTTATAACACATCATTTTATTACTAACATATCCCCAGATAAGCAAGTTTGGATGAAATAAGGCTTTTTTATGCAGTACTATAGCACAGAAGCTTCTCTCAAGTATGGCAATGCTTTTGCAATTAAGAACTTCAATTTCAGGTAGGAAAAATGAGTTCCTGTGATCTAGGTGCAGGGACAGTATTTTAATACACATTACTTTTCTAACAAAGACTGAAAACAGTTCATAATAGAATTCAAAGGCCTAATTCCAAAATTACAATTTTGAGTCCTGACCCCCCTGCCCTAATCCATTACAGACTGCATTACCCATATTTAACAATAAACTGTCCTATCATCCAACAGGAAAAACTGTTTTCATAATGACTTTAATTCTCTAACGTTGAAGCATTCAAGATTAGTTATGGTACCCTAGTTCACTCACTGCACAGTCAAGTGTTGTGGTATATTGTAACAGGAATTTGAAGAAGATCCATTGTGCATTTTGAAAAACCCTGTATCTTCAGATACTTACAGAAATTGGTCTGTACCACGGTTGAAAAGTGTGTTTAATTTTTTTTTGGACTTGGCTCAATAAACCTTTACAGTATTAACAGAAAAGTTTTTATAAAATTATTCCCATCATCACAATCAATGTCAAAAGCTACAGAAATAAAAAAAAAAGAAAGGTACACCAAACTGCTCATGTTTAAAGCTTGGTCATTATTTAGACAAGTGATATTAATAATACTGGGAATACTGAAACATCAGTCTTAGCACTGAAGATAGCAAATTCACAGAATAGATGTTAAGCAATTTAATTGTTAAACAATTTAATGTGATGAGAGCCTTACAAAAGAAAATTGCAGCCCCAAATATCTTGTGGGGGAAAAAGTGAACATCAAGTGTATCAAACAGGTCATACTATATATATATATGCCAACAGTTCCCCATAATTAACATGACCTTTACATATTGTTAAGGCTTACAAAATACTGTTCATGGTACTTAAACATAAACAAAGAAACCCCAGCTGTTTGCCCAACAGATTAATAGATACAAGAAACTCAGGTCTGCAGCATTTAGCTTAACACAGAGAATGATCTCACATGTATACATCCCGTTAAGGTCTGTGAAAAGTTTCCAGTTCAGTATAGAAAAACAGATCTGATGCAGCACTTAGCCAAATGTGAGAACAGGCACAGAGAAGAACTTGCACAACACATAAGACCTCCAGACTCTCGAGAGAATTCATAAGGTTTCTGCAAGATGGAGATTTATTGCCCATTTACAAAGAACAAATGGTAATTACAAGACAAATATAATAATTAAACATACAAGCTCTTGAATTGTACAAAGATACTAATTTCTCATGGTTGATGTGCATCGTCAAAAACAGTGCTAGCTTAAGAGACCTTTGCAATGATGCAGTGCAATCCCCTGCAGTTACAGGGGGACGTGACTGAACAGGTAAGACACAGATTCACCATTGTGTGTTCTTCGAATTGCCTCTGCCAGGATCATGGAAATGTCAATAAACTGAAAAAAAAAAATGGAGAAGAAAAATTTGATGGCATGCTAAGAGCAATAAATTGTGCAGTTTACAAACGTATAAACAAACGTTCCATCTACCTTTGTAGCTTTTATTTCTAGAAAGTAATATAACATTAGGGCTTAGGCATTGAACATACACATAAAAACTGCAGTAATACCAAGTAAGAACTCAAAAATTGAGTAAGAAACCATTGACTAGGATCACTGAACAGTCATATTGTTGAGTAGTTCTGACAAAGGGCATGTTGTCAAAAAGCCCCACTATTCTTGCCATCAGATGGCAGTGTCTGCTTGACATAAATACAGTTTAAAGGAAGTACACCTTTGTAAGTGCTTGCCTTGTTTCAATAAATACCAAACATTAAGCTTTTAAAAAAATCCAATAATGCATTTAAAATCTCAGTATGTTATGCTTTTCTCCACTCTGTACTAAGGAAAATGTCCAAATGGGACACATGACTTTCCAGAACAATTCCATTTGTGTTTTTCAAGAAAAAATAAAGTTGTCTAAGATTTCTGTGGCCTCCTCCACAGAATAATTAAGTTCCTACATGCAAATATTGAATGATTAATATTGATTAAAATAAAGGAAAAGAAAAAAAAAACCCAGTCAATTTTACATTGGTCTTTCACAATCACACTTATTCAGGGTGTGGCAAACGCCAAATATTTTGAAGTGCTCTATTATATTACCTGAATCCCCTCAAAACAGTTCTTTAGCATGTTTTAGCAAAATGTATTGCAAACAATGTATTTAAGAATATTAATTTCGTCTCAAGGCACAAATTCTAGCACCAGTGAGCAGTCAAATACAAAGAATGAGTCTAAAGAAGTGATATAAAAACACAACTGTACCTGTATTTTTGGGCAATGCTTCATTTTCTCCTCTTGGGGGATTGTGTTAGTTACCACAACAGCCTCAAACGATGCATTATTAATCCGAGAGAGGGCAGGACCAGAAAAGATACCATGTGTCAGAATGGCATAAACTTTAGTAGCTCCAGCAGACATTAACCTGTAGAACACACAAAAATAGCATGCTGTGATTCATGCTTACATAGGTAGCTATAGATGAAGCTGGATGCAAGTCTCTAAAATACATTTTACTTACAAAGCCCTACATATAAAATATACAACTATCTGAATTATTTTGTAGATAACTTGAAAAAGTTTGAATTGTCTCAGAAAAATTCCCAACGAAAATTATAATTAAATTCAAAGTTCTTATTTGCAGCAGTGATACTGATCTATAACACTGCACTTTTTTGACCATATCAGCACAACATAAAAATGAACTCCAGTAAAGCTTTCTATCTTAACTAGGAAAAAATAAGTAGGTTGGATGGCAGCATTCACAACTCTATTGTGCCTCCATTATTGTCCACCTTTATTTTCATTTGCAATTCAAACAGTTCTGCTTGGAAGGAGTTTCTAAGGAAGAAGAAATGTTAATGATTAAAAGCCTAGCTTTCTGCAAGGTTGTGGGAAGACATGCTGCTGATCCAAGCAGTGAAGTGATGCATGAAGAGGAAAAAAAAGTATAAATCAAAAGAACTAGAACACCTTGTGAATGAGTCAAAATATCCTAATTTAGTTTCTAATGGCCTCAATGCCTCCAGATGCTCAGCTGTGTCCTACCTACTTCTCTAGCCTTAGAATCTGAGGCTCTGAGGAATGGCATTTTATCAGATCATCACAAAGGCACAGGAGGAAGCATAAGAGAGGGGAAAAAAAAGCCCAAAACGACAGAAACATCATCTCACTTTGAATGACCTAACAGAATTGAAGTTTTCTGGTCATTTTCTGCACTACTTTTAGTACCCACAGCCTACAAGGAGTGTTCATTACAACAGGGTGAGTGTGTACCAAGTGTGTGCACTTGAGTTTGCACTGAAGCAAGCTGATCTGTTGTATCTGAAAATATATCTCTTAGTTCATCTGCTTGATATGCATTTAGGTTGCTGAGACAAAACGAGTTGTAGGGAGTATTTTGGTGTGCAAGTCTAATTATACACAAAGTACATCCCACTTGGATTTGACATTAATGAAAAGCACTGGTTCATGCCAAAAACACAATACAAGGCAGCATCACTGACACAAAAACATCTTAATGAACACTGCATTGAAGGTGATTGACAGTTTTAGAATTTGGTCTCTAGACATGTACTGTAGGTAAATAGTGTTTCTTCCAAAACACAAAAGAAATAAAGGTTTTTGACAGGAATTAACTTCCTCTATGCACAAGAGTATTAAAAAAATGTTGGGTAGGCAATTTGTGATTTTGATCTGCAAAGGGCACAGCCTAAAAGAGTACTTTGAGATTTAATGTACATTAGAATGCAGATGGCAAACTACACATCTCTGCAAAATTTCATCAATTTCCATGAAGATAAGAAACACAAGACTATATGAATCCTCCTTCCATGAGTTTTTTGACATCCTTTATACAGGTGCAAACAGCAAATCTGCAACTGAAGATTGTAAACTCATGAGATTACCTTTACTTCAAACCACCAAGAACAATGTCTAGCTCACTTGTTGCTTTCATACTGTTTCCCACAGCATTCCCCTGTGGAAATTTGCATCTCATAGCTTGGACAGGTATACTTTTCACTGGGTAAAAAACTGGTTGGATGAATGGGCCCAGAAAGTGGTAGTGAGTAAGTTATATCCAGCTGGCAGCCAGTCACTAGTGAGGTTCCCCTAGGGCCAAACCCATTTGACATCTTTATCAGGGATCTGGACAAGCAGATTGAGGGCAGCCTCAGTTAGATCTGCAGGTAACACCAAGCTGGGTGGTAGTGTTGATCTGCAGAGGGCAGGAAGGCTCTGCAGAGGGATCTGGACAGGCTGGATCAGGGGACTGAGGCCATTTGTGTGGGGTTCAATAAGGCCAAGTGCTAGGTTCTGCACTTTGGTCACAGCAACCCCATGAAGTGCTACAGGTTCAGGGAAGAGTGGCTGAAAAGCTGCCTGGGGGGAAAGGACCTGGAGTGCTGGTTGAGAACCACATGGACATGAGCCAGCCCTACAACCAACCTGAAAAGAACCAGTGTAAAGGCACCTGGAAACCCATTAATAATCCTTTCACTGCTAGAGCCTTAGTTAGGATAGTGGGTCTACATTCACAAGCTCCACTTCAAGAAGCAGAACAGCTGGAAGGAATCCAGAAGGCATCACAATTGAGCAGAAGCCTACAAACCTTGTGGAAAGACTGAACAAACACAAGTTACTCTAATCTAGAGGGAAATGAGAACTCTTGAAGCAGCTTTCAGATAGAAGACAGGAAAACTTATGCCCACCTCCCCAGATGAAAAGGACAAGTAGTTTTATACTTAAGATGAATAGTGAAGATTAATATTACATTTGCATTGGACAGTCTGGTGAAAATACAGAGTTAAATCCAGTACAGCCTAAGGAGAGTGGAAAGGCTCCATGATGAGGTTCAAGGAAGGAATGATTTCTGAGCTGTTGTTTCTGCCTTGGAACTGTGAAGTACACTAGATGGCCCAAGTCCTTTTCAAGTTATATGACACTTTATTTATTCTGTGTTCTTCCTAGGTACAGATCATGTATTTCTGTAATTATTTTCTCAATTTCATGTTCTAAAGAAGGACACAGCTGAATCACAAAACTGGGACCTATCAACTCAAGGGTCAGAATCACATCATACTACAGAGGTCAGGCTGGGTTATAGGCTTTGAGGACATCAGCTGTGCAGTGAGACAGTGGGGCAGACCATAATAATACTTACTTGTCTGCTGCATGACATATTGTGCCACATGTGTCAGCCATATCATCAACAAGAATTGCTACTCTGTCTTTCACATCACCAACCAACACCATTCTGTCCACTTCATTTGCCTTCTTTCTTTCTTTATGAATGAGAGCAAATTCCACATTCAGTCTGTCAGCAATTGAAGTAACCCTAAGTTACAGGAAGAAATACACCACATTTAGAGAACCATTTAAAAAGAAAAAACAGTCACAGAGATGTATTTGTCACAAAACACAGTTTTTGTCTTCTGGCTTTCAAATTACCACAGCAAGAATTTTGCAAGCAATGAGACCAGTAGAAACAATCTTAATTCACTTCTAATAAATACAACTAGAGTGTCTTAATCTATACCCCAAAAATCAAATTTTTAATTGAGTTGATTCTGGTTTTCTGTCATTAAGTGCCTGGCTTTGAAAACATTTCTGCTATTTACAAGCTTTTATTAAGCTGCTGCAATACTAGTCACACTAGGTAATTTAAAGTAGGGGAAAGTTAATTCTAAGCCTACGGGAATGTGCACTTTAACATTCTAACTGAAAAATACCATTTGCAGGATTTAAAGCCAAGCCAAAGGGAAAAAAAACAAACAAGTTAATAATGATTAATAATTCTTTCCACAGTAGTTGACTAGTAATCAAGTAGTTTATTTCATTAATAATTCCCTTGGCATACATCGGCTTGACAAAGATCTTTTAAAACTCTTCAGGGTGACCTCTGGTGGCCAAACAAACTCCCAATAATAAACTTCACTTCTGATGGCTTCCTTCCAGTTTGTTTAAAATAATAAAGTTCTTAGCTATAAAGAAACAGGAATTAACAATTCCATGTTTTTTTCTAAATGCTGATGCAACTTTGTAGCCTGCCTATGCTATGTAGAATGTTGTTTACAAGGTTATTATCAAGAACGGTTAATAGAGAAAACAGTTCTGTTTTTTTACCACTTAAATAAGGAACTTTTAGTTACTGTAGTTCAACAAATGTACAATAACAAAAAATCAAAAAATTCTGGCATTTTTTATGAACAATGTGATTTCATAGCAAGTCTTAATACCTCAGAGGCATTAAGATATCAATAGAATTTCCATGCCTTATTTCAGTTGCAATGTCTAATGAGATGGGGGAAAACCAAGCAAGTGATAAGAAACAAAAGGGAATTCATGTATTTTAAATGTGTTCAAGAAAATTGATTTATTTTAAAATTGCATTTACAGATTTAAATTATAAGATAATTCATGTTCAATTTTCACATTTTATTAATTTTTATTTTTAAGTTCTACACATTTTAAATGGAAAGGCCGAACAATTTTCTTTATATTTTATTACTGGAGGTGAAGAAGCTATGAATTTATTGAAGCAACATCTACCTCTGCTTCACCAGAAGCTGGTTGGTTGCATAACAACAGAAAAATAATAAAGCTAGACTGTACTATTTATATTAAATATAGAGTGAGAGTGATCTTCTAACAATAAACTTTTAGGATTAATTTGATAATGCACAAATATTTGGTAGGGGAAGAAATGCTGTCTTCTGACTTGAATTCTAAGCAAAGACTGCATTTTGTTTAAAAAACAAAACCAACATAAAAACCATATGCAAAAGTATCAGTATCCTGATAGGAACAAACGAAGAAATTTAACTGAGTGATCTTTTAGAATGCTTTCTATGTTCATTACATCCTTAATTTGATTAATCTAAAAAGAAACAACTAGGAGTTCTCAAGTTTTTTTTTCCTAAAAATCATTACAGCATGAACGCTCACAACAGACTCAAGGACTTCAATTAAAATCAAATTATAAGTCTTTCACACTTTTCCCCATACTACATTTCAGACATTTAAATTGCTATGGGCTTACAGTTTTACTTCATTTGTCTTTTTTTCCCTCTGCAGCAGCAGCAGCATGAGCAATAAAACCTGAGAATAAGCATTTTGCCTCAGTGGCATGCTTTATGACCTCACCAGCCAGTCTGCTTCTGAGTTTTGGCATTGGTTTATGCTCAATCAATACCAAATAAAACAGAGTCTGCTAAATGAGTAACATATGCTGTGAATGAAGAAAGCCTCCAATGAACTACATTTTCTATTTTTACTCTTCATCAATTAAACTTTCATTCCCTTTTTCTAGTGTTTATAGTGCAAAACTTGGGGTCAGCAGGTTTACATCTGGAATGCAATAATGTAAAGCAAAAAGAAATATGAGTCAAGCAAGCTCTTACCTAAATGCCAGCAGGTACAGTGGGAATAGGCCATATGCTTTGACAGAGAAGGGAAGCTTAGGCAATTCCAGAGCGAAGCAGGAAGAGGTGCAGCAACTTGACTAAAGAAGCAAGCAGCAGGAAAAATCTCTTCCCTCTGCTGGAGGGATTCAGCTAATGAGGCCATATTCAGGGAGAGAGAAAAATATCTTCTTTAGAGTATAGAAAGCTCCTGAACGTTTTCAAGCATGAACAGCATTGGAAGAAGTAGTTGTTCTGTTTTTACAATGCAGCTGGATTCATCAGTGATGTACCCTGTATCTTGCACAATTCATAGAGGAATATAGAAGACTAGACAAACTAGATCATTAACAACTATATGTAAATCTAATAGTTTTAGGCTTGTATAGTACCTTTTTGCACCACCTGCATCAGGTGAGACTATGATACAGTTTCTCCATTCAGGAATGTTCTCTTTAATCCACTGCAGGACTGCAGGCTCTGCATACAGGTTATCTACTGGAATGTCAAAGAAACCCTAGTCCAAAAGAGAAAGAGTTTCATGAATATGTGTTTGTATCTTACCTGGAACAAAGGCAAAGAATCAAACCTTTCCCTTCCATGAATGGTAGAACTTCATTAGTATTTTACACTCGTCTAATTCTGCTTTTCATACTACTGTCAAATGCTGCTGAAGTCAAGTAAATACTAAGTTCCTTAGTATTAAGGACACTTAGGAACATTTACTAAGATCTTTAAAAATATCACCCAAGAGTACTGAAAGAAAACAGATGTTCTCAATTGATAAAAAAATCAGAAAAGATTATCACCTTCAGGCACTCAAGTGAATTCATGCCAGTGAAAAGCACTCAAAAAATCCAGTGAATAATACTCAACTTCCATAAATTTCAACTGCTTGACAGTAACAGCAGTATTTCAAACATGGAGAGGATTCAAACTAAAATGGAATCTTTGTACAAGTTGTAAAACAAGAAATCTGGTTTAGACCTTTTTATTTATGTGACAGCCATCTAGCATAATAAGAAATTCTGATTAAATTGAGTGCCAGAACTGAAAGATAGGGTGTTTTCTATAAAAAATAAGTTCTCTTAAAACAAGGTACACATGAAAATGACAAATTATGTCTGCTCTGTGTCTGAAGCATAGGTTTTGTGATTTGCTGGATTCAGCAGTAAGCTAGATAAGGGCTGCCAGGCTCCATCTGCACTTTTTTAGGAAAATATTACACCCTTGGCTGTAACAACAAAACTCTACTAGGGCAACTCTATAATCTCTGACAAGGCTAAGATTAATAGAACTTGCCCCAAGTCAGGATATTTTATGTTCTGGAAGCTCTTATATTAGACTTGGCAAATTCTACCAAAGACTCCAATGCACAAATATTTGAAATAACTGCAAAATCACCCCATAAAATCAAGACTGGTCTCTTTCTAAGAAGGATTTAATTAGAAACAGGTAGCAAGACTTTCTCTGAACCCTCACAGTTCTGTACATATCCTTTCCAAATAACAACCAAAACCCCAAAGAATTACTATCAGCTTGCCATATTAATTCAGTAGAGCTTCTAGGCACAACAGGTTAGAGCCACCAGTTACCTGGATCTGAGAAGCATGCAGGTCCATGGTGATGATGTGGTCAGCCCCTGCAACTGACAGCATGTTGGCAACAAGTTTTGCAGAGATTGGTGCACGGCTCTGAGGAATAAAGCACAAATGTTTACATTAAAAAAAAAAATTGACTAGATGCAAGGAATTAGAAGATTAGTTATTTTTTCCTTTATAGCATTTGGAATCTAGATATGAAAAGCTTCAGAACTTTAGCCAAACCAGCCTGTCAATCCTGCTACTAGGGTTTTGTTTTGAAACTCAGTAAAGCATTTAGGAATATCTAAATCAGTTTGCACAGTCTGCCTAATAATGTTTTGTATTAAAGAGATAAAATTTGGGATACAGTTTTCCAATTCTTCTATTTAAAAGTTTTAGCTAACTTTTTCATAGCAGAAAGACAATCTTTACTTCTCTAAGCCTCTACTCTGCACAGTAAACACTCAATTCTATCTTGTTCTAAGAAACATTGCAAAATCCAAAGATCAAAGGCAAAATGAACCCAACTTTTGAGAACACTGGTTTAAAAGATTGTTAGTATCAAGCATTTCTTTGTAACACATTAAAGCTTGCAGCAGATCCTTGTCTGCAGGGGTCTTTTACACTGACTTTTTTAAAAATTTATATTTAATTCCTGGATGCAATTAGGAGTCTAGAACTCCCAAAAAGGACAGGGGAATTCGAAGGAATCTGAAGCAGAAAGAATGAAAGAAGAACAAAAATCTTATTAGAAAAGTTAATGCCAATGTCAATGTTTTTAGAAGCATCAAGTATGCAGAATAAACAAATAAGAAAAAAAAAGGAAACTATGACTGGAGGATACCTCATTTTTTTTTAGCTACTCCAAGGTTTTTTCTTTTTTTTAAGCTCTGTAAAAACCTTTGTCTCCCTAGACAGTTTTCTCTGTCTTATTATTTTCTAAACAATAACTTTGAACAAATACTAAACAAAACCTCCAACTTTCTTTTGCTAATCTTTAAATAAGGCTAATAGCTGGCAATAACATTAGCATGAAGGCAGAACTGCAAGTCAGAATTTCCACCTCAATATCAGACTGTTTTCTGCTGGCACAGTATTCTCTCCTGCTACATCTCTTTATCAAACAGCCTCATTTCACCTCCCAGGAACTTCCTCTCCTTCCAGCCCATACACACAATCACAGAGTACCTCTGCCTTCCTTCCATTGATGCTCAAGGGCATAAGTGCCAAGGAGCTGAATCACTGACAATTTAGCCTAGATGCTTTTCCATCTGTGTCCTATCAGGAAGCCAGCATTTTCATCAAAACTGTTCCTAGTTTAGGTGGACACTGGGCATTTCTGTTTTAACCTGCAGATTGACAACACATTCCAAATAGAAACTGAGATACTGCAGCCTCATTTTATGGCCAGATCAAGTTTATCACCATCATTACTGAAATCCTTCATTTTGAAAACCATCCCTTTTGGGTCCTGTGTTTCACAGAACATCACCACCATTTTGTCTAAGATACACAGAGAGCAGATGCAACAGCCAGCACTTCCCTAGATCTCTGCAATTCAGATGCACATCACTCCCAGAAGAGTTTATCATCATTGCTGCTTCAGCACAGATGATTTTCCACTTACAGAGGACAACACTGCTCTTCATTTCAGTTCAGCTCTGTAAGTTGTCCAAAGCTTTCTGGGTATTCCTATTATTAGTAGCAAATTTTTGTTCATGCCAGCTGAATTCCTGATCACTTCAGCTCATTTTAGCATCTGACATTTCTAAGCTGGACTTCAAAATATTCTCAAATCTCTGTCAACATCTAACAAAATAAGTGTTTAGTATCTACTCTTGTCATTCTATTGCAGTATTCTCTTACCAAGCTCTTTGCAAAGATCCAGTTTAATGCCTCCACTAAACTGGACTAACAGGTAAGTGTGAAATGAGAGGTTTGCTCTCCTGGTTGTACTATCCTATCTTTCCAGGCTACACACTTCCCTTGTGCTCTACACTAAGACTTGTCTGAACCAACAGTCAGGTGAGTCAGCTCAAATAGAAGAGAAAGGAAAAGAAAATGGCAAACCAGACCAGTCCCACTGGAAAAACAAGCAACTAGCTCCAGATAGCAGCTAAAGGCAAATTACATTATTTTCAGAACGTGGTTTTGGCATTTCCACTCCATCCAGCACACTGAATTTTGTCTATTTTTTTCATATCTGTTCAATGTGGACACCAGTTTGTCTCATGTATCACTATCATGAGTATCACCATCACAAAAAACCCCAAATAAAAAACTTTCCTGCATCCCATCCTAATGCATACATTACCAGTTGGTACTTCTTTCAGCTGCTGGCCTTTCAGGCTGCCTTCCCAGAAGGAAGAACTTGAAGTTTTACCACTAAGTAACTTCTTTTTAGCAGATATGCACATCACAGATTGTCTACATGGTGGACAGAGGGTCTTGGAAGGAAAGATAGGCAGACACCAGTACCTGTTTCTTAAGAATGGGCTAATAGGAGATTAAGACAAAAGAAGCTTGCAGCTGACAGTTTCCTTTACACAAAATTGTGCATTAAAAGAAAAACCCACATGGAACATTTAAGCTTTGCTTGCATAGAAAGTAAGTTTTGTACTACAATATGATGCAAATTGAAGGTTATTTTAAAATTTAAAAAAAAAGTATATTCATGGGAACCTCAGATAACCTGGCCTCATTATTCAGAAACTTGGATGACAGAGGTAGATGAGAAGGCAGGATTTTCCTTATAAAGTACTTTTTAAGGTTTGCTTCTGATAAGAGAGGTAAGAACACAGATTCACAATATTAATTGTTCAATTCTTTGATGTAATTTTAGATTATTTTCAGAATTAGTAGTGTGAAATGCAGCATTAGATTATGTACAGAAACTAAATTGTTAAAAAAATCACTTGAATTACCAGTGGCAGGGGGAATCCATAAAGCTAATATAAACAACCTCACAAGAGTAACTGTGCAAAGGACACATAGCTGAAAGTAAAAGTTGTCCATCAAGATCAAAGCTCTGTTGCCTTTAAGCATCTTAGTAAATTGTCTTGCTCAATATTCATCACATGCACACTGAATGAAAAAAAAAAAAAAAAAAAAAAAAGGAATCAAAGAAAGCCCAAAGATTTATAATTGGAACTTTCACTTCCAAGAAAGCCAGTTGTGAAGTGTATGGATACTGAATGTTCACTAACGCATTGCCCAAATTTATAATTTCAAAAGTGAGATATGCTTTGAAGCCTCAGAAATTGACAGCCATTATCTAGAATGTCCAAATAATTTTTAAACTAGAATCTAGGGGTTTTCTTGTAGCAATTATTCCACTGGATTACTGTCATGGCCTAGGTGAAACACAACTGAAATCAAGAAGTGAAACTGAAAATGTTCCTAGTTATACATCATGTAACCCAGTAAGTTTCACCCTTTAAGGCCATATTAATGGAAATGCATAGTGTTAGATTAAAAAAAAAAAAAGATACCTACCCAACGCTCCACGGATCCCTTCTACAAATCAAAAAAACAAAGTTACATGAGCTGTAGAACACCAATCTCACCTGTCACTGTACTTCTAACTTATCTCAAAGGCATCTCTGCAGCATCCTACATAAATGTGTCCTGCCCACAGCTTGGAAGGTTGGCATAATTAGAGGATGCATAAGTGCAGTTATAGTCAAAGCACAGAAACATCTGAGCTATTTTTAAGCTTAGCTAGCTTGTGCATCAGAAATAGCCTAGTTTAGGACAGCACTTGACTGAATCTAAATTAATATACTGATTTTTCTATCATTCTCAGTAACCCCTTTTTTTTTTTTTAATCTGTTTCTCAATTCAAAGATAGTCTAGTTTTAGTGCTAAAATGTTCAGAGTAGATTAGGCCCTTTCCTTAAATAAATGGAGAGCACTTTCCTTGTTCTCAGGAATCATAACTGCACCAGAGCTATGACAAATACGTGGTTATTTTAAGCAGCAAGGACTCAGTCTATTTAGTTTGTAATGAATTAAAGTCAATAACTTAAATTCAAGCTAGAAAACAACAACCATCTACTGATGATTATACTGCTTCAGTTCATAGTCAAGCAAACTACAGCAATGTCTTTCACATAGAAGAAAATCTGTGTGCAATCACAGGAAGAAAATGGCTGGCACTTTACTGACACTTCAGGCAGCACACAAAGCTTGTGCACTCATGATGGGTCAAAGACCAAGGGATCTGATGCAAGCAGGAGGAAAGATGTCCCTGCCCAATGTTGACAGCTGTATTATAGCTTATTTTGCAACATGGAGGTCAACCACCAAGGTTAATTTCCAAAGATGGCAAACATTTTCTCAATTGCAAAACTGAAGGGGGAAAAAAACCCCCACAAACAACAACAAAAAATTTTGCCTACAGTTGTGGAACTCAGTGACACACAGAGAACAGTCTGGGGAAAAAAAAATCTCAATCTCTATTAATCAGAATCACTTTCCTGGGCTATTCATTTTCAGATGGAATTTCTGAAATACAAAATGCTTCTGGATGGTATGCACTGTGCCACCATACTGGGAGGTTAAAATGTCTCTGGAAATCTGCCCCATGGAATTTGGATAGCCTTGACAAGACAATTTAGATGCATGGAAATTTTCGAATATACTCATACTTTTCCCACACCAAGAACTTAGAGGATGATACAGCAGAACTTCCCTATAAGAAGTGGGAAATCAAAACATAGTGAGATGCTTTCCCTTCTTTTCACCAAAATGCTTACTGGTACCCTTTCAAGGTATCTTGAACTTTAGATCTTTTGATATAAAGTATTTCACCCCTTCTGATCAAGGGAAAGCATCATCCACTACAAAACACAGAAAAATGAAGTACCAAGAAACATAGGCAAAGAATAGGATCCTACTTTTAAATTTCTGAATTCCATTTTTGGAAGTATAAGAAGCAGACCTTCATAGTAGTAGAATGGTATTACAGAGCCTGCACTTAAAGAATTAATATACCAGAAAATAAGGTTTTTTTAGTTTTGTTTTTAGATATCACAGGCTGACTATTACATGTTTTGTAATAACTGCTATTATATTTAGCTTCTCCATTACTTCATCCTGTTATGTTTTTTTATCTTAAAGAATATAAACACTAGCAGAAGGCTTGCAGAATGGTTTGCCTTATTCCAAAGTCAAAGAGAGGGGGCAGTCCATTTACAGGAAGTAAAGGAGAGAAATTTCAAAAAAATACAACCACTTCCAAAAATATAACCACTGCAGTCCAGTCTTTAAAGCCAAATTCACATTTCTTACTACTTCTTTTCAAGTGATCTTAGGCAAAGGTACCATTCATATAACCTATCAAAGGGTTTTTTTGTATATATAGTAGAGATAGGATGTCTAGTTCTCTACTTTTTAAAATCAATCTCACTTCCCACAGAGGGTTTGTAAATGTGTTACCAACTTGGCTGAACTGGTATATTTATCAGTTATGACAGATAAAATTCAGGAAAGGGGCAATAAAACCAGTAGAGCATTTATGGGGTTTCCATACAATTTCTTGTCTTCATAAATCAAAATCATTATTGCAGATATAAATATTAAAGATATAATTTTTAAAAATCTGTCTGGCAGCATAAAATAACGTTTTTATTAATTTGTTACGTATTGTGGATTTTCAGTTCCTTTCATTTTGCTCTGTTTAACCATATAGGATAAAACCTACCTACATAATTACAGCATTTTAAATTTAATTCCATACAACTAAAATGTTTAAAAAGGTGTACTCTCTGCATTAATAGGGATTTAAAAACACAAAAAACGTTGAAAAATCAGGATAAACAATCCTAATGTGGTTTGCTAGCAAAGTACTCTGCAATAGACCACACACATAAAATATACCTACTTTAGCATGTCAATTATCAAAACACAAGCAAAAAATAATTTATTGTCTCACATTGTTCACTTTTGGAGAAAATAATTGAACATTTTTCCAAGAGAAAATGATGGGGGGAGGGGGGGAAATCAAATCTTTTGAATCACTTAAATGTTTATAAAAATTATGAATCTCCACAAATTTCAAGTGAGCAAGCTGAACAGAAGCCTTCCAAGATGACACAATTCTTACCTACCTTGTCTTTCTTATCTTGCCTGGCATATGGAAAACATGGAATTACAGCAGTCACTCTGGAGGATGATGCAATCTTGCAAGCATTGATCATGATGAGTAGTTCCATTAAGTTGTCATTTATTTCTCCACAGCCACTCTGGATAATATACACATCTTCCCCTCTCACACTTTCACCAATCTCTACACTGAAAGAGCAGGAGATGATCATTTCAACACTTAAATTACTGCAAGAGCATTACGAAAAAAAAAAGGAAAAAAAATAGAAAAAAATCCAGAAAAATCACCATAGGTTTTCTGTAAACTTCCCATTTAGAGTAGGATTATTTTTACAGTGATTTTGATTCGATATATGCCAGTATGGTCTTCATCAGGTCAGCACCAACCAGCAACTATAAAATCTACACAATGATATTCAAGTGTTTTCAGAAGACAAAACACTACCAGAAAAACTAAGAAGGCTGCTAATCACCAGCTCAGCATGGCCCAACTCTCATGTTGTGTCAGTTGTTCTGTTTACTCTGACTGTGCTTACATGCTTTGGTTCCTTAGGTATCTTTAAGTTTTTTAGTTCTTCCACAGATTTCAAGACAAAATCTGGGATCCATCACTGCTCACACTACAGAATTCAAAAATTAAATTCAGCTTAAACAGGAAAAATAAAACTGTTGAATGTGCATCCTTTCTCAATTCTAGATCCAAGCAAAGGACATCTACTGCTGAACCACACTAACTTTTCACACCAGTTACTCCAAAAGTAATATAATGTTTTTTTCCCTAAATCTATGTAAAACATACATGAAACATACAGACCATAAATAATTAAGTGATCAGACCTTGCAAATCCATGCTCTACTATGTTAGTTATTAAACTTTAGAATATATTGAACCCTTATTTAAAACGCACAAAATAAGCAGAAGTTTCTGTCTGGAAACCATCCAAATGGCCCAGATGTGGGTAGAATAATTTCTCTAATGGGTCCTTCAGTGCTGAGGCTGACACAGTCCTAACAAGTTTTGTTTATCAGCTCCCAAGGTGCTATGTA
Source organism: Luscinia megarhynchos (assembly GCA_034336665.1). Classification (NCBI taxonomy): domain Eukaryota; kingdom Metazoa; phylum Chordata; class Aves; order Passeriformes; family Muscicapidae; genus Luscinia; species Luscinia megarhynchos. Next base: position 18,582,318 of record JAPFBE010000003.1, read on the forward strand.
AGACTCACGAGCTTTCCACAGAAAGGAATTTACTGCTCTTAAACATCTTAATGATAAGCACACATTTGATTTATCACCAGCAAGATAGTTCAGTACATGTTCTCAGCTCCCCTACTTGAGTTCTCTGCTGTCCCAAACAAGCTGTATAAAAATCCTGTCTTAATTTTTCTCCTTAACTGAATACATTTTTTGCTTAAGAATGCCACTAGCAGGATTTCTTAAGGTCAAAAGAAAGCAAATCATCAAACATCAGGTCTCTGGAAGATGAGGTGGTCAGGGTCATCATCTGCAGAATGTCAGGAAACCTTTTGGAAACTGTCATCATTCCACAAAGAGACAATTTTTTAGTCGCAAAATTGTTGCTTCCTGATTGTCAACTTCCCTCTAAGTTTTTGATCAATGGAATGAGGCTGTTCAGATAATACTGTTTTGATCAAAATATTTTCTTAGTTTGTTTCCCTTTTTGGAGCTGGAAGAGTTTTGGTCAACCTAACACTCTTTCAGCAAGACACTAAGTGTGATACACGACTGGATAAACTAGCCAGGCTGAAGCAGGAGCCCTCCTGAACACAAACACAGCTCCACGTGAGGAATGCACTCACCAGCTTACACATGTGGCCTCAATCATTATTACAGCTCTGTGGTTATCGTGACAGCTTTAAAAAATTCAAATTGCACCCTGACTCAGCAGTTACACAGACCTGCTTTACAATGAGTGTTGTCTCGTACCACACCGTTGGACTATGCCCAAAGAAAAATTATTTTATTACTTAGGGGGAAAAAAAAAGGAACAGTTAATTTAACAGTCTAACATTACATACTAGGAAAAAAATTGGCTGAGTGACAAAAGTATAAGATCTTAATGTTCACTATATACTGAAAGAACACTTGGGGTTGTTTTATCCTTTTTAAAAACTGTCACTTCTATGCACATCACTAAAAACCAACATTTTTCAGAATGTCAAGGAATATACTTGCAGATAAATATAGGTCCAGTTAATACCGTGGACCTGAAATGATAATTTTTTCATTGTTATCATTAATTGTATTTTTTTCTTATGGTCTTGGGCTACCAATAAACATCATCATGTAAACAACTTAGAAAACAAACATGCCACTTCTTTGTCTCTTAGTGCATTTGAAAAAGAAGTGTAGCTATGTTTTTAAGGCCAGAATGACACACTTGTCACACACAAATATGAGTAGTCACATTTCCCAGCCAACAAAAGAGAGCTGTGCAACATGTCAGTATCTCTTATTATCTACCTTCTCAAAGGTTGATATTCAGAGGTATTGTGTGGACTCAACCAACAAATACACACAGAGCTGCCTATTTCACCTTCCCTGAGCCAGAGAGCAAAAGATAACCAGTCATTGTGTTGCAAGTGTTCCATCAGATACAGCCTGTACTAACTACACTGGTGGGGCTTTGTTGTTTATTTTTACTGGAGGGAGGGTGGGGAATTGGCAGCTTGAGTTTGTTTCAGTTTGGTTTTTTTGCCTCTGTCCCTTTCTTTTTTTTTTTTTTCCCTTCATATTCAGGCAACCAATATGAGACTACAAACTATAGAATCAGGTGTTGTATTGAATTTTCTGATATTCAAAATATTTTAAAAAATTATTCAAAAATATTCAAATTTTTCAGAATTTGAGTACTGTATTTGAAATATCTATTAGACAACACTAAGCTAACTGCAGTCGAACTCTGTGCCAGTTATCTTATTAACATTACTACTAAATTCCCCCATCTATATCATGACCTTATTAACTGTGAGGTTATTTAAACAATTTCACATAAGCAGGACACAGAGGAAGGACACAAAAACAAGCTTTTGCCTCATTATTACAAGCTCTATTTGTTTTGTGCAATTCAATCAAATTCAGCTATTTGGTAACAGTTTAAATAAATTTCTGTTCAAGAAGAGTCAACAGAACCTGCACATTAAAAGCCCTGACACCACACAATTGTGTTTAAAAGGGAAATTTACAAAAATCAATAGCTCACAATAATAATTAACTCTGAGCCAGTTGCTTGGCATCCAGAAGCACGAGGCTCCAGCTGGGAAAGGTGCACATAAGACAGGACAAGATGAATACCAAGTTTGGGTGTTGGTATCTGCCTTCAACTTTCAAAGGAGGATTTGAGAGTTCAATTTAATAAGTAGAAACTTGGACAGACTAATAACCCTGAATTAGGTGTAAAACATAAAATCCACTCAGGTTACAAACGTATTTCAGTGATTGAAGCATCCATTAAGTAATAATCAGAATCAGAAGCAATAGCAGATTGACATCCTTTCGAGCTAGATTCACTGTGCAGTCCCAACTGAACTTAGTGATAGAAATCATAAATTTGTACATCCTAACTAAAAACCAAACAGCTATGGGGAAACAGGAGTTTAAGTATGTAGAGCCAGACTACAAAGGTAAATAATGTAAATATATTACTAGGATGTTCAAATTCTACACTTACAAGGACTCTGTGTATTTTTTAAATAATTACAGAGAATTAAGTTTCTAGCCATGCTTATAAAAAGTAAGATTTCTCAAGCAAATTAGATGATAAAAAATATATATATTTACAAATAAAGTAGAAGTGTACATCAGGCCTTTTCAACACACGGAGAAGTGGCCAAAACTGAAGGTCTAGAGTCCTCATACAGTGTGCAAATGAATCAATATCTCAAAAGTGATCAAACAAATCCACATGCTGAGTTGGCAATTCACTGAAACCCAGCCAATGGGAAGCCCTGAGAAGCAGGGTGTGTTTGACCTCTTACCTTTGGGAACACATTTCGTAGAGTAAAGTCTTTCAGTGCAAGAGTTTCAACTTACTGGGCAAATATTTCAACTGACATGATGTTCCATAAAGCGGGAACCAGCAAAGCCCAAAGCAACAAAGAAGCAATAAAAATGCCAGAGTTGGTTTTAAGTCTATAGGGATCCCCTATCTCCTGGCACCCATGCTCTCCCCTCAACTCTAGGCTCTTCACCTTTGACTAACAGTTCCAAGACAAACTCCTACCATATCTCCATTAACAAATGCCCAGTTCCAATGCAGAGCACTGGTATGGTAAGCACCAGAAGATAGGAAATATCTTGCTACCCTCCACTCTGGCACACAGCCTGCCACCACAAGAGGAAAACACCTTTTCTTGAGCAAGTCCTGTGTTTAACAACATGCAGTCCAAAAACTACCCCCTAAAATTTCAAAACAAACGTCTAACAAGCCTGAAACATGAAAAACTCTTCAAAGGCTGAGTACCAAACTCTGCACTTAAGGACACCTTAGGGACTGTCTGCCATTATTCACATCACATGCATATCAAGGTTTTTTTGTTTGTTTTGGGGTTTTTTTTGTTTGGTTGGGTTTTTGTTTGTTTGGGGTTTTTTGTTTGTTTGTTTTTACAGGGGGGTGGATAGACGGTCTTGCGTTTTTTGGTTCTGAGGGTTTTTTTGAGGGGGGGTTTTAATTTGAAGTATTTAGCATCTACACAAAGATAAAAGTGCACAGTATATGGCAATGTCAAAAAAGTGAAAGTCTCAAACCAAAAGCTTTAAAGGATCTGGGGCCTTTTCCAATTCAAAGAAATGAACAATGCAATAAGTGGCCATATTTGCTGCATCTTCAATTCCCTATACAAACATAACTCTGTTGTGAATTTAACACATACAGTGCTTTAACACACAGTCCAGAAAAAGAGATTTTACCAGCTTGGTTGAAGAAGGTAAAAATTTTCTCCAGCCTCCTCTTGCTCACCACAGTGTGAGCTGAGAGGGGAAGAGCTGCCCCCACTGAGAGAGGCAGACCACAACCAGCCCAGCTGGGAATCACTTGCTCAGCAGCTGGGCAGTGTGAAGAGACTTCACATCCCAGTGTGTCCCTAATCCCTACTGTCTTCAACTGTTCTAACACCAGTTTGTGACCTGAGCTTGCTCATTCCATGATCAAGGACCTGCAAACACCATAACCATCTACTCAGCGAGGGTGACACAGCTCAAGCTCCACACCAGCTGAACCCAAAGGAACCAGGTTACGTGAGCTGCAGTGAGGTCATGTCTCATCTGAGAGAACTGCAGGACAAAGATGCTGATGGAGACAGAAAAAGGAAGCCAGGTGACAAATTGTAAATCTCTAAGATGAAAGTTTCCAGGTTTGGTCTTGATTTTTTTCAGTTATTTACTTAATGGAACAAACTGGTTTCATTTCCCTATTTACTGTGAAATGCAGACTCAAATCCATGCTGGAATGAATTCTCCAGGGAAACATCAGCTACTTTTTCTTAACTTCCAAGATCAAATATCAGCCCACAACATCCAGTTTAATTTATTCACAAGAAAATGGCTCTCATACCATCAGCACAGCTTTTGCCATAAAGCAGGCAATGCCCATTTGTAGTCATTCCATATTTCCTTCTGTAAAAGCTAAATGACATCCACTTTAATTTGATGTTTCTGAAACAGTCTAACTTCAGCAGCTGGACAGGCCTATGGGTAGGAACCCTTCAAATTCACATGTGCCAGGCAAGACTTCAATTCCCTTCCTCTTGGATCAAGAAAATCTACAAGACTCACTTCAGCCAGTGAATCTGAGAGCAAGAAGCCAGGAATCTCACAGGAATAGGTGGCAGGACTAACATCTTTCACCAGGAAAAATGTGTGCAGAAGAATGTCATCTATGAGTAGTTTCTGCATTTTAAGAATAACATGTATTTCAAGAGCAGAGTTAAAATAGTCTTTAAAGAAGGAATACCCTATCTTCTAAGAAAACAGAAGCATTTACAAAGTAATTAATTTAATAATATTTTTTCAATTGACTCACCAAAAATGTCTGCACTGGTGTTTAATTGTACAGCAGCTCTAATTAAATGCCACCTCAGAAGGTGGCATTTGAAGACAATTCTGCAAAAAGCTTCAGAGTGTTTAATATCTGTATGCATCTCCTACATGTCAAACAGTTTCATGATGCTGAGGCTACAACAGCCATCCCTGTTTAAGGGCTTCCATTCCTTTCTCCTTCCTCCAGCCTCAGAACTGCTGATGACAGTTGGCTTGTGGGCTTTGAAGAAGATAAACTGACTAAGCCCCCACTGCAGCCCTTGTGATTTTGCCAGATAAATAAGGTGGTGCCACCCAAGCTCCTACCACGACACTGTGGCTGGCACTCAACTGAACACAAGCTATGAATAATAACTGTTATCATTCAAACCCAGAGTTCAGTGAAGAGCTCTGGTGCTGCATTTGGTAGGGTTGCTTGATTTTAGTAGCCAGGTGAAGGAAAGCATTTCCATACAGTGTAAGGGGAAGGAGGAAAAAAACTGGGGCAGTGACTGAGCCTGCTAGCAATTTCCCTCACTTTCTTAGCAGAGACATTCTATTTACCAGCTACAAAACCTGAAAGAATATTGACTGCCGAAATCAGAAGAGGACTGTGATATTATTGCTAGATACACAGATGTAACAGATAAAAATGAGAAGTCTTTCCCATTTTAAATGTTCTGGAGCTGTAAACATACAGGCAATGACTATTTACCATAGCACTTCTCAGTCATGGTCCTACCTCTGTCTAAACTCAGCATCAGTTTCTCAAACCCACTAACAGCTGCTGAGAAATGGGACTGAAATCTAAGGCCTGTTTGACTTGAAATATAATGCAAAATATTTAATAATTCTTCTCTCCACTCTATTCTGCAAACCAGACTACAGCTCTCAAGGAAAAGGCTTCCAGGACTTTTTGCAAGTATTTAAGCCTGGGGCTGCACACAGTTATCAATTTACACATCATTTATACTTAAGGGAAAGCAGCAAACAGCAAAACAGTTTTGAAGAAAAGGTAAATCTTCTGTGCAACTTGCTAACTTAACAGATCTGACAAAGCAAGAGTTTAACCCTCAGGCCCAGGCTTATCTGTTTGCATGGGGGATTGCTGGAGTGCCACTGGAAGGTTTAAGGTTCTTCGAGCTTTTTAACTATCAGGTTTTAGTATTCTGCAATACTGCAAGTGTATTTCATAATGCCAGTACACTTGTTTATACATTTAAAAATGGAATAACAATAAAGAAAAAAAAAGTACTGTGCTGAAGGTCACTGTATATAGGAAGAAGTAATTTTTGCTTACATACATACACGACTTAGCAGTATAGATAGACTGAAAATCCAGATGCCTCAGGAAAGAGCCCCTTGGCATAAGTATCAACCTAATCTGTAATTTAATTTCAAATACATTCAAGGAAATCTCTTACTACTATTGCTGGTTTTTGGGTTTTTTTATTAAGAATATTAGTTTAGAAAACTGGAAAGTCAACATCTAGAAAGATGCTGGTGTAAGTTGCTAAGAATATTGAAAAAAATTACCTGAAATATTATATAGTGTGTACAACTTTACTTGATGAAGAGGTAACAGGAAATTCAGATTAGACTCAAAAGAAGGAAGTTGTAATACAAAACAAAAACAAAACAAAACCCAAACACTTGAAGGTTTAAAATATTAAGGCATTTTAGTTCAGGGAATAAAAAAAATATAAGAGATAATGTCAGCCTTGCCATGTTGCAACAGAAGCAACCAGAAATAATGTTTCTAATAAATACATTTCGCATATCTGTAGTACATCACTACTTGCCTAAAAAACTAAATTTGCACTAGTAGATTAGCTGAACCACTGAGTCACCACGACCTTCTTTTCAATGGTAGAACGAATATTCCATACCTGGAAAAACAGGTGTATTCTGAAGCCCAGAATTTAATTAACTTATAAAATAAATATGCAAACTGTAGAGATAAATTTCTACCTTGGATGAAATCTAAATCAACTTAGCTCTGCTGTTTGCTATGTTTAAAGCGCAGATTAGGATAAGTGTCTCTGGAGAACAAACATTTTAAAAAAAATAGACAAGTTAGCAAGAAGGTCATGCAACCAAATACACAAGTTAAGTTTTATCATGCAGAAAGGAGATCAAAGAGCAATAAAGTGAGTATGGAGCTGGAAAGAATTGAGAGAAGATTTAAGCTTTCATTTAATCAGGAATGAATAGAAGAGTTAGAGTGTGCAAACATTAGATTGCATAAACACCAATGGAAGAGGGTTTATAGTAATGCCAGTGAGCATAACTAGAACAAGAGCAACTGCACTGAGAATGCAAAAATGTAGACAGAAAAGAAGGACAAGCTTTGTGAGAGCAATTTTAGAACACATCATGTTAATCTTTCAAAGGAGGCAATGAAAACATGCTTTTTCAGGAGATTCAGAATAAGAAGTGATAAAAATAAACACATAAGAACCTCATAGACCAGCCAGCTACTTACAGCAGGAACTTGTGTTTCAGAACTTGTGGCAGCCTAGACTCACATACCTACACAGAGAAGCAGTGCAGTCTGACCAGCTCATGGGGTGAACATAAATACCACTGTCACCTCAATTGAAAAGCCTTCGTTAAAATTGAGCAAATTAAATATGTGGGTCAGAAAGCTGAGATGACACAGTAGTAAAGAGAGGCAATATTGATAGAAAAAGAATTGGCAAGTACATTCTCAGACTCCAGGTCTGAGAGCAACCTGTCCTCATGGTTTCACACAGGATTTTTCGCACTATTGTCAGTCACTTTCTGTGTTTGGCTGGCCAGGAACCTGGTGTGACTGCACTTTCAGGAGCAAGCCAAGGCCATCACAACAACTTGCAGCACTCTCATGCAAGACCATCAGTCTTGGACCAGGGAGTGGAGCCCCACAGAAGCTGCAATGGGTCCACCACACACATCTGGCTGCTAATGCAAAATAAAGACCAGTCGCAACAAATTCTGCAAGTGCAATTTGACCTAGACCCTTTTTAGATTTTAATCCAGCATTAGCATCCTGTTCTTATACCTGCCTGTATGCAGACCTACTTACAAAAACGCATGGCACACTGCAGTTTATAAAACAAAAAGTTTGTTTTGTTTTTATCTTTAGGTAGTTAAGGCGATCAGCTGTGTAGCTAATTATCTGCGAGCGGTGGGATGCACCTGAGCGGCAGACGGGCTGCCGGCGCTAACGCCATTCCCGCACGGGAGGGAGGATGCTCTTCCCACCAGGGAGCTCCCGGCGGGGCGGCACAAACCGGGACAGCTCCGGGGCGCTGCCCGCGCTCCCAGCAAGGAGCAGGGGACGGGAACAGACAGGAGCGAGAGCCGGGCACGACGCACCGCACGCAGCGCGGCTGCAGCGGCGCCGAGCCATCCGAACGCGGGGCCGGCCGGCTCAGCCGCCCGGGCAGCACCCGCCGCCAGCCCCGGTGACACGGGGCGGTGACACCGGCCAGCCCCGGGTGACACGGGGCAAGAAGCGCCGCTGCAGCCGCGGGGGTGTGCCCGCGCTGTGCCCGCGCCGTGCCCGGGAGCGAGACGCGCGGCGCGGGCCGGGGCCGGGGCACGCACCTGGTCTCCTGGTTGCTGAACTTCTTGGTGACCACCTTGCCCAGCTCCAGGCCGAGCCGGTCCGCCACCCGCTGGGACAGGTCGTGGTGGGAGCTGCCGCTGAAGAGCACGATGTTCGGCATGGCGGGGGCTGCGGAGAGGAGCGCGGGCAGCGCGGAGCGCCGTGAAATAGCGGCGGAGCGGAGCGGGCCCGCCCCTGCCCTGTCCTGCTCTGCCCCTGCCCTGCCCGCTGCGGGAGGGACCGGGCGGGGCGAGCTGCGGGGACACAGGTGCTGCCGGCTTCCATCCCTCCTCCTCCTCCTCCTCCTCCTCCCTCCTCGCCCCGAGCCGAGCCCGCTGCCGCCCGTGCCCGCAGCCGCCTCTGGGGCCGAGCTCTGCCCGCGCCGCTCCCGCTCCTGGAGAGAGGCACGGGCGGAAAATCCTGCCTGTGGGATATGTGGTTCAGGTGACGCCGGCGCCTAAAAACCTATAGCTAGGTTGATGTGGGGTTAGATAGGTATCTAGTTTTACTTAGCAAAGCAAAATAACCCACGACCGATTCTGTATGAACGCTACGAATTTTCCATTAGCATGGTTTTGTCGATTGTTGCTTAGATATAGGCTCATGGGCAAAGTGCTGTCTGAAAACGAACACAAAACGGCCTTAGCTTTCAGGCAGAGCTGAAAAACCTCTGCTCTCAGGTAGAGTTTAACTTGTATGTGTATACAAATAAATAGATTGCATTGGATAGGTGACTTCAGAACCACCTCAGTTTTCCTGCATTAAATGTTTTATTCAAAAGAGCAGGGTCTTGAACACAGGGTTATTTATGTTCTCTCTGTAGGATATTTCATGACTAAATAAACTCCATTGTTGCATAGTACATTTTTTAACTGATCTTGAATTCCAGTAAGGAACTTTCCTCAAAAAAACCCCAAAAATCCAAAAAACAAACAAACAAAAAAAAACCTCCCAAACAACTAAATTGAATGTTTTAGTCAACAACTGAGCAATAAATGTTTTGGGTTGGGGAGCTGGGGGTTAATAGGTTGGGTTGCTATCATTCCCATTCTTCTGTGGTCCAGATGCTTGCACAAATTACAGACACTTCTTGCATCATTGTAGAGGGAAAATAAATAAGGGGTTCATCTTATGGACAAGAATGGAAAAAAAATAAGTATTTTGACTATTCTGGTATTTGATACATTGCCAATTCCTCAGCATATGAAGACTGTTTTTTGGCCCACTCCCCCACTTGCCCTCTTTGTATTTTCTTTTTACACAATGATAAAGAAATGTGTTTAACTGTCAGCACTGTAGGCTCATAAAGCATCTCAAAGTCAATCTTGAGATTCTTCCAGTTCATACATCTTCTTCAAAGACTAATTTTATAGGCTACATTTTATTCTGAGTTTTTTGAAATTCCAAATTTTTCCCACTGTTCTGATTTTGTTGTGATTTTTAGTACTGATTAATCCAAAATCTTTAAACTCTGTGACAAGACATCACAGCTGCCATTAAGACTGCAAGTTTCAAATCATCTGAAAAATTGCCAATATGATCTCGGAACTAAAAGCTTTGCTAGACAGAAAAGGGCAATTTAACTTCAAAATAACCTAATAAAGGAAAATCATACCTCACTGTCCACTCAGGAACACCAGAACCTTTAAAATGGTCTGCAGGACCAGAAAAAAAAGACAAAAAGCCAAATTATACTGCCTACAGTTTTTTAAATATATATATGTACTAAACCTTATAATAAAATTTGTGATTGTCTTGATCCACTCTTTTCCCCCTAATGCATATAGATAAAACTCTTGTCCTCATAATTACTTTATATTCCTTTATTTGCTGGCTTAGCAGGATATCCAGACATTTATTTTCGGCCCATGAAGACTTTTGTGCCCAACAGCTAGTTAGTAGTTTATGCAGTGGCTACAATATAGAAACTGCACTCATTGAAACTAGTCATGGAGGCTGTCAGGCAAAAGATATAATGGTGACTGACACGGTAAGTGTGATTGTCTTTCCCTTGTCATAGGTTGTCATAGACTAAAATAACAGATCAGGATCCAAAAGTTAGTGCCATACCCACTTGAGGTTTTGTACTTTTCTAAAGAAAACTAAAAAACCATTCTTTCAATAAGTGAGAACAATAAGGGAGGTACCTACCAAACAATAGAAATTAACTCTCAACCCAAAATTGCTTTCTTCCTTTTATCATCTCATTATGGTTAGAAACAGTCTTGCCTGATGTGCAGGCTGTAATAATCAGCAAAGAACAAGAAAAGGTTCTTTTCTGGTAGCTAGCTGTCACTAAGTATTGGTGAATTTAGCCAGGGCAAAGACTGAAACAGCTACGAGTCATCTGGACCTGAGAAAATGTATGTGAATCAGCTCCTGCAACAGGAAGCACTTCCAGCAAAGGTGTGAGAGACAAGGAAAAACAAGACACTTCTAAATATCAGAAGCATAAATAAGAAATACTCTGATTTACATAAAAATGAAAAAAAAATGCCCATCTTGATTTCTTTGCACTGCAGTTTTGCAAATCTTAGCATACAGTTCACTTTCATGATTCTCCTTGCAGTTCCTATACTAAAAAATGTTACACCTTGAAAAAAGTCAAAGTAACTCAGAGCTTTAGTTGTTTTTTGTATCACTATGCCCTCTGACTGTTTGGTGAGGGGTTTTGTTTGTTTAATTTTTTTCCCTTCCAACGAGAAAATATCTTTATGGGAGAATATCTGTTGGGGAAAAAGAACCCAGACTTAAAAGAATTGACAAAATCCCTGTTGGATCTCTGGAGATACACTCTGAATATCAAGCTATTTAATTCCTTCTTTTTATTGTCGTAATTTGCAAGAGTCCATTGACCAATTTCTGCCCTCAGTTACATCATGTAGTTATCAAATGTTAGCAAATCATTGCTCTGGTCTTGAAACTGTTGGTCGTGAAAAATCTGAGATTTAAAATAAACAATTGCTGGCTATTTTGTTGTGTGTGTTTTTAACTCTTAGTGTACTTTTTTGTCATGATTTCAAGATTTTCTCAGAATCTCCCTTAAAAACCGAAAAAGCAGCTAATATTTGCTTGTAGTCACTTGTCTTCACAGGCTTTGGCTTGAAGAATAAAAAGCAAATATTAGAGGCCTTGATATGGAATAGCAGCAGTTGACAACATTACAGTCACATCTGTCCAAACCTATTATCTCTGCATTTTGAGACCTGTGATTCTATTGTTTTCAAGTGCTGATCTGGTTTTTCCAAAGCTTGTTCTATCCTGCAAGTATAAAAACATAAAAACATTATTAAATGAACAATCCTACTGAGAAAACATAAAGTTTTATGATAAAACTCATAGAGTTGCTCCTACCACTCTATAACCTAGCATTCTTTTCATGATCTGGGCACCCACAGCTTCCAAATTCCCTTCAATGTTCCTAACTTTCACATAGCTCCAGTAATCTCCCTCCCAGCTTCCAAATCCCCAGTGCTTCCTGGCTTTGCTCTATGGCTTCCCATGATTATTTCTAATGTTACCTCTGGATATCTTCTGAACTCTGAATATTTCAGTTGTTGCTTCTATTTCAGATCCACAGTTCTGTGATGTCCTGTTCAGCTGCTATTGAAATCTCTTTGATCACTTAGCTCCACTTTTCTTTGTCAGCAGATATGACTCCTACTGTTTCACTGACTTTTTTCTGTAAAACAGCTCATTGCCCTTATATTTACTCTGAAGAAAGATGCTAAGCTTAACTAATTTTATAAATGTCTCCTAATGTGCATCATAACACACCTTTCTTGACTCTAATAATCTAACAAGTGCATCTTGGACAATGGAGTGCATCATGATCAATGGAGAGAAAAAAATAATTTCAAACTGCAGGTAACATACATTTAACTGTTCACTGCATGCTTTGCTATCTGGACATTTTCACATCAATGCTCTAGATTGTTCTTAGCCCCCTACCTATCTACACAGGGATGTTTTCTGCTTCTCTAACAGATTTTCTCTTAAACTGCCTTTGCTTGAGCAACACATAATTGTGTTTTGGTGTTGAGAAACCTAGAAAACTCCTCATTATTTTTCCAGTCTGATCTTTGGTGGATGTGTTTCAACTGCAGTAAGCAATCATTCATTATTCTTGTAGCTAGGACAAGTGACAGAACTCATGTGTATGTGTCACCTCATAATGCTGCAGTTTTCCCAGACAGCTTGCAAAGTACCTTTCAGGCTTCTTATATCTGAAGAGGCACTATCTGGAATCTGTAATTCATCCTGAGCATAAATTCTTTGACACATTACCATGGCTATAATGGGGAACTGAAAATATTTTTGTAGGTAGTGTGGGTATTGTTATTATCCTAGGTTTAGACCAGGATCCTTCCTTTAGGGTTTCCTGGTGAGTCATGAAACATTTTAATTTTTTCAGAGATTTAATTCCTACTGCTAGATAATTTCTCAACCTTTTTCTATGAAAGCAATCATATGCTGGGGTTTTTTTCCCAAGAGTTTACTTCCAGTTTTTGTAATACCACTTTCTTAGATCCCTTTTCACTGTTTTTTTTCCCTTTCTTCCATGATTTTGCCTACTTGAACTACAAAGTAGCTGATAATCTTCATCCTTGAATGATGCATCTCTAACCTAGTACTAGCTTTTGCCTCTGTTTGCCCCAGTTAGTCACCACCAGTCTTCAACATCTTTGTTACCACATGCCTGAGTAAATAAAGGCAAGACAGCAGGCTGATCTTGGAATTAAATATTTCTTTGTAAGTCTGTATATAAACAGATTGCAGTTGATTTGCAGAACACAAGCTCTAGGGATGCATTACTGGAGAAAGGATCATACCAGTGCCAAGGTAAGGTGGAAGGACAGAGCAACTTGTTACATATCATCCATTCAGGTATCAGAGGCAAAAGATCAAGACTCTTCAGAAGACTGTTTGCTCCCCCCTTAAAATAGCCTTGTTCAAGATAAAAGATCAAAGATTTCCATTTCTTTTGTAAGGCTGAATCTTGTGCATTCTGCTTCAGGCTAATTTAGAAAATTTTAGCTTGTCTTCTATGCATCTTGATTCTAAGTCTAGACAGCCACAGGTCTCCAGCTTAGCCTGCAAGCCTGTCTGCTTACTCTCTAATCTTCTACTAAATGAACACATCACCATGCTGTGTCTCAGTTCTGTCAAATCACATTTTCCAAAGGAAAACCATTCTGCATGGACATTTTTGACAGGAAAAAGATAAGGAAAGAGAAGCAAACAAGAGAAGCAAGGAGATCACAGTCTGAGACTGCACTCTTTCAAATCATTCTTGCACAACCACAGGTGCTTTTTTTTCACTCCAGTCAGAGGTGGAATGTCAGGTATCTCTCCCAGATATGTTCTGACCTGGTGTGGCCTTTCTGATGCTTTATACCTGTGTTCTGACAGTATAAAGTGCCAAGCCAAACTAGAGAAAAGTCTCCATGAAAGTAGGCAGCCCTTAGTCTATTTTGAAAGTCACAGGGTAGATTCTTGTGATGGCTGTGATGCTCATTCTCCAGCTTTGAGTAAAACTTGCCTTGGAAAGTTTGTAGGAATTGTCTTGTGGTTTCTTTGGCTGTGGTTGTGCAGTGAGACCTAAGAAGACTTCCTTGCTTCCACTTCTGAGTGAATACTCCATGTCAGGATAAGATATGCAAGTAGACAATAATTTATCAACTACGTCTTGATAACAAAAACCAAGCACACCAAAAGGAAGAGATCTGAAGTACAACTATAGAAACAAAACAGGACTGAAAAAGAGCCCATGTTTTACTGAGTCAAAACTTCCCTTCCCCTTCATGTTCCCATACTGTAATTCCTATTAAATGCCACTAGTTATTGCCATAGAATGTTCATATAACAGTAGACAAAGATATAAGAAGATATAAGACTATTAAGAAAGTAAAACTGAATTCCCTGAAACTGAAATTAGGTAACCCTACAACACAAAGAAAATAGATACATCAAACTAAAAATGAGCAATTTTGTTTGATATTTAAAAAAGTCCTCCATTTCTTTAAAGCTTTTGGAAATATTTTTGGTGAAAGAAAACCCCAGAAATTTCTTTTTGCCTATTTATATATTTTTTCTAATTGAAAAGTATTTGGATTATTATTGAATTGAACTAAGGATTTGGCAAAGAGTGGAAAAATATTTTCCCATAAATATTCTGAAGAAAGTTTAATCAACTGCACTGTAGTGTTATTATATGGGACAGCTCTATAAGTTGTGTGTTTTATTTAAATCTGGCGTGAGAAATATTTTCTTCACTAGAAGTGACAAGCATGCAAATCAAGTTTCACTAACAGCAGCACAATAAGTACTAAGAAATAAAAATTTGATGAAACATAACAAGAATCAGTGCATCTAATTCATCTTAAGTCACTCCCTCTTCAAAATGCTTGTTCATGTTTCTTGCCTTCATATATAAATCAGACCACATGCCTGACTGGCAAAAAAAATTCTCAATCACCAAGGTCATGAGAAGATTTTAGATAATTTAGCATATTAGAAAATCTGCAGCCTTTACCAGAAAAAAAAAAAAGGGAAAAAAAAAAAAAGAAAATGAGAGTTACAAATGAGTGAAAAAAAACTATGTGTGCACAAACCTGCTTCAAACTAGCTACATCTAGTTCACTTCTGTTATGGAGCTAAGCAGAGAGGAATAAATATTGAAGCTAGATAAGACAGTGACTAATTCCTTCTGAAATAATTTTAAAATAGTATTAACTCCTCAGTAATTTTGTTGCAACATAATGGTATAATAATAACAGATCCTAAAAATAGTACATGGGTTTGATTTCTGGTCTTGTCTTGTATCCTTACTCAAGAAGTTCTGCCCTAGTATTGTGTGAAGCATACCAGTGACTAAAATTACTCATAAATAAAATACCCAATCACACATCCATTGAGGAACTTCATGATTTGGATGAAGACATCTTTGTATGTGTGTATACTTGTTGCCTTGAGTTCAAGAACCATTTTCATCAAACCATTCTCCAGGATCCTCGTATTATTTATATCAAAACAGGACTCTGCATTTTGAAGTCTTCTTTGAAATATTTAAATCCTTTAAAAATCTTTACATGTTCTAATTTTTACCTCTTCAAATCCTATAAGTCTTTTCCTGCTTCCTGCTAATTTTTATGGAACTATCTTACAAAGGAAAAGACAAATAAGGTGCCTATGTTTTTAAAAATAAATAAATGAAAAACCTCAAGCCATTTCTTGCCTGTGAGACAATCACAATAACAAAAATCTTACTTTCTGTGAAAGACACTGGGAGTCATATCTCCACTAATGGTTATGGCTAAAAGATCCTTTTGCCTGGGAAAGGCATAGGTGCATCCTGTTTACTAAGCAGCAAAAATGCAAGTCAGTGGAAATAGTGTTAAGGTCCGTGCCAAGAAGGTATATAGTCTTTGTGAAGCTCAAGAGATGAGATCCAGGTTTGTTTAACCACAAAAATCTGTGAAGTATTAACCAGGAGGAGGAGGGGGTTTTTTCCAAATAGACAGCTGAACCCTACAAAGGAACGAATCTAATGACAGATGGAGTCATCAAATTTGTTGGAAAAGCAAATGTAACAGTGCAGCAATCATATATACCAGTGAATAAAACATATCTAAGAATTTTTCTTTGCACTGAGGCAAAGTAGTATATAGTTAGATAAAATCTCTTAGCTCCAAATCAGTATCTGTGTGCAAACTGCCTCTTGGTAATGACCCCCAGAGTCATTACTGCTGAACTGCCCTCAGGTGCTTTTTGGGGAAAGCATTGCCTAGAAAGGGCCAAGCTCACACCAGGGCACAGTTTAACAGTTTGTTAGCATAAAGGATCATGCTCTAAAGGTCAGCAGTACCCTCAGATATGCTGAAATCTCCTAGTACTGGCACAGTTATTCCAGGAAATTTTTCTGGTAATGATTTCTCCCTTGCCCTGTCTTCCTTCTAACCCTCTGTTTTCCCAACCATGCAAATTAGAAGCTACTGGTGAAGTGGCTATTCTCAATTTGATTGGCACTAGAAAATGTCTGAAAACATAAAGGTGGGAAGCAAGTCTGGGGAAACTGAATGAGAAGAATTAATTATTGTAAGGAGGAGTCAAGGGAATAGAAGAAATATGAACCAAACTGTAGATCAAGGACCTGGCAGATGGAGTCTTCTGGAAACTTAATTTAAATGATAGAAGACTGCCAGGAAGGTAGCATTAACTGAAGAGGTTTATAAATGGAGAGAGAACAGCAAACAGCTCTGATTTTAGACAGAAAGCAAAGATAAGAAATTACTGTGGCTGTACCAAGAGTTTTAAGACAATGTGAGAATTAAGGAAAAGTCAGGCAAGGAACAAGGACGTCTCTCCATATGTATGAAGAAAACAATACTAGGGATTAACAAGGGGATAAAAATAAAAGGGTTGCGGGATGTAATAGGATTTAAATTAAATAATTAAAAATTTTCTTACCAGGAAAAAAAAATTCATAGAGTTAATTCTGCTCTTGGCAAACATTTACCTCTGGAAGTGCCTCTATCCACAAACTCTCAAGGAAAGCAGAGGCAAAAAGGCATATCTGTTCAGTGTCAGGACTGATAGTTCATTTTCATGGTTAAAGCCTATGGCTCTACATAGAAAGAGTAGACTAGAGTAGGAAATTCAAATACACAAATGTAAACATTCCTAGAAAGTGAAATGCTTTTGACAGTCTTCTAGAGTATCCTACAACCAAAATTTGCTACAGAGGTGGATGATAACGTGGGTGAAATAATGGCTTGCTCATCAGGCTCAAAGGGTTGTGATTTAATGTACCACGTTCAACTGGCAGCTGGTTACTGCTTCATGCCTGAGGGATCAAAATAATGTTTATTTTATTTATTAACAACCTCAGCAGTGGGGCAGAGGGGTGCACTCAGGACGTTCAAACTGGGCAGTGGTTGGTAGGCTGGAGGACAAGGTGCAATTCAGACAAACTTCAAGAGGCTGTATGAATACACCATCAGGAACCTCATTAAATCCCCAGCAAAGGTAAATGGCCTGAACTGGGGGAGCAAAAAGCCCAGGAACAGTATGTGCTGGGCACAGACCAGCTACAGCACGGCTTTACAGGAGAGAACCTGGGGTTCTGGTGAACAGCACATTGAGCATGAAGCAGGAACGTGGCATAAGGACAGCCTGTGGCAACCTGGGCTGCTCTAGCCAGGGTGAACCAGCAAGCTAAGGAAAGTGCTTCCCTTTTGCTCTGCTCACCCCCTCTGGGGTGCCATGCAGAGCTCTGGGCTCCCCAGTCCAAGACAGACCCTGGGAGGCTGGGGTCCCTCTATGAGTGAGCCACCAGGATGGCCAAGGGGACAGCACCAGAAGGGAGAGGAGAGAGCAAGGGAACGGGCTCGTTCTGCCTGAAGAAAAGACAGGGATAGTGCTGCTATCCCCAAACACCTCTCAGGGGTTATAGAGGCAGTGGAGCCAGACTCTTTCAAAAGGACACAGTGGTAAGAGAAGAAGCAATAGATGCAGGTACAGGAGAATTCTGATTAGAAACAGAAAATCCTGTTTATCTGTGGGGTGGTCTGACGCTGAAGCAGGTTGCCCAGAGAGGCTCTGAAATATTCATCCTTGGAGACATTCAAAACTCAACAAGAATTTTGTTGAGTTTTTAGACCGAGCAACTCAGTCGAATTTGATCTACTTTGAAAAGTCCTTAAAAGTCCTTTAAACTGGACTTTGAATATCTCTAAAAATATGTATGATTCCATAATTACAAAAAAGTGCTGGTTGATTTTGAAGGCAATTGAGGGTTGGAACTGCTACATATCTAAGTGGAGCCATCCCCTTCCTTTCTCAGAAAATGTTTCCTCATGCAACTATTAACTTGCCTGCAGCAGAAACCTGTGGTTTTTTTCCCTTAAGTTTGAAGTAGATGTCACATCAAATCATAACATAAAAACAGGTGCTTCAAGGTGGTAAAATCTTGATATTCCTGTCCTGACTCCTCTGTACCTGTCAAAACATAATGGAAACAAGAGTGAAGCCATGAAAAGCCTGACATGTCCAAGGAGGCAAAATAACCTTTTCCAGCAGTCTGAAAATTAGAGGTCTTCACTGTCACCACTTGAAATAAATCTAAGTCTAAAACCGACCAGAGGAGTTTCTCTGCTTAAGAGAAAAACCTGTTTTACACTTCATTAGAAATCTTTTACCCATTTCCAATAGTTTCAATACCTATACAACATGGAAGGTTCTCTGTGCTGAGGACTTAGAATTGGACCATTAATTTAGATTTTCTACTTAAAGAATTAATGTTCTGCATATAAGTACTTTGTCAGTAACTAGTGCTTCAGAATTACATTAGTAAGGGCAGACCAAAACTGCTGCTAGGGTGGCTCTCTTTTCTGTAGGTAAAAAAAAATAATAATTTCATCCAGTGCTCACAATCTCACAGTAAAACTATAGATAAAAAGGCTGATTTTTCTCTCTCTAAATCTCAGTATAAGTACTTGTGTACAACAGAATTTCAATTTCTGCTGTCAGATCTTACACAGTTTCCAAGTCTAGTTCTAAGTTGTCATTCTTTGTCATGTTTTTAATGATCAGAATAAAAATAAACTGTATGTGGTTTTCTTCAGTGTAAAGTGACTTAATGCTCTTCAGCCCTAGTACTCTTATTGTCTCTCTCAAGCATTCCTGTAATAGAGAGAACCTGAACTCTACATGGAGTTTAAGAGAAAACATGTTGTTATTCCATGAAGAACACCTCTGAGTAGGTTGGAAATGGGCACAAGTACAACTGAGCAACAGCAGACTCAGGCTTTCATTACCTTGGGAAGGCAATTCTGATGGCTGCTCTAAAGATTTTATATGTCCTTTTATTTCCAACTATACTTCACTTTCACACTATGTGTGGCTTTTCCTCCATTTCTCTTATTTCCCCTTCACATAGCCTGGTGCTCTGTGTTCTCTTCTGGGTCTGCTCTCACTGCATGCATATCCCATTTCAGTAGCACTCCATGAGAGACAGACAAGCAAGGCAATATGTGATTCTTTTCCTGTTAAATAAACTACCACCTGATGTAATGCACTGGTGACATGCCCATTTTTCACAGTTTCAGAGCCAAATTCTTGACTGCAAGACCTATGGGGAAAGACTGCTGTTCCCCCTTATTTATAAGACAAAAGTTGTATATTATGGACACCATGTAAAACACAGCTATCATGACCTGAATGCCATTATTTTCTTCTAGATTTCTTACAAAAGGTTATGTAGCTAAACTTCTCATAGTCTCCCATTCTCCTGGAAAGAAAACCACATGGAACACTTCCACAAAGGGACATGGACTGAACAATGATCTCATTAGGGAGAGGCCACTGTGTTCTCAGGAGGAAACATGCCTGTTTTCTTGGAGAGTTTCATCTGAGTTTGGTTGGTAATCCTCCACAGGAGGATTTGGTCCCAGATTTTGTACATTCTGAAGGAGTGGAAGATGACTACTGTTATGTAGCTTTATACACTTGCTTGCTTTTAATCAATTTTATTTCCTTGAAATGCAGAATAATCCTTAGGGTGCTGAAGCAGAATAAAATACCGCATTATGTTTCCCAGTCTTCTTAACAGAAGATGATGCATCCCTTCCCTCCCTGCTTCTGTAGAATCTGGTAGCTTTTCCTTCAGTCACCAGACCCACTCAGCAACAGGGAACTGTGCAAAAAGTATGTAGAGATATTGCCACTTGTCTCACTTCTATAGAAAGGCATATATATATATATATATATATATATCTGTAGTTTGTGATACTATAAAATAAGGAGTATTTAGGATTCAGGTGATAAAAGTCTGGATCATCACCAAGAGAATACTTTTAGGCCCATTTCAAACCTACTGATTCATTATTCCTTAAAGGTCATTTCAGATTCAAGTAGTACCCAGTGCACATCACATTTAACAGAATAAAAGAAATATTGAACTAAATTGTTACCCATGAAACCTGGTGCAGAGACTGAGAAAGGAATGAAAAGACATAGGAAAGGAGAAGACACTCTTAAAATACATGAAGAGAAAAAGGGAAGCAAAAATGGAAAGAGAAGTGCTGCTGAAACATCCATGCCTAGGTATCAAAAAAAAGGTTGTCTATAATTCTCAAATATGACTTGCAGATCACTTTCTTGGATCACAATATGGAAGAATGACTACATAAATAAGCCTTTCAAACTCGCCTGTATCTTCTTCAGTCACTGAGAACCTAAAGGTTTCTGAGAGCTTAAAGGGATTTTTAAAAGCAAAATTAGTCAGCAAGCTTATTTATTGTAGCAAGTTAAAAATTAGCTACTTTGGGGCTCAAACTGCAAGATAAACAGGAAAAAAGGAATGCAAATTTTACCTATCATCCCCAATTTTTTAATGGATTCAGGAAGAAAGGGAGAATGCCCAGTGCTCTGTTCTGGGACCCAGGTCTCTCCTCAGAGGTTACAACATGCTGATAGAAGTCTAGCTTGATTCTCTCACAGAATTAACCTTTCCACATGTTTATCAATTTCAGACGCAGCTAATTGCAAACAAGCTCTGAAAACTAAGTTAGGTTATTCCCAGCTCTGTGATACTGCTCCTGAAGCCCTCATTTGTGCCCTTATCTACACTCAAAATGAGCTGTATGAACCCTGGTAAAGGGAGAACACAGATATACCAGAGTGATAATTATTTAGTGTATATGTGCCCAGGGGACATACCCTATGAGACAGGGTGGGGGAACACTGCATGCAAACAGAACAAATTTATTTTGTAAATGAAATTATTAGATGTGGTTAAGGGTGATTTAATAGCCCATCCTCTATCCTAGTGATATCCAGCATTAAATAAATATCAGGGCATATATTGTGGAAATACTCAAAGGAGGTTCAAAATCATCAAAACCACAAGAAACAATGAATTCCACTTCATGATGTCTCTGACCATTTTGAATTACAAAATACAAAGAAAAGTCTGCTTATTTCACAGTCAGTGGTACTTGGTTGTTGATAAACCTGAACAGTTTTCTTAGTAAAATTATTTAGAGAATTTGACCCTTATTCACAAATGGTTTTAAGATGATGCTGGTCATTTACTACTTTTTGAAACTACTGAATGTTATACATACTGATGGATGCTACATCTTGTTTTTTGTGTTAGAGCAAAAAAAAAGGCAATGTATACTTATTTGAATTTCAAAAACCTTCACAGCTCCATTGAGAAATCCAATTCTGATTTCCTCTAAGGAAAAATGTATGGAGGATCAGGATGGGTGGGGGGAAGATGTGTCTGTTTTGTTCTTTTTGTGATGTGGTTTGGTTGGGGGCTTTTTTATGGTTGGTTGTTTTGTTGGATTTTTTTGTGGTTTTTTCATTTGTTTGTTTGTTTTGGTTTTGGTTTTTTGGATTTTTTTCTTTCCTTAAAGTAATTCTGGCCATAAATACAGCAAAAGAAAAAAAAAAGAAAGGACCAGAATCTCAGAAAGGAGAGGATGTGTACTTTCAAAGGTTAGAATTAAACAATTCCACAAAATTGTATTTTTAAGAGTGACATTTTAGCAGCAGAAAGATTCAGCATAAGGAACTGACAGCTCTAAAAGATGAACCAGGGAATAACATGGATATGCCCCTCAAGTTTGTTCCTTGGCCAGGTGTGGGCCCAGTTACTGAATTCTCTGCACTTCCCAGACTCAGAGCACAGCACAGTCTCTCAGGGAATGCATGCTAAGATGGTTTTACAGCAAAATTCCCTATCTGAGGTGCTCTGCTGATGTATTAAATGATCACCCACTGTTTTTATACCTGTACAGATTTTACAGTAGAGTGAGAACTTTCAGGAAACACATGAATCACACAAAGCAATTTCAAATTAATTTTCTTCTAAGTGTTATAGGCAGCAATTCTTATTGACCTCTATTTAAAAAAAGTTATTACATTAACAGCATTGATAAAATGTTAGTCATTAATGTTTTCCCATAATTCTGCAGAGAATAACTAGCAATTCACCAATGCTACAGGCTTTTGTGATTTGACTCAGTCTTGCAAGCTTAATGGATGTGATTAAATTGTTTTATGCAGAGTAAACATTTGCAGTGTTTCTCTTCTTGCTCCTGTCTCAACCTAAGCAAATAAACTGACTGCCAGCATCAGTCTCATGCTTCTCATGTGAAACCTATTGTGAACTTTCAAAGCCCAGTACTGTAAGAGAGAACCTGATGTACTTCTAAATAAATTCACAGATTAATTTGCTTTACAGTTTTGAACAATTAAGGTTATGGCCCCTGTCGTTTGTATACAAAGTATACTGTGGGAAATTAAATGCAGTTAGGGAAGAAAATAATTGTTCCCTATTTCTTTTCTGTTGCTTAAAATGTCTCTGCAAAATAAATATTTCTCCCATATTCATTCTTCTTAACACAAATAGTTTTACTTCCTTGGAATTTGAAGAGAATTTGCAGGAAAATATTAGATCAAATAAGTCGTACTTCTATAATAAAAGGTTGGCTTTCTAGAATGAGGAAATCATCCAGTAAAACTGAACGTGGATTAGTTGCTTTCCTTCACGTGTGTCTCATCTAGCATTGCAAAATCCCAGCTGAGACTCCTGTTTGGATGTGCAAGCAGTGACTGAAAATTCCCTTCAAAGGATTATTTAAAGCATTTACCTATCAATCCTTAAAATCCTTAAATCCTTAAAAGCCCTCTGGTTTGTTTACATGAGTTATTCAAGATCATACAATCTGTCAGTGGAAAAATCAGGACTGGACACCAGTGGCATTCAAGGGTTTGGCCTCCTGTTGCAATATCCCAGTTAACAATTTCCTGCCACGTGCACACACTTGCTCTCATCCCTTGCATCCCATTGCACAGCTTTAACATAATTCATATTTGACCTGTTTGGAGAAAGCTGGATATCACAGTGTAAAAAACCTGTTTTAAAATCCATCTAGGTTGTAAGAGATGCACTTTTAGAGTTTGGTCTCTGCTCAGATCTGATTTTTACAGAGAATATTTTGAAAAAAGGCCATTAACTGCTTTAAGGTCAGGTGGGGGTAAAGGAAATACTTTCACTTTAACAAAATACAAGCACTTCCTCAGAGTTTTCAAGCAAAAAATGTTTACATTTTGTAACTTGAAATTTGTCACATAATTATTTGCCACACAATGCACTAGAGAATAGCACATTTTTTTCTAAACCAGTTACTCAACTGATATTTGAATTTCAAACGAGTCTATGAAAACAACATACCCAGATCCTCTGCAGCTTTTCAAACCTTGGCTATGATAGAGCATACTCTTAAAAGAGTGAGGTAAAGATGAAGTCCTGGCTTCTGCAGCCAATAACAGAGTTTTGAAAGGGCCTGGGCTGATGCTGTAAAAATATTAGTGAGGTTGAGGTGGCAATAACTTTCCTGTAGCTGCAGTGGATGGATACACTGGGGATCAAAATTTTTCTTGTTGAATGTTTCCAGAAGGCATTTGTTTCTTACTCCCAGATCAAAGACCTTATAAGAGAAAAGAAGTCTGGGGTCTGGTGCTGATGTTCTAAACCTCACTTCTTACAATGACTTCCTGTGCATGGTCTCTTCCATTAGGATATGAAGAAACCAAGATAGACCTGTCTTGTCTACACAGTCTAGCAACCAGAGGATATAAGAATAAGATCTTCCTTTCAGCAAGGTTCTTTGTTTGAGGATTTGGGTTTTTTCTTGTTCCCACTGGGTGACCTTTGGTGCTTACGAAACAGAGGGGAGCACGAGCAGCCAGGATAATTGCCTCTGCTAGCCAGGGGTTTCATCACTCCTGTGTGCAAACAGTCTCTAGACTGTTCTCTTTCCAGGTACCCTCGAAATCACGGGTCAAGAGAGCTGAAGCAAATTGTGGGGTTCTCCTAATTAGGGTGCCTCTGTTTTCCCTGGCTGACTGGTAGTTTACAAACATAATTTAGGATGCTGCTCTTGACCTAGAAAAGCTTTTAGAGACAGTTTTTATGAACACCTATGTCTCTCCTTTGGCAATGCTAGTCAGTATTAGTGAAGGTGTTTATTTTCAACGTGTTAAAAAAGGATTCTTAGTTTCTCTCTCTGGAATTCACTCCCAAATGTCATTTTAAAATGGTTACTCCAGTTATTTTGAATTTCTAAGACATACCTAGAGATGTTTCTCTGTGTTCTCATTTGGGTGAGAGTTAATTAAATTCTTTAGTTGGTTGGGTTTTATTCCTTTTCTTGGGGATGAGAACATACTACCACTTTTATTCTTGGTCAGGTACCCAATTTTCAGACCTGTCAGAGAGTACAGACTGGGGCAGGCCATCCAAAAAACAGGGCTCTTAATAGCAGCCCCCAGAATGGAGGGGATGGAAATATTTTTCTGGTGTTAGATGCATCTGAAGGATTGAATTAACCAGAGCAGCAAGGCTCCTCCTCCTGAAAAGTCCGGGCTTTGAGAAACATCCTCCACCTGGGAGAGACAGCTGAAGAGGAACATTCAGGGAAAGCAAGTGTGGTAGAGCTTGGTGGAGGCAAATGTTGGTGTCATGAAGCTGCTGCTGCTTCCACTGAATCAGGCTTGGTGAGCAAGTAATTGCTAAAGCTGAGAGGAAATGTTTCCATGAGCACCAGCCTGAGTGGTGCAAGACACTGTTGGACTCTCTCAGAGAGAAGGAAAACTTTTGGCAGGGAATTACTGGAAAGTCAAGGGGGCTTTTGTTTGTTGTTATTTTTGTTTTTTGTTTTTGTTTGCTTATTGGTTGGTCACAACTTTCACTAACTGAGACCTGTGAAGAAGTGTTTAGCACAGTTAATGAAAGATGCCCCTTCTGACTGAAATGCTCAAGACTGGACTGTACAGCACTCTGTCATTTTCTACTGAGCTTATGGCTGGGCACTTAAAAACAGGAACTGAAATAAAGCTAGAAAAATGAGAACTGCAAGACATGAGGCACTGAAATCAGAGGATTACACTGAATTCTTGAAGTTCAGTAGAAGTATTCAAGGGTTGTGTCTAACTGTATTTAAATCTATACTTTAGGAATTAACCTCAAATATGTAATATAGGCCTGAAACAGGGAGTAACATCTCTATAATGGCCTGTAATAACATTAAACAAAACTTTACACATGAATCCTGCTTTTCTGTTTTCCTTTGTTTGATTTTTATGTTTTCTCACATTTTAAAGGCCTTCATTTTCTGCTGTTACCTGTAATATAAGATTTTCTTCCTGGTCTCCTAAATCTGAATACTCTGTAAAAGCTGAGCTGCAGCCAACAATTTCAAGATGTGCCCATTCAAATAAAACTGGGCTATAAAGCAGTGTAATTCCTGCAAATGAGAAGCAAACTCTATTACTGGCAGAATTCATCCCATCAACATCTATATGCCTTTAGAAACTAGACTTCCATAATTGCACTAGCAACCCTGTCTCCCTACACAGTTCCCACTGAGAGGGGGTGAAGAAAAAAAAAACAACCCAGCATTTCTTGAGCACAAATAAACTGGCTTCTTTTAGATATTTTATTTAGGATGAGAGAAATTCTGTTGCAGAATTGCATATTGTTTATCTGGTGCCTATAAAGTGAAGGTGGCATGATTAGTATTTGTCTGATAAACGCCACCCTGAGCATTAACAGAAAAACAGCTTAGTTGGATTTCTGTTTAAAAATAAACAGATACAACAACCAAATCTCCTTGCCTTGCACTGTGACAAGATGCATCTGTAAATTTAGAATAAGGGTCTTTTTGACCATAAGTGGCAGTAGAATAAGTAGCAAAATGAATAAGCAGAGTCAGTTCACCCCACGTTTTTAAAGGTATATTCAGTTAAAATTATCTGTAGCAAATGTTTGTCTTTTGTTTTGAGATTCAGAGGTTCATATTAAATATTTGCTTTCTACTTCATCTCCATTTAGGCTGATACAAAACAGATGCTAAAATCTGTTTCTGAACAGATTAAGAGTTTTGAATCTTCAAAGTTAGGAGCTTTGAGAATCTTCACATCTTCCCATCATTCTCATAAGTTGCATGCACAGTGTTATTTCTGGGATTTTCTTTAAGTGATTTATGTGTTTTCTCTCTTGAATGTTCTTGCTCTTGGAACAAAAATAAATATGCACCTTCTGATTTGCTTGTTTAACCTGATAAGGTACTAAGATTAACTTTTTTTTCATTAATTTGCTAATAAGGAGACATTAGCAATCAGAAGAGAGTCTCATTAAGGATTTCATGCACACTGGCTGGGGATGTGGCAGCATTTCTCTAGCAGCACTGGCCCTGTTCAGCAGATGTTAATGAAGGATTGATTTTGATGCCATCTTTAATGAAGACATGAACTAAAAGATTAGGTCTTTCAGTCAAGCTTATCTGAGATTCTGAAAATAATTGAAAAGCTTAAAGTGACAGACTGGGACAAGACTACTCTAATGTAAACAAACCACTAAAAATACCAGGCTATCAAATATTGATTGAGTGCTTGCACAGAAAAAACAGAACAGAATATTAATTTAAAAATTAATTAGGATGTATTCCAGAATGATTAATTGTTTTCCCCCCACACTTCATATATACTCAAGAGATGTCAATAAAGCCACCAAATGCATTTAGCAAGACATGATGACCTGTTTAAACTGGAGCAGCATCTACTTTTCCTGGGTAGCTTTAGATAATGTGGAATGAGAAAAGATAATTGAAAGTGGCACCACAATTTAAATTTTCGTGTCTTTTGAGAACCTAATCTCTGTTTTCTAATCTCCTATCACCAGAGATTTATTTTTTACATAACTATACCCAGAATAATTTTTAAAATTTACTTTTTTTAGTTCCTGTGTGCTTTTTGTTAAGTCATGTCATGGTTTAAGAGAAAAGATGCATTTGCCAGTTTGAGCGAATTTTTTGTTCTTTAAAAAAGTCTTGACAAAACTAAATTTGGAAATTTTGTTGTCTATAACTATTTCTTGGTCATGCATCATGACTTATAAAGTCCTTCTATGGATCTGATTGAGTTCTATCTTTTGAGGGGAGGGATGTTGCAGCAATCCATTAGTATGAGCAGCACACAGAAAATAACAACAGAGCTTAAGTGTTTTCCCTTGTTGTGAACCAGGTAGGTCAAATTTAAGATGGCAGCAGTGAAACAAATATTTAAGTAAAGAATCAATCTTTATTTTTACTTCCCAGTTGAAGTGGTTAATGGATCTTATGGACCTACACACTTGATGAGATGTAGAATAGCACACCTTTGAAATCAGTGCCTTGGAAAAACTTATTTGCAGCTAGAGGCACAAACATGCACTTTGAAAATCCATAGAAATATCTATTCACTTTTACAACAAAGAGCCTAGAATATTACAAGGTGGATGCAAGACATATTTTTCTTACTGTTTTTTTTTCCTGTTAGTCATTTTATACTTTGCATAATCTTTCTTTCTTTGTTTCCATTTCCATTTAATTTCTTCTCATGCTCTAAATAAAAGCACAGAAAAGACAAGAGTGTCTGTACTCAAATATTTGATTTTCATTTTGATTGCTGGAAGACCTGATGTAATATTAGAAATATTTCTAAACAACAGCACTGTTTCTTTTTTCTCCCCCCAATTGAAATCTAAAGATAGTAGACTAACTGTAATAAGAAGCTATCTGGCTTTAATATTACCTGATGTAGCAGACAGAAAAAAAAAGTATTTTTCATTTAATGCTTCAACATATCTTGCTTAAATGTAGGACTATTAAAAGAATTTTATTTTTCTTGTGAAGAATTGTCCACACAGTCTCTTTCCAATTCTACTTCAAGGTATATATGTATAAGGGAACTAAAAATAGGAGTTTGGCCACAAGAATCAAATAAAAGTCTCAGTATTGATGTAAAATACTGTGCATTTTCTCGTGAATTTTTTAATGAAAAAAAAAAAGCCTCTATTCAAAGCTATTTTTTTATTGAGAGTCACCTGTGCTCTCTGGTAACACTGCTGTAATACAGCAGAGATGGTGAAGTACTCCAGACCTTTTTATCTATAACAGTGGCTGTCTCTGCCTCAACCTATGCTCTAGTCTTAGTTCACACCTTTTAATGAAAAAGGTATGTAGTTTTATGTAACACTGGAACTATTTCTAGTCACTTTCTTTCTCATCCTGCTTGGAAAATTTGGATATTCTGCTTGGATGGGCCACATAATTCAGTGATGCAAAGAGATTCCAGTGGTACTTAGTTCCCACACCCATGTCTGAAGTTCTCATCCCACTGTTTAGTTTTGTCTGCTTTTCCCACCTCCAAGGTTTGCCAGTGTTTCATCTGCTTGAAAAAAACCCAACTCTGTATTCAATACTTTTACTTTGTTGGGACTGGCAAGACTCCTAGATTGTGCTGTTTTTAGGAACTAGAAGTGACAACAACTTTCCTTGCTATTACAATGATTGTATTCTTTCTCTGTTTCCTCGGGGTACTCTCTCTTTGGGATTTCAGGTATCTTCCAATCCACATCACCATTCCTCCCCATCTCTGCTTGCTTGACTGGGCTTTGACACATTGTAGGGAAAGTCCAATTCTTTGAGAAGTGCCTAAACTCTACATCTTTGTTTTCCTTTGAAACACTGAAATAGCTTGAAAGCTATGTCTGATGGATTTTTGGTTTATGGGCTTAATTGTTCTGATTCTTTGCCATTTGTGAAGCATAAATGCCCCAGCTTAAAAACACAATTAATAATATTCTCATGACAAGTTTCATCTATGGCTGACTTTCCCACTTGGCCTAGCACAGCTGTTTGGCATTCCTGTTGCTGGGTCTCAAGTATGACTAAACTCTGTTATAACACGGACCTAAATTATAACTCTTCTAAATTTTCTATTAAATGAAATTGTCACTCTTCATTTCTTCACACCAAGAGAACTCTTCATTTCACAATATTTTTATAGTGCTTTTATTCTGTCAGTGTTTTTTATGGTGTATTGTTTAATTTGGTTTGGTTTGGTTTGGTTTGGTTTGGTTTGGTTTGGTTTGGTTTGGTTTGGTTTGGTTTGGTTTGGTTTGGTGAGGACAACATTTAGGAAGAATCAGATACCCTTCAAAGAAATGATGGAAAAGGGATAAATGTGAAGTGTCAACAGGTAGTGGTAACAACCTCAACCACAGGCAGTAATCAGGGCCAGAATGATTAAGAGCTACTGATGTACTGAAAAATGTAAATGTGATGATAGTATGAACATATGAGGTACTGTCAGTAGAGACAGATGATTATCAAAGGCCTGATTAAGCAGTTCCTAAAGAATCTCCTGGATAAAAGTGGTAAAAAGGTTTGCTGATTAGCTAAAGAAAACCAGAGGGAACATGACTCTATGTGAAGTGGAAAGAGAACTGCCTAAAAGGCTCCAGCTGCAACAAAGGTTAATGTTGTTTTCACCTGAAATAAAAAAGAGGTTTCTAGCTCTGTAAGGAGTGAAGGTGCAGAACAGCTATCCAGGAGGAACAGGCACAAAACCTGTGTGAATATCAATGTAGCATGCAAAGAGATTTGTTTGGGGTTTCTAACTCTAGACATTGCTTAAAATATCAGGGAAGGTCATAAGTCAAACACTCAAAAGTTGTGACATTTCAAAATTAAACCTTCCTGCCTCTGCAAAATTTATGTTGCTGTTTCCCATATGCAGGATTTCTACAGCACTCCTACAGAAAGGACAGGTGCTGGGAGGTCAGTGGTATACGAAACAGGAATGTGGAAAGCAAGGATTTGTGAAGAAGGCAGTACCCAGGTAAGGCTGTACAGAGGGGGATTCTACTCTGTGTCAGAGAAGCTTGGCATGTTGCAGTTTCTAGGATGGCTCACAGCATTCTCTATAGATTCTGCCTGAAGAGCACAAGAGCAAAAAATCTCTGTTTTTACCTGATGTAAAACAAGTCCCAGTGTCAACACTTTTCACTAAGTCAAATGAGCAAATGGGGATATCTGAAGAGGCAAGTGCTGGCTGTTGTTTTAAATTAAAGGAACAATTATCCACATACAAAGCCTTAATAAATTAAGGATATTGAAATAATGTCTATTTTTCAATGTTTATTCCATGTAGGTTTTTTCTGACCTTGAAAAGAGTAATAGGAGGAACTAAGGTTTGGGAGATTTGTGGTTTGTTTTACTTTCTGATTTTCATATAAGAACCACTATTATGCTCTGATTGTTTATTTGCAGGACAGCTCATAAAACAACTACAATTTAATTTAAATCAATTTCATTTTAGGTTTGCAGCCTCCCTTTTTTTCTGTTTGCAAAGGTATATTCAAAAGGACACTGTTACTCTAAGTTGCCAAACAGATCTGAACTCATGCTGGGTCGAGAAGTGTTTGCAGGATCAAGTCTTACAGTAACTCGTGTATCATAATGATCAGGATGGGGCAAGATTGATGGGGTCCAGTCCTAGGAATGTCATCACAGGCTGGGAGAATTTGACAACATTTCATGATAAATTATTAATAAAGAAACAAACAAACTAATGTTTGCTCTTCAGGTAGCTCCCACAACATTTTGTGCTTTTGTTCTGCAGCACCAAGAGAAGGGACATAAGTTAATTAACAACTGTTTTACTAAAGTTCCACTGACATCAACGATGATGCAGATTCAAAGCAAAGAGTGAAGAGGGCTGGATTACTTTTGATGTAGTTCTTTTCTGAAGTGCTGGCAGAATATTTTAAAATCATCAAAATGTACTTTGCTCTGTCAACAAACTCACTGCTTTAAAACCATCTGAGTTTAACCTTCAGACAGAGACCATACTTGGCCAATTTGAACTGAAAAAGAAATATAATGAAAGCTGTGAATATGCAGTATGAGTAGTCTCATGGAAATTGATGTGCATCCTAAACAATAAATGTAAACAAACAGCTGCTACAATCCCCTGAAATGGCCCATCTGAGATTGTGAGATTCATTTGTAGAAAACCTTGGCCTTTTGAATTGGAATGTAAGAACTACATGAGGATTCTGTGCACCTCTGAGGAAATAACAACATATGTTCAAAGTAAAAACATGGCATTTGCCTAAGAAATGAGAAACAGTCGTTTGAATTTTCATTTATAACTATGGCATTATTTCTGAAATTATGTTTCACATTCTCCATCTGCCTTTTTTCTGCTATTTTTTATACTGACCTGCAATTTACTTGAAATGGGATTTAGACATATGAGAAAAGTATAGCTGGGAATTCTGCCCACTCTGAATCTTGAAAAACACAATTTATGCAATTTCTATACTAATACTAAGGAGGATTCAGAAAGATCTATTGTTAAACTGTGAATAATTATGAAGTGCTGTTAATCACTCCTATTAAATTTTGATGCAAAATAAAATGCTGAGATTTTTATAGAAACTAGAAACTCCTTTTCAGGCCATCAAAGCTTTATCTCCAGCACTGGTGGTACAAAGGGCACGTGTACAGGGAGCTCTGGCAGGCAGTGCTGGTCCCTGAGCACTCAGAGAGACTGGAAGGCTGGTACCCCCCAGACCAAATGAGAACAGACATGATGGTGCCAAAACCAACACCAGGTTGTGGAGTATTATCAAAGTTATTCTTCCATGTTGTCCTCTACTGGCTGAAATATGCTTTTCAAAAGAAAACACTATAGTGATAAATGCAAACAAACAAAAAAAACCCCAAACCAAAACACAAAACCCCAACAACAGAAAAAGGAAAATGTAGAAAGCTTCACAGACCTTCTGAACTGATGAAATTCAACACCCTTGTAATTTTTCAGCTGAGTTTTTTCATTTGCTGGCTTTAAAAACAACTTAAAAATGAACATTTGAGCTGCTCAGCTTAGACTTCCTTAATAATTTATTAGAGAGAAATGGGCATTTTCCAGATGTGAATTCACTTACCTATTTTTGATCTTTACTTTCCAGTGACATGAGTTGCATCTAGTAGTGCCTATTTTTCTCCAGTTCAAAGGGAGCCCAGTATGACTAGCTCACATCTCAAGACCTCTGATAAAAACATCTCCAGTTGTTTAAATTAATCCTATTTTTTCCTCTTTCAATAACCTTATTCTGCTAATGATCCAGCAAAATAAATTTTGATTCAAGAACCTCAAATGGTTTTAGGCACCAGAATTCAGCCCTAACAACTCAAAGAAAAATCTTTAACATTGCTATTTCTGGAGCTGTTTCTTACTGTTCACTGCTAACATGAGCTGTAGCTTCACTTTGAAGGACCTTTGGTGGAATTAATACTCTGTTCAGCTTTAAATCAGAAGAATGATCAGACAAAAGAAACCAATTTCATATCAACTTAGCATGAAAAATATGATAAGTAATCACAGAAACGTCTCCAGTAGCTTTGGAGATACTTTGCCCTAAATTTTCACAGTGCATTAAATCATTGTAAGCAAAAATTTAAAAATGCAATATGAATAATGCAATCAAGAAAAAAAGTCTGAAAAGCTGGGAGATTTTTTCTAACTGGCTAAACAACATCCTCAAACATACTGGAAAAAGCTGCACATCCCTTGACTTAAATGCATTTTTTGTGGAGTGCTTTGTACCTTTCAAAGCACTCTGTTGACACAAAGATGGGAAGCATCATCAATTCAGTGATGATCAGATGTCACTAGAAAAAGTGAGGAGTAGATGACCTTGACAAATGTTAATTGATGTGAGTTAAAATTTAAAACAGTGTGAAGAGAAAGGGGGGGAGGGGGGCAGAAATCTTTGTCTCCCTGTATTCAACACTGAGACAAGCTGGTTGTCTGGGCTCTCTACACTGTTAACAGAAAGAGAATAAAAAACACATCCAGGAGGTGATTTATCCCAGACATCTTTGAATGTCCCTCTGGAGATGTCTCTTCCTCTCCCTGCACTGACTGCAGAGGGTGTTCATGTGATTTATACCCCATACCCAGCATTTAGACAACTAGAGTCAAGCAAGATGAATTCTGCCCTGGGGAAAGGAAAAAAAGTCCATGGTAACTTAGGAGTTCATCAGTTTTAATTGATTAAGGAGAAAGAAGTGAGCATACCAGTAATTCACAGAATGACTCTAAGCCACCACTCTGCTTCAGGCATGAAGGGTAAAAGGCATCCTGAGGAAAGCCAGACAAGAAATTTTCCACAGACAGAGAAGAAATATTGCCACTATATAAAAATGGGTCAGATCTCATCTGGAATTTGATGTATAAGCACCAGTAACAGAAGAGAACTATTTAAATAAAAATGCATTAGAATTAGCTTTTTCTTCAAGGCTTTGGTAAGAAATTAAAAGCAGTGATGTTCTGGGAACAGCAGTCTGCAAAGAAAGACCATCAAAACCACAAGTGCTTTTAAGACAGATCTTGAGCCTGCCTGTCTGCACTGAGAAAACACAAACAGACTCAGCTAGAAGAAGGTACCTTTCAATGCAAAGGTCCTATTGACATAAGAGATATAAACAGTGCAAATTTTTCTGCAGGGAATAAAACTCCCAATCTATTAATGTGTAACTTTTGAAGTACAAATAAGGACATTCAGGAAGACTAATGCAATTTTAAATTAGATTCCTTTTCAAACTTTGCAAAGAAAACTGCATTTTCCTGAATTTTGGAATAAGCAGGGAAGAAAAAAATAAAGCTTAAAAAGCAGCAAGTAAAAAAACCAAACTAGACTGCAATATCTTCCAATGTCATTTAAATAAGTTACCAGTGGGTAACTCAGTTACACAAAATTAAGTTTCTTTTAAGAATTTTTACTGACAATACTGCAAATGTTATAGGAGACCTCAAATCGATATTGACTGTGCTGATACATTGTTTTACATGCAAGACAAGCCTTTGTGTATAATCAGGGTTTTTTTTCATAATCTAGTGGTTAATTTACTCATTTATATGGTCTTTCATACAGCAAGAGGAGAGAGAAAAAACATTGAATACTCTTTTGTTTAAATCAGTAAGACTGGCAAGAGAAAATCAGTCAGAAAAAGAACAGCAGCTTTGAAATTGACTTTATAAAATATGAAAAAGAATTTAAATTGCAATCTTACCTTCATGCCATAAGTAGAGCCATGTGGGCTGAACAGGCTGCCTCCACAGAGACACAGGAGTTGTCCAAGGCTCTTCAAGTGTTGGTGCAGGTCCCTGAGCCTTTCCACTGGATGCAACTTTGTCTTTTTATGGAGGACATGCTGGCAGGAAGCTCCATAGAAGCATCTTCAAGGCAAAGGTTGTCTGCTTTTTATTTTCTTTCCCCCTGGACAAGCCCTATCAGTGTACAAATGAAGCAGTTGAAAGGCACATCCTCACTTGCTCTGGTGAATACTTACCCTTCCTGACTGGTCAAGGAATGTACTAATGCCTTGCTCTTGTAGTCCTTCCATATATTTTAAGAAGATTGTTTTTAATATTCTGTTTCATTAATTTAAGGAGAAGATGCTGCAGTGAACATTTTAGTTTTTAAAGATGGGAACTGCTTTTAAAAGTAAAACCTCTAATTAGAAGAAAGAGGCATCCTTAATGAGAATGTTGCTTTTTGAGACATGGTTTTCAAGTGCAAAATATAAGTATCTGAAATATATGAATGAAAACTGAGATCACAGTTATAAAAAGCCAAAATTCAGTATGATAAATAGCTTGAAGTGTCTAATCCAAGTAGTATCCTGCATAGGTAGTAATGTTTCAGGGACATTACACTTGTTGAAACTTGACTAAGATATAAAGGTACATCTGGCTGCTTTAGGCAGGAGAAACTCAGCTGTGCAATTAGCTGTGCTGCATTTGTGCCAATTATTTGCCCGTAGAAGGGACCTGTAGCAGAAGCCCTGAGAAAGGTACTCAGTGGGCCTGGAAAACATCAAAACTTTCCACCAAAACATGCTGACTTTGGACTAGAACTAAGGGAGGGAGCCCAAGCAGTTTTCTCCTCTTACTGCAGAAATCAGCTTAAGATAAGCTGGAGAAGTAAGCTTGGGTTTATGCACTTGGAGAGGTTTGATATTGGGGCTCTGTTTTCTCAAGGCTGCCAGTTCTTTGATCCATTCATGATGATTTCACATCAGAAATTGTTGCAAGGATGACAGGATGCACCATTTCAGCAAAATGACGGATCAGGAAATTCTTCAGGCATCCATGGCATCTGCATTGCCAACCCAGGGACAAACTAGATCCTCAGCTGCATCTGTGGCCATTTCATTGGCAATAAAGGTTTAAAGTAAAACTGGATCCTCTGGCATCTCTTTCAGACAAAAACCAAACCTAAACCAAACAACAAACAAACCAGTCCTGGCCACTATGAAAATGGGATTCCCATAAAGTCC
Source organism: Luscinia megarhynchos (assembly GCA_034336665.1). Lineage (NCBI taxonomy): Eukaryota > Metazoa > Chordata > Aves > Passeriformes > Muscicapidae > Luscinia > Luscinia megarhynchos. Next base: position 18,617,979 of record JAPFBE010000003.1, read on the forward strand.
TAAGATTACCTCCTTCCATGGATACTGAAAGACTTATTTATATTAAAGAAGTCAAACCAAACCCTGGAACACAGGCTAAAGCCTTCAGGTTGTTACCAATAATACTTAGATATACCATTTTTAAACCTGTCCTATATACAAACTTAGAGTTTAGCACATGAAAAAGAAGGTTTACAAGGATAAAGCTGTTGATGACATTTACTGTCACCTCATGCTGTCATTTGAAAGGCAAAAACAACATGGGAGAATCTTGCAATGAACTGCCAAAAACGATTTACAAAACATATCTTCTCTCTGTAGAGCAACTCAAAAACACTGTAAAAACCATTAGCATTGTGTAACATTTCAGTGTTGCCCATTATCAAATTATAACATAAAAAATGGGAAGGTAGTGCTTGTTGTTATTAGTTCTCTGCACATGTGATAGAGGCAACTATCTTCTTTTGATCCTCTGTTCATACTACGAAACAACAGTAACATATTTTATTATTATAAGCATAATTCCTCTTTGTTGATACAGGCTGCTGTCCCATTGTCCTTTATCATAATCCACAGGTAGAACAGAGAATAAAGACTGGTCTTCAAGACAGAAATGTAACTTACCAGTAATTAGTCTTCTTTAGGATGCACAGACTATAAATAAAGCTGTTCTGAAGGTACACCTACACCTTATCCCTCCAGACTGCAGAGATTTTTCCTTTGCAGTAACTATGGATGATGTATTCACACTGTTGTCATCACCTTTGACACAACAGTATAAAACTCCCCTTACCATGCCATAAATTGTTTAAATGATCAGCCACACAGACATGGCCTAAAATATTGAAGCAAGCCCTACTAATAGAGCTCATAGAGCTAATAGAGCTTCTTTCCTTTTTAACTTTCAAATTAATATCCACATTTTCTCACAGTGTGTGACTTCATAAAATTAACTGACATGTATTATCAGAGGTTCTTGACTCTACCAAGTGCTGTGGCTGCTCTTGAGGCAGCTCACCAGAGATGGCACAGTGCCTGGGGAAAGAGTGGTGGATATACTGCAGGACAGTAACTCAACAGTCTCACAAAAGCTGTACACTCAGTGGGAAGTATCAATTCCTAAGTTTTATAGCAAATACTGAGACACCTACCATCCATCTAGATAACTGCTGGATCTGTCAGATATACACAGTCTGCACATTCCAGACATAGCCTGGACTACAAATATAAAGGGAGCTCTTTTGCTATTAAAGGTACAAAATAAAGCATGTTTCTTAGAAGCCCAAGGGAAGGTGAAAGAAAGCATAAACAAATAAGTGATGTTAAAGATTCTACCTTCAGCAAAAATGATGGCTGCACCTTAAGAGCTGGCCTATCTTTGGAGAGAAAGGTCAAAGAAGGAATCACAGGGGTATGGATTTCTCTGGTTTTCTAACAGAGAAGATAACAACCATGAATGCCACTTTTTTTCTGGAGAAGGTGAATCCATGAAAACATGAAACACCAAATTAAAATTCCCATAAGTGCCTTGTCTGGCAGACAGAATGATCTTGATAAGCACAGGTCAAGGCTGTGAGGGATGGTAAACAGACTTCATTGAGAGTAAGAAACACGCAACACAAAAGACCAGACTGCTTCAGTTTGAGCAGGTACCTTGGAACAGACTGGACTGATGGGAAGGCCAACAAAAACATGAACCCAAAAATCTCATCTAGTTAATAATTTACATTCCATTCCATTACTTGTAAGGCACAAGTGCTGAAAGAGTGAGTCTTCTTCCATCTGCAGCACAGAGAGAAGCATTTCTAGACTCAGATGACCAAACATCCCACACTCCACAGGAGCAGGTAGATGAGTAGCAGCAGAAGTCTCTGAGAAAGGGAGAAAGTCTTGATATTAAAATTCTGCATTCCTCATCCCACCTTACCTTCACTGAAACTGGGGACACAGGGCTGGAGGATATGTTTAATCTACACTATCAGGGGACTGTCCAACAAGCAGCCTGATAGTTCAACTACTCTTGTGAAGGTGCTTAAGTTACATGATTGAGAGTTCAAGATAGAGGAAAATTAGCACTGTGGGACACAAACTGATACATCAATCTCTCTGTCATACATCCACTGGTAGAGTTCAGACATTTTTTGGGGGAGGCAGATAAAATACTAATAAATGAATATAGTTCTCTATGAAATTCTGCCAAGGGCTAATTAAATACTGGAAGGGAGAAAGGAAACCTACACACATCCCTTTCAGGTTATCAAGTTCCAAAATGAGCAGTTTAGTGGTGAAGTCCTCATTTGAATGAACAATTTTAGATAATGTGGAACTCCACAATATGGATGTGAAGTTTTGGTCCCTCGGCCGGTCCCTGTCTAATCCTGTTGCCCAAATGGACAGTCAAATCAGAGGGAACACATCTAATGCCACTTTCTAGAAAGGTAGAAAAATGTAAGCATCATCCCCCAGTGGAAACTTGATTCTACCACCACATGAAAAAGTTTGCACACTTCAAGGAATAGCAGTGCTGATGTAGGGACTTTGTCTATGCTGTAATTCCTGTCCCTTAGACTGAAAAGTTCTGCTTCATTTTAGCATCATGGAAAGGAGGAAGCATCACCTGGAGGATGTCTCTTAGGACAACCATTTCTGGCTGTGTTGAAATGAAAGCCTTTCCCTGTCAGAAGGTGACAAGCATTTCAGCTTGGCCAATATTCATGTTTTGAAGTTTTGCCCTCACAGATAAGAAGAGCTTCTTAGGCTACTAGATAAACACCCAGATGCCTTCTCCTTCCACTTTTAAAAGCAATGGAAAAGGATCATGTAGGTGCCTTATTTTGAGGGAGTAGAGACCTCTTAAACAGGTGGCAAGATATAATTCAAACCTCTCTGATTAAAAAGGTAATCCTGACAGAAGGCATGGTTGGAGAACAAATTATAAGAACTTAGTTGGCCACTGAGAAAAACTGAAATAGTGCTAGGTAACATCTGTCAAATGTTTTGAGAATAAGAGATGGCTGTTTCAAGTGCAGGTACCATAAGGAGTAAATACCCCAGAAACCTGAGCAATAAGGTCCATATAAACCCAGTGAAACAGAAAAACCACTTAAAAAAAGGAATTTAGAGTATTTTCCTAGTGGAGTGGTACTTGGTTCCTTGTACTCTTCCTTAGCTTTGCAGGCTCAGAGTAAACAATTGCTTTTTATAAGAATGACAAAATGAGCTTTAAAATGCAATTATTTCCTGTTGCATAAAAAATGTGCCACAGTCTCTTTGTAAAAGAAATGTACCTCAAAATCAATACTGAAACATTTACATTTGCTAGAGTACTCCTACCCTTATGAAATCAAAGCTTTGCTCCCAGATGTCATAGGCCAAAATTTGCTCTCCCCAGAATCCATTTCTTTACAAGCTCTAATGGAAGATTTTGATCAAATCTAATTAATTTCCACCCATCAGCATCTCCAAATTCCTTTGGAAGAAAATTCAGATTTTATTTTGTGAACACCTATAGGAAAATATATTCACTATTTTATATATTTTATTTTAACTTATTTTATTTCTTTTATTTTAGACTTTAATGGTGAGTCCCTCAACCTCTCTATGGCTTTGGCCAAATCTAGGTCTGAAAAGATATCAGGGCTGTTCCACAGATAGTGCAGTGGAAGACTGTGATCACATTCTTTTTGTGCAGGACAGCTACTGCTGAATTTTGAGTGGCAAATTATAAATACTGGTTAATGTTAGTGCCACATGTTCACCACAAAGCTATTCATGACGTTAACCAAGTTTTCAATTTGTAAGAGTTTAGTGCTTAGTCCAATGAGGTTCTGGCCTTTAACATCTGCTGCTACAATGCTACAGTTACACCCTAGTGAGCCAAATTAATCCCTGATAAAATACTACTAAACTCAACTGCATTTCAGTGCAGTAATCAGGTCTCTCTTTGATATAAATTGTGCGACAAAGTTACTCAGGAATACACTTTTCAACTTCAAATTATGTGCTAGTGTGATTATTTCACATGTCTGGTGAGGACACCATGAAGCATTCTGGATCTTCCAGTGATCATGAATTGATGGAGCACTAATGAAATAGAAGGAAAAAAGTGTAGGTATGCAGCTTTGTTTCTTGATGTCAAAATGTCAAACTTTGCCCAATTATTTGATAAAACAGCCTGAACTCAAAGACTCAAACATGACAGGCATTTTGCCAGGTTAAAAATCACTAAATATGTAGTGTATATACAAAAGCTTATAAAAGTATTGTATATATAACATTATATAATTTAGCAATTCTTTATTGCCTTAGTGCAGCAGGTACATAGTGATGGCATTCCCTCATGTAATGAAATTAAAATGTGCAATTAATGCAGGAATCAATTAGGATGGCACACAGGAAGACAAGGTTACCTTAATGCTCAAGATTAATAGAAAAGGGCTATAATTCAGCAGCAATTGATGTGCAAGGTCATATGCCCCAGAATTAATAACAGTTATGTCTATTATCATCCAGTACTCTCCTTAGCTGGACAGGACAAGCTGAATCATAGGATGTTAGAATCAAAGAACAGTTTGGGCTGGAAGGGACCTTTAAAGGTCATCCTGTCCAACCCCCTGTGACAGGCAGGGACATCTTCAACTAGACAAGGCTGCTCAGAGCCCCATCCTGACTGACCTTGAATGTTTCCAGGAGTGGGATACCTACCACCACTCTGGGCAATCAGTTCCATGCCTCACCATCCTCATCATAAAAAAATGTCTTCCTTGTATCTGTAGTTCAAACCCACTACCTCTTTTCATACTGCAACACACTGCTAAAAGGCTTGGCCTCATCCTTCTTATAAGGCCTTCTTTAAGTACTGAAAGACTGCAACAAGGTCTCCCAAAAGCCCAGCAGAAAGATGGGAATCCTTTCTGACAAAGGATGATTGTGAGACACTAACCTAATACATAAATACATGTCATTCATGAGACTGCAGACAAATAATTTCCAGCAGCTCTGCCATTGTACAAAGCTCTCATTAGGCACCATTTAAAAGCCTGCATATAAATCTGTGTGGAAATATTATAGAAAAGACATTCACATGGTACCACATGGGGATATCCAAAGTCCTGGGGGAAGGAGAAACCGCCTTCTAAGAGATGCCTCAGAGAGCTTGGATAGATGATCCCATTTATCAAAACTGACACAAGAGCATGGTGGTGGTTTATGAAATCACACCATGGAGTCCAGTCAAGGGTGACCATGCTGGTCAGGGGCTGCAGCACATGATATATGAGGAAAGACTGAAGAAACTGCTTTTACTCAGTCTGGAGGAGAGAAGGCTTAGGGGAGACTTTATTTCAGCCTACAGCTGCCTGATGAAAGAATAGAGAGAGGACAGAGCCTGACTCTTCTAAAGATGCCCAGCGAAACAATGAAAGGCAATGGATATTGCTGGAACATGGACAATTCTGATCAGAACCAAAGAAGTTTTGCATTTTTTAGCCATAAATACTGTAAAATATTGGAACTGGTGCCTAGAGAAATTGTGGGACATCTATTCTTGGAGGGTGTCCAATAAACACTTTAAAGATCTGATTAGACCTGAGCAGGGGTTGAACTAGGTGAATTTCAGAGGAGGACCATTTAGATTTACAATCCAAATTACTCTATGATTCTCTGAAAATGCATTAAAAAGGAGAGGATACACCCCACAATTTGTTAAACACACACACACCAAAAAAAAAAAAAATAAGAGAGAGAGCAAGCAGAGACTATAATTAACTTTAAGGAGCAAAATGAACATGTTTACAATAAGAAAGGTTCTTGTACAGTAAGAAGAACAAAAATCTACTTACCTTTGAAATAAAATTACATCAGCTGAGAAGAAGTAGAAAGAAAAGAATTGGACTCAAGGTGCTTAAAGTGACACATTCCTATCGATGTCAACACTTAGAGTTGTGACAATCCAAATTTATTTTTGAAACTTAGTATTTCTAAATCACTGTTGACATTTTTAAACTCAGAAAATCAAGGAATAGATACCAATGCAACAGTTCAGCTTGTTTTTTCCCCCCCAGTATGAAATACTCAAGTCCCATAGTATTTGCAGCACCAGAGCAGCTCTCACAGCCCCACCATCTGGGCTGCCAGAACGAGAGCACTGAGTGTGAGCACCACACAGGACAAGCTGCTGTCAGCCACCAACAGTGAAAGTCAGCCTGCAGCCTATCTCTGAGCTGCCCTCCAAAGTGGGTCCATGTACTACTGAGTGAATTGGTCTCAGAAACCAGATTTTTCTACTGTGGACAACGGATTAAGCTTCTGGTACTGTGTTTCTGAAGATGTTTCTCTGCAGTTAGAAGGAAAGGCATGTCTTTGTTTTATGGAGTGAAGTGCAAGAAAGTAGTTCCTTAGCTTTGTTGGTTTAGTCATTCTAGTTTACACAGCTTCATGTGTGCTTCAACTGAAAAGGTAATTTTTCAAAAAAGGAGCAGTAATACCCTTTGCACATGGTGTTACGAGAAACAGGTGAAAATGACCTACATCAGTTTGGAGAATGGAGGCTGCTGCTGCTCACTGAGAAGTTCACCAGACACTCTTGTGAAAACTTATTTGCCAGCCACAGCTGAGAGCTGCTGCTTTGGCTGCCTCTCAAACACAAGGCTACAAAATGTTTTCCAGAAAGGTTCAGATGGAAAAGATTATTCACAAATTGCCTTTGTCATCACTCAAGAGAAAACTGTCTCTAGCTGGAAATACTTCAGAGATATTTATTGTATTCTGAAAATTTCATTTTATTTCTAACTTATTTACAGTTAAACATTCAGAATCATAAAATATGAAGTATAAAATACTTAACAAAATAGATGCAGTCCATGTTGTTCAGGTGCACCATAAATATATGATGAAACAGTAAACAGCATAGGAATTTTCTGACGGTCCTCTCTGTCATTTACCAGGAAAAAGGGTGTGTAGACCTGCCTCATACATTCTGGTCTGACCATTATGGCATCAACCTTTCATTTCAGAGAGAACAACACCACCACTCTGGTTTCTGTATCCTCAGTCCTCCACAGTTACCTTCACTGTCTAAAACACCAACACTAAAGTTCAATACATCAGATCCCCTCTGAAGTTGGTATATTCATATATTCAATACTTTTTTTTTTTAAAGTACAGAACTTCCTAGAAAAGAAGAATCAGGTAATTCAGTCCATATGAACAAAAGAGTCATTTATTATATATATATTCTCTAGTAAGTTATAATAGTCTCTTGGATTTTAAATGTCTTTTTGCTATTTTCAATGCTTAAAAATTATAATTTTAAAACATTAAATATTGTGTTATATACATTATGATTTAATTAATCTAAACATGGAGCATTTTCCAAGTGAAAACCTGGATGAAACAGAAAACAATTTCATTGACATAACAGGCTTTAGAAGTTCACTTCATACAACCATAAATTTGACTATATGAAAAATAGCCAAACATCAATTTGCTCCTTTATGGGACTTTTTTCTGTTAGTTTTTCTGATCTTGGGGAGAGGGTATTTTGGCTGTTGTTTTTGTATAAACTGAAGGACAGATCTAGTCATTACTTTTGTCAATGTTCAGTATTTTAACTTTTTATAATCTCATACCTATTTTATATAAAATAACAAAATATACAGAGAAAGCTGAGTTTGTTACATTAGTTCATACACATACAGTAAATAAAATTTTTTTATGTATGGCTTTGCAAAGGTAGATTATGAAGTGACTTTTGTATTTTATTTGTTTAAAAGCATTTTAAGAGAACGTGTTAGTGTGCTTACAATAGCGGCCATGGTATTCGGATGTCGAGCCAAGAGTTTAATGCTAGGATCACCAGAGGTCTTGCCTGACACTGCTTCTGCAGCCCTCAGAAGACAAATGTAGTTTATTACAACCTCATCTATCTTAGCTATAATTTCCTGCTGCTGTGTTTCAGAGTTCATGACTTTAACTAAACGCATGCAGGCTTCTGTTAAGCAACAGAGTACTTGAAAGCTGGAAGTCATAGCTAAAAGCATTTCCTCAGGGCTTTTATCAGCCATGGCCATTTTCCTGCAGGCACTTCCCAACTGTCTCGATTCCAAAGATAACAGTTGTTTGTACTTAGAAAGTTTAAGGTCATATGTTTCTGGATGTAAATCTTCTCTCTTGCCCATACTTGCTCGGACCAGTGAGAGTAGCTCATTGGCATCCTTTTGTGCTGCAATAAATCCATCAGGCATTGCATAAGTTTTCTCTTTCATCACATTTATTCGTGTGATTCGTGCATCGAAGGCTACATCGTTGAGATTCACATCAATTTGGCCACCTTGGATGTCAGCACTGCTCTTCTCATTCTCATTGACTGCATCATGTGGGGGCTCAGCAGCTTTCGGGGACTCCAAGACTTTCTGCTCATTGTCACTGGATGACCGAGCAACTGGTTCTGCCAGCTCACACGGGGTCTGTGGTTCCAAGAGATGTGAGAGCTGATGGCTGTCTCTGTCATCTTCCTCCTCGTTGTCATCATTTCCTCTGCTCAGGAAGCAGTAGCTGAAGGGGCCCCGACACCTCCAGGTGCTGCTGGTCAGCTTTCGCAAGGGCAGCGTTCGACACTGCTTGGAGTCCTTCTGACCGGCGCCTGTGCCCGAGCACCTCTTACTGTCCTTCCTGTCAGTGCTGACGTACACACAACTCTGAGAGTAACTTTTGGACAGCTTTTTGCCCAGGGAAGATTCCACCCTTTTCTCCGTTTTGGATTCATCCTTTCGGGTGGTGTCCAGGCATTTCAAGCTGGCCGTGGCTGCCTTCTCCTCAAACAGCATCTCAGTGCCTGCAGATCTTCCAATGCTGCTGCTGCTGCTGCTGCGTCTCAGCATCTTCTTGTTCTGCGGCATCCTGAGGCTTCCTCCTATCATGTCATATGGCCATAAACTAACTGTTGCCCCACAAGCCTGATTTACTTTGGGAATGTCACAAGAGTCTTCATTTTGACTTGGCACCTTTGATTCTGATAGCATGGATGATAGCATGATGGAGTCAGCTAGAGGCTGTCTAGGAAAAGCTGTAGGCATGCCTCCTTGTCTTCCCTTTTCAGGCTCTGTGAAAGCTACACTAGGGGTAGTAGAAGAGCAGACAGAATAGTTAAGCATCACCCTGATAATATTCATAGGTTGAACTTTTAAATATCTTTTAACAGTCAGTACAAATGGTTTCCTAGTGTTTCCAAATGGTCTCGATTCCTCAAAATATTCCATCAAAAATTCATTACCGGTCTTTTGTATTTCACTAAAATGACTTTTGCAACTGGTCAACAAATTGCAATTTTCAATAAGTAATTGTTAATTTCACTACAGCAGACTTGCTCAAGAGAAGGAACAGCAAATTATGTACAAAATATCATAAATCCCCCTAATATATGGATTGCATGTTTTCTATTAACTAATTAGATGAACAATTTCAGATTAAAGTACCTTCTTTAACTACACCTGAAAGAGTATGGAAAGATGTGTTCATGGTAATTTTCGTTTGGTTTTGTGGTGGTTTTTGGCAGAGAAATATTATTTCTCATTCTAAATCCTAGTCTGTTCCACTTTTGGATTTTCACGCATTCACACACTACTGCTACATGTGGGTTGCAATCCAAGAAGAGGGAAACATTTAAAATCCAACCGAAAGAATTTCAATGCTGTCTCTGAAAACTGTGCATTTTTTATAACTTTACAGAAACACCTACTGTCAGATTGTGAAGTAAATTCGTGCTTAATAAGGTAGTGACATTTTCTCATTCTTAACATCCAGAGCTTTTTATTCATATTGGCATGTTTTTGACAACCTGCTAAAATAGTATATAAGATACCTAAGAAATTAATCAAAGTTTTTGCTCCGCTACATTAATATAACTTCTGAAGTAATTTTACAATCCAACAAGTATTTTGGACTCAAGTGACTATGGATTTTGTAGAGGCTTCCAAAGAGGGAAAGAGATGCCTCTCCATCAGTGTCCCTCCAAATACTTTAACTGTAATGAGAGGTTTTTTAAACAGTTGATCTTTGTATGCAGTTTACCAGAATATCATAAATAAAATGAACAGATAAACTGAAGGTCTAATCTCACTGTCTGCTACAACTTGATGATGTAGTTCCAGATAAAGATAATAGCAATGTCTTACTTAGACCTCAACACGAACTTGTAGCTTTAAGAATAAACACAAGAAACACTCTATTACTGCTGTACCTGTAGTTTCTTTTATCTTGGGGATCCGATGACATCCTTCTCGCAAAGTGCCGAAGATTGGTTCAGCATTAATTGCTGAATGCACGACAGGCACTGTCATTCTGTGACACACAGCTTCAGGCTGCTGGTGCAGGTCCTTGTACGCCGTTCCATGGTTTGGAAGAATGGCAGCTCTCTCATCTGCTGGAACATAGGCAATGCCCTTCACTGATGGATCAGAGATGATGTGCTTACCATCAGAGGTACAAAGAGGGGATTCAACGGGGGTAGCACACGTGCTACTGCCCGTGCTGCATCCTGCATCCACTGAAGAGCACTGAGAGCTCTGCAGCGAGAAATGGCCTTCACTTTGCAGAGATGACATGCGCTTAGCCAGGTGATACTCACAAAGTCTAGCCACACTCTGCTCAGCTTCTGGAAGCTTTGAAGGATGGTCATCTGCAGATAAATCAGTATCTTCTGCATCGTTTAGCTCTTTGGCTGAAGACACGGGAGTCATATCTGACAAGAAGTTTTCACCTTGGCTAAGCCCTGAGGTATCATCCTGATCCACCTCAGGATCCACTTCATCCTTACAGTCAGTTTCTGTCTTACCAAGGGCAGGAACTCTTGGAAAAGTCTTCCCATTAACTGTTTCTGGGCTTGGCTTATCTGCTGCCCCATCATCGGCAGCGTACCATCTTTGGCGAAAGGCAGTTCTCTCCACATTAAAAGTGCTTAGGCGCTGGCTGTCTCTTGCTGAAAGAGTTCCAAATTTAGCTTTTAGATCTTCATCAGACTCTGCTTTTTTATTTCCCTGTTGCTTTTTCACAGTAGCATTGCCATCAGAGGATGCTTTTACTTCACTATCTGTCATCTTATTTTTCCTTTTACTAGTGCAAGAATATACCAAGGATCCCATGTGCAATTTGCTAAAATAATCAGTGACAGATTTTGTTTCCATGGTCTCTGGCTCCATTTCCATGTTATCGGAATGAAGAATCTGCTTTGAAGGCACAACTTTTGACTGTAGCTCTGCAGCCTGACCACCAGCCAAAGGCTGTGAGGGCTTCATGCCTGGCCCTCCAGCCTGATTCTTACCGATGGGAAATTCAGTCTGCTCTTCCACAAGCGGTTGGTAGCCTTCACTTGTGGTCAAAAACATACGTGCAGTGTTTTCCGACTGCTTCTGTGCTGTGGCTAGTTCAGAGCTTTCAGTCATTTCAGAGGAATTAGTTTCATTGCCAGAATCTGAAGATGACTCAGGGCTATATGCTCGCAGGATAGCTACACCTGCAAGCCACAAAAAATAAGAGTCAATTAAATGACAGCAGCTGAGGCACCTGGATAAGCGACAAGCAAAAGGGGGTGTGTTAGAGACAAAAATATTCTTTGTAAGAATACTCTGACTTTATTGCACAGTTCCCGAGACAGGTAGTTTAGTAACTACCAGTGGCTCCATTAAATATGAAATACGATGTATGCAAAATGATGGCAAAAAATAAATGGAAAACTAAAAAAAAAACTAAACCAACCCTCATGAAATGGAGTACTTCCAAAGCTACATGGATGAGATGGAATGATTTTCAATGAATAAATGTAACTATGGTGAAAGAACCTGAATTGTCATTCGTCTGCTGTTCCTCTGAAGCAGCCAAAGCTTCTAGTGCTTGAAGTGTAGAGACTACAGCATCATCTAGCCCCTTCTCACCCTGCTCCTCTGTATTGGTAGGGACAGCATCGATAAGCGACACTGGAATGTCATCATTGCCTAGATTACTGTCTTGGTCCTTGCTGTCTCTAGGCTGTGTCGCTTGATTCTGAGAGTCTTCCTCATCAGAACTGTCCCTGAAGCCTGGTGGAGGAGCAGCAATGGCCATGTTTAAGGTATGCAAAAGGAAATCATCTTCATTGTCATCACCTTCCGGAGGTGGAAGTGAAGTCAAATCAATAATGTCATCACTAGAACCAGAAAGGCTGAGAAGAGCAGGCCTATTGATTTCTCCTACCATAATATCTTCTTCACAGCTTACTTCATCTTCATCTTCGGCGTCATCGGTGTTTTCTGCATAACAGATATCATGCAGCAAAGGCTCCTCTATCCCTTCTGCAGCTCCAAATATTTTACCATCACTTATAGTTGCGTAAACGGAATTTGTAGCAAACTGAATACTTTCAGCATCTGGTGACAATTCCAGGCCTTTAATATCATTGGCATTACTAAGATAAATGGCTCTTTGTTTTTCTAGTACTTCTGGACTTTCATCCAAAAGCCTTTCATAGCCAAGAGTCTGGGGACTGATACCATCCAAGTTGGGATCTCCAAATATAAAGGAAACTTTTGCTCCCCTGGGAGAATCCTGTGCTTTCTTGCTAGGTTCCAAACCTGAGAGTGATAGCAGTGAAGGCTGGTTAAAATTTCTGCTTTCTTCTGTTTCAGCAGGGTCACTTTGCTTGGCCAGATGCTGATCAAATCCACCTGAATTATAAGTATTTTCTATGTACAGATGTCTGTGTTCTTTTTGACATAATAGACTTTCAGAAACATCTACAGTCTTCTGCTTTGGATCAGCAAAGGGCATTTGAGCCTCCTGATCTCCTTCAGCCAGGAAAGTGGTAGTTTTTGGTATACAATTCCACTCAGAAGCAAGGATATTATGCTTCCCTCTATTCTCAGGTCCTACAGCATGGTGAAATAAAATCAACATTGTGAAATCAAAGAACAAAGTCATGTAATTTGTAAACAATCATTTTTTGATGCTGAGTATTCAACACTGAGTAGGATAGCTGAGCCATTAAATACTTCAGAAAATGCTTTCAAATTCACCTCCCATTAAGTCATCTGTTGACTTAATGATCTAAACTTTAACTGGTTTAACTGGTACTTCTGTACTCCAAAACAAATTTAAACCTCAGCTAGGTACATATGCTATTCCAGGCACAGCAACACAAAAGCAGCTGGTTTCTTCAACAACATATGTATTCTGACAAAAGATACATGCATATAAAATAATAACACTCACAGGGAGCTTGCACCTGTCCACTAGAGTATGAAGGAAATTCTACACATGGTTTATTTTACCATAAAGATGCTATCATAAGCTGAGTATTGGAACATTATAAAGCTGAATTGAATACTGTGGTGCTAGGTCTGAGCCAGTAATCATATGTCATTTGAGACAGCCTTCTATTTATCTGGAGGTGCTCTGGCTTAAGTTGACTTCTGCTTTATACACTGGACCATCATTAACATACTGTGAGATAAATACCTGTTTCTCTGCTCCCTGGGTTTTTCTTGTTGGCCATGTTAAATATCGAACGCCTTGAGTCAACCAGCAGTCTGTAGTATCCAGCTGTTAGGCAAGCAAGATTCATTGCATCTGAGGACTCCATCAGAAGAGTAATAGGCTAAGGAGAATACAATCAAGTTAAGGCTGTTCCTCCTCAATTTGTTTGCCTGTTGACAACACTATTACCTCGAAGCAAAAGTAATTACATCACAAACACCACATTGAAAAGTACATGTGAGAATTAATTTTCCTTACTACCTATATCAAACAGTATAAAAAGTTTAGTCAAGATTGGAGTTGTAGTAAGGTAGAAGTCCAACTAGACATCTTAATAACTGATTGCTCTCTTTCTGAATGAAGCTAATTATTTTATGACTCTAGCTCCATCTTTTTCTTGCATAGATATCTTACTCTGGCAAAAGCACTGTTTAATGTTACTCTGAATCTGCCACAGGTGAAGAGTCTGGTACATAAGGTGCTGGAGTCTTGCAGTTAGTTGTATGGGAACCTGCTGTATCCCAGATAATGTGGTGTACTAAATATATGCAAAGGAGCATGGCAGGGGAAGCAAACAGTCAGGGGAAGTTGAGGTTCACAAAATACAGTAGTCAGGTTAAAGCCATCATTACACTGCAAGACCACAGTGTTTGTGGTCTGACAAACGGTGAAAAAATAAGCAGATAAACAGAGACGAAGAGATCAGAGAAAGATCACCAGAAGGGTGACCAGCAAAGAAAACAAACATGAAACACTGTAAAAAAAAGAGTCCTAACAAAAAGTGAGACTTCAGAGCTTTGGAAAACTAAGGCTGCCAGGACAGCAAGCATCAAATCCAAGACATCCATGTGAAACATACTTTAATTAATTTTTCTTTTGCCATTATGTATTCATTTTCTTGCCTAAAAATTTTGTTTGTCTCTGCAGCTTTTAATACTAAAAGCTGTTTTCCTCAAATGCAATTTATTAAATTCTCTAAAATTCCTAGACAAGAAATAAAAATGAAGCCCTTACCATGATGCATAGCTAGAAATTAGACCATAGACAATCCATTTTATCACTCACAGTTTGTAGTGACTCACAGTATGTGGATATTTGTGACAATTTATCATAATTTAGCATGCAGAGCCTACTGTCACAAGACAGATGCAAGGACCTTTATCATTCATTCCAGGAGGAATGTCACATACAACAGGGATGGCTCTTCAACCTACTCAGCTCCTTACCAGTAAAAAGACAGCTGATTCTGCTGGAAGCTGTGGTCAGAACATAACTGATCACAGCTTACTAACAAACTGATGAGTTTCTAAAAGCCTGTGCTACAGCCTCTTAGACCACCATGTTCCAGGTGCCATGAATGTTGTATAAACTATCTTCATCAACTTGGAAAAATATATGAACTTGGTTTTTTTTTCCCTTTAACCTATTTTTACTACAGCTTGAGCTTCTTTCCAATACATGCTTCTTTCGAGGTATTCAACTATAGCTATTATAGTTACTATAAATTATTAAACTTACAGTGGATTCATTAATCTCTGTTCTTTTGAGAGGCTACTAAATACTGATATAATATCTGAAATGTTACATTCATCTCAAATTTTCTGCAGTGATTAGCAGAAATTAATGAACTCTGCAGATCTCTGCTGAAAACAATGCTGTGAAGTACTGCTAATCTGCTGAAAAGTCCTGCAATAGCTAAACTTTCATTGCCTGCTTCTGCCAAGTGAAACATGCTTGAGAACATATTTAAAGAAACAAAAATAAAATAAAAATCTAAACCGTCTGTTAAGAAAATAATATCGTATATACTGGTACACTCAGGAGCTGGATATATGAACCTGCTATTTGAGGGTAAGTGAAAGGATGAAAACATCATGGAGAATACCTATCTGTGTGTGCCTGCATCTCCCTTCACAGGTCATAACTAAAACCCCTGCTTATGCCTCACAGAGAGGCAACTTTTTGTCAAATTCAACCCAAAGCCTCCTAGATTTTTATTTTTTAGTCAGTCTCTCTGGGTTTAAGATCACATGTGTTCGAAGTGCAAGGAGATGGGATATGCAGAATTTGCAATAAGACATAATAGTATTATAATATATAACAACACATTACCATGGTAATACATAATACTATGTAATTTTTATATTACTTTCTCCATCTGTAAAAAGGTGATTATGGCTTTCTTACAAGAAGACTACGAGTTTAGCACAGTAATGCAGCAAAGCAGCCTGGGATCCTCGGGTGCTACCATTGCTAAGTAAGCTGAAAGAGATGCTGTGCTCACCAACCCGTAAATTTCTCTTAAATTGCTGTCAAAGAGCATCTAGATTACTTTACAACAATGTTTTTTTCATTACCTTAAATACAGAGAAACAGTTCCAGGTCAATACACCTAAAGCATTCAAAGAACAAGCCTAGTAAAATATTCTTCACGTGTGCTTTTTGTGTATAGCTGGGTAAGCAAAAAGAACTGTTACGTTCTATTTATTTTAATCAACTATTTAAGTTTCAAATACAATGACAAGTCTTCTTTTGATCTCTGGTTATTCAGACTAATGTCCCAGAAAGTCTATGAAGCCTTTCACTTCAAAGCCTAATAAAAAACCACATTAAAATCAATCAGGACAATATAACAAACAAAACTCCACTCATTTTGCCACTAGATGACACACAGATGTAAAATATAAGTGAGATTTTAAAGAAATTAAATGGCTATAGGTAGATGATGAGCATCTGTGAATACTGAACTGGAATTATAAAGCTTAAGAAAAAGCCCATGCATTCTTACAGTTTATTTAATTGGTAACTGTTGTGTGGTTACTTGCAGTAAACTTTGTGGATATAACACTGGATTACAGGGGACACAGGTCCAATGCAGCTGGCAATTCTTTACTGGTAATAATACTGTATATTACACTAGAAGAAGCTTCAAAAGAAGGCAAATTTCATCATCACCTCTTCTTACCATGGAAATCCATGAAGACAATAACAAAGCAAGTTGCTGGGGGCCAGCTGAGCGAAAAATCAAAGCAGAATGCCAGTGCTGGAAAACACCAGCCTGGTACACAAGGCCCAACCTGTAGTATAAATGTACCGTGAAAAAAGAGCTGAAAATGTACTCTGAGAATATTATTGGCATGAAAATGTTCAGAACAGCATAGCTTAATCTAACACTCAAAGACAAAAACATTATTAAAAGATGTTATATCAACAAAAATCAACAAACTTACTTTTACATCTAAGACATGCAGCTCCACTCTGACACTGGTTTCATCTTCTGTAAACATCTCGATTCTGTTGACGTGGCTGAAATCTGCCAGGAGAGCCACGAGGTTTGTTTTGGTGTTTATCACATGGCTGATTCCATAGCGTGGCCCTACTAACAGAGTCACCTCTGAACGCTTTTCTCCCTGCTTCAGCAGAAAAAGAAAGAAAACACAAGTGAAAAACGTGACAGCTACTGCCTGGTGACAGAAATCACCACTCCCTTCTTTAGTTACATAGAGTTACATTTGCAAGGCATTTCTACATTAAAGATCATTACGTTTTTTACTAGATAGATATGATACACAAGAGCATACTTGATTCATAATTTTAAAAAAAGTAAAGGAATTTCTTGCTGGATGTTGATTGCACTCTAGATTTTAGGTGGATAGTTAGATGGACAGACGATGAGTGGACTCTGCTTCTGTTAAAAGAAAAACTTTGTCATTAAGATTTTTCCAGACTAACAATTTTTGCATTCAATAGATAATTGGATGGCGTTATTTGCTAAGAAAGTGCTATCTATCTCCAAATTCCCCGTAAAATTTATGAAGATACGTTATTTTCAAGATGAAAAGAAACAAAAAGTGATTTAGTTCAATTAAAAAGGGTTTTTAAGCATATCAATAGAACTTAAACTTCTAAAGAAAATTATATGATCCACCTTTAAAAAAAAATAGATAAAAACAAATCAAAAGAGACGTTTTAAAGAGAAATGTTACCACTAGTGTTGCCTTGAAGACACGCCCTCCATATAATCGGAGATCACTGAGGAACTTCAGATAATGCACCTTGGCTTGCAGAGCAGAGAGCTGAGAAAGGAGAAACAGGGGTAAGAGGTAGTTGTGGAAATCGTCACATTACAAAATTCCAAAAGAAAAAGTATTTGTGTAATATAAAGAGAATGGTCTGCAATAACAGCTCTTTGGAGCCTGAAACTAAATCTTGAGATGCTTGAGCTTCAGATGAGGAGAAACAGTTTCATTCTTAAAATTAATTTCTTGCTTGTTTAGTTAAAATGCACTGAGGACTTGGGAATGGGCAGATCAGAGCACTTAAAGAACATCCTGACTGCTTTAATGAAGGGAAAATGTTAAAGTACTCAGATTAAACATCTGTTCACTGAGGGATTTCAAGGCTAAGACAGCAGCTTTCCATTCATAAACTCCATCAGTTCTTAAACGTTTATGTACCTACACAAAGAAAGAGAACAAAACATTTGCATTTGTCAGCTACGTATTTTACATTTTTCTAGGTACTTGTGGTGTTTGGCTTATTATTCCAACTTGTTACTGCATTTCCAACCTTCTAAAACAACACTCTTCCACTATATTTAGTAGGTAATAAATCAGAAAACTAAATACAGCACATCAATACATATGATCATGTCATGTAATACATGTCACAATTTGTCTCCTCTTTTTTTCCTCTGAGCTTTAACTATCTACTTAAAAAAAAACAACTTGGAAATACTTTTACAAGACAGAAGGAAAAACTAGAAAAGTTCCTAAACCTTACACTTCCCTCGTGTAAATCCTTCATATCTGGGCTTTTAGAAGGCAATATAAAACAGTCTCATATCATTTGTTAGTTTCATTCCAGTCACTGGATTTCTAATTCAAAATCTTATTTAATCTTGAACAGTCTTTTAAGGGCCCCTATCCTCAATTTTTCCTAGACAAGCAGGAAATGGATCCAAAGCAGAGCAACTATTGGTAATGCTTTGCCCTTTGCTTCACCAGGTGTTCACTTGGTGCAGAAATACACAAGGGCTGTAAAAAATCAGGAGAATCCTGAGAATTACAAACTTCCTTTCATGTGAAGGAAGAGAAGACCCCAGAAAGAAATCAGTTAGCTCCTGTGTTAGTACCTGCAAGTGAGACAGGAGGGGATGAAGAGCTCAGATGCTTTCTTTCTCAGACCTGCCTGCTAAGAAAGCAGGTTGGCAAACAACATATTTCCAAAGCTCAAATAAAAAAGAATGAAGCAAACCCAACAAAGTCTGCTTGCTGCAGGAAGGGACTGTTGCAATACCTCTTCTAACCAAGCACTGATACTGGTATCCCACTATAAGGCATATCTTACACCTGTAAGGCCTGCAGCAGTGATGGCTTCCAAAATAAACCCAGGTTTTTACTACCAAGATAAATAACAAGAAATTGGCAAAATTTAGCTTTAGTTTTAGCAGTATAGGAGACACAAAGTGCTTCAGCCTCTCTTCCTGAGGTCAAACACACAGAGCTATTGTCACAGTCACGATGTGTTCTGAAACCTCTAAGCAGGTTTTCTGCTGATCACAATGAGCCTTAGCTCAGGCACCAGCTGTTTTGAGGTTTTTTGGATCAGAAAAAAAGTGTCATGAAGCAGGATTCAGCTTGTTTTATGTCTCAACTAGTCACTCTTAGGTTCTTTTTTTATAGTCCATGAAGAGAAATAAGCATTTCTAGGACATAAGCAATCTGACCTATTTCTGGTCCCGAATGTGGGATGAGATGAATCCCTCCCTAAAAGTGCCTATTTCTCTCCATTGACTAAAAATGAGAAGATGACCTACACTAAGAAACCACTTTGTGGTGTCTAAAAGCAGTCTCAGCTGCATGCATGTAACAAAGGCATTTCTCAGACACTTTGTCTTATCTGTCTTTTTTCCAGCTGAAGTGAAAGCTTAGTGTTAAGAAAAGCATTTTACAACAGCAGGGAGGGTCATTTACTGCAAGGACCATCATCTATCCAGTTAGATCTTGGCCAGCGAAAAGTCTTTCTCTACAGTGTAACAGAAAACAATCTGAAAAACAGCATTTAGGTCAGATGAGAGCATCAGAGAGAGAACAAAATCTTTCCTAGCAAATCTGCCATTCACAGAATGCACTAAGTTAATTAGAAAATATATATATATATGGTTATTATACATGAGGTATTAATAACCACTTCTCTGTCATTCTCAAGATAAGAAGATAGTTTAGCTGGGGCATAATTAATTATTTTTAATAGTTCTTGGCTATGTTGCACCAGCACTCAAAGTTAAATCTCTGAAAATACAGTGGCTAGGTGTTTCTCCAAAGGATTAGCTTTAAATGTGTCCATGCCTGCCACACTTTTGTTCTTAAAAACATATTTTCCATTAAGATGCAAATGAAATACCTTTTTGCCTGGAGGAACTAGGTTTTGATTTGCTTTGACAAGGTGGGAAAGTGCTTTCTTTATGTTCTTTTCTTTCATGCTTTGCAGCACAGCAGATGGAAGAAAAGTCTCTAATCCCCATTCTTTTCTGCAATAAAAGGCATATATTTAATTTCACATTCCTGTGATGATTATTTATCTAAAGACTGGTGACTACGATGCCAAGTGAATGATTACCTGAAAACAGAAGGAGAGTTGATGAAGTCTGGAGTTTTGCAATAACATTATTTCTTAAATTTAAACAATTTATCTCTTATGAAAAAGGTACTTCAAAATGATAAATAATATCTCTTCTACCCCTTCCCATCCCTTCAGTCATGCTATTCCGAAAAGAATGTTTTAGTTTGATATTTAAAGTCTATGTTAAACACCACTTACTTGGATTGACAAGTATGATTTCAGAATTAAAATAGCAGAAAATACAACAATGTAATGTCCAATTAAATTTTATTTTATTGGTTTCTATTAGAATATGGAAATCAGAGCCATTTTCTTGTCACCTTTACGTTTGGGGGTTGGGAGGAAGGGGGCTGGGTCCTCCTCAAATGCAACCAGTTCGCTTCCATTTACCAAATTCTCTTTTCTGCTTGAAGCATCTTTTGACAGAAGACTGGCTCTTTACTTCTAAGTAACTATTTCTGCACGTTCATTAATAGGATAGACTATAACATTCTTTTCAATACGATGGATAAACTCTACAAGACTGAGTGTGTAACAGTTATTCTTTCCATTCAGAAAGCAAACTAAATAACAATAACAAAAGTTTTAGGGCTTGAGGTTTTTATTTTGTTGCGGTGTTCTGTTGACTTTTTATTTTATTTTATTTTTTTTAATCCAAGCAGATATACACATATTTGCACTTTCTAATGTTTCTTTTTTTGTTGTAGTTATATATATATATATGGTGTCTAACATAAGACAGGTGCCTACTGGAGTAGTTCTGCATTTAAGAAATATTACAAACTCCAATCTATGACCTACTGTCTTCTGAATTGAGCAATAATCTGAATCTTACTATAATAATCTCTACTGAAACCTTAGGATACAGACCATATAAACTTAGTTCTTAAATCTTTGAAATCAAATGAGCTAATTGTATTTTACATTTATGCTAAAATCAATGATCAAAATGTAAACAGACCCAAAGGACAAAACGTACCACTCTTAACAGACCTGAATTAAATTCAGTGACAAAGAATAAACCTAAATTGGTGCATGCATACAGACATACTATAGAAAAACAACATTAACAAATCTACAAGTTACTCCTAACATTGCACTTTTGAAGAACACACAGCATTCTCAACTTACTCTATGTATTTGAGGGATATTTTCTGAGTTTGCTTGGTGGTCACAGTTGCAATATACATTTGTAATGCAGCCAACCGCAGGGCAATGTCATATTTCAGTTCTGGTCCAAATCGTTCCTGGACCACATCGTTACAGCTCTGCCAAAGAACCAGCAGAGGGAGCATCACGTTAAAAGATCATGCACTAAAAATAAATCACTGTTCTTTTATTTTTCTCTCTTTTTTTTAATTAACACTTCATGAAAAGCAACCCCTAACTCAGAGGCAGGACTGTGTTTGTGCTTTCAGAGGTGTCAGATATTCACGATATGGGCACTAATGAATACCTGTACTTCTGCCAAAGAGCAAAAGGCATGATTATTTTGACCTAAGCTCTCTTCAGCCTTCCTGGAGAAAAGAGTAATCCTCCCTCACAAAGAGTGTTTGGAACGTATCAGTATATCTGGACTCAGGACAGCAGGATTCTACCTGATGAGATATTCAGGAGACCCACATTGCTTGTACATCAGTCTTCCCATCAACTTTACTGGAAGCTCCTTTTCAGACATCATTTCTGTCTGATATTACAGTACCATAAATAAGTATTAACAATTAATTCAGCTTCACTCTTTTCTGAAGCCAAATGTATTTTGGAAAGATATCAAAGCATTACTGCTTGGAGAGAGTTATGAAGAAAGAGGACTTTGCAGATGACAGAGATTTGCACATTCCCCAAGTGCATTCACTGGCTTTATGCAGCAGTAATAAAAGCCAGGATTCACTGCAACCATGCTTTTCTATGTGAAGATGTAAATATATATATATATATAGTAAGTGTAATTTTTTATTCTCCTTTACACTAGCAAGGGCTGTGCTTTCACTTACCTGTACATAGAGATACTCAAAAGCAACTGGATCTCTTCTTAAAAGATCAATGGGATCCTTTGGGACAAAGCTAATCCTGAAAAGACATCTCATCTTATGCGAGCTTGGCCTTTGGGTCACCTAGGACAGGGCAATAACAATATTAGAGCTTGGCAACCCTGGTTGAGCAACAGGGTCTATAGTCTTGGGCAATGCTACCCTGCTCCAGAGCCCTGTGGTGGCAGGAAAAAGAATTCTGCCCAAAAAGGAGCTTTGTCATGGGCTACTTATTAAGTTCTTCACCTAAGAACATCAGATATATAATCTCATGCAAGGACTTTCAGACTCAAACAGGCATGACTACCTGACACAACTCATCCTCAAAGCAACAGAGTTCACTTCAAACCAGAGTGAAACGACAGCGAAAACAGATCTTCACAAAAACCATCCAAGTGAAATGCAAACTGAGTTGAGCTTCAGCAGCACTAAAATACTCATGAACAAAAAGAGCTAGGTGTTTGGAGAGAGGTCACATTTTACTTCTTAGACTGTCTGAGAACACAGGTGAGGCCCAACTTGGCAGCTATTACTGTCACTTTCTCTTGCTTGTTTTAATCCATTAGGCAAATTGAGAGAAATTAGGTCTTTTTCCTGGGTTGCTCTGGATTAAGAGATCTAGTCCATAACCTCTGACTGAGATCCAATACATTAAAAAATTAAAAAGTCTGCTTTGTGTGTTGGTCAGCAAAACTTTTTTAAGCATCTAACTCTGTAATCTGGGTATATTCACAGGAGACCACTGCCTAGCAAAAGAATAATTGGATAAAAGGGTAACAATCCAAACCCACCATGGTAAGTCATGGTCAGCAGCAACATTATAATGGCAAATTAAAATATTGCTGATTTTACAGGAACTTCAAAGAAGAAACCAGAATTAATGTAGTTTATGTAATTTATTCAATTAGGCTAATGCAGTTAGACAGTTAGGGTACTTTATAATCAACATCTTTACTCGACAAAAATATACTTTTAAAAATCTCCAATGAAGTCTCTGTCTTGCTCAAACAATTTTCAAAAGGTCTGTTTATTCCATGTTGTCTCACCTCTTTCCTAAGTATATAGACATACTCTGTACATATTAATAAAAGCTCCAGATGGGATTTTTGAAAAGCTCACTAATTGAGTTTATTCTGATCCTTCTGCCTTCAGTGAGAATTTTACTAAGAACTTCAAGAAGATGGCTAGGAGGCTAGCAGGACAAGTATTGAGTATTCTTTAAT
This sequence comes from Luscinia megarhynchos, assembly GCA_034336665.1. NCBI lineage: Eukaryota > Metazoa > Chordata > Aves > Passeriformes > Muscicapidae > Luscinia > Luscinia megarhynchos. Next base: position 18,641,338 of record JAPFBE010000003.1, read on the forward strand.
ATTGTGCAATCACTGGGTAGCTTATACCCAAAGAAAAGAATGTTAACATAGCAAAAACAAGTGCTTAAAGGTTAGAAAATGCTAGAAAGACTATTATCTGTTAAACTAAGCTCCTTTACACCATTACACAGACTCTAGTTATAATTACAGGGATTCTGTAATTTAAATTAAGTATTTTTCCACATCTAAGAAGCCATTTCTCCTTTTTCCCTCCTTTTCCAATTTAACTGAAATTTTAAAAAATTCTAATGCTCTCCTGAAACACAGAAATATAATAGAAAATTTCAGGCTAAATAATTTGGCAAAATGAGAAGCAGATAAAATTAGGGTACTCTGCTGGTAACCGAAGCAACTTTAACTTCAGTGGCACTTCCCTGATCTAAGAAAGAAAGTCACACCGACATTTTCAGTGTCACTGAAGTGCCATAGCATAACTCTGTGCAAACAAGCCAAGCTGGACTTCATCAGACAGAGGACTATTCCCTGTCACACAGATACAGATTTGTATAATCAAATTGGAACAAAATATCAAAATAAGGCTTTTGAAGAAATTTGGGCAGACTGTGGTTCTCAGAATTGTTACCATGGATTTACCAGCTGTTGGGTATGTTCATTAGCTGGGCCTCATATTATACAACAATGCTAGATAAGTATTTTTCAGATTTCAGTCTGATTTTTTAATTCTAATATTTTTGAAAGGCCCAATAAAGCAATGAAATACGATGTTTTTATAACAGAAAATTCCTGAGAGAACCTTCTTCTTACAAGCACATCTAAATATCCAAGCTATTCGACAGACTGGATCAAACTATAAAGCATGCAGCTAACTCACTTGAGTAATGAAAAAGATGGATAATTTACTGACGAACCCATCTCATTAATATCTGTCTTCATATACCATGACACCAACCTGAGTTAGAGTCTCTTGTTCGTGTAGCAAAAGGAGTCTTGTTCCAGATCCTTCAACTCTCTGTTCCAGCATTAGGGAAAAGTGTTCAATACACTTGATGGAAAGCTTTTCTTGGAGTGTTAAGATGACATCCTAATTAACAAAGGATTTTAAAAAAGTGCTTAAATGAATGAAGTGCTGGGGGCCCAGCTCTTCACTGCCACACATCCTGCATTTACCCAGCACAGGGCAGAAGCCCAGGCTTTGTGCCTGTTTTGCAAAAGTTTCCAGGACATCACAACCATTCATCAAACATCCCCAAGATGATAACAGATATGAACGTGAGACATACATAAATGGGATTCCTGAGAATGGACAACATTCTGTTGTGGTTTAGCTTGTAAATTATATTTATGTGGCCCTTAAATCATATCTGTCTCCCTGGAAATAAAATCCATCAGCAAAGGAGAGATGGTCTCATCACTATTCTGTTCCCTTTGTTGGGGCCACACCATCAGGCAGACAAAACAAATTTATAAGTTCAACAACAACAAAAAAATAGATTAACGACCTTTATCTGTTCTTATGGCAAAGAGTTTTTAAAAAGTTCACTTCTTGAGTTTTAAATGCTGACAGAAAAGTCAATGATGTGCAGAACAATAGCTCTAAACTGATGGACCATATCAAATTTAAGAGATTTCTGATTAACATTTTTCACATTGAATTATGACTAAGGATAGTTAATTTGAGAATGACTGTATCTAAAATAACAGCTAAACAAACCTCTTCACAAAACCATTCAACTAATTTCTATCTTACTTTCATATAACGCTTTGTAAACTTATGCAGATTATAAACATCATTTGTCAAGGTATCTTTTCCTTTAGTGAATACTGTAGGAAAAACAAATACATAATAACCCATCATTTAGAAATAGTTTCACAGTATGTTGGTGACAAGATTAAAACATTTCCTTCCATCTGAAAGATTTTCAGATATAGGTAAGTATCCAGATGGATAGGACTTACTAAGGAGATCATGACAAATTGTAATCCAAGTGTTTTAACATAATTTAGGAAGATTTATTGATCAATTACAGTGTGTTTATGGAAAATCAAGACCAAACTGGTAGAAGGATGAAAAAATGTATGTGGAAGGATGGGGACAGCTCTCTATGACGTAGAGAATATAAGATTATTTATTATTATAAGGTAGCATTAATGAATTGCAAGCTATCACTCTAAATAATGGAGGCTAATATTTTATTCTGACCAATGGAGAATTTATTACTTACACATTAAATCTACTTTTATTTATTCTTATAAACTATGCTAAAAGACTACAGGCATAACAGTAACATGAAGCAGCACAATACTAAATACAAGCTTTTAAGGGAGGGTAGTACTGGCAGTGCTTTGCACCACTAGCTCTTCTGGACCTTTTAAAATCTGAGGCTAAGGCACACAGCCTCTGAATTACTGCTCCAAAGTTTTTGCTAGGTATCTTCTCATCTGATAATTTAAGAGTCAGCCCAGGTGCTATGACTCAATAATATGGAAAGTGAGGATGGCAGGTTAGGTGCTGCTTGCACCCTCCTTTTTAAGCAGTGAACTTCTGGACTGCTAGAGGTGAGAAAACCTGCATTTACCTTGAGTCACCTGGGGTATGTTACCCAGTTAAGCAAAGAAGTGACAATCTGCACTCACCCATCCACACTGAGGAATACAAACACACATGCAAGAATATGCCTTTTATAGCTGTGCTGGCCTCAGAATATATAATTGCCTGTATTAGATGCAGAGGAAATTATTCCTACCAATAGCCAAAATGACTAAAGCTCAAAGCAGGTTTACAACATCAATACAGCTAGGTAACTGACTTCAGATTTGACATTTGGTCTCATAATACCTGACAAATCCATGACAGAACTACTGAAAACTAAGACAGTGTGATGGCCAAAGACTGGTCTTCAGGGGTGAAAACATCCTGGAATAGGTTGGTTGTTTATATGCTCATAATAGAAAATACTAGAAAGTGGGCTTGTGTGCCTTAGAAGGGTATTGAGACCTAACTAGCTACATGTAATGTCTCCTATTTCTTCACCAGCCAAATTTGCAAATGCACTCAAGGAATTCAGTATCCCATGGATGGAATGCTTGTATCCATACCTGCATTCAACTTATGCCTGAGGCATATATGCTACATTTTATTGACAAATGTTGCATCCCATTTTGAAGTGTGACTCTAGCATCTGTTTTACCATCAGACTGGAGTAAATTTCTTTTACTTTTCTTTTTTTTTTTTTTTACTTCTTTACTTTTCTGCTTAGTAAAGAACTCCCTTTGCTGCTCTAACTGATTGAGCATGCTGCTGTATCACAGTGAGCACAAAGGTAGCTTTCTTCAAATATGCCTGGTTTTACAATCCTTTAAAACTAGCAAAAGCTGGCATCCCCAGCCTTCCAGCCATTCCCACCCATGCCCCTCTCATGTCTCAGTGTCCCAGGCATGCATGCAACCATGCAGTGAGCTGGATTTGGTAACCAATCCGTGCTGAAACTCGCTTCCCCAAGCAGCCATGCTAGCCCTGCTGCTTACCATGCTACTCACAGGCACTGATGAGGCTCTGATTTAGGAACAGTGGAACAGTGTCAGAGATATTCCCTGGCAGACTCAGTTTTGTGCCAGGCCTTTACCTTTTTATTTCTGCATGTGAAATGTGCTATGGAAAGGGTAAAGGGCACTGAGGCGAGTAATTTATCACTGACATAAGCTCACAATATCCCATCCTAAATTCACTGAATGATAAGCTAGATGATATTCAATCAGCAACCAACATCTTAATCTTTTTAGCTCCAGACTTTTGCTGACAAATCATGCTAGTGTTTGGCAGCATATCAAAATGATACAAGCACACAATTTTGATTGTGCTCCAAGAACATTAAAATCATCACTTCTTCTTCACTGACAATAAAATATATTTTTAGGAGCAGAAAAATGGACCAGATCCTCATTATGTCTGAACTAAGAGTCCAGCCCAAACTGAACACACCAGTAATTTTGTTCTTAAAGCATTCCAAGTAAATGATAATAACTGAAGGTCTCCTACCAAGGAATACCTGGCTTACCTTTATGGAAGTGCTGCAGTCAAAACGGAAAGATTTGGTTTGTCCATTTTCAAGATACACCTTTAGAACATTTGGCATGAAAAGAAGCGAGTTGTCCTTAACTGTTTCCTGCCAAGCAAATTAGTGAATCAGATTACAACACGCAACAAATATAAACGTTGTTCTACCAAGAAGTACATCGTTCTGATGGAAAAGCAAAAAAACTGAGAAGGAAGGTGTTGGCCCAAACTGAAAGAGAAATGTCAGTGCCCTGCAAGGGTCTAGCCGTGCTCATTACAGCTGCCCTCTACAGGTTTCTGTCCTGGAAAAATAAAACTCTTCACATACATTTTCTGTCTGGCTTGGAGAACTCTCTTTCCCTAAATACTATCTCTCTGACAAGAATTGTCTCTGAAGTTGAAACATTTTCACTAAAATAGAAAAATGGACTGCTGTTTCTCTGAACATAGTGAATTATTTAGCGTCTTCAATCAAAAAAATGGAAACTCCAGTTTATTAGTAAGAATTACAACCGAGGGATTTAACATTTTCTTTATAGGTGGATATTAAATGCTGATATATTTAATCATTTAAGAAGAGCAACATATAAAATTGCTACTTAATTTGATGATTCATAACCAGTATAGCAAAATAAAGAGGAAAAGGAAGGCAAACAAATCTTGGGAGGTTTTGTTTGCTTCTTTTTATTTTAAAAAGCAGAAATTGCTTTAGAAAAAATGCAATATCAATTTAGGTTTGGAAGAGAGGTGGCTAAAGACATCAGTGTGGAATGATGCTCTGGGAAATTATGAAAATGAGCTGGGAGTTCATGTCTAAGGAGGAGTTCAGTGTCTCTGAAAGGAGGCTGATGTTGCCTAAGGTCTAGAAACAATAAGTTCAAGAAGATAAAACAAATTTTAAACAGATCTGTGAGGTAATCTTAATCAATTTTTCTGACATGGTACCTCTTTTGAGTGTATGGGTTTTATGAGAACAAAGTTGATCTGAAAAAAACAGGAGACAAACATTATCAGGACTATAAAGACAAACATATGTGCTATCACCACAAAATTCATTCACTAGCATCTTCATTTTGTTTTAAGGGACAAATTTTTTGTAAAAATATGGGCCTAATGAACTTTAAAAAAAAATCTTTGGAAAACTTCAGAAACAGAAAAACCCTTTTCTTTGCAAGCCTGTCACCATTTTTCCTGCTATGTAATTGCCTCCCTTTCCAGGCCTGAGCTGCACCTTTGGATGAAATGCTCAACCCTTTCTGAGAAAAGCTGAATACTCACCGATACCTGGCCATTGATAATGACTTCTTCAGAGAAGCGCACTTTGACAGGATTGGACTTCAATCTTGCCTTTTTTGCAGCACTAATAAAAGCTGATTTAGGAGACTGGAAGAAAAGATGATGACAAGATAAATCACATAATTTCAAATTAAAACCTGTTTTTCTATTTCAGTTTTTCTCCCTGTTTCTTATATGAAGGGAACTCCATGCATACAGCATTTTGCATACAGAAGAATGGAAATACAGTCAAACCATAATGCATCCTGAGATAATCTAAATGTACATGCACATAAGGAAACACCAGTGCATACTGAACATAATGAAAATTGTCCCCCTGTCAGACTGGAGCAGGGAGAAGGGCTCTTGGTGCACACACAAATTGCTGTAGTGCTCCCACAATGACTGCTGTCCCCCAACCTTGTCTGCATGAAGGGACACTGACCAGTGACCTACCAGTGACCCTTTCTTCACAGACTGAATGGAAAATCTTTGCATAATCTGTGACCTACTGGATAGACATACACAAAACTTTTGCCAGAAAAATGTCTGGGAGGTCTCCAAATGCACGTCACTGTATTTGTCCACTTCAAAACACAGATGAAAATCACCCAGAGGCACCTGCAGGCCATCAGGCTTCTCCCTGAAGGTATCCCCTAAACACACCCTGTGCAAGGCACACCTTCAATATTGACATGTGGTAGGACTTCATGGATTAGAAGTGTAGAAGCATTCCAAATTTTCTTCTGTGACCTACTTGACTTTTACCTACTACATTATGCAATGGGTCCACCTGTTTTTTCAGGCCCTCTAAAAAAATCTCCTCACCTGAGAAATTTGACTAGCAACTCCTTTTTAGTAACAAAATAAGTATTCACAGCCAATGGGATTTCCATTTCCAGCAGAAGAGAGGTTGATTTATTGTCAGGTCAGTTACAAACACAGCCCTTCTGGCACTGCCTCCCTTCATACCCATGATAATGGACAATGGAAGGCTCGCTTTGGCTGGAAGTCACTGGGCTCTTTGGGGCCAGATTTTGATCCATTGTTTTGTGAAAATATGAATCAAGAATTTTAGAATCTTGAAGCAGAATCCTGAGAAATGGCCTTACTACTTCTGAATAAAAACTTGATTCATGTTGGTTTGCTGTGAGAAATAAGCAGAGGCACAAGTGGTGACAATCAATGTGGCATGAGAGCTGTCCTTGTAAACATGGGAAGTCTTATTACTATCACTCAAATTCTGACTCAACAAACAATCTGCAGGAGTAATGGTGTAGTCCAAGGCTAGGTGCTTCTCTGTTTCTGCCTTTGTTCTCTGCTGAAACAGCTTAAAAAGTAATTTTCTTATGATGCAGAATCCTTGTTTCTAGTAACTAGCAGGAAGAAGTCTATCTCCTTTCTGCATGCCTCTAAATCTATCATCACATTGAAAACATGGTAACTATTACCATAGGATCAGTATCAACCAGTGAACAAGGAATGAACACTGCCTCATTCTCCCAGGAAATATCAGAGACATCCAGTAACTCCTGAGGCACAAAATAGAATCAAGAAGCCAAAATAAATGTTTCTTTGCTTTCACAGTTCATTCTTTCTTACCTCTCTAGCACATATTATCACACAATGATCAATAACTCAACCCCATGAACAAACCAAGCCCAGCCTCCAGAGTCATTGCTGAAAAAAATGGAAAGTCCCCAGAAGTTTTGAAAAATCTCAAAAAAAACAAAAAACAAACAAAAAACCAAAAAAACAAAAAAACAAAAAAACAAAAAAACAAAAAAAAGTGAAAAAAAAGTAAAATAGCGTCTCAAGGTGAGGGACCCCATTGACTTCTTCAGCAAGAGGGCACAACATGGAAATGCTGAAGCAGTTTAAATACTGTCCTCTGAAGATGAATTCCTAGAAAGACAGTATAAAATAGTACAATGATTAATATAACAGCTCTAGAGATGCCTTCTGTAACTTCCTTCCTCTCCATGTAGTCTCCCTCTGCAGTGTGTAAGGGATCCCTTACACATAGTCTATTTGGCACCAAGTAATAGCCTGTAAACTGTGGCTTACACTGCCACAGGGCAGCACAGCAGCAGGATTATGCTACTGGCTTTCCCTGCAAGAACATGGGGAAAAGAGTGGCTTTCACTTACTATTCTTGCAGAACAAATCTCTGTACTGTTGCTTGCCCTTATTACAGATGAGTCACCAGTCTGGTCTCTCTTAACAGGCAGATTGCCAAATTTTTTCTGGATTCTGGCAAGGTTATTCCCATACAGCAAATCTGGCAAACCACTATGTGTCCCTATTGCTCTCTACAATCTCTTTCTTTTTCTCTCTACAACCTCAAAAGTCACTTGTGGGAAGCATAAACACTTAAATTATGTTACTGCAAAAATGCAATGGAGAGTTCATGACAACTAAAGATTTGAACATATCTGGGTTCCCAAGGACCCCTCTGGGATGTGGGATTTAATGGACTCATTGCACAGTCAAGGGAGTATGCCATGACCTTCCAAAAAACATGGTGTTTCCTTTCATTTCCACTTTTGCTGTGGCCACATGGGAAGGACTCTAGCCCTTTGCCAGGCACTCTGGGTGAGCCTGGATCATATTGTTTTCCAAAAAATTCCAAACTATAAACCAGGGAGGTAAGAAAAGGAAACAGCTGCACCAGGTATTTGGGAGAACATTCTCTGCTGGTTAAAGGTTTGAGTAATAGCACGGCTTTTGCATTTAATTGCACAATGTCATTGTTTCTACCTCTGCATTAACTTGGCACTTGACATTTTTCTTTGGGAATAGAAGTGTTTCCAAAGGATGTGCAAATACCTAGGAAAACAGTTGGGTTTGATTGTCAGAACTTGCTTGTCTGACAAAGCCTCAGCAAGATGATGTGCAACTCTGCTGTATTTTAATGTCTTCAGGTTTGTAGCAGAATGCTTTCACTTAATGATTCTCCTAGTGCCAGGTTCATTTATTTCTGATGCTCTGTATTTTAGCCAAATGGACACCATTATTCTCAGTGAATGACCTTAAGCAGGAGATGTTTACACTAATGCAGGACATCTATCACTGCAAGTAAAGTATTTGCATTGTCACAAATAAAAACAGCTTCATTGGAGTCATTTTTGCAAAATGAGGGCATACATTTTGACAAAGAGTCAAAATAACTTAAAACTCCTCAAACTTTACTGTGTGTGACTTAAGTCCTGTTTCCTACTAAAAGCTCAAATTTATCAGAATTTTAAATAATTTTTACTTGTTTATGCAGCATTCAAAGGAAAAAATCAGCTGATCATTTCAACAGTACCTAGAGAAACTGCTAACAAGAAAAATGAAGCATTGCACAGAGATACATATATGTGGAGGAAATAATGGTGAGGATCTAGACCCTGTTTTGAACCCTGCTTATAGTGACTGTAATCAATGGCCTTCCCATCAGCAGGGTCAAAATGCAAAAGACTGCAGGATGGACTTCCAGGAAAATGTTACTTTCTCGTTTTCTAGACTTCTCAAAACTAGATCCTGTATTTGTCAGCAGCACTGGAGTGGGTCATTTATTGATAGATTTTAGAAACAATATCCTGCAACATGAGGGAAGCTTTTTTATGAAAGTAAAAATGTCTAGTGCTTCGTGCAATTTTGCAGGTAAACTATAATTCGGGGGAGATTGTGAAGGAAGTGTTTTTTATTTGCTGAAAGAGCCTCTTTGAGTGCTCTTGCCAGTAGAGGTGGTGCAACAGCAAAACTTATACCTATGCTCAAGAAAAAGAAGGGTTTAATACCTAGAAGAGACAATGTAGTACTGAGATATAATAAAGAAAGAATGACAGCAGTATAGGACAATCACATGGGGAAAAGAAAACCTGTTCTGTGACAATAAGCATCAAAATTAGAAATACTACATTTAAAACTACTGACATACTATTGTTTATAAATAGTCACAGAGTGTATATATGCAATAAATTTTAAGCTTGTTACTTAAAAATAATAATTAGTTTAATATAAAATATTAAGTTTGCTAGAAAATAAGGAAAAAAAATTGTGTAAGTACAAAATACATGTTGACTTTTTGGTTCATTGCTAACAGCAATTACAAGTATCAGAATTTACTAAGCAAATAAAAGGTGAAAGGAAGAATTACATTTATTAAGTGGAACAGGACATAATGCCCAAAGGCAAACTAAATATGCTAATTCATAGCTGTGAACAAGGCTGAAAAGACTACCCTGGCTCACAAGAGCATTGTAGAAGAGCAAGTAGGGACATGGAAGAAATAATGTGGGGAAGTTTTACGACACATTAATTTGTGATAACCACATGGCACTGACAGACCATCATCAGGAGTATTTCTTGGAACAAATTTGGAACAAATTTAATTGATCTGGGTTCTCTCTTAAAAAGCTGGCAATCTATCATAGCCAATTTTATTTAAGTATTTGCATTATTTATATTTTACCATTCTTAGATGGTAGTCGCAGTCTGGTCATTAGTCCCAGAAACTCTCAGTAAGATTGTTGCCACAATCGTTATGATCCATAAATGTTTCTTATTGAATTTTTTATGCAACTGTTGTGTCTCAGAAGTATAACCATGTTAAAACAAAAAGCATCTCTTTCAAAACAGAAGAAGATCCTATCTTTTTCCCCTTGCAAAACTTAATGCACAACAAAATTGCCATAGATCTCAGCTGGGCCTGGACTTCATCCAAGAAGCTTAAGAGATTAATCATGAAAGCAACCCATCAAATGATCTCTGCACATAAAATCTGAAAGGATATCAAACAGGCAAGTTATTTGATTTAAGTAATGCTTAAAACTTAATAAGGCAACAATCAGAATGATAGTTCATTTACAGAATAAAGCAGTCAGGAATTGCAATCAAATGTCATACTGCCAGAAATCAAAACTCTGAACTGCTTTAACTGCTTGAGCTGCTCAGTGACCTCCTTAGGAGCACTGGTGATAAGAACCTATCAGAGATTTGCAGATTGATGGAAAGAAAAAGATAGGCTAAAGCTTTAGCTTGAGCATAATTAAAACGAAATTTTAATGTGTTTTAATGTGTTTAAGCATTAAACAAAACTGAAGTAAATTTAAATTTAAGTAAATTGAATTAAAATGAATTTAAGTAAAAATGATCCTCAAAAGCTTTCAAAAAGTACTAAGTGAACTACAGAGTACTATAAATCTAGGTTATGTCTATTTTCACCTGCAATCATAAAGGATGGTTACTTAAACAAAAAATCAGAATACACTCTAAATAGCACAAATAAAACCAATTAAGAAATAGCACTTTTATAATCCATCTTGGCAGATATTTTTCATGCAATGGTAGAAGGAAAATCACCATCAAGAAGAGAGATCAATGAAATGTTTGCAGAGATGTATTTCTGCCAAGAACAGGGAAGAAATTCAGTCTTTATTTAAAAGCCTTATTTTCCTTTGTCTGGTTTCTACTTAATCATTCCAGTTTTATTGACAAAATAGTAAAAGAAAACATGGAGGAGGCAAAATTAAACAAATGGGAAAACTACATGTGCATCATAATTTTTGAAGGCATAAATATTATTTTCAAACTGTAAGGCAGATCATATTTGTCAGAGGGGCCCCTGCACGAAAGACCAGGACAGGCACACAGCTGGAGTGCAGCAGCACCCGGGGCTAGCAAGGCTGAAAGAGATGCCAAGGCTCAGGCACTACTGACAGCAATGGTGTGGCACTATGAGGGCCAGCATGGACCAGACGTTCAGAGTGACTCAGGAGTGCCCAAGCAATCTTGTAGCCCAAGGTTTGCATAAACTGAGGGGTCTTGCACTGCTTCAGGGCCAAAACTTGGCTGCACACACACTGGCTTCAGACCAACTGCTCCACATCCCTACAGACACCCTTTCTTCCACTGCAGAAAAACTTGAAGTTCAAAGTGATAAGGGGACAATGCTATGAATCAGTTAGACCCTGGTCTGGACAGGTAGGGGGTACAATAATACTGCACAGATGAGATCTGCTGGGTGCAAGAGTCCTGCAATCAAAGCCCTCCCAACCAGTTCATTTCACTAAACATCCCTAAACTTCGGGGTAAAAATGGGCCGGTTAAAGCTAGCACCAACATGCAGGCATTAATCTCATCCTCTAACTGCTCTGTGCACATCCTTGGGGAGATGATCTTCATGCCCACACGAGCTTAAATGTCCATCACCCCCAAAAGCACAAGAGCTTTGTCTGCTGAGTTAGAGCTGGGGGACTCTGACAGACATACCAGAGTGGGGCAATGCAAACTCATGTATGAAACGGGCACAGCAGTCCAGAAAAGTGGCTGACAGAAAAGTGTTTCAGTGCCATCCTTAGCTCAGTGACATCTAGAGGCAGTTCAGCTGTTGATCAGATTTGGCTGCCACTTAATGAGAGGAGCAGATTCTGCCTTGTCAAGCCTCACAAAGAGCTTGAACAAACAGCTGTGAATCACAGACTGACACAATTAAAGAATGGAAGGGACCTCAAAGATCATCCAGTTCCAAGCCCTCTGCCATGCACAGGGATACCTTCTAATAGACAAGGTTGCTCAGAGCTGCATGCCTTGAACACTTCCAGGGATGGGGCATCTGCAACTTTCTCTGGGCACCTTGTTCATCACCCTCAGAGTAAACTAATATCTACTCTAAACCTACTCTCCATTGCCCCTTGTCCTGTGACTACATGTCACTACATGCCCTGTAAGTAGTCTGTCTCCAGCTTTTTTGTAGGCTCCCTTCAGGTCCTGAAAGGCCACAATCAGGTCACCCCAAACCTTCTCTTCTCCAGGCTGAACAATCCCAATTCCCTCAGCCTTTCCCCACAGGTGCTCCATCCCCTGATCATCTTGGTGGCCTCCTCTGGACTTGCTTTAACAGGTCCACGTCCTTCATGTGCTAGGTACTCCAAAGCTGAGTGCAGTGTTCCAAGTGGGGTCTCATGAGAGTGGAATAAAAGGGCAGAACCACCCCTCTCATCCTGCTGGTCACACTGCTACTGATGCAGCCCAGAAGCCAGTTTGGCTTTCTGGGTTGCAAGAACACGTTACTGGCTCATGTCCAACCTCTCACCCAACCTCTCACCCCACTTCTGCACAGAGCTGCTCTTGATCTGTTTATCCCCCAGCCTGTACTGATACCAGAGATTGCCTTGACCCACGTGCATCACCTCACACTTGGTCATTTTAAACCTCAGGAGAGTTCCATGTGCTCATTCCTTGTCCAAATCTCTCTGGTCCTTCAGGTGTGTCAACCATCCACTTGGCTTGGTGTCACTTACAAATCTGCTGAGGATGCACCTGACCCATTTGTCTATGTCATTGACAAAGATATTAAACAACACTGGTCCCATTACAGATCCATGAGGAACACCATTTGTCACTGATGTCCAACTGATGATGGGGACTTTGAGATGCTCACCACAACTCTCTGGATGCAAGCATCCAACAAATTCTTCATCCACCTAACAGTGCCCCTAACAAATCCGACTCTCTCCAATTTAGAGAGAGGGATGTTGTGTCAAAGACTTTACAGAAGCCTTGATAAAAGATATCTGTAGCCCTTCCTTGTCCACTGATGCAGTCACTCCATCATAGAAAGCCACTACATTGGCCAGGCAGGAATTGCCCTTGGTAAAAATGCCAGGTTATGCCTTTCCTTTGTTTCCAGGTTAAAGGCTGGAGAAGGACATGTGCTGTAAGGTCTTCCATTGAACATGAAGTGCACAATTTATTTAGGTTTCAGTTTCCCTCACATTCAGTACATACAGGCTTGCTCTCAGACCAGCAGCATAATAACACAATTCATCACAGCACATCACAGATTTAGTACTACATTTTGCTGTCCATTTTTAAGGACTACACAGATGTGCATTAAAGCACATGCTCTTTCTTCACCTGACATTTATAGACAAGAATTGTCTGTCAATGGGTGAAGCCTGCATAAAAAAGGAAAGTGGATGGAATTTCCCTCATATTATGTATATTCACTATGACCTAAACCACTGGTTGTAGAATAGAAGCTTTAAAGGCTGTTAGATTTTTTATTTAGTCAGACCAGGCTTCAATTGACCTGATCCCAGATCACCTTCCTGACAGGTGTTACTGCAGGGTGGCAGCCCTTTCCTGTTTTTGCTGTGGAATGCATGCTTTTCCCCCACATATTAGATGCAGTGCAGACTGGCTTCTAGAAAGGGTGCAGGAGAAGTAAAGCTGCATGGCCACCTCAAAACTAACCAGAAAAGCTAATGACTAGTACAAAGACACACAGCATGACCCAGATGCATTTGCAAGATGTACATTTTGGCAGCTTCATCAGATAAACTTGTTTTCAAATCTTTGTGTCAAATCCACCTCATCTCTTATTCTTGCATGAAAAGGATGCAATTATCCCTTGTTAATGAAAACTGCTATGTATCAGGCTAGACCACAGGGAGCCAAATGGACCTGCTGAATCTGAATTACTCCTGTTGCACGGGTGAGTTTCCATCCCTGGCTTGGCTTCTCCCACTTTTTTATGGGAGATGGGTTTGAGCTGACAGGTCATGAACCCACTCCCACAAATCACTGAGTGGGTTGCAAAGTCACGTTGCATCAACCAGCTCTGAATGGGTTGCAGTTTCTCCCAGCCCATTCAAGGCAACATCACGTGGTTGCCTGTCTGTCCTCCTTCACCTCCACGAGCTGGAGATACAGAGCCCTCCCTTAAATAAGGTACAGCTGGTTTGCTGCAGCAGGGTAACTTTGTGGGACCAAGGCAGAATCAAGAAAAACCCAGGAACTGCAACAAACGAGAAATCAAAGCAGAACTCAGAATTCTGCTCTGTCACTATGAGTTTAAACTCTGTTATTTTTTAATTTACTAATGTATCCTTTGAATACAGGACACAGCAATGCCATCTGAAACATCACCTTTAATAGATACTGCCTTTATTGCACCTACTTCCTTTTAATTGCACAGATAATGTAGGGACATAAACAGAATATGGGCAGAAAAAGAAGCTGCTGCGTTGCTAGGAAACTAATTCAGAAAACATTGACAATACTTACAGGGTAAGGTTGAACAACAGTAAGGAGGATCGATTCTTTGCAGCTTCTATAAAAAGAAAAAAAAAGCAAAATCAAGTAAAGAGTTACTTTTACTATTGATAATCAGCTTTTCTTTTAATGGAGAAAACTGCAGTAGTACGGAAGAATGTTTATTAAAATGACAGAGCAGAGTAGAACAGAGATTAATAACATGCCGAAATAACAATAGATATTAAGAAATAAGTTTTTTCCAATCTAAAAAATTGAATTGCCTAGCTTTGCAGCTTATGCTACAAACATTTTGCTTCATCAGAGAAACCTGCATGCTACAATAATGGCTGTCTCTAGTAAAAATGAAATAACTTTGATTAATTGTATTAGTTCAGCATCTGTACTTTACTAATTTCTTTTACCGACTTTACAAATGCAAGTCACTTTTATACCATCTAGCTCTTGTACACTTCAAGCCAAATCTGTTTGAAGAAAGCAGGTTTTTTTTCAAAACAAAAATGAGGACAAAATTTAGCCCCCATTTCCTCTCTAGCTCACCTTTTTCAAGTGGGTGGGAAAAGACTAATATCTGGTGAATTCTCCCATGTGGATTTTAAAATTTTTACAGGTTTGCTAAAGGAAGGTTTTTCTTTTAATTTAAGTAGTTCTTTTTTAATGATGAAACTACTAAATGGAAAACATATTAAAAGCTCCAAAAGGTTAAAGAGAAGAAATATTGCAAATCTTGATGTGACCAAGTGGTCTAGACAAATAATACATGTATTTTAACTCTTGGTGGGTAGTTGGGGGTGGTGAATAACTGTGGAAAAGTAAAGTGGAAGAAGGAGAAAGAAAAGACAATCACAGTTAATATCTATTGTATTATCTTTTGATCAGTTACTAGCTAAGAAAAGGCCAGCTGCCATTTTGTTGAGATAGAATTAAATTTCTCTTGGTTTTACTACTTTCAAACACAAATTGTTTATTTATGTGACTTACTACCTGGCTAAATTGACATGGAATTGACTTTTGCATGCCTGACCTATTGAGCAGAACTAACTAAAAAAATCATACTGTATTGGTCTTATATAGAGTCACCTTGTAGGCAAAATGACACCTCTGATATGCAACTTAAAAAGCCAAAAGGCAAAAAAAATGGAGGAGAGACTGAAGGCCTAGTCAGAAAATGGGTCTAGAAGGCCAGTCTATACTTGCTGAAGCAAACACATTACTGAATGCCAATAGGGATTACAAATTCTACTTTTGTCAAAGCTACCAGTCATGTAAGGGGCAAAGTCTAATCTAATATCACATAAAGTTAGAGCTCCAATTTTTACTTCTTTTATTTGATATTTTTATCATTACTACATTTTCTGGAATCTACAAACGCATGTTAAGAAAGGTAACTTATTTCAAGAATCTCATCACCTCTGTGCTGTCCATATCTATCCAATTATGATTGCTATATTAACCTAGGCTGGTTAGTAGGCAGGAAAGCTCACAGTTGTTAGTTTGGGATAAACTGCAGCCCTGGGATAACTGCACCATGACCAACTGATCTTTTCAATTACTTTGAACTCACTACTTTATGTTTCTCATGCTGTGTATGATTACCACTACCACTGCCTCCTGCAGTCCAGCTACATTAGAGAGTTGTCTTTAGAAATGAAAATCAGCTTCTCCTGAAAATGTTTTTCAGCTCTTCATTATTTTTGGATTAAACCTGTCCAGGTGTCAGGCTAGGCAAGATTCATCCTAGATTAGCAAATGCTTTTTTTAAAAATCAAAAGATCAAAACATATATTGTGTGGACAAGATTTTCTTGCAGGATAAACAGTCACACTGGAAGGATGCTAGACTCTGCACCATACATTCAATGTTTGAGGCTATAATAAGACCCTTTGGAGTATCTGGACACAATCATGTTACAAATTCAAAAAGTTGGAATCAAGCACTACACATAAATCCTTCATCACCAGAGTAAATGTTTCCTATAAAAGTCATGCTACATACAAAACACAGCACAGTTACAAAAGAAATAAGTATTTAATCATCAGCTTTTTAGATCTGCAGTAGTCAGTCATGCTTCCACCACTCATTTGAAAATTTTCTCAAGTAATCATGACAAAACTCTGCAGGACAGGTCATCTTTTTGCTGCTGATATGGGTAGCATATCCTATGGATCTATTTGCTAAACCTTGCACAGCACTGGAGACTGCCAATTGTACCATGCATTGTGTATGTCACAAGAATGGAGAAACAATGGAATCAATGACTGTGTGATCCCTAAGTTTTGTAGCTTAAATGTTTGTGGACAAACTTATGTCCCCATGTGACAGTAGAACATACAGACAGTTAAGTTTACAGAAACAAGGTACATCATCACACTGAGATGTGAGCTATGTCTTTTAAATAATGCCTGAAACACAGGGGCAAAGGCTAAAAAACACTATTGCAGTCTTAGTGCAAATGTCTTTCCTCATTTAAAATGTGACTAAACTAAAAAAAACAAAAAAAACCCCAACAAAAACCAAAAAAACAAACAAAAAAAACCACCAAAAAAACCACCCTACAACAAAAACCCCAGAAACATATATTACAGTTATTTTATTATTTTATTACTTTTCAACCTCACTTAATGACTACCCAATTATTTCTGTGCTATTTTAGAGTCACTCAAGACCAAACATCTGCAATACCAGCTTAGAAAACAAGCTGCTGACTTTTTCAGTGCTCTGCCATCTGACTGACTAACATCAACATCACAACAAAATATCTTCATGTTTCTTCCATTTCCTGACATTAGAATCAAACAGTGATAACAAGGCTAAAATCTGAAAACTCTGATGGGAATTTGTGATTCATCTCTCTGTCCTTCTCCGTGTCCTGCATGGTGATTATATTTGTCCGTTCTCACTACTCCTCACAGCTACTTAGACTGCAACAAGGAGATGAATATAGATGGTTTGAGAATCAAATTATGTCTATTATAAAGGTTAAAGTTCCATTACTAAGTATCAGGCATCTCAAGCTGCATGAGGCATTAACATTCAGCTCCAATGCCAGCCTCTGTGAACTTGAGGCTGGAAATCACTGCCTCTCTTCTGCTTCTTGCTACTTGGAGGAAAAGGGTAAAGGCAGATGAGAAAAATGGGGAAATCCCAGTATCTGAGCCAAACAGAATAAGCTGGTCTGTTATTCATATGCATCCTACAGCAAATATAGTATTTAAATAAAATAAGTATATATATTGCTTGTAAGAAGGAAGAATAAAAAAATATTTAATTTTAAAGCTTTTAGCAATTTTACATACTAGAGGAGTAGAAGATGAACACATAAAGAATTAATTAAAGCTATAATAAAGAATATAATTTCCAGGGAATACAATTCAGAAAAATCTTCTAACTGTAACTTAGCTGCTTCATTCACAATGAACATTAAACTCTGAAACTCTTGTTTTGAAACACTTTTTCTCTGCTATTTTAAAATAATCTGTTTCAATTTGGGTCTCACTATTGATGAGAAAGGTCTGATTTCCACAATTGTGGAGTTTGATGCAATGGTCTCCAGTATGTTTACACTACATTTTTGAAGTTAAGGAAATGGAAATCAATAGGTCAAAAGCTAACCACAAAATGTAACAGGTTACCTCAAATGCCCTATTCTGAAGCTAAGGAAAGGTGGAAATTATCTTCAAATTCTAGCATGTATGCTAGAGAAAAATCACTAAACAGTTAGATGTCTTTCAATATTATGAATATTAACACAGTATTAATGAGTGAAGAGTTTGCAAAGTCACTCCACTGTAGTACATTTTTAATTATTTAATGGAATGAATCACAGAACCAGAGAAAGGTTTGGGTTGGAAGGGACCTTAAAATAATTTATTTCCAACTAAGGATCATTTTTATCTGAGCTGTATATACATTTTTACATAAAACCTGTTTTACAGCATTTATATTCACCTAGGGAAGCTACAAATTTAACTTCCCCAGGTTTTTATAAAGAGCAACAGTTCCTGTGGAACAGTTTTCCCCAGAGACCCAGGCAGATTTATTTCCAGGGATGGAGACATCTTCTGGAAGGACCTTGGTGGGACAGAGTAGACCCAATTTAAGGCAGTTTCCTCATTCTCAGTTGTTATTACATAGCACACACACACACAGAGTAGCCTTGAGGCCCTGTGAGGATGCCAACTTGCCTGAGTTGACCTGGGGAACCTTAATAACTATCAGACAAACTCAGTATTCATGGACACCCCTGAAACAATGTGGAGGGATCCAGGGAGAAAGGCTTTGAGAAGGGTGTGCCGCCCCAGGACTGTTTTTGTCACAGGAGAAGCAGCACTGTGCAAACAAGACCGCCCCAGATAAAAGCCCTCTGCACCAGACAATCCTCCAGCAAGAGCCATGGCATGTGGGGCTCTTCCCCTTCCATTCCCAAAGGTTACCCTGCAGAATACAAACTACAGGCAAAAGCTCCATGACTCTAATGGACAAGTACAACAGATTACACCAAGCTGGAAGCCATGTTACTGTGGGCAGATCCATTTTGGTCTTTTAATTACATCTACCCATAGATAATCACTGTTTGAAGTAGTGGGTCAAGCATCAGACCTCTCCACGCCTAGGAAGATATTTTCCAGAAAAATTTTTAGGTGAACACAGAAAATTATACTTCCTCTATAGGTTGCCAATACCTGGCAGAACCAACTGCTGGAAGAGTGGTAATGGGATTTCAGTCTCTGCCTGTGCAGCTGACCTCTGGGAACTCTCTCTGAAGGTCCTGTACACAGTGAGATGTGCATTCCTGCCATCACACCATCCAGGAAAGGCAGGATACACCACACACAGCATCACATCCCCAACTCCATCTCAGCAGACAGTTGCAGGAATGCAGCAGGCAAGAAGCATAGCAGGAGACTCATGAAATAAGGTACATCACTACAGAGGTGAGGTCTGGGGTCCCAGTTCAGGGAGGACAGGTAACACTGCATGAAATATAGTCACAGAAGACAGGGATATGAGGCCAAGCTGCCAAGCTTTAGGTTCAGACACATGAAGAACAACTTAAAAGATAAGCTTCAGCTTGGATATGGTTTTCTGGAGATGACAGAGCACAGAACACAAAGATCATAATGGTCAGGTCTTCTTTTTGGAGATCAGGATGGTGCATTGTAATCCATGGTATCAGAAGGCAGAGACATCACAATCACATTTGGAAAGCTGTGTCTGCCCTGTCAACTGATGTTAATGATGTTACCTGTCCTTAGCCTCACTGTCAATGCAGTGAAATACTCTCTACATCCAAGCAACTTCAACTTGTGAACTCCTGAACCTTGCAGTTTCATTGCATAGCCTACTGCTTCACAAAGTTACTAAAATTTAAGTCTGCCATCAAATATGTGAGGGCTTGCAACAGCAGAAGCAATCTGCACAAGAACTTGGGAATTTTGCAACAAACCTGATTGAATGTCAGAGTCCTAAAAACTGTTCAAGTAATGGATACTTGAAACAATCACTGCCACATAAAGTATAAAACACATAAGGATGGGATTATTACAACACTGCAGGATCAAAGAGCAGCAGAAACAGAGCTGAGTGGAAAGATGCTCTGATTCAAACATAAATAACTTCAATAATAGCATACTGAAAATTACTGTCAAAGCAAATTGTGTTTTGTATAAATGCTCTTTATTTTAAAGGCCTGGCATGGTGTGAAAGTCAATCTTTAAAATTGTCAGTCTGCTGCTGGCACTAATTGGAACCCTTGTTGGCAATCTCTGTAAGAGGTCAAGGAGTGAATGTGTCTGCAGGCTGAATTACGCTCGCCTCCTCTGACAGAAGTGGTCCCTTCAGAGCAGGGCTGTGGCACACTGGTGAGCTTTCATACAGCAGATGCCATCTCAGATACCTCTGCAATAAAGGATTTGAGAATAAAAAAGCTTCCTTCTCTTTAAGGCTGTTCATCTGTATTAGCACTTTAGCAAGGTGACCCCTATAAAGTCGTTGTTCTTGAATTTCAGTGCTGTATGACAAATATATTTACCTCTTGTCAAAATAAACCCTCATCTCACAAATACTCAAAGTTTTCCAGTTGCTCCCATTTTCAAGGTTTAAGGCTGTTAAAACTTTGTAACTGAGTTATCAAAATGTTGGCCAAACAGTAAATACCTGTGTATGCTGTGGAGCAGTGCTTTGGCAAGGCTGCTTGAATACCAACAGCAGCATTACACTGGTGTCTAACTCCTGAGCAATGCTATCTGCTCTTTACTACACTGGCCTTCAATTAATTCTTGAGTGCACCCCTAAGTACTAGTAATATGCAGAAAACTTGACATGAACTGAGGTGCCTTCCTTAGACAAACATTTTCCTACTTACACAGATTTATGACGGCCTCCCTCAACCCCTGAGAGAATTTGGGGTTGAATTTCAAGATGGAACTGAGAAGATATTAGGAGTTGCAACACTGGAGGTCTCTGATCCAAAAGAAGCAGTATTTGCTCGTTTTGGTCAGTGTATCAAAAAACAACCAAGAGCCAGATGAGCATGAGATGAGCATGAACATATATTCAAAGGACTGAGACTGTCACCAAGTCCAGCTGTTGGCATACCACTGCCAACACCATCACCATGTCAATTATTTCATGCTGCACAAAGATGCCATACAGACAAGGAGAAAGATGTAGTGCTTATTCCCCTATTAATTAATTGTTCAGCTGTCCTCTTCTAATTAGACTTTTTACACATTAGCTTGCAAAGGATCAAAGGCAGACAAAATGAGATAATATTGGTCTCTCAGGTCACTCATCCAGGCCAACGTTCCAGTGCTAGTTTTTCCATCATTAACTGCCAAAGTCTCAAAAGCTCTGAGGAAAACGTTAATTTTCAAAGTGCAATGAAGAAAACAAATATGAGGCAGCCCCAGGATGTCTATTGATGACATATCTTGAGAAACAGTTCTACGGAGTTTTAATGCAATACTACCAAAGTAAAATATTTACAGAAGAGATTGGTCTCACCATGGAAAGGTCAGTTGTATTCTCCTGAAAATTTCTCATCTTTGTTTGTCAGACTCTGCTGTTTCCATCAGACTGCAATTACTTTTAAATGGCATTCCTGTGAGCATTTTGTGCAAGCCCTTTCAGACAGCTTCTAAGTGAGCTAAGTGCAATTCTGTTCCCCCATTCAGCAGCTGTCCACACACAGATCCAGCAGACACACAACACCTGCCTGCTGCTCACAATGCCCATGCAATCAATTTGGGTTCACTCATCCTTTGCACTGGCATTCTTATTGAGGATGTCCAGGAACTTGGGCTGTAACAAAACACCAAAGTTGCAGAACAAAATGCACAACACGGTAAATTCTAACCATTCCAAAAAATCCAACCCAATGCTGATATGACAGACTATGCTTTGACCCAGAGGCATGAACCTTTTCTCTGAGGCAGCCACCAGAGATGTAGCAATGGTTATGAAATACATTCCAATTACTTTGCCATTTCTTATGTTCAGCCTTCAAAAATGGAGCCATTGTGATTTTGCCATAGTAGCATTCATGCTCATATAAAGTTTAATTTTAAAACTGCTAAATGTAATAACAACGTCCTTCTGTTTTCTAAAATAACTTCTAAATTTTTGTAAATATATATATGGATGGTCAAACAGAGTTCAGAGTTCACCTACTTGGGACAGAGAAAGTAAAGAAATACAGCATCTCTAGTGCGTCCCTGTACAGGTCTCTTATGTTCCTCTACATTATATGAATTAGAATAAAATAAACTTTCTCATGCTCTCCTGAATTTCCAGCACTTGTTTAGACACCTTGACACAGTCACATAGTCTCTTGAATTTTTATTTCAATTTTATTTTAATAGTGGAAACAGATAAAATAATGAAGGTTAAAGCTGTAGGGTATTATAAGACAACTTTTCAAACTGTGGAAAGTTGTGTTATTCCATTCACTTATCTCAGTGTAACACAGAGATTAATAATATGATCTAAAAATTGAAAAGGATGTTTCACAGAGTAAATGTAATTCTAACATTCACATAATGAAGGCTTGTGGGTTTCCTCTTCTTTCCTTCAAAGAGATGCTATGTAAATTTTCATTTAGAAAATAAATTCTGTCTTCTGATGGCTTATTTTTAATGTCTGTTTTTGCTGACACTATGTCAGAAGGTAACAATCATCACTTTACTCAATAATTTTTTACTTTAGTCTGGATGCAGACTCATACTCCATGAGAAGGGAAAGTTTTGAGTTAATTTGTGCTGGACTACTTCTCTTCATTTGAAGTGGTAGAACAGCTTAAACTTAGCCCAGAAGTCAATAAAAACTTCATGGCACAGCTGATGGCTATTTTTGAAGAAATGTAACTCTGTGCCAAGGCTAGAATTACACAAGCAACGTGCAGCTCTTCTGTCACAAACCATCAATCCAAAGCTGGACCTGAGAGTGACTGCTTATGGATTTGAAGGAAAGTCCCCTTGCTGGGATGGCCAGAGCATCTGCTGGAGCAGGAAAAGCAACATTGCTGTCTTCCACAATGAACACTGCCTCTAGCAGAGCTCTTGTTTGTCTGCCTGGTCTTGAAAAAACTTAGGCAATTGATATACTGATACTAATATAATCCAAATATCACTTCATTAGCACTTATATTCTCCCAACATTTTCTCCCCTATGCTGATTTTTGACATAAATGGATGTACTTTGGACAGACAAGATCTACCATACATGCTGATGCAGAATTTTGCATAGTTTTGTATAGGATATTCTAGATAATATGGCAGTTTAGAGATCAATATTCAATTATTCAATAAAATGCATTACCTAATATCAAACACCAATAATTAATCACTGAATTAAAATAAACACTAGAATGACTTGTTCCTTGCTGAGAAACAAGGAAATCATATACTCTAGAATTATACTTCAAATTGGAAATAAGAAACTAAAAGAAAAGATAGTTGAAGATGTCAGAAACTGTAGAGAAGCAATGCTGTTATCTGTACAACTGCAAAAGAGATTTATGGGAGTTATGTGTTAAAGAGGACGAAAGATCACTAAAGATGAGAAAATCTTACAGATATTTTTACTATGTGACAAATTAGCCATAATCTTTTATGATCAGAGCTTCATTTTCATTTGCACTGGAGCATTAGAAGCCATTACAGCTGCTATTCATAATCTGTATGGCACTGGCATTTTCATTTTCACATTTGGGCATTGTGTGTGTAGTAATGAAAGGTCAGGCATTCACACACATCATTCCTGCAGCTATTAAATTTTTTCTTTCCCTTAATGCTTTTCAAAAAGCAGAACATGAGATAAATTTTGCTGATTAAATGTTAAATGCTTTAGGATCATCTTGTTTTAGAGAGTTATCTAAGTTTTTATTAATAATGCATAACATTCACTTAGGGCTATTTTGTGTCGGAACTCCTTCACAGCATTATCTTAGCTCAAAGTAATTCAACCAATAAAGAAAAAGAAATTAAGAAGAGGAAGATGCAATTGAAAATGAGATAAAGCTCTTGAATGCTGAAGAATACTGTATTTTCAAGTGCTATATTATATATTGTTTGCAGTTCAATATTATTGGCTTTATCATTGTTTCTTAAAAAAACCCACATTCATTCAAAGAATGATCGTATTTTTCTTTCAGATGTCTGAACACTATTACTTATGCTTTTCAGTCTTATCTGCTTTTTGGGACCAAACTATCTGATCCATTCTAAGAGCATCTCAATCCTTTGTTATGGAACAGAATGCTAGAATAATGTTTTAAATAATTACAGATTGCTGGAAAGGGTTTTAAGAAGTAAATGTTCGAACAAAACAAGATTCATTCAATTCCTCATTAAGAAAAGCTTCAGCAGTGTCTTGAGCATTATGGGTTTTATTATTAGTATTACTGTAATTATCATTATTTCTGCAAGGTTAGACAATTGATGGATACTGAGCTGCAGAGACTAATACAGAATGACTTCTGCTTACTGCATCTGGAATAGAAAATTGATTGGTCAGACGCCAAAGATATATCCATGTGCCACTGGAACAGTGTAAGTCATGGCAAACATGATTTCATAATGATTTGGAGGAGCAGCCAAAGGGGCTGCTCTTCTCAAGCTGCCATGCATGCAGCACAGTAATTCAGACAAGAGTCCCAAAGTGCAAATTCTTTTGTTATATTTATATCCTCATGTATTATTTAATTTATTTAAGAAGTAGACTGACAAGAGAAGAAATCGAGACGGAACTTCTGCCAGACAATTAGCCACCTGCTCCTGTTAAATTGCATTAGTTATTAAAAAGTCCTGTCATGAATATATACCATATATCTGGAATGTTTCAAATTCAAAGGTTCATCCCCTTTTTCTAAAATTTATTTAAAGGAAAAATTTATTTAGTAGGTTAATATTAATAAGATGTGGTTTTAAAAATCTATTCTCTTTAAAGCTCTGTCCAATCTTTAAAAATCATATTATTAACTGCCATTTAATAAATCTTAATATTTATGCTGGTTAACCTGAAAATGCATTTGTGCTGCTATACCCTTTAATTTTTTTCCTTTTTCTGTATCACTAGAACAATAGAAATTATTTTTATATTGTTCTTGGGACAAAAAATCATGAGATGAGTCTCTGAAAAGTTACAAGGCAAATGTTTGCTGCTCATAAACGTGGTCCTTAAGATAAAACTTAAATTATACTTAAGCAGAAATTCTTCCCTGATAAATGCAAATATATTGTAAATTATAAGGGGGGAACGAATGTTTGAAAAGGGGAGAAGAAAATTGCCCTGCAGACTCAAACCAAGTACAAAACGGTGACTGGTTGCATTCTATCCACAGCGAAAATGAAGACATAATTGCAGTGCAGTCGGACCCGGAGAGGAGCTCTAGCTGGGTAACAGGAGCAGCAAGAACACGCTGCCAGTGTCTCCGGCGGCAGCTCTAACACACCCCCGCCGCCGAGCCCAGCCCGTGTGCCGGTCCCGCACGGGCAGCCTGCGGGTCGCTCGGGGACACGGTCACTGCTGCCGAGCCCAGCCCGTGTGCCGGTCCCGCACGGGCAGCCCGGAGCTCTCGGGCACACGGTCACAGCGCTGCCGAGCCCAGCCCGTGTGCCGGTCCCGCACGGGCAGCCCGGAGCTCGCTCGGGCACACGGTCACAGCGCTGCCGAGCCCAGCCCGTGTGCCGGTCCCGCACGGGCAGCCCGGAGCTCGCTCGGGGACACGGTCACTGCTGCCGAGCCCAGCCCGTGTGCCGGTCCCGCACGGGCAGCCCGGAGCTCGCTCGGGGACACGGTCACTACTGCCGAGCCCAGCCCGTGTGCCGGTCCCGCACGGGCAGCCCGGAGCTCGCTCGGGCACACGGTCACAGCGCTGCCGCGGCCCGGCCGGCCCCAGCCCGCCGCGCGCAGCACAAAACAGGGAAAGGTAACAATTAACCAGCTTATCCCTGTCCCCGCCCGCTCCTCGGGAGCTGCGGGCAACACTCGGGGCTGAAAGAAGGACAGGAAAACAACTCCCTGCTCTTCAGGAAAGCAGTAGGGGGAGGAGGAAAGCTGTTCACGGGGGAGGTGAACGCAAAACTCACCACAGAGCTGCGGCCAGACGGGGGTAGGAGGGAAAACGCGTACTGGTGTACGAGAAAAAGAAGGAGGGGCTGACTCGATGGGACTTGCTAAATTGATTTCAGAGGTATTTCGTACATAATTTACTTGCTGTACTTATATTTGCTCAGCGTGTGGCCGACAGGGCGCTACGGCTGCAGCCCGCAGGAGCGCCCGAGCCGCGGCCCGGCAATGGGGCTGAGAGCCTGGCCTGGGGGATAGAGCCTGGCCTGGGGGATAGAGCCTGCCTTGGGAAAGAGCCTGGCCTGAGGGATAGAGCCTGGCCTGGGGGATAGAGCCTGCCTTGGGAAAGAAGCCTGCCATGGGGCTAGAGCCTGGCCTGGGGGATAGAGCCTGCCTTGGGAAAGAGCCTGGCCTGAGGGATAGAGCCTGCCATGGGGCTAGAGCCTGGCCTGGGGGATAGAGCCTGCCATGGGAAAGAGCCTGGCCTGGGACAGAGCCTGGCCTTGGGGATATAGCCCAGCCTGGGGGATAGAGCCTGCCCTGTGGAAAGAGCCTGCCCTCGGGATAGAGCCTGCCCTCTCCCAGCCCCTGCCCAGGGCCACCACACCCTCTGCTCCCGGCATTGCAGCCCTGCCGAACCAAGCAATGACGCAACACAAACACTGAAGTGAGTAATCTTATGCAAACCCTCTCCCAGCACAGCCATGGTAGCGAAGGAGCACATCAGCGCGGCTCTGAACCAGCCCGTCACCAGCCCTGTCCCTGGGCCCAGAGCGCACTGCAGCTCTCTGGCTGGAGCCCGCAGACACTCGCTGTGAGCTCACACGAGCCCAGGTGAGAGATGGCAACCGGGGGCTCTGTTGGCCCAGCCAGCACAAGCAGCCACCCCCTGCACCCATCCAAACAGCAGATTCGCCTTGAGCTGTCTCAGGGCATGGATACCACAGCTCAAAGCACTTCTCTAAATGCTCTCTGAAATCACAGGGACAGCTGCTAATAGCTTCTCCCATCCTCTGCATGGCTATGGGCAGCTAGTTTGGGCTAAAGGTCCGATTTTAAACAGTTGGAACTCACAGAGGTGAATTTTCAATCAGATGTGAGAGTTCAGAAATTATCCTGGCCTGTCAAACACACAAACAGAACAACAGGCTCTGTGGACTGCACACAAGGTTTTAGGCACCTTGACTCAGCTACCTGGGCTCTGGATACTGCAGGGCTAGCTCTTGTAGTCTGAGCCAACTCATGGTATGCTGCATAAAAATGTATCCTGTATTAGCCATGTAAACAACTTCACCAAGTTTGAGAAGTATACAATATGAAAGTGTCCTTCCTACAAAATGACTCTGATAAAGAACAGCCTTTGGGGTCTGCAGATTTCTTCTCTTGGGCTGAACATCCATCCCATTCTCTTCTTGGACAGCTTGTACTTCTGTTTCATCCATAGTATTCTGAGGACTTTCATTTAAAGCTAGTTCATGAACTTTAGGCATCACAAATATCCCTCACTTCAGCTGCAATCACGAGATAAGCACAAAAAAAAGCACTTCAAAAATCTGCTTCACTTGTACACACTGACAACAATCTATCTGTGCAAGAATAAATTCCTTGTTCCAAGGATGTGCATTAAAATTCAGTTCTCAAAGGGCACACAGCAGCAGATTTAGCATGCAAGGATATATGTTCTTTAAAGGCTATATGTCAAACCTCAAGATTAAAAATAGACTTGTCAAAATTGAATCTGACAGAAATCATAGTATCTGTATCTCTATGTTCCAATGTACATAACATTCTTCATTATGTAGTCACAAAGTAATTTTTTTTAGTCGAATTAGACTGCAAATGTGATTTTTAAAAAGCAGATTAAAGCATTATTTTAAAATTACATTTATGGCTAATGCATAGTGCTAGATTATGAGTATTGGCTGGCAGATTCTTTACATCTACAAGTCAGTATTTTTTGCATACATGTAAGTGAGGAGAACAGTTATGAGTCCATCCTCAGGCATAATTTTGGCCCTTAAGTCAGCAGAAAGAGGATGAGAGCAAGAGCAAGATCTAAACAGAGAGGTCACAAGACACTGATGATATGTTCTTATCACCTGCAGCCCTAATTAGACACCAAACTGCCCACATGCATGTCATTAATTCCTTATGTCACACATGGCAAGAGAAGAAAAAAAATAATAAAAAATAGTTCAAATTTACTAATCTGTGATTCTACAGAAAATAATCCAGCTACTAAAAATCTTCTAAACCTTGCAAATCCTTTTAAATTTGGTTGTTTTTTTTTAATTTTCACTGTGATTTTTCATTCCCTAATTCTGTCCTATCCTAATTAAAAGAGAACCTCGGGGCAAAAGCTCTTAATCTAAAGGATCAACAGCCAGAAAAGCATATAAAGGAAAGAGGCAGGGGAAAGAAGTATGTTTATAGAATCAGACTCTCAAAGCTAATCATTAAAACAAAAAGTGGAGGAGGGAGATCAGAGAGGTTTGAGAGGATATATTTTGTTTACTGTCCTCCCTCTACTCCCTCCCCAGCTGCAGCTTCCCAAGAATTGTTCAAAGTTCATACCTTCCCCATGGCTCTTCTAAAGATCTGAACTCAAAAAGGAAAGTTTCAGGAAGGTTACCTGTGAGGAGGATCTTTGCTCTTCAAAATCTGTAAATTCACCATTTGAGTTACGTACTATTTGCATTTTTAAAGGCAATTATAAACAATCCACTCTCCTAGTTCTTTGATTCATCCAGTCATTGAGACCAAATATTAAATTCTGCTTTGCTGTTCTGCATGCTGCTGCTGCCAGTGTCATTAACCTATTTGGTCAGCCTGACACACCTCAGCCTTCTGGAACACATGGTGGTGACTTTGTACTTCCCTCTGCTGCTGCTGCTGCCACCTTGTACATTGAAACAGTGCCTTCCAGAGGCCTAAAGACCTCTTTCTGTTCTGCCCATGGGCAGAAAACTCCAGGTGTCCCAAAGGCTCTGCATATTGCAACAAGCAATATACAAAAAATGGCTTGCACAACAAAGCCATTGGATCCTCAAAGCCAGCCACTGGAGATGCTTCTGGATCCCTACAGCTGTGTGACACCGACCCTAGACCTGCCACTCCTTTTATCTCACTCCCAAAGGGCTGGCTCTTGGAGAGGCAGTGAAAGCAATGTCAAATTATCACATTATCATAGTGATAATGCAGATAAAGGTAGTTATTACAATCCATCAGATAAATGGTCAAACTGTACATAACATTTGTGAGGAAGAGAGTGAAGACAAAAGTAGGAGGGATGTGGAAAAGGCACAATCATCCTTTTCTCCTGCTCTAACCTCTTTTCATAGTAAAACGGCCTCAGGGAAAAGAAGATGCACTGATTTATATCAGAAACTTTATCTCAGTGCTGTCAAACTCATGCATTAAATAATGGTGTATCAAAGCCTACTCTGACTTCAAAGCCATGATGCCAGCTATCATAAACTTCTATCTTCTGTTCTTGCATTCTTGGTTTTTCTGAGGTGATGATTTTATGCTTTCTGAAGTCAAGAGGACCATGCTCTTCCACTGAAACAACACTGGGACTTTCATCCATTCACCTGAATACCATAACTCTTAACAAAGTACCTAACAGCTTAATTTGGACTCATGAAAGGAACAGAGAAAGGACTTCAAAATGCCTGTTTTTTTTCAGCTCTTACATAAAAAATCCACTCTTTTTTTTCTTTCTGTTGTAGTTAGCAAGTGATGTTGTTGTTATTGCAAACTATGATAGCTCTCTGCTGCAGGCCATGAGCCTCTGCATCCTGCCCCAGAGATGCTGATGCAAAATTGCTTCAAACATAAAATGATGCAGTGACAAAATGGTAGGAAAGTCAGTACACACACCATTGTACTGAAGCACAGAACAAACACAAACATTTTAAACCTCTGTATGTTTCATTTACAGGCTGGGGGATGAACAGATCAAGGGCAGCCCTGCCAAGAAGGACTTGGGAGGCTGTTGATGAGAGGCTGGACATGACCTGGCAATGTGGACTTGTAGCCCAGAAAGCCAAACGTGTCCTGGACTGCATCAAAAGCAGTGTGGCCAGAAGGGTGAGGGAGGGGATTCTGCACCTCTGTTCTCATGGACAGCTGCATCCAGCCCTGGGATCCCCAGCACAGAAAGGACATGGACCTGTTAGAGCAAGTCCAAAAGAAGCCACCCAGATGATCAAAGGGCTGGAGCACCTCTCCTGTGGGGAAAGGCTGAAAAACTGGGATTGTTCAGCCTGGAGAAGAGAAGGCTTTGGGGTGACCTAATTGTGGCCTTTCAGGACCTGAAGGGAGCCTACAAGAATGATGGAGAGAGGCATGTAGTGACAGGACAAAGGGAAGTGGTTTTGACCTGAAATGGAGTTGGTTTAGACTAGATATTAGACTATAGACTTGACTAGTATATACCTAGGAGGAAATTCTTTTCTCTGAGTGGTGAGGCACTGGAACAGGTTGCACAGGAAAGCTGTGGATGTCCCATCCGTGGTCAGGTTGGATGGAGCTCAGAGCAACCTTGTCTAATGGAAAGATGTGCTTGTCCATGGCAGGGGTGTTGGAACTTTGAGGTCCCTTACAACTCAGGCCATTCTATGATTCTGTGATTTATTTACAACTGTCATTTGTTGTCATTTCTACTGTCATAAAACATCATGCTCTAAAAACTCTTCCAGTGTCTCTCTCCTCTATGGTTTTGTTTTGCAACATATAGGATTACCTTAAGAATGGGTCTGGTCTACTTGAAATACCTAATTTTCACACTGTGTTTTCTGAAAAAAACTAACAGTGCCTTACTAGGCACTGAGTTTCAGAAAAGGGAGGGTGATGGGAAAGTGAAAGGAGAGAATTAGGAGGAGTGATGGGAAAGGGACCTGCAGAGAATGGCCTGAGTTATCACTGGGAATGGCATGTCACAAAGCCACCCCTTGAATTACCCTAGATGAAATAGGGAAATATTTTATTAAAACATGTTATTCCACCATTTGTCAGCTGTATCTTAAAATTAGGAGGCTACAAGTAGAACCACTACAAGCAATTCTTGGGGTAATCATTAAACAGTCTTATTCAAATCCCACCGATGTCTACCAAAGACTATCATCATCTTCAGCAGGCTTTGGATCAGAGTCAGGTTGCTGGAGGATGAGCATTGCTCCATAGTTCCATCCCAGGAAAATTACACACAAAAGCATGACAGGCAGTAAAGCAATGCCTCTCCTGCCACTTTTAAAACACCTTTGCCAAATTTTCCCTTAACAAAGCCTTAAGCAAGTAGGGACTGCTTACCAGAAAGCAAAATGCAAGTACTTCTAGAAGTAGGCAGTATGTATTTTAGCATGTGTATTTATGGCCACATCATTTATAGGTTCAACATACAAAACATATATCATGTTCAGAGCTGTCCCTAAACAAAAAGCCCTGACATTATTCTCTGTGCTTGCAAAAACAAATCCACCATGTATCTTTGTTAACTAAAAACCAGCTAATTTACAGAGTTGTAGACTTGCTTTATTTGCACTTCACTGTTTGACACCCAGGAATTTTAACAGATCTGGCACTGGCAGGATAGGGTGAAACAACACTATCACTATCTCTGTATGATGCTTAATAATTGTAAAATGCTGTGTTTTATCACTCCATTTACAATAATATGAGTATTGCTAAACAATTATCTTAACAAATGTATTTTTGATGGAAGAGCCACTTATGTTTGTCTTTATAAATTAAGCTAGTAATAAAAGTCCATGTTTATAATGGTATTACTTTCTTTGAAATAAAACAGTAGTCCAATGGTGGTGCACTATGAGCACCTACTGGGAAATTCATTATATCCTGACTCATGTATTATATATCTAAATGAACAGCCTTGATACGAGCAGTTTTTTTCTCCTCATTTTTAATGGCATACATACAAAAAGTAC
Source organism: Luscinia megarhynchos (assembly GCA_034336665.1). Classification (NCBI taxonomy): domain Eukaryota; kingdom Metazoa; phylum Chordata; class Aves; order Passeriformes; family Muscicapidae; genus Luscinia; species Luscinia megarhynchos. The sequence goes on from JAPFBE010000003.1 coordinate 18,673,189, forward strand.
TATCATTATTCTAAAGCAGCAGCTGAAAGAAAAATTCTCATGGAGATACTGGTAATCTGTCATGAGGAGAGTAGTGTGAAGACAGCAGACAATTAAAAATCCAAATAGTCTTTTCTTCAAACAATTTAACTGTTCAAAAGAATCTATCAAATACTTATACAAGCACATATTAGAATATTCTCCTGAAGTTTAGTATTTAGCTGATAGACTATAATTTCTGTAGAATATATTGAAGAGTAGAAATATTTTTAAAATGCTCAATACAGTAGCTATATAAAAGAAGTTACTGCACACTGCCCTCTGGTAAAACATGATCTTTCTAATCAAGGGAATTAGGAGTAAGAAATCTGACTGTAAATAAACTGATGCTTAAATAAAAAATAAGTTTTAGATCAGCAAATCCTATCAGATTAAGGCAGTCATGCCATAATCTTGAGCACAGTACAACAAAACCAAATTATTACTTCTTCCTACTGTTTCTGACATTCAAAGCTATAATTGCAAAAAAAAAGAAATATTACTGAAATACACTGTTACTGTGTATGTTCAGCATTGTGTACCAGAAAAGTAACTCTGTATCATCCTGTATTTGACTTCCACTGAAAAACCAGGTCATGAGCCCCAGTGAAATAACACACACCTCAAAAAAAGCAAAACACCAATCAAATAAAAGAAAGAAAGAGATTTTTTTGAAGTCATGTCCTGCACAGCATCAGGATCTGGTGAGGCTGCAGGTCAGAAGACATCCAGCTGTGGGCAAGCCTCTGAAAGGCTCCGTGCAGCACTAAGTGCAGGTAGACAGGACACAGGCATGGGTGACAGTGAGCAAGAGTCCCAGAGCAGAAATTTACTGCTCTAAGAGGGAGCTTCTCATTTTTCCTGCTTCCTATAAAACTCACATCTTCCCAGAAAGGGCTGATAGTCCCAAAGGCACAACTTATTCAACTCCTCAAAGTCCAGAATCAGATATGAGATAGAGCACTCTTATTACACTGATACACTCACAGTTCTGAGACCAACACACAACTTATATCTGCCTTTGTCCAAACACAAGCTTCCTGCCCAACTGCTGTTGGTAGATGTTTTGTGCAGGCCTTAGGTTATGGTACAGTACATCTTTCCAAAGAGATACAAGTTTATAATTTAAAGACTTGGAATGATGAGGAAGGACCACAACTCTCTCTGTCTCTCATCTCTCACAGTGTTATTAGCTGCAGTTTCTTAGGACTAGACCTTTTTTCCAAGCTGAAAAGATACTTGCTATCCCCGTTTGTCCTTGTTCAGATAAACCTGTCTTGACCTGTCCTGCAGCAACCTAACTAGGCTGAATTTCTTATGAATCTCATAAAAAGGGAAACTTGTGGTTAATTTTTGCTGCTCTTCCCAAACTATGTCCAATTATCAGCACACTTTCAGGAATGGAGAGCACTGCAGACCTTCTATGGTTATATATAAAATTTATATTGCCTCCCTTACTCCCACTTGATATTCTTATTCTTTTTATATCCATTTTATATTCATTCTATTAGCTACAATGTACTGCTCTGAAAGGTCAGATTCAATGAATTATTTAATGCCATGGCAAGCTGAGGCATGAACTGCTGCATCTTAACAGTCTCTAGTTTCACCCTAGGCTGAGCTTCGTTATGTGAGCCAAGGGGATCTAGAGAGGAATGATCTCGATACCAGCTTTAATCCTCTTGCTCTGAGCAACAGGCACAGTCACCCTGCACATCACCTTGGCCAGCCTTCTTCTGAAACAAAGTTTTTACTACCAGAGGCCATATTCAACACACTACAGTGGGAAACAGCACCTCCCTTGTAATGCTAGCACACAACTTTCAAAGCCCCTTTCCCTAAATTTCTGAACAACTGGAATTTCAGCAGCTATTGCCACGTGACAGTGGTTCCATCAGTTAGAGGTGTGAAGACCCAGGTCTAGAGAGACTCACAACAATGATCAGTGCTGGAGCACCTCTGCTACAAAGACAGAATGAGAGAATTGGGATTGTTCAGCCTGGAAAAGAGAAGGTGCCAGGAAGACCCTATAGTTAATGAAAAAAGGCCTTTAAGAAAGATGGGGACCAACTTTTTAGCTGGGCCTGCTGCATTAGGACAAGAGTTTTTAACCTAAGACAAGATATGTTTAGAATACAAGGAAGGAATTTTTTACTGTCAGGGCGGTGAAGCACTAGAGCAGGTCCCCCATCCAAGGCAAGTGTTCAAGTTTAGATTGGAAGGGGCTCTAAGCAACCTGATCTAGTGGGAGATGTCCCTGCCCATTGCAGGGAGGTTGGAACTAGGTGATCTTTAAGGTTTCTTCCAATACCAACATCTCTATGATGCTTATTTTGCCATCCTTAAGTACCAGCTTTGCCATATCTCCAGCTCTGCCCTCCAGCATCTCACAGGAAATGGAGTTCCAGCTGCCTTGATTACAAAAGCCTCATGATAACAGCCTCTTCTGTAGGTGAGGCAATCACCAAAGGGATTAAATTAAATGTATTGTGTATCTTTGGCAAAATGTATGCAGTACCTCTCTTTCCCCATAGGTAGCCTGTATGTCCTATAAACTCCACACAACTACTAATACTCATAAAATTATGGGTGTTATAAAAATCCCCTCTGTCCATATCCTTCCTCATTTTAATGTGTTTTTTCCTTGTAAAACAAATGAAACATGATCTTTTTCTACTGGAGAGAATCACAATGACATGGTAGAATTTGTACCTTTTACGTATCACTTTTAAATAGAGATAAAGGAAATGTTTCAAATAAATATTTTAAAACTGTCTAAGCAACTCTCCTTATAACAGGTTGGCTGTACAAACGATATAAAATGGTTTATGACAAACCATGTAAAATGTCAAGACGAGATTTTGGGTAACATGAGCTGCAGAACCTCAGGATCTTGTTCCTAAGTAACGCACAAATCCCAAATCCATTATAATAGAACTTTATGAATCATATTCCTCTCTCTCCACACATACATACAAACATGTGCAAATGCCTCCATACAAATGTAGAATATATACTGCATGCTTATGGCATGTTATTTGTCAAAAAAACACCCCTAAGACTTACATTAGCAAAGTGTATCCTCAGTCTGTAGAGCATAAATTATGCCATTTTCTCTTTCTCAAAAAAACATGGTTGCAAAAGTGCATGCTGAATTTTCTTCCTCTCTCATATGTCAGTATGTGGTACAGTTCCTTAAACCCATGGTAGTTTTGAATGAATTATTAATGAACTCAAGGCATCTGCTGGACACTGCAACATGACTGTAATTGGTGTAGAACACTAAGAAATGGTTTCAATACTTTTTTAAGGGGGAAAGGAAGCAGTATCTTTACTAATGCAGTTGTCCTAATATTTAATTAAAGACTTTGAACACAGAATTTCAGATGAAATGTAGAACAAAAGGGTATTTCTGGTCACAAAAGTATAATTTCCATGTAAAATTGAGCAGTAAGGAGAATGACACAAAATAAAAAATTAAAAATAAATTGGACTGCAAACTAAATTGATTGTTTTAATTTTTTGCTGTCTTCCAATATGAAGAGTTTTTGCTATTTCTCTTGATAAACTCAGGCAGATGATATTTTCCTTTTAAGTCTCAGGCACAGTGTAATGGCACATAGAAAATAATATTGAGCAGGAAAGATGAAGTATGGATGGAAAATTTCAGTGTAATGACTAAACCTCAAAACTCCTATGGTTTTTATGAAACACAGATGACCTAAAGGATTTTAAACTGCTGTAGCAACCAATTTCTTCTACAAAAGAACTGCCTTTTTCATACAGTGCTTTCTGAGCAACAGACCTGCTGAAAAGCTGAAGTGATCATAAAATGGGTAAGTTCCATGATACAAGATGACAAGACCTTTACCACTCCTGGAGTCTTGTTAGATTCATAAGCTGAACAGGTGTGTTTTAACTAAACCTCCAATCAAACTGAATTACTTTATTTAACAATACAGACAGTGGACTGCAGGGATTTTCCCTTGTGCAGTAAGTAAAATATATGAAGCTTTAGTCTGCATGAGGAAGAATAGGAGCTAAAAGAACAATTAACATTTCAGCACATAATATGTAAGAAATACACCTTTGGGGAAACGTAGGCTGATGGCAATCTGGTTTTATCTCTGCAGTTTTTCCTTTGGTATTTGCAGGCTCTCAATTGATATTCTTACTTTTTGGTTTCTCAGAAGCAGCTTCTTTGTTTCTCAAACAAAGCCAAAGTAAGAGTAAGACCAACATCATTTGGAAGTCACCTGCTTTGAAATACACCATTCATCTTTCCCTTTTCCTGTTGCTGCTTCCAGGAGGTTTGTGAAGGCTTGGTCGTTAAAAGTCAAGCAAAAAGTCAGACAGAAAATGATGGCTATGGGAAAAAAAAGCCTAAAAAAAGCTAAAGCAGTAGCTAAAATTCTTCTCTTACACTACTTGTCATGTGTTGCCTGTAATAAATTACAGATGATCAATTGTCACATCAGAAATCTTGGAAAAGCTGACTAAAAAATCCCAGAGGAATATACCACATTAAGCTGCCTTTTGAAGCACTCAATTAAAAAAAATTATTTTAGCTATCTTTATTTTCTACTAGTTTCTACTAGGTTTTATCTCAGATTAATGAGAAACTGTTTTTCTCCTTTGACGTTCCACTGTGACCCAGAGTCATCCCAATCAGTGGTAATATTTAACTGCAGAATCTCACTTTGGGGCCTAATGAGTCAGAATATGTAAAACTGTTTGCTTCCCCTCTTAACTAACCTTCTGATTGGGTATATCAGGTAGAGTTAGAAGTAGATACTCAATCTCTTGACAATTTCTGGAGTCCTTGTTGGCTCACTACTGCTAAATCAAAAATATTATTTAATTCTGTGTTCAAACTTTTCTAGTCCATCAACCAACACAGAAGTCCTCACAACCTTCCTATTCCAACTACATTAATGTATCAACTGCTAAGAGAGACTGTGAATTACAGAATTATTCTTATTGGAGGGAAACAGGAAAAAGAAAGGACTTGCTAGAGACAGTCTTAAGCCTTTCGATTAGATTTTTTCAAAAAGCTTCCAAAAAACCCTCCAAAATCAGGCCTTACAAACACAAAAAGAAGTCAGAAAAAAAAATCAAAGTCAATTGCACTGAGACCTAGATCCAATTATTTTACAAAACAATTTAATCTAGACATCTCTCAATCAAAAAGAAGTTGCAGAGAGTTTTATCAGACTGGGATTCAGAGATTGATAAAAACATAGAATTGCCTCAGTTGGAAGTGATCCACAAGGACCACTGAAGTCCAACTCCTGGCCCTGCACAGGACCACTCCAAGAGTCACACCATGTCCCTGAAAGCATTGTCCAAACACTTCTGGAACTCTGCCAGGGTCAGTGCTGCAGCACTGGGGAGTTCCAGTGCCCAGCCACTCTTTGGGTGAAGAACTTTATTCTTATACTGAATCTCAACCTCCCCTGGAATAATGTCAACCCTGTTTTTGTCTCTTTGCCCCTTCCAATCTAGTTGAACTATCAAGTATTCACTTAGGTACTTTCTAATTTCTACTCCTTTTTGTGCTTTTCCAACTCCTTAGACAAACTACAGGTTACTGACATCCCTAACATGTTTTTGGATGACTGAAAGGCAACATTGCCATGAGAGCAGGAATATGAAATGGAAGTGGAGAGGTAGCCACTCAAAGTGGACCCTAATGTTCTGAGGGAAAGCCACCTCATAGACACAAACAGCTTCAGAAGCACCAGTCTTCATTATGGACTAAATGTCATCTGGAAAGTAAACAGAATTCTGAAAGTAAAAACTAACTGAGAATCAGGAAGACACAGCATCAGCATGCCACAGAGGTAGAGAAAGATCTTGTCATCTACAGGGACTCCTGAGTCAGCTTCCTGTTATGCAATTCATTATAATTACATTGTTATAGCAATGGACCATGGAGTTCCCAGACCTCTTCACGACATTTTTCTCTGAGTAGGGTTTTACTCATTCACAGTCACCCTCCATATGTCCTTCCTACCCCAGAGAATGCTGCTTCCACCTTGACAGGGGAAAAAAACCCTGAAAACTAAAGACTAATGATACTTCAAATTAATGGAAATATACAATACATTGCAAATTGCTCACAGTCCTTTCACCCTTCGCTCTCAACAGTTTAAATTGCCTTTTGCCTCCTATGAACACTGGTGCATGTAAAACTACCACCTTCAAAACAGCATTCCTTATAAGAAGGCAATTTAAATGCCTTTTCTTCATACAAGGTACCTGTAGCTGACAGAAGTCTGCAAGGGTCAACTTAAAAAACCATAAAAATATCATGTTTGCCTCTCAGCTCTTGACATCACCTTTGCCATCTTTCTATCAAAATACAGCATTTTGGTGTAATTCAGAGGAACTACAAGCCACTTTATTGACAATGCAACCTACATTTCAGTGTTTTAAAGAAATACTTCCCTGTCATCCTGAAGCTATTTAGGCAGCAGATAAAACAGTTAATTTCTGTGATTCATATGGCCAGCACTGGCTCAGCACAAAAGGGAGTGCTGATGCCACCACTGGGAAAAGTCACATTGTGAAAGCTTTCCCAAAGCATCACAGGCCTACAACCATCGTGTCTACTCAGAAATTACTGTTTTGCCCCTACAATAGCTTCATTAGCTGATGTATATGTGCTGAATTGTCAGCAACTGACTGGCAGGATAAGGGAGTTGTAAACTTTCCAGTGAGGGCAGACAGACACTCCTGGAAGGACAGTCACTTTGTGAGTTCTGTGCATGCAGTGGAGAAGGCATCTCTGTCATCTTCCTCCTTCACAGCCCCTCCATGCTGGCAGCCCCAGGGTCATAGCACAATCCTCTCCTCTCAGCCTATGCTTCTTCCTTAGCCCCAGAAACTGCTCTGAACAGACTGGTGCTTCCCAAACAGCTCTTGAAATTGTCTCTGGCTTGTGCTTCTCCCTGGCTTCTACTTTCTGCTGATTAAATTTCATAGTGAATGCACCTGTGTAAGTGTAGCTGTCCTGTTTAATGTCTCTGAGGCATCCACAGAACATTCAAGTACAAACAGCACAATGTAAAGGGCTGCCTTGCCCAACATTGTCTTTGAGGATTTGGAAGTGTCATTTCAAAAGAGACATATAAAGCAGTTGGGAAAGAGAAACCATGTGATTCTGGTAGTTTGACAGCTACTCTCTAACCCTCCCTACCCTGAACACAGGACATGAGATTTTTAGGTGCCTCCTGCTTCATATTCCAACCAGATATAATCCTTTGCTGCACGGGGCTTGCATAAACAGTACAAAGAAGGATAAACACTATTGCAGAGCACACAATATAAAGGTAATTTATCACATGGGAGCATTAATTCATAATAAAGCTGGGTATTCATTTGAGTGACTTTACATGGAAACAATTTCTCTGAGACATTCACATCAGTGCATGTGGCTTAAGAGCAAATCTTGCATTTGGACAAACCAACACTTTTGTTAAGTTGTATGAGAAGCAATAAGCTTGTCAGAACAAGCTAATGAGAGCAGCATTTGCTGGTTCACATCTGAAGAACCAATCAGTACAGTTACTTGTTTTTTGGGCACAGCTGTTCCACGTCTCCATTCATACCCCTGCATTCCATAAAGCAACTTGTTAAGGAATAGCTGACCTGAAATTCATCACGGCTGACTCCTTTTTCTAGAGAACAGAGTGAGATGATACAATATCTCAAACAGATGACACATCAAGCCTTGAAATTTCAAAAAAAGGCCTACACTTGCTAACTGTTGGGGCCATTCAGCGTGGTTAACACAAAAAGAAAATTAGGTTTACACAACAAATTAACATCTCAGCATTCAGAACATCTGAATTATCAAGGCCAAACCTTTCTAAACCATGTCAGTCAACCTTCTGCTAAGAATAAGCAAGAATATGACACTGCATATGATGGATTTAAAAGAGAACAATGTCCATAGTTGGTACTGATTTTATCAATAACAAGTAATATCTCTATACAGCTTTCTGCCCTTACAGGCCTTTGAAAAGGTGGGCGGGCATTTCTCAAATGTTATTGGAGATTAGTAATTAAAATCTGGAGAAACCTGAGTTAGCCTTCAATATATTAGCTCAAGAACAAGAAGCATCACAACAGCCAAGATAATAAGATAAATGAGATAATATTAAATGTGTGCTCTCACAGATTCAGAGCTAATTTCAAGTATGATCCAGTTATCTCTGTATTCCGTTGCAGAAACATCTCAAAAGGTAGAAGATACATATCTAGCAACACCCCTCTAGACAGAGAGGAACTGACTTCTAATATCCTGATTCTGAGCTCCCTGCATGGGCTGATGAGGTGTAGCTAATTAAATGCCCTGGCAGAAAGCTTATCTCCATTGATGGCACTTGTAAAATTCTTACAGATCACTTGGTCCAACATTTTGTCCCTTTGTTCACCATCATGTGTTTAAAATTTAAAACACTAGCAATTCATCAATCAGAGCCTGACACAAAGTGGGTACAGCCTCCGGATTTATATACTGAACTGGGAGTATAATGGAGTACCTTCAAATTAAAATGTCTGCATGACTGGCTTTTCAGAAAAAGCAGTTTTCAAGGTTCATGGTTGCTAAGCAGTATCATAGTTAATAGCTTAATATGCTTGATTTTTTTTCTCTGTGATGTTGATGAAGAAAGAATAACTTTAATAGTAAGTCCACCAAAATTATTTTATCCAATATATGAAACTGTCTAAACTAGATCCAGAAACATTTGAAAAGCAGCATTTTCAGCTGCTGTGAGAAGACGATGGTGACAGGCACTGTCACTGAGCTCCCTTTTACACTTGCATTTAGTTCTGAGGATACAGAGCAGGGAAAGTGGTTCCCTGACATACAGAGTCAAATGGGAGCTACAGAATCCTCATCCATTTCACAATGATGGTGAGGAGAGTCAGTATTGATTCAATTCATGTTGGTGCTTAAAATGCAACATGCAGCTAAAATCCTGGAGGGTTCCTTCTCTCCAGTCTTATGGCAATACGCAATTAAACCATAAATTCTACTGAAGAATTGAAAGAATCCTCTAGATTCTCTTGATGAAAACTTGCTGTGACATTAACTTGCCAAAGAAAGAGTTATTTCAGAGAGGTTTTTGAGTCATTTCTCTTAAATAGAAAATAGAGCCAACATGAAAAATAGAGCCAACAAGAAAAAAAGCCAACAAGATAAAAGCCCTTAATGAATTTCACCTTTTTCATTTCTGTCTTTGCAATTTAAGTCTTTTAGAAGAATTCCACAGGATATCAAATACTGATCTACTGCTGTTACACTTGCAAGGAATGGACTAATCTAGCCTAATTTAGCAACCCAGAAGTCAGGCTTCTACTCCACAATACTTTTCTCTCTTCTTCTTCTTCTGTCAGTGTATAATAAAGCTTTCTGCAACAGGGTGGTTTTTCCAAAACAAGTATCTCAGATGGATCACCCTCTTCAGATGCCAGTTTCTTCTGGATGGCTGCCTGGATGACTATTTTAATTAAAGTGTGAACAAAGTATCACTATCATGCCCTACTCACTGTTTGGTTTATGGAGTAAGCAGAACACTTGTGCTTCGCTTAAAATTTCAGCAAAATACCTTGCTAAACAAAAAGACAGTTTACATAAGCTGGGATCCTTGTAGACTAATGCCTACCCAGTGCAATCTAAGATAAACAAGTTGCTCATGTTACAGGAATTGCCTATAAACAGCTAATAAGGCAAATTATTTGTTAGAGGTTTTTCTTTGTTTCAAAAAAGTTGGTTAAGCTGATTCTTAAAAAGATAAAAATGTAACATTAACCAATGATAATGAGATACATGCACCTCTGAGCCACCAATTAACTGATACTGTACATTAATATACCTTCTATTAAGTCAGTGTTGCATTGTTGCTCCCCTTCATATAAGGAAAAAATTGCTCCATTGCACCATGACTTTAATGCTATCTCAAAGCACTTCTTGTTAAGTATGTGTGAAAATCTTTAACTCACAGAATCTGTATCAGCAGCAAGATAAAACCAACATATATAGCTCCTGATAAATTTTGAACTGACTGCACTCCAAATACATCCTTTGTATTCTGTTTGCTTGCTACTTGCCTTGACTTGAAGCTTACATTTAGAAAAGTGATCTTGTTTCTTTCTCTTTTTTGAAATTCTGTAACTGTCTGCCATGAATAGAATTCATCTTGACCACAGCCACAAGTGACATTCATAAAACTGACCTCTCTTTGTAAGGGAAACCATAAACACGACTTCTGAACTTGTGCTGGAAATAGCTCAGGAGAATATAATATGGTGCAAAAGCCATTGAACAGCACCCAGAAATAATGAGTCCAAATGGGTTTTGTCTGCAAACCATACTGGACTCATGTTTCTGCAACCCTGGCTTTCAAAGGACAACTTGAACACTAATTAAGTGTTGCCAGTAAAGCAGAGCCAAAAGAATTAAATGGATCAGAATGACCTACAGGGGATATTTATAATGAATATCCCTGATAATCTCCAGACCTGAGACCTCCTAGGATACAAGAGAATCCCTCAATGCTTAAGAAACAAACCAAAATCTCTCACCAGGTTCCGGTTCAGTACCCCCTGGAGTCAGCAGAAGTGGGTATAACAGTTTTCTACTAAAGAAAGATTATTTTCAGTAATGAATGTTTAAAAAGCCCACACATAATTAAAATATTACAATGCAATAAAAAAGCCAATGGGAACATTTCTGTATTATGCATTGCATTAAACTTCTTGCATTATACTGGAGTAAAACCATTATACAAAAGGGATTTTCTTGAAAGACCACTCTATCTATTTCTAATCCTGCAGGAGTAACAGTTAGACAATGAATGTAGAGCTGACAGGAAAAGGACTGAAGAAAAAAGAACCTAAAAGAAATTACTCTGATTTATTTTGTGGGAAATTTAGAAATAAAGCTAATTTATTGGTTAGGGATATGCTTTTTCCTAACAAAAAAAAAATTAATTGACATTTTTCAATTACTCTTTTTGGTGGACATTTTGAATTTTTTTTAAGAGAGACATTTCTACAAAAAGAGAACTTGCCTTTTCCATTTTCTTTTCCTTCAAGTTCAGAACTCTCTTAATAAGTTCATGTTCTGACAATGTTTTCTTGGAAAACAATTAAATATTGTGTTTCATTAAAAACTCTGTTTACCATTCAAGGTTGTCTTAACATCTATGTATATTTTGCTTGAAAGTTTTGGGCTTTCCTAACCTGGTGAAGTTTTATACTTATCTGGTTGTGAAATCTGCCTTTTTCTTTTCTTATGCAATTTGGTTTTTTTTCTATTTGACATGCTATGATCTTTATATCGGTATTTTGAACGTAGATTGATTTTTTTCCCACACTCTGCAATTATAATGACAAATTGTTTGTGGACTTTACAAAAAGCTTTGAGGGAAAGCTGCATAAAAATAGCCACTGAATTTCACATGAATATAAAATATACCTTGTTATACCTAATCAGCAAGAGACCATGTAATCACAGACAAAAAGAGTGTTGGAATATCAATTTCTCATTAACCATGAGATAGTACAGTTTAAGATCCTGGAGAAAAGAGAGGTAGAAGAGTCCAGTCTAAAATCAGACTGAGGCTTGTTTAGGGTACTGGCAAGCAGGGTCTTTTGGGATGCAGCCCTGAAAGGACAGAGCCCAGGAGAGCTGGGTGATCTCCCCAGAGAGCCTCTTCCAGGTGCCAGAATGGTCTATTCCAACCTGCAAGGAAGCAGGCAGGCAAAGCACCAGTGTGACTCCACAGGAAAAACCTGGACAAGACCAAGCACAATGGGAAAGAGAAATGAAAAGAGAATGAAAATGGAGAAATGAATGAAAATTAAATGAAAATGGAAAGAGATCAGAGATGGAAATGGAGACATGTTACCCAGAGAAGCTGTACGTGGCCAGAGATGGGGTTTGCAAAGCTCAGCTGGCACTGAAATTTATCCAGGATGGGTGAAGGATAATAAGAAGGGTCTCTACAACCACAAAATAGTACTGAAAGCCAAGGGAAATACAGGCTTACTGCTAACCTGAGTGGGTAACCTGATGATGGGTGCTGAAGGAGCTCAGATGCTCGATGCTTTCTGGGCTTTGCCCTTTAGTGTCAAGATCTGCCACCCTGGTCCATGAGATCAGTGACACAGTTTAGGGAACAGAGGCAGACAAAGGCTGAATTGGGGATTGCTTAGGTAAGAGGGACACTCAGAAGTCCATGGGCATAGATGGGATGCATCTAAGGCTGATAAAGAAGTTGGCTCATGTCTTTTTGAAAGGTCACTGGTTAAGAACTGAAACACCTAACCCAGTGTGGTTTACCCAGTGAAATCACCATATTTGGAGATAATCAAAGACTTGATTGGGCAAGTGCTGGGCAGCCACATCTAACTTTGACACTGCCTGGCCTGGAGGAAGAGGTAACACTGGATGACCTCCAGAAATCTCCTCTCAGTTCTTCTATGATTTTGTGATTATGCCCATTGCATAATCTATGAGTTTAAAACACCCTCACTGCTGACCACTGAGATGCTGCTACCTGCAGGAAAACAAGATTTCAAAACTTCTCCCATGCACATTAAAAAATGCAGATGCATTGAAAAGTTACAGATGTATCTAACTCACACGAAAACCTTCAATTATACAGAAAAGATTCACTATTTCATTGATGCAAAGAATTGCTTCTGCTTGGTGTCAGGACTGCACATTGACAGTGCCTAATCATTCCAGGTATCCCCACTGGCATGAAAAGAAAACTCTTATTTTCAAATGCTGTAACATACAACTCCAATGTATTTCACTCCAAATTTCATCAAATAATGATCTGTCAAAATCCCAACAGCAGACAGATTTTGAGAGCAGAGGTAGAATTACAGTGTTAGAAAAGCACCACCTAAAGCTTTCCCTGGAACCAAACAACACTTAATTTAACACCATCTATGTAGTCAATGTAATTGGGAAGGGTGACATTCTTATTGAGTTTCTCATTTGAAGGCAGACAGAGAATCAACTATACAATAAATTCAGTTTGTCTCAGGTCTCATCAGTCTATTTTCTTTGCTGTTATTACTACATATTGCTAGAAGCAGAAAACAAGATAGAGAACCTAACTCTGATTAATATCAGAGAATCAAGGAAAAAATGAAGAAGACAATATTATTTCTTTATTAAGAAACAAAGACATCAAAAATGAGTATAAGACCCATTTTTGAGGCTTATACCAGTGGTCAACACAGAGCACAAAATAGAACTTTATAAGGAGCAGGATAGTTCTTTCAGTTTATGGAGTCCACTCATCACAAGAAGCTCTTAACAAATTTTGTTTGTTAGTTGACTTGCGGGTTAACACTTTTTTGAAAAAAATCTGAAAATATATTTTGTTTAATCCCAGCTAACACAGATGAAAGCCAGCAGCATTGCTGGCATTTTTATACCATTTCTGCATCATCTTTGGAAGTTTTCTTTCAGCTAAATCCCCAGCAAATGAGCACCCATCTGCAGGAGGAGTACAACTGCTGTGTCACTTCCTGTCCAATTTTCTGTAAACAAATGTGACTTTTCAAAATTACACAGGTAACACTGAAAACACTGATAGCTATAAGATTTGAGGAGAGGTACCTGTACCATTGAAACCTGAGCATCTCTCAGAATCAACAAGACCCATCAATTCAGAATTTACACCAATGGGAAGGAGAAAACAGAAACAAAAACTGGTGTACAGAAATCAGGCTACTGGAATTTAAACTATTAATTTTTATGTTTTTAGTTACTTGCCATTTCTCTGTGCAATGCACTAACATTTCTTGTTATTCCAAAAGCAAAGTTTATTTATGAATTGCAATACATCTTTTTCTACATTCTTAGTAATTGTCAGTCACTGTTCTTCCTTTCCCTCTACATCCTGTTACAAATACTGACATTTCTCCTTTTCTGTACAATCCTCAGCCACTTTTTTGTCTAGTTTTCTGCCTTCTTCTCTCTTTCCTGCCTGCTTCTTTCACACATACTCACCTACCTGCATTTCACCTAAACACTTTTTGAGCTTCTCCACATATTTACATGCATTCATTCACTCTCAAAAATCATCCCACCAAGTTTTCTTTATTCTTCACATTAGACAAACCTGACTTAACTTTATGTGAAAAATGAACAGTAATACAACAGTGAATGGAGCTTCCATGCTCTAAGAATCATCTTTTCAACAATACATACAAAAAATAAACACCAGGAGAATACTACTCCTCTTTTGATACTCAAGTACTTTGGAGATATTCCTGGATGTTTTCACACTTTTTCATCTACCCAGATGACATTTTAAGAAGACACTTCATTACAATACTAAAGTAATTCATCATTCTTCATTATACCTAAAGCAACATTATTTTCCCTTTTCTCAGCCATGGGAAGGCCAGACTTGCTGTGCTACTGAATGAGTGCACAAGGCAGTAAGTCACTGAGTTTGTAGTTTAAGTGACAGGACATCAACTACCTGACAAGGTCGATGACTCTCTCCCTTGGAGCAGTGCTGACTGGCTCATCATTAATCATTATGATCTGATCCCCTGGTATAAGCTTTCCTTCAGAGGGGCCGCCTGCAGACAAATGAAGAAAAAAAAACCAAAACAGCACAAGTTAGCAGACCATTGCAAATGCACAGACACACTGTTGTTCACATACTACAAGTGTTTTTCTTCAGCTAATAACATTTTTACACTAACACTATTTCTGATGTTACCAGTACTCCCTCACCAGAAAAATCTTGCAAGCTAGTGGTTTAGCAGCTTCTACTGAATTTCCTCAAGTTCTAAACCTGTATCTAACCACCTAAACCAAGAGCTCAGTTTTCTGAAGGGCCAAAAGGACCCATAAGCTGTGGACTAATGCACCCTTTAAAGTGTGATCAATAATGTCTGATATTTTGTAAGACCACCCTGAGAAGGATTTATTTTCCTGTGAAGAAATGATCCTGTTTATCTACTGTTTAGATCAGGAAGCCTTTTCCCATGGTAAGTATAGCAGATCTTCCTGGTTGCAACATATTGTTTCCTGTCCCAGGCAAAGTAACACTGGGGAACATCTTATTCCTCTTTCCTATGAAACACCACTTTCAAATTTGAGTATCATTCACAGGTCTCTCCTATAACTTTTCTGTTCTAGGCAAAACAATCCTGTTTTCTTCAATTGGAGACAGTAAGTTTTTATACTTCCAACTGCTTGAATCTCTTTTCTGCTGGATTCCTACCACTTGATGAACATGGGTACATCCAAAAGCATTGCAAATTTTGGTTAGACATGAATATTTAGCATTAGTCTGAATAGAAAATCAGTCATGTATTCTAGCACTGCTGAAATGCATATTGAGTGCATTGTAGTTTATAAAATGCACATACTACTTTGTTTCTCAGCACAATTACATGCCCAGAACATGATGTGACATCACAGTTCCAAGTGTAAAGCTGTATCCTCTCTAGTCTTTGTCTTTACACTCTGCAATGATGATACATAAAAAAATGAAAAATTTTACCACTGATGAATGAAGATAAAGTCTTAAAAGAAAATGTTTTAAGCATCAAAACCAAATCATTCAGCAACTTAGCTAATGCTGGTCCTTTTCTCTATTTGCTTTGAAAACTTTACTCCAGTTCCATATCCCACATAAATGGACACAAATCCATGTAGGAGAATGTTGTCTTGAGCTCATATTTCCTCCAATTCACTTGGAACAGAACATAGTAAACACATTTTCCAAATTTTAAGATAAAACTACATTAATAATGCCAAGTTGAGAGAAAAGAGCTGCCTGAATCTGGTTCAAATATTAGTTACACTGCTCATTTCATGTGAAAGCAATACAAATGCAATCAATGCACACACGTGGGTAAATGACATCAGAACTTCACAAAGTCGATTTTTGCCTCTCCTCTGCTCTCTGTGGGGGTTCTGGAGAACATATTGAACAAGAGCAAAGTCAAATCCCTGCCCTTGGCTGCAATTTTACATAACAACTGAACTTTTAAGCATAGAGAGCAGGAGCCTGCTATTCGGGAGACGAATTATCCCTGGTCTTGTCCCTCATAATTTCAAGAAGATCACAAGCTTCTCTTATTTTCACTGCAGGTAAGATGTTTAGGGATATCTTTTGACCTGGCTTTTAACTATATAATTATACAGATGCATTCATTAAAGAAAAAAAAAAAAAGCCAGCAATAGCATCCTCTTTTTCAGAAAGAAATATTGTTTTTTAGAAACCTAACTTTCCTTGGGAAGGTGATGGTAAGAATGAAAAACGCAAGTTTTAATCTCAGAACTCAATATACCTCTTGAAAAAGCTGATTCAATGGTAATGAAGGTGACAGCAAACCAGTACAAAGATACCAGGGAGAAGACCTTCTTTCCTTGAATGAAATGGGTTAACTTTTTTCAGGAAACAATAGTAATGGCTCAGAGCAATAACTCCAAACTGGCTTTTTGCTAATGCATTTAAGTAATGTTCAAAAATGAGTGTGAGGAAGGAAGCCATATCTAGTGTTTGTGATTGCCTGCCTGAATATTTCAACAGTTCTCAAATTTGTAGCTGCATTTCATCTTAGTAGGCTAAACCAAAGTTTTCTTCTGGAGACAGGTGGGGAAAACATACCTGGTGTTACTGAGCGTACAACAACTGGCTTTTCACTACCAGCCACAAACCCAAATCCTAGCACAGGATCCCTCCTCATTTCCACTTTCCGAGGAGCTGGAGGGGTTATTTGGCAGCTCTCTATTCGAGGGTCTTCAAATGTGGCTGATTGTGTCATGTGACTGTGAAAAAAAATAAAAGATGGAAAAAGGAAAAAAATCATTAAAACATGATTTTGTGGTATCTACTTGAGCCAAGCAATTTATGCAACGATATGAGATGAATATCTGAAATGTTCTCACCAGAGGAACTAAAACACAAACTTAATAATTTTCTATTAGATTTTCTTATACACTAAGTAATAATGCTGCTGGCAGGTCTCAAATAGTAATCAATAGTATCAGGCTTTAAAGAGGCTTCTTCTTGACAGCACACATTTAATCATATCGCATATATAAAAGAAAAATAACCCCACAATAAAGCCTTTGTCATTTGTGCTTGAATTTTTCATCCTTCAATATTTGGAAGGGAAAAATAATAGTAGTGTCCTACTCATAACATAAAACACAGCAATTACAGCCTGTCAGTCTCTTTAAAAAGAGGACACCCATTTTAATTTGGGAATCTACTATGTTAAAAAAGTTACTGAGTTACTCTCCCTTCCTAAGGCACCCATAACAGCTCTGTATCTGCTACTTGGATAAACTATTTGAAATCATTTCAAAATGTTCCAGGGCACAAACAAACAAAAAAGATATCCAGAAAAATATATTTATGGCAAATTAATAAAATAATTTACTTTCTTCTCTGGTGTTATGACAAAGCCTATTTATTGTACCTAGAAGAAAAAATTCTCATGGCTGGAGGGAAAGATCTTGAGTTTTCAAGCAGTAAATAGGATAAAAGCCATTCAACATCATATATCCATGAAATAGTTAACAGTTTAAAGGCATAAAGTTTTTAAATCAATGTTAAAAAACACTGGAACATGGCTGATGCTGTAGACAGTCAGAACCAAAACCCATGTACATTTTCCACCCAAAGTCAAGAGTCCCCACTGAATCACAGCTACCAATTGCTCAGTGCCAATCAGACAAACAAACCACTCCAGTGTCATATCCAAACACCAGCCATTGAACTCATGTACTTCAGGAAACCAAACTACCACTGCAGGCAACAAGCAATATCTGGTCAGCACAGTACAAAGACAGATTTCAGCTCATGGCATCAACTTACTGCAGTCCTGAGAGACCTCAGATAATACTTAAGTTGCCTGACCAGGAGTTAACTCTTTTTTTACTTTCCAGAGAGTGTAAGTCTGCAAGTGCTGAACTAGCTCTAGTTCAGGGCAGATGGATAGAATGGAGGGAGCCAAGTCCCAACCCACCTGCAGAGAGGGCACAGGCCCTGAGAAAGGTAACAGCCAGGTGCCCAACCCAAGAACTCTGAAATGCACATCAGAGGCAGATATCCCTACAGCACCAGGCAGTATCATCCATTGGTGTCCTCATAACTAATTAACAATATGAAATTCAAGTAATTTTCACATCTTTGATAATTTTACACATAACATGTTATAACTTGAGAGTTAAGGGACATACTGTGCAACCAGCATTGTTGCTCTCACCACCTGTCCCTTTTCCATCCCTTTTCCATCTGCAAATACAACTCCCTGAAGAATTCCAAACCTGCAGTCCATAAGGAAAAAGGTATCATTCAGAGATCTATTTTCAGCATCAATGACATGCAAAAACTTCTCTAATCTTTCCCCAACACATACACCTTGGGCATGACAACAATTTACTTTCTCTCCATAGTCTGCTTCATTACTGATCCACAGAAGAGCAGCAAAATCTCAGTAAACTCTCAGTGGGAGTCTATTTCTGTTCCTGGATTTTTCTAGGGCTTTTCTTCAAAGAAGCTTTCTATCCCTATCACTAGATTCAGTCTGCCTAAGAGTAACATGCTGTCTTTTTATGCATATGATCAGAGGCAGCAGAAGCTACCTCCTTACAAAAATAAGAGCAAGAGAATATCTCTGTGCTCTCTTATTATACACATAAGGGGAGGTCAGAAAAGAAGTACTTGTTTTTTACTAGCTAGAGCATCACATCTGATACTTCATTCTCTTCCTCCTCCAGCTTTTGTCAGTTTATTTTAGATAACTTTCTATTTTGTTTTTCCCAATGAACTGTTAGAAAACCCAGAGAATTATATGCAGACCCTTTAAAAATCTATCCTCAAGACATTCTAGGCACCTCCTCTCCATAAATTCCTACCCATGGTTTGTGCTTCTAGATATTCATTTTGTCTTTCTAATAAGACAATTTCTGAGGTGTCACTGGTATCTAAAAAACTATCTATTTCAACTTGAGAACCTTGTTTTAGTAGAGAAGACAAAATTGTGCATTTCTCACCACTCTTAGATGACAGCCCCACAAAGTTAACATTCCACAAAGTTAAGATTACCTATTTAATAACTTTTTTCCTAATAGCTGTTTCTGTTTTTGTAACTGGGGCACTACAAGGCCAAACAGGGGCACTACCAGCCAAAACAGAAAGTGCCTTCTGTCTCCAAAGAGAAAACACCATATTTACAACCAAGGTGAAAATACTGCTTGAGCCTTTGAAAACTACTTTTCTGTCACTGTACTTAATCTGTCTTCCAGCACTTGTGTTGTTTGTTTTAAAAAGGAAAAAAACCCAAAACAACCCCCAAACCCCCAACCAACAGCTGCACTTCACATTGCAAATTCTAAGAGCAGGCAGAGATTTGCTTAAAGGAGCAGCCCTGCCCCTGGATGCTCCAGCCCTTGCCTTGGCTGGTGCTGAGGATCTGCAGCAGCACAGCACCAGTTATTCAAAGCCTAAGCAGGAGGATCAGCGAGGAGCAGTCCATCATGATTCTGAGTAGCACAGCAGACACTATTGATTTTTAAGGTTATCCACCTTGAAATACATCAACTAAAAAGACTCTGCACCTCATGCTTCCACAGCTTGCTGCATCAGATATTCTTGTGCCATTCAGTACTTTGGGGGTGTATTTCAAGAGCACAGCAATATGTATAAATATGATCCCAGAAGAGATTAGATGAATGCTCAAAGCTTTTTGTGATGGTACATTGACAAATCCACTGCCTCCTGTGGTTAGTTCATTATTGAGATGCCAGTTGTGGTACCATAGTTCAAGACTAATTTGAATTTTGCATTAATTGGAGGTTTTTGATCTCCTTCTCAGCTGTGGAAAATACTGACTTCCACAGAATAACTATGCTACGAGTTCTAAACCAGAATCTAATAAGCTTCAGAATCAAAAAAGCCACTTTGGGGAACCCTAACCAGAACATCCCTTACCATTGTGAAAGATCTTAGAAGAATAACTGCAACACTACAAACCTGCTATTTGCTTCAAACACCCAAAAAATGTGTTTAGATACATTTAAATACAGTTCTTACATCATACCTAAAGATTTACTTTTCTCAAGGAAAAATGGGAGAAAAATAAAAAGCCTGATATTTTAAATATGAACTGTTCTTTCCATGTACACAAACTCAAGTTGCCCTTAGACTTCCTTTTCAAAGAGAGACACTTATTTCCTCCCATTTCCAACGGCTGAGATTAGTCCCTGCTTTACAAAAGGCCATCTTCTCTGATGCACTCATGTTGTCAGCAGTGGGAGACTGCTGCCATATGAAGGAGAGTAATTCGTGAAGAATTTCTTGAACAGAGATTTTATAGACCAGACTCTTCTGAGAGATAAACTAGCAGCTATAGAAAATCATAGGTGAAGTGCAATCATAAGCACTTACTCCAAAAACTCTCTGTGGCAACTGCTCTAGTCAAAAGAGAAGGTAACAGGGGACAGGAGAGAGAAGGCACCTGAGTGTGCATGCACCAACACGCACAGCAGAAGAGAGATGTTGCAGGGTGGCATAAAATTCATGTGCATGCTTACAAAGGGGCCTACAGTGAGCAAAGTAGGAAGAAAATTGGGAAAGAAAAATTTGCAAAACACAATTCAGAAGAGCCCAGGACATTATGAGGAGCCTAACTTAATATGTGCATATCCAAATCCATGCTTGGCTTAGTCAGAGGTGTGGTTTAAGACTGACACTGAATCCTCACATAATTAGCTCCAAAATTATGAACTTGGCAATATTTTCCATGGAAACCTTCCTAGCATTGTCCTTCTTTTAGTTAGAGGCTGAATAATCCAAGGAATATATAAACAAAGACTGAAATTGAGAACTTGATTTAATAATGCCTACTGGTAATGAAAAGCAAATTATCTGAGTGAAATGCTTTTTTAGTCTTTGCATTTTGACATGTCAAAAGTTTTTTTTGACAAAAAATGGAGCTTGTATTTTCACAGAAAAATGGTTAGAGCTCTAACTCTTCTAAGAAACTGAAAACTATGGCATGAACCTAGCAATCCTGGTTATGATAAACATTATTTTAGAAATAAATAACAAAGGCACCTAAACAACTTTAGCTCCATTCTGCAAAGACTTCCAAAGAGAAAGCAGAAAAAGTGATACCTCACACTACTTGAATACAGCTGAACACCCACAAACTCTAAAACAACTGTAATCAATTGGCTGTTGCATCATATTTTGACAGGGTGGAGACATCTCACTTTTGGGTTTCAATCACTTCACAGGTTAACACCAGCTTGCAGTTTTGGGGTGTTTAATCCTTAGCTTTTACATAGTTACAGTATCTCTGCTACACAGATTGATCTACCTACAAAATGGATTCTTTTAAATTTGAGACACAGCAGGTGTAAACTTGATCAATGACGGAGAAGAGTCTGTGGAAATGTCAAACCACTCACAGACTGATGAGCAGAAGTGGGCAAGGAGGATGGAGATAAGGACTTTTTACCAAAGGTTCAATTCAGAAATAACAAAACCACTTCAAATTGTTGAGCACTGTCTCATTAATTTGGAGGAGGTGAGGGATCTGCTTTGTTGATTGCAGTTGTGATTTTCAACAAGATCTGTGCAAGTTAAGGACACTGAGCAAACTTTCATTTACAATTGTCCATCTGAGTCCCTGCCATGAGTCTCTGCCTATCCTGCCCCAAAACTACCTCCTCATACTCTATTCAGAGTCTTGGGCTCTGCACTCAAAACTTCCTGGGAGTGGGAAAAGCTATTGTAGCAACACAAGGAAGTAAATCTAATCTAACTGTCATTCAATCACTATTCTTCAGGAATTAGCACTAAGTAAAACAGCTTGAGACTTGAGATAGTTTTATAAAAACTGGTAACAATATGGGGGTATTCTATATTTTCCTGCTTGATAATCTGGAAAGACTACCAAAACAACAATGACAGTTAAAAGAGAGCTGTCACAGAGATGAAGAAATATGCAAATTCTCCAGAAAATGAAAAACTGATCTTCGTTAATTTAGCTTAACTAGTAGCTAAATACGAAAAATAATTTCCTTCCTTCCTTTCTTCCTGGAATCTCTCAGTATATCCCAAGTTAATTTATTTTCTCTAAGAAATCCCCCAAGAATTATTAAGAACTAGGACACAAGTGTCAAAATCATGCATCAACTGCCTTTTACTTGAAAAGGATATTTCAAGAAAAAAGTGCACAAGTAGTTATTACATTGCTCAGAAAAACTGCTGCTCCTACAGAGAATCTGGTGCCTTGACAAACTCTTTTTTGCTCCATTTTGCAGGAAACCAGAGAGTTGCTCAAAGCTCTGGAATTTTTTTAGACATATTCAACAGACAAAGATTTTATTTTCAGTGGTTAAAAAAGGAGTCAACTTTTAACGCTTCAAGAAAACACTCCCTACATTCTCACTGTTTTTGTGCAGGTGTATATAGTGAGAATTCAGTATCACAGCCACCAGAATGCAACTGGGGCTATTTATGATCTTTTTATTTCTTTATTTCTAGGACTACCTTTTTTTTTTGCCCCAGTGTCAATTTTTTTTTTTTAAGCTTCTTCAACAGTTAAACCCTCCAAAGTCAGGTCATTTTATAACACCCTAGAAAATGTTTGGCATATGCCATCTGGATGAACATATGGTAAAAATGTAATTAGAAAGAAAAAAGGTTTGCTGGTTTCAGAAGAAGCTGGTGACAGCTTTTTTGATAAAATAGGATACAGGGAAATCTGACACGTAAAAAAATTTCAAAATCCACTCTTCCACTGTTGGGCATGATCTGCAATCTAAAGCAAGGCTAAGTGAACCAAAATTGCACTGAATAAAACTGACATGAATGCAAATTTAGAGGGCTAAAAAGATTTTTTCTCAACTTTAGTCAGGCACTGGGGAAAACAATACTGAAAATATAATTCACAATGACAATTAGCACTCATATTATTACATGTGTAAAATGTAAATGCTTCTGCCTTCTGCCTTATTCTGTATATGAAAATTATATATTGGAAAGAAAAAAAACCAACTTCTAAAGCTGAACCACAAAGACATGGAAATAAGCTTCAAGCCCCAACTGCCAACTAGCAGTTGTTTGCTCTGAGTATTGTATCTACAGATTGCTAGAGAAATACTCTTTTAAAATTATTCTTCTCTTGGGAGAGCCACAAACACTTCTGTTTATGATGAACATTGGATTTCCTGCCTTTTGTATTGGGATGGGACTTTACAGGCACACGCCAAATAGCAGAAATTGCACAGAAACATCTCAGTGAAAATTGGTGGAAAGAGGTCCCCTGAATGCTGAAATTCCTCCCTCTGGAAGCTGAGCATGATGCCAGCCTCTGTCTGACTCACTGCCCAAAATGCACAGCCAACATGGGTGTGCCAATGAGGAGTAAGTCTGAACTGCAGCCATGCACATGCAGCACGTAATGCACAGGGACAGCCCAGCCCCCTAACACACAGTTATCCTCCTAACACACTGCTGATTGGCACTTCTGCACTCAGTTTCTGTCCCAGAAAACTTTTCCCACCCAGGTGACACCAGGTTCAGCAGAAAGACTTTTGATTTCAAAGCCTGTAAGTGAACTGAGATTCAGGGGCCCATTCTTGAGCAGGTTTTCATAGCCAAAGAAAGCTCACTAAATACTCATATCACACAAGACTGCATGGATGAAAAGTGTGTGAACTGCCTCCCACAAGAAATTCCAAGGCAAGCCCTGGGCTGGAGCTGTGAAGACAGGGTAATCCAAAATGTGGAAGAGAGCACGACAGCAGAAATAGCAAATGGCTAACATTGGCTGGTTTGACCACTAACTGGTCCTTGCCTTTTCTTGGAAAAGAGATTTATGATGCCACAAAGCCACTGGTATTTCCTTCCAGAAAGAGCCTTTCACAGGTCAACTCTTGCACGTGCAGCATGGGCTGGAGTACAGCACAGGGAGGCAGGGTGTTTGGCCACCTGCCTGGCCCAGCTCCTTCCAGAATGAAACTATGCAAGATGCTTCTGCTAGAAATAAGAATTACTGGCTTTCCTCCACAGCAGGAATTTCATACAAAGTTAGAATTTGAAATACATCTTGGTTTATTCTGACAAAAAGCACTTTTTCTTAAAGTTACCTGAGCTACTCTGTTTAGGACAGTGAACTATTTTAAGGTCCCTTAAAGATGATCTGAAATGTAGCTTTTCATTATCTCCTGCACATGCATCAATAAACCCTGTTGCAACTACAGACATAGAAAAGGGGAAAAAAAGCCCCAACCTGCAAATACACAATAAATCCATTTGGGCTGAAAATGTCCTCTGGAAAACAGAACAAACAATTCCTCTTCATCCTGCTTTAGAGTTTTCACACTAACTCCATCAAGAGCAACCTGTCAGCCCTGCCTGGCCCAAGACTGCAACAAACAGCAGAGACCTGTACAAAGGGCTGCCAGCATTTCCCATCCAGCGAGTAAAAGGAACTGCCAGCTCCAACTCAACATGGACAATTTGTTCAACTGAAATGTTATAAAAAGAATATGGGAGGAGAAGCAGCATGGAAATTGCTTTAAATGTCCTGATTGGATTTGGAAAGCTACTAACTAAAAAAAATCTTGTCTGGTACAATGCTGGAAGCTTGTTCCAACAATCACACAGCACTCTCTGTAAACACTTGAGTGTGGGCAACCTGATTGCATGGTAAGAAGAAAGAATGCAGATGTAATGTGCCCATTGTAACCCCCTGGTACAGCTGGGTTTGGCATGAGCAAGCAGCTGAAACACTGAAGTCTCTGCTTTAACAGTTCTGTATCTGCCTAACTCTTGGGAACTCAGTAGTTATGAGCATATGGAGATAAGCAATTACAGCAGAAGCAAAACCCATTTGTTAATCCTTTAAACTTAATCTTCCTAATTTCTTCAGCAACTGAATGGATCAGCAGGTTACAGAAAGGGCTCTGAATTATCTACTCATTTCCTTCCTTTCCAGTTACAGCAGAGCGCTCCTGAACCAAAGCTAGCCCTTCTGATGGCACCATGTCAACCCAGCATTCCACCTACTGCCTTTTGGGCAAAGTGCAGCCTTTCTCAGGGGAAACTGAACATCAGCTGGCAGTGTCAAAACAGGTGAAACATGCTGATGTTTCATATGATAACATATGGGTTAGTTGATAAACAGTGGGTACTCAGTACTGCAGCCACTTAGTTTATTGACACCAAGTATTTAAATGCTCAGAGAAAGAAACCCTGAGTTTATATCACTCTGCTCTACATAGCTCTCTGCACTCAGAAGTGCTGAGTACTGTACTTGCCTCTGTATGTTCACTTCAGGACAGGGCAACACAACAACCCAGTTAGAAACAGAATTTGTCTTGAGTTCAGGGTAACACAGAGGAACAGTCTGTACATCAGTACGACAAGCTGTCTCCAGTTTCCCATGCTGGGTATGAATTCTCTTCACTGGAAATTCAAGCACAGGAAATATTAGAAAGTTGCTTTTATAAAGACATCCAACTACTGCACTGATACAGTTACAGCAAGGAAAACCTTTAATTCTCCAGCTACCAGACAGAAAGGGATCTGAAAGAAACCAAGGAGAATAGAATGAATTTAAAAGATTTTCATAATAACTCACTCATAAAAGCCCCAAAATCAAGCCTTCATGATCTGTAACAAAGTCTTGACAGCTAGTCTCCAAAGCAAATTGTGTAGTTCTGTAATTCTGGAGAAGGCCTTCAGGACAGAGAGGAAACAAAGAATCCATCTCTTCCTTTCTCTTTTCTTTTTGCAAATACAAATAGAGAGGATTACTCTTCTTGACTGCTGATTTGGGAGCATGCCATTATGACTCTTCAGCAAATGCAAAATGAGAAAGAGAACTTAATTGAAACAACCTAGAATAACAGATTGCACTGATGGTATGTGAGGCTGCCAGATAGAGCTGTCATGCAAAAATTAAGCATAGGATATTGAAAGGAGAAAAAAATCAGGTGTGTTTGATCTTTGTTTTTTTTCCTGATACGTTATTCTCTATACTTCAGCACAAATGGCTGAATTATTTTTCTGGGCTTACATTTTCATTCCAAAGTAAGCAGCTAACCTTTCTAAGTGAGAGCACTTCTAGTAACCACAGGATATTTTATATATCTTAGAAATAGGGTTGCTGCAGATGATATTGCAGCTTCATTATTCAAAGAAGCTTTTGCTAAAGCCTGCAGGTCATTTCTATTTACCCACATGTAAGAAGCTGGCAACTGCCAATTCATTATGTTTGATACTATCTATATAAATATTATTAAAGACACTACATGTTGTAACAATGTACAAGAATCATTACCTCCTTCAATTTGTAACTGCCAGCAAGCTTCCCCAAGATGTGGAGGAGAAAAAAGGTAACATACAACATTTCAAAACAGATGCATTGGAGTTAAACTGGAGTGACAGCTGCTCCAGAGAAGCCTATTCAGATAGAAACCCCTTGCTTGCAGGTGAGGAAAAAGGTCAAACAAAAGTGTCATGTACAGTAACCTTAACACAAAAAAAATAAATTATAATGGAAGTTGCAGCCAGGTTGATCAGCATATCAAATCTCCCTGGTTATCTCAAGAAGTCCCAATGCTCTGTAAAGAGTGAAAGCTCTTTGTAAGGAAAGCAGTTAATTCCAAACTATGACAACTCTCACTTTGGAGTTCAGAACAAGTCTACAGATGGTTTGCTTTTTGTTTAAGTCATAGACATGCCACTCTCTTCTGAAATCTAAAGCTGATAAACTCTGCAAATCCCCATCTTATGAAAAACATAATTAAAGGTCTTCAAAGGTTTCATAACTGAGAAACTACATAAAGTATTTTGGAATGTTAATTTTTTTAAAGGAACAACAACACTAGTGCAATTCTGACACTGAATACAATGCTGAAACACAGAATTTAAAGACTCGAACTTTCAAAAAAACAAATGCAGTTAAAACAAAATCTTGGTCACTGATACTGCACGTCTGTAGTACACATTTTCAGCCTGAAAACTGTAAAATCTCTTTTTGTATATAGGTCAGACTGACAGAACAGGCCAAACTTGAAGAAAATAAGCCATAACTAACATTCTGAAATATATTTCTTACTTATCTTCTGAAACTTAAGAACAAGGATGGATCTGAGCCATTGGCAGTAAGTGTAAATTACTTTATCTTGTAAGTGTAGGTCTGCTTAGGATCAGGCTGATCTGGGGTTCAGGACTACAGGAAAGAGTGGTAGTTACTAGCCATACAAAACCAAGGGTTATGGTTTTTTTGTTTTTGGTTTTTTTTCATAAAACCACCAAAAAACCAAAATAAGTGCTGAACTACACACTTATTTAAACATAATTATTGACATGATCTGATTATCTAGCTGTAGCTGAATTTAGACCAATATTATATTATCCCCCATTAAGCTGCAGTCCATACCATGAGGATAAAACCAATTTTGTAGGAAACATTCCAGTGATGAAGTTCCCAACTTACTACCTAAATTACTTCCACTACACAGGGCATTCTATAAAACAGTGTTTTACTAGTTAGATAACACTTCCTGGCCCAAAGCCCCTTAATTTTCACAGAGCATCACTGAGCCATTATGGCCTTTAAAACACAGGATAGAATTTAAGCTGCATGGCATAGCACATGGGAAGAAATAAAAAAAATAAAAAAGAGGGAAACATCTGTCTAATTATACCAGTAAAACCTCAACACCTTATAAAACATACTGTGGCCTCATTTTAGTGTCCATACAAAGCATACTGAACTTTGGTTTTAAATGTCTGCCATAAAGTAAAGAGCATTTCCACCAAAGAATGAGAAGCCAAGCCAAATCAAACTGATTTCAGAGAAGGTTTGTGGAGCTCATCCAGGGTCTGGAGCACAAGCTTTATGAGGAGTGCCTGAGGGAGCTGGGAGTGTTTAGTCTGGAAAAGACTCAGGAGACCTTATCACTCTCTACAACCACCTGAAAGGAGTTTGCTGTAACTTGGGGATCAGTCCCTTCTTCCAAGTAACAGGCAATAAAACAGGAGGAAATGGCATCAAGTTGTGTCAGAGGAGGTTTAGATTGGATATTTGAAAAATTGCTTAAATGAAAGGTTTGTGAAGGATTGGAACAGGCTGCCCAGGGGAGCAGCTCTGGAGATATTTAAAAGATGTGTAAAACTGGGGACATGGCTGAGTGGTGAACTAGGCAGTGCTGGGTTAATGGTTGGACTTGATGATCTTAGAGGTCTTTTCCAAACTTAATGATTCTATGATTCTCTTCTACATAAAGTATCTTTGCTGGCAGATCCAGGGATTATGCACATTTTAGTTCCCTCACAGCCTACAAGTGAAACTAGGAAATAAATTTTTGGACATTTAGTAGAACAATTTTTAATAGGATTAGAAGCCAATCTATGAAGGAAGCACAAAATCCTCAAAAGCAACACAGCCCTTGCTATCATACCAACCTTTATATTTTCAGATCACAGAGAGTCTAGTCTATAAATGGAACACATTTTCATAATTTAATTATATAGCATTTTTACTTAACCAAATATGCAAATCAAATTGTTATTCCACAAATCAAGAACTCGAAAGGATTTGTTAAAGAAGTTTTATTCATTTCTGACAAGCAGTTTAACTTCAAAAACTACATAATTCAGATTTGGGGGTAGGAAAGAAAAAATCTGTCATATCAGGAAAATAAATTACTCTCTGAATTCTGTTTTGAAACAAGTCATACATTCTCACAATTCATTTAAAACAACTGTAATAAAAACCAAAGAAAAGCTCTACTATTTTCTAAAATTAATTAAAACATCTGGCAAAAGAAAACAATAAGTCTTCTTCAGTGATGGGTAATTAACCTACTCACTGTTCTGTCAAACTCAACTACTCTACTAGTGCTTATAAACATAAGGAATGGATTTGGAAAACTTTTAACATTTTGAATCAAATTCATATCCCTGTAGAACACAGTCACTTATTCTCTTTTGTGCAAATAGCAAGATCAACTGAAGCATCAGCAATTCAGGTGATCTTATTATGTCTCTCCATTATAGTTTTGCTACAAATGAAATAGTAAGAACAAAATCATGTATTTTAGAAGAAGCCTCATTTAAGCTTCTGCATCCACATTCTGTGGAGTTATGCAGATTACTCTTCTGACAGTTGTAGACTCTGTATTTCTACCTCCCAGTTATGGCCTGATCCAAATACATAAAGCTTTTTTAAAAAACAAACTCCAAAACAAACCAGAAAAAAACTTGCAGCTACAGAAAAAACAGAAATAAATCTCTCTGTTGCACTGAAATTTCTCCTCTTCTGTTTTCCAAAGCAGAAGGATAGGAAAACTAAACCACTTTTAAAATAAACTTGAATTTTTTTCTTTAAAAATAGTTAGATGCATGGCAACAATTCAGAGTACCCAGGTATGAAAAAAGAATCTCATCCTCACTAACACCACCTTGGAGGGGAAAAAAAACAGCAGCTAAAATCCACTTAAATGCCAGGCCACATATACATTCTTTAAAGAGAGGAAAAAAAGCCCAAGGAACATGAGTACACCAAGTCCAGGGTGACTTTTTTCCACAGTCAAACCATGAAACAGAACTGGAAATGGGAAGAAGAGTTGGTAGAGATGACATCAGAGGAGAAGCCACTCATCAGCAACTCCTCTATTCCTCTCAATTCTCTGTCATGTGGGAAAAGAGTTGCTACTGCCAAGACTAAATTCACAGTCAAACTTCTGGACTGCTGGGAACACACCATGTTATACCTGTGACATTATCAGTGCAGGAAAAATTACAAGGAAAACTTTCTGCAAGTCTCCATAACTTCCATATCTTATTTCCAGCCTCCTTCCAGAGACTAAAAAAAACCCCAAACTTGGTTTTCTCCTTCCAGGAGGCTTTCTTACAGATTAGCTCAAACATCAATCAGCATTTCATTTCTTCCTGAATCCACAGACAGCCTGACTTATTGCAACATCTAGGTATAAAACTCAGCCCAGGCAAGACAAAGTGGTCTTTGTGGGAAGTCAAAAACATTGGGAAGCCTTGGCATCATTATCATCTCACCATCCATCAAACACTGCACTGCCATCCTCAGCCTACTCCATCAACCTGTTCTTCTGGCCACACTGACAGGAATTTCCCTGTAAAATCTAGGTGAGGCACTGTTAATTCACAGTAAGGAGACTAAAGCAACTTCTCTTTTAAAGGGATATAATTACTCCAGCACACACAAGTCCAGTTAAAGCCATTTTGTCAGGGATCACAGTGTATGGCCACCACCATCCTCTTTTTCTCACAGTTACAGTGACTGTACTGCTTGGGAAGTCTTCTGTAGTGGAGCTTAGATCCTTGGAGGAGAAGCCATCACTAATCCAGCCCTGAAGCTGTGTACATATTGCCAGATGAAATAAAACATGAGCATGAACTGAATGTTTTCTACAAGAACAAAACCTGTCTCTTCCTCTTAGATCTCCTTCTAGCTGTAACTAAGGGCAAACAGAAGTCTGGATTTTCATCAGAGTTTTGCATAGCTCTTGTAAAAATGAGGCTACAACACAGCTTCCATATCAAACAGCTGGGAATAAACCTGCATTTATGTGCTGTTAGGGTCAAATCAATCCCTTAGACTGAAACAATATGGCACAATCTGGCTGGGAAAATCTGCATACCCAGATCCTCTGCTGTAGTGTGTCTTCCTTTGTCTCTGTATGTGCTTTCCTTTATGGATCTTCAGTCAAGAAGTGTAATCCTTAGGAGAAATTTAAATCAGTCATACTGGAAACATTTCATTTGCTTTCTAAATAATGACTCAGATTCTCTTTTAGGGAAAGTTGCAGGGGCCAGGGAGAAAAAAAAAAAACCAACAAAAGAAGCTTGGAATAATTAATCCCTTCTACCAGTTGGAAGACCGCAACAATAGTTTGACCAGGCTCCTGGAGTTATAAAATATAGAGCGTTTGGGATTCAAAGCAGACAACTCTCTGCAGCAAAATTAGCTATTCATCTCCATTCTTCTGGATATAAATGAGCAAACAAGTTACAGCCAAAGTGTCTGCCTGCATAGTCTGCTTAGTAATTCTGAATGCAGGACTTTCCAGTGCACAGACACCCGGAATTAATGTTGAAAATACCCTGGCAGTCAGTTATTACTACTGATAAATATTAAATTGGATGGCAGACTGTACTATAAAAACTGAAACTAGAGAAATGAAATGGCTGTGTTTTTAGCCAGAAAGACATGCCCTCTAAAAGATAAAAAAGAGAATTCTTCAGTAGGTATATATATGCTAATGATTGATCAGAAAAAACTTCAAAGCAGGTGAGTCTACAAAGCAAGGAGATCCATTATATAAATCTGAATTCGTTAATAAAGCTTATCTTGTACAATTGTATCCTATGAATGATGCTGCTGGCACAAAGCAACATGGACAGTGTTTACTAAATATGGTAAATTGCCATACTTTTACAAAGTAGTATTTGGGGGATTTTGCATGTTAATAATCTTTTGTAAGTACCTTATGTGCTTGGATCAGATGGCAACAAGGTTGGATGCATTACTTTGTCCTTCCTAATTGTGGACTAGCCTTTGAAAGCTCAGCTTTGGTACAAGTGTGCTAAGCAGTGCAGTAAATGTTTCTGTGCCAAAAAAAGTGAAATCACAGATAAATAACCTGATTTCAGGAAAGAAAATTACCTCCATCCCAAATTATTTATAGAGAAGACTTATTTCATGGTATCAACAAAGGCCATAAACAGCAAATGAACATACGTGTTGCTCTCATCATCACCTGCTCCATACAAATTTTCACACCCCTCCATTATGCTGTGATCAGAGGGACAGTGGTCCTTGCTAGAAGGAATGAACTTATGCTGATGAGGTCAGAGCACCATTCCAATGCTGGAATTCAGCTGTGCAGGGGATGTGAGGCAGACAGCTGCCTTTACCAGTTTGAAGGCCTATGGAAGGCACACATTGCATTCAGACTCAAGCCTCAATTCACATTGCACTGTTTCCCAAGCCTAAGCAGCAAGTCTGGTAAGCCAGGGATTTGATGTCCTTGACTCCAGCAGCAAGCTCTCAGAGCATTTTCAAATTAGGGCTGATTTCTTACTCACTGGGAGCCAGGTTGTGGGGAAGCACACACACTGAGGAGACACTGTAAGTCGAGCACTTCTGATTAGCCCACGTCTTCTACTAGAAGAAACTTCTAAAATTATTTTTGTGTCTCTCTCGATATAGTCCAGCAAATCAGGTTCCTAGTCCAGCCAGCTCCAGAAGCAGAGCTCAGCTCAGCATCAATGGTGACACCAGAAACACTCCCCAGCATGTGCCTGACCCCTGAGCAACCACACAGGAAAGCAGACCCAGGTCCAACAGCAACTGCTCAGATCCCCTCTGAGCTTAATAGATGTTGTATAAAGGATGACATAACAAGTTCATGCATACTGGAAGGCATGCTGTTTTTCAGCAAGGCAGGATGGGCAATGCCTATTTATTTAGGCAGCAATTGTATTTTTGTAAAAATGGCAAAAAAGGAAACCTTATAGGAATAAAAAAAAAAAAGTATTTTGAGTCCCAGTTTGTCTAATAGCAAGTTATTAGAGCAGCTTATGTAGCTGAAAAAACAAATAAGTTTTTAACCAGAAGATCTTGTTGCCCAAAAGCACGGGTTTGGTTTTTTTTGGTTTGCTTTTTTTCCCAAACTATCTTTGTCACCCCAGTAGAAGATACTATCTCTGCTAACAAGCACTGCCTCAGTTCTATTTCTAGATCTATCACAGCTACAAAAACACTACCAGCACAAATTTATTCACTGTTCTCAGGGAGGGTTTTTCTGACTCTGTTTTTAATGTACTGTAGATAATATATTGGCTATAGGCTTATTTACCCTACCTTATCTTAGATCAGATTAAATTCAACCATATATATCAGAAAATATCAGTTTGAAAATACTGCTTAGCTGCTCTATTCAGTAAAGCAGCGACAGAACATGATAAATCACACATGGAAAGTAGATGAAGTTTCTTATGTTCCACTCCAAAGCTTCTGGAGAGATGAAGTTTCTGCACCTTTATGCTCTGCAGCCTGGGGTGCTATCAATACTTTGGTGACTTTCACATATAAAAAGTCTAAAATGCCCCAACCTTGCTCACAGCAATCAAAACCAGACAGACACATTTTGGATCTCCTTCTTAAAAAAACTGAGAGGTAAACAGAAAACATTTTCTGCCTCAATGACAAGGACTAACTTACATGGAAAAGTCCTGCTATTTTGCTCGTTTATCAAAGATGGTATTACTAACTGATAGTGAGGCTAAATACAGTCAACATGTGCTTGCATATCTCAAAGGAATTTCT
Organism: Luscinia megarhynchos; assembly: GCA_034336665.1. Lineage (NCBI taxonomy): Eukaryota > Metazoa > Chordata > Aves > Passeriformes > Muscicapidae > Luscinia > Luscinia megarhynchos. The sequence goes on from JAPFBE010000003.1 coordinate 18,706,618, forward strand.
AAGATCTTCCATAAAGGAATAATTCATTATAACAATAAGGTGCCAAACAAGATAGAGTGGCACATAAATCAAGCTTGGAACAAACCCATCCACTGACTCTCTCTGGCATTCAGATGATAAATCTCTGCTTAAAGCATACCTGCTCCTGTCAGCACTGCAGCTCTTACCTGCCAAAGCCTGCCATTGCCTTTGCTGATGGCCACAGTGGCTGAGGGCTGCCATGACATTTTTAACCAATTCAAAGCCTAAAGCAGCTTGGTAATAATGTAAAACTTCATGTATTTTGTAAGATTCAATGACAACATAGTGCACCTTTTCAAGTTTACACAGCATATCTTTAAACTATCCTTTACCAAAGGATTCTTTCTCTTTTTCAAAGAGAAATAATTCCTCTAACATGGGTTCTCTAGGAAAAAGAACTGCTCCTTCGGCAAAAAAAATAACTTCTGCCAGCTGGAAAACTGACAAAAATGGATATTCATGTACAGTGAAAAATAAAAATGGAGCTTTACTAAGATAGAAGTGTTCTCCAATCACCTCCTCATTTATCATTTCCCAGGTACTTCTCAAAAGATAACTGATTTTGTTGTGCAAATGGACTAGAAGATTCCCAGTATCCCCAACCTCCCTATTATGTATTTCCCAGTAATATGCAAGCACTATTGGCCTAGAACATTTCTGTCTCTATAGCAATACCAATAAATTAATTATGCCAGAGGCTGCTCACTGGCTCTGAGAGCAAATGGCACAGAGCAGCCTGTGCCAACATTATTACTGCACTGTACTTCTCATTACAGTTACTCTCTTACACTTGACAACAGAAGGTATGATGTCCAAAAAGTCTTGTGTGGATTACAAGACCCCTACAGCCTATGCTGAACCCCAACCTATCTTCAGTTTATTTGGGAAGTGTGAAATGACACATGCATGAACATGTCAAGGACCATTCTAATAATTCAGCTGATGGCCCCATCAAATTTTTGTCCCTGAAAAAAATCATGCAGTACTGCTTAATTTACAAAGGCTTCTATCTCAGTGGTGTCTAAAACAACAGGATCTTTTTGAGAAAGTCTCTAACAGCTTTAGTGCAAATTAAACGATAACAGCAATAAAAATTGTGTTGACAGAAGTTTTGAAGTGTTAATTGTATTATTGTCTTGTGTATCAGTCTACACACATTAATAGAAGTATCATGTCTAGAAAGATTCATAAACATGGCTCTTCAAATTCACCTAACAACCATAAACCAGCTTCTGGTCAAAAAGGCAAACATTCTTTAAGCACAACTTCTGCACAGGAAGCACCAAGAATCTACTAACAGATTGCTGGAAGATGAGAAGGTGTATCAGGGAAGCTATGGAGTCACAGAGCAATTGAGGCTGGAAATGACCTCTTAAGATCATCTAGCCCAGACCCTTCTCAAGCAGGGCCACTTAGAGCAGCTGTCCAGAAATGTGTCCAGATGGATTCTGAGCATCTCTGACAATGAAGGCTCCACAACCTCTCTGGGGAACTGGATTCCAGATGCAGCCACACCAGTGCTGAGCAGGGTACAAAATCACCTTCCTTGACCTGCTAGCAATGGACTTCCTAATGTAGCCCAGGATGCTGCTGGCTACCCGTGTCCCAAGAGTGCATTCCTAGTTTATGGTCAGTTTGGAGTACAGCAGGAACAATATTCTTCTGCTAAGCAGCTTTCCAGCTGCTCAGGCCCAAGCCTGTACTCATGCATGGTGCTGTTCCTCCACCAATGCAGCACTCTGCATCTCCCCCTCTTGAACTTCATCAGGTCTGAAATGGCCCTGAGCCTGTCCCCAGCAGGGTCCCTCTAAATGGCCTCACACCTAAAGTGTGTATTAACACTGCTCCCGTGCTTTTTATCACCTGCAACCTTGCTGAGAGTGCCTCCCACCTCCTCCTTCAGGTCAGTAATGCAGATGTTACTCAGCACTAAGCTCAGTACCAACCTCTGGGGTACCATCTTCGTGACTGACTTCCAGCTGGACTTTGCACCACTGATCACAACCCTCCTGACTCAGCCACTCAGCCACTTTTCCATCCACTCACTTGTTTCACCCTTATTTCATCTGCTTGTCTTTGAGGATCTTATAAAAGATAGTTTAAAACCTCACTGAAGTAAAAGCTATCAAAATCCACTCCTTTCCCCTCAAATCAGTCACATCATTTCAGAAGGCTGTCAGATTGCATATGCATGATTTACTCTTTGTAAATCCATTATGACTATTCTGGATCCCTTTCTTGTCCTTCCTGCACATGGAAATCCTTTCTGGGATAAGTTGCTCCATCACCTCCCCAGGGAGCAAGGTGAGGCTGACCAGCCTGGAGTTCCCCAAATCCCTGCCCTTCTGGAAGAGAGACATGGTAATTGTTCTTTTCCCACTCTCAGGAACCTTCCAAAGATAGCTGAACTACCTCACAGTGAAGGAAGCCAGTTCCCTCACCACTCAGAATGCAATCTACCAGGCCTTAAGGACTTGTTTACATCCTTTTTAAGCATTCCTTAACCCCACCACCCTCCACTAAGGAAAAGTCTTTGCTCTAGACCTTCCCTCTAGTTTTAGGGCTCTGGATTCATAAAGGCAAGGAAAAACTGAAGCAAAGAAGGCATTGAGTACCTCAGCATTTATCTGCCTATTGTCAGCAATATCCCAGAACCACTCAGCAGTGGGCTCACATTTTCTCTAGTCTTTGCAGATAACCTTCAATTTCTAAATACACACTGCACATGCAAAACATTATAGTATGCAATAACATTTTCATCTCTAATCCTAGATAAACATTTTTAATATCACTTCCAGTACTCTGTATACACCAAATAATACAGGCCAAAGTACTTATAGAAAATAAACCAAACTGAATGGAACAAATCACAGAGTACAGGTAAAATACACAGCAGTGTATAAGTAAAGCACTACTGCTTGTTATAGACCAAAAAAGGAATTGTAGCAAATGAGTTATATAGCTAACTACCTCAAAGAAAGGCTATGCTTTTTGTACACATACCTGTATGTATATGAACATAAATCACACGGGGGATATACAACTTATTTCCCAAACATTATATCCTCTAAGGAAAGACATGATAATGGCAACAAAAAGTAATGGTGTGTGTTAGCCATTAGCTATTTTATTGGACCCAAAACAGAAATTTAAAAAAAACACAAACAAAAAAAACCCAAAACCAAAACAAACAAAAAACCAACAATTCATGTTATTCATGATTTAAGCTGTGCTTGACCATAGATCAAGATTTTTCAGTGTCTAGGAATGAGTGCTGCTTCTATAAGGCTAAACACTTTCACAACCTCTGAACCATCCTTTTTAAAGCTTATAGCACACATGCAAAATTAGTGTCTAATTTAAAAAATATTGTGTTAAATGTGGAAAAGAAAGAATAGAATGGGGTGAAAGAATTCTATGATGTTAATTTTGAAAAAAATGTTTTGAGGATATATGTAGAACATATGTAAAATAAATCATCAAATTTTAAGTGATTCTGCAAAACAAATTAAAAATGAGATCTTTTAATGCAACTTAGTTGAAGCTTTAATAAAATAAAGTAGGATCTGTTGCAAGACAGGTAATTTTTATAACTTCGTTAACGGTTTGGGACTCCTTTTTTTCCTTCAGTCTACAAGGTGGAGGGTTGTTCCACTCCACCGAATGCAAAAATAATTATTTTAATCTCCGAAGACAGCTGTCAAAGAAATATGTTGAAAATCAAGTTATTTTGCAGCAGAGCAAGTTTCTCTAGAGATTAGAACAGCTCACATTAGCTACATGTGCACAACACCAATTTTTCCTGATTTGTTAGTATCCATAAAGCAAGTGGCACAGCTGCTCTCTGCCTTCTGATATTCCCAGTAAGAGAGTATAAAAGAAAGGACAACTGGGATGCAATCCCTCAGCTCCCCCATAAAGCCAAAGCCCTGGAAAGCAGTGAGCCAGTCCTGCGTTTAACTGCTGTAGGGTTTGGTACAGGCTTTTTAGTTGCTGAAGTGAAAAACTCAAAATCAGAGGAGTGAAGTATCTGGGACTCAAACTGGGCTCACTCCCTCCCGGGAGAGGCAGTCCCCAGGACTGGAAATAACTGCAGCTTTATTCCTCAGCTTCCCAGGGCCCAGGCATGCAGCAAGCTCCCATGGCACTGGAGAATGACTGCTACCCACCCAGCATAAGGCTGTGCTGAAAAGTCCATCAGTTAAATCTCATCAAAACATTACCCACAGGCAAGCTGAAGCGAGGCCAAATGAGTCATCTGACAAGTGTCATACTTGGTCCCTGCTCTGCTTCAGTGAGCATTTAATTCACATTTATGCAACATGAAGCTGCACCACTGTGGCCAGGAATGCCGACTGCTGGATAATCTCATGCAGGGAACAGGAATCATGAGCTTACCTCACCAGGTAGATGACAAAACTGACCAACAAAGGCATGAATCACTTTGAAGAACAAATGCAGTTTCTAATATTCAGGCAGTTTTGTGAATCTAGCTTCGGATAGGCCATTTTGTGTAGAAAAATGTGAATTACTGAAGAAGTGGAGTACTTTTTGTTCTTGTCAGGGAACAACCAGGAAGAGGAGAAACAGTCACACACATTACATTTGATTTGATCTGCAATAGAAACCAAGCTGAAAAAAACAATTATTCACAGAATAAAGCTGCAAGTTCTCACAGAATCACAAAATCATTTAGGTTGGAAAAGGCCTTTAAAATTACTGAGCCAAATCATTAACCAAGCACTGCCAAGTCCAACACTAAACCATGTCCCCAAGTGCCACATCTACATGTCTCTTGAATACTTTCAGGGCTGGTTACAAAACACTTCCCTGGTCAGCCTGTTTCAGAGCTTGACAATGCTTTCCATGAAGGAAGTTTTCCTAACATCCAATTTAAGCTTCCCCTAGCACCCCCCTGTCCCACCTGTCACCTGGCAGAAGAGAGTGACCCCACCTGGGTGCAGCCTCCTTTCAGGTGGTTGTAGAGAGTGATAAGGTCCCACCTCAGCCTGGTTTTTCCAGGCTAAACAGCCCCAGCTCCCTCAGCTGCTCTCCATGAGCCTTGTGTTCCAGCCTTTTCACAGCTCCACTGCTCTTCTTTGGACTTGCCCCAGCACCTCAGAGTCTTTCCTCAAGGGAAGGACCCAAAACTGAGCACAAGATTTGAGATGTGGCCTCATCGTGCTGAGAACAGTGGGATGATCACTGCCCTAGCCCTGCTGGCCATGCCACTGCTGATACAAGCCAGGAGCACAAGGGGGAGGCTGCTAACTGCAACAAAATGTAAGAGATTGTCCCAGGCAGAAAGGACTACTACATCCCTAGAGAGTATTCCATTAGAAATAGGTCAGGCTGAAAATCTGAGTCCATCACTCAGGACAGCTATCTATAAAAGTGAATACTTGAGTAGTGAACTGTGGGAAGTCTGAAATCTATACAGCTTTCAGCCAGTCCCTTGGGTGCTGTGGGAAACCCAGCTGCAGCACTGCAGAGCACAGCACAGGTTTAACCTGCTCCCCTTCACACCACAACTTGAAAATTGTACTGGTACCCCTGCCAGTCAGCTAAGGCTGACTGGGGTGCACTGATCCACAGCCACTGTCACTGTGACTGCAGTGCAGGCAGAGCCCTGGGCTTTGACCAGGCCTTTTTCTTCCTGAGTCACAACAGAGACCCTGACCCAGAGAAATGACCCCAAAGAAATGCATCAAGGCCCCCATAATGAACTCAGTAGGCCTAATTAAGCTCAATTATTTGCAATTTGTGTTCTACTGACAGGACATCCATTCACATCCATAAACATTTATGTGTGGATTATGATGGCAGAACAAAGCCAGAGAAGCTACAGGCAGCCAGCTTCCTATTCACAAAAGCCCAAAGCACACTTTGACTAATATCTGTAATGAAAGAGTAAAAACTGAAATGCCTCCATGACAGCTATGGACAAACACCACAATATCAAACCTTTTTCTACACTTACACTAGGTAAGAATTTTTTTGAGCTCAAGTGGCTGACAAAACAATGAAAGCACAGAGAGAAAAAGATGGGGAAAAAAGAGAAAATGAACGATTATTCTAGGACTCATGAAACACTGCAATAGAGCAACTCATGGGAGAAGCAGTAAAATATAAAAAGTGCTTTTGTGTCATTTCTGTTGGTGTAAATCAGTGGGGCTCTGCTGACATTAATGAAGCCAACCTGACTTATGGCAGAGACTCTGTCTCTTTATTTCCTATGATGACAACTAATGTCTAAATTCAACAGCAGATTTTGTAGACATATATTATTAAAGGTCTACAATAACACAGAACACAAATGTAGTCTGTGCAGGAGAGCTGTATTGTATTCATCTTGTGGTCTCATATTGACAGTGGCAATGATACACATAATTAAAATACTAATAACACTTCTGTGAAAGGCAGCAACACAGCATGAAATGAATACTTTAGAACTACTAGCAGTCACATTTCAGGACAACTAAACATTATAATTTCGTAAGACAAATTTTAATTCAGTTAGCATGAACTGCAATACTTAATTCATGTCACTCCTAAACTCTAAAATGTTTTAATACTTAACTCATGTCATTCCTGAACTCTAAAAATGTTTTATAATGTAAACAATACATATGCATATAATACATGGCTAAGTGTTTTGGGCATTTGACAAAATAAAATATTAACGTTCATGTTGCAGACTTGATGCTCCTATCCATTTGACAGGCATAAATACAGAGAATTCATATGCAAAAGATTTATAATAAAACCAGCAGAACAATAGCAAAGCTTATTACAGGTCATAACCAGATCATGAGTCAGTGCCACCGTGTTGCAAAAAAATTACAGATGTCATTTGTTACCTCCTCTGCCCTCCATCTTTCCTGCTCCCATCTCCTTTTGAGACCAATTCTTCACCTAATCCTTCTCCTCTCATAGCTCCTAATGACTATTCTGTTGAACACAGTTAAACCAAGTCCTGCCACTCACACGAGTTCCTCCTCGAATTGTGCTGTCCATATTTTTACCTAGCTTCCTCCTCAGCTCCCCATTCTGATGACCAGCAGTCACTAGCAGCACTTTTTAGCTGTGTGATTTTTGGACACATTGCATAGGCACTACTGCTCCTTCCGAGTTTCTGGCCACTTACAAAATTTTCAAAAGGCTCAAGAAAGCACATCAAGAGAAACAGCTGGCTGCAACACACAGCAGAGAGAGAAGTGCCACAAGTGACAGAGAGCACAGGCAGGGCTGGCTGGGTGTCATGGGCAGGTGAGGGGGAACCATGTGGAACATCACCACCTTTGACAGGACCCCAGCCAATCCTTGGGGTACTGAACTTGCAAGGCCAACAGTGCCAAGGGCACTGTATTGGTCTTACTATGGAAAGCTCATGGCATCTAGGTGGTGGCTCACAAACATCAAATTTAGGTCCAGATGCTGTGCAAGTGAAACCAATGAGGAAAAGTAAAAGAGATAACAGAGACCAGAGGCAAGGGTTTGCTGTGGGGAAGACCACAGGTGTGGATCAGCTACTGGTGACACCCACTTCTGCACAAAGATGTGTTTGCATGGGTATACATGTCCCAGTAGCAAGCACCCCATATGCAAGATCCAGTTGCTGATGGGTAAGAACAGGCTGTTTGTACTGGTTTTGCTCATGGTGGGCTGTTTGTGTTGATGGGGTGCCTGCAGAGGCACTGGCTGCCTGTATGCATGATCCTGGGGGTCATTTGTGCCAATCCAGAGCGTTTTTGCATGCAGTCATATGGACTGTGTGCTCAGCCTCATGGGGAGCTGGACCAGGGGACAGGGGACTGCAGCAGCCTGGGGCCATCAGACCAGGATGGGAGGAATCCCTTCTGGTCTAGATGGTCAACAATCTGCCCTCTCTTAAAACATTTTCTCCATTTGACTACCATTACTTTAGTGGTTCTACTTTAATTGAAACAATAACATATATATGTCTGAGAACTCATAAGGAGCATTAGCATTCTATACATTAGGATAAGAAGGGAAGAGACATTGAACCAGCCAGAAAGGAGGTCTGATGAAGCATGTAAAATATCCACCAGAACATTCTGCAGCCAGTTGCTCCAGTTCCAACAGTTGCCTGACACTATTTTATATCTGTATTTCCTTGTATTGGGTAGTTGTTGTAGGTACTGTAGGATCTGTGCTGCACCACTGCAAATTGTTGATAGCCTGTTCAAGGAAACTGTTGCCTCTACATGCCAGGAAAAGTGTGCTATTGATACTGAACAGCAAAAATAAAACCCAGTCTTTAAAACAAACTAATAAAATCATCGAACACCAAAACTAACAACCTGTGTGAAGGAAACTTGTATCTTTAGACTAAGGAAGTTGAAGATCACACAGGTTGTCTAAACTACTGAGGCTTTGGGAACTTGTACCATATACATGCCAAATGAATTCAAACGGTTGTGTTTTGTTTCTCTGAAGAGCTGTCTAACTAGCACACTTCTAAAGCACTACCATTTATATTATTGGCAGCAAAAGTCTGTTCACTCAAAAATACCTCACATATTACCACAATTATGCAGAAGTTCACATGAGAAAAGGATTTCCTAAACATTGTTTCCAAAAAATTATATCAGATACTAGCAATTGCTTTTTTAGATAAATGGGCAGAAGAGGACAACCATCATATCCTGATGAAATTAATAACTGATCTTGGTTGTTATCAGAAAACAGTGTAAAACTCAAAACTTCCAGAAAGAAATAGTCCTTTAACTTGTCCTTATGTTTGCAGACTACTTCCATGTTTTACCCTTTAATAAGATTGATGACAATGCCCCTTTTCCTGAAGAAGAAAAACATTTTGCTGATACTACGTATAAACACTTCAGGAAAAAAATATTTCCTCTCCTATCTTTCAACAAAAGCATTTTTTGAAATAGACTTATTCATCATTCTGTGACAGCATTTAGAAAAGAGCATTTATCCAGTTTTCCAAAAGCCTGGTCAAATGATATCATCTCCCTGAATATCATCCCATTTAAGTATTTTTATTACCCATATGGTAACTAAAAGCACTGATTTTTATTCCACTTTTATATGGCAATCTCAATTGCCGTGAGTAATCTGTCTAAGAGAGATAATTAGATATGTTTCATTAATATTTGCAAAAGGTTCTAAGGGCATATAGTAGATTAAGTCTGTTTTGCAAAAGTGTTGCTTAGATTTCATGTTCTACATGCTAAAGAAAGAAGTGTCACTTGACTTACAGGAGAACAGGAATGGGAATGATCTGGTTTGCCACCGTCTCCAAACCCTTGCTGTTTTACAATCTATCATACAAACTGTGTCCTATATCCTTCTTTAAATATTTACCAATAATCAGTATAAATACATTTTGGATTACTCAATCCAGTAGTCTGGCTGCAAACTTGGAGATTAACTCCACTGCTGTAATCTATAGGAGCCTTCTCTCTTGCAATTTGAATGTATAGTACTTTTAGGTTTTTTGCCACAAATTTTTCTTTGTTTTAAACATTTCTTGCTTCTTCCTGGCGTTCATTCCCTCTTGGTCTTACTTTTGTGTATTAGACAAATCTATGTGTTCTTGTCTCCCCTAATTTTTCCTTCACCAAAACCATTTTAACAGTAGTTTCTGCATTTGTTGCAGTTTGAATCCCCCCTCTCTCAAGCATGTCTAGCTGCAAAAAATAATACTTCCTTATCTCTACAACAGCATTTTCCAGTGACATACCTAAAATATGAAACTTGAACTTCTCTCAGCAAATCAGCTAATATATAAAGATTCCTCTCCTCAGTCATTTGATCAATTACTTTTAGAAAATTGGGAAGATTTTGTTATTAATCCTCAATTGTGTCTTTGTGTAAAGAGCCCAGACAAATACAGTAAAATTCAGAGGTCTCCCATTCCTCTTTTATAAGGATAAAGAGCCACTGTAAGAACAAATTCATGCTACACTTCTGTAACCTCACTACAGCCCTCTAGTTTCTGCTTTTTACAAAGTTCTCAATATTGGTCAGTCCTTTCGACCTTTCCTTACACATCTGTTGCTTTTTTGCAATGTATTTACAGACATGGTAACTCAGCTAAATATGCCTGCCTCTCTCATACCAGTTTTCAAGTGCATGCATGAAAATTGCTGAAAGATGTGAGAATTTATAAACTAGACTATAAATCTGGATGATTAAAAATGTCTTCTTTAAATACGTAACACATTTTTACAATTCTTAGCATCAGCAAGAATCACTACACAAGTGCAAGAGATGTGTGTGCTCCTGTAGTATTAAAAAAACCAAAAAACCAAACCAACCAAATACCCCCCTAAAAACAAAAAAAAATAAAACAAAACAAAACAAAACAAAAAAAAACCACACAAAAAATCCCTGAAACAAAGAAAAATCAACAAAAACCAAAACAAACAAAAAAACCACAAAACCCAAAAACCAACCAAACAAAAAACCGAACAAACAAACAAACAAAACCAAAACAAAAAAAAAGAACTCCAGTGATCAAAACCCAATTTTTTTGGAGAAAATTTCTCTGGAAATTTGATCAATTCTTTCCATTTGTACTCGAAGTCAAACAACAGCACCATTAAGCTAACTGCCACCTGGCTAACTGTTTCACCCTGCCAAATCTTGAGCACGGACAGTCATGACATCCTTTTTTTTCTAAGGCTGTCTGGGATATGCCAGCTCACTCTGAGTACAGCTTGATGGAAAAGAAGCTTATGGAAAAAATCCAGCCATCCAACCAAACCTCCCTCTCCAGGCAGCTCTGCATGAAGCCCTGGTCTGTCACTCTCCCTAACAGCACCCAGGCTTTCAGCACAGGGCTCAATTTCCTATGCAAGTCACAGAGGCAAGGCTGAGGAACCAGCTGTGCATCTATTACACATTATGTTCAGGTAATAGGGTTCCTCCTTCAGGAACACTGTTCCTGAAGGCTCATGCCATGAAAGCAGCTGTTTCTATGATCTGCCCATTAGTTTGCACTTGCATTAATTAATTCTAGTCAGGGAAACTAAAAGGACTGTCTCAAATGGAGCTTGATATACTGATGTTGGGATTTCTCTTACCAGGCACGCTTCAAAGCCTTTTGGAAACTTCTAGGTAGTCATAGTGTGACACTGGGGAACCAAATCTTTCTCAAGATATAGTCACAATTTTGGCTTCTGTTTCAAGGAACTGAAACTCCTATTTTTTATATGTATATTTTAACTAAAAAGATTCCTGATTGGAAAATTACAACTTGTCAGTGTGTAACACCAATGCTATGCTCTTATGGTTTCCTTCTCAGAGACATATCATTAGCTCATACTTTCATAGGACACAGTTAAAAGGATGGAACTGCAACTTAATTGGATGCTGGCAACAGGAATCTTGCAACAAAACCTCTAAATGCCATTATTATGAGCTGCCAGAATCAGCCCCTCGTGGTCCAACCCAAAATGTCTTTTATCAGTACAGCTTTTTGCCAAATCACTTCTGTCCAGCTCAAGGCACTGACTGGATTAAACAAAACCAATAAATACAGCAGCAAGAAGAAAACACTGCACAAAAGGGATTACAAGCAGGAACAGAAATATGAAGTATCTCTTTAGACTCCAGATAAAACTGTTGTTCTCACCTTGTCAAGCCCAAGAATTCCATTGCCTAGAACAGCACTCCCTCCTCTCTTTATCTTTGAAATTGTCCCTTCAGACACCCTCCATATATTCCTGAATTTCTGGTTTACCTTAAGTTTCATCAATGTTTCAGTACTTCTCCCTTCTACATTTGCTGGATGTTTATGCCAGGAGCTAACTTCAACATAGTCTTCTGCTTTTTTTTTTGAATGGTTAAAGAGCACAGCCATAAACAGATACTCTACACTCATTCCTACCAAATGTGCTGGGTATTCATCTCTTCCTTTAGGAATGTACCATTACGATGACTTTTAGATATACCTGACATATTTATTATGAATTTTTAGCAAACATCTTTCATCCCAAGATGTAAAAAAAAAAAAATTGCATCTCAATGGCAAAGGAAGGACATTCTAACATAAAGCTGAGTGTCAGACAACAAGGACATATGAAGCAATGTCTCTTCATAAGAGCACAGCTAAAAAACTTGTCTCTTTACACACAGAGACCTAAGCTTATGCTTGAAATAAACAGGGAACCAAAGACATCCAAGACTGTATAGACTCCCATAATCAAAAGCAGACAACAAAATGTAGCCTGACAGGGTAGGTAAATTCTAATTCCAACTGAGGAGGTACAGTTGTGGGTCCATCAGACAACTTGGTCTCATAAAATGTTTTCCAACATTTTCCAACATATCTGCTATCCAAGGGTGGAAGTCCATCCTGCCACAAAGAATGAGACCAACATGATTCCAATACCAACATCAAACTAGCAAGCCCTAGTGGTGGGAAGCCACCACACCTTTCAACTCAACTTACTGAAAGCTCAAAATACTGAAATAATATTCAGAATGCAAAAGCACTGAATATTGTACATCTGCCTAATACAGGATGAAGAGATATAGGATTAATTGTTTGCACATTGGGGGCAGCTCACTTCCACTTCTCACAGTTTGGCAGAAAAGCAACTCTCCTATCGGGACAGGCTGGGAGACATGGGATTGCTCAGTCTGGAGAGGAGAAGGCTCCAGATAGATGTTGGAGCAGCCTTCCAGCACCTTAAGGGGCTCTATGGCAGAGCTGAAGAAAAGGTGTTTTACAAGGGCTTTCAATGACAGGACAAGGAGCAATGGTTTTAATCTGAAAGAGACTAGATTTAGATTAGGTATTAGGAGGAAATTCTTTACTCTGAGGGTGGTGAGGCACTGGAAGACACAGGTTGCCCAAAGCAGTTTTGGATGACCCATTGCTGGAAGTTTTCAAGGCCAGGCAGGATGCAGTGCTGAGCAACACAGTCTAGTGAAAGGTGTCCCTGTGCATGGCACATGGCTGGAACTGAATGATCTTTACGCTCCCTTCCAAGTCATTCTATGTCCCTAGGCACCAAATCAAAAGCCAATCTGAGAAAAAAAACAAAAAACAAACCAACCCTAAGCCCCATAACTGAAAGCTGAAAACCACACATGCCAGCAGATGTGCATTTCCAGTAGTTTTAATAAATGCACATGAAAAAGCTAGGAATAGTCAGAGAGAATGAAAAAATGTTAGGATTGATTAAAGCATCATCCTATGTCTTCACTGAATATCAGTGTGTCTATCTGCACTATAACTCTAGGAGCACATTTCTCATTAAAAATATTACTTGATAGCAGAGCTGCAGATAACCTTCTCTCCTAAGTGAACCTCAGATCACTTAAAAATTAGAAGAAAAATGGTTTTATTATGCTGTAAAATTTTTTAAACTATAGCAAGATCTTTCCATGCTATTTGTATCCTAAATAATATGCCTATGCAGGTTTTAATTATGAAATGCTAAATAAATCCCATGAGCAAATGCTTATTTGTATCTGTCTGCTAAGTTCCTACTTGTAATTCCAGCTAATTACTTCCTCTGTCAAGAATATACTGTCTGAAGTCCCAAGATGCCACAGAAGTAGCTCAATCACTTTCATTTTATGTCTCCCAGTGCTCAATACAGAAAATGTAAATTCATTTGTCTATTGCTGGAAGAACCAGAAATTTGAAATAATCTCTGCACTGTCAGCAGGTCTTTACCTTATGTGCTTAATCCCTGTTACCATGGAGATGTTTAATTGTGCAGCGACACAGTTTGATTGGTTTATTTTAAATTGAAGTTCTTCTGTGGAACGGTCCAGGATTTCACTGAACTTGAGATAAACGGCTTTCAAAATATTGCAGTGAGTCATAATGTGACTAGATTAATTTGAGTTCAGCTGAACTATTTCTTTACCTGAATCTTAATATATATAACAACACACAAAATATGAGGATTTGTAGAATTACATTTGGGAGCTGAGAATTTTGAGTATAATTAGGCAGTATTTTATTGTAAGAAGGTCAATTAAAAACTAAATGAGAATTAAAATTCAGTAAACTTTTGGTACTACCATCTTGTCTAAAACAAATTATCTTCCCATTCTACAATATCAATCCAGACAAGAACCTTTCACAGGAGGCTTATACTTGATTTTCTTTGCAGAAAACTGTAAATATATTAATATGATAGAAAGTACTCCCACAGGATGAATTAGGCTTCCTAAGTGCAGGCTTTTACATACATCAGTTTTTTAGTATATGAATGACTGCTGGAAATACGGAATTTCCTGGCATGGCATAACACATTAGGTAACTCATTTTAAATTCTCTACATACACCATGATGAACTGGTAAACTTCAACTGTGTTATTTAAACAGTGGCAATATAGTGTGCTAACTCTCATACTTTTTTTTTTTCAGCTCTATAACCCAGCTCCAGCACATTTTTCTCTCAGTGTTGTAACTGCAGCTCTAAGGGAAGTTTTCACCCGGACTTTGCTGTGAAAGGTCTCAGTTCCATCACCAAGTACCAGACAGCTTTGTCTTACTTAATTTTTTAAGCTCATATCCACTAAGGGCCCATGTACATGCTGCAGAAAACACCTTTTAGGTTTTTCTAGGGCTGTATTCCTCTCTTTATTTTTAAACAGCCTGGTTTTATTTCATATGCAGAGTCTCTGTGCTTGCATCAGTTGGGATTCCAGCATGTGATCCAAGGTAAGACTTAGCTTCTTACAAACCACTACCACTATTCCAACCACTTGCATGGCTTTGCAGAACCAGAAATTGACACTTTTAATCTCAGTTCTGTAGGGACCACACTGTTTCACATGAGCGATGCTTGAAAAAACAAACTCCAGTGGGAACTATCATTCTCACACAAACTGTTTACAAGAATTAATTTGTTTTACACTCCCAGGAAGGGTATCTTGGTGAGCCAAAGCAATGCTTCTACAAAAGCATTTACATGCTGCAACTCACAGATGAGCTGCTGTTATTCCATATGAAACACCTACCTAGAACACTGTGTACTCCAACAATACTGAGGATTTAATCTTTGCACCTCTGTGTTAATGTACTCTGTAATCCTGGGTTATAGTACTTTGATTTATTTTTTTTTCCTATACAGGTTCTGCTCCAGAAGCATTATTCCTTCCTAATCCACCTTCAAGCACACAAGAGTAACAGTGTTCAGGATGCAATACTTCTCTGAATTTCATCCAGTTTGTGTTTGGAGAAAACACAGAGGACTAGCTCAGAAACATCAAATTTGCAGTAGCAGAGGCCCACAGTGTGATTCCCTGTTCTCCACTTAGGTATAATTACATCCAGGCAACCCAAGGCAAACGACTGAGCAAAAGCTTCTTCTCTTCTGAGGAGTCTCACCCACATTCACACCTTCTTGTATAACCTCCCTCACCTTTCCAGTCTGAGAAATATCTTGGTTCAGCCAGTGAGGGTTCTCTGTGTGTGCAGAGGAGACTCAAAAACTCTAAGTCAGAGAGAGGGAGGGAGGCACGCTGCTGTGACTAGCTCCTGACTTACAGCACACTAACCAGGCTAGTACAGCTGCCTTACAATGCAATGAACTCCCCATTTTCCCATGCTCTAGTTAAAACAAAACAACCCCACAAACAATCATCTCCTTGCTATCATACCCTCTATTGTAACAACCATTTATCCCAGCCAGTATTAACATCACTTTGTCTGTCATATTTATTACTGCCATATTTATGGATAGAGCAACATCTCTTTGCAAAGGAAGGACAATTGTTAAATCATCCTCTCTTTGCAGGAGGTTGAGCTGATTTAGCAATACTTTCTTTTTCACCATACCCAAGTAGTCTCTAGGCAAACCACTGACATAAACAGGTTACTATATAATTTTCCCTTCTGCTCCTTTCTAATTATTCAGGTTTGCTTTAAACAGTCACTTGCATTTGTGTATCCCTGCTGCAGCTCATCTCTTCTAGACCCACTCCCCCTTCCACCATATGATCCTGTCCTTGAGTAGGTCAAACCCTTAGCAACAGAAGGCAAATTTGTATGCAGTCTGAAAGAAGCAGAGTAGCACTCCTTCTCTAATAGCACACTATTCTTATCAACCATCCATATAAGTGACAAATGAATGTAAAAAAAAACCACATAAAAGAGATAGAAAAAATCAAGAATAACCATACCAATCAGACCTGTTGTCCACCTGCTCCAGTATTCTTTCTCTGACAGCACTCAGTACCCGCTTCAGAGGAAGGTGCAAGAAACCTTGTAATTATAGAATAACCTGATTAATACAGGAAGTTTCGTCCTAGCCCTAGGCAGTCAGCAGCTGACTCACCCGCTTGTCTGAAACATAAGATTTTATACCTGCTCTAATTTTTTTAATCCTATGTAATTTAATAGTGAAAGTCTTATTACAAATGTACTTTGCAAATGTACACTTGAATCCTATGAAGCATTTTAGGCTTTACTGTAACCTGTAGCTGAGAGTTCTATTTGCTAATTATATAGGTTGTACTATTTTTATCACTGTTAAACTGCCTGCCATTCAATCTCATTGGATGTCCCTTTTAGGGACTCAGGAGTAAGTGGGCCAGAGAGTGTGATTCCAGTGCCTTTTTTCCCCTTGGCATCCCACCTGGGAGCGGAGATGCCCGAGGAGGTGTGTGGCAGTCAACCTTTGGCTGGAGGCTCTGAAATGGCACACGGGCTGCCTCTGCTCACAGCCCTCACCCCGAGCTGCCCTGCACGAGTGATGAGTGCCCCCGTGAGCGAAGCAGCAGCAGCAGCTGTGCTGCTCTTACTTTTGTGAATGTCACATAAATCCCCTGTGAATCCAGTCAACATTGTTTGTGCAGTCAAGAGATGAAAGAATGCTGTGTGCTCGGTAAAGTGGTATATAATATCACACCTACAGGGCAGAAGGTGGTTCCTGTGACTTCAAACTTTCATTATGGCCTTATGCACTGTGGTAGTTTTAAGGTAAAGTAACAACAGCCATTTCAAAACCCAGGAAAATAAACAACACAGTAACAACAATCAAGGCTTTCACTATATTTTACTTATATGTGTTGATGGTTTTCATAACCTTCCAACAGAGCAAACACCTACAGAACACATGTACAAGAAGGTTGGGGTAGGCTAGACATAACAAAAGAAAATTATTTAAAAAAAAAAAAAGATGAATGGTCTGATCATCTTCTGTGCTTATTTATTTTGGAGTAAACTGATTAGCAGGCTGTGAGCCTCAGTTTTGCATCTGGTATAAATTAGTGGTCCTTAATAAGCAGGATGCTTGATTGATAGGCCATTAATATCATCAATGATTGTGTTGTGTCATTCCACACTGCTGGCCAGCCATGAGAACTGGGTGTACAAGCAGAAACACAGAGGCCAGACAGGATGCATGCAACAGGCACAGAGGTGAACTCTAAGAAAACACAACTGAGTTCCTCTTCTGAGTGCAGCAGGCACTAAAAGAATAAGATGAAGACTACTAAAGAAAATTTAGGTAAGTATTTGACTATAGAAGAATATCATACCTTGTTTGATTGCAAAGAAATATTCTACTGTGTATGCTTTGAGAATTTAGGATGCTGTGAGCTACAGTAGTTATCAAAGAACACAAACACGTTACCTCTATTTTCTGTACAGGGCAAAAGCTGATATTTAAGAATTTCATGTTTCAGGAATAGCACAGCTACTAAGCTAAACAAGGACAACCTAAATGTAATGATTTCACAAAGCAAAAATCACAGAGATGATATATGCAGGATAATATACCTTAGAGAAAAGAATTAAGCTCGCCAGATACACCAGGAAGAAGTCTAGAATAATGTTTTGATACTAAATACAAAAGCACTGGTAAAAAGCAAGGCTCTCAAGATATCAAAATATGATGTTACACAGAATCATGTAGGTTGGAAAAGACCTCCAAGTCCAACCTTTGACCGCTTACCACCTTGTCAACTAGGCCATAGCACTAAGTGCCATGTAGAGTCATTTCTTGAACACCTCCAGGGATGGTGGCTCCACCTGGGTAGTCTCTTCCAATATTTAACAACCCTTTCCCTGAAGAAATTCTACCTGAACCTCCCCTATGCAGCTTGAGGCTGTATCCCCTCATTCTGTTACTAGCTGCCTGGGGGAAGAGGCCGACCCTCATCTTGCTATAACTTTTATTCAGGTAGTTGAGAAGAGCAGTAATGTCTCCACACAGTCTCCTTCTCTCCAGGCTAAACATCCCAGCTCCCTCAGCAGCTCCCCATATGATTCAACTCTCCAGACCCTCCACCAGCTCTGTTGTGCCTCTCTGCACACACTCCAGCACCTCAGAGTCTTTCCTGAAGTGAGGAGCCCAGAACTGAGCACAGGATCCAAGGTGTGCCCTCAGCAGTGGCCAGTACAGGGGGGAAATGACTTCCCTGGTCCTGTTGGTCACACTGTTTTTGATGCAATGAAGGATCCTGGTGGACTTCTTGGCCACCTGGGCACACACCAGTCAACCCACACCCTCAGGACCTTTTCCACTGGCCTTTCCAACCACTCTCCCCAAGCCTGTAGTGCTGCAGGAAGTGTTGTGACTGAAATGCAGGAGCCAGCAACTTGGACTTGTTCATCTGTCCCTGTCTGACCATCCAGGAGTCACTCTGTCACATTCACACCACCTAAGCTGGGACCAAGGCCCCTTCACAGCTACACACCCCACACTCATAGTCAGACCAGGTTTCCTCACCAGCTCAACCCCAAGTTTCCCATAGCAGAGTCCCACAGATCTCAATGCTTAGAATAATTTAATCATGGTGCAATAACAAAATAACAGCTTCAGCTGGATGCCTCTGAGGAGGGACTCTGAAAAAAGGAAACTGGGCTTTTATATCCTCACAGTCTAAGCACAGGGAAGTTTGGGATCCTTGGGGTGGCAGCTCATGGCCTCCTGCCTGCAGGGCCAGCTCCCACCCCACAGAGCTCAGCCTGCAGCTCACACTGCAGCCGCACACCGAGCTACCTGCACTGGGTGTATTCCTCAATAGAACCTCACACCACTGGCCTCATCCCACTGATCCAGCCTGTCCAGATCCCTCTGCAGAGTCTTCCAAGCCTCCAGCAGATCCACACTCCCACCCTACTAAGTGTCCGTGAACTCACTGAGGGTGCCCTTGATCTCCTCATCACCATCATCAACAAAGACATTAAACAGGACTGGCTCCAGTACTGAGCTCTGAGGAACCAACCCCACTAATGACTGGCCTCCAATTAGATGTGACACCATTTACTACTACTCCCTGGGCTCAGCCATCCAGCTAGTTTTTAATTCAGTCAAGAGAACACCTGTCCAATATGGGCTGCCAGCTTTTCCATGAGAATGCCACGGGAGACAACATCAAAGACTTTGCTGAAGTCCAAGTAGCCTACATCCTCAGAGTTTCCCTCATCTGCTACATGGACCACTTAGTCATTTCAACTGCTCTAACAACCATATTAACACAAATAAAATTCAGAAATACTTTTGACAAGTAGTACTCTCATGGTTCTACTTGCACTCTGGAGACTGACCTGTGGTTTCAAGCCAAGCAGTAATAATGCTGCAGGCTTTGATCTCTGGGTGTACTTGCTTTAATTTCTTGCCTGGGATCCCAACTGTTGGCTCAGTTTGTTCCGGACTGGAGCACAGAGGCAAGTTAATATGCACAAAGTACAGATGGTCAGGGTCCTTGGAGGCAAATAGGGAGCAAACCAAAGTGGAATTACAGACAGACCCTATCATCCTCTCCCGGGCAATTGCAAGAATAAGTTAACACAACCAATAAAAATAATAAAGCAAAATAAACACAACCAATAGCACCTCTTGCAAACAAGGATATGGCAATAAACTGACCTAACAGACCCCTCTATCTTGAAAATCTAATAACTAACTAAACCTTAGAGTTACTTTAAGTTCACATGAGAAGGGCAACGTTTCCTTTCAGCTAATTTTATTTCACATTCTCTGGCCTTTATTTGAATGACAGAAACTAGGTTCATGAAAATACCAAAGTATCTTACTCCTTAGGAATTAAACAGCAATAGGAATAAAAAAGGTATGACTTCTGAAGGCAGAAAATATTGCTACACCTTGCACTCTGAAGTGCAGTTGCAGGGCAGCTTAAGACAATACAACTCTGTTGCAACCCTGTTCTCAAGATATTTCAGGGTGGCAGCAATGCTGCTCATCACCTGGTATTAGCCATGGTCTGAGCAGGAGCCTGGACAGGCTGACCTGCAGAGGATTCTTCCATGCTAAACTATTCTGCAACTTCATCAGACCGTGCAAAGGACTGGCTTAGAGGAAAACCGACATAAAATGTATTACTTTCTCCATAAGACTGACTTTTTATTATTAGCTTTTGCCTGTTTATTTCCCTCTATCAGCTTCCCTCCAGATCTGACAAGAATCAAGATTTCTACAAGGCAAAGGACAAAAATGTACAGGTCCAAAAATCAATTAAATCACAGCAATGGCAAAAATAAGGACCTGAAACTGCCATGAGGCTAAACCTTTTGTACACAAAATTAGCCAAAACCTTCTGCTCCACATACTATCTCTCTGGAATACTATATTCACCCAAAACCATTTTCCTAAGTGTCATGCTTTTATTCAAATTAACATTACAAAATTTCTCATCATCATATACTGCACAGCATATATAATAGACACAAATAAAACATTTAGGATTTTAAAGTGGTTAAATGAATATACCATATTCAAATTATTTCTTATTAAAAGTCCAGCTTGTGGAATACAGAAACACACTGTGAGAATACTAGATGATTGCCATCCTTCCATACTAAAATATATTACTTATCTCATAATGCTATTTCAAGTAAAAGGGGCAACTTAAAAGGGAATGGGTGAAGTTCTGAAACTTCAATTTACCATGGCCTAAACTTAAGAAAAAATATCTTAGAGGTTTGCAAAATGACCCTGGTTGTGCCATTTGTACAGAAAAGATACTGAATTGTTAGTAACATCTGAAAATATTTTGATAAGAGATTCTTCTCACACTTTTACAAAAGCACTGCCTGGCAATGGAAGCTGCCCCTGATTAGCTCATGTCATAAGGGCTTTCAGAGATTTGAAAGAAATCAAATTTGCTCCAGCAGAAAGAATAAACATCTCTTCCCATTCATGCCTTAAAGCATTTGCACCAACACTATGTAATTACATTCCATTTCACCAGAGTATTCTCCTAGATTCTCTATTCCCCCCACAATTTCAAAATTACAATATGTCTGCTTGCAGTTGAATGGATATGTACATATGGCACAAAGTAAATTATTTAATTAAAAAACAGTTAATGTCCCTATGAATTATGTTACTTCTTTGTACAGAGCTCATGCATACATTTCATTGTGATATACCTGGCTTATACATCTTTAATCAAAACCAAGCAAAGTATTTGAATTGCTTTTTCTCCTTTAGTGTGATGCAATTTGTTAATCTGCATAATCTCTAAGGCAATAAAAAACCTTAGAGACAATAAAAAATGCTATCTCGCTGATCTCTCCTGTCTTTATTGGCATAACTGTCAACAATCATCTCACTATATCATTCCTAAAATCTAGGTGTGAAAATGAAGGAAAGAAAATCAAATTCTGTTTTTATTTATACAGTCTCACGTAGCATTTACAAAAACAGTTGTTTTGAAAGCCAGAGAGAGCTTCTCTGCCAAATAACAGTCACTGTAAGGACAGATACTATGTACACCTCCACAGAGGAATTGCTGGCAAGTCACTGGTTCTACTTAGTCTTTGGTCATTCTAAAACCAAGGTAGATGTAATGGAACTGGCCAGGCACACTGCAGTAGCCATTGGGGCTGATGTTCCCCAGTATTGGTGGATAGCTAGTGACTCAGTGCAGCAGTACATAGTTCCAAATGGTTTCCTGGTTTCATTCTATTTCCAAATGTATTGGATTTTAATCATTCCTGGGAGCATCATTTCGTGCATAACTACACTGGAAGCAGCCAATGCTGCTGCTTTAAAACATTTAATACTATATGAGTATGTACTATAGGATATGTACTATAAACCATGCAATGTGTAGGTACGTAGTTCAACTTGCATCTGAAACTGCTCAGAGATTCTGGTGGGTTGGAAAGTCTGGCAGAAAACATCAAAGGCTTCTACAGATCTGTTTCCACAGAGGTCTCATGCTCTCTACCTCTCAAGAGCAGGCTATTTTTCTCCAAGTAGTCTGCTATCCACACAGACAGAAAAATGGAAAAAAGACCAGAGCCGAAAAGAAAACTAAAACAAGCACCTTGTAAGAGCATGAGAAAAAAAACATAAAATAACCACTCCAACAACAAAAGAACCACAGGACTAGTATTACTTAAGGCATAGTTTGGCACTCCCTGTTATAGATTTTTTTTGTCCTAGATACAGTTTTCTCAATATAAGAGAGCGATGTGGCATTTTAAGGTACTAAAAGCCATTCCAAAAAAATAAACAAAATAATCATTAGCTATAGAGGATTAGTAAACATTCCCAAATTGCAAAATTAATGAGTACCAAGGCACTGCATTTTGTAAGCTACAGCTGTTGACAGCTACACAACAAGCACAGAATCCCATTATGTGACCAGTGAGAAAACAGGAGCAATCAAATGCAGAGGATATTAATTATTATCAGAATATTAATACTTAAAATGAATCTCATTCACACAGACAAGAACATACCAACAGTCTGCAGAAAATAAGAATGACACATGCAGGTATCTTCACTACCTTGAGCAACAGAAACAACAGTCTTGCATCTGCACAGTACTTTGGAGGCTCACTTACACTTCTTGACAACTTTAATTAACTCAGGCAGAAAACCTATGCTAATGCAGTTACACTGTGCCTGGCATTCAGTTTCACATTGTCCATCTTTCAGACATCCAAAGCATGACAAGTACTTGTTGAAGCAAGAAAACAACATTTCAAAGTCAGCTTCTGAGCCCTCATTAACCCAGAAAATTTGTTCCAATTTGGACAGATCGGAAATTGCTCTAAATATTGAAAGGCTTCAGGTCACCAGGCTGCTACAAATTTTGCTTTGGCTCCGAAAGCAAATGCCTCCTAGGAAGCCAAGACAGACCCTGTGGGCAAAACAGCCAGGGAAGCAAAGTACAGTAAAAGGGATCTTCAGTCTTATGCTTTACAATTCTTTTTTTGCAGTTGAATGATCTTGAGAGAATTAAAGATTTTTAACAGTCAATTAAAAATATGTTTGATCTTTCTGCTTGGTGTTAAAAGAATTTTAGCTGCCATCCATTACTTTTTCAAGTACCTGCAAGTTTCTAAATAGGTTGATAAAGACAAAAATTAAATAATAATTTTAAAAAAAGACTTCAAAACTTCACAAGAACAGAATCAAAATGCTAACCTTAAGAATGAAATGTAAGCTAAAGCAAAGAATTCCAAACAGCCAATGGTTCTGCTAACTCACTACCATCACCCCTTTTTAAAGAAATTCCAAAGCGAGTACAGCTGCTAGAACAGCAAAATGTATTTCATCCAAGGCACCTCAGTGATTTAAAAAATAATTATGCACAGTTTACAACGGGAAAAAAAGTCAAATTATGTTTACAATTATATCATACACATTGACATTTATTTTTTAAACTAGAGGTAAAAACTATGGGAAAGCTAAGAATTAGTATATGTACTATATAGGTTCCAAACATACACTTTCTTATTACCAGTATAATGAATATATTGGGCAAACCAAAAGGCATCACACTGATGCCCTGGAGTGACTACCTAAAACAGAGGCTAGATGAAATTAAGAGAATAAAAGTGGGTATTTATTAAAGGCCTTCAATAGGTACACCTTGGGCAGTCAAATGCCTCCAAGGGGTTTCAGCCAAGTTGGACTATGGTCACAAGTTTTTCATCCAGTTGAAAGTTTGTTGCATTAACATATCGGGGGTTAATCCTCCAATTACAGTTTCAGGTAATGAAGTCATTTACTCCAAGTTTGCCTCCACACTTCACTATTGTTTATATCTCCTAGGGCCTCAGACAATAAGGTGTCCTTTGAGTTTCAGGCCTAGAGAGGAATTGTTTTGTCTGAATAAAATGGGAGAACAGTAGCTGACAGGCTGTGGAGTTTTAGAGTTATACACTAAAGCAGTACAGGATCTGAAAAATACAAGAGCTAAATCAGAAGGTATCAACATGGCAGAGACAGAGGAGAGTTGGAAGTCTCAGAAGTGACCTTCTGCCTCATTCTTTAAACATGGCATTTTTATTTTTTATTTATCTTTTGTTAATGGCCTTATTTGTAATTCTCAAAGAATTACAGGTCCTCATATTATCAACATTCTCTTGAGCAAAAGAAGTAACCAAGTGCCAAATGAAAGTGCAGAAAGCACAGTCTGAGCTATCCCTGTGCCATGAATCAAACCAGTGGCCATCAGCCATGCAGGGCTGAAGCAGGAGTCAGGATTCCAAGGCAACACAGCTGAGAGCAGGGCTGCAGTGCTGAGCCCCACCCTGCACACTTGCCTGATGAAGAAGTCTCTTCCATCTCTGTTTGCCGTCATCTCCCATCCATAAGGTGTCCCCTGGTTCAAGCTCCAGGTCCCTGAAGGGTGAGGCCAGCCTGAAGACTTATTCCTGTGGCTGCAATTTTGGAAAATGTGGGGGGAAAAGAAAGGGAAAAAAAAAGTTATTTATCTCTTGTACTTCATATGATTCACTTGACATCCAAGTACTTTCATAATTGCGAAATACAGAGTCAAAACCCAGGCAAGGGAACAGAGGTTAGCAGATCTATTTAAATTTGTGATATTCTTTCAGTCAGTAGAAAGATATGCTGCCATTTCTACTGAGTCTGAGTTCAAATCTTGGGCTGGTGAATTTGTCATTCTCCATCAATCCCACATACACAGTGCTAATTTTCAGTAGTTTTTAATAAAAGGAACGGGAAGCATTTTTCATTCATCACATTTCTTGTTCAAATGCCAGCTCTCAGCACAGTTTTAGTGGGGGAAAAAAATCCATCAAACCAAACCACCCACGATATCACTGCAGATCACACACACAGGGCAACACCTGGCACGAGAAGAAGCATCAATCTTCTCTGTTAGGAAATCATTTTTTGTTTCTTTTGCTGGAATGAAGGAAAGCCATGACACTGCTGCATAACACACTAAATTGACTGAATATTAAATCTTGTTGCACTTGATCATTATCCATTAAGCTCTCCCACCAAATAACCTTGAAAAGGCTGCAGCATCTCTGAGCCCACAGAGTTATATCCCACTGCTCCAGCACTCTCTGCTATTATTCCCACTCCCAAAGAAGGGCTCGAGCAGCACTCCCCACTAACCTGAAATATTTTGTGAGGCACTTTCTGCTGACTCCGTACAAAAAGACTCAGCTAGCGAGGACCCACCATAGTTTTCCACAAGAAGCCCCAATGTTTGCAAACACACTTTTGCCCTCACTTGCAGGGATTAAGCTAGATATTACTGCACATTCCCACTTTCTCCTATGGGACTTAAGAGGTTCAGAAGGCAACAAAAAAGTCTTTAGCAAAATTAGCCAAGCCATTAATATCTATGTACAATCTGAAAAGGGGAAAGAGGAGGAAGAGGAGGCAGGGCAACCAACACAGCTAAAGGCCAGCTAAGAACATGTGACAGAGAGGCAAATAGGAATGAGCACCCAACACTGAACACAATCTGAAATTTTGACATGAAAACACCAAAATCAAACAAAATAAGAGCATGTTTTGAATTAGTTGTCTTCCCCATTTCTGTCTTTTCTCCATCCATAATTTGATATTACAGTTTAGTTTTATGTGCTAGATTTATTTAAGTTCAAATTGTAGCAAGGAACTTACTACCTCTAGCCATTGATAGAGACATAAGAACTTATTTTCTTCAGAGAAACAGAGCACAATGTAACCTGACAAACTCTCCTGAAGAAACAGAATTGGTCTCCATGGACAACTCAACAACTGATTGTAAATTGCTAAATTCAATGAAGTTGCATAGTTAATCTTTCCCAAAGGACGAATGTATCATTAAAAAACAAACTAGCTGCTTCACCCTCCCCTTTCATTTCAAGGATTAATCACAATTGAGAAAAAAATTACGATGCTTCAAAATATAATTTACATGTAAAGTAGAGCATTACAATGGAATGCTAGGTAGCATTTGGTTTATCAATTACCTCAAGTACTCGATCTTGAAGGAGCAGAAAAACATTTCTGTTAGCATATTCAAACACTGGTATTTGCCATAAGGTACAGCTTAAGTCTAATACTGAAAATGCTAGAACTCTTAAAAAATTAGTTCGGGGTTATCACACACATAAATGTCAGATATGCTACACTACCCCAGATAAATGCAACTAATCCATTTCTGATCCAAGGAATTGATTAGAAAACAGTCATACAAGGAACAAATCCAAAACACTTTCAACACACTCTCATGCAGTTTCTTGTTAAGCTGAGCATAAACATTCATTTTTCTCCATATGCTTGAGAGACAAAAAAGGATCCTTTCTTTTAGACAGGAGCCATTCTAGAATGCGAGAATGTCAGCCTAACTACATCTACAGACTTCAAATAACACTTCAAAGTATTTGGAATCCCAGCCACCGTTTCAGTTAACTAAAACACTAGAACGTAACCTTTTTTATCAAGACTGTATAAATGGATATCCCTCCATTTAACAGTTTTCATTTTAATTAGATGTGTTTCACAAACCCTGTGTTATAGTTTCACCATCTGTTAAATGGATACAGTGACATTTAAATTCCCAAGTAAAGTACGTCAAACTATCAGATAATTTGTAGGAGCATAGGACAGTGATGATGATCAATATTGTAACTCTCTGCATTCAAATTAAGGGCTCATCTCTGTATGGATTATAGCATCAGTGGATTTTAAGGTAAATCTAATTCCCTTGAAAGCTTTCTTTGAGCCCTTAAAACATTAATGGTGTCAGAACCATGTCATATATGATGGGCAATAACTGTCCTACTTAACTATAAATACGTCTACATCTGATCTACTCCCCCAGACTCTCTTATAATCAGTGGGATACAAATTAGCACTTGAAACACCGTATGCACCTACATTAGACGTGTGAAAATTCACTGTGGCTCCACAGGGAAAAAAGACATAATTTTTCCTACAGCTATTGTGCAATTCAATAATAAACACTCATGTCATAACGATAAAGCAAGGTCTTTACACTCAGAGCTGACTAGGATTCCCAGGTTCCTGAACAGTCTGAAAAAAGGAGCAAGTGAACTGTATTTTTTTCTACATGTCTCTTCACTTGTTGAACATAATTCTGTTTGTCTTTAAGAATTCTGTTCAGTGATCACGATGAAGGGCAAAAGATGGCAAAGACAAGAGAAATGCCAGAAATTATAAGCAAGTCAGGCATTTCCCTTGGGGAAGAGAAAAGCCATCATGGCAATCTTTCAGTCAAGAGGATGCCTTAGTGGTGAGGAAGATCATCAGTCCAAATCCTACCTCCAAGTGGGTGATCTTGGACAAATCCCTCAGCTCATTGATCACCATTTGCCATTTCCTTCTTGCACAGGCAAAGAAGGAGCACATCTAGACTGCCTAGATTTATGGAAGTCTTGCACACTTAAAAAGACTAAAAAGATAAAGAAAATGCACCCTCTACTTCAGCAAGGCTGGCTGCAGAGGCAGCACTGTTACTCACTGCCTGCTGTCCATCACCCTCCCTGCTGGCTCATGGCAATGGGACTGGCTGGTAGAGAGCCTTTAGGAGCACAGCATTAGGTGTCAGACTTCACCGTGAAAGCTAGGCCAGCAACATGCCAGCAGAACTCTGCAAATAAGGCAGATTAGCTAAAATATCCCCTCAACCTGCTTTTGACATTCCTGTTGCAGAAATATAAAACCTGATCCCTCCAAATTGCTTCATATTAAACCATCAGTTCATTAAATCACCAAAGTGGTGATTACTGAGGTGGTGTGTAAGGAATCAATGTGCCCTATGGAGGGACATTCTGATTGATAATGCCACAGCTCTGCCACAGCAAACATCTTCAGGTCAGCCTTTTCTCTGTCCTGCTCTTGACGAATGACCTGAAACATGACATCATATGTAAAGTCTCCTGCACTGTTATCATGATATGTTCTTTATGTAAATATGCAGTACATACTCAGCATAAACCATTTCATAACAAGAAGTGCAAGTCTGTAGTATTATCCACTTCTTTTTTAAAGATCAAAACTAGAACAGTTTGAGTTTTTAAAACATACTATTAAAGCCTAATGTCCAGAGTAGTTCAGATACTGTTAATGATGATCACAGAAAGTAACATCATTTCTTCTTTCAAACGTGGATAAAACAAATGTTTAAATAGGTCAAAAAGTTCAATTTAAAAAAAAAAGCAGTATCCACAAAATCAGCCAAAAATTATGTAATATTGCCTAAAACCTGTTCTTTTAACAACAGGCTTTTTAGCAACTGGAGATTCCTCTCAACAGCTCTTCACTATAGAAATCTTGACAGACTTTTTAACTGTGCCACCTCTATAGCCCAAGCCTGTAAATTCTGTTACAAATGTAGCACTTCCCTGAACTAGTGGAAATTAAGCTCTCCGGCTGTTACTTTAAAACAGCATAAACTGGCACTGACACAAAAGCAATATTCCCATTCTCCCAGCATCTCCTGCTTCACCTCAGTTGCTCCTCTGGCAATGAAAGAAAACTGGTACACCTTAATTAGCAGCTATTTTTTTCCATTCAGATTCATCTCTGCTTACTTCATGGCCTCACAGATGGTCACATGGCAGCAAAAATGAATGGTAGAACAGAAACTGCATTCTTCAGATAGTTCTTAGGCAATGACAAGACAGAAAGCACTCAGTTAAATGGAATGTCCCAACTGTATTTAGCATATTTAGTGTCTAATGGGGCACAACACTCAGTACAAAGTTGGGGCATGTCTTCCAAAATGCTCCCATCAAAGCAGCTCCCCTTGAAAACTTCCCCTCAACACAACTTTCTCCTGTGCCTTATTTTCTCCAAGTGTTGCTTTTAGTTGATATCTGTTAGCTCACAGGCTATCAAAAACTGAAATTATCCACACAGTTTCTGACAAAAATCTTTGTAATTGCTTAAAATCTTTGTATGTGGAACCATATGGAGCCCTATGATTTTCCTAAATAGAAATAACTTGAAACATTAATATTTTATGTATACTTTCTCCTTAGGTATTAGTAACTTCTTAAGCATCTACCTTGGATTTCCTCAGTTAGATTAAAATAGTGGAAGGATTATGTTTTAACCTTGTTTTATAGCAATCCCTTGAACTGCTGCAACTTTCGTGGATGGCTGAAGCTACAGGACATTTATTATGAGGATTCACATTATAATTCTGTGTTTACCATCAGGATATTCAAAGTCCTGGAATCATCTTGTTCAACATATCGATGTTTCTCATAGTACTTCCTCATATACAGGAATTTTTTTTCCTGAAAGCACTGTCTGCAGGGGCATCAGTGACTCACACAACTCAGCACTACAAATGGAGTAACAGTGTCAATGCACTGGTTTCCTTTACATTACCATATGGAGAAAAAAATTCTGAATTTTGAGTCTTGCCATGTAGCCTGGCTTCATTTCAACTCTCCATTGGTAAAAAAGCCAGTTCTCTGCTTCCCACATGCCAATACATGGGTCAGTCCCTCTCCCATCCACCAAAAAGGAAAGGCATCCAGAACAAAAGCCACACTGCACTCCCACAGCTGCTTATGCAGGACACACAGCTCCAGAGCACAGAGGCAACTCCAGCCACAACAATCCCAAGGAGGTACCAACACCAGACAGAAAACATTTTGTAGTGTTAGTTTTTAAAAGTAAGAACACCACACCTGAAGTATCTGCAGGGTATGTCTATCTGCAAATAGGAAACATTATTGTGGCACAAGTGGAGTTCAGGAACCATCTCTCTATGATATTTAATCTTCCACTGCCTCAGGAATGAAACCTTTCTTTCCCAATCCAGTTCTCACCCTCTCCTGTCCCAGAAGACTACCACAATACTTCTACCTCCATCCTACCACTTTACCCTGAAAAAATGAGAAATGAAAGTTTAAAAGAATCTGAAGAGATATTATCAAAATCAATCATCATACCCTGCTACTGAAACTCTCCTGAGGGGCACACAGACATGATGGACAATAGTTTCTGGATGCAAGATCAAGGACACTGAAAAACTTCTTGTCTTTGTAGAGATCAGTCCTATAAACCCCCAGAGAATTACTCCTACCAGAAATACAAAAGAAGAAAATTAACTGCTGCAGCCACCCTGTGCTGTAGTAAAAAACTTAATTCATATTGAGTCTATTACTAAATCACATAAGTACAGAAAAGAACCCTAATGACTTCAGATGTCCTTCATCTCCTACAACCCACATGGTTTCAAATCTTTTGATGGGTAAGAAAGCAAAAGGGTTTTAGTCCTCATTTAAATGTGTGCTATTTTTGAACTTTTGTGTGTCAGTTAAAAGAAATTTGATGAGTATCATCCCACAAAACAACACAGCCATGCTCTGGTCAAAAGTAAAATAATATTACTGTATTCTTCAGGCTTGTCTGAAATTTTCTCCCTGCATCATGCATGATCAGGAAAATGGAAATGCTATTCAGAAAATAAAGGCATTCACCTTTCTTGTACCTTTCTTGTTCCCTTTCCTTGTTTCCTTTCTTGTAAGGTCTACGAATAAAGCCAGGCTGCCTTTAATCAGTTGTTCAGAAATTGTCTCCAAGTTTTTCTTTCTTAGGCATTAACTACCCCCCAAACTCTGGCTGAAGCAAAACATTCCAAACTTTTTTCCTCCTGTCCCCACCTTCCACCACAGATAGTCTGAATTATTCACAATTTCACCAAGTACCACTCATTCTCACTCCAAAGAGACAACGATGCTAAAGGCTTCACTCGACCTTTAAATCCTTTGGGGGACCAGAAAACCTCAAGTACAGCTCAAAAAGTCATACTGAACTCCTCTATGGCAATTCACAATTGTTGAGGAACTACATTTTTAGAAAACCCTGTCAGACTATAATTGTCATAGATTTCATTATCTTCCATCTCCTCAAATGTCTAAAACAATTTTTTTCTAAATGGCAGCCTATGCCTTGATTGAGAACAGAAGACACTCCAATGAATTATGAGTTCCTCCTGCAGAAGTCACTGCTCCTGCTGCCAGTCATGAGACAAGGGTCCATGCTGTGTAGCTGATCTAAAGGTAAGGGATCCCTTTGCAGGGATTCCACGGCTGCCATGGGGAACACTGTGCCAGCTCTGCTGCCACACAAGCACGAAATACAGCAGCAGGTGCCCATCACTTCATCAGGGAACAAAGAGGGCAGTTCCACACAGCCATAAAAGTCTATTCATGGACTTTGTGAGCCACTCAGGGGCTCCAAACACTTCAGCATCAGTTCCAGACTCCTGCCTGTATCACAGGGAGGGCAGAACCATGAACAAAACCACAGGCTTTTCAAAAGGCACACTGCACCCATTACACACCTCACTGTACAAGGAATGGCTCCTCTCAGTCTGAAACTACAACATGATGTTACCTCCAAACAAGCTTTGCTCTAAGGGTCTACGTGTAGAAAATTTTTCACCATCTTCCAAAATTTCAATTTTGCTTTCCTCTCTCTTCTCTGATATGTGCAAAGACACAAGTAACCAAGCAGCACAGAGAAGTACCTATGGAACATGTTTTTGCCTTCAGTTAGATAGAAAGAAAGCTCCTCAGAATTGAGTGGTAGCTCCTCCAAGAGCCACTGTTGTCCTCTGTGGACTCATAACTATAAAAGTACAGGCAGAACACTGGGACAATGAATGGAACAAACCCTGTGAGGCAATGCTGGTCTGTTCCAGGCACTAACAACTTCCACATGCCTTGGAAAAGGGTAAAGGTAAAGACCTAGTCATTCCTTGAGGCACTTGCCTGCCCCAGAATGCTTCCTTTCTTGTCTCTGATTCCACAAAAAGTTATAAACTCTTTATCACTGATTCAGGTGTTTCTTGCATTGCCCTGTTCTGTGTAAGCTGAGTTTTTTCCTTTTAGCAACAAATGTGCATGCATTCTAATTCTCTAGTCATTACTGTCCAGTTAATGCACTTTCATGTCTGCTGTTTGTTTTGTTCTGGGTTTTTTGGTTGGTTGGTTTCATGGGCTTTTAAAAACATCTGATACAGGTCACATTTTTCATTTGCCTGTCTCTTCTCTCTTTATGTTTCATATCCATTATTATTAAAGATGTGCTCCCACTTCATAGAAAACAAGTCTCCATCATAATTTCTTTTAGCCTGACAAAAGTTGTCATTTAAAGCACACTGACCCCATTAGAGATCCAAGTCCTGAAGGAATTGCTTTCACCTCCAGAATTTTGTATTGCTAAAGCCAGAAATTTCCCAAAGCAGCAAGTAATGGTTGGGACTTGGATGCCTGTGAAAGGCTCTTTGCCATTCTGTTCTATAGGATGCTTTAGCTTCATGTTGATGTGCACTAGAAAGTGAAGGACTCTGAAAGCTGATGTGTGAGAGATGTTTTTCTGTTTTAACGGGGATTTTGACCTTAGGCTTTCTCAGGCCTACTCAGTATTTTAGGAACAAAAAAAAATTTCAACAAAACAAACTAATAGAAGTATATGAAGCATATTGGTCTCTTTCTCATTTAGTAAATGGAGTATTGATATTTATTTCTTAATCTTCTGAAAAACCTTTTCAATTTTTTTTCTCTCTCAGCCTAGTACATGCTGAATAATCTTACCATATGCAGCATATCCCTAGACCAGGCACCAAATGTGATCCCTGACAAAACCACAACTATTATCAGATGCTGAATTTTATCCCACATATGATTTTATGGTTTTGGGTTTTTTTCTTGCTTTAAAGGGTTGTTACTTTTGCTCTCAATGAATATCTGTCCTCTTACCAGTTTTGCAGTATCGTGCAGACATGACTCACTGCTATGTTTCAGGAAGAAATTCAGGAATTTTGCCATTTCTGCCTTATGAAAAAAATGTCCCATAAATCCTCTGATAGAAATGGAGTCCATGTCATTGACTGCATTGATACCAATAATGAGAGTTTATGGTAGACAGTAGAGCACTGGAAACACAATGCTGTAAAGCAGCGTCATATTTTAAATAAAAGTAGCAGTACAGCATGTAATTTCTTATCACCTCTTACACAACTGTCCATTTTATGCCATAAAAATTTGAGGTGTTTATAGTTATTAAAATTCAGTTATGTACATTGCATTTGGGAAAGCAAAAGGGAATCTCATTTTTATGAAGAGCAAATTTTGAATTTTTTTTCAATACCTTTATATGAATACATCCTAACTGCTGTGAGTCAAATGAACAATCGAACACTAGAAAATGCAGCTCAGAAAAATTTTTAGCATTTCTTGGTAGATTTTTTTTCTATTTCTGTAAAGATGTCACTCATGTTCCAGACCCATGGTCACCTGGAAATTCTTCATGGAATACTCTTGCTGGAAGATGACATTTTAGTCTGCAGAAAAGTGACCTTGCATTAGAAGGATAAAGTGAATTGCCAAAAAGGAAACAAAATTGCTTTTCTAAACCTGGATTAAAGCCTAACTTCCTACTCCTTGGTTTTGGTAGGAGCTCTTCCTACATCTCAAGATGAGGTCCGTCAGCAAAATAGTAGAACAAAAGATCTGGATGAATCTCAATTAAGAGAAGAGTACTGCAGAGAAAAGAGAATAGTGAAAAAACCCTCATATTTACTAGCTCTTCGGATTTCTTCTGAGACTTAATCTTCCCCTTTTCAATTTCCTGGGAAATAAAATGAAATGGTCAATAAATTAATAATGGTAGCCTATCTTCAATATATTTAGTAAATGAAATTAAACCAATACTAGCCTCTTAATTTTGGAGGTGAAAGAAAAAAAAATTAAATATTTTCCCTTTACAGAAATCCAGCAATAATCCAGCATCACTGCTTAGTGATTACAGAAGTTCCAAAACCTAAAGGGTCATCTCCTTACCAAACACACTTGATGACTTTGAGAGGAGATGCAGCCACTGACCACTGGCTGAGTTTGCTTTCCATAAGCAGCATTTCCCACTCAAAAATCTTAGTTACCAAAGTAATCAGTCTGCTAGGGTTAAATTTACTTCAAAAACTATATATAAGCAAATGACTGGAGTTCAAGGTACTTTTTTCTACTTTCTAGATTAAAAATAACCCAAAAGCTCAATATTCCACTTGCCTTTAAACCAGAATTTCCAAACTATGAATATATGATAAAACAGCCATCCTGCTGTTAAAAAGATAACAACACTAGATACTTTCCTATACTTCACTCTCAGGCAGAAGTTACAAAGAACTCCAGAAAAAGATCAGATAAAACACGTGCGGTGCGATCTCTTTACATTCTCAAAACATGTGCAGAAAAACTTGTGTTTCTACTGCTATCATGCTACAAGGTGGGGATTTTTTTTCTTCTTTTCTTTGAGTTCTTTTGTATTTTTCCGTAAAGAAAATTATGGTTTATATGGCAACATACTGAGAAATATTGTAAGTAAAGGACATTTTGTGTAGTAGTCAGACATTTTCACCAGTGGTAAGAAGTCTGCATCCAGACAGGAGGTTATTTAAAGCTTTCAAAACATAAACACAAAAATCTGAAGTAGTTTCATTCTTAGGAAATTACCAACACTTGGCACATTCTGTTGCAGAATTATGCCACAAACCAAGGCATATGTAAAACCTTAACAAATGAGAAAGAATAATTTATGTGTGGGGTGTTAAACTTTTCCCTTAGCCTTAGTGACTTAATGAAGTGTGAGCCAATAAAGTGGAACCTGTCTCACGTTTCAAATTTATTTTAGAACTTATGTACTTAAGGGCCAACTGCACTATTTAACTATATGCATTAACAGAATATGAGGTGATGAAAACTAACTTCAAAAACTAAGATAACTCATTGAAGATCTGAACAGAAGCTGTGCAGATGCAATACAAAACTGGAGACAAAGATCTCACAGCATTCATCCCTTCCACACACTCCAGGCCAAACCACAGGGAAGGTGGGCAAAACATCCATCCATAGGTGACAGATTCAGATTCTGAGCATTCTGATATACTCAGGAATTATTTCCAAAATCTTATTTCCTGCACCGTCTACTGGTTAACATATATGTCTTCCTGAAACTAAAAGGAAATTACTGATTTCCACACAAGAAGCTACAAATGTGTAAAGTTGCAAAAGAAGGACAGGAGAGAAAGGAAGAAATTTCTTGGCTGCAAATGGAAAAAAACGAAAACCAGAACCAAGGCAAACTTGTATCTTTGACAAGAGCCCCCTCCATCCCAGAAAACCACAAGGAGTACCAGTAACATTAATCTTCCCTTCAACTGAGAATCACTTTTTAACCATTATTCAGTTTTCAATACACTTGGTGAAGTCAAGTGACTGCACCATTTCCTTTTGCTTGCCTTTAAGATTAGCAGCAAGGCTTAGAGTTTACCTTGAATGATGTTTCTAGTACCAGCTACCCCAAACCACCCAGCCATCTGCCATTTTCACGTTATTACACAACAGCTACCAAAAGCTCTTGCTGTGCTCATGCTCCAATAGCAGGCCACCAACTTAGGTCACAGAATCACAGGACAACTCCATTTGGGAGGGACCTCACAAGGCCAGCTCCTCTAATCTCCCACTCAAAAAATTTCAGCATAAAAATATGAAAAATAGGTATTACACCAAAAACTAAGTTGCCTAGAGTTATATATTTTAACTCTATATGCCTATCCCATTAATCATTAAGCAAAAGAAAGAAAAAGCACAATTTTCTGATTCTATTATTTCCTGTATTTTGGTCTATATCCTGTTCTTTTCCCCATCAGTGTTTCCTAACCCAGTGATTTTTAAACCTAAAGTCTGAAAACAAAAACCTGTAACACAAAATGCATGTTTTTTCTTTAATTTATGACCTGAAAAACATTATGAAGGCAGACTTTACTTTTACAACCAGAAAAGAAACTATAATTGTGAAAGCTTGCTGCATAAAAGCTCCTGAAATATCAAATACTCCAGCTATCTAATATCTTATTATATTAGGCCATCTAGTTACACATCTAGGTAAACTGACTTATAAATTTCTTCTAAATAACAGAAATGAAATGACACGAACACACAGAAAACCCCCCACAACCTAAATCTTCACTCCTCCAATTTTCACCAGTTCTTGGTTATATGTTGTGGGAGGAGTTCCAGTACATATGCTTGCATATATTCTGGCAAGCTACAACTGCATTGCTACTGTGACAGCCACTAGAAAGTCCCAAAAAATTCTCTCTCAGCTCTCTGCAAGTGATAGCTGAGGAAATGATACAGACAGAGGTACTGCTGGCCGAGCTAACCTACTTACAGCCACTGACAAGCAGCTTCCTTAAAGATGTTGCAGCAGAAAATGAAACCTTCCCTGCAGTCAGGAAACGAGAGGGCTTTGGGACTTACACAGGTTTAATACTGTTCTGACACAAGGCTGTAGTGCTTCTGGCTGTTTTCCTACAGTAATATAGATGAATCTGTTTGCAACTCATGTTCCTATCAAGAAATGCACCTACACACATTTAGAGGGAATCCACCACATATCAATACAGGAAAATCTAAGTGAGAGCAAACAGAAACACTAGAGCTTAACAGTCACTGCAATTCTGAAATAAACTTCAGTGTTTTCAGTGCAGAAACTGCTATTGCAAAGCTTGGAGTCACCTACCCACAGGAGGGTTAAATCCCTTTAAGGTGTGATATACACATTGCTTCACCTACTGTTGCATTGTTTCCCAATAACTTTACAACATAGTCCATAAATTTGGTCCCCTCATACCAACAGAGAATGAAAGGGATATTTTCAACTGAACTGGCCCCAACATCAGCACCAGCTGCATCATGTCAAGCTTTCGTAAGATAGTCTCAGCACAACAGATATTCCTGAACTAGTGAGCTAAAGGTTTAAAAATTATTCAATGAGTATATATGATTTTTACAATTAAAAAAGTATCCTCTTCCTGAGTTGCAAGAAAGACAAAGAAGACAGAAAAAGAAGAAAAATGGCAATTTGCGCATCCCCCTTCACTTGAAGAAATGTGATGAATACAAAATGAAGAAGATTTGGAAAGAGGGAATAAACAAAACTGCTCTTGCTGCCCTGTATGATAAAGGTGAAGCCCTGACAGAAGGATCAGAGGGCCTGTGTCAGGCTGTAAGAAGCCTTGGGTGCCCATGGGAGGTTGCAGGAGTCCATTTTATCCAGGGAAGATAGAAAAACAGTATTTAGAATGGACGCTGCTGGTCAGACCCAAAATGGCTTAAGTCCAGCTTCCTTGTCATGTCCCTTACAGAGGGAAGCAGCAAGATTCAGGGAAGAAGTGACTAGCATTTAAAACTATTTTTTTCTCCAGTTGTGATTATTAAACTACTTAATCTCTTCTTTTACAAAAGCCTTTAGATAACAGATCATTCTTGTAATCCGTGCATTTCTGCCTTGCACAAGCATATTTTACTTGAGACTGACTGCAGACAGAAGCAACTGAGAAAACTCTTACCAAGTTTGGTTTGAGAGTCACACATTAACTTTTATCCTTTTGCACTCCCTCCTCCAGCAATGCAAGTTCATTTAGAAATAGATCCTTTCCTTGAGGATAAAGTTAACCAATTCTGCTAGCCTCAAGTCTTGGCTGGTGATAAGATTAATGCAAAAGGACCTAGCATATACTGAGTTCTCTGCTGCTTTAGCCACAGGGAAGCACTACTGGCACAGTAGCCAGCCTCCAGGCTTCCAGTCATCCAGCCACTTGCAGTTTCACACCCCAAGAAACAGTCCAGGAGGACGCCAGAGCCTCTTTGGAATGAGTACTAAGTGCTGCTGTTTCACTGCCTTTGCTAGCAAGCTTTACCCCAAGCAACAGGTCAGCAGGCTGATTTTATCACCCACCACTCCATTACACTTCACAGAGCTATTTTTACTTTCTCCATGTATTAACTCTCCCACCCGTTTGCTGAAGCACAGAGCCAGAAGTTCACAGCTTACTTTCTGTAAAGACATTCAGAAATGCTACACGTGTTCATAAGAACCTAGTTATTTATAAAACTGGCAATAAAAAGTGCCCAGTAACAGGAGTTATTTACTGTGACATTTTGTGATTCTATTGAAGCCCACCCGAACCTTTAGATGCCTCAATATCCGTAAAAACCTGAATGCAATGATTTACAATGATAAATCTAAGTTCAAAAAAACCTAGGTTCACGTTTTATAAGCATGTTATTAAGTTTATATTAAATTGAGACTGTCTTATTTATTATTTATTAAAATAAATTAGTATATCAACAAATGCAGTATTGGTGAATTATTTAGCTAATTTTATTTTAAAAGTCATACCTTAAGACATTTTAATCTTCCATCTATCACCAACCCCAACAAAAGAATAAATTTAGATATGCCTAGTTTTTTGACACTGAAGTTGTTATTCTAATATTTATTTTAAATAAGAGAGTTATAATTTGTTCCCAAATTAAAATACGCTAGGTTTAAAAATTCACTTAGGAGGACAGTACTTATACACGAGAACTTAAGGATTCACAACACTATTATTGAAGATGAACAGAAATTCTAATCCTACTTAAGGTGCCAGAACTCTTCCTACTAACTCCAGTAGGGTCAGGTTTTCACCTCTGCAGTGTGATCACCAGCAACCACCACTGCCTGCTCGTTTTCCCCAGCAGGCAGGTTCCTGCAGCTCTGACAGGCGAGGGCTGAGAGGGCAGGCACTGGAGAGAGTGCAGCACATGCCCAGAAACCTTCCTGTCTACATTAGCATCTCACCAACCCAAAATTAGCTCCTCAGAGCTGACAGCACAAAGAAACAATACAGGGTGCTTTGGATGGTAA
This sequence comes from Luscinia megarhynchos, assembly GCA_034336665.1. Taxonomy (NCBI): domain Eukaryota; kingdom Metazoa; phylum Chordata; class Aves; order Passeriformes; family Muscicapidae; genus Luscinia; species Luscinia megarhynchos. The sequence goes on from JAPFBE010000003.1 coordinate 18,745,581, forward strand.
ATATTTACTGACTGTCAGCTTAGATTGCAACAGCCTCAACTCTGCTGCTGGGTTAAACACAGTTGATTCAGAGTCCTGAAGACATATCTGTGAGGATACACTTTTTTACCCCCCACCCCCACAGTGGGTGTTCCCTAGAAGTAAATATTTAGGAGAGAGTTCAGAAAATAAACTTGTTTTCCTAAGTCACAACAAGGCAATTTTTTTCCTTTTACCAGCTCTGTCAGAGCAGGCAGACCTGTAGGAATATTTGAAATCCAAGTAGGCAGCAAACAATGTTTTTAAACTGGTCTTTGCAATCTACTCTGCCATTAATACAAACATTTTGATGTCTACAAGTTTACAGGATGCTGTGAGATTATACTCCTGACAAAATACGTAAACATGATTGATTTACCTCTTTTTCTACCAAATGCAAAATTAATTTAAATCTTTACCCATTTTATGATCAGCTGAGGAACAGCATATCTAGCTGCAAGTAAGGAGAAAAAGGAGACATGCAAATATATATGCAAACATATACAATGTATGCATGGAGTATTAGAAATACGTATCATACAAGCAATTCGCTTTCCCACCAAGCTTCATTTTATCTGTGTGTTTGTAGCTTTTTTTCCCCTTCAATTTTGTTGTTTTAGAGCTAGGATCTCTGATTTTATTACAAGTTTCATTATTTTGTCTTCTATTTAAACTTCCTGGAATCTTGCTATTTTATGGTAACTTCCATTCAAATATAAAAAAGAATTTTTCTGGACTTGAAGTGTAGAAGGAAAATTTGTATCTATGAAACATTGAGGCAGAAGAGGAATTGCACAAAAACTTTTATACAAGTTCTGCTGTCCTGGTTTTGTCCTTCCATATTTATTCTTTATCACATTTTTTAAAAATATACTTCTACTGCCCCAAATCACGAATTTTATTAAAAAAGTCCTTCTACATTTTGTTTACAGAGGGACAGCAAATGATACATGCTGCTTCTTTTCCTAAAAGCTGTAAGAGGTTTAGCATAAATTTTATAGAAGACATAGAATTTCAAGTATACAATAGGAAGGCATCAGTGTCCAAATACTGCACCACTTACACAGCAACTGAAAAATATAAAGACAGAATAAAATTGAAGGACAACTAATTCAAATTAGTAGGTCTGCACAATCTCTTCTTTTTAGCATTAAGTTGCTCAAGACTCCTCTTTTCCCAATACATACACAAAGGTAGTGTGTGAGTACCTTGCTGCCAGTGTTCTTGCTGGTGTTACACATCAGCCATCTCTACAACATGGTGGCAAAACACAAGCTACCTTAAAATACATGTAAAATCCACATCCCTATTAAATTGGGATTTTTTGTTCTGTATCTTGCCTTTTGAAGTGTTAGCTTTTAAAAGAAACTACTTGTGTCTGCTGCTTTGTCAAATCTCCATGGCCACTGCTTCATTCCTCTGTAGCAAACATCTTATAGTTGTTCCCTTTGGTTCCTACTCAAAGCAACACCTCAATTTCTTTTCAGATACCAAGGTGGACAGTTTGAAGTTTTTTTTCTGTCTGGATGAAATAGAAACAACAGGATCCAAAGAACAAACCAGATCAGCTCTTGCAGTGTGGTAGGGGGCAGCTTGGTCTAAAACCTACATCTCAAAAACTTGACATTTAGATTAATCGCTCCCTCAGATCCAGACATCATTTTTTTATATCTTATGCAAGTCCATCTCACTGGTAATGCAAAGGATTCCTAAAATATATATTTTGTAATGAGTATACAAGCAAATAGCTAAAATGTAAATAACATGCGAGTATTTTGTTAATGACTTTAAGTAGAAACAATACAATTTTTTAGTTGGGCTCTGTTTATTTGTGTTTCTCCTGCACTCCATTGTCACATCAAGAGGAAATGCTGATTCAAAGGGTGAAGGAACACCACCCTTCTGGAAGAGGCAACCTTTGCAATCCCATCTCAAAGAAGTGACTCAGCCCTCAGAAGACACTTTTTGCTGATGGTTTGGAATGGCTGCAAAGCTGCATAGTTTCTCTGCCATCATTCCTCTGTGCCCTGGCAGTGCCTGCCATGAAACACAGCACAGCTGGAGACAGACTTCCTTTGGCTGCATCCTTCTAAGGCTCCCAACAGCCTGCTCCCAGGGAGAACAAACCAGGACAGTCCTTCAAACCTCTCCCCTTCCCCTTCAAGGGATGAGCAAAGGCTCCTCTGCTATGAGCCCTAAAGGTGACAAGAGTCATGTGAGGGGTGGTCTGAGCCCTATCTGAGGGTGGAAAGAAGTGGAGTGAGGCACAGTGGGAACTTCCACACTTGAGACCTTCCATCCACACAAAAGCCAAACATGAGTTTGTGTTTGGCAGCGTTGGTTTTAAATTAAATTGTCTCCCACCCAGCTCTGGTCTTTGTGGTACCATCCTGTGTTAAAGGCTTGTGCATTAGGCATTTGGCTATAGGCATGACATATTTTTTGTCCTTGACATCCAGCCCTGAGCCCCATTACTAAGTTTGGAGCTGTCTTTACCATGGCAAAAACTGTTCCCTTGCTGCCAGTCCTCAGAGCCTGCCTCTGTAGAGCTGCAGCAAGATGCTGTAGTTAGTTAGACCTAGCATGGCCTGTTACAGCTTGTGCATGGGGACTGCCCTAAATCAATCACAAAAATATCACCAGCAAAGAGATCAAACTTTAATATTGCTTTTTACAGCACATTCCCTTTTATGTGTTAAGAAGAGGATGCTGTTCGGTTCCTTCAGTCTCATCTCCCAGTTCCTCAGGAGTTTATAAAACCCTGTTATGACTTTCTTTCTGTTGTTGCTGCCATCATGCTTTCCTTCACCTTCCTGCCCCAGAAAAACTCTGGGAAGGCAGCCACCAAACTCTTCCAGAGTTTTCTTTTATAACTGCTCTACTTCCTCTTGTATTTTCTTCTGTGTGTGCATCTGTGTGCACATCACCTGTATCTTCATTAATATTTACTCGCTTTTAAGGAGGAAAGTGCTCCTCCATTACTGGCATATTTACTCCATGTGCCTTGTTGCACATGGAGTCATAAAACATAAAACATTTTCTCCATTCAAACAATGCAAACAACCTGACACCAAATTTCCCTTGCCATCCCTCCTACCTCTTTCGTTACTTGCTCGGTGCACAAAACAATTTGCAGTTGCACAGATGCATAACATGATGATCCTTGAATATATTTTTTGGCTCTTGCACCCACCTTTCCTCTCCCTTCTTCACCCTGTAGCTTGACTACCATGAGCTCTGAAGAGCTGGTGAGCTCAGGGCTCCTTCCCTTGTCACTACAGCTGATGAAACATCGAGCCAGGAGCAGACTGCACCATTCCTCTCCCTGTGGGGAAGGGCAGCCCCTTCCCTCGAGATGCAAAGGGCAATGAGCAGGGAAAAAGCAGATTAGTTCCAACGCACAGCTCTTCCCCCAGCACTGCCCAAGGCACTGGAGCTAAACACTTCCACTAAATACAAGCACATGCCTGGAGGCACAGTCTTGCTCTGTTTATGTGCTTTATGAAGCTTTTTTTTCCTACTGCAATCTTGGCTTCTTTCATAAGGTTCTCAGTTGGTTTTATCTAAACCAATTTCTCCCCTTTTGCCACGCTAATCATATTTGACTCAATCTCTCCTACTGCCTCCTCACATAGCTGTGACCATTCTCATATAGCAGGAACCAGGCATGCATTCATTTCATAACACTCTGCTTCCTTGGGGAGCATCCCATGGACACCTTTCATCATCCTTCTTCACCACTCCACCACACTCCTCTCACCTCTTAAGTTACATTCAGCTGGAAAAGGCTACAGCTTGTTTGGTCCTAGTACTTGTCTAGGAAGCCCAAACAGGACATCAGCTTAATCTGTAGTTGAGAAACAAGCAGAACAGGGCAAAAATGATTGCAAGGGAGGCAGATAACAAGGATAACTGTCCTCACTTTTTATTATAACACATTGAGTCAGTAGCTTTTCTTTACCTTGTAAGTAAACATGTGAGATGCATAAGCAAAGAAAATGCCAGGAATGTAAATACACTGCTTTGGGCACCTAACAACCAGCTTGAGTCCCAAAAATGTCAGTGGAGTGAAATCCCAATGATCATTCTAAGTATGCCATTGGTTGTACCACTGGACCACATTTCATCCCATATAAGAAAGAAAGTTAATATTACCAGCTGTTAAGACACCTGGCAGAACACACACTGCTCCTACCAAGGCTAACCCAGCTAAAAGGTTTTTAACTCATTTACCTGGAAGCACTGGGCAGAGAAGAGAAACTAAATCCTCTATCAGCACACAAAAAAAGCAGGAAAACAGTTTCTGCCAGAGAAATATCCAATTTGTATCTTCACTGAATCCAACACATTAGAGATGTCTCCCTGCTCCCTAGCACCGACTTGGATGATCTAATTACTTTAAAATCATTGGACCAAAGTTAATTAGAGAGAAAGAAAGAATACACAGGAGTATAATATATTCCTCAATTTATATAGAAAGGGATGTAAAGCACAATCCAATGAAACCATTCCAAACTCTGGAAAACCCAAGTTCAGCAAGAGTCCCTGTTATGAAAATGCATGTTAGTAGCTTGTGTCCTCATGACTGTGAGACATCCAGGTTCATTTTTCATTACATTATTGTAAGGGTTATAATTTCACTCCCAAACACAACAAAATCCTGGGAGCAGTGAATAATTGACTGGGTGAAGAGCTGCAAGGTGAGGACCTGACCAGTGAAGCAATCCCCTGACACAAGGTAGCACTGACCATCTCTGGAAGCATGGATGCAAGCAAACCCCATGCCATGGGATCAAGAGTCACTGCCTGGGTCAGAGAAGGCTCAAGAAAAACACCAAAAATACTGATTTTAAAAGTACCAGTAAAGATTATTTTATTACTTATTTCCATTGTTACTAACTGCCATTCTTTCAGGGTTAATATTCTTAATACCCTGAATTCATGTAGTCTATTAGAACAAATAAATTAACTAACCTGTTTATAAACTCCTTGGCAATGAAAGATGCATCAAGATCATTGAATCCAACTCCTGACCTTCTATGGGACACCCAGATTCACACAATATGCCTAAGAGTGTCTTCCAAATGCTTCTTGAACTCAGTCGTATTTTTTGAGATTTCTACTCATGTGGTTTTGAAAGGACTCTGAAGAACACACTTTATTTCCATCTAGCAAGAAAGGCTTAGTGAAAGCAGAGTGGCACCAACAGCGACCTCCCTTCATGGTGGCCACATGGTGCTCTATGGCAAGCCATGAGAGATATAGGGACCACAAGAGGGACAGGGCATGGCCAGGACAAGAACTGTCTAGGAGTGGAAGGTAAATAACTGGATGCAAAGGTTTTGATGCTGCATTAAAACAAAGGAATGCACACACACAAATAAAATAAAACCACCCCAAACACTTCCCATGGAGCACAGACCTGTTCCTCCCTAACTGCCCACAGAGACATTTCCACAAAGACAAAGGCACTGCAGTGCTGCATTTGTAATTTTCTCTCAGATAGTCCACCTTAAGGATTATTTGTCTCATACTGGATGAAACATTTATACTTCCAGATATGTCTTTTGATGCTTTCATCCCTCAGTTTGGGTAGAAGATCAGAAGCCCACTTTCAACAGCACCTCACCATATCAAATACAGTAACATCACTGTATTATTTTTCAAAAAGGTACATGATTGAAACCCTTGAGTCAATTTTCTTTTGATTACTTACAAAAAGCAGCTGCTTTAATATAAAAACACTTTGAAGGATCTTCATTTTTCTGTAAACAGATAGATATTTTTCTAATTGAGATTTTTAAAACCTTCTCTTTCAAAACTCTTCTTTCATCTGAAAATTATATCTAAAGCACACCTAAAAAGCATCAATTATCCCTACCAGCAGCCTGCAGCCCCATATTTAGCTGCAGCCCTGAGCTGCATGAAGTCATGCAGAGACCCTACACAGGAAGAAAAATAAAGAAGTGCAAGCATGAAATACCATCAACAAATTTTTCATTTCTAAGTTAAGGGAAACGGTTGAATGATGCACAAGAAGAGATATTAATCTTGGGCATTCTGTAATCTTCTCTTTCCTCGCAGTAGTAGTAAAGCAAGGAGACATTTTTCCTTGGAAAGGAATGACAAGCTGAAATATTCCTTCAGGCACCACATTCCTCATTTCAGTTTTTTATCAGACAGCAGGATTTATTTGGTTTAGCTGGGCCTAGTCTTGTTATAGTGGCATCAATGATAGAAATGAGACGTAGACAGTGGAAGAGAAATTACAAACCCCCTCCATATTACACCATAATATGACTTAAAATGCATCCCCAACACCCTTCATAGGAGTTCAGGGTAGGAGGTGTTGTGACCTTCAGCAGATAGATGCATCTCAGATAAAATAAATAAATTATAATAAAATAATCACAAGAGCTGCAAAAGTTCTAACACAGCTAATTTTTTTTTGCATCCTATCAGATACCTTCTTATGTTTAAAATGAAAACCAAAAGAAGATAGATTTAAGCAGGGATAAAGAAGTAGAAGGGCCCATAGCTTCCCCCTTGCCTCTTCTTTTTTAATTTCAAGTAAAAATGCATTCCTGAAGGAACATCTATCTACTGAGAAAAAAGTGCAATGACTGTCAATGGCTGGATGGGAACACTAGATGAATTAAAATGAAAAATGAGGGACACATTTTATCATTATAAAACACGTAATTAAGGAATCAATTCAAGACATAAAATCAAACCTGGAGGTCATTAAAAAAATAGGTAAAACAGAAAATACAGGTTCAGTGAAGAAATCAATGAGTGCATTTTTTTTAACTGGATAGGTCAAATTTAAAGATCGAAGTAGTGCACAAACCTTACCAGGTGATTCATGACAGCTTAAACAAAAAGAAGATAAAATGATTTAAGACATTCTTAAGGTAGGTCAACATGGATCTATGGAAAAGAGGCCATTCTTTGCTTTAGATCTAATCTGAGTTAAAACTTAACAGCTACACATCTGAAAAATGGTGTGGCTCCCAGAATTAGTAGTTGGCTCCAGGGGAAGCATGAAAAAAACAGTGAATAGTAGGAAGAATTATTATTTCCCAACCAGAATATGGACCAGTCAAAAGGGAATAAAGGAGAAAAATGGAAAACAAATTGAAGTTCCGTTATGCTGCCAGAAAAGAAATAGGCTTGACTAATCTTTGCTAAGCAAAAACCTTAGATAGAGAAGATACAGAGAGGATATGATGGTGGAAGAGGAAGAAAATCCTCATTCAGTGAGCTTTCAAATCTCAAACTATTTATATATCATAAATCTTGATAAGCAGTGCTACAGCATTTCTCTACAGATTCTTCCTGCTTCTAGGTACAGAGTTCAGAATGGTTACAAATACAAACGCCATACTCATGGACTACTGATTTTTGTCTCCATAAAATCTATAACAGAATTTTAGAGGCTGCACCAAATAATCCCAGGATTGCTTGTTCCCACATTGCCAAACTTCATCCATGGGCTACCAATAGTCTGCTTTTTGAAGAAAACAACAGACCTTGCCTATGCCCTTCTCATGCCACCAGAAAATGATCATCCAAACATTTAGTTCAGACTTCTTCCAAACCCTTCAGACCTGCCATGCAAGCCCAAATTTTTCTAAATTACTTTCTGTCTAGAAATCAGACAAACCCAGATGATCAAGTGACTTTGAGTTTTATTATATATCATAATGAAGCCCTTAATATCAATACACGAACCCCACCCATTATACAGAAACACATACAAGCTTGTGGACTTCCAGTAACTTTTTATGATGTTGTTTTATATTCTAAACACAGTAAATAGTTGCAAGAAGGATGATATTGACAGCACTAGTGCATCCAGATAAAAAGCTTACGTTTATTCTTATAATTTTGCAAAAAATCATTTGTCAACTCATTAGAAAGTTTTCCTAACCTTCTTGCACTAGTTCTCCCTTCCTGCTCTAAAATCACTGTTAAAATTCAGACAATCATATAATAGACCTTATGCCTCAGTCTGCACTTATTCTTTACTATGTTTTTCACTAAATTTGAACAAAGCAATAGAACAACATGAAAATAAACCAAGCACTGTGTTGACACAATGCAACATTCTTTAGCTGAGTCTCAAGCATTTTTATGCTTCTTTTTTATCAAAAACACTTTCTCTAAATATGCTCTACATTATCTTTTACCCTGAATTCAGTCAAAAAACATTCCAAGCAAAATACTATAATTTCATGCTGAATATTTTAAATTTAAAAAAAAAAGAAAAATTGAATACAAAGCCCAAATTAAAGAAAATCCTCATGTCTAGAGATTGTCTATTGAATAAATCATTGCACTGATCAAGAGCAGCACAGACAAACCCACCATGCTTCATTTTCATCTTTAGAAAAAACAACAGCAAGACTCCCAACCATCAAGACACGTGAAATCTCTGAGTTTGAGAGCTGGCACATGAGCATGGAACAAAATATGGGTACTTACTGCTACGCATGAATTCCCGGCATATTTGGTAATCTTGGACATGAATAACTTGTTTATTATCCAGTTCAGAGCAGCAGAGGAGAGAGATCAGGTACATACTACACAACATCCACAACTTAAGCTGCTATTTCAATTGGGAACTAATTTGTAACACATTACATTTTGTACAGAGAAAAAAAACATACAACACTTTCTTGGCGTCTGTCCACCATCTTACAAAAACTGAATTAAAATCAAGTTCTTACAAAGAACACTTTTGTACAATTATACTCAGTTCTCCATTCTCTGTAGGAAAAAAATTGAGATAATGGGATTACAGTGAGACTAGTGAAAAATATCAGCCCAAAACAAACTGACCTATACAGTGCACATTCATGTCTCTTCATCCATAGTACAATGCATTCACAATCCCCACAAGAAATGTACTCACAGAAAAACATAAACTTATCTACTATATATACACATCACTATTTTCATGATCAAATATTAAAAAACTAATGCTGTCAACTGTTTAATAAGGGTTTTGATTACATTTCTATACTGTCAATTAACTCATCATGGCAAGACAACGTCAAGAATTTCAGGCCTTTGAAACACCTACAATTAAACGAATATGAACAAAAGTATTTTTCTCTAGGAAAATACTTTCACTTCACATGCTTGTTTGCTGTCTTGTATCAAAAAGATCTCATTTATTTTGGGACAGCTTAACTTCTTTCCTGGTTCTAATGTAAGTTCTACCAAAGGCAACAACTTTCCTAATTTCTCGAGCTATGAAAACCTTTAATGGGTGATCTAGATCATCTCCAGGTGCATCACCATTGAGAAATGCAATTTATGCTAAATTAATGCCAAATGTAATTATGCCAAACTAATGCAATGTGTCATTATATGCTCTCTCCTTATTAGAGAAGTGTTATCTAAAACCCCCTTGTAATCCACAGAAATCTCATCTTCTTTTTCACTTGAGGTGCAGAACCTGGAATATATTTGCAGTAATACAGGATTTTAAAGAGGACAGCAGTAAAAAAAAAAAAAAAAAAAAAGTAGAAAATACCACTCTGGGCTGCAAAACCACCACATTTTATAAAAAAAATAAACCAAGAGCAGTTGTCCAAATTGTATGATAAAAAGTAATTTTCATTGTTTAATAGAAGCACCCGAATAATTCAACACATCTTAAAATACCATAAAGTTATTGCTTATTTTTTAATAAAGAATAAAAAGCCATCAGAAATTTGTACAGTGTAGATTCCCACACTCTTTTGATAATACACTAGCTTTCCTTATGTGACAGCTGGTTATTCTATTATAAAGATATTCCAAACAACCAAAAAACCACAAACGTCTTTTTTTTTCACTTTTCCCTTGATGAAACCTATTCTACAATCATAACTTCACTTTAATCTTCTCTTTCCATGTAAGAAATGGTATGCTGAGGCAGAAGTTCAGAAAACTCTAACACTTCAGCCTCGCAGAAACTAAAGGTGGGAGGCAGTCTCCAAGGCCAGGAGAAACACTCATCTAGGTCATGGTGAGAAGTGCCTCCCTCCCATAGGCCCTTGCAGTCACATGTTAATCCCTTGAGTTCTATTGGTTATTACAGTTGATGTCACCCCTGGTTCAGCCCCTGTTCACCATATATGTACATCCTCTGGAATGTTCTCCCCTCTCCTGATGCCCATTGGCTCTGTTTTGCTGCAGTGCTCCTCCCCTGTTACCCCACTGGTTCTCCCAGCTGGTTGCCCCCTCCTCTGCACCACTTTCACCCATTCCCATTGGCCCTTGACCCTCAGATCCGCCCCTCTTGTCCCATATTTAATGCTGTACCCTCGACCCCAATTCCTTGTCTTTGTCTCTGGACCTTCTTTGAGGCATTAAACAATTCTTGGAGCTCCATACAAAGACTCACGTTTCACCTTCTTTTGTCAGCCAGTTTTATCAAGCGTGCTCCAGTCTTGGAGAGTGCTGGTCTCTTGCAGAGACCTGTTGAAGCACACTGCTTCAGGCTGGCTGTATTCTTCTAAGTTGTAGTAATGTGGTTTAAAACAAGCAATTTCTTTTGGATAAGCATGCTGTATTTACAATACTACAGTAAGCATGCAGGTACACATCAGGCTACTGATTCAGCATTGAGCTAATAAAAGTATTCTCTTACATCTGGTTTAAATATTAGGAAATTCTTTGGGAAACTAGACTAAAAAATAAGTAGCCTTAAAACAAATCTCATGAGGTTTCCGCTACTCTCAGTGGACAGACTGAAGTTTCTTCCAGGAGCAAGGCAGCAGAGGAAGCTGGAACACCTTTTGTTTTTTATAGAGGAGCTACCACGTCCTCTCCACTCATATAGAGATACTCTACAAAGACCAGACTCCTGAAATTTATGATTGTTTTGTTTCCCATTAGCAACTTGTAGTTTCACTTGAACCTTGTAGTTCAAATATGAAAGTTAGTGCTATTTCATACCAAAGCAAAGAGGAATCAAAACCATTGCTGAGAGTGTTCAAGGAAAAAGTGCTCTTAAACCTTTGCTCAGAGAAAAGAATAAAGTATATTCATGAAGAGAAGCTCACCAGTGAGATGAACTGAAGCTGCACAGCACCACTTTTTGTGGTCTGAAATTAAAGAGTAGAAGATTCTGCAGGTCTCATCTGAAAATATATTCAGTTTTGACTGAATACAAGAATGTAGGAGGGAAGAATACATCAGCATCTGCAATTAGTATTACCTTCACAGAATGAGCCAAGAAAGCTTTTTCTCTAGGCCAAATAAAGTCATGTCTTGTCAATGTCATAAGAAAACAGTCCTCTATATTATTTTCAATATAGAGGAAGAAATAGGATTACACTGAAAGTTGAAGTAACAAAAGAAAAGAACATCCTCCAGGAATACTTTTCTTGCAATAAAGCAATTATGCAAGATGAACACATTATCTAAGATCCTTATCTGGTTAAGAAAAAAACAGTTAAAATTCAAAGAAGGTCTTGAGTCATTAGACAGTTTTGAAGGATCATGTGCATTGAGCTTTCAGCTAAATGAATTATTAGTGTTTTTCACGCATAATGTGAATCCATTTTTAAGCAATTAGTCTGCAAGCATTATCAACTCCCTATATGCTGATAGTTACCTGTGCACTGTGCAAAATTAATGTTAAATATCTAGCAGAGGTTACACAAATCTCATTTACGCTTCAAAAGGACAATGAGAGCCTTAACATTTACACTCAAACTGACATGTTTTGAAAAGGAAAGCCAAAGGAATTGAATGGGACAAGAACCTTTTGACATAAACATTTTTCAAACCTCTGGAAGATTTCAGGCATTGACTCTGATCCACACTTGAATAGTCGTTCTTGTCAGCCACTGCCACCCCAGCACCTCGGGGGAGAAGTATAATTCACCAAATCCATACTGCTTTCTTACAGCCCCTTTCTTAAAAAACAGGACTCAATGTGCTCCCAAACCACAAAAGACAGAGTGCTCACAGATGCTGGATGCTTCACAAGTTTCAGATATGTCACTCAGCCAAAGCAATTCTATCTTCAATTGTAGTAGCTTTGCTTGGATTGAGAAAAAAAATGTTTCATGAGGTTTAATTAGCTCTGGGAATTAATCTGCAACACAGAGAAGGGCCCTCTCCACGGAGATTGAGACACAAAACTTAGAGTGATGTTCTGACTGTGATCACCATAAAGTATAAATACAGTATTATTACAGTAGAAGCTCTGTCAGAGGAAAAAAATCCTAAAAGCCTCCTGCAGGTACAGCATCTCTGTCATCTGCAGGGAATACTGGGAGAGGGCAACAAGCAATAGCTCTCAGAAGCTACCATACTTGAGAATCCTCTACTCAAGTAACATATGATAGAAATGACAGAACTAATTCAAAGAGCTGGCAGCAGTCAGAGGCCATAAAATCCAGACAGCTTTTTGTACAATAACACAATAATAATAATAGTAATAGAGAAATAGCAAGTGCATTTGTCTAGGACTAAGATACAATGTGCAAATATTCAGAAGAGCAGAGGCTGTTTAAAAGCTCATCTACAGTGAGAGACTAACATTTATTTTCCTGACATGTGCACCACCTAATTTCTACTTGGAACTATCCATTTAGTCTTTAAACTGGACAATCATATAGCATTCAATACCACCTCCACACAGTAAGCAATCAGTAAAACCTCACTGACTTTGCATTTTTCTTCTCTTTTGCAGATACAGCCATCTCTATGAAAACTCCTGTTAAACAGTACCAGAAAATGACATCTTCAGTAATACCATCAGACAGAGATTCTGTGCACAGCAGCCAGTTCTTACAGGTTCTACATTGTTCCCCCTGAATATGGACATGCTGATACCAACACCTTGCTTCTGACTCTTGCACAGATATATATATGGTAGCCTGCATCTGACTGATTATAAGTTGTACCAGAAATTTGTATTTACTCATGTTGCAACTGAAAAAAAAGAAAATCTGTTAATGAACCCGCAGCTGAAAGCTGCTACATTCCTCTCACACAGCACAACCAGCTTTCTTCCAGCAATTGAAAAAGAAGCAGGGCACACACTGCAGCTTAAAAGCTGATTGAAAAACAATGACCATGCACAGAGCACCTCAGGATAGCTCCTCAGGCTCTGCTGCACAGCTTTTTTTTTCCCCATCTGAAATGAAATTGGAGACTTAATCACCTGTCTCAAATCAGGCTAATCTTATCTATTGATACTCAAATTAAAAGCTCAGTGGGAAATTTCGTATTGCCAGGAAAAGATGGCTCCTTAGCTTCTACTGGGATAATTTTGCAAAAAATTTAACTTTGTAAAAATGACAATTTTTTATTCTTTGCACTTTATTCATGTACTCAGTGTATTTTCATTTTCTACTGTAGTCAGTCCCAGCAAAACATTCAGTCAATAAATACCTGTTTATCACTGAGGCAATATATGATCAATAATTTGGTGCCTACATCTCAAAGAATCCTCAAAAAAGCCAAACTGCTCGTAGGAGAAAACAATTTTAATACGCATGACTAGTAAATCTGTATTTTTATTCTCTTTGTAAAATTAATTTATATGAATGTGAGAGAATAAAACTCACACATTTGAATTTTTACTCAATTTCATCTTGTGTTTTAGGTATTGATAATAATACATTTTCATCACATTCTGGGGCACTAGTTATTTTCCTGTAAAGGATTGTAAATCATGCAAAGAGATACTTTGGTAAAAATCCTACTTTTAACATAAATTTTGAAAATGTTCATGTTTTTAAAAGAAGTAATTACAAATGTGTCAATATTTTGCCATTACTTCATACTAATTCAGTTAATCACAGTTTGGCATAATAACCTCCTTAGCTTTCAGTCATCTTTTATTTCCTAATGACATGTCAGCTTTGAAGTTTCCTTAGCTTAGAACTAAGCTTGAAAAATGAAATGGCCAAATTATTTGCCCTTTATACTGTAATTTCACTTGAAGTATACTAAAACAACTGATCAACCTCAAAAATACTCACCCTCACAAAACATGTGCTAATGCAAATTTGTCTGCACCTGCTTCATAGGTGGGAAGATTGCAGCATGGAGAAATTAGGTGCAAGATGCCCCAAAAGTTTTCTGTGCCAGTCAGGAGCAGCATCTTGTGACAACTCCCCACCTCTCAATTTCTAAAAGACTAAAATAACCCTGTGTACCACACCAAGGCATCTTAATCTGCATTTTTTTCCTGAGGGCCTCACTTAAGCAAAGCAAAACCCAAGCAATTCTCCAACTTCTCCCTGTGGCCTAAGACCACAAATCTGGCAAAGATCAGGAGAGAAAGGAAAAGGAGGAAAATATTTACTTTGGAAGCTTTCCAAGTCAGTGGGCTGTACTCTCAGCTCTCCACACAATGTGGTGTGGTACCCTGTGGGTAAGAGCAGAGCTGCTCAAGGGCTGTCCCAAGCCCATGTCTGGCTCCTGGAGTGGCATCCATGGGCCACATCTACATAGGTGAAGAGTCTGCATCCTTGGAGATACTCAAAACCCAGCTGGACACAGTCCTGGGCCACCAACTTCAGGTGGCCCTGCCTGAGAAAAGGATTAGACAAGGTGAGCAGAGATCCCTTCCAGCCTCAATCATTCCTGTGATTCTGAAGTTCAGTCCTATGAAATATAAATAACAGATAGGTATTTGGTACATATTTAGAGTAGACAGATTTGGTACAAAAGTAGTATATTTGTGTCTGTGTGTGTAAGGAAGTACTCTATGCCACAGCTGCAATTCAGGGACTCCCAGAAAGTGCACTGAAGACAGAAGCAGAAGAGGAATTACTACCAAACAGGACAAGAGGGAAGATGCATCTCCTGAGAACATCTCAAAAGGAAGGAAGCTGTGATGAGAGAAAGCAAGGTTGCAAACCCCTTACCCTACTTGGAAGTAAAACACCACTGAGTTGAGAAGCATCTCAAGAGAACCTCTAATAAGAAAGTCAGGAGACCACTGAGAGTATTTTCTAAGTACGTGAGAGTTTCTAGTTTTTTAACAAGTGTTGTATTTTGTCATATTACAACCAAAGAAAAAGTTGAAAGAGTGAAAATGTTCTACGAGCAAACATGGTAACAGCACAGCACATCTCGTGCAGAAACAATGCAGCCAAGTAAATCTGTGTTAGTAGAAAGCCTTTCTTAAATCAGGAGTTGAAGCAGTTGCCAATAAAGTGCAAGAATAGTTTTCAGGCCTGGTATTACCTAATGTCATTCAGCATGTGTTATCTAATAAGTTTTTCACAGGAGGTACAGTTGACAGGGGCCACACAACTTTTAAAGATTCATATTGAGATCTTGTAAAAACATAAACATCTGAAGCAACAGTGAAGGACCAAGCGAGAGAAACTTTACTGTAATGGCTTTGTGAAACAAACAAATTTGTGCCCTTTGCATTAGTCATACCCTTCACATGCCCTGAACTACAGGACTCTGAACTGCCATCAGCAGTGGAAAATGAATGGCACCAGGCCACAAACCATCCCCTAGCACATCATAGTCCTAGTCCTTGCTATCTCTTTTATTTGCAGTCTTTGGCTGCTGGCCCTGTATGTGTGTGTATTTCATGGTCCATGCCTCAGAAGCCTGCAAGTGGAGCAAACTTCTATCAGACACAGCTCTTCCTGCTGCTTCCCTGGACCACCTCAACTGGCAGAGACCTAGCAGCATCTCCTCAAAGGCAATGGGAGAAAAACACTCCTAAACAATACTTCACTACTGGTAAAGTAACTCCTCTGCTACCAACTGCATTAATTCTCATTGAAATTAATTTGAATGCAGACTAACTAACTAACTAAGCCCACCTATATTTTGTTTAAGTTACTTTTTGAAGTAGCATATCTGACATGACATTAAATACCTAGGTTTTCCTACATCTGTAGATACCAACATAGTGTTCATGAGAAGTTACAATATTTATCTGTTTTCAAATGACAAGAATCTAAAGCATTTTCTTTCATTTAACTCTTCCTTTGGTCTGTTCACTCTTTTCTCAGGTTTCAGTGCACCCCTGGGAAACATTTTCACAGCTGAAAGTATGCTGTGTCATCTGTTATTCCCCATTTCAAAATCTTAGACTCTAGTGTAGGAGCACACATTAATCATTTATACTGTATAAATACATGAAAAATTAATAGCCCAGCTAGGATTCCAAGGCATCCATTTAATGAGCTGGGACTCAAACCTAGAAGCATCATATCATTACTCTTACCCAGTTCTCAGAAAGCTTCATCAAATGAGACCTATTACTACAAATTCAAATTACAATTTTGAAGTAAGCATTCAAAAACCAAATTTAAGCATTTACTTTCTGGAAGAGAGAAAAAATAACCTTTCCTCTTAATTACAAACCTGTTGCAGAATACTGAAAGTTCAACCTTAGGTCTCAAAAGAGAAAAATGAAA
Organism: Luscinia megarhynchos; assembly: GCA_034336665.1. Taxonomy (NCBI): domain Eukaryota; kingdom Metazoa; phylum Chordata; class Aves; order Passeriformes; family Muscicapidae; genus Luscinia; species Luscinia megarhynchos. The sequence goes on from JAPFBE010000003.1 coordinate 18,762,008, forward strand.
AAAAAAGAGAAAGCATAAGATACTTAGTAAACTTGCTCTAAGTTTTAGTTAGTTTAAAAATAAAACTCAATGACTATAATGGGGACAATGCTTGGCAATTTTCAAAATATTTGGATGTAGTTTGAGAATATCAATTAAAGCTATGCTTACTGCTTTGAAAGAACAATTAATGTGACAAATCCCAACATCACAAGCACCAAAAATAAAGAAATAATGAAAAGCAAGCATTGAATGATGTAATTATTTTGTTCCAGTGCTCTGAATTGTGATTTGCCTTAATAGTCTGAAGTATATATACTTGCATTTACACAGGCTAAATAGGGCAACACAACCATGCCTATTTCCATGACAACTGCAATCATGGCATCTGCTTTAGTCTGACCAGAAAGTCTATGCCAGTGCCAACTGTACCTGAATGCACTTGAAGGTACCTACAGGAAGGCCAAAATATAGTTCCTTCTTAGAATCGGTAATTTCCTTCTCATGAATGGTAACTGAAAAGCTTTTTTTTTTTTTTTGTTAATGTAATGCTATACCACATTCCATCAGGAAAAATGGAAAAGCTCAAAATCAACAACAAAAGCAGGCAAACTGATTGCCTTTGAAAAGGGGAGGGCAAACAGGCAAGAAGAAACTGGTTGATGATGCAGCATCATCAAACCACTAGGCAAAACAACTGTTACAACATAAAAACCTTTGCCATAAAGCAGTAATTTTAGAGAAGGAATTAACATATTTTCAGAAAAAAAATAAGTTGTAAGATGTAGAATTGGAATATATCAATAATCAGATGAACCATAATTCTTACTCTTGAACGAAGTTCCTTATTATTTAGGGAATTATGAGCCATTTGCATCTACATTGTGCAAGAACACTTGATGATCAGGAACAAGCTCTTCTGTGACCTGCACATGCTTTACAATTATGGGCTATGTTTCTATATTTCCTTAAGCCAGAATCATGGTTCTAATTTATTCAAAATTCATTTGTATTTTCCTCAGAGCAATTCGACAATTCATATAGCTACCAAAAGAGAAAAAAAAAAGATTAAAAATGTGAACCAGCTGCTGGCAGTCCTTTAACTAAAAAATCACAGTGTAAGCTCTTACACAGTTCAAAGGAAATGTGTCCGTCCATAAGCCAAACAAAATTCTGCACCCTAGTAAAATCAAAACTATAGCATGAAGATGTCACCATGATCTTAATCAGATTGCAAAGATCTGATTCTCTGTTTTGAAATGCTTCATGTTATGGGAAAGACAAAATTCCTCAGGTTAAATCTGTTTAAAACAGTCTGGTATGGTGAGAGCACATGCATATGCAAACCTATGTATTTCACTAGTAACTGCCTGCACATTTAGCCCCCTGCCAAAAAATGTGCTGCTGGTCAGCTGTGACCTGCCAAAGCACAGAGTCTGCCCTGTCCTCCTTGCCTTAGGACATTTCAGTCTCATCATGGGTCAGATCCCAACACTGCTGAGTTCAGGGGGTGTTTGAAACTCAGTGGGGCAAAGATGTTGTCTGCAAAGACTCAGAATGAGGACACAGATTGATGGCAGTGTAAACAATGGAACCCTAATTCAGTCCAAAGCTTTCAGTAAACTGTCCTCAGCAAAGCAGGGTTTACTCTGGGTTCTAATTATGGAATTCCCTAAACTCATAGTTTTCCCACCACCCTGAGTCTCTATATATAAACCTCCAGCTCTGCAAGATAAAACACAACTATTTCAAGGATACAAATATTAAAAATACCAAGGTCCAGGATCCTTCCCTCAAATCAAGATAGAAGTACCTTAATTCACTAAGCATGTGCACTAAGTGGGTAAATTATGCTTCATATCCTATCATAGAGGGATATAATTTTGGCAAAATTATCAAGTATCACTGATGCAAAAGTATATTTCCTTTTAGAATATGAATGAAAACAAGTATCAAAATAAAACAGTTACAAAGAAGTGGCTCCTGCAACATAGAAAGCAGCATGAAAATTTGATACAAAAAGAGCTGAGGAAGCCTGTCTCATGGCAGTGGAAGAATATATTATTAACAATAGCAATAATGACAAAAGATCCCTGATAACGTTACAATAAAAGTCCTGAGAATTACAATGACGACATCTGGGGTTTGTTTTCTCTTGTCAACAAATTCTTTGTTCTGAATGATGACAAACTTACCTAAATAACTTGCTGCCATCACATCTCTAGACACTGAACAAGATGTAAAAGGGGGGAAATTATGCAGAAAGATTGGCAGGAGCAAGTGAGCACAAAGCTATATTTAAAATGAACAATGAAGGAAGCCTGGGAAAGAAGTGAAAACGTAGCCCGTGACATGGTTAATATGGAGAAAGAAAGAACTCTGTGTCAAACCAGTGAAACAAAAGCTTACAGAATGAATTCTAAATTTACAACAACTGATACCACCTGAGAATCAAATGAACTGCTGTAGCATTTAACATGACATTATCCCTTGTAATAATGACTAATGGTTTTGCTATATATCATATGCTGGGGCTAACCATTACATAAGAGTTTGAAGTCTATCAAAGTAAATTAGAGTAAATATTGAGCAGCCAGAGGTCTCAGCATAATTCACTTCTCCAAATTCATTCAGTTAAATTAATTCCTCATATACTTAGCTGTACTGCTAGTTTGAACATACTGCTTGAATCTACTGAATGTTGCAGAGCCTCCTATCTTTCATGAAGGCTTGGATCCTCACACCTAGAGATGCTGTATTTTTTTGAGTAAACGCAAACTTTTTTTTTTGTTTTTTTAAGCAGGGAGGGAGGAGTTTTTCAAACACACCAAATCCTGAGCTTTTCTTGCAACATCTTCAGAAGAGGCCCAACATGAAACTGCTGTCATCCTCTGGTTACTCAGACACTGCTTCATTTCACTGCCCAGTAATTACATATAGGTCTGACTTCTTTGGTAAATTTGTGACTATAAATCCAGCAACCAGAGTTTTAATCTCTGGCACCAAATGGACTGGAGCTGAAATACTCTTTGGAGAGGCACAATCAAATTCTGACCTTGAAGTTAAAAATCAGAACCCAGGTACACCCAGGCTGGAAAAAAATGGCATCTATTAAACAAGGAGGAAAAGATGACAAAAGGCTGTGGAGCAACTGGTCTTTTCAAAGGGCATAAACTGCAGCACTCACACAGGCCAAATGCCCATGAAGTTTAAAGCCAAGCCCTATGAATCTTGCATAAGGAAGACTCTTATCCCAGAGAGTAATTCAGTTTTTATGGAATATATGGATGCCTCTAGTTCAACCTGCTGGCCAAAGTGAGGTCAAACCAGGTTTCCCCTCAGGGCTTTATTGCATTTAGTCTTGAACACATCAAAGGATGGAAATTGCACAGCCTCTGGGCAGCCTGCTTCACTGCTTAATTATCCTTATGATAAAGCTTTCTTTCCTCATATCCAGTCTGAACCTCCCCTTTTTCAATTTATTACTGTAATCTGTCATTCTTCAGGTAAATGCCTGTGTAAAAGGCTCCGTTCTGCCTTCATAATTTGCTGGCAGGCTGCTGCTTGGTCCTCCTGAACTGAGCAGTACATCTATCCTTATAGCTAATGTGTTGACAAAATAATTTAACCTGTATAAATCTAACAAAATTAAGGCTTTCTCTTGGTTTTCATAATAAAATTTTTCTGACTTCTACAGTCGAGCAAATTATCGTCATTACTTCTTGTAATGGAACCAGAGTGTTTTCATATTAATTCACTTCCTCAAGAAATAAGGAAAATAGTGAAATGAAAGCATGACCATTTATATATTTTTAATACCAATGCAACAACCATAACAGGCATTAAAGAGAGAAACAGGACCAAATCCATCTTTCTCTTACCTATTTGAAGGCAGTGTGTCAGTAGCACACAAATCATACTGCAGTCTGTACTGTCAAAACTGAGAAATTACAGCATTTCTCTCAAGCTGATGGTAATGTCATGTCATCTGAGATCCTTTCATAGCTTCCTCCATCTCCTCAACACAAAACAGAGGAAACCATAGCAGATAACCAAAGAAAAGGAAAGCCAGGTGCCAATTCAGTAAAGCCTCTGTGCTATCTGCTCGAAAGAACACATTGTGGAGATAAAAGCTGTTAAACTCCATTATAGTTCTAGAAGTTCAACTGTGCTGTGCAGGATCTTAGAGTGATCAGTTATCTGTCCTCCCAGAAAGAACCTAATTATCCTACTTATTCTATGGCAACTAATGGTTCATGTTTTTGAGAAAGACAAGCACAGGAGCCACAGTATAGAAAACTCTCTGGAGTAAATCTTATGTTACTACATCACTCCCCTTCTCTCTTGTCTTGCAATGTACAGGGTCTCTTTTTGGGAAAAGAAAAAAGAGGGGTGAGGGAGGAAAAGCAGCACAACTATAATTGCTATTAAGAATTTACCCAATACTCAGAGAGATGGCCAGGAAAGAGAAAAGACTGGAGCTCAACTAAAGCAGACAGGCAAGATGCTGGTTGGATGCTCAGGCTGAGTGAGCTGTAGCCCACCCAGAGACCAGCACCAAGTGGAGGGAGAACTGCAGGGCTCTGTCCTGAGACCTGTAACATCCCTGTCAATGACCTGGAGGACCCAGTGGCGTGCACTGTGCCTTGGTAGCAAGGCACCCTGCAGCTCCTGGGATGGACAAACAGGGGCACAGCTCAGAGAGCGAGATAAGGCCTTGTCCCCCCTGCACAGCACACATCAGACCACATTCCAGCAGGGGACAGAAACTGTTCCTCACTGATGACAGCGAGGCAGCTCAGCAAACAACCCCAAGAGGTTGTGCCATCTCCAGTTTGGATTTTCCAACTTCCAACTGGTCCAAGCCCTGATGAGCCTGGTCCAGAGCCATTGCTGGAGAGGCCCACACCCCATTCCACCAGGGAGGGCTGTAAGGGAGATGAGAGAAGTTAAGAAGCTGTGCAGCCCAAAGTTACTGCTTGGACAGGGCGACATGAATCAGCAGGAGCAAGCTCCTGCCTCTCTCCTGGTTTTGGGAGGTGCTAGGAGAAAACTTCTCCTGTGTCAGATGCCAGGAGAGGCATGTGAGGAGAGAAAGTACTGAACAGTGAACAGAAAGGCTTTAAGTGACAAAATGTGTATTTTCTATATGCTCTATGAGTTCTGGAAGGAAAAAAAAATACAAAACCAAAATAAAGACTCACTAACAAGTATTTTAAGCCAGAAAAGGACAACGCAGTAAGACTCAAAATATGAGTGCATTTTACAGAGAGATACTTAGAAGGAATTAAAATTTTCACCTACAGAAAAGGAAATGAAGGCACAGAATAGACAAATATTTGAACGGAGCCCCTCAAGTGCACTTTAGAGAACATTGAACAGGTAAGTATGATTTTAATACCCAGGAGCTACTCGAAATAATCACTTTTTTTGAATGAAGCCAAATTACTAAGGTCTGTCAAATTTATTTTATTAGGCATTATGTAATTAACATAATGATAACTCAGTAATTTATATTAGTATAATGAACTCTGCAGTTTGGTATATGTAGTCTCACATGCATTCATCAATTTGACATTTTGATTGGTGAAAATTAAATTTTACTTCCTTTGGGAAGTGACAATATTTTAGCTAGATTTTTCTCATTGATTTTTCTGTAAATATATAGTAGCAGTTGGTGCTGCTTATATATAAAAAGCCTACTCTTCTTTACACACTAGAACAATTAATCAGGGTGTTGTTGACATTTTCTACAGAGAGAAACATGGAAGTATTTTAAAAAAATATAGAAAACTAAAAATATACCATGTTGAACCAATAAAAAAAAAGAATAAACACATCTATTTTTAATTGTATTGTTCCCATTACATAAGCCTGGAAATAATTTTCATTTTCACAAGCCTTCCAGACAAAATGTTGAGTTATTTTGGAAAACCGTCATTTATATGATAACTAGGTTTTTTTGTTTACCAAAAATTAAAACGTCAAAACTTTGATAATTTTGTTTAAAAATTACCACTGGAGTCTGTGAAAAATGTTAATTGTGCATGTGTAGGTGTGTGCATACAAGAAGAAAATTAATTTTTAGGAGAAAAATAACCAGTTGTTTACCAAAACATAATGATCTCCAGATTGGTTTCACTTAGGAATTCACTATAAAAAAATAAAGCCAAATTAGTCACTGAACTATTGTCTCACTCCCTTAGCACTTACTGCATTCAATGAAAACAGAACAGTAAAAAAGCAGTTTCAACTCCTGGTTTACATCACAATGCATTTCAAGCACAGGTACCTTTTAGGTCTAAAAATACAAAGCTCTGTTGTAAACTTTAGATGAGAAAGCAATGAATGAAGTAGCTAAGAAGAGATGGTCAAGGCAGAAGAAATTCAGATATTTTGGCCACTTAAACCAAGCTTTTCGCACAGTCATAGAATACCAGAATGCAATGGCTTGGAAGGGAACCTAAAGAACACCTAGTTCCAACCTCCCTGCCATGGGCAGGGACACCTTCCACTAAACCAGATTGTTCAAAGCCCCATCCAACCTGGCCTTGAACACTTTCAGGGGTAGAGAGTTCCCAGGTTCTCTGAGCAACCTGTTCAGTGCTCACCACGCTCACTGTAAAGAACTCCTTCCTTTTATCTACTCTACATCTATCCAGCTTCAGCTCAAAGCCATTCCCCTTGTCCTGTCACTACATGCCCTTGTAAAAAAAAGTCCCTCCCCAGCTCTCCTGTAGCTACCTTCTGGAACTGGAAGGCTGCTGTCAGCCTAGTGCCTTGTTTTCCCCAGGCTGAACAACCCCCACCCTCTCAAACTGTTCTCACAGGAGAGGTGCTCCAGCCCTCTGATTGTCTTTGTGGTGCTCCTCTGGACTTGCTCCAAGAGATCCATGTCTTTCCTGTGCTGAGGATGCCAGAGCTGGACACAGAGCTCCAGGTGAGGTCTCATGAAAGCAGAGTAGAGGGGCAGAATCACTTCCCTCAACCTGCTGGCTACAGCTTTTAAACAGTTGACTGAAGTCTGAAATTATGTACACAAGCTAATACATCTGGAGATGGTGAACTGAAGTCTGGCATACAGGACAGCATTAGGAAAAAGGCTTCCTGTGGGCAGCAGCAGCACAGGAGCTCCACATGAACCTCCCCACAAAACAAGCTCATGAGTATGACTGCAGGGCCCAGGTGCACTGATAGGGAAGAGTGACCCACAGCTAGAGAGGGAAGAGTTGAGATCAGTGCTGAAATGTGGGGTCTAGCCTGAGCCTTCACATTCACAGACATGCAGCAGAGAGCCATAAACTGTATCCAGAGGAGAGAGAAGCAGCTGTCTGTGAGACTTGGACACTGTGACTGGATTCACAAACAAACAGCAGATGCATGTGACTCAAATGCAAAGTAAGAGAAGGTCTGGAAAAGGCACTTCAATCTCACAGCACAAGAAATCAACAAGAGACTAAAGCTGACATTGAAGTCAGACAAATTCATATAAAAGGAGAGAAGGTGTTCACATTCATCTATAATACAAGAGTAGTAGCAGTACAAGAGCCATGGCATCTCTCAAGAATGCAAAGAGCAAATGTGCTTCTGAAACAGGCAGGTCTCAGTTACACGTTCGGGGACACGGGCAGGGACCAGCCTGTTCAAACAGCCCGCAGCAAGCAGATAAAGCACAAGGTCTGGAGGTCCCTTTGGGCTTCCCAAGATGAAATATGGGCTTCAGGGGATGAAGTAAGAGTGCTCAACATGCTTCCAAAAGGGGGTAACTGTGCCTGCTGTGCAGAGGCACATGTCATTGCAGAGTGCTGGGACACCAAGGCTACCCCGGCACAAGAGACTGCACAGCAGCATGAGGACAGCTCATCACACCTGGGACTTCTCCTGCTCTGCCACACCAGTGCAGACAAGCTCCCTCAGCCAAGCCTGCCCTGCAGTCCATTTCTTGGGACACACCACCTGCCCCTCTCCAACTCTGTTTTGTTGTTACTATTTTGAAAATTACTAGCTAGCTGGTTTTCAGTTCATTGTGTTCCACACTGTTAATGGAATTATTTCAAACAGTGGTAGTTCAAAGTAAAGGTTTTACAGAGAGAATTTAATAAATGGAATTAGTTTAGTACTTACCAATATAATTATTTTTGAGGTGCAGAGAGATAAAATACACAAAAACAGCACTTTTTTGTATTCCCACTATTAATAATCAGGTTTTAGAGAAGAGCCTAAACAGCCTCAAAGTTTCCCCAGTCAAATTTAAAAGAATTGACTATTTTATCATTGTAATACTTAAGTGATTTTAAAACAACCAAACTGTAATCCACACAGTGCATTATTATCACAGTGTTGTTATTATCTTACTGACAATATGGAACAATTTTCTCAAACAGTTAAATACCTGAATACCTCTTCCTCAGGCTGTTTATTATACAACCTTGAATATTTATTGCAAGCAGCAAGTCCCATCAGGCTGTTACTCTACCTTAGCTATTGCAGATTAACACAGTGCTCTCATCTACTGTACTTACTTTCTTCCACAGTTTAGAGACATCAAGAGAAAAATTATTTTCACTTAAAATATTTTCATTTCCTTAAAGTGATCGTATTTCACCATCAGGTAACTCATGCATTAGCTTGCAGCAGTACAGACTACTAAACTATCTCTGCTGAATTGCTGCAATCTGGAGCAATGGCATAGTATGGCAACATTTCAAAGCTCCACTGACGGTCCTCACCAGAGTGAATTCAAAGCCAAACACTGTATATTGCCACAGGGATCAGGACATCATGCAGTAACTTCACAGAAGTCTCCCCACCTAGTCTAGGCTCCTGCATCATTGAGTTCCTCACTCATGAACTCCAGAGTTTTCCCTGGTTCCTTCCATAGCAGGCTCCAGCTTCTTTAGCTCTTCACACAAAGAGGCTCCCATGTTCAGCACAATAAAACATAAAATCTGCTTTTTGAGGGGCAGAGATTTCTCCTAAAAACTTCATTTTGCAGTCATGTCCCTTTTAACTAATCTATCTACATACATGTTTACATTAAAGCACTTTAGACAGACTGCACCTGTACTTGCAACTGTGACCCCTTCATACTGGAGAGATGCAAACAGGTGCACTTAAAAAAGGCCAAAATAACAGATCATTCACACAGTCTAGCCTTCCCTCTTTTCAAAGGAGTCATGTTTGAATGGGACTAAGTTAGATCTAGATTGGGAATTAACCCACAGAGCTGCAGCAGTTCCCCAGCTCTCTCCGCCCATATTTAACCTCCCAACGCCATACTTCTCTTCAATCCCAAAACAAAAAAACAACATTACTTTTCAAAATATTTCAGTCACTTCCTAGCAAAAAAAATGAGCAAATCAAGGGTCCAAACAGCCAAAATTAATTTTAAAAAAACTTCAATATGCAAGCAGCACAAAACCTGCATGTAAGAAATCCTGGTGCTAACAAGGCTGTGCCACAGCAAACAGTCTTTACTTTATTACAGCTTTTGCAGGACTCTGTGTGCATACAGATCGAAGAGGCATCATTTCTACAGCACACAGCATCCTGCTGAACATTAATCATCATTACCCACTTAGATATTGCAATATGCAAGACTGATTACTGCTCCACAACTGCTCCCAGCTCTCTCAAGTGTGCCAGCACTCAGTGCTACTCCTCTCCACTTTCTCAGAGAGAACTTAAAGGAAAACAATGAATTTTCATGCCCCAAAAGGAAAGACAATTTAAATGTCAAAAAGCAAGATTAGTGGCACATAATTTTAGAATTATCACTGCTCCCCAGCAATTGAGCCAACAGGTCATTTTGGGATTCTTTATTATTTTTCTTGTATTTGTTCTTTAACCTAAATCTATTTTAAAAACTCAACTGGAAAAGAACTATTAATTTATTATATATAGGGGGTCTTGCATTCTATTAAGTTTCTACTTCGGACTTTCTTCTTGTTTACTTTTTTGCCTTCTTTTTAAGAATATAAAAAGCTGGTTTTCCAATGATACAGGAAAATTTTGTGTTTGATTGTTTGCTGTCAGTTTGTATGATCAAAAACTTTGAACAGGAAGTTTTGAAAGACAGTAAATATAAGTAAATAAGTAAGTAAGTAAATAAATAAATAAATGAAAAAAAATAAATACCTTTAAGACACAAATACAAGCTTTTTAAAATCTCTGTTTTTTATACTTGCAGGTATATTGAATGTCACTAAACAAAAACAGCAATCAAGCATGTCTAAATGTATTAACTTTTCCTTGTTACACCATTACAGCAGCACCTTTTAAACAGGAAGTGCCAGAGTTTATGAGATAGTCTGTATCTTGCAATGTCCAGTATTTCTTCTTCAAGTAACAAGTTTTGAAGAATGACATTACAAAGTACTAATTGCAAATGGAACACACTTAATACTGCAGTCTGTTGATGAAAGAAAACGTGGTTTTATTTTGTATGTAGTTCAGTAATAGCAAGTTGTTGCGCTGCTTTCATTTAAAACTAAAAATCTCAGAACTTATTATTAACACATGTCCAACAAGATGTGGGAATCTGCAGCCCATGCCTGTACCACTATGGGTACACAACACACACCTGCACCTGGGGTATCTGCACTAATATGTAAGTTAATAACGAACTGCTCAGGAAATTGGTTTAGTGGTGGACTTGGTAGTGCTGGGTTTATTGTTGCACTAAATGATTTTATGATTGTATAGTATGATCATGTGAACTTACAGACTCTTAGTCCCAAGGGATGCCCTCATTTTGATCATCATCATCCTCATGAGGAAGTGGAGGGGCAGGCACTGATCCCTTCACTCTGCTGAGCAGTGACAGGACTGGAGGAAATGGCCTGAAGCTGAGACAGGGGAGGTTTAGGTTGGATGTAAGAAAAAGGTTTTTCACTCTGAGGGTGGTTGGGCACTGAAAAAGGCTCCCCAGGAAAGAGGTCACAGCACCAATCCTTACAGAGTTCAAGGAGCATTTGTACAATGCTCTCAGGCCCATGGTGGGGGTTCCTGGGGTGTCCTGCACTGGGCCAGGAGCTGGACTTGATGATCCTGATGGGTCCCTTCCCATCAGGAAATGGGAGATTCTCAACAAATTCTGTGATTCTATGATTAACAGAATATCTGAAGTTTTATTTGGCCCTCAGTTAGGGGCTGGGGAACATTCTTCTATGAAATGTAAAAACAGGGATAAACTGCATGGAAAATAAAAACTTGCTCATCTTGCATAATTTCCAGTTCCACATTAATATGACCATATTTGCTTTTTTTACATGCTTCTTTATTCTAATCTGAATCCATTCATGATGGATGCAGATTAGACTAAATAGAATCGTTTATCTGCATCTGTTAACTTCTCTTGTTTTATTCCCTAGTGCCAGAGAATTTAAAAATAACTCAGTGGGTGTTTCTTAAGATGTTTCTTGGGTCTGCAGTCAGCAATTTTGCTAAATACTTGGCTATAGGTGACAGTAGGGACATTTGTCAGAAGAGACTGAGAAAGAATTCAAACCTTAATCTCACAGGCACTTGATCTCCATTCTCTCACTCTTCAAGGAAAATACCTTCCTGAAACCCTCTCCCAAGAAGCTGAAGCTTACACTGGAGAGAAGGGACATTCTTCAGCCACTTTGCTGACAGTTGTGGTTGTGTCCAAAGTCCTTCCTTCAACAAAAGAAACCTCCTCAGACATCTCTCCTGTGGCAGAACAGACACCTTGGTCATCGAGAGCCTTACCAAAAATGGACAAGGATGTGTACTCCTGAATTCTGCAATAAAATGGTGTCACCAAGGGGCTGACTGGTGAAGCAGAAACTGCTCCACTGAGTGCATGCACAAGGTTTCCCACCAGCACACATGCTGGGTGCAGGCTGAGAGCTGCCCTCTGAAACAGCTCCTGAGCCACCTGCAGCAGTGGGGAGGCAGCAGATTCCTAACACAAGAGGAATGTTGAAGGTGATAGATGCCATTAAAAAAACAGAACTAGCCCAAACTGAACTGTTAACCACTCAAAATGAGTTCATTCTTCATGAAGGCATGGGAAAAGAATCAATGCAGCTTTGTTGGCACACAGTTTAGGTGCCATTAGTTAACTGTGGTATTTCTTTAAAAAATTGAAAGTACAAAATTTGTAGAACCATAAGTATGGCTAAAATAAAACAACAGATGCCAGTATTTTTTGATAATTCCACAACTCCATTCAGCTTTTTTCTACACTGATATACTCTGACTCCTTATTCCTTAATACAGGTATTTTGTTAAATTACTAATTCTTCTGTATAGGTAAATCAAAAGATAAGAACAGACTAATGAGTAATACAGACACTTGAGTATTTAGATGTTAAGATTAATGACACTCATTGACAACTAGTATGAAAACTTTCTTTATATTAGTATTAATAAAATCCTTTTACTATATTAATACACCTATATTGCAATACCTTTGTTATATGCTGAATAGAAGCAATACAGAAGGTCTATCAGTCAAATACATGAAGATAATAGATTTCTTAATTTTTTGTGTGTCAGTGATAAACTGTACCTTGGTGACATTGGCAACACTCTATTGATATGACTTCCATACACAAAGTTATCTTCCCAAAAATATTACTAACTCAGAAAAGTTCCTCTGTTCTATGGGGTTTTTTTGGAAAGGACTTAACTGAAACAGAGAGATAAACTTCTTAGTAATATAAAGTCTCAAAATTCATAATTTAAAATTTAGATGAAGGCACAAAATCACAGGCTGGAAGATTCTCTTTGAATCTTCTATCTCATTCTATTATCCTGAATTTTTGGAATTTTAAAGAAAAAGGTAGGTCCTACACACACAGCTTTCAGAAAAACATCTAGTTAACCACTGAATAGTAGAAAGCTGTATTTTTCCTTCAGTCACATTAACCAAAGAAAGGTTCTCCCTTTTTCTGATCCACAATTTTCCACTTTTTTCTCTAGGTTTTTGGGCCAGAGATGTCATTTTAGTAGCTAAAAGCTTAGAACATCAGTAAAATGGAAAAAGAAAAAAATGAGAAGAAAGTTAGTGTTCCATTTCCATTTTATTTTCAGGATAGAGGGAACATAAACAAACAACAACAAAAAGAGAATTTTCAGAAAAAAATGTTTCTCTCTAAGCAGTATTTTGAAAAATTACTCATTAAGCATAGAGAAAAACCTATTTCTTACCTAAGCAGTTAAAGAGCATGATAATACAGTGCATTTAACCAATCTATCAGGGTTGCAGATTTTTTAAATTAGCATTTTTTTTAATGCATATCTATAGGCACCTGAAGAGAACTATTCCTATCTGTCTTTCCCACCCTCACATCTGAAATTCACACACTCTGTTTCAGCAGCTCTTCTCATGACACCTTCAGAACATGGATATCAGAGAAGTTCATAAATTCATTCATCAAAAGTCCTGTGGTGTTGATGGCACTTTGGGTGCTGAGCCAGTGCTGAGCATGAAAGCTCCAAAGCAGCTCCACCTGCACCTGCTGAATGTGGATCAGCAATTCTCAGCATCTTGTCAAAGTACACCCTTAGGCCATTACAGGCACAGAACAAAACAAGTTTTTATTCCCACTGTGTAAACTATAACATCCTATCCAAAGTGTAATAACACAAAATTTAATCAGAAGCAAAGGATCAGGAGAGTGTTTCACAAATGCAGGGAGAAGGTTGCACTCATTCTTGCTCTAGTTTCTTCCCCAGCCTTTCTCCTAGCTTATGTTTCATACTGGGGTGGGAGAAAAGCTTGTTGTTTTGGGTTTTTTTTTCCCATTCAAAATAAAATCCTGCAGAACTCAGTTCTTGATAAGTGTGAATGTTTATTTTATGATTATACTTGGAGAGAAGTGGAGAGAGCAATATACTTAATGGCTGTAAAGCATCTACCTTCAAGTGTCCCATTCAGTCCTTTTCTATCCATAGAATCACTTATATAAATAGTGTATTTAAAAAACAGGTTTAAATAGATACAGGCTGAATGGCCAGCAAAAATGCTCACCTCCTCACATAGGTCGAAGTGTGGGCTTCAGGTACTGACCTAAAATTTTCAAAGAAGTGACAAGATCAAGGAGATCACACCCATCTGAAAGTCAGAAGCTGATCTAGACATACCTTGTAACCAAAAAGCTCTGACCTGAATCCCTTCTTCCAGTCCTCTTCATTTAGGGTCTGAAAGGAGGATGGGACCAATCCCTGACAGCTCTTACAACCCTTTGTGCTTCAAGGTCTGCTTCAAGGCACCAAAGTGCTTTGGAGGCTCCATCACTGAGCAAAAGGGACTCTGGAGCCACTGTCCTTACTGACTCCAGCCTCACACTGAGCGCTCAAAGGGACCAGCCAATGTTCCTACAGCTGTCCCAAATAGTGATAGCTACAACATCATTCAATCCAATCAGGACTTGCCTTGGACTCATTAAATAAATGTCTTGCAGAAGCTGTAACTGGGAAACAAAGAGGTAACAGCCACTCAGACAAGACTTTACATTGCAGTTGGTGATCCTCTTGTTAAGTGGACAAAATGGGTATCATCATCATCTTGTTATATCTGTTTCCTTTGGAACACGTTTGTTTAGTCAAAATGAAAAAGGTTCTAAATGTGTGTGCTCACTGAGAAGGAAGGGTGCCATACCACACTGAAAAATGCAATTCCCTTTCTGTAATCTATTTGGAAAATATTTAACTTCATTTCAACATGCAATTGGATTAGGTTCTTATTGGACTATTAAAATCTTCAGAATAATCATCCATCTAAAGCTATTCTACAGTCTGAATTACTGGTGTTTTCTATTTTTATAAAATGTATTTTGTAAGAACCCAAATAGCTTTTAATTTTTTATGTAACTGCCAAACCATAATACAGTAGGTCAGAAAATGCCTGAAGCAAAATATAATCCATGATATATGTGCTCTTTTTTTTTCCCCTTTTCTCTTGCAATCCTGAGTAATAGAAGGACACAAGCAGTTTCACATGCTGTTCTGCATCACAGGATTTAGTCAGAATTAGCTCACTGAAATAATTGGGTTTTTTCCACACTCCTAAGGATTAATGAAGGAAGGAAAGGTAAAATATGTAAATTAGACTGGCCAAGACAAAAGAAGGAAGACTTTTTGTCGGTTTTTTTAGGGTGAAAAACCCTATTTTCCAAATATTTTTAAATGTGCTTTAATATTACTACAGGCTTACAAGCTACATCAACATATGAATTTCTGCATACATGCACTCAGTGTTATGTCTGTAAAATATATTAGGTGGCATTAATAAAAACTGCTAACTCAGGCAACACTGATGTGTGTGACCCAGTAAGAGGCAGGGGAGTATGAACACACGTTTCTGTATTGCTGTCTTGTAGAAGTCATCATGCAGCAACCCAGTTCCTCCTGTGTGCTTGAAACCCATTGTTCTGTCTCTCAATTCTCACCCTCCAGATCTCGTCTCTGTTGTTTTCAAAGACTGCTGCTTCTTACAGCTCTGCTCTTCATGCAGCAAAAACTGGGAAAATAAAGCCACAAGGCACCCAAGCGACTACCCCAGGATAACAATCAACTTCTACTCGGTAAAATAAGTCAAAGTCCAGTTTCAAACACAGGGACACATACGGAAAAGGACATGAACTGAGGAAAATCACAGAATCATAAAATGGTTTGGGTTGGAAATGACCTTCAAGAACTTTTAGCTTTAAGTCTTGCTGTGGGCCAGAATAAAATCAGAAAGCAAGTCTCTATTTGATGAAATTCATTATTCCTTTTGTAGTCAACAGACAGTCCTCCTCTACTATTTAAGATAGAAAAGCCTGAGCTTCACAAATTTCACTGCACGCAGTGACCATCTTCTATACGGGTCTCCTGTTTCTAATTTTTAAAATGATAAAAATATTAATCAAAGTAGAAAAGTTATTGTAGGAGTCAGGAGGATCAAATTCAGTTGCTTCCATGGACTTCACTGCAGTTAATTTTCCTTGGCAGGCACTTAGGTACCAGGCAGATAAGCCAGGCAGATAACAAGCACAAGTGAAAAAATGATACTCTGAGTATTCTGAGAGTACAGTGCTGCCAATCCTCTGAACTTTCTGAGGCTTGCAACAAAACATGAGGATAATAAACCATAAGAACTGTAAAAGCTGATGTTATGCATAAAGATCCTGCCAAGTAAAGATTTAATTATTAATAAAATGTAGCTTTAATCCATGTTCATAACATCAAATAATTACCCAAGAAAAGTGCTGAAACTGGTGCATCACTTCAAAAATATAAAATATAACCCAGAATATATATAACCCAAGATGGACTACATAATTCCAGATTATTCATATGCAAATTTGTTCGTTTGAAATCCTTAACCTCAAACTCTGAGTAATTCCATGATTTTAATTTTTGAATACTGAAACCAGCCACATACATCTGAAGCTAAAGCACTGAACCTAAGTTCATAGAAATAACACAGTTTTGTTACACAACTAAAATCCTTATATCCAACAGACAAACACTTTAATGTAGCAGATCACCACACATTACATTTCTTTCTAACACTTAAGATCCTTAGTGATTTAGACATTTACAATATTATTGAGTCTTATTTATGATTTGCAATAGGATGGTTAAATTGAAAAGGAAGAGCAGAAAACCAACCTGTATTTCAGAAGCATTCATACATGAGAACCTAAGATGAAAATCGAATTACATCTTTCTTTCCTCAATATAGATAGTCATCAAGCATACTGTGCCTTGCAACTTCCTTGCAAGTTGTCTTAGCAACCACTGCAATTTTACTAATAGTTTATGCAACAGTATTCAACAGATAATTGTTAAGATAATCAATGTTGGTTTGGTACTAGAACACATAATATTTTTGCTTTTAATTTACATCTAAAATATGAGCAACTGAAAAAAAAAATCACCTTTTCAGAAAGGGTTTCTACAAAAGATCGATAACCCTAATTTTCAATCTTGACAATGCTCTCCTTCAGTTTCCTACACAAACAAGCACAATAATTAAAACTAAAGCCATTGCAAATCAGAACCATTGCTATGAGACAATTTTGAGCTTTGCAAAATAAGTTGATTCATAAAGACATTACACAAAAATGAAACAAAGCACCACTGAAATAGGTATGAGCTGTCATCCTTCTTGGTTGCAGAAGCAGAGTAATTAAGAATATTAGCAACATGCAGTCTGAGCCGCCATGTCAGCATTACAAATTCTCCCATTAGGCATACAGCTCAGAAAATAAACAGAGATAATTTAAAACATCAAATTTTGCAGCTGTTTGGGTCTTCAGACATCATGCACTAATAATACATCTAAACACATACATTTATAGTTTCCAGTTAAATTTCAGGTCAGATCCTGAGTCTTTTTTAGGATTATCAATCCTGCTTTCAGCAGGGTAATTATCCTTCATGCAGATACACCCAAGATAGAAACACTCTCCAGACAGGCACAGCTTTGGTCTCATGGTGTGAGGATGAATGGTACAGCAAAACCACCTGTGAATGGGGTATGCCTGTATTTCACATTTCCCTTCAGCATTCTAGAAGCAAAGACCAAGGACAAAAAACTTTCCCCAAGTCCCCAGGTTCATTATGGAGACACACAGTGCATCTGCTCAGTGCATACAAATCACACCTCCCAGTCCAGGGTCATAAACCACATGTGCAGAGCTCATAAAACCTGCACACTACACACCTGCACATTTGGATTCTTGCTACATCACTTGAGTATTCCTTGAGCCTCTACAGCAATGCCATTCCTGTACCAGTAACCACAGGAATGGGAGCAGCACATGATTTTTGAACCAACTGCATTATTACTGTCAACCAGGCTAACTAGTTCAGTGGTACTTTAAAAGGTGTGACTACAGTTTAGGCATACCTTTAAATGAATATTTCAGATACTCCCCAGCTATTGAAAAATGGCATCAGAAAATCCAAGCAACGTAATTTCCTAGCTAAGAAAATCTTGATTATTACTGATGGGATTGAATACAAAATTTGCATAACCTTTAATAAAAGCTACTGCAGTAAACAGACTTCATGCATCGTGATTAGATTAAACAAGAAGTCTGATAAACTGATAGGAAGTTCTGCAGTTTGTTTAATCTTTTAAAGAGAAAATCTCTTTTTATTGGGCTCACGTTGTACTGGCATACACTCAATCATTTCTTATGCACAAAGAGTGCTTTTTGTGAAGGTATGAAGAGTTAGAAAGAAAAATATGCAGGGCAGTAAAAATTTGATTACAAGCATGCAGTCCCACAGAGACAGCACTCGGT
The DNA here is from genome assembly GCA_034336665.1 of Luscinia megarhynchos. Classification (NCBI taxonomy): domain Eukaryota; kingdom Metazoa; phylum Chordata; class Aves; order Passeriformes; family Muscicapidae; genus Luscinia; species Luscinia megarhynchos. The sequence continues at coordinate 18,780,259 of JAPFBE010000003.1, forward strand.
GCAGACTGATCCAAAATATGAACAAGGACAAAAAGACATCTACTTTCAGACTACCTCCTCAGTCTCCCAAAGATAAAGCATATAAAAATACTAGTATTGACCATCATTCAGTTGAAACCACAAAGCTCTCTTTGCAGCAGACATGAGACTAAGAAGTTGCACAGTAAGAGACAGTCAGCCTTGAAATTACATATGCTTCCAGTAGGTTCACTGAATCCAGAGAATACTTAGCAAATGGGGCACTCTTTCAGGATATTAGACCCTTATCTAATCTATGCTGACAGAAAAGATGAAATCAGAATACACGGGCAACACCCAGTTTATCAAAACTACCTGTGTTAAAAGTATCCATGTCTCCAAATAAAAAGCGAATGTAAACTTTTAAAATTAAAGATCAGATGCAAAAATGCTGTGCTGCTTTATTTCAGTTAAGTGGTAACAGTGACTAGAGATGCACTCTGTATGGGGTATATATTGGTACTGGAGTAACTATCTTTTTGTATATAATCTTACAGCATTTTAAGAGAACCAGAGTGAAGAAGGTTTTGTTGTTTTTTTTTTCAAGTAATCTGTGCAATCTAGGATGATGACACCATACAAAATACCCCAAACAAACCACCAAGTGGCCCATCAAAGCGATTCCACTGAAAGAATTTGGTTTCTTACATCTTTTTGCACCATACTTGAACCAAACTGTCCCCACATCCTCTGTCTCTCTGAAACTCCACAGACTGAAAGTGCTGGCTGGGACATCTTCTGTCTAGGTGGAAACCATTGCTAGCAGCAGATGAAGCCAGTCACAGTTTTGTCCAAAGGAGTTACTAATTCCTCTGAGGACAAAGATTAAACCACTTCTGTATGCAACCTCTTCCAGGGCTGCTTTGTCCCTGCAGATAAAACTTTCTCCCTACTGTTCAAACCCAAGTAGCAATTTGTGCCATTACATCTGTCTTTTCTGCCATCTGTCACTACTGAACAGAAATCAGCTTTAAGATCTTTGTAAATGTCCTTCAAGAAGTTTTCAGAGATGCTACTGGACTGTTCTTCAGATTCCTCTTTTCTAGACTATGCAAAATCAACTCTGTCAGGCTCTCACCATTTGCTGGATCCCCAAGTAGTCCTTCCTCAACTTTTCTGTTTACCTCATGAAATGCAGTGCCTGCAAAACTGAAATGGTGTGTCCCAGACAGCCTTACAGACACTAAATACAGGAGATAAAAAACAGTCTTTGATGTACTGCTCCTAGCACAGCCCAGTGCCTTATCTGCAGTATTTGGGATGATGGCAAATTAAAGGCTTTTGCTCAATTCAGTATAACACATGGGGTTAATTTGCACCAAGTGCTCTATCTTGACAGACGATCTACCAATCTGATTTAGTAAATCTGAAAATATGCACAAAGTGCCTCTTGCTTCATGACCCAGGATGTTGATGAAAACCCTAGCAGTGTCAGCCTCTGCACTATTCTCAGAGTACCCTGCCTGTTAAGGACCAATTGTAAAGCACCATTAACCTTTCAGCAGCTAGCCTTCAACCCATGTAAAATGCCACTTGCCTAGACCATGCCACTTCAGCTTCCAAATGAAACCTCTGTGGGAGACAATGACAAAAGCACTACTGAATTCAAGAGATCTACTGCTGCCCTCACCCCTGCAATGAGTCATTTAAGCCAAAGTAGCAATCAGGCAAGCCAAGCACAATTTGCCCTTGCTAAATCCATGCAGACTATTTCTGGTTGTCTTCTTGTTCTTTGTGTGCTTGGAAATAAGTGTATACTCCATGATCTTTCCAGGCCATGAGATGAAGCTGTGCAGCCTACAGTTACCTAGATGCTCCTCCTTGTCTTTCTTAGAGACAGAAAACACATCAGGCTTTTCTCTTTCACTGAGGCCTTCCCCCAGCTGCAGGCTTTTTGTAGTGGTTGCACATCTTTCAGCTCTTTCAGTAACAGCACCTCCGGATCCGATCCAATTTTTCGGATATATCCAGCTCCTTTAATTACCCACCAACTTGGTGCTCTCCAGATACTGGCTGCTCAAAAAAATACTGGCAAATACTTAAGGCAAGGGAACAGGCTTTTCCCTGGGGCCAATAAACCATTTACTGCTTCTGTCCCATTATATATACTAGCTGTTTTCTTCTATTCAGTGAATTTACATCTTTCCCAAACTTCCCTTTGTTATCAATTAACTTTAAGAAACCCTCCTTGTTACTTCAGCTGGTTTTGGTTCCCCTTTTTCCATTATGCCTTTCTGAATTTTAGTGCCCGAAGCAGTTCCTTGTCAAGGTGGTCTTATTTAAAATTCCCAATCTTCTTGCACATTAGGATTATTTTTTTCCTGATCTCTCAGTAAGTTTTCACATCTTAATGGGAGCACTGAGGAGCCTGCCATGAGACACCTGTCCCCCTTACCTCTGCCCCCAGAGCCCTGCAGTCACCTTCAATCTGCTGAAAGCTTTTCCTGGCCACTTCACTGATGCCTGTCTAGAGGAGTTGCCAAGAAAGCAGTCAGAAAGCCAGGTCTCTGCAACAGCACGGATCCAGGCTCCAGGCAAGCAGCAGCCCTCCCCAGATGACTGATCTGGCTGGCAAACACCATGCCCTGTCCCACGGTGGGTGAAGTCACAAACCACTAGCACTTGTCATGGCATCTTCACGGGATGGATGGGTCTGAATCAGTGAGGGTCCAGCCTGCCATCCCCCCAGCAGCAGAGACCATCCACGCTCCTCTGCTGATGAAGCCCAGGCAAACAGCCACAAACAGCTCTGGAGCCTTCTGTGTGTGCATCTGCCAGCCTCCCCCAGTCCAACACTTGAAAGCTGGTAGGGGTCACCTACCAAGGTTAATTTGATCTGATAACTGGGGGGGAGAGAGTGTGAGCAGTGCAGCCTGGGGCTAATCCAGCCCCGCATGGGCACCGGCTGCTCGGCCACATGGCAGCAGCCTGGGGCCACAGGCAATGCCTACTGCCCCTCTGAGCCCCAGCTGGGGCAGAACAGTGCTGGGGCAGGGACCACGGGTCCTCTTGGCTAAAGGCTGCTCTGGACTATTTTAGGACCACTGAGATCACCACCCATCTGGCCAGCTTGAAACACATTCGACAGTGAGTTAAAATGTGTGACAGGCACAGAAACAGGAAACAAAATTATATAAGCTTTTTTTTCCCCCTTTGGAAACCAGGCTAAGAAGTTATCTCTACATAGCATACATCCTCCATATCAGCAAACTAGTTTAACCAAATCTCAGTTTCCAGTCCGTGCATTTATTTTACTCCCCAACATGAACATCATCCTGAATTCCTTCTCCATTCCTGCTTGGCACAACTGAGACCATATAGTCAAAACATGCTCTTTTTGTTTCTGCATGATGGAGGAGAGATACCGGGTGTCATCACAACACACGATTTGCTCTAACCCCCTTCTTCCAACATGCTGCCATAAAAAGGATCAAAATTTGTGTTATGCCTAAACACAGAAGATGAAGCAGGTGCTAAAAATCTTAGCCTTCCTGTTGGGACAGTTTTATCTATTACTGAGTCCATCAAGAGATAATATAAATGGCTTAACAGCATTAAAAAGCAGATTTGCTTAAAAACAACATTGCAGATTTGCTAAATTTAAAAATGTGGCCTTAGAGAATGTAATGTATTTTCCCCACATTAGAAATATTAGAAAAACTCATTTAATACTACCCACTACCAAGCCTAAATGGTTTGACAGCGCATTGTTTGGAAAATGGACACCTTCTACATTTGTTAAAGTGGATTTAATCCAAGATATAACTTAAAATGAAAAAGAAAAAAACTATAGTCAAACCTACTGATTTGCATTTCAGCTATAATGTAATAGAAAGAAATCTAATACAGACATTAGTAGGATCTAGGTATCTGATGCAATGCAAGCAAATTATATTCATTTCCCCCTTAGCAGCTATGATTCAGATAATGTAAAGAAAACACCAAACAATACATAGAAACAAAAATGAAAGCCTGAAGGTTCAAGTCAGGTTGCTCCATGCAATCCTTCTCATAAATAAAATTCAAGAGCCACTAATTACTTTTTCCTTCAGTACTCATTATCACGTGTCATGTTTGCTGAAGTCCTAGCTAACAGCTGAAGGGTTCAGGGTCATAATTTCTGACATGTTGGTTATTGCAAGTCAATGACTGAAACTTAGTTTTAATAGATGCCACAAAGCTAACTTCAATCAGATACTTCTTTATAAGTCATCACAAAAGGCCTTTATGTTGCTGAAGCCAGAAAATAATCTTATGATTACGAGGAATGGAAGGTGATACTACAACTTTATTTAATGCATTATAGGGTGAGGGGAGAGAATATAAACCAACCTGTCATTTCCTGAGAACTGGACATAAAACATGTTATCCTTGACAAGTCCAATTGTCAAACTGCAGCTCAACATTCAGTTTGGGAAGATGTCAAATTGCCTGCCCTAAAGCAATGGTAACTAACTTGAAGCTGCAAGTTCACTCAAGCCATAGTAACACTTGAGATGTAAGCATTAAACTTGTCCAGATTGCAGAAGACAGGCTTTTAAAGAAGGGATGAGCAAATCTACCTTTCAGGCCCACTTGACTGGAGTGGAGCAAGTAAGGTTAGCTTAAATTGAATCTACTGTAAAAATAATGAAATAAATGATTGCTGTCTTCTTTAAAAAGGGAATTGACTTCTACAGATTAATAGGCAGAAAATTACTAAACAATCAGGCTTTATCACTAACATTCCCCCTACCCTCTAGAGAAGAAAGCCTCCTCCAACTGGAGCATTTTTGGCTGGTGAACCAAAATAAATAAGGCTATATTCTTTCCAACTCTATCCCAAAAAGGAAAAAAATAAAGAAAAAAAACCCCCACAAACAACTAAAAACACATACAAAAAACACCAAAACAAAAAAAAATTCCCAAATAAATAAAAAACAAAAAAACACAACACCAAAAAAACCCCAAAACAACCAAACAAAAAACCCCACACACAAATCAATAGATGCAAACTCTACAACTAAACATGAGAAATGTTATCCCTTCATTCTGGAAGTACACAAGCAGTTTTGGAAGTCAAGAAAAGCACAACTGCTTGTTGTGAGATGGGACCTGTGGCTGTATTTCTTCAAACTAAAACTCGGGCTAATGAATATTGCAGTGATTATGCAGAAACTCAGTCCTCCCCCATCAAGGAGAAAGTCCTTCTATCTTCCTTGGACTATTCCCACAGAGGTGTAATTTGGAGAAAAATTGGCAGCACTGGACTCTTAGTGATTGCATACCTGGGTCTGTAACATCACCACAGAAAATACTGCAAATAATAATTTAAAAAAACAAACGCCTTGCTCTTTAAAGGTGCTTTAAAGTTGCACTGCTGGTACTACTAAACTCACACTGGCTGCCATCTAGGTATTTCAGTATCACACTTAGAACAGGAGATCCAAACTCTTCTGCATCCACCAGCATTTCAGGTTTTCACCAGCCATAGGAATGTGATCACAATCTGTTCCTATGGATGCTGTAAGTACTCCTCCACTCGGTGGCATTTCAGATTTCCACAAAGGGAAAGTAAGTAACTCATCTGGACTACAAAGAAATAACTAAGTTCTTTACACACAGTGCTGTCTCAGTATGAATATTGAGACTGACTTACAGGAGGAGTGCCACTCCCCAAAAAAGCAGTGGAGGGGATGTATTTTAAGTATCACCATTCTTATTTCATCAATCATTGTATTTATTCTATTCTACTGAAGCTCATGGTAGAATGAATCTTATAATCCATAAGTAATTTCTAGGATTCTTAAGACTGCCTTTTGTCACAAGGTCTTCTGAAGCTTTTTAGAGGAGGGGAGGAGATGCCAAGCAGGCAGGTAGACTTTTTTCCCCCCGATAATAGAAATAAAATAAATCTTAGAGGAAAAGGAAATAACTACCACTTTACTACGTAAATATCACTGCATTCAAATTCCACTACCCCTTGAATAAGGATAAAAGTTTTATAGAAAAAGTTAAAAAACCCCAGAACTGATTCTAAAGTCTGGATTTCTAAGACTTATATATTTTTCAAAATTTATTAATCTTTTTTAACTGTTAGATTTGTTTCCAATTCTGGAGTTTGCTTTTACAACTTTAATTTCAATAGCATAAATGTTATTTTATAACCAGTTCTTGTCTATCAATAAAGATGAGAATCATGGACTCCAGGTTTGTAAATTCCTCTCCAAGTGCAACATCATGGTCATCATACTCTCCAAGAGCTGCTTTCCCTCACTAAGCTTCAAAGCTTTAGACATGAAGAAGCAAACCTGGTAAAATCTGCCTGGCAAGGAGCAAGAGAAGACAGAGATGCCAACACAGGCCCTCTGAACAGCAAAGGTATATTAAGATACTAAAGAATGAGGATATCCAGCTTGAAGTAATCCAACCAGCAAGAGACAATCAGATTTCAACACCACTTATGGAACCATTTTGGTTTTGCCCAATACAGTAGTTTAGATTTTGACCTTCTGAAATACTGAAGGTTTTGATTCCTCTGTGCTGTTTGCTAGAACACAGGTTAAACTGAAGGGAAGGAAACTATGCTTATCTAGACTTTTTCATTTGTCATTCTTTCCAAATTCCTTTATGCCTTGCAGATGCCTTCCCTTTTCCCCCTCTTTAGGATTCTTCTGCTCAAGCTTTATTCTGCATCAACTTCTGGTGCCTCTCCAGCCCCCAGAGACATGACAGAAACAGCAAACCCTGAGCTCCCTCCTCCCACGCACAAAAAACCAAGGCATCACATGAATCCTGTGGCTTGTCCCTCCCAGCTGTTTTTTGCCAGTGTCACAGCTGTGGCCCCAGCACCTGGTTTGAGTGTCTCCCCACAGGCAGCTGAGCTGGCAGGAAAACGCCATTTCCCCAGAGCGCCAAGGCTGCGGCCAGCTCCATCTCACACTCCTCCCTGAAAGCCTCCCACTCACACCAAACCCTGGCACTCTGCTGACCTGCCTCCCCACCTGAGGGGGCTGCTTTTACAGCCAAAGCACAACAACACTGCCCACGACTGTGCAGAGAACAAACACCACGTGGGCCTACGTGTGTCTCTAGCAAGCTCCTCCTAGGCTGCTGAGAGCTAGCAAGCAGAACTCCGAGTCCTGCTTTTTGGGTCACAGCTCAAAAAGTTTTGGCTGCTTGACACAACAGGGCTACAATTGTTATAAATGAGAAACAAAAAGTCTCGTTTTCAGCAAAATTTAGACTGCTTTATTTTCTACAGACGGAGCAATGCAGCGCTGGGGAAAACGTGAGGGGTCACCGCCCACTCCACCCTCCATCAAACTTCAGTTTGAAGCTTCTCTTTACAGTATGGTGCCTTAATTTTTGGGTTTTTTGCTGTCATAATTTTGCCAGGCAAGCAGTGGTGGTCATAAACATCCGTAAAGTCTCTGGGCAATGGTCAGTCTCCTGGATAACCATCTGGTCTTGGTAGATAAAACCAGTGAAAATCTGGAAGTCTGGTTTTTACAGATAGACAGCATCGATCAAACAAAGGCAGGAAGTCTGAGCTTGAAAAATCTATCAGAAATTCTGGTTTTGCAAGCTGGTAGTAGACACAACTTATTTAGAAAACATAATATTCATAACAGGAGGATTTAAAACAGAATGGTTTCTCATATATTTTCCTTTATCTAGTGTCATGCTTCACTTCAGACCTAAGTATTCTGGTTTATAGAAACCCCAATACTTCTATGATGAACACAATTCTTTTATCAATTATCACACAATTAACTGCTTGGAGTCGGTGCAAAAACAAGGCACAGGTGTGCCACTGCTGCTCCACACTACAACCCCTCTGGGGCTGAGCCAGCACAGTGAGGGCAGCTCTTGATCTGAAGGGAATGACAGGCCTGCTTTAGATACAGCAAGAAGTCCTCCATGTTAAAAAAACACAAATAGACAAAACAACAACAAAATCCAAAACCAATCAAACTCCTCAAAAACCCCTCCACTCAACATACAAAATCCTCAAACCTATTAATATTTCCAAAACAATGATACTGAGCATGCATCTTCTTAAAGAGGAATCTAATTAGTGAACTGGAGCATAAAGTCAAAATGTAAGCCAATGTTTGCACATTAAAGAATGAGAAATACATAATTAGTGGCTATTCTCACAGTCTGAAGCCAAAGATCTGCTATTCTGAAATGGCTTCACTGTCAGTAATTTCCAACCAAACAGAGGCAGAACTGCAACAGCAGTCTTCAAGCTAAGTAGATCTGACTGCAGATTCAGTGTACGCACTCAGAAAGGCGATGCAATCTAGACTTACACATTGACATCTCAGAGCAAGACGTGTTGTACTGAAACTGAAATGTAGCTGTGGATGTAAATGTTAAGACAGACATTCATAGGCAAAGTTAAATTAAGCCCCACAAAGCATACACCCATAGAACTGAAAGCTTATTAGGTTAAAAATTTCATCAGATACTTGTTTTTGAACTACATTTACGATAAGAGATAAATGACCAAGTATGTAAATTACTTCAGCCACCTGGCAGGCAGAGAAATTTGCTGCAGGGAACAAACAGGGAGTAAATAAATAAATTAAGAATATGTTACCAGGCTGTGAGAGGAAGGACTACAAGGAAATGGACTCTTTTCCCTCCAGCAGAGGTCACAGCAGTCAATAGGAATTATTAGCATCATTCTCATAACACGAGAACAAGCCAAGCTGCCAAATAGCTACACTGCAATAGTATTTTCAAATCCTGAAGAAAATTTCTCTTCAGAAAAGGAAATTGAGCTCCTTCAAGAAACTACACTAGTCATTTCATCTCTCATTATGTATTTTCCTTGTTGGCACATCTAGTCTCAAAAGACCTCTGACAACACTGCAGCCTGATGCAGGGCTTTTCATTGGTAGTGAAAAACACCAGCATAACACAATAGCTTCCTAGAAATTGTAGCCCATTTTTTTTTTCCCCTCCTGGCAAATTGAAATTGTCTAATCATGGCAAATTCATTAACAGAGAAGTTACAAATGGAGTGCAGGGATGCCTGAAGGTTTAACATCCCTAAGTACCTTTTCTCACTGATCAAATATCTGAGCTCACAGCTCTCTCGAGGAGGCTGCTGGTTCCTACTCTCATTTCTGACCACAGAAGATCTCACAAAGTAAAATAAGGCACATTTTTATTTTTGTTTTACCACATAACAAAGACTTGCCCTGATGAATTGTCTCCTTATGATCTGTTTCGAAATTGATGGTAATTGAAAAACTGATCTTTGAAGGAAATGCTGTGCATGCAAAATGCTGATTTGCTAAAGAGAAACCTCAGTGTCTGTCTCTCTCAGATTACAGCTTTACTCCATCTACGAAACACTGACAGTTTATTATGGAGGACACCTATCCCCAGACACCTCTTGCTTAAGTTGTTCATGTGTTTTCTGACAAAGGAAAAAAAACAACCCAACTATATCCACAAGGTAAATCAAATTATACCAAACCTGGTTTCTTTCTTGCTGGAGGAACTATTTGCACACCTGGATGTGGGACACACTAAATATCTGCCTGCTTCAGCTGGGAAACACTACAGAGCATAACTCCCTAATAAACAGGTGAGCTAAGTGGTCCCTCCATTACCTATTTCATGTCTATTGTTTCACAGTATTTAGTTGTATCAGCAAGGTTTTTCAGAAAGTAAATTTAGGATATACATTTTGGGAGGAAGTGAGAAGCAGCAATAGTACCTAGTCACTTGCACTGGCATAGGTTGTAAATCTGGCACTGGATAGCATGTGATGGAAGAAAAAGTACACATGAAATACTGAAATACTACTAGTGCTATGAAGGCCACAGAAAACTAACAGCTTCTTGGACTGGAATGATGAAGAGCATAAATTCTTCTAAGTATATTTTACCCATACATACACCTTTTAATGACAGATTAAACATCTATCAGCACTACCAAAATTTTATTTTACCATTTTCTTTTTTTGCTTTTTACAAAGAGAAAGCCATTTGGCTCATCAGTATATTTGGACTTAGAAACTATAATATTTCTTTGTCCTAAGCATCCATGTGATCAGCCAGTTTCTGCTTTCCAGTTTCCAAATTTCTGGTGAGAAATTATTCAATAAGCAGATTACCTCATCTGTCCTCTTCTCACCACCAGAGGCACATGGCCACCCAGCTGCCAAGGAGCACAACCTTTTGCATCAAAGCCATCTCCATCTATTTTTTTTGTTCAGGAGACATTCAGTAACATATCTGTTCAGGTCACACCCTGCACATTAGCTTCTCCTCTGAATACCTCCCCTGTCAGGCCACCAGCTGGCAGAGGCTTGTGAGCAAACCAGGAATCAAAAGGACAGGCCAGATGTCAGAAGGAGCAACTGCTTAGTGACAGCACCACTGTGGTAGCAAGAGTCATTTCACAGAAATCTTAATTTCAACAACACCTGGCCATGAGCCACAGGCATGTTGCATGAAGTGCAAAAATCTCTGGCTATGCTGAAAGATCAAGAAGTACAGGGCTACGTACTGTGTGACAGTAGACCTTTTTCCTTTTAATAGGGGTATTTGGGGATTTTTTTTCTTTTCCCCCTTCAAATCTGGATGCTCACAGCTCTACAGCACATCCCAGTGTGCAGCATCTTCCCCACAGCCTGTTCCCCCTCAGGAACCAGGGGTCTCATCTCTGCCTACACACCCAGCTCTTCATTTCCCCAGGGACCAGGGGGGCAACACTTCTCACCTTCCTTTGCCCTCTACTTACTCTGCAGGTCAACTGATGGCTGTAGCTGCCAATCCCTATCAAACAGTGCTTAAGGGGTTGACATTTGGCTTTTGGCCAGGAGGTTCAGTGCTCGAAGCAGCTGTTCCCATCTTTGGGGAAAAAGCAGGCACTGGATAGAAACCATTTGCATCTCTGATTCTGATGTACCATCAGACAGGACACACTGATAAGGCATAGAACAATATCCAGAATATGCTCAATGCTCTGTAACTGAAGAAAAAAAATGCATATTTAAAACAAAATTATAAAAATATAAAGGAAAAAAGAAGTAGCTGTGTCATAAAAATGTTTCACGAGATATGAGTTATCACTAAAGAACAGATTGCAGAGATGTTATATTCTTATGAAATCCAACGTGATTCTGAAAGGCTTCATTGTTTTGGTACCTCTTTGAAACTGAAAATCAAATCAATTTATACAAAAATATTTCCCAATTACACCTGCTGCTGCTGACTCCAACTGTTTGGGAAATGTGAAAACATGTAAGTGTGAAGCTATATGGTCTCAGAAAACTTACAGAAACTTATTTATCTGAACTAAGAGGGCCACAAAGATGCACCTCATTTACTGAAGAAGCAATCAATGATCACAAGCAAAGTTAAGAAGTACTAACAGTTTATGTGAAAACAGAGGGAACAAAGTCATCCTGAAGCCAAGATCCAGCCCAGTTAAATGTAGCACCACCCCTTGCTGTATCACTTCTCTTAGCAAACACCCTAAACCAACCCTGACTCACCTCAGCTGAAATTCCTCTTCAGAAGCCTGACACAAAGATGCCCTTTCTGCAGTCCTACTTCCAGCATCCACATACATCCACCACTCCCCTCCCTTTCCTTCTCTATGCTTGTGCTTTTTAAACAGACAATAAATTTTAAACTCCTTAAGGATTGTTTTTTAAATAACCCAGGTTTTTGATGCTGTCAAACACATTCAGACACATTGGCAATATGGAAAAAGATGTTACAGACAAGACAGACAGCCTCAGAAAAAATGAATACATTTTTACAGCATTTTTTTCCCCACTTGATGTCATATCTACACATTTCCACTGCACTGTTTCCTCTCCCATCTGAAGTCCAAGCAAACCCAGAGAAAGCAGACAGCTCTTAGAAATCCTAAATGCTTCTTACATATTTCACTTGAACATTGCCCTCAGAGAGCCTGTGGGAGGTATTCAGAAAAGCAATCTTTGGTTTAGTGATGCTTGTCCCCTTTAGCTAAATCTATTGCTGACACAGAAAAAGTGACTCTTCCAAGGAGTGGGATGCAGAAGCTCTGTCTCTTGGGCAGTGAACTCCCTTTTGGAAGGGCCATTTTCTCTCCCCTGAACATAAGAAAAGCAGGGAGAATGTTCTCTGGAGGATTTTATGTGCATTACCATTCACTGAAGACCCTTCTTAGCTCCTGCTACAGATGACTCCTCACTTAAATTTCTAGCCATATTCTCCTACACCTCCCTACCTAAATCCATCACTCAGCTGTTGCTCTCTAAATATAGCATGCTAACAACTATGAAAGGTGTCTCTAAATATATTTAGTTTACCTAACTGATACTTACTCATCAGTGCCACGTGCAAGGCTGCTATTACTGGATAGCTTGCTACTAACAGAAAAATAAGGAGCCTTTTCATAATGCAGTTAAGTTACAGAAGAGACAGGTAAACATAAATATAATTAAGATAACTTTATGACAGCATCTTAAATGGAGACTCTTCACTGAAGCTTAGCAGCTCTTGTAAGCAAGATGCCCACGTTGCAGAGAATTGTAGTGTGCTTTTAAAATTATATCATGAACTCACTAGCCTGTAAGAGAAAGTATGTCTAAATCTACTATTAAAGCCTACTCCATCTATTAAGTCAGTAGCATCCATTCTTGTAGTGCAGAGTTTTACTATACAAATTACTTCAAAAAAGTCCAGGTTTATAGAACATGGCAGCAAGTATCAGGTATAAGCCCCTGGAGAAACTGGATGAATTCCACTGTATTCATTCCCTGTAGGATAACACATTTTCAAGCTGGATCTGAGAGCTCTCTCACAGTCATATGTCAGTGCCAAAAAGAAGCACATTAAAGGACTGTAAAGCTAAAAATAAAAGTCCTTTAAATAAGACAGAGCTAATGAATTGCTGCAAGTATCATAAATGAGAAAGACCAGTCAGCCACTGATTTACATGACAGCACCACAAGGACTGAGAGCAGAAAGAACACAGCATGCAGACCTAAAAAAAAAGCACTGTTTAGAAGTTTCTTTATTTAGCCATAGTATACACTCTGAAAATGATGACAAACCCCACTTACAAGCAGGTAGACCAGTATGTTCTGACACTGCCTTTCTCACACACCACTCAGAACAAAGTTCCTTTACTACCCTTGATGTAAAGGTTAAATTTCGTTGCTGAAAACAGCATAAGGTGGAAGTTTACTGAGCACTTTGAGACAATCAATGAAATGCATAATTTATTTTAATCTTCCTTCTGAAGTATCCAAAGAAGTCTGTGGATCCTCTCTCCTCCAGTGACAACCTTCCTATGAGAATTTATCTCTAGCCAGACTAAAACCAGCTCACACCATCTCTTTTAGCAATAAATTTCACTTTCCAACTCACAATAGCAATTTCTGTGCCTTCGCTTTCCATAATGCCACACTTCCACCCATATTTTTCCACATTTTTCAATAGCACAATTTAAAAAAAGTTCATCCAGTTTCTTCCTGCTAGAAGAACCATACACAACTCACTCAGAAATTGCCTTTAATTCTCCCTAAATAGAGGGAAGACTAAAAGAACTCTCCAGCTTGGAGTGAGTTTTTCAAAACTTCACATGGGCTACAAAAATATACTATAAATGCCACAGACAGGCTTAAAAATTTAAACTGGAAAGGATATATAAGGGAACTGCTGATCTTTAAGCAGCAAGGAGAATACCACAATCTGGTTGTTACTCTGCTGCCAGAACCCAGCACAACACAGTCCCTCTCTACTCCTACCACCCCTTTTACATCATTACAATGCAATGAACACAGTAGTTGGCAGAAGTGAACCTCTGGAGAAGAGAGAGCCTGAGCCCAGGAAGTTGGCAAAGGAGATATTCACACCAACTTTGTGCAAGACCACAGTTTGTCTGCCTTCATTAAACCAGCACACGACTTCTGTTTGACAAAATCTATCAGATTAACTAAAATAATACATTTTGCTCAGAAAAGAAAATGTTTATAGAGTCAATACTGCACTTTTCCCAGCTATGGTCTTGACCTCAGACCAGTCACAGTATAGGGGATGTTATCAATACCTTTACAGCTATTTTATAATTATATAGTTCATGGTAAGCTAGAGACAGAGATATCCCATTGCTCCCAAATAGAAACTGGAAACATTGTTAGAGGTACTCATGATATTCAAGTTTTACAGCAACCAATAACTTCAGGAGTTGGAGTTAAAAAGGTTTAGGTTTGGTTCTGGTTTATAATGTCTCTAAATAAAAGAGATTGCAGTCACTGAAGATCCTTGGTCTTGCATCAGTAGCTACAGAAAAAACTGGTAGATTCCAGATGCTGAGCTAATGAAAACACACATCTGGACCTGCATTGGGAGGGAGAAATACTTGACCCTAAATGGGATGGTTTCTTCATTGTCAAGGTCCCCTTTAGACAAGGAAAACACCAAAATTTGTGACATGACTTTTGCTTTCTTTTTTTCTTTGTAAACACACGACACAAGCAGACCTGAGCCTCATTTCCAAAGAGCCCAGCTGCAGCTGTTACTCACACACCATACTAAGGCATAATTTCACTTGTGCAAGAAGGGGTAAGGCCAGGGGTTGGCTACAGCTAATGAAGAAGGGCAGCACAGGCCAATCACAGGAGTAACAAGAGCATAAATGTTGTGATTTTAGTCCTTGCCAAGGCTGGATGCTGGTGTTTCCAGAAAGCAAGCACAAACAGCAAACACACAAGCAAGCTTCTTGCACCATGTGGCTCAGCTGCCCAGTGCCATGTGCTCTAAACTAGTTTGAATAGAGAGAAATGAGGTTTGGGGAAGATACTGCTGTTTCTGCTTGTGATAAATATAATATTCAAGACTCTTGTCTTCAGGTAGTATTTTTCCAGGCACTTACTGAAAGAAAATAATAGTACCAAGTAAAAAGAAAAAAACCAAACCAAACAAAAACCGAACAAATAAAAATCACTGAGTGTTACCCTATAATTTCTCTACAATCATGAAATTTTCAGTACAAATCATAGTAATTTATTACATTACCCTGAAGTAATGCTAGCCTGGGCTCATGTCACCCCCTGACACCATCCCAATGTTACCCCAATTAGCCAGGAGGCTGCCAGCTATCAAGGCAGCAGAGGTCACAGTTTAGTTCCTGTACTGAAAGAAAGCATACATGCATACATATGCACATATGATGGTCTACAATTGCGAGTTTCTATTTAAAAGGAAGGGCTGTAGAGCCTGGGCAAGCACATCTAAGTGTAAACACCATAGAAACTGGGTTTTTTACAGTCATTGTGGAGACACCCATATTTTAGATTAAAATAGCCAACTATAGGAAAAAAAATAATTTGTGGAAATATGAATGGCTTACTAGTTGCCACCCTGTAACAAAAAAAAACAAATCAGAAAAGATGAGAGAAATTCTTCTGTTTTCCAGATTCTTAGTTGACTTTTGACAGAAATTCCTTCATCAAGACAAAAAAAAAAAAAGACAAAAAATTGTTTCTCATCTACTTCTTATAGACAGGCAGGCAGCTGTTTTTGTTTGCATGCACAAAAACATCAGAAGAGAAAACCAAAACACTTTTCTGGAAACCAGAAAGCGCAGTAAAGGAATTCAGTACTCAGATTTCAATCCTCAATTTAAAAAAATGCACGGTATAGAAGACAACAGCTCGTTCCAAAACACAGATGGGGTGCTCTCCTGCACTTCTGCACCCAAATTCTTGTGCATATCCCATGCTCTGCACTTTGAAAATGTAACAGGCATGAGTCCAAATTGAAACTTGCTCAGAGTGGGGAATTATTTAACTTCCAATGCACTTTTGTGTAGTCTCAGTTAAGAATAAGTTCTAAGACACACTATTAAAATTGTTATTCAAATTAAAGTTCTCCTGGAAATTGCTGTAGAATTTCTCTCTTTTCTCCTCTCACTTCCAATAACAATTTAGAATATTTATTCTTAAACAATAATTGTAACAAACAGTAATAATTCTGTCAAAGTTTAAAAACAAAATTAGCATAAACTGTGAAACCAAGCTGGAAAGTTGTAAAACAAGCTTTAGTGGCTTCCATACAATTTTTGAGTTTTTCAAGCAAGCTGACTACTCAAACTCTGATTCAGCCATCTATGTTTTCTGCAAGTTCTCTCTTTCAGTTTTCATGTTTCAGTACAAAATATCTAAGAATAGATGCAAAATGTTAACAGAAAGAAGCATAACCAGCTAATATATAACATGTAACCGGCATAAATACCACTACACTTCTAAATTTTCAATCAAAAATAATGAAAAAAATCATAATGGAAAGGTGTTACGCTACTCACAGGTAAAGCTATAGATGAGCAAGCTTCACTCCCATATTTAATCAAGTTTTTTTTTGGTGGCACTGCTGAAATGGGACCCCTGAGACACTCCAGCTGCTGACAGGCATTTTTTATTCTTTTCTAAAAAGACATTCATGTGCATGGATGGACAAGAACAAGCCATGTCAGACTCTGTACACTGAAAAACAAAGTAGTTAAAAAAGCTGGAAGCAATGTTTTGCTATGTTACACACTATGGCCTTATTTTCACATTGCAAATGGATCCTGCTCTTCTTCAGAAGATACAACAGCACAAAGAAAAATGATTATTTTTTTTCTTTCTCTCATTCCCATCAAACTCTCCCCATCCAAAAAGATATTTTTCTTTGTGTTTTCAAGTACCACTCACCATTATTAATGGCCCAGAGCTAACCAAAGAGATGCATCAGCAAATATTGCTGCTCCCACTACTGGCAAAGTCCATCCTCCATCCCATCCAGCAGAGTCTGTCAAAAACTCACATTCCCATCAGCAAGTAGTTTACAAAAGACAAAAAAATGCAATTACACATCTCATGTCATGTCAGAGGAATTGACCTTCAGCCTCACATCACTGCTGCTGCAAAGGACCCCACTTCCTTACAATACTGGACAGCTGCTTCCTCACATCTCTGAGTGAAGCCTCCAGAGGCTAATTAGCTCAACTACATGTTTGTCAATACAGCTTTTAAAACTCCACACACTGCATCAGGTTCACAGAAGAGAACTGTAATTGTTAGTGGTCACTGCAGAGCACAGCAGAAGCCTGTTGAAGCTTTAATACACTCAGCCTTTATTCTAGAAGAAGCTCATGCTCCTGAATTGGAGAGCTGGAACCCCACTCTGTGAAGTCTGGAAACCATCCAGCAATGGGATAGGAATAAAGCTGATTAATTTTTTTTTTCCCCTTGTTAAAATGAACTCTATTCCAGTTGGTAAAATTACTGTGCTCAATCTTTATAAAGAATCGTTCTGCATTGTAGATTTGTTATGGTTCAGCACTTTGGCTCAGATCAGAAATGAAATACAAGCACAGTGAACAACTGTACTTTAGCTCTGCCAGACATTATGAGCTATAGCTCATCAATTAAAAAAAACCCCTCAAAACAAACAAACAAAAAAAACCAAAAAAAAAAACAAAAAAAAAAGCAAACAAAAAAACCAAAACCCAACTACTTGGCTCTAGGGAAGACTTTTGTTCATAGATGAAGTATTTAAAACTTGAGGGCAAAAATAATTCCCAAACCCAACAATAATGCTCATCTGTGTTTTTGTATATGCACATAAATATATAAAAGTAATACTGAGATACTTATTCATCTCTGAAGAACCTGGGTTTTGCTCCCAAGAACCCATGCCAATGTTAGAACCTTTTTTTTCATCTGAAGTGGAAATGCACCAGAAGTCAGAAAAAAAAAAAATTTACAAATAATACACAAGTTTCAGTCACAAATGCAGATTAGCTTCCTCTGGTAATGCCACCAGCCTTTGCAGAGAAACCATTCTTTGGATCCGTTATTTTCTTTCTCATTTAGCATTTTCTGTCTCTGCAACTCTCTGCTTTAATATATTAGGAAGTTTCCCAACTCCTTTTCCTTGAATCCACCATTATCCTCCTTATATGCAATTTTATTTCACACTGAGTCTGTGGAAAATCGGAGCAGAACAGCTGGCTGTTGTTTCTACATCAAAGCCAACTCCATGGTTTTTGTCCATTTGAAGGAAGCAATAAACATCAAACTCACCTTGCATATAGCAGCTGTCCAGATGAAAGAAAATCTTACAACAAGGGTAATTCAGAAATCAGCTGGAAATCCATAACCTTGTACAAACCACTGACAGTTTTTGCAGACTTCCTCTGCAAACCTCAAATAAGTGGTTTCAATAGATTTTCAGGAAAAAAGGAAAACACCTTGAGAATTTCACAAATTCAGCTTTGCAGAGCAGTGATTTCTTTGGTGTAATAGCTACCTACTTAGAACAGGAATGGCCACAAGACTAAGAAATGCCAGTTTCCACTTCATCATTTTCATATATTGCCTATTAGTGCTTTCTAGCATCCCAGTAAAGGGATTTCAGTCCAAAACATTGATATATGTACTCTACAGGGCCCAGGAGAATATCAGTAATGATATACACGCTACTGTGGTGCCACTTTAATTCAAAATAGAATTATGTACAGCATTTGTTTTCTGAGCACAGCATCCACTCAGCATTAATTTCCCAGTTACCAAGAAGGAGGAAAAAGACCAAAAAGAAACAAGCCCACCACTATGTCATCCTTTGACTATAATTACATATATATACATTTTTCCCCCTAATTATTAAATCAGGAGCAAGGTAACAATTTCAACACACTACTATCAAACTATGAAACCACTGAAAGAGACCACCAGGAAACAGCATATGAAAAAGCTCTGAAGAAACATGAGAAGTCTGATAACTAAGACATAAAATTTTCACTCCTTGGCCTCATATTATACATTTAAAATATAGCGAATCTAGATTGTATCATATAAAAAACACTTCGCAAGACGTAAAAAATTGTCAACCCACAGCAACTTAGAGCAGTTTTGTTTGACAAAGCACAGTCACACCTACACCTTTATGAAGTTGGAAATACCATCTCTAAATGGCAGCAGGCCACTGAAGTCCAGTGAGGTGCCCAGTGACCACAGAGCTGTAAGAGCTACAGCTCACATCGCTGTGGACACGAGGCACCGAAGGAGGTGATCCAAGATCATTTCACTGACACCCCACCCTGGCTGGACCCTCTCTGCACCCCACCCTGGTGAAGTGCCAGCAGCTCCAGGGTCTGTGTGGATGTCCCCACTGCCCCAGCCAGAAGGGGGTTCACTGCTGCTGGCCACTGGCTTTTGAAGCAGAAGGGCTGTACAGCATCACTGTCCAGCAGTGCCATGGAGCCAGAGACTACAGTGCTCTCGTGCCCTCTGTTGTAATTCAGCCCCCTACATAAAAAACAAAAAACGGGGAGATGTTGTAATTCAATAAATGAGGTATAAGGAATGTATCAGCAAATCTGGCCATCTTCCGGCTAGCTCCCGGTTCATGTCCCCCTTCCTGTGACCTTTCCCTGTGACCTTGTACCCTACCGGGAGTTCCTGTATCCTGATCCTATCCCCCTGTGTCCTTATCCCATTGGCTGCTAGCCAAAGCCACTCCCCATTCCCTCTCCTGAAGACGGAGATCCCAGGAGGGTTCTCTCTCTTTCCTACTTCCTCCATCGGGCCATGCCATCGCCATAGAATAAAGCTGACAACAGAAAGAGCCTCTTTTGTAATCCTTTTCCATCCATGCTAAAAGATACATTGTCTTATCTTAAGTAATTAGGAAAAGACAAAGTATATTTTAGCAGTCCTCCACAGCACCAAGATCACTTGTTCAGCAGTCCTGAGGCAATTTAACTGTAGTAGGTACTTGAACAAGTTTTTACTTTTAATTAATAGCAAAATATGCTAAAAACTCTTGGAAATCTTCTTTCTAAAATGGAAGATGTATATTAGCTGTCATGTGCAAAAGATTGTATTATTATATTAACTTGCAATATCATATTATAAAATCACAAAATAGTAAATCCAGTACTGACAAGTCCACCACTAAACAGCATTCCTAAGCACCACATCTACAGGTCTTTAAAATACCTCCAGAAAGGGCGACTAGAGGCATTTTTCATTATAGAGTTTTATTAAAACTGAGAAATCAAACTTGTCTAGCACCATAAACATACACAAATTTTTCATTAAACACTGTTTCTTTTACAATAAACAATTTTTTTCTTTTCTTCTTTTTATTCTTAAGTATTTGATATCAGGTGCTAAAATTATTTCTATTTAGGGTATATGGCAGGTCTTTTTTGTTTCTGAAACAGTATAGACAGCTCCTGAAATTCAGAAACAGTTTTCTCAGCTGAGAACTAGAGAATCCTACTGACTGCAGTTAAGATGGTCAACAAGCAGAAGTTTATTCAGATCTTCTTTAGAAACCAAAGATTTTTCTACAAAGAGATTTTTAAAAGTATATGCATAAATACACATGAGACATGCACTGATTTATTTATGACCTTCCAATTAGCTTTATACCTTTTCCCCCAAGCCCAAAACTAATCCTGAATATGGAAGTGACATTTATAGTTTCTGCATCTTAATTTTTGAGTGGGCAAAAGGCAAAAAAACTCACAAAAAAAACCATGACTGTGAAAAGATTTTCAAAGACTAAGAAAAATTTGGCAAGATCTGCAGCAAGGACTTCATTGCCCTGTTGCTACCTTCTGCAGTGCCTATAGCCTCATCATCCCTTTTCATATCCATAAAGCACTGACTTCAATGAACTGTTTTCATTGGCAAACAACTATTCAGTTTCTTAGAAACTCTGTGCAAAAAGTACTGAGTCATAATTACCCTTTGATTTCACTCACAGCATTTTTCCCCAACAGCTGCAGCATCCCCTTCAATGAAATCTGACTGATGTTTATTGCAGATACTCAACCAAATACAAAATCCAGTAGTTTAGTACAACTGCATCCATTCAAGAACCCTATACTTTCTTCACAGATTAATAGCAACACTCTAAATCCAAAGGATTTACAATTCAAAATTCAAAGGATTTACAACTCTTCAGCATCTGAAAAGAAGAATTTTTCACCCAATACCAAAGATCTTGCACAGAAGTAGCTGTCTTTAGACATTAAGCTGCCTCTCTTTCCCTAAAAACAACCCTGGAGAATGACTGTATCTAGGAGAACAGCTGTGCAAAGAGGCATCTCATGTCCACTTCCAATCTGACCACTCACCAGGAAGGGCTGAGCTCAGTCCTTCCTAGAGCATGAGCACAACTCTGAGCCTTTCCCTCCCTGTAGCTCTCAGATGGGTGTGAAAATGGCCCAAACCTTCCTGAATTACTACAGCTTGAACTTTAAAAGTAGCTTCAAATACAAAATCTATTAATAATTTAAATTTGTAATAGCTACCTTCTTGAACTAAATTTTATCTAAGAAAAAAAATGTAAATTAGGAATATTCTGTAAGTTACCATTTCCTTTTAAATTTTCCAGAGATATTTATATTTTTCCTGAACTTGAGCTTCTGAAAACCTCTGAGTTGCTAGGTATCCTCAACACTCCCAGTACAAGATTTTTTTTCCCCAGTACTACAAAATGGACAATTTCATGGGCATCAGCAGGGAAGTTACACTTTCCTAAAAAAATGTTAACTGATTTTACTTTCCATCTCTTCTAATACACCAGATTACATCTTCCCTGGGACAGCTCAGACATATCCTCCAATAAATGGCTAATTCATCTACTGCCATCCTGAAACAACACAGGGATAACCACACAGCCCCTTTGACATTTCTCTACCATTGAGGGAAAGGCTGCACTCACTCACAGGTGTGGTGTAGATTATAACACACACCCAGAGAGATTATTTATGTTCTCTGAGAAATATGAATATTATAAATATTGAGAACTGCCTGACAGCTCTCTTAGAAACAAAATTTTTAAATTTTTAGAAGTGAAAGATGGACATGCAGAGCTGCCAAATGACTTGTTGGTTTTATAGAACTAGAACACTCTAAGCTTATCAGCAGAATCAACTATGCAATGGTATTGAAAGCATCCTGTTTATACACAGGAAGATGGGCTGTCATCACCTTCATCTTTCTTACAGGTAGTCAGAAAAAAGGATTAACTCTAACTTGCTGCCCAGAGCAGTTATGGACTCACCATTGCTGGAGGTGCTCAAGGCTAGGCTGGGTGGAGCTCTGAGTATCCTGCTGTAGTGAAAGTTTTCCTCTGCCCTTGGCAGGAGGGTTGGAAATAGATTATCTTCAAGACCTCTTCCAACCCAAACCATTATATGATTCTTTAAAATGTGATGTTAAGACTTAATTGCCAAATATTGCTCTAAGGTTATATTAAAATTTTAAATTCCATTGACTGTTTGGGTTCTGGACAAGAAGCTAAGGCAGTTCTGCAAGCAAAAACAAAATATTTGCCCATTCAAAGCCAAGAAAAACAATTTCAGAAAAGGAGCAGAGCTACAGCAGTGACATGACAATGTATCACTTGGAAGTAAACAAAAGCATTAATCATCAGATTTCAGAAAAGCAAGAGACTATGTTCTAGTACTGAAAGTTAAGTAACATTTAAGATAGCATTGGGATTTGACTCCCAGTTCTCAAAAAAAAAAAAAAAAGAAGTTCAAAAATGAGTTGATTTTAAAATAAAATAATTCTTTAAAAATTCCAACACACAAGTTCCAAACACTGCCAAAACAGCAAAAAATTCAGTGCAGTCCAAACCTGCCACGTGTATGGGATAGGAAGAGGCTGTTGTAGTGGGTTGACTCTGGCTGGGCTCCAGACACCCACCAAAGCTGCTCTATCACTCCTCTCTGCTGCTGGACAGGGGAGAGGAAACATAACAAAACTTGAGATAAGGGCAGAGAGACATCACTCACCAAATAGCTCATGCTGGAGCAGGTTGTGTCTGAAGGACTGCACAGTACAGAAGTGTTACCCATGTAGGAGCAGTTGATGGAGAACTTTCTTTTCCCTGAGCAGCATCAGGAACAACTTGAGCTGAACTGACCATAACCCCATTCCATTTCTGCCTGCAACACTGGAGGGCAAAGGTAGAGCTGGGAAGGCAGGAAGGCTGGGGAAAGAGGTTTGGTTTTTTTTTAAGATTTATTTTACTTCTCATTATCCTGCTCTGATTTTGCCAGTAAGAAATTCAGTTATTTCCAATTCGAGTTTGTTTTCGCCTGTGATGGTATTTGGTGAGTGATGTCTCTGTCTTTATCTCAAGTTTTGTTGTGTTTTCTCTCCCCCATCCAGCTGCAGAGAGGAGTGATAGAGCAGCTTTGGTGGGTGTCATTACTATCATTCCTGCATGGCTCAGCCTGGTCCATCTTGGAGCCACCAGGAACTGGCTCTGCCAGACACAGGAAGGTCCTGGCAGCTTCTCACAGAAGCCACCTGTGTAGCTCCCTGCTACCAAGACCTGGCCACCCAACCCAAATACAGCTGTCCCACCCAGGAAGGATGAGTGTCTTTAAACTTTTTTACAGTACTGAAAGTGGTGCAAGTCTCAAAATGGATCACTTTTTTCCCCTTTCAAACACTGGCACATGACAGAGCTGCCTGTCATTTCACACTGCACCAAGCTACAAATACAGTCAAATCAGAGCATCTGACAACCATGGGGTCAACAAAGCAATGCCATGGACCACAATAATTCTCCAGGCTTCATATCATGCCTTTTTCCATTACAGGCCCTTTCACCCAAAACTGATCACATCTGGGGTTTCCAAAATTAGCTGCTGTAAAAGAGATGGGAGGGGTCAGTATGCAAACAAATCTTTGTGGAACTGAGTAAGCTGTGTTCTGCTCACATAATACTTTCATTCAAACATAAAATCAAATCATGCAATTTGGAAACCTGTTAACAGATACATGGGAGACTCACAGGAGGCATTTACCTAGCTCTGGAGCACACCTTACAGTCTTAGCATTCCAGATTTACTCTGATTTCAAGTGTCACTGCAGTAAACAAACACACAGAGCCCAATGCAAGATTGTTTTCTCTAGTACAAAAAGCAACAAAAACCCAAACAAAAACAAAACTAACAAAAGCAAGCAAAAACAACAACAAAAACCCCAAGAAACAACAAACAAAACAAAAGAAAACCACATTCCAGTACTGAAATGCTTTGGAGGCTGCATAAGCTTATTGACCAATGCTTTGTTTACTCCCAGTAGTGACAGCAGGGCCACCTGGTTTCTGCCCTTCACCTGAGACCACTAATGCAATCAAGTTGTCCAAGGAAGCACACACAGAACATGTCACTGCTTACAGCTTCTCTACACTAAATCATCCAAACAGAGCTAGTCAACCCCAAGAACAGCTGCATGTGAGTTTGTGTTATTTCTTTAGGAACCTCCAGTCCAGAATGTCCATGGAAGAATGTCTGAGCAATCTGAAGGCAGTTTCACTAACACAAACACTACACATGTCTGTTTTGCATAGACAATTCAATACCAGCTCTCAACACATATATCATATATTTATATACATAAATAACATCCATGCACACACACATTTTTAAAGTAAAACATCACTATTCTGAGTATTTTACCAGAGCAGATCTCCTGAGGAAATACTACAGACTACTTTCACTATGTAAGCAAGACCTCACAACCAGGAACATAAACTTTCATTGCAGCAGTTATTTTTAAGACTTTTTATCCTATCTCTGAGAAAAACAGGGGGAAAAGTAAATAAATTAAATAATAAAAAATGATAAATCACCATAAAAGTCCTGTAAAGAGTGCCTTCAAAATTAAAAAAAAATTAAAAACGGGGAGCATGTGCATGCAGAGGAAGAGAGGCAGGTAACACCTCAAATGCATTTGTAACACAAGACTTCCCCTAATGTTTCAGACACAGCTAAAGAGGAGCCCTGCTGAAATATTGAAGGAATTTATTTCTGACATTCAGCTATATAGAGAGATGGTGACTGTGTGTGTGTGTGTGTCTATTGCAAGGTTGGAGAGTTAAACCAATGTAAAATTAAAATACTTTAAAAATTCCTTGGTTCTTCTAAATCTCTTCACTGTGAGAACAATGTGAGACCAAATCCAGTGTGCACATACAACCTTGCCTTTTGTTTCTAAAATTGACAAGTGATGCTTTTAAATACCCTTAAGACAAGATGACCCTGTGCTTCACCCAAAAGAGTGACTGTGACACTCCCCCATGCAGCCACTCAGTGCATTAAGGAGAAAATTATCAAGTTCAGTGAGCTGTTATTTTTTGAGACAGCAAACAAAAATAATGAAAACAAAATATGCATATTGAAATCTAATTATTGTTAATAAATGTTCTGATTTGTAAATGCTGGATCTGGGGAAATTTCTCATTTAATACAGCCCTAAGCAAAGTTAAAGCTGTGGTGCTGTCAGAGAGAGAACAGGAAATGATACAGAGAAGGCACATCCTACCCTCTTTTATCTTCTAGAAAAATACAATCTAACCATCCTCAGATATAAAAAAACTTTCTAAGTCACCTATGAAGATGTAAACTTGATTGTAAAAACTGCATTAGTTCAATAGAATTCTGACCTGTGCTACGCAGCCATCCAAAATCTTGCCAATGATCTTTTCAACACCAGCTTCAATAAACACGGCCAGCAAATAAATATCCAATAAACAGCAGTTTAAACAGCAGTCAGCTTAACCTTTCCCCTGTCTTTAAAAAATGCCAGACTCTTCAGTGTTTGCTCAAGACTCTTCTTTTACCAGTGTTCAATTTGAGTGAGCCGGTGCAAATGCACTGTTCATCCCCTCATGAGAGGAGGATGCATTTATGTGAAACATGAGGAGAATGCCTAATGCTGAAACATTCTCCCTGCATCCTCAATGAGATTTTATTACAGGGCTCTCTTTCTTCCACCCTGGCGTGTGTCAGCATGCCTGCAAGCACTCTACTTCTTTTAATGCCAGACACTACCTGTACACTTGTATTTATGCTTGGTACACACACACCCTCTATCACACGTGCTTTATGACCCCACAGGAGCTACTCAAAACATTATCAAACCTATCCAAGTGATAATAGGAAGCAATGGCATAGAAATATAGATATACTGCTAATAATCCATACAATTAACTTTCCGGCTACTAGGAATCAGATTTAAACTCTTTTGGCTTTCAAAAACATTAGGGGCTTGAATTTTCAAATGTGCCTAAAGGTAAGTCTAATTTCTAAACTGGCTCTGTGGTCCTCAGAGAAAAACCTGGCAGTTCAATTAAAGTACAAATAAGTTTTTAACTTAAAGCTAGTTATTTTTTTTCCTGTTGTATCAGAGATCCATATGACAAAAATGTGTAATGTCTCAACTTGTCAAAAAACATATTATGAGTTAAAAATCTTTATTTTAAAAAAAACCAAACAAACAAGGAAAAAAACAAACAAAAAACTCCTAGACCACAACAAACCTCCTAGACCCCTTGCAACTCTTTGAAGACCATTACTAGTCTAACTTCAATTTTTGGTTAAAGAAGACTTATGGGAAGAATGGCTCTTACCAAGATCTGTGAATATCTTGGGCTGTGACAACTAGATTTAACCAGCTTTGATAAATAATAGACGAGCCTGGCAAACATTCAGTTTTTCTAGTCCTCCACCTACATCGTTCTACAGTTCCTGATGATACATTATTTATATTTCAGGAGCATTCTCCACGAGGTAATCTCCTTCTACACCAAGTAGGAAAGAAGTCTCTGTTGCAAAAATCATTCATTCCAAGACAGCAAGGAAGTAAAAAGTAATTATTTTTTTAAAATTCAGTTTTTAGTCATAATAAAAATGCACATTACAAGTAATGGGACAGAGAAGCTGCCATTCTAAGTGAAAATTTCTTTGAAATACTAAGTTTGAAAAAAGTGCTATCTATAGCAATACCTTTCACTATTGTCTTTGATACAAATAATAAATAGGTCAATAAAATGAAGTCTTAAAAATATAACTCATCTTGATGGGTCCTGTATCTTCCTTGCATTTCCCATTTCTTTGGGGTTTTTTATTCTTTTCACTATATAGTTAATATATATTTATTATATACACTCCTATTAACACCATGTTTCTCATTCTGTCAGTATGCCTTTACCAAAATTCTGTCTTTTATACCACTTACTCTGCAAGATTGATCCCCAGGATTTTCTGGAGTGTCTGACTGTTTGGTTAGGGATGGGGTAAAAGGGATTTACACCACATACCCCCTCACTCAGCCCCACAAAGAAGGACAGGAGTTTCAGAAAGGTCTTGCACTGCTGGAAATTAAATTTTCTTAATAGCTGCAATACAACAGGGCGTGTTGTGGTGAGTTATCATGAAAGTCATCAGGGGCTATATGGGCTCATATGCCCAACTCTCAGTACTCCCAGTGTGATAAAGTTATTCTGTTTAAATTCTTGATGATCCTTCAATTTTATCAAGCAAGACTGCTGGTAATTTCAAAAGAATAGAAAGACACAGCTCCAACCAAATTTATTTTAGAAAGCATCCAGCAGTGGAATAAGATGATAAAAAGAAAATATTATGGAAATTTTTTTGGAGTCTTCCTATTCTATCTACTATTGTTGAAGCCATGCCATTATCTACTTATCCTTTTAGTGGATAAGAGAAGATGATATCATGGAAAAACAGCAGCCTACCTTTCTTAGAATAAAGGTAAGGAACTTCATATCTTTCTGGTTAACACTCGATGCAATGTGCAGAGGAAGACAAAAACATGGAAACTGCATTACAGAAAAATTATAAATTTGAGAACACAATTTTGAAAAATTAAACTATGGCAAATAATTGCTCTCCAGATAATTATATTAATTTTAAGTTACAGACATAAATATTACAAAATTTCAAATTGAGATACAGAGTAATAACCTACCAGCTATTCTGGCATGAACCAAGATTGAATTTTTCTACCTCCTGGCTTCACCCTGAGTTTTTAAGCAATACAGGCTGATGTTGGCAAAGGCTGATATTAAGTTAATTAGTTATACCTAAGATAAGTGTATACATGCATAAGTGTTTGCTGAACCAGTCCAGCACTTTCATTGGTATCTTTTTTCCTCCCCTGTATTACTGACTGCAACTGCAGACTTACAATGAAGAATGAAAATATTTTCCTTCTGTATAGGCAGAGTTGCTGATTTCATGTGCACTGTACCTTTATACTCAAGGAAATGCTCACTAGATAGCACAGAAATTCCCATTTTTTCTTATTCAACATTTAATCACTTACTAGTGATTTCCAGTATCAGCTAGTTCCACATTTTTTTCCTATTCAAAACAGCATTTCAAGCTTATTATTACCTCTTCAAATATGGGGGAAGTTGTAGGAGTTTTTGTTATAGAGGTTGGGTCAAAGCTTAAGGCCCCCATTTATCAAACATTCTGTCCCTCCAAATAAACAGAAGAAAGAAAACAAAACCAAACCAATCCACCTTAAAAAAAAACCCAAAAAAAAAACCCAACAAAACCACACACACACAAAATAAAAATATGGAAAAAACAAACAAAAAACCAAATAAAATAAAAAATATCCCCTTCTTTCCTATCTGAAATAGAAGGCAGGCAGACAAGAACTTGATGGCAATTAGATATGCTGAAACCTACTGACTGCAATACAACTTAATTAACATTATAGATGTAACATGGTGTAAGAGGGGAAAAATCTAAGCTGAAAGGATGTCAACTCCCTGGTAGTTCAATATTTGATTTGTTCATTTTTATTCTCAGCTAAGAATTGACCCTCTTTCTAGTGTGCCCTTCACTGAATAATTACAGAAGTAATAGGTGTTTTGTATTCAGATCAATACTTTTCTATTTTGCCTGCTGAGGAAACTTGTCATTTCAACTGCTTTACCTTTAGTCACAACCAACACAGATGTGCAACAGGGAGGCAGTGTTCAGACACAGGAACCACGTGCACAATCCAAGAGCTGTTCTCTTATGCCAAGCTCCATTTACCCCATTTCAACTGGCTTAAATCCCAAAGTCCTATTTCCTGCTATTATGTCTCAATTGTAAATACAGGGACTGAACCACAGGGACTCTCAGCTCTGTCAGACCAGCTGAGCTGGTTCTTTGCAGAAGGCCCCAGCCATGTCCCAGTTTCATTCCAGGTCACATACCAACCTATGCACCAACAGGTGAATAAACACTATGTTCTTATTTGAACCAGCCAATTATTCACCCAACACAGCATTTTCTGCTTGTTTGTCTACAGAAACTCAAAAGATCATGCTGACTGCCAAGAGTGGCCAGTTAAGAAGAAAAACTCAAAGAATAAATGTCCTGATGGATTGATAAGAAACCTTGAAAACATATGCAGCTAGAAGGGGAAGGGGAGGAAAATTCAAACAATTTTCATGCTGTAGAGTAATAACCCAAAATACCAATTTTGCACAGAGATTTGTAATTAGAAGATCACTGCTTAACTGAGTGAGTGCTCTGCCACTTGTAAACAGTTTTTCAAAGAGGTGATCTTGGAAAACACTTTATACAAAGTATAAAGTAGCAGAGAAAATTAAACTCAGAACTTCATTAATCTAAATTAATCTGCTTAATTCTAATACAGCCAGTAGAAGTTCTCTGTCTGGGAGTATGCATCTTTTTAGCTCTGATTTAGGATGGGGTGATTGCTTGAAAACATGAAGAAGAGCCTGGGTGACAGCACAAACCAACGCAAAATGAAGAATTGCAAGGGGACATTCACAGTTCCATTTGTGAGTTTAAGGACCAGAAATTTAAAAATCTAACTCAGTCACTAAAATACCACTAGATTTCAACAGAACCAAGACATCTTATGCTGAAACACCACAGATTTTAAACTTCCACACATTTTTTCCTATCAATAAATAGAACTATTCAGAAAGTCACTGTACCACTGTCCATCTATCCAAATCACACAAGTCTTTGGAAGCATTATCATTCCACAAGACAATAACTCTGTTACTTCACTTTACCCAAGGTAAGAATCCAACAGAGATGAGAAGCTGGGTGTTAAGCAGTTATTAAATCAACTGAAAAGCAAGAGATATGGCAGCCTTGTTTCCTGTAGTCCTGATTCATAAAGCTGCCAGCAGTAGAGCTACCATAACTTACATACAACAGGATTTTCCACTTTGACATTGAGTATCCTGAAAGGTGACTCTTCGTCCTCTGGCCAGTTGTTGGGGGATGGAGAGAGTTGTGTTCTGGGTGGGTTTTCTTTTTTTCCTTCTTGTTTCTTGGGGGTTTTTTGTTTGGTTGGTTTTGTTTGATTAGGCTTTTTAATTGCATAGTCTTTTTAAATTTTTTAATTTTAATTTTTTACTTGCATTAGGCTTTTTTATTGCATGTGATTTATGTAGCAAAATGTAACTTTTTAAAATTTCTAACTCAGGTCTCCTAACTCTTCAGGGAAAAAAAAAAGTCTAAAATTTTCAGATTTTGAAGTCTGAGAAAACAAAACAACAGCCAAAATTTAATAAACAAATTTTTGGGCAATTCCCACTTAGGAGGAGAGTTGGGATGTGAAGACACCCAAAGGGATTTATGCACAGATACTTTTTTAATACCCATCTAATGTTAGAGCTTCATTATCACCCTAGACCACCAGCTTACCTGCACATTAGTAGTACTGTGGAATGGGAGAGATTTCCAAGTCCATCATCCATCCCCACCTTGCCAGACCACTGTTCCCTGCCTACATTTGAAAAAGGGCCAGTAAGACACAACTGAGCCTATGGCTTACATAAAGTACTCCAAGTAAATCCATCTGCCAATACACATACTAGAAACCCTAATCAATAGTGGGGTTTGCATGTTTGCACAGCTGTTATAGACAGACACTCTCATCACTGCTATTTTATCTGTATTTTTTAATAAAGTGTATGACTGTCAAATCATTGCCTTCTTCCTCCTCATTCCATCTGTTTGCAATTTTTACTTATTTGCATCATTTCTCTTCACCTTTAATTTCCTTTATTATTTAACAACTTTCTCCATCACTTCCACTAGGCTTTCCCACCTCTCCTTTTGCTGCGTGCTTTTCTTTTCCATCTTACTTTGTGATTTCCTTATACATCACTCTTTTTGAACCTGACTTTTTTATGATTCCCTACTGTTTTTAAGAATTGGATTTGTAGACTATCTCAATTTGAAAGGCACCCACAATGTTTGAGGTCCAACTCCCCTGTTCCTTGTAGGACTACTC
Source organism: Luscinia megarhynchos (assembly GCA_034336665.1). Lineage (NCBI taxonomy): Eukaryota > Metazoa > Chordata > Aves > Passeriformes > Muscicapidae > Luscinia > Luscinia megarhynchos. Next base: position 18,811,391 of record JAPFBE010000003.1, read on the forward strand.
AATACTTTGGACACTGCTCTCAGGCATATGGTGTGATATTTGCAGTGTCCTGTGCAGAGCTAGCAGTTGGATTTGATGATCCTGATGGGTCCCCTCCAACCCAGCATAATCTGTGATTTTTAAATTCTAGGCCCATCGTGAATGTTATGATCACCAAGACATTAAAAGGTGACATACAGTAGCATAAAATTTCTTCTTGTGGAAAATTAAATTTCCTGTTATTAAGGAAGAGCCTAAGGATTTGTACCGTGACTGCCATGGGACTGTGCACTGTCTCAATGCAGAACACAGCAACCTCCTATTAGCAATCCTTCTTCCTCTAATTGAGATGCAAGTATCTCCTCTTGTGAATCAACCCACTCCAGCCCCATCCCCCAGCAGGGTTACAGTGCAGCAGCTCCCCGAGAGGAGGTCAATGGATGGTTATTGCTCACTTTGAGGTACAGAAGACCAGTCTCCATCACTTTGAGTAGGGTATTAATGACATTATTCTTGGGCCCAAAAATGTAGGACTGATGTGAACGTTACTGGCTTTTTTGAGAGCCCATTTCATTGATTAACTGTACTCACAGCTGTGAGGCTCTTTTCAATATTCAGCTTAATTATGCCTTTGCTGACGCCTAAAGACCATTACTTCTTCAAATGGTTATCATGGTCAGCCATCTAAATGTGTTTATTTTGCAGGAAATGAATAAGGGATGCATCTAATCACAATGCAAGTGTTACATAGCTTCACAACATTTTTGTTGTCTGGCATAATGAGCAACCTCAGAATAGGCACTTGTCTATTGGCACTGTCACTCTGTTATAGAATTTCCATTCATTTAATAGCTCCAGGCTGGCAGCTAAAGCAATCATGAATGGCCAGAAAGGCTCTGTCCACCAAAGCCAGACCTTCATTCAAGCTCAGACAATTCAAAGCACACTCCAGCTCTCCTACTAAAAAGATCTGGGATTTAAAGATTAAAATTTGTAGAGAAACTAAACATCTGAAAACTAAAATCAGAATAAATGGAGACTCCTGCGGTTGGCCTGTCACAAGCAACAGGCCAATGAGAAAGGCATTGATGGCAGACCAGCACACAGTTACCTTCCACTCAGCATGTAAAACCATCCCTGCTGCTAATGAAAAGGGTTTTGCCCTCCTACTTGCAAATGCCACAACTAAGCATGAACTCCTTTTCTTTTCTGATGCCAAAATATGCTGTTAATTTAAACTAGCAAAAATATCTTCTCTCCAGAGAGGAAAGAGAAGAGCGCTTTTTCAGACAGGAGTATATTCTCCATTGTTCATACTAATCCAACAGTGGGCAACTAGGTTTGCTTCCTTCTAAGCACAAAACCTAGTGAAGTATTTCCCCTGTACCTCCCTGAGAAGACAGCTTGCTCTCTGGCTGTTTGAGCTGAGAGGAGCTTCCTCCACTTAGGATGAAATACCCCAATGGCCATCATTTAATTTTCTGCTTATCATTCCACAACCTAAAAAAAGTGTGTATATAGTCTCTGCAGCTGGCTGAAGGAAAATTAACTTCTTTTCTTGCCTCCTGGTGAGTCACCACACCACTAGAGATGTAAAAAAAAAAATTTATTTTATTTAAATCTATATTTTCTCCACATTTTTCTCGAGGCTGTGTATCCTTTGGAAGTCTCTGAGCAATATCAATTCTCTTACCCCTTCTGCTACAGTATTGTACAGTAACAGAATTTGCCTCGTCTTCCTTAAAATAGGTGAAACTGCCAACTCACAGAAAATCAACAGCCTTTGGTACCTGCAGTGAACTCGGGCAAAACAAAGTGAGAGCTCAAAGTGCTACTGAAATGTACAGACATGTGGGGAGGAATATATCAAACACTAGGGAACAGGAGATAAATACAAACATTTATGTTACTATGAAGGGCACATAATTAAATATGCAATTAAGCAGGAAGTCACTTAAGAAGAGAATAATTCAGAAGAGCGTAACTGAGTACAAAATGCAATTAATTCAGAAAGGAAATAAGAATTAAAAAGTAATTATTATGTTTTGCAAAGGCAGAATAAATGTAACTGAATCACACCATTCAGTGCCTTGTGGCTTGAGCTTTTTTGTTCCTTTGGTTTTTGTTGGTTTTTTTTTCTTACTGTTACTGGATTTTTTTGGGTTTTTTTTAAGTTTAACTAGTGGATCCTCATATCTCCCCCCCATAATGTCCTCCCAAATCAATCCAAAAATAGTAATTAAAAAATTTCCACTTCAGCATCCCAATATGCCTTAGGGTAACATCCCATGTAACGTCATGGAAATAGGAAGAAAGCCAGCTATCAAATAATTGACCACTGCTCAAAGCACTTACACTCAGGACCTGGGTCCTGGTTTCCTACAGGACAGAGACTTTCAGTAAAAGCCATTGTGCCATAAACATAATCACACCAATTGATTGTAAAGACTGGTTAAAAGCTATTGCCTGTGACAGACCAGGTAAGGGTCTGTGTTCAGGGACTAAACAAACTGAATTTGCGCTTGAAGTATTTTGACCTCCATCCCACAGGTGCTCCCAGCAGAGCTTCAGCAATGAATACTGAAGCCTTTTTTTCTCCAGCCTCTATTTGAGACTGCACATCAGCTCCTGAGGTACCTCCCTCTTTTGCACTCAGAAAGGGAAATCCTCCCCAACCCTCAGTAACAGCCCCCAAGGTGTCTGCTAAGAGGGCAGGAGAAAGACAATATCTTTTCCAACAGAAGCACATTTGGTAGCCTTCAAAAGGCAGATGGGGTAGTAGTGAATAGTAGGGCTATTTCAAATAACACGCAGATGTCAGATGACAAAAAGAAAAAAATGCTTTAATACAAAAAAAAACTTAAAGTGTCAAGTGCCTTCATGCAAATCAGATTATACAGGGCACAGGGCAAGCCAGCAGCAGCAGAACATGAGCCTAAAATGCAGCAGCAGCTCATGAAGAGGAGCAGCAATGATGTTCACCAACTCCATATACACCTCAGGATTACCCCTTCAGATCTCTGTAACACTTCCAGCATTAAGTCTCATCCCAACACAGTCCCTCTTCCAGGGACCCTGGGTTTCCTTTTTACTGCAGCATACTAAACCAGAACATGCCATACTTTTTGGTTTGCTTTTATATTGTGTCAGAAGATACTAAACATGTAGACCATCCTCTAAAGAGAGCTGCTTCAGCACCAACAGTGCAGTAAAAAACAGCTACAAGCTGTTTTTAAAAAACTACCTACAAGCACTAACAAATCCTAGAAATAATTTTATTACATGTTACTTTATATTAGATGCCCATAGCAAGCCAATTTTCTTCAAGCAATGTTTTTGAAGATAATTCTCTCTTCTTCCAAAGCCCTAATAATCTTTCAAAAGAGAATAATGACCTGGATCTGACCAGATATAGTATAAAGTATTTCTGCAGTTCACCACATTTTTAATTCACTTTGATGTGTGAGCCACTGTATAATTCACTTTCATGATCATTTACACAATTAGGTTTACAGAAAACACACATGCTAACCTTCTGGAGAAACTGAATTTTAAAATTCATTACCAATATGCCTTCCTACCAAAACCTTTAATACAAAATAGTTCTCAGCTGAATCAGGGAATTTAATAGATAATGTATTTATCTTTGGTCAAAATAGAGTACAGGAGTTAGCATGCTGGTAGCAAAGTTGAAGCAGGAAAGCCCAAAATTCAGTATAATTATGAAGAACAGAACATTTGGAGAGGGCTGGTGCTCAGTCAGTCACATTGTGAACAAAGAAAGACAAAATTTGTTAAATAAATTATTCATTAGTATTTAACAACTTGGCACTGGATACAGTATTTGTCTTTTGGCAAAAGAACAGTGCTATGAATCCATCCTCTTGTAACTGCAGTGCTGAAAAAGTTCATGTCATTTATTGACAGGTTAATTTATAATATCACCTTAATTAAAATAAGATTGTCTTATCACTTTCTGCCTGAAATGCAACTGCAGCTGATTGGGAACACTGTACCTACAGGCTAATGAATGATTTCAAGCAGTTCAGTGCCCAATTAATACCAGCGTCTGGTTTGGAGATTGCTTCCCCTGTCTGAGCATTAGTCCTTTATTAATTACACTTTTACTTAGTAGTAACACGAAAGTTTCAGTCTTGATGTTATCATTCAAGCAAAAATACAGATAATAAAATGGTCAGGACCTGGAATTCGTATAAGCAGGAGCAAACTTTGTATCACTTGCCTGTGTACAAAACAAGGTATGAAACTTTTCCTAGTCTGATTTCAAGAGTCATGCCAGAATACCAGCTGGAGACATGGGTAAGAGTCCCTTGTGTCCAGGAAGAGTGACCCACCTACTTCCACCTGGAGCATCCTGTCTGAAGCCAGCTTCATGATGGACCAAACTTTGGACTAAAGGCGACTTCTTGGTGCCTTCTTCAAGAAGGCAGCTTTCTCATCTGATCTTTGCCTTGAAAAAAACAATTGAATAACTCAGATATTCAAGATTTGGTGCAGCTGGAGGATTTGGGACAGGGCAGCTTGGGGGGTGTGGAGGAAACATCCTTTGACTTATCACAATCTCAGAACATGTCAGATGAATGGACCAACATTTACCTCCTGCCTGCTTATTAACATTGAATTTAGAGTAGTCAAGCATGATTTCTGAAATAAGTTTATTTTCCCATAAAATGTTCATCACTAACTCTACTAGCATTACAATACCATTAATATATTACAATTAATATTAATTTTTAAAAAAAAAAAGAGGAAGTATAAACTCCCCACCTGGCTTGGTGTTTTAAACTGTGAACATGGGGGACTTGAGAGTACCTTAGTCACATATTGTACACAAGCTCTGTTATTCTTTAGGAAAGGATAGTGCCATTTCCTTAAGGCATTCTCTACAATGACACCAGGCAAGAGATATTAATTTGGGGTACCAAATGGACACTTGAGAATGCAACAAGTACTCATTTCTGAGAGTGATTGATTCACTAGCTGTGTTAAGCTCTGTAGTTGCCAATATTTTGTTCACTGCTCCTGAGCACAACATGCACTGAATAAGTTAATAAAGAAACTAGGAAAATGAAAAATAAATAAACAAAGAAAAAAAGACAATAAGACAAGCACTACCTTTGCTGCATAGCTGTGATACTATCCTATATCTTTTCCCTTAACTTTTGAGTGCCAATTTGAATCCAAATACTAGAAAGCTTCACAAAAACGCTTCAATGACTTTACATATGCTCCTACCTGAAAATCTATAGGAAAAAAAAGGCCAATAAAATCATACTTTTGCTTCTCATGAATGCTCAATTTTAATTAAATGTCATTACTCCAACTGGATGACACTTCATCTTTCTTTCAGAAGCTAGGCAGAAAATCTATGATTCTGCCTCCTTTTAAGAATTTTAGCCATGTTTCTAGGTTCCCATACACTTTTTACTTAAAGATTTCCTATGTTTCCCTGCAAACTGAAGCAATTTTATCCCACCCATGTAGCAGCTCTATGCAGCTGTTGCCAAGGCAATAAATTAACAGACTCTTGGGCTGATCATGCAAAGTAATTATTTTTTGATTGTTTTATCTGGAATTGACAGACAGGACTCCCCTCTCATACCTGAAGCACAAACTCAGCTTTTGGTTTCTATTATTGTGCTATTGCCTACCTAACAGCTTTCATACAAAGAAACAGTATTAAAAGCCTCTTTCTAGCACTTGGGTCCCCAAGACGATCAAATTTATTATTTTCCTCCACTGTAACGGGTCTGCACTGCAGATTTAAAGGTTCAGGATTCACATTCTGCCAACAGTGTACCTAGAAGAAACTCAGAGTTCCAAACCACTTTTCAGAAGGGAAAAAAAAAAGTTGGGTTGTTTTTCAAGTTAGTATCTTTGAAAGTGAATCCAATTCTCTGTCAAAAAGGACCTTTAAGATATATGGGTAAAAGCCAAACTCTGTGCATCATGAGCAGATGCATTCAACCTTCTGCCTCTCCTAACCCCAAAGGAGCTCCCAATCCAACATACTTCACTGTCTCACACCTCTCTCTTCCTGCCATAATTACCTCACTCTGCCCCATGGGCCAAATCTGGGTGCTCTTTCCCAAGTTCTGCTGGCTCTATTCCTCCTCACCCACTTCTGCTTCCAGTACCCTTCTCTCCTGCACTCCTCTGTGTACATCTTTTAGCACAAGCATGAATTAACTGAAAAGACAAATAAATGCAATGTAATAGTTGTATCATTCTACTGTAACTAAAGAAAGGAAATCTTTACTGCAGGCATATGAGCTAATGTCCTAATAGGGACAGCTGCAAACACTGAATGTTGCCAGAAAGCTGGTGACTGCCAAAATAAAATATCAGCATTAACCAACTGCTATGCCAGCTATTCCTAGCCTTGAGTATGTACCTCCTTTCCTAGAGATGGAGATCAGTTTTCCAATACTGTAATGTGTATTGGATAAATTAAGAAGTTGCCTGAAAGCCATCAGAAATTCTCAATCTTGAGACAGCAATAAAAAATGATGACATATCTTGAATTATTTATTAAAGCTGTAATAAAAATATTTTGGAAAGTAATGGCCACACTTGATAAACCAGCAATGACTACACAAAAGTAGAGCTGCCTCACATAAATCTCACTTAATTTTAAATGAAGCTCTTTAAAAACAGTGGAAATAAATGACATGACCTCAATGGAGTTGCTCTGATATGTCTTGGCAAGCAAATTCCTCTAGCTTTATTCATGTTCCAGATCCTGAGTTGAGGTTTTCAGTTTAATTCACAACACGGGTCCTCCCTTGGTTTGTCAGAAGACATGCACTGAAGTTGACCAAGGCACACAAAGTATTAATTTTTCTCTGTTCAAAATGACCACCTCCTGTTCCTCTTATTTACAAGGAGAGGAAGGGATACCCTTTATAAAGGTTTCCTAGGACAAACAATTAATTTCATATTATGTTTTTCTTCTAAAGGTAATGGCTTTTCTGGCTATTTTCTTCTTTGAAAGCTTTGTTTTACAATCTCAAATCATATATATCACCGAGATTCACCAACAGCAATTCTAAAAACTTCATTATAATGTTAATTAGCATACTGGGGTTCTGTCCCTTGAAAAGACTGACCAAAAACACCTTGAGTTTTTTCCTCAGCAAAGCAGACTCTTGATGTAACAGTTAAGTCTTTTTTCCAGACAAAACTTTCAAAACTCTGGGGGGTTGGTTTTTGTCAGGTTTTTTGGTCTGGTTTGAGGTTTTTTTTAAATAGCAGAGATGTTAAGCTTGGCTGCTCATGGTCTTGTCTTTGCCATGAGCAAGCCAGCATCCAAACATCCCCCGTCATCCAGTCTCACCACAAGGCAGGGTGGGAAGCATCCCAGACAGTATCTCAGGCTGGACTGCCAAATACAGAAACTCAGAGAGGAACAGAAAGGTGAAAAGAGACTAAGTAAGGCTTGTCATCTAATAGTGAATCAGACTTCTTAGGTTTTTCATAGTGTCCTGAGATTTTCCATTGCTGCACCCCGTGAACCCAGCACAAGGATGCCATCTAGGAGATGATCACCTGAGTGACAAGCTGCCTTGCTTACACTCCCACCATTCCCTGCCACCTGCTGCCTCTGTGTATTGCCTTGTCATAGTTTACATGGATTATGGTGGGAGATTGACAGGTTTGTCTTGTAAAGATGCAGAGATGCTGGTGAAACAAAACCATGACTTGGGTCACATGCTCATCTTGCAGCTGAGTTTGAGCTGGGCTTAATAGCTGAATGAGATCTGGGGTGAGCTGAAGGCCTGATAGCCTGATGTCACCTCAGTGAAGCACAGGACAGCACCCACATCCCTGGGCCAGCCACTACCCTCCCTCTCCCCTCAAACATTCAGAACAAACGTTGTAATAAATCTGGTCCTCCAAGGAGATTGACAATGTGAGTAAAGTTCTGGCAGATGTCAGAGGCACTTCACTGCCACTTCAGCTGGGGGGACGAGAATACTGAGGTGTTATGGCTCTGTCTTTTGTTTCAAACATAAATTACAAAACTCAGTTTGACTGAAGGCAATGAAGAACTGTCATTATTCTTCATTTAAATTATCTATTAAGAAAAAAGCACATCAACCAATATGAAAATGAGAAAACTTTTTCCACCATCTCTGATGACAGCAACAAGTAAGCAATTATTTTTTACCACAGTCACACTTCCATTTTTCTAAAACATTAAAAAATTTATACTTGAAATCCTCCAGTAGGGACGGTCAGAATGCAAAAAAACTTCACAGAAAAACTAACAGGCTTGCTCCTTGCTCTGCCCTCCAAAGCAGGGACACCACTTGGTTAAGATTTGTACCTCTAACTGCATCAAAGCACACACAAGGACACTTGTACAGAGCACTACACACTCATATTTTTAGGTTGAATGAATTTATCACCAGCAATATAACAGTAATCTATAACCTGTTGCTTCCAGAAACTGCACTTTGTGAATCTGTGATGATAAAAGTTCTTATTCAATGTAAACAGCCCTATAGTGCTGAATTGGTGATAAATCAGAAATTAAGGCCAGCTGCACCCCACCCTCTGATGTCTGAGGACAAGTTGGAACACATGGGGGGGTTATTTTCTGTCAAGTTTCATACTCTTATCACAACAGTTATATAAGGTGCAATTTATACCTGTGAAAATATGCTGCTTATTTTGACAGTTCAAGAACGAATAAACAAAAAAAACCTCAGCAACCAAAAAAAAACAACACACAACTCCTCTAAAAAATAAAAAAAAAGGAACAGCAAGAATAAAAGTGCATAGATCAATGGAGAGATACCAGGAATCATGTTTCACAGACAGCAGAAGATGGGAATCCTATTTTAAGCAAGAACTCAGGAGCCAGAAGTACCTCACATTAAACACAGAAATTGAAAACAAAACCCATTAGAAGCAATCCAGCCTTCGCTGAAACATATACACATCATCATTACCAATAATAATTTGGCTCTTCATGTGTAATCACTGCATGCTAGCCTCACTTTATATTCATAAGGGCCATTAATGTCAAGAGGAATTGTGCACATGGGCACCACGCTAGCCCCGTGCTGCTCCTCAGTCTGCTGTGCAGAGAAAACCACCCCTGCTTGCCACTTCTTCCCTCTCATCCAACTCAGCAATGGAAACAAGGAAAATGTTACTGCCTTTTGCATTTTTTTTCTTTTAATACTCCAATAATTTTGTACTATTAAGAGCACCAGAAAGCTAAGTTGTAACAACCATCTGTTCACATAATACTGAATTCAAAACAGCACATACGGGAGCACTGCAAGGACAGAATCCATCACAACCCCTGCCTCAGACTCTAATGATTGATTTCATAGGTTGCCATCATCTAAAAACAGACACAAAGATTAAAGACACAGAAAAAAAAATTTAAAAAAACAAACCAAAAACAAACCAAAACAAAACATTCCCCTCCAAAAAAAACACCACACACAAAAAAGCCCCCAAAACAAACCAACCAAAAAACCCAAATCAAAACAAAACCAGAACAAATTAATAAACTCACCCAAGCATTAATCCACCATATTTCATTTAGGAAATACTTCCCCCCAACAGATACAGGACCAGTGGAAGCAGCATCATCTCCCTCCCCAGCATTTCAACAATATCCTCACAGGAGGAAATTTTCACAAAGAAAGGAAAACAATCAATCACTGCAGTGTTGGCCAGTTACAATGTTCATCAGCTACATGGGCATTAAAACCCTCAACTCTCTGAGACACAGAAATAGGGGAGCCTGACTGAAGTCTACTTCATGCAAGGTTGAGCAAAATGTTGAAATACCAACTTGTTACCTTGCCTTTAGTAGCTCTGATAAGCCACAAAACTATAGCTTCCTTCATATAAAAGCTAAGCCACCAGGAAGCTTCCAGGAACACAACTGAAACACTGAAGGAATTCAATTTTACAAAACTATCTGCAAAAAATAGAGAATAAATTATTCAATTGGACCAATGCTTTATTTTCAAGCATAATTTCTCTTCTTCTTTTCTAAGTAGAGCACATCAAGTCAGTCACAGTCAAGCCACAAAGGTACAATATTTTCATATCTCAGAATAACACAGGCAGAGATATTTATTGAGGTGGACTTATTTCACCCTTCTGCTCCATCCTAAAACGATGTCAAACCCAAATCTATCACTACAGCTATCAAATCTAAAGTAAGAGCTCACACAGAAGCCTACAGAAGTGTAAATTGAAAATGGTTTTGCTTTAAATAAAAGATCAGGAGAAAATGCTTGTATATCTAATCTTTATTTCTCAGGTTTATTTAAAAACCTTGCACTGGGCAATTCTTGCATGTGTCTATAAGGTATTGTCAGTTCCTTATGCACTTCCTACATTCCTCTTACAGAACCCCAGCTTGGTATCCACATCATCTCAGGACACTTATTTAAATTTTCCATTCCACAGTAATTTCTATTTTTGCTATCTTCCTTGCAATGATTTAAACAACATACTTTTAAATATGGTCAGAATAGTTCTCCAGAAACTTTTCTTGTCAATGCCCGTTATTTTACTATAATTATTATAGCTAAGTAATATTTTATTACTTTATCATACATTTTATTACTGTATCAAGTATTATGTGGGATAAATATAAGTTCTGTATCTTGCAGGACTATGGTTTAGTCTTCTATTACATTAGATGTTATTTTCATAGCAGACTTTAATTAGCAAGTCATTTATTTAGACCATGAGAATTCAGCAGGAAGTCACCAAGCACTTCTATCCTGTTAGACAAGATTCCATCCCCAGCTGGAGAGAAAAGGGAAGGGCACAAACAGCTGGAGGGAACAAGTCTTCTACATGCATGAGAATGACTTCTTTTCACTGCAAGCAAAGATTGGTTCCTGGTTTGACATCTGTCCCCAAACCTTTACAGAATTTCCACATCACTGAACATATTTAACTTGTCTGCAATTTCCATCTCACTTTACTGGGGAAAAACGTATTCCCTGCAAAAATGAAAGAATGGGGAGAAGACAGGTGTACAAGAAGGTACCACCATCACCACCCAGCTTCCATGAACAGAAATCCCACTGGAACTGAGCATCTGCACTCTAAACATGCCATGCTAGCCCACCCTCCAGCACTGCACCCTGGTCTCACAGGTCTGCTATTTCAATTCATCCAAGAGCATCTATGTTACTGTAAGTTTGAAGCCCCTGTCCTTTGAAAGGTTGCTGAATGATGTACAAGACTGACTGAATAAAAATCAAGATATAATTGGATTTGGAAAAATCCATATGCTAAAGCCCTTAGAGCTTCAGCAGTGCATGGCCCATCTTCCTGCCAAAAAAAAAAAAAAAAAAAAAAAAAAAAGTCCCATTTATGCAAAAAAATGTAAACCACAAGTATAAGTTAAATGCTGTTCTGATTTTTAATTTAGTTCAAAAGGAATTCCCTATCACTACAGAAAAGTATTAGGCACTACAGCAAAGAAACCAAAACACTGCTTTATGAGTTAAAAATGATATTTTGATCAGTTATTTCAGCAGACAAAATTACTCTTCACTTCCTGTAGAGATGAGACAACCTTTACAAATTTTCAGCTGCTTCTTCACATCAGCATTACTATGGGTTACTATGGAACACCAAACACATCATGGACTGATCACACACTTTCACCAGCACCAGTGGAAATGGTCTCTGCTTTAGTGATAAGTCATGTCTGAAGCCATTTTTCAAATATAAAAAGGAAGAGCTCTGAAAACTGCTACAGTACTAATGCAGCTTGCACACAAACGACAGATCACCACTCATCCTTCTCTGACATATCTCTGACCTCAGAAAATACTCAACAAAAAAAGTGCTATTTTTAACTATTATTTTTAGGAAGCTAATTTTTGAACTCCCTTTGTGATGCAGTCTTTAACACAGAATAAGTCATTAAGCAAATCTATGGAAATACATCTCTAAAAACACTCAGTGTTACAGATTAGGTAATTTAGTCATTGTGAAAGACTACCACAAAGATATTTCCTAAAAATACTCTCTAGAAACAGTCTGTGAAAATACATTATGAAGTATTGATATCTATGACAGCATTTCTAATGAAAATATTGTTGTTTCATAGCAAAATATTATTCATTAAGTCATTCCCTTTGATTTCTGAATTTAACATCCTCCTTAGTTTAACTTTCTGTGGAACAATGAAATTGTGATGGATATATGAAAATATTGTGACATGTTCAGATTACTACTTTTTCTTCTCAATAACCCATTGAGTGTTTGTTTTCTAATCACTTTTTGTAACCTACCCCTTAAACAAAATAATGTGATAAACCTTAACTCACATCTAGGATTAGAGCACTGAAGAAAGGGTAATAGTTATGTATTGCAATTGCTGCTCTTTGAAAAAGAAAATGAGGATTAAACACATTAAATGGAATCTCCCACATCAGAGAAGAATCACTGCCCCAGAAGGTGAGAGATTCATGAGCAAGGTTCAGGATTCTGAAAGCATTATAGAAATCAGTTGTCTAGATACTGCTACCCTTCCACTTATTTGAAGGAATCACAACTACACAGGAATACAGGCAGGAACTAAATACTAAATCCCCAAGGACAGATTCCTTTGTAACTGTCCTCAAACATCAATATATTAAATAAAAAACCATACCCAAGTCTCTAAATAAAGGAGTGAGCCTTGCTCAGCTCCCTGCCCTGGCCCAGAGACAGGGGATGATGAATCCCCTTCTGCAGGGCTACCACTCTCCCTGCCCAGGCCAGCCCTTGGGAGATGCCTGGTCCATCCTGCTGTGTTCTGCCTTGGCTGGAGGGATGACAAACTTTCTACCAGTTAAAAAGATGCAAAAAAGTTGGAATTGACAGACACTCAACTTCTGAGCAATCTGGTCTAGTGGGAGGTGTCCCTGTCCCTGGCAGAGGGTGGTTGGAACTGGATGATCTTTAAGGTTCTCTCCACCCCAAACCAGTCTGTGATTCAAGTCAGAAAAAGTCTGCCCATCATGTCTTCCTCTTAGTTCAGTTATATGGCTGAAAGTCATTTCTGTTTCAGAACTGCAAAGCAACTGGTTTGATATCTGAAAAAAGGATCTGGATGGTAAGAAAATAATACATCTGAAACTTTGACTTTTTAGTGTTTCCATAAAATAAAGCCACAATTCTTTTAAATACTAATTAAGGGGAAATGAAAGGATGAAAATAAATACTTGCTTAGGAGATTTAAAAAGGGTTAAGAGTGAAACAAGGTTTCTGCCTGAAGGAAAGAGTGAGGGATAACTTCTGAAACCAAACCCTTTAGTGGCACTATGACTTCATTTTTAAGGAAACATTATTATTAACTAGTATTATGCTCATAGAAATAACAGCACAGTTTGAGCTAGAAATTCAAGCACCACCATCACTCAGCGACTTATGATTCAGCTAACTCCATTCAACTCAACAATGACTGTAAACCCATTATGAAGCATGCTAATAGCAAAATTGCAGTGGGGATTAGGAGAAAAGCACAATATTTTATCCTTGTCATCTGCATTCAGATCTCTGAAAGAAAGCTAGTGAATCTACAAAAATAACAGTACTTATGTAATCAGAAAGTATTTCTGTTTCAGGTTTACTGAGGACAGGAAGCTTTTAGAACTGAGCTTCAGAATTTTTCAAAGGGATTCTCAGTGTTATTAAGTAAAAGTTTAAAACAGTCTCTTAGTAATACATATAGCTTTCAAGTGAAGCAGAAGAGATATATATAACTTAGCACTTTTTGTAGTTTTTTGTAGCTACAGATATGTTTACATTAACTAATAACATAAACATGATCTATTAAACACAAATCAGCTCCAGAAAAGGTTTAGCTAACCAAGCACCATTTTTTTTGGTGCATTGTACAGAGGCTACTAAAATGAGGCTCCTTGCCCAGGATAGAGTCACTGCACAAATGAAGTTAATACTATGCAGCAATCAAATGAAATTATAAAACAATTAAGTAACTGTAAGCCTCAGATATAAGACTGTAAAGTGAGAGAGGATGCCATTATTTCAAAATGTATGTTACTTGGAAATGCAGCAGCCCATCCAAGTTACACAGCCATGTAATAACTTGTGAAAGCAGAAAATCTAATCAAAGTTCTGGCTAAAAGAAGTAGGTACTCCATGATGTTTCTCTTAGCAGTAGTAAAACAGAGATGGCAGATACCTTCATCTATGTCCCAGAAAGCCAGTTATGCATGATAATCTATTATATATCTATAATCTATTATATCCAAATACAGCAATGCTTTTTAGATACATATTTTATTTTAGCATGATGCTGTAAAAGACAGAAAATATCAATTTGCAAAGCAATGAAGGTGTGTGTGTCTCAGAATTAACCAGATTTTATCCTAGTGTCTATGCAGAACCTCATCTACTTGTTTCTTTAAATATCTTCATGTCTCCCAACACAAAAATACCCCATAGTATTTCAGCTTCTGAAGCACAGACACACACTCAAGCCCCCTCAAAAAAAAAAACTACCAAGCAAACAAACCCCTCTCCCCCCCCAAAAAAAACCAAAACAAAACAAATACCAACCAAAAACTCTACACCAATCCAACCAACCAATATTTTGTGATCAGCTGAAATAAGCACTAAGAAATATTTTCCCAATAACCAGGTTGAAATGTCCTTTCCTAATCTGGGTTTCAGCTTTAACATTTTGTTCTCTCAGTTGGATTCATCTGTCAAGTCCTTAAGCTTCTGGGCACAGCTGATGGGCACCATCCTGCATAGTCCTCTCAGACCATGCTTACAAGATACAATATTTTACCAATATTTATACATACCTTTGCTCTGACACCACGATCATAAGCAGCTTAAAGTTCAACCTAAATCTAAGCCCACAAAATACCATCCTAATAGGAACTGTCCTTGCACAGACCACCTTTATTGTTGCCATGGATATTCTCCAACAACTAATGTTTTGGGTTGGTTTGTTTTTTTCACTAAATAGTTTGGGTTTCTGGAGCGGCTCTAGTAAACAGGAAGAACTCTCTTATTCTTCCTTTGTTCAGAAAAACAGTGTCTCTTGCCTCAATCCCCTGTAAACAGCTGTTGTCTCCATCAGGCTCAAATGGAAATCCCAAGGCCCTCAGAAGTACACCACCATGGATTGCCTGTTTTAGAGAAGACCTTTGACACCTGCACTAGATTTCTCTGTAAATAATTATTACTTTTCTTCTACAAATATACATGATATATGTTAACATGTTTTTTTTTCAAATAAAAAAATACAAAAATTAGGCAAAATGTGTTTAAAGACAAAGTAATTTTTCAGATGTCTTCCTCCAGAGGATGATTCTTCCACCCCAGCACATTCCACTGCTCTCCAAATTGCAACAAAAAAGGAGCAGGAACAAAGGTACTGGAACATTTTTATGCTACATGGTATTTGTACTGGTTTTTCTCCCGCTTCTGCAGTATTATGTGACAGACCAAACCAATTATTTATCTCCAAGAACCAGAGCTAAGATTGTTTGTGAAACTGGCACTTAGAGTAGAAGGGAGAAAGGCTAAAGCAGCTTTCAAACTTTTATATTCTTATTTAGTGGTTGAATAAAAAAAATCCCTGCAACTGAATCACACAGTCCACCTTTCAGATAACCTGGCAGACATTTCATGGTTGCCCTTCACAAAATTTTTACATCCCTGTATTAATTGCCTACCTTCTTTTGTTACCAAATTATCCTACAGTTTCTTCTCATCTAGAACCACCTCCTTTCTTCTGGGAGCTCTCCATTCCTGAAGTCCCTTTCAGTATTTTCCACTCCTCTTTCTCTCATCCTCTGTCTCCTTTAGCTGCTGCTCACCAGAGCCCAGGAGGAGCACAGGGATCCCACCAGGGCACCCCCACATCCATACACTGTGCAGGTACCACAGGGCAGCCCTCAGAAGCTGCTTCTGCTCACTGCCAGGTCACTGGTGGCTCCTGGCTGTGTAAGATGAGGCCTCACAGACCCAGCTAGAAGAGCCATTCTGTACCTTAGAGGATGACTAATTAAAGAAGTAGCCACTTTTAGTTAAAGCATATAACTGAGTAATTTTTCATTTTAGTTCAAATTAGGATTTTCACTGTGTCTTCCATGTTCAGCTGTATTTCACCATACTTCAAAAGTGTTATTGTGGATGTCAGAGTGCAGGAGGACACAGAAACAGGCACACCTTCTGTCAGCTTCTGATTAAGAAACATAGTAGAAAGGAGCTTCATTAATTCAGATCATACTAATAAGACCAACATTGAATTATTAAATTATATGAACAAGTTCCAGAACAAACAGAATAAACGGATTCTTAACCACCAAGTGTATTTTTCTCATTTATGCTGACAGCTGTAACACAACTATAATTATTTATTACACCCAGTAAATTACAACCTTTTGGAAAAAAAAATCTTCATCATATCACTCATTGAACTTCTGCTGAGTAATGCTGAAACCTGTTTTTCCATTGTTTTTCTTAGTTTTTTCACTTTTTCTCACTTCTAAGTGAGAAAATTAACAGAGATGAGAGGTGTCCTGGCATATATAGATATAAATGTATATATATACATACATACACACATCAGTGGTGTAGTGGGAAATAAAATTAATTATGCCAATTTTCCCACAAGAAATTTTCCTTCTAAAAATAAAAGACTCCTCATACTATGTTTTTGCCATAAGATGGCATGGTTTAGAGAAGATGAGATATACTGAGATACTAAGAAGATTGTTGTTAGCCTGAGTATACAATTTATGTCTATTTATACCTTGGGACCTTTCAGTGAAGCCTCAGATGGGAAAAGAGCATAGAGTTGCACTTAGGAATAAGCAACCTTTCACTAGCATTTCAAGGTATGTTTGGTTTTTTATTTGACAGCAATACTTCACCATGACTCAGAAAAAAGAAGTGAAATAACTTGAATTGTTTCCGCACTTTCAATGTAACAGTAAATGAAGATAAAAGCCCACATGTGGCTTGGACCAGGACAGCACATTTGGAATAAGGGTTCCAAGCTGGTGGGAAACCACTAACCTAATCTATTTAGAGCTGGAGAAAGGTCATCTTTTTTGTAACCCAGGCTGAAATGAGCCAATGGAATCAGTAAAACTCAGCCATGCACCTCATGAAGAGTAACAGTCGTATGCTTGTGTGTATTTTGGGATAAATGGGATGGCACTTGTGGACCAAATGCATTTTAAAGAACTGCCACTGTTCTTCTCAGGCAACGATGAGCAGAATATCTGTAGAACTGAAGAAAGATATACAGATCACTTTGCAGGCATTTCAAAAGACAATGTCTATGAGCTTAGTGGGGATTTTTATGATCTTTGGAAAAGACAGAATTGATTCTGCTGGAGGGGACAGACTCACAGTTGAAACACTGTGTTTCTTCAAGTGATGCTAGAAAATAGGCCTATGCAAGTCTTAACATCCTCAAACAACAATGAAAACTACATTTTTTTCACTATATTTCTCTATTACCCTCTAGCCCAGACCACAACCATGTAATTTTTATGGAGCACGTGTATAAAACACAATGCTCTAGCAGAGCAAACCAAAGCTACATCAGGTTATATAAAACTATTGCAACTGTCTTCAGCATTGGAATGCACAGGCTGGACAGGAGGCCTTTCAAAAGCAATTCTGCACTTTGGATGGAAGAGGAGGACCAAGCTAAGTCACTTCACAAGGGACCCAGACCAGCATAACAGTGCTGCCTTCTGCCTAAAAGCAAAAATATAGGAAACCGATGTGTCCTATTTCCTGGAAATTTTAGCATATTAAAAATTAAAAAAAAATTAAAAAAAAACAAAAAAAAAAAAAAACCAACCTGAAACAAATAAAGCCATTCTCCTCCACCTAAGCTGCCAGACAGAGAACTGGCAGGTGCCAGGCAGCAATGGTTGAAATGAGATGGAATTGGAAAAAGTTCCTGCATGCATCTATTTCCCCAAGACAGGATCAGCTCTGCCTGTATCTTTCTGACAATTGTCTAGCACATTCTTAAGGAGGAAATGTCACCTGGAAATGTAACAGAGTACATGAACTCCATCAGTCAGCCTGCTCACAGAAATGCAGAGCAACATCAGACCTAACAGAACTCTGCAAATCTTCAAAAATTCACAAGTAAATGGGTGACAACTAGAGGGAAGTTTCCTAGCTGCACTGTTCTGTGTCACCTAGGTTTCCCTGCCATGTTCATAACATGATAGCAAGAGTCATACTGGGATTTAAGAGAGGAAAATATCTACTGCATGACATTTTCTTCTGAAACACAGTGATAGACTGACTTGGTTTAGTGTGACTTTTTCTTGATCAGACTGTTTTTTCCTTCCACAAATCCTCAAAATAGCATTACTACCTTCCACCAATGTTTTTGTCAAAGAAAGCAAAGTCTTCAGCTTGCATTCCCCCTGAAAGGGTGAAAACAAAAACCAAACCAAGAAAGAATAGGAAGGAGAGAAGCAGAATTATATTCATTCCTTTGCACACTTTGTCCTTGGCCTTTACCAATCTTCTGGCACTTAGTAAAATGAGAAATTCCAAAAAGCTGTATTATCCCTCAAAGTAAATCCTTCTCCTACACAGGCAGCCACCACACACGTGCCATCATGAGAACCTGTGTCTCAGCTGACAGCCACTGCAGACAATTTGGTATTTGAAGTTACCTGCAGCTGTTAAGGCAAGTAGGGTTAGCAGTGACCTGGAAAGTACTTCTTGAGCTGATATTCTCCACAGATGAGCTGTGTGACTGTGTCACCTTCTGTAAACTACATCCTTCACTTCCTTTTATGATCTCTTATATCGTTATATCCTTCTGTACCTTCCTTTGTCATACATCCCAAAAAGATCCATTAGTGAGGCATTTCATATGCAGCAAACCTTTTCTCACATACATTCTACTTCCTCTTTTTCTGTGTTCAAAAGCTGTGTTTGCACCACTTTCTGATGGGTTTTTAATTTTATGCAGTTTAAGAAGCTTTAAAAGGAAGCCACGATACTGCCCAGGAGCAGTAAGGACTTTTTCACTTCCACAGAGTATTTTACTTAACACCCACTGGGAGTGTTTGAAGGTTTTGGGAGAAGAGGACCCAGGCAGCAATGTACTAATGTACTGCATTTGTCTTTGTGAAGGTCAGCAATTCTTTCCACATTACTGAAAAATACTGCAGACAGTACGTAATCATAAGCTTTGTTACACAGCATTTCCAAAAGCTGTAATATCCTATTGTCTGCTCCAAGATGACTGAGAAAAACCAATATCCCCATCTCCTACAGATACATTAAAAAAGAGGTTTTAGTCAGCATATACTACTGCTCATCTTTGTGTTCTGGTGTCCACTGAAAGATTGTACCATTTGCAGTCTTTTACAGCTTAATGTTTGGAGAAGAAAAATGAATTGCTGTTCAGAAGATTCCTGAAAAGACCCAGAACCAGCACCTTTCCTTCTTTTTCCAATGAAAATACACCAAGTGTAGCATTTTTATTTGTATGGTGGCAAAAATATTAAACTTTGAACTTTAAATTCTTGCTTTGGGGGATTTGTCCAGGCTTATTACAGCAAAAAACTAAAGACTCATTTTTCACACTCTTTTCTTCTTTAATTTTCAGTAATCACTGCTCCAGCTTCGGGTCATTCAAAACAGCAATGTGTTTCTGAGCAAGAGCCCACATTTTTTTTTGTTTATTATAGCTAAAAAGTAATTCAGAGACATTAGTGAATATTAAATGCAATTTAATTAATAATTGCTTGAGAGAACAAAACCTTGTATTTCTGAAACACAGCAGAAAGTAGTCCTTTATTTCCACTGTTGAGGACTACAGAAAGAGCTTTAGTAGGAAATAAAGTGATGTTTAGCATTCATATGTATTCAGGAAGCATCTACAATAAATATTTTAGAATTACCTGAAATAACAAAAGATCCAACTACTCTGAAATGTTTTTCACAGAAGTCAGGAGACAGACACATGCTGTAATGCCTGCAGAATTTTTCCCCAAGTGGTTATATTCCATTGTCATCATTACCAGATGTTTCTTCTTCACAGATTCTGAGATCAAAAACCCCCCTGTGCATTTCCAGATACAAAGTAAATTTTCTTTCTGAAGCATCTTTCTCTCTGCCTGGCTCTCACACTGAAGTGCACCACTATAACTCTCCGAGACTTACAACTGTAAGAAAAATCCTACTAAAAACAGAGAAACCTGGAAAACACCATAAGGGCATTGTCTTCAAGGCAGTGTTGGTCACCAGGGCCAACTGCAATGAAAAAAACAAAATCCTAAAACACTGAAACTGTTTCCTTAAATGTTAGATTTTAATCCAGTAACTTCAGAAAAAAAAATTAAAGCACCATATCTAGGCAAATGTATCAGCAATAGAGATCCTAATTTCAGTAAGAGACATATACAAGAAAAATAGAATGGAATTTGATAAAAATGGGGTTGGGTTGGTTTTGGGGTTTTTTTTGTAACATTGACAATATCATTTCTTCTCCAAACAGTTTATCATTTGCCTTCTCAGAAGAATTTCAGTCTGCTTTCTCAGTTAAAAAGTCACTGCACTCTCAAATAGATCAGTACTAGTTAGGAAGACTGGCAGTGGTCATATATAAAATAATGAATAATCCATTCTACGACAAGACAGAAACTGTAATTACCTGGAACTGAGACTAAAGACTTCACAGGATCAATGTATGCAGCGTTTGACTTTTCCCTACACTCTCAGATGTGCTGCAAAATTATTACAGTAATGTTGTATGCATCACATAGAGGGGAAAAAAAAATTTAAAAGAAATTTCTAAACAGGGAATGAAGTGACACCATCATGTATTTCCAACACTTTTAAGCTATGTAAAGTCAGTCCCACCATTTGTTCAGGTAAAATGAGAGGTTATATTTTACTATGAATTTTCATTCAGTGGCACTTCCAGACACAGTTTAATACAATGCCTCAAAACTTTGCTAATATAGGTTAAAGTGATAATAAGCCATTGTGTCCACCTCCAATTACAACTGAGTTGTATCTCAGTCTAAGAATATTCAAGAGAAAAAAAAGGTTTAGACTGAGAATTTGTATTTAATGAAGTAAAAGCACTATACCCTCTTTCTGGAACTGCAGTTGAAGACACTGAGTTCTGTCATGCACAGAACTTCCTGTGTAGGACCAACAGTTTCCCAGCTCAAGTTGATTTCTGCACAGCCTGGACTGCTTGCAAAATCTTGCACAAATCTGCAAACAGCCTGTGAGGACACTCTGTTCAAAAGGCTATATGGTTTCCAGGACAGATTTCAGCAAGTGTTTTTTAACATTTACAACTGAAGTAGCTGCACATTGCCAGGCTCACAACAAAAATAAGAGTAATCATCATTTTGAGTTTTGAGAAGAGGACTAAAATTTGTGTTCCACTTTGAGTTTTGAGAAGGGGACTACAATTTGTGCTCCACTTGCTAAACTAAGCAATGCTTCAAAAAGCTAACAGCATTAAAGGACAGGTATATCCCATACTGCTAAGTAGGCAGTCTATTCAAGGCAGTTATTGCTTCAAAGCTGAATTTTTGTAAAGAGTTCAAGTCAACACTAGAGCCTTCTCATTTCTCCCTCCTGAAAGAAATACCAAGCTGCAAAAAAGCCAGAGTTCTGGACTGCTCTGAAATAGCAACCTAATAAAGGAATTTCAAATACTAAAACTCACGTGAATCACAGTAATAAAAACAAAGAGTCCCATTATTAACAAAGGCAACAAATATCAGGCGTTACACAAAAGCGAGCACTATGTATGCCAAAAATAGCAGAAAGTCATCTGAAAATGGTAAAAGATGAGGAGAAAATCGAAGACTTAGCAGCATAGATATTTTATGACAACTTGTTTTTATCAGCTGACCTGCCAATCAAAAACAGATATACAAACACTTCCACAAATCAGGAACATAACAGTAAGATTGGAACTGTGAGAAACATGGCTAAGTAGGGAAAAGTCACTATTTACACACCCGAAAACAACAATAAAAACCAGCCCAAAGCAAAATAAACTAACCAACCCCTACTACCAAAACCCCGCTGGTTAAAAAGCAATTGGTTGCACTTCAAGGTAAAGCAAACCAAGAACCAGATGCAATGGTCTGACAAATGCTATATAATAAATATTTTTTTAAAAGTAGGTTTTCTCAACCACTAGTAAATGAGGCATATTTTTTAGGAATCTTTATAAACATACATATATGTACTCTTGTTATTTATACAGTCAGACTATAGAAACACGTTTTCTTTGTTAAAGTAGACTGACATTGTGTGTAGCACATCACACTTCCTGTTGAAGCAGCACTTGTTCAGACAGCTCCCAGTCAAGCACCAGCCTGGTGCATTGTGCTCCATATCAATCAGCATCTTCTGCACATCTGTCAGACACTGTTCCAAGAGCTCACACTCTTTGAAGGTCAATCCCCCTCCTACCACACTCAGTCATCATAGCAATGACAAACATAAAAACTTCCTCATCTCCTACTCCAATTTTCAGACAAATCTTAAGCCAAAAAGCTTTCACACTGACTTTATTGGTATATTTCATCTTTTTGGGATATACTGTAACAGAACCAGAAGATATAATAAGATATAGACCTGCATTAAGTAGTGTTCCATACAAGATCTTAAAAGCACAAGGAAACAATTTCTAACATGCACTGACTCTCATACCTGAACAAAGAATCATAGACTACAGGTTGGGTTGGAAGAGGATTGAAGATCATCTAGTTCCAACCACCCTGCCATGGGCAGGGAAAACTTCCAACAGACCAGGTTCCTCAGAGTTTCATCCAGCCTGGCCTTCAACACTACCAGGAACAGTCCACAACTTCTCTGGACAACCTGTTCCACCACCAACCACCTCAGCACCCTCACAGCAAAGAACTTCCTCTTAGTATCCATACTCTTCCAGTATGAAGCCATTCCCCCTTGAAAACAATCTCTCTCCAGCTTCCTTGCAGGCTCTCCTCAGGTCCTAGGCAGCTGAAACTTGGCCACCCCAAAGCCTTCTCTTTTCCAGGCTGAACAAACCCTGGTCACTACTGCTTTTGATGTAGCACAGGACACGTTTGGCTTTCTGAGCTGTGAGCACACACTGCTGGCTCGTGTCCAGCCTCTCACCCACCTGCACCCTGAGTCCTTCTCAGCAGTGCTGCTCTCATCTGTTCATCTCCAGCCTGCATTGATACAGGGGCTTGCTCTGACCCAGGTGCAGCACCTTGGTGTTAAGGTTTATAAGATTCCTATGAGCCCATTCCTCAAGCTTATCCAGGTCCCTCTGGATGGATCCCATCCTTCAGACGTGTCAGCTGCACCACTCAGCCTGGCAACATCTGCAAATTTGCCAAAGGTGCACTCAATTCTCTTGTCTTTGTCATCAATGAAGCTATTAAATGACATTGGTCCCATTAAGGATCCCTGAGGGCACCACTTGTCAATGACATCCAACAAAACTGAGCCACTGACCACAGCCCTCTGGATGCAAGCATCCAACAACTTACCCACCTAACTGTCCACTCATCAAATCCATCTCTGTCCACCTCTGAGAGAAGAATGTTGTGGGGGACTGTGTCAAAGGCTTTACAGAATTCCAGATCATTGACATCTGTAGCCCTTTCCTTGTCCATTAAAATAGTCAGGATGATTTTCAAAGTATGAATGTTAGAGCACTTATTTCTTTTATTAAATAAAAAATAATTTTGGGGTCAAATTACAAGCTTTTTGAGAATTTGTATTGTATCAGGAAAGCATGTCCCAAAGAGCTGGATCTGCTGTTATAATGCTGCAGGGCACAGGATCAAGGGGAGTAACAACAAAGGAGAATAGGTACCAGATGGCAACCATAAACTAAGGACACAGCCATCTATCCCCTCTAGCATATTTTACATGCTGACAAGTACAGACACTTATAACACTGCCAATACAATCTGTCCATCTACACTTACCTCTAAAATGAGCTGAGGTCAAATCTTTATCATCATAGGTATTTCTATCAAATTTCAAGTAGGTTACTTTTTGTGATGTGATGTTGTTTTATTTTAATGACTGAATTGACACAATTCATCTTATGTACCTGGCAAAAATCTTGAAATCAGAAATAAATAGTTAGAGAGGAAAAATCCTAAATTAAGGATTAATACAGTAAAATATTCAACACCAAAAAAAGAAGCTACAATGCAGTTGAGAATCATATGAACAATCAACTTCAAATCCATAATGCAATCAAAGTTTACCAAAAGCTGTATGCTGTTTCTGGGTAGATCACATCTTCTCTTCAAGGTGCATTAGATGCACGTGACAAAGGTGAAAACACCTTTTTTTCAGCAAAAAGTTAAAATAGGCTGTACCTGAAAATTCTGAAATTCTCCTAAAAACTTGTGAAGAACTTTTAGAAGCCTTTCAGCACCATTTAAGAACAAAAAGCAGGACTGTCCTATTTCCTTAAAAGAGCAGGACTGAAGACTTAGTGAAATATTTAGTCCTGTAATGACTAATTGCACATTTCAGATAACACTATCACAGATGAAACTAGAGAGCTTCCAACACCAGATGAATCCTTGAGGAGTTCAAAAGATTTCATTCATCTTCCCATGTTGGAAATCACCTGGAATAAACAGACTTTTTTGATTTCATACAGTTTAAAGAAAATCTGCACAGAGTATGGAATCAGTCTAATCTATTACCACTCAATTTATTTCATTCAAACTGTGATAACTTACATAAACTAGGGATCTGGGCCTATGACTCATTTCTAGCCTTTTTAGGCATCTGATCTGAAGCAGAAGTGCTTCCAGACACAGCTTTAAGACAAATAAATATTACTTTTGTTTTTTGGAGCAGAACAAATACTTTTTTTAAATTAAATTGAAAAAAAAGTCTATGAACAAAAGCATATAGATTTACTTTTTTTTCTCCACAAGTATGATTGAGTTCAACCACTGAAAGAATGGTTAAGCATTGGAAAAGGCTCCTATGGAAGTGTTAGTCACTCTCTTGAAATGTTTGAAAAATAAGCAGGTGAGGCACCTTGTGGTATAGTTTAGTGGGAATGGTGATATTTGGTCAACAAATGATCTTGGAGATTTTCCCCAGTTGTAATGATTCTATGGTAAAAAACAATTTTTCTCAGTTTCAAAAGTGCAAGGACTTATGTGGAAAGCCTCCATAGTTCCTTTATGAAACTGACTCTCCCAAAGCAGCAGGTGACACTGAAGGAGGTTCAGCATCAAAGCTACCACGACAATCCAGCACTGCTAAGAAGCCCTAATGATCTGCAAATGCACTCCAAGTATTGGCATGCAAATTAGGCATCCTGAACAATCTTCTCTGCTTCCAAATCTGGCACATTTATTACAACCTGAAAAAAAATCTTTGGAAAGTAGGCCAGGTTTTTACTCAGCTAAACTTGGACAAACACATACACAATCTGTCAGGGATCAGTGGCAGCATCACAAAGGAACAGTCTCTTTTGTGTAAAGCTGGGTAGTTGTGAAGCCTGTGAAAAGAACAAGGTACTAGGCTTCAAAAATAGCCAGAATGAGAAGCTGCACAATAATCCAAGTTACTTGAGCATAAATGCCCCAACAGACTGGTGCCAAGATAAGAGAAGGAAAGTATATTCCTTCAGCTGACACTATAAGAGATAGCTTGAATAGCATAACCAAGTATATCAATGGGGGCAATACAGAAGGGATACAGGCTATAAACTCTCATTTGCAGAACAAATCCTGTTCTGATTTAGACATCAACAAGGAATTTGAGATCCATTCCTTTCTTTCCCTATTTTAATTTCCTCTCTTACAAGGCCATAACATTGGCCAACTTGTTTAATCTCTAGAATCAGAGTGCTCCAAGTGGAAAGTTAGTCAGTATTTGCTCTCATACCCAGGAAGATTTGACACAGGGCTAGGTTTACAGTACTTTCAAAATATTTCCTGTCAAAGTTTTACAATTAAAACTCCTGATAACAGAGCATTTATTTTATTGTAAGTGTATGCTGTAATCAGTTTAGAACACAGAAGTGACATAAAAGTTCATGCCAGCATATGATTTGCTGGATTACCTGAATTCCTGAAAAACTCACAGATGGTAAGCAGGGAAATAAGAATCACTATCCTGGATGCCACATTAAACTTTATCTCAAACTGTCCATCTAGGTGCTGGGGTTCACCCCCTACTACCCTGTCATTTAGCATCTATAAACTCATTATCTCAATTACTTTCCTGACAATAAATGTGCCCAAATTTCTGAAGCAGCATTTCCAGTTAACTCAAGGAAAGAGATACAAAAAAATTTTTTTTCAATCAGTGTTTATGCCATTTCCCTGGCATCATCTAATCTTCTGAATTTTAGAATATGGCAAGTAGAATTCTTTTTCTTGCCTTTTATCTTCGAAAGAGCCATCAGATAATGACTCATGAGTCACCTCAAGACATCTATAATACATTTCTCCAGAACTATTTGCTGACATCACTTATGTTTTAAAAATGCATTAGCAGGAAAATATTTATTCCCACCCTCAATTCAACTGACTTTCAGATTACTAGATTTCTCTGGAACATAAGCTTCATTGTGCCTCTTCACTGTCTGTCAGTCACCTGTCAGAATTCAAAGCTCTCTTACTTCTAAAGAGGTTCCTTAGGAAGCTCAAATAGCCAACCCTCTCTGTAGCAGAGATTAATTCAGAACTAAAACCTTATTTCAACCTGAAGACATAGTCACTATACCAAACATGTTTTTGCTAAAAACAGCAGAGATATGAACTGGCTTCAGACTAGCTGGTTCCATTGCTGTTCCTGTGAAACTCTGGAAATACTGCCCCATGTCCTGACAAGATTCATTTAAGGGGACTGATGTGAACTCATTTTAAAAAAAGGCACAACACCAAAAAGCGTGTTGAGATTTTTAGAGGCAAATTGTTTGCAACTGAAACTCTACCCCATAACATAATTGTTTACAAGATTTTCCTAAATTGCCTCTAATGGTAAAAAGTGAGGTATCAAATCAGCAACTTCAGCTTTATAAAATGTTGTATTTGCTCAGGAGCATGGCATCTGTCCCCTCTGCACTCCTCACCAGGTCAGTGACTCTACTGCTACAAAAAATTAATTGGGAAATTAGTAGAAGCCACACAAAATTAGTCCCCAAAAAAGATTCATTTCTACAAACTTTTCTCCACATGAGAAAAAATAATTAAGTACAATAGTAAAATGTGTTCTATGCCTTAAAAAGCAACAAAGCTACTGAACACAATAAATTCACAATCTTAAAATAAAACTGATAGTCTGACTATTAACGAGTTTATAATTAAGCTTATTTTTAAGTGCCTCATCAAATCAGTTCCTTGAAGAATATGCAATTAAAATTTCAGGAAAAATGTGTACCATGACAACTTATGTTTCTAGAAAACCAGGTATCTATTAGGTTAAAGATTTAGTCATATTTAATAAAGAGTTCCCAAACTTTTCTAGTTATATTCTGGCCTATTTTATTTAATCTGAAGTTTAAAAAAAAAAAAAAAATCTTACCAGAAAAAAGGCTTTGATTTCTGCCAAATCTGCTCCAGGAGTTTAATATTTCAACATTCCCTGATGTGTGTGCACCACTGACAGCTCAGAAAAGTCTTTTAGCAGATGGAAGTATTAAGCAATTAGGCTGCCCAGAGAGGCTGTGGAGTCTCTTGAGATCATCAACACCTGCCAGGACACTGTCCTGCACAACCTGCTGGAAGTGAACCTGCTGTGCAAAGGAGCTTGGAACAGGCATCTCCAGGGGTTCCTTCCAACCCCCACCATTCTGTGATCTGCATTTATTCTTTTTATACAAAAACATGAGTGCAGAATTAAAGGATATAAACACACCCAAAATTAGACAGAACACAGGTGGATTCATTTTTACAGATTCAACAATCAGAACACACACCTCATATTGTAGATGATCAGAACATCCAAAAAGATCAAGTTAATTTATTATTTCTAACACTAATTTACAGTTTCATCACTTAAAAGATACCCTCTTCCCTAATATATGAAAAACATTTATTACTGAAAATATTTTAACAAATTTTATTCAATACTTATGCAGGTTTCAATCCCCTCTGCTCACAAAAATGGCTGTTTGTAAAGATAAAATCCAAATCAGTTTATCTGAACTGCTTCAGCTGATGAGACTGATTCAGTTCATGCCACCTGCAGACTTCTGTCCTGCAGCTTTTTCACATACATGTCTCTATGAGAAAGTCAAAAGGGATTTCAGCTGTTGAATATTTAGTAGCTCCACAGAATTGACTCCTAAATTGCTACATTTTACTTTTCACTTGTTCTGAATTCCAGTAAATAGATGCTAGGGACCATCATGGTCTGCCTGCTAAACCTTTCAACTTTGAAAGGTAGCAATTCAAAAAACACTTCAAGGTACCACACATCTTAAGTCCTCTGATGACTAATGGTCATTTCAAAAAAAAAATATATATATATATATTCCCTCTCTCCTCTGAAAACATTATGTCCTGCTTTTCCACAAGAAGGAAAAAACCAAACTCACACAAACAATAATAGACAAATTGGCTGAGTAGAAAAGGACAGGATGGCTATATCCAAAGTGCTGCAAAAGCAGAATATAAATGAACAAAGACAGAAGCATTATCTTCATCCAATTTTGTGCTATTACAGTCATTTTAAGCATTGTCTGTTACAAGAGTAAGCTTGAAATTTGGAAGCAGATGCATGCTAGTTGTCAGTCAACACTCTCCACTTAATTCTTTATTACTGGGGCCATCATTTTCCTAAAACTAGTTTGAACTTTTCCAATTACACACTTTATCAGTGAGTTATTTGTATTTCCCTAAGTGCTACTACTTTCCCAGTGTTTAGACACAGTTCTGTGTGCACCCAGGGAAAAAACAGTGAAATGCAAAATGAGACTGCATTTCAGATAAAGTTACTTTTTACTTTTCCTTAAAAGCGAATTACAACACACAAGTTTCTTGTAGAAGACTATAGTGTCCTGCATTTGTATTGTGAAAAAATTAATCATTAATAGCTGACAGCAGTCAGCACACTGGAGACTGAGAGCAGAGAGAGAATCAAAGAACACACACGATACTCTGTCTCATGCACCTGCAGAATTTCCCATGTGATGGAGTAAACTTTCAAAACAAGTTAACAGAAGTATTGGTTCATCTGCAAAACCCACAGGATTCCACAAGAAGAAACAGCCTCAAGTTGCACTGGGGGGTTTAGATTAGAGATTAGGAAAAATTTCTTCCCCAAAGGGCTTGTGAAGCATGGTAACAGGTTTCCCAGCAAGGTCCAGTAACCACCCCTGGGGCTATTGAAAATGCATATAGAGAGGCCACTTGGGTACCTGGCTTAGTGGTGGACTTGGCAATGCTGAGTTAATGCTACTCAATGATTTTAAAGGTCTTTTCCAACCTAAATTATCCCGTGATTCTGCGACTGTGAACATCTCAATTAACTCTTAATTATTTCAAGGATGCTTCTTTCAGTTTTATGCACCTTGTCTGAACACTTCAATACACAATCCAGTTGAAATAGAACAGAATAGTTGAAACAGAAAAATAAGGACATAGGATGGGAACATTAGTGAAAACATCTTACAGACTCAAAATGAAAATGGAATGGAATGCTTTCAACCCCAAATGGCAACAGATCCTAGGAAAACAATGTTAATCATTTAAAACATTCATACACAAATATAGATTCTTCTGTACTGATTTAAATAAGAGATAAAAAGGATCATATGAAATCTGTAAGGAATCAGACCTGGCCAGGAGGAAGATCTTCTCCAGTATTACAATAAACTTTACACTGGAAATAATTAATTTTTTTCCCAGGTTTGATGGGGGAAAAAAAGTTATACATTTCTTTTTACACTTATTTCCAAAAGATCAGATAAAATTTTATTTAAGGCAAGTTATCTACTATTATTCATGTGCAATTTACACTGCCTGTCCTTTTTAATAAATCTTTCACTTAGCCATAAGAAAAGTCAGCTGAACTGCAGGGCAACTGTTGAAAGACCAACCAGGAGAAAGGACAGTGGTGTTACCACCACAGGAGGATGAGACTGTTTCACTGCTAGTAGCTTCTGAATGGAATGGGAAACTTTACACACATCAGAGAGGAAAGCATAAGAAAGACCTCAGACACTGCCTTCACTTTGCCTCCTCTCTGTACTGAGCAACTGCTTTTATTGAACTCCCACAAACTGTACCCTACAGGTGTTTCTTGTTCTGTGGTGTAGGCAGCCTGTACAGTACAATTACTCAACGCAGAGGGCATACAGACAATCCAGTACGACTTGGACAGTATTGTTGTGTTGACAGTATTTTGTGTTGACCTTGTTTCCTCTTGAATCAAACAAAAAAACTCACCAAATAAATCAAATAAAAACCTCAAAAACCTAAACAGGAAAGAGTAAGCTTATTCCTTAAATGGATATCAAAAGCGTGTTAAGGATTTTTTAAGCTCAAGAAGAGATTTCTGAAGTGCTCTGATTTGACTTCAGTAGCAGCAAACACCATAATCACTCATTCTCACCAGCCAGCAGACACTAATTGCCAGTTGTCAGGTCCCTCATGACATTCCAGTCTCCTTGTCTAGGTAGTTTCTTCCTCTTTGCTCCTTCTATCAGAAGAGTTGCATTTGTCACTTCCTCTCTCATCTTCCCTTTTATGTAACTTCCAACCAGTACATCAAGACTTTATTTATGTTGCTTCTACCATATGCCAATTTTTTCAATTTTTGAAAATCAGGATCTTTCCTTAGTACTCCCTCCTGTTATCCTGTATCTTGTGCCATCTTCTTTCCCACACCTACTCCACCTCCTACATGCAAGTTATCCTCCTCCACATTCTCTGTCCACCACAGCAAGTCACTGAGCTGAGGCTCAAAACCAGGACCTGTCAGGGCAGGTACAGCTGTCCACTTCCAATAACCACAGATCCCATTTTCCCTGCTGCTCAGTAATCCCACATTATATAATCCAAACAACTGGCCAGGGAGAGCTGATGGTGCACACAGGACAGGTGAGGTTGAAAAGGTGCACCACAGAAAGGAAACTCTCCTGTAGACCCAGGACCTCCAAGACGACAGATGCCTTAAATTTGTGCCCATGACCATGCAATAGGTCCCATTTCCCTGAAAATAATCCCCTTCTTGACCACATTCCAGCAGGGGAAGTTCTTAGTAACAAATATCTTTGAAATATAGTACTGTTGAAGACTTTTTTTTATGCTGGCCACACTAAATACACACTCATCATCATTTTTACGTGGTTGAGAATTTAAAGTTCCTCCTCGGTCTTCCCCTCTCAAGGGTTAATAACACTAATCTAACAAGACCTCCAATATAAGGCAACGTTTCTCAGATTGTAGCTCGGTTTTCTTGTTTCCTTCTGGACTGAAATTGGTCCACATCTTTTCTACAGTATCTTACTACAGCTGAACAGAACAAAATAGATAGTTTACATTTCATATATAAAGCTCTGCTTACATTTCTTTGTTTACACTTAGCAGTTACATGGCATCCTTACAAAGTGTCTGATTTCCATAATTATTTTTTCCCCTCACCAATTACATTGAATGCAGATCCTCTCAGAACCAAGTCCCTTCCCACTGTCTCCTCCTAATCAGCTCCAAAAGAGTGACATGAAGAGGTTACACTGCAGTCATACAGTGTGACTTTTCTGTGAAATCAGTTTCATGTTACATCTGGTCTCAGATACAGTAAATACAGTGTACTAATAGGACATTCCACTTAGTTTGGGGTCTTTGATACTGACTTAATATTTCTTACTGAAATTACAAAGATCCATTCCCACCTATATTTTTAACAAGTGTTTAGCTTATTCTGAAACTTCACAAATCATTTAAGATAGAGTTAATATTCAAAGATCTTATTATCATCCCAGCAGGCAAATTTCCCCAACAGCTCAGAAAGAATGAAATTTGATAGAAGAAAAAGAAGCCATAATAAATATTATATGGCCAAGGGGGTGTTTGGCTGAAGAGCATTCCCAACCATGTACAAGCAGTCTCTGAGGACTTCATTATGGTTTTTATCCTGTACTCTTGAAGTCTTCCTCCTCATTTTAATTGTGACAATAAAAGTGACAAAGCTCCTAATAATAAATGTGATACATAACTTACATTCACATCCATGACATCACTGTCAATCCATGTAGATTAATCAAGTGAGCATCTCCTTTTAAACAGCAGAAATCATTATCTAAATACAACAAAGTGAATTATAGCTCAGTATATTACCTGCAGTGTCAATCACACCATTCAGTTCTTCAAAACAGACTTTAAATTAAGCTGTAACAGTTACCAGCATAATTCACTCATGATTGTGCTTGCCCCTACTTAAAAAATTCTTCAAAAAAGCAAAGCGTGGAAGCATACATTTGTATTTTTTTATTTTAATTAAAACTTTTTCTGGATCCAAGTTGCAGATCTATTATTGAGTGCAAAAGGATCATGACTAAATCTAGCCAGATTTATCGTAGCTTCAAGTTAAAGCCAAGATGGTTGCAGATAATCTGAATGATGAGAATTTCTAAAAAATAGCATCTTGGCAGTAATTGCTGAGATTATATCAATATCAAAGCATTTATATAACATGGACCTATTACATGATGAGGATGACCACAAACAGGGACAGAGACAAGGCAGAGGTGTTTATGACCCTCTTTGCCTGTTTTCAACATGGATGATGGATCAAGGGGGTCTCAGTACCCTGAGCTGAAGGACCCATGACTGCAAGAATGATCAAATCCCAATTAATCCTGAAACTGTACACGATCTACTGCTCCAGCTGGATCCCTACAAATCTATGGGGCCTGATGGGATTCATCCAAGAAACCTCAAAAAGGTGGCTGATGTCATCACAAAGCCTCTCTTGATGATTTTTGAGCGACCTTGGGAATCCAGGAACGTCCCAGCTGACTGGGAGCTGGCAAACATTGTGCCAATTTTCAGGAAGGGCAAAAGGAGGACCCTGGAAACAACAGGCCTGTCAGCCTCACTTCAGTGTCTCATAAAACCATGGAAAAGATTGTTCTGGGAGGTACTGAAAAGCACCAGAAAAACAATGCAGTCATTGGTCACAGGCACTATGCTTCCTGAAAGTCCTGCATGTCAAACTTGTTTTCCTTTTATGAAAAGATAACCTACCTAGGTGATGAAGCAAAGTCAGTTGATGCCATCTTTTTGGATTTCAATAAAGCTTTGAAAACTGTCTTCTCTCAAGATCCTTCTGGACAAACTGTCCAGTTTACAGCTGGATAAACACATAATGTGATGGGAGAGCAGCTGGCTCATGCATTGGGCATAAGAGGTTATAGAATGGAGCAACATCAGAGTGGTGATCTCTCACTAGTGGGGTTCTGCAGGGCTCCATCCTTGGCCCTGTGCTCTTTAAACACCTTCATAAATAACAGGATGCAGGACTGAAAGGGACACTAAGCAAGTTCTCATATTATACAAAATGAGGGAGGAGCTGTTGGCTCTCTCAAGGGCAGGGAGGCCCTGCAGAGAGATCTGTGCAATCCCCAACGGTTTGAAGTTTAACAAAGGTAAGTGCTGGATTCTGTACATGGATAGCACTCTGCAGGACAGAATGGGGAATGAGAGGCTGAAAGCACTGCCATGGAAAGATCTGAGAATCCTGATCACTGGCAAGTTGAACATGAGTGAGCAGAGCCCTGGAGCCAGGAGAGCCAACCCTGTCCTGGGGGACATCAGGCACAGCATGGCCAGCTGGGCAAGGGAGGGATTGTCCTGCTCTGCTCTGGGCTGGGACAGCCTCACCTTCAGGGCTGGGGGCAGCTCTGGGTGCTGCA
Source organism: Luscinia megarhynchos (assembly GCA_034336665.1). Lineage (NCBI taxonomy): Eukaryota > Metazoa > Chordata > Aves > Passeriformes > Muscicapidae > Luscinia > Luscinia megarhynchos. The sequence goes on from JAPFBE010000003.1 coordinate 18,845,292, forward strand.
ATGTAAGAAACATATTGAACTATTGGAGAGTGTCCAAAGGAGGGCCATGAGGATGGTGAAGGGCCTTGAGGAGAAATGTGAGGAGTGGCTGAGGGCACTTGGTCTGCTCAGCCTGGAGGAGACTGTGGGGAGACCTCACTGCAGCTACAGCTTCATCGTGAGGGACAGAGGGACAGGGAGTGATCTCTCCTTTCGGGTGACCAGTGACAGATGTCCCGAAGGGAATGGCCTGAAGTTCTATCAGGGGAGGTTTAGGTTGGATATCAGGAAGAGATGCTTCACCTACAGGGTGTTTGAGCACTGAAACAGGCTCACAGCACCAAACCTGACACAGTTCAAGAAGCGTCTGGACAATTCTCTTGAGTACATGGTGGGACTCTTGGAGATGGCCCTGTGCAGGGTCAGGAGTTGGACTTCATGATCCTTGCAGGTCCCTTTTAATTCAGCATATTCAACAATTCGGTGGTCTTTTTAGGACTTTATATGCAAGGACACTTCCTATTTCTTTTTGGTCTTGCTGGATTTCACACTGCTTGGTTCAAAACTCAGGTTTAGCTGAACTCATCACGACTAACAACTGACACCTTGGTACTCAAAAATCTAACAATATAGAAGATTTATTTACCTCTTGTCAAACAGCCTACATGCCACTTGCTATGAAATGGCTCTCCACAAAGTAGACAATGTGGCTGAACAGAAAACCTGTGGGCTGTTTTCCCTCCTGCCCAACAGCTTGCAGAGCGACCTTCAGCAAATCACCTCCTGTCTGAGTTGCAGTGGAACAGAGGTAACATACATGCTGACTTCATGTGCTATATATGGCCAAGCTACCACAATGATGCACACTGCTCAGAGGTGACACACTCAATATAAAACTCACACCTACCTCAGAGAGACAGAAATTTACTGTGAGGATTCAGAAAGTATTTAACTCTTTACTGAAATTACCAAAAGACACATTCAATTCCTGATGATTAAGAGAATGAAAATGGAGTATTTAACGTGGTAAAATGTCATAGGAATGGCAACCAAATTCAGTCATTCTGTACATCAGTACATTCTCCCTGAATATCAGTAAAACAAAATGAAATTAAAGCCAGAAGGTCAGGACATCAAGAGAAACATTAACCTAAAGAACATTCAATAGACGTATTTTATTCTATCCCCTTTCCTGTAAACTAGATAACAAGTTATACCATTTACATCAAGAAAGATTCATTTTCTACATACCAGTGGATGGAGTCAGCTGTCTCCACAAAACACATCCAGAATCCTTTAGGGCTTTCTTAAGAAGACATCCAGGTTCTTCAGCTGACTGGTCCACAGGGAGAAAGAGGCAGCAGACACCCTCAAGACACAAAGGCAAGTAATGCCCCACCAAGTAAGCCAGAACCCAGCTCCAGCTGGAGAGCTGACAATGTGCTTAATAAAGCACCACCCGAAGTCTTCCATTTCTGAATTTGATTCCTCCCTGGGACCACTTCTTTCAACCCAGCCAAAACCCAAGAATGAGCAAGGTCAGTCCACCTCTCAGTGTCCATCATTCTGGATTCTACCTGCACAGCTCCACCACCTGTCACACAGCAAATTCAAGACACCCCTGAATGGGCTGTGTTACTATGAAATACACTTTATATTTTTCGAGATGCATTTCATAGAATAAGTCAAAGGAAGAAGGAAAAAAGTATAGGCTACTGCAAGGAAAACCTACCCAACTACATTCTATCAGCATGGAACACAGTTATGCTTACCAACAAACTAATTAAAGACAGTCACAAGGGAGGAGAAAATTTTTTTCCCCATGAAGGCCTCTACTGAGGGCCTGCATATCACAAAAGTAGGACTGGAATTACATGTTTTAAGTACAAATTTTAAAAGGAAGGTTCATGCAAAGTCAATGGAGAAAGCCTAATTACAAAGGATCAGCTGTGTACAAGACTTAGGAAACTGTCAAGTTATCTGCTTTTTCCCCAGTAATTAACATGTCTGAAGCAAATTACCCACACTACTTACAAAGTAAAAATTCAATGTATCTTATGGTTATTGCAGGCAACAAAAACTACACAAAACAACTCGGCAGTGTAATCACTACTCATCTTAAAGTTTAGGGCACCTCTAGATACTGAAAGTAAGAGGACTTAAGGAAAATTCATTATATTCTAAAATCCCAAAGGTTTTTTTTAAAAGAGAAAAAAAAGTTGATTTATCAACTATAGCATTAAAAAAAAAGAAATGCAAAAGATAATAAAAAATATTTACTAGAGTTGAATATGGAAAGTAAGAAATTTTCATCATTCTTTAAAAAAATAAAAGCCAATTTTACTAAACTTAATAATTACGTGCTCAGTCAAGCATGACATCTAAAAACAGATTCTTCCCCAACATGTCCTTCTGTAACGTACAAAATTTCAAGTTACACTGTATTCAAGAACCAAAAAAAGAAACCTACTGCTAGGGAGGCTACAAACATGGAGAGGCAAGTGGCTTTTACAAAAAAATGACACTAGTATGCAGATTCACTAATAAGTGATGTAGCTATAATAGTAAAACTGCTGCCTTTTGCTCAACCTGGAAATGAAATTTGAGCTTATTTAAGTAAGGAGGTAATAAAAGAGTGGATATTTATTTGAAGGTTTTCAGGAGCTGTAATGGAATGATGTCTACAAAAGCCTACTTCCCCCAGGGGTGAGAACATTTTTACAGGTTTTAGGAAATTAGCATAATGGATAAGAAGAACCAATTAGGAGGACAAGTGATGATGCAATTTTTTCTTAGGTGAAGCCTTTTCTCTGGAGCCCCCCCTTTCAGCACTAGCTGTACTTTGTCCATGAGAATGAATCTCCAAGAGTTATTCCCAGCCTTGGTTCCCAGGAAGAACCAAGATAGCACAGAGCCTTGTACCCCCCCAGGGCTTGGGGCTTCAGAATTTGTCTTTCTGCTCAGGGAAAGGCCATGGAAAAGTACTGGGAAAACTAGCTACTAATACAATAGGTGACAGAGTTACAAATACACGTGTGAAGAATACAGAGAACATAAAGAAAAAAAATGCAAAACCCAAATGGCATCAACACAAAAGACAGAAATCTAAAAATAGTACTTGTCTACATTTAGTCTTTTTTAACTTTGAAAACATAGTATTAATACAATAAAATGAGTAGATAAAGCAACTAGTACCAAGGAGTTTCAGCTTCCCAAGGAGAATATAGCTAAAACAGTACGGATTTAAGGCTAAACTTTATGTCAAGTCAATTTCACATAATTTTTTCAAGATTAGAAATTTGGTTCATAATAGGTCTCCAGTAGCGATTACCAACACAACACCTTTCACTGACTATATTGACAACATGTTATGATCTACATTATTTTCACTGAATTACTTGAAAAAATTGAATTACTCAATGTCACAAAATCAAATAATAAATAATTAAGCCAAGAAAATATGTAGTATGGTTCACTGAAGACAGTAACTCGACTTGCATAAACAACAAGGCTCAAGTAAAGAACCAGAGATCTACTAGAAATTTTAAAAAATGAAAATTAGGAAGGCTGCATTTAATTGTGAATTTCTATCTAAATAAACTATGAACAAGATGTAGGGATCATTAAGAGCTAACAAAGAAAACAAATTTCTCAGGAAAACTAATAAAATTAAATTTGAATCTGTAAAGTTAGAATCTCATATAATCTGAAATAATAAAGAGTCTGTAGGACATCTGTTGTTGTGGTAGCTTCCCCAAGACAGTATCAGAATAAAATCCAATTTAGGTGCCCACATACTGAAAACAGTTCAGAAGAACATGAGAATGACTGAAGCAACCAGAAAGTATGTTTTACAATCAGCACACCACAACATATAACCTCATTAGGTTGTCAGAAAAAAAAGGCTGAGGAGAGTTAATGTGAATTGAGAATAAAGAGTTCTCTAAATCAAGACCTGCAGTCATGCTGTCTCAGACTAGAAAAGGTAAATGTATAAAGAAGAAAAAAAAAAAAAGCTGTAAAGATTGCTACCCTTTGGAATTACTCGGAGGAAAACCAAAGAAGTTAAAAGGCAGCACTGTTTTGCAAGAAAGAATGAAAGCAAATGGAATGGAAAGAGCACTAACAGGGATTTCTCTCTCTGCCTGTCCTGCATGCCCTGTGCTATCTATAGCTGACCAAAAGAATGAGGGTGAGAGCTCAATCAAACAGAAGAAAAGCTTTGTTAGAAGAAGATGCCTTAGTTAACCCGGAGGAGTTATCAAAAGAAAAACTGAAGCTGTCAGCAACCACACAGTATAAATAAAGATGATATGCAAATATACTGATGACAGCAGCATTTGAACAGTACTTACAGAAGTGGCTGCATACTAAGGCCTTTCTTTAAAGAAAAGAAATCAGCTAAAAGATGAATGTACAGAAACCAATGGCAATACACTTTTGTCTTGAAGGCACCAGGCCAGCTGTGATTCTCTACACAAGCCTTTGAGATGCATATTTAAATGAATTTCTTTTTCCCTCTGGAAATTACATTTAGAGAAACAGAAGATGGCAGATGTTATTGTTTTTCCAGATGTAGGTTTCTGTCCTGAATCAACTCTCAACACTGAAGGTGCCTAGGCTCGCTCTGCTCCTTGCCAGGCAGCAGCAAAGCACAGCCCACGAGCTGAGCCAGGCATTGGCACCTGCATCAGGAACACAGATTTGGGGAGATTTTTCTAGGACACTGATACCTCAAAATCTTTATGCACATGAACCCTGTGTTTTCAAAAAAACTTTTTACTTCAGAGCTGCACAGAGATCAACATTTGTTTTGTGAGACTTCTCTGTAACGTGGTGTCAGCAATGATCCTGCACTGTGCAGTGTCAGCTGCCCCCTGGTTCTACACGCCCAGAGCCACAGGAATTGCATTATGCTCTTCTCTGTGGACTGTCTGCTACTGCCAGCATCATGGGTGTGCCACAGCCCTAGAATAGCCACATATCAAGAAAAAAAAACCCGACATTAATAAGGGTGGTGAAGCACTGGAACAAGTTTCTCAAAGACCAAAATTGGAACAAAGTCTAGAGCATCTCAAATTCAGTACCAACCCTGCTTTCAGAAAGAGATTGAACTAGAGTCTTCCTGAGCTCCCTCTCCACCCTCAGTGACCCTATGACAGCTCATTTCAGTCAACACCAGCCTGGGCTGACATGGTAACAGCACATACTGTTTGATATACAGACTGACTGCAGAAGGCCCAGGTAGCTCAGCAAGTTTCTCGTCCTCAGAAAACAACTTCTACAGCTCACACTGAAAGCATACTGCCCCTTCCAGTGACACATGACGTATTTATCCTCTTTTAGAGCTTCTGCTGGAGAGCACTTTCACAGAGCATGTTGCCAAAGTGAAAAGTATCAACTACACCTTTCTATTTCTGTACAGAGCTGCCACCCAGCCCCATGCCCCCAGATTGCTAAACAGCTGCTATGCCAGCTCCCATGGCTACAGGCACCAAAAACCTGAACAGCAGACTCCTGCAATTGTTTTCTCAAGGTCCATGCTACTTCACCAGGTATCCTCTCAGCTCTCCTCCCTTGCATATTCCCCACATTGCTCCCCTTTTATATAAATTAGTTCTTTTCATACACTATGTCACCGGGTCACCAGAAAAATCCCAAGCTAAGAATAATATTGCTCCATTTTTTCCTTCCACAAGTATCCAACACATAGATAGATGCCATCTTTCAGAATATTGAAGAGTTTATTATAAACTAAAGATGTAAATCCAACAAGCAATAACAAAAACTACAGCCCCAGCTAAATGACATGACTTCAGTCTTAAAAACACCCACATAGGAATGGTTTTTGTAGTACAAAGACAGTAAAGAATGAACCCACACAGAAGTGGTGAACCCAATTAATTTAAGAGTCCTATCGTGCTTCTTTGAGACAAAAAACATTTTTTTGCAAATCACTGAAAGGACATTGTCTGTCCCTTGTCCTACAACCATTTCTATTTTATGGCTCTGTCTGCATCTGTATTTCTCTGACACCACAGAAGGTAAGGACTGACTGCCTTGAAGGGTAACAGCCATACCAAAAGGAGTACAGACACATGAACGAAGCAGGGAGGATTCACTTTGCTGATCCTAACTTCCTGTACTCCATTTTATATTAAAGGGAGAGACAGGCAGGGGCACTAAACATAGAAAATGAAACAAATCATCCTTTGCTAACAGCTCATTCAACCCATTAGTAATAAAAACTAGACAAATTACCTCAGACTAGGTGCCAAAACACCCGAGCTCCAGGTTGGGATGTGCTCTGGCATAAGAAGAGCCTGGACAGCTGGGCATGGGTGAGAACAACCTTCTTGAGTGCCTACCCTGCAAGGTCCTTGTGCCTGCAGATGGGCAACAGAGACCAAGAGGTGCAGGAAATAGGAGAGCTGGGCCTGACTCAAAGCCAAGGAAATTCAGAACCTTAGTCCCTGTCACGAGGCTCTCCTGGATGTGAGGAGCTCGCAGGGAAGTGCTGCTTGCTGCTCCTGGGCACATGTGCTGCAGTGCCATCAGCTACCAGGCAAGAGTAGCACCTAGCTTCAGAGTTCATTCACCTCATAATTAAGTTCTCATAAGTACCCTTGAGTTAATTTGAAAGAGCACATGCACACGATGAGAGAAAGAGAGAGAACTATTTAGGAGAGTAAATACAGGAGTACTATTAAAAAGGCAAAGCACTCCACAATCACAAGTAATCTTACAGTAATATCAGGTATTTTCTCAAAATGTAAACTCAGTGCTTCAGGACTTTGGCATACAGCAAAATACTGTACAATAAGTAACAATCCTTTATAATCCATGTGATTTATAGTATTAAAAGAGAACCTGCCACAACAGAGACTATGTAAAACGAAAGTTCTATGTAAATGCAAAATCACTTTTCATGTTCAAGCAGGGGCAAATCCATCAAACAAAGCTCAGTAAAAATCACTGAACTAAGAGTTCCTCATCGTTGCAAAGAACAGAACCACTACTTAATCTCTGTTTTGGTTTCACACACCTCATCTCTTCAAAGAACCAGCCAGTTATCACCAATATCATCAACACAATACCAAGCTTTGCAAGTTTTCTATCACTAACCACACCAAGGAAATATATGAACTAAATATCTGCTTTTTGGAACAAAGAAAGGAGAATTAGAATGAGATACTATGTACCATCTTATTTCACATTATTTTGCATCCTTTTTCAAGTTGCAAGACATTATGAATTCTAAAGCTGCAATCCTTATTAATTCTGTCCTAGAAAGAGTCACTGCACATCTTTTTAGAATTTTGGAGGGGAAAAAAGGATCATTTATTTTAAACTAGAAAATACAGTTTCTAACAAGCTTATTTTCTTCCTGTTTTATAACTACCATATTAGTCTTACAACATAAAACATTACAACTGGAAATGAAGCAATACATGAAGCAAATAGATTTTTCTTAAGGGTAGCAAAAATATTTTCAATGTGATCTTTCAAGACACTTGCTCTGCCCTGGGGACCCTACCCATCACTCCCGAGGAAAAGAGGTAGCTACAATAACTTATTGAAAATCATTAGAAGATTAGTTATTCTTTCTGTTGGAGGTTTGCAGTGAAGCAGTACCACACTATCTCCTCTTCTAGATGCCTTTCAGAGCTCAAAGACTGAGAATAAGACTATAATTTTTATTTTTTCAGGAATAATTCTTCAGCAGATTTCTAAAACCATTACATCTCGGGAAGTAGAGCACAGGATTCAAATTAACACATTCTGGGACTTCTTTTCAAGCCCCAGTTGCTTCACTTACTAGTCTAGGTTCTCACTAGACAAAGTCTCTGGGAAGTGGAGCAGTAGAATATTAAATATTTTGCCCATTCAATTTCCAAAGGTGTACAAAAACCAAAATTTCTCTAGCTCTCCTAAATTAAATAAGGACAAGGATGAAAAAAAAATTGTAAAGGGCATTCTGAAGGGGGCAACAAAACCCAAAATGTATTAGTGTCACATTTTCAACTACACATTCATATTTGTTATTAATGGTATCTCTATCCACCCTAATGAAAATAAATAAAAATTTCCAGTGGAAGATAAAACCAAGTGGAAATTGGCTGTGACAATTTGCTCCCTCCCCAAAAAACACAATTGGGGGTCCTACCACCCTAGATCAATTTTCAACAAAGCCAGCTGCATGAAATTCGTAACCAGGTACCACAGATATCTACAGTTGGTTCACTTTGGAAGTTAAAGAAAACTACTCAACTTCTTGAGCACATCTGATATTTGGAAAAGGGCTTTGCAGTTTTCCTTTGCATGGAAAGCAAACTTACCTGCACAGACTTTGATTCAAAAGCTACTGATTTTCCTACAAGAACTAGATATTAACTGAAGGAAAAACAATGAGGTTTGTTTCATGCCCATATGGAACCTAGTCAAGTCTGCCAAGAAAACAACTTGTTGGGGAAAAAAAAAAGAAAAAAAAAAAAGAGAACAATAATTTGTGTTCATTTAGTCCCTCATTTTGCCAATAAAAAGTATTCTTGCTAACACCCTGGGACAGAATAAAAAACAAAACCAAGAGATACAACAACTAATGAACTAATATACGTTATTTGTACTAAAGCACAGTAACTGTTAATTTTTGCAAGATGAAAACACCTAAGATCTTCTATCCACTATGGACAGTTCCTTTGGTTCACTCTTTCATCTTTTAAGTAGCGTCTCATTGCCTTAAAAGATTTTTTTTTTTTAATCTGATATTTCTTATGCAGGTGCTTGTCCTAAAAGTACTCTGATTTGAATGCTAAATTACCTTGTGTGCCAGACAACTGTTTTTTGTAATAAATACAACTATTTTTTGCAATTTCTTTGATTTTTTTAAAAATTTTTATCATTGAGTCCTTTTTTTACTGAACACATGTAATATATTCTGCTTTTAACATCTAGGTATTTTTTTCCTATGATATACTGAAACATCATTATTTTCTGCTCAGCCACACAGCATTACTCCCATGGTTACCCAGTCTATTTTATGTATAAGGCACACAGTAGAAAGCTTATTTTATTTTTATAAAGGAGCTTTAAAAAAGAAGAAAATAAGGGAAGGTTAAAGAATCTTATCAACCCTGAATCATTTTAACTTTCACAGCTAAATTTTCAAGGTAATTTTTCCCAATCCCCTTTACTGTAAGCATCATGCAGCCTGAGGGCTTTCAGCTTGGTCACAAAACAAGCAGATGTAATGAACCTATTGAAGCAAGTGATTGTGAAAAGCTGCCATGATTTACCAGGGGCAAACCACACCAAGTAACCTCATCAACTTCTACAGCAAAAGAATCTCTTCTGTGGACACAGGGAGAAGAACAGGATGTGCTCACCTGGACTTCTGCAAAGCATTCAGTGCTGTTTCCCACAGCCTTGTCCTGGACAAACTGGCAGGACACAGATGGGGTGAGAGCTGCCTGCAAGATGGGCTGGAAACAGACTCACAGGTCAGACTCAGGGGGTGGTGACCGTGGGTTTTTACTCAGCCTGTCACAAGTCATTCCTTGGGGATAAATACTGTTCAACACCTTCATAAATCATTGGGAGGATGGGATTGAAAATGGCCTCACCAAGTTGGCTCATGACACATCAGAAAGGAGACTCATCCTACAGAGAGCTGGACAGACTGGAAGAGTGGAGTAGCAAGAGCAGTATGACATTTAGCAGACAAGTGCAAGGTCCTGCACTTGGGACAATATAACCAAAGAGCCCAGCACAGAACAGGATTTATACAGCTGGGAGAGCTGTACTCAAAGAGACCTGAGGGTCTTGGTGGACAAAAAGCTGACCACGAGTCAGCAGTGTGCCACTGGGATGAATGATCAGGGGCATTAAGAGCAGAGGTAAGGATGTGATCATCCCACTCTGCTCAGCACTTCAGGCCACATCTGCAGTACCATACTCAGTTCTCATCCCCACAATTTAAGAAAGATGCAGGCAAACCAGAGAGGGTACAAAGAAAGGCCATTAAAATGACCAAAGTGGTATAGGACATGCCTTTCTGATGAAAGACAGATGAATTCAACTTTTTCCTCCCTGGAGAAAAGAAGGCTCAGGAAGGGTCTCACAATAGTATTCCAGTATGTAATGCATAGCTGCAAAGAGGATGAGGATCTCTCTTCCAAGAAGCCACATGGAGAAGCCAAGGGAAGAAGAGCACAAGTTATATGGAGAGTGGTTTCACCTCAGCACAAGATACAATTATTTATAGTGAGGCTGATCATTCCCTGCAACAGCCTCTCTTCAGGGATGTGGTAGAGATCCCACCACTGGAGGCTTTCAAGATGAGATTAGACAGGATGGTAGATAATTTCATCTAGGTTCCCATTCCCAAGACAGTTTGGACCAGATTATCTTTCAAGGTCACTTCCAACCTGGGCTGGTTTACACTTTTTGACTGTAATTTATGATAGCAAATACAAAAGCTTTTGTAGCTGCTTTAGCTTTATTAAACCTTTTTTTGCCCCAAAAAAAGGATGCTGAAATCAGTGGGGCTGTTCTTTCTTTGGCTTTGGTTTAAGGTTTACACTATTGTAACATGCAACCACCTCCTTCCACCTTCATTTTACTTCTCAAAAGAGTTAAAACAAAAAATTTCACATCACAGGCCATTTTAGTTCAACCACCCCAAAGCTTTCCCATGGGAGGTACAGGTGTTATGGTAACCGAGTTTCCAAGGCTCTGCAAGCCTCGTGGCAGCCTACCTTCAGAGATGCAATGATCTCATGTTTCTGAACTTTCTCTGCCTGAAGGAACTGAGACCAAAAACAAATCTATGAAACAAACCAATGTGACTGAAATAGAGCAGAATGACATACTTTATCTAGGTTATTTTTAGAGAAATGTATTAAAACCCTCAGTTCTTGTTAAACATATTTTTCTATCACATTTTTTCACTTTTCCTTAGCAATTGCAGCTTGTTGCCATCTTCCTTCTTCCAAAGCAATTTACATCCAAGTGAATTAAATAAATAACATGTTATTCCTCACAATTCTCATCCTAGAAGAAACATAAACAAAATGCAGAACTACTTCCCTGTGAAAGCAGTTCAAATTGTTCCTAGATGATTCATTAGCACACAAAAATTTCATTTACTGAATTAGACATACACCTAGCACAGCAAACAATATAGTCAAAAAAAGGTACTAACAAAAGAAGGCTGGCCAAAGAGAGATGTACATTATCTTTGGTCCCTGAAACAGAAGAACAAACCTGAGAAGAGGCAGCATGCCTCACCAGGTAACCAGCACAGTCTTTTGAGTTTCATTTGCCAAACTTCACCATGCAGCCCAGCCAAAAAAAAAAAAAAAAAAAAAAAGAAAAATCAAAAGGGAGTTTTCATACTCCAATGCATGTGTTGCCTGGCACTAGAACTCCAGCCTGGACTGTTTCCACACTGCCCATCAACAGTCCCCAAAAAAAGGGACCACATGGACCATCTCACTACATCCACCACACTGATGGCACAATGGCTGTGTGAGCCCCAGGGTGGCAGAGGGACAGACAGGGAGATATTGCCAAGAAACTGTGCAAAGCACATGAAAACATCCCCTCACCTGCATCCTGCTAAGGCTAAACAGAGTAACAGCAACAAACCACTCAACCTCTACCAGATCAGCTTTCTCCAAGTGTTCATGTGAGCAAAGCTCTGAGGTCAAGGGAAAACCCAGGGCTGTCTCCTGTCAATCTAAGGCAAAGCTCAAACTGCAAAAGGTTTTCAACTGTCAGCAAAAGGCACCTGCATTTACAATTTACATGAAATTTACATTTTGAGGAAAAAAATTATTGGGCATTCTGCTTATCTGTAAAAAAGTCTAGACAAAGTCTAGACATTTCTCATGTCTGACAACAAATCTCTTACCAGTTTGTAGGAGTTTTGGTTTGGTCTTGTTTTAAAACAAGGGAGCATCTCTCTTTTTAATTTCTACAGTACCCATTAAACAGTGGTCTCCAAGCAATGGTTGCCTGAGTGTCTCTAAGCCAGTCAAGGAAGAACCCTTTCCTTAAATCTTAAGAGGGGAAGAAAACTGCAAAAATAACAAATTAGCAACTTTTTAATACAGTGTTATATAAACTTTTACATAATTCACCACACTGCTGAATAAGAAACATTTCATGAAAGAAATAATCACTTTCAATAGATTTTGATCAGCCATTCCACACAAACCATTCTAACAGATTCACCCTGAAAAACATGCTTCAGGTTTCATTAAGTCTGAACCAGAAAACAGATGTTTAAAAATAACTTTTGCACTTCTAACCTTTTAGACTGCACTGTTCAATTATGCATGCTTTCCTGAATATCAGTCTGGAAATAAAACAGAGCTCTGAGTATCACCCAGAAGGAAAATTTTAAAAAAAATAAATAAAAGGAAGGAAGAGAATGACACATCCTGCAGGCACAAAGAGGATGTGGCTCATGCAAAGCTGGAGCCCAGCGCCGCCTGGCAGCACGGCAGCAGGAGAGCACGTGCACTGAAAAGGGATGCACGATGGGCAGTAGGAAAGCAAGAGTTAAATGTTACAAAACTACTTTTTCCAGTCATCCTCAGATGGAGGAAACACATCAGGAGGGAAATGGAGAGGAAAATAGGACACTGCTAATGGAATTTCAGTGGTCTTTATTTCTAGTTTTCAAAATAAACAAGCGCAGAAGAGAGAGATCTGCAAAACAGTGAGCAGCTGGAGGACAAGCAGAAAGCTATGATGGATCAAAACCTCTCCAAAACATATTTACTAAGGTAACAGGAACAAAATTCAATATCCTACAGCAATATTCATAGTAAATGGGGAAGAAAGGAAGGATTCTTAAGGCTTTTTTAAATCACTGCAATCAAATAATGAGAAACACTCAGCTACAAATGAACAATCGTATAGCATGTCTGAAGAAAACATTACAGAAATGTCTCTTACAATATTAAAATACAACAGTTCTCAGTGATGACATGGAGAAAAATTTCAACATCAAGGCAACTTTGTCCCTGTTAAAACAAACTTCAGGTGTGCATTGTTAGGACTTGAGGGAGAAATTAAATCAGTTAGGCACATTCCCACTGAGAAGAAAGAGGCAAACCTTCAGCATACAATCCTACCACCAAATATCTTCTATTTTCTGTCTCAGCCCACAAGGCCAGGCTGTTTGTAGAGAGCAGCTACTGAAAACAGTTGGGAAAGTCTAGAGGACCACTAACTCCAGAAATGAAAACATTCTCAGTCACACAAGAGTGCCTTTTAGAAAATTGTCCCATACGGGACATGCCAGCCTCAAAGAGAAAACAAAAACCAAATATCCGCACACCAAAACACTAAAAAAGTCATCCTTAAACAGTTACCTTCAGTCTTCTATACCAAGAGTTTCTGCTGTGCAAGGGGGTAAACACTCAAATGGGATTAGTGCACAAAGGTTGATGGCATTTTTTTAAGCACGTCTTTATGGGAATGCAATAAAAACCAACACAAGAAGAAAAAACATGTCGTGTGCGTCTCACCACTTAAAATTATGAATGTTTGTTCCACTTTCTGAGTGATTTCATGTTTGGGGTTTTTTGGTGCTTTTAGGTGCATTTTTTGTTTTGTTGTTCTTGTTGGTTTGTTCCCCTAGTTTGACTTCATATGGAATAGGCAATGCCAGTGTATTTTCAACTAATTCGAAATGATGGGGAGTCTCTATGGAAGGCCTAACAAAAGGGCTTATGTAATACAGTGAAACTTCCTGAATGCCCACATTCATTGTTTGAATTCAGAAGCAAAAGGGGTACTGCCATCCCCTCTTGCCAAAGGCTCAAAATTACGTATTCAGATTCCAGCAGAAGACTTGCAAGAATTTAACAGAAATAATGATAGCCTGTCCATCAAATGGCTGCCAGGTACAAAGGCTTTATATACCTCTTACTCCCACTGTCTGAATGATGCTTTTAGAAAGAAAAAAAAAAAAAGTAATTTCTTTGTATGGACTTTACAGTCCCCAGGCTTTTCTTTTTATTCCCCCATTCTCTTCCCTCCAAGAAAAAGGGACTGCATAAAAAGAAAAGGTTTCTCAGTTCTAGAGTTACTGACCAAATTCTCCTGTGCATTGGTGGAATTTACCACAGTAAATTACCACTGCCTTTCCTCACCATCATACATGATTTGGTATTACTTCAAACCCGATACATTTTCGTGGTTTTGGTCTGTCATATGAAGTGACAGTAATGCTTCTGCAGAGCAGTTTTCTTTGGATTTTTTTAATTTAATCCTTGCACTTTTCAACAGATAGCTTTCAAAAAAAAAATTAGGTAAAACTTGAACCTGCTTACATAAGCAAAAAAAAAAAAGCTGTAAGTAAAGATATGGTTTTCTTCTAACTTGCTACCTGAAAAATAGTTACCTGAATAACCTCACAAAATGCTTCCCAGAAAACACATTTCACATGAAGGCAAAAAAATGCAGTCTCTTTTTCAACATAATCTCTCTTGACTATTTACAAGTCTTATGGTTACTATCTTTCATGTTGTATTAAATTCAGACTAACAACCTAGGCATCTCAACAAATCTCTTCAAATCACACTGCGGCTTCCTGAAGCTGCTAAATGCCTTAAAAATCACACATAAAAGTTAATAAAAGTATGAAGAGAAGTACCAAATGCAAATTCCTGGGGGGGGGAAACAATCCAAGCTACAAATAACAGGAGACTGAACAGTAAGGTAGACAACACACAATTATCACCACGACCTCTCTACTCCTGTTTCAAGAAAAACTCATCTGTATTGCAGTGCCCTTGAAAGTATTTTTTCTCTTAATATAGCTGATTCCACTATTTTGCTCAGGTTTAATTCTGTTGCCTAAGTTTTCTGTATAATTAACAGCCAAGCAATATGATTTTGGTCCAGAATCCAAACCTGTAAGACAGACATTTCAGATGTGTTTTCAGCTGTCTCAATACAGAGACAGAACTGGTAAGTGCCAAGTTCTACTACATATATTCACTTTTTGAAATGCAAGCAACCACCATATGAATGCACTCTTAGAGGTGTCCATGAGCTGCTGAAAGCTGCCCCAAACCTGCAGTGAAGGTGGCAAACACAGATGCAGCTGGGGATTGCTACATCAGGGAGCATGGAAGAATGGCTGCTAGGGATACAACATGAATTGTCCTTGGGAAGTCAGCTCTTTTCTAGATGGACACATACAGGAGATCCTGAGACAGACACACTCCTTTGCAGGAGGCCCAGCTCCTGAGCTTCTTAGCAAGGGATGGCACAATGTCATATGAAGATTATATTTCTATATGCAAAGGAAGATTGGTCATACCTGAACCATTACATTATTGATTAATATTACTACTTACTGGGAGAAGCAAAAATAATAGCATTGAATTCTGAAGACAAAGTTTGTCACTAACAAAAAAAGGAACAAACAACAAAAATTTTGCTTTTGGAAAACAAAGGAGGGATAGCTAATTCAGCTCTCCTCAGTAGGAGATGTGGCAGATACTATGTCATCTAGGCACTAGAGCCTGCATTTATCAAGTTGAACACTTGACTAGACAGCCATTATCTTCACTGAATTCCTTATTTGTGAGTCCAGTTTTGAGTAAAGGCAACGAAACAGAGAAATCCAGACAGAGTTTCAAATACCCCTGGACAACAAAGGTAAAGATCAATCCCTGACACAACAGAAAGCTTTACCTTATTCTTAGGTGTTTCCTACACCCATACACACATTTTAATCTCAAGACCTAATTATTTTACAAGGACCCAGCACAGCTTGGAGACAGACTTGCCACAAAATACAGAAAACTGCAAAAACTTGCAGGAAACAAACTCGGTGATGGAGTCCAACAAGGCAACAGCATGCCATTACATCACAGTCTTTGGAGACCCCTCTGTGCTTTTGTAACAAAATAGGCTTAAAGAATAAAGGTTACAGCACCAGCTGCACCAGGCTCCCAAAAAGTTGGTTTATCCTTGGTCTCAGAAGCTTATGATCTTAGGTTTCATAACAGCATTCAGACCTCAAAGAATGATTTGTAATTAGTGTTTAGAACTTGCTGGTTCCTACAACCTAAAAAATGATACTGAAATTTAAATTCATCAGTTGTAGTAAGGACCTCACATTGGTGCTGCTCCTCCCTTCCTAGATCTTCTTAGAAGTTGAAGAAAAAGCTTTCTTAGTTACTGCTTCTTGCAGCTATATAGGAAGGAGAGGAAGAAACTGCAAGCCTCTCCTCCTAGAGCAGGTGAATGCTGTTTGCTTCTTCCTCTACAAAGATGAGATAAAAACTTACACTGATATTTTTTCAGACTTCTGGTTTCTTCAGAGCATAGAGAAATTACCCACTGCAGTTGTCCCATAACGTAAAAAATAAGAAAAACAAGCCAACAAAAAAAAACCAAACTCTTAAGTAAAAAAAAAAAAAAGAAAAAATAAAAACTGCCAAGTAATCATTAAAACTTAAATACCATAAAAATAAAAATTAAAAACAAAAACCCACCAAAAAAAAACCAAAACACCCAAAAAAAACAAAAAAAAAACCAAACCACAGAAGCAGAATTCAAAAGAAAGGATCTCAACCCCTTTTTCACCCTGAATTGGCTATAAAAGCCCAGGGGAACTCCAGATTTACTTCCAGGTGAATTCAAAGTCTGAGAAGTGAGCCTGATCTCTGGCAAAAAAAGAAGCACCACTGACTAGGTTTTAAACACTGCTTTAATTCTTCACTGGTGTCTTTATGGATAACTTCAATATAGATGTGTAAGTATATAATATAAACTAAAAATTTTTGCTATTTTCAAATATATAATATATTTTTCTAAGAAAGACCATAAAACAAACATTGTGTATTTGCAGGAGGATCATGTAAATGTATTACCCATATTCTGTTCTCATTGCATGAACATGCTTTCTTTCGGAGATCCCAAGA
Organism: Luscinia megarhynchos; assembly: GCA_034336665.1. Classification (NCBI taxonomy): domain Eukaryota; kingdom Metazoa; phylum Chordata; class Aves; order Passeriformes; family Muscicapidae; genus Luscinia; species Luscinia megarhynchos. Next base: position 18,862,226 of record JAPFBE010000003.1, read on the forward strand.
GTTTTGCTTAATGAAGCAAGTCAAGGAAAGAAAAAGGATGATTCTTCACTGTAAAAATGTGGGTCTTTTTGCTGAAAGTGCACATATGAAAGATAACAACTAGCAAGCTGAAACTAAGAAAACTGCAGAGAACACTAAGGTTGTCTGCAGTATGTTACTGATACATTCAAAATGTTCCCATTAAGACATACATTTTTTTCTCTCCAACATTTTTTCATTTTACTATGAAACAATCAAGTATCTTCAGTTATTTTCTCTTTTATAGAAAGGGAGAGTATGTTCAAATGGTTGAGCACCTCAGCAATCACAAAGGAAATTGGTACTTAACATGAATTCAGATCTCTTGATGCCTCACCCTGTACTTTATGAAGTGTATACTCACCTTGTAGAAAACAGCTAGAATTAAAATACTTCATAGAGGATGTAAATCATTCCAATAACCTGAGAAGTTATGCTACAGTCTTAAAAACAGTGCAAATATACTCCTCTTATAACTCACCCCAGTTTCAGTCTCCTCATATAAACCCTGCAGTTACACAATGTAAAACAGGCATTCTTCTCACCACAACAGGTGTTTTTCATTCCTGTTCTTGTCCTTCATTAAGCACTGCTGACCCATGCTGTAAGTAGTTTACCAAACACAACTGCAAATAAGCTTAGCCTGCTATTATTAAAACATAATCTTCATTTTATTTTCTAATTACCATCCCTCCCATCTTTTGCAGAGCCCTGACTGCTCACTTGAATCTTGGCAGTTCCCAAACCATTGGAATGTTTTAGACCAAAGCCTGTTATTGCATATGATCAAGTATTTATACACAAACCCTTCACGGAAAATATTTAACAGTTTAATTTCTCACAAACACTGAGGAATAGCATACTATGCAACGAAGAGGAAGAGTGGCAAGTCTCCTAAGATTTCTACTGCTGTTACATTAATTTGTTTTTTTCACAGAATCATAGCATCCAAGAGGTTGGAACAGACCTCCAAGACCATCAAGTCTGACCCATAACCCAACACCACCCTGTCAACCAGACCATGGCACTGAGTGTTGAGCCCAGTCTTTCCTTAAGCATCTCCAGGGATAGTGGCACTACCACTGGGCAGTCCATTCCAGCATCTAATCACTCTTTCTGTGAAGAAATCCTTCATAAACCTCCTTCAACCTAAACCTCCCCTGGCATAGCTTAAGACTATGTCCTCTTGTCCTGTCTCTGGTTTCCTGGGAAAAGAGGCCAATGCCCACCTGGCTACAGCCTCCTTTCAGGGAGCTGTAGAGAGTGGTAAGGTCACCCCTGAGCCTCCACCTCTCCAGGCTGAACACCCCCAGTTCTCTCAGCTGGTTCTCATGGGACTTATGCTCCAGACCCTTCCCCAGCTGCACTGCCTTTCTCTGGAATCTCTCCAGCACCTCTCTGTGCTACACCTCTCTCTCCCAGTTTCCTCCCTGAACTGAGGGGCCCAGAACTGGGCACAGGACTTGAGGTGTGGTACAGGTGAAGAATCACTTTCCCAGTCATGCTGGCCCCACTGTTTCTGATTCAGGATGCCATTGGCCTTCTTGGCCACCTGGCACACTGCTGGCTCATGCCCAGCAGCTGTTGATCAGCATCCCCATGTCCCTCTCTGCTGGTCCCCTTTCCAGCCACTCTGATCCAGCCCACAGCTCTCCAGGGCGTTGCTTTGGCCAAAGGGCAGGGCCCAGCACTTGGTCTTGTTGAACCTCACACTGCTGGTCTTGGCCTGTCTGTCCAGCTTGTCCTGGTTCTCTACAGTCTTCCAGCAGATTGACACTCCAACCCAATTTGGTGCCATCCATGAATCTGCTAATAGTAGGCTCAGTCCTCTCATCCAGATTATCAGGAAAGACATTAATCAGGAATGGCCCAACACAGACCCCTGGGGGACACCACTGGTGACTGATCCCCAGCTGGATGCAGCACTGCTCACCACCACCCTGGGTCTGGCCATCCAGACAGCTCTTAACCCAGCAGAGTGCTCCTGTCCAAGCCAGGGGCTGCCAGCTTTTCCAGGACTATGCTGGAGTACTGCTGAGGATGAAGGCATAAATCAAAGTGGTGCTACAAAAAAAAATCTATAAAACTATCATTTTGATACACCTCCCTGTTCCCAGGATGTTTGCTTTTACTAAGCATGAATAATATTCTAATTTATCACTGTGTTATGGAATGCCTCTTGTCCTTCCTCTGCCAATATAAACCAATAATGAACAAGGTGTGAATGAACAAGATGTTAATGGCATGAGTGGCAGTCAGAAGAAAGAGCCCAATCTACAGCATAGGAGAATGGGCAAGAGAAGCAGATTTATAAACACAGGCTAGATGGTAACACTGGAAATAAAAACAGCCAAGGACCAACAACAGAAAATGAACTCACTACCTGGGAGGCACTGCTGTTAATTACATTATTTGTATTTACATGCAGATTGTGAGAGGAACAGACAAGTAATCAAGATGATTAATCTAGGCAAGCAACTAGAAAGGAAGATTGAAAAATAAAGCTTCCAAATACTTTTAACAGTAAAAGAGGAACACTTTTTCTATGCTTGACATTCTTTGTTAAGCCAAATTCTTAGGATTGCCAAAAGAAAGCAAGCACGTTCATGTCATAGGAATATTATGTGGGTAATAGATTTGCATTCCAAAATGCCAGCAGCCTTTACCACAACTGACTGGTATCCCATCATTTGAGATTTGCTGTGTTTCAGAAGATAGCAAAATTTGAACCTAACACTTCATATCCCACAAGACTCCAAACTCAGATATATGTTCTAACAGCAACTGATTCAGTATGTATATTTAAAGTCTTAATAAATTATTGCTTTACTTGAGGTCCTCCATTTCATTTAAGGAAACCTCTAATCAATGCTTTTCTCTGAATGCCTCTGAAAATTTACTCCTGTTTAAAAATGCTTTTATATTGTTATCTTCCACAGTCTCATACTATGTCTTTGAAATTTACTTCTCTTGAAAATTCTGCATACTTCTTGGACTTAATACAATAAACTTACAGGTTTAAAATCATTGCCCTGTGAAAATAATGCTCTTTTTTGTGTTTTCTAACAATCCTTTTTTGCAACATCAAAATACAGTAAAACATGCAATCTGGCACATTAAATATGACAAAGGAGCAGGACTTTATCAATGTAAGTATCTAAAGGTGGAATGCCAAGAGGATGGAGTCTTCTAGACTGTGCCAAGCAATAGGACAAGAGGCAATGGGGAGAAACTGGAACACGGAAAATTCCACATGAGTATGAGGAAGAACTTCCTTACTGTGTAACCTACAGTTACCTACAGTAATGATCTCAATATGAACAAAGAATGAGTGACATTCCAAGAGGATGATTATAATAATGTGAAATAAAAGACTGCACTGATTTTAAAACCATCATATAAAGGGTAAATTTCCAGAGGAAACAGGTATTATATTAATGTAACAGGAAACTAGACTAGAATGTTCAATCTCCATAATTACCAAAGGAAGGAACTAACAAATTTCTGTTCCTATGTTTCTATATAAGACTATTCATTAACATTAGATTAAAATGCATTCCTGTAGAAGATTATTTGCTATACAACCTACTTTCAATAAGGAAAGACTGTTGATTGTAAGAAATACCTTACTGAAATTTTTTTAACATACCTGCTCACATTTTTCTAGCTTTTTTTTTTTTTTTTTGATAGGACAGATGGGTGGCAGGGGGAAGTGTGTAAAAGGTGTCTTAGAAGAAGGATCCAGGAAAAGCAATTGTTTGATAATTCTGTGAATCCATTCTACCTACCAAACTGCTCCACAAACTACAAACCGAAGAAAATACTCCAGAATTACAAAAGTCATGTGTATTTTAGAGTAGTGACAACCAGTGACTCGAAATTGGAACAGTTCAGGTGAAATCTGCTATACAGAAGGAATAGCTCACAATGGTGGCAGAAAACTAGATTTGGCATTTTGAGTAACAGTCTTTGATGAAGTGACTTGGCATTGGCTGGAGTCAATTATCTGATTCCCCCCCAGCCCTTACCAAAAAAACTTCCAGCTGGCCCATTCTTCTGGGGAAAATAGATGCTGGCTGACATTGGAATCTAGCAAGCAGCCATCAAAATGATATCAAGAAAATCTGAGACACAAAAACATTGATTAAATAAACAGCCTTAACAACATGAAGCAATCATTTAGTACCCCAGGTGTATCAGTATGCATTTTATTCTTAGCATGTTTAACTAAGGTCTGCAGGACATCTGGCAAGCTTTAGACAGCTTTACACAGAGGAGTAAAAGTAAAATATGGCTTTTAGGTTGTGTTTTGGGGGTTAGGTTTCTTTACTTAAGAGACAGTGGATGGTCTTAAACCTCAGCTTAGGTGTTTTTTCCTATTATTCTAGGAAATTATTCAGCACTTAAGCCGATTTATTAATGAACCAAAGGAATACTATAGGGATGCACCAAATGAAAAGAAGAAAATAGGAGTCATTAATTTTGCAATGCAATAAAACTTTGGTGAAAAGAATAGCAGAAATTAAGACTCAAAATTATTTTCAGCTCAGAGTCATTGTAGCATTATTACAGATCTGCTAATAATTTGTCATTTATCTTTCAGCTTAAGATTCTGGATTACAAAAAAGGATATAATGGCCACTTATTTTTTTCTTTTTATTTCCCAAGTCTTTTAACCAGGAAAAAGTACTACATTTATTTTATATCTGAGATGGGAGCAAATTCATAAAAGGACAGCTATGTCCCATTTCTGAAATATATGGGAATCATGTAGCTCATATGACAAAACTTTAGTTCTCCTATCCAAAAGTAACTCTGCTATTAAACAAAATGAGGTCTTCAATTTCTTGAGAAGATGTCACAATTGCAGATTGGGAAATTGTAGGAAAATAATGCAACATTTTTCTCTCCCCATCCTATAGAGATCTTACAAAAAAAAAAAAAAAAATCAATGTTTGTACATAACAAGCTCTGCCATTCAGCTAATAGTTTAAGATAGATTTCAGCTGGTTTCACTTCATTTATGAAAGATAATTTTAGTCAGGGATACTGTGATTTGCAGACAAATCTCGACTGACAACTCAACTGCCAGATTTCACAGCTAAAAATTCAGAGTTTCTGCAATTTTCAGTGACGTACATTTCTTGTGATTCATCACACAAAGACTGAGAAATGGCAAGGAGGGGAGATCACTGATGTTTCTTGGATAAAAATGTCCCAGAAAACAAACACACACCTAAACAAAAAGACTGAAACAAACAAAAACCAAGGCAAAACCAGACAATTAAAGAAAACAGAATGACAGTTGTCAGAGCTACCCGGACAGCTCATCACATGGGGCAGCCCTGGTTCCTCAGTACAGCTCCTCTCCTGTAGCTATGCCAGGCTTGTGAGCTGCAGCCCTGGCACAAACACCTGCAGCACTGATTGTCACCTTCCAATGCCACAGGATCAAGATCATCCTTGTCTTACCAGTAACCAGCTGTAAACCAAATGCAAGGCTGTCCTCAAAGCAAAAAGTTTTGTTCTTGCAGATTTGCAAATCACCCTCTTAATGGCAGTGGAAGACTGCCAGTCCTGAGCTGCATAAATAATGGAACTAGACCTTGCCAAGCTGAGAAATAACAAGGCTGGCTGTACAATTGAAGGTGGGATAAGGAAGACAATATGAGGGCTTTGACAATGAGACTTTGTAAGCCAAGGCTTACTCAATTTCTTTCTTAAGAAATTACAATATTCTCAAGATAACTTGCACTTTCAGAGTTACAAACCTACAAATGTCCTTAAAAGGAACACCCACACACTGTCTCCCTTAAAAGCAGCAAGTTTCAGGTAGAAAATAAAGCACTACATTTACTAGAAACAAACTTAAATTAAGACAGTGAACCTCACATCATGAAAAAGTAAGACAGCTTGAACAGAAATCTTCAGTACAAATTCCCAAGGGAGCATTTAGAAAGCTCAGGGGAACCCCTAAAGTTCACTCCATCTTATGCACCATCACAAAAAAAGATCCAAAAGCTGCAACACCTGCTTCTGTGCGCAAAAACAAAACTTCTGTGCCCAGCAGAGCAAACCAAAACCATCCCAAAGTACACAGCCATTATGAACACAAAGCTTGGGCAGCAGCTGACCTCACCAACAGGTTCTCTGCTCTCACCCTGAGCTCCCTCACCATCTCCTCAGTCTCATCCTCTTCAGACTGCTTTTGCTACAAGAGCACAAAGGAATGCTACATAATCCATGTACATTTTGTTCATACTTTGTTAATGCAGCCTTGTACATCTGCTCAGACCTTTAGAAGAGAATATTCTAAACAAAACAATGCACAATATAACCAGCCCTGTTGCCTGCCTTGTGCTTTTCTTTCAAGACCAGCACATTGCCAACAGTTTGCATCTCAGCAGCTGGGCCAGACACAGAGCAAGTTCAATGGAGGTAAAGGTTCAACAAGGTAAAGGAAAAATAAAAACCATCCTCTGTGGTGCTCCTGCTTGTTCACAAGGCTGTTGTTCTCTCCAAAGAGCCTTGCCTGGCAGCACTCCAGCCCCTGCTCACGGTGCCACGAATGCCCCAGCGCAGGGCACAGGGCTGGGGCCAGCCCTGCCAGCTCCAGGGCCACCTGCCAGCTCTGGCTCAGCCATTCCAATCCTGCCTCTCATGAGAGGCCCTCTCCCTTTTTCTGTGTCTGAGATTATCTTGCCCTGAAGAGCACAACTGTTCCAGGTCTGCAAGGTACTCGTGGTGGTTTTGCAAAGTTAAAACCACATTTAAAGTGCTCAGAAAGAAAACAAAACAAAACAAACAAACAAAAACAACAACAACGATCAAAAAACCTCCCAATGTCTACAAGCACTTCATGGTTCAGAAGGATTTCTTTGATTCAGCACCTCTAGAGCAATTTGCAGTAGTACTTCAGGACTTACTCTTGGGGCCAGCAATAAAAATCTCCTATAGATTTTTAGATCTGTAGAAGATGGCTATGTCCATTCACGTTAAAAATCTATTGCTTCTTCTGACCTCATGGCTTAGGTACAGAAACTATTGTGAAAGAGTAGACTGCAGGTTACTTGTATCAGTACACAAACAACTTTGCAATTTCAGTGTCAAGATTTAACTTCTCCCCCGACCTAAATGCTCAGTCCTTCTCTAGCACGTTAATGAGCAAGTTGAAAAGGGGCACAGGCTAGCAACTCAGCTGTTTGGAAGGTTTCTTGCCCTCTCTGCACTATAACTTAAGAAAAAACTCACAAACCAAAGAAATAATAAAACCCCTCCCTTTTCGCTTCTTGGAAAACAGGCCAAAAAAAAATCCCTGGTTTTGCAGGTTGGTTTTGTTTTTTTAATACATTCCAACAGCAGCATAAAAGAATAGCACCTGTTTCACTAACACCAAGTTCTGAAAGCAGAAAGGACACATTCAGCTTCTTCATGTTGACATCCACTCTGAGCTCAAACCATTAGCAATGGCTCAGAGGGCCACCAGCACCCAAAACACAAGTGCCTGAAAGTTCTACAACCTGTGGATAAAGGCCTTTGGTCCTGTAGGAGATCCTTACAGGGTTAGGGTAGGGGGAATGTTTTTACAGAACTAATGAGGAAATGAGGTGGGTTAATAATTTTTCACTAATTTTTAGTTCAGGAATCGTACAGAGAAATATAAATTGAGGTTTTGGATGCAGATAGAAAATTCCCATTGAACACCTGACCATTCCATTATCATTTCTTACTGTTCAGTCACAAGTAGTAACGTGATCAGCTTTTACCTAACCTCCAAATCAAAATAAACACTATATCCACTGTCCATCCTCTGACTGTTCAAAAAAAAAACACAAACCTGTTCTCAGCCATGTGAGCACCTCCTGCTATGGATAAAATGAGATTATTTGGCTGCAGAGTGAGCAGTGCTTCCTCCCATGGCCATACCCAGTGGAAAGCCTCGCGCCGCAGACCGCGCAACGCCTGTGGCTGCTGGGAGCCTTCAGCAAGCAACCATCGTGTCAGAAGCTCTTTCTTCAACAGCAACACAGCTCCCCAGCTCACTGCTAGCCTCTGATAACGTTTCATAACGGGTTATCCCTTTCCTAAGAACCTCTGCACTACTGTAACTACAAAATTTCCTCTTCTTTCTGTTCAGTAGGTGTGCAGCATGCACACATAGCATAGGCAGTTGCTGATGGAGTAGTGTATTCATTCCATAAATAATTATGTATAAACAAAAATAGGAATGGAATGTCTATATAAGTAAAATACACAGGTCTTAAAATGTTTACTTGCATATTAAGCAGAGCTAACACGCCAAGTAGTTCTAGTACTGTTCCAGCACATTCTCACAGGGTCAGCTACCTTGGGAACACAGTTATTTTTAATGACAGAAAGATCATTTAAGTATTTGACAAATATTTTGAAAGAAATATGTACTTTCAGTGAACTCTAAAAACTTTAATGGGAATCCAGATAAAGTTGTCTGAATATTTTCATCCTAATATTCACCTCTTCTCACAAAATGTGATTCAAAACCAAACCAAACAAAGAAAAATCAATCCACCCTATTCTCCTAAAAACTCACTCAATAGCTGTTTATTATATTTCTGCTTTAGAAAATGTTGGGGGGAAAAATGTGAATTTGGAGTTCCTTAAATGAGTGTCTCGGCCACTGCACCATACTGTGCATAGAGCAAGGCTGTTGTTTCCACAGATGAAATGTATGCAATAGTCACAGACAGGAGAAAAAAATTCTAGCTTTAAACCGTAGAAAAGCAGATTTTTCAGTTCATCTAGTAAAAGAATTCTTTGACTCAACTTTGTAAAGTTCTTACTACAGAAAAAAAAACTGACTAAAATAGTTGTGCAGGCTAATCTAGTTCAATGTTTCATTTCTTTCAGTTTTCAATAGTGAATAATGCATTTTATTTACTAAAAAACAATATTAAAAACCACATTCAGTAATTTTAATTAACTGTTTCACATAATATTACAATATTCTGCACCACCACACAGGTATTTCTGATACTTATGAGAGGCCAGTTACAGATGTAGAGGTGATCCATGAAGATTTTGAAATTAAATAAAACATATCATACTACAAGAGAAGACAAAGAGAGGGAGAAAAGACTAAATTGAATATCCACTGCAGTGACTCAGAGCCAACTGACTCTTCCCTATGAATAAGCAAATAATCTGAAAGTTCTTTAAATGTTTGGTTTTGTAAAAAACTGGAGGAGCTAAGGCTCTAATAATCTTTGCAGAATGATAAATCACTTAAAATCCAAGTTTGCAATGGAAGCTTCTATTTAAGAGAGCTATCTATAGATCCCATTACTTTTGGTAAGCCTGCAGTGAATCCCTCTACAGCACTTATAGTCAATGCTATAATGAACTAGATTATGTCCAAGCACTGAACTATATAAAAAATCCCATCACAATATCTATCTTTCTCCAAAAACCCTCTCTCCTGACATTGCTTTGTACAAATTTACAGAGCTTCATGCATTAGCAGTAAGCTTGCCAAACACCTTTGTCCCCTCCAAAAAAGATCCCACCTTGTGACAAATCATCTCTATACTAAAAAAAAAATCCACGTAAGCAATTATATCCTTTCTTACTGAATTACCTTGATAGCCAGGAATAGTGACTTATAAATTAAAGCAGGATGTCTTAAAATTGTGTCCAAGGAGTTGCTAAAAGGCATAACTCTTTTACATCATAAAAAAGTAGAACATCTGATGTAACATCATTTCAATAAATGTTGCATAATATGAATAGAAAAATATGCCAGCAAATTATTGTAACACAGTGTGACTATGCACTTGCAAACACAATATGACAAGCTGCATGCAGCAAGATTTACTTTTGACTATTATTTCTTTTTAAATTCCCCAAGCAAGTTTTACAGCAGTCCTTTTCCAGGATGTGCTATTGGTATGAGACTCCAGTGGCTTAGCAAAAGAATAACCATTTGCAGAATCAAACTATTAAATACTTGCTCAGCATAGGAAAATCTAATGAACACACAAACAGGAAAGAACAAGAAGTGGAAGGAACTAACCACACATTGTAAGGTACCAAGAGTGGAAAAGTTTAGCCAGGAGCCAGGTATCAAACCTGTTCTGAAACTGAAAGCATAAACACTCTGTGCTTGCCAGATGCAACTCACCTTCAGAGAGGAACAGCCAGAAATACCATTTTGATCAAGCAACTGTTCTTTCAAAATAAACGAACACAATGGGACATGCATGGACAAACAGAAAAGCACATACAACTTCAACTGCAGCTAGGCACAAGCAGGCTTTCATCCTGCTTCTTTCCACATTCATTCCCTCCCTCCCAGCAAACACCTAAACAAAGAATAGGAAGAGTTAATGGAGAAAGAAGTATATTTTTTAAAGAATCTATCACAGAAAACAAGGTATCAAGTATAGCTTCACAGCATGTAAAGATGCACCAAAGGAAAATCATTTGCAAATCACAACTCTAGTTTTCAGCACAAGTTATACTTACCTCCTGTTGGCAAAATGTCACTTCTTAAAAGGAAGTATTTGATTATACATCCCTTAGACCGCTTTTGGCTTAACTTTCCAGGCGAGTTAAGAGGGTTCAAGTAGAAATCATGCATGAAAGATTGAGCTTGTGCATAAAAACTGCTTCACTGCAGACTGGATTAATTTAGCACATACTTAATTTTTCAACTTGAAATATATGGGAAAATACACTGGGATTCTGCACTGGGCACCTTATTTTCCCAAACTGAAGCAAACACATAGCCCTTGGAAGTAACGAGGCTTCTTTTGCTCCCTGGAAGAGCTTAAGCAAAGACTTCTCAGCTCTGAGCCATAGAGGGGGAGAACAGCTCTTTGCTCCACCTAACGGTGAAAGGGAATAAGCATTTCCATAACGTTTCACTTCATACCAGGAAAAATCAATCCAGGGCAACTCATGCACATTATTTTAAGTCCTAATGGAGCTCGTTTGGTCTGCATGGTGATAAGGCATGATGTGTGTACACAGAGGTGCAGAGGCAGACATGCTCCTGGACAAGGCAAGTAACCACTGCTGATGTCAGATCCCAAAGCAGGAGCTATGGCTTTTTCCCATGCCTGTCTTTGCTTTCTTCCCTAAGTCTCTGACCCCGTGCTGGAGCTGGCTGCATGTATCAGACCTCCTGCCATTGGATGGGGATGTGAGGGCAGGCGATCCGGGGCAGGACCAGCTTCACAGAAAGCACTGGGCAAACAGCTGAGCACCACCTGCTGCCAAGCAGGGCATGACCTGGCAACACAGCACTCTCCCCAAGCCAGCCTGTCCTAGCGACCCCAGCATCTGCTTGAATCTGCCACCAAAGGCATGGATGGAGGGAGACCAGGCTGCACGGCTGGCCTCCACCCAAAATCCAGTGTCTGGCTAAGGAGACATCATTAGCTGACCAAGGGTCTGTGCTGCTTTTCCACTGAAGGACTATCAATGATCTCTTACTCTCCAGGGATTCCAAGAGCCCTTAAGTGGAAAAAGAAAGAATCAGGACAATTTCTATAAGACCTAGGATCACAATGTTTCCAGGGAACTTCAGGGACTGTGTAGGAATCCCTAAATACTGTCCCAGTCTGTTTCTTACACTTCTAGCAAGAGGCTGGAACTCTGTGGTTCTCTCCTAATGGTTGTAGCAAAAGGCTCACCCAGTTCCATCTTCTGGAATCACAAAGAACACACAGGTTTAGACAAACCAAATGATGTGTGGCTTGCCCTCAGACACCAGGTGCTGTGCACCAGGGCAACACAACAAGGTGGTTCTGCTCTTCCCAGGCATTCAGAGCAGAGAGCACTGTCCCTCCACACTCACACCCAGAGCACAAGCAAGTAAATGTTCACACACCAGACACCACCCACTGCTTACTGTATGATGACCACGTTGACATTTACCTGCATAATTAATCAACCCCTGAACAGACAGTAAAAATACCCCATTTGTCCTTTTAGGAAATTAATTTGGAAGCAATAAATCTTGGTATGTAGGTGTTTTGAGTTTTTTATACATCAATATTCAAGAGAAAAAGACTTTTAAAAAAAGTAATTCTGAGAACTCATAGCACTTTACACAAGCTCAATTTTCAGAAAATAAGGAGAAAGATTTCATTAGATGTGAATTGGTAGGAAAAAAATGTCAAATAAAAGCAGAATCTTCTAACCTGAAACAAGACAAGGTGCTGAGTTTCACCCAACATAACCTTCAAGTCCAATAATGCAGCACAAGTTAATTCAAATATCTCCTAAAGATAATTGAATCTGTATGTCAAGATAGTTGGAGTTCTCTCCAGGTAGAAAAGTTTTATTTTATTCTAATTCTGTATGCCATCTAGAAATGTTATGATCTGGTCATCTTCTGGAAATTAATACTTAAATTATATCCAGTTTTGTAAAACACTTAATAGTTGCATTATTAAAAAATACTTGAAATATTATCTCAGCTCATCAAATTTTTTATACTTTGGTTTCTATGAAAATATGCATATATTTATATATAAAATAATGTTTACTGCCATCTTACAAAAATCAGTGTTGACTAACTTTATACTAACTTTCTTTTTCCCCAGAACTACAGAAACATTTTTTTAATAAATTCTCTAAGTTCACTCTTCATTTAGAAACATGGCAGCAAACAAACATACATACAAGGCCCTGTACATGAGAATGTTTTAAATTATGTCCCCATCACTACAGAAAAAAATACTACTCAGAAGTATCAGATATATATAGTCAGTACCTTGGCATCAGTTTGAATAGCTAAATACAAATAAAATAAGTGCAAATATTCATTATGAAATGGGAGTCAAGACAGAAAGCTCTTTAGGCACAAGAATAAAGATCCTTCACTGCCACACCACAGTATATATACCAGGAAAAAATCCACATTCAGAAACCAAACACTTCAGGATTCATCTACAAAGAGCTAGACTAAATTCCTTCTGATAATAATTCATCACTAGGTCTTACAGCTCCTGTAATGTACTGGTCAAAAGAAGAGCAATGCTATCTGTCTAGAGCTGCAGCAATGAGAAAATTAAATTGGTTATTTATTATCAAAGTTTCTGATGTTCTTCACATAAAAAAGAATTAATATAGTCGGAAGTGAGGCCAGGCAACTCCTCAGAGAAACCTGCCACATGGAAAATTTCATAATTTAACAAGTATCCACTTGGCAGGGAAACACTGCTGAGGTCAAAGAAATCACAACTTTACACAGGTACATTTACAAGAAACATATAACACACCTTGACCACATATAGGAAGGGCATTCCTAGACTTGACAAAGAGAAGACCTATTTTGCTAAAGCCAAGCTTTGAAAGAGCTCAAATATATTACTGACCATATAATTCAATTCTAGCAGGTATGTGCACAAAATTTAGGGTATTAGACTGGAAAGTAGTAAACAGTTAAAACATCTTACTTCGAGTAAAATGTTCCAAATTAATAACAAAGGCAAGAGAAGTGGGAAGTTTTTTATTTTACTAAAGATAAAATAAAAATTACATTTTAAAAATCCTGGCAGCTTTGCAACAGCAGTTTGAGCTGAAGATTCAGTCCCATCAGCAAAGAGGCAAAGGTATCTTCCTCTGTTTTATACAATCCTTATGTTGAGATGAGGTGTGCCTGGTTAAATCTGGACATTCTCTAGCTCATCATTAACATCCTTGTTCAAGTTCTCCTCCACTACTGCCTTAAGCATTAAAGGCTTCCTCTAGCATACAAGCTCTCCAGAGTTATTTTCCTTTGGAACACTCCCAGCATTAGATATAACAATTAACATTAGTGCAGTTACTCCTCATTTCTATAGCCCCTCCTGCCTTGCCTTCCCCCAGGTGCTCTTACCTTCCAGCAATTTTGTTCTTTGCTTCAAACATTTCCTTAGGAGCTCCAATATACAACAAAAATTATATTCCTTTCTTTTCATTTATCCTAGAATCACAGATGGGTTTGGGTTAGGCAGGACATTAAAGATGATCTAGCTCCAATCCCCCTGCTACGGGCAGGGGTGCCATTTAATTAGACCAGGCTGCTCAAAGCCACATTCAGCTGGGCCATTGTGGCCAGCTAGGATAACTTTCTCCAAACATTCCCTATATTTTCATTCACATTTACAAAACATGTTACCTTTTAGTCTCACATTTTTTACCTATTAAGAGATTTGTATGAGATAAAAATTCAGTTACACAGTATGTTTATAAGTTTTAATTTTTTCATTAAAATAATTTTAGCTGATTGCTTCTCAATTTTTGTTTTGATCTCTTTTTCTCCTGCTTGCTCCTTTAAAACATATGACTAAAAGAGAATAAGGAATATAAGCCTATGAGCCTTCACTCTTAGCTGTGATGTATGCACACACATTTTCAAATAAGTCCAATGTCTTTAAATTAATAGAAGTAAAGAACAGGTAAAAGAAGTAGCAATGAAGGAAACATACCATGCAAATCACTGCATTACACAGCATCAAAACAAATGTCTTCTTAATATATGAGATATAAATCCTATTTAAATTCTGAAATAAAGTATAATTGCTCACCCAATTTATCAGCTAAAATCAGTATGTCTTCCAAGTGTGTTTTATTAGATGACTTATTGTCTGGAAAGGGTAGTTCCTTATTCAGCTCTTGTGTAAGCAGCTGACTTAAGATAATGTTTTGCAAAAACAAGTTAACATTTTACTCCATTGTTTCAGTTATAATACTGATGGGTTTAAAATAGATTTCTGTCTAGCTCTCCCGTTTTCCATTTCCCAAAGCATATTTCTTTCAATTGTGTTCATCATTCTCTATTTTGTTTACAAGGAGGAAGGGGAAATGAGAAAGCAAAGAACTTGCATAAAGAGAGAAATGCGTAACTATGGAGCTCTACACTTGGCTTCGGGGAGATTTAAATGACGGCTCAGTAATTTCAAACCATATTCCAAAGAGCATATTGTGATAGACTGTTCCCCATCCTCACCATGTGCCATTCAGAGGAAGGAACTGTGAACCACAGCTTGGGATGAACCCGCTACCAACTTCCTATAGTTTGGGAAGGCTACAGATGGGCCAGCTGGTGACATTCTCCAGAAGGCAAGTCTGCCCAGACTGAAGTCACCATCCTCTAAGGGCACATAAACTCCTGTTACACCAGGAGCCAGTTTATCACAGTGCTCGGGCTGTTAGCCTCTGGTTTGAGTGAGCTCATCCTTGGCCCTTGTCGTGGTTAGCCCCAGGCAGCAGCCCAACCCCACGGCACGCACTCGCTCACTGCCCCACCAGCAGGATGGGGGAGAGCTGCAAGGGAAAAGACAACTCCGGGTTGAGATAAAGGAAGTGTAATAGGGAAAGTAAAACCGTGCACACAAGACAGCAAAACCAAGAAGTAATCCAATGCTTCCCATGATCAGGCATCTCCAGGAGAGCAGGGCTCCATCATATGTAATGGTGACTTGGGAAAAATTCTCACTCCAAACAACATTCTGCCTCCTCCTTCCCCCCACTTCATATACTGAGCATGAACTCCAATGGTATGGAAGATTCCTTTGTAATCTGTAAAATATCAGAAAAGGCCTTTGCCTCTGTATAAGCACTGCTCAACAATACCAAGAACACCTCCATATAATCAACCCTGTGTTCAGCACAAATCCAAAACACAGCTGCCTACCAGCACCGTAAAGGAAATTAACTCTACCCCACCAAAACCACACTGCACTGTAGCAGGTTAGATAAGCAAAGACACACACCTATGCCTTCTGGCTAATGGGTGGTAACTGCTGAAAAAAAATGCATTAAGCCAAGGGAGTTTAAATAATCTACTGTCATCAATCTGTAGCCAGTTTTATAAATATGAAAAACCAAGATAAAGAATTCAAGCAGTGCATTTAAAGATGCTTTCCTTTAATTAATAAAAGTAAATCAAACTCCTACTCAGCATAGAATTGGTATCCTGCCCCTCTGTCAGACCTCCACAAAGCTGGCTTGTGCTTTCCTTTCCAAACAGGACACAACACCATAGCACCCAGACTGCTGAAACCATACAACTCTTCTGGCAAACCATTTTTAGAAGATTTACAAAGACCTACTGCAAATAAGGTTTTGTTTCCTCTAAAAATCTCCTTCCATAAACACATAAGTCATCCAAAAAAATCAACTTGGGTCTCCTTCTGTATCACCTCTCAAACACAGCCAGCACCTGTAAAACCCTGCAAGCTTTCCTGGCATCATGGCAGTGTAACCAATTTAGTCATTAGAACACCAGAAGAATTTTCAAATTGGAAAAAAAAAATTAAAAACATACACATGCCGCTTGATGCCAAGAAAAAACACACAGGATTGCAGATATACAGAGTCCATCAGAGCCTAGAGAGAGGTCACCACACTTGTGACCAGACTGCCTACCTTGGCATACCACTTAAAACTCCCCTAGAGTCACATTCCCTGATTTCTCTTTTACTGCTACATATCAATTTTAATCCTTTGTATTTCCTAATTCTTCCTTACCGGATGTGATTTCTAAAATTATTCCAATTCTATCTCCTTCAAACATAATTGGAACATGTACAATTAGCAGGAAACAAGTTTGTCAGATTGTAAGAACTGCCAGAGATGACCTATCAGCCCAAAATTAGCAATTTCTCCACATGGCTTTTACTAACAAACTCTGAATCACTACACATCTCAGTCTATACTTACTCTCCTCCCAGAAACACTCCTCCCAAACTCCCACAGGCTCTAAGATTAAAATATTCCCTTATCATTCAACCAGTGAAATCATTTAGACAGCCTTCACTACATGTACTTGGCACCTTTCTTCCCCCTCTGGGCCTACAAACATAATAAATATTATGCTCTGATATTTTGTGCCTACTATGCAGAAAGTCTGAGCTTTGGAAGTATGTTTGGCATCATAATTACCTGAGAAATAAGATTTAAACACAATTTTAATGTCAGAGTTTACAAAAAACTGGCAAAAGAACTTTCTGTGAAAGTTTATGAATGGCATCTCATTGCATGAATCAAACTTTTTACTCTCAACTGGAATTTTTAATCCTCCAGATATTACAGATAATGATGTCACAATTTTTAAATAAGTACAAAATGAATTTAAAAAAAAACACCACATCCAAAAAAGCCCAAAAAGAAACCCATACCACAACAAAACAATTCAGGGCAACTTATCATAGGCTGTGAGGAAAAAACACAGAGTAAAAGTTACTCTGAGACAACAGGAAAGGTTTCTCATTCCCCAGCCTTTTCCAGTATACATTAAGAAAAACCCAGGCATTTGGTGAGCTGCAGTTGACACTTGAGGCTAACAGTCTTTCACATAAATCAAATGCTAAACTGGGTAACACATTTCCATACACTTAATAGTGGGACCAATGAAACTGATAAATAACACAAAAAATTGAAAGCCAAACTTTTCTGGTGGCTTTCATTTTACACTTGTGCTTCTAAATTCTTAATATTCATGTGCTTCTCTGTTACTAGCACACCACTGATGTCCATATGTTAGGAAGAGACCAAAATACAGTGTGCAAACTGAGCTGTTGGTGCAAATGGAACCAGTGTCATCCCAAGGACAAGCATGGCCAAAATTGCAATACCAATGGAAAAAATGAGGTTTAGGGTTTTTTTTCCTATTCTACCTGTTCTTTGCAGGCAAAGGCATTTAAGGGAGAGTGACAAGACTTAAATATCTACTTCTGTAGAAGCAGCAGTCAGCAATCCAAGAAGAGAAGCACAGCAGTGACTCCCTCTGCCCTTCCTCCACCTCATGAGGGGCAGGCAGCATCCCCGGTGTCATCCATCCTTCCAACAGCTCCACTGGGAGCAACAAACTGCCCTTTCAAAGGACTGACCCCCAGTGGCAGTACAGGCATGACTGTGCCTGGAACCAACTTGCCAGGTCCCACTTTTTAGGGACTGTAGCCCCCAAATTCACTGACAGTAAGTTCCAGACCTGCTGAGAATGCCCTTCCATTGGCCACTGCTAACACAACCCAGTCTGCTCCTGCTCACACCTACATGCATTTGTTCTCTCAGACAGGACTGCCAAGGTAGCTTTCAGCACAGAAAGGAAAGCCAAACATTTTTCCAAAGTTTCCCCATTTGAGATAACACACTTAAATACTTAACAAGGCAAAATATCTCTTAATATTAGAAACAGCAATTAGTTGACCAGCATGACAGGCAGAGGTCTATTTTTCTAGATAGTTGAACAAACTGTTCAATAAATTAAATAAGTTGAAACATAACTGGATATATATGCTATTTAGAGTCTCCAGATATACAGGCTTCACATACATAAGCCCAGGTAAGTGCACTATGGGCCTCACAGAAATCAAAGGGAGTTTTGCTCTGAGCATCACTGAAACTGAAGATTTCTTTATTCAACTTAGTTTCTCAAAACTACTTCCAGATATTAAGTTACTACATTCTTAAATATTTACATTAGTATATCCAAATATATTTCTGTCAGCATTAATATTAATGTATGCACAGAGAAGCACATAGAAACTTGGAATGATTTGGGTTGGAAGGAGGGACCTTAAAGAGCAACTTTGGTCAGGGACACCTTTCACTAGAGGAGGTAACTCAGCCCCATCCAGTCTGGTCTTTAACACTTCCAGGGCTGAAGAGTCCACAGTCTGAGAAACCTTATCACCCTCACAGTACAGAATTTATTCCTAACATTTAATCTAAACCTGCCCTCCTTCAGCTTAAGGGCATTCCCCCATGTCCTATCACTTCAGGCCCTCAGGAAAAGTCCCTCTCCAGCCCCCCTTGGATACTGGAAGGTGCTGTGAAATCTTGATGGACCCTTCTCTCCTCCAGGCTGAGCAGCCCCAACTCTCCCATCCTGTTTCCAATAAGAGGTGCTCCAGCCCTCTGATCATCTTAGTGGCTCTGCTACAGTCCACAGCTAAAAAACAGGGAATGTAATACTAAATATGAAAGGAGGGCTAACGACAGATCTGGCATTTCCAAAGACAAATGATTTATCCATTCCTTATTTTGAATTAAAAATCAAATAATTTACAAACATAGTATAATTAAATCTTTAAAAAGACATTATTTAACATAAATTTGTAACTATGTAGGACCCACCAAGAATAGTTTTTGGCCCTTTGCTATTTAACAGTTCACTAATGATCCAGAACACAAAGGGTTGCTTTTAATACAAGCCATCAGTGGCAGAGGGACCAGGGAAATATCTGAAAATTTATAGCTGGGGATAAAATATTCTAACTTGCTCTGTAGAACTCTATATATGTTTTAAAGAGTAACATATACAAAGCATTCCTAGTGAGCTAGTAGGTGAATCTGATCTCCAAGGATGATGACACAGAAATGAAGTAGTAAAGAGCAATTTTTGGATAAATCAACAGGAAAACAAGAGTATTGATTTCAGCATGCTTTATTGCTCTGGCCAGGCAGATGTTAACAGTGCATGTGCAGTTCCCTTTTAAACCTTTTAATAAAAATACAACCAAACCAATTCATATCAATACAGTAACAACAAAGAATAGAGAAAATGCCTTACAGCAAGAGTTAAAGAGATGTCTGATTAGTTTAGAACAAGAGTATTGAAAAGTGACTTCATTAGAAAGTATAAGCATCTCACTAAGAACAGAGCATTGGAACTCTGAAGAAACCAGAGGCAATGCCTGGAAACTGAAGCCAGACAAATTCATATTAAAAACAGAGCTTAATTACATTTTTCAGCAATGAGGACCATTAACTACTGATGAAGTTAGAGTGCAATGTATCTTCCATATCTGTAAATGAAGACCAAACACTTCTAGAAGCTGCACTCCATGGTAAGTATCAGCCTAATAGAAAGGTAGCTGCATAGATTCAGAAAAACCTATGTTATACAGGGTTTAACCCATATGATATAATTGTCCTACACGACCTTAAAATTGCTAGGGCACATGAATCAGTGTCAAAATAAGTAAATTAGTAGTAATAAACCACACAGGATCATGGAGCAACATTAGAAAGAGATTCCCCATTTTTTTAAAGTCACCCAACCCTTCTACATGGAAACAAGGCATCTCCATCTGGTAACAATAACACATTTTCCCCATATGATCTCATTTCATATAATAAAAAGGCTTTTCATTACATGCATGTCTTAAAAAAAAACCTAACCTTTTTCTACTACTTAGCAGCTGGGATAAATGTCACCTAGATATTAACACAGCATTACTGAAAATGATATCAATACTAACAAAATCCAATGAATGCTTATTACTTTAATGCTTCAAAATGTTTCCACTAGCTGGCAAAGTTCATTTAGGTTTGAAACAACTATTTTGATAAAAAGAGAAACATTGATTACATAATTTGCACTCATTTTGTCACTTCTGTCCTTTTTATCATTTTCTTTTCTGCCGCATAGTTGCTTGACACTGCTGACTCACAGGCAGCAAGTATATTCCCAGACTGAATGTAAATGCATCTCATGCCACTAAATTGCCATTTTCCAGATATTCATCTCCTTCTTAACACCACCTGTACACTAAGGGTGTATCTGAAAAGAGATTAAGTGAAGAAGCAGAACCGGCCTCTGAAACAAAATTGTTTCTTGATTGCTTTGTAGGAAACCATTTCATTAGGCATTCAGTCACTCCTCCAGCACACTGTTCCAGCAGGAACTGTACAAAATTACCTTAATTTGCAGATCATAAATACCAAAATACACACATCCATTGGACAGCAGGGTTTACTGGCCTGCAAAACGTTATTGTAAACAAAAATGAGAGCTTCAGACTGCCATATATTCATACAATAGGGTATGGATCCTTAAGGAAAACAAGTCCTTAACTAAAAACAACAACCACAACCAAACCATCAATGGGGGGAAAAAACAGTGCACAGAGGAGGACCTGGAGAGGTCAGACAGCCCAAGTCCCAACTCCAAAGTAATTCAGAGTTTTCCAGTCTATTCCTCAGAGTCTCCATCTATTCCAGAACTCAGGATTCTTGCTGCTCAGAAGTATTCTGCCCATTCCTTATTTGTCTTCTGTTTGTCTTTTCAGTATCTAACCCACATTCTTTCAGCTTTACATTGAAATTCTTGTCCTATCCTTTATAAAATAGAAAAGTGTATTGTTGCTTTTCCCCTGGCATCAGTCTTTTACATAGATGAAAATTTGTTTCTTCCATCAGTAAATAAAGCATGATTCTTTCAGACTTCTCAAAAGGTCACTTATTACCTGTTACCTTCCCTTAAACTAACATCTTTCTAGACTCCCAGTGCCTTGCCCACATCAATGCATGGGCCCAAAACTCTACATTGTTTTCACAGCTCAAGTACATCCTCACACAATCTGCTCAAGAATAGAGGTTGAGAAAGCCATGGGGGGGAAAAAGGGGAAACATGCAATGAGGGATCACAGACCCAAAGATTCTAGGCAAAAAGTAATATTGTTCCCAGCTACACTCAGTTTTTTTCAATCAATATTTTGGTACTGTGCTCACTTTGACCTCATTATAAATATGAATTTATGTGTACAGCATGATATAAAAGGACTGTGATTCTACCCTGAGGCTTCTGGAATAACAAACTATACCAATGAGGAAAACCCTATAAATCCACTACAAATAAGGGGAAGGAAGAAAAATCATATACACATGCATAACTCTAAGTAAATAATTTGCCAATTTCAATAGCTCTTAAACTATACATTTTTATTACATTTCAAAAAAATAGCATTTTACCTTTGGAATTATGTAAAATCTTAACTAACAACTGGAATACACTTTGAAATAATTCAGCATAAACTAATTTATCAGAATTCTACATTATGTTTTCCACGTGGTCTACCTTGCTATTGTCCCTTCCTGACCTAGACAGCTTTATACCAGCAACACATGCTCCAAAAATGCCTAGGCAAATGTTCCACAAACTCAGAACAAAATTATCAACCTTTTTGCCACTCATGTTAGAGGCAGAGACAGCAGAGTGTGCAACCTTAAGCATAACACAGTTTTGAAACAGCTAATAATGTAATCATGGAAAGAAGTCTGTCTCACATAGAATTTTTTAACTGTGAACTTCAGATTTTATACCACCACTGAAGATCTGAAAGCACAATTTGGACCCACTTTTTTATCTCTTGCCTTGACTTCACTCAGGCAAGCCCTAGTGATGCTGAAGCCAACAGGGGCTTTGTGATTCAATTCTCTGGTCCATAATTAGATCTCCTATCAGAAACAGTTATTTATTCCAGTGTTTGAAGAGACTTTTCATTTACCCCAAGCAACTTGCTTTTCATTCCTCAGTCCTTCAGACTTACACGCACAAGAAAATTGAATAAATCAGATTTATTTAATCTCTATCAGTTTTTCAGTGTTTTATATGGCTGGATCTGAAAGCCTTGGATTAACAAAGTGAGGGAACATACACATGAAGGCACCACATCTCACCCAGACTTAACAGGATAAAGCACATTTAAACAATTAAGTATATGTTCTTATATATAGCATCTGAGTGTCCTCAAGGTCTTAACATATATTTAATAAATGTATCATAAAATGTGATTCATAAGCAAATACTGATACAGATGATTCTTTTTTTTTTCTACAAAGCCTTTAATACATCAATCAGAACATGGATTACACAAACATACACACAAAAGATAGATTGTTACAGAAGGGGCAATTTGGCTGCTTCTCAGCAAATACAGATTAAAGCACACAAGCTCTAGTGCATACAAGAAAAAAAATAAATAACCCCAAAAGGTCACAGCACATACTCTGTAATCTGTGGGTACTTATGCAATAAAAGATAAAACCTGCTTCTGTGAAAAGAAACTGAATGATTGCAGTACTCAGTTTCAATACACTTTTAAACATGTATGAAAACATGACAATCACTGTATGTGCTGCAATATTTTTTTCTAGTAGCAGGTACAGTTTTCTAATCCAGTGAGAGGAAATCCAGTGATGGCTACAAGTACCATGGGCACTCAAAGTCAAATGCCTTCACTAAGTTTTGTTTTACACACACAGTGACTGTACAGACACAGGAGTACAAAATGCTGGCTTTTCCCAGATGGACAGGTTTAAAAAAGAAAAAAAAAATCTAGATTTATAGAATAAGCAGGGTCTTCCAAATCACTTAAGTCAGTGTCTGCAAACTACAGCTTCTACTTAGCAGAGGCTGAATTGAGCCTTTTTATTGCAAAAGTGCTAAGCAGAAAAGACGTTTACACTAACAAAGTCATTTATGGCAGACAGAAGGATTCTGACATTTGCAAAAATGGAAAACAAGTATTTATTTTAATTAATAAATTTTTAAATATTTATTTATAAATTTCAGATCAGAATTGAGGAAAAATTAAAATCAAAAACAAACAACAACAACCAACCACACACACAAATCAACCTGCCCCCACAAATTTGTTCTCATTGTTCAGAGAGGGACAAAAAAATGAACAGGTCCATGAAAAATCAGATATATGTGCCCCATATCACAAGTGACGACTCAGACTTTCATTTAGCCTTACTCATTTCATATCTCAATCCCTCTTCTGTAAACAGATATTAAAAGGCTGTACAAAATGAATTCAGTATAGTTTTAAGTATGCAGATACAATGATAAGTGGCCACAGAGCAGCTCTGGGAAACAAACAGTTCTGAGCACATCTCCTCCCTGCAACGGAAGAGAAGTGGCCAAAGAGAAATGTTAAACAGCTGATCTTTGTTAGAGCACTATCCCACCTCACACATAGAAATACAGGCATGACATGAAGAAAAAAAAAGAAAAAAGGACTGTTCAGGTAATAAAAAGTTGTTCTGTCAGCATTTTGCCCTGCATTTCTATTTGCCAATTTTGGCATAACACATGCAGAAATTGCTCAATCCTCATTCAGATTAATTCTAGCTTTCACAAAGCACTGCAGAAAATGTATTAATAGGGAAAAAAATTGACATCCTTATCATACAGCACTTACAACTTTCCCTACCAAGTATATTCTTTCCATATTGGAAAAAAAAAGGATTATTAAAGTCTTTAAAAAATTCATATTTTAAATATAAGGACTCTAAAATTGAAGATGTAAGAACATGACATAATAAAATTAACTTAGGAAAAGAAGTGCTAGATATTTCATTCTGTGGACTTTAAAAGCTTTACCAAATGTTTCCTGCATTTGGGTAAGAGTCTTCATTATGCACCAGTGTGAGATCTCATTTCTTGTGTTAGATACAAATGTTGCTAATACATTAGACAATCTTTTTGCAGAAATGGCTCATCATATCACATTCCTAATGCATTTGTGCTCATTTCTGCCATGACATGGCTAATGCAGCCAAAAGTGTGCTCTTCTGCATCATCCTCAACAAGGCTATCAGATCTCACATCACTTTCACAAGTTTTCAGTCAAGACTTTTCTCATTAAGGTGACACCTTATTTAGAAGTATTAGGATTGTTTTTATAATTAAGACTCATATAATTTACAAGAACCTCAACTACAGCAAAACAAAATATTTTATTAACTCATTTCAATTGTGAGCCAGAGAACAAATCTTAAAACTGATTAACTCAGACTGAAAAAATTGTTTTTGTAGGATGACGCTTAAGTATCACAGGCTTTCTTCTGGAATTCCTATTTATTTCCTAAGTTGCCAATATTAGCACAAGAAAAGCACAAAGGCAGATTGCAAAGGAAAAGTAAAAGCTATGTTTATCAAAATGTACATACCTTAGTAAACTCTTTTCTGAAATTTCCAGTGAAATATGTTGGATTTCCTAAATATTATCCTTTGAAAGATGACATCATTCACAATTTAATGTGCTGATATTTTACAAGTTTAGTAGCTCCCACAGAATTTATACAGATTTTTTTTTAATCCAGCTCTAGCTTCTAATATTAATCTCTTATTTCTTCCCCTGATTTAAATTACCATTATCACAATGTAAGCATTTGCCAACTACGAAACACACAGATCTTTCAGTAATCCAGAAAAGGAGAGGCAGAAGCATTTATCTCTTCCAGATGTAAAATAAAATGTTTTGGACAAATTTCTTACCTAACTTCTAATCCTAAGCAAACTTCAGTGGTAACTTCTGTAAATCCATCAAATATTTTCTGGGTGGTTTTTTTTTCCTGTGATGATTTAAAGCAAAGAAACTCTGAGCAACAAAAATGAAAATCAAAATAATAACTAAAATATACTCCCAGTGAAGGTGGGAGTTAGGAGGAAAGCATATCAGCCATGAATAAAAAAGGAGAGTAGAAGCCTATAGCAAATATACTACAAGTTAATGGACCAGTCTGGCCCAGAGGGACACTCACTGAACGTGTCTTTGGATGCAAGCCTCAATACTGCATAAATCACAAATGAACAGGCATTATTCAAGCCTTTTCCAAGTACTCTGAAACAAGCAAAAATACTCTCATAGACAGAACAGCCAAAACTGTTCAAACCAACTCCACAAGCCATTAGAATTTTAAAATGGCAAAGTCAGGCAAGTCCTTCCCTCCACAGCATTGTCACCTATGCCTGGCCTCCTCCAGATCCCCAGCTTCCTTCCACTTCTCACCCTCCAGAACCCTTTTCCAAGGACAAGATCCAAGTGTTGCAGTTGTTGAGACAGCATGACTGGTGTTATTACCAGTCCCTTATTAAAATCTTTTTGTGACTTCTCTCAGGCAATTCCACACAGCACTGACTCCTTCCCTCTGCAAGTTTCCTTCTTCCTTCTGCACGACTGGCTAACCCAAGCCTGTCCCTTTCCCAGCTGCCCAACCCTGCCTGTCCCTCACACAGCATCTCCTTACCTTGTCTGTCCCTTGCACAAGCACAGGTACCCTACCTCCTCACAGCACAGCCAGCAGCCCCCATCCCAAACTGCAGCAGGTTCCAACTAACTCTCAACCAGCTGCCCCACTTTTTATAACCCCTGGGCAGGCAAGGCTGTTTTCACTCCTTAGTAATCAGTACAGCTGGAATTCACTGGGGAAGACTGCCTCCTGCACTGTCCTTACAAACCATCCTCCCGTCCTCCCTCCTTTGTCCCTAGGCAGCTGAGCACACCCACAGGCTGCTGCCCTCTCTCAGCTACCTGAGGAGTCACAGCTTGAGAGCAGCAGGCAAACCCAAGGCAACCAGCACCTCACAGCACCCATGGCTGAGGGCACAACAAACCTGACCTGAAAGCTCCCAGGTGCCTCATAACATACTTCAGCTCACAGAACTATCCACATTCAAGCTAAAATTGGGAAGAGTGGCACCAAGCAGGTTGAGGGAGGGCATCATGTACCCAGTGAGGTACATGTGAAGTGCTGGGTCCAGCTCTTGGCTCCCCAGTGCAAAAGAGACATGGACATGCTGGAATAAGTCCAAAAGATGATTAAGAGCATCTGGCAAACAAGCAGAGCTCAGCCTGGAAAGAAGAGGGCTTATGAACATGTCAAAAATACCTGCTAGGGAGGGTAAAGAAGACAAAGCCAGGCTTTCCTCAGTGTTTCCCAGTGACAGGACAATGAGAAATGGGCACAAATTTAAATACAGGACATTTCATTTGACTATAGAAAATATTTTCTTACAATGAGGGTAGTTGAACACTGGCTCAAGTTGCCCACAGAGTTTGTGGAGTCTCTGTCCTTGGAGATATTCTAAACCAAACTAAACATGCTCTGAGAAGGTTGTTGGATCTGATGGCTTTCAGAGGTACCTTCCAGCCTCAACCATTCAGTGATTCTGTATGCACTAAGATTAAATGACCATCCTGCTGCTTGATGCCAAATAAGAATGGAAATACAGCACATATACAAACGTCAGCAAACACAAAGATGATTAATTAAATCTCCAACTTAAAGCTACACAGAATGAGCAGAACTAAAATAGCTAGGGCTTCTGCTTATAATTTGTTGGCCCTGACCTCCCTCTCTGTTGAGGTCCCTCTGCTGTTTGATGAGGAGACATTTTGTAAAGGCAATTTCTAGATTCAAAAGAACAATTTAATGAGTCAAGGGGGTGCCAACTTGGCCTCAAAACTGAGAAATGGGTTGATTTTTTCTCTCATTCTCTTTAAACACTCATTCTGTCCCCGCTATTTCTCTCCCAAACACACATTTATTTCTCTCATTTCTTCTGCATGCTGTTTAATCTTTTGCAACCATCAGGAATAACCCTCCCCTGTCATCACTGTATCCTGAATCACCAGCAAGTGACATTCTTGAAGTAATAATTTAAGAGTCAGTTTAACAATGCAGTCCCTGCTTCTTGCTTCACACTAACATCTATTTTTTGCTCTAAAAACAAAAGGCAATGTCATCCACAACCATATTAAGACCCTCACTGCAAAAGCTGTAATTAGTCTTCTTTCAGCCCTTGCCAACATTTCTTCTTAAAGTGGTAGTAAAAATGTGTACAAACAAGCACATCTCACCAGTACTCTGCCTAGGAATGCTCCCAAGGCAAGATGTCACAGGGAAGGTTTGTAAAAGTTGGCACAATTTTTCATAACCTTCACAGTTCTGGTGATTTATAGCAGTTGTTTCAGAAGCTGCTACCAGTAAGTACAAGTGGGACAAGAACAGGTGTACTCTTTCTAAGAATAAGTGATTTCATTTTTCTTCCCACTGCCCATTTTCGTCTATCTCCTCATCATTTCCACTTGCTTTGCTATTTCCTCCTCAGCTCTCCTCCTAATCCAGTCCTTAAGTCCAATTTCTACCTGCTTATAGCTGATGTTAGCTACTAGACAGTTTTAGGGGAAAAATAAAAACCCCATCAAAAACCCAAGCACAGCAAGTTGTGCTTTGAATACTGATCCATATAAAACACATGATTTTCTGCATGCACTTAATTCATGCCTTTTCTATTGTCCTCAATACTCTTTCCTTGTTGCTCTTTCAGCAACATCTCCAGTGGACTCCTGGCCTTTTACATAACATCAAGCTATTTTTGAGATATTTTCAACTAAGTGCTATTAATTGTAAAACATAAGATTGAGAAGCAAAGAACAGATCCTTAAGGCACACACTCAACTTTCAGCTCAGAGCTGGAGAAAACACAGAATTTAAATTTAGAGCACATAAGCTTGGCTGTTCTTCTGTGAAGATGAGAATGAAAATAATGCTGCAGATTCTCAGGAAAATAGTTTAAATAAAATACTAGCACTGCTTCACATACTGCAAGCAGGACTACAGATAAAAGCTCTTCTTCAGCTTCAAGCTGAACTAGCTGAGGAGAATAACAATCCAACTCCTTCCTTCCCTGCAAGAGCCTACCAGATCTGACTCTGCAAAGGAGATCTACGTGAGATTTACAAAATCTTACCACATCTTTCTGCATCCTCATTATCTAGAAAACCCCTCCATTATAAAATCCCTTAATTACTACAGTGAAACCCTGCTGGTTTCACTGGAGTAATTAAGTGAGAAAAGCATTATTTTTCAAATGGCATAGAATTACCCAAATCATTTTGACTGGTGGAGGTTAAAGGCAAAGGGCATACAAGTGCTAATTCTGGCACTGATTATAAAGGCCCAACAATCTTGAGCATTTTGGGGCCATACAGGCACCAGTGCCTTCTTCAGCTGCAACTGAAAGACAACATCCAGCAACTATTTAAAAACTTCTTGTTAACTTGCTCCAAGAACGTTCCACCCTGAAAGAACTGTTTTATCAACATAGAGCACAGTATAAAAGCTGTGACTCTAGAACAGCTGAACTTACCTATGTGCTGGTCTTTAGATTCCAAGAATCTGCCATTTTTTAAAAAATGAGGTGATCAAGAGAGGCCCTCAAACAGGTGCAAGGTTGCTGGTGAACAAATAGAGTAAATTAAGACAGAAAAGAGCACGAGCACAGTGCCCAGATATAATGCTGCAATTTTTTTCCCTGTTTGGGTAGTACATTCCTAGTTTATAGTTTAGTCAGCAGTTTTTTTAGCTTTCAGAACCCTTTCAATTCAGCATATACTCAAGCAGAGACAACAAAAGTTCACAGGATTTGCTCCTATACCCAGAACTGAATAAACACGCAAAGCTGCATCATCCACATAACCTACTACTCCTCAGAGAATCCTCGCTTGGATGCCTCAAGACCAAGATGAATGGGCAACTCTGTTCTCTCAGAAAACATTGGAAAGAAAAAGGGAAAGGAGTGTAGAAAATCTACTGTCCCTATCATGCATCATTCTTATCTTTTGGCTTGAGAAACATCAGAAATCTCCTTTAAGATCCCTCAAGAAGCATTTGGAGCTGCAAGTGCATTGTGACCTGATGGGAGCCAAAGCTCACTCAAACTGGCAGCCCATCGATTATCCCTTCTAATGCAACAAACCCTGACAGCTACAAATTCTCATAAACAAAACAGGTCATTACATGGCTGAAGATACGTGTAAGACAGTACTTTGAAGGTACCATCATGCTGCACAAAACTGAAAGCTGTCTTCTGGATCTTCTAAGACAAAATCCAAGGAGAGCCAACCCTGTCCTGGGGGACATCAGGCACAGCATGGCCAGCTGGGCAAGGGAGGGATTGTCCTGCTCTGCTCTGGGCTGGGGCAGCCTCACCTCCAGGGCTGGGGGCAGCTCTGGGCGACACAATATCAAAAATCCATCAAGCTATTGGAGACTGTCCAAAGGAGGAGCACGAGGATGGTCCAGAGCCTTGAGGAGCAGCTGAGGACACTTGGTCTGCTCAGCCTGGAGAAGAGGAGGCTGAGGGGAAGACATCAACATCCTCACGAGGGGAAGCAGAGGGGCAGGTACCCATCTCTTCACTCTTGTGACCAATGACAGGCTTTCAGGGAACAGCATGAGGCTGAGCTGGGGGAGGTTTAGGCTGGATGTCAGGAAAAGGATTTTCACCCAAAGTATGGGTGAGCAATGAAACAGGCTTTTGAAGCCTGACAGAATTCAAGAAGTGTTCAAACAATGCTCTCAGGCACATGGTGTGACTGTGCAGGGCCAGAAGGTGGACTTGACAATCCTGATAAGTCTCTTCTAACTCAGCATATTCTATGATTCTATGATAATTCCATTATTCCAGAAAATGATGTATAGCACAAGTACAGCCAGTGCGATAATAATCTGATTTATCATGCATTTAATTTGCTTGCTAAAGAATGTGAAATTAACCTGTGTCACCAGCTTTTGCTGTCATTAGTTCAGCACTTTCTTGCTACAGGGATGATCAAATGCTTCCTGACATGGGAACTTCAAAGAGCTTCTACGACGAGCACCTTTGGGTAAAGAAATCCTGAGGGAGGAGTGGCAGCTCACTACAGATCTTCCATAGCCTCAGCCTTCTTCAAGGGGAAACGGGAAAACAAACAAACAAAAATGGCTTCAATCAACTCCTCCTTAATCTCTGATAGTGCAATCCAAGTAGACAGGAAGACAAGATGACCACACTGTGGGAACACAGCTTTTACAGGGCAGAGCACATATAAATACTCCACAGTCCTGGAAGCTTCTGTGAGTGACAGTAAACAAGCTGTATTGAGAGAGGAATTATGCTAGCACTCCTAATTTTGTGGTGCCTTTCTATTTTATCATGCAATGTTGGCATAGACTACAGTTCTAATGGGCCATCTTTCCTCACTTAAGCACTAAAATACTTCCACCAAATTCAGTATTATACAGTTTAAGAAACAATTGTCTCAAGAAAAGGGGCATCCTGGAGTAATCCCAAATCTGCCTTCAAACCAGCATAGTCCCTAAATATAAAACATGTCCATTTGGGTCTAATGCCTAGGGGACTTTAAAGAAGCAACATTTCTGTAACAGCTCTTCTAGGGATCACTAATAGCATAACATAACACATCAATACATCTCTAAAAATTAAAAAAGGGAACAAAAATAGTCTTGGAGCTTTCTACACTGATTTCAAAGAGACTTCAGCTAAGTAGCTTCAAAATGACAGTTCTGCTTTAGTCTCCCAAATTAGCTTGTTAAGTCTACAAGCATAACACTGGAAATAGCACATCTAAAGAAATAAAGCAAATAGATGCAGACATGAAATTTGGAGTTCTATCCCAACAATAAACTGAAAAACAAAACAAAGGAAAAAAAAAAGAATGCAAGAGGCTAGTAAGATTGCAGCTTTTTAAAAAATTATTATTTTCAAAAATATCATGTATCACACTCCTCAAGTTAATGCAGTCAAAGTTAAGTCTCAGAAAACACTTAGGAGAAGCAAAAAGTCTTGAAAAGTCTCCTAATTTGAGTGGGAAGCAGTTGCCTATCTGTCAACAAGCCTTTGCAACCAAAATAGCTATTGCCATCAAGGAGATCAGTTTGCAAAATTTAATCAACACCTCCATCTCCTCACCTAGTTGCCATTAGTGATTGGTTTCGATACTACCTTTGCTCATCACACAATATTTGCAATTATCATTAAAAATACGTAATTTGTCAAAGTACGTATACATTCATGTATATATTTGCAAACTAGCAATCCTGCAAATCAGCATACCTATAAAGAACTAAGAAAGACCGTAGGAACATGCTATATGACCCACAATAAGACACAACAGCTGTATTTAATGAGCTGCATTTGAAAAGGCTGTAGAAACCATGAGTCTCAACTATCCCACATATCTGGTCTGCAGAGAAACACACAATATTCTTCTTGATTCATGAAAAGCACCACTGGTGATACAAACCAAATACACTGGGTTAACTTCAAATAGCAAACTACAATTTGCTTTTGCTTTAAAAGACCCTCATGCCAAGCACAGTTTTTCCTGGTCTTCTCACTTCTTCCATTTCTTTCCTCCCTTTTGGAGCCCACACCAGGCTCATATTTCCCATTCTTTATTCACATGCAGTCCAACAGAGTAAAGCACTCTGAATTAACTCATGGGACCTCAGCACTTCCATGGCTCGGGATCTGCCTCATGGAGCTAAGTCACATCTTGGAAACAAGGTCTTCATTTGCACTCCCTCCCTGGCTTTAGGAGCACAAGCACAGCCAGGGTGACAGGAGACCACCCCAGCACAGCCACCACTCTCTGCGGTCCCTCCTGCCGAAAACCAGCGCAGAGCCACACGGAAAGCATTCACAACCTGCACACTACCACCTGCTGTGCTGGAACGTGCTACCAAAATAACCCAGAGCACTACTCATGAGAGTGATTTATATTATTTCACTGCTCAACACAAAACAGCAAGTACGCAACTTCCAAGGACGGCACAAAAATAGCTTCCAGCTAATTTTTTAAGCCTATCCTAATGTTAATTTTAGCTTTGGAAAACCATCACGTGTAACAGAACACAGAGTCCACCACCTTCCCCAAGGAAAAAATCCCAGTGACATTACAGGCTCATACTTGGCTATATCTGGCTTAAGAGGCTTCCATTTTCAAGCTTAGAACACATTTTATCCATTTATATATTTATTTTCATAATCAAAATAAGAAATTAGGTTATTTAGCTGTACTGTATTTGGCATGAATGAAGCCCAGGAAAAGAAAAAAGGTGGGGGGGAGCCAACTGCACCATAGCTGACTGTTCCAGCATAATGTTGCACTGCAGTGGAAGTCTATTTTGAGAAAACTATAGTTGCCAGTAGCATAGCCCTCTTAAGTCATTTTGGTAGAAGTTGTCAAAATACATGTTCTTTTGAGTCTTGCTGGATTTTGAATACTTTATCTGGCCTTATTTTACAACAAAATGAAAATTTGTGACTACCCTCTAATAAAAGTATTTGAAGAAATATTAAGTCTGTATGAAAATGGAATAAGTAAAATAATCTACAATTTTCTCAAGAACATGTAAGATATATGGTACAAAGTGGTATTAAACAGAGGCATAGTTGAGTAAGGAAAGGGGGAACATAGTCTAGGTACCTTTATACATAAGAACAACTCGGGAATGGTTAATGGAATGAGATGGAGAGAAGCTGCTGTCTGTTGGGAGCCCTAAGTCTCATCTCTGCTCTGCATGTCTATGTTAGAATGAGAGAATAAAAGCCCTGGATAAGCCCAGGAAAAGGGATTGGAATCAAAGGAGTCCCTTTCCTAGGCAGCTAATTACAACTACTTAACAGTCAGACATTATACTGTTCACTACTCCATTTTTATTCGTGTATTTGCAGTGGAATTCTTTCTTCCTGGAATATCCTAATGCCTGGTAGTCAGGAGGGACAGATGTTGGCTCAGATCTCCAGCCTTCAGAGGGGGTATGAAATGCACAACATCCAAAGAAGGGCAGAAATTCTGCAACACCATTGTGCCTAATGACATTTTCTACTAGCTACTGCCAAATGGTTTCCCAGATCTGCTCATCAGGGACATCTGGTATTCTGTATTAGCCAACATGAACTGGTCTGGAACACTCAATAGCCTCAGGAATGTGGTGTAAATTTTCATACCTAAGGATGCTTCTTTTTGTGATAACACAGTTACTTGGACTCATCTGTAGCTTTTGGAGGTCACCAAAATTTTAGATTATATCACAACATTGCAAATGGGCTCTGTAGTTCACCTACACACTTGCCTCAGCAGCTATCCAATCTCATTTGGCATCCAGCCTTTTTAGTTTCTGGAATGATTTCTTCTGTGATTCTGCAGGGTCTGTAGACAGCTTCTGAAATGGTGCTTATAAATGTACACAAAACTAGGTAACAGCAGTTCACTTCTGCATACCAAATAGAAAATGTAGGGACACTCAAGAGTAGGTAGATTATCTCTTGCCCTCCATATTTTTTTATTTATTCTACAGTTTCTGTAAACAAGTGAACATTTAAATTGCTGGGGAAAAAAACTGCAGAAATCTAAACATAAATCATCAAAATTTAATTTACTAACAAACACTCATCAGCTGACCAACAGCATGTCTTCCAGATTCTCATCACTTTATTTACTGTTTATCCTCTCCAAGTGGAAAAATTCAATTTTGTTTTTACCAACACACAGAGACTGCTACATTCAGAATACCCTTCTAAATTACGGTTTCTATTAAGAATTAAGTGCTATGCTGTGCAGTCCATGGAAGATGGATGAGAAAACACTTTTCCCAATGAAGCATAGGAAAGCTTAAGGCTTGTGTTTTCTTTGCAGTAGCAATATGTTATGCCAACAA
Organism: Luscinia megarhynchos; assembly: GCA_034336665.1. Classification (NCBI taxonomy): domain Eukaryota; kingdom Metazoa; phylum Chordata; class Aves; order Passeriformes; family Muscicapidae; genus Luscinia; species Luscinia megarhynchos. The sequence goes on from JAPFBE010000003.1 coordinate 18,896,303, forward strand.
GTACTATAGAACATTTTCCAAAATGCTATTCCTCATGAAGCCTTCTCCATACTAAGGCCAAATACAGCTGAAATCTGTAGCAAACCGACCTTTGAATCTTTTTGCCTAATTTCATCAGCTAGAAGTCAAATTACATGCCACAAAAATGCAGATTCTAACATATTTTATGCTAAATCAGACTATAACCTTCCAGAAAAATCCAACTCTTGATGGTATTTAAGACTCACAAAGAGCACAACTACCAAACAAGAGCTCATTTTGGACACATACACTGTTCCATAAAACTTCTCCCTCTTAATTCTGTTTCTTTTCTTCCTTTTTCTTTCTTTAACTGCTCTGGAGGTCCAAAGTTTTTGATGAAATAAGAGTAAATACCAAACTCATGCTTTACCTCACCTGAAAACTTAGTTTTGATCATCTCTAAGAAAGTTGTCTTTTTTCATCAGTTCCCAAATATTCATCAGCATGTGGGAGTTCTTCCTATCCTCCAGCATTTTTTTAAAACAGTATCTGAAACTACACACGGTGTTCCAGGTGAGCATGGATTGTCTCACCAGATCTTCAAATCTATTCCCCATTACAGTGGAAACTAAGCAATTCTTTATGAAACACTGCCAAGTCCATCCCTTGGATGAACAGAACACTCTGGTTTTAGAGCCTACCATTGAATGCTGATGGGTTTTCTACAAGTAACTCAGGAAAAATATTTTGTAAATGGTTAAGAAGTTATAATCCAGTAACATGAATAAAAAGCTACTTCCAAACTACTGACAGACATGTCATACTAAGCATTCTCAGCAAAAGCATTTCTCCTGATTTTCTGAACTGTGTAAGTAAAAATCAGAAGGGGAAAAAAAAAAAAAAAAGAAAGAAAAAAGGAAGCAGGGAAAAGAAAAAAGCCTACCAGTAATGCTTTTGGAAATTCCATCCAAGGGAGCAGACTCCTGGCTAAATCCAGAAGAAAGTGATCTTGACTGCAGGTGATGCACTCTTCTGACACCAAGTGCTACTGCAATCAGTCAGAATCACTATAGGAACATGGGGCAGAGGCAAGCAGACAGTTTTAAAATTGAAATGTGAAAAGTGCATTTTTAATGTGAGCATGGGTATTTTTAATTATGCACTATAAAGGCATATTTCAGGAAAATTCTGCATGGAAATAGCATGTCCTTTAGAAAATTCTTAATATCCACTATCTACCTGGCATAATAAAATGACAAAGGTGGCCTGAAATGTCAAAAACCAGCTTGAATTTTTTTACATCCTCATATGGAATTTCAGTGCTCATCAGCTTATAGACTACCAGATATCAAACTCCCAGTTCTTTCTAAGAGTAAAAAATAAGTAGTAAAAAATTGTCTTTAATTGTTGGGGTTTTGTTCCACTCCACAACAATGAAATAAAAAGAAACATGCAACAAACCAGACAATTAGAACTAGTGGCTTCTTCTGGAGGAAAATTCTCTCCCATGTTTTACCAGGTGACAGTTTAATTCTGTGATCTGATCTTTACAATGAGGCCAGTGCCTGGTCATTACAGAGGTAAATTTTCCTTCCAGGTGATCACCATCCTTATCACTAAGTATTTGTATGTGTTGATAAATGTCAAAAAAATACTAAACAAGTCACCAGGCATTAACTGCAGAAATACCTTTCTCAGAGGTGAAATAGTACTTTTTTCTTCTACTATGAAACAGCCACAACTTTCAGTACAACAGGCCTAAGTTAGGAAAGTCTAACTTGAGAATGGAAAGTCATGATCTTTGCCTCCAAAATGACTGTTCACTTATATAGCAAAGACTCTCAACAGATATTTTATAGGAGCTGTACAGTAAGCTGAGTGGGCATGTGTACCCAATGATGCATTTACAGACCCCTAAATCACCAAACATGCAACTCCTTTGCCACTATTAACACTGGGGTTTCAGCAAATTATTCAAAACAGCTGCTGGACTAGGTTTGCCTAGTTTGAAGAACAGACCATGTCATCTTTCAGTGTAACACAAATTGTACATCCCTGCTGAAGAGCCTGCCAAGGCTGGGAACTGTCACACCCAGGAGCACTCCATCAGCACAGGGAAGCAGACCCAGGATTTTCAGTCTCAAGCCGCATCAAGAGAAAATTCAGTCGGATATTAGGAAAAGGTTTTTCACTGAAAGAGGGATAAAGTACAGGAATGGTCTGCCTGGGGAGGTGGTGGAGTCACCATCCCTGGATGTGTTTAAAGAAAGACTGGATGTGGCACTCAGTACCATGGTCTAGTTGAGGGGTTAGGACATGGGTTGAACTCGATGATCTTGAAGGTCTCTTCCAACCTGGTTATTCTGTGAATTCTGTGAAGATATGTAAGGCAGGATTTCCTTCCCTCACCCAACCTGACAGCAGTGGAGGCTGCAGCTCTGTGCTGAGGGCTCTGCATTTACTCTGCTCAGGTACAAGGGGCAGCTGTGGCTGGTCAGACACACAGCTGGCACTGGGACAGGCAGGTCCTACCAGATGAAATTAGAGCAACAGTTAAGCCTGCAAAGAAAGTTCTGGCTGCTATTCAAGCTGCACAGTTATTTAATGAACAAGGAGATGCTGTACACAGGGTTATTTGGCCTATGCAGTGTGCACAGTCTGGCTGGAAGGAGAAAAATCCACCATGTTTTAGTTCCAAGTTCTGTGCCACTCAGCTCAGAAAGAAAAAAAATTATAGATAGAATAAAACTAATGTATGTGAGAAAGAAAGTAGCTGTGCTGTTCTTACTTACTCAACTTTTGCAAAGACTAAACAAAAGCAAAAGTAAAGTTTCCTTATGGCTTCACTTAACATTAAACAAACTTTACAGCTTCCTGTCACTGATCCCTAAAGGCAGAATCACCATGATTTTGCTGCTCTAATGCTCAGAACTGTTCTCCCCTTGGACATAAGTATAAATGAAAGCCTAAACCACCTATTCCCCCAATACCTTTAAAAGCCAGAATACTGAACTAATTAATAAAAAAGGGATGAGAATCAAGAAGGTGTCTTTATTGTGGTCAGAGTGCCACACACATGCCTGTGCCCCTGCCAACAGTGCCCAGCAGTCCAACCAGGACAACTGGTGAGTCAGCATTAAATACTCACTGTGAAAAGGGGGGACTAGCAAAAGAAAGCTGCTTCAGTTGGAAACTGATTGGAGGGGGATGGGGGAAAAGAACTAAAACAGCAAACCATACCACAGAAACGGAGAGACAAATTGTTTTCTGCTTACCATCACATTTGTAGAAGGAAAAAAAAATAATATTTTGAACACTGAGTAGATTAAATGTCGGTTCTTATAATTACAGCCTGGTAGACAAATATAAACAAATATTACTGGTAACATTTTATGCAGCTGGAATAAATTTCAGCCATTTTGAAATAACATCCAGTAGAACAGGTATTATCTCCTCTAATTGTAAAGCTGTTCATTACAGCACTGAACTATGAACCATTTGAAAAAAAATTGAAACTAATGCGGCCTTACCTTCTTCCATGAAAAAAGCATTTTAAACATTTAACATGAAAATAGAATTTCTATTTTTTAGAACCAGCACTTAACATGAGAAAATGGGATGAACTCTGACATTAATGGCTAAAGAACACTAATGAAAGGGAAACACTCCTAAAAACACACATTTGTCTAGTCATTACAAGGCCAAAGAATACTGTGAGGTTTGGACAAGCTTTAGAAAACACAACAAAAAAGCAAATCAACATTCTGCCATTAAAGAAATACAAAGTACTTTTGCTGAGATGAAGGAGGAGGCTTGCAGTGACATCTGGAAGAGTGAAATTCATCCTTTACTCTTTACATAGCAGGCTACTACTAAAATCTATTAAACAGTCACAGCACCAAGTAGCACACCCAGATGCCATGGACAACTTGAATCCAACAGGAAAACTACGAAAACAATGGCAGGGGCAAAAAATCTCAACAAGACCTTCAGAGGACCTTAATGCCTATTAAAGCCATCAAAAGAGAAGAATAATAATCAATGTTTTGCTCTGAAAGAATACACCTTTGTATCAGTAAACAAACATTCAATATATTCAGCATCAAAGAATAAGGATATTGGAAGTTGGTTTTTTATCCAAACATGTCAACTAAAGAAAAACAGACTTGTATTTCACTGTTCATATTCCAAGAATATTACTTATAAAGTGGTCTTTTGTAAGGCAAGCTAACTATAAGTCACGCAGATGGATTATGTTAGCCACCTAGAAAAAAAGTGTAAAAGCTACAGTATTTTTAATTGTGCTTCCTGAGAGTACTTCTTTTGATATACTACGTATTTTTTACAATAAAACACCCAAACTAAAAGAGCTTCAGTAGCTCTAAATTAATTTTTTTTCTATGGAATCATTTGTTGCGAGGCTTTTTAGAGTTCTCCTTTAGACATATCCTTCAAGATCCCCATAACCACCATCTTTTTTAGACCACATATTCAGTGATGTGATGGAGTTGATGGATAAACATTGCAAAGTATGAAAGTGATCAACAAGGAAGTGACATATATGTATAAGAAATGACAGAAGGTACAGAAGGAAGAGAAAAACTGCTGTATGGAAACTCCTCAAAGTTTACTACTGCTGTTGCTAACAAATAGAAAGCCACATGGTTCAAAGCATAATTAAAAATTCAGGCTACTTATGCACCTATAAAACTCCCACTTCCAGTTTAAAAATGAAGAGCATTTGAAGAGCAAGCCATTAATACTCTCCAGTTATTTTTCTGTGGTCTCAGAAGTAGCACAGACACACTATACTTGCTTCTGTAAGAAGTTCTTTCCAAGTTCAGAAATAGAACGTTTGAAAGAAACCTTTTATCTCTTCAGACAGCTTCCAGAACCTGGAAAACACATCCACAGAAAGGATATAACTGCAAACTTGCTGCTAGGAATGAACACAGGTTCATTATTTAAAAGATAACCAAAGAAAATTAAACAGCCTCTCATTTATCCTGGACAGTTCAACCTTCTACTACAAGCAATCTAGGAAAATTAATCCCTTGGACATCCACACTCCTCTGCTGCCTAATAAAGCAAAAATATGACTAGAAATCTCCTTTTAATAACAACAGGAAGCCAGTCTCTTTAGTCTGCACGGCATGGGAGCAAGGGAACAACACCTTCATAGTTCAGGATGTGCAAGATACACAAAGCTGCATTTAGCACACAGAACCTGCCCTTGGTCTCCCAAGTGCCCAAGCAAAGCCAAGGCAAGTCAAGGCAGCAGAACAGGCTCCAAAGGCAGGGAAAGGAAGCAAGAGGAACTAGGAAAGATCTGAGGAATTTCAGAGGGGCTGAAGCAGCTTCCCCTCACCCCAAGCCATCTTTTGCAGAAACTCCCTCCTTCCCGGATTTGCTCCTATGTGGGGTTCCCATGCAGCCTCCCCAGCTCCCAGAGGCACCTGCAGGAAGGTTTCATCTCCATGCTCCCACCACTGAATGGGGTGCATGTAACAGAGCTCAGCATACACCAGAAGCTCCACTTCCCTTCTCCCCTGCCACCTCCCTGCCCAGGACAACATGCTTCAATCACTTCTGCCAAGCCAGTTTAGATACCCACACCAGCAGAAATTAAACAAACCAAATCCAGTTTTCTCATAGTTTCAGACCCTGAAGTAGCTCACCATGGTGTGAGACAGAGGGCTGCAGGGGACAAAATGGGGAAACTGAAAAGCAAAAGGAAGTGGAAATCAAACCCCACAGTCTCATTAGGTCTTCTCCAGGAGATGTTACATGAGGCTGATCATATTACAGAAGTTCCCCCTCAAAGTACCTCAGAGTACACGGGACTAATTCTTCCCCATACCAAATAAAAATTTTAAAAAAACCCAAATGCTTTCTGGTTTTTTGGACCTTTGTGTTTTTTTAAGCCAAAATGAAACATAAATACATTCCCCAGCAACTACAGATTTTGCAGTCAAGTTATCTGCATTCAAAAAGGGAAAAGTCACAGGGCCCATCAGTGAACCAATGCAGGAGATGCAGGAGCTGAGCTTCACCCTGAGAAAAGGCATCATCCTGATTACAGGGTCTCTGAGACACAAAATGCACAGGGAGCCAAGGAACCACCTTGTTATTTCATGTGCTGAGTTAGTTCAAGCTTAGCCACCAGAAACCCCTCAGAAAAATAAAGGCTTTCAAGAAGAAACTCAAGACCTTAGAAGACAAAAAAGTTGTTTCTGTTCCAATGCTGGAGTGAATTCTTCCATTTTTTAAAACAGCAGTCACATGGATTACAGCACATCTCACCAATTAATTCAACCAGCCTCATGAAGCAAATAAACTCCTATCCAGGCAACAATGCAAGTTCACCTTCACATAAAGATCAGCTAGTCTTGACCTATTAGTTCAAAGGGCAAATTAGCCCCCACCCAATACAACATTCATTAAATTCCTTTCTCCAATTTCTCTTTTCTACATTTGCCATTCCTCCCCTATGACATGCTGTAGCCCATACTCACCCTGCCTTCAAAGCAGAGAAGTCAAGTACAGATCATTCCCCACGTGCAGTTTTTCTCTGTCCCCGTTCACTGTGTGCCCTGACAGAGGAGAGGGCACTCCTTGTAAACATGACAGGTAACACATAATACATTATGCAAAGCAAAGATCCAGGCAGATAGCCAATTTCATGAGAAAACTATCTGCCTGTCCCATGGGCAAAAAATACAAAATCTTCAAAGATAAAAATTAAAAATTCAGTTAACATCATCCGTGGCTTGCAACAAGTCAAAAAAAAAAAAAAAAAAAAAAAAGAAACAAGAAAAGCAGATGCCTTTAAATGGCAACTTTCATATGATCCAAAACCTAATGCCAAATAAAAAACCTATGAAATGCAACAATTTCTACCTGAACAGATATAGTACATTTTGACTTATCAGCCACATTGTACAGTCAAAACAAAACTTGTGTCTTTTCCATGACAGAGGTGCACAACCTGTGACATACTGCAGTGTTAAACAGGCAGACCACCCCCTTCTAGAGTGGGTAAGTTGACACTACCATACACAACCCTCAATTTTATTTCTTTTTCGTGGGATAAAGGTCTAACATCACTAGCCAAGAAAATTCATAGGATCACAGAATGGTTTGGGTTTGAAAGGATCATCTAGTTCCAGCCCCAGAGTCTGCTGGAGCAGGCTCTTCTGTGCAATTGCAATCTCTGCTGTCTCAAGGCTCCTGTCACAGATGCCTCAAGGCTTGTCACAGCCTCATTTAGAGCGAGTCAAAGTCAGTGCCATCATTCAGGCACTCAGGTAATGAAGCATCCTGCCTCTACAAATCTGCTTAGAGATGGAATATTTCCAGATTTCTTCTCCAGTTCTCTCCTGCTCTATTTCAGTCAAACAGAGAGCCCAAGTGAAATAAGGCAGCTCGGACATGTAACACATGCCTGGCTTGTTTTACATGGCTGGTGCAACTCCTGGTAGCATTTACTGCCTAAAGAATAATTTTGCTTTCCAAACATATGAGGACTGCCAAATCCAGGGGAATACAATCACAAATTCAAGATTAAGGACAAACAGTGAAACTGCAAAATCTATGAGCAAACATAAGCAAAACCTTATGGGCTGCATAATGCTGGAAAACTATTTTAAACAAATATGTAAGCACTTACATGAGAAAGGCAGAGAGTTTATCTGAACAATTAAAACTCCATCGTGCACAAACCTTAATGAAAACCTTCACTCTAAATCAGTACTGCAAAGTATTACAAATAGTGATTTTAGATTTTCTTCTTAAACAATGTTAGTTTCAAAAATTATGTCTTTTCTCTCCCACTCCCTAAAAGTAAACAGAAAGGACATATGCAGAAATAAATTCTGAAGCATAGAAGGGAGATTTTTTGGGTCTTTTTGATTGTTAATGGAAATCACTTAGCAGTTTTCATCTATCCACACATCACACCTTTTTGTTTTGATTATCTATAGATATAAAAAAGTCATAATACCTTGCAATATCCCAAGCCTCTTTCCCTTAAGTCTTAAAAAAATTTCAGCAAAATCCAAAAATAAACTCTGTCAAGAGCCAGATCATAAGAAGATTCATTCTCAATATTTGACTCTAGCATATAAATATTCCTTCTTAGCCTTTACCCCTTCTTTCGATTCTGTGTATAAATTATGTTTTTACCAGCAGCTCTGAAAATCTGGCAAGATATCCATCTATTCTGCAGAGCCTTATCTCCCCACACTCCCACAGCTAAAACTGATACCTGACAAATCCACTCACTACCTTTATTATAATTAAAAATGTTGGTTATTATAACTAATGAAAAGTAATTTCTCAGTTTGTGGCCAATAATCAACATATTAAAGGGAGTTTCTGCACTCTCTAAACTAAAGGAATACTGGTAGAAACTTCTACAACACCAGGTCCTAATTTAGGTCAGAGGGACTTTTGAGTCCTGAGTTCTTTACATCTCTAGCTCCAATGTACTTTCACAGATTTAGATTTTAAGCAGTGTGGATTTCACTAGGATTTAAAATGTAATTACTTACTGAAATTTAGATTACTGGCACTGTTATTTGCTTCATTTCCAGTCAATGGAATAATTATTTTCAGAAACAGAGACTCACTGCTTATTTTAAAGGTCTTTAAACATACCTTCAATAAATGTGCAGCCTTTTCACTTCAGGGATTTCTTCAAGGTACGTCACAAAACTAATCACTTTACTCATGATTACAAAAAGCAGCTTTAAATACAGTTTGGTATTATCAGAAGTCAACTCCTGTTCAAGCATGTTGCTGTAGTATTTAAATATGGATATTTTATCAGCACCAAAAGTTTCCATAACGTGGATCCAAATAGGTCATATGCAAACAGTCAAGAAAAAGAGTAATTCACATACCTGGATGGTCTTTCCTGATTTAATAGAGCTATGTGTGCATCACACAGTAGGACTGGAACCCAACTTTCCTCACACTGGATTTTTTGCATTATTTGTCTACAGCAATTAGAGATGCTTCTCAGATGATGGTTCATTTTATAAAGGTGGTGGCTCCTACATGACTTCAGTCAATTCTTTATCTCATCAGTCAGATACTAAGTTGTGATAGATCTGACATAACTGCTTGGAAATGCTTCCAGGAGCAGTAAAATCCCCCTTCTGCACCACATTATGAGTGGAGCTGAGACCATGTATCATCCTCTCATTATTTCAGGTCATGGTTTGTATTCCCTATTAACAGCCTGGTACACTTGATCCAGAATGCTGCAAAATATGGTAATATATCCTCATTTTTTATTACTGCTATGGTGAGAATTTTTTTTCAGTTTAACTGAAATTTCCCACATGAATCTGTCAGGCTGAAAAGCAGGATTCTCAAAAACAAACCAACCAACCAAATCATACCATGAACAAGCAAACCTTCTCCCCCTTCAAAAAACTAAATACCTCAGGCTCATCCTGGAGCCAGTGAAATAGAGGCAAAAAATCAAAATAAAAACCCTCTTCTGTCTTCTCACACCATATAAAAAATTTAAACAGAGTGACTTAAGCATGCACATACAAGAACATTGCAGGCTACAATTATAAGAGAAACTATCCCAAGATTCTTGATTTGGCCATGTCATCAACAATTTTTGCTTTACAGATTGAAGTCCTTCAAAACAAAACAAAAAAAACAAGACAACTTTCTAGAAATAAAAGCATTATATCAAACCTGCACACTGATTTTTCTTAAAGCATCAATTCAAAGTTTTCATTCCATTTTCTTCAGTAATTAGTAGAAGAGGAAAAAGAAAGCATTACTTGGAGTTTATTCTCTTTTTTTTTTTCCTTTCTCAAAAATTTCTGGAGACAATGTTGCTTGTGGTATAGAGAACACAGATTTAGCAGAGTTGTATCATCCTTTACTGGCCACTTGACAAGTTTACAGCAGTTCATAATATCAGGAGTTGTTTTCATAAATCTCTAAACTGCTGAAGTCACTATGACATACAACATTACTAACATCACAAACATTAAAGCATGTATCTTTATTATGTGTGTCAGCTAACAAAACAAAACAGACAAATAATAAAATATATGAGGGAAAGCTCCTATATTAATGTGACTAGGCAAATGTGCCCCTAAATGTAATGCAGCCCTCAAGAAAAAAGGCTGAAATGAATTATTGGTTATTTGAATTATCATCCAGTATAATAAAATCCTTTTTGGAATTAAATTACCTCCTTTGAACATAAAAAGGATAATCATAGGCTTTCTTACTGAGTCTTTTGTAAATACTGAAAATAATTTACAAGCTAGGATATTGTCATTGCAAAGAGTACTCATAAAAGTTGTTCCAAAAATCATATTCAAAACAGCATCAGTTAGTTAATCACACTTTCAATTGTCTCTTCATTAAGATAGGGATTTTTTAAACTTCACAGGACAATAAAAACTTGGCAAGGAAAATCACGAATAAAGAAAGGTGCTATTCTGATAAAGACAGAGAAGCATCCCAAAATCTTTAATTAATTAAAAAAAACAAAAACACAAAAACAAAACCACAAACAGCAAACAACAGATGGGCTAATTTTAGAACTTTAAATTTAAAAGACATACATCTGCTTGACTGCATAAAAATAACTAAACCATGAAGACAAGCAACCCACTTCCCTGAAAAAAACCAAAAAACCCCAAACAAACACACAAACAACAAAAAACAAACAAAAACACAACAGAGAGTACTCAGAAGATACAGGCACAGCTTCTAGTCTGCTACATTTTAAGACAGATCTAGGAGAGAACCTTTCACACCAGTCTGGCAGGACATCTAAAGACAGTATCTGGAGAAAACAAATCTGAGCACAGAACTACAAAGGCTGGAAAGGGAGAAAACAAATGCAAGGCTCCACATCAGTTTAGCTTCTTTCACTTTCATGAGCAGCAAGAACCCAAAAGTCCAAACATCTGTGCAGGTACCAAGTCTGTCTACCTGACTAGAGAGGACCAGCTATGGAAAGATAAACACAAAAGATAAGAATGTGAGATTTATCCACACTAATGAAAAAGAACTTGGTAAGAAGTTCTTTCTCAGTTAGAAACCCAGCCTCAGGTTTACCATAATCACAGCAAAAAAACCCATATTTGACTGTTCTCTGAAAAGAAGAGCTTGCAGGGTTAAGGGATTCTTTTGTTGTCATTTTAAAGCCAAATTCCAAGGCCCTAGCTAGCAAGGATATGGCTATTCAAATCCCATTTTAATGGAATAAATTTAAACTCAAGGATAATAGATAGCAATGCTAAACTTACATTTTACATTAAAGTGAAGATGCAGGTAAGACAAATTTACCTACCCCATACAACAAACTGGCATTGCTGCTAAGGGCAGGTCCAAACCTTCCTGCTATCCCCCAGCTTGTTATATGAGGTTAACTCTCCATTCATTACACTTTTAGCAGTTACAATGAGATCTAGATTTCTACTTTTTACCCCATACTGCAGGCCTGTTTCTTGAAGACTTTCTTTCTGGTGATAAATTACTCTATGAGCTCAGGAGGTCTCCCACAAATGTGTGACAGAGTTCTCCACCCTACCCTCAGCAGTTTTGTCACAGCTTAGAATCTGATGGCCACTCATGCAGTCATGTCATTTCCTGCCTAGTGTTACCTGGAAAAGTAACAAACAGGGGCACAGAAGCTTTAAATCCCCAGGGTCACTACCTCACTCAGTCACATTCAGGTGATATCCAGACAAGCATCTTTCCATATCAAAGTTTTCTTCCTGCTGTGAAAGCTCTGAAATAGAACTGACCTCAAGAGATATCACAAAAACAGTCATTCCTAGTAAAAAAACAAATTCCAACTAAAAATATATTCTATGAATATAGGCTTACATCCTTGATAAGTTCCATTCACTATTCTGACCTACTGTTTCACCTGTTCATCTGTCCAGTACTGACTAGAAACTTGACACTGTGCCCTTTTCTCAGATTTACCTTGGTCTGAAAACAGTTTCATGTTCAGAGGAGCAGCACCATCCTTCCTCCACTGCCTATACCTATGCTCAAGAATCACAACTTCTCTCTTACTCTTTCTTCAAGCAACTGCTAAAAGGAACTGAGAGAGAATACCAGACAAGACAGACTTCTGAACCAACCTCAACTGTCAGCCATGCACCTTACCCAGGACTGATCCTCCATCCCAAATTACAGATGCTACCCCACCATACACGTGTGCTGCCCACACTACAGAAATATTCACCTGCCTTGCACAGCTCCACATCAGAGCACTGATCCATTAAACAAGGCTTGTCAATCATTCTCTGCACTTGGAAATTCATTACAATAAAAGGCAGTTGTTTGTTTGTTTGTTTGTGTTTTTTCCTCCAGAGAATGACACCGTAAGATTTACACCAAAACATTTACTCCAGACCACTACCAGATTGGTGAATTTCCAAAGCAGGATGGGGGAGAGGCTATGTCAGGGAAAGTGTGATCACTATTTCTACATGGTATTCTTGCTTTCAGTGTCTGATGGCTATCTCCAAACTTTCAAAATCAACAGAAACTTTATCACAAAGCATCTGTATGTCTATGCATAGTACACAATGTGACAGACCTACAAAGTCAAGGAAAGGACAAGATTACCAGAGATCATCTTTGTCAAAAAAATAGTTTGGCATTCTCTCTCATTTCTGCACATAATCCGTTTCCAGATTATACCCATATTTTCCACTTACCCAGAAAGTATGGACAATTGTTGAAGCCATTATAGAAGCAGAGTCTCTAAAAGATCCTGAACACAAAGGTATCACATAAAAAACCCACATAGATAATTAAAATATAAAAAATTATGTATGCTATGTAAAATTTTATATCTAGTAGCCACCCTCTAGGACTTTAAACCTCATTTTAAGCTTACTCCAGATTTTAAAAGAAATATATGTTAAATGACCAAGACAAAATTTAAATTCTTACCAGATCCGTTAAATTCATATCATGACCTTAGGAAGTATCCCTTCCAGTAGCCATGTACAGCAGAGCTTAGGTGTGCCACTGCCTGCAGAATCAAGGCTGCAGACTAAAACTGTAATAAAAGATTTGCCACTTAAAATGAGGAGACCTGAATACACAACAAAATAAAATTTAAAATAAGTTCAGCACCAGCTATGTTCAAAAACAACTTCTGTAGGTAATGTGCCTGTAAGATCACAGTCTCCGTTAAATATTTTCTCCAGAAAGGCCTTCCTTCTAACAGCAAACAATTGGTATTTTTGGGCAAACTCGTTTTCCAACCCAAATGCACAAAGGGACTAAAAATGGGGTTTACACTGGAACCTGTCTTCTCCATGAAGCTCTCATAAAATTGGAATAGATACCTGGCTGTAACCTAGGAAACAGCAAATAAAGTCAAGTCCTGTGTAAACTATTATGTCTTTTAACAACCGGAAAATTAGAAATAAAAAGTGTAGCTCAGTACAGAAATCATTTACTGCAATCTACAAGACAAACACAGGCCATAGGTATTTCACATCCTTAAATGAAGTGGAGGCAGACACAGGCACTGAAACTTGCAATTTCATTTCAGAAAGAACCTTTAGGTTCTTCTGAAGAATTCCTATGACCTGTCTTTACTTAAATACAAATCTTTAGATATATCTTCAAGTATGCAGCAAGCTACAGATTTTGTACACACCAAGAGAGACCCAAGCTTACATCATATATATATCTAAAAACTGCCATGCACCTGACATAATAAAATTTTTGAATGGTACATCCCTTTCTCTGCCTTTGATTCTAGACCAAGTGTGACGTGAAGACCTGGGAGCTTTTCTAAAAGGGATTTTTTCTAAAATATATCATTTCCAAAAAAAAACGAGAAGGTCATGCAATTCAATTTACCTGGAAATAAATACCACAATACATGACCTATTCCTTATCTATGTGAGTACATTTTCCCTCTCCTCAAAGTTTGTGCTGTAGCTCCTGCTGCTGCAGCTCTAGTGGTATCAGCCAGTAACACCACCCAAGGCAAACCAAGGGGGCTGCTCGTATTGTCACTGTCACACGGTGTAAAATTGCTGTGAGCAGGATGAGACAACGATGTGCTTGAATGACAGCAGCTGTTCTGTGCTGGCATGCCACAAGCAGAGCTGTAATCACAGCCAGGTGCAACGGTGGGAATTTTGGGGGATAAAGGCAGTGCCTGCACCTGTGGCACTCTGTAACTTCCAGCCATGCAATATTTGTTCTTTACAGACCATCTGTCATTTTGACAAGCTCCCTACCTGGCCGTCACTGGAGCAAGCCACCTTTTTTATTTCCTTAACAAGGCCTTTCTCCCTTTTGTACAACATCCAATTTCTGCCTCATACGTGCCTCATAAACAGAAAAGGATATGGTAACTATGGTGTAGGAACAGTGAATCATAAGAATTTGAAACACTCCTAGTTACAGTGATCAAAACTAAATCCTTTAGGAAGATTATCCACACCAGAACCCTGAAAAAAAAATATGTGACTCGAGTACTTTGGTAGTGCATCTCTGCGATAAAGCACAATCCCCTGTGCAGCTGCGAAGGGCTAGCTCCAGTTACGCGTAACTACGGCGGAACATTGTACCAGGCTGCTGTGCCTCTTGATCTATCTATGCAGCTCCAGGCCTGGCAACCAGCTGCAAACGCAACAGTCCACAGGCTGAGACCACAACTCTGAGGGCCGTTCAAGAGAAGGTTTATTCGGGAAACAAAGAAATAGAGCAACATAATACAAATCAACCCCACATTTAAACAGCGAGAAGTAGGAGCCTTGCAAGCAAGGGGCAGGAGACGCCACACCGCCTCGCGCCCCTGCGCCCATCACCGCGCGGAGCGGCGGAGCGGCGGCGATGCGAGCGGCGATGCGAGCGGCGATGCGAGCGGCGATGCGGCTCCGCTCCCGCGGACGGCCCGGGAGCGCCGAGCGGAGCGGAGCCGGAGCGCGGCCCGGCCAGCCTGCCCGCTCCCTCGCAACTTCGCCCCCGCCCCGGCAGATGACCGAGACCCGCACCGCGCCACCAGCCCCGAACACCAGCACACCCCTCGCACGCCGCACCGCGCCCGCCTCCGGCCCCTGCCGCCGCTCCTGCATTTCCAGCAGCGCTCCGGCCGCCCATTCTGGTCTCACGGAGGGCACCGCTCTCCCCCAGCTGCGGCCGCAGTTCATTGTCCCCTCGCAAGGGAGAGGGGCACGACCCATCCCACGCAGGGACACCGGCGCGGCCCGGGCGATGGCAGGGACAGCGATCCCCCGCCGCCCCACCCCGGCAGCGAGACCCCCGCCCCGCGGCCAGAGAAGTTGGGAGCGGCTCCCCGCGCCGGGCAGCCCATCCCTCCTGCCCCGCAGGACGCGGGCAGCGCCCGCGGGGCGCGGAGCAGCGGCGGCGGCGGCAAACACCTACCCGGAGAGCTTCCCAATCTTCACAAAGCTAAACACATCCATCCATGCGGCCGGCTAGCTCTGCCCGTCGCACTCACTCACTCCAGCAGCAGCGGCGGCGGCAGCAGCAGCTCCATGTCGGGAGAAGGTTGCGTCCAGCGGCAGCAACAGCCCTAGCAAAAAAGCAGGAGCCGGCGGAGACAGCGGCTGCTACCCCCCTCCGGCGGGGAGCTGGGCGTGCAGCATCTCGCAGGACCGGCGCTCATCTGCGCGCAGCCCTCCCCCTGCGCTCCGCCCGCCCGCTCCGCCTGCCGAGCGCTCTCCGGGCCGAGTCCGGAGCGGGAGCCCGAGCCGAGCGGAGCCCGGCGGGAGCCCGGCGGGAGCGCTGCGGGAGCGCTGCCCGCAGCCCGCGCTCCAGGAGCCGGGGAGGGAGGCGGCAGCGCTCCGCCGCCCTCTGCGGTACCCCGAGCAGGGAGGAGCGGGCGCGCCGAGCAGGGCGCACGGTGTATGTCGGGTGGCTCCTCTCGCCGCCGGTGTGTCCGATCGCCGCTCCAGCCCGCGGCGGCGCTGCGGCCGAGCCCGCGCTCCCCCAGCGCCTCCCGGCCCGGGAAGGGGGGCAGGGGTCGGTCGGGGTGTGCGGGGCACGGAGCGCTCAGCGAGAGGGGAGGGGAGCCCTGGTGAGCAGGAGGAGACGCCTCCCCGGCCCGGGAGCGGCACCCTGGGCCTTGCAGAGCAAAAACTTGGAAAGCAGAGAGCCGTCTGTGCTTGGACCGTCACACTGCTCCGTGCAGCTCCCCAGGGTGGGGAAGGGCTTTGCGCCTTCAGCCCTGCTCTGAGAGCTCGTCCGTGGTGGGGCGAGGGCAGGCACCGGGCTGAAATCACCGCCGGGGTCTGGCACATCCCGTGAGCTCTCTGTACGTGCCGGGAAAGAGACCGGAGCGAACGAGCCCTCGTTGTGACAGGAACGTGACAAGGCCGGTTTGTGGCAACGTAATCACAGTCAAGCATTCTTCATACCACATCCTCTGGAAAAATGATAAATCCAGGGCTCCTGGCACAAGAACAGTACAGATACATTGCCTTGTGCTTATGTCCTGCATCACGCTTTAAATGAGGCACTGGAGTTCAGGTCTCCTTAAGTTTCCTCTGAGTGAGCAGAGCAGGAAGGCAGGTGAAATTCAAATTCATCTCCACACAAACTCTGCACTGTAATGCAATAATTCTCAGTACGGGAATGGATTTTCTCCACTCAAGTGTTTTCATTAGTGTGTTTGTTCTCTGAATAGTTTGATATGTGCTTTACTTTGTGCCTTCACAGAGTTTCAGTCTCTTCTGCAGGTTTGCACCTGCACTCTCCCACTAGCCAAGAACTTAGAAAATTGCAGTAGAGCTCAACACATATACTCATGTAGCCAGATGAAAACAATGCACTTTTTAAATATTAAAACTTGTATTGATAAGAGAACAGAAAGAACAGGCCGTACTAACACTCAGTGTGAGTTGGGTTTCAAACTATTCTTTAAAACAATAGCAACAAAGAATGATTGATCATCTATTTATACTGGGAGAACGTTGAACTGCCAGCTAAAAAGCACTTGCTGGTCTAGCAGAGATGTAAATGGCCTGGGCATATTCTGAAACACCATATGAAATATTTTGTGCTAGTGCATCAAAATATTTATGTGGTACTTACATGTACTCTATTTATTTATTGTTATACCAGATTCTTTTAAAACTGCAGAACCTGTGCCTGTCATTCATGCTGCTCTATTGATTGGTAAAAGCTACAAAGATAACACACTTTCAGCTGGTTAGAAACTGATTTATTTATAAATCTGTCATTATTTATTTATAGACTGAGGAGATAGGCCAAGATCCTACAAAGCTAACTGAAGCTGATGAAATGATACACCATACATAAAATTAAGCACATATGTTCTGTATCAAACAAGGTTCTCATCTTGAGCACTTCATGCTCCAAGGCTTCTCACATAAAGGAGCCTTAAAGCGTAGTGGTGAGTACCAGAGAAATGAAGGTATTCTAAGGGGCCACTGGAATTTTTATGGTTTCTGAGTCTTTCAGTAGAATGGCAAATGTGATCTTAGGATATAGTGGCTGAAGTGCTTCCAGTAGAGATATATAGACAAGCAGAAAGCATAGAATCTGATCAGAAATGTCATACTCAGCTTATTAAAAAATACATTTATGAAAAATGAGAGCAGGGTTCAGGAGTGTAAAAGGTAATGAAGAATCAGCCTTATGTAAAGAATTTTGCCTAGCAAAACAAAGACTAAGAGGTAAAAAATGTTGTTTATAAACATCAGTATGGTAAACACAAGGCTGTGTACCTAAAATGATAGGCCTTCATGAAAGTCATTAAAATTTGAAATGAAGCTGAAATTATCTCCTCTTTTTTTGGCTTTCCAAATAGATACAAGGTTACTTTTATATTTCTATTTTCCTAAGCAGAAGCTATTGCAACACTGCAAATTTTCCAGAATGCCTGTGGATATACTCTTGGACTGGCCAACATGCTGGAGGTCCATTAATAGCAGTGTCACAGGAGTCTTGCTCTCAGATGTGAGACATGAAAAGAGAAGCTGGGCAAGAGTCCTTCCTACTGTGCTAAAAGCTGACAACCTTTTGGAGCTGTGCAATGTGAGAATCAGGCATGGGGAAGGAGGCTGGGGTATGAGAGTGAACTTTGGTTCATGGTTCTTTGGCTTCTGCTGTCATAGCAACTGGATACAAAACTGTCAGTCTCATAGTAAAAGATTAAAATTTGCCTACCCAAAGAAGCAAAGTGGTGGGCGTTGTTCTGTTTCAAGAGTGAGTGTTGATGTGTGTAGTTTGGACTGGCTTTGAAGCCATCAACTGTACATTGAAATAATATTTTGGTATTTTATCTTCATTTGCAGGAATATCAATTAGACTGTGTCATGACTGCACTCTAGCACATACATTTATACCTTTCATTTGCTACAGTGGGATTCTTCTCAATAACTACCAGAAGCTGAGGATCCAGCCTCAGCTAGTCATACCCTACCTCTATGTGCACATGTACCTGTCACTTCAAACCATCTCTTTCTAGGAAAACTGACATAAATTGCCTTTTGCAGGGGATTTGTTAACCCCAGTGAGAGGAAGCACAGATGCCTGCCTTTGACTAGAGGACTTTCTTCCAGATGACTGAAGTCAGGTGAAATAAAACCCATTTGAATGTGACAAAGGTACATGTAAACACTGAATGAGAACAGACAGCCAGAAACAGCAAACCAACAGTACTCAGTATCTCAGTAACAAATAATAATTGAACATGAACATTCCTAATCTTAAAATAGGAATCTGACACCAATTCCTGGCTGTATTCTTATCTTTTTACTTTTTTTTTTTTTTAGAATAATGTAGTAAATATAGCTTTTTGAGGATGCTTTGTTACCATGTACTATTACCTTTTTATTATCCCTGGCCAGAGTAATCAAATTAGGACACTTAATACTAATGCTTTGTGTAATCATAGGTATCCTTGTGTAGACTGTGGGCCAGTAAAAGCCTTAACTTCATATAGTATGGCAGTTTCTTAGGCATTTGTAGAGAAGGGAATCTGTGCCATTTTATGATGCTTCCTGTTCTGAAGGAAATGGCAGACATAGGTAATACAGACAGGAATGTTATACTATCTAAACTTTAAAACCAAGTAATCTGTAAACTCAGTCCCTGTAAAGACTTAATTTTTTGAAAACCCTGTTGTTTTGGTCCTGGAGAATCTGCTATAAAGATGCTTTGTATACATCTTTACAACTGACATGAAAAAACACTAATTTTTTGTTCCTAAATTCTAAGGTTTTTTATTTTTTCTTCTGAGGCACTACATAATCCCCAGAAGAAGATGCTTTGGGATTTCCTGGATACCATGCAGCACAAATTTTAGCCCTGCAGCTGGACCAATAGTATCTCTTGTCATTTATAAAATGCATCAAATTTGATCCCAGATCATTTAAATGATGACAGGTAGAATCCTAAACCAAACACATAATATTTTAATACCTCTGTGGTCTCACTAGGTTTTCTCTCAGTGAATTAAAAACTCATCACTATAATTTTTTTGAGACTAGTCAAGGAGGGTTTTTAATGATTTGGAGTCTTTTAAAAGACACTTTAAAGTGCTGTGTCTCGTCTTCAAAATGGTTTAAAATTCATCAAGTTGGAATGTTTTTTTTAGATAAGAGCTGAAGGTTCTATGATTTTTCTGCAGTGCTTGATATTACTCATATCCAAATGGCAACAATGTGTAGAGAAATGTGTTAATAAAATCCATTGAGTAAGGAGGTATTAATATATAGCTGGTGATGCAAAATTTTAAAGGAAGATATTTTGTCATTGTGATCTGCTACTTACTGAATGTTATTTCTAAAGATAGTTGGTTATGATTCTGTCCTGCAGTCCTGTAATACTCTGGGTACTTGTATTTTAAACCATTACCTTCTTTTTTCCAGCCTTGAGCCATTGAAACATGCATTTTTTAGAATCCATTTCTATATCCTGGTGCTTACCAACACTATACAATTCTACATAAAAACACTGTAATCATTACAGATTTTCTCCATGTCTACATTTCATTGTTTACATGTCTAGCATTATCAAAAAGTCCCTCTGCTTATGTTGAATCTATGCACCAGCTTCTACATGTCGTTTTTGGCACCTGTGTCAAATAGAGGTATTTTCAGGCTTGTTTTATAATTGACCCATACAGACTGTTAAGCCCTGCATGTTTTCATTTTTGCTGAATAATTTAGCATGGTGAATATGGTATGTCACATAAAGTGCAAAACTAGATCATAAATAGGAAATTTAAATAGCAGATAAGGTCTTCTTGCTTGCCAATTAAGAAACATCTGAAAGCCTAAAGGATACTGAATTGCATAGAACAATATAATCAAAAATATTTCAACTGATGCAACAATTCTGCTGAAGCCACATATGTAGTCAAACATATATAAGCAGATCTGTTATCAAGATAGTTAACAAGAATTACTGGTTGCTATTATGAACTGATAACTTTTGCAGTATATTGAACCTGTTGCATTAAAAAAACACCATTGAACAGAATATTTTCCTATTCTCCGATGCACAGATGAGATCAAGATAAGGAAGAGGACCTTAGACAACCTGAAGAGAGTAACATTTTCTACTTCAATGAATAAGACAATGCTAATGCATTCGTTATTTTAAAATGAAATTATCTTTATTTAAAAGGATTCACTTTTCTGGAATGGGTATGTATGAAATATTCAAGTCAGAATATGGAAAGAACTCTTATCTACAAGTGCTCTTTTACTGATAAATGGACCCATTTCAAGAAAATATTAGATATGCTTATAATCAGGCCTATTCATGTCTTCACTTAGTCTAAAATATAACTTGAAACAATCACAAGTTAAGCACGTGTTTAAATGTTAGTTGAATAAATATGACTCCACAAATCATAGGAAAATATATAGAGATGAAAAATAAAAAAGAAATTTGAAATGCTAATGTGCAAGTATCTGTGCTTAAAATTTATTTACAATAAAAAGAAAATTGAGGAAGAGTAAAACCTCATCCACCCTCTTTCTCAAAGGTAATCCTGATTCTGCCATCAGGGCTTTTTCCATACTTTACCCAAAACCGCCTGCAGAATGCAAATTTTGTGGCAACTTCAGAGAAAGTGATCAAAGTATGCATTTCTAAATTAATAAAATGTTAAAAAGCAGGACTACCACTGAAGTCTTTCTAGTTCTACCTGTGATTAAAATGATCAAATATGTGTTGAATTTTAAAAACCAGAGGCATATTCAGTTTTTTATTAAGATATCATCAAAACCAAGGGCACGATTGTTATGGTAGAATCATATTGGGGTAGGAAGCCTTTGTTTTTATTTGTAGTCTGAAGTTTAAAATATTTATTCCATTATTATTTGCAGTAGAAGATTCTTATATTAGTTACGGATTAAAAATTTGCCAGCTTGTCTGTTTATGAGCACAAAGGTTTTCTTTTGTTTTCCATGTTAGAATAGGACATCATGGTGAAACTCAAGAAATACTGTAAACTTTTGTTCTGTGTGTATTTTCCTGGGAAGTATATGCAAGCATCGGAGCACAGAGGGAAAAAAAGCAATTTCACAACTGCAAAATAGCTTACAGTCAGAGGAGGGGGAAAAAGAAGATTTTCACAATGAGCAGAAAGTTCACAGACACAGCATTTGTATCTGGGTGCCAAAACCTGGTTTTCTCAGTCCATATTTAGGCACTTGCACATAGGTGGCCTACTTGTCAGTAATACTAAACATTCACAAATGAAAAAGAGATTGCTAGGTGCTTTTAAAAACCAAGCAGCTTATACAAAGTTGCCTGAGTATCTGAAGGGACAAACTTCAGCATGTAGCCTTAAAATTTCCAGCCTGTAGTTTGAAAGATCACACACCCCATATTTGATCCACTGCAGTGTGTTCTCTTGATCTTAATTGCATGTTTAATACATCTGGCCTGTGAATTGTATGTGAGGCTCCAGGCAGTGAGGAATTGCTCTTAGCTAAGTTAGCACACTGCAGCTGCTCTTCCTAACCACAGCATCAACACAACAGCCAGCCTCTGCATCAGGGCTTGTTCTCAGTGTAAATCTGTGTTTGCAAGGTGAGTACAGGCAACTATTTCATGTGGCCTGCATTAAGAACATTGTTTTTTCCAGGCAGAAGTCTGCCAATCTGTCTGTAGTCTAAAGTACAGTAAGATAGTTACATGCTCAGCATACTGAGTAACATGATAAGGAGTCTGTCTTGCATGCTCAAGACACTTATGTTTATTCAAGTGACCACTGGTGATTTTGGTCAGGCTCTATAGGGCTTCTAGAACAGAAAATGAGTCCCTAATGTTTTTTAACAATAAATACTGGAGAGTAACTGTCTTGGGAATATGGTATGTGGAAAGACCAGTGGGGACTGCAAAGCTGAAAGGGACAAAAACATGCCATGAAGTTCACATAATTTTCTTAGGAAAGTGTGTGCAATTTTTAGAAATGTACTGTAGTTGTTGAAAGGTATCCTGCAATCACAGCAATTTAGAAAACTATTTACTTACTACAATGTACAAGCCTAATGCTTTCAGTTAGGAGGAAGGAGAAAACCAGCCTTCCAATCTCCATCAGCAAGTGGCCTGTCACATGCCTGAGTAACCTGCATGTGCCATGTTTTCTGCTAACAGAAATCTGTTTGCCCAGATCATTAAGAAAAAAGAGAGCTTCACACCTGTACTTACCTCTTTGGCTGCTAGTTCTACTCTGGGTGAAATTAATAACCTGTTTTGTCTCCATGCTCATTATCTCAGACCTGTTTTGCCCTTCCCCCTTTGCAGCATGCTGCACCCTGAAGTAGAAAGCAAAGAGATGGGCTGCAGACCTTGATCACACAAATGGACATGCACACCCTCTGGAGTCAAAAGGGAGTCAAAGAGAACCCACAGCATAAGAGCCATCAGTCTGTGCAGATCAGCTTACAGGGTAGAGACATTTTAGAGCACAATGCAAGATCACTTTCTTTGTGCTCCCTAGTAGAAACAGTCTTTAGAATTCACTGACATTTAATCATGTGCCTCATATCACTTCTTTTCAGAGCAGCTATTTTGGTGCTATGTGGGGGTTGTCACAGAAATGGTTGCCTAATTCTGATCTAAATTTTGTAATGTGCACCCAGATCTTCTACGGATAAGCATTTTATATCCAAATGCAACAATAACAAAGGAATTAAAAGTGAATCTATTTCATAAAAGAGCAGTAACATACTTAGCAGATATTCCTAGCTCTTGCAAGAAAGAAACATAGCACAATTTCCACAAAGCCAGTGGGAAAATTGTTCCCACTGCCCAACCTATTGCTTTAGTTGCTGTAGCTGCAGGTGAATGGAATTTTAGTCAAATTCAAGAAATCAGGACTTGTTCCATGTAAACATCAGGCATTAGTATTTTCAGATCACTGCTGGCCTCAAAATGGCTGGGGTTCAGAGCTATGCTGGAGCTTAGCAGCCAGAATAATATCAGTGAAACTGTCAAGAAGCTTGCTGGTTTCATGCAGCAAGAAACACAGAGCTGTAGGAGATTTTTCCTTTTATTTGCAGTGGAGCAGTAAGGAAGAGGTGAGCAAAGGGGCTGCTCACTTTATGTTCCATAAAATACTTTTGTGACTGTAGATTTAAATCAGTCCAGTGAGTACCTTATGAGTGGTTTTAAGATTATATAAATGTCCTATTAAAGGCTCTTGTATTTCTCTGCTGAGACTAGTGCAATTATTTGTTTACAATATGCCAAAGCACTTTTTTCCCCTAGATGATTCTTTCAAAGTTAGGTTATTGCATGTCTTCATTGCATTACTCAGACATAAAAGTTTTGTCTGAATGAAAACTGAAACCTTAAATCTTAGCTTTTTAAAGAGGAGACAGAAGAAGACATAAAGAGAAATTGGATTTTCTAGAGTTCTTACAAGTTTTAAAGGGTAGCCCATGATTGCAGCTAATTTTACAGTTTTCCAATTGGCTGCAAATTCTGATTTGTCTGCTCTAGTCCTCTAGAAATTTCTCCTTTCACCTCCAAAGTCTGCTGGCCTGCTCTACCATCTTTGTTTTTGTCTTCTAAACCAAACCATACATGATGTCCAGACCTCCTTCATAACTTACCTTCTCAGTGCACCCTATAGTCTCCTGCTCTTTTTGAGAACACTCAGTGCCCCTGGGGGAAGGACCAACTCTCTTTCCTCCAAGAGGTTCTTCTTAACAGGAACACAGCATGAACTTAGGGGAAATAAATCAGATGCCCATGAAATTCCAAGCCAAGTCTACCCCAGTCATTGAGAACCCAGTGATCTCAGACTGCCTCAAGAAACACATCTGAGAGAGATGCACAACATCTGGTTTAACAATTCCTCAAGACTCTTGACTTAGCACAGTTTGAAAACTTGTCAGGATATTGGAGGTTTTGAAACACATAAAATTAAAAATACTTATGTAGTTGTATCAGACCATCCACTTGAATGATTATTCTGGTTATCCATCAGGCCAACTCCATAATGCTGGCTGTCCTCCAGGGTGCACTTCTCCTATGTCTCTGTCAGATGAATGGCCAAATTGTCAGAAAGCCATTGAAGTAGGAAGATGAATAAAATCACATTGTAGGGGTCATGACTACACCCATCAACTTCCTGCTTAAGGCTTTTGCATTGAGAGGAACAAACTCTGCCTACCTGAAAGTCACCTTACAACTTCTGAATAGTTCTCCCAGGTCCCTATGAAGTCATTGGAGACTGGCTGCAGGCATTTTCTGAGGGCAATTCTATCCATCTAAGGTCTGACTGTTTGTTTGTTTGTTTGTTTGTTTGTTTGTTTGGCTTGTGTTTTGGTTTATTAGGGGAAGGAGTGGGAGAAGTTAAAGGTGGTATTTCATCTCTGCTTCCCTGCTTGTGCTCCTGAATTGGGTATCTCAGGTAGTG
Organism: Luscinia megarhynchos; assembly: GCA_034336665.1. NCBI lineage: Eukaryota > Metazoa > Chordata > Aves > Passeriformes > Muscicapidae > Luscinia > Luscinia megarhynchos. The sequence goes on from JAPFBE010000003.1 coordinate 18,921,174, forward strand.
CCCGTGCCAAGGCAAGCTTGCACCATTCACCAGAGTAAACAGAAAGGAGCAGAGATCTGTGCTCTGTCAGCTGTGTTAAAAGAAGTAGTTACATTAAATCACAAAATATGCTGAGTGGGAAGGGGCCCACAAGTATCATCAAGTCCAGCTCCAGGCCCTGTGCAGGACCATCTCTAAGAGTCACAAGGGTCCAATAGTATTTTCCAAATGCTTCTTGAACTCTCTCAGGCTTGATGCTGCCACCACTTCCCTGGGCTGCCCTTTCCTGTGCCCAAACACCCTCTGGGTAAAGAACTTTTTCCTGATATCCAACCTAAACCTCCCCTGATACAGCTTCAGGCCATTCCTTTGGGACAGCTGTCACTGTCACCAGAGAGCAGAGATCAGTGCCTGCCCCTCCTCTTCTCATGGTGAAGCTGTAGCTGCAGTGTGAGGTCTCCCCTCAGTCTCCTCTCCAGACCAAGTGCCTTCAGCCACTCCTCACACTTCTCCTCAAGGGCTTTCACCATCCTTGTGGCCTTCCTTTGGACAGTCTCTGATGGCTTTATATCTTTCTTATATTGTGGTACACAATCCCATCCCTGTGCCTGAACAAGGATGTGTAGGAGCTCTGAAGCACAAGGCTCAATATCCACCACAGGCTGTGTATTGCATTTCAGCGTGATTTGGTCTAATCTTGATTCTCTTGTAATTAAGAGTCATGTCACCAGGGTTTAAACAATTGCCCATTAAATGATTTTTTAATGTCAAAAATAGCACTTTGAATTTAATCTAGGGACAGGCTTTTTGCATAAGGATGTGCAGTGCAAAGTTGAAGTCACACTCATCCCAAGACCATCTACCAGAATAAGTGGGCAGCCAAGCTTCTCAATGAAAGCTTCTTGGTCTTAGCTTTGTGGGATTCATATTAGTCCAAGACAAGGAAGAGACAGCAATGCCAGAGGTAACTATAATATTACATTCATACCTTATTAATTCCATACATCGAGGTTCATCCCACTCTGCCCTTCCAACTAGAGATATTATCTGCAAAAAACTCCTGTCTTTTGCTAATAATTAATCTTTTGCAACTTTTGTTTGACTGCTTGATAAGGAAATTCATAAGGCAGAGGAACAGATACAAATTCTGTTATTAGAAACCTGACAGTATCTTTATCTTTTGCAATAAATATGGTACAGAAATTCTCACTTAAATCTCAATTTTTTCCCGCTTTGAGTGGAAAAACTCAAAGCCCTTAGTACTGCTTAGATGAGAAATCACCAAGTTAAGAGTTGTGGTGCTCACTGGTGCCAAGACAGCTTAAAAGAATCATGACCTTGTAGATGAAAAGGAGTAATGGCCATGCTGAACACCACAGAGTCCTGCATAAAAGAATCATTGGGACAGAGGAACAATTGATCATATTTTTGGTTTGGATCCACTCCCACAAAGTGGAAAAAGGAATGTCTGGTAATTGCTAACAAGGAATGAAGGCAGAAATAAGCTCTGAAGATCACATACACTATAGGTAAATATATCAATAAAGGCAATACAGTGCAAAGGCACAAACCCATGATTTGTCTGTTTATGCAGCATTATAGAAAAAATTAGAGAACAATGTGGACAAATAACTACCATTTTTAGAGAATTTAAAAATTATACTATAATGCTCTATAGCATGGTTGCCTAGTTACAAAGCATAGTCCTTAGAATGACAGGGAAAATAATATTCATACAAGTGTAAAGCCCTCCAAAATATGAAAAATATTTTGTCTCTCCATCAGAACGATGCAGGCACATAGTCATTGTATATTACAAGTTGGCAGAACTAGACACAAACATTTTACAGAATTTTACACCCTGTTTCTAGTTTTAAGTTATTATGAAATCATAAGTGATCACTATGCAGGATTTGTCATCTGGCAGTCAGAGATTTTAGGCCACTGAGGTGGACAGAAACTCATCAACTTGAGGAAGCAATATGAAACAGATTTTTCAGATTTGTTCTATTAATCATGATAGCTTTGAAGTGCTAAGGATGTTGGTATAAGACTTAAATGGAAAGGGTGACAGAAGGCCATAGTTTTTTAAAAAGAAAAAAAATTATGCTATTATTCTATAATTGATTTTAGGACTTCACTCATTTAGTCTGCAGCTTTTATGAGTTTGTATGCATTAATTGCATATCTGGTGTTTAAAAGGTTCACCAAAAAGGGCATCTGCTGCTATGGCCCTATGCAGACATTCTTAGCATCTACCTGAAAACCTTCCAATTTACAATTTAACTTCAAAACACACTGGACTAAGAACACCAGACTAACACACTGCAATAAGAACAGTAAAAGCTTTCAGGAAAATGAGATTTCACTGCTTTTATCATCCTGATTACTTTAAATTGTTCTGCAAGTTGCAAGAATAAATATAAGACTTTTGAGGTGAAGGATCCAAGTCAGTTTGCCTCCTGAAATACCCAGGCTGAATTTCAAACATCATGGGTAATCTTCTGGAGCTTATTTGTTCCAGAAGCAGTGGACTGGTAACTGCATGCCAATTTAAGGCTGGAAATAGCCTTTATTAAAGGTATATGCTGATACAACAGAGACAAAAAAAACCTATATTCTATATTAATTGATTAAGAGTTTCTCCATTCACTTCTATGGTCATAATTTACATTTTGTTGCTAGCATAATTTACATGAAAGATGTTTTGTTTTGACATTGTAATAAGGTCTCTGTAGACTCTGGCTGTTATTTTCTATGGCTGATATTTTTCACACCATCCTACTGTGAATAAAATACAAATTTACTGAACAATGCGCATTTTCAGGAGTTGGCTTTGATAGTCAATTGCCTCAGTAAGAATACAAAAATTTCCAAATCCCATTAAAAGCAGCTTTATGTATAGTTTCATTATTTTTCTTCAAATTATAGGGCATTTTGTAAGAAAAACAGTTGGAGTCACTGGGATTATTTTTATTTTTTCTCTCTGTAACTGAAAGATGATTAGACAGATGTCTCACTGCATATTAGTTTTAGACCATTGTGATTTAAAAACACTAAAAATATAATATCCTTTAAAATTAAGATTAGTATTGTAGCATGAGAATTTTTATTATATTGTAATGTATCAAAAAGCTTTCTATAAATCAATTAAAATAATATAAAAAGTGAAATTTTAAATTCACCAGATAAAGACAAACATCAGAGGAGAGTAATATTGTGAGTAATATCACAAGAAAATATTTTATGAATACTTTCAGCCCCCATCCCTCTATTCACTGTCAAATAATTCAAACAAATGCCAGCTAAAGGAAGACTGTAATAAAAGTGCTGTAACAGGGATAAGAGCATACTCACTGCACAGTAGTTTTATATTATTCTAAGATTGTGCTGTTGAGCTAGGGTTTGGTTTACTTTTTAGTGTAAAAACAGCAATTCCAATTGGTTTCTTCGTTGTTCTAAGTTTAATAAATTCTGGCATTTGTCTGTATCACATGTTGATCTCTATAAACTTAATAATTTAATGGCAGTATCTGATAAATCAGAGTGGTTGAAAGGTGTGAGACTTTATGTGAATTTGCTGTTGAAGAAAAATTGAGCACATTAGATATACACTGCAGACCTCAATTTGTTAGTTTTGGGAGGTCTAAATATCTATGGCTAGGAGAGGAATTTACCTTCTAGTTCTGGACACGCTAAATCCAAAATAGGGAACACAGTGGATGCAACTGTGATTTGCAGCATGGTGAATGTTGCTGCTCATAACAATTTTGAAGTTGGGAAGCTCTTAAGTCTGTTTTGAAGGGTTTTTTCTTGGTCCCCTAACGTTTTCTGATTCTATTTGACATTAAAAATACACTGTGAATATGGACAGCAAAGCTATTTTACTCATTTCACATACTCAAGGGTGGGTAATACTGATCCTTCTTGATAATCCCCAAGAGTCAGCTGAGGCCTTGAGAGTCCCAGAACTCTTTCCAAGAGCTTTGCAATGTTCCTTTTGCAAAGTTTTGACCTTTATTAGTGTTATTTTTAATACATGTTTTGAATCATCTGGCTAATATTGTCACTCCTGGGGTTTTTTTCCAGCAACATCAAAAACCCATTAGCACATGACTTTATGTCTTTGTGGTGCATTGATCACTGCTCCTTACTGTAATACTACCTAACTATATCACCTTCATAAATCATTGTGTGTGTGTATATACATAAGTGTATATATTTATATGAAACAGAATTGGCTATCTCTTCAACAAACATATAAAAATCCTCTTTTTAAAGTTTTATAGTCCCAGAAAGCCTTCTACACCATCTTTTAAACTGAAGCCCCTAAATTTTCCTTGCAGATCAGGGAAGTGCTAAAGTATGTGTATTTTTTATTGAAAATATTTGCTATTTTTCACTGTGTCTGGTCAGAAACTTTGCAAAATGAAGAGATGTTTTCGTATTTTGAGTACCAGATTCTCTCCATAGATTTCTGGCCCCAGGCATCAGTGAAGTAGTAGACATTAAGTTCTATATTAAAAAAAAATTGGGGAAAAAATGAGCACTTTGAGAATGCAGACTTAGTAATGCAAATTTTTAGAACTTTTTTAGATGCTGTTTACCATTATCCCCTCACCTCTGCCCTCACACCCCTTTTGATTTGTGTGCATGTGCACAGCCAACTTATTTACCACCTGACTCATGGACTCCTTCCAGCTGAATTCCAGGCAGCCAGAATTTGGAATAGACACACCATTAGCTGGAGTGATGGATGGCCCTCTCTTGCCCATTTAAAGGTTCCTATGTCTTTCTACAATGTTCAATATATTCACTGCACTGAGTAGTCATTTTACCTTGAGAAGTTAATGGTTAAGCACTGAGCTGGAAAATATCCACTGTATGAAATGCAATCAGAGGGCTGATGGCCTGATTTCTCTTACTTGCCAAAGATGTGAAGACCCTCCAGTTCTACATCAATCACTCTTTCCTTTCAATAGCCATATAAAGGCACTGGGAAAAATTATGAGACATCATCTAAAATACCAACAACACAGATCATTTTTTGTCCCAATAAGTCTCTTATTCTGTAAAAGTTGCTCTCTGTCAGATAGGTCCCAAGTTAGAATTAAACCTGCTCAGATCAGTAGATAGTGCCATATGAAATGCATAGACTGCATTGTTTTTCCTGCTCTCTGTAACTAAAATTCCCTGTCCTGTCAGCCTGCCAGGTTTTCTTTAGGAAACTGAGGCTGTTGATGAGTTTTATCATAAATGTCATTGAAATCCCTGCTTCCCTCTCCTATATGTTTCCCTTTAATGTCTGAGTTGAGTCAGGAGCTCCTTGTTTATCCATGCAGGCCTCCTACTGCTTCTGCTGGATTTCCTGCTCATTAGTATGGACCACCCTTGAGGATGGAGAAAGTGGTCCTTGGTAATGAACCAGCTCTCCATGACCTCTCTTTTCTTCAGGACATATTGCATGGCATTCTTCCAAGCAGATCTCTGAAAAAGGCCAGTCTCCTCTGCTGTAGCCCAGGTTTATAATCCTAATTTTGCCTTGTTCACTCCATCATCTGAACTCCAGTTGTCATAATCACTGCAGCCAAGAGTGCTCGCAGCCTCAGATTCCTGAATGGCCCTTCCTTGGTTGTGACATGAGCAAAGCAGCTTCCCATCATTGTCTACTCAGTCAAAGCCCACCAGAAATCATCACCATTATTCTAATTCCCCATGAGGACCAGGGCCAGTGAACATGAGGCTTTTTTTCCAGTTGCTGAGAAAGACCTTATCCACTTCTTTCTGACCAGGCAGTTTGTAGCAGACACCCACAAAATCACCTGTGTTGGTTTGTCCCCTATCCTGACACACAGCATCCCAGCCCTTTCACCACCTATCCCACAGCAGAGCTCCATCCATCTCTGCTGCTCCCTCACATACAGCATAATTCACCCTTCTTGCCACTCTTTCCAAAAAGACTGTCTCCATCCATCATAATTCTCCAGTTGTGTGAAGAATCCCACCACATTTCTGTGCTTCCAATGAGATCATAGCCCTAATTCCTCCTATTTGTTCCCCATTCTGTGGGCATTAATGTACAGGCACTCTAGGGAAGCACTAGATGTGCTTATTTCCCAGAATTGGTATGAGAGCTTCTCTCATAGTACTGTAGTGTACATAACAAGGATGGGGAGAGAGGAATATTAAGAACATGTCATATCACAGCTCTTCTTTGCTGCCAGGGAACTCCCCTTGCAGCACTAAATAAATAATGTTGTGACCTGGGACTTTTCCTGTATGCTTCATAAATTCTGCACACAAGCAGATAAAAATGCTCATTTATTTCTGAATAGCAGAAAGCCTGAATTGCTGCTTAGGGATAACAAACATGGTTCCAGTGGGCTGACACTATATGATCTTTAGTTTGGCTCATCATAAATTCAGGTTTCCTGACAATTTTGTTTTCCTGGGGATTGCCACAAGTTAAAAATGCAGAAGCCATTTTGAAGAGACAACTGAAGGCATCTCTTCTCCTGTTGAGTCCCCTCTGATTCCTCACAAAGTATCACATTAATTCCAAATAGTTTTTCTCATGCCATAATCTATATACAGATCACTGTCAAGAGCCACAACTTATTTCTGTACAAGACTTAGTGTTACCTCAGTATTTCCATAGTGTGCTACAGCAATTCAATTGTCAAAAGCAAATAAAACTTTTGAAAAATTTACATCCTAAAACTACTCTATTCCTTGCTAAAAGAGGTCCCTTTAATCAAATGTTGCAAAAAGTTCTACCCACTAATATTACTAAGAAGATACTTTCCTTCTCTTAGCTCTAATCTTGCATACATTGTCAAAAGCAACAGGGATGGAGATTAGGAAATGCTTTGGTGACATAGGCAGGCATGGGATAAGCGGGATCCTGCTGCTTCAGGAGGCTTTTAGGTTTGCAACACCTGCTTTGGGACTAAAGTGAGGGGCAGAAGAAAAATGCCATCAAGAAAACCCAGTGCAGCAAATGCATATGGCAAATAAAAATCACTCAACCTACCCACGTACTTCTCATCTGTGCAAATTTATGTTATTCTGAAAAAGTAGAAATGTTTAGGGTAAGCTTACCAGATTCATTAGGAGCTTTAATTCCCAAATCTACTGTTACTTTCTTATTCAACATAGCTTCAGCAGAATGCTAGTTGTATGTGAGCTGAAATTTATCATTACTTTTGATATCTCTACCTATATCATGTCAAACATTGCTTTAGAATGCTTGCAGTTTCAAATTTTGGGGAAGTTGACATATGTAAATTTATTCAAGAAGGGATAAAATTTATATATTGAAGTAGATTTAAGAGTGAGATAAAATAACTCTTCTTCTTTTCTCCCTCCCCAGCAAGACATGGATCTTGAGCAGTACTTAGCAACATCATATCATAATAAATATATCTTTCTTAGGTATATAGGCAGAGTATCATTGGGTGATGCACAATCAAAGCTACTATTATCTTTCCAAAAGGGCACAGAAATGGCGAGGGGAAAAATTCTGTAATCACTCATAACTCATTCCTCTGTGATTGCTTTAATTTTCATGTTAAACTGTGATAAATTATTCAGCACCATTCATTTCACTTGAAGGTTAGTTCAGATTATATGAAAACAGCTGGTTTGGGGTTTTTTAAGACTAGAAGTTCCTAAAGGTAATCAGACACTGGGCAAGTCTCATTCCTGCAACTGGACCCTGCCAAGCCATACATGTCTTGGTTTTGCCAGATCATCAAGGTTCTGTGTTTATTTAATGGAGGAGATAGGAATCAGTATCTTCTTCAGGTGCCTACCTTGAGCACCCATCTTAGCAGGGAATAAATTACCCTCTGGAAGTTTCTGTCCATGTCAACTGTAGAGAATGTAAATGGTCAGTTTGCAATGACTAAAATTAGTAGAAGCTTAGTTTGTAGAGGCATAATGTTAAGAGGTGAATTTTATTTGTAAATACCATCCATGTTAAAATCTTATTGTTTTTTAAGGAGAGAATACTGCAGCATTTATCCTGTTTTATGACAGTGTAGCTTGAAGGGAAAAAATCAGAACTGCCTAGGATAGTGGAAACATGAGAAAATCGATGCCTTGTGCAGAGAATAAACATGCAGGGGGAAAAGATGAAAAAAAACCCTCTTCATAAAAGGCATCAATTAGCTGGTTAATCAGAAAAGAGAGGAGATATAGGCTTCCATTGAAAAATGTAGTAATAACTATTCCTTGAAAGAAGGTAAACGATATCTGTAAGTAATAGTTGGCTGGAGAAACAGTGGATGGATTGAGAGAAAATTCTAAAAATGTTTGTTTTGAGGAGACTAACAAATAGTGTGATGCAGTCTTGTGATTTTTTTTTTTTTCTGAATGTATTTTGTTAAACTGGGGAGAGAGAAAACCTAAGCCCCTAGTAAACCCAGATGAGGATTGTTCCTTAAACAAGAATAGCATGTACACAAATGTCTAGCTAAAATGGTTCAACACATGGCTAAAAGAAAGAGAATTATTATCCTGGCTTTGCAGTAGGTTTAGAATTAAAGTAATCTGTTTTATTTCTGGAAACAATGTGGCCCCTCTCCTTGCTGTGGTGATGCTGTTATGCAAGGAGGCTGCAGGGAGCTGCAGCCATTCCCGGGGGGCTCCCGGTGTCCAGCCCAGCTGGATGGAGATAAAGCAAAGGCAGGCTTCAAAGGGCAGCATGATGCAGTTAATCTCATGCTGGCTTCAGAACTAACATCTCTGGCAGAAAGGGTCACAACAAAGGAATGATACAGGGAAAAGGGTGAGGGCCATGAAAGGAGTGAGGTGTCACCGTTCAGTGAGCAATTTGAACTGACACATGCAATTGTTTGGGGTGGACAGCATCTGACTCTGTGCAAACTCTATAGGATGGGCATGTTCTCAGCCAGGAGCAGAGTACAGCTCCTGGTATGAATAATGGAAAATGTCTCCCACATTCCTTGTCCATCTTCCTGGTAGCTCATAGCTTTGCATCACTGTAAATTCAGTAAGTGCCGTTTTTGCTACTGTTATTCTCAGTATTTCATTGCTAGTGGAATAATTGGGGCTTTCTTCATGGCAACATCATCTTCAATGACAGGTGAATCTCAAGCATCTGGAATTTCATTTTAGTTTGGACAGGCGCTCTAATATTTAGATCATCCTTTGAATCATACATGAACTGGAAGTCTCTGAACCTGAGCTGAAAATGTGACAAGTGCAATGTTTTTCATGAGTTTTCAAACACTTTTGATTTAAGTTATACCTAGAAATACAGAGAAAGCAATGCCCTTCTAGTATGCTGGCATTTCAAGTGGGGGAAAAGAAAGGCTTGAAAGTTTCTCTAGGGTGCAGCAGAATAAAGTCCATCTTACTATATGCAGGATTTTAAAACTAGCAAGGGTGTAGTGTATTTTACTAGTTTAAAAAGTTGAGAGTTTATATCTTAAGAGAAAAAAAGTTGTCTAAAAGTAGCTTGATGAGTGGAAATCGTCTTGTCTAATTACAGACTTCTAAAAGTTGGATATCTGAGTCTACTCTCCCTTTATAGTTAATAGAATCATCTTCAGAACACCATTTGCTGACCTGTCTTAGATGCCTATCTTAGGATGAGATGAATGGCTCTCTGGAGACCTCTGTTTCTGTCTATTGAAAAGAACTGAGGATAACAACATTTTCAAAACACTAAGGCTGTGAAATAGAATTTCAAAAAACTTTTAATCAGACCATGTGGAAGACAGCTAAAGTAATTCCTGGTATTTGCAGGGATCAAGGGCAGGAGCAGTGGAAAGCAGTGTTCTATTTAAGTTTTGTATTTATTTATGGGTTTATTATTGGTATGACTGCAAAGAATGCAGGTAGCAATTTGTTCCACATCAGTTTCAAATAACTTAGAAAAAAAAAGATTTGTATTCCAATTCAAATCTTTGCTCCCTTTTTTATTTTATCCCATTATTTCTGTACTTCTAGCTGTCTGAATCTGTGAATTCAGTGGTGATACACAGATGATGAAGTGCAAATAGGTCATGGTGATAGATTTTTTTTTACCCTTGACCATTTCAGAATCACTTTTCTGACTGCTTGACTTCAATTTTTTTGAGGTCTAAAATCATAGAATCTTAGAATACCATGATCTGGAAGTGACCCAAAAGGAAGTCTGACTCCTGACCCTTCACAGGACAACCCCAAGAATCACACCATATGCCTAAAATAGTTGTATAGCTTTGAAGAGATGCTCTTTTAAATACTTTCCCCCAACAATGCAGCCATAAAGGGCTCTTCTTTTTTCTCTAACATAGACTGACCTTGGCACTACATATACATATATATATATATAAACCACTGACAGCTTTATTTATTGTGCAAAATCCAGGAGGAAAACAAAATTGGGGCTCTATTGCACTAGGAAATGCCAAACCACAGTTTTTCAACTGGATCCACAGTATAAGTTGTAATGCAATTTGTTAGACCATAACCATCTTACAGTTACTGAAAGAATGCTTTAGGTAATTTAGAGACCTCAGGGCATTTACCATTCACACCTTTCACTTGCCATGCTGTAGCTACAAAGCTACACCATTCATTTATCTAGTTTGGCAGTCAGGAGATAAAAAATACTTTTTTTCTGTGACTGTGGATACTGAGTAGTTATTTATGCCAGTGCAAATTGTGTATGTTGTTCTACCATCTTGTTTTATTTCAGAAATAGTGTGGCCAGCAGGGCTAGGACAGTGATCATCCCACTGCACTCAGGCTGGTGAGGCCACGGCTTCGAGCCAGAATTCAGTTTTGGGCCCCTCACTACAAAAAAAACCACGGATGTGCTGGAGCGTGTCCAAAGCAGGGCAAAGGAGCTGGTGACAGCTCTGGAGCACAAGTCCTATCAGGAGTGGCTGAGGAAGCTTATCCTGGAGAAAAGGAGCCTCCACAGGTACCTGAAAGGAGGTTGTAGGAGTCAGGGGTCAGTCTCTTCTCCCAGATAGCAAGTGGCAGGATGAGAGGAAATGGCCTCAAGTGGCAGTAGGGGACATTCAGGGTGGGTATTAGGAAAATTCCTTCACAGAAATGGAAGTCAGGCATTGGAATTGCCTGCCCAGGGCAGTGGTTGAGTCACCACCCCAGGAGGTATTAGAAAGATGTGTGGATGTGGCACTTAGGGACATGATTTAGTAGTGGACGTGGCAGTGCTGGGTTAAGGGTTGGATTTGATGGTTATACAGGTCTTTTCAAACTTAAATAATTCTGTAATTCTCTTTGACTTTCAGTCCAGCCTGCAGGGGGTAGGAACATTAGCATGCTCAGAATATGGTAAATTTCAAATATTCCAAAATATCTCTGGAAAACACTAAGGTCTTAACTGTAAGAGGTAGTCAGTCCTGAAGTGGTTGAGTGGAATGGTAAACAAAATGTTTAGAATATTTCCCAAAACTCCTGTGTGACAATGCTTCTCAAGTAATGAGGTTACCCATTTTCCTCTTGATAACTTTAACCACATGCTCTCCTGGATGGAATTCTCAGGCAAGCTGGAAGCTGAAGAGCACACACACTATCACAGTGGGCATGCAGAGAAGGAAAGCCATGCATGAAGCAGAGCTCCCACCCACCAGCCCTGTTCATAAAGTGAGACCACCACCTCACAGGAGGCCAGAGAGGGAAGGAGCATCAGCTGCCCGATGGGGGAGTAAACCTGAGTGGCCCTGTCCAGATAAAGGAGTTATTGCACTTCATTTTCCAACCGCTCAAAGGGGTTTTTAATGACCACATGTAGCCAGAACTTCAGTTTTACTTTGTTTCCAAAAGCTGGCAGGATATTCATAGCTTTGTTCTGAGATTTTTTACAAGCTATCATGGTCTTGGCTCGGAGGCAAAGAGTGGCACATCTTGAATTGCTGCTGAACTCTGCAGCACCCGGGAGCTGCTGGAAGTTTGCCATCTCCCTGCCAATAACACCTGGCTCAGCTACTTTTGTAAGCTCTGACGAGATCTCAAACTGTTGCTGAAATGTTGATAATGTAGATAGTGTCACACCTTTATCAAAAGCATGAGGAAAAATTATGGTTTGGATTTTTTTCTTCCTTTATTGAGCAAGCTGCTCAGTGGATGAGACTGACAAAAATGTGCAAATAACACATACCATAGTGTGCATGGATGTCTGATCTGTGCATGGATGTCTGATCATATGAATTTCATTTTGAAGAGCTGACAGAATGCTTGGACAAGTCACTCTTTGTTGCTTTAAGTATGTGAAAGTATCTCTGTGCTGTCTTCCTGTATTTTTTCTAAGGCCACTTGCTCTTCAGTTGCAATTCATGTCATATGTATTTTTATTATTTTTCTCATAAAGAAAACTTCTAACATGAGTCTTTAAATATATCAAACAAATACAACTGCTTACTGTTTGAAGCAAGAAGTTCCTCCATCACATGTTCTGCTAGCATAGGATGTATTAATGGTGAGAAGTTAAAATCACTTCACCTCTAAATGGCTGTTCTAATTGTTATTTGAATTAACTGCAGTCATTGACTTAAGGTCTGAAACCTAAGCCATAAGTGGTAGTTTGAGAAAATAAGCTGAGCACTCCCTCCAGCATTTTTGTGTAGCTTGGTAGGAGCTGAAGTTCTGAATGACATTCTTCTGGTTTTACATAACATTCACCTGCTTCTCTAAATAACATTTTTATTTCAGTTATGTCTGAATCAATTGGGCTAGGACAGGAAAAGTGCATTAAATGAGCCCCCAACAGACATAACACAGCAATAGAAACACATTTTTATACTTTCAAATCAAATACTGTGAGTTTCTGGGGGAAAAGGTTTTATTGCATGTTAAATGCCAGGCTTGGAACAGGCAAGTCTTCCATCTTGGTCACTGCCTGACCTGAGAAATCTGGTGTTTGTTGTGTATATGGTTACAGTGGCAATCTACATTTATAAAACTCTGAAATGACGTAACCCTTCATAATTCAAGCTACTCCCAGCCCCCATCAGCTGGGGAAGCTGTGTGAACAGTAAGTGCCACTGCCTCAAGGGCTCAGAGAGGCTCTGGTGAAAGACATCTCTCAGCCAGGTTCCAACTGCCCAGAAAAACATCTTCACAGCTTTCAGTGAGTGACTGCTCTATCTGTCCTCTTCTCCTCCCTGTGGAAACTGGTGCTAGACTTGGCAATTCTCAAGATTTTTCAATTAAGTCTGTTTGTGTGCTTCTTCAGCAAGCTTTGGTTTACTTCTTTTTCCTAAGTGAAGGAATTCAAATCCATCTAAAGTGCAAGGATGTGGAGAGAGAGAAAAAAAAGGAAGAAAAATCCTACCTTAGCTATGAGGGATGACTTATCTCACTTTACAGGCAAGAAATCCAATAGAATCACTTGCCTGAGGATCAACAGTGACTTTGTGGCAATACCCTATCTCCTGAATGCCCAAGTTGCAAAATTATCTTTTGCCAAGGCCAGCTGTCATTTAACATAGAGAGAGCTACCTTATTTTTAAAGATACATGAGTAATTCATCCTAATACGAAAAGGAATTAACTTCAGTAGAGAAAAATACTTCTTTCCAAATGGTTGAAAGCATGTTTGCAATATGCAAAACCCATCTTTCTATCTGGAAAGACCATTTTCCTGTCATGAACTTCTTTGTATAAATTAAAATCATCCTGTGCTGTGACAATGTTTTCTGTATCTTATCTCTATTATAGAAAGTCAATAAAAATACATATTCTTCCAACTGTTTCCAATTACAAACTACAATTCTGTTGAGACTTATCCAATACAGTAGGGGTCAAATTTTTGGAGAGGGGGAGCAGCTGGGACTCCTATGGCTTGACTCATTAGCACCATCTTACTTTGGGGGCCTGAATTTTACACAGTAGATGATCTAATCACCTACCCGGGTTTAGAACTATCACAAGTTAATAACAGCACTGCAGCCATAGCTGCAAAATATTACACAATAAAACAAAATAAATGGAAATAATCTCTCCTGAGTGCCAATAATTTAGATTTACAGGGTAATCCATATGTATTCCAGCTCCTAACAGATTGCCAAAATACTGTTTAGAGACTTCTATTTCAAATCTAGTACATTTTATTATCATTTGAGAGGTTACAAAATTGAGGAATAAATTAAAAAGCTAAAATGGGGAAAATAAACATTTACAGATTGGATTTAGGCGTTCAGAAGTGTGAAGCAAAGCTCCTTTTTTGAAAGGACTTCATTAATGTTTAATTAGCTGAGTTGCAAACCAGAGCTCACTCCCCAGCATCCCCTTACCAGGCACAGCACAAATTGCTCTCCCTCACAGAGGGGAGGCTGGCTTTGGTGGGGTTATTTAGCAGCATCTCAGGGATGGCATTTTCAGCAGCTGGTCTCAGGGCATCTCACAATGTCATCATAATTGTCACCACTGAAGTCAGGGGATTCATAGGGTTACCAAGCCAAACAAGGCAGGGATCTGGGAACAAGATACAGGTCTTTGTTTTGTGAATTTCTGGAGTTGAGGCCTGGCATTTTGAACATCAGTTCATTTTGCTCATTGGCTGCTTGGTGCCAGAAATGAGAGCCCACTATCATGGACACAGTGCTTATAGAGTGCTATACCAATATAATACTTTTCTAGATATAGAGAATTACTGTAGTACCTCAGGTGTTCAGGGATAGGTAATTTTTCACCAATTCACTGAAGCATAGTAATTTCAACAAACACTTCACAAACAATAATTGGAAAAAAAATCAGGAAGTAATTTTCATATCATTTTACAAATATTGTCCAAACTTACCTGAATGCTGTAATACAGAAAGTCTGTTGCTTAAAGGTACAGTTCATAATTAACCTTTTCCATGACAGGAGTCAAATTCAGAGATTTCATTCTGGGCAGGACAGAGTGTCTCTGAGCTTCTCCCAAAAAGACCAGAATACATTAACAAACATTAACCTTCTTACATCTTTCCAGCTAGAGGCACTGTGTTAATGGGAATGCCCATTGAAATCATTTGCAGTTGTGCTACTTTCCCTTTTCAGTGTCTGGTTCAGTGCCCTTGGACTGGTCCCTTTTTCTTGTGTATTGCAGTGTCTGTTATGCTATACATGAAATAGGCTTAACCAGAAGACAAATAAATATATGACTGTGGAAATCAGTTTGGCCACTGAGTTGAACTTGCCCCATGTCTGCTGCACTTGGCTGCACAGCCAATGTGTTTCCAAGCCTCATTCATCGGGGAGCAAAGCCAGGGCTGCAGCAGGTCAGAGCAGCAGCACCCATCCTCAACCCAAACTCTCTGCTCACTGAGGGCCACCACGTCAAACATGGCCCTCAGCACTTTACTGACTAGCCAGGATTTTTAAGAAAATTATTAGATGATAACACACTTTGTAAATCGGACGTTCTGATTCTGGTGTTCGTATGTGCCTGAATAAATCAAAACGTTTCTCCCTGGCCAAAAGTATGTAATATATACTGTAATAAATGTAGCTATTCACAAGATGGCTTGGAAAGCAAAGTTCTTTTAAGAATGTTATGAATATGGTACATTCTAGTAAATTGACTTGTGTTCATGCCAACATTTGAACTCACAATGATTTACCAAATAAACCTCAAGTAATCTGAAAACTAAAATTTTGTGATAACCTTTTCCCAAAGAAAGGCTACAGTCTTCATCAAACAGCGTATTTTTGTCAAGAGAAAGTCAATTTTGGAAACCTTTAAATCCCCTAGGTTAAAATACTCATATTGTAGCAGACCTTAACCAAACAATCATTGATAAATTCAGGGCTTTTTCTCAAATGAAATCTGAAGATAATATGCAGTGGAAAGTACAAAGTGATAGCAGCTCCAGCAGAGGTAAGGGAGATGAAGGAAAACATTAGAAGACAGTGTAAATATGATGGAGCTTTCAGAAACAAATCTTGCTTTCCCTTTAGTTACAATAACTGTCAGGAACAGTCTGAGAAAGAAAAATCTCTTCGTTCTAGTATGGCACATTGCATTAATATCAAAGTACACAGTTTTAGATCCAACAGGAAAGGTTAAAAAAATATATGATTAAAGAGAAACATCAAAGGAAGGAAGCCATAAAGGTCAGATATTTCCAGTTACCGACTGATTGGCTTGGTCAATGACAGTGATCATTAACTGCCAAGAAGTGCCCTTCCTGTCAGCCCCTCTTACATAAACAATGAAATACACAACAATGTGGATCAGAAGCTATTAGATGATCACATGTGGAAGCTGCTCTGTCCAAAATGCCATGCCATTTACTGTGCTAAATGTGATGCTGGTGTTCTTGCTCTTTCTTTCTCTGTAGTTCCCCCTCTTTTTTCCCCCATGCAGTCACACACATACGTTGGCAGCACAAAAACCCCTGAGAACATGCCACCAAATGGCTGGTGGCTGTCACTGTGCCAGATGAGAAAAAAACCTGAGATTGATCAAGTGATTAATCTTGTGTTAATATATAACTGAGGAGACACAGAGATTTTATAAGCAAGGACAAAAAGATATAATTGGATATGGTAACTTTTGTGTTCATCAGAAGAACTGCTGGGAAGAGGAAAAACAAGTAATTATAAAAACAGAAGAGGATTAAGTAGATTTTTTTTTCCTGCTGGGTACAAGCACCTGGATGGCAGAGAGCCTAGAGTTGGATTACCTTTGAATTTTCCTAAATTGTTTTCATGAGAGGAACTTTTTTGGACCCATATGAACCAGAGAGAAATCTTAGAGTTGAAGAATACAAATTTATAAGAAATCGTTCCTCCTACAGAGATGCTCAGGGATATACTGCTGCTCAGTACTTACTTTTTACAAATTTCTCTTCCTTACTAGGTCAATGTGTTGCACAGAAAAAGCAACTCATAACCTTCAGCAAGGAATAAAATTGCAATTCCTGGAAAAAAATGCATTTGTTCCTTATGTTTTAAGGTATCCTTTCAAAGCAACCATAAGTATTTAGAAATAAGTAAATAGCAAATTTTAAAATTTAAAAAAATGAGATTTTTCTCCCTGCTTTTGGTAATGATTTTATGTAAAAGGATACAGCTTTCCTAGTGCCCCACATGTATTTTTCAATCTTTTGTTGTATTTGACTGTTGAAATTTATTTTCTATGTGGGCAAAATATTTAGTTATAAAAACCAGTTAAACTGATAAGTAGTCACAACAAACCACAGCAATTTTTTCCTCTAGTAGGAGGCTGAAGGATTGACAGCTGGAGAGAGCTTTTCTTGTGTCAGTATGTGCAGGGATGTTGAGCAATTTCTCCAGAGAGGACTGATGCTTATTTGTATCCCACAAGCAGCCTCCCCTGCTACCTGGTGCAGCTGGCCAAGGCTGGAGCTAGGCAAGCACTCATATGTCTTTTCCATTTGTTTAAAGCTCATTAGCATCCACTGAGCTGTGCTTTTCCAGCTTCAATATATCAACGTTAACAAAACATTAATGCTGTACTGTTGAGGTAAAAGAGAACTGAGTCTCATTGGAAACACAAAGATGTAATGCAATGCAGCCTGTTGCCCCCAGTTCAGATCCCGGGGGGACTGATGGCAGGGTCTGAGTAAAACCCCGGGCAAGCTGTGAAACTCTGACGTCTTTGCTAACCTGTATCTGTGGAACCACAGGTACTTAGAGGCAGCTGTACCTCCTGCAAAAGGCTCTTGCTGTAGCACCATGAAAGAACTGTAGAAGCTTTGATCTGGAAGCTCCTACCCCGGGAAGATGAGTTTGAGAGGTTTTGTACAGCCTCCTCCAGCAGTGCTGAAAGGTGTGGCTGAGAGTGGGTAAGAACAGACAGACAGACAGACCCACACAGGCTGGGTGCCTTTGGTCAGACAGCCCCAGAGCAGGAGCTCAGAGCCTCCCTAACCCCATCCTCCCCGGCAGAGTGTTGCTCCCTCGGCAGGTCCCTCTCCACCAGGGGTTTGCAGCAGGAAGGCTCTGGGGCACCCCTGGCATCCCCTGGGAAGGAAGGGCTGGCAGGAAAGGCCTTGAGTTCACACCTGGTGCTGCTGTGGGCTGTCACTCACAGGGCAGAGAATTTGTCAGTAAAGCCACAGCAGGACCAAGCAGAAGTATTTGGAAGAAAAAGATTCTGAATAGCCTGGGCTGCAATTGAAGCCAGAAACCATGTAGGGATAACTTGCCTTCACATTACAGAGCTCTAACCCCAGAGCCCTGGGATAAAAAAGATGTTATTTAAATGAAGGAGCCGCATATTGCATGCATTGATTTTGGAGATAAGTCGTTCATTCAGCATTTCAGCATGCTGGGAATGTTGGTTCAGCAGGGAGAGGCTTGTGCTGTGCTTCTGAAATGCTCCCCAGACTTTACAGAGAGGATCATCTCAAGAATAATTAGCTCCTGTGCCTGCTCATCTGGAAAGGCAAGGGGTCCATACGGACCCTGCAGGTGTAAGTAGAGGGCAGCTGCTGAGTTAGAGGAAGCATAAGCAGACTGAGTGATGAGAAAGACATGACTAGTCTTTGTGTTGATAAATGCAAAGTGCTTCCTATTGTAAGAGTTTTGTGGGTTTGGTCTAAGTTTGTTTTGTTTGGATTGTTTATTCACAGATAAAGCATATACAGGAAATGTTTAAATGTTTAAATATTTAAATGATTTTTTTTTTTCTCCAGCCTTGCTCTCTCTGAACAGCAATTAAATTTCCTGGCAGGAATGCAAGTGATAAATATGAATTGCATTTTGCGTTATATTTATAGAAAAATAATTTTAACGTTTGTATTCACAGAATTAAAGGTTCTTTTAATAGTCAGTCATGTCCCCTCAGAAAGAAAAAACTGCAGCTCGTGACTCTTAGTATTTGATTTTTGGAAAGTGTTTGCAAAGCATAGGCAGCAAGTGAACAGCAGATAAAAAATTAGTGCTGAGATTCTGCTAATGACTATACTAAATATTATGATTTTTCTTCATAAACAGAAGGCGAAATTAATCAAGAACATTTGTTATTAAATGTTTTATAGCAATTTTTTGCTTTTGATGGAAAGCTCTTTCTAAGATATGTGCACGTATGCATTAGTTAACCACATGTACCTCCTATGGGACAACTTATAGGATACAACCTGAATGTTTGTCATGCAAATAATTAACTATTTCAGTGTGACATAAGCAGGGTATACATGACATGTAGCATACCAATAGCAAGAAACATTGCAGATGATTTACTGCAAGGGGAAAAAAGGGCTGTAACATGAACCAATAATTTCTTCACTTAATCCAGGAATAAAGATAAAAGGAGAAGAGAAAAATACAGTTAACTCTTCCCCAGGGTGTTTGAATGAGGAAAGTGCTGAACTGTGAATCAGAATTGAATAGACAGAAACATTAGCTCCTTTCAAAAGGATGTTTGCCTTACAGAGATCAGATACTGTAATAGCACAGCTCTGGCTCCTTGCCTATGCTTCGCAGCATGCAAATGAGTATTTTCCTTTCTCAGCAGCTCTGCAGTAAAACCCACTGTGAAATCACAGAAATATATTGAGGAACTCTCTGAAATGACCACCAATTCTGCTGTCAAACACCAGAAACTGATGCTTGATTAGCAAAGCTGCAGGTAAGGGCCCCCTGTTCCAGACTCTCTCTCAGTGGAAGCACAAGCAATGAATACCTCCAAAAACAGTCCTGAAAGAAGCACATTATCAAAGGTGACTCATGATGCAGGCAGGTGCCAGACAACTATTTTAAAAAAATGTCTACTGCTATTGAATTGAGGTGCAGAAGAGCATGTTTTCATGTGAGGAGAGTTACTCCAAGTTCTGAGGGAGCTCTAGTTTGTGATGCTGAAGACCAGGATGTCTCAGCTGACATTAACTTCTGCTCTGCCACATGCAGACCCTTGCAGACCTGAGCTATTTTGACACTGAGATTTTATTGCAAGCTGAAACTAAACAACCTGGGGATGCTCTTCTGCAGTGCACCAGCTAAGCATATTTAAATTGTCAGGACCTCTGAAAGCTGTGTTTCAGTTGGGTCTCCAGATTTGAAAGACCAACAAAAAGCTGGCCAATCTCAGGACAGAACAAAAAATACCATTTCAGTTTATTAACTTTGTCAAGGCTAAAGTCGCCACTACAAACTGTGCTACTGGCAAGTTTGGGTATTAAGGTGGAAGGAAGGACATCAAAGAGGAGGGAGACAAATGTGTTATTGCCAATTTAAGCATGTACCTGATTCCCTAATACAATCTTTCACGCTTGTAATTGCCTGCAGCTCTCTTGATTTCATCAACATCAGTATTTTGGTTATGTCTAAGGTCTGTGACTTCTGAGAGGCACATTAACTTACTTTTCATAAGCTACTTCTAGCATATTTCCAGTGTCCTGTTAACATCATCACAGAGTCATCCAGAGTGGAAGGGACTTCTGGAAGTCTCTCTTCCAGCCTTCTACTCAAAGCAGAGCCAACTCTGAGCACATTGCCAGGTGACCTTCTGCCAAGGCTGTCAGTCCCTGGCCTTTTTCAAGAGAGTTCCATTTGTCATAATTATTTACTTTCAGCTATGGTTCACCATCTCAAAGACCACCACTGTTTTCCTGTCCAACAAGAGCTCAGTGCCTCATGTCTGATGGGCACCCATCCTTCCACAAAAACAGGACAATGGTCTAGTGTGAGATGATGGCCATAATCACTAACACTACTCTTAGCTAAACTGGAACAGCTGACTGAAGCAAAGAATTTCATAATCCCAATATCCCACCCTTTAAAATGAATGTAAGCTTTACAGTAGATTCAAACATAGCATAATTTAGATTAACAGTGCTTGCTCTTCCCATCTGTACCTTCCCAATAAAGTATCACAGAACAATTTTATCCATTTGCCTTTTTGGAGACTTTACCACAGTATGCAAATATTTCAAGGACAAAAATGGCTTCAATATTTATTCAACATGAACATGTAGGAAAAGAGAAAATAGCAGGCATGAGATATTTAGGGCAGCCACTGTGAATTCACTGTAGGTCTGGGAAGACTGTCAATACTGAGGGCTTGTGGCAAAATGCTGTGAAAGTACAGGAACAAAATCAATTGTAGCCAGATTTTTTCCCTCCCAGTACACATGACAAAATTATTTACAAGTGGCTTATTTAAATCTAGCCAGAAGTCAGCTATTTCTGTGGCCTATTGAGCAGAAAAGATCCTGTGAGTTAAGGAAGGTCACAGATCCAGTTATATCACCCAGATGATCTCTCTGACAGAGTTTCTGTAACACGTGCTCTACTTTGCCTTTGTTTCAGAGTGGATGGCTTGTGACAGTGGGTTTCACTGCCATTTTTTGTTGACATTGGCTAGAACTTGCTCTATCCTCATACAACCTTTCACATAATGATGATGAGCATAGCATGAAAAAAAAACAAACCAAGAGAGAACAACACATCTCATCTAGAAGCAAAAAAAAAAAAAAAAAGTCACTAAGACCACCCTTTCAGAAACCCTCATCTAACCTAAAGCTAAAAACTGCTTTAAACACCACCCACACTGCAGTCATAGATTTCCTGCTCAGCACCTCTCCATAATCTCAATGCAAACTGCTGCAGAGGCCAGCAAGCTAATAGCTGATTTGGCTCAGTGCCAGCCTGGTTTTGACTGTCCCCTTTAGAAGTCTAGGGCATCTCTGCATTGGCAAGTAGCACAGTGTGATTGGAGTGGATCTGTAGAGGGAAATGGTGGGTACAGAACAGCTGAAGGCCAACCTGTACACCTTTTAGGGATATTTCTTAGGCCTGTCTCTCATTTGGGCTCTACAGAGGATGCAGAGTGGTTGGTGTGTAGCAAATGCCTTGCTGGACCCCATCGACTTGGTTCAGCAGAGGGACATGCAGTTTGTGTGCTCCAAGACCACTTCATTCACACTGAGAATGCAAGTACAGTAAACAGCACAATATTTGCTTCCTGAGTACATTCCTGATCTGAACTAAACTGCTAATACAAACACATCTTGGGATCACTTGGGAGGGGTCTTGGTCCAGGGAAATCCTTTGTGTAGGAAGAGATTCTGACTGTCAAGTTAATAAGCATCATTAGCTGCTCACATTATCCGTACACAGTTAAACACAAAACTGTAAGGTTTGATGAACCACTATGAGAGATAGTAAATTATTTTTCTCTCTTTATTGAAAAAGGTAGGACTTTAATGTTACAAAGACAAAGAGATTCAAATCAGGAAATACCTGTCTTTTTTGTAATTTGAAAATTTAACAATGAGCAATAAATCCCTGGTTTTGGAGTCCTTTACATTATTAGCCTATTCTGTCAAGTTTTGATATGAATTGGCTCCAAAAGTGTATTTATTTGTCCCAGACCATCACTGCCAAACGTTGTCATCCTCCAGGCATGTCCATGGTGGGACACCTGGTCTTACAATGTTTTGTGAGTTAGGAGTGGTGCTCTGGGAACAGCACTGTGCAGCTGCATAGGGGAGATGTTTATTGCTGCCAAATCACAGAAACCACAAACACTGTATTCCAGTAAGCAGATTCCTCTGGCTGAACTCCTGCAAGTTCATTTCATAGTGAGCTTGATGGGCATTTAGAGAAGAGTGTGTCACAAACAGAATCAGAACACCCCAACATACAGGCATAACCCTCACTGCTCAACTGTTGCAAGTAAGATGATGAGACATATTGCTTTCTTTGGGTTCTTTTATTGGGGTTTTTTTGGGTTTTTGTTTGGTGTGGTTTGATTTTTCTTGCTTGTCTCCATTCTGAATGCAATGAAGCACAGTTGTTTATAGAGATAAATGACTTTACCAGAGATGAAGACTCAGTCATATATATCAAGGAGCTTATGCCTGATCAAGCTTTATGGGTACACCACAAGCAGATAGGGAGCTGTATTATAGACTTCAGGGGACAGCTCAGTTCTCTGGAAAGAAAAACAGATTCTGCAGAAGATATAATACAGCAGCTTGAAGACTATACAAGAATCCTTATTTAATTCACTCTGTATCCCTGGCACTCCTCGTCCAGATAATCAAGGAACTGAGACTGTAATGACTGTGTCTGAAAATTTCCTTTCTTTTATAAGCTTTCAAATTTCTTATGCTTCTTCAGGACTTGCCAGCTTTCTTCATGTTTTAAGGGGAATGTGCATAATAGAGAGTTCTGCCTCTTTCTCATGGCTCTATGGTAGAGCCTGCACATGCTCTGCCCACTCATTCCAGGCATCTTTTGTTCTGATGTAATATGTTCAAAGAATTCCACTTGAAAAAAAAATTAATTATCAGTTTTAAGCCTGCTGAGCATAATTCCAGTGCATATAAACTTTAAAAACAGCACCCATTTTACAGTCTTTGGGGTTAGGGTGCCCTTAACTCTTATCAAAAAGTCTGAATGTTCAATCACACTTCCTGAAGGCCCCCTGAAATATGAAGGAGCATATGGAAAAAAGAAATCTTTCCATCAATCTATTCAGCAGATCCTCCTGCAGGGGTTCAGTTGCTATGCCCCATTAAACTGGCAGTGGTTGCCCTGCTTTACATGGCAGCCCAGCAGTCCTCAAAGGCAAAGTGTGCAGAGGCTGTGGAAGAGCAGGAGCAGCAGCACTGCCCCGAGCAGGTCCCGTGTGCAGGGAGCTGAAGCAGCCATCCCTCTGCTGCTCCCCAGGCTGTGTGGGTTTGTTCTCTTGTCTTTGGAGGAGAGAAGGTGGGGAAAGGGAAATATTTGTGAATGTGGTTCTTTATTTGCTATCTTTTAGTGTCTCTGTTCTTTCTTTTTGGAGTCTGCTCAGTTCCTGCATTCAGCTGCTGCATCCAGAACAAGGGAGCAACCTGACCTCACAGCACTGGCCCATCTTCCTAGGGATTCATGGAGGGGAGGAAGGACAGAATTTAGTTCATAAAGAAACTACTCAGAATTCTGGAATTTATGTTAACATGCTCCAGAATATACTAGCTTTTTCACTGGTGACCTGCAAATACAAGATCCCGATTAAAAAAATTTCTAGCATAGATTTAAAACTTTAAAAAGAGTAATGAAAAGCAAACAATGCAGAAGGAATAGATACACAAATCTGACAATCATATGGTTAATAAAAATTTACAGATGTCTTTGGGCTTATTTTATTTTGTCACATTTGTGGAAAATTAAATAAAGGCTAAACAAGTTAAATAATTCACAAAAAGACCTACATTACTGAAAGATCCAGAGATAATTGTTTCAGCTGCAGTCCAGTTCAATGGGAAGAGACAAGTCTATTCAAGTAGAAAGGGACCAGATGAGTCCAAAGCTTTACAATTCTTGAAGATTTGGATTATGCAAAACTTAACTCTCCTGACACAGTTATTCATTAAGTTCTAGTTTAACATCCAAAAAGATGAAAAAACAGCAACAAGCAAAAAACAGCAAACAAGCAATAACAACAACAACATAAGAAAACCAAAACCAAACCAAACCAACAAACAAAAAAACTCCAATCTGAGCTGGAGCTGAAGAATTGTCTTTGGTGGAACTGGGACCATAATCTAGGCATATCAACATTCAACCTTCCTAAGTATTGGACAACCTCTTTTAGCAAATAAATGCAGAGAGGCACTCTTTAAACAAACATCATTTGCTATGCCACGACCCAATATACATACAGTACAGTGAAATCTTGAATAATTTATCTACAGTATGAGTTCAGTATTAAAAGACAAGCATACCATGCAGTTTAATGGGAATTTGCTTCATTACTTCCAGGATCTTTCAAATCCATTTGTGACATAAATACATGCTTACTAAAACATTCTTAAAACTTCTGAGAGACTCAGCATTCTTTGCAGAAAGAAAATGTCTGATTTTTTTCTTTGCTTTCTGAAGTTCACTGCAGTTCTATGGCATTTTCAATAAATTATCCAGAATGTCTGTGTTGCTGCTTGTTGAAATGCTACTTAGATTAGTTTAATTCAAAGGTCAAACTATTTTCAGTGTTTAACTAAGTCATTTCAAAACATGCCTTACCATTAAGGGCACAGAGGTGTGAGTATTCAAAACCATATTGCCCTTGCAAAATATGCATATATTTAAATATCTATATTCCCATTATCTGAAAATGGGAAGAGCAGATGTGTTGGCTTACTCACTGAATCACGGTGAAGATTCCCAGCGGATTGTCATAGACGTCCATGGTGTCTGAGGTTGGTGACAAAGTCCTGGGACACGGCAGCTGGGTGGGTGAGCCTGTGCCTCTGCTGCTGCCCCCTGCACACACACACCTGCACACAGCTGCCCTGTGTGTCCCTCAGCCTGGCCCCGTTCCTCTGCTCTGTCAGAGTGGCTGTGGAGCTGTGCTGAAGGCTGAGAGCTCCCGGAGCACGGGGGACACGGGGGGGTTCTGTGGCAGTGACGCTCCACACGCCAATCCATGTCCATGCTGCTGACATGGGAGGATCAATGGGAAATTTGCAGTCTGTGGTCTGAGCTGCAATGATTTAATGACAATTTTTAAAACTGTTGCGTAGCTTCACCTTGAAACAAGCCTTGAAATTAACCTTAACAAGTATAGAAAAGTATGTTCATGCAGACTGGATTGTGTGTGATTCCAGCCTAATGTTAATGATGTGTCCGTGTCTGCTGGTGTAAGGAGGGATAGGCATAGCTGTGCTTTGTTTTCTTTGCCTTGGCTGGGATTCTTAGAATAGAATATAACTTTGGGGAATGTAATGAAATAAAGCTTTCTTCTGCTTATGCAAAAAAAAAAAAAAAAAAAAAAAAAGAAGTGACAGTAAGAGAAAGATTCTTTATCAGTTAAATATCACAGGATGAACAGTACAAACCAGTTCACTAAAACCTATCACTCTATGTCTGAGTTTTCCTCTGCCCAGCTGAAGACCACTGCTTTTCAAAGGAGGATGCCTCTAGTTTTTGAAAAGTATGTCTTCTGAAGGATCTTACACCTCCAGAACTTAAACATCTTACAAACAGACTGTGAGAAACTCGATTTCTTCATGCAAAGAAACAGTATTTCTTTACCAATCTACACTGCAATTTGAACCCAATGGTGCTGAGACAGTTGCTGAAGGAATAACAACCTATTCCCCAGTGATCCTGCATGAAGAAATCCTTCAGATAAGAAAGCCTGATGACAGCTGAGCACTTCCAAGGGAGCACTCCTTCCTCTCTTCAGACACTCAGTGCCCTCAATTCGGGAGTGCAGCACTGGACACAGCTTCCTTCAGGGAAGGAGAAAGGACAGATTGTACAGTGAGGCTGGAGTGACAGGCACATGGGATGCTGTAGGAAAGTGCACCAGCCCTCACCCCCAGACTGCAGGGGGTGACAGGAACTGCTGTGTCCAAGTAGATGAAGAGAAGCAAAGCAAGAGGGAAAAGTGGTGGCTCTGGTCATTGAGCTGCCTACCAGATATGTGTGTCTTTACCATCAAAGGCAGCCACCATGGAAATGGATGTGCTGAAAGCAGTTAGTTAAATGGCATCCACATTTCTAACAAGCCCTCCCACAGCTCTCACCTAGGCTGACAAAATTATGAGGAAATGCAATCTCTCATAGTGAGGTGAAAAACTCCAGAACAGAAGTACAGGCAGCTGGATTGTAAACACTGCTGATGTTGCTGCAGTGATAATTGGAGAATCACTGTAAGACTGGAAGGGACCACAATCTAGCAAAGATCATTTCAGCTAGAGGTCAATGACTAAGGCTAAGGACCTTTAATTGCAGGCCCCAAGAAGAGCAAGTTAAGAGAAGACAGAATCACTCCTGTGCTGTGCCTGTAGTGGATTGAGACAACTTGGGAAATCCACACCAAGGCTCCAGAGCCTCACTGTAAAAGCAAAGCACACCTGGTGGCTTTTTACTGTACTGTGCCACTCATATTTTCACACAGTAGAGAAAAGGAATGGACACTATTATGTTTCTTTCCATTTTAAAAGTGCCAGTGGAAGGTTTGGAGTCTTAATTTTCAGGACAGAGGCTGAGCACATTCCATCACCAGCCTCGCTGGAATGCTGATGTCTGCAGGGTCTAATACATGACAGCTGGACACTGTAGTCTATTAGCTTGGCTGGGCTCTTCTTTTGGGATCACAGGATGAGGTAAACATCTCCACTTGTGCAAAAAGCATATGGGATCTTTTCCTAAGGTAAGCAGGCCTATAACAAGTGTAAGTGCTGTTTTCTCAAGGGTGGTTTGAATATATGATCCAGGAGTTAAAAAACTCCAGGGTACTGAAAAACTCCAACTGCAGTGTGGTATAAATATGGGGTTAGGCATCACTTCTGAATTCAAATCCTAGCTCTGAAACTAATTTTATTTCTGGCAGTGAGCAAATCGTTAACAGACAACTTGTAGAGACATTTGTTCAAACAGAGCTACTGATATTCGGTATTTAGCCTGGGACATGTGGGACTGTATTTTCAAAGTGAGTGTCATCCTCAAGGGTTAGCCACATATGATCATTTTCTTTAAACTCATCTAGATACAAGATACCACTAACTTGACTTCTGTAATCAGAAGCCTCTTCTTAAAAAAGCAAGTTTTCATCTCAAGCCTTACAAATGTTTTTGGAGATATCCCACGAATTTAACATGCTTCACAGCTACTCAGACTGCATTAGTTCCCACATCTCCAAAAGAGGAGTAAAGGTTTACATATCTAAAAGATTATTCAGGCAATATTTGTGGAATAGTTTGAGGGATGGTACAGATAGTTTGCCCCATATAACTTCCTCACCTGCCCTTGAGTAGGTAATCTGGTCGCTTACTTTCACTCTTTTGTTTTCTCCCAGTTGCATGTGATTTCTCTGGGTCTTTAATTACTCATTCTTTAGATTCTCTAATATTTTGTAGAGAAATCTTGCTATCTCCCCAAGCTATGAAAGACATGGCAGAAGTTATTCATGTACCATTAGACATTGAGGTAAAACTCATTACTCAGAAGAAATTCATGAGATAATTTTAGTGATAACATGATACAAAATGGGATAGGTCCCAGAAGGCAATATTCAGCACCAGCAGTTTCCCCTTTCTGGACTTCCCAGTTCTGAAATTCCAGCAAGAGGGGCACTGAAAGAACTAGAGAGGGAAAAAGTAACATATTTTATTGGCTTTTCCTTGAGCATCTCTTGTGAATGAACCAGTGATTAAATAAACTATTCTTTAACATGATCCTTTCCTCTCACTACACTCTTAATAGCATCTTGAGAATCACATACTGAACATTTGGGGCCAGATGCTCATCTGGCATGATTTGATGCACACACATTGAAACCAGTAGAGCAGTGATAATATATATACACTAGAAGCTACACAACCGGGCCTTAATAAAAGGTTTCATAAGTTATGTAACTGGTAATTCCAGTACAGGATTTGTTTTTAATACGATTGACTCTGGTGAGATGAACATGACTATAACCTTAAAAAAGATGTCATGCTACTCAAAAAAAAACAACCAACCAACCAAACAAACAAAAAAGCCAAGAAAGAAAGAAAGAAAAAAAAACCCAACAAAATTAATTCTTCCCTCGCTGTTATGTCCAACATTTTTCCATTAAAACTGGAGGAATGGGACCTATCTTACGAATGCAGACTTTTGATCCCCTCACCCAAGACTCTGAAATCACTAAAGAATAAGGCACCTGTAGATGTAATGCATCTCAGCTTTAGAGATATGTTTGAGTCCAATGAATCCCATCATAAGAGAGGGGATAGCCACTAAACTGAGGCAAGGGGAAGCCTCATCCTGGTTTCCATGGCTGCTCCAGGTTACAGTGGGGCAGCACTCATTCTACTCTAGATCAGTTTCATTCCACTGGCTGCAGCGTGGTTCCTAAGGAAAAGGTGTCAATACCACTTTGTAAAGCCAAAGGCAGGCTTTGCTAAATAATGAATACACAGAACAGTGCTGATAAGTTGCCAATTTGACTGTGCTGCTAGACAGGAGATTAACTACTGCTTCACAGGAATTATTAAAAAATTAAAACTTTGCATATTGTATCAGTGCCTCAGGTCTGATGGCATTTTAATACAGAAAGTCTCTAAGTAATCAGTAGGTCAAGGATGGTGGCAATACCATAGGGCAATTATTAAACAGCATGTTAGTCAAATTCAGTTTGGTAAAAATAAAAATATTATGAACCCTATTTAAGGGCATGAAGGGGTGATTTTTTTTCTACAAAACAGCTAATCCAGATATGCTCTAGTTTTATGTAGTCTTGGCAGCAATCCTCATAAACAGGACTCGCATTGTTGACACCAGAGGTCTATGGTGCAGTGGGCTGTCTGCTGGTCACCCACTGATTTCTGCCACAGCAGCTTCTAGGATGTGATTCATCTGACCTAATTCAGCTGTCTGCTTTATAGTTAAGATGAATAATGCCCAGAAGTGTCTGTTTCTTTCCATTTGCTGTCTATCTGAGTGGTTTGGTGTGTGGTACTGCAAACTGGCAATACTTTGTGTACAACAAGAATAGGAGCTTGAACTTAAGACTTCAAGTAAAGGTCTGGGTCTCAGAGTCTCCCTTGAGGCTCTGTATTAAGAGGCATGAAAGCAAGATATAGACTGGACTAAGCTTCCAGTATCCAAACCTGCTCCCCTGATGCAGTATTCCATAAAATTGTATTTGCTGTTGTGACTGAATCTGGCCTTCCAGAGGTTTGGAAATAAGCTTTTTGAAGAAAACCTTTTACATGTCATGAAGAATAAGCTTGTCAGCAATCGTGTAAAAAACGTGCTCTGGCAATATTCTGGCTCTTTTCTTAGAAGCCCAGCACTCCCCTATCCTCCCAAACCCCAACACATTAAAATACACACACTGTCTTTGGGCATAATTCAGGTAGACCATGATTTTGCATGTATTCAGCAAGAGTCCTCTTCCCATTGTTTATTATAATTACACCCCCTGTCAGAACTTTTCATGCAGTGTTTCTCACTTGCAAAGTGGGCTCCTCCTCTCCTTCCAAGCTCATCTCCAGTGCTGGCCATTAGTGAAAGGAATCAAGGTTTGGAAAAGACAGGGATGAGTAACTGGGGGCAGACTGGCAGTGCTGGAGCTTTGAGCACATCCCAGGCTCACTGAAAAGAGTGGGCAGAGCTGGAGGAGAGAAGTGGTGGTGCTAATCTTGTATCTGTGATTCGTTTGAAATTGCAATGTGTTTGTTTAACATTCAGCTTATGTTTGACTTGTATGTATTGATGTTTGCATTAAATCAAGTAATTTTTCTGCACTCATGTTGTATCAACAAAGCTATATAAAGCATTTGACATCCGTAGGAAAATTCTTTGTATGCTATTATTTATCATCTTAAAACCACTAAACAGATTGGTAAAACAAGCAAACTGATTTTCAGGTGTGTTGCAAGCTGCAATAAGCACTATTGTGGTACATGTTCCATAGTTACTGGGAAATATAAAATCAGGAGAAAAATTTAAATTGCATTTTTCCAACCTTGCATCTGCCAGATAAGATCCTATGATGTAATCCCATGTGCAGAATTAGATACAACTCATTGTGAATATGCATGGTGGAATCAATCCAGGACACATAAAAGAAAGAGAGAAGTCTCAGCACTGCCAGAAGAGTTTAACTAAATATTTTTCTGTTTTAGAAACTTGGATCTACAGAAGTCCCAGGTAATAATTAACTTAGACACATTCCTTACTGCCTTGAGCAAACAGAAACTGACACCCTACCGTGAGCAAGCTGGGACTGTGACCCAAGAAGTCGTGTCCCACCAGAAGATTTATATCCACCCCAACATATTTTGGCACAGAGCTGCCTCAGAAACTGGAAGAAACAAATCATGATCAAGGTTAAGCGGCTCACAGATGGTTTTCCAGTGACTGACAAGTCAGGTCTGTTCAAAATCAAGCTGGTTCTGTGGTTCTGGCTGTTTCCAGTGACTGAGCTGCTGGGGGACCCAAAGCAGGCTCACACCTTGCTGGCTGCTGTGCATGGAGCCCGAGCATGGCCACGTTACATCAGCAGTGACAAGCAACATTCCTCTTTTGAAAATGGCTAATGAACAACCCAGACAAACTATAACCACACAAATGGCAATCAGGCTAAAGGCAGCACACACAGAAATTTTACTTTGGAGTTTCAACAAGCAATAAATAAAGATCACCTGATCCAGACATAGCAATACTCCATGCTTATTTATTTATTATTGTACTTTATTTCTGTCAAGGATTTCTGATGAGCCATGCATTATTCTTGTTTAGATGTTGGTATAATGACTCCTGGGGAAGTCATATAGCTTTGAAAATTGTTTTCAAAACTCATGCATGTTTAGAGTGACATAACTCAGCACTACCCTCCTGTCTTCCAGGAAAAGGAATCTTTCTATTTTGTAAGTAAGATGGAGCTTGTAGCAACTAAGTTATCCACACAAATGGTATCCTTCCAGTGGGATGGCAGATTCCACAAGCAACATTAAGGAACAAAAGGAAAAGTACATTTGACAAAGATGAAAAAGAGGAAAGGCTGTAATGAGTAAAACAATTGCATTAATTAAATTACTTGTAGGGGTTTTTTGAGAAGTTCCTTGGGCCAAAACACTTGCTACTAGAAAAATGAATAAAGTGAAAGAGAAACTTCACTTCCAAGTCAGTTTCTACTCCAAGGAAGGCAAATTTCAGTAACAGATTTGTTAATGGAGATGTTTACTGTGTTGGAGGGCTGTGTAGGATATTTCAGCAGTCAGTTTGACAGGTCAATCTACAAACCAGAATATAATTCAAAGTCGGATTGAAATCATCAGCAGCAAAACTTATCTTAGACATGTATTTAACTTCTCCATGCATGCCTTTTAATGAAGTAGCTAATTTCTCAAGTCTTTAATTTTAATGTCACTTTTATGTTGTATGCTTTTATTAGTGTAAAAGAAGCGTTGGAATTGCCACCGAATTTTCATGAGGGAGGTGGTTCTAAGTAGGAGTGATGGGCTCACTGACCATTCCCAGAGCCATCTACAAGGTAACTGAGAGAGCAACAAGCACTCCTTCATCAAGGTACTGCTGGTGGTCAGAGGACACATACTGGCTGGTTTTAACTGGTCAGTGCTTCTGCCACAAAGCCTTTTGGTCACTGCCTCAGTCACAGTTGGTGCTCCAAATGTCAGGATGATTCATGATAACAAAACATGCTGGAGAAGAAGAAATACAATTTTTACTTAATCTCCTTCATCTCTTTCCCATCCCACAGCAACCAAGAGACAGTGTCATGCAGACATCTGTATGTGGCAGCACTTTGTGTGGAGGAAGAAGGGGACCTTTCTTAGCACTTTGTCCTCCTTCATGCTCTAACCCCTCAGTAGAGCATTTACATATTAGCTCAGTTGGATTGTCTACTATTTTTGGTAACCACACAAGCATGCACACAGTTGCTTTGCCATCTCCCATCAGCATTAAATCCCACTGCTGCACACCTCCTTCTCCCACTCATTCCTGCACTTGCCTGGGAAGCTATTTGAGCAAAGCAGCAGCTGAAACATAATCTTTTTTAATTACTAGCAACTGTGTGTGCCAGTAGAGATATATGACTGTAAACCTACGTGAACAGTGACCTCAATGCTCTTTAGCCTAAGTAGAGCTCTCTTGCAGATCTCATCTATATAAACACTTGTTTTATTTTCCCCCGAGCATGACAGTGTTTCAGCTCTTTTTAACTGGAGATTCATGACTTTACAAGGACTTATCTGAATCACTGGCAATCACTCTGCTAAACCCCAAAGTATGTCCCTCTGTTTTCTGCTGATATAGATGATTTTTCGAAAGCAGTTAGCATTTTGAGGAGCTTAAATGTAGGATGCTGGAAAGAGGTCTCCTCTACAAAATTTTTGCAATGGTTTCATCTATAAATCATCCCCCATAAAATGGCTGCCTGTGAGCATCATAGTGTCAACTTTGGAATTACAGACTTTGTCAAGTATATAAACCTTCTCTCTTTATTATTGTGAGAAAATATTATTAATTATTGTGGGGAGAAACTAATCTGAGGATACAGGTCTCCAGTCAAAATTGAATCCATGCTTGATCTCAGAATGTTCTTTTATTCCCTATATATTCAGTTTATGTGCAACCTAGTTTTCTCCACTGAAGGTTGTGAATAACAGATGTAACCTCATTGTCCTTACTGACTTCACTGAGCTATAATTGAACACTGCTTTTGGTATGCTCTCAACAGTGTTGCTTGTATACTGCAAGTCATCTAAGTACTAATATTGAATTTATTCCATCAAAAACTAGCCCCTAGGGGCAAAAACAAACCAGAAATAATTAAATTCATCTAGTAAACCACAGGCTCATTTGAATAACATTGCCTTCTCTTAATGCTGTGTGTACATGCAGCAAGGATGGGTCATTACAGCAGCCTGGCATCTGCTGGAACGCCGGTGAAGCCAAGATTCTCCATTTCGGCAATGAGTGCTTTGAACAGGAGAGAGAAGAAATCTGAGTTTCTGCATGTTTTTCCCCAAGCAGAAATGCTATGTACACTATTGCCAGGTTTTTCCATGCAGCACTTTGCTTCTGTTTTAGCTCCTTACGGATTGCACTAGTGCATTTTTATTGCTTCCAATAGGTCAGAGTGAAATGACAGTAGCCTCGTGTCAAACCAGTTATACATCTGATTGAAATCCGTTCACATTTCACCTGCAACTCATTATTTTCTCATTTCTATGTTGTTCTCAGGATGAACCAGTTCACAGTTCACACCTTCTCTTGGAACACACCTATCTATTACATGCCTCAGCGCTTCAAGGGTTGACCAACAATCTATGGGACTCCACTTAATATTTCTATTCAGTATGACACAGCTTCTTGTATGGATCTGGCCCATACAGTAAGGTGGGCAGAAACCTGAAATCAAGCTGCATTTTTCAAAGGCCTAGTGGAAATTTGAGTCTGTATATAAAGCTCAGTGATGAATGCCTCTTCTTCTATCTTCCTTCAGCTCTTGATATAGAAAAGTTTTTGCAGTCAGTTAAGGAAAAATCAGCATGTACTTGAATGTTGCAAAGTGGGATGTTTTTATTTTTAAATTTTCTCTTTTTCAGCTGTGCTACTTTGTATTTTGCATACGAATAAAAATCACGAAGAGTTACATATCACAGCTTAAATATCAAAGATGACTGTCAAATAATTCAAACAGAAGGCTCTTTATTAAAGTCACTTTACTGAACAATTTTGTATTGGAAACGAAACAAAATGAAGGAGAATACTGCTTTCTGAATCAAAGCACAGAATGTTGCTCTTCAGTTG
The DNA here is from genome assembly GCA_034336665.1 of Luscinia megarhynchos. Taxonomy (NCBI): domain Eukaryota; kingdom Metazoa; phylum Chordata; class Aves; order Passeriformes; family Muscicapidae; genus Luscinia; species Luscinia megarhynchos. The sequence continues at coordinate 18,955,352 of JAPFBE010000003.1, forward strand.
CACATCTGCACAAGTGCTTCAATACGTAACTAGCTCCCAACTTGGGTGCATTTGAATTTGTTTCTTCACAAAATGGAAACATGTACTCAGCTGCCATATCTCACAGAGGTAGAATATATAAAGATTTATTTAAAGGAATTTAATCAAAAGACACAAAGTAAGTGATCAGTGCTATTATTTTTATCCTGTTTTAAATTCACAATATCAAAACCAGACAATGCACCTTTTCACTTACATGTCATTCAGCTTACTTCACATTTTCCATTAGTTTTTTTGTGCTTTGGATAGAGTGTGAATGCTGCCTTGGTGATAAACTTCTTGAAACTAGAAGAAGTAGCAGAAGTTGTATGCAGCACTCCCACCACCTCCCAGAGAAACAAAGAAGTTAAACAGGAAGAAGAATGACAGCCACTCTTTAATGGAGACCTGAGAGAATTTTTTTATGGCACTTGTATTGCATAAAAACACAATTAACAAATGTCACCAACAATAATAAAGCTTTTCATAGGATGTGGATATTCACCACCTTATCACAAAACAAAGAAGAATCATCAAAGAAAGAGACACATTCTTATGCATAACAGTAGTCTTATTTTATGGCACATCATTTGTATAGCTATTTATTTTTTAACAGCTGGTGAACAAATGACTGCTATAATGCTGAATTTCTTTCCCTAGCTGTATATATTTTTCCACAGAGTTCTGATCCAAAGTCAAATCAATGTTAGTCACCATCAGTATACAAATTAGTATTCCATTTAATGATAATCAAAGTTTTGACTGTCCATGCTCCTACTGATGCCAAATGGCAAACCCAGGGTTTCATTTGGTTGTAAAGAAAATGAACCAAAACCATTAGATGGCTGGAAATTTGGCAGAAGCTGAAATCCCAGAGCTGAGAACACTTCAGAAGTTAGAGGCACATTTATATTTTTAAAAACATATCCACATGCAATATGATGTTTCTAGTATGCAAAATGCATCAGAGGAGAGTGAGCTACTTTTGTGGTGTGAAATAAATGTTGGATGGAAGAATGAAAATGCTCTCTAGTTTCCTAATGACAATTTTACTACTCACTCCATGGAGTCTTGTTTGCTAGAGCAAACTATTTAAATTACAAGTATATTTTTCTAATGACACGAAATTGCTTTAAAATGGTAGAAAATTAGTTATAAAACTTTATGTCAACATCATCAGTTATCTTCAAACTTCAAATTGTTGAACTGTATTAGAAATATTTTCAGATAATCCAACCTACTTCTCCTTAGCTTTGCAGAGATGATTCAGAAATGAAGTGCACCCAAATCCAGTTCTGTATCTGCCCTGCACTGTCACGATCCAGGTTTCTCCCCGAGGCAGGGTGTTAATGCCATGAGTCCTCATCATGGCAGCAACTGAAAAAGACTGTGTTTAAACTCTCCTCCTTGTTCTGCTGCTTGTTGCAGATCTGCTGTGTCAAGAAAGTAGTTTCCAATGCAGGATTCCTCTAAATTAATTTGTACACAGCCTACATATCTTCTTTGCCTAACCATAGTTCCAGCTCCACTGCAAGCCAGCACATAGTTCATTTGTTTTTCTTATTTCTTATTGACACCTATTTTCTTTTTCTGGTACCTTCTATGTATTTTGGTGTCATTGTATCTGAATTTTACTTCTCTCCCTTCCCTAAGTAGCAGCTAGACGTGTTAGCCCTCCCAAGATTCTGTGTGAGAACTCAGTATCTCCTCATTTACAGAACCAGGTGCATCCATACTGTGTATGGCTATACACAAACACCTGTAGAGCTGTTTGGCCAGCAAGCCTCTAAGCCTGACCTCCAGCATGGTCAGAGGCACATCCTTCAGGATGCTGCGTGCTTGAATGCAGTAAGACAATTACCATGTTCCCTAGGGCATCCAGACAGGATGTCTGCAGGCAATCTGCAATCTGCCAGGCTGATAAGATATGGGCTGGAAGCAGAACATGCTATGTTGTCTGTTTTTTGTGAGATCATTCTCCCACAGAGAGGGATAGTATCTTTTACAAAAGATAATATCATGTCTTCTGTTCCTTTTCTTCAAATCTGCAGGTTGTTAAGAGGTCCTGTGAGGAGATATAAATCTTCCTCTAAGCATCAGTGCCAAGATCTGTTGTTGTGTGAGGAACTCTTCTGCTTGCTTCACGCTTGTCTAGTGTGGTGATTAAGTGGAGATGTGGCCACAGGAAATGCTAACACTAAAACTTATGCTCATCAGAGTTGATGACAAAAATCTTGTTAGTCATACTGAAACGCCAAGGGAGAAATTGTGAATTCTATGGGAAATATTCAAGGCTCCTTATCCTTCCTAGAGGAAAACATTGCTACCTGAGACAGGATGAATGTGCAGATGCTGCAACTGATTAATGGCAGTAACACCCCTAAAAGACAGCCAGACATGTAGACAATAAACAAGAACTAGCTGTTGGGACTTCATTTTGCCCATTCCTCGCGGGCTTTAATTTCTTCTTGATAAGTAGTGAGCCATAAAACATCATCTTCCATACAAATGCTGCCTCCTCACAAGATCATCCCGATGTCCAAAGTGGCAATCCCCTGTAGAACTCTTCCTTGTGACATTGGCCAACTCTGCTTCTCAGCTTCTGACTCTTCTTCCCATCCCTCATGCTACTCAGCTAAGGATTACTTACTTGTAACTAATGCCAAAGCTCACAACAGCCAAAAAATTTCCTTTTAATAGCTTTGATAGCTTGCATTTCTTTGTTGGCTATAGGTAGAACAGATACGTGATAAGCTTGGTAAAATTTTTTACAGAAACCACCTTCTGACAAAAATTGCTTTTGTCACTGAGCAGAAACTGAGGGCCAAAAGCATTTGCTTTCATGACAGAAATAAAAAAAAAAAATGGGGAACGCGTCCTCTTTTTATTTAAAAACTACACACTAGAACTGAGCATTATTGTTTTTAGGCTAAAAACCAAAATACTTTGGACAAAGGCCAGAACACTTCAGCTGAGAACCAGCTAATGCTTCATCACTGTGGTTAGCAGATGTGACTGGACCCACACAGGGAGTGAATTTGTTCCGCAAAACTTGACATTTTTTCACAGTCACATTTCAAGCGGAAAAGAAACCCTTTGAAAGTGTGGTGATAGATTAAAAGGAAGTCATCTCTTCTTCACAGAGGAAAGCCAGGTATGCACACACAGAATGGAACTGGCAATGCAGCTCTCGTGGGTTTCCCTGCTCGTTCTCCTCCCTGCTGCACGCAGTCTGTCAGTCTCACCGCAGGAGAGAGGGCTCAGACCTCTCAGATAATGGGCATGCAAAAAGCTGTCACTTCAAATCTTTCTTAAAAGTGTGTTAGCCTTTATAAACTGCCCCCCAGCCTGATTGAGGAATACATTTGGTAGAGGTCCAAGACTCTGCAAAATATAGTCATTCCATGTGCTCAAGAGACTTGGTCATTTAAAGGTTTACTGTGTGTGGCAATCTATAAAGAGATCAGAAATGCTTTCCACTTAACATGTCCTTCAAGATAGGAGAGAGAGGAGTTTCAAAAAATTCAGGAGGTGCTTAAATTTACAAGCATTCAGTATGCCTTACATTGTTCTTCTCCTTGCACAGACTGAAATAAAAACTGATGTGTTTGTTTTTCACCTCAGTCCCTGGATTTTTTAAAGCTGTGTGCATGCAATTCATTTGGGTTAATTTGCTATCAACATGTCAGTTAGGGAGGCTTTCCTACAAAACACCTTGCATGTCTTCTGGCTCCACACCATAGAAATTTCCAAACCTGCCCAAGCCCTGTCCCCTCCCTGTGCAAGGGAAGTCTGTCCCCATGGCCCAGAAGCTCGTGCTGCAGCCTGCTCATTCTTTGGCTAATGGAGGAATAGAACGGCACAGCAGAGCCACAGCAGGGAAGTTACAGTCCCATCTGAATGGCACTACTCTAGGAACATGGATCTGCTGTCACTTATTTTACCTTACTACTTGGCAGTAAAAATTTTTTTTCCTCTCTTCATCCTTTATTCCTCTCCTCTCCACATGTCATGTCAAACAGTAGTTTTTCTTTTAGCTGTGGTTTCACCCAGAAACAGTATGGAATTCCTGTTCCCATGAGCCTGGGGCTGTGGGGCTTAAGCTCTGTGTGTTGCCAGGCTGGGAGAGCTCCATCACTGAGGGGGCAAAGCTCTGACCATAGCTGGGTTGCCATGTGGCATTGCCAGTGACCAAAACACACAGGTAGGTACAGGTGAAGCCACGTGGCTCACCAGGGGCTGATGTCCTTGAATGGCCCCACACCCAGCAGCTGCCTGGCAGTGATGTGCTGCTGTGAGTGCTCCAGTTTGACAGACCATCAATCTGCCTGTTTCACATATGCCTGTTTAGCAACTAGCAACACTGATAGTGCCAGCAACTACATAAGGGTAAAAATTTGGTAAAGGAGCATAAATATTACGCTTTCTCTAAAAAAACTGATTTGTCCCTGGGCAAAGGGATCTACTGGAGTGTGTGCAGGGTTTGTTATATTCAATTCCTAACTCTCTCCCCTGCTCCAAGTTGCAGCAGCAGTGGGGTATCAGGGGAGCTCCTGGGCTCACTCTGGGGTGTATTGTCCCTCAGGAACACTGTCAGCTGCCATGTGCTGGAGTGATGAACAGGTCCTATCAAAGCTGTTTTCAGAGCATCTTTGGGGTTTGACATGTTTTTCTATCATCAAGAACCACACCCCATGTTGCCCAACAGGCCTTTCTTCCTTATCTCTTCCAAAAGCAGTTCAAAGCCTACACTCACAGCTACAAGGTACTCATGAGTGAGCCTCGCAGGTGTCTCAACCCTGGCAGATTCCCCACGGGATAAACTGATGCAGCACCATAACAGTGGGAGAGGCTGTGAGTACAGCACAGTCAGGCAGAGGAGCCAGACTTGATATTTGGAGAGACTGTAATCCCAATCCCAACAGTTTAGAAAGGCTGCTGAAAGATCCAGGTTACCACTTGGCAAAACGTCCAAGGTTTGCCAAGCAACAAAGTTCACACAGTCCAGACTGATGCTCACCAAGGTTTGACAGACTTAAAGCAGAACCATCTTTGAAATGTGCTGTTAAATCCTCTCATTTCTTTTTATTTCACTCTGGGAAATGGATTTAGAATAAATCAGATCCCTCTCAAGTACTCCAAGTGCTGGTCCATAGTGGGACAATCCAATGGCCAGCGAGGGAGCCTCCTCCATCCCACAGTGCTGAGAGGACAGCTGCATTACAGCTCACCCTGTCAGCTCCACCACCCTTGATTTATGGATTTCTCTTGCCACCAGAATTAGCTTCATTGTTTGCCCTCCTTAGACATTAAAAACTCATGCATTTTTCTAATTATATCATTTGAGTTTTAAACTTTCCACCACTATTTTAAAACTGCAGTCTTTTCTAGCATGTAAAACTACATCAAAGAAATATGTTTGCTGCTTCTTTCAAAAATTTTAAAATATTGATCATTTTTAATGAGCTTCATTGTAAAGCAGCCTTGTGACTTATCAAGGACACTGTAAATGCATGGCTGTGATGATGTTGACCCAGCAAAAATGTTTTCAGTGCTTTGAAAACCTGTAGTTCTGGCATACCCTAGGAAAATAGTCTGGGGCTTTTTACAAACTCTCTCTCATACAACATTCTGTAGTTGTAATCATAATCTGATTTAATTTTTTAACTAATGTCACAAGCTAGACCTGGAAGAGAAGTTTTTGATTGAATTTTTGGGTTTGAATTTTTTGTGTTTGAATTTTTTGTGTTGAAGATCTGATATTGGGTTTGGGATTTGGCAGGGGGATGGTTTGTGTAGGACTTTAATCTTTTTGGGTAACGGGCCAAATAGTGCAATGTGCAATAATGGTTCTGGCATAAATTCAGTGATCATGGCAGAATCTATTTCACCTCTCAGTATGTAGGAATATATTCCAGTGGGTAAGGAGTGTTCATTATTTTAAGCTTGACTCAGTACAAATATATATATTTAAAAAAGGAATATAACTAGATCAGCCCACACAAAACCATGAAGCCAGATGTCTTTTTTTGCCTCAAATTCAAGTAAATCCTTTATAAACTGATGTGGAGAAAAAGCTGAAAGAGAAGATTTAATTATATGCTACAATCAAGAAGGCATTTTACATCCCAATTGGCAGAGCTCTTACTGTGTATTTTAAGCAAGATGAAGATGACAGAAGAAAGCAGAGAAAAAAACCCCCAGTTTCTATACTAGTTCTCTGGTGCAAGGAACAGCTTGATCTTATTTATTGCAGAGTTTTTGCAAGTTCTGATATTTAAAGCCTGTCCTGTAACATCCAGGAACAAACACTAAGGAATCTTAACTATATTAGCATGAATTATAAATTAATTTCCTGGAGTTATAGCCATGGCTCCTAGAGGGATATTAACATATATGCCATTTCTTTTGGCACCTAATGAGTCTCTGGTAGGTTTTTCATAATTAATCTTCAGAAAAATGAATAAGGATTAGGAGGGAAGAAAAATTCTTTCAGCATTCTCTTTATAACTTCATGCATCTTTACCAGAAACAAGTAGAATATTATGTATTTTCTTTCTTAATTAATTTGCTTTGAGAACTGCCAGATTTTTCTATCAGCTTTTTTTAATATATCAAAACTGCAAAGTGTCAGGATCCAGAATTAATGCTCAATTCTCATAAAAATTGCATTTCGTAGGTATAGACCTCTTGACTTCCCTCCCCTTCTAAACAGAAGACTGATCTTAATAATCAGGTTTTTATGCCCCAGTACATTTACTCTAAAAATTGAATATCCTGTTCTCGATTAGAAAATAGGATTCAGTAACAAGCTTTTTAAGTAGCGTTGCCTATAGGCAATAGGTTTCACAGACTTTGGACAGTAGGTTTCTCACAAAGGCATTCTCTGCTCATTTCTTTAAGCTTTTCTGCATGCAGAGTGAGCAATAAACCTAATAATAACTATTAGCTTTGTGTATAAACAGTTTGCAACACTGGGTACTAAAAAATACGGAAGCATTCGCTTGCCACATCTAGTAAATTGTAATGTAAATACAAAACATTAAACTTGAGATTTCTTTGATAAGAGCCTAGAGTAGAAAGGGTAATAGTGCTTTTGGGGATAGGAATAATCTCTGAAGAGGGGAACTGTGAAAGTTTCCCAGCCTGTACTAGTAAATAGAATTGCACATCTATTGAATGTGATTAATGAAGCGTAATGATTGCGTAGTTACACACCGGAAGAGCAATCAAAATTACCATTGTTAACTTTAGCAGAGTTTTGCTCCTGTAGTACCAAGTACCAGGTATTTGTTAACTGCTGGCAGGCATTTGAACTGATTTTAAAAGGGCCAAGACAAACTGAACCTTTAGAATTTAAATTTTCAGCCAGGATTCCTAATTCTCTATAAGTGCTAAATACCTAAGACTTTGCTTTATATTATTTACATGGCAATCATAAGTAATTCTCTAAATAGAGTTGCTAGAATGCAGAGTGACATTTTACTTGTCTTCCTATCAGAGTTAAACCAGGTGGACCTTCAGGAACAAGACCTTGCTCTTCTTTGGGCTTCCCACTCACTGGCCTGGCCTCATTTTGCTGTTGAGGGATGCCAGACCTCAAAGTACAGCCGACTGAAGTCCCACTGCTAAATATTGCTAAGAGCTGATGTCCTCCTCAGAAATCTGTCATCATGGATAGTCATCTATTGCTTTACAGTTTAAGAAACACTTTGTTATGTAAGCAAAACAGGGTGGGTTTTTTTTTTTAAGAGAAACATCTAAACAAGGAACATTTCTGCCATATCCAAAACAAGATTTAGAAAATTAGTCAAAAATAAAGCAATGTAAATAGAAAAATCCTTTCATTAATACTCGCTAAAATCAGAAAGACTCTTGGACAAATGTCTCCCAATGCTATCATAACTCTTGCTCTTCCTGTTGGAATCCACTGGTGGCCAGACAGTGTCTTCTTTTCACATGAAGTGGTATGATTTCTTTCACAAACCTGAACTATTTACTAATAAAACTGGGTTTCACCTCAGAGAATTATTATTTTGTTGCTATACATTTTTGTGAATGAGGTACTAAATCTGAAGAATTCTGTAATGTTCAGTTGGCAAAAAAAGTGATGGCTAACCATATGCCTAGAAAACATTACCCAAATAGTTGAGGACTCTGTGGATTGGAAAATATTCTCAGTTTTTCAATTAAGAATATTTTTCATTAAACTGTTTCTCAGTTTTTTAATTAAGAATATTTTTCATTAAACTGTCATGTGTTAGTAAATTTGGTCTGTGTGCAAAGAAGCTGACAATTTTATCTATCTGCACCATACGTGTCCCAGGTAGATGTTGCTTCTCTAAGGTCCAAATAAAAGCAATGGAGATGTTGTTCCCATGGTCAATGGTGTCTGAATAACTTACTGTTTTTCTTACCCAAAATTCACTCACTCACTCACTCTCTAAAACTGCACTGATGCTAATGGGGGAGCTGAGACATCTGTGTAAGTCATGGCACACCTAGATGCTAGAAGTATAAAACACACTGGGAGAGCTGAAGGCTCAAACAGCAAACCTCAGCCCAAATGTTCTTCAGCTCTGACAGTTTGTAACTCTCCCTCACCAAATATCAGCAAGCAGCTCCCTTCAGAACTGTAAGGCTTGGAACACTCACTAAGGATCTGCAACACTGTGCTTCAAAGGCCAAATATCCAGTTAGCTGTGAGTCACATCCCATGTATTGATCTCATGCCATCTGGAAGCACAAGCTCAAATAACCATCATCTCCCGTTGTGTAACTCCAATAAAGTCAAACTGTCAAGGTATTTCCAGTCTCTGAAAGAGTTACCAGGAAGAATACTTGATGGCCACAGGTAGGAGGGTACAGTAAAAAATAAGAATTTGTTACAGTACTGGACAGAATAGAACCAGGGCACAATAAGCACCCTTAGAATAATAGATGAGAAAAGTAAAGGGAAAAGGGGTCAAGAACAGTCAATAGCTGGAACAGAGGATTGGGCACATAGCCATTCTGGTGGATTTGGGCCAGATATAGCCTGAGGCTGTACTTAAGCAGCTCTGAGTTGGAATGTTTAGATGTTAGTTTGAATGGCTATGAAAGTTTAATTAATGTCTGAGGGGCTTGGGAAGACAGATGAGCAGAGAATTAACATTCAAAAATTGCTTCCCATAATGAAACCCTATCAGTTTCTCATAAAACTTACAAATGCAAAGAGAAATGCATGAGAATGTTTTCTTTTGTTACTATAGAACCTTTGAAGAATTCCTTCATAAGGCTCAGAATTGTTACTACAGCTGTAGTTATTTCCTTTCTAAACTAAGAGGCTTATTTGTAAATGTCTTCAGTTTCAAAATATTGTGGGCAGAAGGAAAAAAAACAAATCCATACATTTGTGTCTTTATTGCACACAGAAGACAGAAGGTGCATCTCCCTGACACTACGTACCTTAGTGTGCCAAACTCAGTTGCAAAAAAGTTGGAGTATGTGAGGATGTATTTTGTAGCTGCACACACCTTATCAGTCTTGGTGCCTTGGACATGAATTGATCACACTCTGTGACGAGGCAGAGTTTTCCCCTGCACTACAGAGTTGCATACTTAACTGTGCATGGCATTTCTGCCCTCCTGCTGCAGCGTTCAGCACTAATTAGTCCCAGATACATTGGATTGTACCCTTAGATCATTAATTTGTTTTGGTAAGCTAAACATTTAATTTGCATCGTTATGTATGGTATTATGAGTACATTCAGTACACGATATAATGCCTGGAAACCTACCCATAGATGCAAAAAGTGAGTAAAAAATGCAACCCTTTGCTTGTGCACATCCTCTTCTTGGTCCTGAAGCAGATGTTTACTAAACACCCTTTGGTTCTGAATGCTGATTTTTTTTTTCCACGGCTCAGTGAATCCACACATCCCCCACCTTTGATCAGACTCTGTAAGCACCATCAGCCAGGCTCTCTTTTTCCTTCCAAAGCAGAAAGTTCTCTTCATCACCCAAAATAACACTGTCCCCTTAACTTGGCAAAATAATCAGGACAGGGAATATTCCATCTTGTATCACAATGAGTTTATAAGACTGGCAGAGCTTTTTGCCCTTCATATTGGATAGAAGCAGGAGTGCTCTGCTACTGAAAAGTGGAGATTTACTTTTTTCCCAGAGTATTCACAGGTATTTATTTTTTCCTTCATCCCCCAGGACTCCCTGTAGGTAGCTGGCCAGCCAGCTTAGTTCCTGTTGAAGTGATTATTTAATGTGGTGAGAATGTGTTTATTGTGTGGTTAATGATGGCAGAAATGTAGAGCCTTGGATGGATGCCTCTTTTTTCTTCCCTAAATCTAAGCAAATGCATGAAAATCAACCTATTTTTCTTCCTCATTTTTCTCAGTTACTAAAAGCAACTGGAGCCCAGGGAATTTAATTGGACTTCCATATTAAAGGCACATTTCTTCATCTCTGCTAAACCTTTGTGCATTTTCTTTCTGGTACAGAACTGTAGACTCAGCTTAGATAGGTTTACTTGGAAACCATGTTTGAAAAATCAAACTCACATATTTTTTTTCTCTAAAATGCCTACAAAGAGACACATTTAAATGACCAGCATTTTTGAACAAGCATGCTTAGGTATTAGGTAGGTTATTTTTAAAATGTCTGAATGAGGAGTTCTGATTTTCATGGATGTTAGTCACCATATCCAGTGGAATTCACTGGGGTTGTGTATTTTTCTGCAGTTCAGAGAATTAGTCCTTTCCACACAAGAGACCAATATTTAGGCTTGAAAATGTGGATGATATTATCAGGAATATGGACATGCAATTCTAAAGGCATCTGTTTAGAGATTTATAATGAAGGAGGAAGCCAAGAGAGCATTACTGGACTGCTGTGGCAATGGGTGTGTTACACTGTGATAGCACAGCACCAGCTCTTGATCCCTGTACTATAAGCTTAGGTGCAAACACCTCCACATCAACATGTATGTAAAGAATCTTGGGCTTGCTGATAATCTGGAAAACAAAGTTCATAAGAGCAGCTGGAAATAATCCTTCCCCATCTGTAATTGGAGCATTCCTTGAACTATGCAAATGTAAAACAAATTTTCTGTCATCTCTGTGTTAGGAACAGGAAGCTCCAGCCCTCTGAACTTCCCAAGGCTTGAGCTTTTCAAACATAGTTCATTTGCAAGAGAATACATGATGAATAAGGTTTGGGTGCTGCTCACAGAATATGTATGAGAATCACAATGGTAATTTTTACTTTTTCCCATACAATTGCTTTGGGAGTCTTTTCTGTTCCTAATTAGAAGTCTGTACATAAATGAAGATATCTACAAATTTATGAACGTGATTTGAAAGAACAGAGTCTACAAAACAACAAAACTAAGGAATGAAAAATTGTGACCTCTAAAGAACAATGCATTAAGGATGTCCATTTCTCAAAAGGGAACTACCACACTGGTGGCAGTGTGGCATTTTAGGAATCCCTTTCCCAGTACAGAGCAGTGGAGTCTACAGGGCAATGGAAGTGTTGAAATTATCTGCTTGGTGCAGTTCCAGCCTCCTCATCAAATAAATACTTTTGGTCACCAAAAATTTTTAATGCTGCTGCTTTTGATGATTTCTTCACCATTTACCTACTCCTTACTTTTGCAGGGATGATTTTCAAGAAGATGCAGTGTCTGGAAGAATATCTTGAGATACTTCAGCTGTTTCTTCTGTGGCATGAGTGATCAGTTTTCAGGACCTTTGCTTTAACTGGAGGCATCACAGCTATAAACAACCGGCTCCTTATCTCTGCCCAAGACAGTGCTACATTGCCCATTATAAACCCTGCCAACATTGTTAGAGAACATACTGCAGAAAGAACCATCTGAATCTGCTTCTGAGGCAAAAAAGTAACATCTGCTCATTTCTAGTGTCTTCTGGTATCCTTGCAATGAACCAATTCATTATTAATGATATTATATTTATAGCCAATTCAATGGAAATCAATTCATTAGGCTGAGAAGTTCTGCATGGCCATCCCTGAAGCCTTATCCTACTCATTAATTAAAGTCAGGTTTTGTCACTAATTACACTAGGAGCATGCTCTAAAGAGAATTATGTATAAACCCTGGCCATTGCAGACTATAGATTAAACAGAGAAGAATGAAAAACTACTGAAGTTCTATTTAAATTCAAGCTTCATCTGTACCAACTCCAGAGAACTTTTTGTCTGCTCCCTGTACACCAGTAGCTACAGAAGTGGTAAAAATGCCTTTTAGTCTGAAGAACCCCAAAAGCTTTACAATCAGAAATCACTTGAACACTGTCCTGAAGTGCAGTCTCCTTTGTGTTGAGAGGGAGCAGCTGCTCAGCTATGCACTTCAACACCAGCACACAGCAATTTCAAAGTACACAATATCAATTCTGACTGACTGAAACAACAAGGACGAATTTATGCCAAAATAATGTGGCTGCCCAGAGTTCTGCTCCCCATCGAAACTCTCACAAAGACCTGCCAACAGAAAACTGATCACTACTTTTTTCCCTATGCTTTCCTCCAAAGCAGAAGTGGGCTGCAGCTGCAGTTTGCTGCAGCATAGATCCTTTCTGCTTCGTGTTTTGCTTAAAAGGAAGATGTGCAAAGATCATCAAGTACAAATAGCAAAGGTTTCACATGTGCAGGGTGGCCACTACTGAAAGTTGTTAACAGAGCTCTACAAAGAACTCAAACATCAGTAGTCTATACATTTATTCCATGCTTACATTTTTGTGCTTTCTCACAATTGAAGCACATTTTCCAGTAAGCTTGTATTTCCTCAGGTAGAGACTAGTCTTTCTTCATTTTACAGCAAGATTGCAGACCAACATAACCCTCTCTGCTTGCCTTAGATCAAACTACTCTAGGTATCCTCAAGAATGGGAAAAATCTTTGTGATTCAAAGAATCATACACACTTGATTAAAACATGAGAAGTATCTGTTATAAAGATGCATTGAGTTGACGTGATATTTTTAGTGTACAGACACAATCTACATTAGTTTTAGAACTCCAAGTATAACCTTTGCTCATATGCTATTATTCACTCTCTCAGTGGTTTACTCTTTATGAACATCCCAGAGGCACTGACAGCACAACTACTTAAGAATCTCTTTGTGCTGTGCAAGCAGCTATGTGGTACATTTTCAGGATAAAGGATTGAACTGTCATCATCAAAATACAGGAGTTGGGTATGGTTCTTGTAAGCTCCATCAAGGTATGGATAGGTGTAACAGATTGCCATGCTTTTACACAACAGCATTAAATAGTCAAAGCTCATTGAAATTAAATGTATTTGAGTCTGTCCGTACAGGACAAGAAAGTTATTCCACTCCATTATATCTGGAAGAATAATTCTTAATTATGCTGTTGGCATGAAGTTACAGAATAATGCATAGCTGAGAAAGACTTTCTAAGTTTTGAAAAAATATTTTTTCTTCTTTTAGCATAGCAATGCTTTTTTAATATCAGTAATAATTAATTTCTTTATGATGATGTCACAGTTATCTTACATACCTTTTAAACTGCAGTCTTTAGCTGTGTTGATTACTTTAACCTACGTTAACATTCAATATTCATGGAAATAAAAGGGGTTTATGTCCTTCAGATAAATTTTATTGCTGTACAGCAGTCCCAGAATGCTTTTAATTCAGCTACCTTAATACTAAAATGATACCTACTCCTTAGTTATAGGTACAAACACATGTGGAAAGTCTAGAATCATGGAAACAGAGAATAGTTTGGGTTGGAAAGGATGTTTAAAGATCATTTAGTGCACTCTCTTCCATGGGTACAGACATATTTTACTAGATTGTTCTAGCTGCATTCTCCCTGGCCTGGAACACTTCCAGTGTTGGGACATTCACAGCTTTTCTGGGCACAGTTTTTCTAAACCCACCTTCTTTCAGTTTAAAACCTTTACCCCTCTTTGTCCTGACAATACATGCCCTGATAAAAAGTCCCTATATTCTTATCAACTCTCTTTATACATTAGTATACTGCTAAAAAATCTCCCCAGATCTTCTCTTCCCCAGGCACCCCCAAGTCTCTCTGCATTTCTATACAGAGGATCACCTTCATGGTCCTCCTCTGGATCTGCTCCAACAGATTGATGTCTTGGGCTGGACACAGCACTCCAGGTGGGGTCTCAAGAGCAGAGCACAGGGACACAGCCACCTCCCTCAGCCTGCTGGCCATGCAGCCCAGGGTGTGGTTGGGTTTCTGGGCTGCAAGCACACATTGCCAGGTCACGTTCAATTTTTCTTTTGCTACTACCCCTAAGTCCTTCTCCAGGGGGCTTTTATCAATTCTTTAATCTCTTAGCCTGTATGGATACTGGGAATTCCCCAACTTAGTTGTAGGATCTTGCACTAGACCTTGTTGAGCTTCATGGAGTTCCCATGGGCCCACTCCTTAAGGCTGCCAAGGTCCCACGGGATGGTATCCCACTCTTCAGGCATGTCAGCTGCCCTGTTCAGCTTTGCAAACCCACTGAGGGTGCATGCAGTCCAAGTATAATACAATGTGGATGATTATTCTGTTGCAAAGCAAGCACATACTCTGAACTGAAATGTCATGGGTCAAACAGGTCTTCCAGATTCCAAAAACCATCAAATGCTTTGTTAAAAACAGAATTGAACTGGTAGCAGAAACTGCTCTGTAAAATGTCAGGGGGTATATAGAATATTCTATATAGAATAGGATGTACATAATATTCTATATAGAATAGAGTGTATAGAATATTCTGGCCTATTTGGTGTGAAAAAGAGAAAAATCAATCTGGAATATTGCATAGATGTGTAGAGCTCACTGCAATGGATCTGCAAACTGCAAATGGTAACAGCTGCTGATTGATTATTGTTTTAATTGCTATGCTCCATATGTCAACCGACCTTTATTAGCTTTATGTTGTAGCTTTTATTTCCATTAGAAACCACTAATAGAACATAATATCATCTTTTTGTAATTTGCAATTTGATTAGTGTCTATTTAATAATAGATTTGTCAAGAACATTAGGAAGTTGATTGTAAAATTTCCTGCAGGAGAGGTAGGCCAAAAGGTCTAAAGAAGAGATGATAAAAAAGGCACTATGTGGAAATAATTTGGTATCATAGACTTCTTGTAATCATTTTGAGAAATGTGGGAGCAAAGAATGGCCACAAGATTGCCTCTTTCTTGCAGAGTTCTCAGAAGTTCTCACTTCTGGGAGGAAGAAGTGCTGAGAGATAACATCCCTCAATCCACAGCATTAGACACAGCAGGAACACCTGTGAATTTTCTGGGCATAGCTGACAGCTTCCAGAAGAAAGTCTGGATTGTTTTATTCCCCACGACTCAGTAAAGCTGTACAGGCTCTAACCAAGCAAGGAGAATAAAGCCAGTCTGACAGGTTGGGTGAAGTTCAATCTTTGCATCAAGATGGTAAAAAGAGATGGTAAAAGAGATGGCAGCATTTGCTGAACACTGGTATGGCATGCTCTGACTTCAAGACTATTTTGAGATTATTCTGACTCAACTGAAACAAGTGTAAACAATGTGTAAACATTGTATAAACAATGAAGTAAAGTACAATGAATTTAGGGCTTTACAAATTCTAAAACAAAGGTAAAGATAAAACAGAAGTAAATATATCCAGGTGGTGATTTCACTGCTTTCTAAAAACTGTTCTAATCTTATTTCAGAGGCAGAATCTCTTCCTGGCAGATTCATCATTTCATCATCCACATTCATGCCTGTGTAGATGAAAAGTCCCCATCTTAGTCTGTTCTTGCCAAAAATTATCATGGCAGTTTCAATTTTCATCTGTTCTCCATAGATACTGACTATCATTTTTATCCTTAGCCAAGCTTAAATGCTATGTATGCAAGGACTTGCTACAAGAGCCCGAGAGCCCGTTGCAGCTGTTCTATCTTAAATCTAAATTGATGCTGAACTTGCAGAGTGTGCACCCTAGAGTCTGATGTTCCTTCAACATTCAACACTTCCAGGAATGGGACATCTACTGTCCCTGTGAGCAATCTATTGCAGTGTTTCACCACTCTCCTTTTCTTCCTTATCTCTCATCTAAATTGACCTTTTAAGTTAAAACCATTATCCCTTGTCCTATTGCAACAGTCCACACTAATGTTTCTGTCCCTACCATTCTTGCAGTCTCCCTAGAAATACTGAAAGGCTGCTGTGAATGTTAACATGTTGATGGAAATGTGTTTAAAAAGGCCTGCCTGGCCATTATAAAATGACAGATTACTGACTCTCTTCTCTCTTCATGTTGTACCCAATTGAGATACACATTTTCTACCATCCACCAGAAAAGGAACAAATTCTTGCTTTGGTTTTATTTTTGGGATAATTGGTTTGGATTTGCTCTGGGTTTTCAGGGGAAAGGTAGGGTTAAATTTGCTTTCATTGAATAATTTCTATTAACTCTCTGGAAATATAGCACTAATTTTGAAGAAAAAATCTAAAATTAAAAAAAAGGGGGGAGTGTTGTCATGGATGAGAGCAAAAAGGGCATTTTCTCCAAAGTTGTTTCATGCATGTCTTTTACTGCCATGCTATGCCTTCCATTGTGGAGACAATATTGATAATCCAGGGAGAATGTCTTCTCCTTTATTAATGTAACACACAAATATCTGCCTATTTAAATCTGAATACATGCAAATGCCTAAATATTTCACAGGTCTGAGCTATGTCGTTCTTTCTCAATCGCAAACATATGTTGTGTATATTTAGTTACTTTCTTTAAAAAAGGGCCTTCATTTTCTTCAGGTGAAAGGAAAAATCTGTTTTCCTTTTTCCAGCATTATATCTAGTCAAGGAGAGAAAGCTGTTCTAGAATTGGTGTTGTAATTGTCTCAAAACACACCATGCAGTGCAAATTATAAGGACAAGAACTACGAAAGCCAAGGATACAAATTAGTAGACAAGAAAAACCCTGTATTATTTTCAGTGAGCACTTCTGAAACATCACTGTTTCTTTCTACAGACTGCTAAAAAATGAAATAATCTCAGCCAATGATGGTTTCTTGTAAATGACTTTAAAATATGAAAAAGCCTAAAGCAGTCAGTTTGTTATGTCTGTTTACATTGTAGTCCAGCAGATTTTAACCATATTCACCTTAATTTAGCATAAGTTTTTAATCTGTGAGGATAAATAGAAGATCTAACAGTGATTTAACAGCAGGTGGGGTTGAGACATATTAAAAAAGCCTGAAATAGACATTTTAAGGGTGCCTTTAAAAAAATTAATAAAATCTTTGCTCAGTAAAGGAACCCCTTTAAAGTTCTTGACTTTTAACTACCTGAAATCACAGAAACATGTGAACTGCCTGTAAACTAGTAAAAAATAATGGGAAATTAATTGTTCCTTATTATGACAAATAGCTTGAACCATCTTTGCTCCTGTTGTATGGCATCAGCATTTAAATTATCTTGTCATTTATTAATGATTATTTATTAAGAGAATGGGAGAGTGTAATGTCGTTTCATTGTATTTAATCTATCGTGCCACTTAGCTCCATTACAGAGAATTCCTTCAAATCCAACCAACACACTTGCTTCCCCTCTCACTCACCCCTAGCAGGGTGCTGGGAAATAACAACTGTTCTAAAAATGGTGTCCTAGAGTTTACTCCTTCACCCCTTTGGTTGCTCAGCAGAGTAATGTGATCTACTAATCTGTTTGAGATTAAATTATTTGGGGTAACACACACACACATTCATAGTTCACCCTCCCCCCGCCGCTTTACCTCAAAACTGAAATTGTTCCACAAGCTTTTCTTTAAAAGGAAAATTTACTTTTAAATTCTGAGTGCAATTATAAAAGTCTCAGGACAAGCTCTTTTCGTAGTTACCATCTACAATAGATTTCTATACTTCTAATATAGATTCAGCATGAAATGTAAAGGAGAGACACACCACTGACTTAATGGCTTAATGATGGTCTTCCAAGGACTGACATCCATTTCCACAGCATCTACTACATCATTAGCCATGACTGACAAGTTATAAGAGATAACAAACTAAAGGAGTTTACGGGAACACAGGGAAATGCATTGCAGTTACTTAAGACTGTCTGAGAGAGACACAACAAACCCATGGTGGGAGATAACACCAAGTTCCAGGCTCCTCATTTGTAAAACAGGCATTCAGAGTTAGTCCTGGTAGAATTCCACATCTCAATGAAGCCATGAAATGATGGCATGGATTTAAGAGCATGCAGTGAACAGCATCTTCCTCCTTGGAAAAGGTGTGATGGTTTTATTACTCTTAGTGGGCATCCTTAACTTGCTCTTGTCAGCAGACAATTTAATCAACATTTGAATAAACACACTGATGACTCAACGGAAGTAAAAAATAAAGACAGTTTTCAGCTGGAGGTAAGCCCTGTTTTTCGTAAATACCTGCATAATCCTTACTGGTCAGACCACTATACAATTTGTAGCTGTTGACAAGTCAAAAGATGCAGGCAACTAGCGTGCTCTGTTCCCTAGAGTAGGGGACATCACTCCCTACTGGTGGGGAGAATGAGAAAAAGACCACCATTCCCTACTGGTGGCTCTTTTGCCCTTGCCCTTGTCTTAGGAGCTGCCTTGGTACAAATCTCTGCCATGTACAGTTCTGAGTCTGTACCCCTGTGTAACTCTGTGTTTCATGCAGTGTTGCATGAATTAACGTGGTTACCACAGGAACATCATATCTTATATTCCAATTTCTTTGCTGACTTCCCAGGAATAAAAAGGCTCAGGATGCAAAATATCTGTCTTTACCTACAAGGCTGGAATTGAAAATGTCTCTAACATTCCTAGTATGATATGATGAGGAATATACCTATACATCTGGCCCTCAAATCCAGGGAAATTACCCATTGCAAAGATAAAGATCTGAGAAGTTTCTCAGAAGACAAGAAAAGATGAATCTAAAGTGTCAAACATGCGCCCACAGATAATCACAAACTGCTTTTATAACTAAATCATTCTTGACTTTGCCTTCATTGACAAAGCTGTATCAAATACATAGTTATGTATTAAAACACCATAAAATATGTGGCTGGGAAGCAATAGAAGAGGGGGGAAAAAACATATTAGAAGTTGCATTAATCTATTTTAAATATTTAATTAGTGAGCCTCACCATTGAAGTGACAATTTACAAGAAAGGATGTAATTGTAGGATAGTTAATCTATCAATATTAATCTAGAAAATATTTCATAATTATAAATAAATACAATTGTTAATCATATATACTTTAAATAAAATTATAACTAATTCTAAAATCATAATAATACTTCCAGATAGCATTTAATCTTTTTTTTACATTACATTAAAAATTACTGCCAATACACCACAATCAAACTGTGAAATAAGCTGTTAACATAATTTTGATTAAAACAAAATTTAGGTTTGCTTAAAAGCTACTCAAAGCTGTCTGATAAGGATTGTATATTTGAATATCAAGAGTTATGGTAACACTTAAGAAAGTTGTTACTGCATTTTGTAAAATTCATTTTCATTCAATTAACTCACATCAGCTCCTTTCTGATTTCTGCTTGTCACTTTAAAAAATAAATAAACCCACAAAAATTGTAAGATATGTCAATTATTCTAATTAATTACTTTATACAGTGTTGCAATGTTGTACTATAAATACAGCTCCTTTTTTCCTCGCACCTTTTAAAATAGCTTCTTCTATGGTGGAAAGCAAGTGAACTCAATAATTTGTGTCTGATTT
The DNA here is from genome assembly GCA_034336665.1 of Luscinia megarhynchos. Lineage (NCBI taxonomy): Eukaryota > Metazoa > Chordata > Aves > Passeriformes > Muscicapidae > Luscinia > Luscinia megarhynchos. The sequence continues at coordinate 18,975,119 of JAPFBE010000003.1, forward strand.
TATATCCTCACGCATACACATAAACATATGAATTGCATTAAATTGGAATCTGAATTAAACAACATCAGTCCTACTGAAGGGACTGCTGGGAGGTGTCAGAGCAGGGCAGATTTGCCTATCTAGTCAGCAGGGCTGGTTTGCAGGTGGATGTTGATCTGATCAGGAGCAGCTCTGATGGTGAGTAGTAGGTGACAGCACAAGGAAATGTAAAAGCCTATCATGGAGAGCTCACTTATCTGTCAAGTCACTTGGGCTCCCTGCTTTTGCCCTCAGCTGCCTCTATTTCCCTCCACATTCCAGCAAAGATCCCAAATACCCTACATTCCTTGATCATTCCTAAATCTTACTTCAAACAGCAAATCCCAGTCTTAGGTTTCCACTTTTCACTGTTGCACAGCTGCATTGTGGGTTAAGTCCACCCCCCCCAAACAGATAATCCCCACCTAGACCTAAGGGGTCTCTGAATTTGAGAACTAACAAACTCATCATGGAGTTCTGAAGTCCCCTTTCTTTAGACTGCAGTTATTCACAAGAAATATGTATAATGTCTAGGTGAGATGGCTACATGAAATATTCCTACATGAAGGTCTTGATGGAGCTTTCTCTTTTTCTCTTGCAGTTTAAAATAAAAATATAGTCCCTGCCTGTTTGATTGAATTTCTACTGAGGTTTCTTGAAAACAAAGATCAGGAGGTCAGTGAAGCTGAACTCTTCCATTACTGAGGTTCAGGTCCTGGTGAGGCTGCCATGCCCTCAGGAGTTCCTGTCACACTGCCCTGCCCAGGCTATGCTAGAGTGGTCAGAAGTGAATTGTTTCCCTGGGACAGAAGGTAGGAATGTGAGCCTGGCAAGGAGACACAGGTGTAATGATTACATCCCCCTTCCTCTCCTTCATGGTCCCGTTCTTGAGCGCTCAGCACTGTCCCTCATGTGAGATGAAGTGCAGTCAAATGGGTGCTCATGAGCAATCTCTTCGGAAGAGCATCCAGTTGGCACACTGAGAAGTTGTCCTTAAGACAACTCTCACATCTGCCCCCACTCTCAGCACGCTGTGAACCAGCTTGAAACATGCATGGGTTCAAAATGCAAATTGATGTACAAACATTTGAATGTAGGCTCAAAAGATAGGAATGCCTGATTTTCTAGCTTTCACAGCTTTATAGTGATTTCAGATGAAGCATAGCTAAATATTCTTAGTAGAAATGCAATAGCTTTACATGATCAATATTGCTGGGTCCATAATATGGATAAGAAAACAACAGAAAAGGAATTTGTAAAAATACTTTCCTACACCAAAACCCTGGGCTAAGATGCGCTCAGCTTGTTTCAAAGGAATTATTTTGTGTTTCCACCTGAAATAACCAGGCAGCATTTTTAAATGTGCCTCCTAAATAAATGTAAAGTAAATTAAATAAAAATTGGAAATGGGACTCTAAACTGGGACACCCAAATTCCAGTCCCTTTCTGAAAGTCCTGGCACGTGACTATTAAGAGATCATCCAGAAGATCAGTGGCTAAACTGTGACTAGATTCCCCATTCTTGCTGTAACCCCACTAACCTATTAAAACCAACTTTTTAAATAAATCCAAGGAATTATACGTAAGCCACTTGCAATGGCTTTAAAATCTCCATCTAAAGAAAAACATGCATGTCCTCACTTTGCCCCAGGAAATGCCAGCTCGCTGGTCCTCTTGTGGTTTTCTGTGCCAAGCCTCTGCAGCTCACTCTGAGTGGAAGTTGTGATTCAGAGTAAACAGGGCACATGTGGGAGAGAGGAGACCTCTGCTGAGAGTTTCACAGATCAACCCCAATTGCATTTTACAAAAGAGGGTAACTTCTGTAGAGTCACCTTAGTAGTCTTTTCTGGAAGTGAGAATGTCCCATGTAATTCACACCAGGTGAGAAAAAAAAAGTAGAAAAGTGTCTATAACAGAATGGCAGCGTGGAGGAATGATATCTAAGAATTCCAGATATGCTCATGTGACAGCTTATGTTCTTGTTCTTAGAAGGCAGAATAGGGCTTGCTACCATTTCCAATTTATCAGTGGCATACAGAGAATGCATCTACTGGTGGTGATTTTCAAATAAATTTTTATAATGACCTAATTTTTTAGTATTTTACATCTGTCTGCAGCTGTTCTCAAACATTTAAGTAAAAGATAAGGACTGGTTAAGATGTTGGACAATAACTGAGAAAGAAACAGCTCTTCAAAAAGATCTGTATTTGGTGCATCAAGCAGTAAAATAATCTTAATGACAGTCTTACACTCTCAACAGCTCTAACTGAATAAATCAGGCAACATAAAACAACATTTAAATAATTTAGATTCAGTAAACCTTAAGATGCACCATAACTAAAGAGACTACTGTGATTTATACTAGGGATATTAATCCTCTTTAAAATATAACTATAAAAATTCATTTTAGAGAGGCTAATAAAAGAAGATAATACAGCTGAATTTTAGAGGATTAGCTAAATATACCTGATTTGTGTTCTCAAACAAATGAAATCAAAGTACCCAAGAGGTACTTTGCAGCTAACTACTGCAAATGATTTAAAAGGGAATGGTATTCATGAAAAAATTCTTAGCCTGTCTCTTGATGATGTCTGAATCTGCAGAAGAGCATTTGCAATTTCCATTTGCCTAAATTCGTAGTTATCCAAAATAACAGCTTCTCTGCCTCCCTGAAATGAGTGTGTAGCTTCATTGATTGAAAATTACATTGAGATAAACAGTGGTCTATCTATCCTATCAGGCTGTGCTCCCTTTGGTTTACAGAGTTTTCGCTCAAGTGTGTTCAGAAAAGACTGAGGGGCTATATTAAAAAAAAAATCCCTGTCAATCTCAGACTTGATTAAATTCAACCAGCATACAGGTTTTTTCCAACCTAAATAATTCTATTACTTAGGGGACCCCAAGAAAAGATTGAAGCACATAAGAAAGAGTCAAAATATGGACAGTTACCAAGATGCTGAGGCAATTAAAACTGCACACAAATAATTATACTGAGTACCATTATCAAAGGGGCGTTAATTTCTACTAAGATAGGCAGAACCTTTGCTCCAGGACAGCAAGCTGTGTCCTGCTGTGAGAGGGTGCCTCCCAGTCACTGTGCACTGTGACATAGAGGAAAAGCCTTTTAGGGTGGCTGTAATGGAGGGTGAGATCCTAGTTAGATTTAAGGTCCCTTCCAACCCGAACTGTTCTGTGAGTCCATGGTTCTCTGAGTTACATGTCCTGGGCTGTGCAAAGCACAGCTTTTTCAAGCTAACGCCTTCTTACTCTTATGTTGTGTAGACTGCACTCTGAGGCCTAAAAGACAAAACGTTTTTGCACTAGGAGAGAAACAAAATAACCACCATTTTCCTAGCTAGCCTTGAGCTGGGTTTTCATCAGTGATGGATCAGCGTGCTCTGGATTCTTCTAATGAAGCCCATTAGTTCTTTTATGTGAACTTTGTACAGTGCAGCTTTCAGTATCACATTGCTGAAAGCTTCTCAGAATAGTATTTCTCTTGACTGCAAATTATGTGTCAATCAAGTGCTTTTATATCTCTGAAATTCTTCAGTTAGTTAACAAGGCATGTCTACTGTGCTTTTAAAAGCTATATTGCATGGGCAAATTTGCCTGTGTTAATTAACTTATGCTTGCCATTTAGATCAGAAAGAGTGAAGATTTTGTATCAGGAAATAGGAACTTCATTATGAAAACATCATTGTTATTTAACCTTCAAGAAAAAACCAACTGTGAAAAGAAATCTCAGCCTGAAAAGCAATCAATACAGCTTATTTCAGCATCCGAAGAGCTGGTCTGAAAGGCACTCACACTACCTGCCTCCTTAGCACTGCTTTTATTTAGAGCTCTTAGCCATTGAAACCATCTCATTTTTACACCAGGGGGCTAAGCAGAAACACTCTCACCCATTTTGATTTCATTTTTACTTGGGTCACATTACACTGAATTGTGTCAAAAAGACATGTGTGGTCATTCCTTCCGAGGTTCAGATTTGTCTGATTTTTCATGCAGGACCACATCAGGAGAGCCCTTTTCAGCTCACTTAACATCAAAATATTACAGTCTAAATCCAGCTTATGTAGATGGATCTTCCCAAGTGATCCCAGATCCAGGAATAAAAGGATGCTAAATGTGAGTCAGCACGTTCCATGTCCTGATACAAGTGCATCAGCCTAACATGAATGCTTTCAGCTCTTACATAACATTAATGATTTCATGCTGCATGAAAGTGCCTCTGCTTGTCGTTTACATCATTCCCTAGATCAGATTATTTACTCAGAAATCATTCTGTTTCTCTTATCCTTTTACAAGCTGTCCTTGTTTATTAGAAGGATCACAGTGAGTGCCTCTATACCCCTAAACAAAATAAGGCCAAGCTTGATTATTGATTGTCCACACAGCATAATTGTTCTCTAAGCCCTTGGTTCCGGTATGGATTTCTCCGAACAGCTGCCTGCAAGACAGTCATGATCTTCAGGAGGCTCCTGCTTCCCAGCTTACAAGTAAACTCTGTTTCTGTCACTTGGACTTGGTTTGAAACCATGTCATCTTTTATTTGGCAGGTAGATATAGCTCTGAAAAGCAGTACAAGAACTCTAAACATGGTCTGTCTGCGTAAAAACCAAACCTCAGGTCATTCCTGAAGGCTGCTCTTGATTAATGCTGCTGTATCACAGAGCCTTGGTACATGCTGTGTTTGATCCATTTTTTGTATGCTCACCTTTCTTTGTTAAAAGTTTCATCTTCTTCCCATAGTGGGCAGGGCATGGCAGTCTGGCACTTCTTTTCCCATACATTGAAGACTTCATTATGGGAAATTACTATTGTATTTTGTTGTAGTCCAACGTGTCTTTCCTTGATGACCCTCTGAACTGGAGGGTGGTGAAGATATCTTCCATTAAAAAAAAAAAAAAACCCAAAACTATTCTGTAGGAGATCAAGGTGCCCAGAGGAAATATAAATGCAAAACTTAACTTTTCTGGTGAAATTGCCTACCTACTTACAATAAAGAAAAGAACATGAGACACATGGACAATTTTGGGGTATCAAGAAAGAGCCAGTATGGACTTTATGAGGGAATTCCTGCCTCACAAACTCCTGAACAAGACAGAAAGCACCCCAGTAGCACTCACTAGGCTTTCAACATGCTCCGGCCATCTTCAGGCATTCACAGTTCTTAGGGAAACTAAGCAACCACTGGATAAATCTCCACATGGGCTGGGGAACAACAAAACAAAACACCAGCCAAACAAACAAACAAAACCCCACCAAACTCATGAAACTGGTCAAAAGTACTAGAGTAAAGCACAGTTTTCACAATAAACTGTGGAGGTCATTCTGTTAGGGGGTGGCAGTGATTGCTGGTAGAGATGGGTGCATTATGAAGAAACACCCATTGAGTGCATCTGAAACAGGGTTACCAATGCTGAGCTCAGCAGCACAATTTCCTTGAAATACTCCTATTTTCTACTCTTACTTTTCTGCTTGTGGTCATTACTAGGGAATGTCTGGCAACACTCAGTACCTCTATTCTTGCAGACTTGCATTAAGCTGACAAAGGTGAAAAGGAAACTTATGCAGACAAAAATAGTAACTCTACCAAAACTACAGTCAAACAAGAGAGAATAATGGGTTGATTGAAGCTTTGGGGGATATTGGCAGCACCTATGTATTCAAATTACATGCTTAAAATAAGGAGTATGAAAATACTCCCTTGTGATAATCCACTGAAGCCACTGGGCTGCTTTCTATTGGACCTCAGTTGCTTGTTCATCAAACAAAGTAGTGCAGGAGCATCTCTTTTACTAGGTCGATATCCCAATCAGTGGGAATCTGTCTCTGTTATACATACAGACAGCAAAGAGATAATATTTGTTTTACAATTACAAACATGTCATTTTAGTAGAGCTTCCTTCCCAGGCCTCAGGTATTTATATTTCAAACATTTCAGATGTGATACCACTCTCTTGTAAGCTTACCTTCATAATTTGCTGTCTAATTTAGTGAAAACTCATAGGAAAAATTCCATTTATGAACAATATATTTAAAGAAGGTCTAAGTAGAGGAGCCTCTGAACTACCTCTCAATCACAATATTTTTTTTTACCTTGCTGCATTATTCATGATTGTCAGCTCTTTCCGAATTCACTTCTGTCAGTTACTGCATGCACTTTTTTGGATTATTCTGTACATCTGGGTGAATTGACAGGCAGAAGTATTTAGCATCTCTTCCTACACTGAGTACCAATTAATGCAACCAGCTATCTGATCTAAGCTCCTGGGGAAAAGCTATACTGGATCAAAAGCTACTTTTTAAAATTACTGCTTTTGACTTATTTTGCATATTATGAGTAAAAACTTCTTACCTACTGAATTTTCCTAGAAGAAAAATACTCCACCTGAAAGAGACTATATCTCAGCTTATGGCAACAATAAAAACCTCTGTATGTGGCCATGGAAAAATAGGATTATATTCAAGAAGAAAACTTAAGTGATGGCCTTGTAAAGGACCTGCTCCCAAAGACCCCAGCCTCCTCTGAAATAAAGCAAGGTGACACCTCTACTTGGTTCAGTCTGCCACTGGCACAGAAGACCCTTCCTACCTCTCCTTTCACTACAATACTCATTTGTGCAATAATTTATCTCAATATCTTCTCAATGGTAATACTGAAGGAGAGGAAGTGCCCATGGGTATGAGCTTTTAAATGAGTTTTGTATGACTACAGTTTCCCTTGTTAGAAGTAAGTTTTTTATTTCCATTCAGGCTGATCTCCTTCCAAGTGGTAAACCTAGATCCAGACAGTAGGGTAAGCCCCAGGGATAATTTTGAACCCTGCAGAACTCTTTACAATGTTCACATAGGGTTAATATATACATGTTAATGAGCATTCAGATTTGTCCCCATAAATTATCAGAGGGAAGTGGCTACATTTATTAGGCATGCTCATTGGTGCATAACAACCACTTAATGTAACACAAAATACTCCCAGGAAAATTAGATGACCATAAAAATATCATTGACTTTAGTCACAGAAAATTTCAGGATCACTGCTTTGCCTTCCAGCTGTTTCCAGCCCTCTATGAATTACAAATTGCCCTGAGAGAAGAAGAGTAAATAATATTTACTGCAGCATACATTAGTAATTAGCACACATAGAAAGAAGGAGCAAAGTGGCAAGAAGGGAACAAATTGCCCAGTGCCTTTAATAGACATAAATGAGCTGAAATGTATTTTCACCCTTCAGCAAATGGCTCTGTCACCTCTGCTTCCCACACTTACACTAGAGGAGAGCAACCCCAGGCATCAACCCCAGCAGAGCTGACAATCACTGAAGGAGAAATCAATGTCCCAGATCTGCAAAGGTGGTGTTTGTTTTATTTGCCTGTAAGCACACTTCTGAAAGAAAGGTCAAACACTCTGACCCACTCTCCATGGACACACAAGTCAGGCTGCCAGAAAGCCACTCTCTCTTAGGAATGGATTCTGATCCAAGAGTAAGGAGGAGAGCAATCTCTCGGTCTCTCCTGCTGCTTACCCAGCTTGCTCAACTCAGAGGCTGCTAAAGCCTCTCTGAGGCTGGCACACCAGATGTTAACAATTTGGAGCATTTTTCCTGAAATTGAGTATTTACTCATAACAGGGAGAAAAAATCTGAATATTTACATGGCACAGAACACCTGCCTCACCTTCCAAATAATATCTTCAGTGATAGGCTGTGATTAATAACTCCAGTGTATGCAGTGTGTTTTACTAATGGTGAAAAAGAAAGGCTGTTTTAAAGAGTATACTGCTGCTGGGAGGAAATAAAAAATAAAGGAAGGTAAAGCTATATTTTACAATAATGGGGAGAGTTATAACTCACTTTCAGTCTGTAAATATAGATATCTGTTCTGATTCATAATGAAAATAGCAACCAAAATGGCAAATAGCATACCAATTAGCCCATTCTCAGAATTAGGAACAAAATTCTAAGGCAATATTAAGATATATATTCAAATGCAGAAAAGTTAAATAACACAATGTTAAGGATCCCCTAGTGAATATAAAGTAGTCCTCAAACAAATACAAAGAAAATGAACATGGTTCTCACTTCAGTGTCCTCATGCACCTGTAGAGAACAGCTATGGAGTGACTGATTTAATTTATCCAGCAAAAGGTTTTACAGGCATGCTTTTTGAAGTTCTTGGATCTTATTTCTACAGCCCAGAATATCTAAGATGAAAAGAACAAGGAGAAATCAGTGTGCTGTTTTCTATGTACCACACTGACTGAGCTCACCCTGCTCCTTCTCTGGGGCAATCTCCAGTGATTGAAGCAAAGCTGTTATAGAACACATGGGGAAACAATTCAGGAACGACGTGAACCTTTTACAATGAAACCTGCACTATGCAAAAGTAGCTTTGATTCAGTTAAGAAAGAAAACTAAGCATTTATGTGTATGAACAGCATGGTTATTATTAGGATCTGATCTCTTCCAGTTCTTGAAATCAGGAGCTGCTCTTAGGAACAGCTCTGCTTGTTGTGCCCAGGAGGAAATGGATGGGAATGGGGATCTCCTGACTCCAGCCTTGTGTATGCTGACACTTGTGCTTGCAAGAACTTGGCCTCCTAGAATGATTTGATCATTTGGATTGATAATTTTGCATTTTTCTGAATTAGTATTACAGGGTCAGGATGCAATGGTCTCATTGCTACCTTCGAAAAGGGGCCCTGAAGCAGAGATGTAGGGAGGAGGTGAACATGCTCCAACAGGAACAAATATGCCCAACACACTTCACAGCTTCTCTTCTGGTTGGTTCTGGCTCTCCTCTCTTCTTGACATCAGCCTGAGAGAAGGCAGCTGCATGTGAGAGGGCTGGGCAGTTGGAATGGGGCAGTAGGAGGGAGGCAAGGATGCTGGTAGAGAGAATGACCCTGACATCAACCATTTCACCCCTGATGAGAAAAAAACAACCTACCAAGGGATTGGGTACAGAGAAAGCAAAGCAGTTCTGCCTCCCTTTCTTAGCAACTTACTCAAAATGTTTGGGGGTGGAATCAGATAAAGCTGTTCTTAGCCTCTTTTATTCATGGAGGGAAAGGGAAAGGGAAAGGGAAAGGGAAAGGGAAAGGGAAAGGGAAAGGGAAAGGGAAAGGGAAAGGGAATCCCATGAGCAGTGAGCAAATGCAGGCTGTTTTCTTGTGAGTCTGTGAAATGTAGTTGTTTGACTTCACTACCTAAACCTAAGATCCAATTTTAGTTTTCCCTGAGAGGATTGCCTATTGTCTACTGAAACCAAAATACAACCCCAAACAAATCCCCAAACCAGAAACATCAAGTGTTTGGTTATATGAAGACACTTGCAAGCTCTTTGTCCTCTATTAGGCCACTATTTTTCACCTGCTCTGTCTCTCATTTCTTTAGGCAGCTACAGACAAAACTGCCCAGCAAGTTCAATAGAGCAAGAGGGAGGGAAAGACAACAACCCCATCACACAAGCCCCTGGACCAAAGCACCAGCCCTTTCCCAAGCACTTCCCTCACCATAATGAAAGCAGTCACTGCCAGGCATACCTGGTCCCAAGAGCAGTTCACACAGGAGGAAGCAAGCACTGTCAGTCCCCATACTGACCAGGCAGAGGAACACCAAGTTGCTTAATCTGACAAGCTGAGCAGAGGTAACCACCCCTAAGGCAGCTTGTCCAGATGACAGTTTTAACAAACAAAATGAGAAAAAAAATTTGATTCCTCAGAAAGGCCTGTCTGTCAAGAGAACTTTCCTCCATTTTTGCTGCTTGCCATTCCTGAGCATGTTAGACATGTCAAGAGATTTGATTTCTTTCATACCCAAGTCTTATAAATAAGTGGAGAGTGTTTGCTTGTTAATGCCCAGCTTAAGCATTTGCAAACTTAGTAACAGTTGTGTTCAAAACTGACAAAAGACTACAGAGACACACAATAGAGACATCATTTTTCTTTTAATCTCTTGGGGAAATTTCCAGGGAAAAATGCTGTTCCTGGTATAGCATTATAGCAAATACTTAATGGCCTTCATACATTTGTGTCTCAGCCTAAAATTCTATACTTAACATTTTACTTCACTATGATTCTATCTCAGTATTAAAATTGATCTGAAGTATAGATGAGCTAAAGAAAAAACTGCATTGAAAGAAATCATATAACTCAATAGTTATTTCAGGAATCCAAAATGGATGTTTGCTTGTCTTTTATCAGACTGAATGATTTTCTGTTTTAAGGCAATACAAACAGCACTTGAGATTCCTACTTACCCTGAATTTACTCTATCATTGCTAACTGTTTGTAGTCTTGCAAGACACTATCTTATGTAGAGCTCAGCGTCTACCTGAAGGCAGCAAAAAGAGCTGCAATTCTTAATGGAAAAATAGGTTTTGAGGTTTACTGGAGGCTGAAGGATCACTCTTTGGGACATAATATGTCCTGCTGCTATCAAAGAGCAATGGAAATGCACTCATCAAATTTGCTGAGATCACCTTAAGTTACAGCAATGCAACAAATTGGGATCTAAGGTATTACCTTCCTAAATCACATTTACCCATCAACCTAATGCTTACTTGTATTTTCAGGTGCCTCACATCACTCCAAAAACACTGTAGAAAGCCCGGCTGCTCCAGGGATTATAATTTTAAGCCTCATTGTCTCTACATGTCTCCATTAATTTATTTTTCTACTTGATTGTTCAATGCTTTTATCATTGATACACCTGTCTAACTGCCAGAGAATCTTGAGCTCAGGGGTTATCATGGCAGTTCTACATACGGTAGTAAATTTACTCTGCCAGTGATAAATGTAAGTGTACCTTTATATGTTTCAGATTTTTGTTTTTCAGGTGCATCAAGCATCTCCCTAAACACACCATCTGATTGCCTTTCTCTGTATCCTGATTTCACATCTCTTTCATACATTTCTTCAATTTGTCTGTGAAAAAAGGTGCCCCTCTCTATTCAGTTTGTATTCCTACAAATAAATTTCATTACTTCTAATCATCTCTATAAGGAGTCCATAAGCAGGAAAAATGTTATAAAAGGCAATGAAAGTGGAAAATATTTGTATATGTATATGAGAAATTTGCCTGTACATGTTTTTGTATCATATGTGTACAGGCAGAATAGCTGAAGCATTAGCACTTCAGGGGTATGACACCACAAGACTGCACAGAACATCTGAATCATAGGATTATCGTATTAAATATTATTGCTTCTAAAAATTCAGCTCTGTAGATAGGTGAATATTTTATGTCAGTGCATATATGTACTTATGCACTCCCACCCATGCACCCACACATTATGCCTTAAGAAACCTTATGCATGTGTAATAAAGTATGCTACATCTACAATGTAGAATTAATTTTATTATTGCTTAGATTCTCATTTAGACATCCAGCCACACTTTGACCATCCCTGCAGATAAAGAGGACTTCAGTGAATTTTTTGAAGGCCCTTTCCATCCCTAAGCATTAGGGATTTTTTTTTTTTTTCATTTTTAAACTAGCAATATTGCCCATTACACCCTTTTGTTGACACATTTCATCTATCACTCCACTGCCAGTTTACCTAGATTTGTGAGGTCCCTTTGTTGGGTGTTTTTCCCACTCTATTGCACTTCAGGTGAGCTTTACCATCATTTGAAATGCATTTGACAACATTCATAGGGCAGCTCTGCAGTCATCACTTGGCTGGCCTTTTGTCAGCATGGTGCCTTGGTATTTACCTATAGTCCTTGCTTTTCTATGGCTTGCTGTTCCCTAGTCATAATTCCCTCAACTCATGATACCTAATTTCAGTAACAGGAATCTTGACAAATGTAGTTTTTAAAAGTCAAAATAAATTGTTTCAGATTATTTTACTTTAGATATGGCTATGCTAGCATATACAATAATCTGTCAGTAGGCTGAAAACGCCACTTTCCTTTATGGCATCAAATTAATTTGTGAGTATTAGATCTCTTCCTGTTCCTATTGCTTCCTAATAACTTCCTTTAATTGCTGTTTCATCCTCTTACTCAATAGTGACACTAGACAAACTTGCTTATTATTTCCACAGTTGCTGACAGAGTCTTTGTTAGACATAGGACTGAAATTTGTAACCCTAAGGTCTGCTTCTAAAATAACACTGTGCATTTTGTTAACAACACAACCATTTTGTTCTTGTATTTCCATAGAATACTTGGTGGAACAGCAGCCAAGTTTTCTTTCAAATAAGCTGCTGCTTAATTGTACCAGCTTGTTATAACATCTCTTCTTTTGACACCTTGGTCTCACAAGGTTTCAGCCTTATTAGCTGGAAAACAGCTATTGCCAGTATTTTCTGTATTCAAAATGAACACAAGAAAATACTTTTATTTGAAGACTTCATCTACCTCCTTTACAACTTTAAAGGGACATGGATATGTCTGGGAGACAGGGAAGAGAGAAATCTAGATTCAAATCCCTGCTCTGTGCCCTTGATCCGAGGACTAGATGGTCCCAAAATACACAAATCAAAGTATCTTTGGATTTTGGCAATACCAAACAACAAAATTACCACAATTAATTATCATAATTGAAGAACACTGTTTGTAGGCAAAACCTCTGTAATTTTCTCAGTTTCTATATACTATGCATTTTTCTATACACTGATCCAAAACATAGACTGATCAAGGTTTTTACTAATAATATGTAACAGTTAAGCCAGAGGTTTTCAGGACAACTGTGAATTTAGAAGTCTAGATTTCATCTAAGTTCCCACTTCAACTGAAACCTCCTCACCTGCAATTATCATGCATCTCACTGGAATCTAGAGTACCTGAGGAAGCAAACAAAGCCAAAGGGAAGAATTGGTGCCACCACTGCTTCTGAGTGACTGATTTTTTTCTTGGACACTTCCATGAAAGAACACCTGCTTGTTGTTTGGAGAACTAGCTGTCCTGGCTTCTCTGAAAGCTTCCTCCAGGAGGGGGCTCACAGGTGTGAAGGCATCTCTAGTCAGCCCAAAATAACTCTGCCTGGAGGGAAGCAGATCTAAAGCTCTTTAAGTCTCTGTTGCTACCTAGACAGCTCTTGTTTTCGCCTTTACAGGTTCTGTTCTGTGGTGCTAATTTTCCTCACACATTGTAGAAAAAGCAGATCCACCTCCTTAAGAAAAGCCTTACTGGGTGAAAGAACACCTTGTAAATCCTCCTTATGACTGCAGACTGAACTATTTATTACTGTTTAAGCATATAGATTACATCCAACTATGTATCTTCAGCTCTCTCCCCTTGCTCCTGCTAAGTCCTGGCAAGATCCCACACTAAACCTGCCAATGATTTTCTTAAGGCAATAACACTTTTGCTAACTTGGAATTTGATGTCTATTTCTCTCCCTTTCTTCACCTCACAGCATTAGCACTGTTGCTAACTTGGGAGACTGTGTGCCTAATAAAGTTTTGTAAACTTGCAGTGCAGCTGCCAACTAGAGATCTGCTTCATGTCTGCAGGTGAGTGGCTGCAGCTGCTGAAGGATATAAGCATAAGGAGGAAGGGTCAGCCCAAAGCACTAAGGAGGATTTCTGCAATCAGAGAAGAGGAAGCTGGTGTTCTGGATGGAGAAGGACCAGCAGGAGTTTCTCTAGAGATAGTGGAGCAAGGCCCAGGACTAGACTAGCAAGGAATAAAGAAAAGTTTGATCTGGGTGGACTGCACTACTTGTTAAAAGATTAAAATTGCAAGAAACCTGAAATCTCTTACTTAGTCAGCCCTTCTCCTGTGGGAAGAAGGACTCAATAAAGACTAGGAAATTCAAGGCTCAATCCTATCCTTTTGTTGACTCTTAGTTCCTATTGACAGTTGTTTCGGGTTTCAGGGCATGGCAGTTTGGTCAGTTGTTCTTCTGTACCCTCTTTCTTTGAAACTTTAAACAAAAATGAACAAAACCTCATTAAAAAAGTCAATTAATCAAAGCAAGGCAGAGGAATAGCTCCATTAAACTGTGCAAGACTCAGGACAGGCATATTTGCATGAATATTCATTGCAAACTCTCCTGCTACCTCAGTCTGACAATCCCTGTTTATTCAAAAGCAAAGTTATAAGCTACTAGATAAACTAATGAAAGGATTTGCTCTACAGATTTGTCATATATTGTTCATGAAGTTGGACATTTACTCTATTCCTTTGAGTCATTTCATACCAAAATGGAGCTCTAGCCTAGCGTTTCATTAGATTCATAAGCAATACAGACTGAAATAAATGAATAAAGGCAGAAAAGTATTGAATTTTTTGCAGGCAACTTTCCAATTGGAATGTTTTTCATGTCTGTTCAGAATTCAAATGTTTCTTGTGTTTTACCAATGTGTAATGTGAATCTACACATATTTCAACTCATTTCATGGAGCAGTGACTCTAGAAAGTTGCCTGGATACATAAGATGACTTAAGGTAATAGAAGGAAAGTCATAGTCACTCTTAATTTCACAGAGCAACTATAGCAGCAGGAATTGCAGTTACCAGCAAATAACACAGTGGCCTGAAGGTGAACATATGGTATTTGTCATACTGCTCAGCTATGAAACTTGCCAATATGGCCATAGGAGGGAAAAAAACCCAAAACAAAAGAAACCATGTCAGTGGAGTATATTACTAATTTGATGCAAGTAAACCATGTTATCAAAGACTGGAAGTTAAATTAAAATATGAGTGTAGAAAATTCTGAAACATTTAAAATGAAAACAGTCTCTCCTTTTATTGCAGAATGCCATGTGATTGCTCATGGTAAGAAATTGAAATAATTGAAATTTAGAAAGTTTAATTATACCCCTGTGCAGCAAATAAGAATTTTTATCTCATTGTACTCATATGAAGGATGGTGTGGGCGAGCATATGGATCTTAGAGATGATTAAATTAGTGACTAATTTACTGCAAAAAGACAAGAAAACAGACATGTAAATAAAAGTTGGAAACAAAAAATGTAATTTCTTTTACAGATATGACTAAAAATAGAACATACAAAAAATTTGATATTTTAGATAAACAAAGTAAGGCTTATATTTAACATAAATTCCCTTATATTTTAGCAAAACTTGCACCTGATTAAATAAGGATGGTGGATCTTGCTTCTCTGCTAATGAAATCTATGACTAACAGATGGGTGGCTGTGCTTGAAGTATCAATTTTCACTCACTGTGAGATTTTGAGGGGTCAGCCACTCTGATCTTGGGAGGATGATAACAGATATCTGCATTTGATGGTTGGGCATTGGAACAGGCTCCCCAGCAAGGTGGTCTCAGCACTGGCCTGACAGAGTTCAAAAAGCACTTGGACAATGCTCTCAGAGACAAGTGTGACTTGCAGGCATTGTCCTGTGCAGGGCCAGGACTTGGTGGTCTTTGGGGATCCCTTCCAACTCAGCATCCTCTATGACTGCCATAATAATGCTCCTTTCTTGTAAGGATAGAATTTACCTTTTCAGAACACGTAGAAGCTACTGTGACAGAGGCACTTTAGAAGATGTGCCAAAAATTTGGGTCCAAAAGTTTTATGTGAGCTGGAAGGAACAAGTTTTCAAAAGTGCTCAGTTGGCAATAATTTCCCTTCGAGAGACAGCTGATGAGAGCTCAGCACTGTCAGAAAGAGGTTACTTACTTAAGCATGTATGTTGGAAAGTTTCCCTCAAGTGCATGGGATTGCAAAAATGAAAATATCTTGCTTCGTTAAATCAAAGTCATGGTGAAAATAACACTGACTGAAATGGTTAACTGATTCATCCGTATAATTGATATAATTTACTTCCACAAGACCTTATTGAGGCTAAGGGTCAAGTACAATGTGCTGTACACAGTTTAAAAACACTTATTGGTTATGAATGATGGTGTAATTCAGGCTGGGAGGTACCTTGGTCTCCAGTCCACCTCCTGGCCAAAAGCAGGGCCAGGGCTGGAGCCAGAGCAGGAGCTCATGGCTTGGACCAGCTGGGGCTTGGAACCCCCTGAGGATGGAGATGGCACAGATACTCAGGGTGATGTGCTGCACTGCCTCACCCAGAGGAAGAAGTTTCTGTTTATCCACAGCCTGAAATTCTCCTTTCAACTTATTCCTGATGCCTCTTGTCCTCAGGTTCAGTGAGGAACCTGGCTCCATCTCCTGCTCGTAGGTACTGTCAGGTGTCTCTCAGGTGCCCACAAAGCCCTTCTCACTTCCTGAAGTGGGGCCTGTGCTTGAAAAAGCCAAATCTCTGCTGACATCAGTAATGCAGACAGCTGAAGCCCCTTCCCCAAGGTGTCAGGATCCAGGAGCTCTCCTGGCCGTGGCAGAGGTGCCCGTGCAGAGCAGCACTCCCGGGACCGGCCCAAGCCCCACCAGCAGCCAGGCCAGGAGAGAGGGGCCTCTGTCCCTGTGGAAGGGGGATCTGCCTCTGCCATGCCTCAGTCCTCCTCCTGCTGCTGCCCTGAGTCTTGGGATGCCTCCCTGGGCACAGCTCTCTGTCCCCACTGCTCTGTCCCCACAGCTCTGTCCCCACAGCTCTGTCCCCAGAGCTCTCTGTCCCCAGAGCTCTCTGTCCCCATATCTCTGTTCCCACAGCTCTCTGTCCCCACAGCTCTCTGTGCCACAGCTCTCTGTCCCCACAGCTCTCTGTGCCCACCTGCCATGGGGCACTCACACTCCCTGCAGCCTCTGGATGGAGGCACAGCCCCCTGCCTTTTCCAGGAGTTGGGAACTCCAATCTTCCCTGCCACAGGAGACCCTACGTGCCCCACAGCACCCACCTGGACCCTTCTCTCTGCTCGGGTCTTGGGAGGGGCCTCTCAACCTCTCCTCACGAGATGTTAAACAAGGCCTCCAGCTCAGCATTGAAGGAACATAGACAACCAGACTTCATTCTGCACGGCACCATTTAGTATGACCTTATATTCTGGAAATCATCAAATCGGTCATGGTTAGATAACCTCTCTCCCCTCTTCAGTGTGGGCTGGATCTTGACAGCAGAGTTACTAGGGTTTAGTGGGGAAAACTGTCTGAAATAGTCCAAGAGATCCAGCTTTTATCTACTGATCTTATGTTGGTCTTTGGGCAAGCTAACATCTTAGCTCTGTGTTGAGACAAGTTCCCAGCTGGTGCTGGCTGGCAGGACTCCAGTACAAGTCCCTGTCCCTGAAGGTAATTAAAAGATGTGTGGATGTGGCACTTAAGGACATGGTTTAGTGGTGAACTTGGCAGTGCTAGGTTAGCAGTTGGACTCGATGACCTTAGAGGTCTTTTTCAACCTAAATATTTCTACGTTTCTATTTCCTCAACTGCTCCTAGGATCAGACCTCCTGCTCTCCTCCTCCTCCCAGGGACAGGCACAGCCATCAGCAATGTCACCTCTACCTCCGGGGATATGTCAGAGGCCATGGGATCTGGGCTGTGGCCAGAGCATCCCCTGTCCTTCAGCATGGCCCTCCACCCTGGCAGCCTTGCAGCATGACTTGCTCACCCAGTGCCACCTCTGCAGCTAAGCTTTAAACTGGTTTGGCTAAACCCCGATAATTTTGGGTATGAACTCTAGTAAACTGGTTTAAATTCAGCCTGCAGTGACTCAGCTGGCATTCATAAACACTAGTGTAACAAAAAACTAATTTTAAATCCGTCATCGTGTGTAGAGTTGCATCAGTTTAATCAGAGCGGCTTCCAGGCAGAGTTAAGCTAAGCTGGCTCTGCTTGGTTACAGCAGAGCCTAGGTCTGGAAAAGCTGATGTGCAGATACAAGTAAGACCGTCAGTTATAATTATAAAGTACTCCAGCTCGGGTATCTTCATGCTGCAGGGTATAAATTAATCACCCACTGCCACGCCAAACAAGCCTTTCTTCATGTGCTTTTGGGGGAGTTAATGAATGCTTCCCTCCAAAACACCTGCTGCCATCCAGGCTTGGGGCCTGCTGTCCTCTCAGGAAGGCTTGTGAGCTGGACAGAACACTACCCACATCCATAAAATAATTATCATTCTCAAGAAAAACACAGTGATGTTATCATTAAATTGGGACCAAATCCAAGGTAATAGAGAGCATGGAACAAGCGGTCCCCTTCCCCTGGATCAGATGCCTTTCTTGGCATTAATTGGGAGTGCGTCAGCAGGGGAGGTTACTCTGTTAGCTAAATGAATAACGTTACTGAAGTTTCTCAGGTTGTCTGTGCCAAATCTGTGTTTAATCGGCCTAACTTGGAAAGGCTATAAAGGATCATTTTATTAATCTCTAAGGTCAGGAACTTAGCAAGATTTTGAATTATTAAAGAAACGGGCTGATAATTGGGGCAGGAGGCAGAGTCACACTCACCTTTGAAATCACAACATCAGCAAAATTTTCTTGAGCCCTATTACTGGATTCAAAGAGACTGAGACATGCATTTAGACAGGAGAATTTAATTTTCTGTTGAATGATTTAAAATATAGTATTAAAATCCATGTGCATGTTTTAGCATGCATGTTTTAGCAATTTGCTGAATTCAGTTGTCCATGCTACTTTCATTGCTTAAGAGACATGGATACAGCACTGTAACCAGACATTTAACGTTTCCTGACTTCCATTAAATGGAAATCGTTAAACATGAAGCCATACCGACTTGAACAATTGTACTGAGCTATAAAACATGACTTTGAGAGTTTGGCCTGAGAACACTTCAGGGATGCAGGCAGAGAAGAGAGAGTGGATGAGCTCTCCTGTTGAGACTACCTCTTGGCAGCATGAGTGACCTCATTTCTGCATTGCCACAAGCTTCCTTCTCCTCATGAGGATGAGCTGTCTATCCTGTGTATGGTTCCTCTGGACAGGAGGCAAGCTGCAAGACTTCTTGACCTTTTTTCACTAGCTGCCCGTCTCACTTCTTAGTGTCCCTTTTGTGGCTGTGCAATTAACAAGGAGTTTATTCTAGGCAGTGTCCATCCTGAAAAATGTAAGCACTGTGGGTTCAATTCCCTTTCCATTTCTCTAAGGATCTGAACTCCAAACAGATGGGAAGATGTGGATCATACACCACAGATACAACAGAATGATAAAATGAAGCAACATCCCCTGAAGATCTGATCTAGTCCTCAGGCTCGTTGGGATAAAATTTCTATGGTTTAAACCAAATTTTAACACCACATTATTGCTGCAACCTCAGTTCCACAGCTTGGAGATATGGGTTGTTCTAGTTCACCTTATCAGTGGGGAGTGAAATTCACTGCAGCTCTGCTCACAGCAACAATGCAGCTATGGCTGACAGGAATTCTCACAGCATAATAACCCAGGCATTTAACTAAAACATTGTAACATCAATCACCTAGTGTCATTAAAATCCAGTATCGTTTGAGTAGCTCAAAGTGATAATGTCTGAAATGCTGTAAGATTTCTTTCCTTCCCTTATCTCCATGCGCCTATAGCTGAAATTGCAATCCAGTTGTATGAAAAGGAAAAAATATTATATTCCTATAGTGCTTGCTGACCTAATACCAGTGTTATCATATTGGATGTGAAACCATGCATCCAGACTTAATTTTGTTTTAATAAGAGTGAAACACTTGCTAGGTACTTTCTTCTACTCAAGAATTAAATTGTACAGAAGGGATATATATCTCCTAATAAACTCTTTTTTCATTTTTCCATTGCCTCTTCTTTCTTAGTATCAGCCTTTGAAAAATGCTTTAATAGTTCTCTGAATGAGAATGCTCTTTTTTTTTCCATTGCCTGAGTTCTTTCCTTCATATAAATCAAGACGTTTGGAAAGGCAATATGCTTTCAGATTATTAGAAAATAGTTACATTATTGTTTTTGAAAAGGCCAGCAGCCACGAAACATTATTAAATGCCTTTCTGAATATATTTAATATTCAATTAGAAGGCATAAGACATGGTTCAAATAAGAAATAAGGATGGGTAGACTCCTTTGGGAAATACCATCTCCCAAGATTTTAAGCCATAAGGGCAATAAGCCACTGGAATATGATTCCAAAGGACATAAGCAGCATTTTATTGTCTGGAGACTCTAAATCTAGACTGGAAACAAAACCCTAGCCACTCACTTTGGCAGGGATAGGATTTCACTCTGAATATTTTCTGAACTCAGTATCGAACAAAGGTGCTTGGACTTGCCATGGTTTTCATGAAAAGACTGGGGGGCATTTTAGGGTCTGTTTTGTGTAGGTTGGAGTTGATGTTCCAAGTGGATGAAATAGTGCTTTTAAAACCTCTGAAGAATTCCACAAGTATTAAATTTAATCTTCTAAAATATGTGTATTTTCTATCTGGGAGAACATGGTGCTTTACAGCTATTGATAAACTAAGTTTTAGCAGTCCTTTGAGATGAGTAACCATGCGCTTCCTACAGATGCATAAATTGAGGCACACAACATTGAAGTAATTTTCCAAGAGCCACAGAAAAAAATAAAAATATCATTTTCCTGTGATTCCTCTGCACCACTTCCAGCCTGACCATATACTTGACTGTCAGCAGTGATACCTACCTTTCAGTCCACTGGTGAGACACATAAGATACATCCCTGTGACACACAAAAAGAAAATTAAGCTACAACAGGATGTGGGGAAAGGGATGTCGTGTTTTGGCCAACATGCATTCCTCTGCTTACTGTTCTCCAGGTTACTTGGCCAGATAATGGAAAAAGGGATAAAATCACACTAGAAAAAAAAACACTTACTTTGAAAACTAGAGGCTAAGTGAGAACAGACTAGAAGGGACAATGTTTGACAATAGTCTTGAAACAAGGTTTCCTACTTCTAGCAAGGCAATAATGTAAACATGTGAAAAAGACTGACATGATGTCATTTTTGATCCCACAAACATGAGAGAAAAACAGAGATGGCACTTTGATGAGAAATCTGTAGAAATTATATTGTTGATTTGTCTCTGATGATTTCTGGTTACTAATATTTTAAAACAGCAAATGCAAAAAGACATGTTTAGCTTTATACAGGTATAATTAACTGGTCATAATTGCTTTTGATTTTCATTCATCAGCACTTATACTTCTTAGCAATACACTTGACCTGAAGTACAATGTCCATAAACAGGGTTTACTCAGCAGTTGACCTGTATCATCTCCTTGCTAAGAAATTATGGGTTGGAATAATATCCTGAGCTGTTCATTTTTACAATGTCCCTGACCATGGCTCTGAAAGGTTTTAAAAATTCATTTACAGCTCAGGAATGAGTCACTGCAGTCCTTCATTATATATGGAGAAAAAACGTCTAATGACTTCCACTGGGATGATACTGTGTTCCAGTAGAAGGACTGTAAAATCTATTCCTGCTTATGGCACTTCTGTTTTTTAACTCCTGCCTTTCTTGCCTCAAAGAACATAAAAAAATTCCTAAGAGGCACTTAAGCATTTTTTGTATCCATAGCAGCCAAAGGAAACTCATTTTAAACACTTTCAGAAAACACTTTATGGGAAAAAAAATTTCAAGCTGTAGAGGAAAAAACCCACCTAAAATACCCTACAAAAGAAAGCCAATTTATTTATTAAAACAACAACAACAAAATCAAGCAAACATTTCTGCAGAAATCATAAAATAAACACCCACAAATCTTAAGCTTCTTGTTTGTTTCTTGTACATGTAATAGCTACTTTAACCTTTTATTTTAAGAATGATGTAAATTATTGTTGGATGTATACTAGTTAAATATAAATATATCAAAAGATACCCATGGTAACTGTCAGTAACTATAACTCTGTTATCTGTATTTGACTCAGCATCCTGGTACTTATACTTACATGGTTTCAAAAATGCAAGCATGTATTTTCAATGATTCCATCATTCTCTTTTAGTTATTTTAACCATGAATTCATGTTTAACATAAATAAATGGCTGCTTTGAAAAAGGAAGAAAAGGAATAAGGTACTTATTTCTTGTTTGGTATAACTGCTTTCATTTCAGCATGTATTCAGTTATTATTTGGTAAGTATTTAGTCATGCAACAAATCTGGCTTCACCTTTCAGATTTCCTCCATGGCTGTTTCTGTTTCTCTGTCCTGGTCTCAGATTTGTACATGGTAAGCACTTTGAGGAAGGAAGTTTTTTATGGCTAATGAAGTGATTGCTGGTATTTTGATGACCTGTAAGGCCTCAATTGGTAGAGAAACTAAAAATCTGGTATAATGCTCTTGTGACTTTGCCAATTGCTGCAGTAAAGGAGGCTGGTCACTCACAACAGCTTTGACGTGAAAAAGGACTATTAAAACTTGTCCATATACATGTTTCAGGCTAAAACTTAGGCAGATATTTCCAGTTACTCCCCATGTAACAGGAATGAAGGAAATTCCAATTCATTTTTAGGTGAGGAAGAGCAGTGCATTATCTGAAAAGTGGTTCTTGTTGATTAATAATTGCATAGGTGGCTATGTGCACAAAAGACTAAGTGGCAGAGGAGACAGTTTTGTTATTTCAAATTTTGGCATTGGAAGAAAAGTACTGTATTTTAAAGACTGGGTGAACAGATTGCTCATAAATTGGGAGCATGCTTCCAGGGACTAGAATCAGACATGTGCCTAAAACAACAGGGAATAAGGATATTATCTCTACATATAGGTTTTTTTTTTCCTTCGTGTAGAGCAGAGCAGTGAAGACTCGGGCGAAGTGCATGTAACTTATTACTAATTCCCAAAGAAAAAAGTCTGCTGTTCAGGCAATCACAAGAAGAGGGAATAGCCTGTGCTACTTAATAATAGTGGTTGTAGAAAACATGTCTTTTTTTCTACATTTAGCAAGGGGAGGAATAAATTAAATCAATTCAAAAAGGAATTAGACAGTATTTTGTATGAATAATTCAAGCAAATTGCCTAAGCCTTGTTATGTGTTAATGGAGCTTTAAGTTTATGGACATCTAAAACCAGTCAGACACTGCAGGAAATCTAGCCAGAGAGATAAAACCTTGTTTGCACTGTGTGCTTCCATAGGTGACACAGAGCACTCCTAGAAACAAGGGAGGATGATGCAGTATGAGGGTGCTGGTGCAGCTGGAAACAAAATAATAAATGTGCCTGCTCCCCTAGAGAGCCGTGATGGGATAATGGGACTATTGTTACAGACTGTGTGCCCTTGATGCTGGCGTGGTTCCTTTTAAAGCAAGGGGAAATCCATGAAACAATTGTGTTCATTTCACTAGAAGGATGGGTCTAATTCTGAACCTCTGACAGCTGTCTTAGAATACCCTTTGATTTATACTGGGACAAACTAAGGCATTTCACTTGGATTCTATCCAGCTTCGCTTCTGCCTATCCTGGAATATTTGTTACTAGTAAGTGCATCAAGCTCCAGCTGTGTCAAATAAGAAACTTCAACTACCTACTACCACAACAGCTATATCTGTTTGTGCCATGGTACAGACCAGAGTGGGGACAGAGCAATTCCAGCTGAAGGATTTGGTTATTTAACAACCTCACAGTACAGGCAAATTACTGAAATGCTGTAACAGCTTGCCCTTTCAGGGAGCCTTTCTGCCACAGGCAACCCTCACAAGTGCACATTTCTTTCACTTCCACATGATCTCACTAACATTTGGTTCCTTTTCTTCTCTTCCCTCTCTCCAAAAACAAAGCAAAACAAATAAACTAGAAAAAAGCCTTTAAGCCTTGCAAAGGATGCTAAACTAAGGTTGCTTTAAGGTTGCTATGTATGTAGCTGCTGATGGCATATGGAAGGTTCAAAGATGCTACAGAGAGAACTGCTGGCACTAAAACTGACTACTTTAAAATATGCCATACCATGATCATTACCTGTGGTACAGCAAAAAGCTGCAATCTGTCTAACTCAGGTAGGGCTCTTCATTTTCTTGTGTATCAGTCCAGCAAATTAAGCATCTGCTCTCTCACTTCCTAGTCCAGCAGTCTAAGCTCAGTATTCTGAGCTGGCAGCCTGGTGCTACTAAAGTTAAAGCATGGCTACAACATGTAGTGAGGTGTTTATACTGAATTATATGGACTCATCTTATAGGGCTTCAAATGCTCCTTCTGGGGCTTCCCTCCAACCACAGCCTTTTGCACACTATCACCATAGGGGAAAAAAAAAAAGTGACTTGTGCATCTCCCTGTATTCTCCCAAATGCCCTCCCCCATCTCTGACTAGGGATTCCTGAGCTAAGGACAGAGCTCCTCTTCAAGAGGAGCCAAGCTAAGCACAGCCTCCTCTTCAAGTCACTCACTCCTCTCTCCCCTTCCAATTCCAGTACAAATGTCTCTGCCATTGGGCAAAGTTATCTCCCCACACCATGGACAAGGACAGGGAAGGGATTTTGCTTCTCTTCTTTAAGCACTGAGATTTATTTTGGCTTTTTTGTGGCTGTGCTTTGAGCTGGCTCATAGTTAAATCATGGCTTGATAGCATGCACTGCATCTAAGTTGGGGCTGAAGGAGTGACCAGCAAAGGGAGAAAAGGGTCACCACACAATTATATTCTATACAATCAACTGATGTCATCTTTGTCCTCTTTGTGATCAGAGCAAAGAAAATTAGATCTGGATCTCCTTAATTCTTTGCCTGGCTTTGGGTTTTTTGGTGGTTTTTGGTTGGTTGGTTGATTTTGTTTTGTTTTGGGTTTGGTTTTGGTTTTTTTTGTTTGTTTGTTTTTTCCTGGTTTGCTGTTTGGGTTTCCCTGTTAGAGACAGGTCAGATAATCTCCAAATAAGCAGCCTTACATCATCGTTTACAAGAATATGCTTTCTCATGTTGGAGCCAGGTTTCCATTTGCACCAGCTCACTGCTGTCTTTCTAGGCAGCTGAACTCCAGTATACATGAGAAGGACACCTTCAAGGGGCTCTGTGGTGCAGGGTTGCCCGATGTCATGGATACAGGCACTAGGATGGAAAGCAGGGAACTTTGCCTATATTTACCATATTTTGGCAACTATCATCTTGTTTCAGGGCATCATGTGCAAAGGAAGCAAAACACATTTGAGCCTGGAGCCCAGGAATGATTGTGATTAGAATTAATAGTGAAGAGTCTGAAGACCCTGAGAGAAAGAGGTATAAAGAGAAGAGGAGGGGTGGGTGATCCTAGGTCAGAAACTGGGGCAGCAAAATGGGAGAAGACAAGGCTTAAGGTGGTGAAGGAGAGAACAGGGAAACAACTGGGAGCAAAGGTATGAGTGAATGGGGACTGGGGCACTGGGGATGGGGAGGGATGCATCCTAGCTGTGTAGAGACTGTGACCAGATCACAGAGCTGGGACCTAGTGATGAAGTTGGGAATAAGGAAAAGGACATAGGAGGGACAAAAATGCAGAAGGGGAAAATTTCTCTGCACTGAAAATATTTTCAATCTATGTATATAGTTTAAAAGAACCAAAAACCTGTGTCCCATAAAGTTTTCTATGCTTTGACCAGCTTTTTAGATTCTACTCAGCTGAAAGTCAAGGCCTGAGTATTCAATTTCCATTGTGTTTTGCTGTTTTTGCACTGCTCCAGACATAGCATGGGGGTGACACCTCTGTTTGCAGGGGAAGGTGAGGGCTCACAAAATCTTGCCTCTGGCTGCCTGCTTGACACACATCAGTGCTGGAAGGAGCACCTCTTTTGCTTTGCCCTCAGACTGCCTGAGTACTTATCCTGGGTTGTTTGAAGAAGATGCCACAACAGATAACAGTCACTGATCTTTGAGATTCAGGGATAGACAGTGCCCAAAATATCTGATATTAAGGTGTGTGCAAGTGCAGTTTTATTCAAGGAAAGAGTGCCTTCTGAATGCAGGATAAATACTGATAAAAATCAAATAAAACAGGATGATGAAAAGTCTGTAATAGGCAGTAGATAGAACAGCAGAAAGACACACAGGATTTCTTGACCAGTGCTCTTTTTAGTGATATGAGTCCAAGCCAGATTCCCTTTCAATGCCACACATATCTATTGAAGTCCAAGCAACAGACTTAATTGCAGCAGGAAACTGTTTTTAAAAGCATGTCTGTAAAGAATGGGGGAATGCATATGGCACATATGTGCCTCGACAGTTTTGCTAAATAAACCATGAATTTTGACAAGTGTGTATCTGTAAGTTTGCCATGGAAATAAGATTGTATAACATCACAGCTGAAACAAAAGTTCAGCCTCTGAAAACTGTGGGGGCGTGCTGCTAAAATGTTTGTTCGAATGTTAGCTGACTAGTTTCATAACTCCCGTGCATGTAGTTAATGCTCTTTTAGACAATACATGGAAAGGATGGATGTCAGAGCTGCTTAATAAAAGCATTAAAATTGTTATAGCTAATAGCCAGATCTCAATTTCAGTGTTTCATGAAATGATAAAGGTTTCTTGTACTAAAATATTTTAAGATATGAGCCTTCTCAGTTTGTTTATACAGAATTCTATAAAGTGGAGGTCTGGAAAAATGTTTGGTTCCCTGCTTAATGAGGAAATTACACTTGTGGGGATATTAATTTCATTCGTAGAATCTGTTTAGTTTGACAAACCAGTAAGGAATGGGCTGTAAAAGCTTTCTCTTTCAGTTTGCCAATATAGAGCCATTACTCTGATGCCAAAAGAAGGAATTGCAGTGAAGAGGAGTTGTTACTATTAGTGAACCCATGATTCAGCTCAGGAGTCTCATCCAGAACCCAGTGAATATGTTCTCACTCCATAAACCACTGGCATGTTTGGCAATGCATCAGCTGTCCCCTCAACCAACACCAAGAATTAAGTAGGTGTAAAAGCACATCTCCAAGAGGCTTCTAGAAGTGGTAGTTCTGGCACAGGTATGATATGCTTCATGGGAGAAACAAATTGCCATCAGCCATAAGGTGTGGACATCTTTGACCAAAAGATAAACAGCAGAGTGAGGGTTCAGAGCAGCTTTTGCTGCACTGAGCACTATAAGCCACATGCACTGACTTTGCAAATCAGTCATTCCGAGTCAACCAATCTTGACCTGCATTCAGGGGATGCAAAACCCAAATTAACAAAACAAACCTTTCCAAATTTGACCTAAATTTAAAAATCATTTGGGGTCATTCTCAGTCTTCACTGAAGGTCTGTTTTGTAATTCACCCAAATTGGCTTATCCCAGTTTCTGATGGTATTGATGCTATTGTTTCTGATGCATGACCACAGCACCTTTTCCAGGTGGGTTTGGCTGCCCCTGGCTGTAGGGGGCTTTTGTACATGGTTCGACTTCAGCATAGGGCAAAAGCAAAGTGAGCCTGCCCCAGGGATATACCCCAGGAATGAGCACTCCAGCATGCTGCAGGTTTGCTCTGTCCCAAAAGGAGAACTGGCTGGGGCAGGGGGAGTGGTCATGCAGGTATGTGCCTGCACACTCGTGTTTGTATGTGCACGTTGTTGGAAGACAGGCCCTTTAAGCTGCAGCCCTGGAGGAAGGCTATTGCTCAAGGAGCAAAGGTGTCTATTGGTCTGATTCACTAGCCATAAAATGTCCCAGGAACTGTATAAGGGCTGCCTTGCCAAGTGTTTTCAGGTTAGCAGGATTTCTCCAGGGAAGATGATCTAGAAATTGCCGTGGCATCTTTAATTGTTTATAAGAAAATTGCTTATTAGGACTCTATTAATGATAGTGCTCCTTATAATAAGAAGCAAGAAATATGTAAGACACAGTCTACACCTCAATTCAGTCCCCCTAGATTGTTCCAAAATGCTACTGGAATTGCTTGGATTATACTGAGCTGGGGACCTGATTGTGCTTTTATTTTGTGCCTGACAGATTTTGTCTGGCATACACATATGTCACAAGCTCAAACTAACACACTACGTGTGACTGAAGTCAGGCACACAAATGACCAAGATGTGCACAAAAGCATTTTTGCACAGACATAGATCACTGTGCCTTGGCTTTTACAGGTGTCCCATGAAACATCTGTCAGGCCACATGCAGTAAAGAGCTGCCAGGGATGGACATGGCATGGTGGGCTGAAGTATGGGTACCACCTTGTTGCTTTCTGCTCCTGTGGCTTGGTTGAAGATAAAATTAAACAGGAATCTCACTGACACAAAGCTTTGACAAACCCTTGATGTTCATCTCTGGCTACACTCCTTACACTGCTATACTCTACAGCAGGGTGATGGGTTTGCAAGGTTGAGGCATCAGACTCATACAGCAAATACAGAGCCTCTTAGTAGGAAATCTGAAATCACCAAATGGAAGAGATCCTGTTACAATAGATTGTCTCCCCCAAAGCCATGACACTTGATCTATTAAATCATGGAAATCACAAACACTGCAGTTTCAGTGCACTGGGAGGATCGTATTAAACTCAGTCAGCAATTATTGGTAATATGGGATAAAAATCTTTACTCCAAAAGTAAGCTTTAAAAGGTCATAATGTAATCGCTGCCACTGATGGTCTCTGCAGTGGCTGTTAGTCTGATTGCATAGCAGCAGAGAAGAAATGTAGATGCATAAATTGAATGCAAACCCTAAACTGCTATTTCTGTCACAGTGTTACTGGCAAAATTATAGATGCAGCACACATCATCTTTCTTCCCATTTGCTAGATTTAATAAATTTACCTTTATTCTTCACAAAATTTCCTCTTTATTGTTGTTCTGTGAATGCTCATTATGAGAAAGCACAGAAATGCCAAATGAGGCAGGAGAAGTAGGAAGTGCATGAATGAGACAGTGGGAGATTCATACAAGTTTTCCAGGCCCTTTGTGTTGCTCACAGAAAATGTAATTCGTGAGTTAAAGCTGCATTGCCAGATTAGATCTGGAGCTGGACATGGTGGCATCTTCCACTGCAATGAGATACAGAACAGAGACATTTGGAGCTGATTTGGGTGGTGCTGGGTTTGCACCCTGACGGGTGTTACAAGCTGCCAGCTTGCACCAGTGTTGACAGTCCCTGGCTCCCTTACATCAACAACTTCAACACTAGAGGCATTTTTTGTACCATTTCTTCATCCAGGGGGCATTCTCTGCTCAGTCACATCTGTAATTACCTTCCCAAGGGAGGCCTGAATCCCTTGCATCTCACCACTTCCCAAGACAACTGGCAGAACAGATTTTATCTTTTCTTGGCTGCTTCCAGGATCCTGCTCCCGTTCCATAGCCTGCTTATGCACAGTGGTCAGCAGAGTTAATCCTAGCCCATTTTTAAGGCAGTGCAGTTAAACTTCATCAAAGTCTCTGGCAGATGCCCTCATTTACACTTTAAAAAGTCTCAGGGTAATTTAGTGCTTAGACTACAAGTTTTGAGGTAACATGTTATTGCATGTCAGCTCCTATATAAGCATCTGCATGTGCTCTCTGCCCTACCACCACTCTGGTTTGAATGACTTCACTTTTGCTATATATTAATAACCATTAACAATTACTGCAGATCCCTCATACATAATAATTTGCAACATAATAGCTTCTACTGCACCACTTAGTTTCTATCACTTTGAAAATAATTTCTGCTTAATTGAGTTAAGGTCAACTCTTATCAAGAGCGCTGGTGCAGTGACTAAATGCAGTTCAGCTTATTTACTCTTAACCCATATTTTAACATTTCTGAGTGTTAGCATACAAGAAGGAGATTTTTCATACAGGAAGCAAACAATTAGGAACATCCTGAGCAGCACAGCTGCTTATCTTCACTGTAGGTTGTGATGTGATGCTATACCTCTGAGTATGCCCAGTCCCACAGAAACAAAAAAGGTCTCCTCTACCTGGCAAAATGACTTCTTATTGTAAAATCATCAGTAAGTTACTTCTAGTAATGGATTTACAATTTTCTCATGTGCTTCTTGAATGGCTGTAATTCATTTAATAAAAGGGCAAATTTTAGTTATCAAAAGGTTCTCAGTGGATTCTGAATTAAGTGACTGAGAGGCAAAATTAATCAGAATTTTTCTCCAGCTAAAAGAATAAAGTAATCTCTTGCTTGTACACATTTGCTATAGAGGCTACCAGGATCACCTCAGGCCTTTATTTTCTTAAAAGCTAATAATATCAAACTGAGTGAAAATTAGTAAGTCATGAATACCAGGGCTTGTGTAGAGCTGTCTATCCTATTTAAGTGATTTTAAACAATTAAAGTTTGCAGCCTTAGAGCTACTCCTCTGTTTCATTTTAGTCCTGAACACCATAGCAATCTACCTGACCATAGGAAAGGATGTCAGGTCCTGTTTCTACCATCTTGTCACTGTGCCCTGCCTGCCACAACAAACGCACAAGCAGTCTCTTCTTTGAAAAGAAAATACTGCATGGGATTGAAGTAGGCATCAGCACACTAACCATGGTAGCAGAACCCAAATGCCACAAGTTCTGAGTAGCCCTCATTCCTGCAGCTTCCAAACCAGGCTCAATATCTCTGCAGCACAAGCTGGGCTTGCAGCAAAATGCAGCCTCTCAGACAAACCCCAGCTGGTTAATGTAACCACCAGTGCTCTGCGGAAAGATGAGACAATTCCTGTATTGACCCAAACCCAAAGCACACAAATCTAAGGTGACCTTCAGCTTTAGATGAGCAGAAGTTGCAGAGCAACTATAAAGAGCAAAACATAAAATGCTCCTTGCTGCCTCTCAGCCTTCTTCCCTGCAGTCCTAGCCATAGCTGTGCCAAAATGTCTCCCTTTCCTCCAAGAGCTGCTGCCTGAGCCCCAGGCACCCCTTCTGCCAGCACAGAAACCACCCCACAGCCCCTTGGGAGGGCACAGACCATCTCACCACATGCCTTCCCCTCTCCCACCTTCTTTCCTGACCTCCTGTTGCCCATCAGCCATGGCTGGGCACCCGACCCCAAACTTAAGGGCCTTACACAATTGCACAAGAAACTCCGCTTCAAACTAGCTGTGCAGTAGCTAATTACTGCTGATGGGTGAGGACTATTACTGGTGGGGTTCAGAATGCACATTCTACCTCCTCAAATAAAATGGTGCTCATCCTGCAACTGTGATCACAAGTCTGTCATACTTGTGACAGAACATTGCAAGGTGAAGCTCTTTTTGCTTTAGGCATTTTATAGCACCTGCCCCAAAGTGAGAAAGAAAATGGTTAAATAAGCTCCATAAGTTCTTATTACCAAATGCAAGTCTGCACAGCATTTGAAATACAGCTGGGGTCACTACAGTTCTGAGGTGTTTAATCAAGAGGAGTTGCTGGTTTTTTCTCCCTCAATTAATGTATCATATTATAACATAAGCTATTAGAGTACCTGCCTCAATTCTGGAGGAAGCCATAGACAGATCCAAACCTCTGATTAGAGCCTGAAAGTTTGTGTAGAATTTAATAGGAATTGAAGGTACATAGCACTTCTACTATGTTTACCTGATACTGCTATCTATATGTCTACCTGTCATACCTAATAGCTTGTGAATCTGATGGCCAATTTCAAGGTTATTTGACAGAGCTGCAGAAGAATAAAGGGAGTTTAGTTTGAACCTGATTAATGGAAAGAGGAAGTGAGGTAGAGAAACGACAGCCACCCAAGGTGAACCAGTGCATGCTTGGTAGCTCAACCTCAAGCCATAGATCTTCAGGGAATCAAAGCATAAGACTGGTTCCACTGCTTACTGAACTGCTTCTTCACCACCCTGAAATCCATCACAAACATCTGCTGGAAGCTTTCACTGCAAGTGGAACAAGAATCTCAGTGAATCAAAGCTTCACAGACAGGTAACAAATCATATACCTACTAATGTGAAGGTCAGCCAGCTGCTGTGTTTCTATTCACATATTAATTGAATAATACTTACCCTAGAACTGACAGAATAAGCCATGTCACTGCCAAAGTTCATCCTACCAACAGTGACCTCAATGAGGGTTAGACTGATCAGTATAAAAGTACTTATCTCCTGCTTAAAAACAAAAAAAATATGAAACTAAATGGAGTGGAAGAATGAAGTCACTTCAGCATCTTAATATGTTTTATCCTGAAAGGTGTAGGCACTGCAGAACAGGAGTCAAAAGCAACTCCATATTATTTCAGTATGTGATATAAATGTTCATAAGAAAAGCTATGGAAAGAGTTTGCAAAGTTTACTGAATCCCCTATATCTTCACTCCTCGTGTTTGTTTCACAAAGTGGAACTGATCTCCTCAGGTAGGGTATCCACATGATTGCAAAAGAAAATTACATTTGTACAATGGTTTATTATGTACCTCATTAGGGCCAACTATTTTCAACCATTAGTAGCCATTTGAATGGACAGTGCACGTTGTGTTTTGGAGGGAGAATGGAAGTCGGCCACATGTAGATTTATTGTAGCTGAGACTAAACTGATAACAATAATAAAGAGACACTATTATGATAAGAAATGGGCACTGCTCTCTGTCATAAAGATTTTTATCCACACTCCCCTAATTTGTTGTCTTCCTTTCTATGGTCCCTTTACAAGTTTTTATTCTGCTCTTTATAACAGGAAGAGAAGTGTAATTATTCTTGCTAGAAGCTGATGTGGTTTGTGCTATCTCATTCCTTTTCCCATTGACTCCTAAGGTAAATGAAAGAACAGGATGGTAGTATTTTTTTTTCTCAAAAATGCAGCTTTTTCTTTGTGTGCACCAGCAAAGCACTAAGCTCAGACTAGGGGGATGGCAGCAACCACATCAGCTCTCACCTGTGCCCCATGGGAAAGTCTAAGCCCTGGCATCAGTGGGAATGTGGGACAGCTCCCAAGCCTCTTATTCCCACAAGCCTTGACAGAGAGACTGATTAATGGGGTAATTTATCCCAGATCTAAATTGGCATACATTTTCATATATATGTGTGTGTGTGTGTGTTTGTATATCTACATATATACAAATATATATTTTATATACATATACATATATGCTCTGCAGTACTGTGTGATAGGAAAAAAGCTGTGACCAGTACCCTTGCAATGTCTGGGCTACCTGCTTATAATAAGCCCCTAAGAATATGCTGGTATAATTTACAGCTCTTTACTTACTCCTGGGGGACAAAGATAAACTCCACATTCCTCAAACCAGGAAAGCATAGGATGCCTTACAAACAAACAGGCAGGGGCACATGTCCAAATGCATCTGCCAAACCTGAGTACATGATCTTGGCTCAGAGGAATAATTTGGATGAGAAAAAAGGATTTAATTCTCCCTGTTCCCTTGGAAGAAAGAAACAAACAGAAACATTGTAGTGCAGTTAATACAGCCATGGCTGAAAGACCAAGACTGTGGCTGACTGTACAGCAGTGCATCAGCCAAAACACAGCCTTCCAAAAGAAGTCCTTCTCCCTCCCTCTTCCCTTCCCAAACCCAGAATTTCTTGCCAATTAAATCCTCTTTAATCTACAAAGATCAAGGGATCAAGGAGCAGGTGGATCCAACACAGCTTTGTATCATACCCCAGCTCCCATTAGGAATGAGTGAAGCCAGATCAGGCACAAGGGAATTGGAGGTCTGTAAGTGTTGTGAGATTCAGCTTTTCACCTGGCAGCTTTTGTATCAGAAAAACATCCTTTCCAATTAAAAAATCTGATTATTTGTATGTCCATATTATTGATTGTGAAGGACATCTGAATATCTTTGTATATTGTTAAGTAGTTCTAAAGATTGTGCTGAAGTCTGGTGTATGTATGATGATCAAAAGAGACACCCTCAATTAGTACTGAAATTCAGCCAGGATTGTTCATCTTATCAAAGATTAAACTGAAGCAAATTTTGGCACTGTCACCATGCTATCCTAAAATCCTGTCAACATGTATTTTTTTATGCCAATCCTTCTCTCACCTCTCCAAACCCATCCTCTTTGCTGCAGTTTTTGCAGCTGCATATCCAGGTCTTCAACAGCAAAAGACATGGTATCTAGGTGGAAACAAGTACTCTCTTGCTCTCTTATTCTGAGCAGGACTTTTAACTTCTTAAGAGAAGAAAGAAACAGACTTTCCTACTGCTGTTTAAAAAATTACATGCATCAGCATATGAGCTAGCCTGGAGTCGTCTTCTCTTTCAGAAATGCATTTAGGTTGAATTTTTTTCTCTTTCAGTTGCTCACAAAAACTTCACAGCCCCCTGTGACACCGTGCAAGGGATGCCCACGCTGGAGGTATCCTCTGCCCAGGTGACCCTCAGAGGGGCTGCTGGGGGCACCCTGCCATGCTGAGGGACACACGGAGCTCAGCCTGTCCCCACGGAACACTGGCAGCTCCCGGCACCGCGGCTCAACCCTCTGCCAGCACGGAAAGCAGATACCAAATTGTGTTATTACTCACGGGCAAAACTGCTCCTCTTCCACTTCATCCATGACTTCACTGATGTCCCAGGGAATGCAAAGGGTTGGCTTTTTCCCACTGGCAAAGTCCCTCTCCATGATGGAGGCAGGAATATATCACCAACCCTGCTCTTGGCGGGAGCAAGGAGCGCATGAAGCCGCTCTGCACCTGCTGCCCCTCAGCTGGAAAAGGCTGGTGCAGGCTGGGCTTACTCTGTCAGAGCAACTCTGTGGAAGGAAAATCACACAGAGAGAAGGGGGAGAGTGGTGGTGAGTGCACGGAGTCCAATCGCTTTGCATCATTTTGCAAGTTGGAAACAAGATACGGTTAAGAGGTCATGTGCCCTGAGTGATTTACAAACACAGTGTCTGCACAAGAAGCCACAGGAGGTTTTCTTTCCTACACAAGCAATGGCTTTTATTGGTAATTTGTCCAACATCCAAGCTTAGAGATCACCCATCACATATAAGAGAAAGTGTTAAAGCACTTAAAATATATTAAATCACTTTTGAAGCCCACACAGTTGGGGGATGGTGCTTCCTCCAACCAGTTAGCAGAAGTGTAGGATTTAGCACTTTCAGTAGCAGACTGAAAGCCTCTCCAAGGCAGCAAGCAGAGCCTTGGATCCTAACACTCACATTCGATAAGGAAGAATAGCCTCTTTTTCTGAGCCAGCCCAATTTACTACAGGGATAAGGAAGATGACACTGTGAACATGGCTCTCTGTGTATCCACATTCCCCTTTCAAGTGAAAAATGAAGAGCACAGCAGCAGTCGGCATTGAATCAAGCCAGGATGCTGGCAGGAGAGTCTTACACAACACAGTGAATAAAGCTCACACCTTTCCTTGTGTACCTTTGTCTGGATGGGGCTAACCATGTAATGCTTGTAAAAACCAGAAGAGGGTCTTTCCTCACAGAAGAATTTTGTGAATTCACATTTCAAGTGTTTAAAGTCCACCAAAAAGGAACTTAAAACGCAGCATGATCAGAGAGGAAGTGAAAGCTGTCAGGTACTTAGCCAGCAAAAAAAGGAAAGAGAAAGATGCTGAGCACAGGGCAGCAGGATGAATATCTCTGGAAGTTTTACTTCCAATTATGAAACACAGAGGATTATTTAAAGGGATATTGTAGATTCAAATTCAGTGTTTCAAATAATTTATAGTTAGAACTTTAGTCCCTTGAACAGTCTATCCCTACACTGGTTTAGATTCTCTCATGTGCCTAATGTGTTTCACACCTCTCTTATAAGCAAAAACTGAATTTAAGGAGGCTAAAGATTTTCTTTGTGAAAACAAGTTCAAATTTGATAAATAAATGCAGAAAATATTTGGCACCAAAAAAGAGACTTTTTGTCAGAGGAAGGTTTTTCAAAAATCTGCAGTGGCCTCAGTACCTCCAGGGGCTGAAGACCACTCCATGGCTCTTAGCTGTGCTCTGGTCCTAATGGGGAAAATGTGCAGAATCCTTCTGCACCAGCTGCACCACATGGGCCAAAACAAGTGCTAGACAAATCCTTGATGCTGCAATAAGATCTTGTGCTTGGGCCACCACAAAGTCATTCATGTACTCTGTGCTTAATGAGGGAAGGCTGCATTGCACACTTGATAGAAAATGCAGAGTGAGGGGGCAATGAGGATAGGAAGGAGCAGAGATCCAGGAGAGGAAGAGTATCCACCTCTTGGCCACAGCTTTGGGAGAAGCAAAGCCTGAGAAAAGGGGTTCATCCATGCCCTGCTTGCTGCTTCTGTAAGGCAACCATATCTTTCACATCTATTGTAAGCAAGCTGAGCTGAAAATCACTGTCAGCCATCTCAGGGTAAACCATCTCGCTGAGTCTTCACACAATCCTCTTCTCACAGCCTTCACAAGTAGATGCCCAGGAGCAAGAGCTTCCCACTGCATTCAAACTGTGGCAGAAATTATGGTGCTAGTCCAGCTGGGCATTGCCCACTTCTGCCTCTCCACCTCCTCCTGACTGTCTCTTGGTGTATATAAAAACTGCAAGCCTGGAAATAGAACTCTCTATTTTAGTTTTACCACCATTTGGTACAGTGAGTCTATGACACACAGCCAAGGCTCCTAGGTAAAACCACAGTGCAAACAGCAATCAGAAGGATGAGAAGAGTTTGGACTAGGATACTGCTGCCCTGCACCAGAGTTGTTGCAGAGGCTAAGGGAGGATGGGAGTGCTTTATGACACAGCAGCCCCAGGACTGCTACCAGGTACCTTGGAAGTAGTTCTTATTCTGAGACACAAAAAATATGTATGAATTAATGATATAGTTACTTATTCTCTCTGTCTAGGGGCCTCCTTTCCTAAGTTACCTTAGGGAGGTACTAAGGTATTTCTGACAATGCAGATCTCAGAGAGCATAGTTTTAATCTGACAGCATTTCTATTTCCCTGTTTAGCTGGACTGCGCTTGGTGTTCTCCCTTCCAACCACATCTAAAATAAGGACACTGCAGCCGTTTTGACAATTCTCTTATTGAAATTCCAAATGGCTGCAAATGCAACACAGAAAACACTTTAAGGGACTGTGGCTCTTCAATTATTTACGACAATATTATACATCCAGATTTTTCTTAACATAAATAGTATCAAATGCAGAAAGAGAATAGAACATTTGAGCCTATTTTTGAGACACCTAACATGCCATGGAGCTCCACACCCGCCCTCTGAGATCTGTTTGCTCCACTCGCTGCTGCAGCAGTGGGTGCATTGGTAATCCTGCCAGGGAGGAGAGAAAACCTTCCCTGGAGCAGATAGTACAGTCTGCAAGGGACTTTGCAATTATCACTGAAAATAACCAACTCCTCTGTTTCTCTTAATGATGGCTCTAGAAGCATTTTACTTCATGTTTAATTCTAGTCTGAAAATCCTGGCATGGCTGGCACCGATGCAAATGTCTCGTGCCTCACTAGGGCACAGATGAATTTTTATGTAATCAGTGGGAGATCAAATGGCTTCTCTGAGCCCTGAGTGTGCAGGACCTCCATTCCTGGTTAAGATACTCTACCAGACTTGCTACTGCTGCTTCACTTTTCATGTATCCAAATCAGCAGTCAGTGGAGATTTAGGAGCACTTCATCACATAAAATACTCACTGCAGGAGTATTTGGAGTCTTTATCAGCTGACTGGTGAATCTCAGGATCAAGACAATATATCTGCTCCTGCCAGCATGTATTACAAAGTTAGGAAATGCTAGCCACTCCTGTCTCCCTGAGAATTGCTAGGACAGTCACCACTCACTCCCAGGGGCTCTGTGGCTTTAAGCAACTTACTGCAAGACTGCACCAGTGGGGAAGAAAACACCACAATGGTTTCTCTCCTTTGAAACTGTCACGGTGTGACTTGGGTTTGCCAATTTTAATATATTTCGTTTCCTTTAGAGATAGGATTCAGGAGCAGAGGCAAAGCAGGCTTAAAACTTAAAAGGGTATAAGAAGAAATTTATTAATAACACAAAAAGAATTCAGAATAAGATTTCTAGATTATTCCCTCCTCCCCCTTCCTTCATTCCATATTTCTTAACAACAACGACATACAGAAAACACTTCAGTCAGTTATCTACTTAAATAATCATTTCAGTTCACTCTAGAGAGAAAAGTCCCTCTTTTGGTTTAGGCTTAGGGGTTGTCTTCACCTTCACAATCTACATCCGCCTGGGAAAATATTGCAGATTATGACTCTCCTCTCATCTCCACAGTCCTTCCAGAGCTGTGCTCTGGGTTATGTTACACACTTGGGATACCACTTTTACAGGCAAGCTGCTGAAAGACAAAATTCTCTTCATCTCTTTTTCTATTAAATGTCTCTGTCCATATTTCCAGTCCCAAAACAGAGCCCCATTTCCTCAAAGCAAAAAGGTCTTCTTTCCAAGCACTTAAACCTCCTCAAGTATATTTCACAGTTTAAAGGAACTTTAGTGTAGTCACAGCACCCTCATAGCCCCACAAAAAAGTCAGCTACTTATCAGTTGCATCTTTTCAATCTCTTCCCATCAGGAACTTTATCTTCATTACGCTGACTTCTGTGGACTCCATGATTTATTTCTTCTCATGAAGGGGAGCTCAGGAGATCGAGAATCTTATCCAGACATTAAAAGAGCTAAAACTGCATCCAGAATGTGAAGAAGCCAAGTGGTCAGCTAGAGGCCTCTTCTCTCAGAACAGGGCAGGGAGGAAGGGAGAGCCTTTGGTGGCTCCCCGATGCCCCCTGCTCAGCCACGCCACGTGGAGAGGGGGAGCCGAGCCGAGCCGAGCCGAGCCGAGCCCAGCCGAGCCGGGCCGGGGCCCTCCAGGGCCAGGGCAGGGCCGGGGCTGTGCCGGGGCCCTGACGGGTCGAGCCCGAGCCCAGGGCGGGACCGGGGCCCCAGCCAGAGCCACCTTTTTCTCCAGAGAGGCCAGAAGCCAAAAGAGCAGCCTGCCCCACACCAATGTGATTTATGAAAATGAAACAACTCTCTCATTGGCTGCAAAGACCCAGTTCCCAATTAGAACAAACCCCGTGCCCTTTCCCTGTCTGTCAACCTTTTGGTCACTCCCACCCTAATTCCCTGTTAGTCTTTTGCCTTGGCCCTTCCCTTGTAGCACCCCCGTGTCCCTTGGTAATTGGTCCCTGAGGATTTCCCTGCCCTGCCAAGCCCATGTACTAAACCTGGACCCTCACAAAATTCTCGCCTTTGTTCCCTGAAACCTAAACCATGCGTGGCTAAATAAACATCTTTGAAAACCCTGCAAAGGCCTTCCTGCTCTTTCACCCCAAGCAACATCTTAAATGCAACAATTGGCCACTTGGGATGTCAACCACCAAATCAGCCTCCGACTGGTCCCCGCATCCCACAGGGGAAGCTCCCAGAGAGGCTCCTTCGTTCCCCCAGGCGGCTCCATCCCTCCTCCCTTCCATGTGAAACCAGCACAGAAACCTATTTACTAAAATCAAA
Organism: Luscinia megarhynchos; assembly: GCA_034336665.1. Lineage (NCBI taxonomy): Eukaryota > Metazoa > Chordata > Aves > Passeriformes > Muscicapidae > Luscinia > Luscinia megarhynchos. The sequence continues at coordinate 19,014,179 of JAPFBE010000003.1, forward strand.
TATCAGTCCAGAAGTATTATGATGCTTTTATTCCAGAAAGCCAGTTTACACGGACATTTAGAGGAAATACCTTACCTGCACAGGCCCCTTCTGGGATGCTTTGGCCCACTTCAGGCACAGCCACAGTCCAACATCAGAGCTGGCTGCTCCCCTCACTATCACTGCCAGAAAAGCAAGTGATCTCTTTGAAACAGTTTAGAAGAAGATATTCAGAAGGGAAAGAAAGAAAATTGACCTTATTTTACCTAAGACATGAGAAAATATCCCCTTGCTTAGGTATATGACTGCATTGGAGTAACTTTCATAACTTGTTCCTAACGATTAAGGAAAGTTAAACACAGCTCAGGGAGATGCCTTTATACACTTAATTTGACTTCCAAGAGTGATTCCATGGAAACATATGGAACTGCTCATATAAACAGTTGCAGGATATGTAAGCTTTCATGACAATGGCTTGCTCTACATCCCAGTGACTTTTACAGACTGAATCTTTGCTGATGAGTGCTCTTTCTTTGGAAATCCCTTCTGCAGCTGGGTTTGCAAGCAGGAGTGTGGTGCACAGTGCATTCACACAGGCAGGCTCTGTGTGTTAATGATTCCCATGCTGCACAGCCATTCACCAGACGTTTTGTACACAACTTCATTATCTCAAACTCAGTTGATAGTTAAAAAAAGAAAGAATGGTTAAACAAAGGAAGGAGAAGAGAAAAGAAAATAGGCCAAATTGACTGTTGAAAGCCTTTACAAAAATACACCAGAAAATTCAAATTATTTTTTCTTTTCCCTTTTAAAAAGAAAAGCATCCAGTCCAAAGGCATTTTAAATAGCTTCACCAGCCCTAAGCATTCTGTGATGCATTCTCCCCTTCCTAGAACTCTGGAAAATCACATGCCCTGGAGAATACCTAATAACAGAGTCTCTGTTGCTCAACCACAATGCTTGCAGAGAGCATCTCTGATTGCAAACCCACCTATGCAGTCCAGGTAGGAGAAATACTGAAGAAAATCATATTCCCATCGTTCATGTAGCCCAGTCCTACCTTCCTAAGCCCCATCAGGGAGGTGATAGGGTTGAGCACTGCTTGGAGCTGCCTGGCATTGGCTCTGCTATACATGGAAGAAACTTCTGGCAGCTTCTCACCAAGGTCACTCCTGTAGCCTCCATGTTATGTTTTGGGGAGCAAGTAAATTTGTGAATGAAAAAGGAAAGCAAAAGTTGTTATGTATCAGGTATATCAGAATAACTTGGTTAATTTTCACTGTGTGAAAAGGTAGATAAAAACAAAGGAGCTTTTCCTTTTGAAACCTTATCTCTCCTCGCAGATAAAGAAGAAAAGGAAATCTCTTTGTAATTAGTCAAATTGGTTTTGTACTTTTCCTTTCTAGAGCATAAATCAAATGAAGAATGTTTCTAAAGAAATTACCCTCATCTACTCTAAGGCTTTTCAGAGGCTGTCCAGTATCTAGAGGGTCACAGCAAACTTAATGATATTTTCATTTGCAGGTAGCCTTCAAAAATACCTTTTAATTGACATTAGGAACTTTAAGAGCTTGTATTGTGTCTGACTTTTTGAGGGAGGTAAGGCACAATAACTTCTTTTTTCTCACTACATTAAATGGAAAAGTATTTTGGAGATGGCACATCCTGGTGCTCAGCACCAGTCTCTGATGTTCACTCAGGCACCAGCAAAGGTGCAACCTATAATTTGGAAGATGAATGCAGGCCTTGTCAAGGGATGAAAGTGCCTGGGTGCTGTGTCTGCAGGGATTCTTGGACACACAGTGCCTCCTGAAGGTACTGACAGGCTCCACTGGACGTCACCTTTACATGAGGACCCTACTGACTATGGGCAAGTGTTTCTAACCAGCAAGTGTCACCTGTGCAGTAGCAAATCCTAATGTGGATTCAGAGGACTCCCGTTGGAGCTTCTACAGCTTTACAGTCCTAACCATTTTAACCCAGTTGGTGTCAGAGAGCAGAAAATTGGTCACTGCTAACTCAATTTTCTTTCTTTTCGAGTTTGAAGCACAATGCTGGAATTGAGATTGCCCTATGCTGGGCACTATACAACAGTACGAGTTAGTCAATAACCACAAAAGACTGCAATCTAGATAGATGGGAGGTGGAAACAGAAACAAGACTGAAAGAGACACAAATTGCCTGAAGCCACATAATAGCAAAGAGCAAGTCAATATCCTATAGACAGAATTGGATTTTATCTTTTAATCAGAAACATACCTCAATTTTTTATCATTTATAGCATTTTACTTCCAACCTCAAACGATACCTCCATAAAAGAAAATTGAAATACTTTCTGGGTTCCTCATTATCTCTGGTAAAAGAAATAGAAAAAAGCCAGGAATCAAGGAGTAAATCATTGGTATTGTTGCTTTTATTATTATCATAGTTGCACTTGAGTTTCCTACAAATTTTACATGCAGCTGAAGTGAAGCTGAGCTTTTATTTCTTTCATTCAACTATATGGGCAAAATTATATCAAGTCTCATTACTGCTTTTTAATCCTTCCCCTATTTTAAGTCTTGTTAGCTGGGGAGGAAAAAAGAGAAAATGCAGCTGACTTTTACCATTGAAACTCAACAACTGTCATTAAAAGAACAAGAGCACATCAGGCAGAACTCAGCCTCGGTGCTGCCAGCACGTGTGTCAGTGCACCACAGCTGGCACTGAGGGGGTGGCCCGTGGGCACTGGCAGCTCTGGGGACACCAGCACCATCCTGTACTTCTGTCTCTCACAGGTTCCAGGCTTGGGGAAAGAGCAGCTCCAAAAATGAGGCTTTGCCCTTCCTTTTGAAGCCGATTTATCCTCCATGTGGTCACTGGCTGAACCCATAACGTGGCTGTGCTGGGATAGAGGAGGATCTGTTCAGAGAAATCTCATCTTTTTTCAAGACCAAAAGAGAGAAAAACCACACTGACACTGTGGTGTGACTCTCATCCCCTCTGATGGAAAGAGAATAAATGTAACTGCAGGCCCTGCAGCAGGACAGTGTGTGTGCCCTCCCACCAGCCCAGTGCCCTGTCTGGGAGAGCTCCACTCTTGTCCATGGGTTGTGGTGGGACTGGGGATGAGAGTGAGCCTCAACCCAGGCCTCTCAGAAGTGCTAAGCTCATTCCAGCTCTGAAGAATTGCTAGAAAACATGATTCTGCATATTTTGTAAACCCATGGTCTCATGCAACGCCCTTATCTCATTAGATCAGCTTCTTTTATACCTCTGAAAGATAGAGAGAGACCCTAGAGCTTCCTGGATGGTGATGAGACAGCAGCTGGTGACACCCTTCAATACACTGACTTCTATGTACCTTCTTGTGCCTCATAGACAGGACACTTTCCTTGTGACTAGGTGGTTTACCAGGGACTTACCTCTGCCACAATACTCTGTTCTGTTCCTGAGACTATAATATTGTCACATATACAAAGCTGACTTAAAGTGAGAGAACAGGAGATGAATTCCTAAACAATAGCATTATTGTTTTCATAAAATTATCCAGAGGGAGAACAGATTTAGCTACTTTTGTTGATTTAATCTTTTGCTCTTTTCACTGGAAGGGTGAGCCAAGCTGCAGGAATGGGGGCAAAATTGGGTATGTGGAAAACAGCTCTCTTATCTAAGCCTTCCCCTCTTCCAAGTCAAAGTATCTGGAGTTCTAAACAAAGTTTTAAGAAAATGGCTTTATCAGGCATCACAGGTTCTTCCAAGTGCTTCATCAGTTCATGATGAAATGAGCTCAAAGATGAGATGAATGGATCAAGTCAGCCTGATCAACAGAAAATGAGAAGATATAAAAAAGAAGGTAATAAACACATTCCAGCTTCTAATTAGTCTATCAAAAGCTCTGCTTTCTCTAGAGTCTAAAATAAGAGAAAGATTAATAAGATTTTTTCAAAGACTAGTTGTATGATCATTAGATTTTTCCTTTTATTCACATTGATTTTTAACCTTCTCTTGTAAGAACATATTTTTTTTAAAAAACAAACCTTTACGTAAGGGACATTATTAAGCATCTTTACTCTTTTTGTAACATCTCCATGTGTGAACAGCAGACAAATTATTATTAAAGCTTTGAAAGAGCCTCAAAACACATTGCCTCTGATACTGCTAACAATCAGTAGATGAAGGGTACAATGTTTTAACCCATAAAATATCCCAAACTATTTCTCTCATCCTCTATGCACCTGTCTTTCCTGGAGTAAAGCAAGGAATATTAAAAGCATATAAAACATAATTTACTCTGAATAAATTATACAGAGAATTTAATTTAGAAAGAAGACTCGCCCAGACATGGTAGTTCTTTCATCCCTGCACTCATCACCTCAGGGCTGAAGAAGAAGACCTCTGGTACAGACTGTTCACACTTCTGTTCCCCTTGCACATGTGATGTTTTGTTTCTGTGAGCAGGCAAGATTGCAGCTCCAGCCTGGATAGAATGCTAAATGTTTTGACAGTTTGAGAAAAACCCAATAACGCAGCTTGTTCTCATATTGTAAGTGTAAAGTTTGCATAAAAATTCCCAGAGACGCTGCTGGGAACAGGGCTTTAATTGGACTGTAAGATCTCATTGCATCATTGAAAGAGCACAATCAATAAGTCTTATCTATAGCTGCTTAAAAATGGAAGCCATTTAGAAACAATAACAGCTGACAAAACCAATCTAAACTGTGCTAAAGGCCTTGTTACTGCTTTACATCCTGCATCATAAACCTGCAGGCATTGGGTGGACTTGCTATTTTTTGGATCAACTCTGTCAAAGCCAGTGAAAATGGGAATCACACATAATGCAGAGGGCTCAAAAGCTGAGCATTACACATGAAATATAAGGATTTAAAATCATGTAATTCTGTTTTCCAAACCTAACAACAGTTGCTGTCGGCTGCATGAAGAGTACAAATCTGAAATCTGCTGCCAAATCAAACTTGAGCCTTAAAGTGAAAGCCCAGATTTTATAAAAAGGGCAGATATTATTAAGAAGAGAGCTAATCAATCAATTACCAACACTCAGCTTCTCACCAAATCTGGTGCCATTTGTAACACTTACTGAGATCCTTGTCTGGAATGAGATGCAGTAGAAAGGCAAAGAATGATTGTGGGCACTCACAGCCTGGTGATGAAGTGCCAAGGAAATGTCAATAGCAGTCAAACAGTAATTTTTCCTGATTACAACATGTAATCTAAGCTCCCCTTTCCTTGGGGCTGACACAGAGTTTTAGACCAGCAGCTTCAGACAATTGAATTACAAGCTGTGGCTGGATGAAAAAAACACATATTGAATTCTTAATGTACACCTCAGTAACATTATCTTCAGTGGAACATAAGCACATGCTTAGTTTTATAAATGTGTTTAAGTGCCATCCTGATGGGAATATGTTGTTAATGAGGTTTATTACAGTAATTTGGATTGGAGTAATTTACAGGCCTGAGTCCCAGTGTATTTGGCATAGCACAAGAATTGGAGTACCAGTTTCTCTGCTCTCTGAATTACACACTCAAAGTATGGGAGAGAGAAATGAGTGATTGGCATAGAGAGATGGGAAGTGGAGAAAAGCAGCAGGTATGTACACAGCAATGGGGCATTGGAAAATAATGAGGTGAACAGAAGTCACTGGACATGGAGAATTGCTTTCCTCCTTTTCATCTAACTTCAGATTTTACAAAATCTGCAAATTAATTAATCTGAGTTGGTTGCCCAATACCATCTGCATCCTATGCATTTATCTGGATCACCAATTTATGATGAAGATAAATTATATTTTAACACACATCTTTCATCTCCTGGTGCTGCAATGGTGGCCCAAATGAATAACTCAGATCCAGACATTGTACAGTTACTGCCCATAAAAAAATTAAAAATCATAAAAGAGAAAGTATTGCTTTAAATAATATTTTATAATATTCAATATTTTAATAAAATATTTAATAATACTAATACTAATACTAATACTAATAATAATAGAATAGTGCCACCCACTGCAGTTTTAGCTGAAGGGTGGACACTCACAGTGTGTGAAGCTTCTGTATGTGACACGTGGCTGAAGCCTGGGCAGGCACAAGGGCCCTCGCACACAGATTCTGCCCGTTCCTGCAGCTGTGGGGCTGGTGGGGAGCTGCCACCCACGGCACTGTGTGAAAGCTGCAGGCCTTGCAGCTGGACAGTGCTTCCTGCCTCGCTGGCACTCACCCCTGAGCTGGTGAGACCTCACCACGGGCTGGGGCAGGCTGTACTGCAGCCAGCTTGTTATTCTAGTGACCGATTCGACCTGGAGTTTGTGTCACTCCTCAACACGTGCTCATGACCTGACTCTTCATGGCTGTACTGCCACTGAAGGTAGTGCATAAGTATGCCTGTGTCACAGCCAAATGGGACATTTTATTTTATATTTAACCACTCATGTGGCATACCTATCTAAGCCTCTCTTACCTCTCAAAAGGGTAAACCTTCTTACTTCCTGACACACTCTTGGCTGGATGAGGGTCTCAGTTTGATTACCAGCATCTTTTGAAAACACCCAACATTAAGATCTCCAGAAGCAGAAGAGATGTCTGAGGTTTAATTGATCCTAGAGCAAAGCTGCCAGGGCAACTGCAGTCTTAGGGTGCATACAAGAAATGCAGAGCCAGAAGCACATCTCCTTTTGCTTGCTCTCTGGGCTATACTCCACCAAGCAGGTGTTCTGAACCACAGTCCATTCTGCAAGGTACTGCAAAAAGAAAAATCATAAAGATGGCCCTTAGATTTGAAAACTTACATGATAAAACAAATCAAATGGACACGGAAGGCCAGATGCAACCACTCTGACAATCTCAGTGTCATCATGCTTGTTTCTTAATTTCCTTTGTATCCCTGTCTACCAATGCCTATAAAGGCATTAGCTTTGCTGTGAATAATTCCTCCATAAAGCACACTGCAAATTATATCATGCACTTTTAAAAAAATTACAATATTCAGTATACTAAACTATAAATATTTCTAAATCATCAACAATTTCTAAATAATTGCTAACTGCAACTGTGTAAATGAAATGTTACAATAAACACCTATGTTCTGTTGTTCTCTAGATGCATTCACTGTTTTGGATAATTTTTCTAGTGCTGCAAAAGACATTTTGCATTAATTAGCTGGCTCTTGTTCATTGAAAGCAGTTGATTTACTAAGTATCTTGCTTATTAGTGTGGAGGCATAGAACAGAAGGCAACACTTTGTAATTACATTTTAATAAACAATCTTGAATACTTGATTTTTAATAAGTAGCAGACAGGAGTTGGGGTACCAGCTTTTCTTTGTGAAAAGCTTCAACTGATGGACTCTGATGTTTCCTTTAAGCTAGTGGTATCCTTTCCTGCCATGTTCTGCCACAGAGTTCTGCCAACTATTCAGGCCAAGAATCACGACTGTAACAGCTCAGTAGATTAGCTGACAATGGACAGCAGCACCCATTACTGACTCATTTTGCAAGCTTGAGCTAATAACCTCATGTCATCTATTCTTGTAAAAAGTGTGTGAAATTGATTCTGTTGTGGTATAACCCCACCAGGCAGCTCAGACCCACACAGCCACTCAATCTCCCACCAGTAGCATGGGGAGAAGAATCAGAAGGGTAAATGCACAAAACCTCACAGGCTGACATAAAGACAATTTAACAGGTAAAGCAAAGAAAATAAGGAACTCATTCACCACTTACCATGGGCAGATGGGTGCTCAGCCGTTTCCAGCAAAGCCACACTCCACCACATGTAACAGTGACTTGGTGAGACAAACACCATCACTCCAAACATCGCTCACTTCCTTCTTTCCCCAGCCCTGTAGGCTGAGCATGACCCCATATGGTGTGGGATATCCCCTGGGTCAGCTGTCCTGGCTGTGTCCCCCTCCCAGCTCCTTGTGCACCCCCAGCCTCCTTGCTGGTGGGGTGGATGAGGAGCAAAAAAGCCTTGGCTCTCTGTTCAGCAATAACTGAGATGTTGGTGTGTTACCAACACCTCTTTCACCAGCACAAATCCAAAACATATCAGCCCATATGAAGAAAATTATCTCCATCCCAAATAAAACCAGAACATATTCATTATGTGCATGGATGGTATTTGGAAGAAGTAAAAAGTGGGTAAGTATCACCTTTTGCCATGGGGCAGTGGTGGGGACAGGAATCAGCTCTAGAGTTAACACACTCACCTGTTTCAAGTCCTGACATGAGTGAGAATCAACATCTTTGGATATGTCTAACGAATCTCACCTTACTTGGAAGCTTTGAAAAAATCTTTATAAAAAAAGAGGTATTTTTTATGACAAAACTAGAACTAATTCAGTTTGAAGAAATCAAATATATCAAAGTGATAAGCAGCTTATCATCTGGATAACTTTGGTGATAACTAGTTATTCTTCATTAGAAAACATAAATTCATCAAATTACCAGCTGTGTTTTTACTATGTTTTTCTTTTTACAATAATCCTATCTGTGTATATATATATATATTTGAGACATGTCTATGCTATTCCATCCCGATCTTAATGGCCCTGCTGGATTTAGCATGCTCAGGATTCTGCCCCCAGGATGTGTTTCTACAGCTGTGTATGTGGCAGAAGGCATAGGGAAGAGATTATTTACCAGTCTTTGACAAGCATGAGGGATTCCAGCACCAATGTTAGGCACACTGAATCTCCTTGCCAAAGTGAGATTAAATATGCTGTCAAGAAGTAGTGGCATGGTAGAGACTGTCTCAAATGCATGCTTTGAGATATCACTAAAGTCAAGCAATAAAAGATGCCAAACAAAAAGGAAGTATCTCTGACTAGTCTAACTAGAGATCAGGAAAACTTGGTTACATTCAACCCACTACCCTTTTAGTCACTCTTGTGTTTTCCACATATAAAAAAATCAAACAATGTGAAAAACATGGCTTATTTGTGGTTCTTGTTATTATGATCCTTAAACAGGCAATGGGCCTTAGGGGAGAATGAGACATGAGAAAGGTGAAATGGGATTTGAAAAAGCAAGAATGTTTTCTGCATGCAGCCAGACTAATCCAGATCTCCAGCAAGGCCCTAATTCTCAGACCACTGGGACAACAGAAGGACTGCATTGACTTCATAGGCTTTGCAGTTGACAATATAAATGACCAAATTACATTCAGAGTTTTCTGAAATCTGAATCAGTTCGATCGAGAAAATGTTACACAACAGTAAACACTAACAATTCTTCTCTACCCACATTTACTTTTTGTTCCAATAGACTTATTTAATTTTAAATTTATGCTATTTTTCTTGTGGGAAAAGGTTGTTGAGATTTCAACCCTCTTGGGACTTAGCAATGCCAAGCACTCCTGGGTTATCCACTCTTGATCTATTTGGTAGCCATTACCTTAGTAGATGTGGAATAGGAAATTAAAAGGAGCAATTGTTCAATCTGGACAAAACATTAGTAAATATCCTTCAGAAAAAGTAAATGTAACAGGGTTTATTCATAATTTTTATAGATTTCCCAGAAAGCAAGTAAACATTCGTTTTTCAATAAGGTTTTAATCTGGAACTGACTGTATGGTCTATTGACAGGCATAAACAAGTGAAGGACACACACAAAACCAGATCAGACAATATGGCAAACCCACCCTATGCTCACTGAAGACATCTCCAGATATATCTGCACGGTTTTCCAGGGGGAGTCCACAGTGTAAATGGTAACTGGGCCAAGAAACTGTCTTGGCAGCCCTAATCCTGTCTCCAGAGAAAATCAATTGCTAGTTGAACTGTAGCAATCTGAAGGTATCTATTCTGCCCAGATTGTTATACACCAGGCAAGCAGCCCACCCAAAAATTTCACTCCCTGATAGCCAGAACACATTCCAAGGATCTTTCCAAGACATGGAGCATGAAAGCTGTGTGAGAAACCTCAATAGCATCTACTGCTGGGGAAGCCATTGGTCCAGAATAATCCACAGCAAGCCCTGGCACAGGGGCTGGTGCCAACCTCCACGGCAGTTCTGCTTCACAGCACTCCTCCAAAGGGGTGCCTGCAAATTTTGAGGAACATGCTGTTTTCTCTTCCATAACTCTGCATGCTCCCAGCTTATTTGTATGCTTTTGTAGCTCGTGTTGCATTCTGAAGGCTGTGATTATTAAATGCTGGTGTTTGCTGCTCTTTTTCCATTGAGAAAAATGAGTAAGAAACAGAAATTATATGGCTACATTAACACAGAATCAGGAGAAGGAAGTTACAATGAGTTCCCCAAAAGACAGATGATTCATACATTTCATAAAAATTGTACCATATGCATTAGCTATCGTTCTCAGATAACGTTATTGTTGCAAGCACTGTTGCACATAAGTACTTCATTTATCTAAATCGAGATTTTACACTTCTGCACACTCTGCAGGTCCCAGCCCTGCCATGATGGAGTTACTAGCATGATGTAGCAATGTATTATAGTGTCAGATCGACTCACATTTCACATTTTTAACTAAAGAAGATCAAAATAATGAAATGCAGCCATAGAAGGAACAACTGTTCTCATCTGCAGCTACTCATGCTGAAGAGTTATTAAGTAACAGCAATAAAAATGAGAGAATATGTTGTTATTGACAACCTGTATAGACTGGAATAAAAGATTTATCTTTTATTGATGCAATTATTTATTTCTACTAGATGAAACATCATTAATTTTTTCCTCTACTATTTTTTTTGGTCCTCAGTATTCAATATCTTCCTAAGCCCAGAATGTTTCCACTTGGTTTTCACGGATTTGGGGTCTGTCTCACCCTCTCGTTTTGATGACTCCATCCTGCCACACAGCCACCTTCCTCATGAATAGGGCTGGTTTGTCTCCCATTCTAACAGGTTCCTGCCTACATTAAGAGTGGTGGGAATGTTGTCAGTATTAGTGGGAACTTTACCTTTCCAAACCTCATGTCCCTCAGCCTGCCCAAATGAGGCTTGTGAAAATGGTACTTACCATGTGAGAGATGGGAGCTGTAAAGTCAACCTGCTTCAGCTGTACCATCCTCAAACACAAAACAAGGAGTAGGAATGTGGAGTCATCTCACAGTTCTGATGCCAGACAGGCAAACTAAAACTAGATCCACGAATTTGGAAATAAACATAATCTTAGTACACAACACTGTGCTTCAAGCTACCTGGGAACTGTTAGAACTCATTTACTCACTATTCACTTATTCTGTGAGCAGGAGGGAATCTACTGGGAGACTGACATGATGCAAGTCATAAAATGATCACTGTCACAAACCTGAGCTGACTCTGCTGGCAGCCTTTCACATTTCATATTTCCAGCTGTAATTAATGAGCCATTTTTCAGAATGCAAATAGAAGATTTTTAAGGCTTTTCTTTAAAGCTTTTTAGCTTCATTTTCCATTTGTGTGTTCTCTGAGATACAGGAAAATGTAGAAATATAAGGTGGAATGACAAGAAGATGCAAAAAGCATAGAAAATTATGTAAATATTCTAGAAAAAATGAATTTCACTTGCCTTGAGACATGTCAGAGTGCATATATTAACTTAATTTAACTTACAAATATAATTGCCTTTCTTGAAGCTAAGTTAAATTTGAGCCAATGCTTCACTTCACTTTGCATAAAGGCAAGGATGCCAAGACAATATTCCAGACATGCAAGTGTGTAAGTCCAGATATCTCAAGACAGGAGTATTGCTTAGCCATCTCCATGTAGTACATTACCAAAAAAACAAAAAAACCCAAAAAAAACCCCAAATAAACAACAACAAAAAAACCCCACCAAACTCAAAACAAAGCCTAAAAACCCAAACCCCCCATATTTATATAGCACCAGGCACTAGGGTAGTGGGAGTAAGGGTGCCCCAAATTGTTTAAGAAAAGGCACAGAGGGCACTGAACATCTGCTCTCTCTTTCTCTATGAGCCATAGCTTTCATGTTTTCCAAGACTTTTTACTGAACAGGTAAATCAATTCCCATTTTTCAAATCAATATTTTCTTGTCTTGAATGTCTTGTGCTGATGAAGCACTTTCAAGTATTACTTGAGTTTCTCTTTGTGTTCTGCATCTAATATTATTACTGGAAACTAGAACTCTGTCATTATGGCAAAATTTTTGCCACAGCATCCTCTGGAATAAAATTGAGATTTATTGTAAAGATGATAATTCAGCAGTGATGACCCTTTCTGATGGCCCTCTAGATTCAGCAGTATTTTGAAAAGCAAGAAGTTAAAGATCAAGACAGTCTACTGTTTTTTCTGGCCAGTCTTTCACAAGTGACTCTAAGAAGCTATTTGATATTTGATTACAGCTGCAGTGTCCCAGCTGGAGGGTCACTGAGGAAGCACCGACAGAGATTTCTGTTACATTTAAATTCCTGCTGAAGTCTGACCACTTATTCTTTGTAATCTTTGAACTTGTCTTATGTCAAACTAACCATCCAACCTCCTCAAAATATCCAGCACATAAAATTGGTTTTATGTCATTATTTTAGGAGCCTTTCTGAGGTGGCTTTGCCTTGCTCAGCTGAGTTGCTCAATATATTTATGACACTGAGCAAGCATTATAAGTCACAAATCACAGAATTGATCAGGTTAGAAGGGACCACAGTGGATCATCAGGTCCAATCTCCCTGCTCAAGCTGGATCATCCCAGAGTACAGAATGCATTCAGATGGTTCTGGAACACCTCTAGTGAGGGAGGCTCCAAAACCTCTCTGGGCAACCTGTTCCATTGCTTGGTCACATACACAGCAAAGAAGTGTGATATATATATAGAAAGAGAAATATAAAAAATACAGTACTTGATATTCAAAACATAATGCTTAAACTTTGAAAGAAAGCCAAAAAACCTCTTCATTTCCAAAGATGAAATTACTTCTCTTTCATTATCTGATACTTCTTGGAGATCTCATCTCTTTAGAGTTTAAAATCAGAAATATCTAACTACTTTATGTTCAGGATGTTTCAGCAGGGCTGGAGATCATCTAGCAGATAAAATAAAGAGATTGTCTGAGATTTCAAGACCCATGAGAAATGCTTTTGTGAACCTGAACTTTCAGACACTAACATAGCACGAAACCTTTTGAAAATCTTCTTTCACTCCCAAGCACATCACCCATTGAAAGGGCAAAGACATCATCATTAGATGGAGTTTCTGCTGACTCCATGTTCACTCTTTGCAAGAGGTTCTGGCAAAATACTCAGAAAAGGAGATAATTTTTCTGAAACAAGCAGAGTATACACTTCTATGTCAGGGTGTTTACAGCTGTAGCTCTAAAAATATGGACAGCTTTTATATGGAGATCAATTAAAAGAGTGATGCACTTAGACTGAGAGGCAGTGACTTCATAAAATACAGAAAGCCCTAGAAAAACATGATCCAGTAGTTCTGGTGAGATTATAGTGTTGCCACAAATGCATCATTTAAAAAAAAATGCAGTATATCTCTGAAAAATATAGTTCAACTCAGATTTAATATGGGTTCACTGCTCTCTACTCCCAGCTGCTATTTTAAAAGAAGAAGCCAATATATTGAGAAAACATTTTAGAAAGCATGAAATACATTTCAAGTTCCAGTAAAATAATTGGAACTTTCTAGGATTTGCTTCATTATGCAATATAGTTAGCCCTTAGTTAGTGATTTAAAACTTAAGTTAAATATATGAGAAAAGCCTGTTATTTCACTTGAAGTAATAAGATTTTTTTTCACAATAAGCATTTGCATTTTTTAATATTTGAAAACTTCTATCTCTTTTTATTATGTTGCCCTGCCAAGTTAAGATACTTTAATTAAATTGAAATCAGTTACATTTGCTATCATCACCAGAGGAAAAAAAATTTGAAAATGAGTCTGCAATAATACAAATCTTCCCTGATACATTTTATCAAAATGGTGATTTTGAAATCTATTAACAGCTGTAGGCCAAAAAAGCATGTGAAATCGCTCAGGCTAGCAGATCCAGAGGTCCTTTACCACTAAAGGTGGAACTATAATTTCAGTAACAGTCCAGCCATTAAAGCTGTACTCCAAACAGCTAGCTAGTGGTCAAACTCCTTCTATAACATACTCTGGAATAGAGTTATATAATTATAGTTATTACAAAATGAAGTACATTACAAAATGTACAACTTAACCTTTATAGAGGTTTGCAGAAATGAGGTTCATGGAGCAGGAGCTCATGCTGTGCAGAAGCAAGAGTACACCAAGTCTATGCTTGTGACCTGCTAATGCTGTGATGAACTGGGAGTCTCACAGCAGCCATTTCCAGAAAGCACACAAAAGGCCAATATTCATACCCTCTGCTTCAGGAATGCAGGGTGCTGGCTGAGAACAAGGTTTGTTGAGCCATATGCATCCTACCAGCCCCACTCCTCTGTGGCTCCTCTGCAGCCTAAGCTCCTTCCCTGCCAGCAGGAGGGAAGTGAGCATGGACATCCCACAGCCAAATCTGCAGGGTCCACAGAGCACCCAGACAACATGGAACAAGAGAAGGGTTTTGAGGACGAAAACAACAAAAATTTGCTTTGGAAAAAGTGGCATCCTGGAAATGGGGGAAATTTCCATCCCACTGTACAGATGTCCCATTCTTGTAAAGAATGAAAAGGAAGCAAAATGCAGTTACAGAGAGGTTTGCTGTCCTTGCCTTCCTTCTGCTACTCAATTGCCAAAGTAACTTGCTGGGTTTTAGCATCCTCCTATTATCTGCACTGTAAGTCAGAGACCTGTGGGTTAGATGTGTTAAAGGATTCAGGTTTTGTGGCAGCAGTCATTGCAGTGCCTGCCTTGCACCTTGGAGTGACACCTCCACTGGACTTGTAACAGGCAGCACTGGGAGCAAGGATGCTCCAGGGCTTGCTGAGAGACACTTGCTCAGAGAGGTACCTGCCTGAGAGCCCACCACCAGTGTGGCCACACCTGAGTCACAGTTCAATTAGCTTCAAGTCATGCCAGGGGATGTTTAGATTGGATATTAAGAAAAATTGCTCCACTAAAAGGTTTTTCAAGCCCTGGAACAGTCTTCCCAGGGAAGTGGTTGAGTCACCAGCCCTGAAGATACTGAAAAAAATGTGTAGATGTGGCACTCAGGGTTTATGGTGGACTTGGAAGTGCTAGGCTTACAGCTTGCCTTGATCTTTAAAGGACTTCTCTAACCTCGAGGATTTTGTGATTAGCATCAGGTTGGAACTTCTAGGCTGGAGTCCTCTCCCACACTGCAGCTGCACGTTGTACTCAGGCCTGTGTAACACAGAGAAAAGTCACTGCCTGTGTGGCAGGGAAAGCAGGAGGCTTCCTATTTACCCAAATTACTAAATTAGGCACAGGTCTCACTTGCTATCCCAACCATCCTGCTGCAGGCTTTATGCTTAGGATGTTCCTCTCCCTTCTTGTTGCAGTCGTATTCCTGGGCAAAAAGTGACTAAAAAATCACTGAACAAGACAGAAGCTATCTAATCTTTTAACCAGTGACTGGGAAACTAGATCAGAAGTATAAAGGCTTGGTTTCTAACTGCTGCTCCAATAGCTATTTGTGTGCACAGAAAGAAAATATTTAATACTTGGTAAACAGAAATATGAAAATTCCTGCAGCAGCAGTGCTTTGACTATTTGTCAAACTGTAAAAAGCTATAATAAAAATGAATAATTGTAGTAGTGCTACTAATATTAATACTACTATTATAACTAATAACAATAATAACCCTATTTGTTTATTTCCTAAATTACTACCCAACTTCATATGGCCACTGCAGTGGCTGCCCACAGTCTTAGACATTGTCATATAGTAATGTGCACACCCTTATCTGGGAGGATAACAATAATCCTAGACCTTGAGCAGCTTCATTTCACAGCCTGATTTCCTCCATATTCCCACTAAAATATTTCCCAAGTTTCTGATACATGCAGCTACCTTTATAGATGTACTGGTTTATTGCTTCATTTTTCAGGGATCCACAGAAAGAGAAGCACATAAAATTTTGCCAATGTTTGTCTAAAAATAAAAAAATCACGTTATTCAATCAGTGCATGAAACAAAGTTAAATAGAAAATCAAATTTAAAAAATAGCAACATCTGAATCACTGCCTCAGTTTTTCCATTACTTTTTTGGATATATTTGGTGGTCACAGAGACTCCAGGGTTTTGCTGAAGCCCCATCTCTTCTGGTCTCTACAGCCAAGTTACATCTGTCTTTCTCTGGTAAAGAAAGGCTGCTTGTAAAATATTTTTTTTCCTTTTGTAAGTACTAGTGCCCTTTTTCAGGCAATGTCCTTTATTACCCAGAAATTGTTTGGTCATCTGTTTCTTGGCTACCTGCTCATCTGGCAGAATATTATTTGCTTGTCCTTTATCCAAAGATAACAAACTCATGCAGTTTTACAGCCCTGTGCTAAATATGACAGCTTTTCCAATGAGCCCTATGTGTGCCAAATGAAAACCAGGAGGTTATGTTGCAGATATGGAAGCCAACATCAGACACAGGTGGATAAAGACATTTAGCCACACACAGACCCACCACATCAAACATGGATGCAAAGTCAACAAAAGTTTCACTGGCAAACTGATTTTGTTTAAGCTTTTTGTTAAAGGGCAAGTCTCCCACCAATGTCAAAACATAACATCAGCTAAACCTCATCCTTTTAAAATACAAGTACTGACAAAACTGGGAACAAAAGATGCATAAAGTTTTGTTTTCTTAATCCAGCAGCATTTGTAAACCAAATCCTGCAGCTTCTCTGCAGACCTCAGGCACAGAGCTCATAAGACCAAAAACCTGCTGTTAAATAGAATTTAAACTAATTGCCCCTGGTTACAGGATGTGAGCAGCAGTTATGTAAAACTGTCCCAGTCTCCTGATGAAATCAGTGTCCATGTTCTTCTGTGAACACATCTGCATTTTTAGCCTTCTCTTAATCCACTAAAGAACCTTACATGTATCAAAGTTGCATCTTGTCCTTGAATGCTCCTTTTTTCTCTAAGCTCTCTAGTTTATTTGGTGGTTTATCTATTGTCTCTGCTTTCTTTGAAGCCTCTGGATACCATCTGTGAATGCAATTGATATGTAAGTTTTCTTCTGTTATTATTTTTGGTCATTTAAACAGAAGTGAGTATTAGGCTTGGCACTAACCCCCAGTGATCTCCACTTTGCTATTTTACCCCTCATAGTTGCTTTGGTTTCTGATTTTTCAATTATTTTTTTATTAAAACTGCAATTATAACTGTTGGGTTTTTTAAAGAAATTATTTTGATTGGATTTCCTTTGTTGAAAGTCTCAGATTTTTGCAGAAAGCTTTTTCCTTTACCTAGTTAAAGTACAAATGAATCAAAGAAAGAAATGAAGTTTGTTTGGCCTCTCTTCAGCCCATGTGGCCTGTAGCATATCTGGTTATATATAACTCCTTACCTAATGAAGAGTTCTGTATTACTTCTATACATACTGCATGGAAGTTTAGATTTATAGGACTTATCCACAGCATAATAAATGTTTACTTTTCACTATTATATTGACAGCTGCTTACTCTTGCTTATTTGAAGATATAGAATCTTACTATCAGAAAAGGATGTGGAATTCCTATTCTTTATCTCTTCTTCCTCAAGATGAAATGGAAAGAGAACTAGATCAATATTTAGGTTTCCCTATAAATGCTTTCTTGGTAAAAAATTGCAAAAGTAAGGGGCAACTTCCCATTCTTCTGGAAAAAAAAATGCAAAGTATTTTTTTTAACATTTCAAGGCAAAGATTAAGCGTAGAAAATGTTTGATAGCCAAATCAACCAGACCCTTCCTTGCTGTTCACATTGCCTTGTGCCTTGTTCAGTGTCACCATGGGATGACAGTGCACAAAACATTCCACTCTGGCAAGTGGATGACCACTGCTAATCCAGTATTCAGGGATGGAAAGTATGTGCACCTCCCTGTCCTTACACCCACTTGTACTTAAAATTTTCAAGTTATTTATCAGAGACAAAGGTGCTGACTTCACTTTGCTCTGTATCATTTCAGCTGAAGTACAGTAAGTGCTATAAGATGACTGGAAAAATACCTAACACAACCCTGCATTCAAGGAAATGGTGTCATCAAAACTAGGAGAGAGAATTTTATTTTAAAAATATTTTGACTGATTTGCCTCTTGTGCTTTCAGGTCTGCCACTCATAACTCCACAAGGCTTGTCAAACTCACTTTTCCAAGAGGAAGATGTGAATTTTCCTCTTGTTCTGCTCTGAGATGAAATCAAAGAAAGTGGAGGTGACTTCTGTAATCTTTCAGTACACTAAATGTTTCTCCCTCTGCAGTTGAACAGCATAATTAAGAAGTCCGCATTTAGAGTTTGAAACTTTAATCATGGTTGTCCTAATAAAATCCTCTCTGGTTTGATGGACTTTATATTACTTCTCCTTGAGTGAACCCCAAACTGATTACTTGACAGGGAGCATTATCTAATTAATTATTTAGAGGAACAACTACCAAATTACACACAGAGATTGAGCAGCATATGGTGATCCAGTTTTAATCTTCTAATCCAGAGTTCAAATCCCAGGTGGGGACTACAGTCTTCTGAATATTAATCTAATTGCACCTCTACTGTCCCAGAAAATGAGTTTCTTGTCCTTATGAATTTTTCATTATTTCATCTGTAGTGAGAGAGAAGCCAACATCCATCACAGTTGGAAAGCATGTACTACATGTCCACAAACTCCACTTGTTCACCCTGTTTCTGAGCAGTTCCCTCTGCATTTCTGTATCTTCCTGGCCCATAACACTGAATTCCATCATCACCCCTACAATGAAACCCTCAGCACTCGTTTGCCAAGGCATCGAGTGCTCTACTCTGGACAAGCAAGTCTCCATCAAACCTCTTCAATGTAGGAAGCCCAATTTCTTACCATTTCCTTTCATCTATGCTCAGTACACAGGTGACCCATATGGACTTAAGGAAGCATACTTAGGGTTTTGAGATTTGTTAGCTCTGATGACTACTCAAAAGTCTATTACTTAAAGTAACCAAACACTTGAATAACTAAATTAGGGTTCAACTGATTCCAAATATAAGTGTTGCTGCATCTTTTTATTTTGTTTTTTTTTAACATAGCCTAAGGATAAAATGACTTCAAAATAGTTTACATATTAAAAAAAGTGCATAACAGGGAGAATCAAAACTCTGCTTCAAAATGTAGTGTTATGTTTTTCTCCCAAATGTCTGTGCATATGACAAACACAGTGTCAGGCCAGAATTTGCATGGCCTTAATCTTAAGGACAGAAAAAGTTTTTAGAAAAACGTATATTCAGAAAGAACTCCTTTCAATGCCCTGCAGTCTCTTCATCAGAGCTTCATAAATGACTCAAAAACCAACTGCTATCCTAAAGAAAGCCACATAAAACTCCGTGTTGCACCCAGTCCTTAATTCCACATGATGGCCCACAGCTTACCTGCACTCAATCCCTGTCACAGCACCATATGGACCACACCAGCTATTATCCAAAACCTAAACACTGCCTCCCAGTAAGGCTCTAGAAGACTAACACCAACCCAGAGGCAATTTCCCTCCAAGCCAGGAGGAGGTAGGCAAAGCCAGCCTCACAACAAGGCAGTCTGTGTGCTGCTGCTCATCCCTAAGGTGTCACTGAGTACTTAAATCCCCACACGTGGCTTCAATCCATGAAGTACCAAAAGCACGGCCGCTCTCACACTGGTGCAACAGGCTAGGTGAGAAAAGAGGCAAAACTGAACCCAGGTTGCACCTCTACTGGTTTTGCATCACAGGCTCCTGAGCAGAAAAGCAATGACTGATGTGAGCAATTAAAAATTGTAATTGGTATGGGACTGAAGAACGCAGTCCTACCACAAGAAGGATGTTTGAGCTGGGGTTTATTTCTCCCTCAGCAGCACTATCTTTCACAGTGCTTTAGCAAGAACTGCTATGGGGTGCTCTGCATAGGGTCTCTGCTGCAGGATCTGAGAAAGCACAGGTTTCACTGACTGCCTTTGCTTGCCAGCATGACACCAGCAACCATGGACTAAATGTTGCAGCAGAGGCAGGTAAAGCCACAGCATTGATCCTGCCTGCTCTGTGCTTGTTGTTTGCCTGCCTCCAACTCCACACTGTGTGCACACTAGCCAGCTATTTGCCAGCTTTCTTCCTCCACAACTAACAGCTGTTCTTCATGTGTTCCGTGCTTTATTTTTTCCAAGTTTCTATCTTTCCTCTCATGCCACAAGTCTCTGAATGCTTTGTAATAACTAGATAGAATAACAGCCAACCTCTCCTGGGCTTGGAGCAAGAGTGATTTATATTTATAAAAACACCCTAAATAAAGGAGAGCAAACCCATGAAGTAAAAGCTCTAGAATGCTCCAATTGGTTTAAATTTATAATTAACAGGACATGGAGAGACCTTCTAATGCAAATGTATTCCAAAGCATCTGTGTTGAGCTCTTGACTATAGATTCGCTAAGCAGGGAGTAGGTGGTGTGGCTCAAGAGCCTGTGTTCCACACCCACTTCAGGGCAAGATCAGCCACACCCTGAAAACTAGCTTTTTCCAAGGGCTACTGAAGCTGTTCAGACAAGGGTATCTCAGATCCATCATCCCTATTTGCTGGGCTGAATCCTACCCTACATGCTTGAGCAACAACAGCACAAACAAGTTTGGGGGCATAGGTAGCTTGGGGGCTTTTTTTTGGCTCTTTTACAAGAAGAACCTAAATTTCAGATTTGTGGTGGGACTTTAGCCCACTCCAAATGCCCACAATTTGGGCCTGGTATTACTCAGAGAAATTACTTCTGTATCTCCTAGCAGGCTAGTGGCAAGGCTGTCCTCAAGGTGTGGAAAAATAAAAAGGAAACCAAGTGCTGTATGGAGAAATCAAAACAGAATGGGGAAATCAGTGCATAGATCAATTTCTGAGGTGGAGTAGGCACCAAACCCAGCTCTGCCATAGTCTAATTCACCAGTAAAGCACAGTATCTAAAGGACTTGCCACAGCATTTTTCCAGTTTGCTCCTCCTGCCACAGCAGTTGCTCTTCCTGTAACACGGGTTGCACTGCCATTGGCAAGAGGCTTGTGCCCTCCAGCAGATGCAAGTGAAAAATTGGTGCTCAATCTGTACATGCCACATGGCCTTGAAAGCCTGACAGGGGTGCCAAAAGCTCTGTTTGTCTTCTTAATATCTAAATAACTTTACTGGAGAAAACTTAGGCAACTGCAGCCAGAGAGATTGTTGTACTACATTTGGAAAAAGAAAGGATTTTGTTCTCTTTAGATTATTAGATATCATCCTATATTTTTCTTTAGATACCTACTACCCTTGACAGAGCTATGCCTAAGGTAACAGAAACAACTTGTTATCTTGTCACAACAAGAGATAGACAAATGTGGGCCTAACAACATAAACAACATATGAAGTTTGCACATAGCACATAGAAACAGCAGATTTCTCATTTAACTTATTTTCTTCTGATACATGATTTCATCAACTTCATCATCATGCACAGCATGATTCTGTTACTATGGTAAACAATTTATCTCTTTCATTTTATTAATAGTCATTCCAAACAATTAAAAAATTGAATCTACAAATTTAGGTTTATGCCTTTGGCAAAGGCAGCCTGTTTTGTAGATCAGCAGATGTAACTGTCCTACCCAGAAAACCTCACTATCCAAGGCTTGTGTTATGTTCGCACAGATGTTCACAAACAAATTCAGTCTATGATTATTTTCAGATTAATGACATCCTGCGCTATTAGAGCATTGCCAAATCATCTTTTTATTGCCAGTCTTGCAAGGTTTTGTGTTTGTTTTTTTTTCTTCCTAAAGCTCCAACTCTAAAAGACATGTGATTAGTCAAAACCCTTAGATTTCCTTCCTATAGTCTCAAACAAGCCCTGTCGCAAGTTTGACTCATGCTACCCTAGGGGCCCAAAGAACAGAAGTTAATTGTCACATTCTCTTAACCACTTTCAAGACTTTTAAAGGTCTGACTCATGATTTCTAATGCCTACAGTTGGCAATACTGCATATACATTACATGTGTCATATCATCCATATGCCAGTAAACAAAATCTTTATGAAACGTCCAATTAGTTGCTACTCACCCTGTTTATAACAAATGATTTTTTAAAATAATGTTCAAATCTCTGGTGCCAAAGAAGTTATATCACTGCAGTAGTCACTCACAGCAACAGAAAATAAATTCCTCATTAATCTGATTAAAAACAATTAGTAAAATCTACCTCCTACTCAAATATGCATGTGAAACCTCAACAGAACTACTTTCGATTTCTTAACTCAGCAGCCTACAAAACAGAAGGTAAGCCATGAAAACTCTTACTAAATATCAACTATACAAGCATTTTCTGTACTGCTGTCATTGAAACATAAGCATAAGAGACAACCTGTGAAGGTTTGCTCCATCTAAGGACTCTGTCACTGTGTGCTTACCAGTGCCCCCAGCCCACCAGTGGAGGCATTTTGGGGAGATCTGCAGGTTACCTTAGTCCTGCTGCTGAGAATGACTCCTTCACCAGGCCAGCCAGCTGGCAGCAGATTTGTTATACACTCCATTTCTAAGAAGCTTCTGCAAAAATAAGGGCAGAATGTTTGTTTATAACATGAGATGGTAGCATTTCTGTTTGAATTCAAATTTATGGCAAAATTTGATGTTTTGATTACTCATGTTAACATTTAATCAGTTTTACGCTTTAGAGAAAGGCTCTCATTTTTAATGCTTGGCATCAAGTAACGAGAATCAGAAAACCTCACATAAAAATACCTCCACCATATAAATAAATACAGTGGAGCTAATTTCAAGCATATTTAAATTATCCATTAACCTAATTAGATATTTACACCATTCAGTTTGGCTCTACTTTCAAGCTGACAAATAAAAACCTCATATATGTTGTACAGATGTAATGATTGTACCTCAGAATGAACCAGAAACATATAAACATATATAAATGGTTAAGCAATCTATGTGCTCAGACTTGCTTAGTCTGAGTCAGAACCATTCTTCTCTCCATGAATCTCATAAGCATGTTTTCCACAACTTTCTAGACTAATAGAAAAAAAATAACCAAGGAAAGAAGGGAGTAAATAAAGATATGTGGGAGATATTTTTCTTTCAATGACTTTAAAGACTATTAACTTAATAATTAGATTGGCAATTAATATAATTAAAGATTTTTAAATGTTTCATAAATTGAACATCTACTTGACATTATCTATTAGAAGCCCAACATGCACATTATGGCTTTAATGGAAATGTTGTTGCTCATTTTGCCAGGAACTGCACACGTTTATCTCTACATTTCTTCCTATATAAACACACTTTGTTTTCTGGCATAACACTGAAAAATCCCCAAGAATATATTTGTATGATTTAATGCTTTAATACCTGGGTTGCCTTCCCCAAAATTACATCCAATACCTTGTACTAGTTAGGAAAGTAATTTTTAATCAAAACTTCCATCCTAGAAACAAAATGGCAGAGAAATTATTCCATTCCATGGAATACATTTTTAAAGGTCTGTATTAGTGGAGGAATTTATCAACTTGCATCTGAGCACTGGTCCATCACACTGTTGCCCAGCTCACACGATCTAAGCAAACACTCCCAACTGACAGCAGGAACAACGTAAACTTCATTTTCCCCCAACTTTTTTTAAAAGACAGACTTCTTTTCATCTTTGAGCACAAGTTTATACTTCACTGATTTTATTCAGCTTGCTATAATCTTTACCCTTAATGCAAAAAAGTCATCTGCTATGTGAGTTAGATGGGGAAAATGCATAATGCATGCAACAGGGAGAATGCACTGAATTAGATCTTAGTAAGCATCTACATCTGCCACTCAGTCATTGCTGATAACACATTCCTGAAGCCATATATATTCAAGACTTTGGTTTAGGAGTTGGGGGAGGGGGTGTTGTCATTGAAGGAAAAACCACCCAAAATTGAGACAGAAATACTGTAGTTTTTCTACCTCTGACTCTAGCAGTGTAGTACCTGTATTCACTAATTTCATACAGAAAAAGCATGCAGCTATTCAAAAAGCAGAAAAACCATCCAAATTAATTGTTTCATAAGCAAGTGAAAAGCTGACTATATAAACACATCAAGGTTGTACTGATTGTAGTCAAATGCACAACAAATGCCACACACCATCTAGAGCTGTTGTTCCTGGGAACCTCGAGATACTGAGATGTATCTTGACTTGTTAATGTGATTAAGTACCCAGGACAAAAATATAACACATTTAGCCAAAGCATGCTTGTGCTGTGGCTATTTCACATTTTATCCCTGAATTTAGACTAGCCTTTGTGTGCTCTGAAGTGCAAACTTGCTTTCTGCCTCTGTTATTGGTCAAGAAGTTGAAAGTGAGAAGACGTGCACCAGCCCAAATTAAGACAAGGCTCTCTGTCTAAGAGCTGTCAGCATTGTGCTTTCCTACAGCCAACTACCACAATAAAGGCTGGACTTGAGACTTGGTGAAGGACAATAAACGTTCCTTCCCCCCAGCCTTGAGCAGCTTATTTCCACCCTAGTATATATATTTTTGGAAGAATTGCTAAATATGTCAGTGGAGAAAATGTATGATTTTCACAGAAAGGATTTAATATACACATATACATTTAAACTCCAGTAACAATCTCCCTGGCATTCTTCCCAAATGTGTTGATAACACTTTTGATGATATAAACATGAAAAGCAGTAACAACTTTTTATTTCCAATCAGCTTTTTATTTCCCCCTTGACTGCAGACACCTCTCTCAGCATAATCCAGAGCAAGGTTATCCTACACTCATGTTTGACAAGTTCCCACCAAACATTCCTGACGTAATGGGTAATGATACACTTGCTGCTATCCCACACCAAGTGCCAAGGGAAACCCTAACACATGCATAAGCTTTCAGAATGGGACATGGAACGTACTATTAATTAGCACTTGGTCACATTTGCATTCGTCATATCAGTGGAAAAGGACTCTCCATGAAAGCCTGAGTATTGAAAAGGAGTTTGAAAAACACAATAGCAAAATGAAAGGCAACATGGCAATTCTCGACAGTGCACTTTAAAGAAAAGTAATGATTTTTTTCTTTTTTTCCTGAAGGATGATAGGTACAGAATCAAGCTTAAAATCAGGAATAGAATAGAATATTAAAGTTATATTCTGTTTATTCTTCTTTGGTAAACTTTACTGTCTACATAAAGCACTTAACAGAAGGTCAGTTTCATAGCCCTGTGGCACCACATAACGTTCCTCAGGCACCTTCCTGTGCCAAAGTCACAGTAGGTACTGAAATGAGTCCTCAGTGCAGCCAAGCACCTTGGGCACACAGGGGGCAGCTCTCCTCCCACCCATCAGCTCTATCACCTGCTTCTATACCTAGGCTGCAAGTGCTCTGCCTTTTCCCAAGAACAACCATAACCAAAACCCAACATCACACCCACTGTGGGAGCACTCCACTCTTGAAGGGAAGTGCAGGATTCACCTTCAGCACAGAGACTTACCAGTGTAAGCATGCACTATAATTTCACTGGGGAAATTTCCTGAAATACAAAACAAAACTGTATTTTGCCTCTGAAATAGAGCATGTGTGACTTGTATAAACAGGTATGCTGGTATAAACTATCACTGCCCATTCATCCACTTCCTCAGCTCAGCTCCTCTGCTGCAGGGGACTCTCTGAAGTCTGCTGGCAGACTTGCTCCTCTGAAGGCTCCCTTAGCCTGCTATAGTCAGGGTTTCTTATGCCTCCAGCGAATCCACACCATTCTGACTCAATCAGATTAGAAAACATGGTATAAGTAACTCTACAAAAAGTAACTAAATAATTGCAAAGAGTTAAGTGCACTTTATTCACCTCAGATGGATGTGGATCCCACCAAGTACCTGATTCTAAGAGTTCCTTCAGATTCACACTGGCTGTATGGCTACGATATTAAGCTTCCCCAGCCACAAGAACCCTTTAACATTACATTCCAAATGAATTTTGGGGCCCACTCTGGTAAGTCTATATATTTGAAGACTAGTAAGAACTGCACCTCTTGAGCAATCTGTTCCAAGTTTTTACAAGTGTCACCCACTGGTGCAGCTTAAAAAAAATTTTAAAATCAGGTATAAAATTTTGAATGCCGTAAATGAAGAGTGACAATAAAGGGGGAATGTCAAAGTTGCACATTATTGTAATTGAATATATAGACCTAAACTTTTAAAATTTAAATATATATTCAAATATGAATGTTATATCAATTAGAAGTGTTGAGAAGCAAGAAGAGGTGCAACTTTGGAGAGAAGTGCTTAGTTATGACCGTAGGATAGTTTGCAACATTATATCCAACAGCAGCCTCAAGAGAATTTTATGAAAAATTCTGTTCACATAAAGACTACACTATAACTAGACCATCAGAATTTTCCCCTTCACATCTTTTGAGCATCTCCATAAGGCAATGACCCCTTGATGCAGAAATTTTCATTTCAACAGTTAAACACAGTCACACGATAGGGTTTAAACTCTGTTCGTAACTTGTCTTATACCCACAGGTCAAAAAAATGGAACAAAACTAGATCTGCCCTATTATACATGAGCATTCTTACAACAGAAAGAATTCATGCTGAGTTTCAGGCAGCACTCCTAGACTAATCTCATGTTAGACAGTTTGTTCGTATTTTCTTGAATTGTCTTTTAGAGAAACAGCATTTAAACCTAGAATGAAACTTGTTGGCGAAAATTTTGGTGTACATAGATTCTGCTAGAGATTCAAAACTTCTGTCATTTGAGAATAATGAAAGCTTACAAACACAGGGTTTTCTTGGTACAAGAGAAGCATGTTTAAAAAAGAGTAGTGCTGCTAAATGGCAATTTTTAGAACTAACAATTACCAAATCTGCATACATCCATGCCAATGCTTTAACGACTGAGCTCAACAGACTCTTTATAGAAGTTTTTCTAAAAAAGGAGAACCTAATTACAAAACCCTGGTAATCCTTATCTTTTGAATTCAAAAGCTTGAGCACACCACAGAACTCTAAGAAGTGACAATGAATATCAACAGCTGATTTTACATTTCTTTTTGGCCTCTTAGCCTAAGCTTGCCATTTGTGTTTAAAAGATGATTTCTCCAAATTACATTTCTGCAAATCTGTGAGGAGACTTGAGTTCTGCATTACAGGTGGAAGTTTTCTGAACCACAAAGGATTAGAGTGATTAATGCATTCTGTAAAACAGAGCCCTGTTTTCTCTCAGTGCTTTTAAAATCTGTGTCTTTCTTGATACAGCTGAGGATTTTGAAGGCCAGTGTTCTAAGACCTGCATGTGGTTTCAATGACAAGAATTATGTTTCAATTAATTTCTACTGAATGTGTTGTCACATTTGTAGGAACTCAGCTCTCACTGAACTGCTATTTCCAGAGCCAGTGTCTAAAACAGTCTGAAAAGACATCCTTCAAGTCAGCAGAACACCCAATGATACAGAAAGGGCTCCTCTCCATATGTTGTCAGTGCTCCCACCTCTCATTATACGCACACTTAGCACCCTCAAAAATACTAATTAAGCACAAACAAGATGTTTTAGACAGTCAAAATCACACATCCACATAGCAGCCACTGTGAACTTTATTAAGAAAAGAAGTGTTTGCCAATTAAACTGCAATGACTTCACTGACTTTCCCATTTACTTGTAGAAAATCAGTTCTTTCATAACGGCTCTGGAAATCATTGATTGCCAGGTAAATGCCGAATCCCTGGCAGTGTATGGTCTGCTTGGAAGCCTGTCAGCTTTACCATGGAAGGTCTATATACACCTTTGCGAAATGCAAAGTCAGCAACACATCTTTCATTCAAGCAACAAAGTCATTTTTGAGGCAGATGTCATGCTAGCCAAATAGCAAAGCCACCTTTACATTAAGCAATCCTTTCTATCATGACAGTTCCACAAATGAAATGCAATTTGAGAGGAAAACAATCCATAAGATACCAGTTACAAATTCTCTTCATGTAACTGTTTAGTCAAGTCTTATTTCTCAGGCAGGAGAGGCTGAGCTACAATGAAACACAGTATGGTGATTTAGCTTCATGAAAATGTCCTGTTGCCAATGCATCTGCTTTTGCCTTCTTTGCTTTTTATTACTCTGTGTAGTCCTGTTTAGTAAAGTCAGAACAAGGCGTCTTCATTCACCTGGAGTCAGATTTATATTCAATCCACTAAGTGACTCACACCGGTGTCTACACTTATCTCTGAAAAGTAGTTCTCCATTCCCAAGTAATCCAACCATCACAAAGATGTTTTCCACTGTCTTCAACTCCAGAAGTTGTTTTAATTCCTTTTTCATCTTGTAGCCATGTACCAGAATAACATTGTCATGGGCTATGTATATTAGAATTTAATCCTTATTAATAGCTTCAGTAGATTGCCCGAGGATTTTTAGTACTGTAGTAGGCTTCACATGCAGCTACATAAGCAGATTCTGGGAAAAAATCATCATGGTATTCTGCTAAAAACCTGAGAAGAAAGCACACAAAAAAAAGAACAGAATATTAAACATTTAAGAGAAAAGCTATTTTCAAGTTAATTTTTAAGCTCAGCAAAAAAACACAGTCTGGGAATTAAGAATTATCATTCTTTGAAATTTGGCATACAAAGGATTTGCAGTATTTTTTACAAGTTTCACATAGTGAGAAACAGCCTTCCCCTATCATTCTGGAAGACAACATGCATTAAAAAAAATTCCTCAAGCTCAATAAAAACAAAACCCCTAAAAAAATCCAAAACTTAAAGTTACGCTCAAAAAAAAAATACAAACTAGCACAGAAGAAAAAAAAGTTAAGAGATCTTCCTGCAACTTCTGTAAGTTACCTGCTCAGCACACTATTTTCATTTCTGTCCTAACCAGTATTTACAGTTGTCACTCTGTCAGTATCTTATACAAAGAGCCAGCAACCATTAAGTCAAGCTTTATCTTTTAAGGCAAATAAAGCTATGATTTTTCATATGTTTCATGTGCCTGTGCATTTAGGGTGTCCATCCTTTAGGAGAACCTGATTTAAATATGGGTTTCAATGACAAAACACATCCTTCATAAATTCAGTTCCTTAATTTCTTATTTCTGCAAGATGGTCTGTAAATACTATTCAAACTGCCAAGCACCCAATATTTTGTGATGTTTTCCTGCTCTGCTAACACACAACTGTTTCTTTGGTTTAGGACTAAAAAAGAAAATAAACAGTGCTGCTATGTACACCAGTAACAAACAGCTAAAATGACTATAAGGTCTCTGTTCCTTCCTTTGATTTCAAAGGCACTGGGTTTATAAAGGAGGGCAAAAGAGCAAAATTGTTATTAAACTCAAGATTACAATCAAGCTGTACTTCAGAAAAAACACAGACCTACAAAAATACCTGGATATTAAAGATCACCATCAATGAACATGGCAAAATACTAGCTACGTGTTTTAAGAGTAGGAAGCAAAAGAAACAACAGAAAACAATGTCATTTACAGAATCTGTGTTCTCTCAAGAAACAGTGGTGGGGGTGATGACTTCACCATTGGAAGCTGAAAATATCAGTTTTACACAACCAATACTTTGGATATAGGAGGTCCAAATTAAAAAGAAACATTCAGGTGAATGCCATAAAAACCTACAGGCCTTCTCTGACCTCACTCACTGCTGCACTGCCTGAACTAGCATGTCCTTTGATCTAAAGAGAGCCAAAGCATCAAAGAATACTGGCAAGATCCTCTAAATAAAGCACTTTAAATTTAATAATAAATATATTAAATCTCAGAGCTCACAGAAAATAGTAACAATACAAAATTGCAAATAAATGAAAAAGGGTTGATTTATCCCACACACCCCCAATCCTTGCACTTGAACACAGGCATCAAACAAGTGCTAAACTGGAGGAATAACTAGTTACATCCTACTAATTCTAGAAAAAGCAATGAGAAATAGAAACTTTTTTAGAAGAAATCAGCCCTTCATGGTGTCACCGTTATTTTAGAAGGCACATTGTCAACTTCTTCCTTATTTCACAGCAGCTCTGTAATTAACAGTATATAGATGGACCTAAATGGTTTCTGATGTAAAATGTTTCAAACCACTAAAAAAAAGTACTGAAATTATATCTATTTAGAAGCTAATAAAATACCCAAGTCACCAACTACTATGACCTCTGACTTTAGCTAGCTACAAATCACTTTCTAGGATGAGGGGTTGGTATGAAGCAAGTATGGAAAAGCCTAAAACTTAACAGACTTGAACTTAACTCTCAGATTAGTACTTAGATTGGAGATGGTTTAGATGAGCCACAAGTGGTATTTAATTAATGATTCTTCATTAACACACATATTAATGACTCCAATACATTAAAAAAGTTACAGGGACTGATGAAAATCTTAGTGTCTTTGGATAACATACAGTAATACAGTACTAAGAGCTAGATCATGCAAGGGAGCATGTTTTAAAAGAACCTTTCAGAAAACATTTGGGTAGCTGACAGTTCCAAGAATTTTAACGGCAAGTAACGAGAAACAGGCTCACTTTCTCTTACAAATTTCCTGACTTTTGCATGAATCAGTCATACATGCCAGTTTGGTGCATGCTAAAGTGACAGCTGGTACAGATGAGAAATTTTAGTTGAGATTCTGTGCCACAGCTAAAGCTCAAAAAAAAAAAAAAAAAAAAAAGCAGAATGCACAGTCGAATAGTCAAATATACATCTCCCTGTTCTTCATGTAACAGTTGTGAAAAGCAAAACACCCCAGAGCTAGCAAACACAAATTATTTTCTGCAGAGAAGTAGGAGAAAACTACTGAAGGAATGCAGTCAGCTTCCATCCCAATCCCTTCTGTATGTGCATACAAAGAGCAGAAGCCCTTCTGAAGCTGCTTACTATTCAAAAGACATCACAGTGCAGAATGCTGGCACAAAAATATTAGGAGTCTCCTAAGACTTTTGCCTACTGGATATTTCACTATTGCTTTGCTCTTGGACAAGCTAAAACAGCACCAAGATCAATTACACTGTTACCTGCAAGTCATGAGCCAAGATTTAAAGACAGAGGGAGCTGTAATTAGCTGACACAGCCGATGTTCAGCAATAGATCAGAAAGCACATTGCTATCGAGCTATTCAGAAATTGTTTCATTATTTTTAACTTACGAATCTGATCAATTCAGTCACCTGTTGTATTATTGTCTTCTTAGTTTTTATACTTTTTATGGAGTTCATATGCATACATCTGAACAGGGAGACTGCTGATGAGCAGTCAAGTTCTGGGATGCACAGTCCACATTGATTTGAGACTGCATGTATTTTTCATCATGAATGTCCTCAAAAATGAACTTATGCTTTATACTCATACTTAGAGCACAGAGGTAACACAGTACAATGCAGCTATTTTCCTTCCCATCACAGGTTCCTACAAGGGCAACACTTCAGAAAGGTCTAGAGGGGATGGAGACAAGGGAAAAAGATGTGGGCAACTTGGGAATTCTTCAAGCTATGTTCTGATCTTCAAGCGTAGGTGTTCCTAAGCAAGGAATAACCTCACAAATACACTACCTGTCGCATTCCAGGCCAATGCACCAAAAAGAAGAACTGAATTATCACTATCCACATTAGAAGGCCATTTGACATGTCATGAACATATCTCAACAAGAGTCACTGAATTAGTAGGAGTTTTAAGAACACCCTCTGTTGGGTCTTGTCTTGAAACCACCAACACAATCTATTACCGGAAATCTCTGAATGAAGAAAAAAAATTATTTTAAACGTCAGCTACCATCACATGATAAACTTAGGGACAGCCCAAAAAGTAAAAATGACAAAGAAAAGAAAACCTTAGTTTATACAAAGACATACTCAGTCATTAAGGTATAAGAATAAAGTCCAAAGGAAAAGTTTCCATGAAGGTGACCTTACACACTTTTGCTACAGAGTTTTAAAAGGTAAGCTGATGCTTTGATGAGATCAGTGACCTGATCTAGATGCTGTTTGAAAGGCTACTGTAATGATCTATATAAATTTGCTAGAATACCATTATGGGTCCTAACCCTATGAGTCACCTCATCAAAAGAAATGTCATTTACAGATTAAGAAGTTACCTCATCTGACATTACTACTCAAATGCAGGATTTGAAAACAAAAAGGCTTTAGGTTCACAAAAAAACATGCCACCATCTGACCCTCACCCCTCCTCATCTATAGGCCTGTCTCCATCTGGAAAACTGTTCAGGGCAAAAGATGACAAAGTCCATCATAACCCATTGCAGTCAACAGAAGAAGTGAATTGAAGTTTCAGATGTTTATTTTAATACTCAGTGTCTCAAGAACCATGCTAAAGGAGTAAACTGGCCAGTTTTTTGACTGGACTCCTGTCACTCACTGAGAAACTGAGACCATATTCCTTGGCCTTTCAAGAGAAAGTGTAGAGAACCCTGAAGATGCCAAGCAACCATCACAACATTTCCAAGAATCAGATTGAGTAAGAAAAAATTAAATTTTACCAAAGACCTTTTGGGAAAACAGGCCTACAAGAGCTCAATACAGGAGTCCTTGGTTTGTCTTGAGGATGAAGACCCACTCGTGGTCAGGCCAGCATAGGTCCCTAGAGGTGCCTTCTAAAAAATCTACCATAACACATTTAAAGTATTTGGGGGAACCTCTCAATTTAGATATATGATCCAAACCTCAGCTACTGACTAGCAATATGCTCACTCAAATTCCCAGGCACCTGATGATTTGGAAAGCAAAAGGAAGAAAAGCAATCCACATGGGATGTTGGTGAGTTTCAGGAACAGCTTTTGGCAACACAACAAAACATTAGTCAAGGACAATAAGCACTAATGAATACATTCTGCAGACTGAGCAGCCAGCAAAGCCCACTGAAAGCAAGAATCTGCACACTACCAGGTACTCACTAAGAAGCATTCCACCTAAAGGTGCCAAAAGTTTGAGAGGGCCCAGAATGGCAATTACCTTTCTACCCACTCAATGAATACAGCAAAGCCCAAAAAATGGTGGTAATACCCTAAAATTAGCACTGTGAAAAGATAATTCCTTCAGTTCAAAGTGTTTCTTTACATGTTTGTGCACGCTAAATTCATGTCTCCATTTATACTCAGAAACGTTATTTTCTCACATTTAGGGTCCAATTCCATGAAGTTTTCTAGTGTGTCATAACCAAGTAACTGGTTAATCCAAAAAATTGAGAGAAAAAACCCCAGGATAATTCAACAATATAAATCAGTTAATATATAAGAAACATATATATGTTTAGATATGTAATTATTATAATATAAGAAACACAATTGCATTCTTTTCCATCTTTCATAATGTGATTTTTAATTACTTGTCTTTTTGCAGCTGAAGTCACAATGATTCACAATGAGCAGGAACTCTATCACAAAACAACTTTACCTAAAGATGTCTTCTAATCCATTCACTATGTGCAATGCTTAAATTTTCATTCTCAGACACAAATAACCTCTCATAATTGTACATTAGCACAGACTAGTGGTGATAATTCACCACTGCAGTTATATATAATAAAAATACTACACTCAAAATGTAATGTCAGCACAGAGATCTATGTCTTAAAGTTACCTGAAACAATTTGTCATCTTTGTATATACACATTTTATCATCACAGTCCTCTAATTTCATCACATTCTGACTTGGCTTTCTTCTCAGAAAAACTCAACAGTATCAAAATATTTTTCTACCCATGGAGTGGAGTGACACAACAGACACAAGCAGATTTTTGAGCATCAGGGAAAAAATAAAAAGAGATCTAAGCTTAAAGAAAACACTGAGTTTGAAATATCTGTGGGTTTTTAACAAAAACTAAAATACTTGACCATTAGCTCTCCATAATCTGAAATAATATGTTGGATTCACCTGAAAAAAAACCTTATTATAAATTTTAAAAGTAATATTTTAGAAATATATAATCACTTAATTCCTTTGTATTTCACCAAATTCAAAATATCTGTCTTTCTGTACCACTTCATTTTGCCTTTTTCCTAAAATGCAAATCACATTCTCTGAAATTACATCACTGAAGATGGGTCTTGCTCTTGTAAAAACAGACATACTGTATACTCCTAACTTTTAAGTAGCTCCTACTGGTTAACAGATGTGGGAGGAGGCCTCTGTTTCCAAAACAGTTTCCCAAGCCAAGGCTCTGTGCAAATTAATGGAAACAGTAAAACAGAAACAGGCACCTTCCTGCCAGTCATTTCTCATCACTGAGACAACCTCTGGAGGCATGTTAGGCACCTCACCATGCCAGGAAATTGTAAAATAGAGCACATGTAGTAGTTTATTTCAAAAGCGGCTAAAATAATGGAATTTGTTTAAAGCTAATACATCCTCTTACTCCAAAGCTATTAACAGGCAAAAAGATTTAATCAGGCATCTTTCAGTGGTCTGACTACCAGTTAGCACCAGTTAAAGCATTAGCTTCCACTGCTTCACCCTGAAGACTAAATGCAAACTAAGTGAACTTCTGTGAAACCAACTGGTGAGTCTGTTTTAGACTGCAAGTACTATGAATTATTTCAGAACTAAAAAATTTAGGATTCAGAATTTTGTACTTAATTTAGAAACTGATTTTCTTCTGCAAATTCTCTTTTGAGAAATCAACTTTCATTTTGAAGAAATTTTCATTTTGCACACGTCTAGAAAGCCGGACTAAGCACAGAGAGTAGAGTTTCTACTTAACATGAAAGTCAAAAAGATGCATTTCATACATTCCTTAAAAATAGATATTGTCTGGGAAATTGAGAAAAATCTTGTCTAGCAGCAGTCTGAGGGCATGACTGGAAAATGCTATCCAGTCATGGACAAATACTATTATGCAGCATCTCAAAGCCAATTTAATGCATCTATCATGTCCTAAGTAATCTCAAGACAACAAGCCTCCAGAAAAAGTATTACATTACTTAAGTCTCAGTTTGTTTCTCAGCCCACAGGAGATTAATAGTGCAAATGATAAACTGTAAATTTTATCCACAATACCATAATTCTAAATTAAATCAGTATCTATGCAAGAACTAAATCAGTTTTGTACTGCATAAAAGTTTTATTTAAGAATACATAAACTACTTATACTTGACTACTCTTATCTAGATAGCAAAGAAGATTCAGGGGTAGTTTTATTAATGCAAGTAGACACCTCAGTCCTTTGCTATTAGAGAAATAAAGAAAATGAAAGTCCTTCAGCTTCTCACTCAAGAGCAGTTCACTTAAAAAATATTAAGCAGTCCTAAGTACACTGCCTGCCATTTCCTAATGCATACGGACCTTATAGGAAAGTTCTTACTGTCCAAAATTTAAGCCAGAACAGAACTGATGTAAAATATTTCCATTAATCCTTTCATTCTCAAAAAGGAAAATACAGAATGTGAAAATTGAAGAACTAGTACTGATGTCTATGATTTTTAGCTTCTTGTATTTTTCATGTATTTGTAGCTTTGTACATTGCTAAAGCATGGCTATAGTTTCTAGTATTTTTCCTATCTTTCTTCCCTACATTTAGAAACAATAAGCTAACCTCATACACACATTTCCTAAATACTGTTTAGCCTTACTCCAAGAAGAGAATCAACTATACAGACATTCTTTTTTCCAATCAGAATCTGGACCAGACATTAAAAAAGTGGGGCAAAAGAAACCTCTGGACTGATTTCAGTGGGACAGGACCCCAGGGATTATTACCTAATGAACCAATCTTTTAACTGGACACTATATGGTAAGTATACTAATTGACTAACCTTATAAAAATTTCAGAATTACTATACCAGGTGTGATTTTCACCATACTGTGTACCTGAAAGCTTTAAGTAAAGGTTTGCTTTTATTTTCACTCTAACATGCAGAACTATTTCTGTGATAAAAATCAAACATGAACAAAGTGTCTAGAAAATGTAATTTCGACCACTTTTGATGACAAGCAGCATGAAGAAATAAATACCCAAATGAAAAACTCTTCAAAGCACCATGTGAATACATGTTGAAAAAAAAAATATAGTAATTTGCACTGGTTTCTATTGCCCAGTAGCATAGCTGACAAGGAAAGTAGACTAAGAAAAGTATTTATTACAAAGCTACCCAATACCAAGTGC
This sequence comes from Luscinia megarhynchos, assembly GCA_034336665.1. Lineage (NCBI taxonomy): Eukaryota > Metazoa > Chordata > Aves > Passeriformes > Muscicapidae > Luscinia > Luscinia megarhynchos. The sequence goes on from JAPFBE010000003.1 coordinate 19,050,278, forward strand.
TTCCTACAGCAGTAACTAACTTTGAAGCCTTTTTGACAGTGTCAAAAAAGAAAGTGCTTGTATAAACACTTCAAGTGTTTTGTTGTAACAGATCTGTGATATCCACACTATGTTTGCCTTGTGAGGCTCATTTTGGTTTAGTTGTGGCCTGGCCTCAAGGACCGAAGCACTTCTGGTTAAGTGTTTCCTAAAAGGAATGTAGGTTGTGTACTTGGATGACTCTCCACCATGACAAAAAGTATGGAAAAGGGGGAACTACTGAGAGATTTGTTACAAAAGCACAGTTCTATCTCCCCTAAAAATGCTGATGAGGAAATATGATTTATTTTTATTTATACTTATAATGACTGCACATTTCAGTGAGATGCTCAGATGGAAAAGCAAAACACATACAGATACTATCACTGGAAATTTCAGTTCCCTAAAGCAACCCTTTTCCAATAAGCAACCTTTATTGTATGGCATGTAGGGGACATGTTTCTCCTTTCATCTATTTTACTCCAGCAAAGCTTATCCATAGAATGGATACGAGAAAACATGGTATTAAAGACATTAAAGAACAGATCTGCTCAGATCAACACAGAAGAATCCGAACAGGCAAAGGTCTGATAAAAACTGATCTGATCCACAGTGAGGTAAGCTCCCTAAGAAATATTCACTTCAAGCAAAAAGAGTCTTCCAACAATGAGCTCTAATTTTTGTCCTGTTTAATTTAAAGGTATTTTGAATGCCAACAAGGATCTGACAAAAGAGATGCAAAATGGAATCAATAAAACTTGACAACTAACTGCTTCCAGAGAAAAATTGTGTATTGTAGAAACTTTGACATTGGAAACATCTTCTATTTTTAATAAGCAATTAAAGTAAAAGCTGTTTAAAGCTTTCATCTTCCTGATCTCTAATGCAAGGCTTTTTATGCTGGTGTAATTCTACCTTACCTTTCTGTAAGTGGCTACTTAAATCACTGAACAAATTTAAAATTATAATTTCCCCATCTGTTCCATTAGCACCTACAATACCTTCTCCTGAAAGTTTTCCTTGGCAATTTTATTTTTCAGTGTACTGATACTACACAACACAGTGCCAACACTAGACATCTAACCCCATCCTCAATGTCATGCAGAAATACTAATTACAGTACCTGAAAAACCAATCTGATCATGGTGCAGGTATGACCTTACTGACTCCAGTGGTAGAGCTAATATCATCAGAGAGAGTTGTGTATCTCAGTAAACCACAGAGAACACTGCACTGCACCACAGAGAAACCTTCGTTTAAAGCTCGGTTTAGACAGATATTTCTTTTAAGAAACCACCATAATTTAAAACATGTTTTAAAACACAAGTTTCACCCCCTGCTAATATTGATACATCAAAACTCTCAAGACCTTGCTCTAGAAAAATACCAATGCAGACTTTGCATTTCTTCATAAAACACGCTACTTAAACAAGTCAGACTTGTCATTCTACACATACCAACAAACTTTCATACTTCAGTTCTATAGCAATGTGTTTATCAAAATTCAAAGTAGAAGATTCAGGTTCCCTTCAACTGGAATTAAAGAATAATAAAAAAAATCTTTTATCCATCTTTACTCAAATTGCTATTGTTAAAATGGTATACTAGTTTTATCATAATCTTGTAGTTATAGAAAATTAGTATCTTATTTTAAATTCCATTCCAGGACATTTAGATCTACATAACAATGGAAATACTGCTGGGGTACACTGTGTCACATTACCTCAGAAACATCTCGAAGTGTTTTACTAAAGCCTTCAGGTTTTTGTCAGGAAAGCACATCTTCCCCAGTATTTCTGGTAGTTTTACTGTGAATAAAAGAAAATGTTTATACCTCTTCTTGTAAAAGTAACTTCAAATTACTTATATCCACTACAGGGAAAATAATATAAAAATTTCTGCTCAGCATCCTCCACTTTTCCTTGCAATCTACTTTTTATCTTTCAAAGCTTAACTAAATAGAAAAATGCTGAGAAAGTGAATGCTGCTAGGTTTAATGATGTTTGATAGTGTACTGGCAGTAACGCTGCTTTGCTTTTCTTAAATGAAGGCTTACAGAGCCAATAAGATAACCAAATCTATGAATAGCCTAAAAGTTCCAAACAGAATAAAATGTACATTCCTCCAAGAATAAAAATACTTTTAGTAAAGCAAACAGAAAAATCACACAGATAACAGGACTGGAAAAAAAAAAAAAAGGTAACTTTGATTGAGCAGAGAATTTTGCATCAGTTTACCAAACATCCTCAGCAAATGCTGAGATCCATAGATATATGAGGGAGGTGGTGGTTGATCACTTGGTGGATAATTCTCTGGCATCAATTTCCAGGACAAAACCTACACATAAAATATGAAAATACCGGTTATGAAAACTTCATAACATCATAAATAATTTAGTCTGTACAGAACTTCAAATTCAAAGATTAAATAAGTAACACCAACAAAATCTTTTCTTACTCTAGAAGGTTAGACCTTACTCTATGGTCCACAAAACTTTTAGTCTTTGAATCTAGGACAGTAACATCAAAATCTGTTACCTCATTCAATTCGTTGTTTCTTCTACCTTCAAAGCCAGTAAACACCGTGCTCCCTTCCTTGCTAGGAGTCAAAGTTATAGGTGAAGATGACCCGCTATGGACAGGGGTTTCTTCAGAATGAAAGGAAAAGCAAAACAAAAGAAATAAGAAAAATTTTATTACTTGGGACTGTAGGCCATTAAATGCATCTAAGGCCCATTGCTAGAATGTTCCAAGTCTTAAACACTGAAATTCAATAAAGGCTATCCTAAAATAGACTCACAGAAAAGCAGCTCACCGCATTCTGTGGAAAAATACAACAAAGTACTGAGAATATTGCTTTGTATTTCTCTCATTGGTAATAAAGCCTCAGAATTAAAGAACTGATACAAAAAGTAGTGATTTCCCACTTCTATCATTCAGTTTAGAATCTATGCAGTATTAAAAAAACCCCAGGATTTTACACTTTGTTTAGACCAACACTGTGAAGAGAAAAACCTACTTTTTTCCAGGTGCAAGAAGAGCTTTGGCATGGAGGCTGGTGTCTCGAGGTGCCGCCGCTTGGGCTGCGGGGACGCGCTGCTCTCCGACAGCCTGTCACAGTTGGAGCTGTGGCGCGTCGAGCGCCGCAGCGACTGCAGGATCTCGGGCTCGGCTTTCCGCCTCTTCGGCGTGGCTGGCTCCCCTGTGGTGGGCTGGCTGTCAGTCGACTGAGGCGTGGGCGGATTCAGCAGAGGAGGGCTTGGGGAAAGTTCCTCCTGATTTCTAGGAAATTGAGGCAGCTTTACAGAACTGAAGAGGTCAGGGCTCTACCCACAAAAATAACACTTCTAATTTCACTGATCTTATTGAATACTTATTCAGAAAAAACAGTCTCCCAGTAACTATTGAACTGTTGATACCCTCTATGAAATACTATTTTCCAGAAGTATACTTACCTTCAAATTAAAGTTAAAAATTATGAATATCACATTATCTTTTGAGATAAGCAGTATTAAACTTCTTATATCTAACCTACCTGTTAGTATTTGTTGAGTTTTCTTTGATAGGAAGAAAGAATTTTGATGAAGTCACCTTCTTAAATTGAGCTTGTTCATAAGGATAGAGCAAAATTAAGGGAAGTGTGAAGTCAAATGTTATTCTTAGCCCATCCACCATCTCTTTACATAGCTCGACACTAGAGGGGAAAAAATTAGGAATTTCAAAGTTGCATGACAAAATTTTTCAGCATGGCTGTACAAAATTGCTCTTTAATACAGTCCATTAACATCATAACTACAATAAGCTGATTCAATCACTAAGTAATGATAAACAATTAAAAATACATTTAAAAAGACAATGATTGCTCTTGTTAACTTCAGAAATGCAAATTTTTAAGAGGTCTGTTTCATAACCTAAATCACACAACTGTTCTGTTGTATTACTATTCACAAAATTAATAAAATCTACTGTAGCGTAAATAGTCAGAGGTTTTCCAGGTAAACATTATTTTGGTTTTTCAAGTTCACTAGGCCAAAAAAAGAGGCACCAGCCAGAACAAGTAAGTACTCAACAGACTGAATCTCTGTCTAAAAGGCATGAGTAGAATTTGACCTATAGCCACTAAGATTCAGTTAAGGTTGTGCTCAAGAGATATCCAGTGAACCAACAAAACCAGATACATTCGCACTGGTGAGCAGGTTCCAACAGTCTGCTCTGGTAAGCAGAACACTGCATTTGCAGGCTACCAGGAATTTCAGTTCCAGGCCTGTGTAACAGACTTACAACATTAGTGGTGATGAGTACATGAGCTATTACAAGTAGAACCAAGAACACAGATTGCAGCACACTTGCAACACCTCTCACCTCTGTGGAGGTACTCCCCTCTCATGTTTCAAGTGCACATATGTCTATGGTAACAGAATCTGACTCTGCCAAAATAATCATGCTAGAAATTCCAAACCTCCAGTATATCATACCACCTACTAAAACTACTACACATGAATTGGGTCAGGGGACCATCATGTGCAGAAATTCTATGAATCCAAGGTCAGTATTAACACTTATTCAGTGTTAGAGCAGTAAGGGAAATATAATGAAGATGTCAGCTCAATCTCTCCTACTTAATGATCACTGAAACCATACCCATTTTTTTACTAAAGCACTTTATTTCATTTTTATTGAGGAAGTTACTTAAACATAAACCTGTAAAAATCATAATGTGTGTAAAATCTTCTGCTCATATTTCTGCTACTTCCTCTAACCTTTTGTTTGGCAGACTGTACTACAAAGAAGGAAAAGTGTCAATCTGTCAAAGAATGAATGACATCAACATAAAAGACAATCACACAGGCTAAAATAATGCAAGGAATAGCATAATTACACTCCATTGAAATAGAACATTAACACAAGTCAGGATTTCTCTTTGATAAGTTTTCACCCCATTGTACTTAGAATAGAAGCAGTGTCATCTAATATCAAAAATCTTTAACATAAGAGAAAAAATCCCCCCAAAAAATCAAAAAAACACCACACTGCAAGCAAACATGGCTAATGCATTTGCAACATGGTAGAAAAACATACAGCTCAACTGAGAAAATAGACTAAGACATCATCAATTTCAACAAATCAGGATTTGCATTACCACAGTTTCCCTACATACCAACTCAAATATGCATATGCCCATTTAAAACAAACACCTTGCACTTCAAATTCTTTATAAGTGTTTGTATTAAATTTTTATCCTTATTAAAACTTGAACCTATTCAAGTTTATTTAAACAGGGTATTCTTATATCAGGTATTAAATTCTTCATTAACAACAGCAACACATTCTTCCAAATGGATCTTGATATTTATAAGAACTTACATGATAAAACATGATATTGATACTTTTGCATCATGACTTTTCAGGGTATAGAGACTATCACTGATAAATGTATCAGTGTTACTCTACTATAGTTATCTGCCATATATTTTGAGCCCTGTAAATAGATATACATTATGGTATAAGCTTGAAGAAGTGAACAGCCATAAAACAGAACACAGAATGCAAGAGTGACAACAGCAGTGGACTAAAGATTACTTACTTCTTCTCTGGTGGCACATAATGAAGATTCATATTAACATGTGGAGTCATCTGATGGTGCCGAGACCTTTCATTGGCTGAAAAAGCAGCATTAATTGCAAAGTGTTTTACATATGACTCCAAGATGGTTATTATATTTGTCTGGCAAGGAAGCTTCACTAGCTGAAAAAGAAACAACAAATTAATGTCTTATAAAAACAATAAGTAATTATATCAAGTTAGAATCAGAGCTTGTAATGTATCAACTAATTTAGCAAATGTCTAGTGCATAAGAGCAAATTCAGGACTGCATTATTTCAACCCCTTAAACTGCATTTTTTAGTAACATCAGGAGAAACAAGAAACATGGTCAGATTAACAAGTTTGCTGCCATTTCCAGCTTTCAAAAGCAATCTGCATTCTAAAGCAGCACAAAACAGTACACTGTTAAATATGACAAGCCACTGTTTCAGCTATAGAGAAGTCTACTCCCTACAATCTCTGTATTCTTCCTTGCCCTGTCAGAGCTCAACCTGAAGTTAAAAAGGTGAAGTTAAAAACCTTTAGGACTTGTATAAACAAAAACTACTTTTGACATCCTCCTCACACCTCCCTGCAAATTAGAGTCTCAACTTTTATTTCATACCCTTTTTCTTCTATTAATATAGTAGCAGTCTTCCTCGAGCTTCTTTTTCAAGACTTCAGGAATTTCTATGCTTATTGCTCTTTCTTCCATGTCCCTTTTTGTATGAGTGTCTTGTTCTTCTTTCTACAACAGATCAGTGTAAGAAAAAATTATATTGGTTGTGAAAGAACTTCAGTAGTAAAGATGCAAGTGGATAATAGCCTCAATGCAAACTATTTACTAATACTGCTCTTGAAACCATCTGCAAATTCATTTTTAATACTATTAGTGTTCTCTTAATATTTAACTAAAACAAAACAAAAAAAATCAGCAGAAGCTTGTTACTGCTGCTGCTTCATATCACCCACACTGTAGAAGTTAAATTCTACACATCTTCATATCTACTGTCTACTGTGGAAAAATAAATAGTTTTTTCTTGAAAACAGTCCTCTCTACATTTTAACTTAAGACCAGGGTTGACATGCCTGTCTCACTGCCTCACAGCAAAATACAAGACAAACATCCTGCTGCTATTAGGGTTTGCCCAACCTGCATAGACAAGTAAATTTTTACAGCACATACAAAAGTGGAAAATCTAGTCTACAATTTCTCTAATTCTAATTTACATTTTCTCTCCATAAGCCTTTTGTGTAGAATGAGAAGAGGAACAAAGGTGTATTTTTAGCATTGTATCATATAGTTCTGTAAGAAAATGACACTCTAAGATTGTCAAAATCACAATCACAGTAAATACAAGAAATAAGAAAATTATGATTTTAATCCCAGCTAAATTACCAGTTGTGGCCTATATTTAATCTACTTCAATTTTTCCAGTTTCAAATACAGATGTGTTTAAATGCTATTAACTTAAGGAACACACAAAAATACCATTTCTGTTCTCTCATCTATGTCACTTTCTTCACTTTTTATTTCTTCATCTGTTCCTTCATCACTGTCATCAGAAGAAGAACTACTTATAGCTGCAGAAAAGAGATTTCATATATTTATTATTACAGAGGTTATGACGAATCAGTTTGAGGTCTCAATGCAAAAAAACCCCAAAAACCAAAAAAACCCAACCCACTAAAAAACCACAACTAGCTTGTTACATTTATTGAGGATGAATAATTCTAATTGAATTAAACATGCATTATTCACAGATCACTGCAAATGTTTTAAACATGTGAGTTTATAGGAAGTATTCTTGAATCCTCTCTAATTGAAAAAGACTCACTTTTAGAAGCTCCCTACCTTCCTGAGCACCCACATTTTCATTGGACTTTAGCTCTGCACAAGGGATTAACATATTAATCATTCAATCAAAAGGCATGAATCTGAGTAACAACAGTTCCCAGAACATCAGTTTAAGTGCCAGCCAATGTTCTTGCTGGCTTTCTAGTCACGAAGGAAAATGCAGGAAATTAAAGACCTGGCTTGAAAGTGAAATCAGCCAGTCAGCTGACAAGAAACAGAGCTTTGTGTGAGGCAGACTGGGGAAAAAAATAATCTTATAGCCCTCAAAAATACACGAACACTAGCAGGGAAATGCTGTGTTTCCTAACATCAAACAAAGGGCTTCTCAGACCTATTAATACTACACTAAAGAAAACAGCATTAAGCTCTGAAATTGATGATTAGAATTGAGTAGCAGAGATGCAAGAAATCTCTGGAATACAAGAACAAAACAGATACTCTAACTCAACAGATGCTTAGCATGAAACACAGATCTCAGTCTCCATACAACTGCCTTTGTATATTTCAGATGGGACCATGATACTCTCCTGGCAAGTGACACTATGCACTTCTCCCTCAGGTCAAGGCACCCCACCAGTTACCAAAGGATGAAAATAAGCTCACAGTTTTCGCTACTCTCATCATTTTCTTCAGCAGGAAGGCTTTTTAACACAGAGTCAACACCAGGCAACCTGCAACGCCTCTTCCTTCTTCCCTTTCTTCTCCTACAGAACATAAAATGGTTCACTGATATTCGGGTAATATTATTTCATTCGTTTATCCTAGCTAATTCGATTATGTGCAAATGCACAGGAAACCTATGTTTGACTTATTTTCATTAATTAATGCTGAAATCATTTGAACAATCCTTATTTGAGAGTGGATACCCTAATGCCTGTACATTACCTCATATTCACGTTCTCAAGCAGATCCTCAGGCCATGGCCAACCCATATTAGATTATTGCCTTTGGCTCAAAAACACTTCAGGTTTTCCTAAAGTATTTTGCACGTACATTTCTTTGGGAAGATGCAGATCCAACACACAGGCATTCCACAGCAGCAGTTAGGAATAATGTAGTTATTGAGCTGTTAGCCTTTTAGAGTGTTAATCCACAGGTCTTCAGTTTAGAGGAGCTCTTTAGAATGCACTGACTGTATTGTGCAGATATCTACCACCTACAGCATAAGCCCAAACACCAAGCTCAGTTGTAGACACCTGGATGTATTTGTCTGAATCTGAATCTCATTTATTCTGAGGCCAAAAGGATTTCTTACATGCGAGCCACAGCCTTCCGTGCCAATTTACGCTGTAATCTGCGGTTTTCGTCTGTATCCCGAAGAACATGATCTTCAGCTGCCCATCTATCCCAGCTACGGACAGGTAAAAAAAAGAAAAAATCACTATGAATATACACCACTCATGATCAGCAATGAATTAATATACTTTAAATCTACAAAGGACTCATTTAATGTCAGTCAGAAGCAACATCTGCATCACAAGGTTTGCACTCCTCTCTGTTCGCACAGGTTCAGCTCTCACGGGGCCATCCAAAACCCCTCAAGCTTTGACTCAACCCCCGACAGCATTTCCAGCACTGACACATACTCTCAATCACAGTCAAGACACTGCACTCATGTACTGGCCTTACAATCAAACAATCCAGGGCTAGATTTAACAAAGCATAAACCTTTATCAATGGAAGCTTAGGGGCTATAAGTATATGCCACAGACATATATCCCATAAGGCTTAAACTCATGTCTATCAAAGCAATTCATTGAAATTTACGGATACAAACCAATGTCAACATGAGCAAGTACATTAAAAGGCATTTGCAAAAACAAAAATACTCCTGCAAACATCGGTCCTTTGATATTCTGTGCAAAGCCTGTCTTTGCAGAACAAAATAGAAGAAAGGGACAAACTGAAACCACACACACAGGTTCTCACCTTCTGTTCCAACCGTTAAAATGGATCAGATATTCTGGAATTTTTCTGCCTTTCTCATCTTTTCCAACAACAATATCAACAATCTGAAACAAATATTGAATAGTACATATTAATAAGCTTGAGAGAAAGTAAGCCAAAGTTTACGTACAGAGAAAGAAAGAAAACACAACAGACTTGTTATTTTGCCTGTTAATATTGACATGAACAGAAGATAATGACTATACTAAATCAAAAAACCTAGCTTTCTTGTCTACTACTCTTAACACAGCAGACTGCTCATCTTTGTCCTGTTCTCCTATGTCCCATGCTTTCAAGGCAGACAGAGGGAAACATCAAACAGTACAGTAGCACAGTATGGATATGCAGATCTGGGCTACTTACACTTTCTCCCCTGTGCTGTCTCCTCAAACATTGCTCTGTTGAACACTACAGACTCTCAGTCAGAAAACATTACAAGGCTTTGGAAATATCTCAATCTTTGTTTTCATGAATGTGCAATGGCCAATCTGAAAGGGCCTGCACCTCAGACGAAAAGGATGTGGTGCCTACACTTGAGTGGCTTGCAATAGATCATATATCAGTACTTAGGCTACAGTGATGTTTAAATTTGGGAGTCTAGAACTTAAGAACTACTGATGGATTCACAGACAGTTATTCTGTTTATTGTACTTGACAGTAAAGAAGAAAAGGTACTATACATTTTTGTGCTCAGCTAATAGGTTTACTGGGATAGGAACTACAGCTACCAGGTTGTTAGGACACAAGAGTAAGTGCACAAACAAAAGGGCAGACCAAAATATTACACGATGTTGGTATTCCCAATCAAAGATGTTTGAGAAACACAGACAAGCACAACTAGCAAACCTGCAGAAAAAAAGTAGCAATTTCATCAAGAACCCAGTGACAACACTTCCTTTTTTATCCCTCTCTGCAACAAAAAAATCCCCAGAACTCTGTTTCCTAGTCGGACACAGACGATTTAGCATTGGGAAAAAAATCCTGTGTACCACTGATACTCCAAAAAACCACTGTATTTACATAAAGCTCTATCATTACTCGTAAGGTCAGGCCCTAACTGAGGCATTCAGCTCTTACTGCAATACCTACGGCCCACCGCGCACTGCTTACTATCCTACGTGCGTATACTCTCCTGCACCAGAGGTACCTAACACCTTTCTGAAACGCAGAAGGGCGGCCAGCAAGCGTGGGAAAGCGTCAGGGGAAATAAGTACAGCTACGCTACAAAACTGCAGGGGTGGCAGTAAGAGTTCAGAATTACTTTGCAGTGCTCAGCCGAGAAGGAAGGCGGGAAGCGCGTCCGACACCTCCGGAGGCGGGGGCGGCTCGGCTCCTACCTGCCGCGACAGGCAGGCCCCGGCAGCGCGGGCCCCATCGCCGCTGCGCCCAGCGCCCAGGCCCAGAGGCGGGCCAGCAGCGCACCCCCGGCTCCCGGGGCTCCCGGAGCACCGGCCCGAGCCGCCCGCAGGGAGCAACAACGGAGGGAGGACAGGCCCGGCGGGGACGGCGCCGCCTCGCCTCGTCTCCCTGTCCCGTGGCGGCCGCGGCCCCACGCCGGCTGTCCCCTCCCCGGGCCAGAGCCCGTTTCCCGCAACAAGTGCGGCCGCCGGCAGAGCCGCCTCCCCCCGCCGCCTCCCCGGCCGGGCCCACAGCCGCTTCCCGCGCCGCCTCCGCCCGGGGGCGCGCCCAGCGCCCGGCGGGAGCGGTAACGGGAGAGCAGGAGCCGTAACGGGAGCGGGCGGGCCGCGCGCCGGCCCCGCCCCGCGCCCTCCCGCCCGCCGAGACGCGGGAGGGGGAGGCAGGAGCGCGCGCGACCGGTCACCTTGGCATCATAGAGCACTTTGGCTTTGGTGGGGTCGGGCTCGAAGCAGAGAACTCTCTCTCCCCGGTGGAACTTAAATTTCATTCCCCGCGAGGTCATTTGTTCATCATGGCGCAAAGGAGAGGAGCCCCGCCCGCTCCCGCGGGGAGGCGCCGCGGACGGCGCGGCCCCGCCCCGCCCCCGGCTCCTGCGGCGGGGGCGGGCGGCCGGGAGGGAGCGGGGATGCAGCGCCCGGCCTGCTCGGCCCCGTGCGGGGGAGCGGCGTTCGGGCCCGGGCGCCGCGGGGCCGGCCCGCCCGCCTGTGCCCGCCCGCGCCGGTGCCCGCCCCGCCGGTCACGCGGGGTGCGCGGCACGGGCTGCGGGAGCGGCGGCGGGAGGGGCGGCGGCGGCGCGGGGGACGCGTCGTGTCCCGCCGGGCGGAGGGGCGGAGGGCGGCCGCCTGCCCTGGGCCGGGGGCGGCCCTGGAGGAGGAGAGCTCCCGGCAGTGGCGGCGGTGCCCCAGCGCCCTGGGGCCGCGCCGTGCGCTGGGCCTGTGCCCGCCGGCGGAGCGGGCCGGGGTTAAGTGCGCCCGAGAGCAGCAGCTGCCCTTCTCTCTGCTGCTGCTTCCCCTGAGCATCAGCCGACATTCCCATTCCTCACCCTCTGTCCCGTGTTCTCTGCTAAAAGAAAACCGCCCCTACTTCCAAGATGGCTCTGTGTACATTCTAACGTCCCGCAAGGTTTGTTGTGCTCTCCGTTGTTCTTTCAGCCTTCCTTCAGGAAAAGCAGAAATAAATAGGGTGTTGGGACTACAAACCCAATCCACTGTTTTAATTTCAGATTCTACAAATACACATACAGTGCAGATAATCAAAAATCAATACACAGCTTTTTTGCCAGTTTATGCTGATGCCTGGAAGGGGCCTCATGGGGTTCAGCCAGGGGAGCACTACACTTTCCCACACGATGTTTATTGGATGCTCCCTCAGGCTGTTGCAGTTTTTATGCCAGTTCTGGATTTCTGCTTTACACAAGACCAATACAGGGCTGAGAGGCCTGAGCTTAGCCAGCCTTATGGAAAGACCAGTTAATTTGTGATTATTTAGTATTTCTGAAGTTGTTCTGTGGAAGCTGTGCAGGAGATGCATGAGTCTAGACTATGCAACTGAACATAGACTAGTTTGGTGCTAAGGGGAAGAGGATTTATAAATCCTCATATCTTTTCTCCAGTCACTGAGACTGATAGCAAAGCTAGAAGCTGTAAGGAATGCCATGCAAGAGAACAAAGTTCTAGTGTATTACCAGAAGGTTTCTCAAGGTAAAAAATGATAGAGGGTACCCAGAAAACAAGGTTCTGAGAAGGTGACTGTTCCTTGGGATAGGATGGACTGAATACTCAATTTATTTTGATTCAAAACGTACTTTTTATAGTGGGAATGGTTGGAAAAAGCCTATAAATTTGCTGCTAAGATTGCGTGGAGTGAAAGAAGCCAATTGATGGAAAAGAGTGAGAGAAAATTAAGGAAGCATTCCTGAAATTGTTCAGAGCCCACTGATGTTAAGGTTAGGAAACAGGCTCCAAAAGTGTATGGATGCAATGTCATTTACAGGAAGTGTTACTTTTTTCTTTTTTGTAAGATAAAGAAAATGGTGTTCAGCATTTGGAGAACAAAGCTGCTTCCAAGGGACTACTATGCTTTAAAAAGTGGGGGAAAACAGCAACAACAACAACAAAACAAACAAGGGAAGGAGAATCACCAACTTGTGCTTGTGTCTGCCTCCAGCCTGGTGTTAAGAGTACTCATACAAAAGGAGCCTCACACCACTTCTGCATAAACAGCTTATGTATTTCCACACTGCCTCCTAGATGACTCCTTTCCCTTCCTCCCCACTGGTGCCCACTTGCAGACTCTTCTTGTTCATCTCAGCCTCTCCTAGTTCACCCCAGCCCATTTTTATTGCTCCCACCCAATCCATTCCTCAACTCTTTTGGCTCAAATTTCTTTTTACTTGGGTCTCCTAATACTTACAACTCTCTGCCATGGCATTTGAGATCCAGGTGTTGCCCTGTCTACTCTCTCTCCCTGCTCCTAACTCAGAGAGATGCACATGTGCATCCATCCTTATCTCCCTGAGCCACCTTGCTGTAGATAATCCTTCCTGCTGATCCCTAGCCTTTGCCAGACCTACCAAGGCTCCTCCTCTAGCAGGGTTTTCAAAATCCTGTATGTGAACTTAACTAAGATCCACCCAAAGGGACCCAGGAGAGGAGAAATATCGGTGTGTTTATGGAAAACCCGTGATAGTGCTATCCAGGCAATGCCTATTTCTATAAAATACAGACCATGGATTTTTCAGAGGTACTGAATTCTCCATAGTGAAGACTGCCAAATGGCTGTCCAAAATCAAAAGTAAAGAGTAATAGCCACTGGGAAAATGCTGTTTGTGTGTGTGTGCACATACTGCTCGTGCAGCACCTGTCGTGAGTTGTTCCTGCCATGTACAGCACATAAACAAAAGGCCCGGTACAGACATAAGGGATTTAGCAAAGGTTGAACTACAGCTCCTCACTTGTGGGCGGCAAGTCTGCAGCAAGGAGAAATCACAGGCAGCAGAGCAATGTCAGGCAGCATCGTCAGGAACATCGGCCCTGGTAGTGAGAACAGGGAAGGGGGAGAGGCCAGAGGCCGGGTTTGTTGAATATTGCTGAAGCAGGAGATGAGCTGACCCACCACGTATTTTGAGGACATTCCCAGGACACTACATCGCCTCCATGAAAGAAAAGCAGATTTACAGCTCCTCTGGGAGACAGAGCAGGCCGGGAGTGGAGATTCTGGTCTCCTGCCAAAGTGAACCCGAGATCATGAGGGCTAATTGGGCTAATTCGAGGATCTAGCTCAGCTGCGCGCCTCACTGCAGGGTCAAAGCACACCCTGAGAAAGTTTTGTTCAAGGACAGGTTTTATTTCAACAAGGCCTTGTGTTTCAGCAAGGCGCCCCGCGGCGTTTGTGCGGGGGAAGATGGAGGCGGCGCAAGGCTCGCTGGGAGCTGTAGTCCCGCGGCGGGCGCGGCCAGCGCCCCGGCCCGCGGGCAGGAGGGGCCGGGTCCCCTGCGGAGAGAATTCCCTGAGGCGAGAATTCCCTGAGGAGAGAATTCCCTGCCTCCATCCTTGCTGCGCGGAGCGCTGCGAGCACCGAGGCTTGGGCTGTGCGGGGAGCAGGGGTGCCCGCGATCTGCCCCGTGCGGAGCCCTCACTGCCCCCACGGAGGTGTGTGTAACCTCAGTGCTACCGCCGTGCCTGCTGGTGCCGGGCTCCTCGCTGTACTGCAGCAAACACAAAGGTGACAGCACCCTAAGGACACACCCAGAGAGTCTGGCAAGGTGCCGTACGCATGCTGTTCGGTGCCAGGTGTGTATTTACCTGGCCCGCCTGCCTTGGTGCGGTGCTGAAGGGAGCCGAGGACAGGAGACACAAGGGGTGTTTCCATGAACTCCCACCAGCACTGGCAGTGCTTCTTGTAAATCCCGGTGCGATTTCCGTTTTACCTAAGCAATCAATAATTCTTTTAGCCCTGCACTGCGTTCTTTAAAATCCCTCCTTCGTTTTGTTCAGCTGGAAACGGCAAGCAGAAACTTCTAAGCATTCTGAGAGTGTTTTGCCTTTATGAGGCTCTCAAAACATTGGAATATCTTAAAACTGTACAACTTCCTTCCTAAATTTCTATTCAACAGCCATCACCTGCATGTTCTCTTCTATGTTTTGCTTGTTAGAAAGCAAAATTATTTGTTCTGGCATTGATCAGGGCAAGATAATATATAATTTTTTTGCAGAATGACATTCTTCTGTTTTTGCACCCTTGTTTTTAAAAGTAATTATAACCAGGAGTTTTAGTATTTGGATCATGGAAATTTCCCCATTAATATTACAGGACACTCAGAGGATGCAGAGGACATCCACAATAAGAGGAGGCAGTTAGAGTCAAAGCACACCTCACAAGAGAGAGACATAATCCTTTAAGAATATTGCATTGTATGAAAATCTTGCTGTATTGCAGTGCAGAGAATAAAACTGTGAGTGTCTGTGTGTTTAATGAAGCAATAACCCAGTTGTCCTCTCCCTGAAGCTAATAAAAAATTAGCTTAATGCCAACATAATGCTATCCTTGATTTTTTGAGGAAATCCTCAAAAAGTTCAAATGTTGAATGTTTAATAAGGGGAACATACTTCTTTAGGATCTCTATATATAAAGATATATAGAAATACTGAACTATTTGCTTAATATTACTAAGGCAAACCCTGCTGCTTAACTATTTGCTTGGTTTTATTAAGGCAAAGCCTGTTGCTTTCAAATCTCCCAAAGTCAATCCATTGTGTTTACACTCATTTTGCTGTTTACATTGGCTTCATGAACCTTCAGAGTAAACAGAGAAAAAGAAGTAAGGGTTCTTCCCATGAAACAACTCAAGAAAGAAATTGACATCACTTCAATGAAGCATGCTTCCTGTTTCAACATAATTCAATTCTGAGATCTTAAAAATAAAAACAAAGAGAAGAAAAAAACCACCCTAATTTACTGTAAAGCTACAGACATCTCAGGGATAAAAAAGAACTACAGATAGTGAGATTATTGTTACCTGTGAAGGACATTCCTCCTGATCTTCTTATTTGGGTATCTATTTCAAACAAAGAGGTTTCAGCCAAAGCAATTGTTGTTTCTAGAATCAAAACTAGTATTTGTTCTGCACAAGAAAAAAACAATCTTTTGTGGTTCTAATGCCCTCAAGGGTTTCAGCAGGATCACAAAATCACAGAATATGCTGAGTTGTAAGGGACCCACAAGGATCATTGAACCCAGGCCCTTCACAGCTCTGTCCACCATGTGCCTGACACTATTGTCCAAAGGATGGTGACCTTAGTGTCACAGGTGCCTTCTGCCCTCCCTGTGAAGCTAAGACCAGATTCTTGTGCTGGACTATGTTTATAACACAACATAATGTTTATAATACAACACGTGAAAGCACTTGGCTTTTTGGTCAAGGGCCAAGACCTGACCTGATCCATATTACAAAGCAATTGCTTTCTTTCCATGGACCCAAGATACAACTGTTAATATGTTTGTGCTTTTTTTGTTGGCTCTTTCTTTTCCTGGGGAAAAAAAAAAGGGTAATTGGAGGGACATTTTCATAGCATGAAGCTGAGAACATGTGTCCTATGCCCTGAGAGTCTGAAGGCAGTGAAAAAAGGTGGTGCTAGGCACAGGAAGATGGAAAAGGGGAGGCTGGTCTGGTGTTTGCCTGGAGGATGCTCCCTGCTGGAACAGGGCTGCACACTCACCATCTTCTTGTCTGGATTCTGTCTGGGACAGTGTGAGCTGACATGAGCCAAACCTTTCCCAGGACACATGCTTGCAGTTAAGCATAATGGGCAATTAGCAGTCCAGTGCTCAAGCTCATTTCCAGGCCCTGTTTTTTCTAAAACTGCAGTCATAACTTTAGAGTCCTTTTGGGCAAAAGGGCAAAAACCACCCCACATTATACTGCATGTGACTGGTGGAGATTTTTTTTTTATTTTAGGAGGTCTCAGGCCAGGGTTCCTTGAAGAAGCTTGAGAAGTTTCTACTACTGGCTGTCTTCCCCTCCATTGCCAGCTGTTCTGGCACGGCTGTGTGTGTAATAAGGAGTTTTTATCAGAATATAGGCTGAGCAAATGTAGCTATGGCAAAGCTGAGTAGAAGCTTGGGCTGAAATACAAACAACATATAGTGAAAAATATTCTTAGAAACTAATCAAGATTTTAACAACTCCATGTAGAGTTATTAGAAAATACACATTACTTTTAACTTCAATATTTTTGCCTTGGTTCCTATCTTGTGAAATAACAATAAGACTTCAATCTAGAAAAGAGATAAAGCTAAGACTTTCCTACCTTTCTGGTTTAATTGGATTGTGAAGGAATCATGCAGTGTGAAATGGTGCTGGCATCATGGCATGGGGCCTGCAGGCATCCAGGCAGCAGGCTGTACAATCTTCAGGCCTTCAGTTGTATTTCCAGTTTTATCTTCAGATTATCAGTGCCCCAAGACTTTTAGGAGAAAACATACTGAACACACTTATCCTGAGATAGGCTTGGCCACAGTAGCAGAGTGGGGTCAATGAAACTGTAGAAGTGCTTGAGGAGGGGAGAAAAAGATGAAATAATCATAAAGTAATTCAAAGGGTGTGCATTGAGGCTTTACAAATGCTCATCATGATCTGCATAGAATAAATACAAGGAAAACAGACAAAATTTTGCTGTTTTCCTTTGGGGTTTGTCATTATTTTATGTTGCTATGGAGGGCAAAAGTTGTAGGGGAGGAGGTAGAAATAAGGTATTTATACATACCACATATCATGGAAATTATTTGCCTGTAGTAGAAAACATACTCTGGGTGTTAGGATTGTACATACTTTTCATGGGAAAGAAATGGCTCTCTTGGAATGCAAACCTCCCTCATTCCTGGCCTTCGCTCTGCGACATCGTAAATAATGCAGCAAGCTGCTGCCCCAAAGTCAGGAGCTTGGAAAGGAAGAAACAGATACAGACCTTATGTCTGCCTTGGTGACCAGAGAAGTGCTGGGTGTGTAAGAGGGCATGTGCAGTTCAAGTCAGGAGAGGACAGCTGGGAGAGCACTGCAGATGGATTAGGTGTGTGTTGTGTGGCTCGTCAGATGCAGCCAGTGCCAGAGAGGGCAGAGGGCACCCCAGTGCCCCAAGGCTGAGGGCAGGAGCAGCTGCTTTCTGAATTTGTGGAGCACGGCCACAAATGCATCCCTCAGCTGTCAGCCCGGGCTCTCAGGAGCACAGCTTTAGAAGTCAGCCCTTTCTATTCTGCAGTCCCATAGCAAAGTGTTATTTGCTTGCTTCTTTGCTCTAAAGCCACTCCCTGGGTATTGATGCTTGTGTTGCTCTAGAGCCCCTTGTAGTTGTGGGCCGTTCCTTGATGTGGTCTGCAGAAAAATCCTGAAGTTCAGGCAGTTGCACAGGCTGAGGTGAAATTCTTTGCTTTTGGAGAGGGCCTTGGGATGCACACATGGCTCTTGTTTTCCTCTGATGTAACCTCTGTAACCCCAGCAGTCCTACCCCATTTTCTATTTCAACACTTTTTCTTTTCCGTCTTTCATTGTATCACTTGTGATTGCCCACAACTATTTTTTTAAGTGTTTTTCTCACCCACTTTCCGTTTTTTTAGGGTGGGGAGAGATGAACTGACACTTTGTTCCATAACAAAAATGGGCTGCTATTTCTACCTGGCATGTAAGATCAGTAACAATATTTGCAGCTGTTTTTTCACCTGAGCCTTTTTTTCATTCCTTTTTTTTTTTTTTTTTTTAAAGTTGCTTGAGAGCACCTCCCTGAAGGTATCTAGTAGTTCTCAGAAGGAATCCAAACTAAAGAAACTTACCCATGCCACAGCTTTTGGTCTCTTCTTGTAGCCTTCAGCTCCTCTGACTTTCCACTCACTTGGTTGGAGTGCATGTTCCCAGTAATATTCATTGGATGTAAGGGTCTTTGCATGACTTGGAAAGGGAAGGCTGAGAATATGCATGAGTTCAAGATTTTTCCCCCTGTTGTTGTAAGAATATAAACTGGCAATTAATGAAAATAAACTGTGGTTGATAAAAAGAAACAACCAACAAACCAACTAACCAACCAATCAAAAACTGACTTTGTGCATTTATTCAGAGAGGCAGAAAAGTTTTTGTAAAGTACAGGTAAGCAAATTACACCTTCCTCACTTGATCCATGAAATTCCCTTTTCCAAAGGCACGTCCTCATGCTGCCAAACATACTGTGTAGTTTCAGCTGATGTACTGGTACAGTAAAGTCTTTCTTTTCATAAGCCCATTCTTTTGCTAAGCTCTATTTTTCATGGTCACCTTATCCCAAAGTATAAAGAAGGGGAGAGACTTTAAAAAAGAAATACCTGAGATAACAAGGTACAATGTGGTCTTTTATTCTGTAAGATCACTCAGTCAACACTTTCTGTTCCTCCCTTTGCTTCTCTACCTGCACAATGAACAAGTCAGCCAAAGCAGTTTCAGAAGTCAAGGTAGAGAGTAACATTGAAATATGATTTAGCATTCTACAAATGTTTAGCTGTTTCTAATACAACAGGAGGTGGACTGTACTTGAAGAAGATCAATGAAAAAAGTTACCAAGGTAACCTTTGGAAAACCCAAATAATAAGCCTGCTATAATGAGGATATATTTCCTTGAAGTATTCTTAGCAGTTTTTCATTTGACATGACAAGAGCACTTCTGAATTATTTCTAAATGAACTGAAAAGGAAAAACCCACATGGGGGAAATTGTTTCTTAACTTAATCTACTTTTAGTCTTTTCATTAAAGAAATATGGTGGAGATAGGGCCAATTGTAAAGCTTTAAAAGAAGATTTTCATGTGTTTATAATCTACCCAGTAGTTTGATATTTCAATGCTTTACTTTGGCCTCTATGCTTTTAAGTTATCTTTATTTTCAGAATTCACAAAGTTTTTTAGGCATCTCTTAGGTTATTTAGATCCTGATTAATTAGATCCATGATTAAAACATTTTTGGGATATGTATTTCCTTTTCTTCCTTGTTTGGATAGCTCCAAAATTACTTTAGCTGTTAACTTGGCATGCAAATGCTTTGGAACAGAATGTCATTTTTCTGAGCATGCAATAAAGAAAATTCTCTCTGAAACAGTGAAACCCTCTGTGCTCTTCCCCGCATGACACATATTTGCAAAGAGTACTTTAGTTTAGAGTGGCAGTCCTGCTTTCTTGGGAAATAACAATGAATGGCCTTTGCTATCCTCAGAGTGAAGATCTGACTGATGGCTCTTAGAAAAATAAGTATAGAAAGGAGTGTAGTTCTGGAAGCAGTTATGTGTCTTCCCATATTTTCTTCCTCTCTTCCCAAGCTGAGACAAATTATTATGGATAGACAATAGCCCTGTCTACAATTATAAAATGAAGGATATTTGGCATAAGGTAGAGGTCAGAGGTGAGTTTATGAGTTAAGGACTAGGAGTGGTGAGCAGCAGCTGGTGTGGGAAAGAATTTGAGAATCCAAATCGATCTCTATGAATTGTCTTTGCAGTATTAAATCCCATCCTTTCAGTCCTTCCTCTGCTTCCAAGCTCTGACTTGGAAACCAGTTAAAAAATAAAGTTTACAAGTTCCCCATCCTTTCTTCCCACTCAGTCCATACTAATTAATGTATAAGAAAGGCTACACAAACCAGTCTGAAAATGAGAATGGAAAAATAAAGCTTTTGTTTTCCCCTCTCCCTCATCGCCAGAGATTTTCTCCCATTTCTTAGAATACCACCCAACATTCAATTCACAAAGTTGTTCACAATGAGCTTTCTTTGGGCTACCCTTAATATTGTTTCACTGTGTATAAATACTGCTGTGAAAAAAGACTGAATGGTGAAGACTGACTGCTCAGGCCAGTGGCTGGGTCCTCTCTGCAGGAGGCAGGAGCTGGCCCTGCCCCTGCTCCCAGCAGAGTTTATTCAGAGACTGTAAAAGTATCAAGAGTTAAAACTGCCAGCCTAGCCTAGTCCAGCAGCTGGTG
This sequence comes from Luscinia megarhynchos, assembly GCA_034336665.1. Taxonomy (NCBI): domain Eukaryota; kingdom Metazoa; phylum Chordata; class Aves; order Passeriformes; family Muscicapidae; genus Luscinia; species Luscinia megarhynchos. The sequence goes on from JAPFBE010000003.1 coordinate 19,071,088, forward strand.
ACCACAGCAATTCCTCAGATATGGGGAGGGGTGGATTCAGATATCTAAGGTAGAGAAACTACCATAGCTGGTCTACCCCACCTCCACTGAATTCTCTTCAATGAACTGCAAATAACAACTCTTTTCCTCTGATGGTTCTGTGGGGTTTTTTGTCCCTAATCAAACCTATTTAACACCTAGTATTTAAATTGTTTTCCCAGTTAACATGGCTTTTTCATTTTTTCTTTTGCTCAATTTTAGATGTAAGGTTTCTTATTAAAAATCTAGTAATATAAATGTTCCCACTGTGTTTTATTAGTAAAAATAAGCATGTAGTTTATGCTAATTTAAAGCAATTACTTCCTCTTTTTGGTTACTCAGGCTGCTGTCACTGTTACATAAAGAATTAAAAATGTGGGTTTATGTTCTTTCTAGCCTTGAGTAATTCCTTTCTCAACATATTTATTTTGTGATAAATGAATGTGTCTTTGTTCTTTCTTGTCATTTCTGCCTTCTAATATTACTTGGTGTGCTCTGGACTAACCAGACTTTCCCAGGGAAGAATGATTCAACTAAAGAACACACAGTGCAATTTATTTATTTTACCATTTGCAAAAGCAAGTAAACAGAGGTAATGCACCCTGGAAAGAGGAAGAAGGAAGGCTTCTCAGATGGTGGGCTCGCTTGTGTTCTTTGGTTATTTTGCCAGAGGCTGAAAATTCAGCAAAACACATGATTAGCCCATGTTTGAAAGTCCCTGTTATGTTGGAAATTAAGCACAAGCTGAGCTCCATTCCTATTCAGCAAAGAATATTAACACATGGTGAAATTTTAGTAGCTACTTCAGTATGACAACACTGAAGGTGCCTGCTTTGTCACAGCCGAAGTAGAGGTGAACATCATCTCCATTTATGTACATGGTTTCTCCAGGGACCCTCTTGGGCTCCTGAGGGCAGAAAAACAGATAACTGTAGGGGGTACAGGACATTAAAGGACAAGTTAATATCCTAATTAAATCAATCACAAGTAGTTTACCCCTTCAATAAAGCTATAGTTGGTAGATACCATACTATGATGGAGTGAAAGGGGAATTATAGTCAGTGTATAGTCAGCAGCCCAAAGCCAGAATGAAACTTGTCAAAAGCAGTGGACCTAAGTCTAGAGAAAATGTGACAATCTTTAATGATGATCTTCTTGACAGCCTACTAGGAAAAAATAAATAGATGAGATATCTTTGAGTCAGCAGCAGGCCCATAAGCTGTGTCATGCTTATTTTCTTGCATGTGCCAGTTAAGAATGAGTAAAGGTGGCTGGCAATCCAGAGGCCTTCGAGTCCCAGGGAGGCAGAGATCCCCAGCCCTGGTCCAGCTCAGTATCCCAGTGTTGGGGTCCCAGGGAGGGCTGTGGGATTCATCTTCATCAAGCATCAGACAAGGGCTGTTCTGGGACTTCATGACAAAACCTGCAAATCCAGGAGAGCTGGTGCTGCCTGAAATCTTCTTGGTGGGCAGTGGGTGCTGAGATGGGTCTTGGGTTCTTCTCAGATTGTGTGTAACATAGGAGGAGAGCTGAGAAAGGCTGAATAAGCTATGAGGTGGATCCCTCCAACAGCCTAGAAGATTGTTCTTTCCAGTACTGATTTGGAAGGACAGGATGTTGGGATTATAGGGAAGTTATTAGGAGTAAGTGGCTTATTTTTATCCAGTAATAATAATAATACAGTATTTGGCATCCAAAGAATGATATTTTGCACTTAGATTTCTGTGCAAACTAAATCATATTACATTACACTGTTGTTTTTAATATTTCTACTTAATTTATTTATTGAAGGCAATTGTTTATATCAGACTGCTCATGCAATGTCCAAACTTCTTTGGGCCACGTATACTAAGAATAGCCTTGGCTACTGAAAGTGGCATAGATTTATATTTCACACATATCTGAGAATATCAAGGACTACAAAATAGCTTGTGAGAAAGTTTTAAATATCTTTTGAAAGGGAAACACAAGAAAACTGACTTATGCCTATAGAGGATCATATAGACAGAGCATAAAATATTGAGAAACATATCATCTCTATATAGAAGAGGAACTTAAAAATGAAAACAGAAAGATGTTTTATTAATTGAGTTCCAGGAAAACTAACAGATGTGATGGCTGAAAAAGGAATTCAAATACTCTTTGACTATGTTTCAGTGAGTAAACAAATGCAGTCCTTACTCCACAGTAATGTAACCTGTCATTCCAGTGCTAAACACAGTCTGAGGAAAGGAAAACACTTCATCTGATTGTTTTATGGTCATGTCCCACACTTGAACAATGTCTTGAAGTGAAATCTAAGGGTAGGCAAGCTACAAAAGAATATAGAGACTCTTTCCAGCTTAAAAGACACTATGAATTGTTATTTACTCCAGGGGGGGACTGAAGCCCATTCATCTCCTGACAGGCCAGCTGAGGGTACTGCAATCTTTCAGCCTGCTGGGGATGCTGTCACTGACCGTGGCCACTGTGGCACTCCCAGCACGTGGCCGCTGCCGAGCTCCCTGCTTGTGCAGGGAAACAGAGCCTGGTGGATAACTACAGCTTTCTCCTCACTTTTCTGGAACTTCTTCGTGGCACTGTTTTTTTTCCTCGTGCAGCAGTTAGTTTTCCTCTGTGTACTCTTGGCATGGATGCAGTAACGTGTGTGAAAATGCCTTCACTCCAGTTTGGCATCCCCTGGCCATAGCTCGGGTGCCAGGTGTTAATGGTGTTCTTCTCTGGGTTCATGCACAATTTCAGGGTAAAGGCACAGCACTAAACTGATTGCCAGATTACATTTTATTTCTTAAATGTTTACTGCCAACAGCCTCTCTGGAGACAGATGATTTTGTTCTCTACCCTATTATGAAAATAAGTCTCCTCTCTCCCTCAGGATGCCTTTTCTGTTTAAGCAAAATTATCTCATCTTTTGAGAGACTTGCTGTGGTTAAATCACTATATTTCCTTTAGTAATGATTTCAAAGGCTTTTGGGAAGATAGTAAAACTTTCTGCAACACACTGATTAGTCCTCCTTATTAATAGGGCTGAATAGAGCCAAAAGTACAACTTCCAGAATATTCACTCTCTGCCTGGCATGATTCTGTGTTGTTTCCAGTGTCATTTAAGCATGCTGTTGTATTTCCAGGACTTCAGTTGAGTTTTTTGCATGATGTTATAGGACAACATTTTTCAAATCGATCATTTTTGGTGCAGATAATTTGCAAAGGCATCCTTGATTCTTGTGGAGGCACAGGAAAACATTCTTCCTGATATTTGGCTTCTTCTATTAAGGAGCCATGTAAGGGAATTAACAGCACTTCATATTTTAACAACAGGGAAACACTCTTCTAGGATGTGCCCTTTTCATATTTTCAGGTGCAAAGTGTGCCTCTGGTACTGCTGAGAGCCTCTAGACCTCTGGCACATGAACCTCTTGAGAACACCACCTGCAGAGGTTGCACAAATACGTTATAGCAGCGCTGTTTGGATCCCACCATGCAGAAAACTTCTTCTTGTTTAATATTTCCAGCTGAGGGTGAAAAGATATCCTTCCAGCCTGGAATGATCTCTGGGGTATTAGCTAAACATTGCCAGGTTTACGGCCAAACTGAAATGTGCAAATCATGGATTCATGCTCCTTTTGTGCAACTTCTCAGATAATTACTTAATTCTCAGCATGAGGGGTTCCCTTGACCACGAGTGTGTTTTCTGACACTTCAGCTACATGACTGTTCTTGTAAGGCTGAAGTTTTGTTTGAAAGAGCTTGTTTTATTATGAGCTCAGGCTGTGGTTTGACATTATTATTTAGGGTGTTTCATGCCCTATCTAATAGACACAAATTGCAAGGCGCTGGGCAAACTCACTCTGCTGGTTCATACTGGTTCAAAAAAATGTATGTAGGAGGAGGTAGACTTACACAGACTGTTTGAATTCTTATTATATAAGCTATATGTAAGATATTACATAAAGTATTATAACACTTTATTTTGGCTGTGGTTTTGTTTGTCCTCCTGTGGCTGTTAAGAAATCAACAACATACCTAACATATTTTTCACTCTGATTCAGCATAATGCAGAGGTGTTCACATCTGATACCAGATTTTGCTGCCAGGTGATCCAGTAATACAGCTTCTGTATCCATTATCATAACTTATGTAACTTTTTATGGGACAACCTAATCAAAAATGAGCAAAACTCTCTCTGAAGTCAGATGGCTTTGAGTCATGTCAGTCTCTCATTTGTCTTGCTCCCTCCAGGTTGAAACAGACTGAGACCTTAATAAGTTTTAAAAGAATGCTTCATTTTTCAAGAGAATGATTTTGACTTAAGCTCATTTAGTAAAATGCTTTAAAAATGAATTTGCCACAAATGAGGAGCAGTACATTTTATATTTAACAGTGGAGTATCTTAACTAATTCTTTAAACTGATGTATTTATGGGTTTTTGAAAGCAATCTTCAGTGTAGTTATTGTCTTGTTCATGCATTCGTGCTGAGGAGAGCAGGGAAGGAACATGTGCTCATGAGATCACCCCTGACTCAAAGGTGACCTCAGCCTAAGACAGTTAGCTAAGGCATCTAACAGCAGTCTCTGCTTAAGCTACAAAAATTAGATGTAGTTTGGGATTTCAAAGACCTCAAATTATGGGAGAGTTCCACCGTGGTTTTAGTTTTCACCTGGCTTAATTACAATGTTCTGTTACCACAGACTGCTGCTGGTTTCTTTTCCTAGTAGCAAACCTAAATTCACTCTTAATTCCCTTGACCACAACCCTTTCCCAAAGTCATACCCATGATAAGGCTTGTGACTGGAGTAAAAAATAAAAGCTGCTCACAAAGCTGTGCCTCAATTCTTTTCAGACCTGTAGAATATTCCCAAGATACATTTCTCTACCTTGTCTTCCAAAAGGAATGCACCTGCCATGCCGAGTGGGGCTGGTCTTATCAAGGAGGTCATGGAGTCGGGGAGGTTTGGCATTGCTGTGAAACCACATTGCCTCATCTCTCCAGATAATCATTCACCTGCTTACACACGTGCTGCTGGCTGCAGACTCAGTGTCATGAGCTGAAGCCACAAAAAAAGGCTGTAGGTTGTTGTGGGAATAGTTGGAAAAATCAGTCAGCAGGGGTTAGTGGCATTTCCTTTGAGTTCCTGCATTTTCTGCTTCCCTGGAACATGGCAGCTATAGACCTGAAGGCTTGTAAGGGGAACAATTAAGCCAATTTAAATAGTAGTATGGGCATATAGGACACACTGAAAAAGGAGATTATTAAGTGACTGCAGTACCAATTAACAAAAACTTGGCTGCAAAATTTACTATAACCCTCTGTGCCAGTACAGGCTGTGGGCTGATATGCTGGAAAGCAGCTCTGTGGAGAAGGACCTGGGGGTGCTGGTGGACCACCATCTGTCCATGAGCCAGCAGTGTGTCCTGCGTGGCCAAGAAAGCCAGTGGTGTATTAGGAAGAGCACTGCCAGCAGGCCAGGGAGGTGATCCTGCCCCTCTTCTCAGCCCTGGTGAGGCCACATCTGGAGAGCTGTGTCCAGTTCTGGGTTCCTCAGTGCGAGATGGACATGGAGCTCCTGGACTTGGATCCACTGGAAGGCAATAAAGATGATTAAGGGACTGGAGCATCTCTCTTGGAAGAGCTGGGGAAGCTGGGCCTGTTCAGCCTGGAGAAGATTACTGAGAGAGGATCTCATCAATGTCTCAGTATCTGCAGGGAGGTGTCAAGAGGACAGAGCCAGGCTCTGCTCAGTGGTGCTGAGCAAGAGGACAAGAGACAATGTGCGGAAACTGATGCACAGGAAGTTCCACCTGAAGGTGAAGAACTGTTCTACTGTGCATGTGACTGAGCACTGGAACAGATTGCTCAGAGAGGCTGTGGAGTCTCCCTCACTGGAAATATTCCAGAACTGTCTGGACTCAATCCTGTGCCATGTGACCCAGGATGACCCACTGTGGTTCCTTCCAACCTTACCCATTATGTGGTTCTGTGATTTGCTTCATCTGTCCTCCTTACTCCCACCGTGTGCCATTTTACCTCTGTGATTTCTATTAGGACAAGAGTATTTTCAGTTTTTCTTTGTTGATTAGGGACATGAAAAGCCTTAAAGATGTATTTATTCATTAATTAATTTATGCAAAACCAATGTCCTGTTTTCACCTAGATCCCAGCCTGTGTAGGAATGTCAGTGGGTAAGAAGAAAAATAAAGCATCAGGAGGAACAGGAGAATTTCCTAATCTGAGGGCTGATTTGGGAGAGCAAATGCAGGTGGCAGAGAAGCCAGTGGAGACTGGGGTGGAGGCCTGGGGAGGGACACAGTGTGGGCAAGCATGAGGATCAACTGAGATTGAGAGGCACGTTCATGGCACTCAAAAGTGTGAAGAAAGATCAGGTGGGAGGGCATGCAGAGCCTTGGGCAAAGCAGGAGGAGCAGAGGATGGTGGAATGGGGAAATGGGGCTCTGGCATACATGAGGAGACAGTCGTGGGAAACTGGGTGCATGGTGAAGGTGAAGGTCCCAGTGATAAGGCAAGGAAAGTAACTTCACAATGGTTTTTTTAATATCAAATTAAAATAAAAAGAATTTTTAAAAATTAAAGAAGGGATTAACAATAGAGGCAGAAAGAAACAAACAGCATATTGACTATGTGTAAAGAGAAAGCTCAGAAGAAACTTTAGAAGAGGAATATTTCAGATGTAATAGTTAAATCTGTATTGTAGGTCTGTATTGACAAGGAGTAAATGGTGTCCTTGACAGGTGCCTTCTCAAATTGTCTCTTCCTCATCAGTAAGAAATAGATCTGTGTCTTTTTACCCTCTACAATTTTCTCTAGAAATTTTTTGCTTAAAAGGAAATATTTATTTTTTCAGAAGAACAAAAATTCAGCTAAACAGTCTGAGAGTACTTCTTCTTTTAATCTCTTGGTTTGTTTAAGGAGCTGAAAAATCAGTCTGAGGCTCAGCCAGAGCAATTACATGTACTTTGCAAGCTGCAAGCTCACCCCTCTCCAGGACAGACTGAAACACATCTCTTAGCAAGGCAGAGCAGGAGTGTGCACAGTTACTGACAAGCACTTCTCTGGAACTCACTGACACTTGGAAACATGCCTTATTTCCATTGCTTGGCTAAGGATTTGTTCAGCATGTCCTGAAGAGAATGACAAAGTGCCTTCATATCCATGAGCTGCTGCCAGGCTGATGCTGAGGGTGTGTTGGATTTCAGTGCTCTGCAGTAGGGACCCTCGTGCCAGAACAGGCATATTTCAGCAGTGCACTGAGTGTGACCTCCTGCTTTCCAGCAGGCAGGGCTCTGATGCTGGCAGGGGGCCCCATGAGTGCAGTGCAGGGCCAGCTTTGCTGATTCACATCACCCGTACATCTTCCCACCAGAAATCCTCAGCTGACCTGTAATCAATGCAAAGGAGGCCAGATGCACTGGTAGTGCTGTAACTCAGTCTAGCACTTATGATATTAAAATATCACCAATTAGTGATGCATGCAGGATGGGTCTATATAGCTAATCAAAAGCAGAGCTCACACCTTCTTGGATTTTCAAGTTGAAAACAAAAAAGTATCTAAGTGTAATGGGAACAAAAAAGACTAACAATACATCAAACTAACCATTGGGATGTATTATCTTTTGGTTCACTAGGACTTGTTTCAGTATTCCTGCTGAAACTGAAGATGCAAAAGTTAGCTGGATGTGAGCATGCAGGCAGTTACTGGAAAGAATGAGCAGATTCTGTGTGTTCTTTCTTTTGATTTAAGATGCCAAACTACTGCACATACATGAGAAGAAATAAATTTGAATTCTGCTTTCCACTTTGGGCAGCTACTACCTCACCATTTCCATTCCAAATGTTAATTTATTTTGTTTATCTTTTCTCATCTCTTTCCCAGGACACATGGCTGTCTCCAGAACAAATTCTCTCTGCTAAAGATCTGCAATGTGTTAGAACTTGCTCCTCCAGCCAAAACAACAATCTCTGTAATAATTTCTGCATTATGAAAACAGGCCAACTACTAGAAGTTGGTAAAAATCTAAGTACTCATTTGTTATTTGCTCTGTAGTCTGCTGGGACAATGAAAAGACTATCAATGCCTCAGGAGGGTAGTGAAAACTCTTATTGTCCAGGAAATAAAAGCTTACATTGAAACTTTGTGGATACCAACCCTGAGCATGTGAAGTTTCATCCTGTTTTAAAACAAGACAATTTTTTTTGATGGTGGGAACTTTTCCTGGGATATAGGAATCATGAACACCAAGAGAGAAACCAAAAGACACTGTCTTACAACTGTTTGTGATCAGATTTTCTGTTCTCATGCTGCTTGCCCAAGTTGGTCCAGCTGGAGATGCCTTGATTTTGTGTGACCAATTTGTGATGCACTTGTGAGATAGGGGCTGAGCCCCCCCCACCACCCCAAATTAGAGACAGGCCCTGCTGTTGCAGTTAATTGATGTAACACACCCATGAGTAGTGCATCACCTGAGCCAGCTGACTTTGGGAAAAGTCTGATGGCTCCAACAAACATTTCTGAATTGCAAATGTGGCTTTGAATGAAACAGACACACACAGCCATTTATTTATTTATTTATTTATTTATTTATTTATGATTAGACCATTGACATTTATTTAAAACTTGAGAATGAAATCCACTTGGTATTTGCTATAAGTGTTTTACATTTATATAAACTTAGCTTTATATTTTGGGGGGAAGGAGAGTAAAGGTAGGCAGGCACAGTGCTCAGGCATCCTGTACAGTAGCTCACAGCTCAGTCACATGCAGGTTTGGTTACTGCCATGGCTGGGACTGGTGTGACTTGGGTCCAGTGCTCTCCTCTGCTTACACAGCTTTGTGAGTACATCCTAGCTCTGTACCTCACACTAGAGAGGTGCACATCTGCCTTGCCCAAAAGCCACAGATGAGGAGCAGTTCACCTCTTTTGTGTTCCTGTCCTGCTGGGGCCGCTGTTTATGGTGAGCAGGGACTGGGACTCACCAGGACCCACATCCCCAGGATGCTGCCACAGCTCTGTGGCACCTGACGCCAGGATCAGCTCAGCTGTCTCTGCACAGAGCACCTCCCTGTTCCTGGAGTGACAGTGAAAGTGCAGGAGTATGCAGGGAGTCACTCCAGGGATTTTTCATGTTTCTTTGTATATTGATATTGGTAAGGCCTAGTATTAATCTGCTTGCAAGTCTGGATGAGAGAAATCCAGTGCAGCTTTACTGAGCACAGTAAATACAGCCAGCTACACCAAATGACTCTCGAGAGGCTTTGTGTTGCAAGTGTGGACTGGCTGGTACAAGTTATGTCTTGGGAAGGCACAGGAGTCTCCAAAGGAAAAAATCCACCCATCTGGAATCACTTGTATGAGAGCTCATGATTTCTAAATCCCTAAGCGCCAGATCCTACAGTCTGCACATACCCAAAAGCATGATTAACATTGACAGGGGAAATGGCTGCATCAAACAATCTTGAAATGAGAGCTTACTTGTTGTGTTAAATACAGATTAAATTCCAAGTTTAAAGCAGCAATCAAGTTTTTAATTGCTCCTTTCAGCTGTGGTTTTCAACGAAGCAGAAAATAACTGCACAAGTGTTAGTTAACTTAGAAAAGTGTACTCTGCAAGGAGATTTTGCAAAATGTTCAGAATAATAAAAGAAAGCCATTTTTGCATTGTGCCAGAAAAACTCCGAGTTAACAAAAAAAGAAAGGCTCCAAGCCAGACCACCAAAATAGAAACTAAAGATAGGGCAACAAATATAGTCTCAGAAATTGGTTCACATAATTTGGTTATCCTCTAAGTAAAGAGAGAAATGATTTAAAATTTCTGATGTAAAAATGTTTTTAAACATTCCATTTGTATTGCAGACCTTCTTCATTAATGTAAAAGCCAAGACTCATGTTTTGTTAGCACACACACCTTTGTGCAGTAAAAAGTGCATGAAAAGATTATTATAATGTATTTCTAGGGCTTTGCAGTAAAGTGACAGAAATTTCTATGCAAATTCCTAGATCAATCAATTTTCCTTTCAAGGAGTAAAAAAGAACAAAACATCTTAGAATAATTGAGATGGGTTTTCAGGATCTTTTCTGTTTTGAAGGAATTACTGTTTTCTGGAAGAAACAAGTAAGTTTTCTGATGCCGCAACCTGTTAAAATAACATCTTCAATAATGAAAACACTTAATTGGAAAACTGGAAATAAATAAATGTACATGAGTGTGCTGAACATAGATGCTCATCCATTGAGAAAAAATGGAGTAATTTTTATATAGTTGCAGTAGGAGCAGTTTCACTTTGAACCAAATGGGTTGAATTTTTTTTTACATAATGCTGCATCCTTAGGTGACTAAGCTTTGTTTTAGAAACATGAGAAGTAAAAGCTTGCACTGTGAAGAACAGCACAGTGTGTCAGAGGACAAGAGACATGACTGGAACAAAATAAACTCAAAGGCACACGGAAGCTGAACTTCTCTTACCCACTATCTAACAAAGGTATTTAGAGATGTTGGAAGAACCTTCATTCAGAAGAAATTAGAAGGAACACTGGGATATTTGAAAATTTGTGTGCTGAACCATCATCTTTAAAGGAAACACTGAGAAATTGCCAAGGGCCTGGCAAACTACACAGAACAACAGGAGGTAAAATCCAGCATATACAAAAGCAAAAGAGCACACATGGAAGGTAAACCATGAGTGTATCTAGGAGAGCTCTAAAGAATTTCTACTCACTGACTGCCCCTGGGAACTCATAGTCAAAAAACAAACAAAGAAAGAACAAAAAAGAGTAATTCCAGTATAAAGACTGGAGTAGAAACTTCAATAGGAAACAACACAGTGAACAAGTATTCATATGCCACCCTGAACAATTTGATCTATACAATGCATCTCTATAATTTATGACTCAGTATTGACTGTCCTTAACATGACACATAACATAGACTTAGACTCTCGTATTTCCTTACTGCTTTGAAAGAGGCCTCCAGATAGAATATTTACCTTAGTTTACTGTTGACTATGTTTTCTCCAGCTTCCTGTGGCTCTATAATTTCAATTTCCAATACTTACATACAAATGTGCCAAACTCATCTTTTCTAGACATCAACTGAATTTCTGCTTCCACTATGAGCTCCTAGAGCATGATGAGCTCAGGCAGCCGTTGTGCAGCCCTGGCACAGCACAATGTGATTTTCCTACCAGCCCTCAGCCACAGTTCACCCATCTCTCCCAGCAGCACCAACTGTTCCAGCACCACTTGGAACTCCAAAAGTCCAGGTGTCACAAGGAACAGGGGTGGTGAACTGATCCCTTCCTCCTGCCAAAGCCTCCGCAGCAAGCACAGCAAAGAGACAAGAAGGGAAAGCAGGGAACCTAAAGCCAGCCTCACACTTCACCCCTTTTCTGGGGCTCTGGGTAAGTACTAGTGTGGGGTGGGTGCACTTCATATTTCACCAAATCCTTAGAATGGACACCATAGGTGAAGGTTATCAAATACTGACTTTCCCATCCTTACCTATCTCAAAGGACTCCTCCTCACTGACCCACCTGGATGCTGCTGACTCTTTGCCTCTATCCTGCCTGTTTTCAAGGGGGTCAGCAACAGAGAGGAGAACATCAGGTAAATGGTGCCCTCTGAAGCTCCCTAAGTCAGTCCAGCCTTCACCATGATGCCTGAAACTGCTCTCCTTTTCACAGTGGCATCTCTCCCACACATTGGGATGGGGGGAACAAGGAAGGGGGCTGGGGGGAGGAGGGAAGGTGACAATTCAGAAGATTAGGTCCTTTGATTGCTATGCATAAAATAATTAATCAATAATGACACTGTAAATCTGTGGTGCAACTTCAAAGGCATTAAAATATGAATACAGAAGTTCATTTAGTTGCCAGTAATCTTGAGCAGAGCACACTCACAGATGAAGCAGCCACAGCTAACATTTCAAAGCTTTCAGTTCTTGCTTGACAGGGCCCATCACTTGCATCACAAGTTTTAAAACACTCTACATCAAAAAGGCACACATGCTCAAGGCAACAACACCATCTCAAGAAAGTCACTTCTGCATTCTGAAAGGGAATTAAGACATGTTTTACTTTCCTGTGGCTTGCCAGGTTAAGCCACAGAGTAAGCCATCTTACCAGGATACACCTGTCAAGTAATTTTTACCTCCAACCACAGCCAAATCTTCCCATGCTCATGCCATTCAATATACAGGGCATGCTGTGATACTCTCCTGGGCAACACAAGCCACAGCAGTAAGTGGGTTTACCTTTTCTGGTCCTCTACCACTGGGAGATATTAACCAGGCTATAACAAACAATTCCCAGACTTAGGAAAGCTGAGTAGCATTGCACTTTTTTTACACTCAACAGCAAACATCTCTGCCGTCTTCACCTGTTTCTCAGTTCCAGCATTTCTTGCAGGAGCTTCAGAGAACAAGGTGTCAAGACTGAAGCCGCAGAACAACTGGGGGGAAAAAAAGAAACACAAAAAGGAAGTTTCTTTGTTTCCATGCTCTGCAGAAACTGCTCATTGAGAGACCCTGGGCTGGAGAGATAAAGAGAAGCAAAAGGGTACTGTGTATCCAGGCCCAGCAGTTCTGATGCTGGGAACCAGTGGGGAAGCAGGTGTCCCAAGGTCCAGTTCTCAGCTTCTCCATTTGGGAAGCACTCCATATTACCAGATTCCTCACACAAGAGGCAGGTAAAGGATGTCCTTATCCATTCCTCCCCATGTGATGTGGAAGCAACTGAGATTATTTATACCTTTGTGCAACACAAGCCTGTGAACAACTTGTGCTGTTCTCAGCAGTGTAATGGTCTTGTAACATGCAAAGGGTTTGTTTTCAATGCTTTGAGCACTGACAAAAAAACCCAAACAAATCAAACCTTTTTCAGTGCTTGCTAACAAAAGTAAAAAACACTTTGTCTTAACACACGGGTAAATTGTATCATTCCCGAATAATACTGAAAGATTCAATTTTATTTCATTTCATTTGCAGGTAATCAAAATGTTTAAAACAGAAAATGCATGGTAGGAAATTATGCACATCAGCTATCACCCACTGTCCTCTCAGAAAGCATTTGCAACTATATTCCAGTCATACAATGACAATACTTTGTGGCTACGTGATTTTCTGTTGATTTGGGTTTTTTTTTAAAGCATGCTAAGGCACAAGAAGAATGATCTTTTAAGGTCCCTCCTTGGGCTCCATAGTTCTGTAATCCGTTCCATGAAAAGCCCTCAAGCTTGGTGGATCATATAATTTACTTTCTGCAACAAAACCTCATTGAGATACTCTGCCCAAAGCTTTTCCACTGGCCAATACCACACTAAGCCACAAAGCTGCATCTTCTTTTTCTCAACAAGAAAGTAAGTGACAGACCAGGTATCCTCAAAGTCACGATTTTTGCTCTTGAATACCACCAAATTTTTTGTGCTGTTCTTGGAAAAACTCACTCATTTCTCCCAGCAACCCCATGTAATGGTAGTGAGATTTCCCCTGTTATCCACCAATACTCAATAACAAGGTCGCATATCTTGCTCGGGAGACTGCTGGTAAGGGAGAAAGGACAAGGAAAATGACACAGGAAAGGAAAACTAAGTGCTTCTCCCAATCCAATACCACTTCAAGGAGCCCATTGCTTCAAGACCACTCAGTCACACCAAGTGCAGCAGGACAAACACCTGCATGCCCTGAGCATAGGCACCCTCAGAGATTTCCCCATCTCAAACTGACTTTATTATTGCCAGTGTGGAGTTGCTAACATTTGCAATTCCAACATCTCTTTTAAGTACTTGTATAATTGTCATTCCACAGGTAAAAGCTGGGGAAGTAAAATCTTTTCTCTTAGCACTGCATAGACCATCCCAGGGAGATGCACACAGTAGAGAACCATCTGCCTGCCCTGGTGGTATTTCTTTGTTCCAAACACCATCAATGGCATTTCACTGTTACAAAGTGAAAAAAGCCCCAGGAGCTGAGACGAGGCAGATATGGAACACACATGCAAGAATGCCCAAGTGGAAGGTGGGAAGTTTAGGCAGAGGAGGTTTGAACTCTTAGCTCATGTTACACATTTCAAGGACATACCTTGTCCCTGTTTATACCAGGAACATCTACTCCTGGATGCACAGTCCAGGTCCTCTGCCTCCATATTGTCTTACAAGTTATCAACTAAGCAGCCCCACCAACGAATATCAGTACACTTTACTGGCCACCACTTTCATGTAACCTCACATTTGGGGGTAACAGAGGGCATTTATGGACACTGAGCATCAGCAATGCAAATGGTGCTTATATCTGCAGCCAGTATAAGCAATGAAGCTGTTTTGAACAACCACTCTTGACTTCAGATCATTAGAACTGCAATTTGAAGTGGCAAGTGGAATCTTCTACAACGTGCTGATGTAGGTTCAGATAAAATGTTCGTATTGCACAGTTTAGAAAATTAAAAAAATCAGGAAACTGAATACAATCTGAGTTTAGCTTTGAACAGAATAAAAAGAAAAAAAGCTACCTAAGTTTTGTGGAAAGGATTTTATGGACACATTTGTTTGCAATTAAAAAATTTAAAGAAAACACTTCGGTGTTTTCTATGTAAACATTCCCCTGCTGCCTTGGAAATAGTGACACAGCAACAGTGCACTAAGACATTGCAGAAAATAAAGTATTCTTTAAAGTAAAGAAAGAGCTACAACCACCAAAAAAGGTAAAAGTACTTATTGAACTATTTCAAGTTTACAAACAGTAAGATATTGTAAACATGTTCCTGCTATTTAAATCTCTGCTGCTTTTTAGCTGATTGCCCAGTAAACTGCTAAACTGCACCAATGCCAAGTGGTTTCAATGAGAATTCCCAGGTGAAGAAAAAAAAAATGCTGGACCCAAAAGATTTTATGCATCAAAATGTCCTTTATTGGGTTGGGCTGAGGCATGCTTAACTTCATGACAGGGTAAAAACCAAACCTGGGTACCAAAACAAGAGGGGAAAATAAGATCTTTACAGTTTCCCCAGGTAAGTTTTCAGAGATGTAATCTATTAGTAGGAAGAGTTATCAAAAGCACTCCCACAGACACTATCAATTGTTGCAGTCCCTGTTAAGCCTATGACCTGAAAAGAAGTTTGATAACTTCACCAGGCAACATTTCCTCCAACACGAAGGTTGTTAGACCTGAGTCACATCCCTTCCCTCAATGGTTACCACAGTCTCTGGAGCTTTTGGGTTTGTTTTTACAAGAGGAGTGGATACAAAAAAAAATACTGCCAATGCCACTGGCTTCTCAAAACCACACAAGCCTTGCAGGTAGCTGGGCAGCCTCCTGTGTGCTTTCTACACAGCCACATTTAAAGACACACTCTGACTTCCTTCACGCTAGACCACCCAACTTGGCAGAACTACCCACACCGAGCTAAAGGCTCCAAACATACAGACAGGCTGATCAGATGCTGCCCTCAGATCTCTGCTGTGCTCACCAGATTTCTGTAAAGAAGATAACCAAGTCGGTAAGATGATTCAAGACAGCAGAAGATGGGAAACCAATGTCTGCAGCTTTAATTGGAAGTCACACTGAGTAACTGAGAAGATCTCATCAGAGGTTGGAAATAATTTTGCTCTGCAGATGCAACAGGCTGCCTCATGCAAAACATTCTGCTGTCACCTTATCTTTAAAGACACGTCATTGTACTAATAAGGCCAGAAGAGTAATAACACCCTTCTCTTTTCAGATGCTTCAAATACCTCAAACTGAACTGCTGCACATAGGTGGAAGTTAGAAATCCCACTTATTTGACTATACTTCTGCTACAGCTCAACTCTGAACTTCCCAAGCATGTCAGCTTACTTGAAAGAATTACACGTTTTAGTCTTATTCCTATGTTGCAACTTGTTTTGTGCTGTCAGAATCACACTGCACTAGTTTTGATTTGTTCTTTGCAATAACAATACATAAAAATCTAGCACATGAGAAAGCATGTCTGTGGGACAAAAAAAGCTATCCAGGAAGAAATCCCTAAAATTAAACTTATTTGAAATTACTCCTCAAAAGTATGCTCCTTAATTCTAGTTAACTGAGAGAAAGCTGTTTTTCCATAGCTGCTGATCCTCTAAACAAATTAATTCCCACACACTTCACAAATATTCCCAACTGGAAATTCCATCAGTCTTTGTGAAAACCTCTGCGGCACCTTTGTACAAATGCTCAAAATTTTTTAAGCAAAGCAAAAAAAATAGCAGCTACCCCAAAGACATTCGGAAATAGCACTTACATAAATAGTATTTATAGAAAAATAACTCCTGTTCAATCCCAAGCCTCTCTCCAAATGTGCACTCTGACCTCACACAGCACTTAAAGGGTTATCCCCACTGTCAAGGATTGAGGCAAACCCATGCAGTAACTTAACTGTTGAAATTTGAAGAAACCCCTTGAAGTCCAGCATTTTAATGAGAAACTAGTGAAGGAAATTTCCTGCAGAATTTTACAGCACAGCAATGAGAGGCAAAGCACACATGCAACAATAAATCCTAAAGCAAGGATGCACAAGTACCACAGTGAAATTACAGGGTGGCTCAGAGTGAGGAAGAAAACCAACCAAGAAGGGAGGAGGTCCCACATACTGCAAAAACATCACTGCCAATAACATGAAAAACAATTTCATTATGAAAGAAGGCAGCAACTTTAAAGCAGCCACTGGCACTAGACAGCAAGGTAGAGCACTGGCAATTCTCTACAGCAGATATGGAAGACAGGGTGGAACAACCCTGAACCAGCAGCAACCAGGAGACTGGGCGGTGGGTGACACAGTGCCAGGAAGGGCACCAGACTGTATGAAAGCTGGAGAGTAACAAACAAACCCAAAACATTCTTGGCAGAAGGACTCAAAGAACATTAGGAAGTGTTTTAGACTCCAGCTGGCTATGCTGCTCCCAACGAGGACAAAACAAACCAAAACTGCTGCTGCTTTGCTGGTCTGAGGCTGTAGGTTAAGACCCACACTTATACAATTCATAAGGGAGACAGATGAGACCAGTTTTTGCTCATCTTTCCTCACTCCACATCCACCTCTTCCCAGACCTCTCCCCAAATCCTGACACTATTACAGGACTTGCTTAGGCAGAGATGCCAGCAGTGATGCAGGTGGCCATGTGCTCCATGTAGCAATGACAGTAATGAACACAGCACAGACCAGCGGGTAACCCAAGTTCTGATTTCGTAAAACAGGAGGGCAAGGGAAAAATAGCACGAGTGATCTGATCATTGAGCTTAACCTCCTTCTTGAAAACAAAACATACTTTTGTAACATGGGTAAAAGTGCTCTGTATTCTACTGTATCAAATGCAGGAATCTCAGCATTCACTCAATTGGTTTCAGTTTGGAGGCTATTAAGATACTGGTATTTTAGTACAGAAGCTATTTCATTTTCAAGGCCTGATATGTGCTATCACCGTCTCAAAAACTGGCAGATGAATAAGCCACAACAACTACAGCTACATTATGAAGTCTTTATGCAAAATAATGGAAGAAAATTCCAAAGGCTGGTTTATTTTCACTTGTTAGTTAAAATTCAGTTGTGCTTTAATAACTGAAAACCAGAAATTGTGTAAAAAGTCAGGTGATGGAAAAAAGTGAATACAAAAGCAAAGTGGCAATATAAGAACAAGGGAGGAAAAAATCCGATAAGATTAAGAATAGCATTTAAATATAAAAATTTATTTAGGTGAAGTCACAAACAGTTTGATATCAATTTACAAACACTTTATGTTATGTGTATTATTGGAAATATTGAGAAAGGGAGAGGAAATAATGGCAGCTTTTTCCTGAAACAACTAAAGGCAAACCCTTACCACAATGTGCATTACTGGATCACAGTACTACCTTGACCATACCCCTTAGTATGTCAGGAAAAAGAAGAAGAAAAACAAAATACTGAGATGCAGAATGAAGACTGCGAATCAGTGAAAAACATTTTCATGAACACCAGACTACAAAGGTCTAGTCTGATGGTCAGGATTTCAAGTATTCTACTAGGATAAAAACAGAATTATAACTTAGATCAATCATTATAATTGATGAAGAATTTTATGATGCACAATTGGGCTACTGGCAATGACAGCAACAGTTAATGCAGAACAATGGAGAGGATATTGAGCCTCACAGAATAATTCTGTTGACAACCTGAGTTATTATCCCGAGTGTATGACACTTTTTTGAGTCAAATACACATTTATGTTGCAGATACTCTCAATGAAATGGCAAAAGTAACAGCTGTAACAAGACAAGTTATGATTTATTTTTTTAAAACAAATATAATACACAGGGTTTTGAAGCGTCCGGTTGTGATCTGCAAAGATCCAGGATTGCACACAAGTTTGGTCAAATGAGAAGGTTTAATCTGCACATTAAATTGGCTTTTACTTTCAAAGTAGTATTTTAGGGCAGGATTCTCCTCCGGGAGAGTGTTCCTGACCTCATTCAACCAGTGTTCAATTTATTCACCTTCCTGAATCTTTGCCCTCTTTGGATAGTCTGTGACAAGTGCTGCGCTGCAGGAATTCCTGTTTTCCAGCAAACTGGCTTGCTCTGCAGGTTTGTAGTCCATTGTTACAACTGCTGATTGGGTAAAATGAATTTCCTACGTCTTCTCTAGCACAGCTTGCAACGCAACAGAAGCAGAGGTAAAAGAATGCACTAGAATACCAGAGCTCCACTTAAACACCAACGGAGTCAGGCTGTTGGCACCAATAAGAAATTCTGTATTTAACAAATCTGCAAATATTTAAGATCCAAAGTTATTCAGTTTTATAAATAAACTCACCCACTTAGTCTGACTCTCATCCCAACTGGTCTTCTGTTTTCATGGAGTCTAGGGAAAAAAAGAGAATTGTCTGAAGTTATACATACAGACATAAATTTGCCAGAATAAATCTCAGCTATCCTACACAATTATCACACTCAAACTAAAACTAGGACTTCTGACTTTGTTCTTTCCATGTAAAGTTACAGCTCTTCACCAGTGCCTCAGAAAGGACAGCTATCTTCAGACACAACACTTTGTACACTTTGACTTCATTTTTACTATCTAGCAGTCTGTGGGAACGCAGAATTGGAGATACAGGCATTAAGCTAAATGATGCTGAAATTCAAGGAGTCTTGGTCTAAAAGGGCAAATGAAAGGCAGTCAGGCTGCCTAACACTATCCCTTAAAACTGCAAAAACAAAATCAGTTCAAACTAACAATCTGGGAAAAAAGTAAAACACCTATTTTAATTCTCCAGTTCTTTTGCCCAAGTGTGATGTCACATCTTATTTTGCTGAAGTAGTTTTACACAACATAAACAGAGCTTACAAGGAGCTGGGGAGATATGGGGAAACGCACTGGTCACCTCCAAGAAAATATCTTCTTGCTGCGACCTTGCCAATTACAAACTCATGCTTTATCCTAGGCCTCATCTACATTCGACAGCTACTCAAACCATCACTTCATTTAAGGACATTTTTAAACAGTTATAGGAGACTATAAGCTACCAATTAAAAAACTGCTCTAGTAACAGAAAGGTGGTTGAAACTACAACAATTAATTACACAAGTTTTACTTTTTCATTGTGTTGCTAAAGTACTACTCATTTTACAAAAATTAAACTTTTGGTATTTTTTAAGTTAAAATAAACTTGTTTATTTTTTTCTTTACACACTTTCTGGGGGAAAAATACATCAATGCCACTGATAAAAATCAACTAGGAAATTTCCATGAAATCAAAGGGGATTGAGACCCCTAGTGCCTCAGCAGACAAGTGAGCAAAGCTCAGCACTGACAAGCCAACTGCTGTGGAAGAAGTTAGAGTGGTTACATGACAAGCTGAAGGTCCAGTCTCAGATGACATGAAAGCTATAAACCATTGCCCATCTGCTGTTCACATAAGATCTGTTGGAAAACAAGAACTGAGCTGTTCACCATGAGACTGGAGAAAAGTAAACAGATATATCAGAAAAAGCTGCAGAACACAGAGCATCAACCACAGAAAGTCCAAGGCCAACAGGCCTGGGTTTATCTATCTTACTGCGTGGTGTTTGCTCCCTTTCTTTGCCACAGGTTGGCCTAGAGAAGTTAGTTTTTATAGGTACCAAAGGCAGGACTTGGTGTGATACACCAAGCACTTTCAGATGCCTGAAAAGGGACCAGGCTAACACGAGTCAAAGAACTTAGCCCCTCTGTACTGGCAATCCCAGGGAAGCACAGCATCTGATAACTTAGCAAAAATTCTTCTGGAAGGAAAAGGTTCTTTCTACAATTGTAAAACAAATGGTTAGAAACAAAAAAACCCCAGAATCTGTCACCATTCAGCTGGCATGAAACTCAACATTCAGCATTTTCTGTGCTAGGGGTTTGGCAGACTTCAGTCACCAGTGTAAGAGAAGCAGCACAACCCCTAAGATAGACAGGCACCCTTGTAGCTGTGGAGCTCAGTGTCATGCCCCAGGCATCCACCACAGGTTATACAAAATCATACAGTGATGCTATAATGATAGCAAAAGTACACAAAATCCTCCCTACTTCTAATCACACTCATCATTTCCCATAAAACAGGTTCTAACTCGTGGATTAAATCTAGTGAGCCCCAAAATAGGTTTAATCTTCAAATCACTGTGAATTTGCACACTGTAGCCATTCTTATTGAAGTTTATCTTTATTCATATCCATTTTTTTGCCGTCCCACGATGCCTGCAACCGCCCACATACTCCCATAGTAACAGGAGAGTCTGTACTCTTTGCCTTACATACAGTTAACTGTATTGCTGAGAAAGTTGATTTTTTAAAGACCGCTCAGAGGAAAAGAACAAAACCATAGAACATCTTTCTTCTAATGTCTTCAGGAAAACGCAAAAATATACCAGAAGAAGGAATTAGTGAGGTTCCTATTTTCTGGTGGCTGGAGCAATAAATGCTCAAACATTTGCACAGAGCATCCATCCACGTGCACACCTCTCACGGTGGCCAGCTGGGCACCCACGACACCGCGTCCCCACGGTCAGCACGAGCAAATGGTCAGTGCCATGAGACGGGAGCTGCCGACCAAGACAAGGGCACCCCAACTGCCCCTTTCTCCTCTTCCCGTCCGAGGGAGCACCATGCCCAGCCAGCAGAGCAGAGAAACACGCGGCCATCGGCCATCACACCTGGCTTTTCTCCTCCTGCTTGGGGCTCTGGCCCGGCGGCGGCGGCTGGGCCGGCGAGGCCTGCGTCTCGCTCTCGGCACGCGGGCGCCTGGGCACAAGCGACTTGAGGGGCGCCATCCACTTCATCCACAGGTCCAAGTCCACGTCGCCCCAGGGCAGTGAGGGGTTCTTGGCCGCCCTCCGCCGGAAGTCCTCATCGTAGTTCATCCAGGAGGTGCCGCCGTAGGTGGCGTGCAGCTTGCGGATGGTGTCCAGGTACTTGAACATGGCTCCGCAGCGCGCCGGGTGCTTCTCGCACAGCACGCTGGCGTACACCAGGAAGGCCGAGACCCACTGGTCCAGCGTGTCCCCCGGGCGCGGGCCGTGCTCGGGGGCCAGCTCTGTGTGGAGCAAGGAAAAGAGGTCAATGAACTCCCCCCGCCAGATCCGCTCCTTGGTGGCCTTGGCCAGCTTGTAGCCCAGCGGCCGCCGCAGCCCCACGTAGGGGGTGGCCGCCGCCTCGGCCTCGCCCTGCCCCGCCGCCGCCGGAGCCGCTGCGGGAGCCGGGGCCGGGGTTGGAGCCGGGGCTGGAGCCGGAGCCGGTGCCGGGGCTGGAGCCGGGGCCCCGGCCGCGCCGCTCGCCGCAGCCGCCGCCTCGGCGCAGGGGCTGGCGGCCGCCGCCGCCGCCCCCAGCGCGGCCTGGCGCTCCAGCCAGCGCGGGTTCACGTAGACGGTCCGCAGGCGCGGCGCGGCCCCGGCCGCCGCCGCTGCCGCCCGCGCCGAGCCCTCGGCGCCGGGCTGGAGGCGCAGCACGGCCAGGGCGGCGGGCGCGCCGGCGGGCAGGTCGCTGCCGTCCCGCCGCGGGGCCGGCTGGGCCGCCGCCGGCACCTGCAGCAGCGATGGCGCCGCCCAGGGCGGGGAGCCGCCCCTAGGCCCGGCCGCCGCCGCCAGCGCCTCTAGGCCTGGGAGGCCGAGCCGCGAGCCGGGCGCCACCGCGCCGAGCACCCATCGGGTCTCGGCGATCCCGGCGCGGTCCCGGGGGCTCCGCGACCTCCCCTCCTCGCGCCGCCCGGCGAGCGCCGTCCCCAGCGTCAGCGGGGCCGCGGCTCCGGCCCGGCGGCGGCGGCGGCTCCGCCGCCTCCCACGTGGCATCGGCACGGCGGCTGCGGCGGCGCGCGCGGCGGGGGCGGGGCCGCGCGGGGCGGGGCCGCAGCCGAATCCCGCCCCCGGCGCGCGGCCCCGCCCCCGCCCGGGCCCTTCCCCGGTGCCCGCGGGCTCGTCCGTGAGGCGCGGGCGGGCCGCGGCCGGAGCGCGGGGGCGCAGGGGGCGCAGGGCTCCCTCTCGCTCGCACAAAGTAACCCCCAGTACCGCTGAATACCTGTGCCTGCCTTTATATATACGTGTATCTAAACGTACATATGTTCCTATGTATATATACACACGCATGTACAAATATGTACACCACATTTAGTTATGTACACAATATGCTATATGATATATTTGCGGACTGTGTATATAACATCTGTATGGATATGTAGTGGGCACCCCGATGTCATTATTATTGCTTCAGTAGAGCAAACGTTTGGAGGAGAAATGGCATTATATCACTTCTCCCAGTATAAATAAGCCTGTTCTCTTTACATAAAATGGCATTTTTGTTTGTTCGTTTTTTGTTTGTTTGTTTGAGGTTCTTCTTTATTTATTTTGGGTGCTGTCTCACAGACTCAGCTTTCCTAGCAAAGCACTGAGTAGTCACCAGCTGTGTGAAGGTTGAACCCCACTGGAGCCAAAGCTGGGTGCTGGCTCCTTGTGTGCACTTAGGCACCCCACTCCACAACTGCTTCCACAAACACTTCTGTAGCACTCTCTCTTCTGGAGGAGCAGCCTTGAGTGATGTACTGAATAGTTCTATATATTAATTCCACTTCAGAAAAGACAAAAGTTATGTAAAAAAAATTTCACAGATAGACTGGAAGAGATATATTTTAGGTAAAACTCCTTGGGTACAAAAAAATCAAATCCCAGGAATGACAAAGTTAGGAATTCTTCTGTAAGAAAAAAAAAAAAAAAGTAAGATAAAAGAGTGGCTTCAGGGGTTTTTTAATGCTTAACAAACTCTAACAAAAAGTTACTACTTTCCAAATCACTCATAGTTTCAGGGATTTTTCAGAAGTCTGAACAAAACGGTCTTTACTTAATTTGTGAGATGAATACACTCTCATTTTTATATAAAATAGTTTTTTTAAAATTTAACCAAAATGGGTGACAGCATGTTCTTCCACTTTCAGTGTAATGGGACATTGATAAAACCAGACATTGTTAAAATAAGACCACAGTTTGTCTAAAATTTGTCCATGTAACACACTTGCTAATAAGTCAGGTGATAGGCATTTACACAGTCAATGAAAATTTTCTGAAGGTTAATGTTTTCTTGACTTTGATCCTAAATTAGAATTTGTTTAGAACCAGAAAAAGATTCAAGTTGTAGGGAACCTCAAGAGTCTATAGTCCAACCTCATGGTTAGAGAAGGGCAAAAACTAAACTAAGACAAGATTGTTTAGTGCCTTCTTAGGTTAGATCTTGAAAACCACCAGTGATAGAGATTCCACAACCTGTTCCAGTACTGATGATCACCCTTGGTAAATTCATGCTGGATCTTTCCAGTCACATTTTTTTCCTCTATGTGCCAAGAAATGGCTTCCAAGAGAAGTTTTTTTTTTTTTTGTAATTCTTCTGAAGTGAAGCTACCAGCCTGTAGCAGCTTGGGTAGTCCTTGCTCTTTTTGAAGACAGGTGCAACATTTAGCTTTTCCAAGCCATTAGGTACTTCCCAAAAATTTGATGGCCTTTCAAACATAAAAAGTGGCCTTCCAATGGCATCATCCAGCTCTTTGAGCACTCTTAGATTCATCCCCACTGGTTCCTGAGACTTGCATGGGCTGTGACTCCTCAAGAAAAGATCCACACTTGGTCCTTTTCCCCTATTTACAAGTTTTTTCACCTTGAGGCAGAAAGGGCTGGGAGACTGTTGGTGAAGGTCAAGGCAATGAAGGCATAAGCTGATTCGTGAAATCATTTAGAGCCCCTTCTGCAGGTTTCTTAAATACCTCCAGGGACAGTGACTACACCACTACCTTGGGCAGCTTGTTTCAGTGTTTTGCCTCAGAAAAGAAAGCCTAGCAACATCAAATCAACTAGTGTTATCTCACTAGTCCCTGCAGATATGGCTGCCCAGCCAGTATCTTGTGGCTGGAAGTTATCAGTAAAATTTGGGAATTAGGACTGTTTTTGTTCTGTGCTTGTACCATACCCATTAGAGCTCAAGCCTATTTTAGGGTGGTGCTGCCAGGTCTCACAGTAATGCAGTTCATAGTGATAATGAACAGAAACTTCAAAAATAATCAGTAAGTGCCTTTATTGCTGTTTCCCCTGAAAGATGCAGACAGCAGCTAAGACCAGTAGCAAAGTTGTCTACACGGAACATTTTTACATACATATGCTGCATTTACTCTGAATTGCAGCTGTGATTCTCCAAGTCTCTGTCTCAAGAAAACTGTAATTTTTCATGGCGGCTTTTATGAAGAAAACCAGCTGGGCAATAAGTAATACCTGGGCTGAGGCAGGTGGAAATAAGAATGCTTTGCCTCCACTTCTTTTAGAGTTACTACTCATAAGCTGACGTATGCTCCTAACTATGCACTTATCTGATCGTTTCAGTCTCCTTTCACAGGCTGTGTGTGCAGTGTGTAAGGATCTGAATCGGAAACTTGGAGGTTTGCCTGCTGGCAGCCAGCTGTGCCCAAGAGTATCAGCCCTTCAAAGTGGGCAGTGCACCCTACAGAGAGTGGCAGGAACAGTTTCTGGTGAATTTTGGAGGCAAATGTGGTTGTCCTCTCTACTCGTCATGTGATGAGTTCCTTACAGCTCTGAATTTCCCTCTCTGCCTTTTTCCTCATGTCATCCTGTTGCTTTATGTTCCCATTATATGCTTGTAGAGGACCAAAAAAGCAAATTCTTGGAGTCACGTGTATGTATAGTTGCATTGCAGATGTGTCTCTCAACCCAAATTGCTAGAATGGGCACAGAACTGCAGAAAAAAATGCAGATTGTTTTATGCTTCAGACCTTCTATTTAGTTTCAAGCATGAGACCTTATTGAAGGCATTAATGAGGAGGCAAAATGAAATGAAGCTTTAAACAGAAACAGCTGAAACCTTAGCTCTGGAGGAACTTGGAATTAGGAAATAGGACAGTTTATTAAAATAAGAGGGGAAAGCTACTTTGCATACGAAAAAAAAATCTGGAAAAAAATCTGGAAAAAAATTTGGAAACATTACCTAAAACCAGAACACCTCCCTTTGAAAGTGAATGTACTTGTGTGCTGTTGCTCTTTATGAATCTTAAACAAAGCCACAGAGGAGAGAACTGTCTACTCTATCAATGAAACCACAAAGTGCTGCCATAGACCATTTACCTGCGTTGCCTCCAGGACCCCAGAAACCACAACACAATTTTTTTCCCCAGAAAATACCCCAGTCTTCTGGGCTTTTTTCAATTATTTCCAAAATAACCAGTCTTCTTCTAGGCAAATTTTCTAAGAGCTGCCTGCAACAGTTTTGGGGAGACGGGAGGGTTTGTGGAGCTGGTGGGTTTTCAAGTCAAAAGAAGGATGCTTAGGCCCCATGGAATCAGCAGTCTAACTGTGAGTTCATCTGGGACTGGGAAGGTTTGCCACTTACACAGGAGTTGTCCTTGGGCACCTTCCACTTACTCCATAAATAGAAATATAGGTCAGGAAGAAAAACAGGATTTGGTGTTGTGTGTTTTGCTTTCCAGCTCGAAAAATGTAGTGGCCGTAGCGTTCAGTGACACAGTAGCAACAGAACCGAACCTACCCATGAAGCTAAAGGTTACTTAATAAAGTTTAAACACCAATCAAATGATGGTGCTGGGGATCCAGAAAGAACCTGACAAGCATCGCTGCTGAACTCCCTCAGTGAGGGGAGGAGGACTCTTATTTAACATTCCCTGCTAGAATAAGAGGCAGGAGTCAGATTCAGCAGCTGAAGGGCTGCATCCTTCACTCCAGGTGAGGAAGGAGCTGGCTGCCTTCATGGGTCTGCATGGTATTGTCCCTCTCTGTGCATTCTGTTTCTGCGTTTCTTTACAGTTTTGCTTTTCCCAAGCTTGTTCTGTCTCTCTAGTAAATGCTTCCTTGCCGGTGCTTGGAGCGGGAACAGAGACAGCCTCAGTGGAAGATAGACATGTTCAGTCCCTTGTCCTGAGGAGGCTTAGCTCCACTGGTCCCACTCCTTTCTTTTCTGTGGCCGTGAGGCACAGCAGAAGAGTTGCAGGTCTCGGTGACCCGTGCAGCCCGCGGGGCTCACGCTCCTGCGCCCTCAAAGCAGGTGTTTCACAGGACGGCGAGAGAAACGTGCGCCAGAACAGTTACAAGCCGAGCTCCGTTGAAGACCTTGTCCCGTGTGCTGCACGATGTGAGTATCCTGTTTATTGCTGGAAGTTTTTCCTGGAGACATTATCTCTGCCCGGCACAGCCGGGACGGACGGGAATTCCATGAGCGCCGCGGGGACGCGGCGCGGGGCTCGGAAGGATCAGAGCGAGCTTGGCTGCACTCGGGAACGATCGCTACCCGATCCCCCCCAAACCGCAGCCGCGCGGCCGCAGAGGGCAGCGCTCGGGACCCGCAGCGCCGGAGCCCGCGCAGCCCGGCGGGGCTGCCTCCCTGCGCCCCGACGCGCGTGCGGGGCACCGAGGGGCGGGCGAGGCGCAGGGCACCGGGCGCTGCCCCTGTGCCCCGTGCGGGGAGGCAGGCGGGCCCCGCCACCGCCGGACCCCCCGGTGCGTGCGTGCGGGGCGGCCCGCGACTCTCCTGCGCATCGCGGCCGAGGGGGGAGTGACTCTGGCAGCCTGCGGCGAGCCCAGATAAAAGCTCCGCTGCTGCCGTTTTCCCTCCCCTTTTCTCTCGTAACTTTTTTTTTTTTTTTTCTTTCCCTCCCTCTCCCTCCCAGCAAAGTGACCGCGCCGGCGGCAGCCCCGGAGCAGCCCCGGCGCCATGAGCCCCGCGGTGCCGCCGTCGGGCCGCGCTGCCGGGGGCTGAGCGCGGCCGCGGGGGCCGCCCCGAGAGCCGCTCCGCGCCGCCGTGGCGCGGGGCCGGAAGGCAGAGGCGGCGAGAGCCCCGGCAGGACCCCCGGCCGCCCCGCCGTGCCCGGGGCAGCGCCCGCCGCGATGTCTGCGCAGAGCCTGCTGAGCAGCGTCTTCTCCTGCTCCTCCCCGGCCGCCGCCGCCCCCGCCGCCGCCAAGAGCCTCTCCAAGCGGAGGCTCCGCCAGACGCGCAGCCTCGACCCCGCCATCATCGGCGGCGGCCGGGAGGACGGCGAGGGCGCGGGGCGGGCGCCGCGGGCGCGGGCCGGCGGCAGCCCCCCGGGGGAGCGCCGCGCTCCTCGGGGCGCCCCGCCGCCCCACGGCGCCTCCTTCTCCACCCCCTGCACCCCGCTGGAGCGCTCGCCGCCGGGCAGCGCTCTCTTCGACGAGGAGAGCCTCCGCGGGAAGCGGAGCCCCGGCTGCGAGCTGCCCTTCCTGGCGCGCACCCCCTCGGCCCTGGCGCTGAGCGGCACCACCAGCCCCGCCAACAGCATCTTCTCCTCGCCCCGGCGCTGGCTGCAGCAGAGGATGGGGCAGCCCTCGTCGCCCGAGCCTCGCCCCGCCGCCTACGTCGTGTGGAAATCCGAGGTAGGCACGCCCGCCCCCGGGGATGGGCACTCTCCGCGCCGCCCCGTCCCGGTGCCGGTCCCTGTCCCGGTCCCGGCGGGGCTGCCCCGGGCTCCGGCGGCGCTGGGTGCGCGGCTCGGCGGGGCCCGCGCCTGTCCGCCCGTGCGGCGGGGCCGCCGCGGTGTTGGTGCCGGGCGCCGGCGTCTGCCGCGCTGGAGGGTCGCATGTTTGAGGGTCCCTCGGCGGGTTCCGTGTGTAGCTGTCCCAGGCCTGTAAAACCTTCCCCTCCCAGTTTCACACCTCTTAAACTGAAGTATGTGGTGGCTACTAACAAGATAGACAAATTGTTTTTAATGTGCACACACCCAGTGAGCTGTGATTTATTTGACAACGCACATGTGTCAGAACCACACGAGGAGCAATTGTATTCCAAGACAAATCCAACTTTGCAATGCAAATATTTATTCATTTTAACTTGTATGTCGTCGATGTTGGGCTGCAGATGCCATACCATGTGGATGAATATTTTCAAAAAATGTGGCATTGTTTCCTGGTAGCGATTGCTCATTGAGTTGATTATGCTGAGCCCTTTGTCGCAGAAGAAGATGAATTTTTTTTTGTTTTAAGAAATTCTCCATCTGATTCATGGTGATGAGGTTTCAGGCTTAACTGTTTAGTAGTGCCTTCTGGAAGAACTGGGATCAGAAAGAAGCATTTCCATTTCCATTTCCATTTCCATTTCCATTTCAGACGAACCTCTTATAAATAGCTGGTGAAAATTAGATGCATCAATAAAACATGTGGGATATGGAAGTCCTTGTAGAATGGCTACCATATGCAGTAACATCAGATCCAAAGCCAAACCAGGCACCATGATGGTGCAAGATTATAAAACATGTTTTTCATGGGCAAAGACTGCATCTAACCCTGAGCTCCCATATCTCCCTGTTTGCTTGGAGTATAAAAGTTCTTAATGTGTGCCAGTTGGGATGGAGTGTCAACATGTGGGTGGCAACTTCAGGCTTGATGCTGGCTAATGTTGAAAGAGGTGGTGAAGAATTTTAGCTGTTTTAAAAAATGGATTGTTACAAAGTCTTGTAATCAGAAGTTACTCTTAGCAATATTTCATCTTGATGCTTGAATTTAAAGACAGTAAAAATTAATGATATCAAAGAACTTTGTAGGATTTGTAGTATCAGTGGACCCTGAGATAATAGGTGATCACACTAATTGAGGATAAGTTTGCTGCTTATCCACTTATGATTTTATAAGGTCTATCAAAACGTATAAGATATGTTTCCTGACTGAGTCCGAGATTCACAGGATGGTTTCTGATATGTAAATCTATGCAAAGGTGGTAGACACATGGGGCATTTTTTTCAGATCTGTGTGTCATCAAAACACACAGCACAGCACATCTTCAGACTGCATATTGCCAAGTACTGGGTTCTTTCCTCCTTTGGTGTGTGTCTAGCATTTTTAAGTAGTCAACCCGTTTTTTTTGGGAGGGATATCATTGTCCAGCAGTCACGGTGGTGAGGCTGTGATGCCAGGAGCAGGGTGTGCTGGCCTCCAGCAGTGGGTCAGTGTTCTCATTGTAAATTGGTAGCATTTTTTGTCAATGTCATTTAACCTGATACTCTCTAGTTTCAGAGTTGCTATTTTCAAGTTGGTTTACAAATATGAACTTACTTGTTCCGCAAAGACACGTACAAATTATATTAATCTATATTTTAGAAGAAACTTCTGATACATAATTTTGGTCTTATTTCCCCTCTTAGTTTGGGGATGCATCCTAATGGTCATTCAATCTGGTCTCATTATAATAGCGTTATTAATAAAAGACTTATTTGTTTTTTTCCTATTTAGTGTTTATTTGAAAAGGTTCATTTTTTAGGAAGCGAAGGATTTTTTTGTCTGCAGCTTCATCCTGGCTGCAGCAAGGGAAGTGTGCTTGAAGAGGTGAAAAAAACCCCACATTTTATTGGGTGAAAAGGAAGTAACTGTTTATAATATTATAACTTTAAAAGGTCCCATTATTCAAATTATTGTATTCTCAGTAGGAAATCTGTAGTTCCATTTCTATTCAACTTAGGAAAATAAAATACATCACAATAATGATTTTACTTGGCTATAAAAGACTGCTGGACAGATGACTGCCTAATGAAAATGAAAATTGAAAGTTTTGGTTTGTAGTAATTAAAAACTCCCATCCTGGTAGTTGGGAATAAAATAAATGTTAATTGGAAAAGCAGTTTTCTTTACTTTCATTCCAACATTTTTACAATTGCCCTTTTTACGAAATACTGGTCTAGAGCCACTGTGGAAGCAACAGGGTTATGCACTAGGAGATATAGGTGGGAATTATTTCCTCCCCTGCTACCTTAATCTTTAAAGGAGTAGAGAGAAGTAAAAATGCCATGGAAGTTTCCTCTTCAGAACTCCCTCAAAATTGTAACTTCTGGGCAGGTTCTGTGTCTGTCCCAAGCTGGGTCAGTGCAGTGGCATCCTCAAGAACGTGTTGAAGGTGGGGTTTGCAGCCTGGGCTGCATGAATCCTGCCCTGGGACAGCTGGTACCTTGGGGCTACAGGTTAGGGGCACTCCAGGCAGCTTTCAAAGCAGGCATGCCCCACTGATCTGGGATTTTTGTATGTGAGGCCACAGTCTCCATACTAGCTTTGTTATGAGGCCAGGAGAATAAAGTGGATTGCTTATTTTACCCTTTTTTCATTGGAATTCTTTGACTTCTCCATTTTATATGACAAGCCTATCTCCTGGCTTAGGGAGAGAAAGGTTGCTGCTAAGTTAATGCCCCCTTTCATAAGTAATTTTTAATTGAATGCCTGAATGCTCAGGGGATTTCCAGTTTCAGCAGCAGGTCACACCTAAATGTGTTAGCCCTGTATGCTTAGGTCCACAGCTTTTTGAATGTGAGACATCATCTGACAGATGTGTCTCACTGTGCAGTGATCTGGCAGTTCTTTATTGACATGTTGTTTTCTTCACAAGAACATTTTTACATCTATAAAGATTATTTTTGGCAGAGCTTTACTTCTCTGACAAGCGTTCTTTCACCTTTCTATTTTCTGCTTATATATATAAGCTGCTTAAATTAAAAAAAAAAAGCTGTTCCTGGGTCTGGAAATCAGCAACATTTCCAGTGGTTTCAGAAGGACAAAGCCAAGGGGGATTTTTAATAAGGGGGAAAAGCATTCATCTTCAATTCCCATCTAAACTTAGCTGTCCTTTTATGCCATTTTCCTTAAAGAAAATTCACTTTCACTTGAAAATCAAGTCTATTATGCTTTCATTAAGTGTTTCAGATGCTCAAACGAGTTTCTAAGTAAGCTAAATATCATAGACAAGATGGTAGAAATATCTAGAAATACCTTAATGCCTTGATTCTGCCAAAATTCGTCATACATCTATGCTAGCATACAAGAGTAGACCTCTATAAGTTAAGGATGTAAGTGTTTACACTGGCTGACTGAAATTAATTTGCTGGGTCCAGAATATCTTAGGATTAATAGATCTGTGTGGAGTCTCAAGTTGTGTTAATTGTTCTGCTTATTTTTCTCTCTTAAAGGTGGTAGTGGAAATCCACAGCAAGTGGATTAAAAATATGGCAAATCATGGGAATGTACCCGAGTAATCTATTTGTTATGAGAAACCAAATCTACACACTTAAATGTCTTGATTATTTTGCAGTCATAGTCTGTGTATTACTAGTTAAATATTACCATCTGTGTCAGTGGAGGTTCAGGAGAACATCAAGTGTGAGCACAGTGTCTGTTACCCTTAAGCACCTTGACACCTAACCCAGAGATTTTGCTGTATGGATAGAAGACATGTTGGAACATATTCCCTTGCAGAACTTTGATTGACTGTTCTGGAAGCAAAACGAGGGTCTAGCATGTTTAAATGGATAATTTGCATTTTTTCTGTTGAAGGGGCTTTTTAATGAGATGTGTGAAAACTGTACTTTGGGAGAATTTTTTTTCTTTTTTTTTAAGTAAAAACTGTATGTGCTGTTATTTACCAGTGAACTGTTCTGCTTTATTTTCTTCTCTAAGACATTCCAAACCACTGGACACACAGATTAGTCTCAGCCTGAGTCTGTTCCATTCAATGCTGTAAGAGTTCTATAATTACAAAATTTGGTGGGCAGGAATGTTGTGGGTCTCTCATGACAGGAATGCAATTAAAAGTAACTAAATATATTCAGTATTTCCGATTTTGGCAAACGGACTCTTCCCATTCTCAACTAAATTATGTCTGAAGACATTGGATGAAAATATGGGGGTTGATGGCTAGGACAGACAGAATTTTTCAAGTGTACATTGTACACTTAAGTAATGGGAAAGGAACTTGTGAAAATAATAGAAATGAGACTGAAAAGTAATTTTGAGTAACCTCTAAAATGTTAACAATCCAGACTGCTGTCCTGAGTTCTTGGTTTTAGTTTTGCAGATTCTATTGCATGACAAAAGTTGCAGCTGTGACAGCTTGCAGGTGAAGAACATTTCAGAAGTCTCTTCTGCAGTGTTCTGGCTGTATGAGTATTAAGGCTGTACAGGTATTAAGCCTTTTTGGAGGATTTTTTTTTCCATCCAGATGTATATATCATAATTGAAACCTGCAGGGAGCTCTGAGCAAGTCAGGCTGAACAGTTGTGATGGCATAGTAGTAACTTCAGTGCATCAGTGTCAGAGCTGTAAAGCTGAAATCTTAATGTAAAAAAGGTACTAAAAATCAAAATTATAGTGGCATTCCTGTCATAGTCTCCTTACACATGATATAACGCTGCTCATATTTGATTCTCTGGCTATGTGGCACAGTATTTGAGAGCATAAGCATCACTGGTATTAAGATAACATTTTAAAACTGGGTTCCACTGATTGCTAACTGCACCAGGTGTCTGGATTGTGGGAGAAGGGGCCAAATATTCCATTCAGCTTGTGGAAACTGGAAGGGGAGCAATAAGGAGGTTCAGGGCAAGGTTCAGACTTCATTTGACATTACAACTCATGGGCAGTTTTGAAAAGTACTGAGCTTTCAAACCTCGGAGTACTCAAATGTGTGCCTTCCTTTTGGCTGGTGACTACTAGTCAAACCAAAGTATCAGGAAGAAAGCAAAGCCTTTAGTTACCATTCAATCCTAGGAATTTACTTTCTTCACCTCACTTTAAAACTTCTGTATCAATTATTGTGTACAAATTTTTAAGCTGTGCTTGTTCAAAATAATTTATATTATGTTTTATCTATTCTTATCCTGTAACAATAATGCATGTCCATGGAAATGCATGTAGAGGCTTTCTGGTTGAGTTTTAGTTTTTCCTAGATGTGTACAGACTGGCTATTTCAAGTTACATGTTTTTTCCACTCCAGTTGTCAGCTAAGAATTATTAAATCCCCGGGAGACTTGAGAGTGTTTTTGAAGGATTTGATGAGCTTCCAGTGCCTTATGCTCGCCACATTGTTGTACTGGAACCAGATGTTGGGTAGCACATGTTTGTGTTTTTGGACCTAAGTAGGTTAGGTACTGTTTCTCTGGCTCACAAAACCAAGCATCGGTTTCACACCCTGAAGCTGTCATCCCGTGGGTCATCATCCTCACAGTCCTGGCCATGGGAACAGCTTGCACCAGCATCCCCAGTAAAGGAACCTCTGGATCTTCCTGCTTCATCTCTTCTGTATCCTCTGAAAGACCTTCTGACTTACAGTATTTGCCCATGAGGACTCTGAGTGTGTAAGGTCAGAAAAAGACTTTTGAGCACGGCACTTAGGATGCACATGAGCAGCCAGTCCAATGCAGAAACTCATTTCATGGCTGCTGGGAACTTGCTTTTCTCTTTCTCACATGTTAAGTTCTGAGTTCCTGTTCCACTTGTCCACTTGGACTTTTTTCAGTTGGGCTTGTCTTTTATCCGTTTCTCATACTCCTTGTTACGTGTATCTTCCTTTATCCTCCCTGCCAAACATTAAAAAGGAAGATACTGTGTCTTGTTGTTTTAACAATCTGAAATTCATACAGAAAAAAAAAAAGCTGCTTTACTGTAGCTGTTGCCTACTATTTGTATTGGCCAAGTATTTTTCTGATAATTGGACAAACTGCTTTTCAGCAAAGTACAAAGTATGTTACAGACTTGCTAACAAAGGAAAGATTTAGTTTTAGGTTTTTTAGTACAATTAAGATTACTTTTGCATTGCCTTGGAGTTAGCCTGGACTTGATTTTCAGTGATGGAACTGTACCTACACTGAGCATCTATAACTGATTTTGCAAGAGGAAGACTAATACAAATTTTCCATTTCTATTTTCAGGTTTTATTTACTTCATCCCTTTGTTTTCTGCCACTGTTGTAATATGGCTAGATGGTTTCTGAGCACTAACTTTTTAGTTTTTTCTCCGAAGGGTAATTTCAGTTGAGTCGCACCCTACTGAGACTGATGTGGTGAGAAACCAGTTGGCTGTGCTCTGTTCAGTTTTCATTTGCCTCTCTCCATAAAAAATTAAAAATACTCCTCCTACAGGAAATGTTTTCAGTTCTGTTATGTCTTTTGCTTCCCATAGGAGGTATTCCTTTTAATTTATTGAATAAACCCATAAAAATTTTGGCACAATAGGGTCTTTGGGCAAGCTGTTTAAGAGATCTCACGATCTTCTGCTTTTTAGAAGAAGTGCAATTGTGTCTTTATACAGTGCTGTGAGGCTCTGGGGCCAGCTAACAATTATGTGAAATGGGAGAATTTGAAAAGAATGTGGATTGACACATCTGCTATCACTTCTCAAATATCATTATTTTGATTGTTCATATCTTGTATTTATCCTTCTTAAACCATAATCAATCCCTTTTCTCTTTCGCCTGTCTTCAATCTTAAAAGGATTCTGGGTAGTATTTTGCTCTCAATCTCATCACCACAATTCCTTTTGTAAGTGTATGTGTATATAGGAAGGTTAAATCCTCGTAATGTCCTGGTTGAAAATCAGCTCGACTTAACTGTTAATTTAATTTGATGACAGTGCAGACTACTGGGGGGAAAGAGAGACTGGGATATATTACATTTTCATGCACCAAAATAAGACCCTATCTACTCTATCATAAATTGGAAAAATATGGTTGAATTTTCTTGTGGCTGTTTCATAACATTCCCAGTGACAAAATATGGCGTGCCTCTCGCTCATTGCTTCACTACTGTTTCTGGGGCGTGTGTTTGTGTCTGCACCCAGTGACAGCTCTTGTTCCAGCACACCACAGGGACACGTCTTGTAGGTCTTTAGAAGGGGGCAGCAGACTCAGAAATGCTGCACAGAGTGGGCTCTGCCAAGGACTGAGCACCAAACCATAGCAAGCCAAGAGAATGAGACAGCCAAATTACTTAAAAAGAACGCAATAGAAGTTTTACTTATTTCAGAGATGAATTCTGAATTCACTAAGGGAATGCAGTGTAATTGACAGCCAACATATATGGAGGGTATTTAAAGGAACTTTTTAGCAAAATAATTAGTAAGATATACATTGGCAAGTTTGCATATTTTAAGTCTCTGGCATACTGTCCAAAATGCTTCTCAGTGCTTTTCTCTGCTTGAGGTATGAGCACGTATGATTTCCTCAACCTGCCAAGGCTCAGATGGAACCTTTCTGTTTCATAAACCTCTCCTGAATAGAGGCAGAGTGAATGTAACAGATAAACATACATTTCTTTGGAGTAAATTGTGTAACACAGCCTCCTGCCTGTTTTTTAGCCCAAATGCAGGTAAATTACACCACCTCACATGGACCAGAGGAAAACAAGTTAATCTAATTCATTTAATGAGCTGTGGAAGGTATGCAATGTGGAGAGCAGGATACCTGCATACTGGGTTGCACCAGCAGAAAGATAACAGGCAGGTCAAGAGAAGTGACTTCACCCTTGTGAGGCCTCATCTGGACTCCTTTGTACAAGGGAGATGTTGAAAAACTGGAGCAAATGGAGTGGAGGGCCACCAGGACAGTTAAGGGATCAGAGTGCTTAATGCAGGAGAAAACGATGAGATTTGTTTCAGCCTGGAGAAGAATCAAGGGGGAATGAAAGTTCACTTTTACTGCCTACGTGGGGACTAAGGAGAAGATGGCAGCTGGATATTGTCAGAGTTGCACAATGACAGTCACAAGTTGCAGCAAGAGGAATTTTGAGTAGGTCTAAGTAAAAGCATGCACAGCAGGAGTGGCTAACTATTGAAATGGATTCCCCAGAGAGGCTTTGGATTATCTCTTTTGAAAATTTTCAGCCCTTGACAGGCCAAGGCCCAAAGGATTCAATCAAATTTTGAAGATGGGACCCCGCTTTGAGTAGGAGATTGGGCCAGATGACCTGCAGAGGTCCCTTCTGACCTAATATTTTCTGTGATTCTGTGACTCAGAGTATAATTTCCTTCCACAGTAGAATGAAAATGCTGTTGTCCCTTGTGCTACAAAATACCTTTGATGGGACAAAAGTTGCTGAGTTGCAGAAATTATGATACTCTCCAGCGCCAAAATTTGAAGCAGGAAGAGTAATTTCTTTCATTCAATCATTCTCCAAAGTTTTTGGTGTGTTTCTACTCTGTGAAGCATATCCTACTCTTACTCTACTCGTGGTGTCTCACAAATGCAAAGAAAGCCAGAGTAGTTCTTTAAAGATGTCAGTAAAATTGCAAACAAGCCCCAGCCAAACCCTTTTGAAATTCAAGTGTTTTGCAGAGGCAGCTAGACAGTGCCCTAGCAGAACTTCAGCAGGGATTTAGTAGGGAACTTTCAGTAGCTACTTGCAGGTTGTTTTCCTGTCACCTCCTTTAACCAAGCCAGCCTGCTTCTTCCAGCACCAGGGAGCCCAGGGCTAAGACAGGCTTACACCTTTAGGACAGCGTGTTGTTCTGACAGATTGTTCTGACATTGAGCTTTGCCTGTTTTTGTGGGTTGTTTATGTTTAAAAATATTGAACATTTGGCAAAACACCATTAACTTTTCCTACCATTTCATGGTAGTTCAGTGTGCTCATGACAGGATGTATGTATGATGTGCTGCCTAAAACACTTCAGTTCGATGCCTGTAATAAAATGATGGTACAGAAGCTTGGTGTCAGTTTAGCTTTTCTAACTTTCATTTTTGTCATCTTGCATTATAAAAGTAAAAATAATCTGTGAGAGAAATGGAAGAAGGAAAAAAATTGAAGAGGTATGCAGGAAGGAAAGGAGATCTCCTGTTGAGCTTTGAGCTGGGAATTTCATCAGATACACAGAAAAATAAATGTGGCAATAGGACTGTTCAGGATTTGCCTATATTGTCTTACACAGCAAGAGTTGAATCTGATATTGACCTTACGATTTATGAGCTTAAGGGTACAGTTATGTAACTGGAATCAGTCAAAGCTAAACTAAACTGGAATAGGCAGATGGGGCCACACATCCTGGAAAAAGCTGGTACCAAATTGGCTTGCTGAAATAAATGCTTCCATTCTGCTATTTAAAAGGAGCACAGGTTATAATTTGCTGCTGTTTACAATGCTTCTGAAGCGTGTTGATCAATATCAGACCTGTGTGTCTTTTCCTTGCTCTTGAGAAATGATTTTGGCAAGTCTTCATTTAGCTGGCAGTGAGGTTTTTTCAAGCAGGTGCAGCCTCTAACATTGAGTATGGAAATGGCCTGACAGAAGGATCTTGCTCACAGTAAAATAAAGCTTTGGTAACTTGTACTCACAACCCTTTGCAGTCCCAGTAAGTACTTTTTTCCTTCATGGACCAGAACATAAGAAAAGGAAAAGATGATTCCAGCTGTGTGGTTCAAATAGAAGAAGATAAGGAAGGGCAGAAGACAACAGAGTGTGGTAAATGAGTAGCTAAGTGAACATCAGCAAGGCTGGAAAGCATGATTGCCCCTGAAGTGCCATCAGCACCGGGCAGGGGAGAGCTTTGACTTCTGCTTGGGTGTCCCTGCCCTGTCTTGCTCATGGTGTGATGTCCTGGTTTGCTGCTGGGAGTGCTGAGCCCAGGGTGCTCAGGTCGTGGCATCTGTGGCTCAGCACACTGTGGCTCTGCCTGCCCAGCTGGCCCTCAGTGTGGTTCAGCCGGGTGAAAGGCTGGTGTTGGACCCAGTGTGGTCTGTGCTGGCTGCCACAGTGCTTGGTGCTCCCTGAGTACTTATCATCTATCTCTGCAATGAGATTTTCTGAAGCTTTTGGCTCACTTTTGAGGACAAACCTTGAGTTCCTAGATTATTTAGATAGTTTTTGAAATCTTATTCTAGATCTTTTGTATTGTTACTTTTTGTTATTGTAATTAGAGCCTTCTTTCTTTCTTCTTCCTTCCCAGAAAAGGGACTCTAAAGCTGAGGTCTTCCACACAACTGAATACTGGTTTTTAGCAGTAAAGGGGTATTAAGCCTTGTTCATGTGTTTCCTTGTGCAGTTTTTAATTTCAGTAGCACTTTCAGTTGTTGCTGTTTCAAATGTTCATGCTTCGTTTGTGCTTGTTTTGTGATGATAGATATGTGCTTTAGCACAGCTTGCTAAATTATAATTGCCTTTACTATTTGTTGTTTTCTGCTTGTGACAGTGTACCTGCTTGTTTTTTAGAAACACATCTGGAGGCTGTATCAGTGTATTGTTGTAGTCCAAATGTGTACTTTAGCTCTTTAAACTGATAGCATCCAGCTGATCAGATGGTAAATGGAAATTCTGATTGCTGTAGAATGTGGGGTCTGGCATAAATGCCAAAACTAAAAAGAGACTATCTGCTGTTCTTTGGTAACTTTTGTTCTGTGATAGCTGGCCTGGGGGGGACTCTCAGGGAGGGAGCTACACTGCACTGCTGTTATTTCTCAGAGCTTCCTCTCTGGAAGTCCATTTTAAGCGAAGCTCTCAGGTGTGTGAGGGCCTGGTTGTATCTGACAAACTGGCTGGAAGGTAGATATCATTTTGATTTCTACCAGGGAAGTCCTTCCCTTATCCTGGAAGGCTGCTGAAGGCTAGAGCCCTGCAGAGACAGCAAGGTGCCTCTGCAAGAAAAGGGTGTGGAGATAACAGGGCATGATCCTTATTGCCTGTGCTCCACAAACACAAACTGCCAAAGCTGCTGAATCCTGATGATGGGGTAGGGAACAGAAAGAACCCTCATCACCTGGAATGTTGGGGAACTCTTGAGCTCTGGGGAAGGAAACACTGGGAGCAGCAATGAGCTTATCTTCATGGCCATAATGCAGTTATGGTAGCCATGGTCTCAGGTGGCAGGACACCTTTCCTAAGTGGTTTGAACTCTTGGAGACCCTTTTGGACCAAGTCCAGCTATTTGGACTTAGCATTCACTGTGAGCTTTAACTATAGAACTTTTTTGAGCTAAAGATAGCAGGCTTAAGATGAATTAACTTGAATTATGGTTTAAAAGAATGAGATTACTGCAGTGAATTATTTATTTCTGGCTTCCTTACAGTGTTTTGAAATACTCCCTTGAGTGTTGAGATGAAGGCATTTAATAACCATATTGCTCTGCTAGAGGGTGACCGGCCCCTTAATTAAAATAGGACCAAAGCATTTGTAGGAGAGCAGGAGCTCTTCGTGTGCTGGATCTGATTCAGACAGATGGAGCTGGAGTGGAAGCTAATGGGAAAAGAAAAATATGATTGGCAACATCTGGGCCAAACCAAAACAAAGCTGGAAGGGAGCAATTTGTTAGGATGTTCCCAAGGACAATGTGAGGATTTCTGTGGAAGGTACATAACAGGGGGAGCTACAGAGGGGCTTGCTTGCTGACCCCTCTTGAAAGAAAATCCAGGGCTGCAGGAGGCTGAAAACAGAAAAGCAAAGGGGCGTTTGCATGGCATGTTCCTTGGAGTTAGTGATAAAGGGCCTGAAGAGCAAGGGAGGGGATTTGCTTCCAAGTTTGGGTGCTGGGGTGTTGGTGCAGCAGAAGCAGCTGCTGAACTGTTGAGGACACAGAAAAAGCAGCATGTGGGAAGTATAATGGGACCTCCCTTCAGGTCCAAAGGTTGTTATTTTTGTTTATGGGGGTTTTTTTCATTATTTTGGTTATTTTATAACCCAGCCTTTTCAGGCAGGGAACCCCTGCTGGGGAAAGGCATGAAAGGTTTGGGAAAAGCTGGGATGACTGAACAGCAATCTGTAGATCAGTGAGTGTGGTGTGAGATGGAACTCGATTAACTGTGGTGTTGATGTGTCATATGTATATTTTGGGGTGAGCAATTGAATTGCTGGGGCTTGTCTTAGAAGTGAAGATTATTTTGTGCAGTGGCAAAGCACTCTGAATTATTTGTCAAACCTCAATGAAGCCTGGAATTGAACCCGGAGGAGAGAAATTGGGAATTACATCTCTGTATTATCACACCCTCTGTGAGGTGTAGTTGCCCAGTTTAGGAGCACAGTAAGGGTAAAGGAAACTTAAGGTACTTTGGGATGCTTGAAATGATGAACTGCAGGGGTATTATTTAACCTTTGTGACAAAATATTTTGACTGTAAAATACATTTATATTTAATGCATGTATTGTTTCTTTCTTTCTAAACTTTGAAATTATGTTTGCTATGTTATATTTTTGCATGGGAAATACTCATTGTGTCTGGATTCTTTGCTGCCATAAATGATTACCACATGGAAAAATGTTAATTTAACCATTTCACAATAATTTAAGTACATCTG
Organism: Luscinia megarhynchos; assembly: GCA_034336665.1. NCBI lineage: Eukaryota > Metazoa > Chordata > Aves > Passeriformes > Muscicapidae > Luscinia > Luscinia megarhynchos. Next base: position 19,111,651 of record JAPFBE010000003.1, read on the forward strand.
GAGTCCAGGTTACTGAAAAGCTGTTACTTATACAACATTGCAACATACAATGTCAAGAAAAAAAAAGAAAAGAAAAATAATACAAAATGTACTATTTCTTAATAATGTAAATCAAGGTTTTGTTGTTCATCTCTTTCATTTTGTCAGGAAACATCTCCCAGCTCTGAGATTCTGTTTCTTGGAGATGAGGCACTGCAGATCTGGGTGGGTGAAGATTGCAGTGGGTAGAGGTCCTGTGGAGGAGTTTCCAGAACAGTGAGGCACAGGAGTGGTTCTGAGATCAAATAGCTGCAGGTCACTTGCTTCCAAAGACAACTGGAAGACTTTTGCCTTTGCTTTAGAGTGAGGAATTTATGAATTAGGCTCAACTGGCGCAACATCAATGTGTAGGAAAAGATCTAACTTAGTGAATTTGAAAGAAATGAAGAAATATTTTTTTCTGTGCTTTGTATTAGGATAACTCTGGAAATATTCTGTTTTTGATTTTGCTTTTGTTCTTCCCAGCTTTTTAGGAAATATTTGAATTAAAAGGGTTGAGACAGTCCAAGACCATTGAGGGGAAAAAATAATTTGTTCAGTTTGGAAAAGTGATTTTTGCAGATTTTGCTGCAGGGATTAAGAAGGTTTTCCTTCATTTTCCTTCTTCCTCCTCTGGTGCTATGGATTAGGGCTAGAATATATAGTTTATTTACAGTATGCACAGCTCAGATGCTCGTTAGAGTTTTGACTTCCTCCCAAAGAGTGGGACAGAAGCAGTGGGCAGGTGATTGCTTGGTCCTGAGGAGCTGCCTGGGCATGGCTCATTGAAGCACTGGGGAGAGTCAAGGCGTGAAAAGTCAGAGCTGCAGATGAGCCTGTGGATTTGGTGGCTGATCCATGCAGGGCTGTGGGAAGTGTCTGCTCAGAGGGCTGGGTCTCTGTGCCACATGGCCCTGCAGAGTAGGGCAGTGGGGCTTGGGTGGGATTTGGCAATTGCTGCTGGGTGTGTTTCCCTTGATGGGGGAAGGGGATGCAGCATTAGTTATTTCTGGAAACCACACAGCCTGGAGAAATAGATGTTTAGCTGTTAGATAGCTGGTTTAAATTGGGATTATGCCCAAATTAGGGATGAGACAGTAAAAGTGAGTGATAAGAGTATCTGTTGTTTCTGCCCTGACTGTGGGGGGTTGAGGGACAAAAATGGGCATCCAGCAGTGTGCAAATCCATACAGAATCCAGAGAATTTGTGTGGATATCCCTGCATCACAGGTTGCCTTGCATTGCAGAGGTGATTTTCACACTATCATAGTATCTTGGCACCCTATTTGTGTGTTAGGACATCATTGTACAAGGTGAATAAACACAAGAGATTTTATTTCCAGAAATTTTACATAGCAGACAACAGATAGATACGCTGCACCAAGAATTGCATAGAGACTGTTTTGTGGTTTTTAGTGGACTCAGCAAGCAAATGTTTGGCCTTGCTAAATTTTAGAGATTAATGGGACATTCAACCATGGGGACAATTTTACAATAATAAGCATAATAGTAAATACAATAATAAATATAATATAATAATATTATAATAATTCTATAATATAATATAATATAATAATTCTATAATATAATATAATATAATATACTATATATATAATATATATATACATTATATTATATAATATATATATATTATATTACATTATATATATTATATATATATATTATATTATATTATATTATATTATATTATATTATATTATATTATATTATATTATATTATATTATATTATATTATATTATATTATATATATAATATTTAGTGTTAATTTCTTCAGAAATTAGGGGAGAAGGAGATAAGTTCTCAGTGCACAAAACTGGGTGACAGAGCCCTGACATTATGGAATGAACAGAGGCAGTAAATGAGGCTGATGGAGAGGATGGGGCTGGTTAGGAAGGAAAATGTTTAATATTTGATGTGATAACAGGCTGAGATACAGTGGAATGCTGCAAAGAAAAAGGTGGCATTGAAAAGCCAAGATGCCTTTGCAGAGCATTATGGATCAATATAAGCAGAACAGCATCATGTTGGAAAGGTGAGGAAAGAGAATACCACAGCCACTGAGAAGAAAGCAGTCTGCACAGGATTTCTACCTGGGTTTTGTACTGAAATGACTGTGTATTGATAATTTGTGTATAAATACAACTTTCTTTAGCTCCTAGACAAGAGTCAGTGATAGGAGAAATACTGCATATGCTGATCTTTGTTACTTTCCTGCCTCCCTTTCCACAGGCATCAGATTTTCCCAGCGTTCAATATTTCAGACTGTGTGTAGATGCACAGTGTGGCATGGTGTAAAGATGTCTTGTCTAAACTGAGAAGCTGATGTAGTGTATGGCAATGCTACAAGGTCTGTTGAGGTCCCAAAATAGTGCAGCCATTGTCCCATAGTGACTAAGCTAAGAAATGCAATAAAACCTACTAATCTGGTAAATCACAATAATAAAGAATTAAAAATAAATGCATTTAAGGATCAGTCTACTTTTATTTCCACAGAACTAAGTCTGTTTTAATTAGTACATGTTACAGCTTACTTGGGTGGTGTTGGATTGTGCTTGTACTATGAAAGGAGTTTGACACCTTTATGTGTGAGATTACCCAGAGATGAAGCATAAAACCGAGTTCAGCTCCTGCCCATGTAGGGAAACCTCACCACCCTGCTTTTCTCCTGTCCTTGCCTGGGGCAGTTTTATTCCTTTTCCCAAAAGGTGTCTTACAGTCTTTTTCGATCCCCCTGAGCAGTGTTGTTGTTACCCCATCAGTCTGCTGAGAGTGCAAGATGGTGCTGTTATGAACCAGTCACCCAGGTGCTGTGGTAGCTGTTGGCTACCAGCCCCTGTGGTGGGCAGCTGAATCCTGGTGTCTGCTTGACACCTGATACAGCCTGATTCTGCCCTTTTGGCTGGCAAAGGCAGAGGAATCATCATCAGAAAAGGAAGAGGTTATATGTGTCATTTTAAGTACACAAATTTAAACCTTTAGACAGAAATACTTTTATGTAAAAAAAATTCAGGAGCAGTAAAAGAAAGGCTTGATGAACAATCCTAATACACAAAGCAATTTGTTTTGTTTGAAAGTTATCCAGTTTATTCCAAGGACCTTTTGCAATGGTTTCTTTGCACATTAAATGTCTTACTGGAGAGCTGGCATCTGGCTGTGAATTATTAACACTTACCTAATGGGTGTTTACATATGTTTGCCTTGAAACTTAGCTCTGTAATTTGGTATGAAAACATTGAGTTTGCAAGCCTGTGCTTTAATGAAGGTGCAGAGGAGGTAGAGGAAAGTGGTTGTTGGTTTTTTATGAGTAAAGGCTGTGCTGAGCCTCCTCCAGTGTTGCTATTCATGAATTTCAGAGTTCTTACCTGTTTGTTATGACCACTTAACTACTTCTGAACTGTTACTCTGTCAGCAGCAGTAATAGTAAGCCTCTTCTCTAAATACCTTTTTCATTATTTCCTTATGAGAGGGTAAACCCCTTCAACCATACACAGTAGTCTGGAGTGCTTCACTCCCTGGAGCCCCAGTCCTGCCCATACCCTGTGCCGAACCACAGCAGCCTGTGGGGCACAGAGTCATTTACATTTTTCAGCATTTACCTTTTTCAGCACCTCATCCCTCTGACAAGGAGAGGTGCACACCAAAGCTCCTTACTGTCTTCATCTGGAGGGGTGTCTGAGTTCTCCATTCAGTACCTTTTGGGGGTCTGACTGTCAAGCTGTGATTACACCTTGTAATTACATCTCTGAAGGAAGTTGGTGGGTATTATAGCCAAAGTTTAATGCTACAGTTCCTGATCCCGATCCCACTGCCCTTCAGAACTGTCATCCTCCCCTAAGCAGAGACTACTTTGTGAGAACTTGTTTTGATAGGAAGGAAACTTACTTCATAAAGATTGGTTTTGCAGTGGCCACTTTGTGGTACTGGGAAAAAAAAGGGAGAAAAAGATGCAACAAAATCACCACAACCTGAAGACTCTTCTCTGTTTAGGACTCTGATTATTTTACTTGGAAATGCAAGTTCAGGAATGTGATTTGAATTATTGGTGACTTTGTCACTTGAGAAGAAGAACTAATTGTTATCTTTTGTCCTTGAAGACGAGGATTTCGGTGCCTTGATTAGATCTTTGTATGATAAGTTAGAGTGGAACAAGCAGCTCCTCTTTCCAATATTTCAGCTTTGTTAGGGCACTGATGGCTTTCACAGAAGTCCTTGCCTGGGTTGTTAGCCATTACTAAGAGAAATCAATCTAATGATTTACCTTTTTCTGGACAAACATTTCATGAAAGGACAGCAAAAGCATCCAGTGGCAGGTGCAGTGAAGCCTGTTCTGCCAGCTCTAAATCTGTTGTTTTGGAGGCAGATATGCAGAAGCCTTCCCTGTGCAGCAGTTGTGGCTCTTGGGACAGCTCTGCATGCCCAGGCTCAGGAACTGCAGGGCTGCTCTGCAGCAGTGGTGGCACAAGTGACACAGCTGAGCATTCCTGGCTGTCCTTGGGTGTGTGTCCCCATGCCCTGCAGGATACCTTTCTCCTAAACACATGCAATCCCATTAACGGGACAAGAAAAATTACTATCTTGAGAGAATATTTAACATGTAAGATTTTGCATAATTTTTTTAAAAATCTTTTTATCTTAAATGGCAGTAATCAAGTTGAATCTTAGAATTAGCTGAAGTATGTATTTCGTCTTAATTGATGAATCTCTTCAAACTCTTTGGAAAAAAAGTAAAAACAAACAACCCTTCAATTTTAAAGGAATATGGTTGGCTCTTCTTAAAGTATGAGCTTTTGTTTGATTTCTGATCCTGGGCTCCATTTCTGCTTATAGACACAGTAGGAGAGAGTTGTTCACATGAAGAATCAATTTGTGTTTATGATACATTTATCCTAGAATGTGTCCAACTCCAAATAGCCATGCTTTGATTGTTTTGCAAAAAAGTTATTAGTCTGTAGGAAACATATGTCTAGTCAGAAAAGCAGAGATTTTTGTAGAACTTCTAATTTTTTTTTTTAAAGGAAGATTGCTATGGCAAACAAACGTGAAGCTTTATTGAGCAGCACACTGATATTAATTGCCATGGTTTCTTTTTTAGTGGTGGTCTTTAACTTAAAACATGTCTAATACCTTGTGGAATCAGTTAACTATTAGTTTGCAAAATGATATGGTGTTTCAACAGATGTGTAAACACCCTGCCCTTCCTAACAGGAAAAGGTCACAAATAGCTTTAAAGTTAGGGTTGATCATGTAATGCTCATGAAGGAAATATGTTCTTTTATACTGGAAAAATAGAGGGTATCCTGGTTCCTATTTTGGGACTGAAGCAATATTTTTTTTTCAGGGAATCACAATCATTTTTCACATGTGCTTATTTTAATAAAATTTAAAGTAATATTCAATAAAAAAGCTGTGGTGTGATGTTCAGTCAGGACTCTGTTGCAATCTTCATTTCCAGTATTTCTTTCTGCCTGTGATGGAAGTTTGTTTTTACAGTTAATTTGCCTTCCCATAGTAGGGAGGACTGTATTTATTAGATCTTACCCTGCCTAATCTAACCCGAACACCTGCTGGGAAGCTGTAATACAGTGTCAACTGCAGTGGTGAGATAAGGACCTGATTTGCTTTTACTTGACACTGTTTCATATTTACCATATTTCTTTAAAAAAAATTTTGAAAATTTTGGTTTGTGTGCATGTTCGTTTAGGCTGTCCCATCAAATCACTGCTGTGTTTCAATTCCATAAGTACTGCTGTGCTGACTCCAGTATGTCCCTGCATGAATCTCTTGATAATCTTTTATATGAGACGCAATGTCTCCTTCCAGACTTCATTCATCCCCATTTATTTAATTTTGAGACTTCTTTCACTTCACTGTTCTTTATTCTGTGGATAACTCTGTACTTCGTGGTTTAAGGCAGATCTTGAGACACTTGATATTGCAAAGGCATAAGCAACATTCATCTATAAAATGTCTTGCTCCTATGACTTGCTCCAGTGTATGATTATTCACTTACCTGTCGTGCTGTTTGCAACTGGTCAATTACACATGAATTAATTGATGAGATAGTATTTGTGACAAAATACTTTTCATCATTTTTGTATGAGGTGTTACATAGCTTTTCTTAGATGCCTTACCACACTTTGGAGGCAGACAGTTGAAGGGTCATTTGTGTTAGAAATGGCATTCAACAAAATATGTATTATTTTTGTCTCTGTATATACGAGCAATATTATATTCTGTATTCCCTGAATTGAAAGACATTACTCATTTTGATGTTTCCATATAAATATAATTTCATTTATACATGCTGGCACCAGAAACAAATATGCAGCTGAAAATACAAGATTTGAAAGAACAATACCCATATATTATTACAAATATATTTCTTGTACATGTGTATATTCCTGTTTTGTGTGTGAATAATTTGTATGTGTTCAAATGAAGGACAAAGTGTTTCCCACATTTGGCTCTGGCAGGCTGAATTTTATGTGTGAAAACTGGACAAACATAAAACTGGCCTCACATCTGAGGAAGCTCTAGAGCATAGTATTTTCCTCCAGAGTCCTCTTTAGGCTGTATTTAGTAAATGAGCTTCAGATCTTCCTGTTTAAAGCTGTTCTAGCATAGAAGGAGGAGCTGTGGCTGGTCAAATGCTGCCCAGCAAAAGGGGACGTGAGTGTAGCACGTCTCCACCTAAATGCTGCATTAGGACAGGGACGTGCTGGGGATCTGATCCCCATCTGCTGGCATCAAAGAGCCACCTGAATAGGCTGAGTCTTGCTTCCCTTGTGTCTAACTCCTTCCTTCACGTACAAGTGAAGAGGCAAGGCAGTGGGATGAGAAGGTCTAGCGTGAACCAAGGTCCTGCCCCTGAGTGGGGAGAAGGGCCAGCAGGACAGGGGAACTCCTGAGTCTGTCACTAAAGAAGTACTCCATGTAGCTAATTTGGCTGAAAATGTAGTTTGGCTGTCTCTTTACATCCTTACTGTTTTTCTGTGTATGAGGGAGAAAGCATGTATAACTGGTGACTTTTATTATGTGACTTTCACAAGTGCTTTTTGATTTGTGACTGGTTTTTCATGTGACATGCCCACTGCTTTTTCCAACAGCAATGATGTTATGTTTAGAGTTACAGAAAGAAATGTGTAGAGCATCGTGCTAGAGAAATTCTGGTGATTTTGTACTTACTTAATGACTGCTTACCTCTCAAGTTTAGAGTCAAAGTTACACAAGCAATTTTATCATCAAAAGTTTATGGCTTTGAACACTTTGTGTTCTTACGAGGGGGCCTCTCATGAGGGATTAAATTTACCAACTGCCAAAATGCTACGCCTAGAAGAGGAGGATGCCATTTCTCTTTTTTTCTTTCTCTAAGTCAGTTTATCCAGATCAGAATTCTGGGAATATTCAAAAAATAACAGCTACTTTGTTTCAGTTCTATATATGTGTGGAAATGTGGAGTTGTTGCAGTTGATTTTTTTTTGGTGTTGTTTTATTTGGCTTTGTTAATGGTGAGCTGCCAATGAAACGATTAAAATTCCACCCACTTCAGCACAATCTGTATAAACATGGGCCTTCAGAAGGCCAGGGCTCTTTTAGTTTTAATCTGAAATATTTTCAGTCTTCATTCAGTGTCTTCATTATCTGTTTTGCCCTCTGTTCTGCTTTATTGGGATCTGCTCCATTAAGATAATCCAAAATGCTTGATGGGGTAGGTGAGGTGTCATCTCCTGTTCCCACCTGTGGTTTCCCTGAGGTTCTCCAGTGGCTGGCAGAACTCAGGTGAATTGTAGGTTGGCTATTTTTGTGAAAATGCATTCACCTTTAACTCTTTCAAGTAGGGTTCATTTCTTTAGGGTAATGTAATTGTGGGTTGCCAAACAGCCTTCAGGAATAAGGAGCAGAGTCCCAGAGAAAATGTAGCTAATTTGAAGTGATTTGGGTGCTCTCATCAAGAAGCTTTGACAAAGCTTTCTTGTCTGTTTTGAGTAGGTAAACATCAAAGCTTTCCTCCTCCCTTTGCTAAAATAAATGTAACTGCAGACATGAGCTGTGGATACCTAGAGAAACAAAACTTGCTTTAATCAAGGAAAAGAGAAGGAAAGAGGTCACTTGGACTATCTCCAAACCTGTTAAATTTTTTCTGGAAAATACAGACAGATGTGTGAATCACATCTGTAATTTCATTATGATTACAACAAATTAGAAAACCAAGAATTATTCAGTTGTCTTTTGTGCTTAGGTGCTTTTGGCATTCTTGAAGTTTGTTATTTGGTCTCTTATGAGAACTTCAAAGTGCTAAGACTGTCATATGCTGTTATCTGAGTTACAACCCTTTGTCTCTTGACTGGATCTTCAGTTATGTTTTTATTAGTAGCCCATTAAATCATATTTGGGATTGCAGTTTGATTTTCATCACTGATTTTAAATGTGTACTTAATTTACTAAGTGAGGGACTTAAAACTTTTTGGACTGTATTTCAGAGTTATTTTTCTTGCAAGGTGATTTTTATTGATTGATAGCTGTTTCATGGGTTAAGTGTCAATGGCAATGTAATATTTTTCTAAATTTAGTACTTCTTTTGCTGCTCAGACTTACAAATTGCATACATACACTTTGTTATAAATAGTGAATAATAATATATGTAGCAAGTGGTCATGCTTTATTTGTGGTGATGTTCATGAGGCAGAAAATCAGTATTATAGAATTAGTTAAATAATACTGAGTACATAGAAGAACTGAAAAGTGTGTAAAGCCACACTGTTATTGAAATTAAGGGAATTATCAGGAAATCAGTTAACCAGCCCTGTATATGCAGTTATAATTTTAGTTTGGATCAGGTATGTGTGTTTTGAAGCCACTCTGTTGATTATCTGCACTCATTGACATGATTGGGTTCACATCCTGGAGCAGCCTTGCAGCACGTGTATGCAATTGTTTTTGTATGAAATTAGTCTGCCAATCCACCAATGTGGGCTCAGCCTACACCAGGTACTCAGGATCTTTGAAAAAGCAAACTGTGCTTTGCCTCTACATCTAAAGGCAGGTTGCTAGGTATCTTGGACAGTATCTTGTCAGCCTCTTCTGCCAAGTATGTATAGATTTGGAAGGGGAAAAGTTCTCACTTCCAATCAGTTCTCCAAGCTTTAAGGTAACCTGTTTTTGAACTGGGCTGAACTAAAGAAAATGCTCTTTATTATCAACAAAATAGTTTGTGATTAGAAGTTTGTTTCCCTCTTGAGTGTTTACTTCCTTGTAAACTTAATAAGCAGCTGTATACTCTCCAAATTTAATATAAATTCTTCAATGCAATAAGAAAACTTAAGTTTATAGTAATGAAATTTTCACATTCTGAAAGTTTATTTTTTTGGAGATATTTTCTGAGTGTTAAGGATGTCACACACTGTAGCTGAGTTATAATGACTTGTGTGCTGTTTTAAAGGGTTAGATCTCTGTAGAAATAGTTATGTATTTTGTCAAGTCACTGATAGTTCTAGTGTCCAAAACCCCTGGATGCAAATTATAACTGGCCCTCATTATTTCTGCTCTTTCTCATCTTCATCAATCAACAATGTATTTCAGAAAGAGTAAGTATGGATGTTTCTTTGCTGGTGTCCTTCCACTATAAAGATTGAATACAGAGATGCAAAGAAATCAGGCATCTTTTGTGAATTTTCCTTATTTTCTTGTTGTCCCTTCTTGTATCTTTTGTTTGCTGTTATTTCAAAGTGCCTCTTCCAGAACATGGGTAGGAGCACTCTAGGCAGGTCAATGCAGATGCTTCTCCCCCTTTACTCTGCTCTTGTGAGACCCCACCTGGAGTGCTGCATCCAGCTCTTGGGCCCCCAAAATAAGAAGGATGTGTTGGAGTGAGTCCATAGGAGGGCCGTGAAGATGATCAGAAGACTGGAGCACCTCTCCTGTGAGAGCAGGCTGGGAAAAGAAGGCTCCAGGGAGACCCTAAAGCACCTTCCAGTACCTGAAGGGGATAGGAAGGGTGAATGGATTTAAACTGAAAGGGGATAGGTTTGGGTTACATGTTAGGATGAAACTTTTCACTGTGAGAGTGATGAGGCACTAGAACAAGTTCCAGTGAAGCTGTGGATGCCCTGCTCCTGGAAGTGTTCAGTACCAGGTTGAATGGGACTTTGAGCAACTTGGTTCAGTGAAAGGTGTCCCTGCCCATGGTAGTGAGCTGTAAGTGTGTGGTCTTCAAGGTCCTTCCAACACAAACCAGTCCATGATTCTGTGTTTCTAAGATGTGGTCTTGGAGAAGATGAAGCACGTCTTCCATGCTCATACTCATGTCAGCAGTGATGTAAACACAGAAGTGGCAGGGATGGGTGGGAAGAAAAACCATGCTCTGCTGCCTCCCGGTGTCCAGTTGTATCAGCGTGGGTGTCCCCCGTGCTCAGAGTTGTCTGTGTGCTTCTGAGACAGCTGGCACTGGGCTGTGACAAGTAGAGCAAAGGAGCAGTGCATCTGAGTGCTGGGATGCAAGAAGTGTTTCTGTGTCTGGGGCCCACTGCTCTGTCCTTAGTGCATTTCCAGAACTGGCCCCGTGGGCTAGGGGGGCTGCAGGGAGGGAGGACAAGCTGTTTTGGGTTCATGACTTTGTGCTTTGCATGGCAGAGTGGGAGCCCCGGCCTGGAGCTGGCCAAGCAGGCAGTGTATGTACAGCTTTTGTGTAGAGATCCCTTGAGAGCACAGACTGTGTGCCCACTGGGATGCAGGTCAATGAACTCATCATCCTTGAGCTCACCTGGCACAGGGCTGCAGTTGTCTGTAAATGCAACAACTGAAAGTGGAGGAAAAAATTACCCTGTTGCTTTTGGACTGCCTAGGTCCAAGGCAAGCACTGTTACTGAAAAAGATGACTTTTTGTTCAAAGTGAGATCTGTGCAAACTCTATGCTGTTGTCTACTAAGGAAAGAGTATTCCTTTTATTATTTCTTTCTTCTAGATGATAGGTGTATTTGAACAATGTGTTAAGCACCATAGCTCTTCTGAGTAGGGAGTACTGTCAACTCTTGGCTTATTTTCTCATGTAGTTTGGTCCCCAGTTTAACTACAGCAGCAAAATTTCAAAAGTGTGTGCACAGAATTTTATGTCAATTTTCTACAAAGTTTTTCTTTGGCATATTATGTGCTGTCATTTGATACTGCAGTTTTATATCCTTCTCTTCCTTTTCTACCTTCTCCTACTGTGGTTTTCATATCTGTCTAAGTGGCTTTACGGCTATTTGCAATTATTTACCTTTTTCACAACTCTAGTTTAGTATGGTTTATATTTTCTTCCAGATTGTTACATTACACTTTCAGGTCATTAATCTCTACATTCTTTTCCCAGGGAGATCGTGGAGAATCAGACCTCGATGGTCTCCTGGAATTTTCTTTAGCAGAGTCCAAGGTCATGAGGCTGAACGCATTGTTTGAATATTCATCCAGCAGGACCTTTAGATATGCAGTGGCTGAACTCAGCTGAGCACTGCTGCTTGCAATGATCAGTCTTTGTTTATTTAACCCAGGCTGTGCTTTAAAGAGGTTTTGGTTACAGGCATATTTGGAGTCCTATATAGATCACAGCATTACAATGTCCTTGTATTATCTCTGAGAATCTTTATTGTTGAGAGAGAGGGTCTGTATTTTTCACAGGGTTATATAATTCATGAGTTATTCTAATGGCTTTTCGATCTTATTATTTGGGGATATTTTCAATGAAGTTACAAGATAAACTTTTCAGAAAAAAAAGTTGAGGCTTTACCTTATAGCTGAAGGAGTAAGACACCTGCAATTGCCAGTTCCAGTAGAGCCTAAGTTTAGCTAAAAACATCTGTAGCTCATTTGGTTTTAGGAGGACCTCTCTCCAAAAAGCTCTTTTCCAGATTTTGCCATTAGACAACTCCAGGACTTGCCAGTTCGTGAACTTTGCCAAACTGCAGACAAGTGATTTTGATAACTGTGGGCAGTTCCCTGTGGCTATTTCAATCCTTGGGGCAGAAAGAAAAATGGCAAAAGTCACATGTGCTTCCACTTAAATTTCTTCTGGATGACAGGAATAATTATAAAAACTAGTTCATGCATATTCACAGAGAAGGAGAAATAGAAACACTAAAAAGCTGGAGTAGAGGACTGGAGGTCCAGGGTTAGGATACCTTCATCCTAGACCCAGCCTCTGAAGAAATCTTGGTGGGGAAGGTGGAAATATCTAGAGGGAGGGAGGTAGATTTTTGCTGTTTCCAGGGAGATTTATTGTAGGACATACTGGGAACACTCGTTTCACCTTTCATACATATTAAGAGGTTGTTTCTTTAAAAAAAAAAAAACATAAATGAAAGAAATCTGCTAGACCAGCAGTGTTCGGCATTTCAGTCTCTTAGGGACTTTCAGAAGATAGGTGCTCAGAGCAGGCTGGGTTCTTGTCTGCAGGTCTGTGGAGTGCAGTGTCTGTGGGTGCAAACCCGTGACACTTCGTAATGTCAGACAAAGAAACAGGGTTTTGTGTCCTGCTTGTGATCACATAGCCTCTCCAGCTTCCTGAGATGGAGAAGTCCCCATCCAGCAGCTCACAGGCTGCTCCTACCTGCACAGCAATACTCCAGGTGAATGGCACAGCCACTTCTGGGATCCACATTGTGTTAAGTCTCAGTTGTCCAGGCTGGCTTCCAGCACTGCCTTCTCTTAGTGCAGCTGTTTCTGCTGAAAAGGTGCTGGAATACTCTTGGGAGTGGCAGTGCCAGCAGTCCAGGGCAGGTGTTAATCTCCAGTGAAGGGGGGATGACAGGCAGTGGGGCAGGCCAAGGGTTGTACCCTTTGCAGTCAGCACAGCTGGCATGGCAGAGCGACACGCGGCCAAGCACCTCATCTTTGGGAAGGCACTTAATACCCACTGTGCTTTTTTTTGTCATTATACATACCAAATACGTTAACTTATGCAGTGAGAGGCTTTTTGTGCTGGAGATAAAACTCGTGATTGCAGCTCAGTTTTGCAATATCCATCCATTTTGTGTGGGGTATAAGAATAATTTTGCAGTAGGAATAGTTGCAATATAACTGTAGGCTCCACTGCAGCCATTTGAAACATTCTGAAAAACATTTAGCAAAAAGTATTAGGAAATGCAGTATTTGGACATCACTGTAAATTAGTGCAAGCTACTCAAGGTGCTCTGCACAGGTCAGACCTTATGGTATGGAATCAGTCATGCCACTGGCTGTGCCTAATGGTCAGTGCTGTAGAAGCAGATGAAAAATTAATAATGCAAGTGTGTGCGCCTGCGTGAATATAATTACAGAAGGAATTCATCCACAGTAACTTCAAAGAGCACTCTCTAGCAGGCAGAAAATCACAGTTTAACGCGTGGAGTCTTCTGTCCCAAGACATTTGTTCGTGTTGCCTTACAGGGCACAGTTTGTCTTCAGCATATGCAGTACAAATGATGCAACCCCACTTTCAAACACTCAGCCAAGACACACAGCCCTGAGAAACGCTCATTATTCCTTGGCTTCACTCTTCCTTTTACTTCTTATTTATTCAAACAGATTACATTCCCATTTGGATAGGATTAGCTGTGGTTTGAAAGTATTGCTGCGGTTTGTCCTGTGAACATGAGTGTAGTATTTAGCTGAGTGAGGTCTGTTTCATGACCTGAAACCTCTTGGATAGAGCACACAAGAGTGTCAGCATTTGTATCTAACTAGATTTCCTGTTGTATAAAGGCATGAGGCACATTTGGGGACCTCTTAGGAACTTTCCCATGGTGTAGAACACAGCATTTGGGGGTTTCTTCATAGTTTTTTTAGGAAATGTGGAATTTCTTTTCTCCTTTGCTGTTGAGCTTCTGATTAAAATTAACAAATATATTCAGAACAAGCTAAAATAGTAGTGCTCAACATTTTGCTGTGATGGAGCACACAAGAGCATCCTGCAGAGTGACCTCCCTGTGTGTGCATGTCCCCAGTGTGCCCCCATCCCCACGTGGCCTAAGGAAACCCATATACAGCTGTTTATCAACAGTCAGCTAGGTGACTTTGTTCTCAAACGATTTAATTTTGCATTTTCAGCACTACAAATCACCAGGTAAGTGCAATAGTTGTGATTTATATTTACAATATTTAGCATGGCAAATCCCAGTTTTTCTAGGCTTATGCAGTTTTTCTTGTAAATTAATTTTCAAAATGCAAAACAGGGCATTTAATCTGCTCTGAATAACTGTGTTGGTTCTATGAACATGAAATATTTTTCCTAATTTCATTTAACGGTTTTATTTTGGATACAAGAAATTTTGTTAGTGTTGGAAACCCATGCATAGTAACATAGCTCTTATGTTGAAGAACTGAAACCCCAATTGATTGGCCTTGTCTCTCTGAAGGCAGAGTGCAATATAAACAAGAAAACATGAGCCATAAATGGTGAAAAGCTTACTTTTTGGATTTTAACCTCCTGAGCTAGACTACCGAAAATTGGGGCTGGGAACTAACCTCAGCATGAACACACACCATTATTTTAATAGGAAACCTACAGGTTTTTATCCTCTGTAATGAAGGCATTATTGAAGCACAGTGTAACTGTTTTATGCTAAGTATATGTTTCTTAGCACAAATTAAATTGTTCCTTGGCTCAAATTGAAGTAAAGTAAGAATTTGTTTATATTAATATTAATGGTGCATACTAAACTAAGTGCAATGGCAGTCTCTTCCTGGCTTGTTGACCCCTGGGGAAGCCCTTCCAGCACCCCAAGGGAAACTTGTGTCCATCTCAAGCCATCCTTCTGCTAAGGGGGGACTCACTGTACGTGCACTGATGTTCTGAGGAGGATGGCATGTGGTGCAGGTTGATACCACTAGCTAGGAGCTGAAGCATAATCCTCACATTAACTTAAATGGCTTTAACAAAGGACCTCTGAGAACTCTCACCTTCAGGAAAGACATGATTACCTGCAAAAGGGTCTGTGTCTGAGGAAAAAAGTTTCTAACCTTCTTAAGCATTGTCTCAGAAAGAGTAGGAGGTTTTCTTGCCACTTTGTTTTTGTGAAGCAGCAGCCACAGATATACCACAAGATGATAGGTTATAAACCTGGATTGCAGCTGTACCTCTAAATTCATGCGAACTCAGGCACAGTCAGTTATTTTTCTGACTATATTTGCTTAAATGAATTCTAAGATAAGCTTAAAAATTTAAGAATATGCAAATATCTACAGCCTTAAATGGGAAATGCATGTACCTGTTCACAGTGCTTTTTTCAGTATGTTTTGATGTCCCAAATAAGTCTGTATCTCTTAGTTTTAATTCATGACCTCTGAAGAAACTTGTGGCTAGTGTTGTATGCAATGACTAGTGCAGAATTCAGCATCAGGAATGTGAAAACTCTGGTCTGGTATCTTCCTTTAGCATTTCTGTGCAGTTTGGCTTTTCTGCCCATAGCCAAATATCCTTTGCTGCTTTTAGGATCTCCGTTGTGATGGAGAATGCTCTTACCAGCTGCATCCCATCAGGTCCTGATGTTGCTGCTCTGTAAATGATAGTCACCTTGCATGGTCCTCTCTACCTGATGTAGAGCTGTCTATAGCCAGAGAGAGACTTTAGTGAACTTTTGTGTCAGACCCTTTCCCAGGAGCTGAAGCTACACCAAAGAATCCCCATTCCCACAAGAAATTGGAACAATCACAAAACTCTCCATGTTTGCAACTGATTCCAGCTCCCGTGGTACAGCTTATCTCATCCTGATTAACACTGAGAACCAGAGCTTACTACTCCAAACTGAACCTAGAAGAGCTGAATCTGTTCTTTGCTTCTATTTTTATAACCCAATGAAAAGCAGTACCTAGTACTTAATAGCAAACCTCTGATTTCTAACTGCAATCCACTCTCAGAATCAAGGAACTGGAGACCGATTCCTCATTTTCATTTTTCCTAGACTTTTCCCATCACTTTGAGCCAGTGAATAAATTGCCCCTGTGTTTTCTTGGCTGTGATATGTCCTCATTGTACTCCACAGCTGAAACGAATTCTCGGAGGGCAGGAAACTCTTTTCCCAAAGGTTTTTGTAGTATATCCTTATTTTCTTGATAAGGATGGACTCTTGAACTTTTCCTAGTTACCCATATGTATACCCATATTATTTTCTTAAGAAAATTGAATTAGTCCAATTCCTTGTTTTATCTATATTACTCTTTAACAACATGCAGATACACATGATCAAAGTGGTGAAACTGTTGTTACAAGAATCCAGCACTGAAAGAAGGGTGATTCTTTGCTTGCTTTCTGAGATCCTGAAAGAGGGGACCTTAAGTGTTTTAGCAGTATAAAGTAAGCCAGTGTATTTTTGTATTTCAAAATGTTATGCAAAGACCTTTGAAGCCTCCTATAGTTATTAGGCTTGTTCAGATGGATCCAGGGATATCATGCAGAGCTGCAAAAAGCATTTTATGATTCAGGCTGGTATCTGGTGATGCAGTCTTCAGAAAAACTGCTTGATGCCTTCCAACAGCACTTTACATTTTAAGCTATACTAGTAATTTTCCAAATACATGCTGAAGGGCCGGTAGCATTTCAAGAATGTGCAGAGTGAGGAGGTGCAGAATCTAACAGGCAGAGAGAGGTGGGGCAGCTGTGGATCTGTGTCCCCAGGTCTGGTTGTATCCCCAAGAGGCACTTGTGCACACTGTGTGTGTGTGTGTGTGTATAAACACGGTTACAGGGACAGTCAGATCAACACAGATTGAGGATACACAGCCGTGGCACAAACAGGAGTGCCATCCATGGCCTGGTGGGCTTCTCCTCTCCAGCTGTGTAAAACGAAGGTCAAGTACAGACATCTGTATAGCACATCTTTATGCACAAATATACAGTGTATGGATGCACATACGTGTTCAGTCTAGCCTGTAGCTGCCCCTGGATCCCTCCCAGTCTCCCCAGCTGCTGGCACCTGGGTATGCAAGCCAGTGCAGTTGCTGGTACCCCGAAACAGGGAGCTCTCTGTCCAAACTGCTGCAGTCAGAGCCTGGGACAAACATGTGCAGGCAGAATAGACTGCTCACAGGGATGGCCCCCTCCTGTGATAGCTCGGGGGATGATGAATGTCTGTGGTAATCAGCTGTTAATCAGCCACCCTAATGAAGAGCTCTGTGCTCAGAGCTGCTGAGGCTCAGCTGCATGTCTCAAATGAGATGTTCCTCCTATGTCTTTACTAGCTGGTGGGATAGGCAGGAACCCTGAGGTGAGGTAGTACCTAAAGGTTATGGATGCTCATTTCCTTAAGGGCCCTGTTGAATATCTGCTACAGCATTGTTTGTCTTATTTTCTCTTTTTTTTTTTTTACTTTTTCCTGGAAAGTTGAGTGTAAATATGATTGCTTTTGATGCTTGAATTCTGGGATTTTCTCCCACTGACTTCCCACTGCTAAGAGAGGGGGTCTGTACAGACATGGCTTTTGAGAAACTGCAGCTGAAACTGTGTGCCCCTGTGGCAGATCGCTGGGAGGCTTTCAGGAAGGCTTTGAGCTGTTCAGTGGGAAACAAAGAGAGCGCTGGCTTGCCCTGGAAAGATGAGTCGGTACCCTGGAAAGAAGGAGCTCTTGGTATGTGTCATATTACTCTGAGTCAGCTTTATCACTGAGGAGATTTAATGATAAAAGCATGTTTATTCAAAATACAGATTTACAGGAATGGAATGAAATCATCAAAAAAAGTTAAAATCACAAAAACATATTGCTAAGGGTACACAACGCAAATTCTTTCTTTCAGCTTCAGCAATTTCGGTACTTTGTGAGGCTACTTTGCTCTTCCAGTGTGCTCTGTGAAGTACTTATAATTAAAAGATGAGTTATGGGGATCTGGCTTTGGTTTCCAGAGACCTGCTTTGGGTAATCCCCTCCATTGCTGGCTCAGAGGGAACAAGCTCCTGCTTCTTTCCTGTGTAACTGACCCTGGTCCCTGTGGCGGGTCAAAGTCACTCCCACCCACATCTCACCAGCCTGGATTGATGGGCATTTCCTCATAGCAGTGGTTTAAGTAGGCATTAAACTGCTTTCATTGTGTTTTTCTACTCAATGCAGCATGTGACTTAAGAGTTTTATTTCATGAGCAGTAACAGTAATAGATTTTTTCTTCACCATATTGATTGTAATTGCTACTTTGCAGAGAAGCTACCCCAGGTCTGTAAACTTGTGGAAAGAGGAACAGAGCACCTGGACACTGTGATCTTTTCCTATCTAAAAGATTATTTCCAAGGACCTGCAACAGTCTGATTTCTTACTGTTTGTTTTGTTTTGCTGCACTGGAAGTGGTCTTTGATGGAATGAAAATAATGAAGAGGGAATGCCTAAAGAAAAGGAAGTAAGCTTATTAGAAATTTTGAGCTTCATATCTGGTTTTGGAACTTGAACTAGTCAACACTTGGTTGAAATTAAAGTGCAAGCCCCTAGGCTGAATTTGTGACTAAAACTGAAGGAAAGAATAGAAGATAGATTGACCTCCAGTTATTAAAAAAACCAGAATTTTTTGCATTTAGGGTGAAATTAGAAAGGACTTCTGTCCAAAATGGAGTGAAATAGTTGATTCAAGGTGACCTTTTCAGTTCACTGCACTGGTTGGCTGTTCCGTAGGATGAGACAGATGAGAACCAGAATTGGGGGGATAATATCACTGGAAGGTGTATTGATTAGTAAGATTAGTAAGATTGTCCTGAGTAAACTGCATTTCAAATATCAACATTTAGCCTGAAACAGTGAACCAGTCTTGAAATTAGAACAATTTTCATTATATAATGATGGGAGTGCTTAAAGATAGATATTTGAGATGCCAGCCATCTGCTACACCAACATTGACTGTAGTCTTCAGTTTTGGTGTGCCAAATGCCTTCTACAGCCTAATGTCTGAGCCTGTGATTGTAATACTGAAGGTTGCTTTAGTCATAATACCTGCTGATGTGCACTGTCTTTCTCTATGCAAATAACATCATTCAAGTAGTTTGTTCCAGCTGCTGGCTCTCTTGGTAGGTGTCAGCTGGAAGCAATGCAGTGGCACTAGAAGAATCACTGATAGAGCAAAATTGGTGTCATTGCTTCACTGCTTACTTGGTTGACTTTATCTTGACAATTTTTTTCATTAGCTTTCAGAACCACCTTATATAATTCTCTGCTGAGCTGCTAAAGCTCTCATGTCCTTGATGGGACAGGTCTGTTCAGTTTTTTCTTTCAAATTGCAAGGAGATTCTTAAGTCTATTGTGTTGCAAGCATCTGGTAAGGATTTATTTATTTTTTACTGTAGGAAACACTGGATTGAAATGAAAAAGCAAGAACTTGACCTTATTTTAAAACCAAATATTGATTTTTTTTCCCCTACTGATAAATGGGCTTTGGCAGTTGGTAATCAATAGTTTCGACCTTTTGAATGTGGGATGCTACACTAGATGCAGAGCAATTAATTGTTTCTAGTGGCTGGAGAGGAGTTTGAAAGTTCTACTGGGCAATAATTAGACTTTATGGATCTTTCAACTCTGGTAAGACTCCAAAAATGTGTAAAAACTCTGTTTTGTAAATTAAGATCAGAAACTATTATTAGCTTTTGTTTGTAGTTCAAGCATGATGTCATATTTGGCATAGTGCGAAAGAAAAACTCCCAGCTCGTGGATCTGTTCTTTCTCAACTCGGTGTCTTTGGTGTTTGCTCTTGAGGCTGTCTGTCCCTCCAAAAGAGGAATGGTTTGTGTGATACCAGCTTTCTGAGGGCTGATTTAGTGTTATCACCCTCAAGGGGAAGAGGGACAGGAGGCTTTGTTTGGAGCTAGTCATGACTGCGTGATTTTCAGCCGGCTTATCCTTACATAAAAATGTCAGAGCTTTAACTTTTTCTGCTGGTATAAAGTTCTCTAAGGACATGCCAGATAGACAGCCCTGGGCTTTGTGGGAGGGGTGCACAGCATTTGCTCTTGCATTTTTTGCCTCTTTTTCCTTTTATTTATATTGCTAAATGAAAATGCATATTTATAGATGCTAAGTGACTAAATTAGGGTTAAAAAAGACTTGTGGAAGCATAGTATCACAAAAATACACCTTGTGTTTGGTTTTGTAAAGCATCACAGGAGACAATGTTCTTCCAGGTTCCATGAAGTAGCAGTGTGTTAATGGCCCATTTGTAACATCTTTTCCAGTCTTGCTTTTTCCCCTCCACAAGGAGGGTGAGGGCTGCTGAATTTTGGAGTACCTTCATTAAGTAAGAGTCAATAAAGTTTGAATCTACAAAAAGCTTGAAACCCTCCTGTGTATTGTGACTATTTAAATTTAATTTACTTTTGCTACAATCAGATATAAACAAAGTCAGTTCATTGGAAAGGCACGTATAAGGAAAGAGGAATACTATCTATCATTCAGTTAGAAAAAGATTCTTTAAAACCAGTCACATGGTTGGTTTGTAAGGATTGTCTTACTAATTTTCTGAAATTATTATTTCTGAGTTCATTGGCTAAGTATGCATAAGTGTTTAACAAGAACACTGTAGGGTTTGCAATTAAACCATATATATTTATTTATTATATATATGTAAGGTACACATTTATCAGATCACTGGTTTCTGTGGTTTTTTTTCTGGCTGAAGCATCCTCCTTACTGTTGTCTGTAGAAATGGTTCCTTCTTCAAAATGTGGAATTTCTTTCTCTTACAAGGTTGAAAAGTATGTGGTAGCTCAAGGGGCAGAGGAGCCAAAGCACAGTATTAGAATAATGGCAGATTTACAGCCTGGTAACTTATGAATTAATAGGACCATAAAAGTAAGCCTCACACTACTAGAAAGCAAGCAGTCCCCTCTTCCTAAAGGAATTGTACAACATGTTTATAGCTACAGTGTATCCTGAGAGGAGGCATTTTACACCCTTGTTGTAATGGGCAAAATAGAAGAAATACTAAAGAAGTAGCCACTGAAGAGATAAACAGAAGGGTAAATATTCCAGAATTGTAATTTTCATTTGTGACTCCACATTAAAGCTAGATGCCAGGAATGCAGCAGCTCAGCCTCGCGGGCGAGTGGACAGAAAAGGCAGCCCAAGGAATTACCTTTGTTATGGCACTGGGGAGGTGGGGCACTGCCAATAAAAAATGGCTGATGCTGTTGTGTCCCAACCTCAGATGGCTCCTGCAGGACCAAGCAGTCATCCCTGCCCGTGCTTTGCAGCATTCCCTGTCAGACAAGCGCCGTGTCAAGAGCTGGGAGCAGCCCTTGGGGCTGCAGAGGTTATGTATGTGTGGCTTTTGTCTTACTGCTGCCAGCTGCAGGTTGGAAATTCTCCTGGCTGGATCTCATTGCAGAGATTAATACAAACCTTCCCCGAATGGTAATGACTTACAGAAAACACTTGACAGCTGAGTTTTGTGGAAGGCTTTTGTTGACATTCACTTAGGATAAACAACATAATTCCTCAGTGGTTTTGCAAGTCATGAGCAATGACATGATTTTGGACTATTCTGTTTAAAGCCTTTAGACCATAATGGCAGTGTGTGTTGTGCAAGTTCTGTTGTTTTGTAAGGGTTTGTTTAAACTCTTAACAGGTGTCTTAAAGGCAGTAACACCTCCAGAGCATTTTTGGAAACCATTATTTTATTGTAGCGTGCCATAAGTAGTCAAAATTAAACAAATGTTGATCTTCTACGTTCCTGTAAAAGTTCTGCCTCAAATATTCAGCTTAGCCTGGTAAATAGTCCTGATGTGGCCTGTCTCTCTTGCTACACATTCTACATTTTTAGCATGTGTAGTGAAGCATTTGGTCAACTCTTTCTGTGAAATATATTTATTATATATTATATAGATACTAAAATAACCAGTTTTGAGTGGTCTACAGAAAGTAGCTCATGAAGAACTACTTCACCTCTCTGCCTCAGTAGCTCTAGCCTGGATGGTAAGAATCTTACAGTCTTAAAAAGAATGGGATCATAACAAAGCAGCACCAGCACAGTTAACAAATGTCACTACTCCACACACACAAATGTTTTATAAATAAATAAGCCATTTTAAAGTGTACACCAGTTGTTACTCTAAAAAAAAACCCAACAGCTTTTACTGTGCTAACTTTTTAAAACTAAACTTTAGGAGAGGTGAATAATGTCCTCTGTGGAACTGTGCTCACACTGTTTTAGAAATGGCTTTCCAAATACAACAGCTGGATTTTGTGTGTATGTAAATGGTCTTGGTTTTTAACTAGTGTAATACTTCAGTAGAGGAAATTGAGTATGAAAACTGCAATGTAAATATTTTAAGTCTCCTGCTATCTATCTATATATATCTCAAAGTTCTGAATGTGCTGTCAGATGCTATAGGCTGAGACTTTGTGAGACAGAGGAGGTGGCAACTCTCTGAGCCTGTTTAGTGCTCTGCTTCATATCCTTCCAGATCAGGAAACATCGGGATTTATTTTCTCTCCCTGCTCCAAGTATTTGCAACCTCAACAGACAGCAAAGAAAGGATAAACAGTGACACTGCTGAAGGACATTCATGCAGGAATTCATCTAAATTCCTACAGCAATTAATATATCTACTGGGGATTCATCACATTTCTGAGTTCCAAATAAACTCAGACATTTACAGTTGATATTACGACGCCATTTGTCTTACAGGCCAGCATGACTGTTTTTATGGCTCTCCTATCCCTTAGTCAATAAGGGAATCAAGAAGATTATTCTTGGATCTCTGCTGCTTTGCTGTTTAATTACTCTTCGTAATAGCTGGAAGCAGCTTTCTGTCTGTTACTGACACATATTTAGTCCAAAATAATTGTGAAAATCAATAGCCTATGGAGCATGTTACCAGCTTCAAAAAACAACTCTCACACCCCAGGCTCATTGTCCACAGAAGGTATTTTGTGAAGTTTTCTGTCTGGACTTCTAACTTACACAGTCTTCTCATGAAGCCCCAAATTTGCCAGGTTGCTGCAGGATGCTTACCATAGTCTGTTAAGGCTTTGAACTTTGCCAGCTTCTGAACAGAATATTATGCCAGAAATGTTTCTCTCTTTTTTCTTTTTCCTCTTTTCTTCCTGAGGTTTGCTAGTTTCATTTGGAGTCAAAGACACCTCAGGCTCTTTTATAGTGCTTCAGGCAAATGGTCTCGCAGTTCAATTACAGTTTATAGTAAAGAATTGAATTTTTAAATTCTAGAAATTTGATACTTGCAGGTTTATTTTCATCCTTAATTGTGCTTCTTATATGTGCCTGATGGTGGATTTGTATAAAGGAGTTGAAAAAATGGCAGCAGCATTTCCTTACCTTATTCCTGATGGATCTGTACCCAGTAGTATCTGCTGATCTTTGTTATCAAGTTAAGTTTTTGCTGCAGAATCAGTTGATTTAAAACAGGGAGTTTAATTTATTGATTGTGAACTGAAGCTTTTGTAGTTTTCCCTCATATTCACAGTGTTCATTCTTTGCTCTTATTTTCTAAAAGCTCTAGAATGGTTATTCTGCTGCCTCCCAGGATATAATTCACGAATGAGGAAGAGGAAAGTTGCATGTAGAAGACTATCCAAGTGCCAGAGATGTCCTTACTGGACTACAAACTCTGTAACTGCACCAACTAGAAGCATTTTTGACTTTCTGTAATGGCAGGGTGAATTTAACTGAACTTGAGATTTCTTTGGTTAATTGAATGCATGATGGAGAAAACCTATAGGGATTATTTCATGCCAGGAAAAAAATTTGCTATTTATGTTAGATGAGAGCAGTTAGGTTGAAATACAGTCTCCATTTGTCACCCTTTTCTCATCGTGTTTGTGAAATCTGAGCACAAATCCAATTGTTACTGATTTGTTCCTGCACATCTTTTGGCATCAGAATTGGGGTGGCAGGAAATTCACTTGAGACACTGTTATTCTTGATCATCATACAGAGTTTATATTTTAAAAATAAATAAAGTTATTTTTACAGAAGGGCAATAATGCGTGTGAACAGACCAGAAAAATCACAGAGGAGACATCAAATCTTTAAATGTTAAATAAACTGCTTTACAAATTAGAAGAGTCATGCCAGTTCCCATCCTATCTGAGACCTTTCTGCGCTGAGAGTTTGGAAGACTGAAATGTGTGTTTTGCAAATATAATAGTATATATTTTTGTTTTAGCATTTTTATTTTTTTCAAATGCAGATACATAAAGAAAATTTCTCTGTGTGCTCTTCAGATTAATTTCTGCTGTATCCAGAATAATGTATTAGACTTTAAGGCAAGAATGGAACATGGTGATTCAGGTTGACCTCTGTTGAGGCCAGCTGTTCCTGTATCTACCCCAGCATCCTGTAGTTGACATTAATCCGTTTGTGATTTTTTTTTTTTCATAAGTACAAAATTAAGTGCAAATGAACACTTACAGTAACTTTTGTTAGATTCATTGGCTCCAGATGTCAGGTACATAACCTGGTTGAAAATGTAATCCTTTTTTTCCCCTTAGCCTTTTTGTGATGAAAAGATGTGTTATTGTGGACTGGATGACCCAACTAAATACTTGGTTTAGCTTATTCATAGTAATGCTAAGAAGGGCATTTTAAAAAGAGCCTAAAGCCTGAGAGCCTCCTGGTCCCCAAAATTCTGTCCTGGCAGAGGCTGGCATAGATGCTGAACTTTGAGGCAGAATAGGTACTCCCTGCCATCTGATAACCATTCCTGGGACGGAAAATGGTATGTTAAAAACATGAGTGGTTAAAGGAAAAGCATCAGGAGAGCAGGGCAAAATCAGAAAAAAATCTCCACAAGAGTGAAGAAAATACTGTAACCAACAGTTTTTTCAGGCTGTGTTGACAGGATAGAGCTGGGAACTGTTAACAAAGAAACTATCTTTTCATTTATTGTATTGTGTAGAAGGGGAAAGGGCACTGCATGATTTTTGTAGTAGAGTTGAGCTTTATCAGGAAAATGCACCGTTATGGTTTCTTTTTCTGACAATTAACACTCAAAAGAAATTTGGTTTTATGGGTCAGAAATGCATAAATGCTCATATGCACAATATATACACCTCTGGCCACACATGTAACTTCCATTTCTGATATAGCAAATTAACTAGACATAGTAGTAAAGGTCAAAATCTAATAACATTATCTGCTTCAGTGTAATGTATTTCATTTCAGTACAAAAATGGTGAAGCCGGACTAGACATCTAAGCCAATACTCATGGAAAACTAATGAATACATTTTGTACTGATTGACACAGTTTGTCTTGCTCAAACTTCTTTGGCTCCAGGAATAAAATAGCTATTGACCTAGTTCTAAAAATATAGAGCATCAGGTAATATCTTAATTCTGATTTATTTGGTTCAAAATTTGAAACACTATCACTTGCAGCTGGAAGATAAGCAGTGGTAGGGAGCAGTGCCATCATGAAATGCTGCAGGCTGAAAAGAATCACCTGCTTGTCCTGGGATGGGTGCCATTGCTGTCTGACAGAAACCTTGGGCTGGTCTCTCATCCTCTGAATGGGATGCAGATGTTTCTAATGGAAGTGGAATTTACCTGTGCAGCACAGGGGATGATGCAGCAAGAGGTAACACTTAGCATTTTGCATGGGACTTCTTGTATCCAAACACAAGACTTTTTTTTCTTTTTTCCTTTTCTCTAAAGGCAAGCCCACAACCTGGTAAATATTAGAAGCACATTGTTCATATACTGGAAGAGATTCTTGGCAGCTGTTTGTTTTGGCTGACTCCGTTTTAAAATAAACTGCCTAACAAAATAATATAAAAAGTATATGTGGAATATGTGTACCTTTGTTTGGCATTTATGCAATAGTGAACAAAGTTTCATTGGATTTACCATAATCATTTTTACATGGAAGTTGAGCATCTACTCAACACTATGTATATTCATAAATTACTAGGCCTGTGCCTGGCATATTCAGGCAATATATAACATTAACTTTCCTTATTGTTCTTGCTTTGCTTCTTTTTTTTTTTTTTGGATTGGGCATTAGATTTGAGAGCTGGGTTCAATGTTTGTATCCAGTTGCTGGATTATTTCAGTTACTCCCCTCAGCCCTTTCTGCATAATCCTGTAATTGCTTGTATTGAAAGTGGGCTGCAGTTAATCTTCCAGGATGGTCTTACTGAAAAGGGAAATTGAGTGGATTGATGTTTTCCTATTTTTCTCTTCCTCTTTTTTGATCTTAACCAAAAGTGAGACAGCAAAATGAAAATCAGAATCCTGGGGTCTGCAGATTAGAGATAGAAATATCAGTCTCTTGCAGTCCCTTAACACTTGCTTCAGCAAGCTCCTACCAAGAGCCCGTTTGTTCTGTAGGATATTGCAAGATGCTTTTTATTGCCAGATGCTCTGTTGACAACCAGTTCCTGCTCTCCATGCATGCAAGAAGGTTTATGGGCCCTGAGCTGTCACCTTGCCTCCCCTTTGAACTCTCATCCTTGGATGAAATCTAGACCTTCTTGTAGACCTTCTTCCTTCAGATTTGTTTAATCTCATGCTGAGTTGACTGACTTCTTGCTCTGGACTTTGCCTTGATGTGACCACATTTTGTTTTCAGTATATGAAGTTGCAGTAAACCTATTTCCTGTTTTGTTGTAATTCTTTACTTTAGTACATTTTAATGTATCTGTCCATGGCTCTTTCTTGTGTGTATAATACCAAATAGGGGGGAAAATTCAGGATAATTTGAAGGAAAGCTTTATCAGCATTAACATGGGAATACTTCTGTTATTTCTGGGCAAGGGCCAGCAAATGAGTTATTCGGGACATGATAAATGAAGGGGAAACTATTGTAAGAAACTTCTCTGTCATGTATAATCCACATAAATTACTGTATATATGCAGAGAAATACTTTTAAGGATTTTTAAATTCTTAAAGACTAGAATGGATTCAAAATATAAATATAAGTTTATTAGAACAATCCTATTGATTGAAGAAGCTGATGGTTTCTAGGGCAGTTTAAATGTGATGAATTCTTATCAAAGGAAGACAGGCTCCAGGAGATGCTTGACTAGATGGGATTACTGGCTGACTCCCTTCAGGACCACATCTCCATCTCCAGTACAGCGTGTCTGTTGTGAAACCACAGACCCATGGGCCTGAGGCAGGAGATGTTCCAGCTAGAGTGACCCCAAAGTTAGGAATTTCTGTCTCCTCTCTCACCAGTTTGCTCATTCCCAACCTTTGTCCTAGCACCCCTGGTGCAGCCCCAGTTAGGCACACTGTCATTGCATCTCCATGTGTGTTATTTTGCTGAGCAGGCATAAAGAGGAAATGAAGAGAGCTTTTATTTTTAGCAGAGCAACATTCTAGGCTGGGGTTGATTTATATTGACTTTTATAAAGATCAGATTTGGTCAAGAAAGAAAACAAATGCACTTGAAGCACGCAGGCAGGACCCACAATGGGTTGGTGAGACATGAATTTTGTCATCTCTAGCAGGGCCTCTTCCATGTTGTGCAACTGAGATCACTGGCATACCTTGGCCCTTTGCTCCAGGGACCCCTTGGAGTTGAGATGAAATACACATGTTGCCTCTGACTTGAGGATCCTCTTTTTCTGAGGCTGGATTATTTAGCTTGATGCAATTGCAGCTTGGGAAACTTTTCTGGTGGCGTGGAGGACTTCCTTTCAGTCCTGCAGAGATGCCAGCAGCCAGACTTACTCACATGATGACCTTACTGTAAGAGTGCAATCACTCTTCCTGCTTTTCACCACACTGGCTTGCCCAGTGCCTCCAACCATAACATTTTTATTCTGCAGAGTGGAAGAAAATAACATCTTCCTCTGAGATACTTAGTCAAAATAAGTAGTTCATTTGAAGCTCACTGACGATCAGGAATGTTGAGAGAAAATCTGATGGAGGGATTATTTATGGTTTTGGGGATGGGATATATTTGACCATAATTGTGATCTGATCCTTAAAAGAACATAGAAAAAAGCTGGGCATGGTTCAGATTTCTGTTGTCTAATTTTTCACTGCTGATAGTGGATCTAAGCAATCTGCTGTGCCTTAGGAATAAGGTCTGAGATTTATAACAGATAATATTGTACACACAGTTCAGTAGCTGTCAAAAAAGAAGAAAAACTTACAGAGTTATAGAGAAGTAATACTTAAGGAACAAAAATTAACCAGAAACAACTTCTGAAGCATTTGCCTGATCCATCCCTGCCTCCTGTGCTTTGGTTTGCCTGGGAGTGGCCTCAACCCCCTCAAGCTGAGGTTGTTTTAGCTGAAACTCACCCAGAAGGTGGACTTTGGAAACACACCTAATGTTTTTTACGTGCAAAGGGACATTGAGTCTTATCTGTTCCAAAATAATACCCCCAAACAGGTATATAGGGCCAGGTCCTCCTCTCTGCACTCCAGCCCCGATGGTGTGGGAGATGGGGAGGTAGCTGGAGAGGTTTATCCCTGGGGTTTGGACAGGAGTGTGCTGTATGGCTGCACTTTCTGTGCCCTTGTTCTCTTCTCTGGGTGTCTCCAGGGTCTGGGGACCTGGCACTGGGCCAAGCTACCTCTGGTCTGTTCTAGTTGGGCTTTCAGGATTTCAGGACCTTAATTTTCATGGAGACACTAATAGAAATATTACTGAGAGTTACTGAAAAAATAAAAATGGCCATATAGTTTTTCTTTTTGGGTCATTTGATAACTAAGGACATTACCAGGAACAATGTATTTGTTGTATCCCTTTCTCCAAGAGAGAGGAACACACATCCTGTAGCTAATACAGTCCACATCCCTTATTAAGCACAAGCTTATCTCTCTCATGAGAATTAGATTTACTGCTGCTTTTAGCAAAGGCCTGGGAATGGGATCCTCTGGCTGAGCTGCACTCCAACTCTGTCCATCCTGGATGTTTTCCCTCTGTAACCTTTTCATGTCAGAGGACATGAAAGGATTTTCCTCCTCCTGGTAATGCTGCATCTTAATTCATTCTGTGCTATGTAACTTGAATATAGTGTCCTAGTTAATTTTCACCATTTGTATATAAACCATAACAGTTTTTTTCCTACCACATCACAACAGTGACTGAACTCTGGCTACCTGAAATGTGCCCAGATGCAGACACCTAACTCAGATCCTTTGAGTTACTCTCTTGTCTACTCACTACTTCTATTTTCCAATCCCACATGTTACTTGGAATCACAGGACCAAATAATGGTTTGAGTTGAAGGTCTCAAAGATCCCATGGACGTGGGACCCCCGTCATGGGCAGGGACACCCTCCACTAGACCAGGCTGCTAAAAGCCCTATCCAGCCTGAACACTGCCAGGATTGCAGCATATACAACAGTGCAACCTTTTTCAGTGTCTCATCACACTTATGATAAAAAATTATTCCTCTCTGTCCAGCTCCAACTTTCCCTTTTGCTTTTTTAAAACTGTTTCTTCATGTTAGTACATGCCCATGGGAAAAGTCCCTCCCCAGCTGTCTTGGTACTGGAACCTTCAGGTACTGGAAGGGGCTATGAGGTCTCAGTGAAACCTTCTCTTCCCCAGGCTGAGTAAACCCACCTCTCTTAGCCTGTCTTCATAGGAGGGGGGCTCCAGCCTTGTGGATCCACTCCAACAGGACCATGTTAGTCTTATGCTGGGGCCAGAGCTGGACACAGTACTCCAGGTGGGATCTCACCAGAGAAAGGTGGAGAGGCAGAGCAGAGTAGAGGGGAAATTCAAGCTCCTG
This sequence comes from Luscinia megarhynchos, assembly GCA_034336665.1. Lineage (NCBI taxonomy): Eukaryota > Metazoa > Chordata > Aves > Passeriformes > Muscicapidae > Luscinia > Luscinia megarhynchos. Next base: position 19,141,321 of record JAPFBE010000003.1, read on the forward strand.
CACTTTGGTGACTTGTTTTAGCAGTCTCAGCTTGCTGGGAGTGGAAGGAGTATATACAATATGTGTTTTCTGAGCCACAAGGATGCATGAAACTGCCTGGAAAGCACACCTTGGGCACTGTTAATTATAGGGGCATTTCAAGTTGCCTTAAATTTCTTGATACATAACAACTATTCAGCTTGAGGCAATTCCTTGGTGCAGTGCCCAGACCATGAGCCATGAGGCTGAAGGAGGGTGTCAGCAGCAGAAGATAGGCAGCAGTTTGAGAGGAAGGGGGATAGGTACAGATGCATAAAACATTCGAAAACCCCTGACCGCTCCAGTAATCAAAGAAATGAACATTTTGAAACAGAGCACTCTGCAGAAATAGTGAAAAACTTGAGGGAAGACTCTGGTTCCATGTTCTCAAGCAGTTTTTCTTTGTCATCCAGGTATCCTAAAGAATTGTTTGCAGTGGCCCTGCCTGCATGAGTAGTGAGGTTTTTTGCAGATGCTAGTCATATTCAATCCAAGGTCATAGGCCCTGGCATCAATCTTGTTTTTTAATATAAAAATGATTAGTAACTAACATGCATATGCCTGTATAGTATTAATGGTGCTGATCGGATGGTGAGCTGTCAATTCTCCCTCTTGCTCTCCTTTTCTCTAATTTATGTGCAGGCTTTGGCTGCCATCCCTGGAGCCAGCTGCTATCAGACTGTGGAAGATCTTCTGATGCCAGCAGCAGCATCTGGATGCCTGGCACAGCTCTTTGAACAGTTGTCTTGATTTCTATTGCGGTCAGCGTGCAGCTGGAATTTTTTATCCTGCCTGGGCAATTTTTCTCTTTGGCTCACCTTGAATTATGTGGAATTAATGTGTTTCCATCCCATGGGGTAAACAGGACTCTTTGCAGTTACTTCTTGGTACTTGTGTAGAGGGTCCTTGCATCTAAAATATAGGGAGAATTCCCTTCTGCCTTTGTGTTTGTATGTACTTTTTACAGGAGAAGCACACTAAAATTTACTCTCACCCTAAAGCTATTGCACACTAGCAGAGCACATGCTGAGACTGTGAGTACAAAAGGAAAAACTTTTGTAGAGATGGCTGCAAATTTTTTAAAATAAGTTTTGTATCAGAAATTTCTAATTATACAAGCAGAAACTTTCTACATTGTATATTTTTTTTGGATCTAGAGTAGGATTCCTACTGGCAAATATGAGAGTAAAAAAATCCCTATTAATTAGCAGTGATGGACCTCTCCCACCCCATCATCTGGATATGATGATCCAGGTTCAAGGTCTTGCTCTGCCTGGTTCTGTGCTGTGATAATGTGGCTGAAAATTTGGGGTGTTTTCTTTTTTTCAGTGCAGCTGAGATGTAAGCCCCATAACTCGCTGTGTACCTGAGAGGAGCCTCCCTGAACCAAGGGGTGAACTGGGGAGATGGAGGAGGATGTGTCTGTCCCCAGAATGTTAAAGAACTATGTTTTGTGAGGCAAAATTAGGTATTAATGCTGTGATTTCTTTATTAAAGGTCTTGTTAGTGACCTGGGGCGTACCCAGCCACTCATTCTTTTCTCACACATCCTTACTATTTTACTGTATGTGGGTCCAAGATGTCTGGGGTGCAGGTTTCATCATCCTAGAAATATGGCTCCACTGCTCTTTGCTGTGCTGAAACAGATCCTTGCCTGGCAGCAGTTTCCTTGGTCTGCAAGCAAACACACAGCCCACAGCAGGAGAAGCCAGAGCATTGCTACCAAATTAGGAGACAGGGTTGCTGGCTAGGTCAGCAGAGATACCGTGGAAAAGTAAAAGACAGCTTTCAGATCCACCAGCTGCTCTGAAGAGGCCTTAAGGAGTTTCTGGAGCAACAGCTATTTTTGGGATTGCAGTGGAAGAGAGCAAAGGTTATTGGGTTGCCTTGGGCTTCCTTTACTTAGGTCTGGGTGGTCGTCACTTTTGGCACCTATGGGCAACTTTGTTTTGGAGAAAAATCTTCATTGTGTACAAAATGAGATTCCCAAACTGCAGTGGGGGAGTCCTTCCTGGGAAAACACAAAGCAGGGTGTTGCACTTGTGTGGCTGCTGCTGGGCTTTCAGCTGTAGCCAGGGTGTGAGCTGGGGGCCCGGCAGCCTGCCCTGTGCCCTGCCCAGCTGGGCTGTGCCCTGCTCTGCAGGGTGGAGCACAGGGACAAGGGGCTTTGGCCTCCTCAAACTCTTGCTGCTTCTCTATGGAAATAGCCAAGGAGCCAAGGGGAGGTCTTTGCAGGTGATTGCTTTGAGTTCCACCACTCTGAGGCATTGGTGGCAGAAGGAAAGAAGAAGCTGGGTGTGGGCAGCTAGGAATAGCTGCTGGTCCCATTGAGAATGGACAGGCTGGGGACTGCTTTCACTTGTCCCCACTGGCCCCTGTCACCCAAGGTCACTCCCAAGCAGCAGTGATGCCCCTGCCTCATGGCTAGTCCCTCCCAGGTGATTTTGGGGTGCAGATCAAAACAAAGCAGAAATCTTGTCAGCAGGTGTTCATTGTAGCTCTGACCTCTTCAAAATAATGGGCTTTATTTGGCTTTTCCCAAAAAGGCTGGGACACCTTTAGTTCATTTTGTGCTAACAGAAGTCAGCAGTATCACAGGACTTCTGCGATCTCCCCTACCTGTGTGTTAGCTCAGTATTTCCCTTGCTTGGCAGATGTTTTAACTGAAATACTAAGGGAAGATGTGACTGTGGTTACACATGGTGCTTGGCAAGGACTCTCTGTCCTGTACGTTAGCCACAGATTTATCCTTCTGCTATGCGTACTGTCAGTTTTTCATTTCCTCCCTTTATTCTGTATTCCAGTTTCCCTTCTTTTTTTCTTCATTATCTTTTCCTTTGCCTAGCCTTGTTTCTCCCTGTCTTTTACCTTGGATCTCTCCTTAAGCACCAGTGAGAACAGAGAGTGTTCACACGTGCCACACACAGACATTTCCTACACACCATGCCTTGGGATCCCTGCCCATGAGGACATGTGCACATGCCCAGCTATGTCTGCTGGGTTTTGCACCAGTAATTTAACCTAAGCCAACCAGCTTTTATTAAACCCACGACTGTCAAATAGGGCAGAGGCAAGAACCACAAACCATATGTTTCTTCTGTTTCACCACATGCTGCTCTGCCTGCATCTTAGAAGTAACATGGATATGTCCCTAGGGAAATTACAGCAAGGTGGGGTGTTTGCTAGAAGACAATCTTGGGGTTTGTAGTTTGCACTGATCATACTGCAGATAAAAATCTGTGTACATGTTCTGTGCATTTCAACTAGCAGCTATAATTACTACAGGCTTTTTTTTTTCTTTTAGCAGGGGAGGAGTAATTTTTGAGTATTTTTTAATATATTGCTTTCTACTTAAAGGCAGGTTATCTGAAACATGAAGCTGTGTGCTAATTCCAGCTTCATTCTAGAAAATATACATTTAGTCAAAGAGGAGGCTCCAGATTCCTGGGTGTTATCCACAGTTCAGTCCAATGACACTTTAAAAAGAAACAGAAAAAAGATAAATTTTAGTAATTTTTCTTTCTAGCAGGCTGAGAAAATGTGGAAGCTTTTTTTTTGTTTTACTTTGTGCCATACTTAACTGGCTCTGCTGGTGATATATACCCAATCTAAAAACCTCCCTTAATTTTTAAACTATTTACATTGAAGAATATCCTTCTCCAAAATTGTGTTGTTATTTTTAGTTCTGTTAGTGTTGATGTATGGAGGATGACTGACAGGAACTGAAAATTGACAATGATTTTAGGCTGCTCTAGAGAATGGTCATTCCTATCTGAAACATCCTTAAAAATATGCTGTTTGAGGACTTAGTAACATGTTAATAGTTGTGTGAAAGAGCATTAAGCTCTATTCTGACTTTTATTGAAAAGAGAGATCAGTCTGAAATAATTTTCACTATAGGAGAAGTAGAGGACACTATTTTGTCTCCCACAGACCTGAATGAGAACACAAGGAGAGTGAATGGCTATGGCAGATCCTCTCCATCCCTCCCACTTGTTGGTCAAATCTTCCTCGATTCTCTGTACTATAAAATTCAATTATTTTTCTAACTGAGCAGTTTTAGTCTCCTAAGATTTTTATGAAATAAAGTCTGGACTAGTTATGGAAGACACAGGCAGTATAGTGAACACCTTAGTAACTTTTCCAAAGGCAAGATTGTTCCTTGGTTAACCATTTCTTTTCTTACAAACTGAGTTGTTGTTGCAAGATTTGTTTTCCTCATAGTGAATGCCAGGCCTATCACAAATCCATCTTTTGGTCCTGGTTATCTGGACACAGAAATGCTGTGTCCATGTGGAGCAAAGCACTCATCCAATGTTGACTTCTTCTGCTCTTTCAATATTTAGGAGTTAACCTTATCCCAGCAAGATTTCTGTGTCAGATGTTGTGGCCTTCTGCAGCCTGCATAACAGTAAAATGATTTGGCTTATTCAACACAAATGTAATTGTGTGTCTGTTCCTGGCCCGGATCAAACTTCTCTTGCTGTCTTATCCAGCAGTGTGCAGGATGACTATCATGGAGCATGGAACCACCCATGATCAAAGGCTCTTCCTAGGTGTATTTTTATAGTCTTTGCTATGACTGGATTAGGAATGAAAGGGTCCATAGTGATATCATTAGTAAATTTCAGAGTTTTATCTTTTAAATTGAAGTCATTCAAACTGTACTTAGCATGCCGGGTCAGGCAACTCTGCACTTTTAAGTCTCCAATGATAGGCCCCTGTTTTTGCATCTGCTTGGCCTGGAAAGAGTTGATGTTTCATGCTCTGTGAGCTGACTGTGTGCTGCACTTCTGTGTGTGGGACAGATGTTTTCAGCTACCACAAACAGAAGCTAAGGAAAAATAGTGGTGATCTTAGTGTATCATCTCACTTTATTGCAAATGACAAATGGAAAAGTAATATTGCTTTCATAATATTTCAGGCATACTTCCTGACCACTGTGTTACTACTCAATCCTGAATAGTTAGGAATTTCAAAGGGGAAACACAATAAAATGAAGACATTAAGAGTTTTTAAATTGTCTTGCTGTATCAGTTTAGCCCAAAGTAGAGTACTGAGTAATGTTATATTTTAAACCATAAAATTTTTGCTTTCAGTGGTGCTGCATAATTGAGCTGCCAGTCTACCTCAGTTTATTTTCTCATAATTTTGTCACTGCTTCTGCAGAAGTAGCACAAAATATTCTTTCCCCCTGCTGTGATTAAGATTCATCGTCCTGGGAAGATTTCATTTTTCCTTCCATTTCCGTGGTAAAGTAGTGACTGATCAAAATCATATCCTTGAATCTAGCTAGAAAATTTTAAATTGACAAAACTCAGCAGCCTAAAAGAGAACCCAGCTTTGCCATAACATCTGTTTCTTTCAAGGAAGCAATAGTTTCATTTGGGATGGAAAATATGTATTCATGGAGATGAAAATGTTCTTTTGTGGTATTTTGGTGCATTTGTTACATTCCAACACTACATTTTATGTTACTACAGACAGTTTAATGCTCTAAAATAGCTGCTTGTGCTAACTGGTAGATGATTAACCTTCATAATGCAATTCTTACCCCCAAGTGATTTTCACTGTAGCACATTTCCCCACTAATCTCATTTTTGTTACTTTAGCACCTGTATCATCCAAAATGAATGATTGCTTTAAGCATTAAATTCAGGGGGAAAAGCTCTGCAAAAGTTGCTAAATAACATTTCTCCAGGCTGGGAGAACTTCTGACAAATGCTTTTGAAGACCTTTGGTGAATTTATTGAATTGTTATTAGCACAAACCATTCTACTCAAGGTGAGAGATGACAAGGAAAATAGCCAGGCAATGATTTTGAGAGGAGGAAACTCTTCTTGGCTGGATGGAAAAGGCCATGAGAGCACAGGAGGTTTGGTGAACCTGTGCTTCACGATGCTGAGTGCCCTCCTTGCCTTGAGCCCGAGCACCTGTGGATGCCCATGGAGGAGATAAGGTGTGGTCAGAACAGCCAGGGGACAGACAGAGGCAGGAGGTCAGGTACAGCTGCTCTGTGAGCTTGGAGAGCTGGCTGGGGCCTGGGACCACAGTGTGATGGACACAGGAGCCTGCTGGAATGTAAACCTGGCACACATTAAAACTAATATTTTCATGTCAAGTGTGTAACCTTTCCAGAAAATTGTGTATTACCAGCTGAAGGCTGGAGTACATGTGTTTACAAAAAGGACCTGGTTGTGCTCAATTTTTAAAGCATTGGTCTTTTTTCTTCTGTTCACTGTTTCTATTTATCTATTACTACCTTCTTGGATACTAAAACCAGGCAAAAAAACTCTCAAGAAGTGCAATTACTGATAATGTGGCAGCTAGAGAAGTATTTACGCTGTTCTTATTGGAATGATCTTAACAGAAAGGCAGCATACTCTGGACATAGGCAGATCAACAAAATAAGGGTAATTTATTGCACTTGGCTGCGTTTGTTGTTGTAGTGAGTGGGTGTGAGAGAAATATTTTCATGATTAGCCTCAGATTCAGGGCATGGCATTGGATCAGATTGTTAGTAATAATGTCTATCTGGTCTCGAGTTACTATGCTTGGAACATGGGTTGGCTACAATTAATAACTTGTTCTAGGGCATAAAACTTCATTGTTTCCATTTCCATTTTGTTGCAAGTCCTCAGTTCATTACCATCAGGTCACTTGTGGCAGAACTCCAGCAAGGAGCTGGGACTATGAGCTGGGAATTTGTATTCTGGATTCTCCCTGAGGAGAAGCCCTTGTGGTTGCCTGCAGGGAGGTCAGGGCTGCGATGGGGAGCAAGGGGGCTACAAAGAAGGGAGGAAGGAGATGGGGGTCTGTGCTGCTCTGCTGCCAGGTCCCAGATGGGTGGCACCACAGGTGACACCTGCCAGCTCCCTGTTTTCAGCACCATCCCTGCTCCATAGGGTCTCTGGGTCTCCTCTGTGGATGACCTCCCCCATATTTAAGTGTCCTGGATGATGGAAGTTGGTTCAAAAGCGTTAAGGTGCAGGAAGTGATGTCATATTGTAGCTCTGTTTTGCCTTTCTATGATGTCATAAGATTCACCAAGAATCCCATCCATTTTCAGGTGAAGGAGATGTCATATATTGTAAGCAAAGGAGGAAAATTCTCTTTGTGGAAAAGAAAGTCAGATGAGCTCTAGTGGAATTTCTTGTTCTTCTTTTCTTTTTCTCTATTTTTCTTTTTTTCCCCCCTTTTTTTTTAAACAGAGATTAGTGAAACAAAAATACATTTGTAAGAAGGTAACTCTGGGATTTTGTAGCATACTTCGGTAAAGCTCAGAAGGATGGTGACGATGTGAAGCAAACATATATCATCCACTGCTGAAAAGACTGGAGGAAAAATCTTGGTGTTATTGGAATGACAGAAACTTAATGCCCTGATTCTGTCAGGCAAAGATATGTGGAGAAAGCCTATTTAAGAGATTATAGGAATTCATCAGGCACAAACAGCTGTGAAGGCAGCCTTAAATCTTGAGATTAATGTGATTTTTGCAATACAGAACATTTTAATTGCTTAATTTAGGTGCTGGTGCGTTTCTTGTCAGCATGCTGACTTTTGGCACTGGTGTCACAGTGTTTGAAAACACTGCATCGTATATGGAAGCAGCAATTGCCCATGCCCTTCCACTATAAAATGCCCTGGGTAGACTTGAACATTTCAGTTGTTTATCACATACAAGTGTGGTATGACAGGCTGGCTAAATACAGTAAAACAGGAGAAGAAGAATGTGGGACCAAAGCCTTCATTTTTCTGAATTGCATAACTCCTTCATAAAACTAATCTCTTTAAGGACAGAGGATCAAATTCTCATCTCTCAATGTAGCTGAAGTTACCCCAGCAAATCTGGAATCACTCAGGAGACTTTCAGTCCCTCAAGCCCTTGATCTTTGTGTAAATTCACATAGCATGAGCCACCTGCTGTGGTGGAAACTTGGACTGCAACAGCCAGAAGGACCAAGAAACCTTCAAAGCAGCAGCAACAAGTTCGAAGTGAATCAACTTACCTGTCTTGTTATTCTGCTTTTGTTACTAATTTTTTATCCTTTTCATCCTTTCTCCCATTTAGCTGGGTTTACATTATAAAATTTGTATATTGCAGCATATATGTAGTCCAGCAGTGAGCCTCCTTAAACATTTATGTCAGGCTAAACTGAGTAAGTATTGCTGACTGCATCTGTTTTGACTTAGCCACAAAGCAAAATATTCAATAAGGAAATAATATATAATGACAGGCAGCAGCAGCAACAAGAAGAAGAAGACAAAAATTGATAAGGGGAACTGCAAACATCAAAAACAATCACTCTGCCGGCGAGTTGCAGTACCTGCTCCATCTTTGCCCTCCTCCCACACTGAGGACCAATGCTTGTCTTGGCTAGTAGGAGGCAAAGGCACCTTCATGAAGCAAAACCCAGCAGCTGCAGGAGCAATCAGTCCTGGCAGTGCTTGCAGACTCTGCAGGAGCTTGTGATTGTGCTTGTGGTCATCATTCCATGCACAAAACCCTTTTGGGAACAAGGTGCTGCGAGGTGCACTTCAGCACATGGGATGTTACAGTGAAGCTGCAGGCATGGCTTTTGCCAAGTGCCGGTTAAAAACACACCCATGGACATGCTTCACCTTGGCTTGAAGTGCCTTCTGGGATGCTGGATAGCCTGCCTTGGGATCAGCTTATAACTCAGCCTCCTCCTATTCTGTCCATCCTAAGAATGACCTGTTTCCTTGGACAAAGAGTTCAGGCATCATAAGCTTATTAAAGAATCCATTTGACCAGAGTGATATTGAAATGCTTCAGCCTTTTTTAGCATAGTCCTTCAAACCTGTGGTTTTCTTTCAAAGGAAAGAAGCAAGTAGTGTTATGCTAAATTTTGCCTTAGCTAATTGCATATTTTACAAGCAGGTCACCATGTGCATTGCAATGAGTTTTCTTCCAGGAACATTCCTTTTGTTATGTTCAAATGAATTTTATATTGGAATTGTATTTCACTTAGCTTTCAGTAATGCTTCAGTCAGAAAAGAAATTCTACTAGAAAAACTTGCACCTCCATGTCAGTCAAATTGTCTAAGTCTTATTACAGTATTTCTATAAATAACTTAGTAACTAAAGAATATTTGCAATGGAGAAATATTCTATTATTGTAAATTTTATAAACAGCAAGTTTTGACTGGTATTTTGCTTGCCCTACAAAATAAAAGCACCAAGTACTGATTTTTGAGGCTTTATATCTCTGTGTGTGCCAATGATGAAAATATATTTAAGGTAATAGAAGCCATTTTTTCCTGAGTATTTTATTTGCTCTTCTAGTACTAGAAAGTATTTCTAGTACTTCTTCTAGTTCTAGTACTAGAAGAAAATAAGAAATGCAAACTTTGTGCTGCCAATCTTGATAAAAGATCCTTGCTTCTGAAATACAAAAAAAATATTCTTAGCTTCCTGTTTCAGAGATCTGTGTTACAGCTGCTTGCCTTGTGCCTTGTCCTTAATTCAACATAGCAACTTCAATGTGATTGTTAATTAGGTAGTAAGACATGACTAAAAAAAGGTGTCCCTGAAGCAGAGCTTATAGTAAACAACATACTTTTCCATTTCTTATCTACATAACAGCAGTGCCTTGAAAGAGTAGCAGTACTTTGCAGCACTTCAGCTTCCATCTGCTTTGCAAGTACAATTAGAGTGAGTTTCAGTGTTGGGTCAGCAGCTCCTTGAGGGCTATTGCTGTGGCAAAGTCTTCTGAGCCACCTTTGCCTCCCCATGGAGCTATCCTTGCTCCTCACTTTTGGGCTGGCCTTGCAGGTCTCTGGGATGAATGCTGACTACAGTGGGGTTTTTTATAAAGCAAGTGGAGCAGATGCTAAGGACAGGAACACAGAATCATAGAATGATTTGAGTTGGAAGGGACCTTGAAAGATCATCTTGTCCAACCCCCTGCCATGGGCAGGGACACCAGGATGCATTGCTGAAGTCAAGATTGAAGCAAATGCCTGGGGACTACACTGCTAACCTGCTTAAGTGCATAAATAAAGTGTAAATTTTTACTCCAGCCTGTGGAGTAAAACTGTGGATGCATTTGAAGGCCCTGGTATTGTCACTGGGATGTCCTTTCACCCTTTGGTTTCTGGTACATTGTTCCTGTTCTCCATTTGCAGCTTTTCAGCCTGCACTTTGGTTGCATTGGAGAATCCCATAAATTGAAATTTGACTACTGCTTCCTCAAACTCTGATCTAGCCACTCCTCTACTCCTCAAAACACTAGTATATGAAGGTTTTTTCCCCCAAATGTCACTTTTAGCTTCTTTCCTACTTACTACTAGTGAGTGAAATAGTGGGAAATACAATCGTCACCACCATTTTGCTCAATTCTTATTTTCCTTTCTCTTGCTAATGTTTGTTTGTTTGTTTGTTTTAAAGGAATAATGTTTTATCACACCTGGATGTGGTGCCAGAGATCTGTTATCTAAGGAGAAGGAAAGAAATCACGCCACAAGGCAATCAGGGCCTCAGATCCCCATGTAAACAGCTCATTTTAGTACTGGAGACATATGAGCCATTTCTGGAGGTTTAAGTCCATAGTTGCTCCTTTGGTGTCCTTCCTATACATTTCTGCAGCAATGCTTGATATCTTAATTTCCAATTTGCACTTGAATTTGCCTTTTTTATGGGTAATAGTATTTGTTTCAGAGGAAATGAAAATGTGGCACTTACGTTTCTACTTGTAATTTACTTATAATGAGTAAATTATCTCAATTATTACTTTAATATAATCTTAATTCTAGTTTACCATAGCATTTAGATAGAAAATTTGCTGTGTTATTTTCCAGAAATTGTTTAGGTGTAGGCATTTAAAAAACTTGAATAGCTTTTATTGTGTCATGGAAAAATAAAAGGAAAGCGCAAGTTTAACATGCCTGAGTCACTCTGTCTTGTCTATCATATATAGAATATATGATATCATGCAAAAGGAATATCCTTTTTAATTGAAAAGGAAAAAAATCAAATCTGAACCTCTATGAAGCAACTCTTTTTCTTTCAAGCTTCCTGTCTAGACTTGTAGTTGGAAAAAACTCTCCAGGAACCAGCTCTTCCGTTGCTGTCTGTGGCACTGTGCTCCCTTGGGCTGGGTGATATCAGCTCCACTCTGTCCATCCAGCAGCATCTCCTGCATCCATGGGGAAGAGTCCCAGGAAAACAGCACCATTTTTAATCAGAGGTCCACAGGATCCCTGGGGAAAGAGAGAGATGGTTTCCTATCTCTGGAGATGTCACTATAGTGCTTACATGGCTGAAGAAGAAAAGCGTGAGGCAGCACTTGGCCCTACCAAGGACTTTGCAATGGTATGTGGGTGTCTGATAGTCCCTAGGTGAAGATCCCCAGAGGACCTCTCAGTGTCTTCTTTGATGGTTGGGGTTTTTTCTTCTTATTTATGTGGAATTTCTTTTTTTTTTTTTCTTCACTTTAGCTTAAAATATCAAGGGTAAAATCCCGGCATCTTGCTGCAGTTGGTGGGAGGTTTGCCAATGGGTTTAATGGAATTCTGTAAATGTAAAAATGTTTTCTTCTGAATGTTGCATTTTTTGTTGGTAAGAAGCCCTCCTGCTGGCAGAGCTTTGTTCAGAAGCTTTAGGTCTGCCCCTTGACCGTCGGGGTGTCCTGAGGAGGTTTGCAGCCAGCCTGGTTCCTGAGCTGCTCAGCCAAGCTGGGCTGGGCTGGGCTGGTTTCTGCTCTAGCCATGGGCCAGATCTGGCAAGAGTTGCCTCGTGCTGCTTGCTAAAAGAGCTGGATGCACTCTACAGCTTGGTGAGAAGCTTGTGAACAAACTCAGAGAAGCACTGGCTTATGAATGTAAGGGTTGGGAAAGCCAAACAGGTTGGTGTAACTCCTTATGATACTTCCAGGTTTTTGGAATCCCCTCTTATACAGTAATTGCTGCTTAAACACTGAGAATCAGAGTAACATACTGGCTACAACCATAAAAACCACAGCCCTTGCCTTGAGGAGAACTCCAGTTCATTTTACATGTGAATTTGCTTTGTGCATGTGCTTTGGGAAGTCGCAGAAGGTACTGCTGTAATACCCTGCATGGTGCAGACCTTCCTGTGACCTTGTCTAACCTCATGGATCATGACAGGTTTGAGCTCTAAAGCTGTCTTCAGCTCCAGACCTAATTAGGAAATCCTGTTCCCCTCCCAGCTGATGGAGGCTGCACTCAGGGAGGTGTGGATGCTCCTTCAGCTCTCCCCCAGGCAGCCTGAAGTGCACTGTTAACCCAAGGAGGGTACATTTGGCTTTGCAGGCAATACTAATGCTTAAGGAAGTAGATAATAAGAGTATGGAAGTAATCCATGCCTGAATTTATCATCAAGGCCAGCTGGAGAAGGTAATTCTTCCAGATGTCTTCTAAATGCAAATTTATTATTTTTCATAATAATGCTATTGTATTGTGATCAGAGAAAATCAAAGCAAAGCTACAGTTCTTGTTAAACAGGAATTTAAAGCAGACTTCTAATGGAGAGAAACCAATTGCATACACTCTGTAGCCTTTGCACTTGGCTCACATCATTGCTGTTTCTTGCACAACTCTTGCACACACTTGTTTAGTTTTTACTACAATGTTTATTTCACTTCCCAAAATTCCCTTTGGCTTTTTTCACATCAGGCTTTTCTTCTGACTGAAGGATGTCACAGACTGAGTCCTTATAGCCCAATTCCTCTTGTGATCCTCGTTGCTATGGAGGAGTGTTTCAGGGAACTTTGAGAGCTTTTGCCTCCAGCATGCTGCAGGATACAGGGAAAGCAAAGTGTTTAATCCAAAGTGTATTGGAAACATCGGTTTAGCACACAGCATCCCATTTCACACAAAATTTCCTTTTTTTACTCTTCTGAGAAGGAAGCCAGTGGGGTTGTCCCCTGCTGTTCCTGGCAGCTGCCATATCAGGAGACAGAACTATAGCCAGGAGAGAGGCAGAGGGACATACCTGCCTCAGGTAAGGCCAGGAGACCCATGCAGTTCAAATTTTCAAAATATGTATAAGTCGGAGAGAAGGGTGATAGGAAGGAAACTGAAAAGACTTTATAGGAAAAGGGCTAAATTGTAAACTGTTCCCGTTTTGAAAGTTGAAGGATATTGAGGTTGTGACCTGATACATGATCTCAGAGAGGACTCGGCTCCAGCTGTTGTTTTTTCCTCCTTGAATGCTTATTATGAAGAAGAAATGTAAATTTCTTCACTAAGAACTCACGTGACGATTCCAGGGCTTCCAGAGAAATGGGTCTAGTTATTACATTGCATCCTGTCTGAAGGTATTGTAAGTGCTGTGCAGAAGGGATAAGAGCTCTCATAGCTGCAGAAAGGCTGTACATTTTGATCCAGACTGAAGTGGGATGAAGTTTAGCAATTATTTACAGTGTTCTCTTCACTTCCTGAGTGAGAAGGGGGCTTTGGAGCAGTGCCCTGGTTTTGCTGGATGCTGGAAGCCTTGTCTGCCTACATGGTGGACGCTGGTTTCTGCCCATCCTTCAGCAGTGATCCCTGCCCAAGGAGCAGGGGCATGTTCCCTGGGCATTAATGGTGCAGTGGGAAATAGTGGCAGAGCGCCTGTGGCTGTGCCATGCTGATGAGGTTTTGTATGGGGAATGTGAGGGGCAATGGGGTTCACACCAGCAGACTTCTGGATGAGGGATGCTGGGCTGGTGCTGGGTGCTGCCCTGGAGCGGGATGCCTGGGGACCCTGGGGAAGCTGGCACCCCATGCTGCCAGCACAGGTTCATTTGCTGGTGAGAGGTGTGTGGTGCTGTGGGTGTTTTGCTGCAGGTTGGGCCTGGTCAGCACCGTGGTGGCTCCCAGAGGAACTGGCTGCATGGAGCTGTTGCCATATGGTCTGTGCTGCCCATCTTGGTGCTTCCTCCTTGCAGTCCATGGTCTGTAAAAACCATCTGCAGCTGCTAAACAGTGCCCTAGTTGGCCTCAGCTCTGACTTCCTGCTTTTCAGACATGTAATGATGTTTTTCAAATGGTGACAGTGTGTTTTGCTGTTTCCTCCCTTGTGCAGCCCCTGCTGCTCTCATTGCCTTCGATAAGGGTGTGGGTTTCAGGCCACTCAACAGAGTTCGTAATTTCTCTTCTCTGTGGCTTTTCTTTCATTCCAGGCATTTTGTCTTATGGGACTTACAGGCTATCTGAAGTAGCATTATTACTAACTGAACATTTTCCAAGTTCTCATTTAACACACCATCCAACATATACAAGTAAAGGAGATATAATGAGGCCTCAATCAGGCCATCATGAAAGGCTGGATAAATGGACATTAGCTCAGTACAGCCAAACAGAGTCATTCATAAAATGGAAAATGCTACCTCTCTTCATAGATCTATTTCTAGATGATGTTTCAAAAAGAGGATTTCTTTTTTAATGTGAGGACCAGGAGAATCTTGAGCTGAAATCTGCTCAAAATCGTGTAGAAGTACTTGTCCATACGTGTTGTGAACTGGTCTCTGCTTTCAGCCTTCCATTCTGTTTATATTTTGTAATTATTTGTGGTCCAGCTGTTACTGCTTTGTATATAAAAGAAACTAATGAAAGTTAATGGGCTTTCTCATCAGAAACCCTTCAGAATGTGTTTTGTTATTCTTGCATGTGCCATCTGTTTTTAACAAGGGCTTGGATTAATCAACTATAACAACTGGTTTAGCGGTATTATATTTTCTAAATAGATCAGTTTCATAAGTATGATTATATTTGGCATGAAGAGTTGGTAGATCTTATTCCTGTATATGTAGCTTTTTTTTTCTTCAAAGGGAATAAATTCTTTTTTACTCTGAAAAATGTCACTGTCATCAAAGAAATGTACAAAAGAGGTGAATTGTGTTTCATCAGGCATGCTAAAATCACTCAGACTCCCTATCAAGGCCATTCCTGAAAGAGTTTCTAGAGCAGACATTATTTAAGTCCTTTTTCATAATGAATATACAAATTATCAGTAATTGTTTCCATATATTTAGAGATTATAGTCAGAAATTGCTCTTTTCCAGAATCTTATGTTTTAGAATTGCCCTCCTTAGCTTTCAAAGATGATATAAATGTATTTATACTCTTCCTGAACTCAGCTTGAGGCAGATGAGACCCATGTGTGGGCTAATAATTCTAGATGCAGGGCATGGATGAGATCTGTACATTTCTTTCTCTTTTTCATACTTCTACTGGCCTATATTGAGTATTTTGCATAAGTAATTGTATCAAATAAAATAAACAATCCATTAAGGAGTAGTAAATTTGTGTCAGAGAGTTTGGTTGAACATGGAATAAAAATGATGTACACCTTCAGTGAATAATTTCAGCTGGAAAAACAAGGAGACACATTACTGAAAAATCAAAGCATTTGTCATCTTAGAAGCTAAATTTTTCCTTTGTTGTATTGTGAAATAGCACTTGACACTGACTATAAATACAACTTATTTAAAAGAAAGTAAGAAATAGCCCCTAACTTCTTAGAAGAAGAAATGGGAAAGAATGATGAACTACTTGATTTAATTTATATGATATTGATTATGGGCAGTTGTTTCAGGAAGAAAACAGAAATGGCTTCTGTACAACAAAATTGTATTTTCTGAAATTCTTCAGTCTTTTACGTGGATTCAGAAAAATCAGTTTATGACACGAATACAGCAATACATGTAGTGTCTCAATGCCATAAGGTGTCAGAATCATATGGTCTTATCCTTTTAAGTATATGTGTGTAATAAGTAATACATATATAAACAGAAACTGCTAATGTGCACAATCATGGAATGGTTTGGGTTGGAAGGGACCTTAAAGATCACTGACTTCCAGCTCCTTGCCATGGGCAGGAACACCTCCCCCTAGAGCAGGTGGTTCAGAGCCCCATCCAGCCTGGCCTTGAACACTCCAGGGTTGGGCACCTACGACCTCTCTGGGCACCCTGTTCCAGTGCCTCACCACCCTCACTCACAGTAAATAATTTCTTCCTTATATCTAGTCTAAATCTACCCTCTTTCAGTTTAGAAGCACTACCCTTTCTCCTATCACAACAGGCCCTATGAAAAAAGTCTGTATTCTTTCTTGCTCTGAGGTCTCCCTGGAGTCCTCCTGAGACTGAACAACTCCAGCTCTCTTAGTCTTGTCCTCACAGGAGGGGTGCTCCAGCCCTCTCATCACATCTGTGCTCCTCCTTTAGACTTGCTCTAAAAGGTCCCTGTTTTGCTGTGCAGAGCTCCAGGTGGGATCTCACCACCTTAGACATTTATGTCACTCTTGCTGACAACTGAAGGCTCTCATCAGAGTGTTCTGACTTGAGGAACACTGTTGAAAGTTTAAATATAGTATTATAGCAGATATTGACATAATTTTGGAAACAAATGCTTTAAAGTCAGATAAATACATCCATTAAAAATGTATTTCAATTTGACAGCATTGTTTAGTTTTATAGCATTTTATTACTATGGCTTCTTATGGTCTCATTTCAGATGTGAATTGTAGCATAAACACATAAAGTAAGTTGTTAATGATCTGGGATTTGGGGTTCTGTTTGGATTTAGTCCAGCTGTAGTAATTTTACTGTACACATAAAATGAAAAGCACATGGCTTGAAACTCCAGTGTTTTGCATATAAATGGCTTATTGCAATAACTATGGCTTCATGAATGTGCTATTTGCAGGATACCCTCCATATACTGAAATATGGAAGTCCTGAGAAAAATGTGTTTACACATGACAAAAATAGAAAAAGAGTGTATTCATAGCCTGTGCCAGAGAAAAAACCCAAACTGTTTATATGCTGGTAAAATAATTAGATCATATGATTCATATTTTGGAGGGGTAAATTCACATAGCAAATAGTTATTTCTATTTTAAATCTCATCGCGTTCAAAATGTACCTAGGTTAATTTAACTTTAACATCTAGTTTTAAAATGATAATTTCTTTTGAGGATGAGGAAATGTGACTCTAATCTTACTAGATCAAATCAGCATACCATATATACATATATCCCCTCCATATACATACATATATAAATAGTATTATATGTGTGTGTATATATATATATAATAACTGCAAGTGAGAAAGGGAATATGCTTCTCACTTTACTATTTCTATGCCACTGAGTACTTGGTTTTTTGACCTTAAATTGTTGACTAATTGTTCTCCCTCTGAAAGTCCAGCAGCAGCTGTGCAGAGTGGGGGATGAACTGTAGGTCAGCAGCCATGCTGCAGCACCACAGAAGCTGTGCTGCTCTCTGAAATGAGAAGTTCACATTTGGGATAAGGCAACACAACTGCTTTTCAGATTTATTTTTTTTTTTGCTAGTGAAGGCTTATCTCTGGGTGATGTGGTGAGCCAGTGCTGTTTCCATCCCAGCCCCTGGGCTGCCTGCACCTGGGGCAGTGTTGCTTTTGGTTGGAAGAAGCAAAGATTTATGATGCTGGTTTTACTCTGGGAATCCTAGTACTGTGGTCCCAAGAACTCATCTGGTTTGTCTCACTAAAGGTCCTGAGTGGTTACATATCTTTCAGATGTGCTTAAAGGTGAATTTTCACTCCTGTGCCTTTTCTGGAGCTTGCTCACATTTCCTTGGAACTGTACATGGTGCCAGTTCACTCGTTTGCCCCTTTTGGTGGAGCTAATGCCCTTCTGTCCCAGCCTTTGTGGTGCTTGGGGCAAGGCAGAGCTGAAGTGACCCCTGCCCCGGCAATGCTTGCAGGTGAGCACCAGGGGCTGCCAGCCCCACTCAGCCCTCCTTTCCAGGCCAGGGGCAGTCTGTGGTGCAGGCTGCCTGCAGCTGCATTTTGACTCCAAGCTTTATAGAAGTTAAAGCAATATTTTCTAAACTCCAAATTGACAATGCTTCTTTCTTGTTGCATTCAGTTTCTCATTGGTAAATGGGGTATAAAGTGAGTGAGACCACTTTTCCACATGTACAAGAGAGGCTGCTGAAGAAACAGAAGTACCAGCTGTGTTGCTCCCGTGGAGCCAGCATGCTGAGGGAGAAGGAGCATAGCATTGTCTGCTTGGCACTCATTGCACTTGTATTCCAAACTTGTATTAATGTACATGTTAATTTTCTACTTTGCCACTGATTATGGTCTATTTTTCTGTCTACTTCACTTCTTAATGTCAGTTCTTCCCTTAGACATGTTTGACACATGATTATCCCCTTTTAAAGACAAGTCCTCATTGCTGTCCCAAAAGGAAATGTGTTGGCTATTTAGACCAAGAGGCTTCATGGGTGAGTAATTGTGAAGATCAAAGAAAGATCCTCACATATCTGGTGATCTTTACAGCAAATTAAGTTTCTTGGAGAAGATGCTATTTTTGCTTAGTGTCAGGCATCAGGCTGTTAATATCATGCTCTATTTACAGAGACTGTTTTCTTTCCTTCTCTGTACAAAAGCAACTTCCTTTATGTCTCATCTGTTTCCACCATCACCGTCTGCAGGATAGAAATAAATTTCAGTGGGACTGCGAATAATTAGGAGATGAGTAAGTAAACCACCCAGAGAGCAAATAGGGAGAAGAGTGCAAAGCAGCCTAATCCCTCTGCCCTGGGTGGTGGAGGAGAAGGGCTGGGGAGAGGTGACAGCAGAAGCAGGTCTGTGAGATGCCACTGCCGATGGAGCAGCCCTTTCTGCCTCCACAGGTGCCCAGTCCAGCTGCTAATGGCACGTGGGTTCAGTTCTCAGTGTGCTGTTTATGGGCTGTAACAGGCAGAAACAGCAGTTAATGTATGGGTACAGGCACAGCGTTGATGTGAGCAGCAGGCTCCCTGTCCAGATGTAAAACATGACCCCAGGGCTCTCCAGCCCATGGTTAGCAGGTCCCTTGCCGTCCTCCAAGGGCTTCCCCTCCCAGTGGGTCAATTATGACCCACTTTAGAGCAAAACAATGAAAAGGTCTATACTCTTGCACCTTTTGCAGTGAAGTATTTAAATCTCTGAAGATGGTCTTCAATAAATTTTAAAACATTCAGTTAGAGGCTGTATGAGTTGGTCCTACAAGCCACAGTGTTTTAAGAATTGCCATTTGAGGAGATGACTTCTTCCTGACCCAAACAGAATTGTCTGTTGCCCAGGAAGGGTGCAGCTCAGAAAGCACTTGCTCCTCTTCATGTGCCTTTCTCAGTTTTGTCTCTGAAGAAGAGCCAGTACAGGCAGAGTCATGCTCTGCTACCTCTAAATGGCAATAATTTACCCTGAAA
This sequence comes from Luscinia megarhynchos, assembly GCA_034336665.1. Classification (NCBI taxonomy): domain Eukaryota; kingdom Metazoa; phylum Chordata; class Aves; order Passeriformes; family Muscicapidae; genus Luscinia; species Luscinia megarhynchos. The sequence goes on from JAPFBE010000003.1 coordinate 19,160,549, forward strand.
GAAATAGACAAAAAGATATTTTCTAGAGGTTGTTAGAAATTTGGGAGTCAGTGCTCCCACAGAATGAGTTTTAAGCAATTATAGAGGTGGTACATCTAAAGTTTTAAATATGTATCAGTGGGGTTCTTTATGCTGTCATGACATCTGGAAGCATGATTTTTGGTCTCCCACAGGCATAGATTCTTGCCAGCCTAGGAGCTGTCAGGGAGGTAAAAGGGAAAACAGGATTATTTCTTCTGTAAGGATATGGGTTTGACAATATCTGTTGAAATGTTTCATGCTCAAAGAACTGTCATGTTCCAAAATGAAAGCATTTTGCCCAAGGAGTTTCCAGGAATGATGATAGTGAGGTTTTGCAATTTGGGATTTTTTTGGTGCTTTTTTTCTTTTTTTTTTTTCCTTTTTTTTTTTTTTTTTTCCTGCAAGTGGGTTAACAAAATGTAGGTAAAAAAGGTTCAAGAAATAGCTAGAAATAGAAAGTACAGTTGCTTTATTGTAATATTCCTCTTTTACCCCTTTCTCTGATAGTGCTGAAAGACTGTAACATACAAGGAATACAACATTTTAGTTGTTTCCCAGCTAAATGAGAGAGTTGAATTGAGGACCTGGCTTTGTTTGTGGTCTGTGCCAAGTGCCTGTGATGCCCTTGTGCATGTGGCTGACAGACTAAAAGCTGCCTTCATGCTGCAGTGACAAATTCACCAGAATAACCTGGGGAGATGCACATGTGTTCCAGCAGCACCTGCCCCTGCAGTGACTGTGTGTGGAGACAAGCAGTTTGTTCTCTGGTGTATTTATTCAGTTGCTTTTTCATCAGCTGAGACTGCTTTAATTTCAACTTCAAAGTTATAAAAACCAGTATAAAGGAGGCAAGTTAGGAGAACACAGCTTGATTCAGGGGAATTGGACAGTTGAGATATTATGGAACTGTTTCATTGCTTTTGCCTGCCCTTCCTCCTTTCTTGTCTTCACATGGTGAGAAATTTGGAGAGATGGCACCATCCAGACCTCTATGGTATTTCAGTGTTGCTGTGATCCTGCTGCATTGGGTGGTTTTTCAAACCTGTTTCAAGTCCCTGTTTCTGTCAGTGTGTCCCTGCACTCTCTTCATTTCTCTGCCATTGTGCATAATGAACAGTGACCTTCATGCTAAGTCATGCTTCATTTTCGTGAAACTGAGTACACCAAAACAACAAAATGAAGCCATTTATTTTCACATTCAGGTTTCCTAGAACATGGTGTTTATGAGAGAAATAAGCACCTTCACAACACCAGGAGAGGGAGAATAAATTTTGCACACATTGAACAAGGAAGTGCTATTATGCATTATCTGTATTTTTACAAAACTTTTGTCTGCTGTCATAAAATTAATGTAATAGTGAATGGTTGAGAAAACAATCAGAAAGTATTCTATCAATAAATCAGTCTCTATTTATAGTTTCTAGGTTTGGCTAATAAACCTTTCACATTGTTTTAGTTTGTATGTCCTGTCACATTAATTTATTGCATATTACTTTCATGGTATCTAGTATCTATCTGAATCTGTATAGCTCATTTTATCTTCTTTTCTCTTTGTGCAAACCTATAGTTTCTGAACTCATATAAAATCAGTTGCTCTATATATGGCATCTTATGTGAGAATTTGCTCCTTATCACTGTGCAGTAGAAATCTTAGGACTTTAATTGATTCATAAATATTTCAAAGGTCTTTGCTCTCCTTATTATCTGCTTGGTTTACATAGATAAAATGCCTAGAATGAAACATTTGGCAGCTGTGAGTGTAGGGGCTCATTTATAAACCCTCCAGAGAGACTGACTTCCCATAGATGTAGAAATACCCTGGGGGCTCCTGCCAGCCGTCACTGCCATGAGCTCTCTGGCTGGGAACAGCTGCCATTAAAACTCCTGACACACAGTGACGTGAACACAGTGAAGAGGAAAGGAGGCTTTGGGCTGTCAGATAGTTTCCTCAGCCACAGAGGGAATCTGTTGCTGAGCAAGTGCTGCCCTGTGAGGTATGTGGAAGGGTTTCAATTTGTAGGAAAACTAACACTTTCTAGAGTGGTGCTTTATAAACTAAAATTGTAGCAGGGCAGTGTCTGCTGATAGGAGACAGGGCTTGGCAGCTGAGTGGGGAGCGTGTGGCACTGTGGGTGTGGAGGGGTCAGCAAATGCTTTAGTGACTGAATCCAGCCCAGTGTCCTGGGCATCTGTCTGTCTGTGGCTCCCAGACACACACAGACACACACACCTTTTACCACCTCACTTGTGGGGAGAATGGACATTGCTGGTGCCAGCACTGTTCTCCTAGGGGCTGTATAGATATGCCCACACCCATGTGCTCTTTTAATAGCTGTGATTTTGATTCTTGATTGGTTGTTCGCAGCATGCTGAGCTGTGGGCCCAAAAACTAAAACAGCAGAGCTTTGTTGTATTTTACATCTCTCTATAACTTATATATAACAAAATAACAGACTGTCGTGTGAGGAAAAGCACTAACAGAATATGTTCCTTCCTAACACTCACCCTTGGCTTGGTAGTCACTTGACTTGCTAGTTGCTGGTAGTCACTGATATTTCTGCTAGTCCTTGTCCCATCCTTGCCTGTGCAGGTCCATGCTGCTGGCACAGTCCTTGGCCAGGGGGCAGAGCAGCCCTGTCCTTCACAGGTCCCTGTTTGATGGCCTGGCTGGCACTTAGAGTGAGGACAGCCCAGCCCTGCAGGACAAACAGACTTGTGCTGCTCTTGCTTTGTGGTTTTTCCCTCTGGGCTTCTGCTTGTCAACCAAGACGTTGCAAAGTCTGTGGGAATGCAACTCATCTTCTGCCAGACTTCTCTGCTCCTGGAGAATGTGGCTTGTGCTGTCCCAAAGTGCTGCTGTAGGAGAACTAACAGACAGACAGGAAAAAGAGCATTAGCTGTGTTACCTTAGAAAACTGGACTTAAAATGGAAGAATATTTATCAAAGTCCCTTCTCCAGTGTGGAGTCTTCCCTAAATGCTGTTAATGCTTCAGGACCAGGAGCTCTGCTAAAATGAGAAGCATAGAAGTGTTTGGGGCTTCTTGTAACATCAGCAGTGGTAGGAATGCTAACAGACACATGAACAGCAGGCAAGGTTGGCTCTCTGAATGATCATTTTAAAGTCAAACCTATAATTAGAGGTATTAGAGTTTAAAAATTGATGTGATCTTGTTGAACTAAAACATTTCAAATAGTTTCTTTAGGAGGAAAGACCTAGCAGCACACATTGACTGACACAGTCTGTGTCACTGCTGCATACAGACCCGGGTTTCTTGTGAAGCTTTGTTACAGAATAACCCTGCCAGTTTCTTTGGAAATCCTAAAAAATAATAGCACCATTGTCTTTGCAAGTCTACTGTTTTGATGAAAGTCTACATAGAAAGATTTTTCTTCCTATTACTTTTAAATTTTTGGCATAACCTCTGAAGGGAACTTAAAGTAACCATATTTGCCTTATTTAGGGAGGGAGAAGAGGTGAAAGAAAGCTCTGGGTCCTGAATAGTATGCGTTGCCATGTCAACAATTTAGGATTTTTATGCTTGAAAATGAGGCATCCTGATGTTATTCTAAAGATAGTGTTTTCAGCATGCCCAGTGGTAGGGCAAACATATGTATTATATGACTTCAGCAAAATATTTTGCTGCTTCTTTGTGCTGAAAGAAAATGAGATGGTTTGGAACTGCTGCCTAAAAATTGTCAAGTGCTGAAGTTCTGAATGTAATTCTGTGGTTTTGCTCACACAGCTTATTTTTAGATTAGCCTGTCTTCTCCTTACTGGGGAAATAAATCAGAAATCATTTACAAACTGCAGATAAAGAATTGCCAAACGTCAGGCTGGATACCCTTAGCACAGGCTGGTGGACTAATTCTCTTGAAAATATTTGATACCTTCCTGATTTTTGCTGAGCAGTGGAGAGTCTTGCTTTGCCTGCAAATGCATTCATCTTGCAATGTTGGAGTCAGTGTCAGATTTTTCCCTTGCCTTTTCAATGATTTCTTGATTTTTTTTCCCCCTCTTTTCAGGGCTCATACTTTCTAGATTCCATGCAGGTGCTTCTCTGAGTTTTTTTCAGGTGAAGACGTTCATAAACTCAGCCATTCCTACACATTCAGATATGGAGCTTTGCAGTGCAGGTGTCCCTTCAGCTGGCTGCATCAGCCTTGTATTTATTGGTGGTGGTGGTCTTCCCACTGCTCCTCCTGTGACCTTGCCCACACATTCACTCTTTGCCAGGACCTCTGCTGCTGGAAAAGGTCTTTCCATGGTGGTGATGCCATACCCTCTCATCCACTCCCATTGCCATCTATTGTAAAGTCACAGGGACTCTTGCCCTGTTTCTTGCATGTCTTGAGCTTATACTCAGTGGGGGATGTACACATGTGATGAGTGCAGTTGTCATCCAAAATGAAAAAATAGCTTGTTTGGACTTGCAGAAAACATCTTGAAAGATAAGGACAAATAGAAACTACCAATGGTAGTTTCAAGCTATTTTTAGGTTGTTTTGCTCTGCGAGTCTCACACAACCACACAGTCCTCCATGAATAACTTTGTGCAAGAGTTGGGAGACAGGGAAAAGCTCTGCCCAGTTTTGTAGAGATCAGGCTCAGGTAGAAGAGTGGCATGGATGAGCATTGCCATGAGGGCAGCTCCTGGGGCAGCTTAGCAGGCAGCTGCCATTCCTCATGGACCTCTTTGCTCCACATCAAGGTTTTGAGGTCCTAAGTCACACTTTGGAGTGTTTTGGTTTTGGTTTGGTTTTCGGGTGTCTACTGAGAGAGACATCCCAAATGTATTCTGTCTTCCTGGAAGTGTCTCTGGGTTTGTGTCCCTGCCAGAAGTGCAAGGCATGTGAGAGATGTGAGGGATATGAGTGACGTGAGGGATGTGAGGGATGTGAGGGATGTGAGGGGTAGGAGAGCCTCAGCCCACCTGGGGGTGCACAAGGAGTTCCCACCAGGCAGACACTGCTTTTAGCAGCTGGGAGTTTATCAGAGACAGGACATGACAGTTGTCTCTGCTTGGTCACATCTCTTCCTGGATCCTGTTTTCAAACTGGAAGGAGTCATTAAATGATCAGTTTAATCTCAAAATTAAGTTATAATTATAGAATGAAAAAGCATTTCCCCTCACTTCCCCATCTTCCTCCCCCTCCACTGATGGTCCTTGTTAGAGGGATGTCATTTTCCCGTAAGCCAAGGGACATTGAGGACAATCTCAGAGTGGATCCAGTTACTAAGCAGGCATTTGCCATGGCTGGCTTTTGCATGCTTTGCGAGTTTTACTGAATATATTTAGTAAGTGCAATTGTTTCTGGTAGTGCTTTTTTGTTGGGAGTGCCTGTAAGAGTAGCTGTGCTGTTTTTAACATCCTAATGTCTCCAACTCGCACTGGCAGCCATGAAAATCGATAGTGCTGGATGTGAGCCTGGGGTGTTCCTGGTTTGTCAGCATGCCCAGAAACGCATACATTCCTTTGGGGTCAAGTCCTCACAACTATTTAAGTGACTCCTGGATGATAAATAACAAGCATTTATTTCAGGCTAAATGAGAAGATTAATTTCAAGGGGTTTGGTGGATTTTTTTGCCTTTCAAGTATTTTTGCTGTTTATGCAAATAATGTTTTAAAAGTAAAAAATTGCTTTGAGAAAGGACACCAGAAAATTTTGAAAATTTTTGAGCGCATCAGTTGTTTTGGAAGTGCTTGTGCATTGATAAAAGTGTTTCAGTGATACAAAAATGGACCGGCAAAAGATTGTGATGCTCTGACTGCATGTGTGACATGCACTGGAAAGTCTTGAGGGAGCACTTTCATCTTGTACCCAAATCTGGCCCAAATGGCTTGGAAGTCCAGCCTCACAGACCCCTGGGTGAGTAGCTGCTGTCTCAGGGGGTGACAGTCACAGGGTGTCAGAGGGGTAGGTAGGTAACCTGAACCTAAAAACATTAATGAATCCCACAGCAGCAGCTGAAGAACAAGGTGGTCAAGATTTTTTCACTCCTGAAGTTGCACCCAGTGTTCCTGGCACAGAGACCTCAGCTAAAAAAGGGTTTTTGGTTGGAACAGAACTGCTTCAGGCTTCCTGCAAGGACATGCCCTCAGGAAGAGTGAGACTTCTGCTACCTGTGACTTTGATGAGCAGCAGGGATACCAGAACTAGAGCCAGATTTTGCCTTTTTGAGAATAGAGTATTAGGTCTTGCCTCATGCTGCTCTGTACCTCGTCAAGGGAATATCAATTAAGTGACTACAATAAAAGATGCATCTATTTGATGCAAAGGAGGTTTACTAAGGGAAATGTCAAATTGTGGCTCCAGGAAATGATGGCAAGAATTGCAGGAAATATTCCGCATGTTGAAAAAGACAGCAGCATCATCCTCTCCCTAGAATCACAGCATAGCCTGCCCCTCTTGCCCTCCCTCACCACCCAGGGAAGACATAACACCAGAGGAAGCAAACACCAGTGTGGCCAATCAGTGCTGCAGCCTGGAAATATCGACATGGAGGAATGGTAGATTTAATCTATATCTGACCACTTCGTTTATTTGAAATTTTTCGCGTTCCTCATATACTTCCTTTGCTGTATTAAAGTTTTGGAAAAGGTAATTTTGGATGTTATTGGAGAAAAGATTTTAATCTGACACAGGTCAGGACAGAGTAAATTAAATTTCTGTTTGAAACTGGCTGTTAGGACTGTTTCATGTTAGCTTCAATTTATCTGTTGTGACTTACTGTTAGAAAATACTTTGTAGGATGACCTTCTTAAAAAATTCAAGTATTTCATTGGCTTTTTGTTAATGTTGACATGCAAGGCTTTAGCACCAAAGTCCATTTATCATTCTACTTTGCAAGTTTGATTTCTTAATAGAAAGTTGTCATTGAACTATGCATCATTGAGACTTGTGCACAAATCACACTTAAAACTGTAGTAACAGTTGATCCCTGTAGTATCCATGGCTGGTCAGTACAGGCTGGTCAGTGCCTGGCACAGGGTAGATGTGGGAAACTCCATTACAGTTAGGTATCCATAAAACTTAACTTGGATTTTAATCATTGACAGCAGCATCAGCTTCCAGTTTAAGGACTCAGAAGCTCACTCACAGCAGAACTGCAATAAGTACTGCTTTCCAGATGAGGCAGGAGCAGCAGCAGTCCTAATTCCTGCACGACCCCTGTCCTTCAGGATGTCACTGGAGTTCACTTTTTTTGCCTCCATTTTACTGAACAGCTCCATAATGGCGCTTCTGTGTAAACTTTAACTCAAAAGGTACTTCCCTACCAGCTGCTGTTTGCTGAAAGGGTGCAGGTTTAGACCTGTCACAGGGAGAATTCAATTTTTAAAATACCATTTCTAGCTTGGTAAAGAAAAATGTGTATTCATCTTCTGAGAATCCAAATTTATTTCTTAGGAGACCTTGGCACTGAGTTGGCCATTTTGTTTGGAGCCAGTTGAGGTGACCTTGGCTGTCCCACCTGTTGTGAGTCCAGCAGAGGGCTCATGTCACTCCACCTGGTCCCCCAGAACTCTTGTTTGCCCTAAAGTGCATTTCAAGTGGAACTAGATGACTATACTTAGGCCCCAGGGTGCCTCCCAAAATATATTCACACACCCTGATCAGCTGAATGTTTTAGTGCCTCTGATTGTTCTGAGATCACCCTGTTACTAGAGAGGAAGAAGATTAAAATAGGATTATTCTAGAAAATCTGGTTTCTTCTGATTACAGAAGCATGCTAACTGTACAGAAAAGCAGAATTTGGTTCTGAATAATATTTGGCTGTAAAGCTCATTAGCTGTTGCTGTGATGCTCAGTGGTGTAGATCTAGGACTGCCTCATCCCATCTCAGAGAGCTTTCTGAAACCATCATGTCTGTTCTTTCAGTACAGGTGGAGATCCCAGCTGCTCTCCAGAGACACTGTACTCGCATCTTGATCAAGATGAAAGCTGCTCTCCTGCTTCTTATCACTCTGTTTTTCCTGTCCCTTTCCTGTGCTGCTCCCCCTGGATACACTTCATCAGCTGCTCTGTGTTGCTTGGAGTGACATCCAAAGCCACAAGATAAGGACAGCTTCTAGGGTTTTGGTCTAAAGTGAAGATGGCAGAAAAGAGAACACTTAAATAAAACTGCCTCTTTTGTGAGGCAATGAGTGATGAAGATTTTACTATTTTGTATCATTCTAAAGCTGTACATTAAGCACCAAGACATCACCTCTAAGCTCCATGCAGCCAGGAAGTTGTACCCTACTATACAGAGCTTAACCTTGGCATTTGTTTCCTGTAGATTAGCAGAACTCTTGAGCCATTTGGTCCAGAGTTCCACTGCTGCTGCTCCACGGATGCTTGGTCCAGTGGGCTTTGCTTATGGCACTGTGTGGAGAGGCTTTTTTCAGCACCCAAGAGCAAACTGAAGGGTTTTAATATTGGAGATTTTTAGGCTTGAATTCTACAAAGTCTGATGCCGTGATTTCTGTGTGAAAAAATTCTTTGAAATTCTTGTATTGAGGTTATTGATACCTGTGCGTGCAAGGGTGGTGAGGGATTTTGCAGGTTGAGGGCTTCCCCAAAGCAAGCATCCACATCCAGGAGTACCCATGCAACAGCTGTGTGTGATGGAGCCATGGAGTGGGGACACCTCTCAGAGCTGTGGGGTGGCACTCAAAGCACACTGCCAGCTGCTTTGGCACAGCGTGGGGGGACAGACCCTCGGCTGCCCCAGGAGGTGCATGGCTGGTTCTGTGGGGTGGATGAGACAGCTGGACCTGTCCCCTTGGCGTGGTAAACCCTGCTGCCCAACTCCAGCCTGGCTCCCAGCAGCATCCTCCTGCCAGACACGGGGATTTTAGCTGCAAAGACATTTTTTTGTCCCTTAAGAGGAGCGCCTGGTAGAAGGGTGGATCAAAGGACCTCAGTAGCTGCAGATGAATTACCACACACCTCGTTAATCAGCTAATAAAATGCAATGAATATGCTGCACTTCTTGGAAAGCCAAGTGAGAGGCCTCACAGTCCCTTACACTGAATTTCCCATGTTGTCCTCATTTAACCTTTCAGTGCAGTGGCTTTCCTTTTTTTCTTACATTATTTATAGAGTGAATATTAGCAGAATCCTTTCTCCTTCAGCAGCTGGTAGTATCTTCAGAAACAACAATCAAGTGCAAATGAAAAAACAGAGACCCATATATTTTCTTAGTATATTTTACAAACCTATTTGTAATGGCTAGAGAAGAAAACACAGTTAATGAGGAAGCAGGGAGTAGAAGCTGCGTTCTTTTATCTGAATATTTGTTTTGGCAGTGATCTGGAGTTCTCTGAAGCACTGGCTTAATTGTCTCTTAAGTTTGCCAACTGTAATTTTCCCTTCTATTATTAGAAATAAGGGCATTTTTTGGTTTTCTCAAAGAGATTTATTTTCATAGCAGATGCATTATGTGCATCCTGCTAATGTAAAAATATAACTTTTTGTTAATATCTTGCATGAAGTTTATTTTATGGGCCCGAGCTCTGAGATTTAACTCTAATGTACCCTTGAGTCAGATGGTGTGTGAGGGGCTGCTGGCTGCCAGCTGGTGCACTTACACACAGCCCCATGAGTGTGCAGGGCTTTAAGGGGAGGAAGCATAGTCAGAACCTTCTGACCTTCTCAGCATGAGCATTTTCCTCTGGTGAAGCACTAAACTATGTCTCCTACAGGGGTAACCTCTGTATCCAATAATAAGTTCCTGGCTCAAAGTGTGCAAGTGCTTGGGCTTGATTTCATAGCATCCCCATGCACTTTGCTGTTGTTCATTAGACTTTTAAATGTGAAATCTAAAAGCAAGGAAGAACAACATTTATTTCACTTTTTATATGGAACCAATAGCATTTTTCTTAATGCATTTTCTCTGAAGTAGCTGACAGAGAACTTCTTCTGTAATGTAATACTCACATTATTCTTGGTATTAAAATGACAACCAATTAACACTAAATTACTGCCTGAGCAGTGATAAAATTATGAGAAAAGTATGAGATGGTTGCCTTTACAAAAAGATTTCCTCTGATTAGTAACTGCTGCTTACATTTCATGTAGAATGTGGAATGAGAAATCTGCAATGCCTGCCAGAGGGGACAACTTTGCTGTACAGTTTGGCCTCAGGGGAAGCTGAAGGAGCCATTATAACTGGCAGACTTGCAAAGTATTTATGTTTGTGTACAAATATTCAAACTAATAAAGTAACATCCATGTGTGCTTTATCCATCCTGTTTTGAGGCCCTTCAAAGGAGGTTTCCTCTGTCCCTCAACACCTGCAGTACTTTTGATTGCCATGCTTCAGTTTATGCAAGGGCTGTTTCTTATAAATGTTCCTTATCCGTCCAAAAGGAAACCACTCAATTTTGTAATGGAATACAGAACCCAGTCTTTAAAAAACATATTTCAATTTATACTGTTTGTTTTTTCTGGCAATTCCCTATGACCATTGTGCTTTAATAATTTCAACGTGTTCCCCTTTCTTTTTCCTTCCAACTTTTCCTATACTGTTAAAAGCAAAAATTAAACCTTAGTAGGTTTTTTTCCCCTCATAGAAGTATTTGCAAGACTGAAGTGAGAGTGACTGCTATCTTATTGCAACACCAGCATTCTCCTTAAAAAGAGGGTAGGAATAAAATTATAATTTAGCAGGTTTTTGTCAGAAGCTGGTTGGTATAAGTTTGAAACAGCTCTTTGTAATGAGATTTCCATGTTTATAGTCATCTTGCTAATTGACAATGTTCTTAGGCACTCTGTAATTGTATGTCTTGTAACATTAAATGCTCTTTCTTAATAGCAAAGGACAAGTTTTGTTAAACTCCAGTGAAATTTGGTAGTGTATAATAGTAATGTGGTGAGGGAAGGGAAATGAATTACAAGACCATTACAGCTGTAAAATATTGCATTTGCAATCTAAAAAAGCAATTAAAACTTAATGAAATTATGACTTTGGGAGCACTGCAATAGATACATTGGGTGTCAGTTGCATAATCACATTACTGCTGCTTTACAGTGCACTGTATTTTAGTAAAGAAGCTGTTTGTAATAGTGTGTGCTCATGTTCCTTGCCCATGGCAAGTACTAAGTAATCCAATTTAGCTTAGATTGCAGTGAAAGTATGAGAATTTAAGTTGTATTACTTGTGTTTATCTAAGTCTAAGCACATGTAAGAAGAGGTAATGGCACACCAGCTGGCACACAGGAACTTGTTGACTCCAGGGAAGAACCACATGCTCAAGCCTTAAATTTTGTTTAGGAAGGAAATTTCCAACAAAAAGCATTCAAAAACATCAACAAGGTTAATGTCTTGATCATTTTACTTCATCTTAGAAAGGAGTGGAACATCTTACATTTAAACTGAAAGCAGGGTTTATGGGCATTTTTTTACAGGGGATCCACATAAACCATGAAAAATGTACTATTGAGCTGAACATTATTTTTGAAAATAGATTTCCCCAAAATAGAATGTGATTTCTCTCTGCAGCTATTTATAAGTTTGGGAAGATTGGCTGAATAGGTCTGGACAAGAAAATGCTGTAATTCTTCTTGATTAGGAAGTGATAAGGAAGAATGGGTTCAAGACCAAAAGGACTTGAAGCCATATCAGTCATCTCTTAAGAAAGTAATATGATCTACAAAATAAATTACATTTGAGAGTATGTTACTCTTTATATTTCCTTTCAATCCTGTTCCTTTAAAAACAAAATAAAATAAAAGACCTACATATTTGGTGAGGGTGCCAGCACTCTCGTAGTTAGGGCACATGCTCAGATTCAGACCTGGCCAAGGTGGTTCTCCATGTACTTATTATGTACTCAGCTGTAATTACCAACAGCTGAGCCCCTTGCCACCACCACTGCTGTCCTCCCTTCCCTATGGTGTTAGAAAAGACACCCAGGGAATAGGCATGTCAGTCCAAATTTAAATATTTCCTTTCACTTGCAGTAAAACCATGGGCTGCTTTTCTTGTTTAACTTCAATGAGAGAAGTTTGACCTTTTTTGCCTAAATTTTATTTTTTTCGTGCTGAATCTGTAAAATAATGAAATACAAGCAGGTTCTCAAACAGTTGTAATTTTGCCACCAAAACAGTATCCCCAAATGGGTCCACTTCTCTGTGCCTTTGACCCAAGCAAGGTCATCTCTCATGTGAAACGTGTGGTGATCTTGCCATTCTGGTGTGGATCCACTTGCTGCTTATCTGGAAGTGTAACTACCAAAGCTGCAAAAGACGTTGCAAATCTGGTATTGCAACAGGCTTTGGAAACTAATCACCAAAGTAAATTCCAGAGAGTTGGAGCAATAGAGGGAAGTGTTGATGGCAATACTGACAAGTCTATTCTGTATCCATTTAAAACCTTTCTCCGCAGCACCCCCATGGTTACTCTGGCTAGTAAGAGAATGTGTAAGTGGTTGGAGAGAAGAGCTCTGATACACCTTGGCTTTTAACTTACCTGAAAAAGAAGTATAATGCCTATAACATACATGCCTATAACCCTGTTTAAACCAGGGCTTTCCAGCTGCCAGAAATTTGAAATGTGCTTCCTGTAGCATTTCTGTCCTTTAACTGGTATGAAAGGTTGAAAATTCAAAATTTCAAGACAAAAATTGGTTTTAGCTTTGGGGTCTTTTTAGATAGAATCAAAACATTTTTATACAGACAAATCACCACATTTTTAGCTTTCACTTAATTACTGTATAGTTTTGGAACATTTTTGGTTTTCACATAATTTCTATTAGGCAAATTTTCCAGTGAAAATATATCTGTTAATAGGAACATGCTCCCTGTACCTGTAGCCTAGAAACAGTGTAGATGAATATTACAAACCTATTAGAATTCAAAACCTGATGAAATTTTTTTTCAAATAATTTATTTTTGCAGAACTAAGTTTTCTGAGTATGAATTCCAGAAGTATAAAATAGTTTTCATTGTTCAGTGTTGGTGTATGGCACTAAAAGAATGCATGACATTTTAAAGAGAACAACAGGTTCCTTTTAAAAATAGTATTTAATTCAGGAATAATGCTACCCAGTGAAAGATCATGAGTGGCAAAGCATGTGTGAATGCTCACTTGAATTTATAGACTGTATATTTTACCCTTCTTCCTAATAAAATTGGAAATGGACTGAGAAGAGATATTGCTTGTATTTTATATGTTCTATACTCTGAGATTACAAACCACTGTAGAAAATACTGTGTTTTAGTTTTTTTTAAAGAATACCCCACTAAATGAGGGGATATTTATAGCACAAGGCAACGTGTAGTAACCCAAATCCATGCCTCTCCTCAGTGTCAAACAGAGCTTTCTGAATAGCAAAGAGGACTTTAAAAAAAGCTCTTGGAGAAAGCCAGCCTCCTGCTTTCTTTTTAATTTCCCTATTCTGTGAGGGAGGCAAAGTCCTGCACAGTTAGTTCTGGGAAACAAAGGAGAAATCTGTAAGTATCTGTCAAAACGAAAACATTTTGGGAAAAAATTGAAGTATGTGTTTTAAAATACTGTTCTCTTTAGAAGCATCACCTTTTTTCCTGGTCTCCATGGTATCTTGACTGTCTTTTACTGGAGAAAAAAGTGATTCTGCTGCTTACATGGTGTCATAGACCAGGAAGAGTGTTTTGTGTGGTGAAAGGGAAAAGGTCACCATTCCCAGCCATCCTTATGCTCTGAGATGCCTCCCAGGGAAGGGAGCATCCTGACTGGGACCCTCATTGTTACCAATAATCTGCTGCCAAATGGTCCAGGCCACTGGCAAAAGTCCTTGAGAAAATGAAGGTATTTTTAAAGATGAAAAGGATAATTTTAAAAAAAAGATAGTTTTCCTGATATTTTCCTCTTACAAAACCTGTGCTTTTTGGGTTAATTCAAGTTGGTTTTTGAAATTTTTGGTTTGGATTGTCTGTTTTTTTCCTGTGTGGTGTGAATACAACTTTGAGAGACCACACCCCAGTCCCAGCAGAGAGGCCAGATTCTAGCTTTCCCTCAGACCTGGCTGCCAGATTCCATGTGTGGTTTTTTTCCCTGTCTCTGCAGACTAGGTATAGCAATGACAGCAGGACCAGCTCTGGTTAGTTTGAGGCAGATAATGTTGGCAGGGGTCACAGAGGTGCAGTGTGCTCCATCCCGAGTGCCTGGCAGCTGAGGGACAGCAAATTGCTCCATTAATAGTAGAATCCCTACAAAAATCCCTTGGAGAGCATCAGTGACCATTCCCAGTGTGATCCTAGAAAGCAAGGCAGTGACAAGTTTAAGTGGGATGAAGAACAGAGGCACAGCTCAGTTTTTACTGGGAGAGAAAACTGTGCTTTTGGGAAAGGTCTCTCTTTCCCTTTTCTTTGTGTTTTTTACATGCATATTTTGTGGCTTGACTCCTGTGAAAGCCCAATGGTAAGAGCTCATGTGGATTTAAAGAGGTACCAGCCTTTGAGATGGCAGTAAGCTTGTGTGACAGAGAAGGGGAGGAGCAGTGGACCATGGAGGGGATGGAGAATCTGCCAGTATATGCTTGGGACCCAAAGGAAAAAGCACAGGGAACAACTCTGGCAGAAGCTGCTGCAGCTGTGGTGTCCTGCCCTCTACACCAACCCTCCAGCTGGAAGTGGCACTGACCACAAAATGCATCTCTGCCTGGTGAATGCTGGACCTCTCTTCAGGATTTCCTGTGCACAAGGCACTGCCTCTGCTGCTGTCCCAGATGCAGACACAGCTTTTGCTGCTGGCAGCAGTGGAGATGCTGTCCCACACTGTCCCTGTGGACACTGCTCTGCTGCAGCATCACAGGCTGCCAGCACAGCCTTGATGCCCTGCAAGTGCCCCTGCCCCCAGGCTGGGGCTTGGAGCAGTTACCTGACCCTTGCTGAGTGTTTAAAGCAGTTGAAAATAAACATGCTGGAAAAAATAAATTCACTTACAAAAGATCTCAATTAGGAGAACATTCCCATCTCTCTTTGCTTTCCTGTTTGAGTACTGATAGGTTATCTGTTGGGTGGAGGGTGGAAAAAGAAGAGCAAGAGTGAGGAGTGAACAAAGCAGATGATTCCCTGAGTTCAAGACTCAGAAGAAATCTAAGCTGTTCACACAAACTTTTTCTTACATTGTGTTTCCTCCCAGAAAATAACGTGATTGTATAAAAAAGGTGTCATCAACAAGAGCTATGTTTTGTTAGAGGGACATGGAGCAGAGCAAGGTAAATTACTTGCAACTGTCCCTGTTATAATTGCAGTCCAGCTCTAACAATTTGCTACAATTACACACAAGTTAAATGGCTTGTTTATGCATATGTCACAGTCTTAATAATATCATACTTCATCTTATGCCATATATACTTCCCTTCCTTTGTGGCTACTGCAGTAACTCTTGTATAGGAAAATAAAGTCATTTTACTTTGTAATGTTCTGCACATTAAACAGAAGAAATTAGTGTGAAGGCTCAGAACTTGTTTAGCATTAAGCTTCCACCTTTTTCCTCTTCACAAGCACTTGGCACCCAAGGTGAATCACTGGTTTTTATTTTATTACATTTATGATTTTTTTCTTATCTCCCATCTTTGGGTCTCATCAACACTGATGGTGAACAGGAGAATAAACTGGATTACCATACTAGACCTTATAAAGTTAAAATTGACTGTTTCCATCTCTCTGAAGCAGACAATCAATTAAAATATTCCTCATGTTACTGCATTTTAATAACAAGAAGGAGGAGCTTGATTTTAGCTGTCATGTATTGCTGAATGCTTTGTTTCTGCTACTTGCAACCATGGGTGGCCCTTCTGTTTAATTTTATAACAACTGTAAAATGCTGTTATTGGTGCAGTGGGTTTCCTTCCCCAAAATGGAGCTAGTTTTGGAAGCATAAAGATAATGCCTTTGGGATTCTATTTTCATTAGAATGCTGAATAGTCCTAGATTTACATCTCTTTACAGATAACAATTATCTCTTTCTAATGACCCTTTTGTATTAAAGAAAAATTATGGAAATCTTTCAGTACTGTTGAAATGGTTCTAACCTTCCTTAATTTGTAGGAATACAGAAGAAATCAGTGAAGGGTGAGGGAAAATAAATAAGGCTCCATATAAACTTTGCTGGCTAAGGAAATGCATAAAAAAGTTTTCACCACCTGGATACAGAAAGGACCAGAGAACATTCATTCTAAGTAATAGGAGTGTAGCACACCAATAATAGTAATTTTTAGATCCTCAAAAGGAGCACAATGACAAAAAGGCTTGCTTGGAAGTGATAGCTATTTAGGATCTGCCATGTGAAAATTGTGTTTTTTCATTAGAGAGCTGAATGAATTGCAGCTCATAGTGCAAACAGAACAGCAATCTGTGGCTGACAGAATGGGTATGCCTTCTCACTTGGTATTTGTTTAATATTGCTCAGGTTTTATTTATTTTATTAAGCTGTTGGGGGGAGGGAGAGATTTGTTTCCTTTGATATTAGAAGTTTTACTCTCTGGTGCTGCCATCCTGAAGGAGACAGTCTCCACTAAGGACAGGCACCATAGAGGAACCATAGTTCCTCCCTGAAATCCTAAGACTTTTTTCAGGAGTCCTGAGTATTTAAGAACAGACTTTATCAATCAGCTTAAAACCAAATATCACTTAGTAGATAGGACAAGCTTTCAGGAGAGGTGAGCTAGAACAGAAAGGTTACTGCTGCTCAGTGAGATTGACAGCAACCCCTTTGGGCATGCAGCTGGAGAACAGGATGGCAATCAGGAAAATATTTAATGGAAATGTTTGCAAGAAAGCAGCATGTCATATTTTGAAGTTTAATTAATCCTGTGCTTTGAACATTTTTAATCAATTCTGCAGAGGATATGCTAAAAATCACTGTCACCAACAACCCAATTTCATGCTTTGCATCCTCATGATTTCACCCTGTAGTGGTGTGCAGCTTTCTTCCCCATAAGAGCATCATTTTTTGTTCCCAGTGGCATTTAAGATCACTCTCTCTCCAGAAGTGCATGTTAATAATGTTCTTTAATTCTAAGTATAACTGCAAAGCCACCTCACCAGATCAAATAGTGTCTGGTGTCTTGTAGTAATTATGTTGAGATGGACTGGCATCACTACCATTCCTTTATTAAAAGCTTTACATGCCTTCTTTCAGTGTACTTTCTGAAAAGCTCTAACTCCTTCCCTCATAGGCAGCTTCACACAGCACTGACTCCTCTTTCTCTCTGCAAGCTTTCCTTCTTCATGACTGGCTAAACCCAAGCTGAACCTCACACAGCATCTTCTTACCTTCTCTGTCCCTTAGCACAACTACATGTCTCTTACCTGCTCACAGCACAGCCAGCAGCCTCCATCCCAAACTGCAGCAGATTCCAGGTCCCAAGCTCCAACTACACCTGTAACTAGTAGCCAGCTAGCCCACACTTTTATAACCCCCATCCTCACTGGGCAGGCAAGGCTGTTCCCACTCCTCAGCAATCAGTACAGCTGGAATTCATTGGGAAAGATTGCCTTCTGCACTATGCTTATAACCTATCTTGCCACAAACTCTCCCATTTTTTATTTAAGTGAAATGACATTATAGCACATTCACATATAACACCTCACAGTAACAGTTATAGAGTTGTTTACAATGAGAACATATTCACATTTCACTTCAGACCAACACAGTTGTTTGGGCAACACATCACAACAAGGACATATACTTCAAATCCTAGTTCTCAAATATCACAGGTAGTCTGCTTAGCTTTGCATTGATTGTTTTTTCAGCTAGTTCTTATATAAGAGATAACTGTTTGTATGCTGTAGATTGATTAGATATTTACCCTACCTCAGAGCCAAGAGTCCTATCACTGCTATTTCTCCTCACATATAACCAATTTATTCCAATTTCTTTACTCAAAGTGAAAGTTTGTAGTAGCATCCAATTCATTCCAATCAATTCTTCATTCTTTTTTCATTGATTAATTTTTTCTTTGCTTTGGTTTAATTTGGCTTTTTTATCAGTATAGAACATCAACCTAAGGATTCTCTCTTAGCTCTGAAATGCATGTATGAATTAAGCTTTATATATTCCCCAGACTCACACAGTACAGACTATTAAAGTTCAAGAATCAGAAAGCTGCAGTCCATAAGTACAGTATATATGTTTTAACATTTCAACATCAAATAGACACATTGCAATGAACCACAGAACTAGTGTTTCCAGTTTTTCCCTGTATCTTGCTGCTTTAATTACTTCACTTGTTCTCTCTTCAACTTAATTGCTTTCATAAAGTTATTTTGACTAACTGCTGTGTAAGAGTTTTGGCTTGGCACTTAATTCAGCTTTTTGGGGACACATGATTCTTCTTCCACCTCTTCTTTACCTTCTTTTAAAGTCTCATAGAGCAATCTGCAGGTGGTAGCCAAATCTTCAGCTGCCTTATCCTCTTTTAATGGGCTTTCCTCAACTTCTTTCCACGCTCTTAACACTAAAGGCAGTATTTGCATATATAGATAGAATAGTTTGTTCCCAGTGGCTCACCTGGAGAACCATCCCTCCAGGTGTCAAAATAAGTTTGGTCCAGACCTGGCAGCTTCCCTGGGCTCCATCTCCAGCTGTACCTCACCCTACAACCCAAATGCTGATCACATCAGGGTCATCGTTATGCAGCAGCTACGTTGAGATGGGGTGGACTGGCATCACCAGCAGTCCTTTATTAAAAACTTTTCGTTCCTTCTCTCAGTGAACTTTTCGGTCAACTCTGACTGCTTCCCTCCATAGGCAGCTCCACACAGCACTAACTCCTTCCCTCCTCTCTGCATGACAGGCTAAACCCCAACTTGTCCCTTTCCCAGCCACCTAACCCTGTCTGTCCCTTGCATGACCACGTCCCTTACCTGCTCACAGCACAGCCAGCAGACTCTCAAGCTGGAGTAGCTAGCCCACTCTCTTATAACACCCAAACTCATTGGGCAGGCAAGGCTGTTTTGCACTCCTCAGTAATCAGTATGAATCAGCTGTAATTCATTGGGAAAGATTGCCTTCTGTCTGCACTGTCCTTTCATCCAATCTTCCCACAGTGTCTGCCTGTACTGCTGGGGCAGGGCAGGGCAGGGCCAAAGGTTGGCTGTGTCCAGAATGACATACGAACCCATGCTGGGTTCAGCCCTCCTGACTCTAGCCTGCCTTGCCATAAGGAAGGTGAAAAGAAAGACAGCAGAGAGAGGGTTGCTTGGAAAGGCTCAAAGTGCATCATGTACTACTGATTTCTCAGGCTGTTGGAAAGGTCTGCCTGCCAGCGTGGCACAGGTGGCAGAGCTGGTGTAGGTCAGTACCTATTAATGGATTATTTCCTTTGCCACTCTTAGCAGCCAGGACTCCTCTATGATGGCTTCAGGTGCTTCCCCAGAGCAGCTCAAGGGATGAGAATGGGGAAAAATTATCTGCTTTCCAAAATTCAGTATCACAAGTGTAAAGTGTTTTGTTTCTTGCATGTTGTACTTTGAGGTTCAACTCCATTTCACAGATAGTTCTTAGTTTTAATTTCATTAGATGACATACTCTTTAATCATCTCTCTGTCTGGTCCCCTCCCTTTCATGTAAAAAATTCCTAAAAATCATCAAAATGCTGTTTTTGGGTTCTTCTACGTTAATCATGGTTTTGGTCAAAGACAATAATAAGTAGTCATTTGATTGAACTGAATTTCTTGCCAAAGTTACAAGAATGATTGTGCTAATTTTTTAATGTCAAATACACAGCTTGAATTTAGAAACTAGCAAGAATATGATGCAAAATCTCTGATACTCCCATGGAGATGCTGATGTTGCTTATTCTGCTTTCCTTTTTCTTACACATCATGTGACAAACCCTGTTTATTCTGAACTTCAGATCCTTTCTAGACTCCAACAGAAGCTTAAAGACATTGATTTGTTTGGCTTCTCAGGCCCTTTTTAGAAAAAACAAATATTTTTGACCCAGGCAATAAGCCTAACACTTTGCTTTAAAACATTGTATTCAGAATTGGATAACAGGGTAATTCTAAGACCTTCTGTAGGGTGAGGGTGATACCAGCTTTTTTTAAAATAGTATCAGCTAACATTCTGCCATAGCTACTTATAATTGTAAGAACTTGCCTTGTGCTTGTTTTAAATTTTGAACAGTTCTCATTGCTGTCCAGAGAGCTGGGGATGCATTACAGGTTTCTGCATCAGAATAGGTACTGGCATTTCACAGCTGAACTGAGCTGCCTTGTACTGAGTTGTAGCAGTGTTGAAGAAGAAGGCAGGCTGCAGAGCTTGTCTCTGTGCCAGTTTTTTTGTTTACTTTTTATTATGATTAAATGCCTGTAAAAATAAGCCTGTGATTGAATCCAGTCCTTAATTTGAAAGGGTTGAAATGAAATTGGGAGTAGGAAATGTCATGCCTGAATCCCTTAATCACTGAAAATCAAAACTTTTGATGGTATCCCTAGATGAACCTTTTCTCCTCAGTGTGGGCCTGTGTCTTTAAGATAAGGCTATAGGGATATCTTTTCAGAGTAGCCTGCTTGGAAGAGGGCAAAGCGTTCTGCCACATGGGGGAGGACAGCCAATACTTGTGAATAAAGTGCTAATTTTAGCATGGTCAAGCCAAACCAGTGCTGCTGTGATGCCATGGGCTGGTGTTTGGATGCTCTGATTCCAGCTGGATGTGCTGGCTTTGTTGTGGGAGCAACCACACCAAGCTGTCCCTCTGAAAACAGCTCATCCCCAGACTCAGACTGCATCTTTCTCATCCCAAGCCCTTATTTATTCCCTTCTCCTTGACCTTGGAGGGTAGAGGTTTGTCTAGGCTAATTCTACATGTTCTCAGTGTAAATCTCTACATGGGCATTACCCCCCACCAGGGTCCCTCTACAGACAGTCCTGTGTAGAGAACACCACCAGCACTTCTGGTACCTGTTAAATAATGAGCTGAGTAGTATCCTGCAAGTGCTGCTCTTGCCTATAAAAAGCCTCCTGATGAGCAGCTTGGATTTGCAAGGTTGAATCCTATCCTGTCAGTCCCTGATGAAGACTTCTTAAAAATAGCAATTTATCTAAATGATTGGTTTGAGTTTTGGATTTTTCATCTGGATGCACATTCCAGTTACATTTTATGTAAATAACATGTATTTCACATTTGGTTGCTCCAAGTAGTGGAATTTCAGAAGGGAGTGGAAGCAAAGGAGGCCAGATGCATGAAATCTGCCAGGAAGGTTCCATGTTTTCTGTCATTCCTCAGAAAGGATGATCTAGAAACTGCTCTAAGAAAGCATTTGCTTTTCAGGAACTGTCTTTAGATGCCTTATAGTCTAGGAAACAATCATAATCATGCCTTCCCTTCAAGCAAGTATTATGACTCTTTTGTATTCTTTAATCCAGAAATCCTTTGTACCTTTTATTTTAAAACTGAGTGTGCACTTCTTAAAATAAGACCTATAAAGACACTTGCAGGCATAACATATACTTGAATATTGCAGACCTAATTACAGATCTGTGAGGGCTTTCTTGTTTTGGTTGTCATTTGCTCAGCAGCCCACATCACAGTGTCTGTGCTTCTGGCCACAACATGGGTTGTGCTGCCAGTGTGCTTTTCCCATGAAGGAATTTATTCTCTAGTCCTAGATTTTTATAAAGGGAGATCCTTTCATTCTGTATCCTCTGTTTTTCTCTGGAGCTATGTCTCAGAAAGCCTCAGGACTCCTGGCAGGAGAGGAGTTAATGCACTGGAGAGAAATCACTGCAGACAGTGTAGGTTTGAGCCTTCCCCCTTTACTTCTTTGTAAAACCCCTTTACTTCTTTGCAAAAAACATTAAAACATTTCTTCTTGAATTAGAAACCAAGTTGGACCCCTGGCTTAGGATAATTAAGCAAACTCTTCCTGGAGAGTGGCAAAAAATAAATAAAGCATGTCCCTTTTTTTTTGAATATGTACAGGACAGTTGCTTTTCTTCAAGAAAATATCAACAAAGCCAGTCCACAGTCTGGCCAGGATTAGTACTAATAATCCATTTCAGCTTTGGCAGGGTCGGGTTGTGCTTGGGTCTTTTGATTTCAGCCTGGTGCTTTGAGTCTTTTCTGTGCTGCTCCAGAGAGACACTGGTCTTTCTCCAGATGGTTGTTGTATTAATACATTGATTTTTTTGGATTTTTAGGGTTTCCACCAATTTTACAGGGTGGGTGCCATTGGAAGCTGGTGCAAAGGCAAGGCAACAACATGTTTTGCCCTCTACAAGAGAAAGATTAGACCCTAAGTCAATCTTGTTTTTTGGCAGTGGTGTTTCAGCTCTGTAGAAACATTAAATGTACACAGAATGAAGAAGTGTAAATGCTAAGATAACACTGCATCTTTGGGGATGCTCTGGGGAACTTTCTGTGCTTTGAATTTTCTTAAGAAATGACAGAAGAAGGGATATCACATCCTGTCTTTGAACTTTTAGGAGGCGAAAGGTTGACTGGCTTAAGAACAGCTCTCTCATCGTGGTGTGCTTCAGTTCAATCACTTAGGAGAAGAACTTGTGTGTCATTAAAGAGATATTGATGTTAGTGATGGCAGAATGCTGGCAAGAAAATGACCTAATGTTAAATGAATGGTAGTTGTGCTTAAGCCTCATTGGATCCATTAAAGAAGCCTCTTTTAGATTGCTGGTGAGTACTTTTACTCATTGGTGTGGAAGTAGTTCTCCTGTATGTATGTGTGGGTGTTTTTGTTAAATAGAAACACTGAAAGGATATGGGAGAGACACACTTGGAAATTTTCCAGACTTAGACTCATCCTCTTTTTTCACAGAGATTATTCATGAGACTTAAAAGCACACATTTATCATATAATCACAGCAGAAAGTAGTTGAAGGAATTTTACTATCACCCCTTTTCTTTACCATGTTATCTCCCAGAATTTAATCTAAAGAAACTCTGGGTCTTATTTTCACTCTTGAGTTCTGATGACAAGGAAGTTACTGCTAAAACTGTACTCTTTGTAGCAGGTTTCTGATTATTCCTCATGTTTGCAGGTGAGCTATTGTGACATTCCCTGAGTTTCTGAATCAGATGGAAACATTTTCTTGTACAGAATTGATCGCATTTTAAAATCAGGCATCTTTCTACAAAATGGGCTGCCATCAAGAAGAGGGAGTGAGGAAGCTTAAATGTAAACACTCATTTGGTCATGGAAAATATAAAAGCATTTAAGGTCATTTGGGAGAATTATCCACAAAATGATCCCATATTAGAAGAACTCATCTGTTAAGTTCAAGCTTGATTTCATGCTGGAAACATTGTGTAAGAAACAGATGCAGTTTTTTAGCAGATTATTTATAATAGTTTCCATAGTACCTATGATTCCATGGGAATTGTGAGCCAAATATCAAAGGATAAATTGCTTACAAGTTTATTTCCCCAATAAATAATTTCTTAATGTGGGATGTGTACCAAGCATCTTTAGCTCTTGGTGTGATACTAGTTTCTCTGGTGTGGAGGTCCTGGTGTCCTGCTTCCTTGATGGACTGTGCCTGTGAGGCTCAGCATGTGAGTGTTGTGTTGGGAAAACCCTTCAGACAGCAAACAGGGCAGCTCGTACCCCATCTCTGCAGGAATCAGATGCTGTGCTTTAAGGAAACGTGGTGTGTCTGCCAACACCTCATCTTCCATTTACCCTAACCACAGGCTGGCTTTTGTGTGTTATTTTCAGAGTAGAGATGGGGTTTGCACATGAATAGGGGAGAGCTGAAAGGAGTTTTCTCCTCAACAAGCTTTATGGACCAGGTAGCTCTTGGGTAAAACAGCATCAGTGGCATTTGCTGCATTTCTTCCATTCAGGAAGGAAGTGGCCACCATGGCCAGTTGTGTTTGGTGGAAGACACCTGCTCTGCAGTCTAGCATGAGCCCTCAAGGTCTTGCTTTGTGGCTTCTGCTGGATGTGAGAACTACTCTTTCAGATCAGCAAAAGACTTTGTAAATGATTTTAACTGTGCCCCAATGTAGCTGTAGGATAATTACTGTCCTGAGAAGATGTGGCACTGTATCTTCCACTTAGTGGAGGCAGTTTGGAACATAAAATATCTGTAATCCACAAGCTTGTATTTGTTCACTCCTCAGTTTCTGGTGTTGATCACTGAAACATTTCACTTGTTGGTCTGGACTGCCTAAAAGTAATTTTGGTTATTTACAGCTTCTAATGGCAGCTGCACAGTAAAACATGAGTGCAGTAAAGCATTAATATGTGTACAGAGATAGCAAATATTAGATATTTAAGAAGAAAACTCACAATGATGCAGGTCAAAAGGTGCAATAAGGGAGTGTTCTGTACATATCCTGCAGATAATATCTAGCAGTACTGGCCTAAATTAGAAAAGTGCAAAGAGAAAAATCTTGCTTTGAAAGATCTGCAAAATCATGTTTATAAAATGATAAGAGAAACTGGCCTCTGAGTAGGAAATGAGCATTTTCTTGAAACAGATACTGTAAAAGATAAACCTTCACAAAAGGATCATTTAATTTTGAAGAGTCACAGATCCCTGGGATATTCTTCCATGTTTTGATATCTCTTTCACAAAATAAAAAGATAAAGATGTTAATATAAAGGCAAGAAAAAAATCCTTTATTTCTTTATATCGCTGGTGGATAATTTCTAAAAGTAGTGTTGCAGGATAGTGAGCTACTATCTCTGTTCAACAAAAAGAACTTGAGAAAAGAAAGATGATTCTTAACAAAATCAGTTGCAAACTCATCTCCTGTAGTGCTTGAATTCTTGAAAATGTACTTTACTTTAATATAAAAGTATCCTAAAATCATTGACAAAGGCTCCTGCTGCTGAGGGACAGCTGTCATCATCCTCTGGGTCACTCCTTTGTAAACCCATAATCCATAGCCTCTGATTTTTTAAATATAATTTTTCTTTGTGTTTAATGTGACTTTCTGTTTGTTTTCTGTCACACAAACCCTTGGTTCCTGTGGCAGCTGTTGGGGGGAGTCCTTTAGAATGCATTTGATGCAATTTGCTTTTGATAGAGCTGTCTTTCAGAGCTTTTCTGTGCTGGCATCCCTTTGGATGGGCACAGAACCTGGTTTGTATCTGGTAGGACTCATCCTTTGGAGAGGTGACACTCTGAGCAGCCCAGGAGAGCAAACAGATGGTCCCAGAGCCCACTTGGTGAATTTGTGGACAGAGTCATGCTCTGTTCCCTGCTGGTGTCCTGGCTGTGGGCTGATGTGGGTGCTGAGTGAGGGTGATGGGAGCTTTTCCTGCTGGCTGCAGATGAATGGGTTGATACAGAAACTGCTTAAGCTTTTGCTTGAGATTCTACTTCTTGAATTTTTACTTCAAAATAAGGATGACATTAGCTAGAAAGGTTAGAGCAGTCAGATGTCTTGAAATAAAAGTTTCTTCTTTGTATTTCCTTATAGAGTTACTTTCTTTTTGCAAAAAAAAAAGACCATATGAGAGCAAAATAACTGGTTTTAATACTAATTTGTTATTTGTTTTTGGCATTGTTGACAGGCTGGTGTCTCATTTTGACTGTTTTATCAGGGTGAGAGACAAAAACATTTTGAAGAAAAATGTCAGTGTTTTATCTGAAAGGTAGGGCAGAAAAGCCAGTAAGTGGCATAGCAAAAAGGACTCTTGGGCTTGCACAGCTTCATGGAGATGAGCCCAGGGAAACTCATCACTTCCTCAGTCCCTGTACAGAAAGTCAGCATTACCAGGCTGCTGGCACTTACCAAGACAACAGGTGTGGAAAAAGTGATTTTTAGCTGTTCCTAGATGTAAAAGGCACTCTCCAAATAACCAGTGAACCTGTTAATACTGTTTTATGTGTGGTTTGGTGAATAGTGTTACTATTAGAGAGGAACTGGAGGTAGTATTTCAAACTGAGGAGAAATGCTTGCAGAGCAGCCTACTCAGCCCAGTCAAACAAAGACCTTTTTGAGGTGGTTAGAAGCAAGCCATGCATTTTCCACAAAGATTAGAAAAAAGAACAGAAGCCTCAATAAAGAAGTGTCTAAAAGTCAGAAACACAGACCCATAGTAAAAAAAATGAGGTTACCATAAAAGAAATGTGCCAATAGTAAATTTCTTTAACTTTTTAGAAAATAAGGGATTGCTTTGCTCTGCAGAGATGGCAGAGCAGAGAGCCTAAATGATTAAATGAAAACTGTGCTCCAGCTGTCAGTGATGTCCACAGAAAGAAAGAGGACTCCTGGAAGGGAGGTTTGGAATTGGAAAATAGCACAACCAAAAGGACTCAAGTGAGTGGATCGGAGAGTATTTCTCTTATTATTGCCAGAATCTTAAAGTGAGTGAATTAGTAGATCTGACAGGGATTTTTAATGACTGTCAAGCCAGTCAAGTTGGTGACTGTCCTTAAAGAAACACACAGCCAGAAACATAGTACTCAGTTTTAAGAACAGGTAGAAAAATGTGGTCTAGGCAATATGAATTTGTTAACTGAGTTTCTGTATGACCTGAGGGCTTTGAGCATATGTTGAAGGAAAGACTAATTTAAAAAAAAAAAAAAAAAAAAAGCTTTTCTTTAAAAAGAGCTAATTTTCAAGAAAGGGAGATGTACTAGACCTGATTTTTATGTTAATATTGTCTTGAACATCCCAAGAATTATGGGAGATTGGTGTGCTGTCTCCATAACCACAGTAAACAGTCTGTGCAACTGTAATGGGAATTATATCCTGAACAAGAAATCAGTCCTGTGTACTGAGCCACACATCTGTCATCATCCAGAATGAATTAACCTTTTTTATTAATGATTTGGAAAGTGAAGTAGAGGCTAAGTTTATTCATTAGGCAGCCAATGCCAAAATAAGAGAGAATTGCTCTACAAACACTGAAGAATGGAATTAGAACTTACTTGTTTTTGTCAAAGGGGTCTGAAATAAGATACAAGTTAAGTGCAAAATGCTGTGTTTATTTATGAGCTGTCAAGGACACATCCCCATGTTAGGGAATGAATTGTTTCCTAGGCAAAAGGTCTGCAGAGGAAGATGTGGTGATTGTTGCCTTGCATTTAATCTGTGGTTCAGAGTGGTTCATGTGTTGGACACAAAACCATCCAGTGGGCACAAACAGGACTGCTATATACAAGGCTGTATACAAAGTCATCTGCTTGCTCTACTTAGCTCTGCTGAAGCTTGACTGAAAAAGCATCATGTCCGTTTTCAGGGCATCCTTCATCAAGAACTGTGTGAGCCATCTTGAGGTGGTTCTGATCTACCAAAAGTTTACAGACTGTTATGTATTAAAAAAGTTTGAAAGGAGTGGGTTTGTTTAATTTACAGAAGAGATGTGAGAGAGACACTCCAAGTTTCTTGAATATAATCACAGGCAAAAAGGCAATATAATTCTCTGTATCCACAGGAAATAAGACTCCAAAATAGAATAAAACAGAGACGTGCTAACATCAGTATTTCTCTGATGATAAGGGTAGGTAAGAATTGAAACATATTGTCTAACCAATTCTATTCTTGCCTTCTAGGCAGAGTGATTTCATGGCTTTGGTAGGTAGCTGTGTCTTGGAATAGCTCAGCTGCAGCTGATTGTGGCTGTCAGGATTTTCCAGCTGTCTTCAGTGACAATGTTTGTATACAGTGAGTGCAAGGGTTTACACAGTGATAAGAAACAAGTAGAGAAGGTTACAATGTGTTGTTTTAGAAAGAGGAGGTACATGTACATATCCAATGCCTGGAGTTTGTTGGTGAATTCTACTGTAAAGTGGGACAGATCTGCTGTCTTTTATAAATCACCCAAAAATGCGTGACAGAATGTGCCATTAACTGTCAAGTGAAAGAGTCAAAGGCTGCATCAAGTCCTCTGTTGACAGGCTGCTTTACAAAGAGAATATACCAATTAAGAGCAGTGCACACACTCTGATGTGTGCTTAGCCTACATATCCAGACACCTGAGAGATCTGTAGGATTATTTGCAAATCCCTCATATGGGGAAAAAGACAACTCAGAACTACTGGCCTGAGTGCATTTTAAACCTAGCCTTTCTTGGATATGGCAAGATGTTTCTTGGACACAGCTGTGTAGCTGCAGCTGCATGTCAGTCTAGCTGTTGTAGCAGGACTTTTTTCTACTTGCTAACTCGTACATGATGTGGCATATGGAGCTGAAAATTGCTCATTCTGCATACTCATTAGAATAGAGAGCAACATCTTTGTGAGGATGGTGGGGAACATCCCTTGCCTCAGCATGACCAGAAAGGCAGTTCTGGCACCCATGGTATGTGCCAAAAAATACTGGCTCCCTCTCCAAAGAGCTCAGTCCCACAGCAGGGCTCTAGCCCAAGATTTTGGGAGTGAGAAACAGGGAGGAAAAGCCCTCTCTGCCTTTACTATAAAGGTTCTCCAGATGAGATTGCCTCTTTGATGTGGCTGATATGGTAAAGGAACAGGAAGATGTTGGCCAAACCCTAACTGATGCCCAAATGCATGAATGGAGATGAACTTACAGAAAGTACCTTCATAAGGCCTGATCCAAAACTCATTTGAGTGGAAGAGGGTCTTCTCTTGGTGACAGATTTGGCTCATATGGTTGCTATTCTCTTTTTTCCACTAGTGGTTTTCTTCCAAATTTGTGAAATAAACTTTTGGTTTTCTAAAATGGACAGCAAAAAGTGTATGTAGAACACCTGTTATTACATTTTCTTTCTTTTATTTTTCTCCTTCTTGCCCTTTTTTTTTTTTTTTTTTCATAATTTGGATCACTTAAGGAAATTGGGTTAGACTAACACTGGACAGTTAAAGTAGCAGAACTGAGATGGTAAATTTAGGTAGGAGAGTTATATGAACTGTTGAAAACAGTAGGTAGGTAAACTGGATTTGGCAATAATAGAGTAATTCTTGTATTCTTCTGGTCACTTTTGAGTAACAATCACATTATAAAAATAACTTTGTCCTAGTGACATAAATAAGATCTATAACTTGCTTTATTGAATGGAACAATCATTATTGAAAAAAGTTCATTCCACCTATTCTAGCCTCCTACTAGAGGACAAAAACCACAATTTATAGAAGCTAGTCCAGAGATGAATAGAAACAAAAATCATTAAGTCTCAGGAAGCAACACAATTAGGTTAAATGTGGATTCTGAATAGAAGTGAAAGGAGGAAAAAGAATTCCATCCTTGTTTCTGTGGGGAGGTTTTAAATACAAACCTTTCAGGGAAAGACAAATTTGGCTCTTTAATCAAGTTCTTACCCAAAATGTACATGCTTGTATAGAGAATACCAGAGCAAAGGAAGTAGTGGGTAGGCCACTTCATATCACAGAGAGGTTTCTCTTTTTCTAAATGAAGTTTACATTAATTCAGCAGTGTAGAAATGAACTGCACATTGTGTCTCGAGCTCCCCCCTGCACATGCATAGGGATGAGCGTGGGCAGCCCTGTCCATTGTGCATGCAAAGGTCTGGAGGGGCAGGAATGCACAGCTCCCCTCCACTGTGTGGGAGCAGCTTGGGCATGCTCAGGCCTCTCAGTTTGGACTGTAAATCCTTTTGAGTGGATTTTTCTGGAATAAATACAAAAGAAGAAAGGTGATGTGAAATATAAATGGCCCTCAGCCTGGGAAGGTTTTAGTCTCATTACTGAAGAGGGCACTACTGAAGACGTGACACAGTCTTTGGATTTTTATTTTGGGGGAGTCAAGGTTGAAATAGGAAGGTTTGGGTTTTGGATTTGTTTTCCTGCAAGGATCAGTTAGGACAGGTTCCTCTGTGCTCCTCCTCCCAGCTGTGAAGATGTTCAAGCCTAGAATAAGGCCTGGAACAAAACAGTAGGATGAGAACAGAACTCCACAATGAGGGAGCTACAATATGCCAAAAGTGCTGGGTTCACTGTCCTGTCATAATTGTGTGCGAGTCCTTCAAGGAGGAAAGCCTGATGTGCATTAGGTGTGTGCACATAAAGACGTTTTTGAGAGGTCAACAGCAGTGTTTGTGGGGAAAAGCAGTAGAGGAAGAGTATAACCAAACAAAGAGAACTCAGGGATCATGGTCTAAGACTTACAGTCAAACCAGATTAAAATTAAATCCTAAACAACATCAAAAATCTATTTTAGGCTGTTATCCTGTAATCTAATCCTCTATCTGTTAATATCTATTTATATGGATTCTTGAATAACAACTGCATTGATCTTTTTACTACTGACCTCCTACTTTTTTATTTTGCAGAAGGGAGGGGAGAAGAGAGATTGTCAAGAAGTTTCCCTATTTCTCATGTATTTTCTGGTAGTGCTGCGTGGCTGTCTAAACCATGACCCCAAATATTTCCCAACCCAGCATTGGTGTGTGCACACCAGTTACCTCCTTCATGCCAATTGGATTTTAAGCTTCTTTCCTCATTCCCTACACTTCATTTTTTTTGGAAGGAAAACAGGTAGAATGGTCATGGCACATAGGTGGTGGGATTTATGGGATGCTTTGCAGAGCCCAGGTATCTTGTTCAAGTGAAGCACACGATAACATCCACTCTCTGTTTTTTTCTGACACCTCAGCACACTTCACCAAGGTGTACTTGTAAGCTTGTGGTGCACTTCACTGGGACTGCTTAACTGCTTGAACTCAAATGCTCTTTCAGACTTGAAAGCTGTGAGTTATTTCATACCCAAATTTTCTTCTTGTATTTCTCCATTTCACTTCTAATGACAATGCTTTTACTATATTAATCTATCCCTCTGAATTTATTCTTCGTAGAGATTATTCAACATTGGCAAACACAGTAGAATGAATAAAATTAAGCTAAAATGTCTATTTTTTTAGAGCAATATTAATTCCAAAACTATCAGACTATTTGCACATCAGCAGCGGAGTAGCTTAGATGGTTGTCTCAGGATGGTTGTCTCAGGTTGTCTTAGGTGGTTTTAATTCTATAAATTTTGATCAATAAGGTGCGAGAGACGTTTACTTCATTGTAGCAACTTCATGTAGCCCTCACATGCATCACTAGGTAGTACTTTACATTACTCGAGGTGGTAATGCCACCCAGTGGAGAAGAGGAATATGGTCTGCTTCTAACCAAAGAAAAAAATGCAAGTAAGAATTTCTTACTAATAAAGATGCACACCCACTAATTTTGAGAAGAAAATAAGATTTTTGTTTCTTTTCTATATTAATTAATTACCTTGCTATTGTCTTCCTATGATATCCTAAATTTCAATTTTTTTCCTGCCAATTTTGTTTTCTTTTTAATGTAATCTGTATTTTGAAATTGTGCTGAAATGAAGTTTATAGATTATATTAAATTCCATTATTCCATTATTTCAAACCTCTGTCTTTCATTGAATATGATGGATGTTATCTTATGTTGAGGTGATTTTTATATACTTCTGTCTTGGGGTGACTTTATGATGCTTGTATCCCCAATTGTCTGTTCTGCTGGTGTTGAATATTGAATTCTGCAGCTTTAAGATTGGTTCCAGGAGTGAAAGGGGAGAGAAGAGAGAAACCAGGACAACTTTTTATAATTCCTTCTATATAAAAGAGAAAATGAAACATGTTGGAAAGTCGTAATTTAATTTTGCTGTCCATAATACAGTTCTCCAATTCCTGCATCATTGAACTCAAACCTGGTTTACTGGCAGAAAACTAGAAAAATATGTGATTTTTTTTTCCTTGAGATTCATAAATACTTTTTTTGATATCTTGAGATCTTATCAGAGACTAATTTGTTCTCAAATGACTGGTACACTATAATTAGGTACTTGCATTCATGTATGTTCTTCTAGGCATAGTCACATAATGTACCTGGAATTCTCGGGAAAATCAGGGGTTAAAGACAGCACAAAGGAAGAGGCTTGGCAGGGTGCAGCTGGCAGAAGTGTGAAGCTCTCTGCATGTTGCCTGCAGGTTCCCATTCCCGAGCTGTGTGTGGTATTCCATGGTTTTCCATGGGAAGGCTGCTGGGGTTCCTGCAGTGTCACTGGGGTTGCTCGTGCTGCTCACTGAAGGCAGCAAAGGCACCAGGGCAAGAGCACGGTGGTGATGAAGGTGGCTCTCCTGCTCTGTTGGAACCTGGAAACTGGGAGGTTTGAGCTTTCTGTGCTGTCAGGCACTGACCCCCAGAGCACTGCCATTGACCTGAGGCCTTGGAGAAGGCTTCCAAAATTGAATGACAGAACTAGAATCACTGGTGTGGAGTTTGAATAGAAGCATCTAATATCACATGGTGAAGGATTTGAAATTTGGGGTTTTAGAATATAGTAATAGGTATAAGGCAAGATGGAGGTTTTAAGGCAGAGGTTTTCTTTCTTCTTCACCTTCTTCTTCTTGGGTCTAGGTGTTATTTTTTAATTGGATAGAAAATGCTGCACTGTGGGTCATGGTGTTTGGTCATTGGGTGAAAAGTCAAAATAATTTAGGTGTTAGTTTTTAATTGGACAATTACGCATTAAAAGACTTTGTAACAAGTCAGATACACCACCATTTCTTCATTTTGGGCTTGTTAGCTAGAAATGCTGTAGCACTCACTGTAACATAGATAAGAATTAATAAACATCTGAGTCCGAACACGAAATCTCGTCTCTTGTGCATTCAATCCCGACTCTGACTGAAAAAGAAGATAAAAAGCTATAAAGTTCAATACCTTTGGTTGTTCCTCCACCACTGCCTTCAGCTGAAAGGGTGGGATTTTAGTTGCACGGTGTCTGTCTGGTTTGCTGCTGAACCTGCTCAAGCCCAATAGCCCACCCTGACATCCACACTGCCCCATCCCAGAGCCTGTGTCCACTGTCTGGTCTGAGAGTTTGCTCAGGTCTGCTCATGAGCTCCCGCAAAACAAATGAATTTTTCAAGTAACTGATTGCTTGGCAGGTGAAAATTAGTTTCACTCCATGTTTCTTGGCAGTCTGGCTGTTTCTGTTGTGTTGTGAGGGAGATGCATCCATCGTGGCTCACAGCCGTGCTGTTAGTCACATGCTGGCCTGGATCTCTGCTGCCCAGAGTTTGGAAAAATGAATCCTCTCAGGGAAAAGGCAGCCTTTGGGTTTGATGTCTTCAGCCCCACTGCAGCTCTGTGGTTTCTGCTGGTGTGGGCAGTGGGGACTGCAGGGCTGCCATGGGGAGCGGCTGCCCTGTCAGCAGGAGCCAAGCATGGTCATGGCCAAAAGAAAGCAGTGTGGACTTCAGAGAAACCTCTCTTGCTTTCTTGCTATTGTTTCAGTTAGCAAGCCAGCTCCTGAGCAAATCCTTTTCCAGTCTTCACCTCAAAAAGTTTTCGGCTATTTTTTTTTTTTTTTTTAAGCTCCTTTGTTTTTGTTGCTTATATTTTTAATGTTGCTTATGACCTCAGAGTCATGCCATAGCCATGATTTCCTTTTAAAGCTGCTTCTGTAAAAGTAGTGGGTGTATGTGAGGTTTTTTGAAAGAAAAAAGCTACAATTTGCCATGTGATATTACTTTATATGTATGTGAATAAGGACACATAAGCAGTGATTGGGAGTTAGAACATTACACTGTTCTCCTCTGAAGGTTGTTGGTGACTGTTCTTTGTGATAGAATAATGACTAATTCTTCAAACATGATTAATTAAAAAGAACTCTGCTGAGTGATTTTCCTTACTTCCTGGGGGCTTGTACATGGTGTTTTGCAGTGACTCTGAATGGAACAGCAAGACATGATTGCAGCATGTACCAGTGGAGCTGTGTTAATGTCAGCTGTCCAGAAAGCTGAGGCTGTGCGTCAGGACACATGCCTCTTACAGCGTGTTTGCTGCAAATGTAGGGATCACAGCTTGAAAATGTTCTGCTTAATCATTATTCAAGCTGTAGTTTTCAAGAAGGCTGATGATACAGATATAAACTTCACTGGACCCAGATTAGAGGAGCGTGTGTATGCAGCTCTGTAAAGTAAAAAGGGAGCGTCATTCTTTTTTTGTTTATGTACAGGCATACACGAGTTTATGCATCTTTAACTGTCGTAGATACCGCGGGTGCTGCACGGGACATCTGTGATGCAAAGAGTGCTCAGTGATTCACTGATACAGAACATGAGGATGCCTGTGATGACTCACTTTTTCCCCTCACGCTTTCTTTTCCCATTAAGCAGAAACAAAGCTTAACAACTTTTACCAGAGTTTTCATACAGGCTCTAATAATTTGAGAGTTAAATGTATTTGAATACAAATTAAGTTTTCCTTGAGAATCCCTTAAGGGAAGAAAGAATCCCTTATTTCTTTTAGATAAGGAAAAATGAACTAGACAAAACACTTGAGAAATGCTACAAGTATTAAGCTTGAAGCAATGCATATTTCTGATACCCAGGCAAAGATGGCTAGTTCTTGGGAAAAAAAGGATAAAATTACATGAAGAATGTTCTGTTCTTCTAAACCCTAGCTGTTGTTCTCATTTACAGAAATAAACAGATGTTTCTATTTGACCACCTCAGAGTTTTCCCATAAAAACTAAAAATGCAAGAAACAATTCTTTTGAAAGAAAAAAGTAAAACATGTTGGAAGCCACTCCTGGGGAGGAAAAAGCTGGGCATTTGCTGCTCTGTTCAGTGGTATCTGTTATAGTAAAAGTTTGTGATGGGGTAGTCCGTCTTGAAGGGTTTAGACTTTTTTGGTCATTGTTTTTCAATGCCCCTTGTTTGATGTCAATGTTTGGCTAAAGCTGATAGAGTTTTGCCTAGCCTGCTATTTGATGGTGATTCTGATTCAGCTTTTCAGGAAGGAAGAATTCTTATTTACACAGGGACCACACGAGGGAGTGCTGTTCTGTGTGTCTGGCTGCAAGCAGCTCTCTTGCTAGCAAGGGCACTTAAACCCCGTGGTTTTTCACCCTATTAATGGAAAACATTTTCTTCAGCAGTTCTCAACTTTTTCCAGGCTCATGTAATTTCTCAATGTAATTTCTCAAATTTTTTTTTTTTCAGCGGACAGTGTTTGGGATTTGTTGCTTCATAATGGCACAGCAGCTTTCCAGCCTGTGCACCAGCCGTGCTGGGAGCGTGTGTGTTGTGGGAGGGTGAGTCAGGGGAAAGCAGGCAGGGTTTGCTTTGTTTGCTTTCTGCTTCCCTCCTTTTCTGCCTACAGAAGCACAGGTTCAGTGGGAGCTGACCTGCAAACCTTCTACCTCTAGTTCACTGGTTCGTGTTAGAGCATCTGCTATGTTGGAAATGTTTGTCCAATATCATTTATTTTGCTCTTTAAATTTCAATGTATAATCTTCTCAGAGCATCAATCCTTCTGTGTCACAGAGCAGGCTGTTGCTTTAAAGCTTGCATAGACAGACTCTTTGGTGCTGCATTGTTGCCTCAAGCTGGCATCCTATACAAATTAAATCTGGATGCTTGGTAGCTGCTTACTCTGGAGTTGCTTGACCCTTTTCTAGTGCTTGTGGCATCCAGGATGATGTTTTGCATTGAAGAAAGAAGTGGTGCAGTCTTCAGCCCTGAGACATGAAGTTAGGACTGGAGCTGATATCCACGGTTGCATGTCCCATAGGACACAAGTGGCTGCTGGATACTGCCAGGGCTTGTAACTGCTCAGGTGTTAAAATGAGGTCTGTATGGTAGATACACCCAGAACAAGACTTTGGGCAATTAATCCAATATCTACTTTTCCATTGAAGACCTGGAACCTATGTTTTGGACAGAATGCTGCCACACGTCAAAAGGGAAATGCGTAGAGCCCTGCAGAGACCACTTGCCACATTATCTGTGAGTGATGCTCCAGGAGACCCCTGACAGGACAGTCCCTTTGATAGCACTATTTTATGAGTCTCTGCAGAAGTATGATCTCTCCCTGCAGTGTAATTTAGCAGGTGTATTTCAGCTACCTTTCCTAGCTAATATGGCCAAACACTTTGTTGGTTATAAGAAAGCACCTCTAATGATGTGTGGCTGTTAGCCTCCTACTGACAGATCTTCCCAAGTGGCCTCTATGCTGGAGATTGAAATCTTTTATTTTTTGTTTTGTATGATATCTTGTCCAAGCATTCCTCTTTCATGAAACTTCAGAAGTCATGATTCAAAGGCTTCAGGCAGGCATGCACAGAGTTCAAAATGCTGTTGTACTTAAGCCACTGTCATGTGTGGTGGTCATACAGAAAACTTGTCAGTTTGGCAATGTACTTTAGCTTGACTTGTGGGAGTTAAGTCAAAGAAAGTATTCTGTTTGACAAGAGGAGTAAATGATCAAGTAATTCTCTCAGGACTCCCTAAATAGCTCCAAATTGTTCCAGGAAACATTTGATTCATCACAGCAGAGAGATGTAAAATCAGACATGTGGATTTAGCTTCCTGGAGCAGTCTCAGTGGAGCAAATGATACCACGTGGCTTTGCATAGTGGTATGATTAAAACCTACAGATGAACACAGATGATAGCTTGCACCTCTTTTTACAAGATCAAGTACTCCAGTGCCCTGCAAAATGGAGTAAACACTCCACACTGGAATATCCATTTCAATCAGCCAACTTGCAGATTGTTTCCATCATACGCAGTCCCACAGGACATAAAATCTTCCTTTTTATGACTTAGTTTATCTTCTTCCCAAGTTTAAAAATTTCCAGTTTTTGTGGAACAAATGCTTCTGATTTCTGAAACCAGCAAATGCTTTTTTAACTATATGTCAAAAAATCTTTATATAGCTCTGGTCAATCTGCAAATTAGAATATGCCAGCTTTCAGCATTCTTTATGCCTGACTTTTCCATTTTTCTTCTCTCTTTCCCCGTGCAAAAGTATATTTCTTATCTAGCAGAGCATTTTGTAACACAACTGCCCTTGCGATTGAAGTGGCAACACTAATGTATTAATGACCTATTTCCTTGAGAAATTCTACTTTTTCTCTCAGAGATGGCCTCTCAAACTGCCCAGAATTTTGAAACATCTCTTCAGCTCCTGCTCTTGTGTATTATTCAGAATATTGGGCAAACAGTTCCCCTCTGAAAAACAGAAAGCTGGGAGACACGGCTATGCCATGTAGCCGATGATCTTCCAAAAGCACACATTGCACAACTTCATTCAGACACATCTCTTCTTGTTGTTGGCCAAGCTTTCAGCAGGAGGCCTTATCAGCCAGGAGAGCTGACTCTATGTTAGATCTCTGGTTAGGAGAAGGATTTTAACCTTCTTCCCAGCTTCTTGGCCAGGTAGAACAAAAACTGCCTCGAAGCACATCAAATGTAGCTGACAGCAGCAGTGATAATGTATTTATGAACACCACTGTCTATCCCAGCTGCTGGATGCAGGGATAGATACCTTCCAGCTGAGGATCACAACATACTTTTTGCTGAGGGGTGCTCCTAGGTTGTATTTCTGCCATAGAACTGGTGTTTTTGAAAGTGCATGATTGAATTCCTGCAGGGTATTATAAGGGCCAAATGCATAGATAAAAACCAGCATGTTTTGAATATAGCTTGTGGCAGTCCTTAGACTTTGCATTGCTAGAACTGAGGGAAAGCCAGTCAAAGGATAACTTCATATTGCCCACTGCTTCTATGCTCTTGTTAAACATAGGGTGACAGAGGAATGGGCTGAGGTTGAGCCAACCTTTACTCTGACACACCAGACCTCATAGAGAGACAGAGAGACCCATCCATAGGATAGAAAAGTTATTTTTTCATGCTGTGGTCTTCCTAAATGAGGACCATTAAATCTTTGCACTTTCAGGTGTTGTCTGATCTTGCACAGCCCTCTCAATGCCACAGCTGATCCAAAACCTTTTTAGGATAGACATTGAAAAGATTTATGAGGAACACTTTGGAGGATGAGTTGCTTTTCTGTAGCAGAATTTGAAAAATGGAAAAATGGGTTAAAAATTGAAACTACTTTTAAATTTCACAGTAAGTGCACAAATACTTGCCCCTAGTATTTTTCTTCTCAGCTTATTTGAGACTTAGCAGTAATGTTGTTTTGTACCCCTACCCTTAAGAGTGGGTTTGGCATCAACATGAGCTGCAGGCCACACTGCTTTTGATACAGCCCAGCTCACAGTTGGCTTTCTGGGCTGCAAGAGCAGGTCATGTTGAGCTTCTTGTCAACCAATACCCCAGGTTCTTCTCCTCTTGGTGCTTTCAGTCTGCTCTCCTCCCAGCCTGTGATTGGGATTGCCTGTACCCAGGTGCAGGACCTTGCACTTGGCCTCACTGAAAGTCATGAGTCCCACAGCCCCACCTCTCCAGCCTGTCCAAGTTGTCCCTTCCCTCCAGTGTGCCAACAGCACCACGCAGCTGACTCAGTGTCATGGGCTAGTTTGCCAGGGCTGCACTGGATCTCACTGTCCATGTCACCAGCAAAGACACCAAACACCACCAGTCCCAACACCAACCCCTAAGGGACAGCATTCATGGCATACATTACAGTCTTTGAAAACTATGGATTTACATGTGTATGTATAGTTTTATTTGAAAAAAGTGTTACTCCATTGTACAAAGTATGACTAAGACTTCTTGTGCAATTTTGGTCATTCCTATCTGAGTAAAATGAGCTAGGGCTGGAGTGGATCCAAGTAAGTGC
Source organism: Luscinia megarhynchos (assembly GCA_034336665.1). Classification (NCBI taxonomy): domain Eukaryota; kingdom Metazoa; phylum Chordata; class Aves; order Passeriformes; family Muscicapidae; genus Luscinia; species Luscinia megarhynchos. The sequence goes on from JAPFBE010000003.1 coordinate 19,198,997, forward strand.
TGCTAAAATCAGGGAGGACAAAGATCAAAAGATTTTAGATTGCTTAGCCTCACAAAAGAAGGGCATTGGGAAGGCAGAAGGATTATCCTTTCTTAGTATGGACCAAATACTAGGGATGAAATGGAAGAGCTATTTAAGCTAACGATTTAAAGGGCTATAATGTGGCAGGGAATAACCTTAGGACAGAAATTAGAAGATGGTTTCCAGCTACTGAGACTCTTCAGAATGAAAGTAATTGGAGTAAAGGCAGGTTTATGAAAAGATTTTTTCTCCTCAGGAAGCTGTGATTGTGGCTTGAACAAATACTGTCATGATTGTCCATACCCAGGGCATTTGTCTCAGAGGTGTCTTCCAGTCCCTGAACTGTAGTTTCTGTAGCTATAGGCCAAGCCTAATTTACTTCCAGGCATACCTTTTAAAAATACTTTTTATTTTCACATGTCAGCATGAATAGATATCCAGAAAAGCCACCAGGCACAGTCAGCATGCATTCCAAATAGATTCTTTAAGCAGGCTGTAAGGCTTGCCAAATCTGTGGCTTTGGCTTCAGATGCTGAAGCATTTAGTAGTGTGCTCTGTAGCAGCATCTCCAGGTGTAAGACCCTGCTTCTTGACTATCAGTGCCAGCTCTATATGGGACAGGGGCAGTCAAGTGTGGGATGGAGTTAGGGACAGGGCTTGTGAGTCCCCAGGTAGGTGGGAAATGAAGGTCAGAACTCTGTTTTAGAATAGTGCTCTTTTGAAATTATTACAGTGTAAGCATGTTTTGAGAGGCCTGTGGAAGGGAGGGCTTACCTAAAGAAGGGATTCAGTCTGAACTGCCATCCTCCTAGTTTTTTCCTTACAGCTTCCTCTTTCTGATTCTTGACTTTGATTCTCAAAAAATAAAAAAAATATTGGTGTAGGAATTTAGTGGTTTTGGTGGAAAGATAAAGCATTATTGTGACTGGTGTGTACTCCTGTTTTTGGGTAACTAGTTAACACTGAACAAAGAAGCCAGAGAGGTGAGTGAACAACAGATGAAATGTAGCCCTAGAGAGCGTCAGAGATTGTAAGGAGGCTCTCATAAACCAGTCTCCATGGTACACAGCATACATTTCCATGGTCTTGTTTATACAAAGAAATATTGAGTAGGCAGTTTAGCTGTTTTTCTTCCTTTCTCCAGGCAGTCTTACATTAGAGGATTTTAATAATGCAATTACCTTTGTACTGCTTAGTACACCTACAAATTATCTTGTGTTCTCCCACCTCTTCCCCAACACAGGAGGCATACCACAGAGTAATGCTGCAGAAGAAGCTGTTCAGAGATTTCCTCTCCTCACTGCAGGAATAAGCCTGACTCCATTTTGAGGGAGAGGAGCTACTCAAAGGGCTGGAAAGGCAATCAGAGGATGACAAAATGGTTTGAAGGATAGGTACAATATTGCTGAAGATGCTGGGTGGAAGAGGGATTTGAACAGAGAAAGGTGATGGCAGGGGAGCAGTAGAAATGGACAGAGCAAGCAAGTGATGAAGCTGAACTTAGCCATCTTCTGCAGAGCCTCATGGTTTTACTGCCTGTTTTAGGTGAGCACAGTGCTCTGTGACAGGCCAGAAAACTGACTGGCACACCATGGTTCACTGCCTGGAGCCAAAGGTCTGGCTGAGGATGTGCCAGGTCTTCCCAGCAGGTCTGGGGTGCCCCTGTTCCTTCACACACTGCTATGCCCTGACACAGCAAGAAGCATTATGTACTAGTTAAAACCAAACAGCTTTTAAATGCAGCTTTTAAAATACAGTACTGTTTGGGAAAGGAAAGAATTGTCTTAAAGGGCTGCCAAATGTACAAACCAAGTATGTCCCATATACTTGGCAGCAATTCTGTGACTGGGATCTCGTGGAGCTGGTGGGACCAGAGTCTTCTTCTTCCCCAGATGTGAGGGAATATGCACCAAAAGGCTGTGCCTTTTGCAGAACAGAGATGCCTAATCTAAAGGCTTTGAAGTGTTTGTGAGAAGGGTCATGTGAATCTGAAAGTTGGTGGCAAGCCTCCTGCCCATGGGACTTGCACTTGCTGAGACATGTTTATGTTGATGGAAGTTGTTTGTCCAGATGGCACTCAGATATCTTCACTCTCCATTTCCTTGTAGCAGTAAAAGAATTGCATGTAGATCACGTTCAGGAAGTTGGCCCTCTTTATTTTCCAAAAGCCTAAATATTTATAGTTTTTCTTTCTGGGAGAAAGAAAACCAGGTGAAATTGCATAAAAGTCCATCTGTCAAGAGGAATTAAATGAGTTGACTCATCCTGTTGACGGAGAGGAGAGTTCTGTGGTTACAACCCAAAGCTGAGGCCAGCTCTGTGCTCCAGACCTTTGCCAAGGCAGCTGGGTCACATGTGGGGTGTGAAGCTATGAGAACCTTGATATATGTGGTTTTTCCTGGCAGGAATGCTTTGTGTGCAGGTAGTCCCTCTGGCAAAGCTGCACACAGCCTGCTGGGTGTTTCTTTTGCTGGCTGGGGGTTTTCTGTGCAGCAAAAAGTGGTGCTGCTGAAACAAGGACATCCCAGCCAGAGGCAGGTTTAGCAGATCAGCCTTCCTGTGTGAGTAAAATGGTTGGGAGCCTTGGGGTAGGGAAATCCAGAAAACTGACTTGGCAGATTCCTTGTATATTTAACAGTAAGTTGTACTAGGGCACTTGGGGATGGGTAATAGCTTTCCCATCAGCTTGCTCTTATACCCTTGTCCCTCTTGATACTCCATTGCTACATGATAGGGCTGCAGCACTCCAGAACTCAGTTTGTTGATTAAATGCTGCATTTGTTTTCTGGAGATATTAAGGAATAGTCACGGGTGATTTTGTTTGCCCAGCTTGAAGTATCTTGAAAAAGTAATGGATTACTACATGCTTTTCAGAAAATGTGGTCTGCATTTAAAATCCTTCCAGTTTTTTCAAAAGGGACTAGCAATTTTAGATGTCTAATTTAGGCCAGCAAGCTTAAGATAGAAAGCACTAGGAAAATGCCAACACTTTTAATGTTGACTGCCACTGGACAGGATACAGTAGGGTTTATATGCTGTGGCAGATGAAGCAGAATTAGCTTTTTATAGTGTTAAACCATGGCTCTTTTCAGTGAGGTTATTCTGTATGTCTCCTTCTTGCCTCCAACAAAAACACTGTGAAGTGTGGGCTGTGAGGGCAGGGAATACTAAGAATGCTGTGAATGCTTTTCCTCGCTGCTTGAAAGAGAATTGGCTGGAAAACTTAAGCCACAGGATGGTTTCTTGTTGAATGCTGGTTTAAATGATGTAAGTTTAGTATTTGGGGAACACATCTTTGAAATACTTTTGTGAGGTAAAGGATGATGATAGAGACCATTGCAAGTTCAAATCCAGAAGGGCTGTGAAAAACAAATTTTAAATCCACAAATTACATGTATAGTCAAACATGTGGCAGAGAAATACCACATATTAATCAAGTACTGAAAAATGAGTATTTTGCCTGTGAATTTGAAACATAAGACGACCCAAAATATAAAAAGACTGGTTTAAAATAATGACTATAATAATATTAACTCTCCATAACTAGGGCATTTTTTTTCTAACTTCTACTATGTCTTGGTCTTGTTTTCGAATTCTTCCTGGAAGCAGAGTATTTCACTGGTCTGTTCAACACTTAAGGAAATGCAATGCCTACATCCAAGAAATTGTGTTAAAATGGCCCACTAGTCCCCATCCTCAGTTCCTTGCACCCCGTTCCTCACATCACTTCTATTTCATCTCCTGGTACTGTCTTCCCACAGTAACATGCAGTTTTTGTTTTCCCATCCCTGAGTCCTTTCTCTCCCATCTGGCGTTGCTCAGTTGTTGATGCTCCTGCACAGCTCCTCATTCAGTGGAAATGTGGAGTGAAAGGTAAATCTTCCTTATTAGAGCTCTTTTCAGCTTAATTCACAGCATTTTGCTCCTCATCTCCACTAGGTTTAAAATGAGAAGCATATTGTATTTTGCTTCCTCCAGCTAGGGAAGCAGAAACCTCACAGAAAATAAAGGTACAGGTAGAAATCAATGCAGTTCCAGCTGCACTGATTCCCAGTAGGTTATCAGGGGGAAATCATGTATAGTCACAATTTTCTCATTGGTTTACAGCCATGCACAAAATAATAGGCTTTATATGAATACAGTGAATAATAGATATTTTAATCCTACCACAAGAGCAAAACACCAGTGGCCAATAAAGTACTGGGATGCTAATAAGTTGTATCCTTTACATTCTGGCAAGGATTTGAGGTAGAAATGATTTCAAATGAGAAAAATTAGAAGTGTGTGGCATATGAGTTTTAATTCACTCAGGAAGTATCCATGTTCTTTCAAAACCATACTTATTTTGCATCTTTTATTATTGCTGTCTTTTATCATAGGTACTGCCTTTTTGGCTAAGGAAAACCATCTTCTAAGATAATATGTATAACTCCTCAAATACTGAGACATATGAGAAAGGGATAGAAAAAAAACCAGCTAATGTAGACAGTCATATATTTTCAGAAGCAAATGAATTTATCATTAGATGACAGGCCAGTCTGATATCATGATCTCTCACTACCTGAACACTGGATATTTTTCTCCATAAGCTTGCATGGAAGAGTGACACTAAAAGGTTCCTAGCAGAATTTTCTTTTAAAAAGCATGAATCTGAAGGAATTGGCACAGATGTGATCTTTCCTAAGGGACCAAGTCCAGTGAGCGGTGAAGAGCAGACTGTTTAACCATAATCTTGTCTGCAGGATTAGAAAGACTAGACTGATTTTTTAGATACTCACAAAGATGAACATCAATACCACTGGAAAGGAGGCATTTAAAACTGATGGTCTCTCCCATTTTAGATGGAACGCACACAGCACTGTCCAGAGACTGCATAACACAGTTTTCTGTTTTCACTACTTTTTCTCCTTAAGATTTGTGTGGAAATTAGGAGTTTGCAATGTTTTATTTATCCACTTGTTCCTCCTCAGTCTCAAGTACTTCCAAAAGAGTTGCAACATGCTAGTTTAGGTCTCCATCTTTCAAATTTTTACATATCCCTAAAATTTAATACATATGGATAACTACAGTGAGATCAACTAGTTCAGTATGTAGAAATCTGAAAGATGTACATGTACGTTTCTTGAAACCTTATGTTGTTAACTTTTCTGAATACATCAATTCAGTATGCCAGAAAGGTTATTTGGTTTGAGTTTTTTTAATATATATACATGCAGTGGAGAGTGACAGATAGACTAAAGCCTTCAGTTGGGGTTCAGTGTGCTCCATTGGTTTTGTGGTTGTTTTTCTCACACAGACTTAAAGATAGCTTGAAAGCTTATTGCTATAAAAATGTCACTGAATTGTTTGCACTTATCATAGTTATTTTCTGGAAATAGTTTTTTCCATTTTCTTCCCAGAGATTAGGATCATAAGAGGAAAAGAGAATTATTACTGTGCTTGTCAAATTTGCACAGAAGTGCATTTGCCATGGTACAACAGTGAATCACCTTTTAAGCTTGACACAAGTGTTAAAACTAAAACTCAAAGAAAGCAGCATCTTACTTGTGAGCATGTGCGGGGCTGCAAAAATCCTTAACAAAGGACCAATCCTGGCTCTCAGGACTCTTAATTTACCTTATGAGTAGGTGAGACTGAGAGCTCACCTGATCTTCCCCAATGTGTCTTCCCCCTCCCATTAGGTCTTGGCATTTTTATAGTGAACCAGCTCATCTCTCAAACCCAGCCAAGGTTTTACAAGGCTAGAACAAACAGTTCTTTGAACCCAAAGTGACCCAACTTAAATTTGACTACCAGACTATTAACTGCTACTGAACCCTAAGGTACCATTTTAGTCACTTTTCACTCAGAATTATCTGGAAAGCTCCAGTCTATCCCCTTGGGCATTTAAAAAACTTCTTACTGCGCTTTCAGTGCCTAGAAACTTTCAGTATAAGGGACAGGAACCCCTTTGAGAATCTAACTTACTGGAACCAAACTTAATTATCACAGAGAAATAGGAAATTCAGCCTTGATGTACCCTTGAGGCCCGGATATGAACCAGTCATATATAAACTTTGTTTTGTTGAGAACATGGGTTTATCATATTAGTCATCAAGGCTAAGATCATGGGGAAAGTGAAGAGCTGGACTGGCTCATTCCCAGTGGAGTTTGTGTGTTGCTTTTTCTCCTTGTGGGAAGGAGGACACTGTGTTTGGCTAACCACAGGCTTATGAACCTTATGAATTTTGTGTCCAGGTGGACAGGGCCCTGTGCAGAAGGGAGAACTGTGCCCTGCAGTGGCTCTGTGTCACTGTGCACTGACTCTGTGTCACTGTGCAGTGGCTCTGTGTCACTGTGCCCTGCAGTGGCTCTGTGTCACTGTGCACTGACTCTGTGTCACTGTGCCCTGCAGTGGCTCTGTGTCACTGTGCAGTGGCTCTGTGTCACTGTGCCCTGCAGTGGCTCTGTGTCACTGTGCACTGGCTCTGTGTCACTGTGCACTGACTGTGTCATTGTGCCCTGCAGTGGCTCTGTGTCACTGTGCAGTGGCTCTGTGTCACTGTGCACTGACTGTGTCACTGTGCCCTGCAGTGGCTCTGTGTCACTGTGCACTGACTCTGTGTCACTGTGCAGTGGCTCTGTGTCACTGTGCCCTGCAGTGGCTCTGTGTCACTGTGCAGTGGCTCTGTGTCACTGTGCCCTGCAGTGGCTCTGTGTCACTGTGCACTGACTCTGTGTCACTGTGCACTGACTGTGTCACTGTGCCCTGCAGTGGCTCTGTGTCACTGTGCCCTGCAGTGGCTCTGTGTCACTGTGCACTGACTCTGTGTCACTGTGCAGTGGCTCTGTGTCACTGTGCACTGACTCTGTGTCACTGTGCAGTGGCTCTGTGTCACTGTGCCCTGCAGTGGCTCTGTGTCACTGTGCATTGCAGTGACTCTGATGTGATGTCCCCCACTGCAGGCTCACAGATCATCTCTCTCATACAGGTCAGGAGGTTGCACAATGAGCTGGCTCACTCAGTGCTGCCATCCCAGTTAGAATGGAGCCAGCACAAAACCAGGCTAACATTTTCCATCCAAATCAGCCTATTAGCCTGCTTCACCACCCATCCTCATCCCCACCTTTACCTAGGAGAGGCTTTTGGGTGGCTTTCCCCCCCGCAGAGTGTTCCTGATTCTTCCCTGCATCAGTGTGGTGGAGTGATTGGGATGAGCTCACAGGTGCAGAAAGGAGCTGGCCTGCCCTCTGAGGCAGCTGGTCATGATCTGTGCAACCAGCAATCAAGCTCAGCATCAGCACTGGGGGACTGATAAGTCATGAGGAATGCCTCCATTTCAGTAGTGCGAGTTCCCCACAGGGTGCAGGACAATGTCTACTGGAGGGGCCAAAGGATCCTGTGGGGTGCTGAGGGCCCCCATCCAGCTCCTGATGAACCACTCCAGCTCTGGCTAGAAGGAGTTGGCTTTTTGTGGGGGCTCTTTTCTGTGGCACATCTCAGCTGGTGAACCCTCACTTGCTAAGGTAACACTGTTTGCTCTTGACATTCCAGTTCAGCATGGAAGCATGAGACAATAGGAAAAGACAAAGAAACCACATGCCCCAATTTTATGGTCTGATAAGGACTGAAGGAGGGAGATTGCTCCCAATCCTAGGCAGCCTCCCAGTTTTGTGTCATGGTGTTATCCAGAGGCCAGAGATAAGGTTACTGTCAGCTGTCCTCCTTCCAGCACGGCTAACATCACCCTTGTGACTGCAGTGCCTTTGAAGGAGCCTGAGGAAAACAGGAGATGACATTCATAGGGATTGTAATAATTAAAATCTGTGAGGAGCTGCACTCACACCTTCTTAATAGGTCATTGTTACAATCTCATTTGCTAAAACTGAACTCACTGGAGTCCTGACTTGAGCCGTTGTTAACCCCAATTATTGGGTCACATTTTGGGGACCAAAGTTAGTGTTCAAGGAACTGGAGAGCTGACATTAACTCCAGAGCTCACTGGTGCAGGTGATTATTGTGTCAGTGCCATGTCATATTGGTGTTTGGTGACATTTTCATTTTACCACAGGATCTTCAGAAGTGTGAACTGGCTTGCTATAAGACATTTCTGGCATGGGGAATTTTTTTTATTGCAAGTACTTGCATTAGTTTCCTTTCTTGGTGGTGGCTGCTGGACAGATCTGTGCTCACAAATGGGGTCCTTGCAAACCCCCAGCAGACCATGGCCAGGAGTGCCCAGCTGATGTGGGGCTGCCCCAGGTGCTGCTGTTTCCCTGTTGGGGAAAGAAGCATCTCACATTTGACTTCTTCTGGAGGCAGCATCTCCTTATCTGTGGCACAAGGCTGGGCACAAGAATGTCTCATAAATCAGTTTTTCTTTGAATTGGTTTCCTGGCAGGCTTTGTACCTTTTGGTATGTGCTAAGTTTGTAGTTCTACTGCTATTGACCTGTCATTCAATTAGACAAAAGCAAAATTTAACATCAAGGTAGAATTATGTGGCTATATTTGATGTCAGAAATTTAAAGTTAGTATTTGTGTCAGCCGTGCCCTATGGGGTTAGGCATTTAATAAGGTGATAATGAACCTCACAGAAAACTGTTTCTGAATATACAAATCATAAAAACACAAAAGAAAGATGCAAAAGTGTCAGAGCCAACCATTCCCAGAAATGAAAGTATGATAGTATCTGAGTAACTAATGCTGAACAAAAGCAAAATGTCTGCAAAAAGGTCTGGCTTCCTGGCTTCTCACAGACCATCACTTTGCTGGTTTTGGAGGGATGTTTGTATGATGACATTCTGGTAACAATAACTGCTGTTTGTGCTCTTCTTTGGACAGCTCTATTGATATACTGTGACACAGACATCCTTAATTGTGAGGGGAGTGTGAGGGCCCTGTTTGCACTGCACCTGCCAGACTGCTGAGGGGTCCCTGGGGCCCTGCAGGTGAAGAATTCCTTGTGGCACTGCTCCCTTAGCTGGACTCACACTGAGCTCTAGGGACCCACTTGTGACACTTTCAGCCACTGTCACCGTATTTTGGTTAAGTTGCTATTTCATTATTTAAAGCAGTTGGTGTTTTTCTGCTTCCTGTGTCAGCCCTCAGCAAAGACATGACTGCATAGCAAGGTATTGGATCAGAGAGCTGGTCCAGCTGAAAACTCATCTTTTGCTGCTTTTTTGCCACTGGGTGAATTTAGAGCAAGTCCTTTCCCTTATCGTTCATTCATACAATTTTTAGCATTGTGATAAGGAAGAGACTGGGAACATGAGGATAGAAATGATGGGAAGGTGTGACCATCACTTTAGGAAGCAGTTACACTAAAATTGGATTAAACAACTAAGGAAAACATCTTAATTTTTAGCTGCCATAAATATTCAGTGTCTCTCAGTGGGACATAGACAGACCTGTGCAAAGAAGTACTCTTTCCCATAGCCAAACAGACATGCCTGTATAAACAACCTCTTGTGAAAAGATTAGAATTCAGTACAGTGATCTCATACTGCTCTGGGAAGGGAAGATAATTGAGAATTACTGCCTCCAAGTATGCAGCTGGAGAGGTGGAGGAGCAGAGTGGTCAGAGCACTCAGTGAACATTTCTGGTGACTGCTTCTTTAGCACTGCTTGCCTGGTATGAATTTCTATACTAGAGCTGACATGGGACTGACAGCATCGTTTCACTTGTCAGGACAGTTATGCAAAGGCTTAATGAAGCATCAGGGTTTATGTTCTAGGCTGCTGTGTTCCTTATGCCCTTCCTGCTTCCACTCCACCTCCAAGCATCAGTGTTGGCAAGGGAATCTAAGAGCCCTTTTAGAACAGGGAAAGATCTGTGAAATGCTTAATTTGGAGTAAATTATAGTGCTGCAAACATGATTGTCATGACCATCATCCTCTTATACTGAAGAATGATGGAATTTCAGGATCTCTGCTAGTTCTGCCTTCCTTTCTGCAGATGTTTGAGTTTTCTGTGATCTCTATTTCAGATCCCTATTTTGTCATGTGGGATGACAGGCATTCCTGGGTGCTGGCAATAAGGCAGGAACATACCTGCATGATGACAAAGCTAAAGTACTGGGGTTGGAAATCACATGGTAGAAGAGGGCAGGGAATCACGGAATCCCTCAGGTTGGAAAAGACCTCTGAGATCATCCAGTCCAATCTCTGACTGAACACCACCTGTCAAGCAGACCATGGCACTGAGTGCCATGTCCAGAGTGTTCTTAATCACGTGAAGACATGGTGACTTCACCTCCCTGAGCAGTCCATTCCAATGTCTAATCATCCTTTCTGTGAAAAAATTCCTCCTAATATCCAACATAAACCTCCCCTGGCACAGCATGAGGCTGTGTCCTCTCATCCTGTCACTGGTTTCCTGGGAGAAGAGGCTGACACCCACCTTGCTACAGCACGTGTCTTAATTGGCATTGAACTAATTTTTATTAAATTTCTATGACGGAGAAGTTACATTAGAGAGGTAGAGCTGCATAGCAAAGAATGTGTGGTTCAGGAATGACAGCACCATCTCAGTAGTTTTATGAGGTGGTGCTTTGATGTCTTTTCAGGTGTCCAGGTACTGTGCTGGCCAGCAGTAACCTTTACTCCCCTATGCTCAACTCAATCCTTGCCTCCTATGATCTGCAGGTGGGCTTAGTTTTTAGCAGTCTTTTGGATACTGGGAGACAAGCACATCTAGAGATTTAGGCTGGCAGTAGCCAAGCTTTGAGGACCTGAAAATCCAGACATATTCATAGACTGAAATACTTGTGTTTCGTTTGTTTTTCTCTGTGCTTATTTGTTTCTTTGCTTGTTTGCTTTTAATGAAAAATCTGGAATGAAAATTTCTGCCACTGACTAGGACTTTGAGGTCTTACACTCTTTGAAAGTAAGCTGTCAGGAAACCAGACTTACTTTTGGGTGCCTCTCCAATGAAGAAAGGCTGAGAGAGTTGGGGTTGTTCAGCTTGGAGAAGAGAAGGCTCTGGGGAAACCCTGCAGCAGCCTTGCAGTACCCAAAGTCAAGCTTACAAGAACTGGAGAGAGACTTTTTGCCCGGGCTGGTTGTGACAGGACAGGGGGGAATGGCTGCTAACTGAAATAGAGTATGTGTAGATCAGGTGTTAGGAAGGAATTCCCTGCTGTGATGGCAGTGGCACAGTGGGACAGGCTGCTCACCAAACCTGTGGCTGCCCCATCCCTGGGCAGCCTGGTCTAGTGGAAGGTGCCCTGTCCATGGCAGGGGGCTTGGAATACAGGATCTGTAACATCTCTTCCAAGCCAAACCATGCTGTGCTTCTGCGTTTCTATGACTTTGTTACACCCAGTGTTGAGGCACGTAGAACCAAAGTAGCAAGCCTTACACAAAGAGGGAAATCTCTGAATCTTGAGTTCTCTTGACATTTTGTAAATGACTTAACTTTCCTTTAATTTCACTTTGTTAGTTTCTTTGCTACTGCTTGTTAGCTGGATTACTAAGCAATAATATTTTCACTTAGCTTTATTTATATTCCAGCTGAAGTGGAGTTCTTTTACCCCTTACTGTTATGAAGAAAGTGCTGAAATTTGAAGTTTCAGACTTGTGCTTCATGGTATCTAAAGTTACAAGTACGTCTCCCTAGCAGGATATTTTCCAGATGAAGTAATTCTTGGCGAGGCTAAAAGGCCCAGAACATAAAAGATGGTATGTTGTTGTATGTTGTATAAAACAAAACCTGTTTCTATACAGTATCTTTTTTTTTTTCTTGAGTAGTCCATAGCACTAATATGAGAAACTTGACTTAGATCAGCTTTTACTTAGAAATCATTTACCATAGTAAATTATAATATTTATACTGCAAATGTTTACAAAAATTTAGAATTTGTAATATTTATATTACAAATATAAAGCCAGTGAATGAATAGGAAAAATAAACTTTTAGAAAAAGATAGTGATAGATAATTGAGAAAAATCCAGATACCAACAGCTCAACTTCTTGGGAAATATTTTGAGGTTTTGTACATTGATATGAAGTTAGTGGAGAGCAGAATAAAAGTGGTATTTCTGAGGATTTCTGAATGTGGGAGATAGAAACAGAACCCTCACTTTTTGCATTGTCTTTTTCCTTCCGACTTTCTGTGCTTTCTAACCAGAGGAATTTAAATTATCTGTAAACTGTGCTGATCCAGAGCTTTCTGATTAATTATCCAAATGGCAGTGGCCTCCTCTTCCCTACCCCGTGCTCCAGGTTGCCCCTCTCTGCTCTGCTGGCAGAGTGCCCCTGCTCTCAGTGGGCACAGGCTGCTTGGCAGTGCAGTCCCACGCTGGCACAGTGGTGGTGCTCAGCCACGGGCTGAGGGAATGAGACGTCAGGGGATGAGGATGCCTGATTGTTGTGGTGCTGCCTGAGGATTGGTTTGGTAGAGATCTGGCTGCTCAGGTCTGCAGGATCAATCAGTTTGGCAGCAAGTCTTCTATTGTCAGCCTTCCATGTTGCTTTAACTCAAGACAGAAAGAGAAACTTACCTCTGGCAAGTATAGGTGAAGTGGAAGGTGCCCTGTCCTCTGATTTGTATGGTGAGATTGGCCTTCAAAAGCTGCACAAGGTTCACACTGTGAGTGGTTAGAAAGAGAAATGCAAAGAGAAATAATAACAAAGTATATGGGATAGAGAAGTGGCTGTGTCATAGCCACACAGAGTATGTTTTATAGCATAAAATCAAGAATATATGGTGGCATGAGAGCATGGGGACAGCATGAGAGTGCAAAGCTTGTAGAGATACTGCTCAGGACTATGCTGGGTCCACCGTGTGCTACATGTGTCAAATGTGGCAATTTGGTCCAGCAGTTTATATTGATACTTCTAATACTTTGATGTGTTTCAGAATTTCAAATTTTCATTTTCATACATAGTTCTAGTTCTACCGTGGTTGGTATCTCTTCAGTAAGACTGACATTTATTGACTTATTTCAGAGGAACATGATTCATCTCAGATGATGGGATTACACATGAGTGGAATTTACAGTATTGTAAATTATTTGAAGTTGGGTTTGGAAATACTTTAAGAAGAGTTTCCTGATTGTGTATCAAGAATGTACCTAAATACATAAACATGGACTTTTCTATCTTCACCCTTCTACATGAAAACAATACAGCCCTTCAAACAATGGGAGATTACTGCACTTCTTGGGAAGCTCAAGTCTTTCACTCGGGCATGTAGAACAAGTGATATGGCAAAACTTCCAAATGTTGATAACAGCACTCACAATTTTGTCAAGATAAATCTTTAGAAGGAAGCATATGAATTAAAAATGTTAGCATATCTCATTTGAAATGCCATATTTTATGAGAAAAACTTACTTTCATCTGCAAACTGACTGCCTAGAGTATTTGTGTGCTTTAAAGTTCTGCTGGGAAATGGGAAACATTTTCATTCCTAATGTCGATTTTTTCATTCCGAGGGCTCAACAGCTTCAGTCTCCCAGACCATTGTAATATTTCTGGTGCAGTATTTTAGACAACACAAAGCTGTATGCTGCAAAAGTTAGCTCTTGACAAAGATTCTTTAGAAGTGGGTGTAAAAGTTAAATGGATACAAGATTAACAAAGGCCGTAGGATAGATTTCCACTGTTCTTTCTGAGAAAGTGATAGCTACATCTCTGGTCATCACAACACAGATCTTTCACTGGATGTCCTTGCTGCAATTACTGGCATGATTTTAGATGTTGCCTGAAGTAGGAACAACAGACCTGGATGATGATGCTCAGATAGGTCATCTGAGCACAGACACATCCATTTTTGTTGTTCCTGTCACAGGCAAAATATTGTCTGGCAAGAGGACAAGACAGCTGAGGATGGGAGCACTCAACTGTGATTCTGGGCTCACAGGCTTCACTGGCATAGGGGAAAGGGAAAAGGAAAGGGAAGGGGAAAAGGAAAGAGAAGAGAAGAGAAGAGAAGAGAAGAGAAGAGAAGAGAAGAGAAGAGAAGAGAAGAGAAGAGAAGAGAAGAGAAGAGAAGAGAAGAGAAGAGAAGAGAAGAGAAGAGAAGAGAAGAGAAGAGAAGAGAAGAGAAGAGAAGAGAAGAGAAGAGAAGAGAAGAGAAGAGAAGAGAAGAGAAGAGAAGAGAAGAGAAGAAGAGAAAGAAAACAAAAGAGAAAAGAAAAAAGAAAGAAGAGAAAAAAATGCATTCCTTCTATTTAAGTCTGTTCATAAATTGTTTTTGCAGGCAGTACAACTGCAAACACTTATTCCAGTAAAGCTTTAAACAGCTTCACTAGTGCTGGCATTGGTGCTTCTGGCAAACTGGCTGAGAGAGAGAAACAGCTTTTTGAAAGAAAAACCCAACCCAGAAGTGATAGTTGTTCTTCTGTCTGAATTTCTGGTATCAGCACACTGTAAGGTCGGGCAGGAGCTGGTGCAGCTGTGCTGCTCCTCTTGGTGGCACTTCATCATAACCTGTAACATGGAATTGCACCCTTGATTGGCTTTAATTCACTTCATCTAATGCTTTAGGGAGATTAGTTTAAAATGCTCTTTCTATCATGTCATTGAAGGTGCTCTTGAAAACCCTAATTCAGCTGTCTGGGAAGTTACTCCCTCCTTTCTCATTCCATCTCCCAACGGGACATGGGGGCCCTTACAGCAGCCAGGGCACAATGAAACAGGTAACAGTCTGTCAGTTGGGTGAAAACTGTCAAATCGTGGTGTAAAACTACCATCAGGAGCAGCTTAACTGAGCAGCCAACATCCTTCCAAATCAGTATTGGCACAAGTGCTCCCGCAGTGGAAATAACCAGAGCTGAGGTTAAAGCCATGCCACTCTTGCTTTCTGTGCTCAGACTGGGTGAAGACACAGGGAAAAGGGGGCTGAGTACCCCCCACTGGAGGACAGGCCAGATGCTTTTACTCTGTCATGGCTCTAGTGGTTCTGGAAGATGATTTCATGAAGTATTTGCCTGAGCTTTTCCCTTAATATGGTGGTTTTTTGATGTATAGTTATTTAATTGACCAAAATGTTTTTATTACATGGAGAACCATTATATACAATGAGTCAGATTAGTTGGAGAAAAATCTGAGATGAGTAAGGAATTGGCTAATGGGGGTATGACAACAATTAGTGCTGGAAGCTGAAATGTTGGAACTTACTAGAGAAATTCCTGTTGGTCTTGGGAGCAATTTAGTACAATGGACCTTTGCAATAAAATAACAGTACTAATGAAATATACTGATGACTCAAAGCTTGGAGTTGTAATGAAGAGAAAGGAAGATTCACATATCCCTTTCTTAAGGGGAAGGAAGGAGCTGGATTTTGCAAATCAGACAAATAAAGTGGTGTGATATGGGGAACAAAGTGACATTTTAAGGAGGTGAGATGGAGAGTTTGGCTGTTTGGGTTAGAAAAGCAAAACCTATTACCTGTCTGGAAGATAAAAATCAGGGAATGCTTAGGACTGTTTCAGTTATAGGCCTGTCCTACTGTGTAACAGATGCTCTGAAGAAGGATACATGTAGGCTAGAAATTAGAAAATATTTTGAACCAGCAGAGGACCAAAGTTCTGCAGCAGCTTCCCAATGAGAGAGGTGGAAATGCTTACCTAGTTCTGCCTTTGTGCTTAGGTGATTTACAGAAAGTTTTGTCTTATCTGGATGTTTGTGAGAGGAGAAGATTTGACTTGAGATGCTGAAATCAATATTATTTTTCTTGGCTGGAAGTACCTGGAAACATTGACATTGACATTATTGTAAATTCTGTTCATAAGCTATTCAAGCTGCTTACTTCACAGTGTGATCTTCCCTCTTACTTGTGGTAATTTCATTAGGTTCTTAACAAAGCTGACGTTGATTTATATCTGGCTTTCAAAATTAACAGCCTGTTGCTCTGAGCTGAGAAAGGTCTCACCTCTCCCAGCTGTTGTTGCAGGCTGTCAGCAGAGCTTGTTCAAACACTGTGGCACCGGTGTGCAGTGAGTCAGAGCTTTGTAAGTGCTCCTTGCAGCTCAGAGAGACAGGGATTTACCCAAATTTCTATCAATAATCTCATAGTTAGGAGATTAAAGATTCCCATTGCAGGAAAGTGTGCCAGGTGTCTGAGTATTGTGAACTAAGCTCCACCTGGGCTCCAGCTGGAGGATGTTGGCACTGTCCCACTCAAGAAGTGCTGACTTACTGTAGGGTGGCACATCAAAGGTTCATGAACCTCAGGCAGAGGCTTTGGATGTAGCAAGGTACTGCCGATTGCCGTGATCAAAGAGAACAGACAGTTACAATAACACATGAATTAGGTCAGAGAGAATTTAGATAGGGTGAACAGCCTGTGTGTCTGGGTGATTTCTAGGACTGCTCACCTAGTCCCAAGTTCCTCTGTCTATCTACCTGTGAGTGCAATGGCTCAAAGTGGGCATAACAGAGCTTTGCTTATACAAATTCTATTAGTTTTAGCTTTGATCCTGATTTGATTTTTCTAATTTATTGCCATCATAATCTGAGCCCTTTAGCTGTAGCTGGAACCATATCTGTGGAAACCTTGGTGAGCTGCAGTCCCCTACCACATCTCCCATTCTATATCTGTAGGCCTCTTATTGTATGGGTAAAAGAAGCCTACAAGGGGTGTCTGAGTGTTTTCCTGAGGTTTTTTCAGTCTTTTGAGTAGAAGATATGCTTTGATAGTGTTCTCATCCATTCCATTTGCTTTCCATTTTTATCATCATCTCCCAACACCTCACACAGACAAACTCACAAGGACTTTGCTTGGTCCAACATCTGTGCTCCCTCACCTGTACCAAAAAGTATCTGTATGTAGACACCTGCATATGTGCTGACCACTATGTTTAAGAGCACTTTTGTTCAGAAAAGCCTTGTATGTTAGGGTCAAAATATCCCTGGTGATGTATGTAATTCTGCCGCAATTCTTGATGGAGGTGAAGCCTGCTTTTTCCTCCTACCCATCCAGTGCAGTAGGTAGGCTATGAGCAAGGCAGGCTGCTTGAAATGCTGAGTGACAGCCATACAGGGAGGTGGTATGACAGCCTGTTATTTCTCAGAAGTATCTATTCAGTAGAATATGTCACATTTCCATCCTTTCACCCCATTTTAAAATGGAAAAAAAGACAGAAATACAAATTTTTTTTCATAAAATGGATGCTTATGATTCATGCACACCTCTAATTCGTGAGATTTTTCTAAGAACCATAACATGAAATTAAAGTATTAGAAAATATTTTGTTGGCTGAAGAAAGTGAAACATTGTTAACACTTAATGAGCTCTGTTACCTGCTGCCTATACAGCTCCATAGCTATACTCAGATGAATGTTGCTGTTGTAACTATACACAGCAATGGACTTAATCCAGCCATTAATTAAATGAAATACCTTGCAAGTGCTTTAAGTAAATGGAAAGCTATTTTCCTTTTTTTAATAATTGATCTGGACTCTAAATTAATGACCCATTTGTAAATTGCATGTTTCCAATTTAAAATTGCTCATAGAATGAAAAGATGACCACATTGAGAAATGTGTAAATTTTGCTTAAAACCTGTATTAAGGATTATTTCAGAGGTGGAACAGTGTTTAGAAAACCAATAATTTTCTGTTCAAGCCACCTGACTGAACATGCTTATGGTTCAGTTCTCCATGTGTTTCTGGTTTCCTGCAGTGCTGGGCAAGGCCCCACTGACGTTGCTGCTTATGCTCAACATCATTCTGCTTCTGTGTTTCTCTAGATGTACTGTTTCTCTACATGCCTGGAAATTTTGTCAGGGTAACTGTTGAGGATTTTTCTATGATTCTTTCAAGTGTCTTACATCCCAAACTGAACTGCCATTAAGTTCATATAAATTCATGCCATGAGGTTCAGGTAAATCCAGTGTTTTATGTGAACCTTAGTCTCAGTGCCATGCTTACATACATAACTGCAGATAAACTCCACAGAGCTGCTTGTCTGTCTACTGATGGCTTAATATACTAATGACTTTATTAATTTTTTTGATTTACCACTACAAAACTTTCTGGGCAGTCCCAAATAGACCCAGTGGGCCTAATGCTTTCAGGAAATAAAGATCTGCTCTAAGCAAGGACTCTGAACATATACCCAGAAAGTCCTGGCTTGTGCAATAAAGTTCTTCATAGTTGTTCTTGCTACAAGTGCACTTGTTTGGGGTAAAACTCTGTTTTGCAATGGAATGTTCATGGAAATTATTAGATTTCTTGGCACACGTCACCTGGTAGTTACTGGACAAGTTACATTATCAAAGTAAAACCAAATTATATGTCCAGTCTGTTATGAAAGCAGTCATATGAAAGGCTTCATGAGCTTCCAGCTGCATAATCACCTTTACTATTGCTTCTTTTCCTGGCTTATAAAGGAATTGAGGATGCATTGCCTCATCTGACATGTTAAGTAAATGAAACAGCAGAAAAGTGTACACAGTGGGAAAAACACAGCTCAGAAAACTTTTGCTTCAGCATTTTTCAAAGGCATCCTTGACATCACTGCTGCTGTGCAGGTTCTTTGTACATGTGCATATGTGATGTAGCAATCCTAGTGATTAGTGGGCAATTAGCAAAGAAGAATTTTGTTCCAAATGTTCCCTTGAGCATTGTCTCTAGGAAGGGAGGGAGGGAGGAAGGAAAGGAAGGAAAGGAAGGGAAGGAAGGAAAGGAAGGAAGGAAGGAAGGAAGTCTGGTGAGGCAGACTGAGCTTTTCTGTGCAACGTGAACTACTGTTCTATAGCTACGAGTTTAATAAATTGTTCTGCATTTCTCTGTTTTTTCTCGGTAGCCTTTTTAAGTCCTTCTAAAGTCCAGCTTTTAAGTCCTTCTTAAGTCTAAGAAAAAGTTGGTGATGGGTCTCTTGGAATAACTGGTGTGGTTTGCCTGTGGAAATATCCTTATTTGCTATGGGAGAGGCAGAGATATTGTGTGTTGCCACAGAACTGGGTGCATCATGACCTGGGTCCTGCTCAGAAGTGTTCAGTGCTGCTGGTATGTGAGTGATTAATGCTTAATAAGAAACTAGTAAAGACCATGCTTGATGAGAAACAGCCCTAAAGTTGTTCCAGTTTTACAAAGCAACAAAAGGTGTGAAGTTTATTATGTCACTCTGTGCAGTTGTGTTATTACAAAGCAGGTATGTTAAAGTTGCATTAAGGATGAGGTAGGACATCACAGTCCTTTTGCTGTGCAGGTGCAGATGCTGGAATGAAGGATGCCAAATCTTGATGCTGTGTTTTGTGTCAGCACAGTCGTGTGCAACCCTTAGGACAGTCTAGCTCTAGCTTTGATTATACATTTCTCCTTAGATTTCTCATTATTCACCTTTCTGAGTGATCAGCATTCATATCCTTAAAGCTGCTTAAAGCACAACTTCAGTTTTTTCCTGTTTTCTGTATTTAGTGCCCTTTTCCAGTTCCCATTAAATCTGCAGAAGTTGCTGTTGTATTTATGAGGCTATGCAGCTGCAGTTGCTCAGAGCACATGGCACTGGCTGTACTGCAGGCAGCACAGGGAGCAGTGCATTAATAGATCCTGTAGCACCTATCCTGTCCAATTGCTGTTGTGCTATGTGAAATTAAATAGACTGGTTTTCCTCAAAAAAGGATTAAGTTCCCATATACACAACATGGTGTCTGAAGGACTTTTTTGTAATACACAAAACAAAACTATGCTCTCACTTATAAAAGAGCCACACATTTACTTCATAGCTGTATGATAACAGCACCTGGATGATGCTCAGTAAAATCAAGGCCACAGGATAGTAAAGGATGCAACATTTCAGAAACAAAATCTAGCCACTGTAGTAGAGCTGTATGGGACAGGAAAGTAGTTTCATTTTAAAATAAAATCAATTTTACACACTTTCACTTACTCTCTCATACCCACGTATGTACCCAAAAGCACTAAGACCATAGCTCAAAGTGGTCTGTCTGGCATTCAGTCACAAAGACAAAAATTGCAAATGTCAAGGGATGCAGGTGAGTAACAGTAATGCCAGTGTATATCTGGTAACAGTGGGATTAGGAGCAAGACTTGGCAGAGCTGCCAGCTGCCATGGCTGTGGATGCTGGGACATGTAGTGGCTCCCAGGTCATCTTTGTTGCTCAGGAATGAATGAGAAATATGCTTAATTAACACAAAAGGAGAGAAAAAAAAGTTTCTTTATACACATTCACCTGCCCTTGTGTTTCCTCAGATTTACTTGTTAAAAGGTTACAAGGTTAATCAAACCCCAGGGATTGAGTTATCTTGAATCATTTGGGCATGAGTTGGGAAGTCCTTGGCTGAGAAACAGAGTCTGCAGGCCTGAAGGGGCTGCAGCTCCTGCAGAGGGGCTGTGAAGGACTTGGGAGGCATGAATTCTTCCTTCAGGGCAGCCCAAGCCACAGAGTCCTCCAGAATTCTGCCCCCTGCCTTATGTCTCATCCCTGCGTGATCTGCTGTTGCTAGACTATCTTGATTTAGGAGGGTTGTTTTGTCACATCTGGTGTAAACATTAACCTCTCAGTTCTAGAAACAGTCATATCCATCCAGAAACTGGGTGCACAGGTCAGGCCTCAGGCAGTATCTTTCAAATATAATGTGAAGCACTTGTGTGTCTGTGGATTCTTTCAGTATTTTCAGTAAGTTTATTTCCAACGATTGAGAGCACGATGTTTTTGAGGCAATTATGAGTGTGCTATCTCTGTGGAAGTGTCAGACTGATACACTAGCTGAAACATTTAGAAACCAAAGAACTGTTTTAATTTGCTAGTGCAAAAGCCATCCCTTTTCTTGAATAGAATCATGTCCTCTGTGGAAGTGCAGGTGCTGGTTCCTGTGATCCCTTTCTCTTGAGTATTCTTATTCCATCCTCTCCTGCCTACATGACCTCTGTCCCTGCACCCTCTGATAAATTCATTCATTGGGTCCAGGGTAGCAGTTTTCCTTTGGGGGCCATTTGCCTCTGTGAACCCACAGAAAGGGATGTCAGGAATCATATTTGGGTTTCTTGGGGAAACAAGTTGCTGAGGCTGCTCCTGGACTAGCTCACAGCTGTGTTTACTAGTTTTTTGTTTGTTTTGGAAGAGCAATGCACAGCAAAAAGAGTGTCTAACCTAAAACTTGTACAATATCCTTTACAACTGTGGTTACACTCCTGTCTTTTCCGAAATCTACTGTGCATCCTTTTGCTGTGGGCAGGGCCTTTCATTTCCATGCATGGAGCACTGAACATGGATGTCATTGGGGCCCAATCTGTCCCCAGTTCATGCTCTGTGCACCCCTGCTCTTCTAGGTCATAGTTTCTGAGCAAGGAAAAGAGCAGCATTACTTGCAAGGGCTGAAATGTTTTGTTCTCTGTGTTGGACATTGGCTGAGTACACATCAAGGTGGGAGTCCTTTGGAGGGACTGGAACAATCTGTGTGTCCACTGACTGTTTCTAGTGGGCTAAGTTAAATCTTGACTTTTGAATAACAGTTTCTGTGGAAAGTTAACTGTGATCTGTTTGATAGGCTTGGCTTGTATAACTTTAGCATGTTAGCTTCTATTTCTGAAACAAACAAATATGGTATGTAGAGGCCAAAGTAACTAACACAAATCTCATCCTGAAAAATCTAGTGTATTGCAAACACTTTTTATGAAGAACCCATATATATTCAGGTTTTCAAGACTGTGCTGTATTTGAAATCGTGTCCTACTTCCATTACATTTCCATGTGTGTGTAATCTATGTGGATTTAGAACCCCTTACAGGAGAGCTGATGGAAGAAGAAAGCCACATGATGAACTACTGGACAAAAACCATGGCTCTGGATGCATTCTATCACTGTGTCTGTAAGCATTGCTTGCTAGTGTGACCAAATTACACTTCCCTGCTTAACTGTTCTTTCTGTGTTTTGGGCTCACTAGTGATTTCAAAGTAATTATTTCTTGCTTAATTTAAGCTGTAAAGTATTTCTTTGCTGCCATTTCATGCACAGACCTAGCACAGTGCCTGGACCAAGTGCTGTGTGGTCAGGCACATTCAGCCAGGCTCATCTCTGAGTTTTATGCCAAGAGACTTTGGGGGATGCTCTCTTTGCAGTGACAGTGCAATCCCAGAAGATGGAATGGCAGGAGAACATGACATGAGAAATAAAAAGCCTTTTCAGATCTCATGTATAATTTGAGAGCTAGCAGTTAGTGAAAGCACCCATTAGCTTGGAAACTGTGAAAATATGCAATGATAATGAGTAAAAAACAAAGAATATGGGACCCCTGAATATCATTTTAATTAAAATAATTTTTCAGAGGAGAACAGCATTTTAAATGCATACTATCGTAGCAGCCCTGAGAGGAATATTAGTAGCAAAATGAACCACAAACTGACAGTCACTTTTGGAGAAAGAACAGCTCAAATTGGTGGGCACAGTCAGATCTGCCCTTTCCAGATCCACGTGGAGCTGTAACAGCCTTACTGCCCTACTCCCAGAAGCTACTGATTTCTCAGCTGAGTAATTGGAGACGTGAGCACTTACACTTGGCTGTCATAAAACAGGTTTGCTTAAATCCCCCAGCTGAGGGGGTGCTGATTTCTGACAAGATGAGGTAGCTAACAGCTGTGGCCAGTAGCTTTTAAACAGCTCTCACTTGATTGCTTATAATTACCTAATTATCATTTGAATAAATTAAAAAATACACTTCTACTGAAACTGTCATTAACGAATGTTGGAGCTGGGACTGCTGCCTTATAGATAAACTTTTCTAAATAACAACAATTTAAAAAATCACATTTCTTTTGCTCTCAAACATCATGAAATCTGTTTCCATAAATTGCAATGTGGTATGTTAAGTCAGAGCAAAAAGAGCTAAAGCCTGGGAAATACTGGCATCCAGAACCAACATCCAAGGGCAGCTAGGATCTTTCATTTGTTTCATTAGAAGTTGGCAAGTCTATTAATAAAATATTTATCTTTGTTGTTTGTGATTCTAGGGGCCCGCTTGTCTACTCTGGACTTTTTCTTCATTTTTCCTGTCAGTCATCAAGGCTGTGGCCTTAAGAATCTTTGCTGACTGACTAGTTGCTGAGGATGTTTTATTCCTCTTTTCCCAGGGCTCAGGAGCCCCCAGCTTTGAGGTGTCGGTGTTTGTTGGAAACCTAAACTTTGTCATGTCCTTGTCCAAAGGCAACCTGACAGCTCAGAGGCTTCTCTGCTTTTTTCCTATGTACTGACCTGCCCTAAAACCTAGATATTTGGGTTATATCACCACTGGTAAAATAAATCCATGCCTGTTCATCCAATACCATCTTGTTATACTTTAATAATAATTTCTGCTTTCCCAGTGTCCTTGAGTTTGTTGATACCATGGAAAGTCACTGATAAGATGTGATCAGGTGGTAAGAATTCCACTGTGAGAAAAACCACATAAACAAATAAATCTGTCATTTGTGTATGAACACACACAGACTTCATATCCATTGACTTTTGTTAGCTGGAGGCTTGGGTTGTGCAGTTATACTCCTCAAAGGACATTTGTGTCATTGTTTAAATATGATATAAGTACGTGTATATTTGTGTGTATAAACCCAGCCTTTTTGACCTGGAGCATGCTTTGAGGTGACAACAGCTATGAAGGTTTAAAAACCACATAAGCAGCAGCATTCAGCTCTTTCATAATCATGAATTCAAGTCACATCTCAGAAATTCTGTTAGGTCATAGCTGCTGAGAAGTCTTGGATAAATCACTGCTGTCAGCAGCTGAGCAGTCCAGGTTGGGGAGGTTTTCTGTGGAGGGAGCTCAGAATGAGAAAAAGCAGCTGTGAACCTCAGTGGATTTCTCTGAAATAGACAAACTCTATGATGGGAGGAGGAGAGACCATACTAAGAAACATTGGGGGCTGTAAGCAGTGGTGCCTGAAATACAAGAACTCATTTAAGTCCATATCATGGCTCTCTGATAAAATGAGGAGGTGAGAGGCTGCTCCAGAGCTGGGCAAATCCCCTGAACCAAAGAGGTACATTACTAGGCTGCATCCCACAATGCATATCTTTGAAGTTGTGCATGCTGAACTGCACTAGTTGAGGGAAAATTGCCATTTACTGGGGATTTACCAAATGTGACTTTTCTTAATATGAAAAGCTGATGCCACAGCAAACACGGATCCATGGAAAACTGAGTGAATCATTGCAGCTGTTAATGGGTTTCTGAGGAATCTCCTCTGTGCCTGGTAAGAGCCATTCTTTTATTAGTTTGAGACCACTAGAACAGTTTATCTGCCCTGTGGGTGTTGTTAACGTATGCCAAGAATATCAAGATAATATCAGGAACACAGAATGAGAAATAGTAATTTAGGGACTGAAATGTAATGGACTCAGGGGAACGTGTGGACTAGTGACTGAATAAAATGGGAAACCAAACATTACTGGGGGATTTCTTTCAACTATGCCACATTTAACTTCCCTGTGCATGAATCTATAATGAAAGTACTCATGTTTACTTATCTTCAATGTGTGTCAAACCTTTGTCAGTGGAAGGCTGTATGATATTAAAATTTAAAATACTGAAGATGTGCAAGCTTTATCATAGTATCTTAGCCACAAATATCTCCACACACAAAAAATTAGTGTGGATTGACCCTGTTCCCTCAATGAAGCAGCCCTTTGTTTTGTTAATATGTTGCCCTTCTTTTCAGAAAGACTTTTCATTACCAAAACAGTGCTTTGGTGAAAAGAATATTTATGAATTAGTGTCTTGAATTATATTTATTCCATTCCACCAATCTCATTTTACAATGAAATAGAAACATGTCCCTATGGCTTCAGTCTATGTCATTCACTTGAGCTACAGGATTTTTGCAACAGGGAGTATCCCTTACTGTGTAAGGATAATTGCCACCAAGAATCTTTCTTGAGCACTTCCTGTGTTGCTTTAGTACAGTAACCACGTGAAGGATCAGAATGAAGGGATTACAGGAAAGGACTTGTGTATATAAAGCCTGCATTACTGCTAGATTATTTGGGCTATTTTTACAGGTAGATTATGGGCTGTGTGCAGGCAAGTTTGCTGATAATACTTCTAACAAGAACAAAAAGTGACTGTGACTCCAGTTTTAACTGCAATGGATTGAGACACATTAATTTCTTTTATCATATAGCCAAAAAAATCTGTAAAGAGCAGTTAGGAAAAAAAAAGTAATTTTAATACATGGATATGAGGAGGAAAAAAAGGATTAATCTCTTCCTATTTGAAAGACATTGTTGAAAGTGACAATGGAAACATTGAGTGAAAGAGCATATTATTAGTGACTGAGACAGGCTGGCATGGTTGTAACTAGCATTTGAAAGTTGTTCAGTTTTGCAATTAGCTGTGAAAAACACAGTGAGGGGAAGGAAATAATGCCTGGACCTTATTCTCTAGGTGAATATCTGGATTTTCTTTCCATGCATGAAGCTGTTGAGAACAGAGTTTCCATCATTTCTATGTCTTCTTATTCAAAGTTTGTGCTATTATAACTCTTTAATTTCACAGACAACAAAAAAAAGATATTAAAGATTACATAAAACAGTGAATATTCCTCAAGTAGTTCAGAGATGCAAGACCTAAGCTGTATGTTTTCCACTGAGTTTTGGAAGCCACCACTGAAAAGAATTAAATATATGTGATGCTATCCCATTGAAAATGTGTGATCAAACTGCATTTTTGCCACCATACTGATATAAAAAATAGCCCAGTGTTTCAATAATAGACCATGACAATATGAAACTATTGTCCCAGAGGCCAGATACAGTTTTTGAGCAGAATTTAGGAGGCCCACTGACTTCACTTGTTTGAAAGCTGAGTATTGATTTGCAGTTACTGTGTCACAAGAGCACATCAGGCTGCTTAGCTTACCAGTCAGCTTGAAAATGAAAACATAGTTTATTGTCTGGATATGCCTTTTAAATACCCTTTTCTGTTGTCACCTGACATTATAAGACTGTTGCTATTTCTATCACGATTTTTTGGGATATGCTCTTAATACCAACATGAGAGACTAGCTGAGTACCTATGGAGGGATTCCTGACAGAAGTGAAGAGCTGAGCAATATTTATTTAATTACTATTGTCTTTACAGTTTTGAATTTTTTTCCTAGCCTTTTTATTTAAAAGTCAGAAATTCAAAGCCTTTGCTAAGGGGCATACTGTTAGCCAAATTAAGTAAGAGTGGTTGAAGTTAAGATGCCTCCTGTTTCTTGTCCTGGTTCCTTACAGTGTCCCCCTACTGTTGAAAACCAGAGCTTCCAGTTTCTGAGTGATATTTTTGCTCTTCACATCTCTACTGGGGCAGTTTGGAAATACAAGTTTAATGTAATGAGTCAGAGGCCCAGTTTCATGACACAGATCATCAGGTGAAAACAGCCATCAGTTATGCCTGGGGATTTTGTCTCTCTCATCTCCTCAGCTCCTTAGCTTGTTACCTCATTTCATGCAGGTAAGTCACTTTACACCAGATATCTGGAAGCAGCATTTGGACATACTAATGCCTGGGCTGTCTTCATAATATGCCTGCTTGGTGCTTACAAATCAAAATGCATGTGCAGATTTAGCCTCTGTTGCATCTCTTTGATAATACCTGCAGGGCAAAGGCTCAAGAGCATTCTAGAGCTGCAGACCCCTCCAAAGGATGAGCTGCTGCTTCAGTGGAGCTACTAATCTCTTGTCTCTAGAGAAGTGTGGTCCTGCTCACTCTCAAAGAGAGGATCATGGTGCTTTGTTGCAGGTGGGCCCAGAGGAGAGGAGGGGCTTGGGGTAGTTGGAGTCAACATGGCCAGAACAGGAAAGTTGGGACAGTACAGAACGTGTCTGGTACCTGCAGGTATCTTGTTTTCATTGCACATTTCAGAAACACAAATTAATAGCTGCTATTTTTTTGCATTGGTTAGAAGAGAAATTACATAACCTTCCTGTGGAATTGTACATCTCCAAGTATGGCCTAAGTTACACAAGCTAAATGGCCTCCTTAAGGTCTGTGTCCTTGACAGTGTACTTGCAGTGCTTGTTGTTGAATTATGCTCTTGTGTTTGTCCTATTTTGCAAATGCAAATATTTTCTCAGGTATTTAAAAAGCCACAGCCCTGTTTTCTGTAAAATATAGCCATCCCTCACTCCTTTAGTTTTACAGAGTAAAGCATTTAAAATTACTCATCCTGAGCAGAGCATCAAATAAATCACATATCCAATAATATATCCAGCAAAGAGCCTCTTAGCTGAATAAATACATCCATAACATTTCTAAGAATCATTGCTGCATCAAGCACCTCATGATGCTCTGCCTCTTCCCTCTCCTGCCTTCCCCAAAATTTAGTAAAATACCAATAGACTTGACCTAAAGATGAGAATTCTTTGTGTTTGGGAAGTGACACTGACAAAATTAATGGACCCTGGAGTACAATCATGAGTGCATGCAAGTTTGATCTCAGCCCCAGAACTGTCCTGGTTTCTGGGAGCTGTCTGGCATGGGATGGGTTCCTGAGCAGGGGTGTGCCATTGATCTTCCCTGGCAGGCTGAGTGGTTAGTGCCAACAAGTGCTGTGTTGTCTGGATGCAAAAATGAAGAAGGTGTTCAAGCCACTTAACAGATTACTGGGGATGCTTTTCAGTTGCTGCAGTTAAGATGAAAAAGCCAAATCAATGTACCATTTTATGGAGATAGCTGGCATGTTGCTCTGAAAATAGTTCCTGTAGCTTTCAAGCATAAATTATTCTGTGATGTGAATTGCACGTGCCTGGTCTTATTTAAAAGGCACAGCCTGAAAGCATAGCAGCAGGAAAGAAATGAGAATGTCCCCATTCATCTTAGCTTTGATGTCTAAACAACAATTTAAATACACATTATTGATTTGCTACAGAAACATGGGAACATCCAGCAAATGGTTTTCTTTCACTTTAGCTGGAATTTCTTTCAATATTATCTGGAAATGCTAATATTTGTCCAGTTGCCTGATTGTTCTATGTGTGCATAAGTCCATGACAGTGATAGGAATAAAATATAATAACAAAGCCATGAAATCGATCTAGGCTGACCACATTCTCTTTCATTTTCTGAGAATACTTGCAAGGAATTAATGAGCTTAGTAACCAATCGCTTCATGTTTAAAATTAGCTTTAAAAAAGTGCAAGATATGTAATTTTTTTTCTGGGTAAAAAAAGAATACATGCTTTAGTTACCTTTCCCTCTAACACCTTTGAATGTAAGTGCTGCCTTCACATAGCCTAGAAAGTGGGATGTAGAGATGCTTCTTTCCATGTTGCCTCCAGATGCTGTTTGGGTTCAGCACTCTGGGGTAAGACTGAGCTGCTTTGGAGGCACAAGCTCAGACTTGCAGCCCATGTGCCATTGTATGATACAAATGTCCCTGCTTGGATCTGTGCTGGCTGGGGTGCAAATGCTGCATTGTGCCGGGGCCAGCCTGGCCACCCTGCAGAGCAGGTCGGGGTGGTTGGGGCTGCACAGGTCATGCCCATGTTGCCTCCATCTCCTACCCCTTCCCTGCTCTGTGTGCCCCTGGGCCAGTTGGACGCCTGCTCCCCTGGGTGCCCAGTGTCTGGGGTGAGGCTGGGTGCTCTAGGTGACAGCAGGTGACATTTTCCCTGGGCCTTGGCTTTTATGGACTGAGCCTTGCTCCCTGTGCATGCTGCCATAGCTGACGGGGTGGTGATGATGATGGTGATGGTGGGGAGGAGGCATTTTCCCCCATCTCATCCTTTCTCTTGTGCTGTTTTTGCTTTGTGCAGTGGGAAGGCAGCCTGTGGCATGCCAGGGGCTGCCAGGACACTTGACCTGCTCTCAGTCTGCCAGTCACAAACCTCTGCTGTGCTCAGTGCCTTGTCAGACGTGGTGCTCCAGGCCCCTTGTGTGGCTGCATGTTTGGAGAGGCTCTGTCACAACCAGGTCCTCGTGTTGATGACACCTCTGGTGTCAGCATGCTGCTGACATCCCACGCACTGCCAGGGACTTTCCAGGGGAGATGAAGAGCAGCAGCAGCTTTTGGGGTGGTACAGCCCAGTGGTGCAGCTGGCTCCCTCCTCCCTGCCTGCCACCAGCAGAGAGCAGTGCCCCTCTTGGTGTGCCTGTGTTCCTTCTTCCCCCAGTTTAATGAGGTCATGACCCCAATGGAGATGCTGCCCTTGCAAAGGGTGCTTTCAGCCACGGTGTGTAGCTTTTGGGCATCATGTGGCCAAGTGGGGCTGTGCATACGGACCAACTTTCTCTTGTAGTGCTCCATTCAGATTTAAAAAACCCAAGGAGCACTTTGGTAATTCTGATATAAAAAGCAGATACCTCCAGTTGGTAGCTCATGTCTCTAAATTAACTCTGTGGTCAGAGGTGATATTTCCAAGAAGGGGTCTTGTGGAGGCAGATAGGGCTGGGTCCCTCAGCAGCTCTGTCACTGTGACCCCGTGCCAGCACCAGCTGATAAACACAGCAGCTTCTGGCAGGGGGGCAGCAGGGGGAATGTTTGAACCACAGATTAGTTATAACAAAAAGCTATCTTTTCTTACTCCTACTCCTTGTATTCTTTGTACTGTGGATTTATCATTATATGGAATGGGATTTTTGACTTATTGAGTGATACACTTGCATGTCTATATTCAGCAAAAAGGGACAAATTAAGTGGCTGTGACCACAGCTTCTGTGCAGCTGAGGCCAACAGCGTGGCCAGGAGTCTCTTATATCCGTGGTGAAAGATTAAATTTAGCAAAATACTTTAGAGCATAAGCACAAATCTGCAGTTAGAGTAGAGCACTCTGCCAGTCAGACTCTTGAAAAATCAATAGCAAGGTATGCACTCAGTTTTTCTCAGAGAACATTACGATTTTCTTACAGTGACAAAATTAGCATTAAGAGCTGGCTTCATGCAGACATTTATATGCTGGCATGAGTCATGAACTCAAAAAGGAGTCTGCCTAGGTAATTAATTTTCTCTGTGTTATTGCAGATCTTGTCTTTGCTCATGTATTTTTTTTTTAAGGCTACATTTAAAAATTATTTTAACCCTAAGATTTTGGGCTGAATTTAATTTTCCTAGTACTCCTCAGCATGACCTCCAATACAGGACATGGTGGAAATTCAGTTTTAAATTCATGAGTCTTGTGTTTTAAGTACTTGCCTGGAATTAAGTGGATCTGCCACAGAAGACCAGCCCATGTGTGCAATCTTTTGCAAGTTTTTCCTTGCTTTTGTTACCAGCTTTAAAATGGGGCTAATTATATTCATTGTAAGAATGTCCCAGGACTTGAAAGTTTTTGTGAAGAAGCCTGATTCCATGATGGCAGAGATTCCCTGATCTATTGCATGTCACAAAGCTGGGATCCTTCAGGGCCAGTGAAATGCCTTATACATGTGTGTAGAGAGCTGAGTCATTTACCTCATTCTTCTCAGGCTGTGGCAGAGTGGAAAACAAGCACAGCCTTGTACCAGCACTACCTTTTATAGCATCCATTTTTTTGCTTCGAGACTGATGTCCCTCTGAAAATCTCATCTAGGAACACTCCTTAAGGTGCTGGGAGATGCCCTGAATCTCAGACAGCATTCAGAGTCTTCTCTCCACCATCATTATTGCTGCTCTTGCCAATAGTGTCCTGTAGATGAGAGGAGGTTTGAAATACAGGGCAGAATTAATGAGATCTCACAGGCACAATCTCATCAGGCAGCATCCAGTAGATGCTGAAGGTCACATGAACGCTGCTGACAGGCTGATACATAAACATAATTTGTTCACATGAAGCAAATGAAAAGTTAGTTTGTATCCCTGCAAACCTCTCTAGATCCTCACTTCCTTGTGCTGGCACAAAGCTACTGAAGGCTTTCAGTAGCAGAGTCTTACTACTATTACTACTACTTATTACTTTTACAGTTGCAAAATGGCAGCAGATTAAAATACATCCTCTGTGTTGTTATGCCACTTGATGTACTTAACATACTGAGCCTCAAGAGTACAATACTGAATTTCTGGGACGTAAGAAACTCAGCGTGATAAATTTATGGATTCTAGTGCAACCTGCAGCACCAATGAATATAAATATACATATACAGTAAATATGCCTACATGAACAAATCCACCCTTACAAAAATACAAGCTTTAGGTAATAAGAGTTTCTGGCTTGGAAACGTACTTTTCATTAAACATATTTTTTTAATGCTATTCCACGAGACAGTCCATTCAGGAAAATACATCTTCAGGAAAATAGCTTCAGAGGCTTAGTGCTGAACTGCTTGCAATCTCAAAAGTCCTCTTTTGTCTTGGAAAAGAAACTGATAGCATTTTTTCTAAGCCTGGTTCCTTTCTTTCCCTTTAAATTTTTTTTTATTTCTCTCCAGTGGTAGAAAGAAATAGGTTAGAGCCCTTTGCTCCAAAGCCAAAAATGATAATAGCCATGAATTGAAGGTGAGAAGATCTCCACTGATTAAAAGAATTCTTAAATGTTTTTTCAGGACAGAAGAAATTAATTGTGTTTTGTTAAAACATATTAAACCTAGTGGGAAACCATTCTGATTCCTGGCAACTGTGCTTCTCTCTCAAGATTCCATTTTGAGAGGCTCACCCTTTTTCTTAGGCTAGACACTAATTTCTCTGCTGGCTTCTATTTATCTGTCTCACTTATTTATTTTCCCTTCCTTTGCTCTGGAGGAGGGGAGTGTCCATTGCAGGTTCTGGTTGCTTTTTCAGTAAACTGTGGATTTATGCTGTTTGTGCAGCACCTGGCAGGGAGAGGTCTCTGCTCACACCCAGAGCTGCTGTCACAGGCAGGCTGAAGGAATCCTGCTGCTCTGGGAATATCACTGGTGCATGGAGCTGGGCAGGGCTGGTGGCCCCATGTGTTTGCAGGTCTCTCTGGCTCCCAGCCAGCATTGCTGAAGTGGTCCTGATTTGCAGCTGTCCATTGCAAGAGGGGAGCAGGAGATGCTGAGAGGGGTGAGCCCCTCTCTGTGAGAACTGGGAGAAGTGGGAGTGGGCTGTAGGGAAGCACCAAACATGAATGCTGGCTGGGTGGGGGGAGGCAGCAGCCACACAGACATCTCCCACCTGTCTGGACCCAAGGGCCCTCTTACATTAAACAAAACCAGTGTTCAGGGGCCTGTCTTGGTGCACGTGGCTGTAGTGTTGGTCTGCATGGTAAATATTTTTGGATAACTTGAACATGAGAAGTGGGAAGAGAAGATTCTTATTACTGTGTTGTACTTTAAGGAAAGGTAGTTGGGTAATTGCCAATAAAGAAAATTTTGCTTTCAGCTTCAAGGGAAAATTTGCATTGTCCTGTTTCCTTCTCTCTATATATATATATATGTGTATATATATATACACACACACACATATATGTTATTTACATATATATAACATATGCATATATATATAATATATATCCATATATATAAAATATTATATATATGTGGATATATAAATATATATATGGAATTTTTTTTGTTTTGTAGTAAGGTTTTTTTTTTTTGTTCAGCACACTTTGATGTTTTATCAATAACTTTTTATTTTAACAATAGAATTGCTCTAAGACATGCTGTGAAGTTTTGATCATTTTTGATGGCTGTCTTCTTGACTACTAAATGTGTTAAGAACCACCAATGACATCAGTTTGGCAAGAAGAAGTCTTATTTGAGGAGTGGTTTTGAAATCTCTGAGCTTTCTTGTGCTCAAGGGTACAGCAGTTTATACTGAAATTCTGCAGCACACCCATCCTGGGTACTAGAGGAGAGAGTGTAAAAATTTCAGTCTAACACAGTTTTGTGGAGCAGCCTTTGATGGATGACCACAATGAACTGAGGGGACAAAAGCCAAATCACCTGAATGATGCAACTGAGATTTGGCTACGTCTGAGCTGGATCTTAGGTTGCCTTATTTCTCAACAGCATACTTTTCTTCTTTGCAAGTTATAGGAAAAACCCCTCACCTTCCTGCACTTGGTTTTCCTTCTAAAGGGTATGTGAAGAGCTCTGTGACATGCCAAAAGCAGTATTAGTTTTTGGAATCAGCTTTCAGGATGTGCTGAAAGTTGTGTAATCAGCACCTTACCTCCCAGAAGGACTGGGTGCTTTACTCTCCAGCATCTCACAGGCAAACAGGGCCTGGGAAAGTTGTTTTTTTGGGATACTCCAGAGACCAGAGGAGTAGAGAATTAAATAGGCTGGAAGTGTATCAAAAGTTTCTCCACCCTGGGCTCAAAGCTAGGCCCATCTTGGCATCAGAGTCTTTCTCCAGGCTACAAAAATATTTGGGAGAAATAAAAAATGAGTCAAAAGAAACTTTGAAAATATCACAGTAACTAGAAGAATATAGTCGAAAAAGTGCTAAATAAGGTTATGATTTTTTGCTAAAAAAAGAGAGAAAAGCAGTAATAACATTGTGAGGAAGCACTGGAAAAGAAACGTGCACGAGCAGGGGAGTGAGCTGCTGGCAGTAGTGCCTAGTCCACAGGCAAGCTATGATCCAGCATAAGGAATTCCAGGTGAAGCCATGGCCTGTGCTCTCAGCTTCAAAACCATATCCCCTCTACAGACTACAGCATTGCTGCCCTAATATGAACGTGCATTCAGAAAGCTACTTAATATAATCTTACTACTTAATACAATGTTTTTACCTACATTTGGTGATTTGAAAGCGGAGCTGATTACTGTAATACCCTTCCTGAGACCCTACAGTGATACAATTCCAATTTACTTTGAAGTACTGGGCTGTGGTGATCTAGAGTTGCTTGAGATGCTGTTCAGATTTCCTTGCAGAGGTCACTGTGTCTGGGCAGCAGATGGCTGGTGGATGTCAGTACCCACCTCATCGCCTCGCTGCGTGTGAACCGGAGCTCTGACTCGCAGAGAAGTGCTTTCTTTTTCAGATGGTTTAAATATTTGGGTTTAGGTGATATTTATGAAGCACCTTGAAGCCCACATAAGACAGGCCATTCAGGACTATGCATGTGTAAGCAACTTGTCTTTCCTTTTCAGCAGCTGCCTAAGCAAGTTTTGTGATTAAACCTTGTGTGTTTTGGACCGTGGTTCCACAGCACGAGTGGTTTGGCAGCAGCGCTGGATGAACGAGTTCCTGCCCCTGGCACTGTGCTTGGGGCAGTGCAACTGGTGTAAAGTGGGGTTTTGCCTTTGATACTGCTGGCAGGGAGACAGCTCTTGGGCATCAAGGAATTCTGGGTCACCAGACTTGTGAATGGCTGGATGCAGTAGAATAGTAGTACACAGTGGAATAATTACCAAGTGGTCAAATGGGACTGACATGAGCTCACCTGGTTAGAGCATGGTGCTAATAATGCCAGCGTTGTGGTCTTGATCCTTGTGGGTCTTGAGCCCTTCCAACTGAGAATATTCTGTGACTTGAAAGTAGATTTTTGTTCAGCAAAGAATGCTCCTCCTGTTGCATGGTTGTTCAGAAAAGGCTGGTCCATGCTCCCCAGGAATGAGCCAGGGCTTGGTGAGACAAGCAGGAAAGCAGTGCCAGTGCTGAGAGAATCCAGCTGGATCCATACCCTCCTCCCAGCCTCCAGAGCTCACACCAAGCCAGGATTTGTGCACAGGTCCAGTGGGGAAAAGGAGTGTATTGTTCCTTACTGATAATAATGAACTTCTCAGTCTCCAGATAAGTGGAACCCTTCAAGACAAGGTAGACCTGGAGATTTGGATTGGAGCATCCTGAAAGGGAGAAATAGAGCCATTCAGATGATATAATAAGGGGAAATACCAGCACTTATTTCTGCTGAGATCTCTTCTTTGTAAATGGCTAAGTAAACAACCCAGGGAGCTGCTGGCCAGTTCCTCTCACTTCATTAGGCACCATAGCAAAAAGCAAATAGAGAGATTCTTCTGTAAATGGTCAGATGGTAACAGGTTGATATACTGTGGGGAGGGGAATATAGATTTTTAGAAAACAGAGAAAGCTTTGTTACACTTGTCTATTTTTGAAGCAAGCTTTTCAATAGGGTAAGTGATATGAAATTCAGGACTGATGAGTCTGTACATCAAAGGACTGTGTTTCAGTATCATGCATTAATACAGGCATATGTGAGTGAGTGCACACCAATCCTCTGGCTCCAAGTTCAGGAAAGCATCCTTCTTCAAGAGTATCCTAGAACACCTGCTTTCATTTGTAGACCTCTTTTTATGGCATCCTGATTTTTAGAGGGAAAAGCAAATTAAGTCCTGTGAAATGGGGGGCACTAGTGAACAGCAGTACTGAAATCTCTGACTACATCCCCTCCAGCCTAGTGAGACCTGAAGGCCCCTTCTGCAGAGAAACTTGATCTGTCTAAACCTGAATCTTTATGCAAAAGCTTAAGTTAATGCATCATATGTGAAGTTTAAATCAAATCTGAAATCTAAAATTTAAAAAAAATTCTCTTAGTATTTTTTCTTATTTATCCTTTTAGTAAAAAGTCATCTTTACTGTTATCACTTGCTCTAAAAGCAATTCACTTGGCAGCTATTTTCTTTTCCTTGCTCCATATTTCTTTTTGAAGACATTTGGCTTCATGGTTCTCCTTTCTATTCTCCCCTTTTCAGGCTTTATTTTGCAAGCAACTCCTTATGGAGGAGTTCAGCGTTTGTAAACTCTTGGTAGTGGCATGTCAAGAATGCTGGTGCTAGCACTGCCGTTTTCCTCGGAGGGAGGGACCCCACGGATGAGGTGCCAAACTCTGAGAGGTGTTGGTACATTAACATCAGAACTGGAATACTGGTGGAGATGAAGAGAGCATCCCTAACACCCTAATGCTCCTTCCTCTGGGAGGCAGGAATGATGATTAAAGAAAGTGTAGTAGACAGTAGAACAATTAAGAAGTGTAAGACATGTCTTCTGCACAATAGACACTATTGTACACAATAATTTGAGTGATGTTTAATAGCCACTAATGGCTGGGAATATTTTTATTCAGTTTTTAAACTCCTTAACAATTTTACTCCTGATTCTCACTGTTGTTACAGTAAATTCCACAATGGAATTATTTCCTAATGCTGATAAAGGCTCTTCTTTTGTAGAAAAATCAACATGTAATGTCTCTTTTTATAATAATACACCCTAAATATTTAGGGTTTGGGAAAAGAGAATGTACAGTTGCACCAAATGTTTCATTACTCTGGTTTAAGCATTTATGTAGCTTCCAGTCCCTCTTAGTCCGGCTATTTGGGCCAGAGACTACACAGAACTCAGTGATTTTATGCAGAAAGAAAATCTGACCCAATTGTTTGGGAACTAAAACACTTCAATACTAGAAAACAAAAAGCAGTAAGCTGAACAGTTTGTACTGAATGAACCAGGAAAGATGGCACAGGGAGGCTCATTCCATCCCTGAGGCCAAATGGCCAAAAGGAGGTGTGAGGGCAAGGCAGGGGTATTTATAAACCTGGAGGAGGGAAGGAATTAGGGTGGGGTTTAGGGAGGGTATCCAATAAAGAAGGGCAATTAGGAATATTGAAATTATTGCAGCAAAAAGGAACCAATGATAACAAGGGAAGCAGAGAACTTTCTGGCAATGATGAACATACTAGAACTGGAGATTCTGGGGGTGGTTTTTTATCACCACTATTGAAGGGTGTTCTCACAGCCTTAAGCCATGGTCATCTGCACATATATTGGCATTAACCCCAATAGATTTGATTACTCCAGGTAAAAACAACGTG
This sequence comes from Luscinia megarhynchos, assembly GCA_034336665.1. Lineage (NCBI taxonomy): Eukaryota > Metazoa > Chordata > Aves > Passeriformes > Muscicapidae > Luscinia > Luscinia megarhynchos. Next base: position 19,235,607 of record JAPFBE010000003.1, read on the forward strand.
AAATCTTCCATTCCTCCCACTTCCCCTGCAACACCTATAGCAGTTGAGTGACCTCAGGAGGAATTGATGTGATAAACAATTAATCCACCATAAGACTATTAATTTCCCTTCAGAGTTGCAGCCTTGCCACACACTACACTTGGAGTGGATGGACATGAGAAGAGTAGAGGGATGCAGGACCACTCCTCCAGGGCAATCCACCCCTGGATGGATCAAACCTTTGTGAGTCCTCACAGAGTCTCAATGTTTGAAAAGTGCAGGCCAGCTGTTTAACTTACTGCACAGATACCATACCTTTTCAGGGCTTTCTCTTTCAGTGAGAAGCTTCTTTGGTTTTTTGCAGTCTGCTAAGACAAATTCCACCCTCAGTGACATGGGCAGAGCAGCCACCTAAGTTTGAACAGAATGTAGTTCAGTGGCCTCCAGAAGAATGACAGGCTTAAGTCTTACTGTGCTTGACAAGGAGGAGCCTCATAAATGTAGCTCTCCAGTCTGTTTCCCTGACCTCACTTGGGGAAAAAAATCCTACCAGCTATGATAAAAATCGTAGCTCCAAGTTTTCCTTCTCTCTATTATTGCTCTTCAGATCTTAAATTGAGAGTTTCCATTACAACACAAGGCATGAATGTACTGCTGTTTTGTGTAATGCACAGTGCTTATCCACATATTGGCAGCACCTTTATGTTCCAGTGCTGGAGGGAAGAAGTAAGAATTTACTTGCAGACAAAGTGACAGACATTGTCAAGTTCACTTGGGTATTTGGATTTAACTTCTGAATTTAAATCAAAAGAAGAATTTAATCACTTAATTTCTTTTCCTTTGGATATATCTCATATTGTTCAATTACAATAATATCATTTTTGCCATAATGGGATTGCTCATTTAATAATATTCAACTGAAAATAAATGTGATAGTTAAAACATTAAAAGATCCTGAGTCAGCTAAAAAAAGCCATGAAGTTCAGACCTTAAAGGATTGGCAGATTCTAATAGAGATTTTTTTTCCTGTGTCTACTTACAGAATTGAGCCTGATTTTTTAAAACTGAGGGAGAGGAATATCTGAGTCTCCCTTTCTGCACTTAAAATCTGCAAAGCTTTGTTAAGAAAATAAACAGAAAAGCCTCTGAGAAATACATGAGCTCCAAAGGAATGCTATGGTCCAGCTGCAGCCGAGGCTGAGGCACATCGGTGGCTTCAGTTCACTGCAGACACAGCGAGCTCTCCTCCCTTCTGCTGAGAGCTGCCCTGCATTTGTTTGGCTTGGATTCCCACCAAAAACGGGAGAGTGTAGGTCTGTGTGTCATGCCACCCTCGTGGCAGAACTGCCATGCTCTTTTTAGCCTCTATCAAGTGGGCACCACGGTTCATGGGCTGGTACCTCCTGCAGCATTTGTTGTGCTGCACCTCTGGCAGGGTTACACACTTCAGAGTCCAAAAATGAAACATTCTGCTGCTTGCATGGTATGTTGTAGGTGAATGTGGAGGAATTGATAAAAGGTCATGACACAGGCTGCAGTATTGAAACTTTCCTGTGTGGTTTTCTGTCCAGTTGAAGTAAAGTGCCTGAGAGTTGGCTTCTCCATCTGAGACCCTTAGCTGGACCTGAGGTCATCCTAGAGGTAGCAGATGAAGCTTTGATATAGCAGATATCACAACCAGAGGTGTGTAGCTTCCTCTGCCTTTTGTTTAGATGCAATTTTCCATGTGAATCCCATAGTTAAAATTTCCAGGGGTCACTGTGGGAATCACCATGCTGCTCTAATGCTTTGTAAACAATCTAAGACAAAAAAGAACCAAGTTAGATTTAGAATTTTAGAAGTATGAACAGTCTTTGGATACAGACATACTCAAAGCTATGTGAGTATGCTGCTACCTTGAATTATAGCCATTGTCAGCAGCCTGTGATTAAATAAAGAGTTAGAGGGAGATGCGTATGGATGTGAATGTTTCACAATGTTTTTGAAGTGAAGTAACACAATACTGAGAGCATTCATTCACACATCAGCAGGGCAACCACAGTAGTCTAAAAATTATCCCATTTATTGGAATAATCCAGATGGTAGACAGACATATACAAGCATTGTCTTCTGGGTCCCTCTAGGCTGATGGAACGGATCACTGCAACAATCTGTTCAGCACAGTACTGTGCTGGTGGGTCTCAGAGGTACCAACAGACCAGAAAGTATGCAAGTTGGATGTTTATGGTTCAAGCAAGATACCAGTCAAATCTTCAGTGAAGACCATTTCAGTAAGCCAAGATGCTTTTACTTAAAATTAAATAAGGAGCAGCATACATTTTTTTTCTCTGTGTGACCCGTGGGATCAGTAATTTTGGTTAGCACAGCGATGATTTGCCCAGGATCACAAGAGAACTTCTTGTGCTGGTACAGCTGGAAGCAGACAGAGTCTGTCATGGGCAATTTTCAGATATGGCTTTGTTGTCTCATATCTTTTGTTGAAGTGTTCTTCTGTAGAACAATACTAAGGCTGAGTACTGCTGCCTGCCTTCTCATAACTGCCAACAAAAAGTGACAATCCACTTTTTTTCATCTCAAACAGTGTGCCTGGATCTCTGTCATGTGAACATTGCTCCCTTTTTTTTTTTTTTTTTTGGAGTCTCTTTTGGGTTGCAACCAGTCTCTCCAGTCTTCACTGGGCATTTCAAGGGCCATAATTCCATCACAAGGCAGCAGTGAAGTTGTGCTGGCATAGCAGCTGATCCATATCCTTGGTTGTGAGTAGAGCTAAGCCAACAGTGATTGCTTGGACAACTTTGCTGGGCTGACTGGGTTCCCAGTTTCACAAATTTAGTGGTGTCTCAGAGAGGAGCAGTGGGAGCTTCTGGCCGTTGTGTTCACCCCTGAGAGCTGCTCCAGCAGGCACTGGAGGCTGCTCCAACATGCAGGGCAAGCTCGGGCATTGGTCACATGAAGGTGTCTGTTCTCAGCTAAGGGTAAGAATTTTGGTCATCCCCGTTGTATTGCCATATCAGTTTCTTCATTCTTTATCTGCTAATGTTACCTTTCCTCATATTATCTGTCATAGCAAGACTTGGCATGTTTATTAACAATCCTTTATCATACTCCTATATCATACTTTAGTAGAAAAAAGCCCCAAACCTGTGTTGCTTTACAAATTTCGGCTTAGTACCAGTGATGGATGGAGAGATGTTATAGATGAAACCTGGGGAGGGATATTTTTCCTGTCTTGCTTGCAGGGCCATGTGTTACCTAAAAGGGAAGCTACAGATCCTTGATCCTAACATCCTCTCTCTGAGTACTTCAATGTACTTTTGACTCTAATTCTGGGTTTTATGGGTAAACTTTTATGTGATGCTCCATTGAAAGAACAAGATTAAACTGAAATCTTAAATAAGAGATACAGCTTTGGGTATGGAATTTACAAATTTCAACTTATGAAAAGTGGAGAACCTTGTTATTACAGAGTGATATTCTAATAAAGCTGCTTTAGATGGCCATAGCAATTTTGAATTGCAGTGGAAATAAAACATATCCATTTGATCTCTGTAATTGCATCCACATCAGGACTTCAGCTACATGAGTAACAACTTATACTTCTAAACTGGTTTTGCAGTACAGGTCAAACTTTTCTGTGAAACTTGAGTTAAAGCAGACATGTAGGAAAGGGAAGGCATGAGAGCTGCTGGGTGGGAAGGAGAAGGAAATACCTGAAAACCCTTTCCTTTTCTCCAGCTGTGCCATCTAGCTGTAACTCAGAGACCAGAGCAGCAGTCTGTGGAACAGAGTGGTAAAAGAACTGAAAGAGTTAAAGTGAGTTGGACAGAAGCAGGGTCAGTGCAGATCTGTGGAAGGAAAATACTTCCCAAAATGGGTCAAAAATAACAAATACAAAATGTACTGAATGAACTTTTGTTTTTGCTTAAGATTAACTTAAATTTTTTAGAAGAGAAAAAAACACTTTCTCTAACAACACGAACCCTGTGTATATTTACCTGAGGCTTATAGAAATAGCTCGTATGACAAGTCTGGCTCCATAAACTCCACCTAAGAAGCCTGGATCAGCAAAATTCAATCTGGAAGCTGTCTGTAAATTTATTAAAACTGCCTGAGGTTTCTAAGTTAACTATTGAAGTAATTTTCTGTTTGTAAAAAGATGTAAGTTTTATGAGTTAGTACTGAAGTCCATGGAAAACAACTTTCAGCATTCAGTGCTTTAGGTAACTTCAAATTTAATTCTTCTGATAAAGAAATGCGAACTCAAGACCAGCCACATAAAGTGGAGCCTATTTGCAAATAATTTTAATTAATTTTAATATATATTTGTCTTTTACTTTCTGGAGATTTTCAGTAGTTTCATGCTTCAAGTAAATCTTAAGGAAGAAGTCAAAGCAATCAGTCAGCTGCTCTAAGGCCAATCAAATAGAGCTTTCCTGCATGTTTTACTAACAGATGAACAGGCAATCCCATTTATAGAGCATACTACGTGTTGACAGAGCACATTACTTCATTTTGCAGTATTGGCAATTTGAGATCTTACAAAAACAATGCTGAGGTCGCTCTCATTCTGTATTGCCATCCTTGGAATGTGGCTTGGGTTTTCATTAACTCTCTCACTACAAGGTACTGCAGATGGAGACAGATTTCATAGCGGTGGTTGTAATAAACATCAGAGAGCAGAAAGTTGTAAACAGCTTAAATTCTTTGTCCTGTGTGGATGAATTCCTTTTCCTTAACACTTTGATGTTCTCAGCATCTTGTGGACACTTTTTCTAATTGGAGGTGAATGGGTGGATAATGGTCACAGACTTTGATACCTCCCAGCTGGTGTGTGGGGAGAAGTGGTCTCAGCCTCCAGCACCCAGTGAATATATGCCTCAATATAAACAGCAAAAGTTTGGATATTCAGCCTGGCGCTTGGCTCGCAGCATTCTGGCTCTGCTTAGGAGCACAAATCGTGTACAGGATCACTTCCAAGATTTCTCCTCGACTGTTTAATCAAGGGAACAGGACAAAAAGGGAGAATAAAGAGCACAGCTCTAGCATGGCTCTCTTTCACTGCTGCCTTATTCCTACTTCTCCCTTTGCTGGCTTCATTGAAATCACCAGTATTATCAAGTTAGTGTAAAACTGCAGTGAATCTTTCCAAGGCCTTTTCTGTACTTACATTTTTTCGAGCCTTACTAGGACAGTTAAAGCAATACAAGTCACTTGAGAAGAATTTAACTACAAAGGAACTGGGCGTCCTTACTGCAAAAGGAGAGCAGACTGGTTGGGGAATCTTTAGGAACAGCTTCAGTGCTTTCAATTCATAGCTTACCTTTTTACAGAACAATTGCCTGAGAATAGGCCAGCATTTTTATACAGCCCAGTCTTTCCCAAGATGTTTTGCCCAGGGGCATCTTCCCATCACAGATTAGCATAAGTGTCCTTGCTCAGCAGCACTGTGACTATACCTCTGGATCCCTAGATCTGTAAGGCTGTGGGTTGTGGGTTGTGCTTTGCCTTCACCTTCCTCCAACCCTGCAAAGGGAATAGCCACAGTGTGGGGTACAGTGGAGTAATTGCACCCAAGCTATGAGGAATTCAGTATACTTCCATCAAGTAAAGGATCCTGCAGGTTAAAACAATACAGCCCTGCAATTGGAGAAACTGCTTGGATTATGGTGCATGTCTTATATGAATGGTTGCTTTCGTCTTCCTGTTGCTTTTAAAATCACTTTCTCTACAGTGCATGCACTCAGAGCTCCAGTTTCCAGGTAACAGGGAGAATCAGACATCCAAGTGCTGGGTAATTTAACCTTTTTTCTGAATAGAACTGGGAAGCGGTTTGAGCACTAACATATTATAACTTTTCAGTTAAACTCAGCTCTTTTGGCATGTAGACTAATTTGTGAGAGCGAGATGCCACATTTACATGGAGTCATATGTAAGTACAACTGTCATGACTGCTGCAGGGAAGATCAAAAGTACAATAAACACACCTTTTGCTTTATGTTTACTGGGCTGTGTTTTCAGCAATGTGCACTGCTAAGTACCGAGTTAGTCCATGGGTCCTGGTGGGTAAGGTATTAATCCATTTTGCATGGACATACAAGGAGTTCAGTGACTGAATGGAGACTGAGATGCATAACTCGGGCATAGACCCTGATGGTAACTATCTGATTCTGAAGATGAGTTGCACCTGGAACACTTGGACATGGTTGTTGTTGTTTGTTCTTTTCCTAACTTCTTTACAATGTTTTTAGACTTAGGGTAAGAGTCATCTGGAGTGTTTAACTTTCTGCATTTCTCCATCTCCCCTTTGAGTTCTGAAGTCTGTTCCCTCATATTCTCTCTCACTTGTTATGACAGGTCAGGAGAACTTTTATGCCTGAATCTTTAGGTGACTGAAGTTTCTTATGAGGAAGCAAATATGCTTTGATGCTTTTGCAGCCTCAAGGTGAAAACAACAATAAACTTATGGCCAGGGAAAATGATGCTCAAATAAAACTCATTACTGCTTGAAGCCCTCAGACTCCACACAGTGAAACTGTAACCATTACTGTTCTTTGGAGTAAAACCAGACTGTGAATATAAATTGCTAGAGCACACTGTAAAAATGCTCATTGTTAATTCAGTGGACAGTCATATATACAAGTTCAAAATACCTCATAAGGAACTTAGTGTGTGAGGTTACTGGATATGATTCCATTTTATAAATACAAAATAAACATTTCAAAAGCCATTAATCACAGTAATGAGTAGAAATTTACTATAGTGGAAAAAACTGATTTACTGGCTTTCGAATATTTCATTTGCAACTCCTTGAATTCACTTCTAATCAATCCAAGAAAACTATCCCTGAGTTACAAGCAGGCTGCATGGAGACTCTGAGTTTATGACAGAGAAAAAATCCTCCTGGGTTGTCCCACAGCCCAAGGCCTGGGACTGATTCAAGAGTGTATATCTTTGGTTAAGCCCATGGAGCAATCCAAGCCCCGGTCCAGCATCTGAAAGTTCTCAGCTCCCACTAGCAGTGCGGGCTGCCTGGCAGCGCTGCTCTGCAGCAGCCCCCCAGCCACAGGACAGGCTGCCTGCCAGGCCTTGGCACTGCTGGAGATGGCACAGCCCTGCAGCTGCTCACTGCCAAGACCTCAGGGCTCCACAGGACTGTGGCAAATCCTGATTCCATAGTAATTCTCAGGCTGCCTTTCTGGCTTCCCAGGCTCCCTGCCCTGGAGCGGAGATGTGCTGGGATGCCTCCCAGGGACTGTCACTCCAAGGGCAGTTTGCATGAGTGCTCCCCCAGGGCTCAGAGAAAAGAGGAATTTTTGTCAGGCTCGTTGCTAACCAGCAGACTGCTTCATGATTTGTCTTTATCTGCCTCAAAAAAAAGGTATAAGAATTCATAGTTAGCAAAAACTTTGAGAACGTTGGCTTTAGACTCAATCGGATGAAAGTAAAATTTTGAAAAGCAAAGTTCCTTCTCAGCTGGAACTCTAGCTTTTCAACCAGCCCCAGTGAATCCCGTGAATAATAATACCCTGACTCTTAATTTACTGTTGCAATCCAGAAGAACACAAGGTCCATCTGCTTACATGATCCCCAAATTATTGACAACTACAAAAACATGATGTTTGTAACCACTTCACATATGGCCTGAAATGTATTAAACAATGACTTCATTTGAAGAGGTTTGTTAACATTATGAATATTATTATTGTGGGTCACAAGAGGCTTGGTCTTGTTCCAGTCTTGAAATAATTACTTTTACACTGCAAAACTGGTTTATGAATTACAACATTAAATCAAAATGTACAGTAGTCACGTTACTTCTTGGGAGGTTTATTGTGTAGTTATTACTCCTCAGACTAAATGGATTTTAACAATCCCATATTATTCATGAAACAATTTTGAATAAACTTTCGGTTTGTGAAAGAGCCCTTCCTCCTCCTAAATTCTTGTCAAATATTCAGATGGTAAATTTAGATCGGAGCCCATGCTTCTGTCTGTTGTTGATAAGCATTCTTTTTTCTAATCACAGCAACTACATCATGTATCTGTGACTTGCTTCAAGTTAGTGGTTTTAAAATTTTTTTTTATATAGCTGCAATTTCTGTAAAAGTCATATGTAATGAAAGAAAATTGTGTTTTTCTCCCTCTTCAGTTCTTGGAAGACATTTAAGGGAGAAGGATAATTGCTAGTGAGAGCACAGCCCAGTTTTACTTTACAGTGAAGGTGAATTGCAAGTAGATAAACAAGGATGGAAATACAGGGAGATCTACCCACTCTCAGGAACTAGAAAAATCTTTTAGTGAACTGTTATTTATGATGTTATTTATTGATATATATAATTTACAGAGATGAGACTTCACTGAGATTATTTTTGGCTTGCATCCTTAAGTCTCCTAAGCTGTTTTGATACACTTAACCTGGAAATTACACTTATTTATTTTTCCCTCTTCCCCACCCACCCCCCAGCATTCTTCCCCTTATTTTATCTTGGTCTTATGTCAGCAAGGAAAAACGAACATTTAAAAAAAATAGGCCTGAAACCCTGTCATTTATCTTCATATGAAACATCAAGTGGTCACGTTTATTTAAACTGCAGCCTCTAAGGAGAGAAAAATATAGCAGGGTAACTGGTAGTTTCTTCTGCAGCTTTCAAACCCAATGAATTCTAGTGACCCATGGGGTTTATGCTAATTGTTGTTGAAAAAATATTTTATGCTATGTTTTAGGATAAGTTTTTTGATCTACAAGTTAGTGGTTTGTAGTTTTAGTTTAAAGATATTCTAGTGAATTTTCACTGATGCTGGAAATAGGGACCATTGTGCACATGTGAAGGATACAAAATAATTTAAACCTTTTTCTAAACCGAAAGTATTTTAGATTAAATTTCTTTGCTTGCTGCCGATAACTGACAGTGCAGTAATATGTACTGTCACATGCAGGACATCACTGACCTACAGTGAATTATGCAGTATGTATATATATAGGGACTTATAAATTAAAAAGTGTAGTGATATATCCTGCATGACACTCTGGTGGCACAGCAGTGCTAACAAACTCCTGCATGCTTGCTAACATCCTTCACCTTACAGGAGAGGTTTCCCTTGCCACTGCTCCACAGGTTGTCCATTTCTTGGATCAAGTGCTTACCAGAATAGCTGCTTTTGGCCCCGGGGCATGTTGTCTTGTTTCTAACCTTTCCCTATGGCTACGTTTATTGCTGCTGCTCCTTCCCAGCTGATCCACATCAGGAAGCAGCAGCTCTGGCAGCTCTGGCTGCCTGACCACAGGCAGAGGGCATGAGAACAGTCGAGGGTCCTCCCCTCGGTCTGTACTGGTTGCATTCTTAAGAAAAGCTGCTCCTCCTGCCCCTCTGCACAGCACTCTTTGCACCTTCGAGTTACAATCTGGAGTCTGGTTTGCCCTCGAGGGCTTCTCGGCACTGGAGCATGCAGGAGCGTTTTGTGGGTGTGCACAAGGTGCAGTTCCTCTCAGCTTGCACCACCTGGTGCAAGCACAAGATAAGTGTTTGCATTGAGGGAACACAGGAATAAGGCACTCACTTCTTCTGCACCAGTGTGAGCAACCCTTGGGCAGCTGCTTGAGAGCAGTAACAGGGTCACACTCTTCTCATGTATTAGATCTTGTATACAGAGCTTTCAGACATCTAGGAAATTGCAGAGATCAAGATATTTCCAAATAAGATTTCTTTCCGTCTAAGAAGATTTGTGTTATGTTGTAAAGAGGCATCTCCAGGAGTGAGGTGGCACTTCATTCTTGATAGGCATTAAGTACTATTTCCCTAAGTTCTGTTACAAACTGGCGAGAAATTACCAATATATTTTGATAGGTAGCAAATAAATAAAAGAAAAAAGTTTTGAACTAAAGATTTTTATAGTGTATTATCCCTAAATTCCAATTCCTTAGTTTCTAGGTTTGTTTATAGAACTTTATGCATTTCATATACTTGTCTGTCATCTTTTCCCTATCTTCCTTTTGGGAAATAAACCATTACTTGTATTGACTGAAGGAACATTTGACCAGATTAAGAAAAGTGCTAACTCCCCAAGGAAGAAGTGTGCTGCCAGTATCACTCTTGGCTCTGGTTCAGCAGCCACAGAGATGAGTCTCTTCCAGATGTGGAGTTACCTCTGAATGGAAGCTGCATTCATGTACTATTAGAAGGGTCAAGCAAAACAAGCTTGCTTCAAGCTTTAACACCTGGAGATATTGATTGTGTTTTCACCTGCTAAGTGTGGTAGCCCCAGCTTTTCTGAATGCAAAGGCACTGAGACTGTTAAGGACTTTTCTGAACTCAGGTGAGCTTTAATAGCTGGTCTCCCACGTGGGCTTCTCCTCAATTAACTGCAGATGCCTGAAGAGCAGCTGTCTGACCTAATTGTCATGGACTGAAGTAACATGTGCCCTACTTTAAATGTCTGCTTGGAGTGACATACATTGTCCACCAGATGTGTGAGTTTCTTCCTGTGGAAGAGGGAAGCCTAGGGTGCTAAGCTGAGATAGAGATTGTAGATGCTTGCATTTAGGTTAGACAAATCCTTCACTGCAGTAAGGATCATGCTGGCTGCTCTTCCCAAAACAGAATGCATTTGGAAACATTTTCCTACCTCATCTGATGAGACATCAGACAGCTTGAGTCATTAGCTCCAGGTGAAGTTCATGGCAGAGATGTAGAGAAGTCACTTCTCCCCAGTTTTATAATTGTGTGCTGTCTGCAACTGAATAGCTATTTCCTTTTTTTATTAGCAGCTACTGTTGAGAGAGCACTCAGTTCCTACAATAATATTGGAAAAACAAACCTGGCTTCACTAATGATCAGGTAGGTAAGATTCAATTACCTACTAATTTCTCAGCTGCTGTGTTGTAAGCAACTAAATTTTAGCTGAAATGTTGTTCATTCTTCTTTTCTGTTGTCAATGACAAATGATAAACGGGAGAGGAGTGACGATTTTACCAAAATCTATGTTTGCAGGTGTAAAGCCCACATTACAGCTCTTCAAAGCTGTGTAAAGAACAACCACAGTGGGAATCATGGAAAGCATGAATTGATTCCGTTGCCCCAGAATGAATATACAGGAAGTTAACTGTGATGCTTTGTATCATCTCTTAAGAGAAGCTGACACAGAAGGTTTACACTTCCCAAAGTGAGCTACATATATTCCTTGGGTACACATTATCAGGTAAATAAAGGAGGAAGGAGATTTGGAAGGAAGAGCAGGGATGAATCATAAATGCATCATAAGTGAATAGGGACGGAATGTGAAAGGGTAAAAGGTAACCAGAATGGCCAGAGAGATCTGTCTGTAAATCCTAGTTGCTTAGTGGCTTAAGAGAGGGACAGATGATTGCAGGCAACTGAGTAGTACAGCTCATTGCAGACCAGGGTGGGCTCCAAACCTGTGCAGTTTGAAATCAGAGACTCCTTGGCCACCATAAATACAGTGTAAGGGAGCTTTCTAATCACAGCCACAACAGCTTGTGTTCAAAATCCAGAAAGCTGTTGTTGAGGTCTGGCCTTTGAAAACACCTTTTGTAGTGAGCAATTAGTTTTAAATTCTGATACTAGATACACAAAAATCTCGAACTCTGAAATTTCTGATAGCTGCAACTTAACAAATCATTTAAGATTTTATACATGAAGATGCAAGAATCTTTTCTCCCTGTTTTTTATATTATATGTACAGAATAAAACCGGATCTAGTAAACCTGAATTTTTCTGGGTTGATACCCCCCAGACTCTTGAGATTTTGCTCATAACTCTTTCCTTGTCATCACAAAAAGTTCAACTGCAGTTTCCTTATCCTGTATTCTTTATTTTTAATCTTAGCTGCACCAATGTAACAACCTGTTATTATTGCAAAGCACTTCCAAGCATGCTCTTTGTCTGCCCCCAGGATCCTACTCCCATCTAGACAGTCTCCATGTTTCTTTTGTGCCAGCTCTGGCACTCATCTCCTCCCTCAGAGGGCTGATTCAGTCTGCTAAGTGGAAAGAAAGGTGTGTGCTTCATTTGCTGTATTGGTTTGTGAGAAGCTCGGAGGCAGAGGGAGGCAGAGGGAAGGGAGGCGGTGGCAGCTTGTGGCTGGAAGAGGGGGGTGAAGAGGGTTAATGGGAGACAGACTCTCCTTTTCAGTGGCAATGAGTTTCTAGGCCAAACAAGTTTGACCTGCAAAATTTCACCTTTCGTCCTTTCCCTCTCTGGCTTTTCCCTCTAGGGCATTCTTTACCTTCCTGCCTTTTTGGCTTTTTCCCTTTCTCTGAATTACTCTGTTTTCTCAAAGTTTTGCATCTCTCCCTTTGCTGATTTGCTTCTTCTCTACCTTCTCTACCATTGGGGGTTCTGTTCCCCTCCATACTATTCTTTTCTTGGGGTATTGATTAGAAACAACACCCCTATTTTAATCATTTTGTGATGATTTTTGCATTGACTGTGGTTAAAAGAAGCTAGTGATGGTATAGAGCTTGAGAAATCCTGCAAACCCCTTCCCATCTTGCTTACCTACTTTCTGTGGTCAAGCTTGCAGAGCAGATAAACAAACATTGGGAATTAGAGCATATGATCTATGTAAAATTTTCCAGTTGAAAACATCTCCTTGAAATAAAAAGCAGAAATCTAGAAGGGAAAAATCAGGCACTCAGGTTTTTTGGTTTTTTTACCCTTTTTTCCCCACCTACCTGCCTGGAGATTCTGATGGTTTGAAGTTTGTTATATAAGGTTTCTTTCTGTTGGGTGCTGCTATCCAATACATGCTCTGCAACTGCTCAAGCATCTACCCTGCCTTGTTTTCCAGGAAGGGGAGTAGCACAGATTGTTCACCCGAGAGACAAAAATGGACTTTATTGGTAAATGCAGATACTGTGTTCTTTGTTCACGCCAAGTTGACTGTCCATGGGAACACTTAAAGATTATTTCCTCTGCAATAGGGATTAAGATCCATGGAAGATCCATAACTGGAAGCTTGTTGAGTACAGTACATTAGCATCAGAGCACATAAAAAACTTTGGCTCAACTGATGTATCTTTCCAGGATACATTTTGTGTTATTGCATGCATTTTTTTCTTTTTTTTCAAAATACCTTTTCCTCTCTCCCTAAAGTACTGTGCTACCTCTGTGTTGAGATAATGTGATGGGCTAGTAGCATTTGCCTAAATTGTAGGTTGGAAACAGTAAAACCGATTAATTTCATATATGTCATGCAGCACTAGAATAAGGCAGCTTCCTCAGAGAACGACTGAGAGTCACTGAGGGGGTTCCTGCACTTACCAAGATTTGTACAGAGAATTCAGAAATTATTATAAAGGTGAAAGAGGGCTCAGGAAATCATGTAGCCTGGCCTAGGCTCTGCTCAGGCTATGCTTAGCTAAGGGAGGTTTATACATTTCTAAACACTTCAATTGATGGAATAGTCTCCCCAGGCAAGTCACACAGAAGTCACTACTAATTATATAACACAGCAGAACGCAATTTTCCTTCAGAATTTGATCTTCTACAGTTTGTGTAAAGGCACATTCTTGAAATAACGAATCGGCCACGAATAGGTGACATAGCATTTTGCCTTTCAAAGTCTGCGTGTTAAAGAATCATGAGCCAAAGCACGCATTGTAAAACCACGAACAGGAAAGTTATGTTTCATTTGTCCCTCTCTCCTTCGCCTTTACGTGCTGGCCCAGGTGCTGCGGGGGCCGGTGCGATGTTTGCGGGGCTGCGGACGGGACGGGTGAGCGGGCGCTGCCGGCGCTCGGGGCTGGGGACAGCGGCTCCGCGGGGCGCCTCGCCCGGCGGGCCCGAGCCGCCGTCCCGAGCCGGGAAGGGGGCCGGGAACGGGGCCGGCTCGCAGGTGCGCGGGGCCGAGCGCCGCGGGCAGGCACCGGCGCGGGGCGGGGGGAGCGGAACCGCCGCCCCTCCGGCGGCGCCGGGAGCCGCCTCCTGCCGCTCCGCCCGGCCCGGCCCTGCCCTGCGAGGGGCTGCCGGCTCCCGCCGCGGGGTGGGGACAGCCGGGGGCGGGGAGCGGGGCCGCGGGCTGCCGGCGGGAGCCCAGCGCTGCGGCGGCCGCCGGACGGCAGGTCGGGGTCAGCGCCCAGCGCCCGGCGGAGGGAGCGGCGCTCCGGCCGCCCGATCGCGCCCATGGGGGACTCGGTGTTCAGCGAGAGGCCGGCGCTGCGCTACGCGGTGAGTGCCGGGGCGGCGAGGGCTGCGCGGGCCGGGCGCCCACGTGTGCCGTGGGGCGCTGGGAGCGCCTGTCCGTCCGTCCGTCCGTCCGCACAGGAGCCGCGGGTCGGGGGGCGGCTGCAGTCCTGCCCCGGCCAGGACTCGATGCGCAGCCTGCCGGCAGCGCGCCGAGCTGGAGCCTTTCCCCCGCTTGCCTACCTGGGAGTGTCGCGCTTTGCTGGAGATGACACAAATGTCTCTATATTTTAATGAACAGAAGAGAGCGCGGTGCGGTGCCGGCTCTCCCCGGGTCAGCGGGGCGCTCCGCTGGGGATCCCCGGGTGAATCCGGGATCCCCGGGTGAGTCCGGGATCCCCGGGTGAGTCCGCCCCACTGCCCTGCTCCGCGGGCTGGGGTGAGCCCGGCCCCGGGACTGCTCCCGGGCTGGTCCCGCACCGCTCCGCCGCCGGACACATAATAGCACCGTGCTCTATTTAATGCCCTTCACGAGAGCTGGTGCTGCTGAGGAGCCGCTGCACTTCCACCAGCCTTATTAGGAGCATTTTCTCGTTTGCTTCGGCACGGGAAAAAAAAAAGGCCGCGTAAAAACAACCAGCTGCCTCCTCTCCTCAAGTCATAAATAAACTCCCGCACGAGTAATAGCATGCGAGGGCTGGTGCCGCTCTCGTTTGCACTCATGTCAGTGATGAATAATTTTATTGCTGTTGTTAAAGTTGTGATGGAATTGTCAGTCGGAGCAGGCTTGCTTCGCTGGTCCTGGGAGCACGGGTGCTGGATTGGCGGGGTGGGTTGATGGATTTCTAAGTGTATCAATTACGGGATGCACTGCGATGTGCTTTTTTTTCACTTGCTTCACTTTGATTTATTCAGTATTGGACGTGAAATTGAACATCTTCTTAAACACCCTTTTTTATTTTATTTTTTTAAATCTCGTGTAAACAATTTGAAAGAGACTACTTGGGGTTTTTTTGGGCAGCAAGGTTTAATGTGTGTCTCTATACATATTTTTGTACCCGCTCAACTGTAGGTGTTAGTGCATTCAGCTGCTGTAATTATATGAGAGTTTTTAGAGGTAATGGTAAGTCAGGTAAATTAGTTAATATAAACAAATACCTTTGGTACTATGTATGAGTAGTGATAGTGCTTTTCCCAGGAATCTAGTTATCATACATCAAACAGGTTGGAACCACTTCATTCAACAGAGTAATGGTGCTGTGAGTATGTCGATGCGTGGAGACCACTGCAGGTCGTGTCACGTGCTAGCACCATGAAACTTTTATTGCTTCCTGTGATTGTGCTTGTCAGTCTGCCATTAACTACGACTTGCAAACACATTATTGTTTCTGTCAGTTGGATGTCAGTCCTGTTTTATGCCCAGAGCCAGCAGCAGGTAGTGCATTCAATTCAGGACAGCAGCCATGCAAGGGAAAAAGGATGGTCAGCCCTATCGGGTGACCATTACCCCTTTGGCAAAACCCCTGCACTTTGATTGATGTATATTGCAGCAAAAGGGAAATTGCACACCCAAGAATGAAACTTCAAGGTGTTTTTTACTGTTTTAGGGTATGTTTCAATGATGAAGTAGCAACACATCTTGGAAGTAAGTGACATTTATAGTTGATGTTACTGTTTTGCCTGGAGAATAGGCATCTGGATGCTGTGCATAGGCTTAACATGGAGTCTGTGAAAAACCTAGATGAGAAGAGAAGCATGTTGACTTGATGATGAGCTAAGACTGTAGAGCTTTCTTGTATTGAGACCTTAGTAATTATGGTTTAAATGTAGTGAAGTACTGTTCTCATTAAGTAATTGCGTGATGTAAATACAAATCAAGTTCTTGGATTGTTTTGATAACTGTGAAATAAAAATTATGCAGTGTTATAGTATTTAATAGCGATTGATTTATTGGCAGAAGAAATTACAGTGATTTCTGTGGTGAGATTCTCCTCCAATTTTCAGGACTGATAATTAAAGTTTCATGGTTTTCATAAAAGGAAGTATCTTCTCTAGCATCTTTGTTCTAATCAGCAGTGTGCTTTTGAAGGAAGTCTCCCAGTCTTGCCCAGTTGTGTGCTTTGCTTCATGTCTCGGGGTAGTTGGAGCACAGGAAACAGCATTTTTTTCTGGTGGTGATGAGCTGGGGAATGTGCTCCTGGTGCTTCCCAGAACTTGGAGGGTATTTGAGCCTCAGGACCCAGCCAGAGTCAGCTCAGCTTGGAAAATTAGTTTCTGTTTGGACATTCGATCCGCTGTACCAGCCCCTGAGCTCTGCAATGCGCTGCAGCCAATGCAACACAATAAATCAATAGCCATAAATCAGCTGGGATGGATGGCACTGCAATTCTGAGGCTTCCTAGTGTGTCTGAAGCATAGCTTATGCAAACACTGACTTAATAGCTTAAGACTGTTATGTCAGTGGGTAGGATCGCATCACCTGTAGCACACTGGATCCTGTGTGTGTTAAGTGAGACTGGGATGACTGATAGTTATGTCACAGCTCTGTTTTGAACTCAGCCTTGGTGTTGACTTACCAAAAAAGTCCACTAGGCAAAAAGGTAATTTTAATAAACTGAAACATTGTTTTCAGTGAAAAGTAAATAAAAAAAGTAGCCTGTTGAAAGTGAAAAAAAATTAAATTATTAAAGAAGTGTTAAAAAAAACCTCAAGAAAAACAAACCAAAATGCAGATCGACAGGCAGTTATACTTGCATTAGATCACAGAATTGTTTTTCCTCCTAATTCCTTTTCACTAGCCCAAAGACCTCTTCTCCCTTTCTCATATGTTTATATGACATTTTTATTAAAACATGAAAAAAGGTAAATACTAGCTCATTCTTGATGTATGTTGCCTGGCCAAACTGTACTCTTTAAATTTTACACTCGAGTTAGTTTTAGCTGCCCACTAATCATCGGGCTGAATTACTCTGAATTAAAAACTCTTTTTGGTATCATGGTGTTTGTAACTGATACTAAAATCTCCAAATGTTCCAGGAACAGTTTCATATAGTTTTGTTAAAAGGGATGGTCACCTTCTTGACTTGGGATTTCTTTCTGTTTGTTGCTAATTTTTTTTCTTTTGCCATCTTAGCAGCTTTATGGGGGAGCTAAAGAGCTGCTTTATGTATTTTGGCTAAAACCCCAGAGACATCCATTGGTTACTTGAGATGTAGAGTTTTTTTATTTAACAAAAAGACTGAAAACAGCCTCAGCTGTTACCCAATCAACTGGCCCCTCAGTGGTTCAAAGCAGGAAGCTTGGAGAATGATCTGGTTTGGATATAGCCATTTTAATCTCAGTGTAATATCTTTAATCTTGTTTTGTCTTGAAACATTTACCAGAAAGGATTTCCCTCAAGGGAAAGGACATTTTACCCTGATGAGGAAACTCTGGCTGTCTTTCACCAGGGAATATGAGAAAATGGGGAGGAGCTGGGATTTGGAAGTGGCTGCCATGACTTGAGGGATACATTGGGGAATTCATCTGAGAGGAAGATATGAGATTTTCTTAGGGCCAAAAATTGAGTGTTCTGGCATCCAGAGTGAACGGGATGTGCGAGGCTCTGGACAATACAACTTTGAGTTGGTTTAAGCTTCTGAATCTATTGCTGATAATGAGGTCACCTCAAATTCAGACATTGGAGATTATTTTGAGAAAAGAAGGGTTTTTTCCCAGCCTCCAGCAGTGTTTGGGGCATTGTATTGTGTGTTTGCTCAGCCTGTGCCCAGCTGACCCCTTGCTGGGGTGATAGCAGACTTGCTGCTCACTCTTTAGTGTCTTAAATCCATGAGTCTGCATGGAAGGATGGAGACAACAAAAGAAACAACAATTTTCATGGGAAACTATGACACAGGCAAACCTCCTGCTTTCTGGAGCACAGAGGGAGTAAAAAGAGGAAAATAGACATTTTCCTCCAATATTCCAGTTTTAGTAATGCTAACTGTATCTCTTAAGAATTAGATATTAGAATAATTCAAGGTGGAGAAGCAAGATTGTTGGTGATGCTGTAAAGCTGTAAACTGGAACTGTAAAAATCTCCTTGTGAGGAGGACTCAAGCACTGACATCCTCCTGTGTGCTTGCTTGTGTTTTGCAAGAATCCACTTTTAAAGACAGTTGCTTGAATTTCTGATTTCAGGACATGTTGCCTCATGGCTTGAGCCTTCAGCCACTCATGAATTTTAACAACAAACTTACATGCCACAAGCAGACCACATTTGTTACCATAATTGTAGGAAATCCTGCAAGTAATTTATCTTACTGAACTGATAAGTGTGCTGCCTTCACCTAGACCATTTGACTGGTTTCTCTCTCTTCCTGATGGGCTTGCAGCAAGAAATGGCACAGGACCAGGCTGGCCAGTGTGTATCCAGATCAATCATAGTGTATTTTTGTACTTAGGTTTGGTGAGGTTAAGGACTGGCTGTGGGCTGGAGGGTAAGTTCCTGCCCACCAAAAAAATCTTAAAAATCTCCACAAAAGGTAGCTGCTTATTTTCTCCTATCCTGTATACTCACAAGCAGAGCTAAGTGGTTCAGAAAGTTTAATTGCTCTGTAGTTTTTGTTTTCAAATTAGGAAATTTTGAAGAAAACTACAGAAGAGGCAATTAGCAGTAGAGAAATAGTTTTAACATTTATGTCAGATTTCCGACATCTGATTCTTAGATTTTATTTGACTTATCTCACCTTATGCATGTTGGATTTTTTGGAAGGAGGAATATGATTTCTGATGACTGTTGAGCCCAGTGCTTCATTCTTCATTTGGGTGAAATTCCCAGTGACAGTGGTGACTCATGCTTTCACTTCTGCAGCATTTGAAAGTGCTTTTATTGCTAATCTCTAAAGAGTATATATAAATACAGGAAGTGAGCACTCTTTGTCACTCAATATGAACACCAAGGCCAAGCTTTGATTGGGATTGATGGAATCTGAAATAAGTCCAGCTGTTTTTTATCTGCTGTGCAAAGTGGACGTGAGTTAACACCGAAGAGCTGGAATCCAGGAAAGATAGGAAGCAAGGGGCTCATGTATGTCACAGGATTTTAAAAAAGTTGCATGAAATAATTTCCATTCTGATCAGATTCCAGTTTTTACAGCTCTTGAACACCTCGTATATTCCAGGAGCTCTTCACTGACACATGGATATCAATGTACTTACTCTCATGTGCAGGAGAAAGATGGGGGGCAGATGCACATTGAGTTAGGCACGACTTGCTGGGTTAGGTGCAGAGCCACACTGGTGTGGTTTTATTAGTCTGCTCCCAGATGTTGTGCAGGAATACAAGTGGCTTAAAGTGTGGAGAAAGTGGCCACCCTGTGTATAGACAGCAGAAATTAAAGCTTGCCTTTATTCAGTTTCTCTGTCTCTAGCATAGTCTGTCCCTGCAGAGCAATTACAGTTCCTGCAGTAGTACTTAAAAAATGCTGTTTAATGAAACTCCCACGTGAGTGAATCTTCAGGGTTTCCCTTCAGAGGGGCACACAGTCACTAGGCTCAGATGTGGTGCTGTGCTTCCCCAGGAAAGTTTATGCTGATTCTGCTTTTCCAGGAGAAGTTTGAATCGACCAGCACTAGTCCTTAAGCTTCAGGATGAGGTTTTGGGCTCAGGTCTGCCTGAGCAGCAAGGTCATGCATGGCCAAAATCAGCAACCTGTGCCTGCAATGAAGGTTAGCCATGTAGATGAAGAGCAAGGTGAGGATTTCAGTCTCTGTTACGTCCTTTTTTGGGCAAGGCTCTTCTCTGGTACTTTTAAAATTATTTTCTTCCCCTGTGGAAATACTTCTCTTCCTAAAAGAACCTGTGTAAGGAAACACATGCTAGCCTTTAGAGATTGTTCAGGTGTGTTGGTGGTATGAATATAGAGCTATCCTGAGGTAAAAATGTTGAACTCCACCTGGTCAATATTCCCCACACAAGCTGATGTTTTATATTTCAGTTCTGTTTTCCAGAAGCTTTTTGAAATTTGCAGATGTGTCTTCACACTTCTTTCAGCTGAAGAGTAAAGTAAATGGAAGATGATTGAGGTCACAGATATATTTAGATAGTTGGTTCTACTTTTATTTATCTTCAGTTGCAAATTGGTTACCTTTTATGTGCAAATGTGAAGAACTGTGAGGAAGGAGATTTACTTACTCAAGATATTTGTTTCTGTAGAGTTATATATAGTAAAGTAGTTTTGCTGGCTACAGCTCTTCAAAATTTCATGTATGTTTAGAATTTAAATCTCAAATGAAAATGACACCTAAGGAACACTCTGGTTTGCATGTCATCATATAAGCAGGGGTTTTTGAACTTCTTTCATTTGTCTGCTAAGGACCTCTGTTGTTCACCAAGTAGTATTTTCTGTACAAGGTGTGTTTGCTGCTGTTGTTCTAATGGAATACCTGTACCTGCAGCAGAAATACAGCTGAACTCTTGGTGGCTTGGAAGAGATGTACTCAGAGTTCAAATTCTACGCTCTTGCTGCCTTTCTGTGACATTTGAGAATATAAAAAGACATTTCATGGAGTGAAGTGGCTTTTTCTTGTCTAGGGAATAAAGGTGGTCTGCATGCATTGCATTGCTTACAAAAAGAATCTTAGCATGATTTTCTTAGCATGCCTTGGCTGACAAGTCCACGTGGTTCACATTAAGTTTCTCTGAAGGGGTGTCAGATCTTAGTGCTCCCTTGGGAGATACCTGGATCTTATCAGACATGGCTGACTCAAAAAGTAATGTTTTTTCTTTCTAATGCTTACTATCTAAGTGTTGTTGATAGTTCACATTTAAAAGGATTTTCTGAATATATCCTCTACTAAATCAAAAAATGTTATGAATTGCTGATGGGAAATTGAATATTACAGCAGTACTTAAATAGACTGTATTTAGTGTTCAGTTGCTAAGGGCAACCTAAGTAAAGTTTGGGTTTTTCAGGCTGTGGTGCCCTCAGGTATGCAGGAAGAGTAAGTGCTGATCTTAACTACCTGCAGGATAGTCTGCTGTTATTTCATACTTAGATGCTTTACATTTTTGAAGCAGGTGATTGAAGCTGTGGAAATTATACTGGAGGCTGTTGATATTTCATCATATATTTGAATTGTTTACTTCAAAATAATATCTCATACTTTTGTGCATTAGTTTGTATGAATCTGATTATTGATCACTTTGCTGCTCTGCCGTGACGATAGGTGATCCTATGATTTTATAACTAGTACAATTCTATGTAATTATAGTAGATTAGAGCCAGTCTTCACTGTTTTTGTTTGCTGTAGATGATCCATTTCTTTGAAATCAAGCATCTTGTATAACTAAGTATACCTGTAGCACCCAAACTTTGGCCTGGGTGTCCTATCTCCGGAAACTTGCTGTTGTTTTCTCTTGATGTTGATAAAGGAATAATATTTGAAAAGTTTTAAATATTTGAGAAAGTCAGTTGTGTTGTTTGGGGTGTCAGATTTGATGCAGAGACCTAAATTAAATGGTGTTTAATGATGATTGTTTTTCCCTCTTTCCTGTTAGTTTTTCAAAGGTCCTGTTGCACTCATCTATAGAGGACTTGGTGTATGGATTCAGTAACCTTGCTGGCTGAAGTTCTCATTTGTGTGATTACTGTATTTTTTCCAGTCTGATCCTATTAATAAATATCCTGAGTCTTGCAAAGCACTTTGTTTAAACACAAGCTGTGGAAAAGAATCTGAAGATCATTGTTTAATTAAGCTTGCTTAAAAACTTGGAAATGTATTTCTGCTTTCCAGGTGGGGGTTTTGAATGAGCACAGTATGTAGAGCTCTCTGTACAAATACCAGAGTAAACCCATAAACAAATTGTTCTGGAAGAAAACCATAGGTAATTGCAGCCTGGTCCTGTTCTTGCTGATATGTGTCCCAGCTCTTGAAACAGATGTGGAGTCCAGCTTTGTGCAGAGGCCACACCCTCCGTTTCCCTTGGCAAAATTATCTCCCATTCCAGCGACCCTTTGGATAAAATATCCTTTAATTGGTACTGTGGCCTTAAATGTTTATTTTTTTTTCTTCTGTGGTAAATTGTTCTTGTTCTGTATCACTGCAGGCTGTCATTAATATTTGCATACTGTTATTATGTATCCCTTTAAATGTCAGCTTTTGTAGCAGCACATATTGAATTTTGGAAATATTCCCAATTTCTGTGAAAGTTATCTTAAATAAAAATGAGTGATTTATTTTACTGCAGAGTATAGCAGTGAGGAACTTGTGGTGTAATGTCAGAGGGGTTTTTTGTTTGCAAGCAGAGATCTCTGAGTAATTGAGGAACCCCCTGATTAGCTGGTTGTCCCTCTCCCAGATGCCTGTTCCTGTGGTCTCCTCTGTGAGTGCTTTCACTGCTCACAGCCTGTTCTGCCTCTGAGCACATCTGCACAGGTGGCAGGAGGGGAAGTACATGCCTTGGCTTTTAACTGGAGGGTGCCTGTCTTCCAGAGTTGTGGCTGCTGAATCTCTTACTTCTTGTGGTGTCTGAATGTCTTGCACCAGGGGCAGCAGCAATGACCAGGGGGTTCTGCTTCAGCCCAGGAGAAGCAGGTGTGAGCCTCAGGGGCTGCCCCGAGCTGGGGGATGCACTGCTCAGGTCTCATGTCTCACATTCTAACACCTCTGTTCAGCTCAGGAGCAGGGGAGCTGCTGGTCCATGCCCTTTTAACCTCAAAAGCTGAATTGCCTGAGCTGACTGGTGGAGGAATAGGGGAGATGGCAGCCTGTGACCAGCTGAGAATTGCACCCTCACTGCCAGCTGTACGTGATGGACACAAGTTTTCCAGGAGCAAAAACTACAATGTCACACGAGTTCGTGGGTCAATCCAGCTGTCAGCATGACCTAGTGGTTTTGGATTTAAAGCCACTGGGCTTTCCAGAGGCAGTGCACAGTCCTTCTTCAGCAGAAAGTGAACTCCTGCTCAGTTGTGATTCAGGGCACACAGTTTTGTATTTTGGGCAGGGATCTTGCTGGTGCATCATTCTGGGCTGCTTTGTTTTCTTGTGGCTGAGTGAGCCCACAGTTCAACACTGTGGCTGGAAAAAATGAAGTCACTAGAGATGAGCTTTGTTTTCAGAGTTATTGAGGACTGATAATATGAATTTCTCTATAAATATTTGTGTTTTGTTTTATTTTTGCATGTCTCACCCTGAAATGTATTCACAAGGTCTGATTTAGATTGATTTAGATCTGAGATTCAGTCTAAGGCCACAGGAGAATAAACTAATTAAATGCAAATTCTTGAGCTTTATTGCCCCTTACCTGTCTTCTTCCAGAATGCATCTGCATTTTAGTCAAGATTTTCCATGCATGAATGCACAGCCCATGTGAAGCAATGTGAAGCAATGTCGAATTCTATATTTTAGGAATTTAAGATTATAAAAATGTTGCAAGAGGGCAGACTTAACCTCTGTCAGAAATGCTGAGGAGAAAGAGAGTAAAAAGAGCAAGCTGTGCAGTCCTCTGTGCATTGTATTTTACTCTATCAAATGTTTTTGTTACTTTATTGTAACAAGGAGAGTTCTTTACATTTTTTTACAGAAGAGATACTCTTGTCCCTTTTGGATGCTGATCAGCTGATGATTTCCATTCTGGCTAGCTATATGTTTTCTGGGGAGACATTCTCCCTGCTGTGAGTTCTCTAATGAACTATAGTTGTCCCACTACAGGTGAATCATGGCTTTGGAAGTGGTCCTTGCAAATCTTTATTTTCTGATTGCACTGTAGTCTTGAAAGCATTCCATTATATGAGAAATTGGGGAGTCTCCAGTTACTGAGTCTTTCTGCATGATTTTGGATAGTTTGTTGTCAGTGATGCTGAGTTATATATTTTACTTCCAGAGAGTATTCATAATGGCTGGAGAGTATTTAAATCCTTCAGTACTAGAACAGCATTTCTGGCCATAAGTTAAAATTGCCAGAGTGCCTATTAGTCACTAAATTAGGCTGAACTTGAGTCAAGACTGTGGCCCCTGTTACAGTGGTATGACTGTAATTTTTTGAATATTGTGTGTCACACCAATTTGTACCACTTTTCCTTTCTGCATTTCCATCATCCATTTACAGTCATCTCATTATGTATTTGTGTTGGTGCAGGCTTTCTCAAACCCAGGTAAGCAAGAGCTATTTTTGTGCCCTTAAATATGTCATAGGGGCCTTTAGTCAACTTCTGTGAAGTGATGGGAAAAAAATTACTTGGCTGATTTTCAAATTTGTTGTCTTTCAGCAACTTTGAGGTCTGTACAGCTAAATTTGAAAAGATGCCTTTACAAGGAGCCAGCCCTGTTCATTTGGCCAGCTGAGGCATCAGGCTGTGGCTTTTTTTTCTTTCTCATGTATGGTGTTGCCAGATAATACCCAGTAATTGTTGCTGTGCAGCAAAACGATTTTATGCTGTTGCAACTCCTTTTCTCTCAGCAAGACTGAAAAAGGTGAAGGGGACTGTGTTTCTGCCCTACCTTAAATAAAGAGTAAAATGCAGACAAGGAAAAAATCTGATGAGTAGCAAGCTGCTGGGTTGTTTTTTATTTTTCCTCTCTCTTGAACATAACCCCAAAGTGTTTGACAAGAAATATTGTCAGGAAGTCCTTACAGTTATCTATGCCTGCAAATAGAGTGCCTGTTCCTTTAGATAGCATACAATATGAAGCAGAGTTTACTTATAGCTTACTATATTTTGTACTAGTTGTTTAAATCACTTGCCCTTTATGTGGAATTCATGCCTGAAATTCCAGCTGAAGAAATATCATTGAATTCCTTTCCTTTACTATCATGTTTCTGATGATGGTTTTTTTATCTATTGCTTATTTTAAAGTTCTCTTAAATTCTTTCTCTTGCAGGAAAGTGGGAAATTGAACCATCATGAAATACAGATGGTCTATAGATCATGCACAACAATTTTTAATGAAAATGCTGTGCAGAGCACATTTATCAGCCTAACTCGTTCTGTATGATTTCTGGTGGAGTATTTACACTTATTTAAATAACTTTCTACATCTTTTGGTGTTAGAATAAACACCATACATTGGCTATTAATAACTATTTACTTAAATGTATGAGGCTTTGCAGATTAGAGTGTCCCTTTCATCAAAAGTCACAGGAAATAGCAAGGTTTTTCACTTCTCCCAAGTTGTGTGTAATTTTGTAACACACATTCTCCCAAGATAGGGTTAGAGTTCAGATCTTCATGCTGTTGCCATTTGTTAATTATATTTCCTTTAATTTTTCTGCTGTCATTTTGCAAGGTGGGGCTTTGGTTCGAACGCTTCAAATTCAAATGAGGACATTCATCTACAAAGATGTAGAAGGTTGATATTAAAATGACTGTGCTTTTCCCCTTGTCTTGTATAGATTGCCATTGCATTGTGTATGTAGTTTTGTGTGAGACACTTGTTGGTTTGATTTCGTGTCTATCACTGTCCCTCTCCTAAGGATGCAAGGCCAAGCTAAGTCAAGGTTCAGTTTTACATGGATGAATGTTTTCTTTACAGAATGTATTGTTGAAGTTTACTGAAATGGTGCAGCTCTGCTCCCGAGGTCTGGTGTAAAGCAAACTTCAAAACTGAAAGCAGATTTCAGTCATTGCTTCTGAAAATCCCAGCAGTCACATGGCTGCTTGACAAGGGGTGAGGATGGTTTCAGCGTTTATGAAGCCAGATTTATAAACTGACAAGAGCAGAGTTTGTACATAGCTTGTTCTGTGAAGTGCTTAATGCATTTTGGTGCATTTAGAAGTAATAATGTGTAATAGAGTGTGTACGTATGTCCTTGGTTTTCACAAATAATCTTGTTATGTTCTTGGTGATTCATCTTGCTGTTTTCCTCCTTTAAGCTTTTTTTCCCCCTGCTAATGGTAATACTACGCAGTTTGCTGTTAACTCAGTAGAATTTCTATTTATCTGTTAAGAATGGAAAATCAAGGGGGAAAAGGGGAGGTCATGTTTCTTCTGGGATGAGTTACCATGAGGAATTAATGTTTTGCTGTTTTGCCTAAACTGGCCTCTAGCTATCTTTATGGATCCCTTTAGAGCAACCTCGAATGCAGCTTTAACAAGGTGATTGGAGCAAGGCAAAAATATTCTGACTCATAACAGTGTGTATTTAGGTGTTTAGACGTTGATTTAACTCTAAGTGCAGTTTCTCCATCTGGCTCCAGATAAGCAGACAAAGAAACAGACATTGTGATTCTATTCATCAGGCAAGTGAGGTTGCTTTTACGTGAGCTTTCTTTGAATCTCCTCAAGGCTTCCCTGCTCGAAGCAGAAGTGGGTAAATGAATGGCTCTGTAATCTCTTATGTCTTATGATGCAAGTTCTTTGCATTTGGGAGTTCTTTTTGTCCATGTTAAGCCACATGTAGTTCAGATGCTCCCAGCCTTACTGAATATGGGGACTACCCTGACCTGCTCAGAGCTGCAGGAGTGCTCACATTTGTTTCAAACAAGAGAAGTGGTGTGATGTTTGGGTGGGCATTGTAGATACAGTCCTGGGGATGGTGTAGCTGGATGTGTTCCTGAGCTCCATTCCTGCTGGCAGCAGGCAGCTGCTGTAGGATCACTGCACCTTTGGCCAGCACACACTGGTGTTTGGTGTGTGCTCTGTCTGAGTAACACTTCAAAAGAATTCTTGTATAGAAACTGTGTTGACACTCAAAAAAGGGCTGAAAAATACCCCTGTCCTCTGGTGTTCAGTGAATCCTGAGTCCTGTCGACTACTTACCAATGTCATGGTTTTCATCAGTCTTGGGGGTTCATAGCTCCCCCAGACTTCAGCTGCAGCTTTTGTTTGCTCACTGAAACATCAGCATCACTGAAGAGCAGCTCTTAAGGCTGAGCATTCATATCAACAGCCCTGCTGCATACCCGTGTAAATGAAGGCCAAAGCATCATGTTAGCAAGGAGCAATGCTCAAAAGATGCTTCTTTGAGGAAAAAAATCCTTGTAATCACAAACTTATCTGCTTTCTTTCTCTTTTGTATGCATATTACAATGTATTACTTGTATTAGTATTTTATTTTATTATTATTTTGTATTAGTGTTTTTTATACTGTTCCTGTATTCTCTGCTGGAAGTACTTACTTCAGATTATTCACAAGATTACCCAATCACCACATCACAGTTGCTTTTTAACAGAAGCCATTGGTATCAACAGCCACCACATGTGAGGAGTGAGCAAGGCTCACTGCTTGGCCTCCTGAGGTTGTAACAAAGCTTGTTCACACTTACTAGAAGATGCTTAAGTTACCTTGCCTAAACTAAGTTCAGCTATCCATTTAAAAATATTTCCTTTATGAGTACAGTCATTTATTGTATCTTGTAAAACAGAGAGCAGCATGCCATATTCTGATGCAAGCTTAGATTTGCTGTTCTAATGCCCAGTTGTGAGTATGGACTGTTGTGGTATTTTCAGTGTTGGTATTCTTGAAACCTCACCTGTGAGTTTTGCACAATTATTTCTCAGAATTCCTTTTCCTTAAAAATCTCTTTCTAGCGTTAACTTTCACCAAATAAAAATAAAGAAGAAAAAGTTGCAGTTTTGCCAGCAGCAGAAGTAATTGTGTTACTTATGGAAATGAACAATATACCAACTTGGAGAAAAAGATAAGGGCCCAGATACATGCATTAGTAAAGCAGAGGTGAACTTGCAGTAGTTACACTGATGCACTTGTAGCTGTGCTTGCAGGAGGTGCCTCTTCTGTGGCTCATGGGCTGGATCTGAGGCATAAAAAGAATTCACCCAGGAGTTTCTGAGGTCTTTTATTAGTTTTGACAGCCTGCTT
Organism: Luscinia megarhynchos; assembly: GCA_034336665.1. NCBI lineage: Eukaryota > Metazoa > Chordata > Aves > Passeriformes > Muscicapidae > Luscinia > Luscinia megarhynchos. The sequence goes on from JAPFBE010000003.1 coordinate 19,263,531, forward strand.
TCTGATGGCTTCTTTTGATGATCATGTGTGTTTTCTTTACTTCAGGATCCAAGCTGTGTGTGCCATTTAGCCTTATTCTGGGGGGACATGTGTGACCATCCTGCCTCTTAGTCATGGATTTCTTACATTTGTGTCAGGAGTGTTTGGTAGTCTCCCTGCTCACTTATACTTTCTGTAGGTTTACATGTATGAAATCTTAAATGTATTTAAATTACGTCCCAAATGACCTCTGAAACATGAACTTGTAGTCTTAGTAAATCTCTGTAGGTCTGAGCATCAAGAAAAATGGGGGGAAAAAAGACAAAGCAGGAATAACTTTTCTGGAGCTCCCTTTGACATATGCATGTCCCCCATTGCTTTGGTACACATCTTCCTCCCATTTGTAGTAGGTTTAGATTGTTTTTATATTGTCCACTTTACTCTGTTTCCTGGAGACTCATGCAATTTAGCACTGTAGAGGGACTGGAGGAAATGATCTCTAGACTGACTCTATTAATTATTGTTCTCCTGAGAATCTGCTGCTTCTTCAAAGAGAATGGCAATAGCAAAGAGATAAAAAGCACTCTGGAAACATGCTAGTGCAATTATTGCTTACACATCTGGCAAATTAGGGGACTGATCCTTTCCCTGAAGCTTTCAAAGAAGCATATTTGTTCTGCTTTATTGTTACTTCTTATATGAAAATCAGTCTTTGAGCCTGTAACTCTTCATAATTGCTTGAAGCTGGAAAGTGATTTCTTGGGAAGGAAAAGACTTGAAAAGTTAGCAGAATTCACCTTGGCCAGTATCTAAGACATGGGAGATCTGAGCTGTGGATCCCTGCCCCTTACTGCTGCACACAACTATGTGTAATCTTAGACAAGCACAGCAGGGTTTGTGTCTCAGAAGTTGGATAGCTTTTCCAGTTCACTCCTTCAGCTCTTCTGGAGCCCTGTGACCAACTTTTCATATTGACTTAAATTTTTTCTTGGGGCAACATGAATATATGAGCTTTTAGTTGAAACAGCACTTCTGCTGGCCTGTTAGTTATCCAAGTTTTCCTTCCTTCATTTTGTTTTGCCTGCAGAGGGGATGCTGGCTTTGCTGTGAGGGACACCCTTTTTCTGTGTCTCCACCTAGAAACTGTCCTCTCTTGCCTTCTTCAGGGATGAACTTCACACACAGTAGAGAAAAAAATGTGAGAGCAGAGTGTCAGGAGCTCATTTCATGGCCTGAAGTCAAAGGGAGAATGTCCTCTGTCATGATCCCTTCCTCACCCCAGCTATAAATGGAGCCCCAGCTTAGCAGCTGACATCAATGTTGCAGTTTCTTCATTCAGATGAATACCACCCCTTGGCAACTTTTTCAGCTCATGGCTTTACTTTTTTTATTTCCCATCTTTTAAATAGTTGCCTTAATCAACTTTATTCTGCACTTCCTTAGGAAGACTCATCATGTTGGAGACTGAGATCTGCTGCCTCTGCAGGTGGAGGAGAAGAGGGAAGCCAAGGACGTACTTCATCTTTCTCTTGAAATGTGATTGTTGATGGTGTTTGGTTTTGGGGCAGAAAAGGGAGAGGTGGAGCTAGGAGATAGCAAACTGAAGATAATGGGGGATGAAAAGGAGGAGAAATTGCACAGTACTGATGAGAGAAAGGCACAGATGAGGTGACCCTGCTGCTGCTGAGTCTGGCAGCCAGCCCTCAGTCCAAGCACAGATCCCTTCAGCTGCTGCAGCCCCCTGGCTTCTGCCAGTGTCTGTGCCATGGCCCAGGGGTATAAAAACTCCTGGCACCTGGGCCAGCAACTGTGGAAGAAGCTCCAAGGTGTGTCCCTGCCACATTAAGCCACAGTGGGTGAAGCAAACATTCATTGCAGTGGGCAAACCCTCTGCTCATACCAACAGATTCCTTTTGTTTGCACCACTACTCCTGAGAGCAACTCTTTCTTGTAGGGATAGCTTAATCTGGAGGATCCCCCAGCTTCTGCATTTCACTATCAGTGGTTACAGATGTCAATGGGAAAAACACACATCTGCCTAGAACTTATATAGGTGTTTGACAAAGATGACCCCACCAGCTTAAAAGAAGTAATGTGAACTTTTTCAGTCCTCTTCCTAACTAATTCGCTTCAGTGGTCCTATTCTTTCTGTTTTGCCAAACTTTTGAAAACAGAAAACATAAATCTAAAAAGTCAGAACAGTACATTCTCTTTAAAGAGAATCTATTGTGAACTTATTTATTTTTAAAATTAAATATAATTTTAAAAAAATTCCTGTTGGCTTTTTTCTGCTCTTACATGGCTACTCTAAGGATTTAAGGTCATGCTCTTGTGCTAAGCAGCTCCTTGTGTAGGCTTACCAGGGATATATTGCATTTTCTGAGGGAAATATAATCCATACTTGTACAATGTTATGGATGACATTACATTAAGTAAAGGTATTTTTTTGCTTGTTGTGAATCTGAATGGGGTAAAAGATGAACAGATCTATGTACGCCTCATTGTTTAAGGAGTAAGTGTGCCAGCTCTCTCCTACATAATTTTCCCCCAGGGCTGTAAAGTTTTAGTAGCACTTAGCAAAATGTTAAAAGGAAATATATGCCAGTACCATTTTAAGGACAGCATAAGGCATTTGGAAGTGGTGACTCATGCAAAGTGTTAATAAATACGACTGCACTCAAGTACTTAAAGCTGCCTTTGTTACACTACAAAGGTGAGAGGTGCTTCTGAAATGCCAAATTAAGAATAAATTGTCTTCAAACTTGTCCTTCTGTAAACATATGTCTAATAATGATAAAAATCTTCTGTTAGGGCAGACTGACTAATTCACATTTTTTGATCGAAGGGATCCACAAACTTAAGTTTTAAAATCCATGGCAAGGTTTATGAATTTTTAATTTTTTCTGTAATTTGTATTAGTTTAAAAATGGATTCTGGGTGAATTTTTTATGAAATGTGCTCAGTGTTAGTTGTGCTTCCCACTCTGTTCACACAATGCCAGAATGGCTTGTGGTGGTGAGAAGGTTATCCAGTTGCTGGTTGCCTGGAAAGCCTCCTGGGTGATGGGATGGACAAGTGCTCAGGTGCCTGCTCTTGTCCTGCTTTACCTTATCTGGGCAGGTTTGAGATGTGGGATGGTATTGGGGGTCTGCTGTAGATGCCAAGTTCAGCTTTTGTGTAGAAGTCAATGTTGCTAGAGAAGGAAATACTACTGGGAGATCCATATCTATGGGAAACTTTTAGTCCTTGGAGAAGATGCTATTAATAATGATAGGAAGGATATTTCTGGATGTAGTAGTCAACATATTTCTTCTAATAGTTGCTGAATGAAAAGATCACTCCATTTCAGGCTTGGCTTTGGTATGTAGGAATGACCTTATGGAAGAGCTAACTATGAAAACAGGTCTGGAACAAATGCTGACAACTTTTAACCAATTTCAAATGGAATTTGAACCAAATACAGGGAATTAAGTTAAGGGAATTAATTAACTAAACTGATGAGATCAGGGGACAGTTAATTTTTTTTTCCTCCAGAAAACAAAGTCCCCAAGTTGTCAGAACCACACATAAAGTATTCTATTGGAAGTGCAAATATACAATTAACTGCCTCAGAATAAAGGGTAAACAGAGATTCTGCAAACAAAGAAGGCTAAAGGCTTCTGTACAAATTGTAAAAGGTCAAGCTGAGTTCTTTGCAGAGGAAGCTGATGCAAATGAAATATGTCCTTCAGACAGAATCAGGGACTGAAATGGAGCCATAATGCATTGAATAATTAGTATACCTTAAAAATAATATAGGAATTATATCAAAAGGAAATATTTTCTACCTCCACTCTCAACATAGTGGTTGGAGGTGCTGTATAAAAGCCAAGGTTCTTTGTGTAAATGAGGGTCTGAAAAATAGAATCTCTCTTTTAAGAATAAAACCAAAGTGTCTGATCTTCCTGGATCCTGGGAACCATATGATGTCCATCCCTAAATGACAGAAATAATGGCACAAGGTCCTCTCCCTAGCTATATTAATTGTTCTTGTAGAATAAGTTGCTTTCTCTACGAGGTTTGTGTTGGCTATGTCATTAGACATCAGCTCAAAATATTGTAGGGCTGACACATAAAACTTAAAATCTGTTCTTAAGCATCCTTCCAAAGCTGTGACTGGAGAATAACAAATATATTTTTTCCTGTTAAAAAGAAATGGAAATCTGACTTGAGTACCAATAGATTGATTATTCTGACATTTGTTGTGAGAGTTTAGAGCAAGAAAGTAATTAAAAACAAGAAATGATGATGAATGGGAGAGGAAAATTAAGCATAATTTTACCAGATTGTAGCCAGATTGTGTGGAATAATTTCATGGTTCTCCTTGATGGTTGTTGCATTTCTGAAAAGTATGGTATTCTTTTTTTTTCTTTCCTAACCACAAGCCTTGTATTTGGTGTTAGATTTCTGATAAAGAAAAGTGTTTGTAGCATTGCAAAGGGCACTGATACAATTTCACTGGGAATATGAGTACATTTCCAGTGCCCCGTATTCAAGAAAGATGAATTAATGTCTTGAGAAATTGTGTGAAAAATTAAGGAAATGGAAGTGTCCTCATCTTGAGGACTGAAGGAGAATAATGTTGCTTAGCATAGTGAAAGGAAAGATGAGAAGGGTATGATTATTGTCAATGGTACACCAAGGGAATAAACAGAAAAGAAAGAATTTTTTCCATTAAAGCACAGCTCTGAATCATAAACTAGAAATAAATAAACTCAGGTTGGCAATTAGGAGCTTATTCCATAGAAGCAGGGTGTTTCTTGAATAGCATCTCAGCTGCTGCTCACCTGTCTCTTGTCACATCCTCCCATAAAAAATGTTGACTGAAATAGGAAATACTTCTGCTCAGGACTTGTGCTGTTCACAACAAATATTGGTTTTCACAGAACGAGTATTTTATGTTTAAAAGATTTGCATTGAGGAATTTGTGGTGATTTTTGTGTGCAAGGACTATTAGTGTTGTATGTATCTGTTCAAAGGCTCATATTCTACATGGAATAAATGAAAAGTAGAGTTTTGAGTATCCATGGAGACAAAATGTGCTGAAAGACATGAAAATTGAAAAAGTTAGAAGATATTTCCATCTCTATAATTTATTATGGAATGTATTTATGATGGGGACAGATCCTATGTACCAAATGGTCTTTTGGGCTTTAAAGTACATTAATATCACAAGAGCAGGAAGTGCAGAACTGAAGCCAGTGTAGATCAGTAATCAAATGCATTAGGAAAATTAAGATTGAGCTTTAATTTCACTGGGGCAGAAAAAAACCCATGTAGTTGCAGTTATTTAATCCAATTCCATTTTCCCCCCTTTCCTTCTTTTTTTTTTTTTTTTTTTGTTTTTGTTTTTGGGTTTTTTGGTTTTTTTTAGTTTTGTTTTTTTTTTTTTTTTGCCATTTGTACTGTACTTTAAAATTATTCTTGCATTTTATAATTTATTCTAAGGTTTCTGCCAAGTGGCAGAAATGTCACTTGGCCATCCCTTGCCCACTGGTGAGGAATGACACGGTGGGTTTGTCCCCATGTCTCTGAGGACAGGGCATGGTTTGATTCTCATAAAGGGATGGAGAAGAGCCCTGGGAAGCGCTAGCAACCCAGAACCAGTCCAGCAAATATGCGAGGGTTGTGTTTTTTTGGTTCTTTTTTTTTTTTTTTTAAGACAGAAGCTATGCAGCCTTAAAAGGACTTGTTTAAATTTTTGTGTGTGTGTGCCGAGTATGTCAAGTTTGTAAGGAGCCAGCGATGCTTGCATCCTTTTAAAGTGAAAATTATAGAATGCTTCACATTCTGTTTGTCACCAAAATGCAGATTTCTTTCTCTTAGGATGAGTAGAATCATAGAAGTGATTTTAGTGAGAAACAGCGTGAGGATGGTTTTGATAATTTGCTATTTAAAAATGGGTCAGGAGGCCAGGATTTGCTGGCTTCCAACAACCTTGACATCGTGCTGTCAGAAGAAACCCCCTTTCCTTCCCTCCCCCTCCCCCTGCATATCTAAACAAGTCCTTTTAAGGCTGTATGGGAAGGGTGGCTGATAGCTATGGATATAGGTGCTATGTAAATCCTTAAATAATAGGAGGTGTGCTGGAATAAACCAGAAACAGCAGCAGAAATTCAAAGCTCCATAAAACTTAGCTGGAGGCTTGATGTGCATCTGGGCTTCTTTACCTTCAAATTATTTCAAGTGGTTGGGGAATGTGTGGTTTGTGTCTGTTGTACAAACTTAGCTGAGCTAGGGTATCAAAGAAGCATCTTTGCTTCTTTGTGTTTTACAAGCACTCAGTCATTGGCTTCCATGAATTACTAATGACTGCAGCTAAGGAGGCCTTTTGGATTCCAGCATATGTGGTTTGCTAATGGGAACTGACTGGTGGAATACTCATTTGCCTGTCATTTTTTCAGTGTGCTTCCTTAGGTTACAGTTACTATGTAGAAGGTAAATCCTGTGAGCCTTTGTTCAAAGTGGGAAATGGAATTGCTGCTTTGAAACAACTACATTCTTTCCTATGTGCCTTACATTTCTGTCTTCTCCCACGTGGAACTGTTGTGATTAAACTGGGCACTGCACCTAACTTTCCTCCCACCAGACAATGTGCTTCACTACACTTACATTACTACATTTAACATTTCATGTGCCCTCTCCAGTGTGTGGTTTTATTATGAAATGTATATTGGGTTGATGGTCAGAAGTTGCTTGGCTTTGCAAGCTGATAGAGCAGTCTTTCCCTTTTTCTATTCTAAACTGTATTAATTTGGGTATTAGGATGGGTTTCATGCAGTATCACTTAGATTAGCAAAATGTTAAAATAATTCCTGTAAATCAAATCCCTTAATGCATCTTCTGATCTGTGAAACCTCTCTGGAATGGCCTTGGCTTAGCCAAGCTGCTCTCTAGTATGGGCAATAGGCTGTGAGTGTGATCTGGCTCGAAATAAATGTAATGCAGTAAAGTCTGTCCTGAAAAAATTCTTGGCATTGCTTCTATTATATGTAGAACTTGAAAACATATTTGATTTCTGTGTGGCTTTTGGAGTAGCTCTGTCTGCAAGACTGGTCCTAATCCCTTTAACATGCATGAGAGTTGTTTCTTCTCTCACTGTTTCTTCCCCCCAGATATTGCTGGTATGTCAGACACTCCAGCACTGCTTATGCATTCCCAAGTGTCTATTTTACCTCTGGAAATGGCTTTATTACCAAACTTTGAATAGTGTCTGTTTAACTGGGCATTGTCTTCATTTGTAATTGTCGTGACATGGAGGGCAGAACAACCTTTCCTACTTTATAGTACTCCCTAGTATTTTTATTGACAATGAATATTAGCATGCCTTGGCAGTACAGGATGCAGCTAAATCCAGTTGTGAATAAATGCTTGCTAACCTGACAAGTCCATTTACATCTGTCAGTAAGGAACACTAGGCACAAAGACTTGTGCTATCTTTCCATGCTGTCTTCTCCTTAACGTTGAGTCAACTTCTTCTGTAGCTGTTGTGGCATCAGTGGAAGCCACATGTCCCATTTGTCATGGAGCATGCAAGTAGCTAGTTCTGCACATTTGAGTCCTGTTCTGTGGGAAAATGTGCTCAGGAGACGCTGAGTTGGGACAGAGCTTTTGTGAAGAAGCATCCTGGCAAGAAGGCAAGAGACTTGATCAGGGCAGGGCTGTTCCTCAGCATCAGAGGGGTGCCAGGATTTGTAGGTTTTGAATGGAGCTGCCCATCAGCAGCCGTGAGACCAAATGGAAGATACCACTCCCCTATGGAGGAATTTCAAGGCAGTGAGACAAACAAAATCTCCTCAAAGGAAGAAATGCTCTGACTTTATTGCTTTGTGACTTTAGAAAATGTCAGTTTTTATTTTGAGATTTGCTTTCTGTGGTTTGCAGTAAGAGACCAGACTGTTTCCTTGGATTTCTTCCCTGGACACACAGTCTTGGGCAGCTTCACATTCATATTTGAATGTAAATTATTTGAGTCAGTCTCATCATTGGCATGAAACAGTAAAATAAAATCTAAGTGAGATGGATTTCTTCAAAATGAAAAAGGTTATTAGCTTATTAATTTCATGTAATTTGGTAATGAGTTACTCAGACAAATGTTTTTATTATGTTTTTTCTTAATTTTTTTTGTTTGTTCTCCCAAGGAGAGCTCCTTCTTTTGGCAATGATTTTCACTGGCCACGTGTAGATGAAATATAAGTGTGCAGCCAGCACACTTTCATGTGCCACAGTGTGAAAAAATGCATGCTATCATTTCAAATTATGAAGAAATTTGTTTTCATAAACTTTTCAATATTCTCTGGGGTGTAATTATTTAATACAATAGGTACTTTTTATTTCAATGTACTAATTAGCATGTTAATAACTTTAAAAATACAAGACTGGCAGTGAAGGCTTGGGGGAAATAGCATAATGTATTAATTTGGGTTTTTTAAAGTATTATTTTGCCATTTATTCCCTCAGCTGGTTGGTTAGCTACTGTTGATTGAAGTTTCTGTTTATCTGACAGAAGAAATTTTGTGGAGTTAAAACTGTTTTCCCTTCCTCTGTGAAGGAGGAAGAATGAAGGTAATGACTCTCCTGAGTCTCCTGATAAAACTTCAGTGACTGACACTGTCAGCTTAAAAACCCCATATTTCTTTATATGCATTCTTACTAGTTTTACAAGTGCTAATATGACTTATCTTTTGCCTTTATTTTTTACAGAATTAGAGAGTAGTTAAGATTGGAAGAGTTCCTCTGGAGAGATATCTAGTCCAGTGCTTTGTTCAGATCAGGGTCAGCTGCAGCAGCTTGCTCAGGCCTCTGTTCAGTTTTATTTTGAGCATCTTCAGGGCCAGAGACTGCTCAGTCTGTGTGGGCATCCGTGCCAGGGTTTGACCACCCTCACTGCAGAAGTTTCTTCCACTGTTTAGAGTGGAATCTCAGCCTGTGCCCACTGTCTCTTGTCCTGTGGCTGGCCACCAAGGAGGAGAATCTGTACTTCCTTCCTCCTTCAGGTACTTCTGCAGATTGACCCTTCTAAGGCATCTCCAGCTCTCTCAGCCTCCCCTTGTGTGAGAGATGCTCCCATTCCTTAATCATCCTTGTGGCCCTTTGCTGGAGAACTTGCTCCAGTCAGTCAGTGCTTGTCTCTCTTGTGCTGGGGGGCAGAGCTGGATCCCCCATTCCAGATGTGTCTCAGCCTTGCTGGGCAGAGGGGAAGGATCCTTTTCCTTGACCTGCTGGTGACACCATGCCTAAAGCAGCTTATGCAGCACAGGAAGCTGGTGGCCTCCTTTGCTGTGAGGGCACATTGCTGGCTCGAGTTCAGAACCACAGCCTATTCCACAAAGTTGTTTTCCAGCTATGTTTGGCTCACCTGCTGAGCAGCTGTTGCTTTGCACCCAGGTTTCCCTGGGGGTCTGGTAGGTCAGCTGGCCCTGAGAGGTGACCTTGTCACTGGTTTGTGTGCCTTGCTGCAGCGTGCCTGCCTGCATGCCCATCCACTCAGCAGCATTTGGCATCTGCAGCTGGCTGCAGCCTTGTGATGGCAGCTGGAGGGGACTGCAGTGACCTGCTGGGGAGCATGGTCCCAGGCCTGGAATCAGTACCAAGGGCTCTGTGTGGACAAGAATACGCACAAGAGCTGCTCTGGTTCTGCTCTGACTCTCTCTGCTGCAGGCAGCTTCATGTCTTAGCTTACACAAAAATGGGAGCTAGTATCTGAAAGGTTTTAACACAGGGAGAAATGTCCTCTAAAGCCAGTGTAGTTCTCTGGTTTTTAGATACCCACTTTGCCCAAGTGGTTTGTAGATGCAAGCCTTCTTTCTTTGTAGTGTGAATCTTTATTTTTTATATTTTGAAACAAAAGGAAGGAAATCAAAGATCTCCAACATTGTAACTTTACACCACAGTGCTTTTATGAAGGCATTAAATATATTTACCAGATGCAAAGATGCAATTCTGTCTTTCTGGATGCAGAAGACTATCAGAACAATAATCTGGTTTTCCTTTAGCACTTTCCTTTAAGTAAGGAAAGCTTAATATCTGTATAATGCAAATAAATGTAAGAATTAATTGCTTTATTAGGTGAAGACTTAAAAGTACTGAGACCTTGAAGCCTAGCTTGAAGAGGAAGTATGATGTAAAAAGAATAGCTTTTTCTTGATTTTTTTTTTTTTTTACATTTTATAATCTTGTATCAGTGATGAAAGCACCTAATACTACCTCTGCGTTTGAAGCCAAAATACTTAAATGTATGAAAACCCTATATAAAACATTCTTCCCCTCCCCTGGACTTGCTGCCAGTGGGTATTTTATATCTCAAAGATGTACAGCATTTAAGTATTTATTATTTTTAGGCTCATGGTGTCATCTGGGAAAATTAATATTGCCCTGAATTAGGAGGACAAAAACTCAAAAGCAGTTATTTGATTTGCTCCAAATGTTCACCAGAATAGTAAAGACTTAAACTTGCTTTTGGCTATTCTTCAGTAGTCAGTCTTACATAGAAGCAAACAGGTAAGAAATACTAAAGATAAATGCCTGAGTCTATATACAAACAATTATAAATATTCAGTCACTTCTGAAAAATAACAGTTTGTTGAAAAACCACATGCACTTTGAAACTGAGAGTTAAAAAGTATTTACTTTGATAGGAAGATCCAGTGGAAGCCTGGCAATGTCTTTTTATGAACAAACTGTTGTGATGAGCCATGTATACCTGTAGGGAAGGAGAGCACAGGTGTTGCAAGTCACTGAGATAAAAACAGCTGGACCAACCATCTTCACTCAGTGAAAGGAAGGAGGGAAAAAGGAGCAGAGTGCTGAGCTTTGTAGCAAAAAAGAAAGAGCAACATTTTTGTTGTTTTGGATGTTCCTTAGTACCAGTCAGCCAGCCAAATGTTTCTGTTTTATAGTGTGAGGTGATTTGTCATCTCAGTAGCATTCCTCTGGACTGTAAGTGTATGCTCTCAGAGGTGCACCAGAACAAGGAATGTGCCTGGACTACGTATGCTAATGTACAAATGATTAATGATTTAGGAGACTCCTTTTCTAGTAGTGGCCATTTCTACTCAAGCTGAGCAGTATTCATCTATTCATCTTTGTGCTATGCACAAAATTTTGGACTGAACTACTAATATTTCTCAGTACTGCACAGAGGAATCCCTACAAGATCTGGACTGAAATAAGAACTTGTATGCAAATCCTGATATTAAGTAGTGGTTTTGTGAAGTGAGGTAAGGATGTGTTGGAGTTGAATAGTTTAATTCCTGCTCCTGCTCTCATTGAATGGTTTTCCCCATTGTTGTCCTTCATGTGAAGGGCACATGTTTCTGAAAAGCAAGCTTCCAATTTCTCCTTAGTGTTAAAATACAAGGTATTTGGATACCTCCCTTTCCACTTCTACAGCCCTCTGGCACCTTAGCTCCATGGAGCTCACTGCAGCTCTTGCCAGCTCTGGTTGCATGCAAGACCCCTCAGTGTAGAGATTTTTTTCATGCTGAGGCAGCAGCCTCAGTAGCTCAAGTGCTCACTTCTGTTGCTTATTGTTCATTGAGCCTGCAGAAAGTCTTTCAAGAACCTGTCTTCAGTTCAAGAGGGACAGCTCTGCACATATTATCCCTTCTACACATTAATCTGATCTGTTCTTTAATTCTTAGCAGCTAATAAATGAGTTTCTGTTTGACTAGCAGTGTCACATTGTTAATGTTTGGGAGGCATTAATGTGTTGTTATATTGTTAAACACAAATATTCCACTGGATTTTTGGTAGCATACAGAGTTATTTGTTGCACTACCAGTGTTCTCATGAGTGAGCAATCTGCTAGATCTGTTCCTTTTGGAACACTGCTGTCTGAAGTTCATGGCTGTATTCCCCAGTTCATCAGAGAAACTCTTCATCAGTGGAATGAAATGAATAATAGAAATGGCACAATACTGTATCTTTACAATAGGCTTTTCTCTTCTCTTTTTTCCCCCCTGCAGTTCCCTGAGTGTTTCACTCGGGGTGACCAAGGCTGATTGCCATGTACACAGAATCCTCTTATCCCCGGCAGTGTATGTGATTATTCTTATGTTGGGTGTATTTATAACAGGACCAGGCTCAGTGGATTGGTGCATGAAAAAAATACTGTTCTAATATGCAACAGTTAAATCATTCAGATGGTAGAAGCTACTTCTTTCAGATTTTTATCAGATTCTGCTTCAGGATTTACCTCTGCTGGTAAAACTGAGAAGTGAGGCATGGGGTCTTTGAGGGACAGCAGCCAGCATGTGCATTATGTGTGGTAAACAGCCAGGTGTGTGCCACTGTACTTCCATGTCACCTGCCATGGTACAAAGGAGAGGAGTAGCTTCTTGCTGAGACATTTCTCAGGTGGGATCTTGGCATAGCCCCTTGTTTCATGTTTGATGGCACTATAAATTATTGTTAGTGAAACTAACTGTGAGGTTTGAGATGGGGTGCTGAAAAGGGGAAATGTTCTCTGCTTGTGCCCTTTCACCTTGGGTGAAGTCCAACATCTGTTGTCATGTAAGATAATCATTACTTGTCCTTCAGGCTGTATGATTGTTTTTGTCAGTTGGTATTTTTATCTGTTTTTAACTCTGTTACTTAAAATATTCTTAGCCTCAAAACAACTCTCTTCATGTTTCTATATTTTCTTTGGTAAAAGTGTTGGAATCCAGCCCTTGGTCATTTTCACATTAGACTTTGAGAAGATGTCACTGGTGAGCATCAGGGTAGAGAATGAGGAGATTTGGTCATTTACAAAAGTTATTGAAGGATCCATGTCATGTTAGATTTTGCATGGACTGTCTCTTTTTATATGTCTTGACTGAGTACCATGATGGTGCCCAGCACAGATCTGCCTGTGGTGGCCTGCCCAGCCTGTGGGTGCCCTCCCTGCTGTGGTGAAGGGTTGGTGCAGCATCACACAGAGGAGGTGCTCATGGAGGAAATGTGTGCATGCTGTCCCACAGAGCCTTGGGCTGTTGATGTAATTTGTTTATGCTAAGAGAAAAACTCTTATTTCGGTCTAGTAGGATGGCAAACCACAATCAAAACAGTTACATTTGTACACCATATGAAGAAGCTTATTTAATCCTCAGGCAAGTTTCAGAGGTCAAGTCCTTTCATCCCATTGCCTTGTCTTTGGCAGAGGCCCAGTGCTAAGGAAGAGTCCTGTCCTTGCCCTGTGATTCCTCCTCCAGACAGCCTCCTCAGCCAGGGAAGACTCTGTCTTCCTTGGCTCTGTTATCTCCCTGGACCTGGTATATGCATGCACAGAGCAGCTATGCTGGAAATGTGTATTGCTCAATCATCTTCTAAGTTAGTTCTCCATGGTTCCTTTCAGGCCCCTGATCTTACCTTCTCTCCTTGTCCAAGTTGGAGAGATGGAAGTGTATAGGGAGCCAGGGCACAGTGAGTTTCCTCAAGGATGTCACTGTGGGATGGCACCATGTGTGAGTGGAGATGAAAGGGCTGAAGTACTGATGCATGGCTTAGAGGTGGAAAGAACAGGCAGCAAGTCAAGGAAAAGGGCAGATAGGGGTGTGTAAGGGCGAATGTCAGAAGTGCTTGTAAATTTTTTTTTCTGCCTGGTTTTTAGGATGTGTGTGTTGCTCTGTAACTTGAAAAATAGGAGAAAACCTGTGAGAACTTGGCTATGCACTAGTCCAGGATTTTTCAAAAGCAGGGAAGCAGAAAGCATTGGTTCTTAAAAACCTGCATCTTCTCAGAGTGAATTCTATCCCAGCGTTGCACTCGGTTTGCCCAGTTATGTTCCTTGTGAATGTGACATTCAAGATATTAACAAGAGCTGCTGCCTTGGAGTGCCCCAAGCTCTGGGGTGGTGGGACGAGCAGCTGTGGTGGCCTCTGCTGTCTTGCTGCCAGGTGGGTGCCTGCAGGGAGCCTTCATCCCATCCTGAGCTTTGCTTTCCAAAGAGTTTAACACCTATCAGTTATTTATGATGTTAAAGCCAACTTTTATGGGAAAGTTCCATTAATTCGTGCAAAGTAAGCTGCAGATGTATATGGCTAAAATGTTACCAAGAACTCTGTGGCTCAAAAAGGTAAAGATTTATTCAAAGGCAGGACAGTGCTCACGTTTCCCAGAAAACACATCATGAAGGAGATAAATTTATGTTAAATGGGTTGGCACCAAGAAATAAAGAGCTTTTTTAGGTTTGGTCTCAAGAGATACGGGAAGTTCTTGTTAAGCATCAAGGGAACCTCTCACCTTTCAGGTGCTCAGACCTTTGCAGGGTTGAACATCTGGAGACCTTTTTAAAGTTTGTTTTATTGACATGCATTTGCCAAGTTGTCTAGTACTTTCTTAAAGGAAAAAGACAAGAGCTAGTTAGCACATATGAAGAGACATATTACAAAATAAATTATAATTTTGTGGTTAAATGGTCTTTCAGGTCTGTAAGATTTTTTTTGTTTTGTTTTGTTTTATTTTTTGTGGGGTTTTTTTTTTTGGTTTTGTTTTTTTTTTTAAGAAAATTGCCTGAAGTGTGGCAGTGGCAGAATTCATTGCTTCTGTCAGGATATTGCCATCAGTGCATTATTTTTGCTGACATGCTGTACAACTTTTGAAATGGCAAGATAGGGGAGAATCCTAGGAAAAAAGTGATTGAACGTTCTTAGTTGCTCTGAAGTATACATACAATGAAGTTATATTGCATTATTTATTATATAAGAATATTTAATTTTTAGTCTCCTTCATTAAAAAACCCACAACATTTGTGCAAGGTTAAAGTAAATAATGGAAACAAAGCACTTTTGAGGGGTTTGATGGATGCTCAGATTATTATTTTTTTTAATCGTTTGGATATGTTCTGTTGCATTTTCCCTTACATGTAATGTAAAAGGGTCAGTTGTTAATTGCAGTAACATTTCTATGCAGTTCCCTGACTATGTAAAGCAGCTATTAGTGGTACAATATGTATTATACTCTGAAGGTACTTATGTGACAGCAACTCTTGTAACAGCCCTCCTGAATGATTTATGTTTTTTATGTGAGGAAGTTACATCAGGATAAACATTAGTTTGTTGTATATCTATATTAAGCAGTTTCTGTCCATTACAAATGTGTCTCTCTTACTCATGCAGGAAAAGTGGCTTGTTCCTTTGTGATGTAGGGTGATGTAGCTCAGAGTCACTGTGGAGTTGCCATGTGAGCACAGTTTCTCCAGTGTGATCTTAGCACAGAGTTCACCCAGTGACAGTGCTGCTGCCTAATGGGCCTGTGCTCCATGCTAAGAAGAAATCAGTGGATATTGTTTGAGTAGGAAGAGTAGAAGCAGGGGAAGCAGCCAAGCAGTGGGATTCTTAATATTTTCAAATAATTGTCCTTTTCTGTTAATGCATTTCTAGGATATAGTATGGATATAAAAACAAATGAAGATGAAGACACTGAAAAGAGTCAAAAACTCCTAAGAGGAGGAAATGGGGAAAGGAGAATGCAGAGTTCATCCAGGCAGATGAGATGGGTTAGAATACAAATATTATAGGGAATGGGACAATATCAGTGAGAGGCAGGTCAAATGATTCCTGAGAAAGATCCCTAATAATAATGAGCAAATAGACCATGTCTTGATGGTGGCCAGGAAATTTTGTAGATTTAGAAGCCAATCTTTATTGAATGAAAGAAGTGAGTAATGGCTGACTTCAGTGCTGAAGGAAGTGGGTTATATTTTTAGTCTTTATCCACCATGAAAGCAGTCTCCTGGACAGTTCTGAAGCATCAGCATTAAGGAGAAAGAGAAAATCCTGTGTGACTGAATTCAGCATGTATAGACCCACTGACTTCAGCTGACTGTTTCTGCTGTTAAGCTTTCACTATCTTAATAACAAACTGACTGCTTGAAATATACCTGAGCATGACTTTTTAAAAGTTTACATTCTAAGATCTGGACCTGTATAAGGATTGCTACTTTAACATTTACAATTCTAAGCTTTCTAATTTATTGTGTAAAATTTGGGTCAAAGAAATCTCATATTTTTTCTTTTTTTTTAATTAGAGAATAATGGCATTATAACAAATCTTAAATTGTAGTTGTCCTAACTTGTTATGTTTGACTTCTCTGAGGTGAAATCTCCCGCCCTGGGGCCAATCTAATATGTCAGTAGAATTGGGTATCATTTTCTTCTACTGACTTTTTTTTGTGGGATGTTATTTCACTTCTCAGTGGTTTAAGTTTCCCAGTCTTTCTATTGATTCTGAGAACGTCTGTCTGATAATTGTTTTTATTTCATTTATTAGGGATCAACAGCTGGCTTTATTCCTGTTTTTGTAGATGCTGCCTGTGAGAGATGCCTTTCTAATATGATTAAGATGCTCTGAAGCATTAGAACAGCAGTCACTCCAAATGAAACAAAAATCTCCAGTTTCTGCCCTGCTGGGTTAAGGTTAACTAGGGTTAAAATCTAGTGCTGGTTTGTATCTTTCCAGTGAAGTTTTTTAATGAAGTTGTCAGATATTGATGAAGTAAGTTAATTTCTTTATTAAGTTCTTTTATAATCCTTCCCTAAGTTCATGTCAATGTCTGTATACATATGAAAGGTGCTAATAGCAAGTCAGTAAATATGAATGTTAGCATACATGCAGATCACAATAATTAGTGATCTATGAATGGATGAAAAAATGGTTATGTGTGGATGTCTACTTCGTTCTCCTTTTTGGTGAAATTTTTAAGAACCTGATGGCAGGAAGGGAAAGAAGTTGTTGAATTTCATAACTTTTTTTTATAAGAACATAACTATGACATTTTAGTGTTGTATTCTGTCTTGAAATAACTGCCGTAGTCTGGTTTTCACAAATGTAATACAAAGTCTGCAATATACACATTTTGTGTAAGTGTTAATTTTTAAAATCACCTTGAAAACTCATCAGTAAAATGTAGTTGATATATAAGAATTCTTTGTTCTATCTTACTTTCATCTTCTTTTTTTTGTAACCTGTTGACAGATTAAAATGAACACGTAGCTAGTAATAAGCTTTTATTTTTTTTGGTACAGAAGTTTCTAATAGGTCATGGCTTGGAGATACTTAGTTTTTTTCTGTGCCCAACTCAACAGCAACCAAAAAGAAAACCCCTCTAACTGCACAAAACTAAGGATATTGTACACCACAGTGAGATAGGGAAGAGAGAGGAAAAAAATCTGAATAAATTTAATTCCCTCCTTTTGTCTTACATCACTTACCATTGTGTGACAAGTGGAAAAACTCCTTGAGTGTTTTTGAAAGAGAAAAGAATTACATATTTTATGGTGGCATTCTTCAAATGTATTTTACTTCTGTGTTTTTATTACAAATTTTCAGCTGAGCTGTGAAGTGGAGCAACTGACCTAACATACAAGATACATACAGAGAGGGAAAACATTTAAATAATGTTTTATGTCTTTCTACATTATGTCTGGTAGAATATAATCAACAAATAGAATTCATAATAGGAGGACTTTGGCTTTAAAAACTTGAAATATTTGTCCTTAATAATTTGCCTGCCTTCCTTCCTTGCCAGTGCAATTATTTTCAACAATTTCACTTCTTTTTTAAATATTATATTGTGGAGAGGCAATTACAGAAAGACCTAAGATGGTACAGAAAAACAATTCAGTCCAAACTGATAATTTTCTTTCAGAGACACAGCAAAAATTATTTTTGAATTTTAAATGGTTCTCATGTGTATAAATAATAATAGAAAAAAGTCATCCAAAATTCAACTTTCATATCACATTAATACAAAACAAATCAGAAGCTTAGCTGGGTAACTGCTTGGGAAATAATCTTAAGATTAATAAATAACAATCTGTATGGTGTTCTGTATAGTTTGATTCCTTCTTGTTTTGCAAGTGGTTAAGTTTTTTACCTGGCTCTACAGGGGCCATTTTTGACTCTCCTACCTTGCTGTCCTGTTTTGCTGCTGATGTGGTTCTAAGATGCTTTTACCAGGGACTACTATAATAAATTTTACATAGTTAAATAATTGCTTAGAAATGTTCTGACTCAAGCTTATTCTACACGTGTGGATTAATTCAGGGTGGGTTTTTTGGTGGTTTTTTGGTTTTTTGGTTTTTTGTATTTTTTGTTTTGTTTTTGTTTTTTTTTTGGTTGGTTGGTTAGTTGGGATTTTTGTTTGTTTGTTTGTTTGTTTGGGTAAATGACAACTATTTTCCTTAACAATTTGAAACTCTGAACAGCAGAAAGGTCTGCAAGCAAATTAATCAGGGTGAAAGTAGTAAAACCAGCCCTGCTCAGGCTTTTTTCCTCTCTCCTGTGTGGGAAACATGACGTTTTCTACCCCGATAGTGGGAATGTTTTCTTCTGCAGGCCTGAGTCACTTGTGAGGAATGCTAAGATTAATGCACAAGATTAATTCTCTCACTGCTGCCTTCTCCACTGCAAAAATGGAAGTTTGCTTTCCTTTGAACTTTAATTTCCAGCAAAATTTCAGGTACTCTGAACATTTTTTCCCCACAAATTCAAAACCAGTTTTGTTCTTTAAAATCTATAAAATCTGTCCTTTCCTTTTAGTGACCATAAGCACAGAAGTCCATGCATGTTCTCTTCCAGACTTAGCTTATTTTAGAGTGTAGTGATTAATCTTTGCTCTGCATTTTATGCAGTTCTGCAATATACAGAATACCCTCTGTTCTCACAGAGCTGTGAACAGGAGTTTTTACTTTATCAGGGGTCTCTGGATGAACAGTATCAGTTTAATCCAGTTTTTTTTCCATTTTCCACATAGTGTTATAACCTAATCTATAACAACAGATGTTCTGAAATGACATTTGTATTTATGTTGGATACTCTAAGAGAGATTACTCCTACTGTTATCTTTCTTAATTAAGCATTAACAATTATTGAAATAATTAGTCTTAAATACTAGAATTAAAATAAGAGATAAAGGATGTCTTCCCAGGTAGCTCCAGAGTAAGCACTACTGTCTGTATATTGACTCTTATCAAAGGCCAGATTTTAATACACATTAATTGCATTGTGACATGTATTGCATAAGTGTTCCCATTGAATTTGGGCAAAAAGACTTAAAGCTCTATCTTAAATGAATAAGCTGCCTGTTAAATTAATTTTAGGAAAAGCAGTAGTACAAAAATAAGTTCATATTCCCCTGGCCAATGCACCTTAATTTCTATAATTTTAAGATTTAACACATGTGGTTGAAAGCCATCATAAGTGAAAGGAGTGCAATTGGCCTTTTCTCAGTAGTTTGTAAATAACAATGTGTTCCACGTACTGGCCCTAAAGGAGCAGGAGCAAAGCTCCAGGTGTCTTTCTTTGCACTTTGGGCCAGGTGTTAGTTCCAGCACTAACTCTGGCAGCTTCATCCTGCACGAAGCACTGCTATTCCTTTCCAGACTGCAGGAGAAGTAATTATTCCAAGTAAGACTACAAAAAAAAAAGAATTAAACATAATTTCCATTTTAGATAGGTTGCTTTCTCAGAGAGGTTTATTGTCACAAAGACTTATAAAATCCAATTCCACTGATGTAACTGGAATTTCTCCTCATCTATTTAGGATAGACCTTTACTTTGGGTTTCTTGTAGTGTTAAGGAGCAGAGATTCTTGTAGCAAATGTCCTGTTCTTGTCATTGAAGGGATTTGGTTCTCCACTGTGATGAGATCGTAGAGGTGGGAAAAAAGGTAACATTAAAACTGTTGAAATTGTCTTCTCATTCAGTCAATTAGAAGACATAATTAGTAATTGAAAAGGTAATTAAAATTTGACAGGCTGCCAAAATTTATATATCATGTCGTTTCTTTTAATTGTGCCTTATTTTTTGAAATTGTTTGTGTCTCTTTTGGCCTTTTTTTCTTTCTGGCCTTCCTGCATCTGACTGGATTTCAATTCAATTGAAATTAATTTCAATTCTCCTCATTTTCTAAAGCCCTGAATTTTTGTTTGCCTGCTGCCAACATCCCATTTCATTCTGTGTTCTCCTTGTTTACATGTACTGCTTTTTTCATTCTGTGTTCTCCTTGTTTACATTTGCTGCTTTTCTTCCATAGGTTTCTGACACTCTTGATTTCCTGCTCAGTCCCATATTGGCTACTGATTAACTTCCTGTGAATTGTTCCCTTTGGGTGTTTAATGCTTGCTTCCATAATTTTTCATGATCCGTCTTTTGTTCCTTTCTTGTTACACCACCATCAGGACTGGTCATTATTCCTGTTTAGCAACATAATTTTCTGGGACTCTTATATCATAGGTAGAAATCTATCTATCCGACTAGGTAGGTAGAAACAAAGGCAGATGTGTATTTGGGTGTACTTAACAGGCTTAGAAATCAATTAGAAGTATGGAAGATAAAAACTTCCCCTTGCCTCAGAGACTCAAATTTCGTGAGAGTTTTCTATTTATATTGCCTTGCAATTTTTGGTTTTCCGTATGCAGATCAGCCCCTTTCTATTTTTTTCATTTCAATGGAGAACTTAGGTTTGAACTTGTTCTCTGATCAATGAAAAATTAGATAACATGGATGAAAACTTGCGTTTAGGCTAAATGAGAGAAAAATTTCTCAGTAAGATTTACTGAAAATATCTGAAGCATCACACAGATTAATAACAAGCCAACATGTCAGGTTAAACTGGAGAAGGAAGCAGGCTGAATCACAAACTACAGAAGACTTTCTGAGCATCTTGCTGAGGCCTTTTCCAAAGACATTGGTTTTATTTGTGGTGTATGTTACTTCACTATATTTCTAAACACACAAGAAAGAGGAGTCAGAGTCATAAGAGCAGAGAAACTGAAATTTCGCACTCTTCTCACTGCGTTCCAGCCTGTCTGAGAAGAGTTGCTGTGAAGCATCTGGAGAAGAGAAGGGATTAGCCCCTGGATCTTGAGCGATGCTCTCATACTTGGGCAGTGAGCAGCAGGGTGTGGTCCACAGCTGAGGCTGCTCCTGGACTTCTATTCTGCCTCTGCAAATGGTTTGGTGCTGACCTTAAACAATGTCCTTGGGGCTGAATTAAAATAGGGAGGGAAGTGTCAAACTGCAAAGTTGTAACGGAGTTTTGAAAAGCTTGGCTTTTTCTGGAGGGGAAGCTACAGCCTTGAGTGTGATCCTGAGCTCCCCTGTGCAGTGGAAAGGATGGAGCAGGTGCCACATCACAGAGCTGCCAGTGTGCCAGGCAGGGCTGCACAGAACCCAGAAAAGGTGGGTTCAGTGTTCTCCAGCCTGGCCTGGAGGGAGCTCCAACACCAGCTCCTTTGAAGAGCTACAAGCCACTAGGTTAGAGAACAGCCTAAAATCAGGAATCTCCTTGTTTATGTTTGCTCTGGTTGATTAAGTTGGTTTGTTGTTTTTTTTTTTTTTATTTTTTTCACTGGTGGTCATTTTTTGGTTTGGTTTGAGGGTTTGGTTTTTTTTCCCCTTACCCTTAGTTTGTTTTGTTCTTTGTTTTTTTTCAGAAATATACTCCCATGTCTGCATAGTATTCTGGCCATTAAGTTTTTTTACAGAATAGCCTATTTCCATGTTTTTGAATGAGAATTGGTTATCTCTCTGTCCTGTAAGCTTGTGGTCTTTCACATTTACCTCTGGAGACCACCTTCTGTGCTTTCTGCCTTTGCAGTCACTGCTGTGTGGTGTGGTGGGGCTGAGGTATGAAGACCAGACTGATATTTTATTCATCCTGCACGAAGGGCTGTGGAAAGCTGGGCAGTTTCCCTGGTCTAAATGTAAATACTTGTGTACAGTCCCTGTTAGGCATGTGGCACCAACCTTTTGTTTTGGTTTTCTCACATGCAATTTGGATGATTGTTGAGAGCTGGATACTTGACAGGAATATGGATTGGTCCCCTGTGCTGCTCTGGATTCAATAAGCTGTATAAGTTACAAATATAGATTGCAAGCTGATCATGGTTGATTTGTTCTTGCTCTCAAAAGTTGTGAGGTATTATTCCCACTTCTTTCTAACAGTGCACAGAAGAGAGTAGAGATGTTAATTTTTAAAGTAAAATCAAGCAGTCATTTTTTTTGTTCTCAAAATCTACCAAGAAAAAAAGGCTTGCCTTCTGATTTTTTTCTTCATAGGATCTTACGTAACAACTGAAGTGACAGTCCTTAAACTGAACTTTTGTGTATTATTAGTATGACTTTTCAAGATCTTGAATACTTTTGCACATTGGACTACAATAACATGGCATTGGGACCATCAGTAGCAATTTGGATCACTTTTTCACCAGTCTTTACTTAATACATACAATCTTTACCCAGAGGATGTGGAGTCATTCTTCAGGGACATTTGATTTGTATATTAGGATGTCTCTAACTCTTTCTCTACAGAGTATATTTTTTTTCAAACATGTCAAAATACTGTGAAAAAGACTAGTCACCAAAAATTACAATCTCTGTCTTTCTTGCTTTGCAAAATAATGAGTGAATCTATAAGATAAAACCTTCAGGAGCCTTATGAGAAGTTGTAAACCTTAGCCCAGCTCTTTTTTAAAAAAATGTCCAGCATTTTTGCCAGTAAAGCCATTAGAAAAACTTCCATAAACAAGGTGTGAAAGCAGAATAAATGGGCATGGTCCTGCTCCAGCTAGCATTTACTGAAAGATTGATGTGAGCTTCCTTTAGGGCAAAGTTGTCTTCCTGTGCATTCATAACAGAGAGAGAGAGATGGTATTGGGTCTATACTGGTGTTCTGGAGCTATTCCACCCTGCCAGGTCCCATTTAACTCTTTTCTCACTGGCTAAGTTAGTTACTGGCATTGCTAGGGACACCTTTAAATGTGGCATCATGGACAATTTAGGATTCTGCTTTCTGGATTTTTGTTTTCTTGAATGATGCACAAGCAGACCCAAGTGTCTCAGAAGTGAGTAGTGTTTTGGGGTACTTCAGATTTTGGATGACACAGTTGAGTCACTGATTTTTTTTTCAAAGGATGAGGGCACAGCATCGATTTGCCTCAAAAAGCTTCTCAAAGTGAGTGATTGTGACCTAAGTCTGAAGCATATTTATACAAAAGCCATACTCCCATGTCACAGAGAGTGAGATTATCACTGTGCTCATCCTGGGGTCTTGCTCTCTGTCAGGATTTGGGAGAAGGAATACCAGAAGCAAGACGTGATCTGTCCAAAGCAGCAAGGTCTTCTGTTGTGTGAGGAACTAGAGCAGACTGAGGCTCTGAAGTCATGCAAGCATTTTCTCTAGGGGTGTATAAATGTCTGAAGTATATCAGAACCCATCTTTTCACCAGGACTCTTTTAAATACATCTACTCAGAAGAAAACTGACTATTTTGTTCTTAAATTTGCAAGACACAGGCAGGGTTTATTGTGAGTATTGTTATTAATTACAGTGATAGTTATAATATATATAATATAATGAGTTAAATATCCTCTAGCAATTGGCAAGGAGCTAGATTTACATCCTTGCCTGGTTTTGTGTGTCACACATTGCTACGTATTAAGACTATTTATCAGGTAAGTGTTTATCTGAACAGAACCAGTCTTTTGCTCAGAGCAG
Organism: Luscinia megarhynchos; assembly: GCA_034336665.1. Taxonomy (NCBI): domain Eukaryota; kingdom Metazoa; phylum Chordata; class Aves; order Passeriformes; family Muscicapidae; genus Luscinia; species Luscinia megarhynchos. The sequence goes on from JAPFBE010000003.1 coordinate 19,287,030, forward strand.
CCCTGCTCATGCTAAAGCTGTGCCTTAGCTTCTGGAAATGCAATGTAATTGAATGCCAGTAGGAATTGTTAACTTGGCAGTAGCTCAAGCACTGTATTGCAGTGAGGCTTTGATTTCTTTTATGCCAAGGTAATGTTAGAGCAGCACTTGATTTATCCTGAATTTGTAGGACTCTGACAGACTATAAGCTAATTCTGGGCTCTGGAATACTTCCCCAAAAATAGGAGGAGTGTAGTTTACTTTTTGTAAATTATACTGTTGTTTTTTTTATGGCTAATAGAGTATTATTTGTATGTAATTCAGGTGTAGTGCTGTGAGAGCTGGATAGTTAGTACTATATAGAGTTAAGAATATTAGAAAGGCAAAAAGCCTGAGTCTAGTTTATGAATATTGTAGAGCAGTATGGCAAATACAGTGTGAATGGGAAAAACTCCCTGCATTGTAGATTCAAGTAGCATGTATATATTTCCAACCATGGTTCATTGTGTTTTTTTAAATAAGAAAATAAATTCTCTCGTTCTCAAACTTCCTTTTGGAGACAGTAGGACTTTTTCTTACTATTTTTCTCTTTTTCTTCAAACCTACTCATCCCCAATATTTAGCTGTAGTCTTGAATCTAAACAGTCCACTCTGGATTTTTTTACTTGGATTTTGTGCTGGTGGATAAAAACTCACAGTACTCCCCATGAGAGGCAAACAGAAGATTCAATACCTTGACCTGCAGTGTAATTTGATTATTTAAGACGCTGATCTTCATCTGCTTGGTTAAACTATAAGGGTATTTATTTTAATGCACAGACCAAGTGGTAAGTCATGTGAATGTTTTACATGTGAAAATCTTTACACTGGTGCTTATTCATTTCAAGACACAGGAAGTTCCATGCTACTCAGCTGCTTGTTCTTCAAAAAGATTCAGCAACACTTTCCTGTAAAAGTTTAGTGCTAGAAACAATAAATTTATGTTCATCAGCGTCATTGTGCAAAACTGTACAGATACAGCAGTTAAAAGAATACAGTAGTACTGAGAAATTTACTTCTCATTTGCTTAACTGAGGCTGGGATTCAGACTCCGTGTTCTGAGTGCCTTTCAATCTGGTGTATATATGATTAATGTTGGTGAGTCACTTCTGATGGGAATTTTCGCTTTTTCTCACATTGCAAGATAGGAAGACTTTCTGCTCCTCCCACCACCAGTTCAAAAGCACTGTAGAAGGCAGAAAGGAGGAGATAATTTTTCATGTTTCCAGAATTGCACTCTATTAAAGGAACTGGAGAGATAGCCAGTCCCTTTGGCATTTGCTGCACAGGTGTCTGCAAACCAAGTAGGACAGCTGGGATTGGGATAAAGGTGTAAGTAGATTGTTATGCACTTGAGAAATGTTATTACTGAATATTTAAATTCAGAATTTAAGTAGGAAGGCTATTCTAGAAAAAATGGGGAGGAGGGTTTGGGAAGGAGGTTATTCTGTAGGTACAGGAAGGCAGATCATGACCTGAATCCTTTGGGGGGTTCATGGTAGGAATTGTTGGAGCTCTGGAGATCTGCTTATTCCTTTAGGAAGTAAATAAATAAAATCTCCCAGGGAGAATATAATGCTTCATTAACACAGATTAGCTCAAAAGCTCTCTGTAGCTGAATGTAAAATAATGTAGGCATGTCTACAGAATTTACTCTGTGATTTTAGAAAATTATTTTCCTTTCTTTCTGTATGTGTGCCTCTGCATAAAGAATGCAATACCTAGGTTGATTGTGAGATTCAGTACCACAAAATTCATCAGATAGTACAGGCTGGCTTCCATACTGAGGAATTTTAAAGGGCTCCACCTGTATCTAGAGACCCTATATTTGGAAGTGCCTAGGTCCATAAATGTACTGGAAGTCCTCAGTGGTATTTTACAATGTTTAAACCAAGTTAATAGCTGCTGATTGCAACAGGGCTTAAGCAACTGACTTGCTTCTGGTTTAGGTAGCCCTGTGAGACCTCTGAGTGTAATTTTAGGCCTCTAAGTAATGTCATAATGTGGTCTGATACTTCAATGAGTGTGCCTCAGCTAAAATTTGAAGTCTACCTGACCTCACTTCTGACACCGAGGACAGAGCTCTTGAGCTTGTGTCTTGTGGATTTTGTGTCCAAATCGTTTCATGGAGCTGCAGCTCTATGGCAGGACAGGGCAAGATCACTTGAGGCAAACCACTGCTGCTGTACACAACTGTGTCAGATAATTCTTGTTGTTATGGTTGTATGTTCACTACAAATAACAAATTACTGACTATTTGGTGACCTCTAGGAATTTATTCTTCTATCTTCTGTCTGCTACCTTTTGGACTTTGGTATTTCAAAACTGACTCAGCAGGAAGCATATGGCTACAGTGAGTATCAATGCCAATTATTGTGATAGTAATAGTGATGGTGGTTTGGATTCCATTATTGCTGGATATATAAGTTGAATTCATTTCTCTTATGGATTCTACATTCTGCAGTAACATTCAACTTGTATTGCTAGCAGGTTGGAAAAGAAATTAACCCACGGGGAAAAGAATTTTTGGCTAATACATGCACTAACAACACTTTTGAAAGTGACTTCCATTTAAAAAAAAAATTGAGTAATTAATTGTATCAGAGATTAATATTTTCCCTTCTTTCCCCTCTGTTCCTCACAGTTTTTGGAGTTTTTTTTGCTTTCCAGAAGTATAATGACTTGCTCTGGGTGACTGAAAAGGCTTATTTCTGCCCTAGGCTTAGAGCCAGAAAGGATGAATGCTTTGGTAGTGCAGTGCTGATCTGAGCACTGGGGGAGAAAACAGAGCCTTACAAAGGTAGAAATGAAAAGACTGTATAATGTCTTCATTACTTCTAACATTTGTTTTCAGTATTTTCTGCAGTATTTTTTCTTTTCTGAAGAAATCTATAGCTTCCACACAAGTTCCTTTGCCCTGTTGGTTTTCGTGACTCGTTATTCATTAAAAATCTATTACTACCAACAGGAGATGCTCAGGTCGAGCTCCTGGCTCCTATAAAATGCACACTAAATACTCAGCGTGAATTCTGGTGAGCATTTGCACTTACCCAGCAATTAAGGATGCTCTTGGGAACCCTGCAGGGAATTGCTCAATATTCTGTAAGACTGCAGTCTCCAAATTCAGACAGTATGTACAGCACGGCTCTCTGAAAAGATTTTTATGAAGGTAAGACTGGAGAAAAGGTTAGGAGTGGGTAAAGAAAAGCAGAGCTGTGTATGTGTGGGTGAAGAGGAGAGTGTTTCTACTGTACTCTGACCTTATTTTTTCCCTTCTCTATATGGTTTATTCCCCATTTCCCATGCATCTCTTTCATGCAGGGTTTCAAGGATCCCTCTGTTGTTGTTCTGGAATAGTTTGTGGCTCAGGAGGAGACAGATTCCAATGGCCTTACCAGGAATCAGCCAGCATAGGGCCACCTCTGCACCGTGGGCTGCCATCCTTGAATTTACAAGGCTTGCCATGAGCCTGATGAAGGTGGTCCAGCTGACTGTTCCCTGGTGGCATTGTAAGCTCAAGTTCAGTACATGGGAAAATCACACACTGTGATTGTAACACCTGCTAGCTACTGTGATGGCAATTTTCTAAATACCCTGTGTAGAACATGTTTTTATTATTCTGAAGAGGGTTCAGAAAAATGACTTGGTACATTGCTATCTCTGAATTCCCTTTTCTCCAGGCAGTTTGAACTTGTGTACAGACAGATGTTTCTTTATTTTTAAAATTTACCTTTTCAAATCTACATATCATCTGAATTGACCAAAGAAATACATCTTTCTGCCTTTTTTTTCATCACCCTACAATATCATAGATATTACACAGGGAACACTGAGAAAGAAATTCTAAAAGGAAGATGGAATAGCAGGTCTGGTTTTTTAGTCCCTCTCAAAGCTTAAAGCCAGATCTGTTTTCATCCTGGCTGTTATTTCCTGGATTATGGATTATCATAATAAAAAATGATACACCGTAAATGGTTAGTGTGCAACAATTAAAAATAACTAAGTGATGCCATCTGCTGTCTTAAAAATCTTGTTTAGTATTTCATCTGACTGAATTGTTATCCTAAGAAGTGGAAACTACCTACCCTTAGTATAATGTCAGAGCCATGACATGTTACCTTGATGTGTGTTAAAATTAGGCAATATAAATATTGATTGTGATTAAATATAGTAGACAATAGAATGTCAGAAGGAAATGTGATACTAGTGTCAATCCAAAACAATTCCTTGGTGAACTTACTTTGTAAATAATTTTGACAGGCTTTTATTCAGACCGTTTTGCTTTTTTTATTTCTAAGAGGAAGAAGTAAAATCTTGTGGAATGGAGGAGAGATTGGAAGAAGGTGACCTACCATCCCAATAAAGTGTATGTTTATTAAATTGTATGTTTTATGTGGTGAAATTCTTCACATTACTTCTGTGTTTAGTACAAGTTATCTACAGTGACTTTTAGGTGCTTTATCTACAGCAGTTTTAGCTGGGTTTTTTTTAGGAAAGAGTTAACCTGACCATGGTCTTCAAAGGAGTTGAGAACCACATTTCTGTAAGACACATTGCTCAAAGAGAAGTCACTCATTGTCTCAGATCATAACATTTAACAGTTGAATATGCATTCAACTAAGCTAGATTTGAAGTGAAGTTGACTATGGACAACCATGCTCAGCATTGAAATGGCATTTCATTCAGAGAATATCAAGTAGTTACTTATTTCATGTATTTGTTTGGTTGCTTGGGGGTTTGACAGCAAGAGTTAAGGATGTATTTTGTTCACATGCAGTTATGCCAGGTTGCAGTTCACAGGTTGCCATTTAATGAAACACTGGAACATGGTAGAGTGATCTGAAATGCATTCAGCAGTGCTTAGCACATATAAAGGGTTGCAGAAACAGAGATGGGATTTAATTCGTTCTGCTTTTCTCCTTTGTTACTTTTTATAATGGTCTGAAAAGCATTGTCATAATCTCAGTTTCTTCTACTTTTTTTTTTCATCATAGTGAAAATAATCAGAATTCTGTAAAAGTAACTATCACTATTGCACTGTTGTATCTTCATATCCTGAATGGATATGCCTTGTTTAGTGAGATGTGAGTAAGGATATGTTTGGACATAAACTTATGTATAACCACAGTCTGATAATGAAGCATGTAATTTCTTGTGGCTGTTGGGGCTTTTAAAATTTATTACCAATACTGCAGTGATGTGTATTTCTGCTTGTATTTTTAAATGACATGCAATCCATGCTTAGAGTTTTGCACAGTTTAATTTTCATAGCCAAACTTATTCAATATATAATTATTCAATATTCCAGATGTAGTACAGTAGAACTACTCTTCTATTGGAGCATTATAAATAACAGAAGGTCTTAATTTGAGTTCTCTCTTTACTATGGGAGCATATCTGTAAAATCCACAAATGACCAAAACAATAGAAAATTAATTCTACAGTTAATCCCTCAGTGTTTTGTTTTCCAGTTGCCTTTTTATTAAGGAGATCTGCAAATTGTGCTTTGACAGAGAGAAAGCTATGTGTGTATTTACATCTTTCTTGTAGCTTGCCATATTTCTTTTCAGCTTCTGTAAAATTCCTTTGCAGCCACACTGTCCAATCTGGAGCATTAAGAAATCATGAGATGGTTTGAAAAATATAGAGATATATTTTAAAAAAAATGTACTTGGTGACTCTTGTTTTCTTAACATTCACATGTTTCCAATCTTCTCTGCACAACTTGGAGGGCTCAAACCTTGCTTTAAGAGGCAGAATTAAATGTAAAATACAGATTTTTATGTAATCGTGGGTTGGGTTTAAAAACATAGAAATTTCACTGCACTTCACAGAGTTTACTGTAAATTTCCAAGTGTCCATCATCCAAAAGCTGTGACAGCATAGAATTATGATGCATTTACTTACATGTGAATCTGTTGCTGTTAATGTAGTCCTAAGTGGGCCTGACCTGTAAACTGTGTGTTAGGCTTTATTTGGGATGTTTTCCAAATGATTGGGAAGGGAAATAGTACTTGGTTTAGATAATATAATCTATGAGTTCCTATTGTATTTCCAGGGCAAGTGCTGCACCCATAATTAGAGCATCAGTAACAATGTAAGGAAATGTTATGGTCTTGGCTGTAGAAAAAGCTACCTGAAGGCAAGAGGAGGTTTAAAGGTCTTGTTGAAAAAAAGCAGGAAAGATTATATTCCTTGTGAAAACTCGAAGAGCTCCTGAGATGATATTTTAAAGAAGCTGCAAAAATGTACTCATTTTCTAATTAGCTCATCTTTCTTAGGGAGTGATGACTGGCTGTTAGCAAAATCTTTTTCTGGAAATGTCTAGGCTTTTGGGTAACACGTCTTCTACCACATCAGTCTGGCTGTATGGAAAACTGAGCTGCTCTCTCTCTACAGGATAATGCAGTACCAGGCTGCCCAGAGTGCTTCTGATTCTTTAAGCTGGTGTGGACAGTAGAGATGAATTAAAGGTGTGGGTGATGGGAAGAAGTGACCAAGATGTAGGGAAGATGGTAGAAACATATAATTAAAGGAAAATCAGGCTAAATTGTCTTTTCTTCAGTCTGCCCCAAGATTTTATGCTATGTGAATTTTTCACTATAGCAAAGTGCTTCATAAATTTAAAATGTAAATGCAGAGGATTTCTTTCTCTTACTCCCTGGTGTAATTTTTACTTTTATAACTCATGTTCTTTTCCAGCTGAGTGCTATTTCCAGGAAGCCAATTCATGCATTTTAGAAGTGAGCAGTGCTGTGGGAACTTTCCAATCTGACTGAAATAATACAAAACCCATAGTGAAGTACCTACATTCACTATGTGTAAGACCTAGAAATGCAAGGAGCCATGCACATGATCACTATTTATTTTCATTCCTGCCGTTCCTGCTGAAACACTTCAATGACTCGTTTTTTCTGTTGTTGTTTTGATGCTGAGTTACCAGGGATGTCTGATTCTGAGTGTAAACTCCAGAATATGAGAGGCCTCTCTTAGGCTTTGAAGTGCTCTCTGTCATGGGAGGGGGTTTGCTGTGAGTGAACCTCATGTCTGGCTGAAAGACATCACCATGTCTATCACACCTGTTGGGAAGGTGGAGGAATACTTGTCACAGAATTTTCATCTCTGAAACAGAAAAGGTCATTTGTTACAGACTATGAAGTAGGTGCCAATATGCAATTTCTCTGGTAACTAGGAGCAAAAGTGTAGCAATAGTGTGGCTGAATAAATCACTGATCAGGATCATGATGCAGATGACTTGGTCAATTTGTTTTTTTTCCTTTTCTTGTTCCTCTTAGTCTGATACTATATATACAATTCTTTTTCTGCATCCCAACATTTGAATGATGAATGCAAGCTTATTAAGCAAGTTTGGTGCTTGTGGGATAGGTTGGAAGTCTGGTGTAGGATTTTATTGATTTGGAAAGGTTTGCTTTAGTTCCTTCAGCATTACACTGTTTTGTCACCTCAGGTTATTTTGATATCCTGCTCTGTGAAACTTGGGTTGTACTGAGTCTCCTTATATGACATAGGAATTAAAATAAATATGGTGATGCGATACCTTAAATCAAAGTTAGGATTCAGTCTATACTTAAAGAGTTATATTGATAATGACTTATCAGCCCAGAAAATAGTTACTTCCACTTGCTAGGGCAAGCAAGTATGAACTTTGTGTTTGTTAGAGCAAAACTCAGGCAGCTGTAATTTTTTAATAAAGGTAATCTACTCAGGAACAAGAATTATTTTCCAGGTAAGTAATTTTCTGTTGTTTCCTTTTGTTTTGCTTCTTGCTTGAATTGCATAATGGAGTAAAACACTAGCATCTTTGCATTAAAAAAATGTATCTAGTCACTCTTATTTCCTTACTCTCTTAAAATGGATGTTGTAGAAAGAGTAAGATTTTTCCGAGTGTGCTGGTTTTCTTTCCTTCCAAGCAATGTTGCAAAATGCATCATCAGTTCAGCAATGGTTATTTCTGAGCACCAGGAGAATCACCTTTGGCTGCAGCATTTAATTTGTCTGATTTGTGTGTGCTGTGCTTTATGAGAACCATCAGCAGTAACTCTTTGGAGAGTGTAAATACAAGAAAGAGGGTATTTATAAAGCTTCAGAAGATGCCGCTTGAAGTGTGTGCATTGTAAGGTATTTCTTAATATGGTTAGGCAGCGTCTGTCATTTGTTAAATTGCCCAGCCTTTAATTGTACTCTGTATCATCAGATCTGGATTCAATCCACTGGTTTTTCCCACTTGTAATACTTTTGGATTTAGGGACTTCCATGCATTCTGTGGGAAATTAAGGCTAGAGATTGACAATGACTTTGACCTTGCAAAACAAGTTGGAACTGATGCATACTGTGGAATTAAGGAAGGGGAGCAGGGGAAAAGTAGGCACAACACAAAACCTGTTAAATTTATGTATCACTTTTTCTTTGTCTGGTTGCACTGGTGTTTTCTCTTTTGTCTTCTGTATAGTGTGTTGTGTTGACTGTTTAGCTACTGGACAAATGCACAGCGTGCTGGAAGACTGGGAAAGGAGCAATTAAAGAGCATGCTGGCTATGGCAGGCTCAGTAACTTCATCAGTTTAGACCTGTAGAACTGTCTTCACACTGACAGTATCAAAACTTTGTAAGGAGAAGACATAAAACAATCAAACATTAATCTCTGCACAGTACTTAGTTTCTAATAGCAAATTTATAGCAGCTAGTAAGAGAAGAGTGGAGTTAGTGTTTACAGACTTGAAGTTTGGTGGTGCTAAACATAGTCATTTATAACTCAGTACTGTCAATTCAAATTGGTTTATCTGTGATATAATCTGATGGTTGTAGCATTACTTTATGATATTTGTACAGTGTGTGCATACAGCATTAGCACTCTGCTTAGATATAAGTCTTTATCATCCCAGATCATTGCGTGATAAACCTTCCTGCAGCAGCTCGTGCTGTCCCTGGGCTCTCTAATTGCAGTCACTTCAAGTTTGTGAAGGCTCACTTGCAGAGTGGAGTTGTACAAACTCCTGCTCACCCAGGATCTTGAGGGAAATGTGGAGTCCCCAAATGTGGGAACAGAATCTGCAAGAATCTATAAACTTGGCCACAGAGGGAAAATGACCACATCTACTAAAATATGAGATAATATCTCCCACACACTGAAAGAAAACAAAAAACAACATGCAGTATCAGACTCTGAGAAAGGATTATCTAGTAAGTTTAAACCAGCACTGTATGTGTTTCTATTTTAAGATTATTTAACATAAATTGATGTTATCTAACTCCACATGTCTCCAGAGAGGGAATGTCATCCTGAGTGCATAGAACATGCACATTGACTTGGAAGAATAAACAACTCTTCTTTGCTATTTTTTTTTATTTAAATACAACGGCAGGGGAAAGAGGGAGTGTGATTTCCCTTGCTACCTTTAACTCCTTCCCCAGGCCAAGCTAGCAAGCAATCAAAAAAGAGTTTTATTAGAACAAATAGGGAAAGGATCAGCTAAAGCTCTAAAGACATCTCAGCTTCTGAAACCTCTTGCCACTTTTGCATCACCAGTACTCTTACTGTTCAGGATTTTGCACTGCATGAAGGTCTGGAAACCTGCTAGTGGTTCTTCTCAATTAAGCTTTGGGATGAAGTGGTTTTCTCTGGGAGCTGAATGGGTATGAATCTGTGCTGAAATCCAGAAGGTTGAGGGTGGATGGAAAACAAAACAACACTCTGGTTTTAGTAAGCACCATGTTCCTACTTTTTCACTTTTCTGTGTACCTGGCAAGGGCAAAGAGGTTATTTTGAACTGTCTAGACTATTCTTCTAAAAGGGATCTCCTCTTTTTCCTCTTCTGGTTATTGGTCATCAGGAGGAAGGGAGTTAGCACATCTATCTGTGAATTTGCCCACACACTGAGCCCACATAAATATTTTACAATGCGTATTTATAGAACTGTTGTAAGAGCATGTGTCCTCAAGAGCTATGCATTTGTAAAACAGACTTGCATGTGGTTTAATCAGTGTAGAAGCATCACTAGTAACATAAATTTTTGTATGACATTTTCTATTTAATGTAAAACCTGCTACCTCCCCCTGCTCCCACCAAGTTCAGCTCTAAGAAGTTTATACATGGACACAAAGACAAAATGTTAATGTGCAGCCCAGTCATTTAAAGTTTACACTTCTGGTAACAGATTACTTTGAATTATTGATTATTCCAAAGATGGAATATATTTCTCCACATTTGAAAAGTCTTGATAGTCAGGTGAAGTCCCCCAGTGATTAGAAAAAAGAAACATCACTCCTATTTTTATAAAGGGGAGAAAGGAAGACCTAGGGAACTACAGACTGGTGAGCCTCCTCCTCTTACTGGGAAGATAATGGAGCAGATCCTCATGGAAGCATTGTTAAGAGACATACAAGACAGGAGATGATCTGAGACAGCCAGCACAACTTCATTGAGGGCAAACCATGCCTGACCGATCTGATTGCCTTTCTGTGCTGCAGTGCTCAACAAGGGAAAACTGGCCAGTGTCATCTACTTAGATTTCCATAAGGGCTTTGACATGGTCCCACACAGCATCCTCATCTCCAGTTTGGAGACATGGGTTTGAAGGGTGGGCTAATACTCAGTAAGAAGTTGACTGGATGGACTCAGGCAGAAAGTTGTGGTCAATGGCTCTAGGTCCAAGTGGAGGCTGGTGACAATTGGTGTCACTGTGGACTCTCATGGGACAGGCACCCTTTAATACCTTCACCAGTGGCCTGGACAGTGGCATCTGTGCACCCTCAGCAAGTTTGCAGATGACACAACAGCAGCACAGGATGCCATCCAGGGGGCCCTGCACAAACTTGAGCAGTGGGCCCGTGAGCACCTCATGAGATTCAATAAGTGCAAGGTGCTGCACCTGGGTCAGGGCAATCCCAGACATGAGCACAGACTGGGAGAAGTCACAGAGAGCAGCCCTGCAGAGAAGGGCTTGGGGGTTCCTGTGGGTGAAAAGCTGGACATGAAGCCAGCAGTGTGTGCTTACAGCCCAGGAGGCCATGAAGATATCAGAGGGCTGGAGCACCCCTCCCATGAAGACAGGCTGAGAGAGCTGGGGTTCTTCAGCTTGGAGATGAGAGGTTCTGAGGAGATCTTACTGTGGCCTTCCAGTACCTGTTACTGCTTCTCTTTCTTTTGATCATGCTCTTCCCAACTGTTTTTTTTTTTTAATCCCCTCCTCTCTCTACAGAGAATAATTTAGGAAGGATTCTTATGTGAGTGTATGTTCATTGCTAAGAGAGATTGGTTATTAAATGCAATAGCTTCTCAGGCCATCTGCTATAGCTAGAGAGAGAACCTTTATCACAAATATGACCTTGTTGTAATCTGAGACCATAATAGCTTTTCAATAAATGGGGTTGCTTCATCAAAGCTGATTGGTGTTGGATGTTGCTGTGGATTGCTGCTTCCTGGGTACTTAGAACCACTTGGAGTTGATTTTTTGCTAGCATGGAAAAATGAAACTAAAATGACAGTAATCATCCAGTTTTGAACAGAGCAGGCAAGAACTGGTTGATAATACTGGCTGGGGACATTATAAGTAAAACTGTTTTCTTCTCCCTGCCCCCAGCTTTGCTTCACTCACAGCTTGGCCAAGTGTGCTGGCCACTGCAGCCTCAGAGTCCCTTTGCATGCCCCTCTGTGTCCAGCTGCTGCTGCTTGTCTTGTTCCTGCTCTGGTGGGGTGTTTACAGAGACTGCTCCACTGTCTCCTGGTATCTCTGTCTGACAGAACTTGTGAGGTTTGGTCAGGAAATGGAGCACAAGTAAGATGCTGGGCTAGTGTGACTCTGAACAAGCCTGCTTCATGGCTTCCAAGATTGGTGTGGTTTGCATAGATAGAAACTCATGGTATGTCTTCATTCAGATGCAAAAAATGCTCTAAAATTTTACTGCTTGCAGCAGAGCCTGTTTATATTACTTCTGTTATTATTGTTAAGCATTTTGACACCCACTTGTATTAACCTGATCCATGACAGTAATTCAGATGGTAGCTACAACTTTAACAACAGTTGAAACATGAGAGAGTGGTCTGCCAACAGCAGCTAAGAGTCCTGTGAGGAAAGGGAATGCCCAGAAAAATACTCCCCCTTTAAACATTCACAGATGTGTTTTATATATATATAACATGTTAATAAAAGAATATGCATGCATAGTTTAACAAAAGTATGCTTTCTGTAAAAATCACGTGACACGTGAGTCAGTCTTTAGGGTGACAATTACAGACAACTGAAATAGCAGATGTGCTAAAGTTTTTAAAAAAATACTAGTTCTGGAGATAAGGTCCTGCTCATTTCTCACAAGCAGCTATTTTTCTGATGCTTATCTCTGTGGATGTAGGGGCAAGATAGATCATTATAGATGCATCTGACTGGTAAGTTTCTGTTGAATTTTGTTTGCAATGTACTCCTTCTGAGATTCACTATAAAAAACCCACAGACCTTATATATCATATATACACAGTTTCACAGTGAATTGATACTGCTGGAATCATGATTAGTAAGGGCATTTATAAAGTGATTTCCTCTCTGAACTCTGCAAGATCTGCAGGACAGAACTCAGAATGTTTTACATTCTTTGAGTGCATGTGTGAATAGGAGTCCACATCTTGACATTTTAAGTGGCATCACAGCTTGATGTAAATTGCATGTCAGTATAATCATGGTGTTGTTTCATTTTCTTTTTTCCTTTTCACATTTAACAGGTGCTAATAATACTTGAATATCTCAGGATTGCTTGTAGTCATTAATTTCTGAGTGCCTGTATGGCTCACAGCTCACCTGGTTGTTTTCTGCCCTCAGATAAACAGGCAACAGTGTGCATTTGTGAGTAACATTTTGATAGCTTAGTTCTGTAGAAAATAATGAGGGGTTTTCCTTTTTTAGGATGTGTTTTCATTTTAGTAAAGCATGACAGCCCTTGATCTGTGACCCAGTGGTGCACTTACCTGAACAGATTTGAATGTTTAACAGGGAGGGAGCTGGCACTTGGTCCTGTCAGAGGATTTATTCCAGGTGTGTCCTTGGGAGAGGACTATGGAGCCTCCAGAAGAAAACAGAAGGGCAAGTAATCCAAACCAAATTTTTGGGCAGTCCAGATCTGACTTGTTGGGTAGCCTGAGTTTCTGTGCTCTGGCATGCAGTTACAAATGTGGCCAAATTCATATACAGATGTCATGATACATCCATAAACTATAATCAGCCTTCTGTCTTCTCACAGCAGCAAAATAAATTTAATGGGGAAAATTCACTGTTGATTAAGATTGCTTTTTTGGGAATTAATATTGTAGTTATGTCCTAACCGTAGGTCAGAGCTGTATTCCTTCCTCTAAAAAGAAGGTATGACCTAATTCACCATTGCTGTTTTGTGGTTCATCAGTGAATATTCAAGATCTTGCAGTCTCATGGTGGTTTTCTGCATCATAATGTTGACTTCAGAATGTGATTATACTGCACTTCATTGAAATACAAGTTATTTTATGTTTTTGAATTTGTGATACCTCAGTATGCTAATGGTACTTGATATGTGTAAAATACTTTTCTTTGCCATGAAAATGTTGCTACGGGAAGTGGGGGCTTTGTGGTTTGTTTTCTTTTGGGGGGCAGGGTTTACAAACTGCCTCTGGAGGAGGTGAGGTAGAAGCTACTTGTGCAATTGCAATGCATCACCTTTAAGGAACAGTAGCTCCTCATATGAATGAAGAGAATGAAAATCCAAAGAAAGAAAGAAAAAAAACCATCCTTCTTTCTCAAGAGATTGATTTTCTTTGCTTTTTTGGTACTGTTGCAGGTGGTTATGTGGGAAAATCTCTCCTAGTCTAAGCTTTCTTATGATTCCTTGCCCTATCCTGGAGCTGTTTACTCCTCTGTGTTGCTGTAAAACTTTTTGTTTAGAAACTTAAAAACAAGAATATAGGCTCCCACCCCCCCACCCCCCCCAAAGAAACCGGAAAACCCAAACAAAAACCCAAGGGTTTGTGCTGTAGTGTGTGACTCATGATGCTGTTTTTGGAAGGAGGAACTTGCTGTATCCTGGTACATATTCAGAAGTAGCCAAGCTACTAGGCTCAGACATTTGGGGGCTTTTTTTCCCCTCCTTCTATCAGGCCATATGTACTCAAACTTCCTGTCTTGGGAAATGAGTGTAAGTTTCTTTCTCTCTCCTTAGGCCCTGGGCGTTTTTGTTGGGGTTTTGTTGGGATATTTTTTTCTTTGATTGTATTTTTTTATCCAAAGGGAGCTGTCTATCAGCTCTGGGAGTGGGATGTATGGGGTGGGAGGTCCATTTTGGTTTGTAGGTAAAACAGAACTCAAAAGAAAATATTATTAAATATTTGCTTGCTTTAAAGAACAGATTCACTTCATTATTTATGGGCAGACAGTGATAATGTTTTAAACTTAAAAATCTGAAGTTATGAAAAAAGGAAAGTATTTTAAAATCTCTCTGTGTAGCGAAGTTAGATACTGTTCCATATTTTATTATTTCAGCTTTTAAAGTGTCACCTTGTTTATATATGAGTAAAACTTGGCTTGAAGATGTGTCCCTTTTACAACAACTTCTAGTAAAATAATATTTGAGGAAGCAGAGCTACTTGTACATCATAATTCTAAATCAAAAGAATTCAGATTAAATAGGTGGGGTACTGAAAGTGAGATCAACTTTGCAACTGGAGCAGCAAAAATGGGTGATACAGCTCATAATGTAACATGTAACATAAAGCTGTAAATAATAGAGGAAGTATTTAAGGAAGTATTATAAATACTTGCCTTTTGCCAGCTCAATGGCTGGCTCTGTCAGCTGGCTGTCACATTTCAAATGCTGTATTTGAAGAGATTTGTGTAATCTGGAAAATTTTGTATAGGGATAATAGAAAAAAAAGCTGAACTATGATATGCCAGCTGAGAAGTGATGATGAATTTCTACAGTCAGTAACTTTTCAATCCAATCTGTTTACATCTGGGAAAGTGTTCTGGTATATGGCTTTGGAATTGCATGGATGTTTTTTATGTTTAGGATGAAGATCCCTGGCTGATTCCAGACTGATCTTAGCTGGTGAATTAATGGGATGGATGCTTTGCTTTGTATTTAAGCACACTGTAATGAATTAGGCTCTACTCCATCACACCTTTTTTGGATGTAAATGTCACAATTGTGGTTTGGGAACTTCAGTGCAATTGTCAGCAGCCCTTTTTTATTGTTCTGGTGTTCTCTATTGTAGCCTGAAACTTGACAGTCAAAATGTCACAAGGTGGCCTGGAGCTGCTGGCTGCCCTGTTTCTTCATTCTGTGCAAGATATACAGATGCTAAGTGGTAATAAAAAGCAAATGGTATCCTGCACTTCCTTCAGGGTTGTTTCATTAGCATAGCAGCCTGAGCACTTGTCATGTAAGTGCATGAGCCTGGATAAATTTTGGGGTGCCATAAAAATTAGGGGTATTGTTAGAAGAGGGATAGCAACCAGTGGAAGCACGAAAGGATGACTGAGCACAGAAAAACCTCCTTAGAGCACGTGCTCAAACACAAGATACAAAAGAGAGAGAATAGAAGAACAAATATATGGGAACAGTCCAACAACCTCTTAAATGCTGAAGAGATATATTGGCTGAGTTTCAAATATATTTGAGTTTTTGATGGGAAGAGCAGCCACCAGTACCTATTCAGAGGCTGCTCTTGGTGGGCAGAGCTGGGGCGAGTGAAAAGAGCCCTCAGTGCTGCTCCCTGCAGTGCAGGCGGTGACTGCTGCTCGCTGCGGGAGCAGAGCCGCGTGTGGTTCAAACCTGCGGTGGTGTGTCGCTGCTCCAGCAGTCAAGTGACCTTGTTTATGGTGCGTAGCTGGGCCAGTGTGCAGCTGTTTCCACTGTAAACTCACAGAAGGCTGGGTTCAGGGTATGCTTGTGCATATTACTTTGCAATTAACTTTGTATGGGCACACACGCAAAGCCCTTCTCCCATTGCTGCCTCAGTGGGTTGTGCTGCTGCAGGCAGCACAAGTGCACTGTACATTTTTGGTTCATTTTTGCCCTGTCAGAGAAACAAGTGTGTGGGCAGAAAGGAATGAAAGTGATGCTTATGGTGCTGAAGAAATGAACTACTGGGTGAAGTGACTGGGTAGGTTAGAGTTTTTGCCACTAATCCTCCACTCTACAACGCACTTCAGAAGAATCATTATAAAACTGGAAAAATTAAGTAGGTCCAAGATGGAAATTCTTTTGGAAGGGCAGAATTGATATGCATTCTTGAAGATAATCTGTGCAATACTATGATGCTTTCTTTTCATAACAGCAATTAAAAATAATCATCCCATTGTTTAACATATTTGCTTGTGCTAAGTGCTCCTAAAACAAAAATATTTAGGCATGAACTTTTTTTAAGCATCACATTCTAGTTAGAAGTAGGATGGAGATGCTAAGGATTGAAGGAGGTAAGAAGGTGGGTAAGCCCTTCCTTTATTGTGCAAACATCCTGCCCTGGGTAGTGTCCTTGAACATGTAAGAACTTCAGGGACCTTTGCTTATCATTAATATTGGCATGCTGCACAAAGGGGAAGAATATGTTTTTACTTCCTCATGGGTAGTCTGTGATTTTTGTCCTGTTTCTGACAAAGCTTTCTCTTCCTGCTAATAGTTTCTTCTCTGCTCTCTGTAATTTTTTTGAGGTTAGTTTTTTTTTAAATCAAATCTCTGTCCTGTGGAGTAGAATTTAACCAAGGAGAAAAGACTTGTCCTCCCTGGTGGCAGAGCAGGGATCCCCAGGAGTGATTGAGAAGCTGGGGCTGTGGAGAGGGGTTTTCTCTTCAGGTGTTGGATAGGAAACCCATCTCTGCCATTGTATTTCCTGACCTAGAGGTGTTGTAATGTATGTTATGTGACATTGTCCCCACTGCATATGCCTTCCCCACAATGGAAGGAATGAGAGGGGAAGGGACATCTGACAGATGTGTAGGCATTTTGTTTAATGCTGGAAGATGTAGTGGTGAATTAAGCTGAGTGGGATAACATTCTGCAGAGAAAGAAGGGGAAGAAGGAAGAGGAGAAAAAAAGAGGGTAGATGTATGGGAAGAAAGCCAAGAATTTTAAGGATTTCTTAAGGATTTCTATTCTACAGGAGCATACCTTGGAGTAAAAGCCTGCGAGGGATTTGCCAGCTCCTTGGAGAGCCTCTTTTTAAACAGTGCAAAAGTGCCAGAAACCTGTCCTTTGGATGGAGGAGAGCTGTGTTGTGTGTGAGTGTTTTGGAGAAGTTCTGTATCTTGGAGGAAGAGGAACCAGTGTGGTTTGACAGTTGCTACAGCAACTAACGCTTTTTTAATGGAAGGCGAGGATAAGTGCTGGTAGAAAGTCTGTGTAACTGACGTACCTTCCCCTGCTTCCTGCCAACTTTCCAGTATATTAAAACAATAAGTAATTTATGACTTTAGCTGAGAAATGGCTCTGTGCTTGCCCAGCTCAGACTCGTTTGCAAGACTGCATGATCTTTACAGAGACAACAGAAAAGAAATTATTTACATAACAGAAAGAAGGGATTCAAGCATCTCTGAAAAAAATGTTTTTCACGGGACAAATGCATCCCTTGTTCTGCCTGAGGAAATTTTGTTAGATGTGGATGTCAATGGGACGAGGTTTTTTTATCTCATAGCTTCCTTTCTTCGCATCCTCTCCCTTCCTCCTGACCATGATATTTTTTTGCAAAGTTTTTGAAACTCTTTTTGGTTACTATGGTGTTCTTTTTAACGTAGGAATGATGATGTATTACAGATTAAATGAAAGATGATACAAACCTGTGGCAGGAGGGAATTCTGCTGACTCTTTCTGCAGCAGTGTTACAGAAGCAGCCCTGGCATAGATGTGCTCCAGTGATTGTTGTCCAGGGAGAGACTTTAACCCTTGTAATTTTTTGGCACTCAGCTGCATGCTCTTATCCAGGAGAAATGATACATGAGTGGAAACCACACATCACATCCCAGAGTATAGAAATACTACTTTAGGATTCAAAAAAGTGCCTAAACTGTTCACTAGTTCACTGTCTGTTCACTGGTTTTAAAGTATGTATTTTAATTTAGTGGTGGTTTTGGTTTTATTACTGAAATTTAGGGGCATTTGACAGCTGAATTTCAGGGGAAGAGAGTTTGGCTAATGCTCTTCGTCCTTGAAATATCACTGGAAGTCTTAGGCTGTAGAGGGGCACTTTGCCTCCCCCTTGGGTTCTTTTTGCAAGATCAGAAGTAATTCTGAGTTAAGGCTGCTGATTTTAATTGAATTGATATTAAGCCATTTAACGTATTTGTAAATTAAACACAAATATGCACAGTTATAGAATCTTAAATACATGTTTTTTGCAGTTCTTACTTTCTTTTAAAGCCCTGTTTTCATGAACCAAACATGTTTACCTAGCTCTTCAGTACTAAGATTTATTTTACAGATGTCCTTGCTAATATTCTGAGCATTAACAACTTATTAACAATAACCAGAGCTCCCAGATTTGTACGTTTCTTTCCTGTGTTTCATTTTGCAGTTTAAAAGAAAAAAGTTATCTTCAATACAGTTCATGACAATATTACACAGTGCATTTTCAAAAAATTATGACTGAACTAAGAGTCAGTTTTCAAGTGAATGACACTGAGGTATTTAACTGGAATAAGTTCACTGCTCTCGAATTGCTGAGAAGCAGTGCATGAAGCATGCACATTTTTTTTCACGGATGAAAAAGTAATAAACCTTTGCTACCAATTTTATGCATTTTAAAACTCAGTAGAGGATAATTACTGCCTTCTTGCATTCATTATGGCATTTTGTGGATTCGCATGAGATGAGCGAAATAACTGAAATATTTGAGCTAAAGGGAAGACTGACAAAAAGATCTCCTTTTAGATATTCATGTGTTAGTGGCCAGTACTTATTAGAAAAGAAATTTGCAAAGTTTGAATTCTGCAAGATGGATGTGTTCCTCCCATAGCACCCTGTCAGCCCTTTTCTTCCTTCTACAACCCTCTGCTCTTCCATCCTTACCCAGATCTTGAGATGGCTTATCCTTTTTGTTTCTCTGACTCATTCACTTGCCCTGGTGACACAGCCCCATCTCCAAATCTCTTGTACTCTCACTCCTTCAGGCTCCCTCAGGGTCACCCTGCTGCAAGATTCTCCTTTATGTCTCACCACCTTTTCCTCAGTGAGACAAACCTGCTTTCATCTCTCCCATTGGAAGGAGCCTGTACTATTCCAACTGCTGCCCATCTCCTTTCTTCCTTTTCTGTCAAATAGATTGATTCAGCTCCTCAAAGTTTTTTATTTCATTTCCATCTGATCTACTAGGCTGGCTCTCATCCCCTCCATGGCACCTGACTGCCCTTATCCAGCATTCCATGACTACCAAGTAGCACTGTGTTATTCAGGGACACCAGCAGAACTTGCACTTGATCAATGCATTCTTTCTGCTCTTCAGGTCACACAAAGGGGAAGTCTTGCAGCTCCACTGAATTGTTAGTGAATGTGGAGTGATTTTCTAGGAATCACATAAGAACACCTGTGATATGAAAGCTATATGTAACTGAAAATGTTACCATTTAAATTCTTTTATTGTGTAATAAAAAGTAAGAAATTGTTGAGAATATGTGATGGTCAGTATGCCATTGTAGAGTATGCAAACCTCCTATACTTTTTAAGTTAAGGGTTTCTCCTCTCAGCTGTATTTAACTGTGCTTCAGGTAAGTCTTCCACTTAATACTGTGGATTATACTCTGGCTTGAGAGAACATGCAGGTATTTATTAGATTTTTCTTTTTTCCAGAACTGGGTAGGTGGTTTCTTTTCTCATACAGTTATTGGATTTCTGATTCATGGGCACTCATCTGAAATGTGCCAATGCTGCTGACAGCTGTTGGCATGCAGCACACTTTTGTAAATTGTCTGAACTAAATTTTGAGATTTACTGGGTGATATGAATATTTTAGTGACTCAGCCAACCACTTCAGACTTTAGATAAACTGGAGTTTCTCACCTGAAGAAATTATATAATCTGAAAGCGAAAGCAGGTTACTTGTAGTTTGTAAGATTAATCAGTCATCACTGGCATCAGTAAAAACTTAGGAAGGTTGAGGCAGAAATATGTGAGGATATTCAGGACAATCTTACCCAGTTTAATTTAGTAATCTAAGCTAGTTTTATTTCAAAGCCTTTTGGGCATGGATATTACCCAGGCCTTTTTTTTCTAGAAAACTGAGAAGAAAAGTGATCGTCTCTTTTTACTTATTTTTTTCCTCAAATGAAAAATCACAGGAAAGTTATTTGGAGTTGTTTTGAAAGTGGGTTCTTGCTAAATGGTTAGAAACAGCTACTTTTAAGTATTTTCAAAGTAGCATTAAACCAAAGATTTTTCTGCCTTCATACTGATGACATTACAGACCAAAGGAGTTGAACTGAAGCCCAGTTTATGGGCTGATGATGGTACTTTATTTTCAGAAAGCAGCACTCCTGTCTTCAGCATTTTTGAAGACAGAAAACTGTAATTTGGGAAATTGAACAGAATAATTCCATGTTTTCCAACAAATGGTTCTTTAATGAAAACAGGTGGTCAGCTGTTAATACTGAGGCTCCATATGCAAAAATGTCCACAAACATTAAATTTAGCAAGCAAAATTCTGTGTCTTTGAAAGGAAAGCTGGCCTGGCTTGGGTTCACATTGTTACAATAGAATATTTTTTTCCAATGCCCTTGTCTTTCTCTAAGGTAGATGCACAAACTCACCTGAGGCACCACTGCATTTTATTGAGTAGAAAGAAAATCTGATTTAGTTTCTACTGATTTTACTCAGTTAACAAGGTCATGTATAAAACTGTAGGAATGACTGGGTTTCCATTCTGTAGTTTAATACTAAGGCACCACTAAAGGCACTGATCTAAACTGAATGGTAGAAGGTCATTATATTCAACACAAGAAAACCCCCCAACCCCCCCCCCCCCCAAAAAAAAAAAAAAACAAACCAAAAACCAACCAAACAAACAAAATAAAAAAAACACCAAAAAAAAAAAAAAAAAAAGAAACCAAAGCTGAAGCAGGGAGATTGGGTCTTACAGACTGCACAGATTCACAGCAGTGAGCACAAGAACATGATCTTGGGGAGATGTCTCCTGGCTGTCTCTGTGCAGCCTGCCCTGCCCAAGTCAGCCCAACATCAGAGAGTTGCTGAATGCTCTGCAGCAGGAGGGAGGGAGCTGAGCCAGTGGCTGGGGAGGTGATGCTCAAGGTGTCAGTGCAATGCTGCCGGGCTCAGGGACAGCAGAGGGAATGTTCTGCAGAGCTTAGGGGCTTCTCCCCTCCATGAGGGGCAGTCCCTGGTGAGTGCAGCCCCCTCCTAAGTGGTTCCCTTACCTAGGGAGTGGGGCTTTGTGCAGAGCTCACAGAGGAGTCACACTGTGAGGCTGTGCTGAGGAGGATGTGCCTTCTGCGAGGACTCCCTGGAGCATCCCTGGATCACATGAAGAAACACCCCTGTGGCAACATTGGCTTTGCACTGTAACCATCCTGCTGTCTGGGGGTTCCTGGCAGAGATGATCAGGCAGTGCCTGCAGCATGGGAATTCAGTGTGGAATGCTGTATTGCTGGGTACAATAATAATATCACAATATAATAATAACACCTCTGGCAAAAGCTCTTCCATAGCCTGTGAAACCTGGCAAGTCTCCGTGAACGCTGTAGCCTTAGGTAAGAGTGCAGTTAAAGAGTCAGCTGCAGATAAGGGGGACTGAGATATGCTGACTTGTTATCAAATAATTGATGCTCTGCTAAAAGGAGTTGGATTTGAATTTATTGGATCAGCTGTGGTCATAGACTGAGAGTAAAATGTTTGGCAGTTCCAGCCCTGTTTGGACCAGTTGCAGTAGGTCTTTTATCCAGGACCTGGTCTACCACTGGAGAATTATGGACTGTTATCTCTGTTGCCTAATGTCTGCATATGATAAGTTTGGTTACATGAGACTGCCAAAAAAAGAAGGAAAGGAGTTCTGGTAGCTTTCTAAGAAAGGCACTCTGCTCTTTGAAAGAAAAAGCTCTCTTTGATATATGATATCCTGGAGTGTTAAATGTGAGCCCAACCTTTGCAGCACAAAGGGCTGCAGTATTTTTTAACCCAAAGACATTTGGAGTTTTCAGTGGGACCTGGCTTTGTTTCTAAGTATTTATATATACATTGCTAGGAATATTGATAGTTACATGCTGATTAACAAGGAGGTGTGTTTAACATCTAATGTAACAGCAGTACTTGTGTAGGGCTGTCACTTCTTCACAGACATGATTATTTACATTCACAGATCTGACAGGTCTTTCATCCTGGTTTGTATTTCTGCTGTTTCACGTGCATCATGGCCAAGCAGTGGGTTTGTCACTGCCACCTTGCCTGTGTGGTGGTGGTGAGGTGTCTGAACTGTGCATACATAATTCTCTGACTGAGAGAATTTCCATAGCTCTCACTGCATTGGTGCAGCCTGGGTGGTTATACAGCTCTGCATGTATGTATGAGTATGGAACTAATCTCTGTTAGGAGAAGCTGGTTTTGACACTCATTTATGGGGAATTCTATTAGCAAAACTGGTAGGGCTAAATAAGGAGAGGAGCATCAACGACTGGACTTAAAACACTCACTGATGAACAAATGCAGCTTCTGCCACCTAAATTTAACACTGCAAACTCCGAACACAAGTTATGGAAGAGTAGCAGCCATTTGTTCACCCCTTCCTAGCTGTGTTTGCCTTGGTGCATCTGTGTTAGCAAAGCCAAATTCTGGCTCGTTGTCAGAATATCGATTTTTCTAAAAAATAACTGTTACCTTATCACACTGTTGTGAGGTCATTATTGATTTGGGTGCTAACTTCTTCTGGTGTGTAAATCAAGCCAGGCTGTAAGTGTAGCAGCTGTCGCCTCTTGAGAGTTTCTCTACTGCCAGGCATTGCTTTTTCTGCAGAAGCAAATGCAGCCATGGAAGAGCCTCTGCTGCTTGCAATGAGATTCCTCTTTTCAGGAGTGTGGGTCAAGGCTGCCTCCCTTCTCATGCAGCAAAGCTGTGCTGTTGAGAGTGTAGGCTCCCTTGGCAAGCAGCTCCTGGGCTGGAGGAAAGCAAGCTGAGAAATAGGATGTCCCCAGCATGTGCAACACAGAGCATCTCAGCCTGGAAATGAAAACAGAATGGGAAAATGGTTGTGCCATTTCCCAGATGCCTGTGTCTCTCTAGTTGCCGTTGGGTTTTTGGTTTTTTTTCTGAAGAGTCACATGGCCTTCATGGTGATAGTCATCTCACCTAACTTGTTTAGCTTATCTCTCAGTCAAATTAAACTGTACCACTTGTTGATTGCCAAACTCTTCTAACAGGTATGTTACATAGGAGATAATTAAAAACCAGAAGCTGGAGTTTTTGTTTTGGTTTTTTTTTTTTCTGGTAGCTAAATGGGCAGGAGCTTTCACCAATTAAGATTTTGCATTTAGATAATAATCCTGTACAGTTACCTTGCTGTTACAAAACAACTGCTTTGCAGTGGAGTGGCCTGTCTTCTCAGACTGGACCTCAGAAGTGGGAGGGCAAACTGTGATTGGGAAGAGGAGATAGCAGTGGCAGGTTGGGAAAAGCTAAACTGGAGATCTCTCAGTTAATTGGATTACAAAGAAAAATCTTGATTTGCTGTGCATGTAGTCAATCTATAGATTTATTAACCTGGTCTTATTGTGGTTTAAGACAGGTCACTCATGGATCATTCCCCTCAGGCTGTAGATGTGCTCACAGGAATGTAATGACAAGAGCTGTTTACCCACAGAGAGACAGTGCTGCATTGCCTGCATCTCTTACCTTTTATGATCTTATCAGACAAATTACCAGGTTCTCAAAATGATAACAAATCTGGTACATTGGCTGAGGTGGTGCCAGCTTTCTTTGGCTCTGACAACCTGAACACATGAGGTGATGAATGGCTTGAGAAAGAAGCACTTGGGTGCTCTCCTGCCCATGCCCACTCTTCCTCTGGGTGCTTGCAAGATGCTACATCACAGAGTTGCTTCAGACCTGCTTTGTGTCCCAAGGTTTACTTTTCCAGTTCAGTATGCTATTGTTTGAAATGTCAGCCACCTCCGGCCTTACCCCGCCTAAGTTGTAAAGTCTTCTCTCCCTCTCTTCACTTGGCTTGGGAGGTGGGGAGGTTTTGGGACCATTCCAGGGCTTTTCTGAAGCTGCTTTTTCCACTGTCAGGCAGGGTCTGGCACTGAGTCAGCCACTGCTTCCTGGTTCTCACCCTTCCCTTGCAGGCAGACAGATGACCTGCCTTAAGGGAGTGACCTTTCTTGGAAGGTGAAATCGAGCACATAAATTAAATGCTGACCATAAACATTAGCCACATATATAGCTATGAACACATTAATCATGTGTTAACAGTCCTCAGTGCAGTGTTCATTGATCAGTTATTTATTGTTTGTGCAGTGCTTGGAAGATGACAGCAGTATGTACCTTTATCTAATCATTACAGATCAGCATATTGCACAGAGGCAGAAACTTAACTGAGATAGTTTATCCATATTCTGATGAAAGAGGTGTGTTTATTAGGGGAGGTCAGTGAGGCACAGAACATATTTGTTACAGTTTTGTAAAAATTTGATAACAGAGCAGGAATCTTACTAGTCACATCTTGCCCTGTGCTGAAGAGGAATGACTGTATTAATTCACCTGCCTTTCCTGTGTTTGTGGGTTGTAATGTGAATTGACTTTTCTTCCTGCCCCAGTTCTTCTCTGGAAGGCTTCTCTCTCATTTTATGAATGCTTGATTGCCACCAGTTTTATCTTGCCCAAACATCTGTGGAAGAGGATAAAGGAAGACATTATTTAAGCATCTGGATGCATCCTGGGCTGCTGAGGAAAGAAATAAGTACCTTACCTGTCTCTACAAAGTATGATCAAGGGGAGTTTGATCCACACCTCTTGACAATCACCAGGGCTGAAGGAATTCCACCTTGAGGTGTGAATTTCCTGTTCCTTCCATAACCTTGCTCTTCCTATTTCTGATCTCCTCTGCCCCCTCCGTTTAGTCTTTACTTTTAAAACTGTTTTCCCTAGTGCCATGCTTAACTTGATCTGAGTTCATGCTTTGCATACCTAGATGGGAGAGAAAATATGATGTGACAATAATAGCAGGCATGCTTTTTGAAGTTACTGGTGTGTGCATAGCCATTAACTTAAGGAGAGGCAAACTTGGGTCAAAAATAACACTCTCCTTGCACAGACACAAAATGTAAAGACTAAGTCATGTGAAAGAAGAGCCTGTGTCTAGAAATCTCCATGTTCCTGACGTTACCAGTGGCTCTCTTAATAGAGGTGCTGCACTCAGATGGACAATTCCTGCCTTCTGGGCTGCCCATGTGGTTGGGAAAGGATGGGAAGAACCAAGAGGGTGGCTGACCTTGCACTCAAGGTCTCTATTAATTGCCTCTTTCAAAGCAGTGTGTTCCAGTTGGGCTCTCTCGTGTTTGCTCTAATTGTGGGCTGTTCTCTTTCTCCGCTGCAGGGGAGTGATTTCTACCTTAGAGGCCTTCAAAAATCATCCCTTTCTCTTCAGTAATCAAGGACCTGATCAGATTACAGGGATCTAAATGGCCTCCAAGCCCTACATTTTTCACTTCTGTGGAAGTTTTCCACTCTTTAACATATGATAACATGCAGACTAATTTAAGTTAATGGCATTTATACTTCTCTCAGGAGATAATTTTCTAATAGATCTTATTGCTGGTAACATTGTCTGTGGACAATTAGTATCTGATGAGATCCCTTTGCTCCTGCTTAGTGAAGAGATGAAGCCTCCCAGGGCAGCTGGATTCCACAAACAGCTGAGTTGCTGGGAATCCCTTTGGGGCCCAAAAAAATTCTTAACTGTCTTGTTTTTAAAATAATGTTTTTCAGTCATTTTACATAGCTTTGATGGTAGAATGTAAGTGATGGAAAAAAGTACCTGAGTCACTTCATGCTGCTCTTTTTCGTCATGTTATGATATTTGAAACTTTGCAGTTTGGTTGATTTTAGCTGTCAAGAAGATAAACTTCCCATGGATGCTTTAGACTTGAGAATGCTTGTACTTTGCTGAAATTTTTAGGGAACAATAATAAATAGTCTTTGCATGTGAACTTGTATCAAGAGAAACAGAGATATTAATCCCTTGAGGAAATCATAAATGTTTTGCTTTCTAGATGAATTTCAATTAATTTCATGTGGTCTCTCATGAATTTTCATCTTCTTTTTGTAAGTTCTCTGTATTTTTTTTATTCTTTGCTTTACACCAGTGTGCCTTTGCATTCCCAAAAGTTTCATCTACTTTTTTCACTTATCTCTAGTGGGGTATTCAGTATGTCTCCCAATCTCAGCTCAGCTTGATTCTGTGTTTTGGGAAACTCCTTCATCTTCTCTCAGGTTAAAAGTTGGTAATGTAATGTCCCTTGCAATCTGATGGAGGTTTCCACTCTTTTTTTGTCATTTTTCTCCTCTTGGTTTTCTTTCTGTTCCTTTCAGTGTCCTACAAGATTTTTGTCCTGTTAATTATCTTGCAGTAGCTGAGGCTAAAGAAAATGAAGGTTTTTTCAGGCATTGTTTATCTCTACCTTGAGTTCCAGCAATGCCCTGTGCCAAATATGATGTGCATTTATAGACGTTATTTTTTTCCCAGCAGTAAGTAAGTCAGCAGCTGTTGGAAGAAAAAGGAGCTCAGCAAGGTGCAGGTGATTTTCCTCAAGTTGTCTGCTCTGTGCAAATATGTTATGCCTGTATGCTAAAGGGGAGGGAATAGGACTTAAATCCAGGTGTGTAACTTTTTTACTGAGAGAGGAATGTGAAGGTAATGGGTATGTGGTGAATTGAGCTTACCTTTTATTCTTCCTTGCTTAATGTGTGAGGAAATAAGGGAATAATTCTCTGTCAGGCAGGAGTTAGCAAACTGGGTAATGCTGCTTTCAAAATTTAGAAGTGGTAAGTAAATACATGGGCAAGGGATTCTGGAACAAGTGACATTGAAGTAGTGAGCATTTTTGTAGAAGTGAACTATCTAGTGAACCAGAACTTTCTCTAGAAGTGAAAGAAAGGTTGTATTCACTTATCATTGTCTTGTCACTTCATGTCTTTTGTCAGGGTAATCACAAAAATGGACCTTTCTGAAATTATAAATGATAGTTTTAAGTCATTGCAAGGTGGTAATACATGGACATTCTAACTGAGAGCTGACTTCCTCTTGCTAAATTTCCTTCTTAGGAGACAAGTTTTCTGAAGTATGGATTCAGAGATATGCATTTCTTGTGTTTGCAAATGGTTAATGTGCCAGTGTTCTTCCCAGCAGATTGTGGATCTGAGCTGTCGTTTGTGACCTTGAAATTCTGCTCATAGTAAGCCAATAGGTAAGGAGATGCAGAGATCCCTCAGAATGTTGATAGGCAGGATTTTGGTGCCGTTCAGATCCACTGGCCTGCATGCACAAGGCTGCTGCCTGTCTCATTCAAACGAACTCATTTTGTATCTTCCTTTTTCTGATACCAGTTCCCAATTCTCATTTCTCTAAAAGTCTCACTTTGGTTCTCGGAAACAAATGAAGGCAATCTGTCCAGTCTTAACTTGCAAATTAGCTCTAAGAACAAACTAAGCTCAACATCTTCCACTTGAATTCAGTATTCTTGCTTCTACTTGTGCTATAAGGTTAGTAAATTTTTAATCAATATTAAAGTTTTGTCAGTCCAATACTGCTTATTGTTACTATTCCCCCCACCAATACTGTTCTCTTCTGTTTTAAATTGCCTTCCTCTATTTTTGCCTTTTATAATTTTTTACCTGAGTAATCACTTTTGGAAAGGAGATTTTTCTTGCCCCATTGCTGCTGCATTTCTCTTCTTGTGAACTGCGCCTCCTGTGTTTTGTGTGCAAACATTCATTGCTGTGAGCTGCTCTTTGAGATCCAGAGGCAGATATGGGACCAGTTCAAGGGAAGCAAGTAGAGATTTGAACTCTTCTGTTTGTGTTGTGTTGCATGGTGGGGCAATCCCACATGGTGGAGTTAGAGATGAATTGAAGTTCGTGATCCCCAGTGCTGGAACAGCTTCTTTCCAGTTGTCCATGTTTCTTCTCTGTAGGACTTTGAGATGAGTGTGTGTAGCTTCCTAAGGCTGGAGTGGACACTAAGGAATTACCTAAAATAATGGGGTTCTGCAAGATGTCCAGTGTAGTGCATAAAATACTTTATTTTTTAATAACAGCACTTGCCATACAGTTATTTTGTTTGATAACAGTATGTTTGTTTGATAACACTTGCACTTTGTTAGAGCAAGCATCCACGCAGGGGGATGTTGGCAATATGTAGAATAAAAGTCTGTGTATGGGCAGCACATTGTAAAGGTTAGGTTTAATTTTGATTAGAAAACTAAACAGTTGGTTTGGAGTCAAGTGAAGCATTTTCCCTCTCCTTCTCTCTCCCAGTCATTGCTGTTATTATTACATTTCTTTGATTTTTAAACCAGAAAAAAAAGTAAAATTATTTTTTCTAATTGGCCATGCATTTTAAAAATACAGAATATTTTGGCCTAAAAGTGGGTTTGCTAGTAGAAATCTGCCCTTTTTCTGACTTCAGGAGATGCTGCCCTGACAATTAAGCTAATCTTTAGCAGGTCTAGCATCGTGCATGAAGGAGATGAGAGCAGAAAAGGTTCTGCCTTGAAGAGCAGTTTTGTCAGTGATGCTCAGGAGGGTCAGATTTGGTGCCTGAACCTAAAGCCAGGTAGGCAGTCTCTGTTGATGCTACTGCCAACAACACAAACTTGACATGGAGGCAGATCCTACAGGTGAGCCCTGTCACTTCTGAGTGGTTCTGCTGCCGTTGAATAAAGCAGAACAGAGGAGCAGAGGTGTTGAAGGGACTGGAACGTCTGCAAGGCTCAGGGGGGTCTGTGGGGCTGTGAGTGCAGTGGGCAGAGCTGGGAGCCTGTGCCTGCCTGTGTGTCCCATGGGCTCACCTGTGCTGGCTGCTGGGACAATCTGGGGCGTTTCTCAGCAGCCAGGGCTCACACTGAGTCTGAGTCTCTGCTTTCCCATCGCCAGCTCTGCTGCCTTTCTCCAGAGAGCTCCAGCAGCACTTCTGCTGTCACAGCAGGCTGACAGGCAGCGTGGCACTGGCTTCCACCAGATCTTTTATACTGAAAAGCTTGAAGCCTCTTTCATTGTTTTCATGGCACTTTGGGAAAGTGAATTCTGGCAAGTGTGGCATGAATCTGAGTCCTCTCTGCTTGGTAGCAAATACCTCTCTCCTGCCTTTCCCTTAGACATGTCTGCTGAGGATGCTGATACAGCCTGTGAACTGGCACTGTGACTTGAATGGTACTGACTTTTATGGCATAAGCCTGTCAAATTTAATTTAAGGATATTATAGTTAATAACTCCCTGTGTGAATGTGCCTATTTACAGAAGTATAAATGGTTAAAGCTGTCTCGTGACATGGAGCTAGTGAAGCTGCTGATTTTAATAATACGCTTTTTATTAAGTTCAGTTCTCCCAGAAAAAAAAAGGTTTTTTTTTTTCCTCCTTAGTAAGAGAATGAGTATGGCCTAGTGTTCTTGTATAATTTGCAAAAACAAAACTAGTAACTGTCTATGGAGACTTAATTCTCTGTTTTTATTGGAAGTGCAGGGTACTTTGTGACAGTGTCATGTTCTCACTGTCTAAAGTAAAGTTCAATCGTGAGATGAATACATGGTGTGGATTATGTATGTATTTTAAATAGCTGTATTTTAGGAAGGTTTTTCAGATGCTATCAGATAGTCTTTATAATTTTGTATATTGTAGCTTCTCAAACCCCACTGTGAACATTTTTCAGGATAATTTTTATTCAGTTCAACCACGATGCTGTTTTTGGTATGTGTATCAAAGCTCATCTTTTAAATCCAAAGTTCAATGAAAGAATTGTTGGTTGGTTCGTTTTTTGGCTTGGATTTTTTGTTTGCTTGTTCGTTTTGGTTTTTTTTCTGGAAGTATTTTTATTCTCTTCTTTTTGCACACTTTTTTTTTTTAGTTAGAGTGCTCCCTGAGGAGGAGGGTTAATGGGGGTATGCACTGCTGACTACAGGAGATGGATTGATTTCTGAAAGCAAGTGAAAATGCCTGAAATGCTTCAGCTTTTTTTTTTTCTTTCTGGTTTCCTGATCTTTAATCCTGAAGGAGAAGGAAAAAATGAAATTAAAACCAGCCTTACAGAGAGCTCTCGTGCAGGGGTGGTGGGGTTTGTGTTTTGTCTCTTTTCTAGTGTTGATAAGAAACGAGTTCAAAGATACTGAAAGAATGAAATTATTTGGCCTTTTCATGAGTAAAAACATTAGTGAGCCTAAAGTATGAAATGGGGAGAAAAGAAGTGAGCTAAAAATTGTGTAAGCTTATTGCACTGTTAAAAGAACCTCCTATGATCTTCATGCCTTCTGAATCACTTAGTGAGTATGTGCTATATTGCATGGTTTCTTTTAAGCATAACAGGACATGCTATTAACTCTATCTGTTGCAAAAGCCATGATATTTATATTTATGTTTTCCTGTAGGATGCAAGGTCCTGCAAATTGTGGTCTTCCCTTTGTACAGCATTGCATGGTTTGTTAATACACATTTCTTCCTCTGAAATTCCATGGAACTTAATCAATTTGACAGGACAGACTCAAGGCTGTATTAATATCACAGCTCCACAGAGAGAGATGATTGTCAGATCAGATATCTGGCTTAATTACAAATTGTTTAAAATTTTATCTTTTGCTCCAATCTGGCAGAAACTATAGTGATATAAACCAATCTCAACCTGATAAGAGTGTGAATGCCCAGAGATTGATACAGTGGTTTAAATAACACACTCTCTGGCTCAGGGGAGGTGAGTATGAGGGGGAAGCTTTTATTGCTGCTTCCTGCTTTTTTTTTGGTGGAGTTCTGTGGCTCCAGATGTCCAGGAGCAGACAGGATGGTGGGTTCCTGGGATACCTGGGCAGGTGGGATTCCCCTGCAAGTTGGGGCCACGTGGGCTGGCTGGGATTTAGAGGATGCTGAGGCTGCTTGGGGGTTGGGTTGTTCACCCACGTGCAGATGTGCAGATTGAGCTGAGCTGCTGCTGTGCTGCTGGGGAAACGATGATGCAGCCTGAGGTTTACATCAGCTGCTGCTGGAGAGCCATAATGAATCTGTGTGGGAGAGGTGCTAGGCTCTGCATCTGTGGGTGTTGGCAGTGTAGCCAGCAGCTATTGAATCACAGCCACTGGGTGAATGCAGAGCTGGAGAAGGACAAGGATTGTATTGTGTTCTTGCTGTAATTTGAGCATTTATGCTCTGGTGGCAGGTATCGACTCTTGAGGATAGTACTAGTCATGCTGTCTAGACTATATAATAAAAGGTTTTGGACCACATTTTGTCTTCCCTTTGACTTGGTGGTCTGCATCTTTTCATATCACAAAAGAACACTATTATATTCTCCAAAATGGAGATCTTATTATTTTATTAACATACTTCTTCCTCAGTTGGCCGGATGATATAATAGAAGCATAATAGTGACAGGCAAGGGGTAATGGCTTTAAACTGAAAGAGAGTAGGCTTAAATTAGATATTGGGAAGAAATCCTTTATTTTAAAGGTGGTGAGGCTCTGAAACGCTTGCTCAGAGAAGCTGTGGATGCCCCATCCCTTAAAGTGTTCACAGCCAGGTTGGGTGTGGCCATCCGGTCTAGTGGAAGGTATTCCTGCCCATGGGTTGGAAATAGATGATCTTTAAGGTTCCTTCCAAACCAAACCAACTCATGATTCTATGATAACAGAAGAAGCATGCCATATTCTTATTCTTGTGAGATGTTTCAGGGAAAAGTGTCTGAACTCCACAGTACAGTGTTGTATCTGTCCATGAAGGATATGGCTTCATATGTTGTCTTCTGTTGTGTTTGAATTCAAGCTATGGAGCATGCAGGAAAGAAGTTTCTTTTGCTTTCTCCTAACTTATGTACCCACGAGGGTACTTAGGCATTAAATTTTTTAGGTGTCTTGACACAGCAATTTTAAGTGGCATTTGGGTTTTTGTGTAACAAATGTAAGCACTAGTGCAGGAGCAGTCTGGCTCTATATACAGATCACAGGCAGGCAGTGAATGCCAGTCTGTCTGTGATAGAGATTTTGTATATACAGACAAAATCAGAAGAAATTAAAATGTTACCTCAGGTCTTACCAGGCTCTGCTAGCATTTCAAAGGTGTTACTACCTTCCAAAGAAGTTACTCCTTCATCCAATGAAGAACTGAGTGATAATCCATAGGTGTGTTAGCTTAGCATTTCTCCGTGCCTGAGAACAGATGGCAAAGCCAGGCATTGTGTTGATCATTCTGTTATGCTCTGAGTCAGTTGTGACACTTAGGATGGCATCGTTTTCTAGAGAAGGTTTGCAGTATCCTTTGGGTGCTGAACAGCACTATAAGAAGACAGAACAATTTAAGTAAAATAATTCCATGAAAAAAAAGTCTCGGACTTGGTGTGACAAAATGTACAAAGTTCAATTAATTTCTGGCAATTTAAAGATGCAGATCTTAAATTGACAAGGTCTACTAGAATGTCTTTTCAAGTGAGTCTGAAAGCCAGAAATTTCTGGTTTAGAGTTGCCTACATGGTGGCACTGGGCCAATGTCATAATGTTTGAAAAATCCTGAATTTGCCAGGTGAAAAGGCAGATGAGACATTGTGGTAAACTTATTTTTGTCTTTTTCCCCAAGAGCAGAGCCTCCTACTGTAACACATTTTGAATGTTTTGTTATGGGTCTCATGAGCTGAAACTAAATTTTAAAATTGTTATCACAATGAAAGCTCTGTGTTTCCAGTTCTGTTTCAACTTTGCCACTGCAGTCCACAAGGCTAAAACTTAAAGCCATCTGATCTTAGAGGAATGGGAAATATTTTTGTGCTAGCAAAAACACTAAAGCTGGAAAAAAAACCCTGATATCATAGTTTCCAAAATCTGCAGTTTTCTTTTCCTAATGTAATGATCAAGTTTTCTTTTATGCGGATAACCTTTTCCAAATACTCAACACTTCTGAACTTTCTGATTAGGTACAGGCAAAAAAAAGCTCCCTGAAACTGGACAAGATTTTTGGGGTTTTTTCCCCTTGTATTTAAAGGATGTAATGGACATTTATAAATATGGAATTGCCTGAATACAAATGTGTGAACATCTCCCATTTTTAGGCAAATTTCTTTGTCATAAAATGTGAGAAATCCAGAATTTTAATTTACTATGTAAAATTCCATGTTCAAAACAATTTTCTGGACTGATAAAGCAGAACTATATCCAGGATATTCCTTATAGCTGGTATGTTTTCATCTTCCAAACTCGTTTTAAAATGAATTGTCTCAGTCTGAAGACCCAGTGAGTCAGGTTCACTTTGCTGTGCTCTGGGTTTATATCACTGGAAGCTGTTTGACACTGATGTAACTCAATGAATCACTGTCTTCCTGCTGCCAGCTATTTTAAAGTGAACGAGTGTGTCAGAAGGATTAAAATATTTTACTTTGTAGCTGAAATTGATAAAACCAGGTTGTGTTGGATGGTGGTAGTTAGGAAAGTGAACCGTAAGATGCATTTTGTTTATCTTGGTGTTATGAAGTAAAATTGCTCTGAGGTAACATAGCTTTTGGCCTGGGTCTTGCTGGCAGTCTTTGAGTTCATATAATGAATGTGGATGTGATGAATTTGTCTCACTGGTCTGCCACTAAGGGGAGGATTTTTCAAGCATGAGCTCTCTCATCTGCCAGTTAAACATATAAGGCAATTGTCTTGTACCTCGCTATAGTCAACACACAGTGAGCACCTCTTTAGGTCACAGCATGGCTGGATAAGTGAGGTGATTTGCAAAAGGGCTCAGCCTTACAAAACCCAGCCTGCATTTGTGATCCAAGAGAATAGTTGCATACAACAGATAGCAAAACTTCTCAAGCTAAGCATGTACTTAAATGTTTTGCTGACTGGCAAATTTGCCTTCAGTCTGAAGTCATTAGGAGCTTATTTTTACATGAAGCATTTCCAGTCAAAACAGTGTTGCTATCTCTGCTTCATTTCTATGGAAAGATAAAAGAGTTTGCAGGAGTTTGGAAAAGAAATCTTGCCCTTTGGCCTGGAATGGCTGCCAATTCTGTCACATCATGCCATTCTAGGTATCAGGAGAGCATATAGTTTTAGAGTTTTGTATAGATATGGTTGATGTTGCATCAGAAAGTAGGAAGAGTATTCACTGTGAAGCTTAATGACACTGAATTGCTGTTGTAGTCACAGTGTGACTATTACCCACTGGGATAGTGAATATTGCACCAAGAAGGCAAGTGGTCAACATTCATCCCTTTGTCTTACTCAAATTTTAATATCTGTAAAAAGAGAGGGAAAAATACTGCTTTGCTGATCATTATCAAAAGAAAACAATAGTCATATATTAGCATATGTATTAAAATAAACAATCTGTAGATACTAATGACAAATTTTCTGCAGTCAACTTGGAAACTGTTCACTTATTAGTAAGTATTTAGTAAGAGCAGTAAACTGGTGATAAAATTGCACTTTGGAGTTTTTCTTAAGACAGAATGCAAATGTTTGAAATTTTTTTTGTTTTGGTCTCCATTGTTTTTGCAATCTCTGAGAGCAGTTCCCTTTAATTTTGAAGCTCCCGTTCATGAGTACCAAGAGCAAAAGGACTAAATGTCATTTAAAAGTAATGTAGCAATACTTGCCAACAGCACAGCTTTAGTAGATTCTGAGACAGGAATGTGGGAGCAGTCATAGCCTTAAAAAAACAACAATAAACTTTAGCAAATGGAGAATCTGCGGAAATGTTTGAGAGCTGTGCATGGTCTCTTAATGTTGAGGTTTTGCTCTCAATATTTTTTGGGGGTTGGGTTTAGGATTTTTTTCCTTATGAAACCTCACAGAAGACTTCAAAAATTGATAAAAATATTTACTTAAGAGCTGCCTTGAAGACCACTCCCTTGCTAGAGTTAAATTTTTTTTCTCCTTTTCCTGGCTGTTTTATCTGTCTTAATGTAACTCAGTTCACAGATCATAGCATTTGGTGCCAAGTTCTCATAGCGTTTATTATTATAATGGTGTGGTGCATTTGTCTTGCTAAAAGTATTAGCTGAAGTGACCTCCACTCAGAAGTGTTCATCAAAGTTAAGGAGGTCACGCCTTCAGTGTGCTGCTATGAGCAGAGCTAAGAATCTGGGTGGAGTTGATATTTCCACAGCAGGAATTTGTCCCATTCTCATAGTTTTGAGAAATAATAGGTTTCCAGCAAAAAGATTTCACAGCTTCAAGATTCAGTATTAGAGGAGGAAGAGGATTAGTATCTATCTGCACAAAGTTTTAAGGGATCCCATGTGTCACCCATGCCTTACCCAGAGAGTGAGCACCCAGGTCTCCCTACAGGGAGCATCCTTGCTCTCCTCAGTGAAGAGGAGAAGAGTGGATGGGTGAATTCATTTGGATCACATTCTGAAGGGCTTTCCATTTCCCTGCACTTAAGGACTTCATGCCTTCACAAATAAGGCTTTGAGGTCGTCCATCATTCACATTGTCACAGCTGGAAGTTGAAGAGAAGTAAGGTATTTTGCTTTTCTTGCAATAAGCCAATTTAGGTCATGTTCTGAGCTAGTAGTGCTATATCAGGTCATGAAAATAAGCTTAAATCTCTGGTTTGATCATTTCAGATAATTTGCAGAAATAATTTCAGGAAACAAAATTTCAGTTTTGATATATAAAGCTCCTGGCTTCTCAGGTATTTAGGTATGTGTTTTGCAAGCCAGACATAGTGTTTCTGCTGTCTTGGTGTGGAGTTTCAGGATAAAAGTATTCAGGGTTTTCATGGTGATGAAAGTTAGGCTAATACACCTAATTTTAAAGTAATTAAAATTTTTTTATTATATTATTCAAGTTTTCAGTGTTATATTATTAACATTATTAAGGTCTCAGTAAGGAAGAGCATTGCAGAAATGCTGAGTAAGGCACAGTAGATTACAGATGTTTTTTCACACAATGAAAAATAAAATGCAATAGTAGCGTAAAGCAGCACAAATATTTTCTATGGCATAAAATTTTCATATCCTATGAGAATTCTTTAATTAGTAGCTGATGTTAATGTTTTGCATTAAGTAGGAGAAGGAGTGGAACAGTGGTTTGATTAGCTGAGGTAAAATGCTCAGCATTAATTGAAAAGAAATGTCAAGTACCTTTTCTGCTGGCACAACCAACCTCTGTCAAAAATCCTTATGCAGTCTGAACTTCCTGCTTTGCATGACTTACACAAAGCCAGAGAGTCAGTGTTTTATTATGGCGATGAGAATATCCCTTCTGCTAATGCTTTTCAAGCAGTAATGGGATGATCTTCTGCCAAAGAGTGAGGGGAATAGCTCCTTTCCTTTGGAAAGATCATTTTCTCTGGGCTAAAGGAAAAAGATTAAAGAGGCTGCAACAGCTCCTTCTTAGCCTTCTCAAGGTAGGAAAATAATTGTGGTAGATTATAGTTCTTATTTTTTTCATTTGCCTTTCCGAAATTGTGGAAAATGTTAAACTGTTCTCTTGTCCCAGAAGAACCAGCAGAGAGGGGCTTGGAAACAGAGGAATCTCCTCTTAGTAATTGGGATACTGCAGCCATCAGGTAACCCATTGTGTCAGAAAAAGTCCTTCATGGGGTTTTTGGTTTGTTTTTATTCTGGAATCAGGAGAATTGTGCAGGAGCAGAAATAGAAAAATACACTGAGCTGGCAAGTCTGGTTTAAAATGTGCAATGAGGACAGCACTGTTACTGTGCTCTTGCAGAGCTAAGGGCTGCCAACAGAAAGTCAAATACAACAGAGTGGCCAAAGGAGAAATATCATTTGTATTTCAGAGATTTATTGATTTGGCTGTCATAGAAAAGAACAAGTCATCTCGTGCGTAAGCGCTTGGGCGCGCGATTCCACTGACGGGTGTGTGCTGGCCAGCAGGTAAAAAGCACTTGCTACTGTCTGCAAATAGCACTGGTGCCTTCAGCTTTGTTAGCTGGAGTGTGCAACTTCCTGTGTCATTTCAGAGGAGAAATCCCAGTGTCTGCTTTGTAAGTAAACAGCATTGAATGGTAACAATGGTATAAATCCCCCTGACTTGGGATACCTTGAGTCTTCTGGCATTTGACCTTAATCTAGCTGAAGGTTAGGTGAAGCTTGGAGCCAGTTTAAGAGTAGTGTGACCCTATCAGCAGGACTGAGAGCACCTTGGAAAGTCCCAATGTGGGTAAAATGTTAATTATTTAGAGCGCTGGTATTAACAAGAAATGTAGGTTATTTTTTGTTGTGAGTTAAAACTGTAGAGTATACACACAAGTTCACTCTTGCATGAGTATTTCACAAAGCTTGGGCAGCAAAAATAAGCCATAAAATGTAGTACCTTTTTTGTTTTAGTTACCTTTTTTGTGCAGGTTTGAAGAACTGACCTGCTCAGTCACAGGGCAGAAACTAGTTCTGTTTATCATTTGCATGCTGAGGGTGAGGCAATAGACAGCACAACTCCAGTACAACCCTAAAAGCAGAATTAAGCCAAAAAGATGCTTCTCTCTATGCCACCTTGTTTTACTCTTGACAGTACTGCCTCATGTCATCTCACTTGATTGCAGAGCATGAGTATCTTAGAGATACTTCAATGCCATGTCTGCCTTTCTGCCTCCTGCTCTGCTCTCTTGGGCAGTGGCTACACAGAGACTGAACCATGCCAGAGAAGTTCCTCTGGTTCTGGGGCTCCATCATCTGCACCATTGGTGTATGGAGGGAGCATGGGCCAGAAGTTATTTTTGACAGACCATTGGGACATGGCCACTCTGCAGGGGGAGGCAGTTTTATAGTGTGGATTAAGGCTGTTCCTGCCAGCTGGGTCACTGCATGAGCCCAGACACGTGTAGTTTGGGAATATACATTGCAATCTTTGGTTATGGGTTTGTGGTTTTCTCCAGCACGACAACACAGCACTTCAGCCCTGAGTGAGCCTTTTGGTCGACTGTCCACATCAGCAGTGATGGGCCATGGTGTTGGGAACATCCCAGGGCTGCTGAAGCTTAGCAGATGGTAGAGCTAAGGCAGCCAGCCACACATGTGCTCTTTGACTGGCAAATTTGCACTTTGCAAATACATTCATTTTGATCCTGCTCAGGGGCTAGCAGATGGTGTCTTTCCTTAGCTGCAAGTTAACAGTGCTAACACAGGTAATAATTGCACTATGCTGTGTTCCCTGTGTTTAGCTCTGAGGGTCACACACTTTCTGATGAATATTTGTAAAATATAAGCTTCTGTCATTGATGTACATGAAGCTGTGCTTGCTCTCCAGTCAGGACTGGCATAGTAGTGACAACCCTGTGACTAAAGCCAGCTTCTCTGGGCCTCTGCAGCCCCCTTTGGAGACAGTGGGGTCTGTCCCTACCAGCACTTAGAACCTCCAAAATCTTCAGGGCGTGATGCCATACAAACAGCATAGGCAGGAATATTCACTATCACAGTAGAATAAACAAGGTGAGGTTAGTTCTTAACCCACTGGAAAATACTCCACTTTCTAAAGGATCATGCAAATTAAAACAGGTAGTAACTCGTTACAGCATGTTACAAGTTTTGGTAGGTAGAGTTTTTGTTGTTGTTTTAGATATGTTTGCTAGTGCATTAGCAAGGCACAGTGAGAATTTTGTAGGCTGCCCAAGCACACCTAGAGGCACACAGGAACTCAGCTTTCTCCAGTGTTCCTGATTTCCCACCCAGGCTATAAGGTCTTCCTGCTTGGAATAGTCTTTTTGTCCTGCTTCTTAACCTGGAACAACTAAGTGTTCTCATTCTGTTATTACTATTTTGGCAATTAATTGTTCTAAATGTAAGGTATTTATCTCTTCAGCTGGTGATGCATGCCTACCCATATCTGTAATGCAGGCACACACATATCTGCTTCCACAATTTATGTTGAGTCCTTACAGCTTCTGCAGGGTTCCAGATGTATCTGTGTTTTGCACTGGTTTCCCTGGGGCTGTTTTACTGGTGAGGCAGAGTCCAAGATTTAGAAAACAGGTCTTAGTCCAGCACAGCACAAAACCCACATGATGGCTTAGATGAATGTTTCTTGGCTTGTGGAGTTTTAAAATCCATGGTGGCTGTCAGCAAAGCAAATAAATTCTCCATCCTTGGCGTTAGAGAGCAACACAGTCCTGTTGGCAAGGTAAATGTCTGCAGTTTGGAGTTTATAATCTATCCAGAAGATATGTCTTTGTACAGAAGATGCCTTTTATATAAAGAAAAGTCTGTGAGGAAGTGTGTAAAGTGACCAAGAGTGAAGCAGCAGATTGTGACTGTGTTTATACGAGGACAAATGTGAAGTGATTTAGTAGCCTTATTAATTCAAACTGGAATGAGCAAATCTGGTGGTAAGGTCAGTGGGGAACAAACATTCAGTATAATTTTTACATTCAAAATGTGGATCCTAAATTATGAAACAAGATTCTCAAATAAAAACATGAGGTAACTTCCTGATTAATAATGTTTTCTTCAACAGCAGTGTACTACAAAGTGACCTTTCAAGCATTTTGTTAAGGAAAAAAAGTTCAGTATTTATTTCAAGCATGTGCTGGTTTTATGCTACCATAATATAACCTAAGCCAGCTGTAGGTACACAGATCAGTAGACTGTCAAATGCTTTTTGTGCATCATGTTTTAATAAGGGCAAATACAATTTTTTAATATACTTTTTTTTAAATTTTAGGCATTGCAGAGACATCCCTGGTGTTGTCTGTGTGGCCAGCCAGGGCTACATTATACAGCAAAATAGTTGTCTGCTGAGAGGCTATGCTATTTGATGACAGAAGTGTTAGGGAGCAGGGTTGCACCCTGGCCAATGGGATGCAACTTGGACTGCCATTCTCTAGAGTTGCCTCAAATATTTCATCACAGGTGGGTAAAAAGGGAATACAGTTTACAAGGGTAATTATCTTTAAAATCATTCTGTTTCTGAAATACTGTATGTGCTGTAATACAGGAGAGGTTTTAAGCAGAAGATAAATGACAGTCCTTTTCCCTCCTCATCCCTCTGATTTATTCCTCTATTCTTTTGTGATGTTAAGAGCTGCTTAGTTTGTCATTTGCCTTTGTATTGTATAGCAGTTGTTTTCCTTTTGTGGTAGTCCTGCAGGGCTGAAGGGCAGGAGGGAGAGTAGTTACCACAGAGCAGTAGGACTGGAGGAAACATTGCAGAAAAATGGGCTAACAGGGTTGGAAACCTAAAGTGGTGCCACTGAGGTTGCCTGTGTGCCTTCAGGAGTTTCCCCTCAGCTCATGGCTGAGTCCCAGAGGTGGAGGTGAGCTCCTTTTGGGGGGTAGGACACTGACACTGAGCTTTTGGGGGCAGGACAGCTGTGGCTGCAGCCCCCCCTCTGTCAGCTCTCCCCCTGGACAGGAGGAGCCTCTTGTCTCCTGCAGGGACAGCTGCCAGGTGGTGGGATGGCTGCCTGGCTCATTGCTGAGCTCAGTGACACTTGTCACATCCCAGTTCCTACTGCAGATCGACTGTGTGAGGTGCTGTGATTGAAATGGTCACCTGTTCTGGAATGTATCCCTGCTCTCCTTCCCAGTGAGATAAACAAGCTGGGTCAGTGCCTCTTCCCTCTTCATTCTGCCATCTCCTGCTCTCCTACTCAGAATTTTCTGAGAGTTTTTGTCAGGGTAATCTAAGGTTTAAAAAAACTGTTCATCTTGCATGTCTGAGATGATTCTTATCCTCTCACCCATGGTATGGTGAAAAAACAAGTAGGCACATTTTGTAACGGTATCTTCATCAGGATGATGGATGATTCTTAGAATTACTTCTGTAATTACCAGAATAAATAAGAACCTGAGATGTGCAGTCATGCTTAAATAGTTGGCATCTTAGTCTTTCACCTTAGAGCTTAAGGTTTAGATGAAGGAGTTTATTCCTCTTTTTTATGCACCTATTTGCATAAAAAAAACCTAGCCCAAATGGAACCTGTTGATTCTCTTCAGGTGCAATAATAGGAAACTATTAAAAAAAACAACCTGACACTACTTAGGCTGGTAGAAAATCTTTATTGATTTGGAATACTATGTAATAAAATCACAGCCAGACATTTCAGATATCAAAAATAATGTGCTGTTAATTTCAATGTGCTTTTAAAGGCTGTGTATTGTTTTATTGTGTGCTTTTCTGCACATCACAAAAAACTGTATGGGAAGGAAAGAGTGAAATTAATTTCCAGAGAGAAATGTTTTAGGATACTGGGCATTTTTCCACTGAACATCTCTGTGGAAATCTGGAAAAAAATGTTATTTCAGTTCTCTACAAGAAAACAACGTTCTAACTGCAGTTCTCTTTCCCATCATCAGTAAATCTGAGAAAATTCTTTTGTAATTATTAACTAGCAGAAAGAATGAAGCTTTTTTAGGAAAGCAATTTAGGAGATTATTTGCTTTTAAACTTCTTGGAAGTGTGAACTGTGAATGGTATTTGTACTATTGTTTTCTGATTTGCTTTCAGATAGAGGGCAGTTTTAGCCCTTTGGAAAAGATGAGGGAGGAGGACAGTATTAACTGTGTCACTGCAATATGTGGATTCTCTGCTTTCTGCACTTTTCTCTGCTACTCTCTGCAGTCCATTGTAGCCTGAATGCCTCCTGTATAGGACAGACTAGCCCTAATTGACTTAAAAGAGCTTTGACTGTTTTCCTGTTCAAGGCTGTGGGTGGCTTTTTGAGTGAAGACATTAAAAAGCAAGGATCTTAAAGCATCATTGACTTATATTGATTTTCAATACTTGCTGTTACATTGCCACACAGAACTCGTGATGAGTGTATTATTGCTTCATCTGGTATTGTATTCTCTGTTCATCTTTTGTGGGAGTTCACATCCTTAGTAACAGAACTCATTGGGACAATTTTCAGGGTGAATTTTTGTGCTGCTGGAAACCATTCTTTTAGAGGCTGGCACCAAAGTAGTTGAAAGGCAGTAGTAGTTTTAATTGAAAACTGCAACTGACTGTTGTTTGTTTTGTAATAGCACAGCATATGCCCAGCTCCTAGGGGAAAAGGCTCTTGCAGCAGCTGAAGAATGCAGCCTGTGATCTCCTTCTTCCCAGGGATGCTCCACCCAGCCCCATCACTATAAATGGCAATTGGACTTCAGGGAATTACAGCAGACAAGGAGCTGAGCAAGGGCAGGTTCATCTGCAGCTGACATTTTCAGTGCTGGGCATGAAATCCGTGACCTATAGCCCTGAGCTGTTGAGTGAGCAGTGTGAGCTGTGCAGCTTTGTGTGCACATGGTTTGGGCTCTGCTGGGATGGGTCAGTGCACTGGAGGTGGTGGCAGTCTGATCTGCCCCAGCCACCTCTTCCAGAGGGCTGTGGGAGGGGCTGGGGCTGAATGGATGCTCAGCCTTGGGAAACTTGTTGGCAAGTTTGCCACAAAACCCCAGGTTTTATCAGGCAGCTGTGGAGTTGGCCACTGAGAAGTGACTTCATGTGTCTGCAGCCTTACTAGCTGGTCAGAGCTCAGAGGAGGCTTAGTGGTGCTCAGCAGCCAGGGAAAATGGTATTTAATGGAGGAATTCAGTTCATTCACTGCATGTTTGCTATTTAGCCACAATGTGGACATACACCTCTGTGCTGGCCACCTTGCAATGGGAGGAAATGGGGAAAAAGGCATTTCTGGAGTTTTGCCCTTATCTCTGTGAGCCAAATGCAATTAATTGCTTCTCCCAAAAGTTCCTGTTTCTCACTGCTGGTTGAAGTG
Source organism: Luscinia megarhynchos (assembly GCA_034336665.1). Lineage (NCBI taxonomy): Eukaryota > Metazoa > Chordata > Aves > Passeriformes > Muscicapidae > Luscinia > Luscinia megarhynchos. The sequence continues at coordinate 19,329,902 of JAPFBE010000003.1, forward strand.
GTGCTGAGAATGTCTCGTTAGAGATGGTGGTATTTTGAATGCAATCCCACTGCAGGTCTGGTCTGCTCCACAGCTGATGTGTCAGCATTTGAAACATCCATAATTAGCCTGCACTTTTGTTATTATTGGCTTTCATTTCCCTGTCAAATGGAAAGGGTGAAATTTCACAAAGTCTAAGGAATTCCTGAAGGATAATCCAGTTCACTCTTTAGTGAATTATTTATGGATAATAATAATAATGATAAGAGTAATAACACCAGTAACATAGGCTTGCATTAATTCTGTGCTGTGTGAAAAGTCCAAGAGGAAAAGCACGTTTAATGTTTATTCAGTGGAGGATTTGAGTGGAGAAGTGTAAGGGAAGTAGGCTTCTCTGGAATAATAAACACAAAGTTATTCAATGAACAAATGCTTCATTTTTATTATTCCCTCAGTTTCTTGCTGGAAGCATTATTGACTAGATGTATCCATCTTTACCAAAACTTCTCTTGTAAAAAGTGTTCTCAGGTTGTCACTTTCCAAAAGCACGGAGAGCACACCTGCAGGCTTCTCTCTGCAACAACTGGAGTTTTATGTATTCCTTACATAAATACATACAATGAGATGTGCCTAGACTTTCACATACCTCCTGGAGATAAAGCTTCAAAGCAAATACCAGATACCACAAATATATTTTATCTAGTAAAAATGCCACAAAATGTGCAAGTGTTGCAAATGTGTTTAAAATCAATGTTTTCTTTTAGAAATGCACCCAGTTTTCAGCTTGGCCCCTGGAAAGTCATTCTTGTAGCTGAGGATATTTATTCTGTTCCGTTTTTTGAATGGGATGCAGCTGTTGAATTCTTCAGACCTGAGTAAAGGCTCTTAAAGAGTTTTATTTATATCTGTTTTTTTCTGTCGTCCTCTGTTTCTGAACAAATAGCAACAACTTCAGCTACTGAAAATTGTCATACTGCAGCTAAGGCAGGGTGACTTCTCTGAAGAGCTGGACACTTATGTGAGTACATATGTGTAATTATACTAGAGTGTAACTTCTGAAGGAGGCTGGCATGAGGCAGACTCTCCCCCCTAGTGCAGAAGTTCCTGTAGGAGATCCCTGGGGATCTGGAGAGCCAAGAGCATGTCTAAGGCAATCAACTAAAACTCATCCACAGCCTGTTAGAAGGGTATTGCAGTGATACTGAAGTGTATAATCCCTCTTATTTCAAAATACAGGCTTTTGGATTGAGTTTCCCTTGAGTATTCTTTGTGATTATTAACGAGCTGTATCAAATACTCTTATTTAGCTCATTAAAGGGTAATGCAGATAAGAACTCCTTAGACCGCGTAAACCTCAAAGTCAATCTGCTCTCTAGACCCATATGTTACTGGTCTTTGATAGTAAGCTGAAACGCTGTGATATTTTGATGTGAGTAGAGTTTGATCAAAGTTCAAAAGCAATATGCAGTGCTGTTCTGTGTCTGTGGGATGGGGATGTTCTTTGTACAGCCACAGTGTGAGATCCAGCAGGAAGCTCAACCTGGCAGGCAATTGTTGGTTTTACAAGGATACTGCAGTGAAAGCTCTTTGACTTCCTGTGTCTGCGTGCCTTTTTTCTGCAAGAGCTTCATACTGGCTCCTAAATCCACACTCCTGGTTCCTCCTCTTTTCACTAAACACTTCGCTCAATCAATAACAAAAGGTAAAATTCAAAGAGACTTATGTGGATCTTTGAGCTGACTAATGTATATTTTAATTGCAGTAATAATAATGTTGACAAGAGGAACTGTTGTGACTACTTAACACAGACATATTAAAATAATTGGATTGGGGATGCTTGCTAGATTGCCATTTAAAAATTTGAAATATGAGCAGTGAGTATTGACAGTCAACAGCCAAGGCATACAGGGAATAAGGGCAGGGGAAGACAAGAAATAGAAGAAGGGGGTAAGGAGAGGACATTGGAAAGCTTTCATGCTCTTCGCTTATCTTAAAAATAGGTTTTCAGTCTGCCTTTGAGTTTGTTTATGTTTGTCTTTCCTTTGCAGACTGTGGATGGAGACGTGTCTTTTCAAATGCTTTAGGAGTAGGGTCTGTGCTCTTTGAGCTTGATTTCTGAAACAGGACTTAAAGCTGTGGTTGCACTTTTGGGGAACTGCTGTGAGCCGTGCAACAGACTGAGGCAAGAGTATTCCTGCACCCTCCTTTTTAAAATCTAGTGCAGCATTTTCCAAAATATCAGTTAAGTCCATAATTGTCCCTGTGCTCTGCTTTCTGCAGGTCAGATATCTAAACACCTCCAAAGATGGGAGCTTGTCCTTGTGGTTCAAGAACCAGTGAGGTGTGGGCTGAACTTAATGCTGCTTGTCACACCTGGATTTTGAAGCTACACTAAAAATAAAAACTGCTGTGTGGTTTTATTAAAACAAAGCTGTAAAGTGACATTTTCAGGATATTGCAATGACTCGGAATGTGTTTGACTGCTTTAAAAAAAAATACAGAGCATACCCCTCTTGGAGATGACAGCAACAGCACCAGCATGTCAGAGCAAACCTAGCTTTGGTTCCTCCAGGATGGCTTTTAATTCTCCATCAGCCTTTCAGTCTCTGCAGCTCCTTATGATGTTTTTCTTTTCTGGAAAGAGGAATGATGCTGCATGTTCTCTCTTCATCTGTCTCAATGTATGGGCTTTTATTAGAGTCTAATATGACTTGTCAGAGTATTTACGTCATCTCTTTTGGAGTCATCAGTTTCTGGTGATGGATAACACTTAGAATCAAGAGATAAAAACCCCCAAGTTAAATATATTTAATTGGTTTTTATTTGCTTTCTGCTTTTTAGAGATTGTGAGCACAGGCAGAGAGTGTCTGGAGCAGATGGGCGTTTTGTGGTTACTGGCCCAGACAGCAGAGATATAATTAAAGTGCCTTTTTTGCATGTGCAATTTGCAACCACTTCTCTATTTTCACAGGTCTTAGGATCATATGAAGTGTAAATTTAATAGAGGTTGTTGTACTTCTCTTATTTATTTCCGTTTCTGAGTGAGCTGTTTCAGCTGAACCTGGTGCATATAACCTTGTATGGCTCTGGATGCTCAGTCTGTCTCTCAGGCTCCATGGTAGAGTTCGAAAAAGAGTACAGGAAAGCCTAAACTAGTCAGTGTTTTTCAGTTACTTTTCATGAAAATGCAAAGATCCAGTATGTTTTTGTTCACAACAGCTCTGCTGTGTCTCCTAGAAGCTATTCTGCAGGGGGTTTTATACCCCAGGCTCTTTCTAATGAGCCTGGAGGGCTTTTGGTGGTGGGATGCCATCCCTGGGAGTGGAGGAAGGAATCTGTCACAGGAACTCCTGCTTGCAAGGGGAAAATACATAGTTCTATGTACAAAGTTTTGAATGGCAGCCACCATGAGGCACACCAGCATATTTTGGACCAAAACCCATCATTTTTAACTTCAAACATTTTTAGATTTTCACCAAGCCGTTGTTATTGTCCACAGGAAACTTTTCTTTTGTAAGTGTTCTTTTCTAAGACAAAATCTGAAAAAAACTGAGATTTTAGGTCAATTCTGTTTCTGAAGCTATTTTTGACAGTCCCATGAGGCATTTATGTCTAGAATTGGTCATTGCTGTAACAAGAGATCAGCCAGAGGAATTTGGTTCTCTTAAACCTGCACCTCTCCAGAGTGTGAGAGAATCCTTGGAATCCCATATTCCTTGTCTGTGAATGACAAAGTTACAATCTCACAAGCGTGTAATTTTTCTGTGAGACTTTAGGCCAAGCTTAATTCAAAATTTTAAGATGAATATTTTGGAGTGCTCTGGGAAAAAATTAATCCAAGGAATGAAAGAAATGTTCATTTTTTTTCCTTTTTGTTGCTGGTAGGGTATATTTTATATAATCTCTCCATAAGATGTAAACATTTTGTGTTATAATATTTGATTATATTAAATGTTAAAACATTAATAGCGTGTTTTTAAATATAAACATGTGCATTACTGAAAAAAGCAGTTTGAAATGGGAAAAATAAGTCCCTAGGTGTGCTGGTAGCTAATAGAAATTACATACTAATGAGTTCAACTAGACAGCATAGACAGTGTGCCCCAAAGGACCTTGGAATTTTTTGCAGAGAACACTTTCAGTGTATAGTGAATAACTTGAAAAATCCAGGTTCAAAGCAGAATTCAATTTTTAAGAAGGAAACTCTGTCAAACTGTATTTCCAAAAATTATGAATTTGTACCTATAGTTCCAATATTGTTTCACTTTTTAAAAATCTAAGATAAAGGAAAAGACCCATCTCTGGAGTCTCAGAAGTAAGAGGGGGAAGAGACTGTCTCAATAGATAACAGACATTAAATTTTATCTTTATACAGGCCACCAAGAAAGGTTGGTGATTTTTAGATACTCTGTTTGCAGGGCAGCTGCTGTGCAGAGCTGAAAATGGCAGTTCCTTCATCACATGGTTTGAGTGAGCCAGGCTCAAGAAGGAGCACAACCCCAGAATTTTGCACATTAAGGAAACTCAAAGAATATTGGCACAAGGATTATGTGGGCTAAAGAAACTTACTTTTTGAAGAAAGATTGCAAGGACTACAAATGTACAGCTTATCTATGAGAGGACTAGCAGGACACTGCTCTTTGGCTGCAGCATCTCCACAGTCAGTGACAGTACTTTGCTGAGGTTATTCAGCTCTCTTTGCAGATAAGGCAGCTTTTTTGCCTTGGAAATCCTGTATGGGTTGATGCCTAATGTGCAGCACACCAGCTGGTCTTGGCACCTCTCAGCCCTAGGCAGCAGTGTGGAAAAAGGCTGGAAATGGAGGTGACGAGCTGCATAATTTGAGGATTTCATGTTGGATCTAAGAGGCACTGAAAATGCTGAGCCCTCTGCAGTGATTTCCCCTCCAAAATTAGGGGCATCTGATGTCCGAGTTTGGTGCTACCAGGAACCAGACTAATGGCCAAGATGTCAACCCAGGAGGGACTGTGAATTTTTGGGCTGAGTATCTCATACCTGGCTGGTGGACAGCTGTTCAGCCTGCTGATTTAGAAGTGTGCAAAGCAGCTGGGTAGATATTTGGAGGGGAAAAAAAATGCAGGAAGTTACACTGCATAATGTCCCTTGCCATTCTGTGAACTCTAGCCCGTGGTTCTGTGTGCAATCTGATGAAGAGCTCGGTCGTGCCAGCTGACAAACAAACTTGTCACTCTGAAGAATGACTTGGTGAAAAGCCACACAGGGCAGAGCTGCCATCAGAATAATTGGTGATTCACTGTTTGTTTCTCACAAATTTCCTACGCTCCCTGCCCACGCAGTATAGATGACAGCAGTCTGTATGGGGACTGTGAACATGACAGACATTATTTATGAAGCAGCACCTTTATCAAGGATTTTTTTCCCCTAGCAGACTGTGTAAAGTGATCAGTCTCTGTGTTGCTGTTGTCAAAATTGTGTTGTAAATATAGCTGGCCAGCCTGAGTAAATTTTCAAAGGTGTTTTAAACAGCTCTGTGCAAGAAGGTCGGGCAGAAGCTGCTGAGAGCTCTTTGCTCTGTTCTGCAGTCTGTGTTCTTTGCCGTGTCCGAGCACTCTTGGCTGCTCCTGACAGAGGGAGAGTTGGGGAAGTTGCAGTTGGTTCTGAGCCTGCACATCCCCAGGTTGAAGGATTTTTGGGAGGAGATCTGCACCCTCCTCACGGCTCCTTGCACTATCTGAGCACACCTCTGGAGTAAGAAGCGGGGAACCCAGTCACAACTTGTCTCTGTGACTGAGCTTTTCCTTGGGCCAGGCTCTCAGCTTGCTTCAAAGTGGAGAAAGGAAAAGATAATTTTTCCTCTTTAAGATTCATGACGTCTGGCAGCAAAAGGTGTCCTGGGAGTCACAGCTGCTCCAGCTGGGCTCACTCTCAGCTGCTTAGTACACAGCTGCAGGTCAACAACATTATTCTTAATTTATTTTATGATACAGCATATCTGGATCTGCATCCTTAATTCAAGCCTGATTTGATCAAATACTAAAGAACACTGAAGACAAAAGAGAGCTCAGTTAATGGGTAAGGAAACCAAATAATCTTGTATGTCACAGGATAGAGGTAAGTGTGATGGAGAGCATCGTCTGAATGTGGTGTTCATGGTGACATCAGGTTTAATGTTTTTGGGCTTTAGATGGATTTGAAGAGAACTGAACGTCTTTGATTCAGTGGGGAAAAAATCTGGCACTACCAAGCATTGCCAGGGATTACCAGGCTCTGGAAATCCATCAACAAGCCGAGAGCCCTTAAATACTGTTTGTTTTCAGACCAGTTTCATGACCATGCCTGTTTTCATAAAGACTGAGAGTAATGAAACTATGGAATGAGAATTGACATTAACATTGGAAACCAAACTGTGTAATTAGGTTGATTTGTATTGGAGTGGCTTCGTCAGGTGGTTTGCTTTGGAGTCTGTGATGACATGTCTATCCTTTTTCATATGCTCTGTGCATGAAGGGCATGAAACCCAGGCGGTTGTGAGCAAAATATGCTGGGGATAAAGGGGTTTTGAAAGCTGATGGCATGACAGCTGCTGCTGCACAAGTTCATTTTGGCAAATAACAGTTTATGTAAGCATCAGGTTTTATTGCCACGGCTGTGTTGCTGTTGCATTTTTAAATTCGAGTTAACTGCATACAAGAAAGTAGAGACCAGAGCTGTTCTTTATCTGGCTCGGTCTGTGAGGAGCTTGTAACTCTAGCAATTGTTTCTGTTTTTCATAACAGTGGGAACTTTATGGCTATTTTCTCCCTTTTCTGTCCAAAGTAAATGTGCTGTTTCAAAACAAAGAAAGAAGTGGCGGAATGTCTGGTGGGCACAGTTTGAATTTGGGGTCCATCAGGTTGGAGGGGCAGTTTAGAAAATATGCCTTTTTCTTGAAAATTGATGATGCAGCACAGTGTTTTTATTTGTGTGGAGCCATTTTACATTTCTTAATTTAGAAGTCACATTTTTAACAAGCCCCCATGTTAATAGACAATGGTGAGCTTCAGAGTGCTCTTTAGTGATCTGTCCAGGTATGTACAAAGATCCATCAGTCTGACCTGTAGCTATATATCCATTCAGAGCTGTTTGTATAATGCCACTGTAGTTGAAGTGGTTTCTTACAAAATGTTTAAACTCTGTTTGGTATTTGAACTTAATGACAGATCAGCAGAGTCGTGTATGCTAACAGTAAATTTTTATAAGAAATGACAAAATAGTGCTTTGCATTAAGCTAATGTAATGTCCTGTGCTGTGCTTTGCAAAAAGGTATCACATTGTGCTTCATTGCATAGAAAGAAGAGGAAAAGTAATTGCATGGATTAAAAGTATTCATAATACTAAGGAGTGCAAAGCCACCTCTTTGTAGTCACAGTATTTTCCCTTGTTATTAGGTTTTGTGCATTTTCTGAACTTTTCCATAGAGAATTATCTTTGCGGGGTCTTCAGGAAAGAAACAGAATTGGCAAAGCAGCTGCTGGTGTGGGTGGAATTTGATATCCCAGATCTTATAAAAACCCAACAAACAAAGCAAGAAGCACAGTCCCAATAAACGGGAGTGGATTGGCAGAGCACTGTAACTCACTCTGTGGTGCAGACATCAGTGTGTAGCATAGGGTAGTGTCTGCACACATGAGCATAGTGTGAGTGATAAAACTGACTTGTAGAGTGATTATGTAGCAAAAGAGGTAAAAACTCCTGTTCTCTAGAAGCTGTTTGCTTTCTAGTTGCATGTTTGAAATGCACTTGTCCCTGCCTTCTAGAACTCTTGTGTTGCTTACACTGCAGCACTGCTGTCTGGTGATATAAACTCTTGACTCAAAGAAAACTTCCTTAAATAATAAAATGGCTCCTGCAAGCTTTTTTCAGCCTTTATCTCAGCCAGTTTATGAAAAAGAGAATGTGCATGAGGAAGCACACATGGTCACAGTGCAGGTTGGTGGGTGGTCACTGTTAGAGGTGTCCAGGTCAGCTCTGAGAGTAGCTGTTCTTGTCATGAGTTTGCAGATGGCTCTGGAGGGGGCTGGAGATTGCTCTGGCGATCTCTGCTGAGGTTCAGCATGGTAGGGGGGAGATGCTGGAGTATACAATGGCCTCCTGAGTAGGGCAGTTGTCTGGGATGGGGTGAACCTGGATCCATGGGCCAAGCCCAGCAGCATGAGGTTCAGTAAGAACAAGTGCTGGGTCCTGCACTTTGGCCACAGCAGCCCCATGAATCTCTCCAGTCTGGGGGAAGAGTGGCTGGAAAGTGGCCCCGTGGAAAAGGACCTGAGGGGTGACAGTGGCTGAACATGAGCCAGCAGTGCTCAGGGGGGGCCAAGAAGACCAATGGCATCCTGTTCCAAAAATAGTGTGGGCAGTAGGTGAAGGGGGTGATTCTTCCCCTGTCCTGGGCGCTGGTGAGGTCACACCCCAAGTCCTATGCCCAGTTCTGGCCCCCTCACCCCAAGAAAGACCCTGAGATGCTGGAGTATGAGGAGGGCAGTGGAGCTGAGGAAGGGCCTGGAGCACAGATCCAGGTCACTTAGTACCGACTTATTCCCAAGTCCTTTGTGTTTCGGCTGGAGTAACCAAGAGCTGTCACTTTACTTCCTATCAATCACACCCAGCCTCACTCTTCCCCCAAAAGAAGAAAATAATGCCCTAGAATTGTTTTCCAGCCAGATCTGGTATGTAGGTAGTTGGATGACTGTTTTCCTGTGTGCAGCAGACCTCATTTTTCTTTCTGTCAGTTGTACAAATTTGTAGGAAAGATTGGTATGAACCACTTGAAACGGTAAGAATAGAGTTTTGTGTTGAATTAAAGACTCTACTGTTAGTCAGATCTTAGTTCTTGGAGTTACAGAATGATTTGATTTTTTTACTTCATTATGAGATTCTGATAATATCCTTGTCAGATCATGTAATCTGCATGAGTCTTAAAAGCTCAAAATCCAGGAAGTAAACTAAAGTACTCAAATATGTATTTTTAGCTTTGTGTACAATACTTAGGCAGATACAATTTTTGCAAGCTTGGAAATTACAATGTGTACTCTTTCACATGCATTCTCTCTTTTAAATAGTAGGTAATTTCCTTCCTCCTAAAATGCTGCAATTTTTTCTTTTATATGAAACATAATACAAATAGATGCCACTCCTAACTCTTCAAAGCATTGGCTGTGGTCACATTGATACTTCTAATTGGGTGCAGAAATAGTTGACTTTAGTGCTGTGCAAGCAGAGATCCTCATTGTTTCACCAGGATATTTCATATTACTTCAGGATCATATATCCAGATAGGACATATATTTTTTTCATTCAGGTGGTTTAAATGCAGTTCACATACAGTTTCAGCCTTCCTATTAGCCTGCAGAGTTTGTTATTCCCAGTGAAGCAGGAGCAAGTTTTAAGACTTCGAAAAACATAGCACTAGCCTCTTGAAATGTACAGTAGATGAACCAATAGAAGGGAAAATAATTCTCCTCTTAATGAAGCCAGGATATCCCAGATCTTCTGTGTTGAGATTGATTAAACTTTTGTAGCTCATTACTCTCAGATGGTTTAATTACTACAATTTTTCAGCTTGTTACTTCATGCAGTTAAAGTTGTGACAGCACTGCTTGTACCCTTCACCTGCAGCAAAATTCAGAGTATTCCAGTATGGCTTCTCTCTTATGCATGAAAACACACAAAAATCTGTTAATGTGCAGGCTGACAAAATTCCAGCTGCAATTCTGAAATTGAGTCTGGGCTTTTGAAGGTGCTCTGTCTCTGCTTTGACACCTCAAAAAGGGTATTGGGACCCTTCCAGTTTAATTGTTCTTCTTCCTGATAAATCTCTTAAAAAATACTGGTATCTGCTGAAGTAAGAAATCCAAAAAATCTGACAATAGATTTTGATGCATTTTAGGGAAGCTTTCTAACTTCTGGAGGTTGGTTTTCTGAATCTGTTGAAAGAGTTCAGTATAATCTATATGTTGGGCATGAATATTTTGCTGGGTGATACCTTTGTACATCGTTCAGGTTTATTAATGTCAGAAAAGGAATCAAATAAGTCTCCATTATACATCAGGTTTTTTGTAAGAGAATACTTTTTAAATACTCTAAACATGAAATAGTATCCTGAGGCATTTAGAAAACTTGGAAAGGTTGATCCGGAAATATTTTCCCTTTTATTTTAACAATTTTAATACTGCTGTGAAAGCATGGTCATTGTTCTGCTCTCCCTGTTTATCATGAGACTAAAGTTAGTTTTTACTCTGGTAAATAGAAATCATCACTGTAACAGTCTGAAATGTATATCTTTACCTGGGCACAGGTTCATGCTTTCTTGCTAGATGAAGTATTTTTGTTGTGGGTGTGAATTCTGTTTCTCCCGAGTGGAGAGAACACTTTCCAGTGTTCCCACAGAGGCTTGTCTTGCAGTACTGATCCTCAATACATGGATTTCCAGCCTTGGGAATGAGACAGGATATGAGGAAGTGTCTGTCTTTGGCAATGCAGTGCTAAATTAATTGCCCTTAAGTAGTTTTGATATCTCAACCAGTGTTTTATAAAATGTGATCTTTCTGATAAAGCTACACTTAAATACAATATATTGTGAGATAAGGCAACTTTAGTGCAAGGCTTCAAACAGAATCATCTGGGCTGTACTTACTCTGTTCCTAGTGGAGACAATATATTAATAATTTTGCCACTGACGTCAAGGGGAACAGGATGTCACCCTAGATAACAACCTTAGTGAAGTCAGTCTTTCTTAATGAAGATTAATTGTTGGGGCCCATACTTTGTACATCCATGCTTAGATACCCTCCTCTGAATGCTGTGGTGTCACACAGCAAGCCTTGTGCTTCTTTGTACAGTGTTGGGGTGGCATTTCATTCATCTGAAAGAATTCTTTGCAGTAGTAGCAGACACTTGGGAGCAGCTGTGTGATCCCAGAGCATCCTGGGTTGCAGTAGTTTGTAATGCCTGATGGAAACCAGTCTGCTGCCTGTTAGTGCACTGAGCTGGCCTGGAAGAGCATCTGAAATGAGGGTGGCAAAGAGTCAGGCAGTAGCATATTTGTACCATCTACTGCTTTTTAACTCTTTATTAATTTGCAGGTGGTTATCTAGGATGGCACTAGTAAAGGAGTTTCCATGCAGTCCTTAACTGCATGTAATGCTTAAAAGGCTAGTTAAATTTAAGTTTTCTCCTTCTCCTTCATTCTCATCCTGTCCAGGAACAGTATTCTATATGTTGATTCAATAAGACAGAGTATGTAGCTGTACTGAAGTGGCAGACTTTTACTTCAGAACTAATTTTGGTTCTTACTAACAGCAACACCAGGGAAATGGAGAGGAATTACCTGCACCAACAGCCAAATTGTGAGAGTTTATGCCTGAGGAGTCTGGAAATAATTGTAGAGACAGCTGAAATAAATGACATGGGGAAGCAAAAGGTTGTAAAGTGGCAATGATACATGGTTTCATGAAGCTTAAAGAAGTACTTAAAATTAAGACACTCTTAATACTATATTTGCCATATTATTTACAATATAATCTTTTTGTGCAAAAACACTTTTACAGTGGACCCTTCTAAATACAAACACATAGCTGAAAGTTGCTAGGATAGAAAAAGTAGACATAATTGGTTTTGATCTTAGTGGTTTCAGATGGATTTGAGGAAAAGACTAATGAAAAGTAGACAGCTAATCTGATAATGGTGATCACCTAAATGAGTCTAGAACAAAGTCATTAACAATAGCAATAAGGCATAAGATAAAAATTGCACTCTCCATCTTGCATTAAATTCTTTTTTATAAAACTGTCATGTGTGAAGGTTCTTATTTCCCAGCCTGTACACCATCCACATAACTCACTAAGGCTTGAAACTCCAGAGAAATCAAGGTTGGTCACTGCCTATAGATTTGCATCTACATTCAGCATTCCATGCAGTTGCCAACAGTTTCTGTATTATAAGAGAGACAGAAGAACGAGGCTTTTCTATAAAGCAAGATTTTCTATTTTGCAAGATATTTTCTGCTGGAGGCTTGGGAGAAAGAGGTCAGGCACACAAGAACAGCTTAGATATGCTTAAGGGTAATTTAAGTGCACAGTGTTACTTAAGTCAGGATGTACCATTTAATGTTTGTTTTGGAGCTACCAAACATCCAACCTTTTAGAAAAATGCTTTAAAGAATATCAGAAAAGCTGCAGTCTGCATCTTATTAAATATCGTGCTTACGACTGTGGACAAGAAGTAGAGGGAAAATGAACAGATTGAGATTCTTCAGAGGCAAAAGGTGCATTTTTCCAGTCGTCATCTTTGCTGAGTCATCTGCTCTGGTATTTTAGATAGTTACCTGGTAAGTGAACTGCTCGTTTGAGTGGAGGAAAGATGTTAGATATTAATGGGAGTGTCAGAGAGAAAATGCAGCTGGAGTTGCAGACTTGAGAGGAAAAATACATGACTGGTTGGTGGAAGAAACCAGAGAAGGCTTTTAGTCTAGATTATGGTTTCATAAAGTTCTTTGAAGAAGGCAGCTGTGCAGTTAGCAGTTTATGTCCTGTCGGGCTGATCACTTTATCCCAGAGCAGTACTTCTGTTTACACTCTTCTGTTTGTATGTTGCCTTTTTCTTCTTGGTGATGGAGTCATTTGCAGGCCATATTCAGACCTATAGTTCTGTAATCTAATTAATAGAGAGCAACTTGTGCACTATGTCTGAACACATATGGGCGTGAATTTCAAAAAACAAACACGTCATTCTGACTTGTTGCTAAAGATCTTCTCCTCCTTTTAAACTTCCAGCTAAGTCATGCTGATGCTGAATTAGGCTGGTGAAGTGTTGCCTCCCATATGGAGAGAGAAAGAGAAAATATTCTTCATGTCTGTGCTGCCCTTTTCCTCCTTTGGTTGCCCTACAGAGTGCAGAATAGCTTTAGGCAGATGTAATTACACCAGCACCCATTCTTCAAGGGAGCTTGACTTTTCTGGACCTTTCCCAAGCCTGGATGATTTTGCAGTAATTTACCGGCTGTTTTTATAACTGTGCTTTGGGAGGAAGATGAGGCCTTTAAATTTATCTTGTGTTTTGTGAAGCATAGGAGTATTTGAATAGATTAAATTCTCAAATACTATGTTTTGACTCATAGAAGACAGTGATATATTAGTGATATGTATTTGCAAAATGAAACAGATATTTTTTCAAGGAAATGTTTCTTGAGCCTTTAAAGATTAGGAGACTTCATTTGGCCCTACCTACCACATGATTTTCCAAAAATATTTTAGTTTATTAGTCATGTGTTCCATTAGCATAATAAAAACCTATGTTAATGTGACCTAGCAGAGTTTTTATCAAACCCATCAAGTGTTGAAAAGGAATGTCTTCTTTAGTGCACAGCAGTTGGGCAGAGTGATTGCACATTCTTTAATCTCAGCAACCTGTTGTGGCATTGCAAGGTGCAGATGTTGCAAATGAATGTTTTTAGCTAGGCAGTGAGCAGGAACATATTGGGGGCCTTGCAAACTGGCTGAATAAAAACCTGGTTGAAAGGATCAGGCTTCATAATCTTGTTTGATGCTTTTTACCTGTGTGTTGGTTTCAACTCCTTGAATTACAACAACAACAAAAAATAGAATAATTTAGGTTGGAAAAGACTAAGATCATCAAGTTCAGCACCCAGCACTGCCAAGTTACCACTAAACCATATCCCTAAGAGTTAACTCTGCATATCTTTTAAAAGCTTCCAGGGATTGTGATCCTAGCACTTTGCATGGGTGGAAGGGTGGGATATTCATTCCATGCCTAGGCAGTGCTGAGTTGGGTGCTCTGCTCATATAAAGCAGCCCAGCCCAGGGCAGGACCTTGGTGCTGGGCTGTACCACAGCTCACTGCTTGCACTTACAGAGCCACCTCAGAAATAAGGCTGAGAATGAGGAGGTGCCTCCAGAGCTAAAAATTGCTAAGGGCAAATCTGTCTTAAAAAGAGGAATATTTCATGTGTTCATGCAGAATTCAGTTAAGGAACTTTTACCTAATTTGTGGTAATTTCTGGAAGTCCCATGCTGCACTACAGGAAATAGGACATGTATTCTGTTACTTCAACATTTTCTAAGGGGTGAAAGTTTTGCTTCCCATTCCTGTTTTAATACTAAGGGTTAGGATTTCAAAATTTTTATGGTAGACGTATCAGTGTTGGTTTTGTTTATGAAAATGCTCATGATGGAGAAATAATTTAGATAAAACCTCCCTAAACTCCATGATAAAAACCTATATTTCTCTGTCTGTACCATTTTGACTGTAGAATACTTCATATATTATGTGTTCATGAGGATTGAATGGCATACTTCTGTGCTCGTAAAGTTTATTTTGCATTATCAGGGTTGGAAAGGAATTAGTTTTGTTCTATGCATTATCTGATTGTGGATGCTGTTCTTGATCACTTTTATCTACAAATGACAACAGCTTTTTAAAAAATGCAAATGTTTACTTGCAGTTTTGCAAATAAAGTTTATGTGACTCTTGCTGGTTTGATTTTGCTTGAGTTAAGCTACACAGCTTGACTTGTGTGACTATGCAAACCTTTCATTTGAGATTACTAAATCTGGTTAGTCAACAATAAGGCACCAGAAGAGCAAGAAGAGGTGAAGAGGCAAAAAATGAAGCAAAAAATTGCAGTAGTCAAATACTGGGGTAACAGAGAAGTTTTGCTTATGTGGCCCATGTGCATATGAATACCATAAAGACATTGATCATAGTATGTGCATTAAGTATATAGAGGTCCAGTTGTTGGCATGGAGGTAATGCCTTTATCTATCATGGTTACCTAATGACTTACAAAAACTACTCTGGCAAAAAAAAATACTATTGCTGAACTCAAACATATTTCTTGAATCACAAGAAAAGGTGGTAATTGTGTAATTCCTTTAATCTGTGTTGCTAAATGGTGCTGCACATTTGTTAATGGTTTTTGTCTCATACCTCTGTGTGAATGCACTCACACATTCATAGGTGTACATATGTGTTTAAATACAAATGTATGCACAGGTTGTTTGTGTGTATATAAGCATACATGTACATTTATGGGCAAAATATATGGAAATGTGCACAAAGATGTTTACATACAACAGGATGCATAACTGCTAAGCAAAGTAAAAATTTACTGATTTTTATATTAAAGATCTTCAGCTAAAAATTTTTAAAGTCAGTGGACATCCTTTGACTGCAGATGGATGTGTAGATGAATCATAAGTTTACAGTGAAAAAAAGGAGTATGCAATGAAGGTACAGATGCTGAAATTTAAACTGAAAATGAGAGTGAAGTTCATTAATTGTAAGTCTGCCATGCTGTGATAAAGGCAGGTTGGTGGGTTTCTTACAGCCCAGCTGATGTGCATCAGAGATTTTCATTATCAGCAGCTGCATCAGGTTATACTTAGTGAAAAGATTCATGTCTATTTTTTAACATGGTTAGAATGAAAAACAAATTCTTCTTTCTCTCCCTATAATAATCTGTGCTCTTTGCTGATGCTTTGATGAATTCTGAAAGTCTTCCTTTAAGTTAATTGTCAGGCTTTAAGCTTCTTTTTGTGCTTGCTCATCTTTTGAGTGATTATTACTTCTCTGGCCCAAGCTGAATACTAGGAGAGTAGTTTTTTGTATAGATTCTCACAGGTGGGATGTACAACAGTTAGAGCTTTCAGTTTGCTTTCTGAGCATAATTGCTACCTTACAGAGATGTAGCATATATCATGCTGTTTTCCTCTATAAATGTTAACAACTAGGTTGTTATTGCAGCTCCTCAAAAACATGGAATATTTTGTCCTTTAGTTGATCATATTCTAAACACAGCCTTGTCATAAGCAGGAGATGAGATGTGTTGGAAGAGGGGCTCTGCCTGTGCTCTCTATGAGTCTGCTGGAGTCAGATTAGCAAGATGTGGGAGACAAGATTCACGTTGTCCATGGACCTCTGGAGGTCTGCTGCTCTGACCAATGGTGTGGGAAAGGAATTAAGTGACAATCAAGTATTGTACAGAGAAAGCAAACTGGGAAAAGCAGGCAAGGATGCTTTTCTCCCCCTCCTTCCCTGCTTTGTGCTTTTTGTTACTGGAATCCTAATGTTTTTGCAACAATACTTGATTAAATGGCCTCAGACAGAATTGACTTCTTGTTTTGCATGTCTGTATCCCTTTTAAGGAATGCTGCTCTAGGGAAAATAAAGATATTTGAAAGGTTGGAGATGTCCAAGAAAATGGCCTTTTGGTGAGAAGAACCTGTGGTTTTTTTTCGAGCAGTAAAAGAGATGGCTCTGTTTATCAAACTGTGAATGCCATATGATGCTTCATATTTTTCCGTTTGGTTTCCTGCAGGGTGACTTCACTTGGAACAGCATGTCAGGGCGCAGCGTTCGGCTGAAGTCAGTTCCCGTTCAGAGCCTCTCGGAGCTGGAGCGTGCTCGCCTGCAGGAAGTGGCTTTTTATCAGTTGCAGCAGGACTGTGACCTGGGCTGTCAGATTACTATCCCCAAAGGTAAGGGCTTGATAAGCTGTCTCTGTTCAGATTGTTAAGCCACTGATTTCATATCATAGCAGTAAACACTGAGGTTTTTTTATTCCGCAGATACTGTCTTTTATTCCAGTTTTGCTTAACCACGGTCATTATGTAAAAACTATGAGTAAAGTTGTTTGCTGTGTCCAATTTGGGCCACGTGGGAGTGGGATCATCTTATCAAGGGCAGATGTCTATAGGGTAGATAATCTAAATCACACCCATTCATACCAGGATGTCTTGATACTCAGTTCAGAGAAAAATGCTGTTCTTACATTTCCTGATATCCAGAATTAAATGTCTATGTAGGTCAGGTAGATCTTACCATAAGTTTTTTTTATCACTCTGGATAACGTTGTCTGTGAAGGAAGCCAATTCTCACTAGTTTAAATAGATAGCGAAGACATTTATGTCAAATAATATGAATCCTACCCAAGTTTTCCTAAAGTTGCTTATTTCCTAGTAAACAAGTTAATTTTCAGCATAAAACATCAAATTCCTAGGAAACAGGAGATGAAATGAAAAGGAGAAGCTCAGCTGTTGGAATCCTGATGCAGAATATGTGCATGTGGTAGACCTGTACTTAGGTTACTGTGGAAGAGATCTAAACCTCACTAATGAGAAAGTTTCTGTTGTTTCCTGTAGGTTGCAGATCAAGCATAGCAGAGATAGCTGTTGTGCAGTCATCTGTGAATCTGGCTTTCCTGTTGTTCCTTTGCAGTTGTATACTTACATAAGGAACAGCAAGGGATCACTGAATTCTCACCTTTGACTCTGACCAGAGGTCCTGTGTGGTACCATAGACACAGTGATGCCACAGGAGCAATTTTTAATGAGTCTAAGTTTAGCAGAAAAACAGTTGTTCATTCTATGAAAATAATGATGTAGTAAAGAACAAATGTGAAAGAGACAGGCTTTTATATTCGTCAGCTTTTTAGGATCTGCAGAAAACTCCTTCCAAAACCAATAAGGTCCAACTTCACATGTATAACAAGGCATCAGTTTGTAGTGAGATGGTTTTAATCAACTTCTTCAAGACTCGCCAACTTCCTGGTCCCTCAAAAAAAAGGTTCAGTCAATGGGAAAACAGTTTTATAGGCTATTCATAGGAGGAACTGGAACACTAAGGGCATTGCAATAATTTCTGACAGTCTGAACTGCCAGTGGCTGTTCCTGAGGGAGATGAAGATACACATATGGAGGTCCTACCATAAGGATGTGTGGTAGTACCATCCAAGACAGTCGAGCATACACATTCCCAGAATAGCTTAGTTTGAAAGGGACCTTAAAGGTCATGTGGTCCAACCCCCTGCAATAAGCAGGGACATCTTCAACTAGATGAGGTTGCTATGAGTCCCATCCAACCTGGCCTTGAATATTTTCAGGGATCAGGCATCTACCACCTATTTGGGCAACCTGTTCCAGTGTCTCATCACCTTCATTGTAAAGTATCTTTTTTACACCTACTCTAAATCTACCCTTTTTTATTCTAAAACCATTGCCCTTTTTTCTGTTGCAACAGGCCCTACTAAGTCTGTCCTCTCTCTTTTAATCCCTCTTTCATTACTAAAAGACTAAGATTTCTCCAGAGTCTTCTTTCTCTGAGCTGAACAACCGCAACTCTGTCAGCCTGTCTTTGTAGGAGAGATGCTCCTCTGATGATTTTTGTAACCCTCCTCTAAACCTGCTCTGACAGGTCCATGTCCTTCCTGCTGTGAGGACCCCAAAACTGTATGCATCACTCCAGGTGGGATCTCACCAGAGTGGAGCAGAGGGGCAGAATCCCTTCCCTCACCCTGCTGGCCACGCTGCTTTGGAGGTGTTTGGTTTTCTGGGCTGCAGGGGCTCATTGCTGGCTCATGTCCAGCCTCTCACCCACCAGCACCCCAATCCCTTCTCAGCAGGGCTGCTCTCAATCTGTTCATCTCCAGTCTCTATGGGTGCCAGGGCCAGGTGTGGGACCTCATGAGGTTTCCATGGGCCCAGTTCTCAAGCTTGTCCAGGTCCCTCTGGATGTGACCCATCCCTCAGGTGTGCCATCTGCACCACTCAGTTTGCTGTGCTCAGTGGATTTTCTGAGTGTGTAGTTGTTATCACTGTCTATGTCACTGATGGAGATATCACACAGTGGTGGTGCCAGTATGGACCCCTGAGGCATACATACTACTTGTTCCCAGTCTCCATCTGGACATTAAGCCATGTTCAGAAAATTTGGGCTTTGAAGAGGGAGTATTGCTTTTGTGTTCTGCTTGCTGTTTCCTGCTGGGACTGCCATGAAAAGCCAATTGTTTGGGGAATCTTTCGGGTTTGAATCACACACAAGAACTATTTTCATTTTCACAGCATATATATACATGGGTAAATATAAAACATGAAAATAGTTTTAGATACATTGAGTCTGAAAAGTGTAATTGTAAGCATAGAAACTAAATAAGAATATAAATTTTTGTTAAAATTTGGAAGTGAAAGGCATTTCAAAAAGTTAGGAATTGCAGGCTACTGTTTCATCTCTACCTCTGGCCCCATCATTTCATGTATTTCTTGGCTCGGTTTGAATGAGAAGTAAATTGGCTGCTCAGATCTGCTCTCCTATTTGGATGTACCAAGATTATTAATAAGAGGCAAGGAATTTCACACCTGCATTCTTGCTTTGAATGACCAGATCATGTAATTTTTTGTGTTTTAAGGTGTGCATCCTGAAGGAATAGCCAGTTACAATTAATTGAATTTTAAAATATTTTAGTAGCATCTATTGAAGGAAGTGAAGGCAATAGCTAGAATTAAGGCACATTTAGTATTAAACTTTCCATCTTGTTTCAAAGCTTGGCACCAGTTTTGACAATAGAAATAAATAATATTTTGAAGTGGGTATCTGTAATAATCACTCTATTAATCCATCATGCTACATCTATGGTGGCACTTTGGTAGGAGAATAAGAATCTACCATATTCTGAAATTATTACAGATTAGTTTAGGCCCTTTGCAGAGACACTCTGAAGTCCACCTCATGTTCCTATCATTTTTAAATGTGTGGAATGAAAATTGATGACAAATATTTACAGGCAGCCATCCAGTTAATTGTCACTGTTGAACATCATGTGTAAACTGGGAATTTCAAGTTTTATCCATGTGAAACTGGCTTGGGCACTTTGAGCATGCAAGAATGCAAATAAAATAAAATTCCATCACAGCCATCAAGTTAAAACCAGACTCAAGTTAAAAACAGACTGTTAAACATTTTCTGTTTAAAAAATCCAAATCCACAATAGTGAGATTTAGAACTAATACTGTCTGAGAGAGCTAGAGGAGCTGTGTAGGTCTGGAGAGATCCAGAGAAAGGAAAGATGTGCTCTCCAACTCTCTTCTACTTCAGTGAATGCTATATGAAAATATTAATGATTAGAGGCAAGTGGAACTATTTATGTATTAGAAAACTTCTTTGTGGTTCGTTGGCTGCTTTTCAAAACCTGCTAGAGAATTACATTGGAACATGCGTGTGCCTGCAGGCATTTGAATAATTACATTTACTGGTATAGGTATGGTGAAAAGTAAAAGTTCATTGTTTTTGGCTAGCAAGTGTTTGTGCCAAACATGCTTGCATGGAGGTTAAACCAGAGGACAGCTGCCTCTGTCTTATCTTTACAACCACAGATGTGCTGTTACCATAATGCTTCAGTCCTCCCATGCTCAGAAGGTCCTTTTGTCACAGCTAGTGCATTTTACCTCTTCCAGGGCCCATCTGGCTATTCCCACACTTGTGTAGGCATGCATGGAATCTGATACCTCATATGTAATCCTTCTCCTTCACTGTATTGTAGCCATTACCATTAATGAAGAACATTAGTAACATCTCCTGTTAAAATATCCTGTGGTCACAGGGAAGGGATCGTCTCCCACAGGAATTTCTTTAACCAACATGTCACTTAAAATATACTACAATTGCACTGAAGTAGGTAATTAGAATGAATTCAAGTTGATCAAGAGGTACAAGTTTTACCTATATGATGAGATGTTTCACGTTTGTTTCTTCTTTTTGTCTTGCTTTTCTACCTTTTATCTTGCTGCCATGTGAATCCCCCATTTGCCACCAGAAACTAGACCAAGAATCATTTATTTTGTGTTGGTTAGGTTGCAGGAGGATGTAATTTCCAGTCAAAACATTATGCAGTTTCCTAACCAATGCAATTACTCTGTGGAAGATTTTTAATTTGCTGACGTTCTGAATGTCACAACAGTACCATTCTGGTAATGCTTCTTTGCAGTTCATGTTTACAATATAGTGTGTTTTTTCTCATTTCAGGGAAGTCATATTCTCTTTTAAAATAGGAGAAAAAAAATGATAATGAAACTCACTTCAGGTGTACTTACTTTTTGGTGACGTCACAGTTCTGTGTATGTCCTTGCACACAAGTAGTGAGAAAAATGAACCTTTTACAAAAGGTCTTCACGAGCAAATGCTACCTCGAGTTAGATGGTTTCTGCAGAGTAAAACTGGGATCAGAGCAGCAGAGGAGCTTATTTTCTTCTGTTCATAGGCTCCAGGTACCTCTTGGGCTGAGAGGTTGTTGAATGAGGTTTGATTGGATTAGTTTCCTAAATACCTCATGTTTTTAATGACTCTCTTCACAGTCCTGTCCCACTTCACTAACCCTGTGTTTGGAAGCAGGGGTAGGAACTAGTAGGACATTATGAGTAGAGCAAATGGGGAATTAGGGCTTCAATTCTAATTCAAGTCCTAGATCATCTGCCTGGGTTTTAAAGTTATGATGGGAGAAGGGGCTTGAATAGGATTTGGGACTCAGGGATCACATTTGAGTCCTCTCTTTATTCAAGAAGAGAGAATGACTACTTGTGTTCTTGCCAGTTCCCAACAGGTTGTTGTCTTCTCAGCTTTGCAGTGAGGCTGGAGGATTTGTGCAGAGAGAGAATAATTGAGGAGAGCATTTGGAGTTATATGTGGTTTAGTGGTGATTATGCCGGTGTTAGGTTGGCAGTTGGACTGGATGATCTTGGATGTCTCTTCAAACCCTGATGATTCTTTGATTCTGTGATGTTTTGGGAGAGACAAAGTAATTCTTTACTGCCAAATCTGGCTCTCAGGTCATTCATTTTGTTGTACTGAATATGATGTAAGGGTGGATTTAGAAGCCTAAATGGAGTCCCAGTCATTTAAGGAAAGTCATTTTAAGTGAAGCTGATGCTGCTTGAACACGTGCTGGTGTGTGTTTTTGCATGCAAGCTTTGTGATGTGTGACATCGTGCATCTGCTCAGATGAAATGAGCATTGGTCATTGGTCTCCTCTACAACTTCTTTTAGTAATGTCAGCTCGAAGAAGCAGGGCTGGATAAGTGTGTGGTGTGATTGCAAACTGAGAGCTGAGACTACCCTGTCTGTGAAATGAAAGAAAACATGGCTGGACTTTCTGAATTTTTACCATTCTTTTGTGTATTTTGCCCCCAATCCATTCCAGTTAAACTCTGAATAGAAATGGGAATTAAGAGTTACACAATTCCCTGCTTCTTGTTTATTTTGGCAGGGCGTTCTTTCAATCTGTTTTCTGCTTACATTACTCGCCATTGTATTTCATTTTTCATTTTCCTTAGCACTGAGAGTGACTATGGTTTTTATCTGGGCTTGCATTTTTGTGAGGGCTCCAAACTGCTCATTGTTTTTAATCACTGACCATGCTATATACTTTATAGCTGTTGTGTCAGTGGAAAACATCTAAGTAAACTATAGCATATACATTGTGGAGTTACAGGCTTATGGACTGGGTGCTTTTGACCTGGTGTCTGTGTATCTCCTAAGTGAGAAAGGCTTATTAAAACTCCTCTTAATGCTGATTCTTCTCATATAAATACTGTCTCTGGCATGGGCTTATGAGTCCATGGATTTTCTTTCAATGTAGTAGAGTTCATGAGTATTATATTTAAGACAAGTAAGACTGAGATAAATTCTCCTTCTTTATGCTGCATTATTAAATCTTGGATACACTGTGTCAGACAGACTGGTCAGAGATAAAAACTGTTTAACTTGCTGATTTTCATACTGAAACTTCCCACCTGTGCCCTCCAATTATAATATTTCATGGAAAAATTTATTTTTCCAAGATTCTTTTTTTCATCCTAAGAAAACAAAATCTAGTATGTCTCAGTCTGGGGGAAAAAAAAAAAGAAAATAAATAAAATTGGATTAATGTTTTAAGCTAGGAGACGTCCCAGCTGCTGCAGGGTAGAGGTTGTGAGAGACAGCCTTGAGCTATGCTACAAAGGCATTTATCAAAGTGAAGGTGACAGGAGTTTTTCCAGGCAGAGAGATAAGAAAACAAGAAAAAAAACTTGTCAGGTTTTTTTTTTTTCTTTCCAGTAAGGAAATTTGCAGAAATTTTCTGTTGGGATTTTTTCTTTCAAATTCACTTTTTTGCCACTGTTGAGAAAAGAACAAAATAGAACTATATCAAGCTTGCAAGAATATAATTTTTCTAACATTTCAACCAGGGAAATAATTTATTATCTTCCAAACTTAAGAAAGTTTTTAGAGGGATGTTCCTTTTTTAAATTTTTGCTGTGAGGCAGTTTTTTAATAAAAGACTATGCTGTGCTCAGCAAATTGATTTCCGAGATTTTCTTGCATCACGTATCAGGTTTTGCATGGCTGCTTACATCAGGAAAGCTTTATTCAACTTAGCTCTTCTGTCAGTTAGAGGCAAACTAATAGGTTTGAAAGCAAAAGGTTTTGCTCATTACAAAACTTAATACAAACAAAAAAAACCTTGTGTTTTTATGAAATAGTGTTTTGTAGATAGCTGGGAGCTTTGATGGAGAAGCAGCATGTATTTTCATTGTGCTGCATGAACAGAGGTAGAAAGTGCTGTAGACTTCATGGGGAAATCAATGGCACTGATAATGTAAATATGACAAAATGAGCTTTATACCTTAACACGTTTAAAATAAAGATTTGTGTAACTTCCTAGAACCTAGCTGTTGCATAGGTGTATTTTGTGGAGAGACAGGACAGGAATGAGGACAGGGATGGAATACTTAGATGTGGAGCTTGTTGGGCAGGAGTGCTGACAGGCAGGAGTCTTGCAGCTCCCTTCACAGTGAAGGAAGGAAACTTGCTTAAATTCCTGAGATGAATAAGGAAATATTATAATCCATGTTTCTGTATACAAATATCATGAAAAGATAGAGAATAATGGCTATGGTTTTTCATTACTAGGGCAGTTGCTTATTTAGATACTGTCTGTTGTAGTTTTAGACTACTGCTTTTGAAAAGTCCTATCAGAGACTGCTGCAACATATATTTGATGTTATATCTACAATATATATTTGATGTTATGTCTGATAGAATTTAAAAATTATTTCTGAGACAAAAAAAAATCCTATCTAATGAAGTTTCTTTTGGAGTACATTTGAAATAGCTATTGACTTGAAGTACATGTAAATGTAGTTGATAATTTGTCTGTATTAGTGTCAGACTTGAAAATCTTGGCTTTTGTTTTAAAACATTGATCATGACCATGGGCCATATTCAACAGTTGAGACAGGTGGTAGAGAGAATCAGTGTTGGGAAGCAAAATACACATACAGAGGCTCTAAAACAGCTTTGCAAAATTTGGTGTATTTGGGGGTTTTTTTTTCCCTAAATCTTTAAGGCAACACTAGTGTAACAGCGATTTTCTTGGTTGTGTTCTGCCAAATCTGTCTTTAACACTTCATGTAGTACTTACCCTTTGATTCTGAAGGCCCATCTAGGCTATTCTGTACTTGCCAATAATCAATGTGTATGCCAGTGATTCTATAGTAACTTTAGAAATTTGTGTTTTATTGTGATTCAAAGCCAAAGAATAAATACCAAAAAATATATGCAAGGAAAAAGCTCTTGAACCTTTATTAGGAATACTGGCATTGCAGCTTACTAGTTTCCATGTTCTGCTTGCCTTTGGTAGAGCTTTGCCAACATGGAGCATCAGTATAACATATTCTTCCAGTATACATCTTCAAAAATTGCAGCTGAAAATGATACTTATTTCTGTGATCTTGTGTGTGTTGCTCCTTTCAGAAGTCCATTAGGGAAGTATTCCTGATGATTTTTTCTTGCCTTAGGTAGGAAAATTTTCCCTAGTTGTTCCACAGGCATGATTTAAGTGGAGTTGTGGTTGGTGCCAGAAGTGTAATGTCTCTAGATACTGATTAGGAAAGATAAGTGACTCCAGATAGATTTATTTTATCAGAGCTGTGCTGCTATATATATCTTTGTATTAGGCTTTTACACTGAAAAGGCTGCCTTGAGATTTAATGGAGACATAATCTCCTGCTGAAGGTTTTTAAGAATAGATTAGACAGATGTCCATGTGGCTCTATTTCTGTGCAGGAAGTCAACCCAAGTGTTCTCTGCAGAGCTCCTTGTGTCTTTTTTCTGTGTGGTTTACATTTTCAACATCTGTTTCTGTTTTGATTGATGATACAAAGGACAGGTAATGACTACAAAGAGACATTATTAGAAGTAAGATCCGTTGGTCATTTTTCACAGGGGTAACAGCTCAGTTATTTGGGCCACCAAACTGTCCAGGGAAAGACCATGATTTCAAGTCCATGCACTGAGATCTCCTCTCTCATTTCATTCCTTCATCATGGCTCTGAGCAGGATTACTGTGGACTAGTTTAATTGGTCACAGAGGGAGAAAGTTACAAAAGCTGTTTTATTTTCTTGCATGGCTTCTTCTTTAAGGTGAAGGTCTGAGCACAGACTTACACAGAGGAGTCACAACAACAAGGAGATGCTCAGAAGACAGTGGAGACATGGGTGCCCTGAACAGTCTCTGTGGCCACTGGCTGGCATCCTAAATTCCAGAGGGTTAGAGGAATTCCCTCGTCCTTTGAAGAGCTCTGCTCATGCTCACAACTGAGAGCAGTGTGGGCAGAAAGAAGTGACTGAGATGTAAAGAAATTTGGTTACTTCTTCACCTGCCAGTCCAGACGTGCAAGTGAGTTTATTGATAACAATGAATCCAAGGCCAGCTAATGCTGGTGATGGTATCTGTTCTGCCCCTGGCCCACCCTGTGGTATACGGATTGAAGGTACTTTTCCTTATCAGATCAAGAGGAATTTTGACTGGCATTTGCATCAAACTACTCTCTCCCTTCCGCATTATAAAATGACTTTTTATTAAAGTAGTTGAAGCCAGGAGACAGTCAGTTTCTCCCCCTGCTGCCCCACTTCCCCAGTGAACTGAAAGCAGTTTTAGAGCTCTTATTTATATTTTTGTATCTCACACTATTTGGTTTTCATTTGGTGTTTTGAATGTTTTTCAGTACAACTAAAGTACTGTCATTGACTATAGCTGTTTTCATTTATAAGTGTAGATAATTTTTGACCTTTTTTTTTTTTTACCTTATTTAGTGTTGATAATTTTTCTGAGTTATGAAAACACTCCAAGAAAGGGGTGTTGTTCAGTTTTTCTCAAAGCTTTCAAACCTTTGCCCATCATCTCAGTTTCTCCCACTTAGAGAGAAGGGCAGCAGCAAGGTCCCTGATGGATCACAGGCTATTTAAGTCAGTAACTTTCCTATCATTGGAGATTAGGTAAACTCCTGTCACACTGTGGATACTGCTGTAATGTGAAAAAGTAGTGTCTATATTTTGTCTTGCACCTGCTACTTGCTGTTACTGTTTCATGAATCCTGTCATCATTGTCAAGGCAGCAGATATGCCCTGAGGCTTAGAAGGAGTGGTTCCCTCTAATTTCCCTATGCCTAGATGCATTTTTTACTTCCATTATTGACACAAGACATGTGCTCCATCGAAAGACCTGGACCACTCTCTCTGGCTTTTTTTAAAGGGTTTTGTTGGGGATGGGAGGTGGGGTTTTAATATTATTTTGTTAGATTCCCATGACTTGGGATTTCTTATGAGACAGGAAATCTTGTGCTAATGTAGGTGCTGAAGCGAGCAGAGCTGTGTATGAGTTGAAAATCTGAGTGTGTTTATGCACAAGGAAGTCAGACCTGGCATTGTGTATCTGTTTTCCCTCTCCAGGAATTTGCCTGCTTTTTGCTGCTCTCCACAAACAATCACATATAAGGGCATTTGACCTCTCCTTCATAATCCTCTGAAGGCTGCCAGGTAGCTTTGCATGGGGTTTTTGAGTTGCTTTCATCATCCCTTCTATGTATGGCAGCAGCAGCCATTTTCCTCATTCTGGCATAGAAAATTTTTTGAGCAGCTGTGTATATGTCAAAATGAGGTTTTTTCCTTAGGTCCAGCTAAAGACTTAACAAATCAGCTCTCAAACAATTATAATTTAGTGTTTGGATTCTAAAACTCACTGAATATCTTATTCCTCAGAGCTCATGTAATGCAGCCATTTTAAATGTATTGTTAGTTAAAAAATATTTAAATGACAAAAAAAAATATGTATGTTTTCATTACAGTAATGGCAAAATA